>CM070583.1:59565835-62065835 GCA_036346355.1 Rhipidocladum racemiflorum
TGCATGCTAGTTCAATTAGAAAAATACTTTGTTTAAACATGGGGGTTAGATAAATACCAATTTGCTGTATGACACCTTGATTACTTAAGTATGTGCCATGACCCTTTGTCACCCTAGTTGTGGATTACTAGTTGGACATTATTAAATTGCCAACATGGGTTTTAGACCGTTGTAGTACACTGCTTAGACCTGCTACGTACTCGTGACATGATTTTGGACAATCAAATGTTAATATTGACTTAATGATATATTGAACCTGTTTTGGAAAAGTATCATGTGATGTTGATGGCACGTGGTGCATGGTAATCAACTGGGGTTTGATAAACGATTTCGGCCAGGGCATGTGGCAAGAGTAATCAGGTGGGCGATATGGCAGGGATGTTGATTTGGTTTTTCGGGTAGTCTTGCCCTGGTCACTCTAAGGACTTAACCTTGCAAGCCTTTGAACTGGGTCATACTTGCAACCACATGGCTGGAATGGGACGGCCCTAGTTGACTAAGTCGCTAAGGACTCACTTGTGGAGCCTCGGGTGTCGATTACACCGTTTGTGTGATTATGCGGGGAGCGTATCGTGGTCGTGGCCAGTACCCATCTAACGGTGTGTTGGTCCCATACTTCGCCTTAGCTAAGGGAAGGGATGGTGTAGAGCACGACAGGAGAGGACCACTGTGTTGTTTGAGGCTTAGAAAGGCTTTATTACTGGAACTCGCCTTTGTGGTGTTTGATTGTATCTTGTGGGTAAAGTGCATAACCTCTGCAGAGTGTAGAATCTATTTGAATAGCCAGGAGTCCACGATCTTTGGACAATGCTCGGGAATTACAGTCAAGGGTTAGATTTTACGAAAATAACTTGGATTTGAAAAGTTGGGTTGGTTTAACAATGAAGATGATGGAAATGTGGTTTAGGATGGGAAAAATGTTTATTAAATTTCTGAAAAGTTATTTATGCTTTACTTATTTCTACCGCTTTCGAATCTACTTATATTACTTGTCAAAAGCTGTTTCTGCAAATATACCTGAGCTATTCCTTTGTACCAAGCCATGCATATAGTATATTAGCTTGCATTGTGCATGACTTCTTGAGTACCAAGTACTCACCCTTGCCTCAACACAATACCAGTTGAAGAGGAGACTATGCGATTCGGAGGAGGAGTTCCAAGAGGACCCGTCTACTTAGGGATGCGAGCCCGGTCGGTTGCCTGTGGTATCTTTGGATGGCGCCACGAAGTTTATTTGATTTTCCGCTGCTATTGTTTCTCTCTGAATAAGTTTCGCCCTACGAGGCATACATTTGTAACTTGACCATGAGGTCAAGTAACCAGTTTGGTTATTTAAATAAAGTACTTTGATAATATCGATTGGTATGATTGTGATATTTACCGATGTTAAGACTGTGTGCACTAGCGCGTTCCTGGACTAGTGCTGAATACACAGAGGGTCCGGATTTGCAAATTCGGGGTCCCGACAAGGCGCCCACGGGGTACCCGCCGATGGGGGAGGCGCCGGGGGGGAGGAGGCGGAGGGGGAGGCGCCGGTGGGGGAGGTGGTCGAGCTAGGGTTGTGGAATGAATTGAACGAAATCGGTCTTGGCCGAAATGAACCGAGTATGCGCCGAAATGAAAATGCTCTGGGTTTTATCACGGTCGGTTAACCAAAGAGACCGATCGCAATATGTGGAGTATCTGTGTCGGTTCTATAGAAAAACCGATCGCAATATGTTGAGTATCTGTGTCGGTTCTATATAAAAACCGATCGCAATATTTGGAGTATCTGTGTCGGTTCTATATAAAAACCGATCGCAATATTTGGAGTATCTGTGTCGGTTCTATAGAAGAACCGATCGCAATTATACTATCTGTGTCGGTTTCCTAAACGAACCGATTGTGATGACTATGATCCAATTTCTATTTTTTTTTAAAAACAGAGTCTTCATTCAAAAGAGTCGAATAATTCAAATCTTTTTCAAATTTGCTATACTATAAGATCCATTTGACATATATATTCCACAAAATGCTACATTAATACAGGGAATTCTTACAACTTAATTTATTTAAAATACAACCCTTCTTGATGATCTACACGCATGTAATGTGTTCCATGTGTGCCGTCGTCACCGCTAAGACATGCCCCATCTGCAAACGGAGGTGTTTCATCAAATTGGTTGTACTCTTCTTCATCTACGACATTTTCAACTCCAACAATCCTCCTCTTGCCATGAAGTACGACGTGCAACCTCGGATTGGCCGGATCACGCACGTAGAAAACTTGAGTTGCTTGCTTTGCGAGGACGAACGGTTCATCTCTGTAGGCCAGTCTATTCAGATCAACAATTGTAAAACCTGTCTTGTCGACCTTAACTCCGTGAGGAAGTCTCACCCACTTACATCGGAACAATGGAACTTGGTATATTCCGTAGTCGAGCTCCCATATTTCTTCGATCATCCCGTAGTAAAAGTTCATTGCAGTTGACGATCCTCTAATTGAGTGATCATCGGACAAAGCATCTATGCTCACACCACTGTTTTGCACTGTACTCTTTGCATCTTGACTTTCAGTATAAAATGTGTAGCCATTAATATCGTAACCTTGCCATGTCTGTATATTAAATCTTGGTCCGTCAGCCAACCATTTGACATCCTCGGTACTAACGGAGACCTTCACCTTTTCTTTGAACCATGTGAGGAATCGATCGTTGTGTTCTCGTGTGATGGAAAGCTCATCCATAAGTGGATTCTCTTCCCGTAATATCAACTTGTGCTGTTGGATGTATGGATGAACTTCTGCGCTGTGTTGCAAGACTGTGAAATGCGCTTTACAGTACATATCAAATTGTGGGCTCATTAGATTTAGATTTGACCCAATGGTTCCTTTGCCACCAAGTCTGCCCTCATGACGAGATATAGGAACACCAATCGGTTGTCTTTTACCTAGGTAGTCCACGCAGAACTCAATAACCTCTTCAGTCCCATAACCTTCAATAATACTACCCTCAGGCTTCGACCTATTCCTCACTTATGACTTTAATATACCCATGTACCTCTCGAACGGATACATGTAACGCAGGAATGCGGGTCCACAAATCTTAATCTCTCTAACAAGGTGAACAACGAGGTGGACCATGACGTCGAAGAACGACGGGGGGAAATGCATCTCAAGCTGACAAAGAGTCTGCACCACCTCACTCTGTAAGTTGTCTAGTATATCGGGATCAATAACCTTGCATGAAATCGCATTGAAGAAATAGCATAGCGGCGTGATTGCCAACCTGACGTCATATGGTAGGATATTTCGATTGCAACAGGAGCATTTGGGTCATCAAGACATGACGGTCGTGGGACTTCATACCGATCAACTTCAAATCATCCATAGACACAAGCTTCTTAATGTTTGCGGAGTAGCCCGATGGAACTTTAATATCGTGGAGACACTTGCAGAGGTCTTCTTTCTCTTTCTTGGATAAGGTGTAGCATGCAGCGGGGATGTACGGCCCTTTTCCATCCTCCTCCATCACTGCAAGCTTAGGCACGATCCCCATGTAGGTCATATCACTGCGAGCATTAAAAACATCCTTGGTCTTCCCATGTATGTTCAGCAGGATGCCTACCAAATTATCACAAACATTTTTCTCAACGTGCATGACATCAATACATTGACGGACATCTAACTCCTTCCAATATGGTAAGTCCCAAAATATCGACCTCTTTTTCCAAATGGTCCTAGGACGAACAGATTTACGGCTCTTACCATACTGAACATCGATATCCTCTACACGTGAATATACTTGCCTTCCAGTCATAGGCTGCGGGGCTGCACGAACTTCCCTCTTTCCATCAAATTTGTCATCCATCTTACGATATCGATGACTTAGGTAGAAACCTCACGGTGACCCATGTACACCGTTTTCCTCGAATCGGCGACCACAAGCTATCGGTGTCCTCTTCACAAATTGGACAAGCTTTGGCTCCCTTCGTGCTATAGCCCGCCAAATTACCAAAGGCTGGAAAATCATTTATGGTGCAAAATATCATAGCCCGTAGGATGAAGTTCTCTCTTTTGTATGCATCCCACACCTCAACCCCCACATTCCACAATTTTACCAAATCCTCAATTAGTGGTGATAGGTACACATCAATATCATTACCCGGCTATTTGGGACCTGAGATTAGCAACGACATCATGATATACTTTCGCTTCATGCATAACCAAGGAGGCAAATTGTAGATACACAACAAAACTGGCCAAGTACTGTGTCGACTGCTCATATTACCAAACGGATTCATACCATCCGTACTCAATCCAAATCTTATGTTCCTCATCTCGGCACCAAACTCCTCATGTTGCCAATTAATGTTTCTCCATTGAGCCGAATCAGCGGGATGTCTCAACTTGCCATCTTCCTTTCGGGATTCATAATGCCAACGCAACAATTTTGCCTCTTTAGGATTTGCAAATAACCGCTCTAAACGGGAATGATGGGCAAATACCATAACACCTTGGTGGTGCCCCTTTTTCACATCTTCACCATCGTCAATTAGGTTCTTACGCTTCTTGTCATTACGCTTCTCATTTTGTTTGTATCGGGTACACCACAACAGGACAAATCTTGTGATTCCTTATGGACGTTGCGGTATAGTATGCAATCATTTGGACATGCATGTATCCTTTCTATTTCCATTCCCATGGGACATAATAGCTTCTTCGCTTCATAAATACTTGTTGGCAACTCGTTTCCCTCTGGAAGCATATCCGATAGAAGTATTAAAAGTGCATTGAAACTTGTATCCGTCCAACGGTGTTTTGCCTTCAGTTCAAACAATGCAAGGACCGAACCCAACTTGGTGTATTCCCTTGCAACTTGAAAACAATGGTTTGGCATCGTCATCCATCAAGCTTTTAAATTTTGAACTCTCTTTCCGTGTAATTTCCCTCCACATCCCGCAACATTTGATCTAAATTATCGTCATCGAACATATCACGCTCCAACTCGTGATCGGCTTCGGCATGTCTTCGCTATGCGTACGGAGGTACTACCTATCTCCCCATGATGGATCCAACACGTGTAATTCCTCACGAAGCCACGTCGAATCAAATGCCCTTCAATTTGAGCTGAGTTGTTAAATCTCCCGAGATTGGTGCAATCAATACAAGGACAATATATGAACTTTACCCCCTCATAATCATATCTTCTTACGCAATTCTTATGAACTCCTTAACTCCCTCTGAAATTCAGCACTCACACGGCTTTTGTGATACATCCATTCTTCACGGTCCATCTACAAGTAAACCGCAAACAATAAATTAATAATGCCCTAATCAATGAAATAAAAGAAGGGTTGAACCCGAAAACAAAGTTTTTTTGTTGAATGATCTTAAAGAAACATATATCTGTAGACCGACTAAGTACGCACGTGCATTACCAACGATGACTCCTAATCTCTAAGTAGGTTAGGTCCTAATCCCATTAGAGGATATGTGGTTCGAGCAAGTTCCTAATTAAGATGTTGTACAAACTTTAGAAAATTTGGCGACATCTCACATTTGTTCTCCAAATACACGTATCGACAACATGTCAAGAGGATGTGTATTCGGAGAACACTGGCCAGGGAGATGCTGCCGAAACTTTCACTACAGTTTGTACAACAGCTTAGGAACTTGCCCGAGCCACATATCCTCGAACTGTCCAAAAAACGTGGACGATTCGAGACTGCTTATTTATAAATATGCCATTTTAGCATACTTATAAACAAGCACCCTCGAACGAGACGCATAGGTTACGTGACCTAATTAACTATTATATATAATTGATCATATTAATAATATTAAAACAATTAATTTAAGTCCCTCTGCAATATTGAAGAGATTTCTAAGAATTAATGCTGGTCACCTTTCGATCGAGGAAAACCACAAACGAGGAAATCTAGCTCTGATCAAGCTAGCACGGCCATCAAATTAACGGAGACCTTCAACGCACCGATCTCCTCCACTACCATACACTCGCTAATGAGACCAAATCAAAATCGAATGATGTACATTAATACAACATTGAAGGGATTGAAGGAATCGGGCCCACCTGTTGAATAAAGCCACAGGTAAGATAAATTTGGAAAATAGAGAAATCGCCAAGCGAACTAACTCGACGAGAGTTAATAAGTTCATTCCCGAGTCCAGACGGTACATATAAAACCTAGCGAGCCTCATCACAATCGGTTCTATAGAAGAACCGTTTGTGATTAATTAGTTATCACCGTCGCTTATATGTAAAACCGACTGTGATAATTTGATTCTCAACACTGTCGGTTTCTTTATAGAACCGACACAGATAATATATCAGTGTCGGTTCTCAAAAGGAACCGACTGTAAATCAAGTCAACATCACAGTCGGTTCTTGATAAGAACCGACACGGATATCCATTCGCCCCCTCGTCTTCCCCGCCATTTTGATGTTCAAACAATACTAGCATTGATCACACCATATAACTCCTTTCGTTCTCTGCATCCTGGTCACATCGGTACAAGTCTTCCTCCTTTCGTTCTCTGCATCTTCGACCGGCAATGGCAGCGCCACCACCATCTCCCGCAAGTTCTGACGACTCCGTGGAGTCGCCTCTCTTCCATCCTCCTCCACCGTCCTCACCGCCGCCGGTAGCGCCGCCTCAGCCTCCGGCGCCTCACTCCGGCGATGGCGCGGCGCCCACCTCGTATCCGTCGTCCCTCGGCTTCTCACCCCATCCAGCGCCTCCAAAGGCAGCAAGCGCCCGAGATGACGGCATTTACGGCGAGGAGGAGGAGGAGGATGACGACTACGAGGGGACGAGGAGGAGGACGGCGACGGCGAGGAGGAGGATGACGAGGGGACGGCAGCGGCGGCGGCGGCGAGGAGGAGGAGGAGGAGGAGAAGGAGGAGGAGGAGAAGGTGGAGGAGTACCACGCGCCGATCACCATAGGGACGGCGGCGTCGTCTAGATCGGGTTCATCATCGGAGGATGAACCATCACTAGTCCGCGTAGTCTCCAGCGACTCTGGCGACTCGGGTGACTCGGGTCACTCGGATGACTCGGTTGACTCGGGTTACTCGGGCTAGAGCCGCGAGTAGTAAATTTAATATATTAGGTGTAATGCAGTCCCCCTTTATATGTTTACTAATTATAAACAATGGATGTGGTGATATATTGTAATGAAATACAACTTGTTTAATATATTAGGGTTGTTGGCCTAGTGCAGATGAAATCTATTAATTTGCCTTTACACTATTTTGAATCTCTTTTATATTTTTGTGCATTGTATCTTTCTAATGTTCTGTTGTTCCAAGTCAAAATGTTTCATGTCCTACTGATAAAAAAAACAAGTATAATGTGTGGAATGGTATATATATTATTATTATCTGCTGCATGCATGCTACTATAATGTTATATATAATTTGCATCACTACATGTGAAGGATCATTGTTTTTGATCCATGTGTTTTTGATGATGAGTATTTGAATATTCGAAAAGATTTGAATTTGGTTTAAAGATTTGAAAAGAGCAGAAATCAGGTTGGTTATCCGAAAAAGATTTGAATTGGCGAACTCATTTTTCCCATGTATGACAGACCAAACTCTTTGGTCTGTCATACACATGTTTTAAGTGAACTCATTGAGCCAAACTCTTTCTTTCCAAGAAACCAGTAAGTTCCACATCCACACCGGACAAGTTTTCTTTACATGCATGCGTGAATGTGTTTGCTTTAAGGTCTCGTTCGGATCATGTTGTTTTTGAAACCGAGTGTGGCACATTTGCGCCGGACAAGATTTTTTGTCCGTCGTGAACATGAATTTGAAAGCGTTTTTGAACCGAGACTTTTGCATGTACGACGGACCGATTTTGGTTGTCCGTCGTAAACATGTTTTCGCCGGAATGTTTTTTCTTTTGGAACCAAGAATTTTCCTTGTACAACGGACAGACTTTGTTGGTCCGTCGTGAACTGTTTTCTAGGGTTTCACTTGGCATTTGCGCCGGACTGGTTTTGTTGTCCGTCGTAAATAGGATTTGCTCAATCAGGGTTTTGAGCGATTTTGAGATTGAAATTTGAATTTGATTTTGAGATTATAAAATTTGTGATAATTTCATGATACTTGTTTTGAAGTGGACTTTATGCAATACTCATGTGAGTAGTTGCATGGATTGACATTGAGTCAAGTCGTGGACTTGTGCTCGGATTTGTTTTGTGGTTTGTTCATGTGCAGGTATTGCTCGAAGACGAATGTGGTCGATGACGGGACCGGAACTAGGTTCATGGAGGAGCGAGGTTCGGGACTAGGTTCAGGAGGAACCGAGGTCTTGGTGGTCAAGGATGTCATGCGGGCAGTTCGGGCTCACAGACTGGTGCACATGAAGAATGGTTAGTTACGTGAGAATGGCAGGAGGTCATTCGGCGTGCAAAGTGTTAGTCACGTGAGTATGGCAGGTGGCCATACGCGTGCAAAGTGTTAGTCACGTGAGTATGGTAGGGTTACCATACGCGTGCAAGAGTTGTACTCGGCCAGGTTGGGCCAAGTAGAGTTGTGTTGGATACGGATTCCTTCTAGGGAATAGGAATCGTATTCAGAACTCTTTGTGGGTTGGTGCTTTAAATAGGTGGGGGGTCTCCTGTTGAAAGGCATCAAGTAGAGCTGAGCGCATCAAGCTTTGAGCAAGCTTTAGGGTTGTACTCTTTTGTTTGGAGTATTTTAGACAAAAGAAAGGAGAAATAAAGATCAAGTTCATCAAATCTTTCAAGAGCTACAATTCTAGTTAGATTTATTCTCGCCATCTTCTGGAATAGTAAGCTTGCGAAGGTCATAACTTTTGATCCGTAAGTCCGATTGAGCTGATTCTTTTTGGGTTTGATTTGTATTGGAATCTAGTTTCTTGTGTCCAAATTTCAGATCGATCGGACGGTTGGATCTCCGGGAATTCGCGTTTTACCAAACCTCTATCATTCTGTTTTTTTCAAAAAAGAGGCAATTATTTGGTTCTATTTTGGGGTAAACTTTTAATAGATCAAGAATTTGGTTTTAGCTTCCGCACAATCATTCACCCCCCCTCTGATTGCTATATTCGGTCCTACAAGTGGTATCAGAGCAAGGCTCTACTAATCCATCTTAACAGGTGATTAGTAAACGGTAAGTTATGGCAACAGAGAAATACTCGAACAAACCGCCAATCTTCGATGGCACAGACTTTCCCCATCGGGCGGATCGGATGATTGCATATCTTCAAGCTCAAGGTAACGCGATTTGGCGCAAGGTAAAAATTTAACGAGCTTCCTTCTAATGATGATATTGATAAAATCGAGTTTGAAAAAGATGTTGAAAACAATAATAGAGCTAGAAACATATTACTTCAAGGACTTGCTAGAAAAGAATTCGATAGAGTGTCATCATTTACTCACCGCTCATGAAATTTGGAAATCTCTTCAAGATTATCATGAGGGTACTGACTCTGTAAAAGAAGCTAGGCAAGATCAATTTAAAAAGGAATATACTAGATTTGAAATGAACTCTGGAGAATCTCTAGATGATTGTTTTGCTCGCTTTAACAGAATCTTAAACAATCTTAGAGCTGTAGATGTAAAGTACACTGACTCTGAAAATGCTAGACATTTCCTATCATCTCTTGATCTTAAAATCTGGCAAATGAAAGTGACTGCTTTTAGGGAAGCTCACAAGATGAGTGAAATGACATTGGATAAATTATATTCTAGTCTCAAGACTTTTGAAATTGACATTGTTTCCAGAACATCCAATAATAACTCTTTGGCTCTTAATGCAAATTCTTCTTCATGTGATAATGCTACTAGTTCTTCATCATCATATTCCATTTCTGCCTTGAGTGCTCTTAATGATGAACAGCTAGATCAAATACCAGAAGATACACTTGCTCTTCTTTCCAAGCGTGTCAATGCAGCGTGCATGAGATCAAGGGAGAGAAGAGGAGCCTCCATCCACTGCTACAACTGCGGCAAGGCAGGGCACATCCGTGCTAACTGTTTCAAGAACAAAGATAGAGAGGAGAAGGAGCAAAGCAACTCCTCCAAGTCCTTCCGGCCAAGAGAGAGCAAGGATAAAAATAAACAACGAACAAAGAAGATGCTCAACAAAGTCTTCGAGGCAATTGGTCGCTTAGACTTAAGCGACATTGATGACTCAACTGAAGATGAGAAGGAAGCGAAGCAAACGAAGCTGAATGAGAAGGATCTCACCGGACTATGCTTCATGGCAAAAGGGAACACTAGTGATTCTAGTGACAACGACAGACACCTCCAAATGACGGTGATGAGGTAATGCCTTCGTATGATGAGCTTTGTGAAGTTTTAGTCATATTGAGAAAATCTTTAAGAAAATCTTCACTCAAAAATAAAAGCTTAGAAAAAGATCTATCCATGCTAAAATCTGAAAACTTTGATCTTAGAAATTCAAATTCTGGAAATATTTGTGATACTTGCTTAGATCTCAAATTTGAAATTAAGTCACTAAAAGAGGAACATGTGATTAAACTAGAACAAGTTTATGCCGAACAATTGAAAAATGAAAAACTTGTGAAAAATATTGGTTGCTCTACTGATAGTTTACATGATCAAATTGCTTGCTCTAAATGTTCTATTCTTGAGTTGAAATTAAAAGATGCAAATTGTAGAGTTACCCAATTAATAAATGACATGTTCACTCATGAAATTAACTCGTGTTCAAATTGCCGTAAAGCGTAAAGCTAAAATTGACACTCCTTGTGATAATTGTTTAACTCTTGCTAAGAAAGTTGATTACTTGCAAAATTCTTTGGAACGTTTCACTGATGGCAAGAAAAACCTAAACATAATTTTGGATCAATCAAAAGTCAGCACTCAAAACAAAGGTTTAGGTTTTGATTCTTATGCTCATCATAAATCACATGCTCCCACTGTTGTCAAAACACTTGAAAGTGGAAAATTTGAAATTGTCAATGAGCCTAAGAAAGCTGTCTTTAAATCGGTCTTTTATCTTCTACTATGATGAATGCAAAATGTGCTTCTACTGTTAAAGCAAAACATCATGTTAAGTACACTTGCACTCATTGTGGTAGAGATGGACATTTAGTAAACTTTTGCTTTAGACTAGCTAAACAACAAAAGAGAGAAAGGTTTAATGCTAGGTCTAATTTCAGACAGGCACGTTTTATTTCTCATTATGTGCCTAGGGTGATGCAAACACCTCTTGTTACTAAGAACACGAGAAAAGACAAATATGCTTTTATGCATAAGAATGCTCGTGTTGTGCCAACTGTTGTGCGTCATGTGTCTCAGTACTGGATTCCTAAACATCTTATTTCTAACCCCAGTACCGAGACCTCGACAATTTCTGCTTCTATGTAGGCTTCTCACGCGAGGAAGGAGAACATGTGGCTAGTGAATTTCGGATGCTCACTTCATATGTTCAGTGATAAGTTTTGGTTCCTCCTTCACTCGTGCATCTCGTGCTAAAAGTGTTATTTTTCAAGATGCTTCTTCCACCTCTGTTTTCGCAAAAGGCACTAGTCCAAATAGTGCAGGTACAGGTGCATATGTTCAGGGGGAGAGTATCTTTGTTGATGAAGATGATGATGATGCTGTTGAGGATGAGATAATTGGAGTTTGCTGTGTGCTTGTGTGCTCGTTTTCAAGCTTCCCCGCGTGCTTCACATCGACAAGCTATCAAGAGGATTTTAAGGTATCTTCGTGGTACTCAAGATTTTGGCATTTGGCTTTCTGCTTCTTCACGCATTAGTTTAAGACCTTTCTCTGATGCTGAATTTGGAGGATGTGGAATTGATAGAAAAAGTACATCTGGTTCATGCCACTTCTTGAGTAATTCTCTTTCTTGGACACATTGACATCAGATTTCATTTTCTTAGAGATCATGTTGAAAAAGAGCTATTGAACTGAAATTTGTTGATTCGGTGCTCGGCTTGTCGATATTTTCACTAAACCGCTTGATTTTTCTCGTTTTGCTTTCTTACGCGGTGAACTTGGGATCATTCATCCCCATGGGTTGATTTGAGGAGTCTTGAGTTTATCTCTTTTGGGTTACTTGACTTTGGTTCCTAGAAGTGATTTTTTTATAAGTGGTATTTTGACTTTACACCTCAAGTAAAAACCCTTGTTTACATTGCATCATGTAGTACAAAGCTTTGGTGATTATTCTTGTGTATATAGCCAAGTTAATGCTCAATGCTTTACTTATCACTAAAAGGCAAAAATAATTCAATTTGAGATGCTTTTCGAGAATATTTTGGCTCTTGCTCATTATGGTATTGCATTTGTGAAATAGGCTTAAAAGTTTCTTGTCATCTGTTGAAAGGCTAGAGCTGATTAGAAACTATGTGTGAGTTTTTTGTTGGACTTCAAATGATCATTATGAGTCTCAAGCAAAATCAGTGTTTTAAATGATAAAAGCAAGTTGAAAAAGATGCAAGCAAAAGCTACTTGGCTAAACACAAGTTTAGTACAATGTGCAGCTTCCTTGCCAGGGATTTAAATTCAAAAGATGCAAGCAAAGGCTACTTGTCTAAACAAAAGTTCAAAACAATGTGAAGCCACTTGCCAATATAAACTAAGAAAGATACAAGAAAGAACTACCTACTCATACACAAGTATGGGCTAGTGTGCAGTTACTTGTCATCCCTGTTGATCACAAAGCAAAATTGTCAAACTTGCTAAAAGAGAAAAAGGAAATTCAATTTTTGAAAAAGGCTTGAGATAAATATTAGTGAATTTGAAAGTCTCTCTTTGCTCATGATAGATTTCTTTTTAGCTTTGGCAAAATCAGTTTATGACATTTTACTTGTTTGCTCTAATTTGCATATGCGACAACTACTCTATGTGTTAGAGCCTTCATATTCTCACGATTTGCCTTCTCATTGGATAAATTGACCAAATGCTTTATTTTGATTATATACCTTGAATATACTTCAAAGCTTGAGATACTGCATTCATTAAGGGGGAGTTTTGAGATCTTGATGACTATTTTGTCAAAAAGGGGGAGAGCAAGATAAGAAGAAGAAAAATATAAAGAAAGGAGAAATTCAAATGCTTTGTTTGAAAATTTGGGAATTTGGATTTACTTGGTCTTGGAATCTTTTTCTATACCTTTGTCAAATCTTATATTATGTTTTGTCAAATTACTCATCAAGGGGGAGATTGAAGGATCATTGTTTTTGATCCATGTGTTTTTGATGATGAGTATTTGAATATTCGAAAAGATTTGAATTTGGTTTAAAGATTTGAAAGAAGCGTAAATCAGGTTGGTTATCAGAAAAGATTTGAATTGGCGAACTCATTTTTCCCATGTATGATGAGACCAAACTCTTTGGTCTGTCATACACATGTTTTAAGTGAACTCATTGAGCCAAACTCTTTCTTTCCAAGAAACATTAAGTTCCACATCCACAGGACAAGTTTTCTTCATGCATCGTGAATGTGTTTGCTTTAAGGTCTCGTTCGGATCATGTTGTTTTTGAAACCGAGTGTGGCACATTTGCGCCGGACAAGATTTTTTGTCCGTCGTGAACATGAATTTGAAAGCGTTTTTGAACCGAGATTTTTGCATGTACGACGGACCGATTTTGGTTGTCCGTCGTAAACATGTTTTCGCCGGAATGTTTTTTCTTTTGGAACCAAGAATTTTCCTTGTACAACGGACAGACTTTGTTGGTCCGTCGTGAACTGTTTTCTAGGGTTTCACTTGGCATTTGCACCGGACTGGTTTTGTTGTCCGTCGTAAATAGGATTTGCTCAATCAGGGTTTTGAGCGATTTTGAGATTGAAATTTGAATTTGATTTTGAGATTATAAAATTTGTGATAATTTCATGATACTTGTTTTGAAGTGGACTTTATGCAATACTCATGTGAGTAGTTGCATGGATTGACATTGAGTCAAGTCGTGGACTTGTGCTCGGATTTGTTTTGTGGTTTGTTCATGTGCAGGTATTGCTCGAAGACGAATGTGGTCGATGACGGGACCGGAACTAGGTTCATGGAGGAACTGAGGTTCGGGACTAGGTTCAGGAGGAACTGAGGTCTTGGTGGTCAAGGATGTCATGCGGGACGTTCGGGCTAAGAGAATGGTGCACATGAAGAATGGTTAGTTACGTGAGAATGGCAGGAGGTCATTCGCGTGCAAAGTGTTAGTCACGTGAGTATGGCAGGTGGCCATACGCGTGCAAAGTGTTAGTCACGTGAGTATGGTAGGGTTACCATACGCGTGCAAGAGTTGTACTCGGCCAGGTTGGGCCAAGTAGAGTTGTGTTGGATACGGATTCCTTCTAGGGAATAGGAATCGTATTCAGAACTCTTTGTGGGTTGGTGCTTTAAATAGGTGGGGGGTCTCCTGTTGAAAGGCATCAAGTAGAGCTGAGCGCATCAAGCTTTGAGCAAGCTTTAGGGTTGTACTCTTTTGTTTGGAGTATTTTAGACAAAAGAAAGGAGAAATAAAGATCAAGTTCATCAAATCTTTCGGCGAGCTACAATTCTAGTTAGATTTATTCTCGCCATCTTCTGGAATAGTAAGCTTGCGAAGGTCATAACTTTTGATCCGTAAGTCCGATTGAGCTGATTCTTTTTGGGTTTGATTTGTATTGGAATCTAGTTTCTTGTGTCCAAATTTCAGATCGATCGGATGGTTGGATCTCCGGGAATTCGCGTTTTACCAAACCTCTATCATTCTGTTTTTTTCAAAAAAGAGGCAATTATTTGGTTCTATTTTGGGGTAAACTTTTAATAGATCAAGAATTTGGTTTTAGCTTCCGCACAATCATTCACCCCCCCTCTGATTGCTATATTCGGTCCTACAACATGTGTATATAAATTGTCTGAGAGTTGAACCGCGAGTTGGGATTCTAGCAGACCGGTACTGTTCATCGTCCGAAAATACAAGTTTTGCACAAATATTAAAGCATGAATGAAGGGCACAAGAGGTCTGTGTTGGGATTCAAGCAGAGCGGGCTGTGTTGGAGTTTGTTTTTTTCTTCTTCCCTGAAGGGGAAATGTGTGAGTGGAGGATCTCACAAAAACTATGTTTCTAATGAACTGTACGTTCTTGGTTGCACGTGGTGTTGCCAAAAATCATCTGTCGGTTACGAAAAGAACTGATTGTGATAACCTGTGCTCATCACAATCGGTTTCTTCCCAAAACCGATTATGATAATACCTTCTCATTACAATCGGTTCTGGAAAAGAACTGATTGTGATAACCCCTGTGCTCATCACAATCGGTTTCTTCCCAAAACCGATTGTGATAATACCTACTTATTACAATCGGTTTTAGATAAAAACCGATTGTGATAACAAAATTATTATCACAATCGGTTCTTATCTAGAACCGATTGGGCTTATTATCACAATCTGATCGGTTCTCTCAGAACCGATTGTGATAACCTGTTACCAAGATTTCCAAATGGAATATGCTTATCACAATCGGTTCTGAAGTCAAAAGTTTAGAACCGACACAGATGAAGCGATAGTAATGTGTCATTCTGTAGTAGTGCACGTGCCATCAACATCACATGATACCTTTCCAAAACAGGTTCAATATATCATTAAGTCAATATTAACATTTGATTGTCCAAAATCATGTCATGAGCACGTAGCAGGTCTAAGCAGTTTACTACAACGGTCTAAAACCCATGTTGGCAATTTAATAATGTCCAACTAGTAATCCACAACTAGGGTGACAAGGGATCATGGCACATACTTAAATAATCAAGGTGTCATACAGCAAATTGGTATTTATCTAACCCCCATGTTTAAACAAAGTATTTTTCTAATTGAACTAGCATGCAATAGTTTAAATCAAAATAGATTTCGAAATAGGATCAACATGGTCAAAGCACAACTTGCCTTCAAAAAGTACTTGTTCTTGGTCTTGAGTTGGATCCTGAGTCAATACTTCTCCTTCGAATCCCTCCGGCACTTCAACGTCTACTCGTAAAGCGTGCAAATAGCAAATACACGAATAAACAATAGGCAAAAAGTGTCCAAACATCCAAATAAAATCCATCAACAGAGAAAACATAATTTTATGAGTTTTTAGAAACTGGAATCGTCAAATTTGGAGTTAAGAAGCAAAAAGTTATGATTATTTAAAGTTTAAATAATCAATTAAATAATTTTGCAGGGAAAAACTTTAGTCCAAAAATTAATTAAAATTCATATTTAGGTAGGTCTCAATTTTATACAAATTTAGAAATTTGAATCACTCAAATCGGAGTTGAAACGCAAAAGTTATAAGCGTTTGAAGTTTGAAACAAAATCAAATCATTATTTCGAATTAATAAATCATTTTCTTTTCGGAAATTAATTATTGCGTCGGCATGGACACGTGGCAGCACTGGATTGGTCTGCGGCGTCGGTAGGTCCATGGACTCGGTCCACGCTCGGCTCGGGTCTACCGTGGACTCGGTCCACGGCTCACGTGTCGGCCCGACATGTGGGCCCACTCGGGTAGCGTCATCGGCCCGGCGTCGGCGGGGCTCGGCCACGGTCGGCGGCAGGTGGGACCTACCGATGACGTCATGGGTGGCGTCCGCGGTCGCGATCGGCCCGACCGCGGACCCAGCGTGTCCGATGGCCTGTACCACGCGCCGCGTGGCGCGGCGGTTAAACTCCCCTGGACCGCGTGGCACGATCGTAGCCGTTGGTTTGAAAACCGGCGGCTAGGATTGAATTTGGGCCTCCGGTGCTTGGCGCGCGGGTTGATTCGGGCCGTTGGATCTTGATCTAACGGTCGAGATCCAATCTAACTGGTGCGGCTCCGCCACGTGTACGACCTAAGCCGTTGGATCTAGATCCAACGGTTGAGATTAGATCTAGGATTTTCAACGGGGAACTCACCGAGGGTGACGTGGCGCGATCTAAGCCCTTGGATCTTGATCGGACGGTTGGTGGAGCTCGGGGTCGGCGATGGCTTCACGGCGAAGTCGTGGCTGCCGGCGCTGAGGACGGCGACCACACGAACGGCGTTTGGGACGCGCTCCGGCGAGGTGAAGGGTCTCTTCGGGTGCGCCTGGCTTCGTGGGTTCCGGATCTGGGGTCAATGGCGGCAGGGGACGGCGGACGGCGGCGGAATCAAGCAAAACCACAGCGGAGGGATGCTATGACTCCGGCGAGCGATTCCGGCGGATCTACGGCGGCTGAGGCTCGGTGAGGTAGGGCAGAGAGTGCGCGGGGTCACGGCGGTCCTCGGGGTACCACCCGGTATTTAAATGCCCTCGGCATGCGCGCACGGGACGGAACCCTAATCCTACACGGCGGCGACGCGGCGGAGGAGTCCGGCTCGGACTCGGCGGGGACGATGACGCACGGCCGTCCACGTGGCACGATCAACGGCCACGATCGCGTGGACGCGATCGGATCCGTGCCGGATTCGACCGAAGCGGTACGGGAAGATCCTGACCGTTGGATCTTGATCCAACGGTTGGGATCGATTAGGTTTTGGAGTTGGTTTGGTCGAGTCACGTGGCTCGGGTCGGACTCGAACTCGAGTCTGACTCGGGCTCGGTCGGATGAATAGTACTTGACCCGACTTGAATTTCCAGCGATTTAATATTTAAAATAATTCCCAGTAATTCATTTAATTCATTAAAAATAGCAAAATACTCGGAAAAATTCCAGAAAAATTCTGGAAAATATTTTAGGGTATTTGGGACTTAAATAAAATATTTCCAACAAAATTTTATTTGCAAAATTAAATTCTTTAATTATTTCAAAATGGAATAAATTCAAATAAATTCCAAATAAATCCAAATAAATTCCAGAAAATTCCAAAAATTCACCAATGTGCCAAATCACACATGAATTTAAGAAAAGCAAAATTTTGGGGTGTTACAAACCTCCCCCCCTTAATAGAATCTCGTCCCCGAGATTCAGGGCTTAACTAAGGAATAGGTTTGGAAACTCTTTCCTCAATTCCTCTTCGCGCTCCCAAGTCGCTTCGCTTTCTTCATGGTTGCTCCACTGAACTCTACAGAAACGGGTTGACTTATTTCTAGTCTCTCGATCCATAGTGTCCAAAATCTTCACGGGATGCTCCTTGTAAGTCAAATCCTCTTGCAACTCAATTAACTCTAGCGGTGTCTGTTCCTCAGGAACTCGGAGACACTTCTTCAACTGGGACACATGGAATACATCATGCACTCCTGCTAACGACTGTGGCAACTCCAGTTGATAAGCAACTTCACCTCTGCGGCTCAAAATCTTAAATGGTCCAACATAACGGGGTGCGAGTTTCCCCTAGGCATGGAACCTCTTAACTCCCCTGAGAGGCGTAACTCTGAGGTATACAAAGTCGTCTGGTTCAAAACTCAAATCCCTGCGACGATTGTCAGCATAACTCTTTTGTCGTGACTGGGCTATCTTCAACCTTTCCCTAATCATGGCGACCGCTCTTGACCTCTTGAAGAATATCAGGCCCAAAGACACGGCGCTCACGGTCTCATTCCAATTCAATGGCGTCCGACATGGTCGTCCATACAAAGGCCTCAAAAGGTGACATCTGTAAACTAGCCTCGATAACTATTGTTGTAATCGAACTCGGCATACGGCAAACTCTTATCCCAAGAGGTAGCATAAGCTAATGCACAAGCTCTCAACATATCCTCCAGATTCTGGTTGACTCTTTTCGGTCTGTCCATCCGGCATGGATGATAAGTCGCATCTTGAAGTTCAAACGGGTTCCCATGGCTTCATGCAACTTATTCCGAACCTTGAGGTAAATTGGGTACCTGCATCTGATACAATCCTCTTTGGCACTCCGTGCAAGCAGACAATCTGATCATGTACAATTCTGCTAATTTATCTCCCGAGTAAGTGGTCTTCACTGGGATAAAATGGGCTACTTTAGTCAAGCGATCCACTATAACCCATATGGAGTCATAACCTCCTTGAGTCTTCGGCAAACCGGTAATGAAATCCATTCCGATTTCCTCCCACTTCCACTCAGGTATTTTTAGCGGCTGTAGCAATCCTGCTGGTCTCTGATGCATTGCCTTGACTTTCTGGCATACGTCGCACAATGCAACATGCTCGGCAACTTCACGTTTCATACTCGGCCACCAGAATCTCTCCTTTAGATCCTGATACATCTTGGCGCTTCCAGGATGAATCGAGTACTTGGAGTCATGGGCTTCTTCTAGAATCAACTGCTTCAGCTCCTGTCGGGACCCCGAATTTGCGAATCCGGACCCTCTGTGTATTCAGCACTAGTCCAGGAACGCGCTAGTGCACACAGTCTTAACATCGGTAAATATCACAATCATACCAATCGATATTATCAAAGTACTTTATTTAAATAATCAAAGGGTTACTCGACCTTATGGCCAAGTTACAAATATATGCCTTGCAAGGCGAAACTTATTAAAAGAGAAATAACAGCAGCGGAAAATCAAATAAACTTCGTGGCGCCATCCAAAGATACCACAGGCAACGATCGGCTCGCATCCCCTAAGTAGACGGGTCCTCTTGGAAATCCTCCTCCGGCTGGCGTAATCTCCTCTTCAAGCGATATTGTGTTGAGGCAAGGGTGAGTACTTGGTACTCGACAAGTCATGCACAGAATGCAAGCTAATATACTATATGCATGGCTTGGTACAAAGGAGTAGCTTAAGGTATATTTGATGCTTGACATTTGACAAGTAATATAAGTAGATTCGAAAGCAGTAGAAATAAGTAAAGCATAAATAACTTTTCAAGAAGTTTAGTAAACATTTTCCCCATCCTAAACCATATTTCCGTCATCTTCATTGTTAAACCAACCCAACTTTTCAAATCCAAGTTATTTTCAGAAAGTCTAACCCTTGACTGTAATTCCCGAGCATTGTCGATCACAGTGGACTCGGCTATTCAAATAGATTCTACACTCTGCAGAGGTTATGCACTTTACCCACAAGATACAATCCACTCACCACGTCAGCCGTGAATCGCCATACAAGAGTATGCGAATGAGCGATCATAACAAAGCCTTTCGGAAGCCTCAAACAACACAGGTGGTCCTCTCCGGTACGTGCTCTACACCATCCCTTCCCTTAGCCAAGGCGAAGTATGGGACCAACACACCGTTAGATGGGTACCTGGCCACAGCCACGATACGCTCCCCCGTACAATCACACAAACGGTGTAACTGACACCCTGAGGCTCCACAAGTGAGTCCTTAGCGACTTAGTCAACTAGGGCCGTCCCATTCCAGCCATGTGGTTGCAAGTATGACCCAGTTCAAAGGCTTGCAAGGTTAAGTCCTTAGAGTGACCAGGGCAAGACTACCCGAAAAACCAAATCAACATCCCCAATGCCACAACTGGCCCACCTGATTACTCTTGCCACATGCCCCAGTCGAAATCTGTTTATCAAACCCCAGTTGATTACCATGCACCACGTGCCATCAACTTCACATGATACTTTTCCAAAACAGGTTCAATATATCATTAAGTCCATATTAGCATTTGGTTGTCCAAAATCATGTCATGAGCACGAAAGTGTGTCTAAGCAAAGATACTACAACGATCTAAACCCATGTTGGCAATTTAATAATGTCCAACTAGTAATCCACAACTAGGGTGACAAAGGGTCATGGCACATACTTAAGTAATCAAGGTGTCATATAGCAAATTGGTATTTATCTAACCCCCATGTTTAAACCAAATATCTTTCTAATTGAACTAGCATGCAATAGTTTAAATCAAAATAGATTTCGAAATAGGATCAACATGGTCAAAGCACAACTTGCCTTCAAAAAGTACTTGTTCTTGGTCTTGAGTTGGATCCTGAGTCAACACTTCTCCTTCGAATCCTTCCGGCACTTCAACGTCTACTCGTAAAGCGTGCAAATAGCAAATACACAAATAAACACTATGCAAAAAGATCCCAAAACTCCAAATAAAATCCATAAACAGAGAGAACATAATTTTCTGGATTTTTAGAAACTGGAATCGTCAAATTTGGAGTTAAAAGCATAAAAGTTATGATTATTTAAAGTTTAAATAATCAATTAAATAATTTTACAGAGAAAAACTTTAGTCCAAAAATTAAATAAAATTCATATTTAGGTAGATCTTAATTTTATACAAATTTAGAAATTTGAATCACTCAAATCGGAGTTGAAGCATAAAAGTTATAAGCGTTTGAAGTTTGAATCTAAATTTGAAATCATTATTTGAATTAATAAATCATTTTCTTTTCGGAAATTAATTATTGCGTCGGCATGGACACGTGGCAGCTCCTGATTGGCTGGTGGCGTCGGTAGGTCCATGGACTTGGTCCATGCTCGGCTCGGTCCACGCTGGACTCGGGCCACGGCTCACGTGACCGACCTGTGGGCCCCACCTGCCAGCGCTGGGTGTCACGCCCGCGTGACTGCCGCTGACACGTGGGCCCTCTGACTCGCGGGTCCCGCGTGTCAGAGACACGCTCCCCACGCTGCGTGGCGCGGTGAGCACACGTGGCACAATCTCGTAGTTGATTTGAAAATCAGCGGTCCAGATTGGATCTGAACCTCACGTTCAAAACTACACGGTTGATCCGGGCGTTCGATCTAGATCGGACGGTCCAGATCTAACCCTAAAGCTACAACACAACTAACCACGACCGCATGCGATCTAAATCTAACGGTTGAAACCTAATCGAGACGGAAGCTTGATAGCAGGCGGCGTGGCCTCACCTCGTCGCGTTGGATCTTGATCCAACGGTGCACCGAAGCTCGCGAGCGACGATGGCTTGCGGCGGCGTTGCGGCTGCCGGTGAGGACGGCGACCACCCTAACGGCGCTTGGGCGTCTCGGCCAAGTGAGTGCACCCACGAGTGCGCCTCGACGCATAAGGTTCTCGATCCGGGCTTGAAGCGGCGGAGGATGAGCAGCGCCGGAAGCGAAGAAAACCAGCGGCACTCCCCAAACTTCGGCGAAATCGCGAGGCGACGGCGCGGCTTGGCGTTGGAAACTAGGGCAATAGGCGCGCACACGACAGCGATCTCGGCGATAACCCACGCCTTAAATAGCCTCGGCGGCGTGCACAGCGGAAACCTAATCGGACGCGGCGGCTCTGGCGGCGGCGAGTCGGCTTCGATTCACGGGAAGACGACGAAATCGTGGCCGTCCCACGCGTGTCGCGCTCAACGGCCACGATCGCACGGCGCGATCGGGTCCGGTCCGGACACGGCTCGGTTGGGGTCGGGCGGATCTCAGCCGTTGGATCTTGATCCAACGGTTGGGATCGATTAGGGTTAGGAGTGGGTTCGGTCGAGTCAACTGGCTCGGGTCGGACTCGAGTCCGACTCGGTCGGATGAAACGATACTTGACCCGAGTTGGATTTTCCATGATTTAATATTTAAAATAATTCGATAATTCATTTAATTCATTAAAAATAGCAAATGACTCAGAAAAATTCCAGAAAAATTCTGGAAAATATTTTGGATCATTTTGGACTCAAATAAAATATTTCCAACAAAAATTTATTTGCAAAATTAAATTCTTCAATTATTTCAAAATGGAATAAATTCAAATAAATTCCAAATAAATCCAAATAAATTCCAGAAAATTCCAAAAATTCACCAAAGTGCCAAATCACACATGAATTTAAGAAAAGCAAAATTTTGGGATGTTACAAACCTCCCCCCCTTAATAGAATCTCGTCCCCGAGATTCAGGGCTCACTAAAGGAATAGGTTTGGAAACTCTTTCTTCAAATCCTCTTCGCGCTCCCAAGTCGCTTCACTTTCTTCATGGTTGCTCCACTGAACTCTACAGAATCGGGTTGACTTGTTTCTAGTTTCTCGATCCATTGTGTCTAGAATCCTCACAGGGTGCTCCTTATAAGTCAAGTCCTCATGCAACTCAATTGACTCTAGCGGTGTGCATTCTCGGGAACTCGGAGACACTTCTTTAACTGGGACACATGGAATACGTCATGCACTCCACCTTATTGTGGCAACTCCGGTGATAAGCAACTTCGCCTCATGCGGCTCAAAACCTTAAATGGTCCAACATAGCAGGTGCGAGTTTCCCTTTGGCATGGAACCTCTTAACTCCCGAGAGGCGTAACTCGAGGTATACAAAGTCTTACGGTTCAAAACTCAAATCTCGGCGACGATTGTCAAGATAACTCTTTTGTCGAGATTGGGCTATCTTCAACCTTTCCCTAATCATAGCGACCGCTTCTTGACCTCTTGAAGAATATCAGGCCCAAAGACACGGCGCCACGGGTCTCATTCCAATTCAATGGCGTCCGACAGGGTCGACCATCATACAAAGGCCTCAAAAGGTGACATCTGTAAACTAGCACGATAACTATTGTTGTAACTAAACTCGGCATACGGCAAACTCTTATCCCAAGAGGTAGCATAAGCCAATGCACAAGCTCTTAACATATCCTCCAGAATCTGGTTGACTCTTTCGGTCTGTCCATCCGTCTGCATGGATGATAAGTCATCTTGAAGTTCAAACGGGTTCCCATGGCTTCATGCAACTTATTCCGTAACCTTGAGGTAAATTGGGTACCTCTGTCCGATACAATCCTCTTTGGCACTCCGTGCAAACAAACAATCCTCGATCATGTACAACTCGCTAATTTATCTCCCGAGTAGGTGGTCTTCACGGGATAAAATGGGCTACTTTAGTCGAGCGATCCACTATAACCCATATGGAGTCATAACCTCCTTGAGTCTTCGACAAACCGGTAATGAAATCCATTCCGATTTCCTCCCACTTCCACTCAGGTATTTTCATTTGTAGCAATCCTGTGGTCTCTCGATGCATTGCCTTGACTCTACGGCATACGCCGCACAATGCAACATGCTCGGCAACTTCACGTTTCATACTTGGCCACCAGAATCTCTCCTTGAGATCTCGATACATCTTGGCGCTTCGGGATGAATCGAGTACTTAGAGTCATGGGCTTCTTCCAATCGATTGCTTTAACTCCTTTTTGTTAGGCACACAAATGCGATCCTTCACCCATAACGTGCCTTGCTCGTCTAGCTTGAAATCCTTTGCCTTGCCTTCCTCCATTTTGGACTTAATCCTACGGATCTTGTCATCATCCTTTTGTCCTTCTCGGATCTGGTCCTCTAAAGTAGGCTTTACTTCCAAGGCGGCCAAGAATCCGCTAGGTACAACCTCAATCTTCATTTTCTGGAAATCCTCACATAACTCATCCTGACTTGTGGCTAGCAACGTACTCACGGTATGACTTTTCCGACTCAGAGCATCGGCTACTACGTTGGCCTTCCCGGGATGGTAATGGATTCCAACATTATAGTCCTTGATTAACTCCAACCATCTCCTTTGCCTCATATTCAGATCCGACTGGGTGAATATGTACTTAAGGCTCTTGTGATCCGTATATACTTCACATCTGTTTCCAATCAGATAGTGACGCCATATCTTCAAAGCATGCACTACGGCGGCTAACTCTAGGTCATGTGTCGGATAATTTTCCTCATGCGGCCTCAACTGCCTTGATGCATAAGCGACGACCTTTCCATTCTGACAAGACACATCCAAGTCCTTGGCGCGATGCGTCACAATAAATATCGAAGCTTTGAGCAACATCCGGTAGAACTAACACCGGTCTTGATGTCAACCGCTTCTTGACTCTGAAATCCTTTCTCACATTACTCGTCGTCCATGCAAACTTCTTTTCCTTCTTCAGCAATTGCGTAAGAGGTTTCGCAATTGTCGAAAAGCCTTCAATGAAACGGCGGTAGTATCCTGCCATTCCAAGGAAACTCGAATCTGGGTCACGATCTTCTACGCTCCCAATGTAACACCGCTTCTACTTTGCTTGGATCTACGGCGACTCCTTCGCGGTCATTACATGTCCAAGAAACTCCACCTTGTCCTTCCGTAAATCACACTTGCTGAACTTGGCGAAAAGTTGCTTTGTTCCCTCGCCTTTTCCAAAACTTCGCCTTAAGTGTTCGGCATGTTCATCCTCCGTCTTGGAGTAGATTAGGATATCGTCTATGAACACGACGACAAACTTGTCCAAATATTCCATGAACACCTTATTCATCATATTCATGAAATAAGCCGGGCGATTCGTCAGACCAAAGGACATAATCGTAAACTCGTAATGTCCATATCTTGACGAGAATGCAGTCTTGAATATCTTCCGATCGGATCTTCAATCGATGGTATCGATCTCGAGATCAATCTTGGAGAAAACTCGGCTCCTCTTAATCGATCAAACAAATCATCAATCCTGGGTAGCGGATACTTATTTTTCACGGTGACTTCATTGAGTGCACGGTAGTCAATGCACATCCTGAAACTCCCGTCCTTCTTCTTGACAAACAAAGCCGGTGCTCCCCACGGCGACGAACTTGGTCTCGATAAATCCTTTCTCCATTAACTCTTCTAGCTTGTTTCTTCATCTCTACCAACTCCTCGGTAGAGCATCCGATAGGGTCTCTTTGCTATCGGTCTTTGTACTGTACAAGCTCTATCACAAACTCTATGTCCGTCTCAAGCGGCATACCGTAGATCTTCGGGAAAGACATCTGGGTACTCATTCACTACCGGAACATCCTCTATGCTGATTGCCTTGGTATCATTAACCATCAACTGTCCATCCCTAACTGCAGTGGCTTGAAATTCCACTTTCTTCCCACAAGGGCTCTCAACTGAGATAGTCCTTCGTCCACAATCCAATACAGCCTTGTGCTTGGATAACCAATCCATTCCCAATACAACATCTAAGGTCTGGGTCTCCAAAATTATAAGGTTTGCTAGGAACTCTATTCCATCTATTAGTATTCTCACCCCGGAACATCCTACTTCCGTTCGGAGTTCGGAACCAGGGGTTTGAACTAAAAGCATGCACTTAAGTCTTGCAATTCTCAAGTCATTTCTAGCAGCAAAGCCTTGCGAAACAAACGAATGCGAAGCTCCAGAGTCAAACAAAACTGTTGCAGGTACTGAGTTAACAAGTAACTTACCCAGTACGACGTCCGTAGCATTCTGCAGTGCATCTGCGGTGACATGGTTGACTCGGCCTCTCACCACGGTCTGGGGTGTGGCTCCTGGTGCTGGCGTCCTAGCTGGGGTGGTTCCTAGGTTGAAGCGAACTGGGGTCGCTCCTGCTGTCTTCTTTGGACAACTGTTGGCAAAGTGTCCTGGCTCGTTGCAGTTGTAACAGCGTCTCCTTTGTTCCTTCTTTGGCTGCTGGGGTAGCGTTTAGCGGGGCTGGGTGCAGTAGTTTTGATTGGCAGGTCTTGGTCTGGGGATGGTGTCCTTGTTGCATGTGGTTGGAATCAAGAATTGATTTGGTGCAACTCTCGACGTTGTTGCGTTCACGACGTGATCCTTCTTTGTTGCATCCTGCGCTTCTCGTTCTCATCCGGTTCCTTGCGCTTTGTCCTCAAGAATAAGCGCCTTATTCACCAACTCTTGGAAATCGGAAAGGTGTGGGTGATCAATCCTACTTGCAATCTGAGTTAAGTCCCTTCATAAAACGAGGTATGTGGATTTGTCTGTCGCTACATCCTCAGTGCGTAGCGTGCTCACTTTGTGTGAACCTGTTCGTAGTCGGCCACCGGCTGATTACCTTGCTTTAGTGCTCTGAACTCCTCCTTCTTAAGGTCCATAATTCCTTCAGGCACGTGATCTGTCGGAATGCATTTGTGAACTCCTCCCAAGTGATATCTTGAGGGTTCTCTGCGTGGCACGTAAGTTCTCCCACCATTCTGGCCATTGTTCCTTTCCAACCGATGAGAAGCGTAAAGTACCTTCTCATTCCCTATGCATTGAGCTATGTGTAGCTTTCTCTCAATTGATCTTAACCAATCGTCGGCCTCCAACGGATTGGCATTCCCGAAGAAAGTGGGTGGGTGAGTCCTCATGAACTCTAAGACCTTGTATTCGGGGCGTGGTCCCCGATTAACTTGATTAGCGTGGCCTCGAGCAAAGGACGTGCTGCATTTGTTGCATCATAGCATGCATCAACTGAGTCTGAGCAGCAAGAAATGCTCCAAAATTCTGCATATCTAGTGGTGGTGCTGGTGCTCCATCACTGGGGTTTTCTGTTGGGCGAGATCCACTCCCATTGCTTCCAAAGTTCCCACGGGTGTTCACCATCTGTTAATTTGCTCTAGGTTTAGAGATGAGAGGGGAACAAGAATAGACAAGTAATATGGAACTTATGCGGGGCGAAAGGGGTAACTTTAAGGTCCAACTTTATTATTAATAACTTGGTATGGCTGCTTACAATGCCTAAGGGCCTTGCAACACATACTGCACACTCAGCAAACAAAGCAAATCCAAATCGAACTAACTCTGGAGTCTAACGCCTAAAGGGTGACTCTTTATTCTATGACGCGACTCGGCGAAGGAGTCTCACTATAGAACCTAAGCTCACTCATCGAGAAAACCTCCACGGCCTGGTGCGGTCTTTGCGGCATAGGCCAAACGATCGCCATGTCCAAATGACTATGTCATCTGTGGTAGTCGAAGAAGCGATGTCCTCATCGAGATCGACTCCTCTGGATCTGGCTCGTGTAGCTCGAATCTTGGTTCGGGTCCGGTCCGTACAAAGTCATCTCCAACTCGTCAATCCTTCGTAGAAGGTGTGCCACATACTCTTGAGCTTCCCGCCATCTGTTCTTCTCTGTCGTGATCTCCTTGCGGGCCTTCTGTAGCTCCTTGCTGGTATTATCTAGTACATCTTCCTGGGCGACGACGAATCGTGCCAACTGTGTAACCGTGGCATTCTCATCCTGAATCGTCTTCGGGTCAAGAAGGTTATCGCTGCGCGGGTGATAACGGAACACCGTGCTTCCCAACTCTCTGGCGTGGATACTGGTAATGTGCCGCATTGCTCGTCGTGAAACTTCTTGGATACCCATCTGCATTGTAGATCTTCTAGCGGCAAGGTGTATCGGGCGATTGCCTGGGCCCCTCTTCCTGACAGGTACCTCAATCCTCACGTCACAAGCCTTGATCAATCCTGCCTGTCTGATCACTTCCACTTGGTATTGGGGTTTCTCAAAATCTCCGAGAGTTTGTAGCATGTGCCAAAGCTCTGCAGCGTGACCAACTCCCAGATCAACGTAGTTGAACTCTTCCTCCATCTGTCACAAGCGTGATTTTCGTAAGAACTCGGAATTTTCAAATTGTGACAAGGTAAGGGAAAATTTCAGCAAGAGACAAGAAAAGAGTGAAGGGGATAAGTCAAGATGTCATTTCTTGTCTTCACAAATTTTTAGCTTTAGAAAATAGGTTTTATCCTCTCTACGACCATTCTAGCTTAGGGTTGAGCCTACAGTCAAGTATGGCTCTGATACCACCTCTGTCGGGACCCCGAATTTGCGAATCCGGACCCTCTGTGTATTCAGCACTAGTCCAGGAATGCGCTAGTGCACACAGTCTTAACATCGGTAAATATCACAATCATACCAATCGATATTATCAAAGTACTTTATTTAAATAATCAAAGGGTTACTCGACCTTATGGCCAAGTTACAAATATATGCCTTGCAAGGCGAAACTTATTAAAAGAGAAATAACAAAGAATGAAAATCAAATAAACTTCGTGGCGCCATCCAAGTATACCACAGTAACCGATCGGGCTCGCATCCCTAAGTAGACGGGTCCTCTTGGAAATCCTCCTCCGAAACTGGCGTAATCTCCTCTTCAACTGATATTGTGTTGAGGCAAGGGTGAGTACTTGGTACTCAGCAAGTCATGCACAGAATGCAAGCTAATATACTATATGCATGGCTTGGTACAAAGGAGTAGCTTAAGGTATATTTGCGGTAAACAGCATTTGACAAGTAATATAAGTAGATTCGAAAGCAGTAGAAATAAGTAAAGCATAAATAACTTTTCAAGAAGTTTAGTAAACATTTTCCCCATCCTAAACCATATTTCCGTCATCTTCATTGTTAAACCAACCCAACTTTTCAAATCCAAGTTATTTTCAGAAAGTCTAACCCTTGACTGTAATTCCCGAGCATTGTCCAGTACCGTGGACTCGGCTATTCAAATAGATTCTACACTCTGCAGAGGTTATGCACTTTACCCACAAGATACAATCCACTCACCACGTCAGCCTAGAATAGACATACAAGAGAATGCGAAGGAGCTATCATAACAAAGCCTTTGGAAGCCTCAAACAACACAGGTGGTCCTCTAAGACGTGCTCTACACCATCCCTTCCCTTAGCCAAGGCGAAGTATGGGACCAACACACCGTTAGATGGGTATCTGGCCACAGCCACGATACGCTCCCCCGTACAATCACACAAACGGTGTAACTGACACCCTGAGGCTCCACAAGTGAGTCCTTAGCGACTTAGTCAACTAGGGCCGTCCCATTCCAGCCATGTGGTTGCAAGTATGACCCAGTTCAAAGGCTTGCAAGGTTAAGTCCTTAGAGTGACCAGGGCAAGACTACCCGAAAAACCAAATCAACATTCCCAATGCCACAACTGGCCCACCTGATTACTCTTGCCACATGCCCCAGTCGAAATCTGTTTATCAAACCCCAGTTGATTACCATGCACCACGTGCCATCAACTTCACATGATACTTTTCCAAAACAGGTTCAATATATCATTAAGTCCATATTAGCATTTGGTTGTCCAAAATCATGTCATGAGCACGTAGCAGGTCTAAGCAGTATACTACAACGATCTAAACCCATGTTGGCAATTTAATAATGTCCAACTAGTAATCCACAACTAGGGTGACAAAGGGTCATGGCACATACTTAAGTAATCAAGGTGTCATATAGCAAATTGGTATTTATCTAACCCCCATGTTTAAACCAAATATCTTTCTAATTGAACTAGCATGCAATAGTTTAAATCAAAATAGATTTCGAAATAGGATCAACATGGTCAAAGCACAACTTGCCTTCAAAAAGTACTTGTTCTTGGTCTTGAGTTGGATCCTGAGTCAACACTTCTCCTTCGAATCCTTCCCAAGACTTCAACGTCTACTCGTAAAGCGTGCAAATAGCAAATACACAAATAAACACTATGCAAAAAGATCCCAAAACTCCAAATAAAATCCATAAACAGAGAGAACATAATTTTCTGGATTTTTAGAAACTGGAATCGTCAAATTTGGAGTTAAAACGCAAAAGTTATGATTATTTAAAGTTTAAATAATCAATTAAATAATTTTACAGAGAAAAACTTTAGTCCAAAAATTAAATAAAATTCATATTTAGGTAGATCTTAATTTTATACAAATTTAGAAATTTGAATCACTCAAATCGGAGTTGAAACGCAAAAGTTATAAGCGTTTGAAGTTTGAATCTAAATTTGAAATCATTATTTGAATTAATAAATCATTTTCTTTTTCGGAAATTAATTATTGCGTCAGCATGGACACGTGGCAGCTCCTGATTGGCTGGCTGACGTCAGCCGGTCCATGGACTTGGTCCATGCTCGGCTCGGGTCCACGGTGGACTCGGTCCACGGCTCACGTGACTGACATGTGGGCCCCACCTGCCAGCGCTGGGTTTCACGCACGCGTGACTGCGGCTGACACGTGGGCCCTCTGACTCGCGGGTCCCGCGTGTCAGAGACACGCTCCCACGGCGTGGGCGCGGTGAGCACCGCGTGGCACAATCTCGGCCGTTGATTTGAAAATCAGCGGTCCATTGGATCTAGACCTCACGTTCAAAACTACGGTTGATCCGGCCGTTCGATCTAGATCGGACGGTCCAGATCTAACCCTAAAGCTACAACACAACTAACCACCACCGCATTTGCGATCTAAATCTAACGGTTGAAACCTAATCGAGGCGGAACAAGACCGGCGACGTGGTTCACTCGCGTCGCGTTGGATCTTGATCCAACGGTGCACCGAAGCTCGCGAGCGGCGATGGCTTGCGGCGGCGTTGCGTGCCGTGGCCGAGGGGCGACCACCCTAACGGCGCCGGGCGTCTCCGGCCAAGTGAGTGCACCCACAGTGCGCCGACGCAAGGTTCTCGATCCGGCTTAAAGCGGCGGAGGATGACGAACGGCGCCGAAACGAAGAAAACTCCGCGGCACTCCCCAAACCGAGAAATCGCGAGGCGACGGCGGCGGCTTGGGCGTTGGAAACTAGGGCAATAGGCGCGCAAGACACGAACGGCGATCCTCGGCGAGCGATAACTCCACGCCTTAAATAGCCTCGGCGGCGTGCACAGCGGAAACCTAATCGACGCGCGGCTACGCTGGCGGCGAGTCCAGCTTCGATTACGGGAAGACGGCGAAATCGTGGCGCCCACGTCGCGCGCTCAACGGCCACGATCGCACGGCGCGATCGGTCCGGTCCGACACGGCTTTCGGTTAAGTCGGCGGATCTCAGCCGTTGGATCTTGATCCAACGGTTGGGATCGATTAGGGTTAGGAGTGGGTTCGGTCGAGTCAACTGGCTCGGGTCGGACTCGAGTCCGACTCGGTCGGATGAACAGTACTTGACCCGAGTTGGATTTTCCAGCGATTTAATATTTAAAATAATTCCCAGTAATTCATTTAATTCATTAAAAATAGCAAATGACTCAGAAAAATTCGAAAAATTACGGAAAATATTTTGGATCATTTTGGACTCAAATAAAATATTTCCAACAAAAATTTATTTGCAAAATTAAATTCTTCAATTATTTCAAAATGGAATAAATTCAAATAAATTCCAAATAAATCCAAATAAATTCCAGAAAATTCCAAAAATTCACCAAAGTGCCAAATCACACATGAATTTAAGAAAAGCAAAATTTTGGGATGTTACAGATCCTTTTTGTTAGGCACACAAATGCGATCCTTCATCCACAACGTGCCTTGCTCATCCAACTTGAAGTCCTTTGCCTTGCCTTCTTCCTTGATGGACTTGATCCTGCGGATCTTGTCATCATCCCTCTGTCCTTCTCGGATCTGATCCTCTAGGGTAGGCTTTACTTCTAATGCGGCCAAGAATCCGCTAGGTACAACCTCAATCTTCATTTTCTGAAGATCCTCACATAACTCATCCTGAATTGTGGCTAGCAACGTACTCACGGTATGGCTTTTCCGACTCAGAGCATCGGCTACTACATTGGCCTTCCCGGGGTGGTAATGGATCCCAACATTATAGTCTTTGATCAACTCTAACCATCTCCTCTGCCTCATATTCAGATCCGACTGGGTGAATATGTACTTAAGGCTCTTATGATCCGTATATACTTCACATCTGTTTCCGATCAGATAGTGACGCCATATCTTCATGGCATGCACTACGGCAGCTAACTCTAGGTCATGTGTCGGATAATTTTCCTCATGCGGCCTCAACTGCCTTGATGCATAAGCGACGACCTTTCCATTCTCAGACAAGACACATCCAAGTCCTTGGCGCGATGCGTCACAATAAATATCGAAGCTTTGAGCAACATCCGGTAGAACTAACACGGTCTTGATGTCAATCGCTTCTTCACTCTGAAATCCTTTCTCACATTCAAGGCGCCCAGGCAACTTCTTTTCCTTCTTCGGCAATTGCGTAAGAGGTTTCGCAATTGTCGAGAAGCCTTCGATGAAACGGCGGTAGTATCCTGCCATTCCAAGGAAACTCCGAACTGGGTCACGAGTCTTTGGTTGCTCCCAATGTAACACAGCTTCTACTTTGCTTGGATCTACTGGCGACTCCTTCTGCGGTCATTACATGTCCAAGAAACTCCACCTTGTCCTTCCAAAAATCACACTTGCTGAACTTGGCGAAAAGTTCTTTGTTCCTCGGCTTTTCCAAAACTCGCCTTAAGTGTTCGGCATGTTCATCCTCTGTCTTGGAGTAGATTAGGATATCATCTATGAACACGACGACAAACTTGTCCAAATATTCCATGAACACCTTATTCATCATATTAATGAAATAATTTGGCGCATTAAATCGGTCCAAAGGACATAATCAGAACTCGTAATGTCCATATCTTGACGAGAATGCGATCTTGAATATCTTACGATCGGATCTTCAATCGATGGTATCCCGATCTAAGATCAATTTTGGAGAAAACTCCGGCTCCTCTCGGTGATCAAACAAATCATCAATCCTGGGTAGCGGATACTTATTCTTCACGGTGACTTCATTGAGTGCACGGTAGTCGATGCACATCCCGAAACTTCCGTCCTTCTTCTTGACAAACAAAGCCGGTGCTCCCCACGGCGACGAACTCGGCCTCGATAAATCCTTTCTCCATTAACTCTTCTAGCTGTTTCTTCATCTCAACCAACTCCTCGGTGGACATCCGATAGGGTCTCTTTGCTATCGGTCTTTGTGCAGTACAAGCTCTATCACAAACTCTATGTCCTCGTCTGCGGCATACCAGGTAGGTCTTCGGAAAAACATCGGGTACTCATTCACTCTTTGAGACATCCTCTATGCTGATTGCCTTGGTCTTGTTAACCATCAACTGTCCATCTCTAGCTGCAGTGGCTTGAAATTCCACTTTCTTCCCACGGGCTCTCAATCGAGATAGTCCTTCGTCCACAATCCAATACAGCCTTGTGCTTGGATAACCAATCCATTCCCAAAATAACGTCTAAGGTGCAGGTCTCCAAAATAATAAGGTTTGCTAGGAACTCTATTCCACCTATTAGTATTCTCACCTGGAACATCCTACTTTCGTTCGGAGTTCGGAACCAGGGTTTGAACTAAAAGCATGCACTTAAGTCTTGCAATCCTCAAATCATTTCTAGTAGCAAAGCCTTGCGAAACAAGCGAATCTGAAGCTCCAGAGTCAAACAAAATCAAGGTGCAGTGCGAGTTAACAAGTAACTTACCCAAGACGACGTCCGTAGCATTCTGCGGTGCATCCGTGGTGACATGGTTGACTCGGCCTCTCACCACGATGCAGGGTGTGGCTCCTAGTCTTTGGCGTCCTAGCTGGGGTGGTTCCTAGATTGAAGCGAATCGGGTCACTCCTGCTGTCTTCTTTGGACAAGCTGTTGGCAAAGTGTCCTGGCTCGTTGCGCTTGTAGCAGCTGCCTCATCGTTTCCTTGCCGATCGCTCGAGCAGCGTTTCTAGCAGGGGCTGGGGTCCGTAGTTCGATTGGCAGGTCTTGGTGCTTTGGGATGGTGTCCTTGTTGCATTACGTGGTTGAAATCGAAGAATTGATTTGGTGCAACTCTCGGTATTTGCGTTCCCTGGCGTGATCCTTCTTTGTTGCATCCTCGCGCTTCTGTTCTCATCCAGTTCCTTGCGCTTGTCCTCAAGAATAAGCGCCTTATTCACCGACTCTTGGAAATGCGGAAAGGTGTGGGTGATCAATCCTACTTGCAATCCCGAGTTAAGTCCCTTCATAAAACGCTGCCTGGCTTTATCCGTCGCTACATCCTCGGTGCGTAACGTGCTAGCTGTGTGAACTTGTTCAGGTAGTCGACCCATCGGCTAATTACCTTGCCTCGGTGCTCTGAACTCCTCCTTCTTAAGGTCCATGATTCCCTCAGGCACGTGATCTTGTCGAATGCTGTTGTGAATTCTTCCCAAGTGATATCTTGAGGGTTCTCTTGCGTGGCACGAAGTTCTCCCACCATTCGGTATTTGTCCCTTCGGTGATGAGAAGCGTGAGTACCTTCTCATTTCCTATGCATTGAGCTATGTGTAGCTTCCTCTCGATTGATCTTAACCAATCATCGGCCTCCAATGGATTGGCATTCCCAGAGAAAGTGGGTGGGTGAGTTCTCATGAACTCGACGACCTTGTATTCGGGCGTGGTCCCCGATTAACTTGATTAGCGAGTGGCCTGGCGATGGACGTGTTGCATTTGTTGCATCATAGCATGCATCAATCGAGTGCGGGCAGCAAGAAAAGCTCCGAAATTCTGCACATCCAGTGGCGGTGCTGGTGCTCCCTCATTGGGGTTTTCTACTGGGCGAGAACCGCTTCCATTGCCTCCAAAGTTTCCACGGGTATTCACCATCTGTCGATTTGCTCTAGGTTTAGAGATGAGAGGGAAACAAGAATAGACAAGTAATATGGAACTTATGCGGGGCGAAAGGTGTACTTTAAGGTCCAACTTTATTATTGATATTAATAACTTGGTATGGTTGCTTACAATGCCTAAGGGCCTTGCAACACATACTGCACACTCAGCAAACAATGAAAATCCAAATCGAACTAACTCTGGAGTCTAACGCCTAAAGGGTGACTCTTTATTCTATGACGCGACTCGGCGAAGGAGTCTCACTATAGAACCTATGCTCACTCATCGAGAAAACCTCCACGGCCTGGGTACGGGTGCTGCGGCATAGGCGCGAAACGATTGCCATGTCCAAAGCTGTGTCCTCTGTGGTATTCGAAGAAGCTTTGTCCTCATCGAGATCGACTCCTCTGGATCGGCTCGTGTAGCTCGGAAATCGCTCTGGAGTCGGTCCGTACAAAGTCATCTCCAACTCGTCAATCCTTCGCAGAAGGTGTGCCACATACTCTTGAGCTTCCCGCCATCTGTTTTTCTCTGTCGTGATCTCCTTGCGGGCCTTCTGTAGCTCCTTGCTTGTATTATCTAGTACATCCTCTTGGGCGACAACAAATCGTGCCAATCGTGTAACCGTGGCATCCTCATCCTGAATCGCCTTCGGGTCAAGAAGGTTGTCGCTGCGCGGATGATAACGGAACACCGTGCTCTCCAATTCTCTGGCGTAGATATGGGTAATGTGCCGCATTGCTCGTCGTGATACTTCTTGGATACCCATCTGCATTGTAGATCTCCTGGCGGCAAAGGTATCGGGCGATTGCCTGGGCCCTTCTTCCTAGCAGGTACCTCAATCTTTACGTCACAAGCCTTGATCAATCCCGCTTGTCTGATCACTTCTACTTGGTATTGGGGCTTCTCAAAATCTCCGAGAATTTGTAGCATATGCCAAAGTTCCGCGGCGTGACCAACTCCTAGATCAACGTAGTTGAACTCTTCCTCCATCTGTCACAAGAGTGCTTTGCGTAAGAACTTGGAATTTTTAAAGTGTGACAAGGTAAGGGACAATTTCAGCAAGAGACAAGAAAAAGAGAGAAGGGGATAAGTCGAGATGTCATTTCTTATTTTGACAAATTTTTAGCTTTAGAAAATAGGTTTTATCCTCACTACGACCATTCTAGCTAGGGTTGAGCCTACAGTCAAGTATGGCTCTGATACCACCTCTGTCGGGACCCCGAATTTGCAAATCCGGACCCTCTGTGTATTCAGCACTAGTCCAGGAATGCGCTAGTGCACACAGTCTTAACATCGGTAAATATCACAATCATACCACTCGATACCAATAAAGTACTCTATTTAAATAGTCAAACTGATTACTTGACCTTATCGTCAAGTTACAAATATATGCCTCGCAAGGCGAAACTTATTCACAGAAAGATAATAGCAGCGGAAAATCAAATAACTTCGTGGCGCCATCCAGTATACCACAGGCAACTGACTGGGCTCGCTTCCCTAAGTAGACGGATCCTCTTGGAGTTCCTCCTCCAAAGCTGGTGTAGTCTCCTCTTCAACTGGTGTTGTGTTGAGGCAAGGGTGAGTACTTGGTACTCAGCAAGTCATGCACAGAATGCAAGCTAATATACTACATGCATGGCTTGGTACAAAGGAATAGCTCAAGGTATATTTGCGATGCTTGACATTTGAAAAGTAATGTAAGTAGATTCGAAAGCAGTAGAAATAAGTAAAGCTTAAGTAACTATTCAAGAATGTTTGGTAAACATCTTTCCCATCCTAAACCACATTTCCATCAACTTCATTATTAATCTGGCCCAACCTTTCAAACCCAAGTTATTTTTGAGAAAATCTAACCCTTGACTGTAATTCCCGAGCGATGTCCAATACCGCGGACACGGCTATTCGAATAGATTCTAAACTCTGCAGAGGTTATGCACTTTACCCACAAGATACAGTCAAACACCACAAAGGCGTGTTCCCGTAACAAAGTCTTTTGGAAACTTCTAACAATACAAGTGGTCCTCCCCGGTTATTGCGCACTAACCCTTCCCTTCGCTAAGGCGAAGTCTAGGCCAATCAACCGTTAGATGGGTACTGGCCTCGGCCAGACGCTCCCCGTACAACTTACACAAAGGGTGTAGTTGACCTCCTGAGGTCCCACAGTCGTTATTAGTAACTTAGTCAACTAGGTCCGTCCCATTACAGACATGTGGTTGCACGTTAGACCCAGTTCAAAGGCTTGCAAGGTTAAGTCCTTAGGGTGACCAGGGCAAGACTACCCGAAGAACCAAATCAACACTCCCAATGCCACAACTGGCCCACCTGATTACTCTTGCCACATGCCCTGGCCGAAATCGTTTATCAAACCCGGTTGATTACCATGCACCACGTGCCATCAACATCACATGATACCTTTCCAAAACAGGTTCAATATATCATTAAGTCAATATTAACATTTGATTGTCCAAAATCATGTCATGAGCACGTAGCAGGTCTAAGCAGTTTACTACAACGGTCTAAAACCCATGTTGGCAATTTAATAATGTCCAACTAGTAATCCACAACTAGGGTGACAAGGGATCATGGCACATACTTAAATAATCAAGGTGTCATACAGCAAATTGGTATTTATCTAACCCCCATGTTTAAACAAAGTATTTTTCTAATTGAACTAGCATGCAATAGTTTAAATCAAAATAGATTTCGAAATAGGATCAACATGGTCAAAGCACAACTTGCCTTCAAAAAGTACTTGTTCTTGGTCTTGAGTTGGATCCTGAGTCAATACTTCTCCTTCGAATCCCTCCGGCACTTCAACGTCTACTCGTAAAGCGTGCAAATAGCAAATACACGAATAAACAATAGGCAAAAAGTGTCCAAACATCCAAATAAAATCCATCAACAGAGAAAACATAATTTTATGAGTTTTTAGAAACTGGAATCGTCAAATTTGGAGTTAAGACGCAAAAGTTATGATTATTTAAAGTTTAAATAATCAATTAAATAATTTTGCAGGGAAAAACTTTAGTCCAAAAATTAATTAAAATTCATATTTAGGTAGGTCTCAATTTTATACAAATTTAGAAATTTGAATCACTCAAATCGGAGTTGAAACGCAAAAGTTATAAGCGTTTGAAGTTTGAAACAAAATCTGAAATCATTATTTCGAATTAATAAATCATTTTCTTTTTCGGAAATTAATTATTGCGTCAGCATGGACACGTGGCAGCACTGGATTGGTCTGCTGACGTCAGCCGGTCCATGGACTCGGTCCACGCTCGGCTCGGGTCTACCGTGGACTCGGTCCACGGCTCACGTGTCGCTGACATGTGGGCCCACTCGGGTGACGTCATCGGCGTCGGCGGGGCTCAACCCACGGCCGACAGTGGGACCTACCGATGACGTCATGGGTGACGCCACGGTGCGATCGGCCGACACGCGGACCGCGTGTCGATGGCCCACGCCCGCGTGGCGCGGCGGTTCGGCTCCCTGGACACGTGGCACGATCGTAGCCGTTGGTTTGAAAACCGACGGCTAGGATTGGATTTGGGCCTCCAGTGCTTGGGCGCACGGGTTGATCTGGGCCGTTGGATCTTGATCTAACGGTCCAGATCCAATCTAGCCTGGTGCAGCTCCCGCTACGTGGCACGACCTAAGCCGTTGGATCTAGATCCAACGGTTGAGATTAGATCTAGGATTTTCAACGGGGAACTCACCGAGGGTGACGTGGCGCGATCTAAGCCCTTGGATCTTGATCGGACGGTTGGTGGAGCTCGGGGTCGGCGATGGCTTCACGGCGAAGTCGTGGTTGCCGGCGCTGAGGACGGCGACCACACGAACGGCGTTTGGGACGCGCTCCGGCGAGGTGAAGGGTCTCTTCGGTGCGCGCTGGCCGTGGGTTCGGATCTGGGGTCAATGGCGGCAGGGGCGGCGGGCGGCGGCGGAATCAAGCAAAACCACGGCGGAGGATGCTATGACTCGGCGAGCGATCCGGCGGATCTACTGGCCGAGGCTCGGTGAGGTAGGGCAGAGAGTCTGGGTCACGGCGGTCCTCGGGTACCACCCTATTTAAATGCCCTCGGCATGCGCGCGACGGGGCGGAACCCTAATCCTACACTGCGGGCGACAAGGCGGAGGAGTCCGGCCTGACTGGCGGGGACGATGACGCACGGCCGTCCACGTGGCACGATCAACGGCCACGATCGCGTGGACGCGATCGGATCCGTGCCGGATTCGACCGAAGCGGTACGGGAAGATCCTGACCGTTGGATCTTGATCCAACGGTTGGGATCGATTAGGTTTTGGAGTTGGTTTGGTCGAGTCACGTGGCTCGGGTCGGACTCGAACTCGAGTCTGACTCGGGCTCGGTCGGATGAATAGTACTTGACCCGACTTGAATTTCCAGCGATTTAATATTTAAAATAATTCCCAGTAATTCATTTAATTCATTAAAAAATAGCAAAATACTCGGAAAAATTCCAGAAAAATTCTGGAAAATATTTTAGGGTATTTGGGACTTAAATAAAATATTTCCAACAAAATTTTATTTGCAAAATTAAATTCTTTAATTATTTCAAAATGGAATAAATTCAAATAAATTCCAAATAAATCCAAATAAATTCCAGAAAATTCCAAAAATTCACCAATGTGCCAAATCACACATGAATTTAAGAAAAGCAAAATTTTGGGGTGTTACAATGTCTGAATGGGACGGACCTACTTGACTAAGTTACTAATAACTTGCTTGTGGTACCTCGGGGTGTCAACTACACCCTTTGTGTAGCTTGAAAGGGGAGTGTACCAGTGCTGAGGCATGGTACCCATCCAACGGTATGTCAGTCACATACTTCGCCTTTGATAAGGGAAGGGATGGTGTATGGCAAAAACTGGAGAGGTTCACTTGTGTGGTTAGCGGTTTCCGAAAGGCTTTGTTACGGACTCTCGCCTTTGTGGTGTTTGGCTGTATCTTGTGGGTAAAGTGCATAACCTCTGCAGAGTGAAAAATCTATTCGAATAGCCGTGTCCGCGGTATTGGACATTGCTTGGGAATTACAGTCAAGGGTTAGATTTTCATGAAAACAACTTGGACTTGGAAAAAGGGGTTTGGGTTAATGAATGACATTGATGGAAATGTGGATTAGGAATGGGAAGGATGTTTATTTAACTCCTGAAAAAGTTATTGATATTACATACTTGTCTTTACTGCTTTCGAATCTATTTATGATACTTGTTAAATGCTGTTTACTGCAAATGAACCATGAGCTATTCCTTGTACTAAGCCATGCATGTAGTATATTAGTTGCATTCTGTGCATGACTTGCTGAATACCAAGTACTCACCCTTGCCACAATACAACATCAGTTGAAGAGGAATCCACGCCAGCTTTGGAGGAGGAGTTGCAGGAGGAGCCGTCTAACTAGGGAGCGAGTCCAGTCAGTTGCCTGTGGCATATTGGTTGGCGCCACGCGTTTTCTTTATATATTCCGCTGCTGAATTTATTTGAATAAGTCTTTCGCCCTGCGAGGCGTATTTTGTAACTTGACCATAAGGTCAAGCAACCAGCTATAGTTCCTTTCAATAAAGTACTTTTATATTTCGTTGAGTATGATTGTGATATTTACCAATGTTGAGACTGTGTGCACTAGCGTGATTCCTGGACTAGTGCTAAATACACAAAGGGTCTGGATTTGCAAATTCGGGTCCCGACATGGACTATGTCCACGAAGACTTCCTATCTCATATGCTGGAGTTCCCCTAATGAAGAAATCACCACTCTCAGGCAAGCGTAGGTGTCATTTATCAAGTGGCCCACGATGGGTGTTGTATTGGTCATGGTATCAATCCTCCTTGACATGTCGATCATTCCAGTACTACAACATGTTACATATGCACATGCTTTGTAGGTTCCTATCGTACCTGCACCTACTCCTATTGATATACCTACTCATGCTCCTGCTTATGTATCTGCTCCTGATTCTACAGATGCACCTACTCCTGCTCCTGCACGTCCTCTTGCTCTTCACTTGCTCCTATGCAGATTGCAGAGCTGGTGCGCAAAAGGACTAGCACAGTGACCAAAGAACCACAAGAGAGCTTGGAGAATCCTTTTATGAAGAAGGCAAAGTTGTCAGAGGTCATAAAGCTCCCTAAAGATTCTAAGGAGTTTGTACATGGAAAGCTCCATGTCCCAAGCAACGAATTGAATGCTTCAAGCATGTGCACTCGCTTGCTGCATAGATGGTACATTGTCAAGGTGTATGAGGCCGAGCCTCACATCGATTTTAATGTGAGGTGTCGAGGGTGACAATTCCACCGCCAGGAGGATGGGACATTCCTAGTGAGTTTTGAGGATATGTTCTTTTTGTACAGCTTGAAAGCCATTGATATTTCTATTGTATGATCCTGGACGCTATGAGTATCGCACCATACTCATTCCTATGACTGTTATATGATTTTGTATTATGTTTTTTAACAATTGACACGAGTTGCAGGATAATGAGGCAGCGAGCCATGACGGGTTGACACCTTGTCAGGTTTGTCGATCCCGAGATGGTGTTTGCGACCATAGCTAGGCTTCAATCAGAGTTCCCTGTCAACTACATCAAGCAGGCATTGCATGCTGAGGCAAAAAATGACTTCATTCTCTTCCTGTACCATGAAGAGTAAGTGCTACTTTGCCCTTCAATTACTTGTACGCACTTAAACCGTATATGAATTTATTTTCTTGCACTGTGTACCGTTTAATAAACAACCATTGGTTCTACTCATGGTTGTTTCAAGTGAAAACAAAATCTACACTTTTAACTCACTCGAGAAGAGACCGATGGCCTACACGATCGAGCCTGTTTTGCAGAAGTAAGTACATTCCTCTAACCTAACACTTTACGTATTTAGCTACGTTCATTTTTCTTTGCCTCAATGGTATCTCTCCAATGTATGTAGGGCTTTCTTATCTTACGTTGCTGAAGGTGGGCGACACAATGACAAACGAGGCAACCAACTGGAGTGGAAGTGCTTCAAAGTACAAGTGTTTAGCATAAGATTTTTTTGTGACATCTATTATTTGTTTCCTAATTTAAGTTTCTTTGCTCACAGTGTTATCAACAAGGGTGCAATGACCTGTGTGGCTTTTACATGATGCATCACATGCTGATCCTGGTCGGTGGCTCACACCTTTCCCTATGGTATAGAACCGATTAATGCACTACTGTCAATATAATACTGCCAATGTGATATATATTTACATGCATAATATTGTCAGCCTTTTACAGTCAAATTTTAAAACTTCAATATATTAGTGCACTACTTTCTATTTTGTAGGACCTTAACATCCCTTTGAAGAGCCTAAGCAACAAAGATCTCAATAAATTACGGGACCATATATGCCAGTGGTACTGGACAGAAGTTATAGTGAAGGATGGTAATTTAGGCCCTGTTTGGCAGAGCTCTAGATCCCAGCTCCACATCAGATCTGAAATTTGCAGACTAAAATAAAGTGAATTAAGTTTATATTTTTGTTCTAAAATGTAAACAAGATGACCCATCTAAACACTCTTAATATACTCACAGCTCCAGCTCCACGGATCTGGTGGAGCTAGGAATACCTAGCTCCACCAGCTCTATGAATCTGATGAAGCTGGAGCTCTGCAAATAGGGCCTTAGAGACCAGACATGCTCTTACTAGTCCATATGTTTGTAAATAATATTAATGTGAATGTAATGTGTACTGAAAGTGGTATGTTTGTGTTGTGAATGTACATATATATTGGGAATGTTATGTGATATTGTGTTAGACATTATCAATATGATATGTGTGTACTATCTGTGCTTAAAGAGTTGTGTGCTTAACAAATTGAGTGACTTGACCACAACACCCATCATAGTTGGTTCTTTTTAAAGAACCGACAGTGATGACACACATTATCACAGTCGGTTCCGTATCCAACCGATTGTGATGATGGTGTTATTACAGTCGGTTCTTTAAAATAACCCACTGTGATGACACAATCATCACAGTCGGTTCCATATAAGAACCGATTGTGATAGCATATTATCACTGTTGAATTAAAATCGACTGGGATAGCGTTCCCTCATCAGTGTCTTATGATTTTGTGTCACCACCAAAACCTACTGTGATAACGAAAAAGAACTGATTGTGATGTATATTTTTGTAATAGTGTAATATTGTAGATATACCCACATATATAGGTGGTTGTGCATTTTTGTTCTATTATTTCAGGCAAGCATGCATGCGTTGCACGCATATTTTATGTAGTACATACATATAAACACAAAAAAACAGAAAAAACAATGTGTATGAATCTCAGTAACACAATACAACAACTCAACTGTGCATATGTCAAATAGGATCTTATTTGGAACTCTGGAGGTCCACACAATGGCAAGAAGAACAGATATAGACATGGGACGGTCCATACAATGGCAAGAAGAACAGATATAGACATGGGACATGACTATAGCTCTACCTAGCAAGCTAATTAGTGCAAGTCAGGTGAATATATACGTGTGGACATTCACACATCACAGTCTTACTGCTCCCTGTCAGATGGTAGTTCAAACTTCAAAGGGGTAGGTACCAGTGTGATAAGAGATAAATGTTTTCCCATGCATCGATCCAATGGTTTCCTCGATATATTATCTCCCTCCTTCACACTTGCAATCTAGCTTGTTGTAGAGGACAGTTTTGCCACGCATCGACCATGCATGAGTGTAGCAAATAATACAATGCAAGTACAAATTAGGACAATATGTCTCCCTTGTTGATTCTACATATAGGATTTGTTTGAAACACTGGAATTTTATAGGAAAAACTACATTTCCGCAGGAATCGAGTAAAATTCATACGTTCCAAGCAGAGCCCAGGGCCTTACCATGTTAAAAGTATGCATTTGAGATAGATATCGTAAGAAATGGGAACCCATGCCATTTCTTTCGTTACGAAGCAAACAAGAAAATTAATGTTTTGTAACTATCTATTAGCACCCATGCATGAATGAATTGAGATCGATATGAGGCCTATATAGCTAGCTTTAACTGGGAAGGAGGAGGCCAGGAGAAGGTAGAGTCCAAGGGAAGCTCACAGGCTTCTACTGATCACACTATGTGACATTCCAAAAGGGTGGCTACCCCACATGAACGCATACAACTTTCAGGAACTACATCTGCGAATGCGCGTCAGTACTGAGCTGAGGAATGTCATATATATGAGGCCTTGCCTTGGAATTATACCATTCTCGTGAGCTGATAACGAGTGCTCCACCAGCTCCTTCCAATGGATGAGCAACATATGGATGGATGTAGATCATACATATATATATGCAGATTCATGGCTGGAGACACTGAGAATAATGCTTCCATGATGTGATTGGATGGCTGGCTAGCTCTCTCTCTCTCTCTCTCTATAGGCCACATTGCTCAACCAAATTCATGCAATAATTTATTTGGAATATATATATGTGGTGAGAAGGATTTGTAATTTTGGAGTCATGGAACATTCCACTTGTAGTTCATTTTCTGGGAGCATTTTGTAACATTATTGCTGCTGAAGCAAGATGCATGGCATGCATATACGTCAACTTATATTCTTGATCATGTCATGTGAGTTGCGACTTGCGAGGACGTCAGGTTGATGTAAGCATGACACGCGCTTATGTAAGGTGGTACTAGATCCTGTTTGGATGAGTGATGATTTTTTGAGAGGTTTTAAAATTTAATTTAAATTCAAACTAGTTACTAAAATATTTCAGGGGAGCATATCGAGTGCAATCAAAGTTTTGGTGCAATCACCGTGCAATCCTACTAAAAAAAGTTTCAAAAAATTCTGAAAAAAATCATGGATGTATATCTCAACTTACCCCATCTACGTATAAAATTTCATGATCAAATTCGTCCTAAAAATTTGTCTTTTTTGTAACTTCTAGCATAAGACGAATTTTATCATGAAATTTTATACGTAGATGGGGTAAGTTGAGATGTACATCTATGATTTTTTTCAAAAAATTTTAAAACTTTTTTTAGTAGGATTGCACGATGATTGCACTGGATATGCTAAAATGCCTCCAACCTAAGCACCCCTTAGTCAAATGGCCGGAACATTTCATTCCACCAAGGAAACTTGAATAAGAAACATCCTATGTTCCATTCCACCTGTCATACCACCCCGTTCCATCCGAAATTACTGGAATGCTCAGTTCCGTTTCGATCATAATTACATAACAAGAAAAAGATATTTGAACTTTATATGTCAATCCCAGGTCTCCAACATTTATTAAGATATATACATTTGAGTAGAAAATGTAGTTTTACTTGCATGTTGTGCACAAAACATATGGATGATATGAAAAATTGAACTTATGTAATATACTATGCATTTATATACTATATTATTATTAATATGCAGGAACACTACAGAATGATCTGCTACCTACTCGTTCCTGTAATGTCGTCAAGTTCGTTTCTTTTTTCTACAATCATTGAGATCTAGTCAGAGATCGAGCAGGCACACCAGGCTAGCAGACTGCCATAGACCGGCCCGCACGTGTTTGGTCACCCATGGACCGTACGTAAGAGCCCTCAAAAGCCCAAAGGAGGCCAGCATGTTGGGCCACAAGAGTGGCTGTCCAGATGAACTTGTTTATTTCGAAAAACAATTTTGGATTTCTTTTAAATTTTCTGTGTTTTTAATTAAGCTGTTCTCACTTTTGTAATTTTTTCGGTGAGTTCTTGACCAGATTTCTTTTACCCTTAGATGGTACTCCATCCGTTACTTTTTACTCGATGTTTTTGACTATTCACCATATTCTAGATACAACTTTGACCATTATTTTTTTATAACTTTGTATTAAAATGTACTAAAAAATTACAATATTGTGAAAGTATTACAAAAATAAATTTAATGATATAATTTTTATATAGAAAAATATTGATAGGTTTAAATCTATTGGCAGTCAAATTTTAGAAAATTGGCCGGCACGGATTCTTGATTGTCATGTAATAAAGCTTGGAGGAAGCATAATTTAAGATTCTACAAATTAAGATCCTACCCTGGACTAATTGTTTTCTATGCCTAGGATCGTAGAATTTTAAGATTTAAGACTCCAATCTTTGTACTCCCTAGTGTATGTACTCCCTGGCAGTCAAATCCGTTTTGTACTCCCTACCCCTTTATTTGGTTAAAAACAACTTTCTAATTAGAAAGAACCAGTCAACAACTTCTACTTATGGAGTATGCTTTCACTTATGTGTTGGGGAACGCGGTATGCTACTCTAGCACAAATTAAAATTTTTCTACCGCATAACCAGAAAGCTACTCGCGAGAAGGGGATCATAGATCAATTACCACTAGACGCGCAGTTGCGGAATCCTTCGCACGTCAATGTAGTGGATCGTTCCCGCTGTAGTCATGGATCGTCCTCGCCTCGTCCGGCTGCGGATCGTCCTCGCACCGCTGTGGATCGTCCTCACCTCGCCGTGGATCGTCCTCGCCTCGTCCGGCTGCGGATCGTCCTCGCACGCCACAGTCGCAGCAGTGTCACCACAGCAGTCCACACGTCCAGGGATGGGACGCTGTGCGTCGGTGTGCAAGCACCGGATCGCTCGGCAGGGGCAGCGAGAGGAGGTTGCTAGGGTTTCTGGCGAAACACCTCTAAAACGCACGAAAGTGTGTTCTGTGCCCAGCCTCCTCCCCTCCTTATATAGCCACGAGGTGAAACCCTAGGCAGTCAGGGCCCATCTACGTGCTAAGCCCACGAGGTCCATTAAGTACGGATCCAATCCGAATTAACGCGTCCCAGCCCGTTAAGTGTATGACCCTGTAGGTTCATGCGCATTTGGACATGGATTCAGAAAACCCTTTTTCTAATCCAATAGTCGGTAGCGGCTCCTTGCAGAGCACGCCAACTCCCAAATGCATATGAGTAAAGTACTGATGTAATAATCCTTTTGCCAAACTATATGAAGATCGAACTCAAGGCGAGAAGCATGTCATCCTTTGACAGTTCAATCTATTTCTCTTATCCATGATATATTAATAAGTTGTGATTGACTTCTCAATCACGGCATGGCCATGCACTTTCTTAATCATATCACACGAGTGGCCTAGACATATATCTCCGTTACACTGGAGTGGCAAATTCTATCTTGACTGCTCACTTCCCTCTGCATGTTTCATAGTAAACATGAAAGCTACCTTTATAACCATCCGGTTAGGAAATGGTGTTTGGTAACCCCAAGGTAAACTATTACATATGTAGGGAATGTGACAATCTCAGGTCTAAGGATCATACATCTACTATGTATGAGATACACTGATGACATATAAGAATGCAACATTCTCGCAGTGTCCCATTGCGGGTCCATCTAACACATGTTCTCCAACATGCGTTCACAATGTATTGATGATATCTCCATATCCCATGATCTATGAAACATGATCATCAATCAGTACACGTGCTGATCTATTCATCGTTGTCCACTACGATGATATTCGATCAGAGATACTTACAGAATTATATCAATAAGTAGAGAGTTTCATAAGCAAGTCACATACTTACTGATCAATATAATGATATACATTCATTGGACCAATAACCATATTATTATTCATAAACATAGTCATGTTACAATCATCTATATGACTACCTCAAGGGCATAACACTAACAATCTCCCACTTGCACTTGAGTTAATCAATTAAGCATCTAATACCAATAGACCTCGTGTGCGCCTCATGCTTAGGCTGTGGAAGTGGCTTCGTTAACGGATCAGCCACATTAGCTTCCGTATGTACTTTGCATATCTTCACGTCACCTCTATTCACATCTCTCGAATAAGGTGAAAGCGTCGGAGTATGTGTTTGGACTTCTGATGTGATCTAGGCTCTTTTGCTTGTGCAATGGTGCACTATTATCACAATAGAGGTCCATTGGATTAAAGGCACTAGCGACCACACCAAGTTCTGAGATAAACTTCTTTATCCACACAACTTCCTTTGCAGCCTCTGAAGCCGCAATGTACTCCGCTTCTGTTGTAGAGTCGGCCACCGTGCTTTGCTTGGAACTCTTCCAGCTTACTACTCCTCCATTTAGTGTAAATACAAACCCAGATTACGATAGGAAATCATCTTTGTCAGTTTGGAAGCTTGCATCGGTGTAACCCTTTACAACCAGTTCTTCCTCACCTCCAAAAACTAGGAACATATCCTTAGTTCTTCTCAAGTACTTCAGAATATTTTTTTACGGCTATCCAATGACCATCACCGGGATCCGCTTGGTATCTGCTCGTGACACTTAGAGCATATGAGACATCTAGGCGTGTACAGATCATGGCATACATAATAGACCCAATAGCTGAAGCATATGGAATCTTGCTCATCCTGTCTCGCTCCTCAGTTGTCGAAGGACACTGATTCTTGCTTAGACTAATGCCATGTGACATTGGCATGAATCCTCTCTTGGATTCATGCATATTGAACCTCTTCAATACCTTGTCAATGTACGTTTCCTGGCTTAATCCAATCAACCTTTTTGATCTATCTCTATAGATCTTTATGCCCAAGATATAACATGCTTCTCCCAAGTCCTTCATTGAGAAACTCCTTTTCAATGAAGTCTTAACATCTTCAAGCATAGGAATATCATTCCCGATCAATAATATGTCATCCACATACAAGATCAGAAATACAAGTGCGCTCCCACTAGCCTTCTTGTAAACACAAGGCTCTTCTTCGTTTTTGATGAAGTCAAATCCCTTGACTACTTCGTCAAAACGAATGTTCCAACTCCGAGATGCCTGCTTCAACCCATAAATGGATCTTTGAAGCTTGCATACCTTTTTAGCATTTTTAGAATCGACAAAACCTTCAGGTTGTATCATGTATACATCCTTAGAAAGATTCCCATTAAGGAAAGCTGTTTTGACGTCCATCTGCCAAATTTCATAATCAAAATATACAGCAATAGCTAAAATGATCCAAACAGACTTAAGCATGGCTACCGGTGAGAAAGTTTCATCATAGTCAATTCCTTGAACTTGTTTGAAACCCTTTGCCACCAACCTTGCCTTATAGATCTGAACATTTCCATCCATGTCTATTTTCCTTTTGAAAATCCATTTGCACTCAATGGTTTTTACACCATGAGGAGGATCCACCAAGTTCCAAACTTGATTATCATGCATGGATTGAATTTCGGATCTCATGGCTCCAAGCCATTTTTCAAAGTTTGGGTCCATCATCGCTTCTTTATAAGTCGTGGGCTCATCATTGTCCAACAATAATATGTCATGTCCATATCTTATGGGTTCATGATGTGGCCTCCCTGACCTACGTAGGGCTGGTGTCTCTTCCACAGGTTGTACAACACTTTGTAAATCTTGTGAAGGTTCAGTGGCAGCTTGAACATATTCATGTGATTCTCGAACTTCATCGAGATGCACATCGCTCCCATTGTTTTCTTTGGAAAGAAACTCTTTCTCGAAAAAGACACCATTTCGAGCAACAAAAACTTTGTTCTCGTTTCTTTTGTAAAAGTAATATCCTTTTGTTTCTTTAGGATACCCCACAAAGAAGCATTTTTCTTATTTAGGTGCGAGTTTATCTGATTACAAACGTTTTACATAAGCCTCGCATCCCCATATCTTGAGAAATGACAACATGGGACTTCTCCCAGTCCATATCTCATATGGCGTCTTCTCAACGGAATTTGATGGGACCCTATTCAATGTGAACGCAGCTGTCTCTAAAGCGAAACCCCAGAAAGATAATGGCAGATCAGTTTGGCTCATCATTGACCGAACCATGTCTAACAAAGTTCGGTTCCGTCGTTCGGACACGCCATTCCATTGAGGCGTTCCTGGCGGAGTAAGTTGTGGAACGATTCCACATTGCTTTAGATGATCACCAAACACTTGGCTCAAGTATTCACCACCACGATCTGATCATAAGTGTTTTATTGATTTGCCAAGTTGATTTTGTACTTTGTTCTGTTATTCTTTGAACTTTTCAAAAGTTTCAGATTTATGCCTCATTAAGTAGATATATCCATATCTACTAAAGTCATCGGTAAAAGTTACAAAGTACTGAAACCCACCTCTAGCAATCGAGCCCATTGGTCCACATACATCTGTATGTACTATGGCCAACAATTCACTCGCCCTCTCACTAAAACCTGTGAAAGGGGCTTTTGTCATCTTGCCAAGTAAACAAGATTCACATGTTTCAAATGATTCAAAATCAAATGAGGTGAGAAGTCCATCACCATGGAGCTTCTTCATGCGCTTCTCATTTATGTGACCTAAGCGACAATGCCATAAAAAGGTAGGATTCAAATCATTAGGTTGAGGTCTTTTTACGTTAATGTTATAGACAGGCTTTTCTTTGAGTTCAAGGACATACAACCCATCCACCATGGGGCAACGACCATAATACCTATCATTCAAAAATATTGAACAAACAAAGTTCTTTATTCTGAATTCATAACCTTTGTCGGCTTACCAGCCAACAGGCACCCTCAGATCGGGTGCTTGAGAGATTCGGATAAGGGGCTTTCGTGGAAATCGCTCGAGAGGTGGGGAAGGTGAGGCCAACGAGGTGCACGCAAGGAGACGGTGGGGTACCCAGGTTCGGGCCCTCCGAAGAGTAATAGCCCTAGTCCTGCTTGACTTGGTATTGAGCTTGAGAATAATGGCCGCTATCCGGTTGAGGAAGAAGGCCCTCTGGAACTCCCACTAGCCTAAACTATCAACCGGGAAAAAGAAGAACCAGAACCAGCCGAAGAGAGGAACAACCAGAACCGAACCCCTTCTCCCATGCACTCCCTCTTCCTTTTATACTAGGGCTGGCGAGGGTGCATAGGGCTTACAAATGGGGTGACATGCGCACTCATTATACTACCACAGTGCATTAAATGCACCCGTCACCACTACTTATATCACATTTAAGGCCGGTCACAGCCGACTCAGTCTTTGCCTTGGGGCCCGCATGTCTGTGACCCCTGCCTACTTCGCCAGGAGAGAGGATGTCATCGAAGTGCCTCCCGCCATTAATGCGCGCCTGGGGAACGTGCGCCGCCATACTGCAGTCTTCACGACCCGTATTTAATGCGCACGATACGCATTAAATGTTCCTGATCCCTTGTACTGTGGCACAGATTACGGGGTACCCTTGGGGGTTGTCCCCAGCAGCGTGGCCTGGACGCCACCTGTCCGCCGGGCGACCTCTTTTACTGGGCGCCCAGCGGTGTGGCCTGGACGCCACCTGTCCGCCGGGCGACCACCTTACTGGGCGCCCAGCGTTGTGGCCTGAACGCCACCTGTTCGCTGGGCGACCACCTTACTAGGCGCCCAGCGTTGTGGCCTGAACGCCACCTGTTCGCTGGGCGACCACCTTACTAGGCGCCCAGCATTGTGGCCTGGACGCCACCTGTTCGCTCGGCGACCACCTTACTGGGCGCCCAGCATTGTGGCCTGGACGCCACCTGTTCGCTGGGCGACTTAACTTAATGCGACAACGTGGGCACCCTGGTGTTAAATACACCGACAGTAGCCCCCGGGCCCACCCAGGAGCGCTTTCTATTCCTTCCCCGGAAACGGTTCAGTCTCCCGGGTGGGACCCATAAATGCCCACGCACGCCGCGGTCTTTAAAAAACTTGCCTTTTTTCCCGGTCCCGAGGTGGATACTGCAACCGCCTCTGCCTCATGACCGCTGCGCCGTTTCGAAGAATGCGCTCACTTTATGGGAACCGCTTCGGCTTCCCCAACATTCGAACCGCCGCGTCCCTTCGGTTTTCCCGCCAGGCCCCTCTCGGGCTGTTATAAAAGGGGGCGCAGAAAGAAGAGGGAGGCCGGTTCTCTTTCACCTTGCTTTATCGTTTCAGTCTTTTTTGCTCTCATACTCCGGCGCTCCTCCGCTTCTTTCTCTTTGTGTTGGTTGCCTCTGATGGCGCCGGTGCTTCCTCCGTCGACTATCGAGGAGGACGGCGCAGCCCGGTTTTCCCGGACCATCACCGCCAATGCCATCCGTATGCGGGCCGGGACCGCCGCACCCAGTTGCCAGCCCGGAGAGATTGTCTTCTTCGGGTGGGCAATGCTGGCGGATCTTGTCCCGCCCGTCTCCGATTTCTTCATCGCCGTTCTTAATTTTTACGCCATTCACAACATACACCTTCCCCCCAACTCCATCATCCTCCTGGCCGTCTTTGCTCACTTCTGCAAGATGTTCGTGGGAGTGATGCCTAACCTCCTTCTCTTCCGCTACTTCTTCTCGCTCCGCGCCGCCAGCAATGCCTCGGTTCCTTCCGGGTGTTGCCACCTCTGGCTCCGGGACGGGCCTGTAGCGCGCTACATCCCATTGGATTGCCGATCCAACTGGAAGATGTGGCGCCACGAGTGGCTCTACGTCGCGGATGATAGTGGCATCGAGGTCTTGGAGCTTCCCACCGGGCCGGCGAGCAGCAACCCTAACTGGGGGGCCCCAGTCAGCGAGACGCCCGAGTTACAGGCAATGTTGGCTAGGGTCGACCTGCTGCGAACGGCGGGCTTGACGGGGGGCATGGTTCTCCGGGATTTCCTATCCCGGAGACTTAGCCCTCTGCGCCACCGCGTCCGCTCGGCCTGGCAGTACTCGGGCTAGGACGACGGGACCCGGACAGTTCCCGGAGGTAAACCTCTGCGCCCTCTTCACCCTCTTCTCTTTTTTTTGAACGCCAACGAGTTGTTTGCATCGTCATTTTTTCTTTTTGTCTTACCAGCCGCGGGAAACTTGAGCTCTGAAAAGATTGACCGCTGGATGGGGCGGTTAGGCATGCCGAGCAACATTTCGCCCTTCCCCCAGAATGCGGCCCCGCTATGTCGGTTGTCTCCCCGGGAGCGCGCGGAGATCATCTGGGTAATGCCAAAGATGGACGCCATGGGGACACCTGTCGTATATCACCAGGCGCCCCTGGTGATCCACGACCCCCCACCCCCTGGCGATCAGGGGAGAGGCAAGCGCCCGGCTGACGACAATATCTCCGGCGGGAACCCTCAGCGACCCCGCCTTTTGACGGGGACTTCGGTTGCGGTGGCAAGCTCCCCGTCGATGGCGCCAGGCTCCACGGCTGCGGCGGGAAGCTCCTCGGCGACCATGTCCACACCTACCGCCACCGCCGCTGAGGTGGCGGGACTTGACCCTCCGGCGCCGATGCTTCCGCCTACGCCGCTGCCGCCAGCTGTTGAGCCGCCGGCGCTTAATCCGCCGGCGCCACCTCCGCCGGCGCTTGACCCGCCGGCAATTGACCTTCCAGCGCTTGACCCGCCGGCGCTTGAGCCGCCGGCGGTTGATCCGCCATTACCGCCTGCGCCGGCGCCCATTCCACCGGCGCCCATTCCACCGTCGATTGATCCGCCTCCGCCGGCGCCTCTTTTGCCTCCACCCCCGCCTCCGGCGCCTCTGGCGCCGCGAGGGGGGCTGGCCTCGCTTCGGGCGTGCCTCACTTCCGGAGGCCTTCCCCCAGGTACCTGAATTTTTGGAACGCAAGAGAGTAATAGTGAAGTTCCTTAATTTTGACTTTGTTTTACCTTGATCTCCCCCTTTTCTTTTCAGGGTGCCCGTTGCGGACCCCCCAGCCACCCCTATTGACGGCGACCAGGAGGCCGTGGCGAGGGCGGGGGTGTTGGCCGAGCAGCAGGGTCTGCAAGGTGGGGCCGGCGAGCAGCTAATGGCCGCCCCTGGAGCTGCTGCCGTGCCGCCACTGGGAGCGCTAGGTCCGCAACCCACCCTGGACCCCCCTGCTGGCTCCGTTCCTTCGGCGGATGCGGACGCCCTGCTGGCCGCCCTCAGTGAACTGTACTCCAGCACGAGTACCCGCCTTGCGACGAGCAGGGAGCGACTGACGAACGCCGCTGCCGAGATCAACCGCCTCCGGAAGGAGGTGGAGGACTCGCGCGACCGGGAGGGAAGGCTGGAGCAGGAGTTGCAGCGGGAACGGGAGCAGAGTGCTCTCCGTGTCACTGAGCTCTCCAGGGCCCGTTACGCGGAGAGGAGGGAGCGGCTTGAGGCGGAGGCGGAGACCGTGAGGATGCAGCGCCACGCCTTTGAAAGGATGGTGGCTAGCCTCACGCCGCTGGGGCTGGTGCAGCAGCCCCCTCTGGAGCAGAAGCCGCAGCACTATGCTTTCTGCCTTAGCTGGATCGGGGACTTCCTCACGCAGCTACCCGCCGCCCTGGCCACCCGGTCCACCCAGGAGGGACGCGCGGTAGCAGCCGCCATAGCCAAACACGTGTTGGCGTGCTGCGTGATCCGCGACGCCAACTTCGACCCCCTGGCCATCGTCCAAGGGATCGAAGGGGACTAGACGCAGGTGGAGGCACGGGCGCAAGACGCTGCTGATCACATCGCCGTGCAGCTGGAGATGGCAAACCCTGCGTTGGAGGCGGCGGCAGAGGACGTGGCGTTGGCGCTGGACGTCGATCCGGTGGAGGAGGACTTGGCGGCCGCCGAGGCAGCCGCTGTAGACGAGTAGGAAGAGGCCTAGAATAGCCCACTCCCCTTTTTGCTTTCAGCCTATAACAACTCCTTATAAGTTAACTTTGCGGAATAGAAACATAATCTTTTCACTGCACTCCTTAGCGCTTGAAATATCAGTTTTACGTTTCCACCCCGGCCAACCCCCAGCATAAGTTAATATGCCAACGCGCGGCACAAGGGGCAGAAAGGGAACGGGACTAAAATCCTTCGCGCCCGGGTGTCGCATTCTCGCGACTTTACGATCTAGCAAAGATAGTTTCCCTTGTGGTCTCTGCGGGGTGGACACGGGGTAAGACGTGACAGGGCGTAGGTTCTCGGTAGCAGTGTTTGAGTCGCCGACCCCCACGGGGACACCCGGAGTGTCATGACCGTGTCGGGAGTTGGGCCAAACCAGCCGCCCGATTGCCCACCCCTGTACGCCGTACTTACCGGGTGGTCCCGCCTTTACCACCGGGCTTTTGCCGGGTCGTTCGGTATCGAGGGCGACTGCCCGGGCACTTCGCGACATGGCTCAGAACCAAAAAAGACCAGGAAAAAGGATTGCCTTGACTGAAGAACTGAACTTTTAACTTTAAACAAAGGCTGTCCCCCGACCTGGCCGAAGCACAGGGAATGCTTTCTACCTGGTCGGGGGGCGAAGCCTGGAACTTACAACCATTTTAGGGATAGAACTTGCGCAGATTCTCTATGTTCTGTGAGTTCGCCAGATCTTCCCCGCTCTCAGTGGCCAGCCTGACCGCCCCGGGACAAGAGACTGAGACCACCTTGAAGGGGCCCTCCCACTGGGGAGACAGTTTGTGCAACCTGGCATGCGACTGCACCCTTCGCAAGACCAGGTCGCCCACTGCCAGTGTTCTCTCGTCGACCCGGGCGGCGTGGTATCGCCTGAGGCTCTGCTGGTACCGCGCGACGCGCAGGGCCGCGCAATCCCGGGCCTCTTCTAGGAGGTTGACATCGTCTTGACACAGGTTTTCCTGGCTTTCTTCCGTGAAGGCTGCGACGCGCGGGGACCCCAGGGTCAGCTTCGAAGGGAAAACAGCCTCCGCGCCATAGACCAGGAAGAAGGGGGTCTCCCCGGTGGCCCGGCTGGGGGTGGTTCGGAGTGACCACAACACAGCTGGGAGCTCTTCAGTCCACCGGGGCCCATGCTTGTGGAGTCGATCAAACGCCCGGGTCTTGAGGCCCTTCAGCACTAGCGCGTTGGCTTGCTCAACTTGACCATTGCTCCTAGGATGGGCCACTGAGGCGAAACAGACCTTCGTGCCAATCTCTTCACAAAAATCCAGGAAAGCCGCGTTGGTGAACTGCGAGCCGTTGTCGGTAATGATGCGGTTGGCGACCCCAAAGCGTGCGAAGATCCCCTGCATGAACTTGACGGCAGCTGCAGCGGTAATGGCTCTCACCGCCTCAGCTTCCACCCACTTGGTGAACTTGTCGATGGCGACGAACAAGTGAGTGTAACCCCCTGTGGCCCGCGGGAACGGACCCAGGATATCCAGCCCCTAGACCGCGAAGGGCCAGGAGAGCGGGATGGTTTGCAGAGCTTGGGCTGGTCGGTGGATTTGCTTGGCGTGGAACTGGCACGCCTCACACCTCCTCACCAGCTTGCAAGCATCCTGAAGGGCGGTTGGCCAATAGAACCCTTGGCGGAAAGCTTTCCCCACCATCGTTCGACTGGATACATGGCTCCCGCACACGCCTCCATGGATATCAGAGAGCAAACTGCTCCCCTCTTCCTGAGTGATGCACTTCAGAAGAACTCCATTTCTACCCCGGCAGTACAGGTCCCCGCCCACCAGGGTGTAGCGCTTGGCCTTTCGCGCTATCTTCTCGACTGACGCATCATCGTCGGGGCACACTTGATCCCGCAGGTAGGCCAGGATCGGATCCATCCATGTGCCTTCCTGGTCAAGTGTGGCGACCACTAGGTGATCGCCCGGGTACTCCGCCTGGCCAGGCGTTTCCGCCGGTACCACTTTCCCTTCTGAGGCAAGGGCTGAAGCAGTATCACCATCCTCCCCACCAGAAATGGGGGCTGAGATGGACGGTCGCGGAAGCCTTTCTTCAAAGACCCCGACCGGAACGAGGGCTCTTGTCGAGGCGAGCTGCGCGATCTCGTCCGCCAAGTAATTGTTGCGCCGGGGAATATGCGTATACCCCAGCCCATCAAAGTGTCGCTCCATTTTTCTGACCTCCACCAGGTATGCCACCATGACGGGATCAGAGCAGGAGAAGTCCTTTCTTGCTTGGTTGACTACCAACAGGGAGTCGCCCTTGACTTGTAGGCGTCGGACGCCGATGGCCGTGGCGGCCCGAAGACCGGCCAGCAAGCCCTCGTACTCCGCAATATTATTTGTGGCTCTGAAGTCCAGGGCGACCACGTACTTGAGGAGGTCCCCAGTCGGGGAGACCAGGAGGACCCCAGCCCCCATGCCTTCGAGCCTGAAGGACCCGTCAAAGAAGAGCGTCCAAGGCGAGGGCGCGGGAGGTTCCTCATCTTCGCTGTCAGCTGGAGTCCATTCGACGACAAAGTCCGCCAATCTCTGGCTCTTGATCGCAGTGCGTGGTGCAAACTTGAGACCGAACTCCCCCAGTTCGACGGACCACTAGGCGATGCGGCCCTCCGCCTCCCGGTTGTGGAGGATCTCGCGCAGGGGGTAGGAGGAGACCACGGTGATCTCCCTTCCTTGGAAATAATGTCGCAACTTCCTTGACGCCACCAGCACGGCGTACACCATCTTCTGAGCTTGAGGATATCTTGTTTCAGCGTCGTGTAGTACCTTGCTGACGTAGTAAACTGGCCGCTGAACGCCCTCTCGCTCCGCCACCAGTGCCGCGCTCACCGCCAAAGGGCTGGCCGCCACGTAGAGTAGAAGTGGCTCACCCGGCTTGGGGGCGACCAGCACCGGGGGAGAGGAGAGGTACTTCTTTAGATCTTCGAACGCCTGTTGGGCCTCCGAGGTCCATTCGAAGGAATTGGTCTTCTTCATTAGCTTGAACAAAGGGAGACTTCTCTCCCCCAGCCGTACTATAAACCGACCGAGGGAGGCCAGGCGACCGGACAGACACTGCAACTGCTTGAGCCGGGTGGGTGGCTTCATCCGCTCAATCGCCTCAATCTTCTCCGGGTTAGCTTCAATTCCACGACTAGAGACCAAGAAGCTGAGCAATTTCCCAGACGACACTCCAAACACGCATTTCTCAGGGTTCAGCTTCAGGCAGTAGCGTCGGAGGTGGGAAAAAGTCTCTTCTAGGTCTTCAATAAGCCCATCTACTCTTCTGGTTTTCACCACCAGATCATCAACATATACTTCAAGGTTCTTCCCAACTTGGGGTATGAATACAATATGCATGGCACGTTGATAAGTTGAGCCAGCATTCTTCAGCCCGAAGGGCATCCGGACATAACAATACACGCCGAAAGGGGTCACAAAGGCCGTCTTCTCTTCATCTTCCTGCGCCATGCTGATCTGGTGGTAGCCGGAGTAGGCGTCCAGGAAGCACAGGGCCTCACACCCTGCCGTGGAGTCGACAACGAGGTCGATCCGCGGAAGGGGGTACGGGTCCTTCGGGCAAGCTTTGTTGAGGTCGGTGAAGTCGATGCACATTCGCCACTTCCCGTTGGACTTCTTTATGAGCACGGGATTGGCGAGCCACTCGGGGTAAGCGGCCTCCCGCACAATCCCAGCATGCAACAACTTTTCCACTTCTTCTCGGATGGCATCCTGTCGCTCTGGTGCCTGCCTCCGGACCTTCTGCCGGACTGGGTGCGCTCCAGGAAGCGTTGCCAACCGATGCTCGATCACCTCCCTAGGGACCCCGGTCATTTCGGATGGTTCCCAGGCAAACACATCCAGATTGGACCGGAGGAAGGTGACGAGCGCGCCTTCCTATTTGGTGCTGAGGTCGGCGCCGATCTTCACGGCTCTACCGGAGCCTTCGTCACCCACGGGGACCACCTTCACCTCACCCGAGGGACCGGGTGAGGCGCGGGCCTTGACCGGGGGGACGTCCGGGAGGTCGTCTTTGTCGTGCGCCGAGCAGGTAGTGCCAGCCAGATCCTGCACCTGTTTGCTGAGGCGCAGGGCTTCCAACCGGTCCACCTTCACAATGATTGGGCCCTCTGGCCCGGGGATCTTCATCAGTAGGTAGGCGTAATGTGTGGCCGCCATGAACTTGACCAGCACCGGTCGGCCAAGCAAGGCGTTGTAGGGGAGGTCGAAGTCAGCGACTTCGAAGTTGATGAGTTCCGTCCGGAAGTTTTCAGCACTTCCGAACGTAACTGGCAACTGGACTTGCCCCAGGGGCAAGAGACCCATCCCTGGGGCAATTCCGTAGAACAGCGGGGCGGGGCGTAGCTCCTCATAGGGTATTTGGAGCGCTTGGTACGCCCCGACCGACAGCAGGTTGATGGCGCTCCCTCCGTCGACAAGGACCCGCCCGAGCTTCGCATTCCGGACCGTGGGGGAGACCACGATCGGGAGATGGTTCGGGCCTGAGGTGTTCGCCGGGTGGTCGGCCCGGCTGAAGGTGATCGGTTGATCTGACCATTTCAGCGGCCTACTCGCCCCGGGGGCCGGCATGGTGGCGCACACCTGCCTCAGCTCTCGCTTGTAGTGCGAGTTTGAGGAGTAGGTGGCCGAGCCACCATGAATATACGCCACCGTATGCTCGGCTTGCTGAAAAGCCAGCGGGACGTTGTCCTCGTCGTCTTCGTGATCCTCCTCGCAGCGCTTCCTGAGCCGTTTCTCCACCATCTTGGACACAACCTAGCAATCTTCCAGGTCGTGCCCACTCGTACGGTGAATGGGGCAATACGACTTGCCCCGGTCATCTTCGCGGCGGGGTGAACGGCGGTCCCTGCGATCGTCTCGCCGGTCCTGGCGATCCCCTCTCCGCTCCTGGTTATCGTGCCGCTGGGATTTGGCCTCCGGCTCAGCCACCAAGACCTCACGAGCGGCGCCCTCCTTGCGCTTCTTTTTCTTCTTGCGGTCAGAGGACTTCGACACTCCCGCTTCGCTGGGGCCGGAAGGCCTTCCTGCGCCCTCCCGAGACTCCGCTGCCCTGGCGCACTTGTGCGCCAGGGAGAACAGCTCGGATGTGGTCACGATGATGCGGGTAGCCATCTTCTCCCGCATTTTCTGGTCCCGGACCCCTCTCCGGAACGCGATGATAACGGATTGCTCAGAAATCCGAGGGATCGTGTTGCGGCAATGACTGAACCACCGGATGAACTCCCTCAGGGACCCCCCCTCAGTTTGTTCCAGGGCATGGAGGTCGTCCTCCACGCCCGGTTGAGCGTAGGAGCCCTGAAAGTTGGCGACGAAGATATCGCACAGCTCCTCCCACGAGTGTACAGAACCCCGCGGGAGGTTTAGTAGCCAGGAGCGGGCGGAGCCCGTCAGAGACGTCGGGAGGTAATTGGCCATAACCTTCTCTGATCCTCCCGTAGCGCGCACCACGGTCGTATAAATCTACAGAAATTCCTCCGGGTTGGTGGTGCCGTCATATTTCTCGATGGACGCGGGGTGGAATCTCTCCGGCCACGCAGCTTGGCGTAGGCGAAGGGAAAACGCCTGGCATCCAACGTTGTAAGGGGAGCAGCGTCGCCCGCCAGCCCCTCGACCCCAGGATGGGGTTGAGGAGTGCGAGTCTACGCTCTCCCATGAATCAGAAGGGGAAGCTCCCTCCGGACTGGAGGGTAGTGGGGGGTCGATGCGTCGATGCGCGTGACGCCTCCTAAGGACATGACGCAAGTCGTCCCCCCGCTGGGGCCGCCGTTCGTCAAGGCGCGCCCTGAGATCTTCTCGGTTCCCCACTTGCCTGGGGGAACCGCGGGACAAAGCGGAAGCGTGCGCATGTCCCCCTGTTACCGAGGGGGCTGCAACCCGCGCTTCCTTCCCTTTGTCCCGACTCCTATTGTAACACCCCAAAATTTTACTTGTCCTAAATTCATGTGTGATTTGGCACTTTGGTGAATTTTTGGAATTTTCTGGAATTTATTTGGATTTATTTGGAATTTATTTGAATTTATTCCATTTTGAAATAATTAAAGAATTTAATTTTGCAAATAAAATTTTGTTGGAAATATTTTATTTGAGTCCAAAATGATCCAAAGTATTTTCCAGAATTTTTCTGGAATTTTTCTGAGTCATTTGCTATTTTTAATGAATTAAATGAATTACTAGGAATTATTTTAAATATTAAATCGCTGGAAAATCAAACTCGAGTCAAGTACTGTTCATCCGACCGAGTCGGAACCCGAGTCGGACTCGAGTCCGACCCGAGCCACGCGACTCGACCAAACCCACTCCTAAACCTAATCAATCCCAACCGTTGGATCAAGATCCAACGGCTGAGATCCGCCCGTACCGGTTGAGCCGTATCCGGCCCGGATCCGATCGCGCCGTGCGATCGTGGCCATTGATCGCGCCACGTGGACGGCTGAGAGTCGTCGTCTTCGCCGAGACCGAGCCGGACTCCGCCGAAGTCTTGCGCCGCCGGATCGACTAGGGCTCGCCATGAGCACGCCTCCAGGGCTATTTAATGCCGGATCGCACTCGAGTATCGCCGTGACCTTGCGCTACTTTTTGCCCTAGCTTGCTAAGCCCTAGCAGCCGCCGCTTGCTCGGGATTGCTCGCCGTAGTAGCTAGGGTATCGTGGTGGTTTTTCTCACCTTCCGCCGCCGTCGCCGTCGAGGAGAAGGAGGTCGAGCAGGATCCTCGAGCCAAGGCGACTCGAGCGTGACCCGCCGCGTCGCGGAGGAGCCTCGTAGCGCCGTCGGGCTCGTCATCGTTCCGTCTCCGGTGCCCAAGCGGCCGTGCCATCGCCGGACTCCGCGAGCCACGTGGGACCGTCGGATCGGATCGGACGGTTGAGGTGAGTTCACGTGTTCCAAACCCGATTAGATGCGGACCGTTGGATCAAGATCCAGCGGTTCACAATCGCCACGTGCCGTAGCGATACTATTATAGGATTAGATCTGACTGTCCGATCTAAATCGAGCGGCCCACGAGCATCGAGTAGTTTCAACGTGTTAAACCCTGGATCTAATCCGCGCGGTTGATTTTCAAACCAACGGCGAGATTGCGCCACGTGTTGGGAAGGTGGACCCGGCGGTCGGCGTCGTCTGGCGTGTGAGCGTGTCCACGACACGCGGGCCCCGCATGTCAGAGGGCCCACACGTCAGCCGCGTTGGCGTGAGACCCCGCACTGACAGGTGGGTCCCACCTGTCAGCCTCACCCGAGCTGTGGACCGGGTCCACCGTGGACCAAACCGCGCCGTGAGCTGAGTCCATGGACCGGCTGACGTCAGCCGACCAATCAGAGGCTGCCACGTGTCCATGCTGACGCAATAATTAATTTCCGAAAAAAGAAAATGATTTATTAATTCGAATAATGATTTCAAATTTAGATTCAAACTTCAAACGCTTATAACTTTTGCGTTTCAACTCCGATTTGAGTGATTCAAATTTCTAAATTTGTATAAAATTGAGATCTACCCAAATATGAATTTTATTTAATTTTTGGACTAAAGTTTTTCTCTGTAATATTATTTAATTGATTATTTAAACTTTAATAAATCATAACTTTTGCGTCTTAACTCCAAATTTGACGATTCCAGTTTCTAAAAATCCAGAAAATTATGTTCTCTCTGTTTATGGATTTTATTTGGAGTTTTGGGATGTTTTTGCCTATTGTTTATTTGTGTATTTGCTATTTGCACGCTTTACGAGTAGACGTTGAAGTGCCGGAGGGATTCAAAGGGGAAGTATTGACTCAGGATCCAACTCAAGACCAAGAGCAAGTACTTTTTGAAGGCAAGTTGTGCTTTGACCATGTTGATCCTATTTCGAAATCTATTTTGATTTAAACTATTGCATGCTAGATCAATTAGAAAGATACTTTGTTTAAACATGGGGGTTAGATAAATACCAAATTGCTGTATGACACCTTGATTATCTAAGTATGTGCCATGATCCCTTGTCACCCTAGTTGTGGATTACTAGTTGGACATTATTAAGTTGCCAACATGGGTTTAGACCGTTGTAGTATCTTTGCTTAGACACACTACGTGCTCATAACATGATTTTGGACAATCAAATGTTAATATTGACTTAATGATATCTTGAACCTGTTTTGGAAAAGTATCATGTGATGTTGATGGCACGTGGTGCATGGTAATCAAGCGGGGTTTGATAAGCAGATTTCGGCGGGGCATGTGGCAAGAGTAATCAGTGGGCCGGTTGTGGCATTGGGAGTGTTGATTTGGTTTTTCGGGTAGTCTTGCCCTGGTCACTCTAAGGACTTAATCTTGCAAGCCTTTGAACTGGGTCATACTTGCAACCACATGGCTGGAATGGGACGGCCCTAGTTGACTAAGTCGCTAAGGACTCACTTGTGGAGCCTCAGGGTGTCGATTACACCGTTTGTGTGATTATGCGGGGAGCGTATCGTGGCTGTGGCCGAGATACCCATCTAACGGTGTGTTGGTCCCATACTTCGCCTTGGCTAAGGGAAGGGATGGTGTAGAGCACGAACCTGAGAGGACCACTGTGTTGTTTAAAGCTTAGAAAGGCTTTGTTACGGAACTCGCCTTTGTGGTGTTTGATTGTATCTTGTGGGTAAAGTGCATAACCTCTGCAGAGTGTAGAATCTATTTGAATAGCCGAGTCCATGGTCTTTGGACAATGCTCGGGAATTACAGTCAAGGGTTAGACTTTACGAAAATAACTTGGATTTGAAAGGTGGGTTGGTTTAACAATGAAGATGATGGAAATGTGGTTTAGGATGGGGAAAAATGTTTATTAAATTTCTTGAAAGTTATTTATGCTTTACTTATTTCTACCGCTTTGAATCTACTTTTATTACTTGTCAAAAGTCATTTCTTTGCAAATATACCTTGAGCTATTCCTTTGTACCAAGCCATGCATATAGTATATTAGCTTGCATTACGTGCATGACTTCTTGAGTACCAAGTACTCACCCTTGCCTCAACACAATACCGGTTGAAGAGGAGACTACGCCGGTTCGGAGGAGGATTTCCAAGAAGACCCGTCTACTTAGGGATGCGAGCCCGGTCGGTTGCCTGTGGTATCTTGGATGGCGCCACGGTTATTTGATTTTCATTGCTGTTATTTCTCTTTTAATAAGTTTCGCCTTGCAAGGCATATATTTGTATCTTGGCCATAAGGTCAAGTAACCTTTGGTTATTTAAATAAAGTACTTATTTGGTATCGAGTGGTATGATTGTGATATTTACCAATGTTAAGACTGTGTGCACTAGCGCGTTCCTGGACTAGTGCTGAATACACAGAGGGTCCGGATTTGCAAATTCGGGGTCCCGACAGAGGTGGTATCAGAGCCATACTTGACTGTAGGCTCAACCCTAAGCTAGAATGGTCGTAGTGAGGATAAAACCTATTTTCTAAAGCTAAAAATTTGTGAAGACAAGAAATGACATCTCGACTTATCCCTTCTCTCTTTTCTTGTCTCTTGCTGAAATTTTCCCTTACCTTGTCACAATTTAAAAATTCCGAGTTCTTACGTAAAGCACTCTTGTGACAGATGGAGGTTTTCTCGATGAGTGAGCATAGGTTCTATAGTGAGACTCCTTCGCCGAGTCGAGTCATAGAATAAAGAGTCACCCTTTAGGCGTTAGACTCCAGAGTTAGTTCGATTTGGATTTGCTTTGTTTGCTGAGTGTGCAGTATGTGTTGCAAGGCCCTTAGGCATTGTAAGCAGCCATACCAAGTTACTAATAATAAAGTTGGACCTTAAGGCTACACCTTTCACCCCGCATAGGTTCCATATTACTTGTCTATTCTTGTTTCCCTCTCATCTCTAAACCTAGAGCAAATCGACAGATGGTGAATACCCGTGGAAACTTTGGAGGCAATGGGAGTGGTTCTCGCCCAGCAGAAAACCCCAATGATAGAGCACCAAAGACCGCCTTGATTGATATGCAGAATTTTGGAGCCTTTCTTGCTGCTCAGACTCAGTTGATGCATGCTATGATGCAACAAATGCAGCACGTCCTTTGCTCAGGCCACTTTGCTAATCAAGTTAATCAAGGGCCACGCTTGAATACAAGACTGTCGAGTTCATGAGGACTCACCCACCCACTTTCTTCGGGAATGCCAATCCATTGGAGGCCGATGATTGGTTAAGATCAATTGAGAGGAAGCTACACATAGCACAATGCATAGGGAATGAGAAGGTACTCTACGCTTCTCATCAATTTGGAAGGAACGGCTTGAATGGTGGGAGAACTTCGTGCCACGCAAGAGAACCCTCAAGATATCACTTGGGAAGAGTTCACGGTGCATTCCGACAGTATCATGTGCCTGAAGGAATCATGGACCTTAAGAAGGAGGAGTTCGAGCAGAAGCAAGGTAATCAGCCGGTGGTCGACTACCTGAACAAGTTCACACACGGCTAGCACGCTACGCACTTTGAGGATGTAGCGACAGATAAATCCAGACAGTCTCGTTTTATGAAGGGACTTAACTCAGGATTGCAAGTAGGGTTGATCACCCACACCTTTCCAGATTTCCAAGAATTGGTGAATAAGGCACTTATTCTTGAAGACAAGCGCAAGGAACTGGATGAGAACAGAAGCGCAGGATGCAACAAAGAAGGATCACGCCAGGAACACAGCGGCGCTGAGAGTTGCACCAAATCAATTCTTCGATTCCAACCACGAGTGCAACGAGGACACCATCCCCAAAGACCAAGACCTGCCAATCGAACTACGGACCCCACTTCGCTAGAAACACTACTCCGTGCAACAAGAAGGAACAGGTGAGACGCATTACAAGCAACGAGCCAGACACTTTGCCAACGATTGTCCAAAGAAGACAGCGAGGCGACCCGATCCGCTTCAACCTAGGAACCACCCCAGCTAGGACGCCAAAGATCAGGAGCCACACCCTGCATCGTGGTGAGAGGCCGAGTCAACCATGTCACCGCAGATGCACTGCGAGAATGCTCTGAGGCGTCGTCTTGGGTAAGTTACTTGTTAACTTCGGCACTGCACAGTTTTGTTTGACTCTGGAGCTTCGCATTCGTTTGTTTCGCAAGGCTTTGCTACTAGAAATGATTTAAGGATTGCAAGACTTAAGTGCATGCTTTTAGTTCAAACCCCTGGTTCCGAACTTCGAACGAAAGTAGGATGTTCCGGGGTGAGAATACTAATAGGAGGAATAGAATTCCTAGCCAACCTTATAATTTTGGAGACCCAGACCTTAGATGTTATATTGGGAATGGATTGGTTATCCAAGCACAAGGCTGTATTGGATTGTGGACGAAGGACTATCTCAGTTGAGAGCCCGTGTGGGAAGAAAGTGGAATTTCAAGCCACTGCAGTTAGAGATGGACAGTTGATGGTTAACAGTACCAAGGCAATCAGCATAGAGGATGTCCCAGTAGTGAATGAGTACCAGGCGTTTTCAGAAGATCTACGGTATGCCGGACAGGGACATAGAGTTTGTGATAGAGCTTGTACCTGGTACAGCACCGATAGCAAAGAGACCCTATCGGATGTCCACCGAGGAGTTGGTAGAAATGAAGGAACAGTTGGAAGAGTTAATGGAGAAAGGATTTATCAGACCGAGTTCGTCGCCGTGGGGAGCACCAGTTTTGTTTGTCAAGAAGAAGGACGGGAGTTTCAGGATGTGCATTGACTACCGTGCACTCAATGAAGTCACCGTGAAGAATAAGTATCCGCTACCCAGGATTGATGATTTGTTTGATCAGTTGAGAGGAGCCGGAGTTTTCTCCAAGATTGATGCGAGATCGGGATACCATCGATTGAAGATCCGATCGAGAAGATATTCAAGATCGCATTCTCGTCAAGATATGGACATTACGAGTTCTGATTATGTCCTTTGGGCCGACGAATGCGCCAGCTTATTTCATGAATATGATGAATAAGGTGTTCATGGAATATTTGGACAAGTTTGTCGTCGTGTTCATAGACGATATCCTAATCTACTCCAAGACAGAGGATGAACATGCCGAACACTTAAGGCGAGTTTTGGAAAAGCCGAGGAACGACAACTTTTCGCCAAGTTCAGCAAGTGTGATTTTTGGAAGGACAAGGTGGAGTTTCTTGGACATGTAATGACCGCATGAAGGAGTCGCCAGTAGATCCAAGCAAAGTAGAAGGCTGTGTTACATTGGGAACACCAAGATCGTGACCAGCATTCGAGTTTCCTTGGAATGGCGAGGATACTACCGCCCGTTTCATCGAAGGCTTTTCGACAATCGCGAAACCTCTTACGTGATTGCTAAAGAAGGAAAAGAAGTTTGCATGGACGCCGAATGTGAGAAAGGATTTCAGGAGCTGAAGCGATTGACGCCAAGACCGGTGTTAGTTCTACCGGATGTTGCTCAAAGCTTCGATATTTATTGTGACGCATCGCGCCAAGGACTTGGATGTGTGCTGATGCAGAATGGAAAGGTCGTCGCTTATGCATCAAGACAGTTGAGGCCGCATGAGGAAAATTATCCGACACTTGACTTAGAGTTAGCTGCTGTAGTGCATGCTTTGAAGATATGGCGTCACTATCTGATTGGAAACAGATGTGAAGTATATACGGATCATAAGAGCCTTAAGTACATATTCACCCAGTCGGATCTGAATATGAGGCAAAGGAGATGGCTAGAGTTGATCAAGGACTACAATGTTGGAATCCATTACCATCCCGGGAAGGCCAACGTAGTAGCCGATGCTCTGAGTCGGAAAAGCCATACCGTGAGTACGTTGCTAGCCACAAGTCAGGATGAGTTATGTGAGGATTTTCAGAAAATGAAGATTGAGGTAGTACCTAGCGGATTCTTGGCCGCATTAGAAGTAAAGCCTACCCTAGAGGATCAGATCCGAGAAGGACAGAAGGATGATGACAAGATCCGCAGGATTAAGTCCATCAAGGAGGAAGGCAAGGCAGAGGACTTCAAGTTGGATGAGCAAGGCACGTTGTGGATGAAGGATCGCATTTGTGTGCCTAACAAGAAGGAGTTAAAGCAACTGATTCTGGAGGAAGCCCATGACTCCAAGTACTCGATTCATCCTGGAAGCGCCAAGATGTATCAGGATCTGAAGGAGAGATTCTGGTGGCCGAGTATGAAACGTGAAGTTGCCGAGCATGTTGCATTGTGCGACGTATGCCAGAGAGTTAAGGCAATGCATCAGAGACCAGCAGGATTGCTACAACCGCTGAAAATACCTGAGTGGAAGTGGGAGGAAATCGGAATGGATTTCATTACCGGTTTGCCGAAGACTCAAGGAGGTTATGACTCCATATGGGTTATAGTGGATCGCTTGACTAAAGTAGCCCATTTTATCCCCGTGAAGACCACCTACTCGGGAGATAAATTAGCAGAATTGTACATGATCAGGATTGTTTGTCTGCACGGAGTGCCAAAGAGGATTGTATCGGACAGAGGTACCCAATTTACCTCAAGGTTCTGGAATAAGTTGCATGAAGCCATGGGAACCCGTTTGAACTTCAAGATGCCTTATCATCCACAGACGGATGGACAGACCAAAGAGTCAACCAAATTACGGAGGATATGTTGAGAGCTTGTGCATTAGCTTATGCTACCTCTTGGGATAAGAGTTTGCCGTATGCCGAGTTCGATTACAACAATAGTTATCAGGCTAGTTTACAGATGTCACCTTTTGAGGCCTTGTATGGTCGACCACTGTCGGACGCCATTGAATTGGAATGAGACCGTGGCGCCGTGTCTTTGGGCCTGATATTCTTCAAGAGGTGAAGAGCAAATCGCCATGATTAGGGAAAGGTTGAAGATAGCCCAATCTCGATGAAGAGTTATCCGACAATCGTCGCGAGATTTGAGTTTTGAACCGTAAGACTTTGTATACCTCAGAGTTACGCCTCTCAGGGGAGTTAAGAGGTTCCATGCCAAAGGGAAACTTGCACCCCGTTATGTTGGACCATTTAAGATTTTGAGCCGCAGAGGCGAAGTTGCTTATCAACTGGAGTTGCCACAGTCGTTGGCAAGGAGTACATGATGTATTCCATGTGTCCCGATTAAAGAAGTGTCTCCGAGTTCCCGAGGAGCAGACACCGTTCGAAGCAATTGAGTAGCAAGAGGATTTGACTTATAAGGAGTATCCCGTGAGGATTCTGGACACAATGGATCGAGAAACTAGAAACAAGTCAACTCGTTTTTGTAGAGTTCAGTGGAGCAATCATGAAGAAAGCGAAGCGACTTGGGAGCGCGAAGAGGATTTGAAGAAAGAATTTCCAAACCTATTCCTTTAGTAAGCCCTGAATCTCGGGGACGAGATTCTATTAAGGGGGGGAGGTTTGTAACACCCCAAAATTTTACTTGTCCTAAATTCATGTGTGATTTGGCACTTTGGTGAATTTTTGGAATTTTCTGGAATTTATTTGGATTTATTTGGAATTTATTTGAATTTATTCCATTTTGAAATAATTAAAGAATTTAATTTTGCAAATAAAATTTTGTTGGAAATATTTTATTTGAGTCCAAAATGATCCAAAGTATTTTCCAGAATTTTTCCGAATTTTTCTGAGTCATTTGCTATTTTTAATGAATTAAATGAATTACTAGGAATTATTTTAAATATTAAATCGCTGGAAAATCAAACTCGGGTCAAGTACTGTTCATCCGACCGAGTCGGAACCCGAGTCGGACTCGAGTCCGACCCGAGCCACGCGACTCGACCAAACCCACTCCTAAACCTAATCAATCCCAACCGTTGGATCAAGATCCAACGGCTGAGATCCGCCTGTACGGTTGAGCCGTATCCGCCCGGATCCGATCGCGCCCGTGCGATCGTGGCCGTTGATCGCGCCACGTGGGCCGGTGAGTCGTCGTCTTCGCCGAGACCGAGCGGACTCCGCCGCCGAAAGTGCGCCGCGGATCGACTAGGGCTCCGCCGAGCACGCCTCCGGGGCTATTTAATGCCGGATCGCACTCGAGTATCGCCGTGACCTTGCGCTACTTTTTGCCCTAGCTTGCTAAGCCCTAGCAGCCGCCGCTTGCTCGGGATTGCTCGCCGTAGTAGCTAGGGTATCGTGGTGGTTTTTCTCACCTTCCGCCGCCCGCCGCCGTCGAGGAGAAGGAGGTCGAACCGGATCCCGAGCCAAGGCGACTCGAGCGTGACCCAAGACGTCGCCGGAGGAGCCTCAGAGCGCCCGTCGGGCTCGTCATCGTTCCCGTCTCCGGTGCCCAAGCTTCGCCGTGCCATCGCCGGACTCCGCGAGCCCTGTGGACCGTCAGATCCAGATCGGACGATTGAGGTGAGTTCACGTGTTCCAAACCCGATTAGATCTGGACCGTTGGATCAAGATTCAACGGTTCACAATCGCCACGTGCCGTAGCAGTACTATTATAGGATTAGATCTGGACCGTCCGATCTAAATCGAACGGCCCACGAGCATCGAGTAGTTTCAACGTGTTAAACCCTGGATCTAATCCGCGCCGTTGATTTTCAAACCAACGGCCGAGATTGCGCCACGTGTTGGGAAGGTGGACCGACGGTCGGCGTCAGACGCTGCGTGTGAGCGCGTGTCTCGACACGCTGGCCCCGCATGTCGAGGGCCCACACGCCACCGCGTTGGCGTGAGACCCGCGACCGAGGTGGGTCCCACTGTCGACCTCACCCGAAGCCGTGGGACCGGGTCCACCGTGGACCAAACCGCGCCGTGAGCTGAGTCCATGGACCGGCTGACGTCAGCCGACCAATCAGAGGCTGCCACGTGTCCATGCTGACGCAATAATTAATTTCCGAAAAAAGAAAATGATTTATTAATTCGAATAATGATTTCAAATTTAGATTCAAACTTCAAACGCTTATAACTTTTGCGTTTCAACTCCGATTTGAGTGATTCAAATTTCTAAATTTGTATAAAATTGAGATCTACCCAAATATGAATTTTATTTAATTTTTGGACTAAAGTTTTTCTCTGTAATATTATTTAATTGATTATTTAAACTTTAATAAATCATAACTTTTGCGTCTTAACTCCAAATTTGACGATTCCAGTTTCTAAAAATCCAGAAAATTATGTTCTCTCTGTTTATGGATTTTATTTGGAGTTTTGGGATGTTTTTGCCTATTGTTTATTTGTGTATTTGCTATTTGCACGCTTTACGAGTAGACGTTGAAGTGCCGGAGGGATTCGAAGGGGAAGTATTGACTCAGGATCCAACTCAAGACCAAGAGCAAGTACTTTTTGAAGGCAAGTTGTGCTTTGACCATGTTGATCCTATTTCGAAATCTATTTTGATTTAAACTATTGCATGCTAGATCAATTAGAAAGATACTTTGTTTAAACATGGGGTTAGATAAATACCAAATTCTTTGTATGACACCTTGATTATCTAAGTATGTGCCATGATCCCTTGTCACCCTAGTTGTGGATTACTAGTTGGACATTATTAAGTTGCCAACATGGGTTTAGACCGTTGTAGTATCTTTGCTTAGACTCACTCGTGCTCATAACATGATTTTGGACAATCAAATGTTAATATTGACTTAATGATATCTTGAACCTGTTTTGGAAAAGTATCATGTGATGTTGATGGCACGTGGTGCATGGTAATCAAGCGGGTTTGATAAACAGATTTCGATCGGGGCATGTGGCAAGAGTAATCAGTGGGCAGTTGTGGCATTGGGAGTGTTGATTTGGTTTTGGGTAGTCTTGCCCTGGTCACTCTAAGGACTTAACCTTGCAAGCCTTTGAACTGGGTCATACTTGCAACCACATGGGTGGAATGGGACGGCCCTAGTTGACTAAGTCGCTAAGGACTCACTTGTGGAGCCTCAGGGTGTCGATTACACCGTTTGTGTGATTATGCGGGGAGCGTATCGTGGTCGTGGGCCAGATACCCATCTAACGGTGTGTTGGTCCCATACTTCGCCTTGGCTAAGGGAAGGGATGGTGTAGAGCACGAACCGGAGAGGACCACCTGTGTTGTTTAAAGCTTCCGAAAGGCTTTGTTACGGGAACTCGCCTTTGTGGTGTTTGACTGTATCTTGTGGGTAAAGTGCATAACCTCTGCAGAGTGTAGAATCTATTTGAATAGCCGAGTCCATGGTACTGGACAATGCTCGGGAATTACAGTCAAGGGTTAGACTTTCTGAAAATAACTTGGATTTGAAAGGTGGGTTGGTTTAACAATGAAGATGATGGAAATGTGGTTTAGGATGGGGAAAAATGTTTATTAAATTTCTTGAAAGTTATTTATGCTTTACTTATTTCTACTGCTTTCGAATCTACTTTTATTACTTGTCAAAAGTCATTTCGCAAATATACCTTGAGCTATTCCTTTGTACCAAGCCATGCATATAGTATATTAGCTTGCATTACGTGCATGACTTCTTTGAGTACCAAGTACTCACCCTTGCCTCAACACAATACCAGTTGAAGAGGAGACTACGCCAGTTTCGGAGGAGGATTTCCAAGAAGACCCGTCTACTTAGGGATGCGAGCCCAGTCAGTTGCCTGTGGTATACTGGATGGCGCCACGAAGTTATTTGATTTTCCGCTGCTGTTATTTCTCTTTTAATAAGTTTCGCCTTGCAAGGCATATATTTGTATCTTGGCCATAAGGTCAAGTAACCTTTGGTTATTTAAATAAAGTACTTATTTGGTATCGAGTGGTATGATTGTGATATTTACCAATGTTAAGACTGTGTGCACTAGCGCGTTCCTGGACTAGTGCTGAATACACAGAGGGTCCGGATTTGCAAATTCGGGGTCCCGACACCTATGGTCGGGAGAAGTTGCCAAGGAGCGGCTGGAAGCTTGCGCGTCAACCGCATGGACTCCCTGCCGTAGGGTGCGGGAAGCCCCCGGCTGAGCCGCCACCGCAACATGCTGCTGGGCGGCATCCACCAGGCGGGCGATATCCTGCAGCCAGGGAGTGACTGGGGTGTCACTCGCTAGGGGACTGGGGGATGGTCGAGGAGGAGCCGGGCCGCCTGAAGGCTCTGCGCTGGAGTGTCCCCTCCCAGCAGCAGACGCCGCTGAACAGGCTGGCCTCCAGGCTTAGCGGCGGCAGCGCCCTCCCGCGTGAAGGACCCGGCTGGCCTGACTCCCTTATTGGGAGCCGAGACCGGCTATGGGCGCTACTTTCCTCGGGCAGGGCACTGCGCTTGTCATGCGACTCCGCCATGCGGAAGTATCTTTTTCACCCTTGCGAGCCACCGGGGGGAAACAAGAAGAGAGGGGCGATCTAACCACAGAGCCCCCTACCTGGCGCGCCACTGTCGGCTTACTAGCCAACAGGCACCCTCAGATAGGGTGCTTGAGAGATTCGGATAAGGGGCTTTCGTGGAAATCGCACGAGAGGTGGGGAAGGTGAGGCCAACGAGGTGCACGCAAGGAGACGGTGGGGTTTACCCAGGTTCGGGCCCTCCGAAGAGTAATAGCCCTAGTCCTGCTTGACTTGGTATTGAGCTTGAGAATAATGGCCGCTATCCGGTTGAGGAAGAAGGCCCTCTGGAACTCCCACTAGCCTAAACTATCAACCGGGAAAAAAAGAACCAAAACCAGCCGAAGAGAGGAACAACCAGAACCGAACCCCTTCTCCCATGCACTCCCTCTTCCTTTTATACTAGGGCTGGCGACGGTGCATAGGGCTTACAAACGGGGTGACGTGCGCACTCATTATACTACCACAGTGCATTAAATGCACCCGTCACCACTACTTACATCACATTTAAGGCCGGTCACAGCCGACTCAGTCTTTGCCTTGGGGCCCGCATGTCTGCGACCCCTGCCTACTTCGCCAGGAGAGAGGATGTCTTCGAAGTGCCTCCCGCCATTAATGCGCGCCTGGGGAACGCGCGCCGCCATACTGCAGTCTTCACGACCCGTATTTAATGCGCACGATACGCATTAAATGTTCCTGATCCCTTGTACTGTGGCACAGATTACGGGGTACCCTTGGGGGTTGTCCCTAGCAGCGTGGCTGGACGCCACCTGTCCGCCGGGCGACCTCTTTCTTGGCGCCCGGTGTGGCTCGACGCCACCGTCGCCGGCGACCACCTTCTTGGCGCCAGCGTTGTGGCTCGAACGCCACTGTTATTGGCGACCACCTTCTTGGCGCCCGGCGTTGTGGCTGGGCGCCACTGTTATTTGGCGACTTAACTTAATGCGGCAACGTGGGCACCCTGGTGTTAAATACACCGACAACCTTCATGTTCCAAACAAGAAGATGAAATAATGTTTCTACTCAAAGCCGGAACAAAATAACAATTATTAAGTTCTAAAACTAATCCTGAAGGCAAATGCAATGGGTAGGTGCCAACGGCAAGACCAGCAACCGTTGCTTTATTCCCCACGCGAATATCCATTTCTCCTTTTGTCAAGACTCTACTCTTTTTCAGCCCCTGCATCGAATTGCAAATGTGAGCAACCGATCTAGTATCATATACCCAAAAGCTGGAAGAAGAAGTGGTAGCAAGATTAATTTCTATAACATTAATACCTGAAGTGGAAGTCACACTCCCATTCTTCTTATCTGCCAGGTACTTCTCGCAGTTCCGTTTCCAATGTCCTGACTTCTTGCAATAGAAGCACTGGGTTTCAGGCTGAGGACCAACTTTAAGCTTCTGAAGCTTAGTTTTGAGGCTCGTGATCTCATCTTGAGCCTTGCCCTTTCCCTTTCCCCAAACCTTAGCTTTCTTCTTTTTGAAGGCAGTTGTCTTCTGCACCATCATCACATGACTGGATTTTTTCTTAATGCTTTCCTCGGCAGCCTTGAGCATCTCATGTAGTTCAGTCAGGCTTTTCTCCATGCTATTCATATGAAAATTCATAATGAATGGCTCAAAGCTCTGAGGCAGAGACTAGACAACGACATCTGTAGCCAAACCAAGACTAAGGGGAAACTCAAGTTTTTCCAATCTCCCAATGTAGCCAATCATCTTGATGACATGAGGGCTGACTGGACTGCCTTCAGGCAGATTACAAGCAAAGAGAAGCTTTGAGATACCATACCTCTCAGCTCTTGCTTGATTCCCAAACATGCCCTTCAAGCCCACAATCATATTGTAAGCATCCTGGTCCTCATATTGCTTTTGCAGCTCAGAGTCCATGGTGACAAGCATGAGACAGCTGACCTCTATAGAAGCATTAACATGTTTTTCATACTCAACCTTCAAATTGCGAGCAGCATTTTCGGCTGGTTCATCAGGAATCGGATTCTCTAGAACATATTCTTTCTTTTCATGCTTGAGAACAATTCTCAGGTTGCGATACCAATCCACAAAATTTGTTCCATTTAGTTTTTCCCTTTCCAAGACCGATCTCAAAGCAAAACTAGGTGCAGCAGTAGGAGTATTATGAGGTGCCATTTAACTACAACAAAAACATGCAAAGTTTCTAAGCACTATGTTTATGTAAAACCTTCATTAAACATTTTAACAAAAGACACTCCTATCTTAATGCCCCTTTCATGGACACATAGTGAGTATTCAAGATCCATATTCATTAAACACTAGTGAGCTTTGGCATCACTGCTAGAAATTTAATGACATAGGTAAGCAACAACTTTGCTAATTACATCTTATGTAACTCTAGTTAGTTGAGCTTGAAAACAGGTAATGATTGCCTCCGTCAACTCGACTCATGGCCAGGTCAACCCGCCCCTAGGGCTCACATGAGGGTGGGAGCACTTCCCGTTTCCGGGTGCCAATTAAAGAACCAAGCCTCATGTGTGTTTTCCTAGACACCAATTGTCTTGTATCAGTTCCTTCATTACCGAAATCAAGTCCCAACCACTTATGTCCTCAAGCCCAAAACCGTTTTGATAGCTTGATTAAATCAACCATTGTTATGCGCAATGTGTCCAATACATCCCTATCATATATTAAGATAGCCATTGATATACTACTTTGGTAGTCATATTAATAACGATCTAAATTCTTGATAGGTGCAACAATTGGGTGGACAAGTTTGATTTAAAATTTTAACTATGGTGATGAACAATATATATTATGAACATGGCATCACATGCAATGAGCATAAGAAAATAGCAAGGATTAAACACACATCCACATATAATAAAATTAAGATGTGAAATAGTATGGCCCTTAGCATTAGGATCTCCATCATCATGCTTGATTGTTCACCTAGCCATCATCTTGATTGTTCACGTAGCCACCATGCTTGATGCCACCAACTTCATAATCGTAGATGCAACTCCTTACAACTTTGATAATGAATCTTACATGAGCGTTTGAAACATCACAAGTCGACATGCAGGTCGTTATACACTTTAGATTGAAATAGCCTTATGGCTTGACACGGCACGCAGGCCATGTAAATATTACATGCATCACATACACATAGGCCATACTATTTCACACAACAACCTGCAAAAATGAGTTAAGCAAAATAGATTCTACGGCAGCGGTGATCCAAGGGGTAGCGCCCCTGGCGGGGTCTAGGGGCAGCGTCCAAGGCGGGGTCCAAGGGGCAGCGCCCTTGGAAATTTTTTTCAGAGGCATGTGTTCTGTTAAAAGAAAACGCCCTCAAAATCTCCACGGATCAATCAGATTGACCCAAATCCGATTCAATCTGATTGGCTTGGTCCCATATGGTTGCGATTCGTGAACCCTGATGGCGGTAACCCGACCGGTAAGGGTAACGTCGTACCATGAACGGACTCACCCAAATCAAGATTGATTCGGTTTGCACTTTCCTCAAACCCTAAACCGATCGATCTCATCGACGGCTGCCTCCACCAATTCATCACATGAATCGGTTGAACATGTAATAGATCCAATCTATTATCCTCACATACCATATGTGCAACATCTAGATCACGAATCTACATGAGATGGCTCTGATACCACTGTTGGGGAACGCGGTATGCTACTCTAGCACAAATTAAAAATTTTCTACCGCATAACCAGAAAGCTACTCGCGAGAAGGGGATCATAGATCAATTACCACTAGACGCGCAGTTGCGGAATCCTTCGCACGTCGATGTACTGGATCGTTCCCGCCGTAGTCGTGGATCGTCCTCGCCTCGTCCGGCTGCGGATCGTCCTCGCACGCCACAGTCGCAGCAGCGTCACCACAGCAGTCCACACGTCTAGGGATGGGACGCCGTGCGTCGGTGTGCAAGCACCGGATCGCTCGGCAGGGGCAGCGAGAGGAGGTGGCTAGGGTTTTTGGCGAAACACCTCTAAAACGCATGAAATTGTGTTCTGCGCCCAACCTCCTCCCCTCCTTATATAGCCACGAGGTGAAACCCTAGGCAGTCAAGGCCCATCTACGTGCTAAGCCTACGAGGTCCATTAAGTACGGATCCAATCTGAATTAACGCGTCCCAGCCCGTTAAGTGTGTGACCCTGTAGGTTCATGCGCATTTGGACATGGATTCAGAAAACCCTTTTTCTAATCCAATAGTCGGTAGCGGTTCCTTGCAGAGCATGCCAACTCCCAAATGCATATGAGTAAAGTACTGATGTAATAATCCTTTTGCCAAACTATATGAAGACCGAACTCAAGGCGAGAAGCATGTCATCCTTTGACAGTTCAATCTATTTCTCTTATCCGTGATATATTAATAAGTTGTGATTGACTTCTCAATCACGGCATGGCCATGCACTTTCTTAATCATATCACAAGAGTGGTCTAGACATATATCTCCGTTACACTGGAGTGGCAAATTCCATCTTGACTGCTCACTTCCCTCTGCATGTTTCATAGTAAACATGAAAGCTACCTTTATAACCATCCGGTTAGGAAATAGTGTTTGGTAACCCCAAGGTAAACTATTACATATGTAGGGAATGTGACAATCTCAGGTCTAAGGATCATACATCTACTATGTATGAGATACACTGATGACATATAAGAATGCAACATTCTCGCAGTGTCCCATTGCGGGTCCATCTAACACATGTTCTCCAACATGCGTTCACAATGTATTGATGATATCTCTATATCCCATGATCTATGAAACATGATCATCAATCAGTACACGTGCTGATCTATTCATCGTTGTCCACTACGATGATATTCGATCATAGATACTTACAGAATTATATCAATGAGTAGAGAGTCATAAGCAAGTCACATACTTACTGATCAATATAATGATATACATTCATTGGACCAATAACCATATTATTATTCATAAACATAGTCATGTTACAATCATCTATATGACTGCCTCAAGGGCATAACACTAACATTAACATCAGTTAATATACAGAGGAGTACGGGTTCATACTCCGAAGAGTATAGAACCATTTTTCTATATATATATAAATTGACAACCTTGGTGTCAAAGGTTAGGGAATCTATAATAAGCTTATATACTCGGGATCTTCAAATTTGCAGAGTCAAACACAAAATCGGTGGCACACGATGTAGACAGGTTCGGGCCTTCGGGCGGAGTAATACCCTACTCTTATATGGATATAGTATAGAGTTGACGAAACGGAGTACAAAGCAGGATGCCTAGCTCTAATTACAATGAAGATTGTCTCTAGAATATGGCTAAGATCTAGCTTATAAACTATCGAAGCGAATTCCATCGATTCGAGAGTCCCTCGGCTAATTCTTTTCTACTTTTTCTCCTTTTTCTCCCTAAAATCTATGTGCCTCTATTCTTATATAGTTAAGGTAGTCTCTTAACGGGTTGTAGTTGGTTTGAGATACCAGATCGTACTCGATGAGGAGTTCACTGTTCCGAGATCTTCGTAGCGTATCCAAACTTCCTTTGACATCCAGCGTACTCGAGTTGGTTTCCTTATAACGGGAACATGACCGAGTCCTTCCGAAACGTGGAGATATCCCTCCCATGTATATCTTATCCCGCATAATCGGGCTCGAGTTATCCGAAGTCTCCAAATGCTTGTGTAAACATATATGGTATAATCTTTGAGTTTCCTATACATGCCCATATGCCATACCTAGATATTCGACAGTAGCCCCCAAACTTTGCTCAATAGAGGGTCTTCTCAAGCTCTCGATCGATTACTAGCCAAGCTCTGACTTGATCGAGCAATGTCTTACCTACTTGTGGTCGAATGATTTGAGCAAAGTGAAATCGCTAAGTATCGAGTAGGAAGTGTGCTGGGTCGAGCGCCCTGCCATCAACCTATCCCGAGTCCTTAGGGTACTCACATGTGACTCGATGCCGACTCAATGACTCGATTCTGAGCAGAGTTTAGAAAAAATTTAGGAAATCTAAGCATCGAGAAGAGAAGCATTTATTGCCATGGCCTGCAATGCCTGAATGCATCACATCTTTTCATGTTTCTTTCCTGATCGACTCAACATATCATGAGGAATGAATCGTCCACCGGTATAAAAAGTTTTGACTTATAAATTTCCATACCTGGAACTATAGCTGCTCCCCTCAACCTTATTCTCGAAAACTCTGTTGCGCTCCTTAAACCCTAGCACCTCCACCTTCGAAGAACTCATCTTGTCCCTTCTCTAATGGCGTCCGGCCCCTCAGGTAGCACAGGGGATGCTTTAATAGAGAAGAAATCTAAGACGATCAAGGAGGCCTTCGAAGATGAAGCCTTCGAGAATGTGTGGTAGAAGTCGATAAAGAAGGAGAAGCATCTCGCTGAGCTGGAGGCAGACGGCTTCATTCCCCCTCGAGAGTTCTTCCATTGGAGGCCATCAGTTGGTGAGTCATATCCCACCCCCAAAGATGAATATGAGATTGTTATTTTTGAGGCCTTCTTCCGCTGTGGATTCAGTTTCCCCCTTCCCCATTTTGGTTCAAGTCTTGGATTTCTACCAAATCCAGCTTTTCAACTTAAGCCTAGCCTCAACCTCTTTCGCCCATCTTTGCGAGACTTTTCTGGGTATCAAGCCTAGCCTCAACCTCTTTCGCCACTTCTATAGCTTGAAGAGGGTGAAAAAGGACGTCGTAGGGGGTGCTGGATTCCATCTCCGCAATGGAAAGTCGGGACCGTACATCCCAATTCCCGTCACTTCTTCCTGGTAATCGGATTGGAAGAAGTGGTTTTACATTACCTCTTCGAACACCATCAATTTCCCTTTGGCCTACTGCATGCTCCTTATCAATCCAATTGACCTCTGGACAAAAGTCCCTCCCTCGACCACCCGTAATGCACATTACATCCAAAAGATCGAGGAGCTGAGGGGAATTGGACTGACCGGGTGGCATGTGGCCAAAGACTTCATCACGCGCTGGATAAGTCCGCTGAAGTGCCACGATCATCTGGCCTGGGACTACTCCAAAGCCAGTGATGCTATCAGGGATTATCCTAAAGGTAAGCATTGGCAATATTGTTGTTCCTTTTGTTTGTACTAATAAATAGTGGACTGAATTTCTCTTTGCCCGATCTATCAAGCTCGAACATCTCCTCCAAGCTGAGCAAGATGTTCCAAGGCTCAAAACCTGGCGATTGTGGCATTGGGGTGTATTTGCTTGCCAATCCTCAACCAGAGGTGAGTACTGTTTTGTGGTTTATAATGCATCATCCGTGCATCTATCATCCAGTTTAACCCAGTATCTCCTCAGGAAGCGAAGTTTAGTAACAAAAGTGGACCAGTTGAGGGAGCCATCGGTCTGGATGATGATGAGCCGACTCGAGATGATGACCGAGTGTCATATCTTATTTCCACCAATGTTGGTTCACCTCCAGAACATCCGGTTCCTACTGCTGTCCCCGGCAAAAGTGGGGCAGTCGTTGGTCAGGCGATACTTGAGTCTCCCCAAGAGAAGAGATCGACATCCCCAGAACTCCAGCGACCTACCAAGCGGCCTCGGACACTCCCATCGAGACCATCCAGCCAATGATCTTCAATCGCTCACTTGGATGTTATGAAGTTCCTTCTGATGTAATTCAACAAATAATTGCTGAACAGCAAGACACTTGGGGGGCTAACATACAGAAGTTGACGACCCCTCCACGGACATCTCCTCGAGTAGGATCTCCATCGACCAGAGTGGTCGATCAGGTGACTCCATTGTTGAGTAGTGCTGGATGAACTTACCTTTGGTAAGCATTTACATATCATAGCTATTCACTTGCAGACTCCACCGTCAGTTGCCAACCTGCTGGCCCCAACTGGGTTGACCGATGAAACAGTCGTCAGGATGAAACAACCGTGAAGAAGAATGTTCAAATAAAACTTCGTCTGGTGAAGTGAGTCACATTTCCTTTCCCTTAATTCTTTTCCCTTTTCTTCAGGAAATGTCAAATGAAGAATCTCTTGTAGGAAAAGTGTGGCTAGCAGTACTGCTGACGATACTGCTGCCATTGCCTCATCGACCCCTAGCATGGCCACGATCATTGCCACTCCTTCCTCGGTAGCTCCAGTCATGACAACAGCTCAAGTGCCTCTAAGACATTGGTTCGCCTTGAAGCTCCAGTTTCATGTATGTACCCACAAATAACCTCATCATGTGCTCTACTTCACATCTTGCTTCATTGTTGATGCCTTTATACTTCTTTCCATAGTGCGCAGCACAGTATTTGCACGATGTTGAAGCTTTTTGTGAGCAAACTCTTTAGCAAAATGAGCGGCTCATGGCTTCGAGTCAGCAAATAATAAAGATGAAATATGCCGAACTGGCAGCACTTAGGGCCGAGTTGAAAGTTGCCAAGAAGGAAACTGAAAAATTCAAGGCTAAGAAAGTCGTTGCCGAGGTTGGTCGAGAAAAGGTGGAGGCATGTTTAAAAGTCATCGAGGGCTAAAAAGCTGATGCAGACACGGCGTACGTCACTCTGAAGTCGGATGTCCTCGAACGTATGACCTCGTCTGCTCGTCTCGCAACTTCCCACATGCTGTGCTTCGTGAAGAGCCACCACCCAGGCCTGGACTTCTCAGTCTTGAATGAGGGATTTGCGTGTGAGCTGAGTGAAGCTGCCGATTACATCGAATCCTTCAAAGATCTTACCAAGAGGTTCGTAGCCCAGTTGGAGCTGTCAATTGCCGATGAAGATGTTAATCAGGACCCTTAGACCTGCTTTCATTGTCATATAAATTTGAATGTTCTATTTGTATGATGGTCGATGTGATAATGCTAGTTAACTTGCTTATCTATCGTGCTTTGTCTACTATCTCCTTGATGATGAGATAGGGTAGCATAAGTAGATTCAAATCTGACTCAGCATTCACAGACCTTTAGTAGAAAGATTCATTGCCGAATATTTATCTAACTGTATCTGCGCACAAGGCTAGAAAACTTTCGTCAAATTGCTGAGCCCCCGAGCTTACACTCAGGCAGGCTGCACATGATATAATCATCATATAAGCTGAAGTAAATTACACGGTTTTTGCAAGTCTTCATCGACCCTATCACTCAGGCTTTGTACCAAACATGAACTTGCCGAACAGCGCAAGTAGAACCGACTAGACGCCTCATCTCCCCCCGACTGCTGATGGGTGCTTTTCCTATATTCATGGTGGACGGCAAGCCGTCTCCACTGAAGGCACAGGCGAGGGCTACGCACTTCTTTCGAGGCTCTGGGATGGACTTGGCTGCGTTGCCGAGCACAGAGGAAAAGGGGGAGGCCAGTGCCGCAGCGCTGGTGAAAGGGGGGAATGCCGCGTTCACGCGATACGTCGAGGAGTGTGGTGAGTACCCATGTCTTTGTAATGTTGTGCTCCTTTTTTCACGACTTAGGATTTAATTTCGTTAAGAAAGATGCATTGAAGTGCCATGTATTGATGGTGCATGACTAAAAATGATTTGTTTTGATTTTTTTTTGTCTGTATATAAGCATTAGAGCACTTCGATAGTAATTTTTGCAAGTTTTTACTTTAGGTTGCAGACACATTTCTAACTTTTTCGATTTTATCAATCTTGTTTGCTATGATCTGAGGTTGCTAACTTGATATAGAAAGTTGATAAATGTCCTATATTTGACAACGTTAATTTTCTGTAATGTATCGGAACTGCTTGAATATCTTGGAATGCCTGTATTGTGGGCAAATGGTGAAGCTGAAGCCTTTTGCGCTCAATTGAACAATGAAGGTCATGTGGATGCTTGCATCACTGCAGACAATGATGCTTTCCTCTTTGGAGCTAAGACTATCGTAAAGGTGCTCCGATCAAACTGTAAGGTAAGCAGTATGTATTAGTTATGTTACCATAGCAAATGTTCTTTTTATCAACTTCCTTATACCACGATACCATGATTAGCATTTTTCTTCAGGAACCTTTTGAGTACTACAACATAGCAGACATTGAGGCTTGTCTTGGATCGAAGAGGAGGCAAATGGTAGTGTTCGCGCAAAAAACGTGAAGGAGGGTTTTCGGCCTCGAACACACAAGACAAACGCCGGGTTTACAGAGCGTGCCAGTCAATTTGACCTGAAATTGACAAGGTAGAGTTTGTAATTTGATCAAAGCCGATAAACAAGGATCTATCGGCTTTTCGCTAGTCGGCAAGAACCGATTAGGAGAAATAGATCAACCGGTTACAATTGATCCGGATACAAGGTAAAATCGGCTTCGGGAAGGCGATGCGCAACAAAACGAAGCAGATCAAACCTGGGTGAAATCGGCAAAAATCAACAATCGGCGATGCGCAACTATGTTGATTCCGTCGACTTGCAAAGAGATCTATGAAGCTAAAACAATGTAAAAGAAAAGCTTGTAAAAGTAGATGTATGTGTTGTTGGATTGATTGATTGTCTCTGCTTGACGCCCACCTCCTTTTATAACACGCCTGGCCGATCCGAGTTGTACATGGATACGGTGCATTTACCCGTATCGGCCTCTTATCTGATTTCCTTTCCTTTTAGAAACGGATTCCTTTTTCGAGTCGTTTATCGATTCCTTTTTATACGAATACTTCTTTTCCATTTTTAGACCGATTTCAATACATGCCGAATTTTGGTGCAAACATATGCCCCCTGTTTTTGGAAGATAACTTGTTATTTTCCAAAAAAATATATCGGCTTTTCATTCAGACGGCTTTACAGGAGAATTCCTTTTGGGAACCACCCCATTAACCGCTAGTAAAAATCTCGGTGCGTTTTAAATGCTCAATCGCTCCGCCTTTGCTCGCCTTCTTTCATCGCGGTATAAATATGGGGGTCCCCCCACGGTCATTTTCACGCTTTCAAGCTCTCAGATCACGCACAATCGGCTCTTCATCTTTTCTCTTGTTCTTTCAAAATCGGCTGAAATGGACCCCTCTCAGGTTCATTCCGATTCCTCAAAGTTCAAATCAGAGTTCTACCTAGGACCGATAGGTAGCATGTCGGCAGAAACAGTTATCAATACCGAGATCCCTAGACTCCCCTTATCAATTTCTTTGGGTACAATATCTCTGAGTGGGGAAAAAGTTTTAGGGCTTGGCCCACTAGCCTTAAAGGATGGAGATCTTGGTTTATCAGGGTGTCGGCTCAGAAGAGGGTAGAATGGGAGAGGATGGGTATAGCCGAATCTTTATCTTTGAGTCTAGCCGACCCTGAAGCCAATGAGCCCTTGGTAGCTGCGGCATGCTACTTTTGGTCAGATTCTTTGAACGCCTTTTTATTCCCGTCCGGCCCAATCGGCCCTACTCTGCTTGACGTGGCCCAACTGTGCTGCCTTAGGCCAGATGGGGATCAGCTATCGGCTTTCAGTGGAAAACCTTCTTTCAAACTAATCCGTAAGAAAGGCGAGGGCTGGCACAAATATATCCAGAATAACAATAGAGTCACCGGTCCGGTATCGGCCGAAGAGCATATCGCTTTTCTCAACCTTTGGTTAGACCGATATCTCTTCTGCGGTGCTTCTCTTGGCCCCACTCAAACCTTTCAGCTAGTGGCGGAACGTTTAGTAGAGGGGCGTCGGCTTTCTCTTGGCAAGATGTTCCTAGGGGCGGTATACCAAATGATGTATGTGATTCGTAGCCGACTTTTTTCCGGTTTTGCCAAACACGTCGTTGGCAACATAGGGGGCCCTCTGTGGTTCATTCAAACATGGCTTTATTGCATGTTTAGTCGATCCATTCTATCCGAACCTTCGGGGAGTTCCACTTTTCCTCGGGAGGACAACCTGGAGCATGTTGTCCCACAGTATAGAGCTAGCCAATCCTACGGCAAGAGGTTTATTATGTCTTCGGCTGAGGAACTAAAAATGGACTCAGTCGGCTTTCATAAATACCTCAATTTCTTCCTTTCCCTAGATAGGACTTCCTTCGGCCAGCCAGATTTTTTCCCATATACTGATTTAGCCGATTGCCCTTACCCATCATTCCTTCACCTTGATGTCGATAGTTCTTCAATGCCCCAATCTACCTTAGATTTGTACAAAATCTTCCTTACCCCTTGCATCATTCATGTCGGCTTGAATACCCGCAATCGGACATTTCAACCATCTTATGAGTTCTACCACCCTTCGGTTTACGCTCATCAACTGGGTTTTGGGCAAACCATCCCATACTTTCCTCTGCTATCTTGCGTCGAGCCCCGAGCTCGGGTAACCAACAGCGTTGCCGCTGAGGTTATTCTCGAAGTAGCAGATGGATTGCAAATTCTTTCGACACCACATTTTGTTCTTAATTCCCGTCGGTCAGCTGCATTCTCGCAGTGGTGGACCAGAATATCGGAAGCCGTACTCATGGACAGGACTCCGTCGGCCATAATTCACTTATTTCTTCCCGACTTTCATGAGCCGACGGTAGTATCTGGTTCCAAAGACGAGTTCGGGTTATAGCGACTCTTCAGTAGCTGTAGAGGTACCGTTGTCTTGTATCCTTCTGTTTTTACATTGGTTATCGACTTTTACTAAAATGCCTCCGATCTCCTCAGGTCGGTACGGGCGCTGGTGAGCAAACAGCCGATCCCCACGCTTCCGCGAGCAGTGGCCGACAGCGACGTCCAGGTCAATCTGTTGGCACTACGGGGTATACTTCAGGCAACTTGGATATCCAAGGTCCATCTTTATCGGACTTGGCTCGCCAGCGTGCCCTGAGTAAGCTACTCTTGCATTAGCCATTATATCCCTTGCTTTGATAACTGCTAACCCGAGGTCACTGCAGAGAGGAGGAAGAAATCAGCCAGCGCCGCCTGGACAGTGAGGCAAAGAACTGATGGCTCTCCGGAGCACTCAGCTACTGATGTAAGTTTTATTCTTTATTCTTTGCTTAATATCATTTTTACGCTTATCTTGCATTGCTGATTTTTATTCTCTCTAATCCCTAGCAATCTCCGTCGGTGCAAGTAGCGGGGGTTTTAGCCGATCTCCAAGGTGTCGCATCGGCTATTTCTCCAACACCGCCGGCCGTACCGCCCCCGACGATCGATATTTTCGATCATGACCCCAAAGTGCCATCAACTGATCTGGCCGATTTGCTGGGATTCACTCTGGACGAGCTTGACGACCCGGAGATTGTGGCCACCGATGATTATCCGGCCGATATCCAACGTATAATAGCGGCCTCTGCTCGGCATCATTTCTTTGTTACCGCTGCGCCGGGTATGCAGGAGCGACTCAATCGCCTCCTAGATGAAGTAATGCAGCCGGAGGCAGCTCTTCTGGCCAACACCCAGTCCTTGAGGAATGCTATGGCGGCCATGCAAGCCGATCTTCCCCCTGCAGCCATGAATGCTTTGCTAGAAGTGTCATCTAGATGCTCGTCGGCTGGACGTGGAATCGGCCAAAGCGAGAGTTGAACAGAGGAGGGCCCAGCAAGCTGACCAAGAGATCTTGGACAAACTCATAGCAGATGCCAAATCTCGAAAGAGTGCATTTGACCAGGGTGTCTTTGTCTTGAAATCGGCCAAGACTAAGGCCCAAGAGCTGGAGTCATCCAAGAAAAAACTTGAAGAACAGCTGGCTCTAGTTACAAAAGAACTTGCAGATTGCCAACTTGGCATTACCGATGCGACATCTTCACTAGCGGTTCAGAGGCAGCAAATCGGCGAAGTTTTTGCCAAAGTCAAGAATCAATCAGCTAAGATGATCCCAATTCCGGGTGATGCAAAAGTCGATGAACAACTAATTGATAGTGTTCAAGCTACTATTGGTAGGGCGGCTGCAGCACTATCGGCTTTGGGAGCCCATTTGTGTGATGCCTTAGAGCGTCAGAGCGATTCTAGGGTTCCTTTTCCTGGTTTTGTTTTGGGAGAGGAATGAAGGATTTGTCGGGGGATGAAATAATTGAAGTTTATCCGGCGTATTAATATTAAATTTGGAGTTGTCGGGCTAGAAACAGTGGGCCGAGGAAAACCTGGGCTGCGAATCCCCTCCCCACCTCTCTCTCTTTTCCCCTAGTGGGCCGGCCCACCATATAAAAGGGGTGTCACCCCCCCCCAAAAGCCCTAGGGCGCCCCCTTCCTCCCCTAGCAGCCACACCACCCCTCCTCTTCCTCCCCTTGCGTGGTGGCTCAAGATCCACCGCGAAACACGAAGGAGCAAGCGAGAAGAGGATCCGTGGAGGCGTGGAGGACGAGCAGATTTCCGTTTCGGGAATCGTCGCGCGTTTTTCGTGGGTTCTCAAGGGAGAACTCAAGGTAAAATTCCCAATATTTTACCCCTGTTCTACCTAGGGATTAGGAGTGTATTAGATCTGGTGGTGAGTGATTTAGATGGATCTTGATGGGGGAGAAGGGTAGATGTTCACGTGGTGCTGTTTTTGGAAGGGGAGATTGTGCAGCGCAGATTGTTTTGCGTTTTACGTGGCATAGACGATTTTTCCTGCAAAAACCTATAACTATAAAGTTGTAGATAACGTCGAGATCTAGCTTATGTAATTTTTTTAGAATTTTTGGGGCGTCTGTCTGAGAGTTATCTCTGTTTCAAGATGACAGACAGAATCTGGAAACAGATTTTGTCCACTGTGTTGGACGTTTGTTTAGGCATATTTAACAGTGGAATTGAAATTTTTGATCTTCATGAAAGTTGTAGATCTCGTCAATATCTAGCTACTGTAATTTTTTTATATTTTTATGATATGTATAAAAAAAGATACGAAATTGTGAAGAGAGGGTGCTGCTGTTTGACCCGGACAGATTGGGGTTTTTGGTGCTTAAGAAGGGAACGGGGATTAGGAAGCGTGTGTTCGAGTTGTGTGATCATTTGTGATGTCGCTATGTACTGAAATAATACTTGTACAGGTGGCGCCCCTTCTGGACGCAACTAGGTTCGTCATCCACGTTGGTAAAGGCAAGTGGAAGTAGCGGTCTTGCTAAACTATAACTCGCTATTTGTTTCGTCTTCAATATAAACCTTAATTGCAGCACACCTACATGGTTTAACTACTTGTTTATGAGATTACAATATCCTATCCTGCATTGTGATGTGGTTGTTTGGCTTTTGAATCATGAGTAAGAATGAAGAAAGATGTTGTTTGCAAGATGAATTGTGGAGATATTCTATCTCAATGATGTTCGCATTCTATCCATGTTATTTGATGGTATGCAAGCATGTGAATTCAGAGTGGGAAGTTATGAATGTATTTATGCATGAAGCATTAACTGCATAATCATGCATTGGAAGTTTGTCGACGCCTTGCGTGGCGCGATCTGCAGTACAACACCGTGTGTTCTGAGAAAGGGCACGGTGAGGAGGATCATGGCATAAGCATGTGCACAATCATATGCATTTTACTGAGGTTGTGTGGACTCTATAATGTGGTATTGGACATGAGGAATTTGGTATGCTAGTTTTCTTTGTGGCTGTGTTATTCGTTAGAAGTTGTTCCGCTTTGAGATTACCCAATCTCACCCCTTGTTATTTTGTTGTTTTCGTAGTTCTCATGAGTCGTAAGCTTGAAGGGTGGGCTTAGTAGCACAATCAACCCTCCGGGTCATCACGAATCACATGGACTAGTGCATTTAATAATTAATTAGCTTGCTGAAATTTTATTAATCATAGACCTGTTGATGTCCTCTTTGGAGCTGTTTTACGTTTATGTTTGTTTTACGGTTGATTTAGACTTGTTATCTCTAGTATTGATGCTTTTATGTTATTCCTGTTTATAATGGTTATTATGAATCTTGTTGTCGCTTCCGTTTTGTCCTAATTTTAGGAGAGATCTTGTCGAAATTTTTTTGTACGACCAGCTTTAGATTTGTAGGGTGTTCTGATTGGTATCAGAGCGGGTTGTAGGTCCTTGGAATGTCTATTTTTAGTGTCATACTATAGGATACAACTAAAATGTGATGTGGAATAACTTAGAAACATGGCCTAGGTTTTAACTAAAATTTTGTCATAGGATAGCAACATTAAAACTTGTGTAAGTGGAATCACTAATTTAAAATTTGACACACATGGATGCACAGTAGGAAAGGGTATGGGTATCGTTGCCTTATGCTTAAAGGTTGAATTTAAGCTTTGTTGTTGAATGCTACTTTTGATGATGTATAATGCTATATTTATGATAGATTTGATTGAGTTGCTTCATTTGTGATAAAGTGTGGTTGTGGTGCCGAAGGGTTTCGGTCACCTTTTGTTTGTAGTGAGGCTGTGGTTTGACGGTGTGGCCGGGTAGAGTCACCACCGAAGAACTATTAAACCCCTGTAGGGAAAGAGTACTTATCCGTGTCTGTCGTAGATCGGGTAGTGACTGGAGTCAAATAGAAGAGGTTGGTGATGGATTCCTTCGGATGTTCGTTACCGTGCTGACGGTCGGTTTTGGTTGGTTTTCTGGGTATGTGGTTGGTTCGAAACCGAGGAAATGCTTAGTTTTGAGCACTCGCTGATTTGTCCTTTTGGCGGTTTGTGGTTTTGTCTCCTTTGAGTGAAGACAGAAGAAGAGTTCTACGTTGCGCGTCTTTTGGTCACAATTTTGCTTTGGCACCTGATTTATTGTGATGGACTGTCGTTGGGAGGAAATTTCTGTGGTTGTTGTTTCCCCGATTTTTTTTTAAAAAAAAGAAGGGGGTTGGAGTTTCTCCTGTTGCAGATCAAGCTGGATGGAGCTAAGTTTGAATCTTTATCGGAAAATTTTAGTTGGACATTTGGTCTTCCCTTTTGCATCCGTCTTCCTTTGTGGAAAGTGTAGGTTTTGGATTTCTTGAAGAGTTTTGGCTACTATGATTGGACATTTGAGGGTCGAGCTCTCTTGCATTTATGTTTGGATTTTGCTTTTCTCCCTTGCCTGAAAAGAAGAAATTTTTATCGGTGTTTGTTCTTGATCTAGAACTGTGTTTGTTTTTTTTAATGTTTGGGATTGCCTCCTGTTTGTCAAGGGTAGGTGACCCATGACGGTGTTTAGAAATTTTATGTCTGTGTTACGTAGTATGTAACAATGTGGTTTATGGAATGATGTACTTCTAAGTTAATTTGTGAGTTGAATCAATTAAAATGTAATTGTTATCTTTAGCTTGAGATTAAATAAACTTCTAGTATTGTAGATTGCTCTATAGCGATAATGATTGAATGTGTTAATGTGCATGCTTAGGATTTATTGCATTATTTTAATGTGCCCTTGACCATGGACAATGTTTAAAGCTTTAAATCTTGATGCGTAGTTAGAACATTACGATGATGTAAACTAATGTGGAAGGTAATAGAAAATTAGTGGGTTATTTAGAGACATTTTAATATAAGGTCGGTAGAACAATTTAATTGTAATGGTGGACTACCGATATTGTTAAAGAAACCATCTTTGGTTGTTTAAAGATGTTCTAATTTAATCGTGTTGGCTAGTGACTTTAACTTGGAAATTGATTAGAGTTGATATTTATGACGTTGCAAACTATTAGTAGATTCGAAGTATGCGATATGCGTTCCAATAATGCTAGTATCGATATCAATTGGGAAGACATAAGTTTTTGCCATTGCCGTAAGAGCTTTGTGATGATTTCACCTATTCGATTCACTTTAAAAAAGGCTGGAGTATGTCTTGGAGTGGCAATTTTGCTATAACCCGTGTATAGGGTAGCTAAAAAAAAAAAATTAATTTAGCGTTGTTGTTATAAGAGCTTTGGATGGCTTAAATTATTCAATCTATTTTACATAGTTGGAGTATGTTGTGTAGTGACAGTTTGTCATAGCCTATGGATAGGGTAACTAAAAGCAATGTTGTTGTTTTACAATTATGCCAATTATTGATATTGATGACTTAGTAGTGGTGGTAATCGATTAGATTAATTGTTGAAAACCTTTGTTAAAATGGTGGAAATTGTAACATGTTGTGATGGAGTGAACCAGGGATAGTTAGCATGACGCGTGATTTTGTCCTTAATAAATGTATGTTTTAAACTTCTATTTACGATTGGTGCCTTGTTGAGATAATATTTACTTGTTGAGTCATCTTTTAGGTGAATAAATTTCCATTGTCGAGATGTTGACGCGTATGTGGTATGGAATTTATAGGTTCATCATCTGAAAGACTTGTTGAAGCCTTGCCTTTCAAATTTAGAGTATGATGATATAGGTTAGGCTGCTCAGTGGGGATCTTGATGAGGTAGTGTTGGTTGGATGTGTTTTTGATAAGCACAGTGAACTTTATTTATACTTGTGGAAAAGGTAATAAGAGTAAGAATTTGTTGTGTAGTTGTTGTTAAATCCTGATGGGCCTTCTCAATGAGTAAATAAGGAATATTGAAATCTAAATGGTAAGGGTAGTGGAATGCTATAGATGGCGGGAGTTATGCTGAACTTATGTTTAAAAATTCATATGGATTGGTTTGTTTGTTTGATATTTGGGTTGAATACTTTCGGTCAAAGTATTCTTTGTGCTGTGTTTGAGTTTCCTAAACTTAGAATGATTACGCCAAATGTGGGTTAATTTGAGGCTTAAAACAAGGATAAAAGAATGATTAACCTTGAAGTAATTTGTGGAGATTTTGGAATGTTATTCTATTAAATATCGTCATTCATTCATCTTTGATAAGAAAACTAGCTTAAGTTATGAATGCGACATTTATGCTCAAGGATGTATGCTTTGACTGTGTCCGTAGTTTTCAAGGTCGAGTTATCGGTTGCATTGTTGATCAAAAGAAGTAGCTAATCCAATGTAAGATTTGGAACTTCATGATCTGGAAATATTTGTATTTCTATTTTGGGCTAGAGTTGTGTTGTGGTGTGAGGTGTTTGACAGCTTTTGTTTAAGAGACGATTCTTCCAGTTGTGACATGAATGATATTCGTGGTTGAAACAATTTTTCTGTTGGGAAGTGAGTTTGGTTCCTTTTAAGGAAAAAGAGATGGTGGTTGTGTGGAAGCATTTAATTCATTGATCGGTTTTTTGAATGGCTTGGCCTTGGATAAAAGTGAGATGATTTGTTTTGGTAAAAGTGAAATGCATTTGCAGAAGACTTTCGCGGTGTTTCTCTTTTGAATAGAGCTTCTCCCCGAAGAATTTTTTTTTGGTGGTTTTGGTTCTATGGAGTTCCTCTTCCAAGTTGAGTTCCCGTGTATGTGAATTTCAGCCCTTTGGTTTAAAGGTGGTGATTGTCGTTCATTGTGTTAGTGAGAATTAAGATTTCTTTTACGTTCAAGCTTGGGGTAAGAAAATGAATGTTTATGTTATGGTTGAGTATATTCAAGGATTGTACTCCTTGCCCTGGTCCTTGGGTGGAAGAATGTGAAGGCGAAACCTTCTTACAAGGGAAAACTAGTGTGGGTCGCTGATCGTAAGTAGTTTAAGAGTGAAGAGTAAAGGAAGGTTGTGTATGACTCAATTCAAACCTTTTTTGGAGAATTGTTTTCATTGATGTGTTCCTCGGTGGGGTTGCTTAATTTAGTAGTGGACAACTTGGAAGTTGCAGGTAATTACATTAATTTTTGGAACTTTTGTCATTTGAGTTCGAGCGAGTTTGTGTCAACCGTAGTGATTGTGTTCGGTTGTTATTGTTTCTGGATTTCTGAGACCACTGGTTGTAAAGTAGGCTATCTCTGTCGTTGGTAAGGGTGGATATTGGTTCTTTTTGTAAAAGATCAATCACTTGTAGGAGATAGGAGTTTGTGTTTGGGTTGATTTAGAGACTTACCTAGAGCGTTGTGTCTCACATGGTTCAGCGTCGTCGAATGCACGACGGCGTGGTAGAGGAGTTGAGATTGGAATGCGGAGTTTCGCGATCGGGTTGAAGAGAGAAGTGGGAGTTGAGATTCCAGATCGATACCAGATTCACCTAATAGGTGTCCTTTATTTAATAGGGGAATAGTTCGTGTTAGTGTTCAATGAAAGATTTGTGGACCAATTAGTCTGAGCGGGATGCAACTTGGGAACTTGAGGACCAGATGCGGAAGAAGTATCCTACACTCTTTGAGGATGCTGAAGGTAAAGTGTTGATTACCATTTTGCCTTCCTTTTTAAGGTTCCGTAGCAAAGAGGAGTAGATTCGGGGACGAATCCTTTTAAGGAGGGGAGAATGTGATGCCTTAGAGCGTCAGAGCGATTCTAGGGTTCCTTTTCCTGGTTTTGTTTTGGGAGAGGAATGAAGGATTTGTCGGGGGATGAAATAATTGAAGTTTATCTGGCGTATTAATATTAAATTTGGAGTTGTCGGGCTAGAAACAGTGGGCTGAGGAAAACCTGGGCTGCGAATCCCCTCCCCACCTCTCTCTCTTTTCCCCTAGTGGGCCGGCCCACCATATAAAAGGGGTGTCACCCCCCCAAAAGCCCTAGGGCGCCCCCCTTCCTCCCCTAGCAGCCACACCACCCCTCCTCTTCCTCCCCTTGCGTGGTGGCTCAAGATCCACCGCGAAACGCGAAGGAGCAAGCGAGAAGAGGATCCGTGGAGGCGTGGAGGACGAGCAGATTTCCGTTTCGGGAATCGTCGCGCGTTTTTCGTGGGTTCTCAAGGGAGAACTCAAGGTAAAATTCCCAATCTTTTACCCCTGTTCTACCTAGGGATTAGGAGTGTATTAGATCTGGTGGTGAGTGATTTAGATGGATCTTGATGGGGGAGAAGGGTAGATGTTCACGTGGTGCTGTTTTTGGAAGGGGAGATTGTGCAGCGCGGATTATTTCGCGTTTTACGTGGCATAGAAGATTTTTCCTGCAAAAACCTATAACTAGAAAGTTGTAGCTAACGTCGAGATATAGCTTATGTAATTTTTTCAGAATTTTTGGGGCGTCTGTCTGAGAGTTATCTCTGTTTCAAGATGACGGACAGAATCTGGAAACAGATTTTGTCCACTGTGTTGGACGTTTGTTTAGGCATATTTAACAGTGGAATTGAAATTTGTAATCTTCATGAAAGTTGTAGATCTCGTCAATATCTAGATACTGCAATTTTTTTGTATTTTTATGATCTGTATAAAAAAAGATACGAAATTGTGAAGAGAGGGTGCTGCTGTTTGACCCGGACAGATTGGGGTTTTTGGTGCTTAAGAAGGGAACGGGGATTAGGAAGCGTGTGTTCGAGTTGTGTGATCATTTGTGATGTCGCTATGTACTGAAATAATACTTGTACAGGTGGCGCCCCTTCTGGACGCAACTAGGTTCGTCATCCACGTTGGTAAAGGCAAGTGGAAGTAGCGATCTTGCTAAACTATAACTCGCTATTTGTTTCGTCTTCAATATAAACCTTAATTGCAGCACACCTACATGGTTTAACTACTTGTTTATGAGATTACAATATCCTATCCTGCATTGTGATGTGGTTGTTTGGCTTTTGAATCATGAGTAAGAATGAAGAAAGATGTTGTTTGCAAGATGAATTGTGGAGATATTCTATCTCAATGATGTTCGCATTCTATCCATGTTATTTGATGGTATGCAAGCATGTGAATTCAGAGTGGGAAGTTATGAATGTATTTATGCATGAAGCATTAACTGCATAATCATGCATTGGAAGTTTGTCGACGCCTTGGCGCGACCGCAGCCGGTACAACACCGTGTGTTCCTGAGAAAGGGCACGGTGAGGAGGATCATGGCATAAGCATGTGCACAATCATATGCATTTTACTGAGGTTGTGTGGACTCTATAATGTGGTATTGGACATGAGGAATTTGGTATGCTAGTTTTACTGTGGCTGTGTTATTCGTTAGAAGTTGTTCCGCTTGCTGAGATTACCCAATCTCACCCCTTGTTATTTTGTTGTTTTCAGGTAGTTCCCGCGAGTCGTAAGCTTGAAGGGTGGGCTTAGTAGCACAATCAACCCTCCGGGGTCATCACGAATCACATGGACTAGTGCATTCAATAATTAATTATCTTGCTGAAATTTTATTAATCATAGACCTGTTGATGTCCTCTTTGGAGCTGTTTTACGTTTATGTTTGTTTTCTGGTTGATTTAGACTTGTTATCTCTAGTATTGATGCTTTTATGTTATTCCTGTTTATAATGGTTATTATGAATCTTGTTGTCGCTTCCGTTTTGTCCTAATTTTAGGAGAGATGCTGTCGAAATTTTCTTGTACGACAGTTTAGATTTGTAGGGTGTTACAATTTGCCTGGTTCCGGACTTCATTAAAATCAGCATTGCTTCTTGAACTGATGTGTAGTATCGGCCGTGTAGCCGATTTTTGTAAACCGCTTAATCTGATGGATGTTTGCTTGCTCCTGACTTGGTCGACTGTATGACCAATTTGTATGCATGTTTTTGTAACTGGTCTTGATGCTTTTCTTCCTGTAGTTAGGACCCGACCCATATGCTTGGGTGATATGCCTTCAGATATTTTCCATTGATCGCTTTAGGTAGGACGAACCCTTCCAAAGATTCCAGTATATACGAATTCCCGTCAATCGGCCAATTGATCTTATAAGGCCCTTCCCATGTTGGAGACCATTTGCCGAATCGATTATCCTTAGACCCAATTGGCAACACGGTTTTCCATACCAAATCGGCTTGATTGAACGACTTTGAAATCACTTTTTTATTGTACGACCTGGCAACCCTCTCTTTATTCTTTTTAAGCCGATCTAGTGTGATCAGCCTTAGTTCAGCCAAATCATCTAGATTGTCAAGCATCGCCTGTTTGTATTCATCAGCTGATACCTTATCTTGCTCGTGTAGCCTTATTGAGCCGATGTTGATTTCAACGGGCAAAACGGCTTCTTGTCCGTATACCAACTGAAAGGGTGACAATTTAGTTGATCCGTGATGAGATAGCCGATAAGCCCATAAAGCCTCCGATAGCGTTGAATGCCATTTCCTTGGCTCTTCCTCAATTTTTCTTTTTATCAGCTTTATCAATGTCTTGTTTGACGACTCGGCCTGCCCGTTGGCCTGAGCGTAGTAAGGGGAAGAGTTGAGTAATTTTATCCCAAGACTTTCCGCAAAACCTTTGAAATCGTTGGACATGAACACAGTACCCTGATCAGTAGTAATTGTTTGTGGAATCCCAAACCGATGGACGATGTGTTCATTTACAAAGTCGATCAGCTCTTTACTAGTAACCTTCTTGAGTGGTACAGCCTCAACCCATTTTGAGAAATAATCTGTGGCTGCAAGGATGAATTTATGTCCTTTGCTGGATGACGGAAATATTTGGCCGATTACGTCTATACCCCATCCTCTAAATGGCCATGGCTTGATGATCGGATGCAAAGCCGATGCTGGTGCTGACTGTATGTTACCAAACTTTTGGCACGTTTGGCATCCTTTATAATATTTGAAGCAGTCTTCTAACATCGTCGGCCAAAAATATCCTGTTCGCCTCAGTATCCATTTCATCTTATGGGCCGATTGATGTGATCCACAAATGCCTTCATGGACTTCACCCATCGCCACTTTGGCTTCCTCGGTTCCCAGACATCTTAACAACAAACCTTCCATAGTCCGAAAGTACAATACATCTTCTAGTAGAACATATTTGAGTGCTTTGCGCTTTGACCTTCGCTTTCGGTCGGCTTGGCTGGATCTCGACAAATAATCCCTTATCTCTGTTCTCCGGTCGACAGGGTGAGCATAGAATCGGCCAAGCGTTTAGTCCGATCGACTCGTCGGCTTTCAATCTTGTACCCTGATGCACATTGTGCCAATTGGTTTGCCTTATCATTAGCTTCTCCGGGGATATACTTTATAGAAAATGTAGTGAACATCTCGATGATCTGGAGGCATTGATGTAAATCTTGAGTTAGCGCATCATCGTTGCATCGGTATTCTCCTTTGACTTGCTGTACAATTAACATCGAGTCTCCAAAAGCTTCGACGTCTTTCACTCCGATGCTATCTAACAATTGTAGACCTCTTAGCAATGCTTCGTATTCTGCTTGATTATTTGAACATCGGCTATTTAGCCGATACATGAAGTCGTACTCCTGTTTCCTAGGTGAAACTAGTATCACACCGATGCCTTCGCCTTCTTGGCAAACAGATCCATCAAAATACAGCTGCCAAGGAGTTACACTAGTTGTTCCTACTAATGTTTCACTTCCTGTGATAAAATCGGCCACAGCTTGTCCTTTCACAGATTTAGCTGACTCATAGGTTAACTCAAACTCTGTTAAGGCGTATGCCCATTTACCAAGCCGACCCCGCAGGATTGGCGCCGATAATATGTACTTAACTACATCGGTTTTGCATATTATAACGCATTTGGAAGCCAGCATATAATGTCTTAACTTGGTGCAAGCAAAATACAATGATAAACATAATTTTTCTACTAGGGGATACCTGGTTTCTGCATCTAAAAGACGTCGGCTTAAGTAAAATATTGCTCGCTCCTTCTTATCGGCTTCTTGTGTTAAACCGCCTAATCGAATCACCTTCGGCCGATATATATAGTCTAAAAGGTATACCATGTTTTGGCGTGATCAATCTTTGGTGGACTCATCAGATAACCTTTTACGTCGTCGAAGGCTTTTTGTTGATCAGCTTCCCATTTGAACTCTTGGTTGTCTTTATTTTTCAGTAGCGGTGTGAAGGCACGAATACGCCCTGACAAGTTTGAGATGAAACGTCGCAAGTAGTTGATTTTTCCAATCAATACCTGCAACTCCTTTTTGCTTGTCGGCGGTTTAGTATCGGCTATGGCTTTTACTTTGGCTTGGTTTACTTCAATTCCTCCTTCATGCACCGTAAACCCAAGAAATTGTCCAGCCGATACTCCGAAAGCACATTTGAGAGGGTTCATTTTTAACCCATGCAACCTTGTGTTTTCGAACATCTTTTCCAGATCGGCTAAATGTTGCCAGTCTTCTTTGGATTTTACCACTACGTCGTCAATGTATATTTCCACGGTATTGCCGATCAAATCATGGAAAATATGGTTCATGGCCCGTTGATAAGTAGCACCGGCATTATTTAAACCGAAGGTCATAACTTTCCACTCATATAGCCCTAAAGCTCCGGACATCCGAAAGCCGTCTTGGGTATATCGGCTTCGGCCATGAATATCTGATTGTATCCGGCGTTCCCGTCCAAAAAGCTTATGATTTTATTCCCAGATGCAGCATCGATAAGCATATCGGCTATAGGCATCGGGTACTCGTCTTTGGGTGTAGCTTTGTTTAAATCTCTAAAATCGACACATACCCTAAGTTTGCCATTTTTCTTCTTTACAGGGACGATGTTTGAGACCCATTCAGCGTATCGGCAGGGTCGGATAAACTTTGCCTCTAGCAATCGTCCTACTTCTTCCTTTATAGCGTCATACAATGTAGGATTAAATCGCCTAGGGTACTGTTTGAATGGCCGATACCCAGGTTTTATTGGTAGCCGATGCTCAACTAGCTGTCGGCTTAAGCCTGGCATCTCGTAATACTCCCACGCGAAGCAATCTCTATATTTCTTGAGTATTTCGACCAACTTTGCTTTATAACTGGGTTCTAGTTTGGCACTTACAAGCGTTGGTCAATTATTATCACCTTCCCCAATGTTGACTTCTTCGAGCAAATCGGCAGAAGTAAATCCTAACCCTTTTCTTTCCTCTTCAAAATCCTCAACAGCTTCTTCGTATTCTTTTTGCCGATAGCTTCTTGCCCTTTCCTGCAGCTTTGCTAGTGTCTTGTGCTCCATCTTCTTACTACTTCGTCTGTCCGATCAAACGTGTTGGGTTTAACGCTGATCGGCTTGAATCCTGACTTCTCAACGCAGATAAAATCGCAATTGTCCAAGGCTTTCCCTGATATACATTCGGCTTCTTCGTGTGGCCAATTGGTGTCAGGGCTAGCCATGGCGATATGAGCCGATGTGTCGGCCGGTACGACTTCTACTGTATCATCGTTCCACTGCACCAATTTTTGGTGCATAGTTGATGGTATACAGCAATTGGCATGGATCCAGTCCCGCCCAAGTAGCACGCTGTAATTGCCTTTGGCTTCAATCACAAAAAATGCAGTCGGCAGAGTTTTATTTCCGACTGTTAATTCTGACACCATTACGCCTTTAGCCTTAGTTGGGTCTCCCGTGAAGTCATTTAGCACCATATTGGTCTTGATCAAGTCTTCATCGGCTTTACCCAATTTTCTGAAAGTACTTAACGGCATTAGATTAACTGTCGCCCCGCCATCGACCAACATGCGAGATATCGGTCGGCCATTAATGTATCCTTTTAGATATAATGGTTTTAGATGCCGATGCATGTCTTGTGGTTTTTCGAACACAGCGTCTGGTGCTCCGAGGCACAATTGGGCGAACACTTCTTCAGCCGATTCTTCGGTTTTGAACTCGGCAGGTAGAGTGAATACCATGTTTATATCCATTGGCGGCGTATCATCTCGGATCATTGGGGAACCGGATTCGACCGATTGATCTGAATCACTATCGATCTGTTCCTTCTTTCTCCATTCTTTTTTCAAAACTGGTACTGGTCTTAACTTATTAAACATCCGATCCCTCTCGCTCTCCTTTTCAACTTCCCTTTCTTCTTGTGTCTTCAATCGCTGAAGCCTCCTGCGTTGTGATTTGCTGAGACCCGAGGGGCACCACCTAGGCTTAGGTTCTATCGGCTTTCTTATTTTTCCAGCTAAATTGCTCATCTCGCTGTCAAATTCCATTCTACTTGTGTTAGCCGATAGTTCCTGATTTCGGGAGGATTCGCTTTGCTCTGACGTCGACAACCTCTCATGGATCGGCCTCCTGCTTACTTCTGGATGATTGTATATTGGTCCAGACAACCTATCTTTTACAGATCGGTTTGGCGGTATGGACGAGTGTTGCATAGGACAGATACGATCATTGGTAAGGTCATCCTCTCTCCAAAGAAAGCGCCAACAGGGACATTGCCGATGTTTCTCTTCTTCAGTAGTTGGCCGACATGACATATCTGGCCGCCAACGTTCGTCCCTCTTTTGCCCTGGTCGATGAAAACTCTGGTGTTGAGTGTTACATCTTCGACTTATCCTCTCATACTTCCCCAGGAGCTGTGAGAAAGTCGGCTTTGGTTTGAAACCGATTTTTCTTGGAGCCCTCTCAGCCCGATACCATTTACCGACCTCCAAGTCCCCTCTTGGTTTTACCGTTCTTGAGTTTTGTCCGTTTCTATCGGCTTCTATTTGTATTGAGCCGATAGTAATCTGTACCGTTTCATCTTTTGATCGTGCTTTAAATCTTTCAATCGGCTTAACATCTTTCATAGGTCCCTTCCCTTTCTGTGAGCACTGCACCATATTGACCTGGAAAGGATTCATATCTATTTGCATAGCCGATTCTTCCGCAAACTTTAACCTGCCATCGGCGATGGCCGATTGAATCTGTTGTCGAAAAATATTGCAATCGTTAGTGTTATGTGAGAATGAATGGTGCCATTTACAATACCTTCGCTTTTTAATTTCCTCGGCCGATGGGATGACGTGCCCTTCTGGTAACCTTATGAGTTTTTCTTGTAGTAATAAATCAAATATCTTGTCACATTTCGACACATCATATGAGTACTTGACTTCCGCCCTATTTTTCGTTGGCTTAAGTAGAGAGCATATGAGTGGCTTTTTAGAACCCTTGGTCCACTCGGCTATGTTCACCTCTGCTTCGTCCTCAGAGGTATCGCTTGAATTGTACTCTATCATGTTTATTTTGGCCTTTTCATTGCTGTTCGGTTTAAATCTATCTTTAAACCCTTTGATCTCTGCATATCGGCTTTCATGTGCCGATACGCGATGGAGTAAGTGGCCTAAGTCGGGGAACTCTTGGCCCGATAATTTCTCTTTCAATGGAGGGATTAATCCTTGGAATGCTAGATCGGCCAATTGATCATCGGGTAATGTTACACTGTAGCACCTATTCCGTACGCCCCGAAATCTCTTGATATAATCAGAGACCGATTCGCCGTACTTCTGTCGGACTGAACTAAGATCAGAAATCCTAAGCTCCATAGTTCCCGAAAAGAAGTATTCATGGAATCGGCTTTCTAAATCGTTCCATATATGAACTGAATTTGGAGGTAGATTCGTGAACCAAGTGAATGCAGTGCCAGACAATGATAAAGGGAACAATCTAATTTTTAATCCATCGGACTGTGCAGCCTCCCCACATTGAGCCATAAACCGTCCGATATGCTCAATTGTGGTAACAGAATCATCACCTGAGAATTTAGCAAAGTCCGTATCCTGAAGTTGTGGGGTTTGGCATTCGGTCTATGTAATCGGGATACGGCTTCAGAGCCGATCCTTCCTTCCGGGTCGTAAGCGAACTGTTCTCTCAAAACATTGGCGATTTGTTCTGCCCAATTAACATTGTCGGCTTGTGGTGCAGCCGGACATTGCCAATTTTCATTGTTCGTACCCTGCCCCCCGAGTGCAAACTCGGGTCTTTGTCCAGATCGCACCTCAGGAGGTCTTGGCACTGTGTCATAATCATGATTAAAACCTAATACATCGGGTACGGGCGCGAAAGGTTCGACGTACGGCACCACCCTATACGGCGCTTGTTTCATGGTTGTGGTTCCCCGTGACTGCGGAACCTGACCCTTTTCGATCGGCTGATAAGCCGATAATCCGATGCTATTGGAGGGCCCATTTGACTGATTTGATGCGCTTATCTTGGCCCCATCCGTGTGCCCATGGTAGTGTGTGAATCCATCTCTCTGTATGCTTGGTTTCAAAACAGTAGGTTGAGTTGGTACCATAATAGGTGCTTGAGCCGACACGTTTACTGTGTTGGTGTTAGGCGTTATGGAATATACTGGGTACGTAGGGATGGTTTGTGGTGGATCTAGCAGGCTTCCAGACGCAGCTAATTCCTGAGCAATTGTTTTCACACTATTTTCTATCATCGGCTTTAATGTGGATACTAGAGCCGATGACTGGTTAATCAATGCGTGATGGACAGATTGCTCGATCATACTTGATAAATCGGCTTGAGCGGGTGCGTATCGGCTTACCGATTCAGATGACGAATCTCCGATAGGATTGATGCTTGGGAGTGCAATCTTTTGAGTAACGCCACGGCGTGTTTTCTGGAAGCACCGTAGCATCATTTCCTCCAGAGCCGCCTTTCGGTCTTCGATTTCTTTCCGTTGCTCAGGGGTTAAATCGGCCATTTGAGGCGCGATTATAGCATCAGTGTTGATATCGGCGGTGACCGCGGGCTTGTCGGTTGACGACATTCTTTTTGTTGGTCCCACCGGGCGTGCCAAAATATGTTCGCGCAAAAAACGTGAAGGAGGGTTTTCGGCCTCGAACACACAAGACAAACGCCGGGTTTGCAGAGCGTGCCAGTCAATTTGACCTGAAATTGACAAGGTAGAGTTTGTAATTTGATCAAAGCCGATAAACAAGGATCTATCGGCTTTTCGCTAGTCGGCAAGAACCGATTAGGAGAAATAGATCAACCGGTTACAATTGATCCGGATACAAGGTAAAATCGGCTTCGGGAAGGCGATGCGCAACAAAACGAAGCAGATAAAACCTGGGTGAAATCGGCAAAAATCAACAATCGGCGATGCGCAACTATGTTGATTCCGTCGACTTGCAAAGAGATCTATGAAGCTAAAACAATGTAAAAGAAAAGCTTGTAAAAGTAGATGTATGTGTTGTTGGATTGATTGATTGTCTCTGCTTGACGCCCACCTCCTTTTATAACACGCCTGGCCGATCCGAGTTGTACATGGATACGGTGCATTTACCCGTATCGGCCTCTTATCTGATTTCCTTTCCTTTTAGAAACGGATTCCTTTTTCGAGTCGTTTATCGATTCCTTTTTATACGAATACTTCTTTTCCATTTTTAGACCGATTTCAATACATGCCGAATTTTGGTGCAAACAGGTAGCCATGGCACATCTTATTGGTAGTGACCATGATTTGCACGGAGTTCCTGGTTTTGGTGTTGAGACTGCACTCCGATTTGTGCAGTTATTTGATGAAGATCATGTTTTAGATAAGTATGTTTCATAAAGTTTCTTGTTAGTTTTGAGCAGAATGAGCTACCCAACATTGCATTTCTGAAGCTATCATATTGATATTTCCCCAGATTATATGAAATTGGTAAAGGGGTCTTTCCATTCCTAGAAGGATCTGAAATGACCCATATTGATATATCCATCACCTCCACAAAGAATAGCAAGAAAAATTATGGCAAGGTTGGGTGCAATTATTGCTAGGTGGAATCATTAGAAAATTGCATGGAAAAACTAGCTGGGTTTGCCTTTGAATCTCCTAGGTGTCACAAGGTAGTCTCATTTGCTCTATAGTTAGCATGATTTTGTACTCTTTAAACTTTCTTAATATGCTTATGATGTTTTCTGTTTAGTCAAATCATCAAATATTATGTTGTGCCTGAGTTATTATAGAAAACTAATGTCCATTATATGGTTTTCTATCACACATCGAACAAACCATATATGTAAAAGCTAGTAAATAAATCAAATATTAAAGAAAACTAATGTCCATTATATGGTTTTGGATCAAGCTTGATAGCACGGGCACTCTACTAGTATACTTCATATATTAGACCCAGGGATTCCCACCCTCGTGCGCCCACATCACTTGGCGCAGGTTGCGTGCGCCGTCCGATCGCGCTTGTGTGGTCCAGATCACCGCACTAGGATAATAGCCTTATATACGTTTTGCGCGTGATATTGTACCACCATGCGCATAGCTCGAGGTTGTGAGTTTAAATCCCAGGAAAAGTTTTTTTTGTCCTAATTTGATTAAGCTATCAAATGATGTTGGCAATTTTTGGATAAGGGTCCTTAGAGTATGCGTGAGCTACCATAAAAACTTTATATTATGATCAAACTTGTGCAATTTTAAAAACTTCATATTTGTATTCATATCCAGACTATCCGTATCCGTATCCGCATCGAGAAAAAAAAAATGAAAACAAATATGGTAGTCATTATCCGTCCGTATCTAATCCTTTTTCACCCCTAACCTTGCATGTTTTGATGGAGAGGTGTGCTTAGCTGGTGGTGTGACAAGTTCAAGACCTATAGCACGAAATTGCAGAGGTGTCTACCACAAAAAATACAATGCGGTATCAGAGCCAAAGGTGATAAAAGCACTGGCATTCAACGTTGGCATCCTGGAGATATATTGCAAAGAGTTGTTTGTGTTGAGATTTTTGGTCCAGGTTGATGAGATATGATTAGACTCTATTTCTTTCTGGATGAATTCGAATCTATCTTTAATTAGTTTTCCACTATAAATATGAAAGATCAGTATGGCGATCAAATGGGGGTGAATGATCCCAAAATAAAATTCCCCCACCTACTGGACAAATACAAATCAACTGAACAACTCACAAAAAGCAATGAAGCACAATAGAGCAAAATCAGCCAAGCATGCTTTGGCCAGTACTACCACAGGTGTATGGGTGGTAGTGTCGGACCTCTAGTACTACCGCTCATGAACAGCGGTAGTGTCGGGCTCAAGAACAAAGCACATAACCAGGCAGAAAATAGCACGACCTTGAGACCAAAACGATGGATGTTTTAATTCACTAGTCTAAAGCTTATGAAACTTGGTAGATATCTTCTCTAAAATGTCAGGAACTTGTTCCAACAATCAATCCATTGGATTAACGTCAATGTTCTCACCTTTCTTGAATCAAAGGAAGATTGTACCAAGAAGAGGCAAAACCAAAAACTATGATCTCGACTTGCCCATGGGTTTTTGGTGATCAAGATGGTCTTGGTACTCTTCCCACTTAGACAATTGGTTAACATGATCATGAGAATGCATTTTTTTAATTTTAACCTCCCACTTTGCCTTTTTCAAATTTTCCCCATTTTGGCAATATACGCATCAAGAGAGCAATTAGAAATGAAATACAACCTAGAAGAGCTTTGAAGATTATGCAAGTGACCACTTAGACAAAGTATGACACCAAGCTACTTAAGTTTAGATTATATCATTTTAAGTCATATCAAAAGGCATATTTCAATTTTTGCTAACTAGCTCAAAAAAAGTTATACTAGTTTTGCATGATTTCAACAATAACATCACATAGCACAATTTCAAAACTAGAAGCAAAGCCAACCTAAGAGCAAATGGATATACTAGAGTTCAACCTAGTCAACACTTTAGGAAGCTACAAGTCCATAAGAAAAGCCTCATGCTCAATTATCTTTTCAATGCAAATTTTTAGATTAATGCTTACAACGCGGTTAAGAGAGTTAGGTCTAGTGAAGCACATTCTCGACTAGAAGCCATTGACAAAGGCTTCCTAAGTTTCACTATCAACCACAAACCTTTAATGTGTAGAGAGTTTATCCTAGTGAAACACAACCTCGACTATGAGCTATCGACATAGGTATCCTAGGCGTCACTCTCTTTCGCTAGTTTATTTTGAATTTTGAATTTTTATTGGCTCAAGACATATTCTATCATCTCAAGCTAGAAGCTTAAAAGAGTGATTTTGGTCATACACAATTCATTCCAAGTTCATGTCAAGTGCAATGGGAAGCAGTCTTGAAGTGTTGAGTTTAGTTTTAGTATAAACAAGTCAATTTTTTTCTATCATTTTGGCACTTAGATTCATGAGCGTGTTGAGGATTCCAGAATGAAATAGTGTAGTTAACCCAAGTTGCTCTAGAGACTCTAGTAGAAACCCACTATTTCACTGAATATGGCATAAGCATCTAGTGAAGAAATATAGCGAGCAAAAGCTAAGTTTCATCAAGTTTTCATGAATGATCAAATTTAAATGTTGGCTAGCTTAACATGATACATCAAATTAGATATGACCTAGACTAGCAAAGATCTTCAGAAAAGTAGCTAGGTGCAAGTTATCACAAGTTTATCAATTGCATAAGAGACAAAGCTCAAAAATGAGAACAAGTCTAAATACAATGCAAGAATATTAGTTTTAGGAACTCCCCCTCAACATGTGAGTCAATTTTAAGCACAAATCTGGTTCAAGTTGAGTTATTAGTAATTTTGATTCAAAAAGACACAAAAGAACTCAACTGAACACAGAAAACAAAATGAGGAGAGGAAATCGAGAAAGTGACAACTGGGTGGTCTAAGAGCATAGAAAAGATGATAGAAACCACTGCAGTTTCAATTCGCTCTCAACTTCCCCATATGACTTACATACGAAAGCTAACTCGGATGACTCTAGCTAGGGAGTACACACATACCATGTCTACCTAGGGGGCCCAACACCTGCTAGACCTAGAAGATTGTGAGGGAACTCAACCTAGAGAGAAGAGAGAGCTAATTATGCATGATAGCAACCTATAACATAAGGTGAGTGGTCCATGCCGAAGCATGCCAGAAGTCTAAGTGAAGCAGACTCTGAATACTAAAACTCAGCCCAAAGACACCCAGAGGAAGAAGCAGAAAGGAAATGCTGAATATAACGTAACATATAATACAAATTAGCTCTCCCTCAAGATATGCCATATGGGCTCATAATCCCAAGCTCCCCCCTCAAGGCAACAAACCTAGAGCTATCCAAAGGCTTGGTGAAAATATCAGCCAACTGGTGGTCACTTTCCACAAACTAGAGCACTATGTCTCCATTCTCCACATGGTCTCGAAGGAAGTGATATCAGATATCAATATGCTTGGTCCGAAAATGTTGCACTGGGTTCTTAGCAATGTGAATGGTAGACAGGTTATCACAGAAAAGTGTGACACTACGGGATGTCGAGACACCGTAAAAATGTGACATTAGAGTATGTGACATTATAAATATGATATTTTAGATTTGTGACATTACGGTATGAGATTATGTCATGTTTTTGGACCGTTTCCGGGAGTTTGGGCCCTTCCGGGAGAGTTTGGGCCTTGGGGATCAATTTGGGGCCTTCTGGGAGGCTCTTGGGCCATGTGGGGAGGATGGGGGGGGCAGCAAAGCCTGCCCATGCGCCCCCCCTAACCCTAGGATGCCCACCCACCTCCTCCCCTCCCACTCCTAGCCACCACCCCTCCCATGCGCCTCCAACCTTTCCCCCTCCCATGCGCCCATCCCTCTCCTCCCTAGCCACCCCTAGCGAAGGTCCATGCCTCCCCTTGCTGCCACGCCCCTCCTCTCCGTGATTCTCTCCGTTGGGAAGCTCCGCAACAGCGAGGATCCGGTGGATTTGGCGCGTGGAAGGAGATCGGAGGCCGGGAGGACAAGAATTCGACGTTCGAGTGGTTCTTCGAGGGAGGTAAGGGTTTGCAATCTCTTTGTAGGATTGTGGTGCTAGTTAGATGGGGTATTACATGCCTTAGATCCATGTTTAGGTGCTGATATTAGAAGGGTTTAGATTGATTTCATCTTTGTCCTGCGTTCTGTCCTCGGACAGATTGAGTCGTTGGCATTAGGTCACGTTTTTGGCAATTTTAGGGGCGGAATTTGGTCGGCCGCCTGTTGAAGAAGTTGTAGATAACTTCGATACCTTTCAGTTGACATCAAGAACGCATAATTCCAATCAGCCTATTGAAAGTTATGGCTATTTTACCGAACGTATTCAAAACTGTGACGTGAATGGAACAGATCATGGTATTCTGTAGATTAAACCACTTTAGAAGACGAATCAACTTTTCCCAATACTTAGAAAAAGTTAGAAAATTTCCTAAGCTTCGCGGTGATGTACTCGTTTAATTGATTTGGAGTCTTAGAACTCAAGTTATGCCCGTTTGAAGACTGCTGTCCCGACGGGACAGAACCTCTGTTTTTGGGTTGTGCGAGTAGTTTGCGATGTCGGGTTGGGTAAGTGTTTGCGTACTGTTTTGGGGGCACGAATTGAGTGTGTGGCATGTATGTGCAGGTGGTATGACCCCGGGAGTGCCCTCATCCTCTCGCCAATCCGTCGCCCGAGGTTAAAGGCAAGTGTATTGTAATGGGTAGCGATTTGTAGTTTGCTAGCTTGGTTGAGATTGAAAGTTAATATGCGATATGTTCCCATGCCATGCTTTAATGATTGCCATTGATATGGTGAATACGCTTATTATGTTATGATGCCATGTGTTAATGTACAAGTTATTTATGATGTTGGCATATTCGCATACATGGCATGATACATGGCCCGGGCGGTGAGAAAGTCATAACTAGTCCGGGGAAGGTCGGTGAGAAAGTTATGACTAATCCGGAGAGCCAATGAGTAAGTCCTACATCGTGATTCCATCCACCGCGGTGTATGGAAGCGAGGAGTAGGCACCCTCCATCTTCGGGATGGAAGGGGGGAGAGGGTGCACACCGACGGGTGTGTACTCAACCATACCGGTATGAGTTTCCAAGGAGATATGAGCATCGCATCGCATTGCATACATAATGATGATGATAATAGTATGTGATCATGAATTAGATGATAGACATGATGTGAGTTGTGGTAACCATGTAATTGTTCTTTTGTTCCATTGCAATATACTTGCTGAGTGATGAACTCACGCTTGTGTTTTATGTTGTTTTTAGGTACCATGAAACCGGCATGTGGGAAGGGGCATTAGCTACACATCTTCACGTAGCTCCACATTTATAGGCAGTTTTATCAACTTGAGTCATGATCATAATAATAGTGCCATGAAACTTGGTGTATGGATTAATTTGTGTGTTTGTGATTCCTTATTTGCTTCGTTATAGTTTATGAAGTGGTTGAGCTTGGTATTATTGGCGTATGTTGATGATATATCCATTTATGTTGCTGCTTTAGATGTCTTATGTTATAATATGACTTGCCTTGATATTGCTAATGCTTCAATTCATGATAAAACAAAGGAGATACTGCCGAAATTTCGGTTTTAGCATTAGCGCATTTGCTGTAATTTATTTTAATTTGTAGTAGTTAGATGTTGTTTAGTCTATGTTTGGTAACATTCATGGCATACTAGAGGTTGGGGAGTTACAAAAAGTGGAACACAATCTACTGCAAACCCATAGTCCCGCAAGGTCGATCTCATTCAAAGTACTTGGCTACAGCAACATAATTGGCCTCAGCGGTGGACTATGCAACTCCAAACTGCTTCCTAGATGACCAAAAAATAAGAGAAGTGCCAATAAATTGGCAACTGCCAGATGTGCTCTTCCTATCTATCCTACAACCAGCAAAATCTACATCAGAAAAGGCTTTAACGGACAAATAGGAGGAGGAAGAGTACCAGATACCATAGTCAATGGTAGCTCTAAGATACTTGAACATGCACTTCACCGCCTGGCGGTGAGAAGCGCGGGGAGAAGCCTAAAATCGAGCACAAAGACATACAAAAAATATATGTCCGGCCTCGAGGCTGTGAGTTACAAGAGGGAGCCGATCATGCTCTGAAACTCCTTTTGATCAATTGGCTCACCATCATTATCAGGTTCGAGGACAGCAGTGGTGGCCATAGGAGTCATGATTGGCTTCCCATCAGACATATCGAAGTGTCTTAGGAGGTCTCGAGTGTACTTACCTTGATGCAAAAATGTACCCTCCTAAGTCTACTTAATCTGAAAGCCAAGGAAGTTGCTCAACTCTCCCATCATGCCCATCTTGAACTCAGTACTCATCACATCTGAGAACTGAGTAATGAGTTGTTGGGGTATGGGTAGGCTACGCGAGCAACAATCAAAAAATTTCTACCGCGAACACCCAAGATCACATGTGAGTAGGGGATCATGAATCATTACCCTTGACGCGTTGATGTAGCGGAAGCAGATACGAGTGCGTTGTGACAGCATGGGATGTGACATTATGGAAAGTGACTTTTTAGAATGGGAATTTATAGATTACGGCATTTCAGTACGACTTTATATCGTGTTTTTGGGCCGTTTCTGGGTGTTTGGGCCTCTCTAGGGGAGTTTGGGCCTCTCCGATTGAGTTTGGGCCTTGGGGGACTGATTTTTGGGCTGTCCGGGAGAACTTGGGCCTTCCGCGGGGTGTTTTGGGCCTTGTGGGGGCAGCAAACCTGCCTAACCCTAGCCACCCCTCCCCCTCATGCGCCCCACCCTCCTCCCCCCCCCAAGCCGCCGGCCCCATCTTCCCTTGGTGCGCCCCCTCCCCTCCCTTCCTTGCGCCACCCCCTCCCTCTCCTCCACCCCTAGCCGGCCCTAGCAGGGATCCACCCTATCCTTGCTGCCACACCCTCCCCCTCCGTTGATCTCTCCATTGGGAAGCTCCACAACCGAGAGGAACCGGTGGATTTGGTGTTCGGAGGGAGATCGAGGGCGGGAGGAGAAGGTTTTCGCCGTTCGAGTGGTTCTTCGAGGGAGGTAAGTGTTGGTAGGTTATTTTGTAGGGTTGTGATGCTGGTTAGAAGGGAGTTTTCATGCCTAAAATTCATGTATAGGTGTTTTTCTAGATGGAATTAGGGTTATTACAAATCTGTCCAATGTTGTGTCCTCGGGCAAATTGAGCGCCTAAGCTTTGGGATCGGTTTTGGCAATTTTAGATGCATTTTCTGATCGGCTGACTTTTATGAAAGTTGTAGGTAATTCAATTAACTTTAATTGGACACAAAGAACGCTAAATTCCGTCTAGCCATTTAAAAGTTATGGCTGTTTTACCAAGCACTATCAAATCTGTGACGTGATTGGAACAAATCGTGTTCAACTGTAGATTAGACAATTTTAGAGGCCGATTCAGTCTTCACGAATACCTAGAAAAAGTTGGTAAATCTCCTAAGATTCGAGAAAATGTACTCGTTTACTTGATTTGGAGTTTTAGAACTCAAGTTATGCTAGTCGGAAGCCCGCTGTCCCGATGGGATAGATTCTCTATTTTTAGGTTTTAGGAGTGGGTTGCGAAGTTGTCGTAGATGATTGCTCTCGTGCGGTTTTGTGGGCAAGTTTTGAGTGTATTGTACCTATGTGCAGGTGGTGTGACCCCGGGAGTGCCCTCAACCTCTCGCCACTCCGTCGCTAACGGTTGAAGGCAAGTGTATTGGGATGGATTTGGGGTTTTGGGTGATCAACTAGAGGTGTAGCTTTGCTAAGATATTATATGATGCGCTAATATGCCATGTTGGGATGGAAGGGGAAAGAGGGTGCACACCGTCGGGTGTGCACTCGGCAATACCGGTATGTGCTAACAAGAGACATGTGCATTGCATTGCATGTATGATGATGTTAATGAGATGCATATAAGATGAATTATGAAATGCTTATAATGTTGAACATGAGATGTAGTGATGATGGTATTGAAAACTGTTTTGCTTGTTCCATTACAATACACTTTGCTGAGTGATGAACTCACGCTTGTGTTTTATGATGTTTTTAGGTACCATGAAACTGGCATGAGGGAAAGGGGATTAGCGGGACATCTTGACGTAGCTTTATTCACTTAGACAACTACACTTTACCATTCGTAGTGTGATAATAAGTTATTGCGCTAAAGCTTGGAGTATGCCTTAATGTGTGCTTTGTTCTATCGTTCACTTCGTTTTAGTTCATGAAATGGTTGAATTCATTATTCTGGACTTAAACTGTTGCTATACCTCCCGTTATTGCTGTTTTAGATGTCATTCATTATGTTATGTCTTGTGATATTATTGATGTTGCTTCAAACCATGGAAAAACAAAGGAGATGCTGTCGAAATTTCGGTTAAAGCATTTGCGCCCTTCCTATAATTTGTATTTAATTGTGGTATTTAGTTGCTATTTCTACTATGTTTGGTAACATCCAGGGCATACAAGGTGCCGGGGTGTTACACGCATAGAGGAAGTAGTCGTTCACGTCTCGATCAATGCCGAGTGGTTCCCAACTCCACCGAGTGGTTCTCGATCTGCGCCGAGTGCTTCCCAATCTACGCTGAGTGCTTCCAGATAGATCTAGTCGAGATCGATCACCGAAAGTCACCGGAGATCCAACCGAGCAGCGCGTCGACGGATGTCATCGCCTCTAATGGTATCCACACGTACCGAGCAGGAACGCCGTGCGGGGTGTGCTAGCACCTCGCCACACGGCTAGGGTTTCTGGGGAGCAGGAGGGGTGCGCGACGGCTGAACGTGGTGAGGGTTCTTTCTCATGTCCGCACTGTTCCTGGCCTTGCCCTTTTATAGACACGCTAGTGGGCCGAAGCCCGCTAGGGTTCCACCTTCAACGCGGATCTCATCCACGCACAAACCCATTAAACAGTTCCAACTTGTTAAGTGTGTGACCCGTTAGGTTCAGTGCAAGTCGGACATGAATCCTGAAACCCGTTTCCAATTCATTGATCAATAGTAGCACATAGCAGTATGTATTGACCCCCGAATGCACAGAATCAATATTCGGCTGAACCTTGATACACTCACATACCGATCCCTTTGCCACACGATACCAGTCAAGCTCAAGGCGAGATGCGCGCCACCCTTGTTGATAGCTCGACCATTTCACTCGACAGTGTGATGGACATAAACCATGACTAACTCCTTAGTCATCTTAGCACGACCGTGCACTTTCCCTATCCATCCACACGAGGGGCAAATCCCATCTTGATCATCACACCCTTGGCGATGTATCGTGGCATACCCAGTAGTCATATTTATAACTACCCTGTTACGGTATAGTGTTTGATGATACCTGTCGGGACCCGAATTTGCAAATCCGGACCCTCTGTGTATTCAGCACTAGTCCAGGATCACGCTAGTGCACACAGTCTCAACATCGGTATATATTACAATCATACTCAACGAAATAGTAAGTACTTTAAGTAGTTAACCAAATTGGTTGCTCGATCTTAAGGTCAAGTTACAAATAAATGCCTCGCAGGGCAAAAACTTATTAAAAGAATAACAGCAGCGGAAAATAAAGAACACGTGGCGCCATCCAGTATACCACAGGCAACTGACTGGGCTCACTCCCTAGTTAGACAGCTCCTCTTGATACTCCTCCTCCAAAGCTGGCGTCGCCTCTTCCTCAACTAATGTTGTATTGAGGCAAGGGTGAGTACTTGGTACTCAGCAAGTCATGCACAGGATGCAAACTAATATTCTACATGCATGGCTTAATACAAGGAGTGTTCCATGGTTCATTTGTAATAAACAGCAATTTAACAAGTATCATAAGTAGATTCGAAAGCGGTAGAAGCAATATATTATCAATAACTTTTCCAGGAGTTAAATAAGCACTTTCCCTTTCCAAAACCACATTTCCATCAACACCATCATTTAACCAAACCAAATTTTCCAAGTCCAAGTTGTTTTCATGAAAGTCTAACCCTTGATTGTAATTCCCAAGCAATGTCCAATGCCGCGGACACGGCTATTCGAATAGATTTTACACTCTGCAGAGGTTATGCACTTTACCCACAAGATACAACCAAACACCACGAAGGCGAGTGATCGTAACAAAGCCTTTCGGGAACTGCTAACTGTCGGTGTATTTTACACCAGGGTGCCCACTTCACCGCAGTAAGGTGATCACCCAGCGGACAGGTGGCGTCCAGGCCACGCCGCTGGCGGTCAGTAAGGTGATCGCCCAGCAGACAGGTGGCGTCTAGGCCACGTCGCTGGCGGTCAGTCAAGTGATCGCCCAACGGACAGGTGGCGTCCAGGCCACGCTGCTGGCGGTAAGTCAGGAGATCGCCCAGCGGACAGGTGGCATCAAGGCCACGCCGTTGGTGGTCAGTCAGGTGATCGCCCAGTGGACAGATGGCGTCCAAGCCACGCTGCTGGCAGTCAGTAAGGTGATCGCCCAGCGGACAGGTGGCGTCCGGGCCACACCGCTGGCGCCCAGCTCCCGAGGTCACCTAGTGGTCTGTGCCGCCACCCAGGGGGTCAAAGGCATTTAATGCATTTTGTGCGCATTAAATGAGGGCAATGAAGGCCACAGTGTGACGGCGCGTATTCCGAACGCACGCATTTACTAAGGGTGATGTCACGGCGAAACCTCCCCCTGGCGAGGCAGGAGAAGCCGGTAGGCACACAGGGCCCGAGGCTAGGGCAAAGTTGGCTATGTCAGAGCATTAAGCGTGATGTAAGAATAGTGATAGGTGCATTAAATGCGGTATGGCAGTGTAATGAGTATGGTGTACTAGAGTAAGCCCCCTGCACCCCAGCCAGCCCAAGTATAAATGGGAGCCAGGGTGCATGGGAGAGGGGGTTCGATTCGGCTCAGTTGGGTTCAACTCGTAAGGTTGTCTCAAGTTTTCCCCAAGAACAAAAATAAGAACATATAAGCAGGACTAGGGCTGTTACTCCTTCAGAGGGCCCGAACCTGGGTAAACCCTAGCATCCTCTTGCATGCTTCGTCAACGATTCCTCTCTTTCATCTCTCGAGCAATCCCCACGAAAGCCCCCTGTTTGAACTTCATACACCCCCGATCCAGAGGTGTCTGTTGGCTTTAACGCCGACAGTGGCGTGCCAGCTATGGGGGCTCGGTGGTTAGAATTGCCCTTTCTTCTCCAACCTTCTTGCGAAGCTTGCAAGAAGCTCCAGAGGTCATCGTCATGGCAGATTCACGCTTCAAGCATGGTGACCTACCCGAAGAGAGCAGCGCTCGTTGCCGATCCCGGTGCCCGGTCAGGGCGTCGGACCCCCCGGGGCCCTCCGCCCTGGGGGGACGCGTGTTGCTTCCGCGCTCGGAGGACAGCCCGTCCGACGGCGCTGCTGATGGGAGATGACACCCCAGCGCAGAATCTTCATGCAGCCCGGCTGCTCCTCGATCACCCTCCCGTTACGCAAGGGGGCGAAACCCCGGCCGCTCCGTGGTTACGGGACATCGCCCACCTAGTGGAGGCCGCCCAGCAGCAGGTAGAGGCGGCAAACCAGCCGGGCGCTTCCGGCGGTTGGCGGCAGGATGTGCACGCGATCGATGCGCAGGCTTCCAGCCGCACCGGTAAATCTTTTCCTGGCCATGAGGGCCGGGACAAAGGGAAGGGTGCACAGGTTGCAGCCCCCACGGATATCGGGGGACGTGCACATGCTCCCGCCCCTTCTCGCGGTTCCCCCAAGCTGGCGGGGGACCACGAGGATATGAGGGCCCATCTACACGAAAGGCAGCTCCAGCGCGATGGTGATTTGCGCGATGTCCTTAGGGGGCGCCGTGAACATGCGCAACGTCGCGCTGGCCGCCTGACGCCTAGCATTCGGGGCGAGACCTCGCCCCCAGACTCTAGGGAAAGCATAGACTCGCACTCCTCAACCCCCTCTCAGGGCCGAGGAGCGGGCGAGCGACGCTGCTCCCCCTACAACGTAGGATGCCAGGCATTTCCTCTCCACCTACGCCAAGCTGCGTGGCCGGAGAGGTTCCGCCCTGTGTCCATCGAAAAGTACGATGGCACCACCAACCCTGAGGAGTTTCTACAGATCTACACTACGGTGGTACGCGCCGTGGGAGGGTCTGAAAAGATCATGGCCAACTACCTCCCGACGTCGCTTGCGGGCTCTGCCCGCTCCTGGTTGCTCAACCTCCCGCGAGGCTCCGTGCACTCGTGGGAAGAACTGTGCAACCTTTTTATCGCCAACTTCTAGGGCTCCTACACTCAGCCAGGCATAGAGGACGACCTCCATGCCCTGGAACAGACAAAGGGGGAGTCCCTTAGGGAGTTTATCTGGCGGTTCAGCCACTGCTGCAACACAATCCCCCGGATCTCCGAGCAATCCATGATCATCGCGTTCTGGAGGGGGGTTCGGGACCAGAAGATGCGGGAAAAGATGGATACCCGCACTATATCGACCACTTCCGAGCTGTTCTCCTTAGCGCATAACTGTGCCAGGGCAACGGAGGCCCGGGAGCGCGCGGCGAGGCCTTCCGGCCACAGTGAGGCGGGAACCTCGAAAGCCTCCGACTCCAAGAAGAAGAAAAAGAAGCGCAAGGAGGCTGGCACTGGAGAGATCCTGGTCGCTGGGCCGGAAGCCAAGTCCCAGTGGCGCGACCACCGGGATAGGAGGGGTGATCGTCGGGACCTGCGCGGCGACCGCAGGGACCACCGGTCACCCCGCCGAGAAAACAATGGGGGCAAACCTTACTGCCCCATCCACAGGACCAGCGAACATGATCTGGCGGATTGCCAGGTCGTGTCCAAACAAGTGGAACAGTGGCTCAAGGAACACCGCGAAGACAACCGCGACGACATGGGTGAAGACCCTACTCCGCTGGCCTTTCAGCAAGCGGAGCACACGGTGGCATTCATCCACGGTGGTTCCACCACCTACTCTTCAAACTCGCAGTACAAGCGAGAAGTGAGGGAGGTGTGTGCCACCGTGCCGACCCCCGGGGCGAGCAGGCCACTGAAATGGTCGGAGGTCCCGATCACGTTCAGCCGAGCCGACCACCCGGAGAGCACTTCCGGCCCGAGCCACCTTCCGATCGTGGTTTCCCCCACGGTCCGAAATGCGAGACTCGGGCGAGTGCTTGTCGATGGAGGAAGCTCCATCAACCTCATGTCAGTTGGGACATTCAAGACGCTCCAGATCCCCTATAAGGAGCTGCGCCCGGCCCCTCTCTTCTACGGAGTTGCCCCCGAGGTAGGCTTGATGCCCTTGGGACAAGTCCGGTTGCCAGTCACGTTCGGAAGCATGGAGAACTTCCGGGCAGATATAGTCAATTTTGAAGTCACCGACTTCGACCTCCCCTACAACGCCTTGCTTGGCCGACAAGCTTTGGTCAAGTTTATGGCGGCCACGCATTACGCATACATGATGGTGAAGATCCCTGGGCCTGGAGGCCCAATCACTGTGAAGGTGGATCAGCTGGAAGCCCTGCGCCTCAATAAGCAGGTGCAGGACTTGGCCGGCACCACCTGCTCGGCTCGAGGCGTGGACGATTGCCCAGAGGTCCCCCCGGTCAAGGCCCGCACCTCACCCAGTCCCTCGGGTGAGGGGAAGGTGGTCCCCGTGGGTGAGGACGGTTCTGGGAAGGTCGTGAAGATCGGCGCCAACCTTAGCGTCAAAGAGGAAGACGCGCTCGTCGCCTTCCTCCGGTCTAACTTAGATGTGTTCGCCTGGAAACCATCTGAAATGACCGGGGTCCCTAGGGAGGTGATCGAGCACCGATTGGCAACGCTCCCCGGAGTGCACCCAGTCCGGCAGAAAGTCCGGAGGCAGGCACCAGAGCGGCAAGATGCCATTCGGGATGAGGTGGAGAAGCTACTGCACGCAGGAATCGTGCGGGAGGCCGCCTACCCTGAGTGGCTGGCCAACCCCGTGCTTATCAAGAAGTCAAACGGGAAGTGGCGGATGTGCATCGACTTCACCGACCTTAATAAAGCCTGCCCCAAGGACTCGTACCCTCTGCCACGAATAGATGTCGTCGTCGACTCCACAGCAGGGTGCGAGGTGTTGTGCTTCCTGGACGCCTACTCCGGCTACCACCAGATCAGCATGGCGCGGGAAGACGAGGAGAAGACTGCTTTTGTACCCCTCTCGGCGTGTATTGTTATGTCCGAATGCCCTTCGGGCTGAAGAATGCTGGCCCAACCTATCAGCGAGCCATGCATGCTGTATTTCGGTCACAAATTGGGAGAAACCTTGAAGTTTATGTTGATGACTTGGTAGTGAAGACCAAAAAGACTGTTGGGCTTGTTGAAGATGTGGGGGAGACTTTCTCCCATCTCCGGCAGTATTGTTTTAAGCTAAACCCCGAGAAGTGTGTGTTCGGTGTGTCGTCCGGAAAACTGCATGGGTTCCTCGTTTCCAGTCGTGGAATCGAGGTCAACCCGGAAAAGATCACGGCCATCGAGCGGATGCAGCCACCCACGCGGCTCAAGCAAGTACAGTGCCTAGCTGGTTGCCTGGCCTCTCTCGGCCGTTTCATAGCCCGGCTGGGAGAAAGGAGCCTCCCTTTTTTCAAGCTGTTAAAGAAAACAAACCTCTTCGAATGGACTACGGAAGCACAAAAAGCACTCGAAGACCTGAAGAAGTACCTCTCCTCCCCTTCGGTGCTAGTCGCCCCGGAGCCGGGCGAGCCGCTACTGTTATATGTAGCGGCCGATCGCTTGATGGTGGCGTAACCCAGTGGCGGAGCGGGAAGGCGTCCAGCGGCCAGTTTACTACGTCAGCAAGGTGTTACAAGATACGGAAACAAGGTACCCGCAAGCCCAGAAGATGGTGTACGCCGTGCTGGTGGCATCTAGGAAGTTGCGGCATTATTTCCAAGGAAGGGAGAACACGGTGGTCTCTGCCTATCCCCTGCGCGAGATCCTCCACAACCGAGAAGCGGAGGGCCACATCGCCAAGTGGTCTGTGGAACTGGGGGAATTCGGCCTCAAGTTCGCCCCCCGCACTGCAATCAAGAGTCAAAGATTGGCAGAGTTCATCGTTGAATGGACTCCTGCCAAGTCCGAAACTGAAGAAACCCTCGCGCCCTCCCCCTGGACACTTTACTTCGATGGCTCCCTCAGGCTCGAAGGCGCGGGGGCTGGGGTCCTCTTGGTTTCCCCAACCGGGGATCTCCTCAAGTACGTGGTCATCCTGGACTTCAAGGACACCAACAACGTTGCCGAGTACGAAGGCTTGCTGGCAGGGCTTCGCGCCGCTGCGGCCATCGGTGTTCGGCATCTGCTAGTCAAGGGTGACTTCCTGCTGGTCGTCAACCAAGCAAGAAAGGAGTTCTCCTGCTCTGATCCTATCATGGCGGTGTACCTGGCAGAGGTTAGAAAAATGGAGGGACACTTCGACGGGTTGGGGTATACTCATATCCCCCGGCGCGACAACTACTTGGCGAACGGGCTCGCACAACTCGCCTCGACAAGATCCCTTGTGCCGGTCGGAGTCTTTGAAGAAAGGCTTTCGCGACCGTCCATCGCAGCCCCCATTTCTGGTGGGGACGATGGTGACGCTACTTCAGCCCTCGTTCCAGGAGGGAGAGTAGTACCGACGGAAACGTCTGGCCAGACGGAGTACCCGGGCGATCACCGAGTGGTCGCCACACTTGACCGGGAGGGCACATGGATGGATCCGATCCTGGCCTACCTGCGGGATCAAGTGTGCCCCAACGATAATGCATCATGTAACACCCCAAAATTTTGCTGTTCTTAAATTATTGTGTGATTTGGCACTTTGGTGAATTTTTGGAATTTTCTGGAATTTATTTGAATTTATTTGGAATTTATTTGAATTTATTCCATTTTGAAATAATTAAAGAAATTAAATTTTCTAATAAAGTTTTGTTGGAAATATTTTATTTGAGTCCCAAATACCCTAAAATATTTTCCAGAATTTTTCTGGATTTTTTCTGAGTCTTTTGCTATTTTTAATGATTTAATTGAATTTCTGAGAATTTAATCGGATTAATTAAATTGAGTGGGTTTTACTGTTCCTCCGATCGGACCCGAGTCCGAGTCAGACTCGAGTCGACTTCGTGCGATTAGTCGGCCGAACCTTTCGGCCGAACCCAAACCCGTGTGACCGTTGGATCAAGATCCAACGGCCACGATTGAGCCACGTCGCCGGACCCGAGCCCGACCGAGCCAGCCAGCTCACCCGAGTCCGACCCGAACCCAAACCCACGCACCGTTGGATCTCGATCCAACGGCTGTGCGCGTGCCACGTCACCCAATCCGAGACGCCGCCGGACTCCGCCGCCGCAACGGAGAGGACCTCGGTTTCCGTGCGTTTCACGGACGCCGAGGGCCCTATTTAATGCGCCGCCACCCGTGCCGTGACGCCGACTTCCGTGCGCACCCGTAGCCCTAGACAACGTCGCCTGAGCCGCCGCCGTCTAGCCGCAATCGCTCGCCGAAGTTGCCGTAGCGTTCCGCCGTAGTTTTTCGCCGATTGCCGTCGTCTCCGTCGTCCTCCGCCGCCGTTGAGGTCAGATCCGGAACCGGGAGGTCAAGCCGCGTCGGAAGGGACCTCTCACCTCGCCGGAGCACGCCCGAAGCGCCGTTGCCGTGGTCGTCGTCCCCAATCCCGGCAAGCCAGCGCCGGACCCCGAGCTCGCTCCGCCGTCCGATCCAGATCCAACGTCCCAGATTGCGCCACGTCATCTCACGGTGACATTCCGTCCAAAATCCCAGATCCAATCTCGACCGTTGGATCTAGATCCAACGGTCCAGATCAAACGCGTTAACCCAAACGCGTGAGAGCCAGATCTAATCTGGGCCGTTGATTTTCAAATCAACGGCCGAGATTGCGCCACGCGTCCGGGAAGGCTGACCGCCACGCGGCTGCCCACGCACGCTGGCAGCGTGTGACGCCGACACGCTGGGCCCGCATGTCGGCCCGGCCACTTCGCACCATGACGTCACAGCGACGCCATGGCGGGCTCAAGATGTCGGCCGGTATCAGCCGGCGCCGACGTCAGCAATGACGTCCGCAGTGGGTCCCACTGCCGCGATCGTGGTGAGCCCCGCCGACGCCGCCAGCGACGCGTCACCCGAGTGGACCCACCTGTCAGCGACACATGGAGCCGTGGACCGAGTCCACGATAGACCCGAGCCGAGCGTGGACCAAGTCCATGGACCGGCTGACGTCAGCAGACCAATCAGAGGCTGCCACGTGTCCTCGCTGACGCAATAATTAATTTTCGAAAAAGAAAATGATTTATTAATTTGAAATAATGATTTCAGATTTTGTTTCAAACTTCAAACGCTTATAACTTTTGCGTTTCAACTCCGATTTGAGTGATTCAAATTTCTAAATTTGTATAAAATTGAGATATACCTAAATATGAATTTTATTTAATTTTTGGACTAATGTTTTTCTCTGTAAAATTATTTAATTGATTATTTAAACTTTAAATAATTATAACTTTTGCATTTTAACTCCGTTTTGAACGATTCCAGTTTCTAAAAATTCATAAAATTATGCTCTCTCTGTTTATGGACTTTATTTGGATGTTTGGATGTTTTTGTCTACTGTTTTATTCATTGGTTGCTATTTGCTCGCTTTACGAGTAGACGTTGAAGTGCCGGAAGGATTCGAAGGAGAAGTATTGACTCAGGATCCAACTCAAGACCAAGAATAAGTACTTTTTGAAGGCAAGTTGTGCTTTGACCATGTTGATCCTATTTTGGAACCTATTTTGATTTAACCTATTGCATGCTAGTTCAATTAGAAAATACTTTATTTAAATACGGGGGATTAGATAAATACCAATTTGCTGTATGACACCTTGATTATTTAAATATGTGCCATGACTCCTGTCACCCTAGTTGTGGATTACTAGTTGGACATTATTAAATTGCCAACATGGGTTTTAGACCGTTGTAGTATACTGCTTAGACCTGCTACGTACTCATGACATGATTTTGGACAATCAAATGTTAATATTGACTTAATGATATATTGAACCTGTTTTGGAAAGTATCATGTTATGTTGATGGCACGTGGTGCATGGTAATCTACTGGGGTTTTGATAAATAGTTTTCGACCGGGGCATGTGGCAAGAATGATCAGGTGGGCCAGTTGTGGCACTAGGGATGTTGTTTTGGTTCTTCGGGTTGTCTTGCCCTGGTCACCCTAAGGACTTAACCTTGCAAGCCTTTGAACTGAGTCAATCTTGCAACCACATGTCTGTAATGGGACGGACCTAGTTGATTAAGTTGCTAATAACGTACCTGTGGGACCTCAGGAGGTCAACTACACCCTTTATGTAAGTTGTACGGGGGAGCGTACCGGGGCTGAGACCAGGTACCCATCTAACGGTTGATTGGCCTAAACTTCGCCTTAGCTAAGGGAAGGGTTAGTGTGCAATAACCGGGGAGGACCACCTGTATTGTTAGAAGTTTCCGAAAGACTTTGTTACGGGAACTCGCCTTTGTGGTGTTTGACTGTATCTTGTGGGTAAAGTGCATAACCTCTACAGAGTGTACAATCTATTCGAATAGCCGTGTCCGCGGTATTGGACATCGCTCGGGAATTACAGTCAAGGGTTAGATTTTCATGAAATAACTTGAACTTGAAAAGTTGGGTTTGGTTAAATAATGATGTTGATGGAAATGAGGATTAGGATGGGAAAGATGTTTATTAAACTCCTTGAAAAATTAGTTATGCTTTACTTGTTACTACTGCTTTCGAATCTACTTATGATACTTGTTAAAATGCTGTTTACTGCAAAAATACCTTGAGCCACTCCTTTGTATTAAGCCATGCATGTAGTATATTAGCTGCATTCTGTGCATGACTTGCTGAGTACTAAGTACTCACCCTTGCCACAATACAACACCAGTTGAAGAGGAGACTACACCAGCTTTGGAGGAGGAGCTCCAAGAGGAACCGTCTACTTATGGAGCGAGCCCAGTCAGTTGCCTGTGGTATACTGGATGGCGCCACGAAGTTATCTTATTTTTCCGCTGCTACTATTTCTCTCTTAATAAGTTTCGCCCTGCGAGGCGTATAATTGTAACTTGACAATAAGGTCGAGTAACCAGTTTGACTATTTAATTAAAGTACTTTATTAGTTTCGAGTGGTATGATTGTGATATTTACCGATGTTAAGACTGTGTGCACTAGCGCGTTCCTGGACTAGTGCTGAATACACAGAGGGTCTGGATTTGCAAATTCGGGTCACGACAGAGGTGGTATCAGAGCCATACTGACCGTAGGCTCAACCCTAGCTAGAAAGGCCGTAGAGAGGATAAAACCTATTTTCTAAAGCTAAAAGTTTGTCAAGACAAGAAATGACATCTCGACTTATCCCGTTCTTTCTTTTCTTGTCTCTTGCTGAATTTTTCCTTACCTTGTCACGATTAAAAAAAAAATTCGAGTTCTTACGTGAGCACTCTTGTGACAGATGGAGGGAGAGTTCAACTACGTCGATCTGGAGGTTGGTCACGCCGCGGAACTTTGGCGTATGCTACAGACTCTCGGAGATTTTGAGAAGCCACAATACCAAGTGGAAGTGATCAGACAAGCAGGATTGATCAAGGCTTGTGACGTGAAGATTGTGGTACCTGCTAGGAAGAAGGGCCCAGGCAATCGCCCGATACACTGCACTGCCAGGAGGTCTACAATGCAGATGGGTATCCAAGAGGTGTCACGACGAGCAATGCGGCACATTACCCGTATCTACGCCAGAGAGTTGGAGAGCACGGTGTTCCGATATCATCCGCGCAGCAATAACCTTCTTGACCCGAAGGCAATTCAGGACGAGGATGCCATGGTCACACAGTTGGCACGACTTGTTGTCGCCCAAGAGGATGTACTCGATGATACAAGCAAGGAGCTACAAAAGGCCCGCAAGGAGATCACGACAGAGAAGAACAGATGGCGGGAAGCTCAAGAGTATGTGTCACACCTTCTGCAAAGGATCGGAGAGTTAGAGACGGCATTGTATGCACCAGAGCCAGAGCCGATGCTCGAGCTGCACGAGCCAGACCCGGAGGAGCCGGAGCTTGAGGAGGACACTGCTTCTTCGACTACCACAGATGACACAGTTGCTAGACATGGCAATCGTTTCGCGCCTATGCCGCAGCATCCATATCCAGGCCGTGGAGGTTTTCTCGATGAGTGAGCGTAGGTTCTATAGTGAGACTCCTTCGCCGAGTCGCGTCATAGAATAAAGAGTCACCCTTTAGGCGTTAGACTCCAGTGTTAGTTCGATTTGGATCTTCATTGTTTGCTGAGTGTGCAGTATGTGTTGCAGGCCCTTAGGCATTGTAAGCAACCATACCAAGTTATTAATATCATTAGTTAATAAAGTTGGACTTTAAGTTACACTTTTCCCCCGCATAAGTTTCCCTGTTACTTGCCTATTCTTGTTCCCTCTCATCTCTAAGCCTTGGAGCAACCGACAGATGGTGAACACTCGTGGAAACCTTGGAGGCAATGGGAGTGGTTCTCGCCCAACAGAAAACCCCAATGATGGAGCACCAGCACCGCCACTAGACATGCAGAATTTTGGAGCATTTCTTGTTGCTCAGACTCAGTTGATGCATGCTATGATGCAACAGATGCAACACGTCACTGCTCAGGCCACAGCTAATCAAGTCAATCAGGGACAACGCTAGAATACAAGACTGTCAGAGTTTATGAGGACTCACCCACCCACTTTCTCTGGGAATGCCAATCCGTTGGAGGCTGATGATTGGTTAAGGTCAATTGAGAGGAAGCTACACATTGCTCAATGCATAGGAAATGAGAAGGTACTCTACGCTTCTCATCAGTTGGAAGGAACAGCCGCCGAATGGTGGGAGAACTTCTGTGCCACGCAAGAGAACCCTCAGGACATCACCTGGGAAGAGTTCACAGCTGCATTCCGTCAGTATCACGTGCCTGAAGGAATCATGGATCTCAAGAAGGAGGAGTTGAGCCTTTGAAGCAAGGTAATCACTGTGGTCGAATACGAACAAGTTCACACAGCTTGCATGCTACGCTTTGAGGATGTAGCGACAGATAAAGCCAGACAGTCTCGTTTCATGAAGGGACTTAACTCAGGACTACAGGTGGGATTGATCACCCACACCTTTCCAGATTTCCAAGAGTTGGTGAATAAGGCGCTTATTCTTGAGGACAAGCGCAAGGAACTGGATGAGAACAGGAAGCGCAGGATCAGCAGCAGGGATCACGCCAGGAACGCATTGGCGCCTGAGAGTTGCACCAAATCAATTTTTCAGATTCCAGCCACAGAATGCAACAAGGACACCATCACCAGCACCAAGACCCGTCAATCAGAACTATCAGACCCCAGCCCGGCCCGAAACGCCGCTTGAGCGATCGGAAGAAACGATGAGGCATTGCTACAATCGCAACGAGCGAGAACACTTTGCCATGATTGTCCAAAGAAGACAGCGAGAGTAACTTGATTCGTTTCAACACAGGATCCACACCACAGAAGGACGCCCGGCACCGGGAATCACATCCTGCATCGTGGTGAGAGGCCGAGTCAACCATGTCACCGCGGATGCACTGCAGAATGCTACGGACGTCGTCTTTGGGTAAGTTACTTGTTAACTCGATGCACCTGCTTGATTTTATTTGATTCTGGAGCCTCGCATTCGTTTGTTTCGCAAGGATTTGCTGCTAGAAATGATTTGGGGATTGCAAGACTTAAATGCATGCTTTTAGTTCAAACCCCTGGTTCCAAACTCCGAACGAAAGTAGGATGTTCCGGGGTGAGAATACTAATAGATGGAATAGAGTTCCTAGCAAACCTTATTATTTTGGAAACCCAGACCTTAGACGTCATTTTGGGAATGGATTGGTTATCCAGGCACAAGGCCGTATTGGATTGTGGACGAAGGACTATCTCAGTTGAGAGCCCGTGTGGAAAGAAAGTGGAATTTCAAGCCACTGCCGTTAGAGATGGACAGTTGATGGTTAACAATACCAAGGCAATCAGCATAGAAGATGTCTCAGTAGTGAATGAGTACCCAAATGTTTTTCCTGAAGATCTACCTGGTATGCCACCGGACAGGGATATAGAGTTTGTGATAGAGCTTGTACCTGGTACAGCACCGATAGCAAAGAGACCCTATCGGATGTCCACCGAGGAATTGGTAGAGATGAAGAAACAACTTGAAGAGTTAATGGAGAAAGGATTTATCAGACCAAGTTCGTCACCGTGGGGAGCGCCAGTTCTGTTCATCAAGAAAAAGGACGGGAGTTTCAGGATGTGCATTGACTACCGTGCACTCAATGAAGTCACCGTGAAGAATAAGTATCCGCTACCCAGGATTGATGATTTGTTTGATCAGCTGAGAGGAGCTGGAGTTTTCTCCAAGATTGATCTGAGATCGGGATACCATCAGTTGAAGATCCGATCAGAGGATATTCCAAAGACCACATTCTCATCAAGATATGGACATTACGAGTTCTGATTATGTCCTTTGGCACTCGAACGAATGCGCCAAAGACATATTTCATGAATATGATGAATAAGGTGTTCATGGAGTATTTGGACAAGTTTGTTGTTGTGTTCATAGATGATATCCTAATCTACTCCAAGACAAAGGATGAACATGCTGAACACTTGAGGCGAGTTTTGGAAAAGCTGAGGGAACAGCAACTCTTCGCCAAGTTCAATAAGTGTGATTTTTGGAAGGACAAGGTGGAATTCCTCGGACATGTAATGACCGTAGAAGGAGTCGCCGTAGATCCAAGCAAGGTAGAAGCTGTGTTACATTGGGAGCAGCCGAAGACCGTAACCCAGATCAGAAGTTTCCTTGGAATGGCAGGATACTATCGCCGTTTCATTGAAGGCACCCGACAATTGCGAAACCTCTACGCAATTGCCGGTGAGAAGAAGTTTGCATGGACGTCGTAATGTGAGAAAGGTTTGAGGAGCTGAAGAAGCGATTGACATCGGCGGTGTTAGTTCTACGGATGTTAATCAAAGCTTTGATATCTATTGTGATGCATCGCGTCAAGGACTTGGATGTGTCTGATGCGAGCAACGAAAAGTTGTTGCTTATGCATCAAAGCGATTGAGGCCGCATGAGGAGAATTATCCGACGCATGACCTAGAGCTAGTGCCGTAGTGCATGCCTTGAAGATATGGCGTCACTATCTAATTGGAAAGCAGATGTGAAGTATACACGGACATAAGAGTCTTAAGTACATCTTTCACCCAATCAGACCTGAACATGAGGCATAGGAGATGGTTGGAGTTGATCAGGACTACAATGTTGGAATCCATTACCATCCGGGAAGGCCAAGCGTAGGTTGCCGATGCCTTGAGTCGGAAAAAGCCATACCGTGAGTATGTTGCTGGCCACAAGTCGAGGATGAGTTATGTGAGGATTTCAGAGAATGAAGATTGAGGTGGTACAGCGGATTCTTGGCCGCATTAGAAGTAAAGCCTACCCTAGAGGATCGATCCGAGAAGGACGAGAAGGATGATGACAAGATCCGCGAGGATTAAGTCCATCAAGAAACGGCAAAAGGCAGAGGATTTCAAGTTGGATGATCAAGGCATGTTATGGATGAAGGATCGCATTTGTGTGCGAACAAAAAGGAGGCTGAAGCGATTGATTCTAGAAGAAGCCCATGACTCCAAGTATTCAATTCACCCAGGAAGTGCCAAGATGTATCGGGATTTGAAGAGAAAGATTCGTGGCCGAGCATGAAGCGTGAAGTTGCCGAGCATGTTGCATTGTGCGATGTATGCCGAGAGAGTCAAGGCAATGCATCGAGACCAGCAGGATTGTTGCCGGCTGAAAATACCTCGAGTGGAAGTGGGAGGAAATCGGAATGGATTTCATTGCACGGTTTGCCTAAGACTCAAGGAGGTTATGACTCCATATGGGTTATAGTGGATCGCTTGACCAAGGTCGCCCATTTTATCCCGTGAAGACCACTTACTCGGGAGATAAGTTAGCGAGTTGTATATGATCAGGATCGTTTTGCCGCGGGTGTCAAAGAGGATTGTATGACAGAGGTACCCAATTTACCTCAGATTAGAATAAGTTGCATGAAGCCATGGGAACCCGTTTGAACTTCAAGATCTGACCTATCATCCACAGAGCGGATGGACAGACCGAAAGAGTCAATCGGATCGGAGGATATGCTAGAGCGTGTGCATTGGCTTATGCTACCTCTTGGGATAGAGTTTGCCGTATGCGGAGTTGATTACAACAATAGTTATCGAGGCTAGTTTACGAATGTCACCTTTGAGGCATCAGTATGAGTCGACCACTGTCGGGCGCCATTGAATTGAATGAGCAATTGACTTGCCGTGTCTTTGGGCAGATATTCTTCAAGAAGCTGAAGAACGGATTGCCATGATCGGGAGAGATTGAAGATAGCCCAATCAGCCAGTAAGAGTTATCTTGACTAACCGGTCGGCAGGGATTTGAGTTTTGAACCAGAAGACTATGTATACCTCAGAGTTACGCCGCTCAGGGGAGTTAAGAGGTTCCATGCCAAAGGAAAACTTGCACCCCGTTATGTTGGACCATTTAAGATTTTGAGCCGCAGAGGCGAAGTTGCTTACCAGCTAAAATTACCGCAATCATTAGCAGGAGTGCATGACGTGTTCCACGTGTCCCAGTTGAAGAAGTGTCTCCGAGTACCTGAGGAACAGGCACCGCAAGAATCAATTGAGTTGCAAGAAGATTTGACTTACAAGGAGCATCCCGTGAAGATTTTGGACACTATGGATCGAGAGACCAGAAATAAGTCAACCCGCTTCTGTAGAGTTCAGTGGAGGAACCATGCAGAGAGCGAAGCAATTTGGAAGCGCGAAGAGCAAGCCATCGCCGGACCCCGAGCTCGCTCCGCCGTCCGATCCAGATCCAACGTCCCAGATTGCGCCACGTCATCTCACGGTGAGATTCCGTCCAAAATCCCAGATCCAATCTCGACCGTTGGATTTAGATCCAACGGGTCGGATCAAACAGCGTTAACTCCAAACGCGCGTGAGAGCGAGATCTAATGGGCGTTGATTTTCAAATCAGCCGGTAGATTGCGCCACGCATCCGGGAAGGCCGACCGCGATGCGGCCCACGCGCGCGTCGTGTGATCTTGACCGCCTTGAGGCCCGTGATGTCACGGCCCGGCCACCTGCACCATGACGTCACACCGATGTCATGGCGGCCCAAGATGTCGTATCGGCACGGCGATGTCAGCAATGGCGTCGATGGGTCCCACAGCCGCCGCGTAAGTGAGCCCCGCCGACGCCGATGACGTCACCCGAGTGGACCCACATCGACACATGGAGTCGTGGACCAGGAGTCCACGATAGAACCCGAGCGGCGTGGACCAAGTCCATGGACGGTGACGTCGGCCAGACCAATCGAGGAGGCTGCCACGTGTCCTCGAAGCAATAATTAATTTTCGAAAAGAAAATGATTTATTAATTCGAAATAATGATTTGAGATTTTGTTTCAAACTTCAAGCGCTTATAACTTTATGCGTTTCAACTCCGATTTGAGTGATTCAAATTTCTAAATTTGTATAAAATTGAGATCTACCTAAATATGGATTTTATTTAATTTTGGACTAATGTTTTTCTCTGTAAAATTATTTAATTGATTATTTAAACTTTAAATAATTATAACTTTGCATTTTAACTCCGTTTTGAGCGATTCCGATTTCTAAAAATTCATAAAATTATGCTCTCTCTGTTTATGGACTTTATTTGGATGTTTGGATGTTTTTGTCTACTGTTTTATTCATTGGTTGCTATTTGCTCGCTTCTGAGTAAGCGTTGAAGTCTTAGGGAAGGATTCGAAGGAGAAGTATTGACTCGGATCCAACTCAAGACCAAGAACAAGTACTTTTGAAGGCAAGTTGTGCTTTGACCATGTTGATCCTATTTTGGAACCTATTTTGATTTAACCTATTGCATGCTAGTTCAATTAGAAAATACTTTATTTAAATACGGGGATTAGATAAATACCAATTTCTTTGTCAGATGACACCTTGATTATTTAAATATGTGCCATGACCCTTGTCACCCTAGTTGTGGATTACTAGTTGGACATTATTAAATTGCCAACATGGGTTTTAGACCGTTGTATTATACTGCTTAGACCTGCTACGTGCTCATGACATGATTTTGGACAATCAAATGTTAATATTGACTTAATGATATATTGAACCTATTTTGGAAAGTATCATGTGATGTTGATGGCACGTGGTGCATGGTAATCAACTGGGGTTTTGATAAATAGTTTTCGACCGGGGCATGTGGCAAGAATGATCGAGTGGGCGATTGTAGCCTTTGGGGATGTTGTTTGGTTCTTGGGTAGTCTTGCCCTGGTCACCCCTAAGGACTTAACCTTGCAAGCCTTTGAAGCTGAGTCAATCTTGCAACCACATGTACGTAATGGGGCGGACCTAGTTGATTAAGTTGCTGCTAATAACGCACTGCGGGGACCTCGGGAGGTCAACTACACCCTTTGTGTAAGGTTATGCAGGGAGCGTCATCGGGCTGAGGCAGTACCCATCTAACAGTTGATTGGCCTAAACTTCGCCTTAGCTAAGGGAAGGGTTAGTGTGCAATAACCGGGGAGGACCACCTGTATTGTTAGAAGTTTCCGAAAGACTTTGTTACGGGAACACGCCTTTGTGGTGTTTGACTGTATCTTGTGGGTAAAGTGCATAACCTCTGCAGTGTGTACAATCTATTCGAATAGCCGTGTCCGCGGTATTGGACATCGCTTAGGAATTACAGTCAAGGGTTAGATTTTCATGAAATAACTTGAACTTGAAAAGTTGGGTTTGGTTAAATAATGTTGTTGATGGAAATGAGGATTAGGATGGTGTGAAATCATGTGCTGAAAAATTGGTTTTGAACTGAAAAATTAACTTAGAATTGGATTTGCAAAATGTGCTTGTGCATGTGCTTGACAATTTGACAAGAAGCAGTAAGTTTCGCTTTTGCGCCGTACCAAGCTCTCAAGAAACAGTAAGTTCCCCATCTGCGACGGACCAAGTTTTTGGGTCTGTTGTGGACAGGCTTTTAAACTCATTGAGCCAAACTCAATTTTCCTCAAAACCAGTAAGTTGTGCATGTACGACGGACAAAGTTTTTGGGTCTGTCGTGAACGTGTTTTTGAGCTCATGAGTCGAACTCAATCTTCCAAGAAACCAGTAAGTTTTGCATGTACGGCGGACAAACTTCTTTGGTCAGTCGTGAATGGCTTTTTGAGGTTTGATTTCGCATGTACGCATGCATCGATTTTGTTTGTCCGTCGTGAACGTGTTTTAGGAATGATTTCTTCTTGGAACAGAGACTTTCACGTGTACAACGGACCGATTTTGTTTGTCCGTCGTGAATGGACTTTTCTAGTTTTTATTCTTGGTCCGTTGTGAACGTGTTTTGCTCGGTTTGAATGTTTTGCAAGAATTGAAATGATTTGAATTTGAGATTATGAAATTTGTGATGATTTCATGATGCTTCTTTGAAGTGGACTTTATGCAATGCTCATGTGAGTAGTTGCATGGATTGATGTGAGTCAAGTCGTGGACTTGTGCTCGGAATTGTTTAAGTGGTTTGTTCATGTGCGGTATTGCTCGAAGACGAACGTGGTCGATGACGGACCGGAACTAGGTTCATGGAGGAACCGAGGTTCGGGACTAGGTTCAGGAGGAACCGAGGTCTTGGTGGTCAAGGATGTCATGCGGACGTTCGGGCTAAGAGAATGGTGCACATGAAGAATGGTTAGTCACGTGAGAATGGCGAGGAGGTCATTCGCGTGCAAAGTGTTAGTCACGTGAGTATGGCGGTGGCCATACGCGTGCAAAGTGTTAGTCACGTGAGTATGGTAGGGTTGCCATACGCAGCGTGCAAGAGTTGTACTCGGCCTGGTTGGGCCAAGTAGAGTTGTGTTGAATCACGGATTCCTTCTAGGGAATAGGAATCGTATTCAGAACTCTTTGTGGGTTGGTGCTTTAAATAGGTGGGGGGTCTCCTGTTGAAAGGCATCAAGCAGAGCTGAGCGCATCAAGCCTTGAGCTTGGTTTTAGGGTTTGTACTCTTTTGATGAGAGTATTTTAGACAAGAAATAAAGATCAATTCTTCCAAGATTTTTGCGTGCTACAGTAACCACGTCGCTACAGTATTTTCTGTTTTGGTTCTTGTTTGCATGCTTGTTCTAATTCTAGATTGGTTTTTGATCGTTGAGTTTTATCTTGATTTGATCCATCAAAAACCTCTCTACGGTATTGATCTAGTGTTTCTCAAAGTCTAGTTGATCAATCTTTTGTCGTTCTTGTTTAATCTTGAAGTTTTGATTAGATTGATTCTCGTCAAGTTCTGGATCAGCAAGCTTGCGAAGCTCATAACTTTTGATCCGTAAATCCGATCGAGCTGATTCTTTTTGGATTCGATTCGTATTGGAATCTAGTTTCTTGTGTCCAAATTTCAGATCGTTTCGACGGTTGGATCGCCGGGAATTCTCGTTTTACCAAACCTCTGTCATTCTGTTTTTGTCGAAAACGAGGCAATTATTTGGTTTTGTTTTGGGGTGAACTTTTAATAGATCAAGAATTTGGTTTCAGCTTCCGCACAATCATTCACCCCCCCTCTGATTGCTATATTCGTATACTTCGATCCTACAAGTGGTATCAGAGCCAGGTTTCTCTAATCTATCTTAACCGGTGATTAGATCAATGGATCATTATTCGACAAAACCTTGTGTGTTCAATGGTGTTGATTTTCAGTTTTGGAAGGCCAAGATGGAGGCGTTCATCCAAGCTCAGGGATTCGCAATTTGGGAGAAGGTCTACAAACCATATGATGTCCCTGCAAACGACAACGTCAACGACACCAATCGCGCACATGTTGAAGCAAATAGTAAGGCGCGCAACTTGATCATCCAAGGCTTGGGACGTAGCGACTTCGATCGTGTGATTCATCTTCGATCTGCATATGAGGTATGGAAATCTCTTTGTGATTACCATGAGGGTTCTAACACTATTAAAGAGGTTCGTCAAGATCTTTACAAAAAAGAATACATGCGATTTGAGATGAAACCGGTGAGTCGGTAGATGACTTCTTTGCGTTTTAATAAGATTCTTAGCAATTTGCGTGCTGTTGGAGTTAGCTTTGATGATCTGCTAATGCTAGACAATTGCTTAGTGCTTTGGACATGTCGGTGTGGGAGATGAAAGTAACATCTATACAAGAATCTACTACCATGAGTACACTTACTTTAGATGTTCTTTATTCTAAGTTGAAAACTCATGAATTAGATGTTTTTGCTAGAAAGAATGATCATAAATCAATTGCTTTGACATCTCAATCTAGCATATCTCATAATGGTGCTGCTTCAAGTTTTGCTCTATCTTTCTTGTCTTCACTAACCGATGAGCAGATTGAGCAATTCCCGAGAAGACTTGTCAATACTCTCTTCTCGCTTTAAAAAAGCTTTTCAAAATGTGTTAAAGAGAAAGAGAAGTGGTGTTGATCCTCCAAGATGCTATGAGTGTGGTGATGTCGACCATATTCGTCCTAACTGTCCAAAACTTGCAAGTAAAGCATCAAGGGAGGAGAAGGACAACGAGAAGAAAAGAGAAGAAGAAGTTCTCTCCAAGTGATAGAAAGAAGAAGAGCTTCATCAACAGCAAAGTTGTCCACCGAGTTCTTTCCGCTCTTGAACAAGTCAATTTGAAGCGATGTGGATTCGAGGAAGCGGTGAGGGCGATGCAACTCCAAGCAAGCATGAGTTGGCGGGGTTGTGTCTCATGGCTAAAAGCAGCGACAGCTTCACCGAGGCGATCATGACAGCGACTTCAATGAGGTAGATCCTTCTTACGATGAATTAGCTATTCTTTGTTGCTCGACTTGGTAAATTGCTTGATAAGCGTGACAAGAAAATCAAGAAACATGATTTTGTTGTTGAGTCATTGAATGCTGAAATTGCTAGACTTAAAACCTTGATTCCTGATGATGATGCTTGCAAATCATGTGACTTAATTTACAATGAGCTTACTTTGCTTAGGAAAGAACATGTTACCTTGTTAGAGCAAATCAATGCTGAAAATGAGAAAAATGAGAAACTTGTTAAACATGCTAGTTGTTCTACCATTGATTTACATGATACAACTCCATGTTCTATATGCTCCATACTAGAATTGAAGTTGCATGATGCAAATGCTAGGGTTTCTCAAATGACAGAAGATTTGCTTACACATGAGGTTCTTTCATGCTCAACTTGTCGCATAAGCAAAAGGAAAAGTGGACGTTCCCTGTAATAATTGTTTAACTCTTTCTCGAAAAATTGATTACTTGGAAAAGTCATTAGAACGTTTCACTAAAGGAAAGAAAAACCTAAACATGATCTTGGATCAATCAAAAATTAGCACTCATAACAAAGGTTTAGGTTTTGATTCTTATGCTCATCATAAATCACATGCTTCCACTGTTGTCAAAACACTTGAAAGTGGAAAATTTGAAATTATCAATGAGCCTAAGAAAACTGTCTTTAAATCTGCTGGTCTTTTATCTTCTACTATGATGAATGCAAAATGTGATTCTACTGTTAAAGCAAAACATCATGTTAAGTACACTTGCACTCATTGTGGTAGAGATGGACATTTAGTAGACTTTTGCTTTAGACTAGCTAAACAACAAAAGAGAGAAAGGTTTAATGCTAGGTCTAATTTCAGAAAGGCACACTCTACTTCTCATTATGTGCCTAGGGTGAAACAAACACCTTTTGTTTCTAAAAACACGGAAAAAGGCAAATCTGTTTTTGTACATAAGAATACTCGTGTTGTGCCCCTCTTGTTGTGCGTCGTGTGTCTCGATCTTGGATTCCTAAACATCTTATTTCTAACCCGATCGAGGCCTCGACAATTTCTCGCTTCTATGTAGGCCTCTCACGAGGAAGGAGAACATGTGGCTAGTGAATTTGGATGCTCACTTCATATGTTCGTGATAAGTTTTGGTTCTTCTTCACTCGTGCATCTCATGCTAAAAGTGTTGCCTTTAGAGATGCTTCTTCCATACATTTTTACTTAAAAGGCACTAGTTCAAATGATGCAGTACACGTGCATATGTTCAGGGGAGAGTGTCTTTGTTCATAAAGATGATGATCTTTGTTGAGGATGAGATAATTGGAGGTTTACATGAGAGACTCTTCCCACGTGCTTCACATCAACAAGCGGTCAAGTGAATTTTCAGGTATCTCCATGGTACTCAAGATTTTGGCATTTGGCTTTTTGCTTCCTTATGCATTAGTTTAAGAGCTTATTCGATGTTGACTTTGGAAGATGTTGAATTGATTTGGTTCGTGCCACCTCTTGAGTAATCCTCTTTCTTGAGCATTTGATATTGGATTTCACTTTCTTAGAGATCATGTTGAAAAATAAAATATTGTGCTTCACCATGTGGATCTTGAACATCAATTGGCGAGACATTTTCAAAACCTTGTCTTCTTCTCGTTTTGCTTTTATTCGGGAGAACTTGGGATTGTTCATCCAATGGGTTTGTTTTGAGGGAGTTTCCTTGCCAAGTTCTTTCACTTAATGAGCTCACTTTATCATATTTCTTTATATGTTATGTAATTGAGCTAATATATGATAATCTAATTATCTCACTTGAACTAAAAATGACATTGCGGAATTCCACTGATGATTGCCTATAGCTAAATACTCTGTGATATCTCACTCTTCTAGGCTTGATATTGAATCTTCTTGACAAATTTGGGCTATGAAGCAAGTGTGTTTTCAACTTTACTCTTTCATAAGACCCTTAATCACTTTTGCATGTTTACAATCAATGAAAAAGGAAAAGAAAAGGGAATCAATATAAAAGGGGCTGTTAAAAGCAAAAGCTTCAAGTTATGTGCTTCAGGCTTGCTTTCCCTAAAAAGATAAGATGTATGCTTCAAGCATGCCATTCCCTCAAAGATAAGATGTATGCTTCAAGCATGCCACTCCTAGAAAATAAAAGAAGTATGCTTCAAGCATGCCACATGCAACTTATTGTTTAAAGATTAAATTGGTCTACTAGATTGGAGTTGAAACTACTTGCTCGCCCTAAGTTGTTAGTTGCTTCAATTTTTAAAGCCTTGCTTTTTCTGCTAAGATCTTGCTTAGTACTTGGCTATAGTTGACTAAATTGAGGTTGAGATGCATGTCATTCCCTAACTTGCTAAAATCACATCAAGATCATGTATTTTGCATGTTATGTGATATATAAGGTTATATGATCGAATGAGCTCATCTTTTTCTATCTTGGCACTCCCTTGTTTCCCTTTGTGAAATCATTATTTCAGAAAAATTTTGAACATGTTCTCTCTTTTATACTCTTGATGAATCCATTGTCAAAGGGGGAGAAATTGGGGGAATCATTGAAAAGTTTAAAGAAAAAGGGGGAGTTGTTTTTGAGAAGTTTGGAGATTTTTGAAATTTTTTGGGCACATTGCACATTCACACACATTTTACTTCTTAGGGGGAGATTTTGTTTTGCATTTTGATCAAAAGGGGAATTCTGTGTTTTCTCTTTTTTGGTCCTTGATCCTTTGGATTTCAAAATCTTTTGTAAAGTGAATGCCAAATGTTCAATTCTAAGTGGTGTTGCCAATGTTTTCATCAAGGGGGAGATTGTGAAATCATGTGCTGAAAAATTGGTTTTGAACTGAAAAATTAACTTAGAATTGGATTTGCAAAATGTGCTTGTGCATGTGCTTGACAATTTGACAAGAAGCAGTAAGTTTCGCTTTTGCGCCGGACCAAGCTCTCAAGAAACAGTAAGTTCCCCATCTGCGACGGACCAAGTTTTTGGGTCTGTTGTGGACAGGCTTTTGAACTCATTGAGCCAAACTCAATTTTCCTCAAAACCAGTAAGTTGTGCATGTACGACGGACAAAGTTTTTGGGTCTGTCGTGAACGTGTTTTTGAGCTCATGAGTCGAACTCAATCTTCCAAGAAACCAGTAAGTTTTGCATGCACGGCGGACAAACTTCTTTGGTCGATCGTGAATGGCTTTTTGAGGTTTGATTTGCATGTACGACCAGGCCGATTTTGTTTGTCCGTCGTGAACGTGTTTTCGCCGGAATGATTTCTTCTTGGAACAGAGACTTTCACGTGTACAACGGACCGATTTTGTTTGTCCGTCGTGAATGGACTTTTTCTAGTTTTTATTCTTGGTCCGTTGTGAACGTGTTTTGCTCGGTTTGAATGTTTTGCAAGAATTGAAATGATTTGAATTTGAGATTATGAAATTTGTGATGATTTCATGATGCTTCTTTTGAAGTGGACTTTATGCAATGCTCATGTGAGTAGTTGCATGGATTGATGTGAGTCAAGTCGTGGACTTGTGCTCGGAATTGTTTCGTGGTTTGTTCATGTGCAGGTATTGCTCGAGGGTGAACGTGGTCGATGACGGGACCGGAACTAGGTTCATGGAGGAACTGAGGTTCGGGACTAGGTTCAGGAGGAACTGAGGTCTTGGTGGTCAAGGATGTCATGCGGGACGTTCGGGCTAAGAGAATGGTGCACATGAAGAATGGTTAGTCACGTGAGAATGGCAGGAGGTCATTCGCGTGCAAAGTGTTAGTCACGTGAGTATGGCAGGTGGCCATACGCGTGCAAAGTGTTAGTCACGTGAGTATGGTAGGGTTGCCATACGCGTGCAAGAGTTGTACTCGGCCTGGTTGGGCCAAGTAGAGTTGTGTTGGATACGGATTCCTTCTAGGGAATAGGAATCGTATTCAGAACTCTTTGTGGGTTGGTGCTTTAAATAGGTGGGGGGTCTCCTGTTGAAAGGCATCAAGCAGAGCTGAGCGCATCAAGCCTTGAGCTTGGTTTTAGGGTTTGTACTCTTTTGATGAGAGTATTTTAGACAAGAAATAAAGATCAATTCTTCCAAGATTTTTGCGTGCTACAGTAACCACGTCGCTACAGTATTTTCTGTTTTGGTTCTTGTTTGCATGCTTGTTCTAATTCTAGATTGGTTTTTGATCGTTGAGTTTTATCTTGATTTGATCCATCAAAAACCTCTCTAGGGTATTGATCTAGTGTTTCTCAAAGTCTAGTTGATCAATCTTTTGTCGTTCTTGTTTAATCTTGAAGTTTTGATTAGATTGATTCTCGTCAAGTTCTGGATCAGCAAGCTTGCGAAGCTCATAACTTTTGATCCGTAAATCCGATCGAGCTGATTCTTTTTGGATTCGATTCGTATTGGAATCTAGTTTCTTGTGTCCAAATTTCAGATCGTTTCGACGGTTGGATCGCCGGGAATTCTCGTTTTACCAAACCTCTGTCATTCTGTTTTTGTCGAAAACGAGGCAATTATTTGGTTTTGTTTTGGGGTGAACTTTTAATAGATCAAGAATTTGGTTTCAGCTTCCGCACAATCATTCACCCCCCCTCTAATTGCTATATTCGTATACTTCGATCCTACAGATGGGAAAGATGTTTATTAAACTCCTTGAAAAATTAGTTATGCTTTACTTGTTACTACTGCTTTCGAATCTACTTATGATACTTGTTAAAATGCTGTTTACTGCAAAAATACCTTGAGCCACTCCTTTGTATTAAGCCATGCATGTAGTATATTAGCTGCATTCTGTGCATGACTTGCTGAGTACCAAGTACTCACCCTTGCCACAATACAACACCAGTTGAAGAGGAGACTACACCAGATTTGGAGGAGGAGCTCCAAGAGGAACCGTCTACTTAGGGAGCGAGCCCAGTCAGTTGCCTGTGGTATACTGGATGGCGCCACGAAGTTATCTTATTTTTCCGCTGCTACTATTTCTCTCTTAATAAGTTTCGCCTGCAATCGTATAATTGTAACTTGACCATAAGGTCGAGTAACTTGATTTGACTATTTAATTAAAGTACTTTATTAGTTTCGAGTGGTATGATTGTGATATTTACCGATGTTAAGACTGTGTGCACTAGCGCGTTCCTGGACTAGTGCTGAATACACAGAGGGTCCGGATTTGCAAATTCGGGTCCCGACAGAGGTGGTATCAGAGCCATACTGATCGTAGGCTCAACCCTAGCTAGAAAGGCCGTAGAGAGGATAAAACCTATTTTCTAAAGCTAAAAGTTTGTCAAGACAAGAAATGACATCTCGACTTATCCCGTTCTTTCTTTTCTTGTCTCTTGCTGAATTTTTCCTTACCTTGCCACGATTAAAAAAAAATTCGAGTTCTTACGTGAGCACTCTTGTGACAGATGGAGGGAGAGTTCAACTACGTCGATCTGGAGGTTGGTCACGCCGCGGAACTTTGGCGTATGCTACAGACTCTCAGAGATTTTGAGAAGCCACAATACCAAGTGGAAGTGATCAGACAAGCAGGATTGATCAAGGCTTGTGACGTGAAGATTGTGGTACCTGCTAGGAAGAAGGGCCCAGGCAATCGCCCGATACAACTGACCGCCAGGAGGTCTACAATGCAGATGGGTATCCAAGAGGTGTCACGACGAGCAATGCGGCACATTACCCGTATCTACGCCAGAGAGTTGGAGAGCACGGTGTTCCGATATCATCCGCACAGCAATAACCTTCTTGACCCGAAGGCAATTCAGGACGAGGATGCCATGGTCACATAGTTGGCATGACTTGTTGTCACCCAAGAGGATGTACTCGATGATACAAGCAAGGAGCTACAAAAGGCCCGCAAGGAGATCACGACAGAGAAGAACAGATGGCGGGAAGCTCAAGAGTATGTGTCACACCTTCTGCAAAGGATCGGAGAGTTAGAGATGGCATTGTATGCACCAGAGCCAGAGCCGATGCTCGAGCTGCACGAGCCAGACCCAGAGGAGCCAGAGCTTGAGGAGGACACTACTTCTTCGACTACCACAGATGACACAGTTGCTGGACATGGCAATCGTTCTTGTGGGCCACAGGGGGCTACACCCACCTGTTCATCGCCATCGACAAGTTTACCAAATGGGTGGAAGCCGAGGAAGTGAGGACCATTACCACAGCTGTCGCAGTCAAGTTCATGCAGGGAATCTTCATTCGCTTTAGGGTCGTCAGCCACATCATCACCGACAATGGCGCACAGTTCACCAGTGCTGCCTTCTTGGGATTCTGTGAAGAAATGGGCACCAAGGTGTGTTTTGCCTCGGTGGCCCACCCAAGGAGTAATGGCCAAGTTGAGCGGGCCAATGCGCTGGTGCTGAAGGGCCTCAAAACCAGGGCGTTTGATCGACTCCATAAGCGCGGAGCCCGGTGGGTTGAAGACCTCCCGGCGGTGCTGTGGTCGCTTCGACCACCCCCAGCCGGGCCACCGGAGAAACTCCTTTCTTCCTGGTCTACGGCGTGGAAGCTGTCTTGCCTTCAGAGCTGGCCTTGGGGTCACCGCGCATCGCAGCGTTCGCAGAGAAGGGCCAGGAGGATCTGCGTCGAGAGGAAGCCAATCTCCTGGAGGAAGTGCGGGACCGTGCGGCCTTGCGCGCTGCCCGGTACCAGCAGAGTCTCAGGCGGTACCATGCTTCCCGGGTCAGCGAGAGAACACTGGTAGTGGGCGACCTGGTCTTGCGCAGAATTCAGACGCATGTCGGGTTGCACAAACTATCTTCCCAGTGGGAGGGCCCCTTCAAAGTGGTCTCAGTCTCTCGCCCCGGGGCGGTCAGGTTAGCCACTGAAGACGGGGAGGAGTTGGCGAACTCCCAAAACATAGAACTTCTACGCAAATTCTATCCCTGAATGGCTGTAAGTACAGAGCGGTGTACCCCGACCAGCCAGGCTGAGTTTCCCTCTCCTTGGCTGGTCGGGGGAAGCCACTGTTTAATCAAGCATTCGGTTTTTATTCAAAGCAGTTATCATCCTCGTTCTCTTTTTCTGATTTACACCCTGGTGGGCTGCGTCCGCGTAGTCGCCCTCAGTACCTTGTGACTCTCTGAAACCTCGACGGTAAAAGCGAAACCGCGGGGTGAGCGCGGAGAACAGGGATGGGCGATCGGTCAGCTAGTTTGGCACGGTTCTCAACACGGTCATGACGCTCCTGGTGTCCCCGTGAGAATCGGCGACTAAAACACCGCAGCCGAGAGCCTACTACCCTGCCACGCCTCACTAAGTGTTCGGTCCCAAGAGACCGCGAGGGTAGTTAATTTCACAAAGTCCTAAGGTTCTGAGGGGGCAGTGTCCCGGCGTGAGGGACTCGGCCCCGGTGTCCCGACTAACCCTAAAAAGTATGCGGCTGTCTGTTCGCTCGTGCAGAACCAACAAAGTGGGACGTGCAGACAAAGAGTGAAGCATAAAATATATAAAGGAAAGCGCGTGCATTTATAAATAAGAACTGACTTGCAGGGGTCTTTACAGATAAATACAAAACAAAAGACAAGGAAAAACAAGGTGAGGGTCTTCACTCCTCGCCCGCCGCGGCTTCCGCGGCCTCCTGGTCCTCCGCTGGGCCACCTTGTGACTCTCTGAAACCTCGACGGTAAAAGCGGAACCGCGGGGTGAGCGCGGAGAGCAGGGATGGGCGATCGATCAGCTAGTTTGGCACGGTTCTCAACACGGTCATGACGCTCCGGGTGTCCCCGTGAGAACGGCAACTAAAACACCGCAGCCGAGAGCCTACTACCCTACCACGCCTCACCAAGTGTTCGGTCCCAAGAGACCGCGAGGGTAGTTAATTTCACAAAGTCCTAAGGTTCTGAGGGGGCAGTGTCCCGGCGCGAGGGACTCGGCCTCGGTGTCCCGACTAACCCTAAAAAGTATGCGGCTGTCTGTTCGCTCGTGCAGAACCAACAAAGTGGGACGTGCAGACAAATAGTGAATCATAAAATATATAAAGGAAAGTGCGTGCATTTATAAATAAGAACTGACTTGCAGGGGTCTTTACAGATAAAGACAAAACAAAAGACAGGGAAAAACAAGGTGAGGGTCTTCACTCCTCGCCCGCCGCGGCTTCCGCGGCCTCCTGGTCCTCCACTAGGCCGCCGTCCAGCCCAAGGGCCACGTCCTCGGCTACCGCCTCCCGCTCCGAATTAACCATCTCGAGCTGACCGGTGACCTGTTCGGCGGCGTCATGGACCTGCGCCTCCGCTCGGGCCCAGTCCCCTTCCACCCCCTGGACGGCGACCAGGGGGTCAAAGTTGGCATCCCGGCTGGCACAGCACTCCAGCAAGTACTTCGCCGTGGCCGCCGCGACTGCGCGCCCTTCTTGGCTGGACCGGGCGGCTAAGGCGGTGGGCATGAGGGTCAGGAAGTCGACGATGCGGCTCATGCAGAAAGCATAGTGCCACACCCTCTGCTCCAGTGGGTGAGGCTGCTCCAGCCCCAGCGGCACCAGGCTGGCCACCATCCGGTCGAAGGCGGGGCGCAGCATGGAGGTGATGTCGTCCTCCCCGTGGAGCCGGTTGTTCCTCTATGCGTCGCGCTCCCTGGCGAGCACCTCAGCACGGAGGGCTCCTTGCGTCCTCTCCTGCTGCACCTCCCGCTCCAGTCGCTTCACCTGGCTGCGCCAGTCCTACGCCTCCTTGCGGAGGCGGTTGATCTCCGCGGCGGCCCCCTTCAGCCTTTCCTTGCTCATCGCGAGGTGGTTGCTCATGCTAGAGTGCAGCTCGCTGAGGGCGGCCAGCAGAGCATCTGCGTCCGCCGAAGGAACCGAGGAAGTGGAGGCCTCCGGAGTGGGCTGCACACCCAACTCGCCTTCGGTCGGCGCGGTGATCGCCCCCGTGGTGACCACTTGGAGGTCACCCACGTCACCTCGAGGCTCGTCTGCCACAGCCGGAGCTATCACGGCCGTTGCGGTCCCCTGGTCGACCCCAGTTGGGGCTCCTGAAGTGGTCGCCCTGAAAAAGGTAAAAGTGGGGTAAGCCTCTTAGATTAAAGGAACTCAATGATTTGTCGTGCCTTGGTTTAAGTACCTGGTAGGAGGCTTCCTGAAGCGAGGCGCGGCCGGAGCGAGATGCGGCCCCCCTCACGGCGCCGGTGGCAGCGGCAGCACGACCTGCGCAGTCGGCGTAGGCGGAAGAATCGAGGCTGGCAGAACGACCGGCGCCGACGGTGGCGGAAGGACCGGTGCCGGCGGAGCCGGTGGAGCTGTGGTCGAAGCAGCGTCTACGTCGACAACCTCTACAACAACAACCTCGACGGGAGCGGCCAAAGTCTTCGTCGTAGCTTTCGTAGAGCTCCCCGCCCTGGCCGAGCCCGGTGGCGTGATCAAGGTCGTCGTGTCCCCCGCCAGGATGTGAATCTTCTTTGGGCTGGGACCAGGGGCGTCGTCAGCAGCGGGGCGTTTGCCCTTTCCCTGTTCGACAGCTGGAGGAGGGTTTCAGATCGTCAAGGCCCTTTGGAGTGGCATGGTCACCAGACCCATGGCGTCCATGGTGGGCATCGCCCGAGTGATCGCCACGCGCTCCTGGGGTTCCACAAGGCAAAGCGGGAGCTCGCCCGCTGGTAAAGGCGGAACAACGCCAGGGGCGCCCAGGAGCTTTATCCAGCCATTGATTTTCGCTGGGGGTAAGTCCCCTGCGGCTGTTGGAAAATAGTAAAGGAAAAAGAACGCCGTCAGCTCGGCAGTAGTCGCCGAAAAGAGAGAGAGAGAGAGAGAGAGAGAAAAGGAGAGAGAAAAGGAAGAGGAAAGACGAGTAACCTACCTCCGGGAATTGACCGGGTCACATCGTCAGAGCCCGTGTACTACCAGGCCAGGTGGGCACGGCGGCGCAGGGGGCTGATTCTCCGAGATAAAAAGTCTCGGAGAACCATGCTTCCCGTTAGGCCCGCTGTCCACAGCTGGTCCACGCGGGCCAACATCGTTTGGAGCTCGGGCGTCTCGTCGACGTGTGCCCCCCAGGTGGGGTTGCTGACCACCGGCCCGGTCGGCAACCCCAAGACTTCGATGCCACTGTCGTCCGCGATGTAGAGCCACTCGTTGCGCCACGTCTTCCAGTTGGACCTAGAGTCCAACGGGATGTAACGCGAAGTCGCACCATCTCGGAGTCGAAGGTGGCAGCACCCCGGCGGGGTCGAAGGATCTCTGGCCGCGCACAGGGTGTAGAAAAAGCAGAAGAGGGGAAGGTTGGGAGCCACTCCCACAAACATTTCGCAGAAGTGGGCGAAAACGGCAAGGAGAACGATGGAGTTTGGAGGGAGATGAAGGTTGTGGATGGAGTAGAAGTTGAGAACGACGATGTAGAAGTCGGAGACCGGTGGAAGCAAGCCCGCCAGCATCGCCCAACCGAAGAAGATTACTTCTCCTGGGCGGCAATTTGGTGGCGGGCGATCCGGCATGGACGCGAGCGGTGTTGCAGGTGATCTCGGACGACCTCATGACATCCTCCTCCTCGATGGTTGTAACACCCCAAAATTTTGCTTTTCTTAAATTCATGTGTGATTTGGCACTTTGGTGAATTTTTGGAATTTTCTGGAATTTATTTGGAATTTATTTGAATTTATTCCATTTTGAAATAATTAAAGAATTTAATTTTTCAAATAAAATTTTGTTGGAAATATTTTATTTGAGTCCAAAATGTTCCAAAATATTTTCCAGAATTTTTCTGGAATTTTTCTGAGTATTTTGCTATTTTTAATGAATTAAATGAATTACTGGGAATTATTTTAAATATTAAATCGCTGGAAAATCGAACCGAAAGTCGATTCTTGTTCATCCGACCGAGCCCGAGTCGACTTCGAGTTCGAGTCCACCCGAGCCACGTGACTCGACCGAACCAACTCCAAAACCTAATCGATCCCAACCGTTGGATCAAGATCCAACGGTCAGGATTTCCCCGTACCGCTTCGGTCGAATCCGGCCCGGATCCGATCGCGTCCACGCGATCGTGGCCGTTGATCGTGCCACGTGGACGGCTGTGCGTCGTCGTCTCCGCCGAGTCCGAGCCGGACTCCGCCGCCGCGCCCGCCGCCGTGGAAAACTAGGTTTCCGTCTCGGGCACGAACGCCGAGGCAATTTAAAGCCCGGGTCACGCCCCGAGGTTGCCCTCGTCCGTGCGCACCCGTGTCCCTGAGCCATCTCGCCTGAGCCGTCGCCGTTTGCCCGTACGAGCTCGCCGGAGTTAGAACTCTGTTTCGCCACGGTTAAAAGCCGATTCTGCCACCGTCCGCCGTCCTCCGCCGCCACCGAGCACAGATCTAGAACCCCCGAAGCCAGGCGCACCCGAAGAGACCTTTCACCTCGCCGGAGCACGCCCCAAACGCCGTTCGTGTGGTCGCCGTCCTCAGCGCCGGCAGCCACAACTCCGCCGTGAAGCCATCGCCGACCCCGAGCTCCACCAACCGTCCGATCAAGATCCAAAGGCCCAGATCGCGCCACGTCACCCTCGGTGAGTTCCCCGTTGAAAATCCTAGATCTAATCTCAACCGTTGGATCTAGATCCAACGGCTTAGGTCGTGCCACGTAGCGGGAACTGCACCAGGCTAGATTGGATCTGGACCGTTAGATCAAGATCCAACGGCCCAGATCAACCCGTGCGCCCAAGCACTTGAGGCCCAAATCCAATCCTAGCCGTCGGTTTTCAAACCAACGGCTACGATCGTGCCACGTGTCCAGGGAGCCGAACCGCCGCGCCACGCGGGCGTGCGCGTGGGTCACTGACACGCGGGGCCCGCGTGCAGACCAATCCAGTGCTGCCACGTGTCCATGCTGACGCAATAAATGATTTTCCGAAAAAGAAAATGATTTAATAAATCGGTTTAATAATTGATTTGAATTTCAAAACTTCAAACGCTTATAACTTTTGCGTTTCAACTCCGATTTGAGCGATTCAAATTTCTAAATTTGTATAAAATTGAGATCTACCTAAATATGAATTTTATTTAATTTTTGAACTAAAGTTTTTCTCTGTAAAATTATTTAATTGATTATTTGAACTTTAAATAATCATAACTTTTGCGTTTTAACTCCAAATTTGACGATTCCAGTTTCTAAAAATTTATAAAATTATGTTCTCTCTGTTTATGGATTTTATTTGGATGTTTGGACACTTTTTGCCTATTGTTTATTCGTGTATTTGCTATTTGCACGCTTTACGAGTAGACGTTGAAGTGCCGGAAGGATTCGAAGGAGAAGTATTGACTCAGGATCCAACTCAAGACCAAGAACAAGTACTTTTTGAAGGCAAGTTGTGCTTTGACCATGTTGATCCTATTTCGAAATCTATTTTGATTTAAACTATTGCATGCTAGTTCAATTAGAAAAATACTTTGTTTAAACATGGGGGTTAGATAAATACCAATTTGCTGTATGACACCTTGATTACTTAAGTATGTGCCATGACCCTTGTCACCCTAGTTGTGGATTACTAGTTGGACATTATTAAATCGTCAACATGGGTTTAGACCGTTGTAGTACACTGCTTAGACATGCTACGTGCTCATGACATGATTTTGGACAATCAAATGTTAATATTAACTTAATGATATATTGAACCTGTTTTGGAAAAGTATCATGTGATGTTGATGGCACGTGGTGCATGGTAATCAACTGGGGTTTAATAAATAGTTTTTCGACCGGGGCATGTGGCAAGAATAATCAGGTGGGCCAGTTGTGGCACTGGGGATGTTGATTTGGTTCTTCGGGTAGTCTTGCCCTGGTCACCCTAAGGACTTAACCTTGCAAGCCTTTGAACTGGGTCTAACGTGCAACCACATGTCTGTAATGGGACGGACCTAGTTGACTAAGTTGCTAATAACGTACCTATGGGACCTCAGGAGGTCAACTACACCCTTTGTGTAAGTTATGCGGGGAGCGTCTGGGTGAGGCAGTACCCATCTAACAGTTGATTGGCCTAGACTTCGCCTTAGCGAAGGGAAGGGTTAGTCTTGCAATAACCGGGAGGACCACTTGTATTGTTAGAAGTCTCAGAAAGACTTTGTTACGGGAACTTCGCCTTTGTGGTGTTTGTTGTATCTTGTGGGTAAAGTGCATAACCTCTGCAGAGTTTAGAATCTATTCGAATAGCCGTGTCCGCGGTATTGGACATCGCTCGGGAATTACAGTCAAGGGTTAGATTTTCTCAAAAATAACTTTGGTTTGAAAGGTTGGGCTGGATTAATAATGATGTTGATGGAAATGTGGTTTAGGATGGGAAGAGGGTTGTTAAACTTCTTGAAAAGTTATTTATACTTTACTTGTTTCTACTGCTTTCGAATCTACTTATATTACTTTTCAAATGCTGTTTACTGCAAATATACCTTGAGCTATTCCTTTGTACCAAGCCATGCATATAGTATATTAGCTTGCATTCTGTGCATGACTTGCTGAGTACCAAGTACTCACCCTTGCCACAATATAACACCAGTTGAAGAGGAGACTACACCAGCTTTGGAGGAGGAACTCCAAGAAGATCCGTCTACTTAGGGAAGCGAGCCCAGTTAGTTGCCTGTGGTATACTGGATGGCGCCATGAAGTTATTTGATTTTCCGCTGCTATTATTTTTCTCTGAATAAGTTTCGCCTTGCAAGGCATATATTTGTAACTTGACCATAAGGTCGAGTAACCAGTTTGACTATTTAAATAAAGTACTTATTTAGTATCGAGTGGTATGATTGTGATATTTACCGATGTTAAGACTGTGTGCACTAGCGTGTTCCTGGACTAGTGCTGAATACACAGAGGGTCCGGATTTGCAAATTCGGGGTCCCGACAATGGTCGATGGCGGGAGCAGAGGCGGTGGAGATGCCATCTAGGCGAAGGAAGAGATGTGCGAAGGGAAGCAGTTCGCAAGAAGCACGGCTGAAGGCTTAGAGAATCGAGCAAGAATGAAAAAGACAACCGCTCCCCCCGTGGCGATTTATATATAAGCGCACGAAGGGGTAAACTGGCGGGAAACCGAAGGGACGCGGCGCTTCGAAAGCGGGAAGCCCAAAAGTCGTCAAAAAAGGTGCGCACGTTCCCAAGGACCCTGCGTCGGTTACGAGGCGGGGGCGGCTACATGTCCCGCCTCGGTGCCCAGAAACGGCAGCGGGCATTTAAAGCTGCGGTGTACATGGGCATTTATGATGGACCCACCCGGGAGACTAGGCCATTTTCCAAAAAGGGACAAAAGGCGCTTAGGCGCTCCAGGGTGGGCCCGAGGCCTACTGTCGGTGTATTTTACACCAGGGTGCCCACTTCACCGCAGTAAGGTGATCGCCCAGCGGACAGGTGGCGTCCAGGCCACGCCGCTGGCGGTCAGTAAGGTGATCGACCAGCAGACAGGTGGCGTCGATCCACGTCGCGCGTCGATCAAGTGATCGCCAGCCAGGCGGTGGCGTCGAGCCACGCGGGCGGTCGATCGAGAGATCGCCAGGCGAGGTGGCATCCAGGCCACGCCGCTGGCGGTCAGTAAGGTGGTCGCCCAGCGGACAGGTGGCATCCGAGCCACACCGCTGGCGCCCAGCTCCCGAGGTCACCTAGTGGTCTGTGCCACCACCCAGGGGGTCAAAGGCATTTAATGCGTTTCGTGCGCATTAAATGAGGGCAATGAAGGCCACAGTGTGACGGCGCGTATTCCCAACGCACGCATTTACTAAGGGTGACGTCACGACGAAACCTCCCCCCTGGCGAGGCGGGCGAAGTCGGCTATGTCAGAGAATTAAGCGTGATGTAAGAATAGTGACAGGTGCATTAAATGCGGTATGGCAGTGTAATGAGTATGGTGTACTAGAGTAAGCCCCCTGCACCCCAGCCAGCCCAAGTATAAAAGGGAGCCGGGGTGCATGGGAGAGGGGGTTCGGTTCGGCTCAGTTGGGTTCAACTCGTAAGGTTGTCTCAAGTTTTCCCCAAGAACAAAAATAAGAACATATAAGCAGGACTAGGGCTGTTACTCCTTCGAAGGGCCCGAACCTGGGTAAACCCTAGCATCCTCTTGCATGCTTGGTCAACGATTCCTCTCTTTCATCTCTCGAGCAATCCCCACGAAAGCCCCTTGTTTGAACTTCATACATCCCCGATCCAGAGGTGTCTGTTGGCTTTAACGCCGACACTAACTACACAAGTGAACCTTTCTGGTTTTTGCCATACACCATCCCTTCCCTTAACAAAGGCAAAGTATGGGACTGACATTCCGTTGGACGGGTACCATGCCATAGCCTTGGGACGCTCCCCTTTCAAGCTACACAAAAGGTGTAGTTGACACCCGAGGTATCACATGCAAGTTATTAGTAACTTACTCAACTAGGACAGTCCCACTCCGGTCATGTGGTTGCACGATTGACTCAGTTCAAAGGCTTGCAAGGTTAAGTCCTTAGGGTGACCAGGGCAAGACTACCCGAAGAACCAAAACAACATTCCCAGTGCCACATCTGGCCCACCCGATCATTTCTTGCCACATGCCCCGGTCTAAATCTATTTATCAAACCCAGTTGTTTACCATGCACCACGTGCCATCAACATTTATAACACATGACATTTCTCCAAAACAGATTCCATATATCATTAAGTCAGTAATAACATGTAATTATCCAAATCATGACACGTGGCAGGGCTAAGCATACTACATCGGTCTAACTACCCATGTTGGCAAATTAATAAAGTCCAACTAAGTAATCCACAACTAGGGTGACAAGGGGTCATGGCACATAAATAATAATCAAGGTGTCATAGTGCAAAGCTAGTATTTAACTAATTCCCCAAAATTAATTAGAGCAATATCTAATTAAATTAGCATGCAATAATTTTAAACCAAATTAATTTCAAAAATGGGATCAATATTGTCAAAGCATAACTTGCCTTCAAAAGTACTTGATCTTGGTCTTGAGTTGGCTCCTGTGTCAACACTTCACCTTCGAAGCCTTCGGGCACTTCAACGTCTACTCGATATGCGTGCAAATAGCAATAAATAAATAAACAGTAGATAAAATGTGTCCAAACATTCAAATAAACTCCAAAAACATATAGAGCATAATTTTATGAATTTTTAGGAACTTGAATCGTCAAAATCGGAGTTAAAACGCAAAAGTTACAAGCGTTTAAAGTTTAAATAATCAATTAAATAATATTATAGAGAAAAACTTTGGTCTAAAAATTAAATAAAATTAACCATTGAGTAGATCTCATTTTTATGAAAATTTAGAAATTTGGATCACCCAAATCGAAGTTAAAATGCAAAAGTTATAAGCATCTGAAGTTTCAAAATTCATATAAATCAATAAACCGGATTAAATCATTTATTTCTATACTGAAAATCCGATTAATGACGTCAGCATGATGTTAGCACGGGATTTGATTTTCCAACGAATTATTTTTCTATAGAAAAATCGATTTATTGCGTCAGCACGGCGCATGGACTCGGTCCACGGCTCGGCTTGGGTCCACCGTGGACCCGGTCCACGCGCGCGTGTGTCTCTGACACGCAGGACCCACTGCTGACATCAGCAGCTGACGTCAGCACGCACAGCCGAGGGCGTCTGACACGCGGGCCCCAACGTGACGTCTTGCTAACGTCACGGATGACGTCATCGAGCCGTTGGGACGGCCGCTGACACGCGGGCCCCACGCTGACGTCACGCGGTGACGTCGGCCGACGCAGGCGCGCGCGGCTACGACCGCGCCGGTTCCGCTCCCGGCCACGTGGCTAGATCTCAGCTGTTGATTTGAAAATCAACGGCCCAGATTGGATCTGGGTTTCACGCGTTGTGAACAACGCGGTTGATCTGGGCCGTTCGATTTGGATCGGACGGTCCAGATCCGTTAGGGTTTCGCCTCACCGTGGGTGGCGTGGCATGACCCGGGACTTGACAGGTGGCACTATCTACGCCGTTGGATCTAGATCCAACGGCTGACAACAGATCTAAAATCGCAACGTGGATTTCGTTGCGGTGACGTGGACGAACGTGGGCCGTTGGTCTAGATCTAATCTGGTTTCTACGGTTTCAGAGAAATGTGGACTCACCATAGCCGTCCGATGAAGACCAACGGCTGATGGCGCTCGGGGACGGCGATGGCGACGCGGCGGAGTTAGGTCACCGGCGCTGGGGACGATGACACGCCCAACGGCTTTTGGGCGCGACTCCGGCGATGTGAGTGGTACTCCCGGACGCGGCTTGACGCGACGGTCTCGGATCTGGGCCCGGTGACGGCGGAGGACGACGGAGACGACGGCAAACGGCGGAAAACCGCGGCGGACGCCTTCTCCAACTACGGCGAGCTCTTGCGGGCGAACGGCGGTGGCGCCGGCACTGTGGGTTCGGGCTATGGGTGCGCACGGAGGTGGGCTTCATGACAGGGGTGTCGGCGCAATAAATAGGGGCCTCGGCTTCCGTGAAAACCGCGGAAACTGAGGTCCACACGCGGGCGGCGGCGGAGTCCGATGAGGACTCGGAGAGGGTGACGTGGCTCAACGCTGGCCGTTGGATCAAGATCCAACGGCCGCGAGGTTTGGGCTCGGGTCCGAATCGGGTGACTTGGCTGGCTCGGTCGGACTCGGGTTCGGGTGACGTGGCGCAATCGCGGCCGTTGGATCAAGATCCAACGGTCACGCGGTTAGGGTTAGGTTGGCTCGGGCGCGACGCGGTTGAACCGAACCTCGTGGCGCAGCTGGTTCGGTCGGACCCGGACTCGAGTCTGACTCGGGTCCGGTCGGATGAACAGTACTTGACCCGAGTTGGATTTTCCAGCGATTAAATATTCGAAATAATTTCCAGTAATTCATTTAATTCATGAAAAATAGCAAAAGACTCAGAAAAATCCCAGAAAAATTCTCGAAAATATTTTAGGGCATTTGGGACTCAAATAAAATATTTCCAACAAAATTTTATTTAAAATTTTTTATTCTTTAGTTATTTCAAAAGGGAATAAATTCAAATTAATTCCAAATAAATTCCAGAAAATTCCAAAAATTCACAAAAGTGTAAAATAAAATTTAATTTCATGAAAAGCAAAAATTGGGGTGTTACAATACCAAAGCATACAACTCTACATGCTAGGCATCCATGACAATCTCAAGTCTAAGGAACATATAGGCGTACCACTCGAGACTATACGCTGATGGCACTACAACAGATGACAACTCACAGCGTCTCGAAGTAGGTCTTGTCCGACTGCCCATGTTCTTCAACATGTGTCGACATTACTAGTTCGATATCTCCATATCTATGGTATGTGAAACATTACCATCAACTAATACATGTGCTGATCAAATCATCACCACTCATCGTAATGATATGGATCAGGGACTTGTTTAGAATAATGTCACTTGACAATGTGTTTCACAATCAGATCGTATCCAATGAACAAAGTCGTAACATTTATTCAGGGAACCGATAAACAAAGTTATCATAATTACAGGAACAATGACGTATTACAATCATCACCATGATTGATCTAGGGCATATTCCCTTCATGAGTGAATGAGAAGAGCCACCGAAGATGATGTCATCAACATAGATCTGGACTAGGAGAAAGTTCGAGTCTAAATGTCTGACGAACAGGGTGTTGTCCACTTTACCCATTTCAAAACCATGACTCAAATGGTAGGACTTAACCTCTCATACCATGCTCGTGGAGCTTGCTTAAGTCCATACAAAGCTTTTGAAAGGTTGAATACATGGCTAGGGTACTTGGGGTTCTCAAATCCTGAATGTTGCCTAACATACAACTCTTCTTCAACGAAACTATTGAGGAATGCACTCTTGACATCCATTTGAAAAAGCTTAAAACCCTTAGATGCTGCGAATGCAAGTAGGATCCTGATGGCCTCTAGTCTAGCTATAGGGGCAAAGGTCTCCTCAAAGTCAAGCCCCTCGACCTGAGAAAAGCCCTGAACGACTAGCCTAGCCTTGTTTCTAATTACAACTCTATCTTCACTTTGCTTGTTTTTGAACACCCATTTGGTTTTGATGATGTTGTGACCAGAAGGGGGCTCGAAAAGTTACCAAATTATATTCCTCTCAAAGTTTTTGAGTTCCTCATACATAGCATTAATCCAAGATTCATTGGATAATGCATGGAAAACATCCTTTGGCTCAAATGAGGCAACAAAGGTAAAGTGAAGACAGAAAGTGGACAAACATGACTTAGAGTGAGTAACTCACTCAAACAGATCTCTGATGATCTGGTTAAGTTGATGAGCCCACTAAATGTGGCGGGGAGGTTCAGAAGTAAAAGTGGCCTATACTCCTCTCATGGGAGAAGTAGGAACAGAGCCACTAGCTGCTGAAGAGTCAGAGGGTAAGGGCTGAATTCCCTGAGGTGCAACAATGGAGACTAGAGGCACCTCAGGTGCAGGAATGGAGATTGGATAAGGCATAACACCTTCATCCCCATCATCCTCATCCTCTGTGACAATAGACTAGGAAAAAGGAGAAAAGCTTGAAATATCTGGCCTAGCACATGGACTGGCCTCATCGAAGGTCACCTCACAGGTCTCTATCATCTTACCCAAATCTATAGCCCAAATCCTATAGCTACGGGAAGAAATTAAGTAACCTAGAAAGATCTCGTCAGTAGGGCGTGACTCGAACTTATCCAGGTTCCTAGACTTTAAGAAAAAAACACTTGCGACCAAATACATAAAAATGTGAAACATTGGGCTTTCGCCCGTATCTCAACTCATAAGAAGTGCGGTGCAAGTGTGCCCTAAGAAAAACTCTGTTTGACACATGGCAAGCCATAGCTACAGCCTCAGCCCAAAACTTCCTAGGAGTGTTGTATTCATCTAGCATCCTCCTGGCCATCTCTACTAGGGTCCTGTTCTTCCTCTCCACTACGCCATTCTGTTAAGGGACGTATGGAGAAGAGAACTAATACTATATATCTAACTCCTCACAGAAGCTACTAAAGTAGGAGTTCTTAAACTCCGTTCCATTATCACTATGAATCACTTGTAAGGCACTTGGCAGCACCCAAGAATACCTCGAAAAATCATTGACGATGACAAAGATGTACCACTTCCCTATAGCTGACTGCACTCTAATTGGACCAACAATGTCTATGTGTAAAAACTATCATGGTGCATCAGTCATCACACGGGTGACTGGGGGATGAGAAGCGGCGACCATCTTGCCATATCAGCAAGGAAAACAAACCAAATATCTGACCATCATGAGTTTGGGCAAACCAGGAATGAGATCGTGACTGCTAACTCAGGTCAAATGATCAAAGCCTATATGACCAAGTCTCCTATGCCAAAAGGAGATATCACAACACTATGAGCCAATTAAACAGCGGAGAGAGAGTCTCCAGAAGAAGTAGAAAAATCAGCACGAAAGACTCTTCTAAATCTAGAAATCCCGCAAATTAACTCTCCAAAAGAATCGAGGATCCTACAGGCGCTACTCTTAAAGCTTACATCAAAATCATCATCGATAAGCTGAGAAACAGAAACCAAATTATACTGCAGCTTACTAACTAAGGTAACATCCATAATAATAAAATGATCATTAATGCAGATAGTACCTTTAGTGATGACTCTACCTGATGAAGCATCCCCAAAAGTGATCGACTCATCATCGGGAGCTCGAACTAGGGAAGAAAACTAGCGGGAGTCTCCGGTCATATGATGAGGACAACCGGAGTTTATGATCCAAACCTCCCCTTCCCCATCCTATGAACCTGAATCAAAAGAGAGCAAAATGCAGATAGCTCAGTACCAGGACATATCAGTGCAGATCTAGGAACCCAATACTGAGTCACCTGAGCAGAAGACACAGTCACACTAGCAGAAGAATGCAATCTAGCTCCTCTTTGTGACTCTACTCTCACAAGTTCAGAAATAACTCCTGTAAGACGTCTAGGAATAGGTGTTGGGTTGATCCAGCAGCGAGCAAAGTCCAGACCATCCCAGTGTTGCTGCCCAGACCTCCTACTGGAATAAGTAAACTCATGCCGCTGATATCCACTTTGATGGGAAAAATGAGGAATATCATGAGGACGATGGAAAGACTGACTCGGGATAGCTCTAGGGCGAAAACTAGAGGTAGAAGCCTAAAAACCAAGCCCTATGAGCTATCCAAGAACAAGAGACTCTCTAAATTAAGCCTATCCAAGCAAGATACACGGAAGGCTTCCACCTCTAAATTCCTTCCGTGTATCTTGCTTGGATAGGCTTAATTTAGTAGCAAGGAGAATCAATCAATTAATACCAGAAATTGCATAGAATTGAATTATAGTTCATAATTAGCACTTAGCCTAAGATGCTGATCAACCAAGGATGGATAGAAGGCTAAGGCTGATACACAGGAAACACACGCGCAAAGATGTTGGAACTTGATGCAATCGAAGGAACGAGCTAAAAAATATAAGTGAGGCATCAAAAAGCTCGTATTGCATAAGTTATGGAGAGACGCTAGCTAATTGCTCAAAAGAAGAATATGGCAATAGATTGCTCAAAATCACAAACTAGCACAATATGAAAAATGCACAAATGCTAGGATGTACTCACAATCAAATTCCACTTTTTTCTTTACGCTCTTTGCTTTTGCCCGCACTTTTCTTTTCTTTTTTTTTTTGATATGCAGCAGTTTTCTTTCCTTTTTTTTGTGGCCAAACAAATATGAGAGTAGCACAATATATATGACTAGGTGCAATATAAGTGCAATCCAAATTATGCAATAGAATGTAACATGAGCAGCCCTAGAGCAATATCAAATAGCTAGTCTCGATTAGGTTCAAAGTGTTCACAAAGGATGAATTGGTTCCCAAAGGTAGGTGTACTGATCGGTAATGGATGGTTTTTTTTGTGTTTATGGACTATGATCAGCAAGTAGACAATGCTAAAACGAACACAAATTCAACTTAGCAAACCGAAATTAATAGATCGAAAGGCGCAAACTTGGCTTGGATAGGAGGAGCAAATCTTTTTGTGGCAAATTTTCTGGACTATAGGGATGAAATCAATCTACTAAACTAGGGTAAAGAAATTTCTACCGAGCAACCTGGTTTGCTCTGATACCACTTGATGTAACACTGGGTGTCCCGATCTTTCGATGAGAATGATAACCTTCGATTTGGGTGGAGATGACTTTGACGATCCGACTACAACGTACAACGACGATGCGCCTTAGCAATCGCTAAACCAACTCCAGATGGTTATTGACCTTGCCATGGGCACGATCAACCTGATCACGAAGATCAATTCCTGCAAGCAATCGAAGAACAAGCAAGAACAAGGCAAAAGCAATCTAAAATTGTAAATATAGATGAAGTATTGAAAAATTGGGGTTCCGATACAAGGAGCTTGTTAGGCGGCCGTTGAGCACGTCTAAAAGACTCAAAATAGTAGCAAAAGGCTAAACTATCAAATAACCAAAACCCAAGTTATTATGGGGGACTCCCTAGCTATATATAGGAGAAATAGGAGGCCAAAACCGTGCAAGGGGCGTCCAAAACACCACCATGACCGAGTAGGACTCCTATTCTTAGTTGGACTCGGATTTGGAAAGACGACCGAACTTGTTTTGCCGATTTCCGTTGACTCGGAAGGAATTTAGAGGTGGGGCCGGATCCGTTGGAAAGAGGACGACGAAACCTTTCAAACCAGTACTCATAGACCCCAAACACCCTTGTAGATCAAAAGTTATGGTCGTTTGAAGTTGGTGCTGTCCCAGAGGCCGAATTCGAGTTGAACTTGTGCACCGGAAGAATTGGCTTCATGCTTGACGTTTGGGAGTCCTTCTCCTTTGTTCCTAAGGACAATAAAATCATCACAATGATTAAATAGCATTCCATTCATTAAACTATTTGTATGAAAGCCGAGGAACGCATTCACCTGGCTATTGAATTGACGTGCGCGAGTTCGAGTAATTGGCCCTTGTGTTACATTGTTGGTTTCAATTGGGTTTGTGAGCATGGCCGTATCCATGGTAGTGATGTCCTCATCATCCTCCCCTTCTTGCATTTGAGTCGTCCTCGACTCAAGCTCATCATCTTCTTTCAAGTATGTCTTTAAGTTTGGCCAAGCTGGGGGTCGATAAAGCCATGTAGATGGAGCCATCGTAGTAGATGCATACGAAGTAGAGGATGTCGTGATGTGTCGCCAAGTTAATGGTCCTGGCCAAGGTGGGGGTCGATGAAGCCATGCAGTTGATATAATTGCAGCAACACTTGGTAATGACCATATGTATGCATTGTTAGTTCTGTCCATGATGAGCATGGTCTCATCACAGAGGCATGCACAACTGTAGGCGGATGCGCCTGTACGTGCTCGAGATACTCAAATCCTAGACCTTGATTGAATCTACTGATCTTAGATTGGTCTAGGATGAGATTGAGTTTCTTCTTGCCTCCTACAAATTTCTCGAGAGTGCTCATTACGTACTCACACTCCCGAAAAAGTAAGGCACATGAAGAATAGGGGGAAGAAGCAGAAGAAGAGCCTGAAGAGGAAGAACGAACAGCATGTGCATATCTCTCCTTATGCACAGCCGCCTCAATCTTGAGGGCCTCACAAGAAATGCAAGGGGCATTTCTAATCCCAGTAACCTAGGTCTCTAATTTCTTCCTACGCTCCTCATTGATTTTATCCAAATCCCCCTTAATCTCAACACACAACAAGCAACCATTTTGTGACTTATCTGGTAAGTCCTTAGCAAGTTTAGCACAATTGACATTCAAAGCATCATTGTCAAGTTTTAGTTGCTTACAGCCCTCACATGAGCTGACTGGATCCTTAGAACCATGCAATTCAAGTTCATCATTTCTAGAAAATAGCTTCCTAAGGTGAGTGCTCATGTTATCAATTTTAGCAAGTAATTAGAGCCGTTATTACAAGAAGCAGTTGTGTGAGCATGAAGAAAACTAGCATTAGCAGGAATGATTTCAATAGGACTAGTGCTAGTATTCTTCAACCTAAGACCCTCAAGCTCAGAAAGCACACTATCATGCATGGCCCTTAGGTTCTCCAACTCCACAAGAAAAGCATTATAAAGAGTACAGCTATCAGAGTCTCTGGAGGAACATGATTTAAGTGAAGCTAACTCCCGAGACAAGTTACCTATTTCATTCTCTAACTCCACACATATAGCTCTAAATCTAGCATGAAATTTTCCTAACTTGCAGAAAGCATCATTTAGTTGGTCATAGGAGGGTACCTCATCCGTGTCGCTGTACAGCTCGAAGTCATTGACGCTGTTGTTGTCTGCCATGAAGCACATGCCAGAGAAGTTGTCGCCGCCCTTCTTCTCTTGTGGATCATCCTCGCCCTCATCGCTCCATGTCTCCATGTCGGATAAGTCGATGTCGTTGAGTGCGGCGAGGACATGGTGGAAGAGCTTCGTATTCTTTGCGAAGTTGCGGTACTTCTTCATCAGCTCGCGAGCTAGGGACTTCTTGTTGTGGTTCTTGACGGTATAGTCGTTCTTACTCGAACCGCCGGAGTTGTTCTTGCCCTTCTCCATCTTAGGGCAGTTTGCCCGAATATGATTGGGGCCACCACACTTGAAGCATGTGATCGTGCACCCTCTGTTCCTCTCCCTCACTCTCTTGTATGCATGAGAAAATTTGCGGGCCAAAAGAGCTAGCTCATTTTCTAAAAACATATCCAGTTGTTCATCAATTAGCTCACAAATAGCAAAGAGGGAAAAACTAGAAGAAAACTCAGAAATGGATCCAATGGGATCAGTGACCAAAGCCATCGACTGTGATTTCATCTTACGAGGGACAACGTCGATCTCATGAGTCTTGAGACGGGAATAGATTTCATCAAAAGTCAAAGTCGATAGGTTTGTGGTGTCCTTAATGGTGGTCACCTTCATCTCCCAAACCCAAAGATCGTGTGCAGTCAAGAAATGATGAGCGTTCTCCGAGTCAGAGTATGTGCAACCAACTACATGGAGATCACTCAGAATCTTAGTAAAACAACCAACGCACTTATCTAGGATCTCACCAACATGTTTGTAACATCCCAGCATCTAGTATGCCTGAATGTTACCAAACATAGACTAGTTAACATCTAAAAACCACAAATGAAGATAAATTACAGCAAAGGAGCAAATGCTAAAACCAGAAATTTCGGCAGCATCTCCTTTGTTTTTCCATGATTCGGAGCAACAACAAAATACCACATGATATATCATAATGGAAATCATTCAAAGCAGCACTAACAGGTAATAATGTGGCAATTTAAGTCTAACTTAATGAATTTAACCACTCCATGAACCAATACGAAGTAAAGGATGTAATCAAGCACATGAACAACTCATAATCCTAGTTTCGTCACACTAGGCTCATGATCACGACTCCGAAAGGTAAATATTGTCTAATTGTGTGGAAATTATGTGATGAAGTGCCGCTAAGCCCTTTTCCCGCAAGTCGGTGTCAAGGTACCTAAGAAAAATAACATAAACACAAGCGTGAGTTCATCACTCAGCAAGTATATTGCAATGGAGCGTAAAGAGTAAACCACTACCATCATCAAAATATATATATATATACATCATCCTTTAACATCATGATCAATTCATAACCTCATATACAACATCATCTCCATAACAAAGCTCATTGTACAACCACTCATTATCAACATCATGTATGCAATGCAATGCAATGCACATGTCTCCTGGAAGCATATACGGTATTGCTGAGTGCACACCTGTCGACGTGCACCCTCTTCCCCCTTCCATCCCGTAGATGGAGGGTGCCTACTTCTCGCTTCCACTCACCACGTGTGTGGAATCACGAGGTAGGTCTTACAACCATGGCGCTCCGGATTAGTCATAACTTTCTCACCGACCTTACCGGACTAGTTATGACGTTCTCACCGACCAGGCCAGTTTTCATGCCATGTATGCAACATATGCCTTAATCATAAACAATTAATCATTGCCAAGCATCTTAACATACTATTTTCATCATATCATGTACGAACGCTAAGCATGGAAAGATAGCATAACATGGAAACAATTTTGCATCTAATCAAGACAAACAAGCAAACCACATGCTACCCATTCCAATACACTTGCCTCAACCACGGGCGACGGATTGGCGAGAAGTAGAGGGCACTCCCGGGGTCACACCACCTGCAGAACGGTACCACACACTCAAAATCATGCCCACAAAACAATACGCAAACACTCATCTACCCCGATTTCGCAAACTACTCACAAAACCCAAAACAGAGGTTCTGTCCCAACGGGACAGCAGCCTTCGGAAAGCCAAAACTTGGGTTTAACAACTCCAAATCGAGTAAATGAGTACATCATCGCGAAGCTTACGAAATTTCCTAACTTTTTCTAAGTATTGGGAAAAGCTGATTCGGCCTCTAAAGTGGTTTAATCTACAAAACACCGTGATCTGTTCCAATCACGTCACAGTTTTAAACACATTCGGTAAAATGGCCATAACGTTCAAACGGCTGATCGGAATTACACGTTCTTTATTTCCAATTAAAGGTATCGAAGTTATATACAACTTCTTCAGCAGGCGGCTGACCAAATTCCATCTCTAAAATTGTGAAAAGCCTAACCCTAGGTCGGATGCACAATCTGCCCGAAACAGAGAACGTGGCAAACTCTAGATTTCAACCAATCTACCCAATTGCAGCACTACCAATTGATCTAAAAACATGAAATCCACCTCTAAAACACCGCCTAGATCATCCCCAAAAATTACCCATGCCTTACCTCTGCCCGACGAATGACGAACGCCGAAATCCTTCCTCCCGGGTTCCCGATCGTCTTCCTCGCGCCGGAACCGCCGGATCTCCTCATCGCGGAGCTTCCCGAGGGTGGGAACAGCGGGATGGCAAGGTGGGGAGCCCTCCTAGGCTAGCAAGGATGGTGAAGAGGGGAGGGAAGAGGTGGTGGTGCAATGGGGAAGGTGGAGAAGGGGGTGGCGCCCAAGAGGGAGGGGAATAGGGGGCGGCGGCTAGGGTTTCAAAGGGGGCGCACAAGGGGCAGGGGGAGGACGTCCCAAGGCTTAAATTTCTGGTCTCTTCCTCCCTCATGGGCCCAAATCCCCTCCCACTAAAGCCCACGACACGTCCCCTTGGGCCCAATCTCCCCCGGAGAGGCCCAAACTCCCGAAATCGGCCCGGAAAAGCGATTAAACCTCAAATCGTAAAGTTTTACTCTCCCATTTCACGTTTTATAAAGTCACATTCTCTAATTTCACCTTTTACGGTGTCTCGACATCCCGTAGTGTCACAATGTTGTTCAAACTTGTTGTAGTCACGCTTATACTAATCGTGCCTCACCGTCTTGATCTGGGTGGTGCCCTCAAGGTAAGCATCGAGGATCACCCAGATTTGGTGGGCAGATCGTAAGTGAGAGATCCGGTCATACTCACTTCAGCTGAGTCCCTATATAAGGATGTTCCTTGCCTTAGCATTTTCCTCGACGTCAGCTATATTCGTGGCTTTGACATTCTCATCAGTAGGAACCTCATACAGGAGTTTCACCTTCTGCTAAATCAGTAAGCCTTGGGCAGTGATGTTGTAACACCCCGGCATTTAATATGCCCGAATGCTACCAAACATAAGCTAAACAACATCTAAATACCACAATTTATCATAAATTACAGCAAAGGAGCAAATGCTACAAATCGAAATTTCGGCAGCATCTCCTTTGTTTTAACATGAATTAACACAATGTCAATATCATGGCAAGATATATCATAGCACACGACATCTAAATCATCAACATAAATGGACTTATCATCAAATTACGCCAATAATACCATGCTCAACCACTTCATAAGCTATAACGAAGCAAATAAGGAATCACAAGCATGCTAAATTAAACCAAACATTAAGTTTATGGCACAACCCTTAATATCATGTCTCCAAGTGATTAATCATAGAGTATGATTGTGGAGCTACGTGTAGAAGTGTAGCTAAACCCCTTTTTCCCACATGCCGATCTCAAAGTACCTAAAACCACATAAAACACAAGCGTGAGTTCATCACTCAGCAAGTATATTGCAATGGAACAAAAGAACAACTTACATTGCAACAACACACAACATGTTTATCATCTCATTCATAATCACATATCTTTACCATCATCATCATGTATGCAATGCGATGCGATGCTCATATCTCCTTGGAAACTCATACCGGTATGGTTGAATACACACCCGTCGGTGTGCACCCTCTCCCCCCTTCCATCCCGAAGATGGAGGGTGCCTACTCCTCGCTTCCAAACACCACGTGGATGGAATCACGATGTAGGACTTACTCAATGGCTCTCCGGATTAGTCATAACTTTCTCACCGACCTTCCCGGATTAGTTAATAACTTTCTCACCTCCCGGGCCATGTGTCATGCCATGTATGCATATATGCCAACAACATAGATAACTTGTACGTGATAACATGGCATCATAACATAGTGAGCATATTCATCATACCAACGGCAATCATTAAAGCATGGCAAGCTCACATATCATGGAAACAGTTTGCATTTAAACAAGGCAAACAATCAAACCACATGCTACCATTCCAATACACTTGCCTCAACCACGTGCAACGGATTGGTGGGAAGTAGAGGGCACTCCCGGGGTCGCACCACCTGCACATAGGTATCACACACTCACAATCATAACCACAAAACAGCACGCAAACCTTCATCTACCCCGACATTGCCATCTACTCGCAAAACCTAAAAACAGAGGTTCTGTCCCGGCGGGACAGCAGCCTTGCAAAAGGAATAACTTGGGCTCTGGGACTCCGAATCAATTAAACGAGTACATCCTCGCTTAGATTAGGAAATTTCCCAACTTTCTCTAGGTATATGGAAAGACTGATTCGGACTATAAAGTCGTCTAATCTACAGATTACCGTGATCTGTTTCAATTACGTCACAGATTTTAATACGCTCGGTAAAACATCCATAACTTTCAAACGGCTGGGCGGAATTTAACTTTATTTATATCCACAGAAAGATAATTAAATTATCTACAACTTCTTCAACATCCGTACGGACAGACTCGTATTCTAAATCAATGAAAACTCGAACCCTAGCCCGACTGCTCATGCTGTCCCAAAACAGTAACGTGGCAACATCTAGATCTAATCCAAATTACTCCAATCCAGCACCACCAATTGATCTAAAAACTTCATAAACACCCTAAGAACAGTACCTAGATCAACCCCAAGGAACCCCATGATCATACCTTTGCCCGACGAACGAAAACCCCAATCGATCTCCTCGCTCCACGCTCCTCGCTCCTCGCTCCTCGGGATGAATCCTCGAGGTTGCAAGGGTGGGGAGGCCACCCTAGGGAAGCAAGGGGGTGGAGGAGAGGTGGGGAGGTGGAGAGGTGGAGGGCAAGGGGGCGCACGGCTAGAGGGGGGTGGGGGCGGCTAGGGCTAGGGGGGTGGAGAGGGGGCGCAAGAGGGGAGGTGGGGGCACAATTGGGGGGAGGTGGGGCGCAAGGGGCAGCAAGGGGGGCTTTTTACCAGCCCCTACTCTGAAATCTAGTCCTACAAGGAGTCCTAATCCATCCCACCAAAGCCCACAACCCCCCTTTAAGGCCCAAAATCCCCCGGGAAGGCCCAAAACCGCGGAAACGGCCTGGAAACAATATAAACCTCCAAATCCTATGGTTTTAACCTTATTTCCACATCTCATACTGTTTTTGACCATATCATACACGTTAAATAAGGTTACGACACTCCGTGGTGTCACATTCTTCCCCACTTCAACGGGATTCGACCTCGAATCCGAAGGACGCCAAAATCAACAACAAAGTCCGCAAGGGACAAAAGGCTTCACAGCAGCACAAAACATTCGCACAACGACAAAAGCCGGAACAAATGACAAACAAGTTCTCAAAACCAACAATTGGCGAGAAAATGTTGATTTAGCTCAACAAAGTGCAACCTCACACGGTTCCACCTTCACTTCAATACCCAAAAAGACCACGAAAGAAAACGGTCTCACACTCCTCATTCGATACATTCCTTGGCACTAAAGTGCCTGATGCCTTAAGCAATGCTACTCTCCAAAAGAACACGACTTCAACCGCTAGAACCCTCTCTACTGTGGTTTGCCGTATTCAAGATGACAACGAACCAGGCGAGGCACTACACTCCAAGACAACCCATTGTTTGAACAAACGGGGTTAAAACCATGCAAAAGATTGATCTTTTACAAAAGACCAATACCCACCACTAACATCAAAAGGAGAAGGCTTTCTTTAAAACCAAGGTTCTTAAAACCCGCGAGAACAGTAACAACCGAAGAAAAACGCTACGGTTGACTCAACTCGCTCATAGATCAGTGACAAAAGATCCGATACACTTCGAAAAGGAAAAGCAATTACTAGCAACCACCAAGTGGTCCACTAGTAACTTAATCAACCCTACCGAGGAACACATCAACGACACAATACCCCAAGAAGGTTTGCATTGAGTCCAACACAACCTTCCTTTACTCTTCACTTTTAAACTATTTTCGATCAACTACTAGTAACACTTAATAACTGAGGTCATTAACCACCCACACTGGATTTCTCTCTCTAAGAAGGTCTCGCCCTCAGGCTCTTCCACTCAAAGGACTAGAACAAAGATTACAACCATTGGTAAGATCAATCACAAACCATGAACCCAATTGATCCCCATGCATAACTTTGAATCCAATGCACTACAATCACTTTGGAAAGGATTCGACAACAACCAAAGAGCATTCAGTTTTAACTTTCTAATCCAAGATGCAAAGGAAACACAAATCTCCTACACCACAACCAACATACCAGAAATTCGTCATTGTTTCTTTTCATACTAGAAAGAAATGGACATCTCGATTCATAACATGAATGCAAACTTTTCAAGAGCACTCCGGATTAGTCATGTATCCATATATGACTTTCTCACCGACCTGGCTCAACGACTCCTTTATCATTAGACATCGATAAACGATGTCATGTTTCCTTTTTCACCATTCATTCATCATGTAACAGCCAGTACTGAATAGTCATTCACCAAAAGACTTCTTCCTCGGTATCACATGATTAAAACACAAATAACATCGATGATTGCGGAAATTCATATGGACTGTGACGGCCTCATCGTTAGCAGGAAAAGCACCACGTCATATCATAACCCTCCAACAATTGGAAGCTAAATTTGCAACCTCACATTCTAACCAACATCAACATTTTGGAAAAGAGCAACGATTCCAAAGTCAAACATCTGCACACACAACCGCCACAAATTTTCTCAAAGAGAAAGGGAAACTCATTTCCAAAAAGAACACTTTACCAACAAAAAAAACACTGATGAAATATCCCTGAAATCCATCTTTTTGAAGCACACGCAAACACTTAGACGCATTTTTCAAATAACTCCAGCTATAGCCAAATAGAGTTGCACATCAAGGGCTTAACTCAAAAAGTTTTCCAACACAACCCGTTATGACCATCTGCTTCCTTTTAAATATTCATTCCAAAGATAATTAAGTGCGATCGCGAAGGAGCGCGATCCACTCAAGAACTTTTGGGTGTAAATCCATACTCATAACACAAACTAAACAAGTTAGCCAAATCGAAAGGTTGGCACCCATCACTACGAGTTTTAGGAAAAACTCGGCAACACAACACAGGGAATACCTTGACCGAACGCATTCAACCAAAAATGGCAAACAACCAAACCAGTTTAAAAGCTTTTAAACACAAGCTCAGCATAAAAAGAACCATCTCTGGTATTCCACTACGCTTTCCATTAAAGGCTTCAATAATCACTATTTACTCCTTGAGGAGCCCCATCATGATTCAACCAAAACTACACAACAGGTTCTTTCTCTAATTACCTTTCCCAACACTTATAAATAAAGTTTATGATGCTTATCAACAAGACATCGAACCACCACTACCTCATCCTAATCTCCACAGACACACAGACAACAATTAACATCATATTCTCAAGTTAAAGCATACTACTTAAACAAATACTTTAGCCTGATCAACCTATTAATTTTTATACCATGCATACATCAATTTCTCAGCATTCGAAACTTAATCAATTAATCAATGATTTCAACAAGTGAATATCATCTCCACAAGACAAAAATTCGTAAACATGATTCTAAGGTATACACTCATTAAGGATTAAATTCTACAACATGTTAATTATCCATGGTTCACTCCATCACAACATGTTATAATAACCTCCATTTTAACAATGGCTTCCAAGAAGTAATCTAAACAATTACCACCACTACTAAGTCATCAATATCAATAAATGGGCATAATCATAAAAACAACTACATTGTTTTTAGTTACACTATCTATATATCATAACAAATTGTCGCTACCCAACATACTCCAACTATTAAAATAAATTTAATAGGTTAGACCATCCCAATGCTTTAGCAATATTATAAACAGCAAATCCTATGTCTTCACAATTGACATCGATACTAGCATTATAGGAACACAACTGCACTTCCAAGTATACTAATAGTTTGCAACATAATAAATAACAACTTTAATCAACTTCCAAGTTAAAGTCACTAGCCAACACGATTAAATTTCTCTATTAACACTTTACATTAGAACATCTTTAAATAACCGGTAAAGTTTCCTTAACAATTTCAGTAGTATACATCATATTAATGTTCTCACTACGCGTCAAGGTTTAAAACTTTAAACACTATCAATGGTCATCTTCTCATTAAGTAAAAGCAGCATGCTACCTCATATTTAACATAAAGCTACAAATTATAAGCATGAACAGTCACACATTTAATCATTTTTGCTATAGAGTAATCTACAACACGAGGAATTCATTTAATCTTAAGCTAAAGATAAACAATTACATTTAATTGATTCAACTCACCAATTAACTTAGGAGTACACCAATTCCATAAACCACTGTAACACCCCGGCATTTAATATGCCCGAATGCTACCAAACATAAGCTAATCAACGTCTAAATACCACATTTAAACATAAATTCCAGCAAAGGTACATATGCTAAAAACCGATATCTCGGCAGCATCTCCTTTGCTTTTCCATGAGTTAACACAATAACACAATCATGGCAAGATATATCATGGCACACGACATCTATAACATCAACATAAATGGACATAACATCAAATTACCCAAAAAAAACTACGCTCAACTACTTCATAACCTATAACGAAGCAAATAAGGAATCACTAGCATGCTAAATTAAACCATACATTAAGTTTAAGGCACAACTCTTAATATCATGTCTCCAAGTGATTAATTATGGACTATGATGGTGGAGCTACGTGTAGAAGTGTAGCTAGACCCCTTTTTCCCGCATGCCGATCTCAAAGTACCTAAAAACAACATAAAACACAAGCGTGAGTTCGAAAACTCAGCAAGCATATTGTAATGGACAACAAGATCATTTACAAGACAATAATACCTTACATCACATATAACATCTCATACTTGAGCACATAACAACATCATCATCATTAAATATGTATTGCAATGCAATGCAATGCAATGTTATGCTCATATCTCCTTGGAAACTCATACCGGTATGGTTGAGTACACACCCGTCGGTGTGCACCCTTTCCCCCTTCCATCCCGAAGATGGAGGGTGCCTACTCCTCGCTTCCATTCACCACGTGGATGGAATCACGATGTCGGTCTTACTCAATGGCGTTAGGACTAGTCATAACTTTCTCACCGACCTTCCCGGACTAGTTATGACTTTCTCACCGCCTCGCCCCATCTCATGACATGCATGCAACTATGCCAATTATCATATCTCATTTGTACATAAACATATGGCATCATGTCATAGTACACATAAACACATGGCATCGAATCATGATAAGTATAGACACATAGCATCATATCATGATAATCATACTCAATATATCATTGGAAAACAGCAAGCATGGCAAGTGATCATAGAAAGTATTCAATCTTTCATCTAATCTCCACAAGCAACCAACGATTCCGCTATACATTACAACACACTTGCCTCAACCGCGGGCGACGGATTTGTGGGAAGTCGAGGGCACTCCCGGTGTCACACCACCTGCACATAGGCATCACACACTCACAATCATGCCCACAAAACAGTGCGCAAAACCCCATCTAACCCGACATTGCCCACTACTCGCAAAACCTAAAAACAGAGGTTCTGTCCCGACGGGACAGCAGCCTTGCAAAAAGCATAACTTGAGTTCTAGGACTCCGAATCAATTAAACGAGTACATCCTCGCGTAGCTTAGAAAATTTCCCAACTTTCTATAGGTTTTAACACGCTCGCGTAGCTTAGACTGATTCGGACTCTAAAGTCGTCTAATCTACAGATTACCGTGATCTGTTCCAATTACGTCACAGATTTTAACATGCTCGGTAAAACAGCCATAACTTTCAAACGGCTGATCGGAATTTAACGTGCTTTATGTACACGGAAAGATAATTAAATTATCTACAACTTCTTCAATATCCATACGGACAGACTCGGATTCTAAATCGACGAAAACTAGAACCCTAGCCCAACTGCTCATGCTGTCCCAAAACAGTAACGTGGCAACATCTAGATCTAATCCAAATTACTCCAATCCAGCACCACCAATTGATCTAAAAACTTGATAAACTCCCTAATAACAGTACCTAGCACATCCCCGAGGAGCCCCATGATCATACCTTTGCCCGACGCACGAAAACTCCAATCGATCTCCTCGCTCCTCGCTCCTCGCTCCTCGCTCCTCGCACCTCGCTCCTCGCTCCTCGGATGGATCCATGAGGATGCAGGGGTGGGGAGGTCACCCTAGGGCAGCAAGGGGGGTGGAGGAGAGGTGGTGTGCAATGGGGAGCAATGGGGCGCCATGGGGGCAAGAGATGGGGCGGCTAGGAGGTGGAGGGAGGAGGAAGGGTGGCGGCTAGGGTTAGGGGCGCATGGGGCAGGGGTGGACGCCCCAAGGGCTGGTGGGGAGCCCTTTTAACAGCCCCCACACCCAAACCTAGTCCGTTACGGAGACCTACTCCATCCCACCAAAGCCCACCAAGGCCCAAACTCCCCCGGGAAGACCCAAAACCCCGGAAACGGCCCGGAAAAGCTATTAACCTCCATATCCTATAGTTTTAACCTTAATTCCACATCTCATAATGTTATTAACCTTATCATGCACGTTAAATAAGGTTACGACACTCCGTGGTGTCACAACACTTCAAAAGGCCCAAAAACGCGAGTAAACCTCTAGCCGTAAGATTTTCTTCTCTAATTTCACAATCTGTAATGTCACACCAAAACGTAGTGTCACAACCACATTATTACATACTACGTAAAGTGCTAAACAACCCTTTTCACTTTGGACAAACAGGATGCAACTCAACTTTAAAGATAACCACAACTCAAGATCAAGATCGAACACCGATAGACAGTTTCTCTTTTCCAGGCAAGGAAGAAAAACAAAACTCCAACAGAAATGCAGGAGAGCTCAACTCTCAAATTCCTGACTTTGATAACCCAAAACTCTTCAGGAAATCTCAAGATCTATACTTCCAAGAAGGAAGAAGGATGCACTAGGGAAAAACCAAATGTTCAACCAAATCTTTTCCGATAAAGATTCAAAACTTAGCTCCACCCAACCTAAGGTCGGCACTAGGAGAAACTTCAACTCTTTTCTGAGATAGGGAGACAACAATCGCAAATGTTTCCTCCCCAAGACAATCCACAATAACCCGCAAATCGGATGTCAAAGCAAAATTGCGACCAAAAGACGCGCAACACAAAACTCTTTTTCTTCGTCTTCAACCAAGGACGACAAAACCATGAACAGCCTACGGAACAATTCACGTAAACCCAACACTTTTCATTTGATTTCAAACAACTAAAGCCAAGAAAAACAACAAAAACCGACCGTCAGAACGGTAAAGAACATACGAAGGAATCCACCACTGGCTCTTCTCTTTGACTCTAATCAACTACCCGATCTACGATAGAAAGGGTAAGCACTCTTCTCCCACAGGGGTTAATCGTTCTTCGGTGATGGCGCTAACTGGCCACACCGTCAAACCACACCCTTACTATGAACAAAAAGAGGTGACCGAAACCCTTCGGCACCACAACCCCATTTTATCACAACAACAAGAACAATTTAATCGATTATCTCATAACATAGCACATGCATCATCAAATGAAGCATTCAACATCAAAGCTTAAATATAACATTTAAGCGTAAGGAAGCGATACCCATACCCTTTCCTACTGTGCATCCATGTGTGTCAAATTTTAGATTAGTTATTCCACTTACACAAGTTTTAATGTTGCTATCCTATGACAAAGTTTTAAGTATAACCTAAGCCATGTTTCTAGGTTGTTCCACATCAAAATTTTAGTTAACCCTATGGTATTTCACTAAATTCATACACCACGGACCTGAAGCCCGCTCTGATACCAACTGTAACACCCCGGCATTTAATATGCCCGAATGCTACCAAACATAAGCTAAACAACATCTAAATACCACAATTTATTATAAATTACAGCAAAGGAGCAAATGCTACAAATCGAAATTTCGGCAGCATCTCCTTTGTTTTAACATGAATTAACTGTAACACCCCAAAATTTTGCTTTTCTTAAATTCATGTGTGATTTGGCACTTTGGTGAATTTTTGGAATTTTCTGGAATTTATTTGGATTTATTTGGAATTTATTTGAATTTATTCCATTTTGAAATAATTAAAGAATTTAATTTTGCAAATAAAATTTTGTTGGAAATATTTTATTTGAGTCCAAAATGATCCAAAATATTTTCCAGAATTTTTCTGGAATTTTTCTGAGTCATTTGCTATTTTTAAATGAATTAAATGAATTACTGGGAATTATTTTAATTATTAAATCGCTGGAAAATGCGAGTGGGTTTGTACTGTTCATCCGACCGAGCCCGAGTCAGACTCGAGTTCGAGTCCGACCCGAACCCGACCTGAGCCAGTTGACCCAACCGAACCCGTTCAACCCCAATCGATCCCAACCGTTGGATCCAGATCCAACGGTCAGGATCATTTCGCTGGCGGATAACGGCAAATACCGAGCCATCCTCGTGCCGATCGCGCTTAATGTGGACGGGCCGCGATTTCGTCGTCTCCGCCGGATCCGAAGCCGGAGTTCTCCGCCGCCGTCAGTGTCAACCTCGGTTTCGCTTACACTAAGGCCGAGGCCCTTTAAATACGCCGCCACCGCTTATCGGAAGCGCACAACCAGACGCACTCCGAGCCCCTTCTCACCTCGCTCGGCCGCTGCCGTCGTCCGCAATTGCTCGCCGGAGTAGAGGAAGTCTTCCGCCGCGGTTTCGTTGATCTCCGCCGCCTCGCCGTTCTCCGACGCCACCAAGCCCAGCCCGAGATCGCCGTGTCGCGCCGCGCCTGGGAGTGCCAGCCTTCACGCCGGAGTTGCACGGAAACGCCGCACGGGAGGTCGTCGTCTTCGTCTCCGGTCAAGCCAACGCCGCCGCGCCGCCATCAGCCCTCGCGAACTCGGACAGCCGTCCGATCAAGATCTGACCGTCACGGTGAGATCACGTTTAGATCCTCGGATCTAATCCCAGCCGTTGGATCTAGATCCAACGGTCCAGATTGGCCACGTTCACCCCAGAACGTGCGTCACCCGATCCAATCTGGGCCGTTGATTTTCGAATCAACGGCCGAGATTGTGCCACGCGTCGGGAAGCTTGACCGCCGCGGTCAGCGCACCCGCGCGTGAGACGCTGACACGGCGGGCCCGCGCGTCAGCGGGACAGCGGAACCGCACCATGACGTCATCGCTGACGTCACGGTGGGGGCCCGCTTGTCAGCAGCTGCCCCAGCAGTGTGCTGACGTCAGCAATGACGTCATCTGTAGGCCCCACCTGTCAGCGACCGTGAGCCATGGACCGAGTCCACGGTGGACCGAGCCAAACCGTGGACCACGTCCATGGACCGGCTGACGTCAGCCGCCCAATCAGAGGCTGCCACGTGTCTAGGCTGACGCAATAATTAATTTCCGAAAAAGAAAATGATTTATTAATTCGAATAATGATTTCAGATTTTGTTCCAAATTTCAAACGCTTATAACTTTTGCGTTTCAACTCCGATTTGAGTGATTCAAATTTCTAAATTTGTATAAAATTCAGATCTACTCAAATATGAATTTTATTTAATTTTTGGACTAAAGTTTTTCTCTGTAATATTATTTAATTGATTATTTAAACTTTAATAAATCATAACTTTTGCATTTTAACTCCGATTTGAACGATTCCAGTTCGTAAAAATCCAGAAAATTATGTTCTCTCTGTTTATGGATTTTATTTGGAGTTTTGGGATGTTTTTGCCTATTGTTTATTTGTGTATTGCTATTTGCACGCTTTACGAGTAGACGTTGAAGTGCCTGAAGGATTCGAAGGAGAAGTGTTGACTCAGGATCCAACTCAAGACCAAGAACAAGTACTCTTTGAAGGCAAGTTATGCTTTGATCATGTTGATCCCATTTTGAAATCTATTTTGGTTCAAATTATTGCATGCTAGTTCAATTAGAAAATACTTTACTTAAATATGGGAGATTAGATAAATACCAAATTCTTTGTATGACACCTTGATTAATTAAATATGTGCCATGACCCCTTGTCACCCTAGTTGTGGTTTACTAGTTGGACATAATCAAATTGCCAACATGGGTTTTAGACCGTTGTAGTGTATTGCTTAGACACGCTACGTGCTCATGACATGAATTTGGACAATCAAATGTTAATATTGACTTAATGATATATTGAACCTGTTTTGGAAAGGTATCATGTGATGTTGATAGCACGTGGTGCTTGGTAATCAAGCGGGGTTTTGATAAATAGTTTTCGGCCAGGGCATGTGGCAAGAATGATCAGGTGGGCGGTGTGGCCTTGGGGATGTTGATTTGGTTCTTCGGGTAGTCTTGCCCTGGTCACCCTAAGGACTTAACCTTGCAAGCCTTTGAACTGGGTCTAACGTGCAACCACATGTCTCAGAATGGGACGGACCTAGTTGACTAAGTTGCTAATAACGCACTGTGGGACCTCGGGAGGTCAACTACACCCTTTGTGTAAGTTGTACGGGGAGCGTCTGGGTGAGGCCAGGTACCCATCTAACGGTTGATTGGCCTAGACTTCGCCTTAGCGAAGGGAAGGGTTAGTGCTTAATAACCGGGAGGACCACTTGTATTGTTAGAGGTTTCAAAGACTTTGTTACGGAACTCGCCTTTGTGGTGTTTGACTGTATCTTGTGGGTAAAGTGCATAACCTCTGCAGAGTTTGGAATCTATTCGAATAGCCGTGTCCGCATGATATTGGACATCGCCGGGAATTACTGATCAAGGGTTAGATTTTCTCAAAAATAACTTTGGTTTGAAAAGTTGGGTTGGTTTAATAATGAAGATGATGGAAATGTGGTTTAGGATGGGGAAAAATGTTTATTAAACTTCTTGAAAAGTTATTTACGCTTTACTTATTTCTACCGCTGAATCTACTTATATTACTTGTCAAAAGCTGTTTCTTGCAAATATACCTTGAGCTATTCCTTTGTACCAAGCCATGCATATAGTATATTAGCTTGCATTACGTGCATGACTTCTTTGGGTACCAAGTACTCACCCTTGCCTCAACACAACACCAGTTGAAGAGGAGACTACGCCACTTCGGAGGAGGAATTCCAAGAGGATCCGTCTACTTAGGGATGCGAGCCCGATCGGTTGCCTGTGGTATCTTTGGATGGCGCCACAAGCTATTTGATTTTCATTGCTATTATTTTTCTCTGAATAAGTTTCGCCTTGCGAGGCATACATTTGTAACTTGGCCATAAGGTCGAGTAACCACTTTGGTTATTTAAATAAAGTACTTTGATAATATCGAATGGTATGATTGTGATATTTACCAATGTTAAGACTGTGTGCACTAGCGCGTTCTTGGACTAGTGCTGAATACACAGAGGGTCCGGATTTGCAAATTCGGGGTCCCGACATTAACACAATGTCAATATCATGGCAAGATATATCATAGCACACGACATCTAAATCATCAACATAAATGGACTTATCATCAAATTACGCCAATAATACCATGCTCAACCACTTCATAAGCTATAACGAAGCAAATAAGGAATCACAAGCATGCTAAATTAAACCAAACATTAAGTTTATGGCACAACCCTTAATATCATGTCTCCAAGTGATTAATCATAGACTATGATTGTGGAGCTACGTGTAGAAGTGTAGCTAAACCCCTTTTTCACGCATGCCGATCTCAAAGTACCTAAAAACCACATAAAACACAAGCGTGAGTTCATCACTTAGCAAGTATATTGCAATGGAACAAAAGAACAACTTACATTGCAACAACACACAACATGTTTATCATCTCATTCATAATCACATATCTTTATCATCATCATCATGTATGCAATGCGATGCGATGCTCATATCTCCTTGGAAACTCATACCGGTATGGTTGAGTACACACCCGTCGGTGTGCACCCTCTCCCCCCTTCCATCCCGAAGATGGAGGGTGCCTACTCCTCGCTTCCAAACACCACGTGGATGGAATCACGATGTAGGACTTACTCAATGGCTCTCCGGATTAGTCATAACTTTCTCACCGACATTCCCGGATTAGTTAATGACTTTCTCACCGCCCGGGCCATGTGTCATGCCATGTATGCATATATGCCAACAACATAGATAACTTGTATGTGATAACATGGCATCATAACATAGTGAGCATATTCATCGTACCAACGGCAATCATTAAAGCATGGCAAGCTCACATATCATGGAAACAGTTTGCATTTAAACAAGGCAAACAATCAAACCACATGCTACCATTCCAATACACTTGCCTCAACCACGTGCAACGGATTGGTGGGAAGTAGAGGGCACTCCCGGGGTCGCACCACCTGCACATAGGTATCACACACTCACAATCATAACCACAAAACAGCACGCAAACCTTCATCTACCCCGACATTGCCATCTACTCGCAAAACCTAAAAACAGAGGTTCTGTCCCGGCGGGACAGCAGCCTTGCAAAAGGCATAACTTGGGCTCTGGGACTCTGAATCAATTAAACGAGTACATCCTCGCTTAGATTAGGAAATTTCCCAACTTTCTCTAGGTATATGGAAAGACTGATTCGGACTATAAAGTCGTCTAATCTACAGATTACCGTGATCTGTTCCAATTACGTCACAGATTTTAATACGCTCGGTAAAACAGCCATAACTTTCAAACGGCTGGGCGGAATTTAACTTTATTTATATCCACGGAAAGATAATTAAATTATCTACAACTTCTTCAACATCCGTACGGACAGACTCGTATTCTAAATCAATGAAAACTCGAACCCTAGCCCGACTACTCATGCTGCCCCAAAACAGTAACGTGGCAACATCTAAATCTAATCCAAATTACTCCAATCCAGCACCACCAATTGATCTAAAAACTTTATAAACACCCTAAGTACAGTACCTAGATCAACCCCAAGGAACCCCATGATCATACCTTTGCCCGACGAACGAAAACCCCAATCGATCTCCTCGCTCCTCGCTCCACGCTCCTCACTCCTCGCTCCTCGGGATGAATCCTCGAGGTTGCAAGGGTGGGGTGGCCACCCTAGGGCAGCAAGGGGGTGGAGGAGAGGTGGGGAGGTGGAGAGGTGGAGGGCAAGGGGGCGCACGGCTAGAGGGGGGTGGGGGCGGCTAGGGCTAGGGGGTGGAGAAGGGGCGCAAGAGGGGAGGTGGGGGCGCAATTGGGGGGGAGGTGGGGCGCAAGGGGCAGCAAGGGGGGCTTTTTACCAGCCCCTACTCTGAAATCTAGTCCTACAAGGAGTCCTAATCCATCCCACCAAAGCCCACAACCCCCCTTTAAGGCCCAAAATCCCCCGGGAAGGCCCAAAACCCCGGAAACGGCCCGGAAACAATATAAACCTCCAAATCCTATGGTTTTAACCTTATTTCCACATCTCATACTGTTTTTGACCATATCATACACGTTAAATAAGGTTACGACACTCCGTGGTGTCACAGATGTATGACTCCATTGGAGACTACGAAAAAGGAAAATCAACACCAGCAAAAATTGGAGGCTTAGTGAAGTACTTGTCCGTCGCCATGGCTCTTGAGACCGATCAACGTCTACGAAAAAAGCAAAAACTAGCTCTAATAACAATTGAAATATCAAGATGGTGATTAGAGGGGGTGAATGATCCCAAAATAAAATTTCCCCATGTACCGGACAAATACAAATCAACTGAACAACTCACTAAAAGCAATGAAGCACAATAGAGCAAAATTAGCCAAGCCTGCTCAGGACAATACTATTGCAGGTGTATGGGTGGTAGTGCTGGACCTTCGGTACTACCTTTTGTGAACAGTGGTAGTGCCGGGCTCAAGAACCGAGCACAGAACCAGGCAGAAAACAGCATGACCTTGAGTCCAAAACAATGGATCTTTTAATCTACCAGTCTAAAGCTCACGAAACTTGGTAGATATCTTCTCAAGGATGTCAGGAACTTGTTCTAATAATCAATCCATTGGATTAACATCAAAGTTTCAACCTTTCTTGAATCAAAGGAAGATTGTACCAAGAAGAGGCAAAAACCAAAAATTGTGATCTCGACTTGCTTGTGGGTTTTTGGTGATCAAGATGATCTTGGTACTCTTCCCAATTATCCTAGCAAGATAGAGCACAACAAAAGAAAACTTCAAACACAATCTACAAGAAAATCATCGAGGAAGAGCAAAGAGACCAATTTGAGGGAGAAACTGAGAGAAGTGTAGCCTAGATGATTGGGACATTATCTAAGGAAGATTCATCCGTCAATCATTCATCATTGGCTCAAAAACCACAAGCATTTAGAAGGAGGGGAGGCAAATCCAAATATACAAAAATTAAATGCTTGAAAGTAAATACTAAATTTAAATTGCATAAAATAAAGATATAATGTAAATGCGAATTTAAATTTAGAAGAATGAGAAGGAATTTTTTTCTTTCTTTTCTTTGGAAGATTTTTACAAAGCCTCACTTCATGTGGGCAAAGTTCGAAGGAGTAACCAAAATCCTCTATTTATAGTGTCCATGGGTCATCCTCCACCCTTGGATGGGTTGATTCAATCCTAGGCTAACCCCCAAGAGTCAGGATTTGATCTCACACACTTACCTATTAGGCTAACAACCCGAAACCCACTTACAAACGGTTTTATCCACTAAGCTAACTTGACTGCTACTCTAACTCATAAAACCCATGATCCAATGGATTTCTTAACCCGGTAGCTTCAAGCCAGTATCCTCTAGGTTCCCTTGACTCTTTGAATTGCACCCGTTCTATCTCTGGCCATCTTTCGTGGAACACCGGCCCTCCGGACCTTCGGTGCACCTCGCCTAATCTCGGCCATCCTTCGCCTCACCATGACGTTGGATCGAAGCCCTGCAATCAACAAAGACAAGGAAACACCTCACATAGCATTGTCCAACAATAATATACAATAATCATTCAAGAACAAAAATCAAAATGTTCTTCGTAGTTCAAAGTCAGCACTACTAGCCTTTGGGAACCGGTAGTAATGCTCGGTCGGCACTACTGCTCCCAAAGGCCGGTAGTGTCGCTCGCTCTAATTCTCGCGCGAAGGCCCTCTCTGGAAAATAACTACAGCAGCCTCTGCGCCAGTAGTACCACTCGGTCAGCACTACCGCTCCCAGAAGTCGGTACTACCACTCAGCTCAAACTAGAGGTGAAAGCATCTTGCCCCCCCCCCAATTCTCTAATTATGCTTCTTTCAATTTTGGTGTTGATGACCAAGATAAATAATCCCTATGAAGTGAAGTTTTGTTAGAACAAAAGGATAGAGGCTAAGGACTCTGTTTACTAGTTCAGACTTGGAATTTGTTTCAAGTCATATAGCTAAGTTTTTTCCTTTCTAGCCGTACTATTAAGAGGGATTATGAACAAGTAAGAACCTTGATTCCTAAGTCTAAATCTTGTCAATATTACTTGGAGTAAAAATCACATCATATTTTATCTTGATAACACTGAGTATGTTTCACGCCGGACCAGCTTTTTCAGTCCGGCGCTAAAACCCTACTTAAAAAATTCTCATACCTAGCATACACCGTTCAAGCCGGACCAAGTTTTGTGGTCCGACGCAGTAATCTGAGTACGTTAAAAATTGAACCGTGCGTATTCTATTTACGCCAGACCATGTTTTCAAGTGTGCTCTGGACCAACTTTTTTGGTCTGATGCAAACTCAAAGTCTTAAATTGCTATGTACGCCAGACCAAGTTTCGGTCCGACGCAAGCTAATAGTCTAAAGAAATTACGACGGACCAATTTATGTCAAATGCATGTGTACGCCGGACCAACTTTTTCGGTCCGGCGCAAATGCCCTTTTACGACGGACTGGTTTTTTCGGTCCGGCGTAAATGGGGACTTTTCTGAATTTGGTCCGTCACACCTTGATCATATTGAAAATCTTTGTAATCATTGTCCGTGGCGTATTGAATTTGTTTATTTTGTCATTCTGACAAATTCCAACCGCTAGTAAATGCTGCAACGGTTATTTCTCTGTTTTGTGGGCTATATAAGCTTGTCAGGACCCTTCTTCAGACAACTTTTTGCATCTCTTTGCCATCTAGCACTCTTGAGCTCAAAAGCATTCAAAGAGACTGAACTTCACTGTTCATAAAACCTTCAGAAGTGATTTTCTCTCCAAGCTTAGTCTAGACACATTGTAAATCTTGTGAACCAAGAGTTTGATCTTGTGTTTAGTCTGTTACTCTTGGAACTTAGTTTTCCTAGATGGCTTGTGGATTCTTGGTGCGACCTGTCCAAAGAAAATTGTGGAAGGTCATCACTGATTGTAAAGGGTTCGAAACTCACCTCATGGTTTGGTGAAAGAGTTACCTAGTGGATACCAAAGCTAGTGGTTTAGCTTTTGGTGAAGCAAAACTTCTAGTGAAGTGCTCTAACGGGGACGTAAGAGTGTTATCTCTGAACCTCGGTGAAAAACCTTCGTCTCTTCTGTTCTTTGTCTTCTGAACTTATTTTTTCTGGGCTCTAGGCTCTGTTGTCAGTTTTTATTCAGTTTCCAGTCTTTTAGTTCTGTAATTCCTTTTTAAAAAATTAAGAAAAGCCTATTCACCCTCCTCTAGGCTCATCCTCGATCTTACAAGAGGAAGCATCAGCAGGCCGGAACTACCGCCGCATGGGTCCGGTAGTGCCACAAGTCAGTACTACCACCTCCTAAAGCCGATAGTGCTGCCCGACACTAACACAACTCAAATTGCTTCAAATTGAAAATCCAATTCAAGTCAAACTCAAACCTGAGCTATCCTATATCTAATAAAGTCAAATACTCATTATAAACATGGATGAACCTCCACATGGTCCTTCAAAATATGACACAGCGGAGACCGTCGCAGAATAAAGTTATGCCAGGATCAGCTAAGGAAAACAGCAGTGTGCACCAGTAGAATCTTTCACCGTTTAATAGATGGTACCTTATTGATAGGGCACATATAGTGCTTCCTTAGGTTTGGCTATGTGTATACTGCACCGTTGAAAGTTTAAGCTCCATTCATTTGGTTTTGGTATTAATGGCAAACCTAATTATGAGACTAACCCTTTTGATAATCATAATATTGATTAATCTCAATTGTTAATTAATAACAATCTTCTTGTGAGACTAACTCTTTTGTTGAGTTTAATTCTTATTAATCTCATTTTGATGAAAATATGGAAATATCAAAAGCGCGCATTCGAATTCATATTATCATATCTTGTTGCATTCTTTTGATATAAAATTCATGATCATATTAATAAATCCAAATATGAGACTAACTTATTTATCGAGTATGTTTTTGATTAGTCTCATCTTATTGAAGAATGGAAATCTCAAAGATATGCATCCAACGTAATTTTATTGTTTCTAGATGCATTCTTTGGATTCAAGATAAAGGGTGAATTCCACCATTGTTTCAATTTTAAGATGGGCATAATATTTCAATTCCATATATACATGAATGCACACATTTAGGGGGAGTGCATACTTTACCTTGAAGTTTCAATAGTATTAATCTCTTTCATCTTGCCACATAAATTAAGGATCTTTACTTTGAAATAAATCCTTGAGTATATAAAACTTGTGTAGTTGTAGTATACTCTTGATAATATAGGATAAACTCCAAAGAAATCTCAAATTGAATATGTGCATATTGGCTCAAGTTTAATTATGTATGTGCACACATTTAATAGAGTTTATTCTATTTTTATGGTCTCAATAATATTGATCCCTTTCCATTATTCCATATCAATTGGATCATTACTTTGAAACCCATCAAATCGAGTATATGAAGGTTTCATAGTTGAAATATACTCATAACAATTTAAATTTTGTTCAGTTGTCATTCAATCATCAAAAAACTAGATCAATGGATCTATGCTCTCCATGTGTTGATGGTTTGCTTTGTTGATTAAGGACAATCGAAAGTGCTTGAGTATATGAAGCTTTAGTAGCACTAATATACTCAAGACAAAAATAAATCTTAACCATTTGTCTTTGGGTTGTAGTCAATCATTAAAGGAGTAAGTCAAAGGATCTTTAGGGCATCCATTATATGTTAATTGAGTGCATTGATGGTTGAGACAACAGTATATGTTAGACTAATATTTTCCTTGAGGTTGTGGAAATAGGTTAAGTCCAATAAGATGAAGACTTTGGATGATATCATGTGTTGATGAGCATCAAGGATGGATCCCGAAGAGAAGGGAGTTTATCATGTGTTGATGAACAAGATGAAGACTTGGACTCGGAGAGATGATAATAATCATCAAGCAAAAACTCCAAGTGGTTGCATAAGGCAAAAGTATAACTAACATAGGGCTAAGGATGTGTCCTAGTCTTTTACCGGTCTTAGTGTTTGGTTGGAAGACCGGATTGCTAGTTAGGTTGCCGTACTATTAAGAGGGGTCGAGTCTTATAGCTTGTGTTTTATCATGTGTTGATGGCTCAATCCCGTTTGCTCTAGCTCATTCTTTGATGTGGTTTTTGCATGGACCTAATATTTGCAAATGTGTTTTGCAAATAGTTGTAGCTCATGCTTGCTATTTTATTGGCGTGCTCTTTGTGTGGAGCTAAGATTTGCAAATATGTTGTGCAAATGATGAAAGCTCATGCATTTGGTTTTCTTGACTTGTTCGTTGCATGACGCTAGTATTTGCGAATGTGTTTTGCAATTAGTTAGATCTCATGCACTTGGTTTTTTAGCATGTGACTGGAGTTTGCAAATGTGTTTTGCAAATTGCTAGAGATCATGTGTTGATCATCACAAGGCTAATCAAGAGTTCATGCTTGTTCCTTACGGTGTTTGTTTGCATGGATTTGTTATATGCAAATGTGTTTTGCAAATAAGCTGAAGTTCATGCAATTCTTGTGGAGCATGTGATTAGCATTTGCAAATATATTTTGCAAAGTATTGTGCTCATGTATTGATCATCACATGGTTCAAGAATTGATCTTGTTGGTTTTTGGTTGAAAATTGAAATAGAAGATTTTTGTGTGAAATCTTGCTTTTGATCTATGACTGACATTACCGCCATGTTGAGGCTGGTACTACCGAAGTCTTATAGTACCCCTCCTAGGACCATTAGTTATTTTTTCAAAGGATGTTTTTTTTAAAAAAAATTCTCAAACCGGCATTACCGTTGTGTTAAAGTCGGTACTACTACAGGTCCGGTAGTACCGTGGCACTTGTGTAGTAGTTATTTTATAGAAATGTGTTTTTCTTTGAGTTTGAATTCTGGCACTACCGTGGTTCAAAGGTTGGTACTACCGCTGGTCCAGTAGTACCGCTATTTAGTTGCCGGTACATATTCTCCAAATAGTGTAATTATTGGAGTTTTTTGTGTTCTTTGAAAATATCTATGGTTTCTTAAATCTTTAAATGGGTGAAAATTGTATCCCTCTTAATAAGCTTTCCATAGAGTCCAAAATTACCCAAATTAGACTTCGAAGTAAAAAGTTATGACCATTTTAGTTGCCAAAACAGTAGTATAACCGATTTTTACATGGCGGCAATACCGGAGTTACTATAGCAATGGCTAGTTTCAATGCATTTAATGCCTCAAACTGCTAGCTTCTTTGAGGGGCTTTATAAGAGGCCAAATGGGGAGGCTTTTTGCTGGCTTTTTAGCACCCATTTGAAGCATATAATTGATAGCAAAGCCTCTTTAGCTCATAGTGCTATAATTGGGAGATTTGAGTGGCATTTGAGCTAAAGTTTTCATGTGTTAATTCTTTGGTGTTCTCTTCATTATCTTGAACTAGCGTGAGCCTCTCCTCTCAATTATGCATGTGTTGCACCTTGTAAGCATGGAGAGAAGAGTTATAGGTGCATGTGTTGCATCTAAAGAAGGATTGAGTATCCTTGTGCATGTGTTGCACTTAGTGAGGATCAATCAAGAGGTTTGATCTATTACTCTTGTATTTGCCAACACCTAGATGGCATGGTGGCATCGTGGTCCGGTGATCTTCTCAAGAAGGTTGTAGAAGGCCCGGCGAGTTATGAAGGTTGGAGATCACCTACCCGAAGGGGGGAAGAGTTACCGCTAGTGGATTTGAGGTGCTTGGCTTAATTCGTGGCGTCAGTCCAATTCGTTTGGGCTTACCTCAACATGGATTAGGGGAGATCGGTAAGTCTTTGAACACCACGGTAAAAATATCGTGTGTCATACTTTGGTTTGCTTTATATTGCTCATTTACATTCTTGCAATTAACAGTCCTAGAATTAAAATTGCTTACTTGTCAACCAAGGATTGCAAACCTTGCTCGTAGACTTAGGTTGTTAGTGCACTTAGTTGAGGCTAGACGGTTTAAGCTTTAATTGGATAAGACCAATTTGATTTACATTTCTGCATGTAATCTTGGTGTTGGCCCAAAAGAGTTTTTTTTATTAAAATTTTAAACTGCCTAATCACCCCCCTAGTCAGCATCCTCGATCTTACAACTGCCCACTTATCCAATATAGAAGTCTAGTGCTTCCCTCCTGGTGGTCTTCTATTTCATGAAGTCATGGTCTCCAACTTTCCCATAGTTGTACTATCATTAGCAGCATTAAAAAACTAACGCCATAATGATAAGCAGCCTCTACCTCATTAGAGTTGACATGTATGATAAGTCTGAAAAACAACAACGAAGCAAGGCTGAGTACTATAGTACTCAGCAAGCCGCAAAAAGTTGATGTATGAATTTATATACGTATTTATATACTCCCGGCCACCAAGCTGTATCTCCAAAGTAGCTTTTATCCAAAGTATCATTCCTTTTTACCCATTTGTTGGAAAATGTTAAGTTTTAACTTTTAAATCTACTGACGGTAGAGCGATGTGGGATCTTACAACATGTGTTAGAGGAAAACCCACACGACACATGTCCAAACCCGGAAGGTAGGAGTGATGTCACATTTTAACTCTGATCAGATGTGTACTGCTTTGTCCATAGCATCACTTGGCTTATAATGTCCGACCAATACGCTACCTTCGGCGCATGACTAAGTGAAGAAAACATAACCTTTGGCCAACTGTACTCTAACTTCTGCCATACCATCTCACTTCACTAAAGGCACATGGGTCGACTTCAATCAGGCATTCTCACCCTAGGGTGACTGCCCCTATCTGGCCATAGTCACCTTCTCACCCATGGCAGAGACAACTACTTGTTGGTTACTTAGTTCAGCCCGTTCCATTCCAAGTATATGGTCAGCATGGTTTACGCTACTTTTGAAGTAAGTGCCATTTTGGTTATGTCCATAAGTGATATTCTTTGTAAAGGAGTCATGAAATTCACAACAACCCTATCTGGGTTGTTCATACCCTAAACTCCTCTACCCACCAAATATCTCCACAACCTTACCTGGGTTATGGTTTTACCACTATACCTCTCTGGTCTAGTCTCATCAAAATCGTTCACTAGATCTACCTGATCCACATGACATGTTTTAATTTCTTTTTGAAATTAATCTTTTGATGTATATGAAAGAATTTTAAAACAATCCAAGCCCACAAAATCAGTTCATAAGATATGGTCGAAGGGCGACTTGCCTGAGTGAGCTCAGTCCAACTTGCTAGTGTTGAAAAATGTTCCTACGTATCCTAGACACCTCTTGAGATCGGCAGCTTACAATAATTCGAATTTAAGTTTAAGGTATTCCTTTGTTACCTCCTAAGCATGATACAAAGTCTTAATCATGAATGCCCCTAAGTATGATGTAAAAACCTTATTTATGTATAATGTGCATCTTTCTAAATTGCAAATATTTTAGTTGCAATTGTGTTGTATGTTTTAATTGTTTATGTTAATTAAGATTATTCCACGGTGTATGAGTAAATGCAACAAAGAATTTAAGAAACTAGAACTCAATTATTAAGAGAAAAGAAAAGAGAAAAAGGATTTAATCTCGACTAGTCCACAGCAGGGGTTGGCTTTTAATGTCCTAGATTGCTCTCAGATAATATTTTCTAGTGAAAGTATTGAAGATTTTTAATACTCAGAATTTTCTTAACTATGTCATAAGGGAAATATAGAATTCTATGTATGTGTAGTGTATATTATTTGTCCTACAGGTTTATGTGCATTGTAGTTGTTTAGTGCTTGAATTATCAATTTACACACACACACACACACTAGTATTTAAAATATAAACTAAATGAGAAAAGAAAAGAGAAACACAAGAGAGAAGAAAATAAAGATGTTTGTTGATCTATTACTGTCCTTGGCTCTGGGTATTCATGATTCAGCCTAGCTTTATGGTCCACTTGTCCGACTCATCTGTCCCACCTAGCCCCCTCTTCCTTCCTTTCTCTCTTGGCCCATTCGCCAGCCCATCGGCCCAACCTAGCAGAGCGGCTGCCAAGCTAGCTAACCCTAACCCTCCCCCTCACTCTCTTCCCTTATTTCCTCCACCCAGCAGCCACTCCCCTCTTCACCTATCTCTCTAATCTCCTCGCCTCACTCTCAAGCTCCTCACCTCAGTCCCGAGCGCCGCCTCCCTATCTGCACCACCGCCGGCCTCCTTGCTCCTAAGTGTCGCTGCTGTGCAAAAACGATGCCACCTCCTAGACCTACTTCCTCTCTTGCGCTTTGGCCACCTATCCCCTCCACACGCCATCACCTTCACCCAGATGTCGCCAGATCCGGCAGCCTCCGATCGACCCTTCGCCGGGTCCCGCCGATTCCTGCCCGACCCGGTGCCCTAGCGACGCCGATGGCATCTCAGTCGGCACCCGACGCCTTCCTTGGCTCCCTCTCCTGAAGATCCATGCCGGCCTCTTCCTTCAACTCTGGTGCCATGGACCCCACCCGGTGGGGCCATCCTCTCCTTGTTGGCCACTCTTGACCATCTCGATGACTGTGCCCCCAACCTGACAATATCGACCACGGCTACAAGTATCACCGAGCTAAGTGCTACTTCAACCCCTTCTTCTTTCCTCTTTTTTGGTTACTATTGCTTATCTACTAATTGTCCTCTTTCAGACCTGTACCTTTGAAATCAAAGTCTATAATTCATTCAGGACACAATAAAGTGTTGAGAACTAGGGTTGTTGAGCAATAGGTTAGCATGTTGCTGTGTTATGCATGCCCAGTGGCTTACATGTACAGGGATTAATATTGAGTTTATGTTTATTGAGGTGTTTAAGATTCAAAAGGTTCATCTTTTGTGCACAGTGATCAGTGGGAGTGCATGCATTTGGATGGTGAGATGACTATAGATGTTTTGTGTTCTAAGGACATAAAGTAGTGTATGTATTCATGGTGATGCTAGTGATGGTGGGCAGTGGACCTCCATAGATTCATGTATGGACTCCTCTGATGTGAGTTCTTACTTTGGTAGTAGTGTGAACCTTATGATGTGATCTAGGTTCAGATCGATTGTGAATGATGAGTATATAGTATTTGATTTCATATGCTTACATCTTAGGTACTTCGGTGGTCATGTGTGTATGAGTTAGAAGTCTGGGCCTTGAATATTGCATGCATGTTGAGTTATTGAAATAATCAAATGATAAAAAGGAAGATTGTTAATGTTTGCATTTTTGAGTTTGTGAACGATGTTTGACTGTTGTTTTATATATTCTTGCTCATGACTGAGAGTGTGTTAAGGTTAATATTTTGTAGGCGTTTGTATGACGGTCTGTGACATAACAGTTCATTGTGTTCTCATTAAATCATATCTTAGTCTAGATGACACTTATGATCTCACTCTAGTATAGGTCCGACCAGGACATTAAATTGGGATGTATTCCTATTCAAGTTTTATTGGTTACTGGATTCTTTCTTTATAAGAAATAGAATACCAAGGCATACAACCATGTCATTTAAATAAATCTGTAGTATTCACTCATAGCAAATGCTCAATTTATTTTGTGATGCCGATTCAAACACATATGCTGTAATTAACATGAGTGATTTAACATTTACTTTCATTGAATGAAAATAAACGAAAAAATGCATCAGACTAATGATTGGCACCTTTCTAAATTGCAGTGAGTGTGGTATGAATGGTAGGGAGAGAAGGAAAGGGACATGATGGCTTTCTTTGCTTTTTCTGTTGTATGGTCTGTTTATGGTCTTCAAGGAGTAGATTTGTACACCATTTGGTGAGTTGGCAGTAGAAGGGTGAAGCTCTAATGAAAAGTGATCCATGGGCATGATTTTATAGTAGGTAGATATGGCGGTTCTAGGCTAAAATCGTTGGCTGTAGTGGGGGTAAACTGGGCTAGAGAAGGTGCGGTGGTAGGCAGGCAAGCAGCTCGCCAGATACCCCTTTCCCCACTAATGTAAGTACAAATGGCAGAATGGGTAAAGAGTTGGCAGTCAAGTAAAAGAGGGTAGGGATCTTATTGTAAAGATTATGGACTGCATTATAATGATTTGTACATTATTGCAAAATTTGGAACTATTTAGAGACTGTGATGCAATTATGTATAATTATTTAGGGACTGAAATAAAATCTGCTATTTTTATAATGTAGCCACAATGCAGCCACAACTGACATTGAGGGGGTGAAAACTAGATTTTTGGGGTTAAAACCATGGGCTCAAGGGACAGATGGATGACATGCACATCCCTCTCCTACCACTTGTTTGTGAACAAAAGGCTGAAAGAAAGTGTGGAGGATACAAGGACCGGGTGCGCACGCGCGGAGGTCTAAGAAGACCGTTCGAGAAAGGAACATGCATCCCACAGATCCAACCACGTTGTAACTAAAAGAAGAGATTGTAACCGTAAGGGAAGTTATCCCAGATAAGGAAGGATACGATCCCTTTACTTGTAACCAACTCGGACTCATGCTCTAGTAACTGAGTTGGATTCCACCCCGTCTCCCCGTATATAAGAGGAGAGGGAGGACCCCTAAAAGGAGGAGGAAGAAAAAAGTAGAAAAAGAAGGCCATACAACAGATAATTCCAGAACACAGGACTAGGGTATTACCTCCACCGTCGAGGGCCCGAACCTGTATAATCCCTTGTCTTGTGTTACCATCGAGATCTTCATACAGCGTCTTGCCCGACAAATTCACACCCCCCCTAAGATTATTGCTGTAACATCCCAAAAAATTCTCTTAATATATTTAGTGTGTTTTTGGGAATATTTGGAACTTCCGGATTCATTTGGAATCCTCAAGGTTAATTTGAGTTCAAGTTTAACTGAGATAATCACATAAAATAAAGATCATGCATTTTTATATAAGCATAAAATCTAAAATTTTGTTTATAATAAAGATAATTGGAAGACGAGAGTGTTTCTTTCAAATATTTTCGAAAAACACGTTATATAACTTAAGTCGTTGATTTTACAAAAATCTGTACATGTGTCTGATTCACTAAAATAATTTTTATGGAAAATCTACACGTCGAAAAATCTCGAAACCAACTTTGTTAAGTTCCAAATAGTTCCTACTATTTTAGAGGAATTTTTTAGATTTTTAGAACCTCTCTATTTTTTCCCTTCTTAACCACATTTTTGAGAACATACATGCGTATATGAGTATGCATGTATGTAACACCCCAATTTTTGCTTTTCATGATAATAAGTATTTATTTGCACTTTTGTGAATTTTTGGAATTTTCTAGAATTTATTTGGATTTATTTGGAATTAATTTGAATTTATTCCCTTTTAAAATAATTAAAGAAATAAAAGTTTCAAATAAAGTTTTGTTGAAAATATTTTATTTGAGTCCCAAGTGCCCTAAAATATTTTCTAGAATTTTTCTGGAATTTTTCTGAGAATTTTGCTATTTTTCTTGAATTAAATGAATTTATGGGATTTATTTTAAATATTAAATCGCTGGAAAATCAAACCAGGTTTCACTGTTCATCCGACCGAGCCCGAGTCAGACTCGAGTTCGAGTCCGACCCGAGCCACGTGGTCGAGCTGAACCCACTCGGCCGAACCCTAGCCACGTGACCGTTGGATCGAGATCCAACTGCCACGATTGAGCCACGTCGCCCGAGCCCGAGTCCAACCGAGCCAGCCTGCTCGCCGAGTCGGACCCGAGCCCAACTCACGCGACCGTTGGATCGAGATCCAACGGCTCACGTTGAGCCACGTCACCCAATCCGAATGGGATTCGGACTCCGCCGCCGCAACCGTGTCGACCTCGGTTTCCGCGTGATTCCATATTACTTGTCTATTCTTGTTTCCCTCTCGTCTCTAAAACCTAGAGCAATCCACAAATGGTGAACACTCGTGGAAACCTTGGAGGCAACGGAAGTGGTTCTCGCCCAGCAGGAAACCCCAATGATGGAGCACCTGCGCCCCAAGCAGCACCACAAGTGGACATGCAGATTTTTGGAGCTTTTCTTGCTGCTCAGACTTAGCTGATGCATGCGATGATGCAGCAGATGCAGCAGATTACTGCCCAAGCGACTGCCAATCAGAACAATCAAGCCAATCTGGGACAGCGTCAGGGAGCAAAGTTGTCAGAGTTTATGAGGGCCCATCCACCCACATTTTCAGGGAATGCCAATCCACTGGAGGCGGATGATTGGTTAAGGTCAATAGAGAGAAAATTACACATCACCCAATGTAGAGGAAATGAGAAGGTGCTCTATGCTTCTCATCAGTTGGAAGGTACCGCCGCAGAATGGTGGGAAAACTTATGCGCCACGCAGGAGAACCCAAAGGACATCACGTGGGAGGAATTCACAGCTGCCTTTCGTCAGTATCATGTGCTAGAAGGAATTATGGACCTCAAGAAAGAAGAGTTCAGATCACTGAAACAAGGTAACCAGCTAGTGGCCGAATACCTGAATAAGTTCACACAGCTTGCACGCTACGCGCCTGAAGATGTAGCGACGGACAAGGCCAAGCAGTCTCATTTCCTTAAGGGGATGAACTCTGGACTGCAGGTGGGACTAATCACCCACACCTTTCCAGATTTTCAGGAGCTCGTGAACAAGGCGCTTATTCTTGAGGACAAGCACAAGGAATTGGATGAGAACAGGAAGCGCAGGATGCAACAGCAGGGATCACGCCAGGGAACGCAACAACGACTGAGGGTTGCGCCAAATCAGTTCTTTAGATTCCAGCCGCAGAATGCAGCAAGAACACCATCACAAGCACCGAGGCCTGCTAATCAGAATTATCAGACCCCAGCTCAAGCCAGGAACCCCGCATCGAGCAATCAACAGGGAACAGTGAAACGCTGCTATACGTGCAATGAGCCAGGACATTTCTCCAACATTTGCCCTAAGAAGACAGCAGGAGTGTCGGGACCCCGAATTTGCAAATCTGGACCCTCTGTGTATTCAGCACTAGTCCAGGAACACGCTAGTGCACACAGTCTTAACATCGGTAAATATCACAATCATACCACTCGATACTAATAAAGTACTTTATTTAAATAGTCAAATCGGTTTACTCGACCTTATGGTCAAGTTACAAATGCACGCGCCTCGCAGGCGAAACTTATTAAGAGAGAAATAGTAGCGGCGGAAAATCAAATAACTCGTGGCGCCATCCAAAGATACCACAGGCAACTGACTGGGCTCGCTTCCCTAAGTAGACGGTTCCTCTTAGAGCTCCTCCTCCAAAGCTGGTGTAGTCTCCTCTTCAACTGGTGTTGTATTGTGGCAAGGGTGAGTACTTGGTACTCAGCAAGTCATGCACAGAATGCAGCTAATATACTATATGCATGGCTTGGTACAAAGGAATAGCTCAAGGTATATTTGCAGAAAACAGCATTTAACAAGTATCATAAATAGATTCGAAAGCAGTAGAAATAAGTAAAGCATAGATAACTTTTCAAGGAGTTTAATACACATCTTTCCCATCCTAATCCACATTTCCATCAACATCATTATTAATCCAACCCAACCTTTCAGATCCAAGCTATTTTTGAGAAAATCTAACCCTTGACTGTAATTCCCGAGCGATGTCCAATACCGCGGACACGGCTATTCGAATATCACAAGATACAGTCAAACACCACAAAGGCGAGTTCCCGTAACAAAGTCTTTCGGAAACCTCTAACAATACAAGTGGTCCTCCCCGGTTATTGCACACTAACCCTTCCCTTAGCTAAGGCGAAGTTTAGGCCAATCAACCGTTAGATGGGTACCTGGCCTCAGCCCCGGTACGCTCCCCCGTACAACTTACACAAAGGGTGTAGTTGACCTCCTGAGGTCCCACAGGTACGTTATTAGCAACTTAGTCAACTAGGTCCGCCCCATTACAGACATGTGGTTGCACGTTAGACCCAGTTCAAAGGCTTGCAAGGTTAAGTCCTTAGGGTGACCAGGGCAAGACTACCCGAAGAACCAAATCAACATCCCCAATGCCACAACTGGCCCACCTGATTATTCTTGCCACATGCCCCGGTCGAAAAACTATTTATCAAACCCAGTTGATTACCATGCACCACGTGCCATCAACATCACATGATACCTTTCCAAAACAGTTCAATATATCATTAAGTCAACATTAACATTTGTTTGTCCAAAATCATGTCATGAGCACGAAAGGTGTCTAAGCAGTTTACTACAACGGTCTAAAACCCATGTTGGCAAGTTAATAATGTCCAACTAGTAAACCACAACTAGGGTGACAAGGGGCCATGGCACATATTTAAGTAATCAAGGTGTCATCTGACAAATTGGTATTTATCTAATTCCCCAAATTTAAATAAAGTATTTTCTAATTGAACTAGCATGCAATAGGTTAAATCAAAATAGATTTTGAAATAGGATCAACATGGTCAAAGCACAACTTGCCTTCAAAAAGTACTTATTCTTGGTCTTGAGTTGGATCTCGAGTCAATACTTCTCCTTCAAATCCTTCCGGCACTTCAACGTCTACTCGTAAAGCGTGCAAATAGCAAATACACGAATAAACAATAGGCAAAAAGTATCCAATCATCCAAATAAAATCCATAAACAGAGAGAACATAATTTTATGAATTTTTAGAAACTGGAATCGTCAAATTTGGAGTTAAAACGCAAAAGTTATGATTATTTAAAGTTTAAATAATCAATTAAATAATTTTACAGAGAAAAACTTTAGTCCAAAAATTAAATAAAATTCATATTTAGGTAGGTCTCAATTTTATACAAATTTAGAAATTTGAATCACTCAAATCGGAGTTGAAACGCAAAAGTTATAAGCGTTTGAAGTTTGAAACAAAATCTGAAATCATTATTTCGAATTAATAAATCATTTTCTTTTTCGGAAATTAATTATTGCGTCAGCCTGGACACGTGTCAGCCTCTGATTGGTCTGCTGACGTCAGCCGGTCCATGGACTTGGTCCACGCTCGGCTCGGGTCTACCGTGGACTCGGTCCACGGCTCCACGTGTCGCTGACATGTGGGTCCCCCTCGGGTGACGTCACTGCTGACGTCAGCGGGGCTCAGCCCACGGTGCTGACAGGTGGGACCCACCGATGATGTCATGGGTGACGTCACGGTGCTGTCGCTGACACGCGGGCCCGGCGTGTCAGTGACCCACGCGCACGCCCGCGTGGCGCGGCGGTTCGGCTTCCTGGACACGTGGCGCGATCGTGTCCGTTGATTTGAAAATCAACGGCCGCGATTAGATCCAAGGTTAACACGTTGAAAACTACTCGATGATCGTGGGCCGTTCGATCTAGATCAGACGGTCCAGATCTAATCATACATTAACACTACTACGGCACGTGGTGATCGTGGGCCGTTGGATCTTGATCCAACGGTCCAGATCTAATCGGGTTTGGAAACACGTGAACTCACCTCAACCGCGGAGCTGCAGCAGCCGGAGACGGAGACGATGACCTCTCCCGTGGCGCTTCGGGGCTCCTCCGGCGAGATGAGTTGGCTCCACGGGTGCGTCTTGGTGCAGGGATTACGGATGCAGGCTCAACGGTGGCTAGGGACGGCGGGTGACGGCGGGATGAAGCAAAAACCGTGGCGGAGCGGCGCTCAACTACGGCGAGCTATCGCGGCTAAACGGCGGCGGCTCTGCCTTGGTGAGTAGGGGCTATGGGAGCGCAAGGTCAGGGCCAACCTCGGGGTGTGACCCGGGCCTTAAATAGCCTCGGCGTTCGTGCCCGAGGCGGAACCCTAGATCTACGCGGCGGCGGAGTCCGGCTCGGTCTCGGCGGAGTCCGGCTCGGTCTCGGCGGAGACAACGACACACAGCCGTCCACGTGGCACGATCGACGGTCACGATCGCGTGGGCGCGATCGGATCCGACCCAGACTCAGCTCGAACTGGTGCGATCCAATCTGGACCGTTGGATCTCGATCCAACGGTTAGGATCGAATAGGGTTCGGTCAAATCACGTGGCTCAGGTCGGACTCGAGTCGGACTCGGACTCGGGTCCGGTCGGATGAACAGTACTTGACCCAACTTGATTTTCCAGCGATTTAATATTTAAAATAATTCCCAGAAATTCATTTAATTCATTAAAAATATCAAAAGACTCAGAAAAATTCCAGAAAAATTCTGGAAAATACTTTGAATCATTTTGGACTCAAATAAAATATTTCCAACAAAATTTTATTTGCAAAGTTTAATTCTTTAATTATTTCAAAATGGAATAAATTTGAATAAATTCCAAATAAATTCCAGAAAATTCCAAAAATTCACCAAAGTGCCAAATCACACATGAATTTACGAAAAGCAAAATTTTTGGGGTGTTACAAGGAGTGACCCCAGTTCGTTACAATCTGGGATCCACGCTAACCAGGACACCTACACAGCCAGGAGCTTCAACTCAGACCGTAGTGAGAGGCCGAGTCAACCATGTCACAGCAGATGCACTTCAGAATGCTACAGACGTCGTACTGGGTAAGTTACTTGTTAACTCAAGACTGCACCTGTGATTTTGTTTGACTCTGGAGCTTCGCATTCGTTTGTTTCTCAAGACTTTGCTGCTAAAAATGATTTGGAAATTGCAAGTCTTAGATGCATGCTTTTAGTTCAAACCCCTAGTTCTGAACTCCGAACGAAAGTAGGATGTTCTGGGGTAAGAATTTTAATAGATGGAGTAGAGTTCCTAGCGAACCTTATTATGCTGGAAACCCAGACCTTAGATGTTATTTTGGGAATGGATTGGTTATCCAAGCACAAAGCCGTATTGGATTGTGGACGAAGAGTCATATCAGTTGAGAGCCCATGTGGAAGAAAAGTGAAATTTCAAGCGACTGCCGTTCATGATGGACAGTTGATGGTCAACAGTGCGAAGACAGTTAGCATAGAGGATGTTTCAGTAGTGAATGAGTATCCGGATGTTTTCCCTGAAGATTTACCTGGTATGCCACCAGACAGGGACATAGAGTTTGTGATAGAGCTAGTGCCCAGAACAGCACCAATAGCCAAGAGACCTTACCAGATGTCCACCGAGGAATTGGTAGAGATGAAGAAACAGCTTGAGGAGTTGATGGAAAAATGATTCATCAGACCGAGTTCGTCGCCATGGGGAGCACCAGTTCTGTTCGTTAAAAAGAAGGACGGAAGTTTTAGGATGTGCATAGATTATCGTGCACTCAATGAAGTCACCGTGAAGAACAAGTATCCGTTACCTAGGATCGATGATCTGTTTGATCAACTAAGAGGAGCCGGAGTTTTCTCCAAGATTGATCTGAGATCAGGATATCACCAGTTGAAGATTCGATCAGAAGACATTCCAAAGACCGCGTTTTCGTCAAGATACGGACATTATGAGTTCACTGTTATGTCCTTCGGTCTGACGAATGCGTCAGCTTATTTCATGAACATGATGAATAAGGTTTTCATGGAGTACCTGGACAAGTTTGTCGTCGTGTTCATAGATGACATTCTCGTTTACTCCAAGTCAAGAGAAGAGCACGCAGAACATCTGAGGCTAGTTCTGGAGAAGCTGAGGGAACAACAGCTTTTCACCAAGTTTAGTAAGTGTGATTTCTGGAAGGACAAGGTGGAGTTTCTTGGACATGTAATGACCGTAGAAGGAGTTGCCGTTGATCCGAGCAAAGTAGAAGCTGTGTTACATTGGGAGCAGCCGAAGACTGTGACTCAGATTCGAAGTTTCCTTGGAATGGCAGGTTACTACCGCCGCTTCATTGAAGGCTTTTCGATAATTGCGAGACCTCTTACGCAATTGCTGAAAACGGAGAAGAAGTTTACATGGACGCTAGAGTGCGAGAAAGGATTCCAAGACCTAAAGAAACGATTGACATCAGCACCAGTGTTAGTTCTGCCAGACGTCAATCAGAGCTTCGATATCTATTGTGATGCATCGCGCCAAGGACTTGGGTGTGTGTTGATGCAGGAAAGAAAGGTTGTCGCATATGCATCAAGGCAGTTGAGGCCGCACGAGGAGAATTATCCGACGCATGACCTAGAGTTAGCTGCCGTAGTGCATGCCTTGAAGTTATGGCGCCATTACCTGATTGGGAATAGATGTGAGGTATATACAGACCATAAGAGCCTTAAGTACATATTCACCTAGTCAGATCTGAATATGAGGCAAAGGAGATGGTTAGAGTTGATCAAGGATTACAATGTTGGAATCCATTACCATCCAGGAAAGGCAAACGTAGTTGCCGATGCTTTGAGTCGGAAAAGCCACACGGTGAATACGTTGATAGCTATGAGTCAGGATGAGCTATGCCAGGATTTTCAGAGAATGAAGATTGAGGTGGTACCTAGCGGATTCTTGGCCGCATTGGAAGTAAAGCCTACCCTAGACGATCAGATTCGAGAAGGACAGAAGGATGATGACAAGGTCCAGCGAATCAAGTCCAAGATGGAGGAAGGCAAGGCGAAAGACTTCAAGCTTGATGAGCAAGGCACGTTGTGGATGAAGAATCGTATTTGTGTGCTGAACAAGAAGGAGCTGAAGCAGTTAATCCTAGAAGAAGCCCATGACTCCAAGTATTCCATTCACCCAGGAAGTGCCAAGATGTATCAGGATTTGAAGGAAAGATTTTGGTGGCCGAGCATGAAACGAGAAGTTGCTGAGCATGTTGCATTGTGCGACGTATGCTAGAGAGTCAAGGCAATGCATCAGAGACCAGCAGGATTGCTGCAGCCGTTGAAAATACCTGAGTGGAAGTGGGAGGAAATCGGAATGGATTTCATTACCGGTTTGCCTAAGACTCAAGGAGGTTATGACTCCATATGGGTTATAGTGGATCGCTTGACCAAGGTCGCCCATTTTATTCCTGTAAAGACCACTTACTCGGGGGATAGGCTAGCAGAATTGTACAAGACAAGGATCGTCTGTTTGCACGGAGTGCCAAAGAGGATTGTATCGGACAGAGGTACCCAATTTACCTCAAGGATCTGGAATAAGTTGCATGAAGCCATGGGAACCCGTTGGAACTTTAGTACAACCTATCATCCACAGACGGATGGGCAGACTGAGAGGGTTAACCAGATTTTAGAAGATATGCTAAGAGCTTGTGCATTGGCTTATGCTACCTCTTGGGATAAGAGTCTGCCGTATGCTGAGTTCAGTTACAATAACAGTTATCAGGCCAGTTTACAGATGTCACCTTTTGAGGCACTATATGGTCGACCCTGTCGGACGCCATTGAACTGGAATGAGACAGGAGAACGCCGTGTCTTTGGGCCTGATATTCTTCAAGAAGCTGAAGAGCAGATTGCCATGATCAGGGAAAGACTGAAGATAGCCCAATCACGACAGAAGAGTTATGCTGATAACCATCGCCGGGACCTGAGTTTTGAACCAGAAGATTTTGTCTATCTCAGAGTTACGCCACTCAAGGGAGTTAAGAGATTCCATGCTAAAGGAAAACTTGCACCACGTTATGTGGGACCATTTAAGATTTTGAGCCGCATAGGGGAAGTTGCTTACCAGCTAGAGTTGCCGCAATCGTTGGCAGGTGTGCATGATGTGTTCCATGTGTCCCAGCTGAAGAAGTGTCTTCGAGTACCAGACGAGCAAACGCCCTTGGAGTCGATTGAGCTGCAAGAGGATCTGACTTACAAGGAGCATCCCGTGAAGATTTTGGACACTATGGATCGAGAGACCAGAAATAAGTCAACCCGCTTCTGTAGAGTTCAGTGGAGTAACCATGAAGAGAGCGAAGCGACTTGGGAACGTGAAGAGGATTTGAAGAAAGAATTCCCGAACCTATTCCATAGTTAGCCTTAAATCTCGGGGACGACATTCTTTAAGGGGGAGGTTTGTAACACCCTAATTTTTGCTTTTCATGAAAATAAGTATTTATTTGCACTTTTGTGAATTTTTAGAATTTTCTGGAATTTATTTGGATTTATTTGGAAATAATTTGAATTTATTCCCTTTTAAAATAATTGAAGAAATAAAAGTTTCAAATAAAGTTTTGTTGGAAATATTTTATTTGAGTCCCAAATGCCCTAAAATATTTTCTAGAATTTTTCGGGAATTTTTCTGAGAATTTTGCTATTTTTCTCGAATTAAATGAATTTCTGGGATTTATTTTAAATATTAAATCGCTGGAAAATCAAACCGGGTTTCACTGTTCATCCGACCGAGCCCGAGTCAGACTCGAGTTCGAGTCCGACCCGAGCCACGTGGTCGAGCCGAACCCACTCGGCCGAACCCTAGCCACGTGGCCGTTGGATCGAGATCCAACGGCCACGATTGAGCCACGTCGCCCGAGCCCGAGTCCGACCGAGCCAGCCAGCTCGCCGAGTCGGACCCGAGCCCAACTCACGCCACCGTTGGATCGAGATCCAACGGCTCACATTGAGCCACGTCACCCAATCCGAATGGGATCCGGACTCCGCCGCCGCAACCGTGTCGACCTCGGTTTCCGCGTGATTCACGGAAGCCGAGGCCACTATTTAAGCCGCCGCCGCCGCCACCGAGAAGCCGACTTCCTTGCGCACCCGTAACCCCAACTGTGACACCACGGAGTGTCGTAACCTTATATAATGTGAATGTTGAGGTCAAACACATTATGAAATATGGAATTGGAGGTTGAAACCATACGGTGTGAGGTTTATTTGCGTTTCCGGGCCGTTTCCGGGAGTTTTGGCCTTTCCGGGGGAGTTTGGGCCTAAGGGAAAGGTCCGTGGGCTTTGGTGGTGGGATGGTGTTCGAGTCCATTTAGGAGTGGGAGTCCTTTTTGGGGGCCTCCTCCTGCCCTTTTGGGCGCCCCACCCCTGGTTGGTGCACCCCCCCCACCTCCCCCTCAATGCCCTAGCCGCCACCTCCCTCTCTCTCCCTTGCTTGCGCCCCCTCCATTGCTCCCCATTGCGCCACCACCTCTCCACCACCTCTCCACCTCCCTTGCTGCCCCTAGGGGAGTTCTACACCTCAACACCTCGAAGATCCATCCATTGGAGCGCTCCGGGACGAGGAGATCCGGTTGATTTGGAGCGAGGAAGGAGATCGCACGAACCAGGAAGAGATCCATTGCGTTTTCGTGCGTCGGGCGAAGGTATGGCCATGGGGAACCTTGGGGTTGATCTAGGTACTTTTATAAGGGTCATTACCATGTTTTTAGATCAATTGATGGTGCTGGAATTGAGTAGATTGGATTAGATCTAGAAGTTGCCACGTTCTCTGTTTCGGGCAGCATGGGCAGTCGACCTAGGGTTTGGGTTTTCGTCCATTTAGATTCGGAATTTGGTCGGCTGCCTGTTGAATAAGTTGTAGGTAACTTCAATACCTTTCAGTGGGTATAAAGAACGCATAATTCCGATCAGCCGTTTGAAAATTATGGCTGTTTTACCGAGCGTGTTAAAATCTGTGACGTGATTGGAACAGATCACGGTAGTTTGTAGATTAAACAACTTTAGAGTCCGAATCAGCTTTTCCATATACTTTGAAAAAGTTAGGAAATTTCCTAAGCTACGCGAAGATGTACTCGCTTAATTGATTCGGAGTCTTAGAACCCAAGTTATGCCTTTTGGAAGGCTGCTGTCCCGACGGGACAGAACCTCTGTTTTTGGGTTTTGCGAGTAGTTGGCAATGTCGGGGTAGATGAGGGTTTGCGTACTGTTTTCTGGACATGATTGTGAGTGTGTGGTACCTTTGTGCAGGTGGTGCGACCCCGGGAGTGCCTTCTACTTCCCGCCAATCCGTTGCCCGTGGTTGAGGCAAGTGTATTGTAATGGATAGCGGTTTGTAGGTTGATTGTTGAGAATTGATGAAATTGATTATATGATATGATCACTTGCCATGCTTTAATGATTGCCAAAGATATGATGAGCATGCTTATTATGTTATGATGCCATGTGTTAATGTTCAAGTTAATTATGATGTTGGCATATTTGCATACATGGCATGTTACATGGCCCGGGCGGTGAGAAAGTCATAACTAGTCCGGGAAAGGTCGGTGAGAAAGTTATGACTATTCCGGAGAGCCAATGAGTAAGTCCTACATCGTGATTCCATTCACCGCGGTGAACGGAAGCGAGGAGTAGGCACCCTCCATCTTCGGGATGGAAGGGGGGAGAGGGTGCACACCGACGGGTGTGTACTCAACCATACCGGTATGAGTTTCCAGGGAGATATGAGCATCGCATCGCATCGCATCGCATTGCATACATAATGATAATGATTTGTGGACATGAATGAGATGATATACATGATGTGAGTTGTTGTAGCCACATAATTGCTTTTGTTTGTACCATTGCAATATGCTTGCTGAGTTTTGAACTCACGCTTGTGTTTTCTTGTTGTTTTAGGTACCATGAGACCGGCATGCGGGGAAGGGAAATACTCACACTTCCGCACGTAGTTTCACTCATTTGATTCCACAAGCCATTCAATTAGTTTTTGATAATAAACTGCGTGTGATGATTATTGCTTTAAGGTTTAGCTTTGCTATATGAGAGTCTTGTTGTTCGTTTGACTCTTGGAGACATTAAATGCTTGAAACCAGACTTATATTGTTGTTAAGTCTTTGAGTATTGCTATTTTAGTTGTCTCTCATAATGCATTATGTTGCTATGCTATTGTTGCTCCTTCAAATCATGTTAAAACAAAGGAGATGCTGCCGAATTCTCGGGTTTTAGCATTTACTCCTTTGCTGTAATTTACCTTAATTCTTGGTATTTAGATGTTGTTTAGCTTATATTTGGTAGCATTCAGGCATATTAAATGCTGGGGTGTTACAGTAATACTCAAAGACTTAACAACAATATAAGTCTAGTTTCAAGCATTTAATGTCTAGTTTCAAGATCCAACGGCCCACGATCGGCCACGTCACCCGTAACGTAATCCACGTTACGGGGTTAACGTTGTTTTCAACCGTTGGATCTAGATCCAGCGGCGTAGATTGACCACGTTCACTCCAACGCGTGATAACCATATCTGATCTGGGCCGTTGATTTTCAAATCAACGGCCGAGATCGTGCCACGTGAACAAGGAGCTGAGCCGCTGCATCCACGCGGGCATGGGCGTGGGTCACTGACACGCCGGGCCCACGTGTCAGCGACCGCACCGTGACATCACCCATGATGTCATCGGTGGGTCCCACCTGTCAGACGCCTCGGTCGAGCCCCGCTGACGTCAGCAATGACGTCACCCGAGGGGTCCCACCTGTCAGCAACACGTGAGCCGTGGACCGAGTTCACCATGGACCGAGCCAAGCCGTGGGCTGAGCCCATGGACCGGCTGACGTCAGCCGACCAATCAGGAGCCGACACGTGTCACGGCTGACGCAATAAATATTTTCCGAAAAAGAAAATGATTTATTAATTCGGTTTATTATTTGATTTGAATTTTGAAACTTCAAATGCTTATAACTTTTGCATTTCAACTCCGATTCGAGCGATTCAAATTTCTAAAATTTTATAAAATTCATCTCTACTCAAATATGAATTTTATTTAATTTTTTGACTAAAGTTTTTCTCTGTAATATTATTTAATTGATTATTTAAACTTTAAACAATTATAACTTTTGCGTTTTAACTCCGATTTGAGCGATTCCAATTCCTAAAACTTCATAAAATTATGTTCTCTCTGTTTATGGATTTTATTTGGATGATTGGACACTTTTTGGCTACTGTTTATTTATTTATTGCTATTTGCACGCGTTACGAGTAGACGTTGAAGTGCCCGAAGGCTTCGAATGAGAAGTGTTGACCCAGGAACCAGCTCAGGACATGAGAACAAGTGCTATTTGAAGGCAAGTTGTGCTTTGACCATGTTGATCCCATTTTGAAATTAATTTGATTTAAATTACTGCATGCTAGTTCAATTAGAAAATGCTTTAATTAATTTTGGGAAATTAGATAAATGCCAGCTTGCATTATGACACCTTGATTATTTAATTATGTGCCATGACCCCTTGTCACCCTAGTTGTGGATTACTTAGTTGGACATTATTAATTTGCCAACATGGGTATTTAGACTGTTATAGCACCATGCTTAGACCTGCCACGTATACATGACATGATTTTGGATAACTAAATGTTAATATTGACTTAATGAGATATGGAACCTGTTTTGGAGAAAGGTCATGTGTTATTGATAATGATGATGGCACGTGGTGCATGGTAATCAACTAGGGGTGTGATAAATAGCTTTCGACCGGGGCATGTGGCAAGAATGATCTGGTGGGCCAGTCGTGGCACCGGGGATGTTGATTTGGTTCTTCGGGTAGTCTTGCCCTGGTCACTCTAAGGACTTAACCTTGCAAGCCTTTGAACTGAGTCAAGCGTGCAACCACATGTCTATAATGGGACAGACCTAGTTGATTAAGTCGCTAATAACTTACTTGTGGGACCTCTGGGTGTCAACTACACCGTTTGTGTAAGTTGTACGGGGGAGCGTACCGGGGCTGAGGCCAGGTACCCATCTAACGGTTGATTGGCTTAGACTTCGCCTTTGCTAAGGGAAGGGCTAGTGCGCAATAACCGGAGAGGCTCACTTGTGTAGTTAGAAGTTTCCGAAAGACTTTGTTATGGACACTCGCCTTTGTGGTGTTTGGCTGTATCTTGTGGGTAAAGTGCATAACCTCTGCAGAGTGTAAAATCTATTCGAATAGCCGTGTCCGCGGTATTGGACATCGCTCGGGAATTACAGTCAAGGGTTAGACTTTCATGAAAACAACTTGGACTTGGGAAGAGGGTTTGGTTTAATGGATGACATTGATGGAAATGTGGATTAGGAATGGGAAGAATGTTTATTTAACTCCTGGAAAAGTTATTGATATTTTTTACTTGTCTTTACTGCTTTCGAATCTATTATGATACTTGATAAATGTTGTTTACTGCAAATGAACCATGAGCTATTCCTTGTACTACGCCATGCATGTAGTATATTAGTTTGCATTCTGTGCATGACTTGCTGAGTACCAAGTACTTACCCTTGCCGCAATACAACATCAGTTGAAGAGGAATCCACGCCAGCTTTGGAGGAGGAGTTTCAGGAGGAGCCGTCTAACTAGGGAGCGAGTCCAGTCAGTTGCCTGTGGCATATTGGTTGGCGCCACGCGTCTTCTTTATATATTCCGCTGCTGATTTTATTTGAATAAGTATTTCGCCCTGCGAGGCGTATTTTGTAACTTGACCATAAGGTCGAGCAACCAGCTATATTTCCTTTCAATAAAGTACTTTTATATTTTGTTGAGTATGATTGTGATATTTACCAATGTTGAGACTGTGTGCACTAGCGTGATTCCTGGACTAGTGCTGAATACACAGAGGGTCCGGAATTGCAAATTCGGGTCCCGACAATGTATACATGGACGTTCTATCTACTAGCAACGCATTATGTCTTGGCCGTTTTCCATTTTTTTTTCATGCATGAAGCATTACTAGCAATACATGTTCTTGCCGTTTCCAACTTCTGGACGTTCTAATTCCTATGCAGGCACTTTTCATTTCCTATACAATGCATAAATTAGTAACGCAAGTCGTTTCCTTTATTATTTTCAGCCATTCCTTGCTCCACTACTCCATCAGTTACTAGTCACCATAAATTTCTCATATGTTTCTACTCACGTAATGGCTTTTCCATTCCTTAGTTAATTACTAGTAACGTGATTGCATTATGGTCATGAGGTGAAGTAGCAACACTAACTCACACGTTTCTACATCTCCATTTCCTGTGTGTTCTACCATTTCCAGCCATCTCCATCCCAAGTCACACATGAGCCTTCCATCCTCTAGCCCACCATTTTCGCCGCCGTCGACGACGTTGCCGTCGCCACCGTCGTCACCACCGCCGTCACCGCCGAAGCACTCTCCGGCCTCGCCCTCTTCCTGCGCCGACAATCTGCGCTACTGCCTGCGCCAAACGGTATTCTTGTTCTCTTTTTCATTTCGCACGCGCTCTATCTCTACTGATCGGTGGATCTCGTCGTGTGTATTTATGCGTGTATATATATGTTAGTATGTATGCATACCCACGTATGTGTTAGGCCGCATGCAAGTATATATATATACTAGAGTTTAGGACGCATGTATATATTTATATATGTATTTGGGTGATGCTATCTTGATCGACTGGTCTCGTTTGCGCATGCGCCGTTGTCTACAGTGTTATTCTCTCCTGTGCCGTTTGTGCTCACGCCGCCGACCGTGTACGTGGCCAACTGCTGGCCCAGTGCAGTCCGGCGTCTCCTTCCTTGCCGGCTGTTGCGCCGTTGACACCACCGCCGTCGCTCCGCCGATCTAGTCACTTGTGATACTACGGGATGACAAAAACATTATAGAAGGTGAAATGGAAGTATTAAACTTTATGGTATGAATTTTGGACGCGTTTTGGGCCGTTTTCGGGAGTTTGGGCCTCTCCGGGGCGATTTGGGCCTTTGGGGGGAACCCCACCTGGGCCGAGGGTGGGCTATTTGGGCCCATGGGGGGGAGGAGGACAGCACAAAGCCCCCCATGCACCAGCCCCCTCCCCTCCTTTGGTTTGGGGCGCCCCCCCCCCTTGGATGCCCTAGCCGCCTCCTCCTCTCCCCCAAGGCGCCTCCACCCTTCCCCTCCCTTCCCACCACCCCTTGCTGCCCCTAGGGGTGTTCTCCACCTCACCACCCCACAGATCCACCCATTGGAGCGCTCCGCGACGAGGAGATCCGGTGGATTTGGAGCGAGGAAGGAGATCGTGCGAATCGGGAGGAGATTCGTTGGTTCTTCGTTCGTCGGGCGAAGGTATGGCCATGGGGATCCTTGGGTTTGGTCTAGGTACTGTTCTTAGGGTTAATATCATGTTTTTATATCAATTGGTGGTGCTGTAGTTGGGTAGATTAGATGGAATCTTGAGTTTGCCACGTTCTCTGTTTCGGGCAGCATGAGCAGTCGATCTAGGGTTTCTGATTTCGTCAATTTAGATTCGGAATTTGGTCGGCCGCCTGTTGAAGAAGTTGTAGGTAACTTCAATACCTTTCAGTGGGTATAAAGAACGTCCCATTTCGCCTAGCCATTTGAAAGTTATGCTCGTTTTACCGAACGTGATTAAATCTGTGGCGTGATTGGAACAGATCACGGTATTTTGTAGATTAAACCACTTTAGAGGCCGAATCAGCGTTTCCCAATACTTAGAAAAAGTTAGGAAATTTCCTAAGCTTCGCGGTGATGTACTCGTTTAATTGATTTGGAGTTTGTGTACTGTTTTGGGGGCACGAATTGAGTGTGTGGCATGTATGTGTAGGTGGTATGACCCCGGGAGTGCCCTCATCCTCTCGCCAATCCGTCGCCCGAGGTTAAAGGCAAGTGTATTGTAATGGGTAGCGATTTGTAGTTTGCTAGCTTGGTTGAGATTGAAAGTTAATATGCGATATGTTCCCATGCCATGCTTTAATGATTGCCATTGATATGGTGAATACGCTTATTATGTTATGATGCCATGTGTTAATGTACAAGTTATTTATGATGTTGGCATATTCGCATACATGGCATGATACATGGCCCGGGCGGTGAGAAAGTCATAACTAGTCCGGGGAAGGTCGGTGAGAAAGTTATGACTAATCCGGAGAGCCAATGAGTAAGTCCTACATCGTGATTCCATCCACCGCGGTGTATGGAAGCGAGGAGTAGGCACCCTCCATCTTCGGGATGGAAGGGGGGAGAGGGTGCACACCGACGGGTGTGTACTCAACCATACCGGTATGAGTTTCCAAGGAGATATGAGCATCGCATCGCATTGCATACATAATGATGATGATAATAGTATGTGATCATGAATGAGATGATAGACATGATGCGAGTTGTCGTAACCATGTAATTGTTCTTTTGTTCCATTGCAATATACTTGCTGAGTGCTGAACTCACGCTTGTGTTTTATGTTGTTTTTAGGTACCATGAAACCGGCATGTGGGAAGGGGCATTAGCTACACATCTTCACGTAGCTCCACATTTATAGGCAGTTTTATCAACTTGAGTCATGATCATAATAATAGTGCCATGAAACTTGGTGTATGGATTAATTTGTGTGTTTGTGATTCCTTATTTGCTTCGTTATAGTTTATGAAGTGGTTGAGCTTGGTATTATTAGCGTATGTTGATGATATATCCATTTATGTTGCTGCTTTAGATGTCTTATGTTATAATATGACTTGCCTTGATATTGCTAATGCTTCAATTCATGATAAAACAAAGGAGATGCTGCCGAAATTTCGGTTTTAGCATTAGCCGCGTACTACCTGGCGCCGTCGCCGCCGCCACTGACCTACGCTCACCGGTCCTGCGACGCCGGCCGTGCGCCTCTTTTTCCTGTTATCTCTGTATCACGTAACCAAAGCCAAGCCGAACAGTAGGCAGTGAAGAATACGCATATATATGATGAACAATACCATGCAAAGGAAAACTAGAAGTTAGTTTGTACGTGATCATTTCCAGGAAACGCGAGATTTGTCATTTTCACTACAAATTTGTTCTAGCTCCAAATGGTATGCAACAAATTTTGTTAATTAGTAAAACTCAATACCTTCCTACGATAATTCTACTGTAATTTTATATTTAAATTTATACTTTTAAATTATCCGCGGAAAGTCCAAACTTATAAATTTTGTAGCTCCTAAACTATACGTCCAAAAATGTCCAAATAAATTTTGTAATTCTTAGAAAATGCTAAAGTAATTATCTGGAAATTTTCATGAGATTACAAGCTAGTTTAATTTGTAGTATTTTTCTCCATGTGTGTTTGTACGTTGTTGTAGGATCGAAGTATACGAATATAGCAATCAGAGGGGGGGGTGAATGATTATGCGGAAGCTAAAACAAAATTTTCGATCTACTGGAAGAACACCCCAACTCGGATTCAAAAGATTGCCTCGTAATCAACAAAAACAGATTGATAGACGCTTGGTAAAATGAGAATTCCCGGAGATCCAACCGTCAAAACGATCTGAAATTTGGACACAAGGAACTAGATTCCAATACGAATCAAACCCAAAAAGAATCAGCTCGATCGGACTTATGGATAAAAAGTTATGAGCTTCGCAAGCTTGCTGATCCAGAACTTGACGAGAATTGATCTAACGTAAACTTGAAAGTTTTAACAGAACCGACAAAAGTTTAATCAACTAGACTTTGAGGAACTCTAAATCAATACCCTATAACGGTTTTTGATAGATCAAATCAAGATGAAACTCAACGATCAAAAACCAATCTAGAATTAGAACAAGCATGCAAACAAAAACCAAAACAGAAAACACTGTAGCGACGTGGTTACTGTAGCACGCAAAAATCTTGGAAGAATTGATCTTTATTTCTTTTGTCTAAAATACTCTCATCAAAAGAGTACAAACTCTAAAACTTGCTCAAAACTTGATGCGCTCAGCTCTACTTGATGCCCTTCAACAGGAGACAACCCCTCCTATTTAAAGGACCAACCCACAAGGAGTTCTGAATACGATTCCTATTCCCTAGAAGGAATCCGTATCCAACACAACTCTACTTGGCCCAACCTGGCCGAGTACAACTCTTGCACGCGTATGGTAACCCTACCATACTCACGTGACTAACACTTTGCACGCGTATGGCCACCTGCCATACTTACGTGACTAACACTTTGCACGCGAATGACCTCCAGCCATTCTCACGTGACTAACCATTCTTCATGTGCACCATTCTCTTAGCCCGAACGTCCCGCATGACATCCTTGACCACCAAGACCTCAGTTGCTCCCTGAACCTAGTCCCGAACCTCAGTTCCTCCATGAACCTAGTTCCGGTCCCGTCATCGACCACATTCGTCTTCGAGCAATACCTGCACATGAACAAACCACAAAACAAATCCGAGCACAAGTCCACGACTTGACTCAATGTCAATCCATGCAACTACTCACATGAGCATTGCATAAAGTCCACTTCAAGCATCATGAAATTCTCACAAATTTCATAATCTCAAAAACAAATCAAACACAATTCCAAGTTTGCTTAAAACCGCCAAAAGCATGTGTATGACAGACCAAAGTCTTTGGTCTGTCATACATGGGAAAAATGAAATTGCCAAAAACCATGTGTATGACAGACACATGGGAAGAATGAGTTCGCTATCAACATGTGTATGACAGACCAAAGAGTTTGGTCTGTCATACATGGGAAAAATGAGTTCGCTGAAAACATGTGTATGACAGACCAAAAACTTTGGTCTGTCATACATGGGTAAAATGAAATCGCCCAAAGCATGTGTATGACAGACCAAAAACTTTGGTCTGTCATACATGGAAAAAACGAAGTCACCAAAAGCCTGTGTATGACAGACCAAAAACTTTGGTCTGTCATACATGGGAAAATCGAGTTCGCCAAAAGCCTGTGTATGGCAGACCAAAAACTTTGGTCTGTCATACATGGGAAAAATGCGATTTTTAGTTATTTGGTTCGGCGCAAAAGCAAGGTTTCTTTTTTTTAATGTTCGGATGTTTGGTCCAACACACAAACAACTTTGCAAGATTAATCCTAATCTTAACCAATTTCAGCACAAGATCAAACCAATTTTTCATCACATGATTCACAATCTCCCCCTTGATGAAAACATTGGCAACACCATTTAGACATGAACATTTGGCAGTTTTTTTAAAAAGAACAGAGAACATAAAAACTCCCCTTTTGACAAGAGTGCAAAGTGAAAAACTGAAAAATGTGTGTGGTTTGTGCAATGTGCCAAAAACCAAACTTCTCCCAGATTACTCAACAACCGAAAGATACTACTCCCTCTTTTTCAACTCTTCCCAAACTTCTCAAAAACTTCTCCCCCTTTGACAATGGATTCATCAAGAAAACAACAAGAGAACATGTTCGAACTTTTCTTGTATCAATGGTTTCGCAAACAGAAGCAAAGGAGTGCCAAGATACAAAGGATGAGCTCATTTGATCATATAACCTTATATATCACATAATATGCAAAATATATGATCTTAATGTGATGTTAACAAGTTAAGAAATGACATGCATCTCAACCTCAAATCTGTCAACTATAGCCAAGTACTAAGCAAGACCTTTAGTAGAAAAACAAGGACTCAAAAATTGAAGCAACTAACAAATCAGGGCGAGCAAGTGGTTTCAACTCCAATCTAGTAGACCAATTTTAATCTTTTAAACAATAAACTGCATGTGGCATGCTTGAAGCATACTTCTTTTATTTCCTTGGAGTGGCATGCTTGAAGCATACATCTTGTCTTTTGAGGGAATGGCATGCTTGAAGCATACATCTTATCTTTTAGGGAAAGCATGCCTGAAGCATACAACTTGAAGTTTTTGCTTTAAACAATCCTTTTTTTTATTGATTCCCTTTTTCTTTTCTTTTTCTTTGATTGTAAACATGCAAAAAAATGATTAAAAGGTCTTATGAAAGAGTAAAGCTGAAAACACACTTGCTTCATAGCCCAAATTTGTCAAGAGGATTCAATATCAAGCCTAGAAGAATGAGATATCACAGAGTATTTAGCTATCGGCAATCAGATTAGGGAATTTCCGCAATGTCATTTTTAGTTCAAGTGAGACAATTTAGATTATCCTATATTAGCTCAATTACATAGTATATAAAGAAATATGATAAAGTGAGCTCATCAAGTGAAAGAACTTGGCAAAGAAACTCCCCCTCAAAACAATCCCATTGGATGAACAATTCCAAGTTCTCCCCGAATAAAGGCAAAACGAGAAGAAGACAAAGGTTTTGTGAAAATGTCTGCCAATTGATGTTCAGTATCCATATGATGAAGCACAATGTTGCCTTTTTCAACATGATCTCTAAGAAAGTGAAATCTGATGTCAATATGTTTTGTTCTTGAATGTTGCACAGGGTTCTTAGCAATGCAAATTGCACTAGTGTTATCACACAGAAGAGGAACACTATCCAGAAAAACCCCATAATCTTTAAGTGTAGCTACTATCCAAAGAATTTGAGAACAACAACTAGCAGCAGCCACATATTCAAATTCAGCAGTTGATTGTGCAACAGAAGATTGCTTTCTAGATGACCATGCAATGAGAGAATTTCCCAAGAAGTGACATGAACTAGAAGTGCTTTTCCTATCAATTCTACATCCTCCAAAATTAGCATCAGAAAAAGATCTCAAACTAATGCATGAGGAAGCAGAAAGCCAAATGCCAAAATCTTGAGTTCCATGAAGATACCTGAAAATCCTTTTGACAGCTTGTCGATGTGAAGCACGTGGGGAAGCTTGAAAACGAGCACACAAGCACACAGCAAATTGTATATCTGGCCTTGATGCAGTGAGGTACAAAAGTGAACCTATCATGCTTCTATATTCCTTTTGATCAACCGGCTCACCATCTTCATCCGGATCAAGTGTGCAAGCGCTCTCCATGGGTGTCATGATCGGTTTGCTGTTTTCCATCCCAAATCTATGCAACAAGTCTTTTGTGTATTTGCTTTGATGCACAAAAGTACCATCCTTTGTTTGCTTGATTTGAAATCCCAAAAAGTATGTCAACTCACCCATCATACTCATCTCAAACTCCTTCCTCATTGTTTTTGAAAACTCAGACACTAAAACATGAGATGAACCACCAAAGATAATATCATCAACATAAATCTGAACGAATAGTTGATCATTGCCTTGCTTGAGTAAAAAAAGAGTTTTGTCAACCTTTCCCATTGAAAAACCCTTTTCAAGTAAAAAGGTTTTTAGCCTATCATACCATGCTCTAGGGGCTTGTTTCAAACCATACAAAGCTTTTGATAGTTTGAACACATGATTTGGAAACTTTGGATTTTCAAAACCAGGTGGTTGCTTGACAAAAACCTCCTCATTTATGTAGCCATTAAGAAAAGCACTTTTCACATCCATTTGATACAATTTGAAACCTTTGGATGCAGCAAAAGCTAAAAGGATTCTAATGGCTTCAATTCTAGCAACAGGAGCAAAGGTTTCATCAAAATCTAAGCCTTCAATTTGAGTGTAACCTTGAGCAACCAATCTAGCCTTGTTTCTAACAACAACACCATCCTCACTTTGTTTATTTTTGAAAACTTATCTAGTTCCAATAACATTAAAATCAGGAGGTGGTGAGACAAGTTTCCAAACTTTATTTCGTTCAAAATTCTCTAATTCTTCATGCATGGCATTGATCCAAGATTCGTCAGATAATGCATGAGATATATCTTTGGGTTCAAAGGAAGCAACTAAAGCAGAATGAGCATGAGTGTCAGAATGAATAAACCTGGATCGAGTGACTCTCTCATTTAGGTCTCCAATCATTTGTTTAGATGGATGCATTTTTTGAATGTGCAAGGGAGCATTGACTTTTGAGACTTCTCCTTCTCCTTCATTTTCAGCATGTACAGATGATGTTGTAGCTTGAGGATGGTTAGCTGTAGGTGATGTAGTAGTAGGTGCCAAAGGTGCTACAGCTTGTTGTGCATTAGGAAGAGTCAAGACCTCATCATCATTATCTTCAAAAATTTTCTCCCCCTGAACATATGCGTCTGTACCTGCATCACTTAGACTAGTGCCTGGACTAGACTCATCAAAAGTAACTTCACAGGTTTCCACAATTTTGTTAGTCTCCAAAACAAGCACACGATAGCCACGAGTATGAGCAGGATATCCAAGAAAAAAGCCATCCATTGATCTAGTTTCAAATTTATCAAGATTTCCAGATTTCAAGACAAAGCATTTGCATCCAAAAACCCTAAAGTGAGAAACAGTAGGCCTATGTCCAAACCGAAGCTCAAAAGGAGTCTTACCCAATTTTGATCTCAAAAACACACGGTTTGAAACATAACATGCAGTTGAAATCGCTTCAGCCCAAAAGTTTCTAGGAGTGTGATGTTCATCTAACATGGTTCTAGCCATCTCAACCAACGTTCTATTTTTCCTTTCAACTACACCATTCTGTTGAGGCACTCTAGGTGATGAAAATTGATGATCAATTCTTTTTCAGTACAAAAGTGATCAAAAGAAGCATTTTTGAATTCAGTTCCATTATCACTTCTAATAGCTTTGAGAGCTCCTGGATGATCAATAGAAAGCCTAAGAACAAGACTTCTAAAATGACTAAAAACCTCATCCTTAGATGCCATAAAGTATACCCAAGAGTATCTAGAAAAATCATCAACAATCACAAGCACATACCATTTGCCTCCAAAGGATTGAACTCGAGATGGTCCAACTGTATCAAGATGTAGAAGCTGTCCTGGAGCGTTTGTCATCACCATGGTAAGAGGTGGATGTGAACCTGCAATCATCTTACCATGTCTACAAGAAGAACATACTAGATTGCTATCACCCTTAAGCTTAGCCAAGCCACGTATGAGATCTAAACCACTTACACGAGTAAGATGATCAAAACCAACATGACCAAGTCTACGATGCCAAAAGAATAAATCTTTAGAAACATTGGCAATTAGACACCTATGTTTAGAAGAAGGTGATGCATCAAAATCAGCTTTAAAAACTCTTCCAAAACGAAATCTTGAACACAAGATCACTGAAGCATCTAGCACTTTGCATTCATTTTTCTTAAAGCTTATCTCAAGATCTTCATCAAGCATTTGTGAGACAGAAAGCAAGTTATATTTCAAGTTTTCAACAAGAGCCACATCTTTGAACATAAACTTGTCACTTACCTTTATTGTACCTTTTGCCAAAACAGAAGAGGAAGAAGCATCTCCAAAAGTTACACTTTCAAGACGAGATGCACGAGTGAGGAGGAGAACCAATTCTTATCACCGGACATGTGGCGTGAGCATCCGAATCCACTAACCATATGTTCTCCTTCCTTGCGCGAGAAGCCTACATAGCAACAAAACATGTCGAGGTCTCGATCTTGGGGTTAGGAATGAGATTTTTGGGAATCGATCTTGAGACACACGACGTACAACGATGAGGCACAACACGAGAATTTTTATGCAAAAAATTAGCTTTTCCTTTTCCCATGTTTATAGGAACAGAAGGCGTTTTCAACACTCTAGGCGCATAGTGAGAAGCAAAGTGTGCTCTTCTGAAGTTAGACCTAGCCTTAGTCATTTCTTTCTTTTCTTTGTCTGGCTAGTCTAAAGCAAAAATCTACTAGATGTCCATCTCTACCACAATGAGTGCAAGTGTACTTAGCATGAAGTTTGGCTTTAACAAGAGAAGCACATTTTGCATTCATCATAGTAGAAGAAAGAAAACCAGCAGATTTAAAAGCAATCTTTTAGGCTCATTAAGAATCTCAATTTTGTCATTGCAAGGAGCATTAACAACAGTCTGAGGTTTAGTTTCAAATGAAGCATGAAGATCAAAGCCTAAACCTCTCTTGTTTGAGCTAACCTTAGATTGATCCAAAATCATGTTCAATTTTTCTTGCCATTAGTGAATCGTTCCAAAGAGTTTTGCAGGTAATCAACTTTCTTAGCAAGAATTAAACAATTATTGCAGGAACATCTACTTTTCCTTTTGCTTGCGACAAGTTGAGCATGAGAGAATTTCATGTGAAAGCAGATTATCAGTCAATTGAGAAACCCTAGCATTTGCATCTTTCAATTTTAATTCAAGAGTTGAGCATTTAGAACAAGAAGTTGAATTATGCAAATCATCAGTGGAACAGCTAGCATGTACAACATGTTTCTCATTTTTCTCATTTAGATGCAACAAAAGAGCATGTTCTTTCCTAAGCAAGGTGAGCTCATTGTAAATTAAGTCACATGATTTGCAAGTATCATCACTAGGAATCAAAGTCTTAAGTCTAGCAATTTCAGCATTCAATGATTCAATAATGTAATCATGTTTCTTAATTTTCTTATCACGTTTGTCAAGCAATTTTCCAAGACGAGCAATAGCAATAGCTAATTCATCATAAGAGGGATCTACCTCATTGAAGTCGCTATCGTGGTCGTCCTCGGTGAAGCTATCCTTGCTGCTTGCCATGAGACACAATCCCATCAAATCATGCTTGCTTGGAGTTGCATCATCTTCGCTGCTCTCCGAGTCCACATCGCTCAAATTGACTTGTTCAAGAGCGGAAAGAACTCGGTGAACCACCTTGCGGTTGATGAAGCTCTTCTTCTTCCTATCATTTGACGAGAACCTTTTCTTCTCATTCCTTCTGTCGTTGTCCTTCTCCTCCTTTGATGTTTTTCCTGCAAGCTTAGGACAATTTGTGCGAATATGGTTGAGGTCACCACACTCATAGCATCTTGGAGGACCACCTCTCTTTCTCATTCTCACATTCTGCAAAGCTTTGTTAAAGCGAGAAGAGAGTAGTGCGAGATCTTCTTCAGAAACTCTTCAAGTTGCTCATCTGTTAAAGAAGACATGGAAGACAAGGCAAAGCTAGAAGAAGAATTTGCATTTGACATGTTAGGGTTAGAGATCAAAGCAATTGATCTAATGTTACCCTTCCTGGCAAGAACATCCAACTCATGAGTTTTCAACTTAGAATAAAGAACATCTAAAGTAAGTGTACTCATGGTAGTAGATTCTTGTATAGATGTTACTTTCATCTCCCACACCGACATGTCCAAAGCACTAAGCAATTGTCTAGCATTAGCAACATCGGTGTAGCTAACTCCAACAAAGACGTAGATTGCTAAGAATTTTATTGAAACATGCAAAGAAGTCATCTACTGATTCACTAGGTTTCATCTCAAAACGCATGTATTCTTTTTGTAAATATCTTGGCGAATCTCTTTGTGATGTTAGAACCCTCATGGTAATCACAAAGAGATTTCCATACCTCATATCTTGGATCGAAGATGAACCACGCGGTCGAAGTCACTCCTTCCCAATCCTTGGATGATCAAGTTGCGTGCCTTCTTTGTTTGCTTCAACATGTGCGCGATTGGCGTCATTGACGTTGTCGTTTGCAGGAACTTCGTATGGCTTGTATACCTTCTCCCAAATTGTGAAGCCTTGTGCTTGGATGAATGCCTCCATCTTGGCCTTCCAAAACTGAAAATCAACACCATCGAACACACAAGGTTTTGTCGAATAACGATCCATTAATCTAATCACCGGTTAAGATAGATTAGAAAAACCTCGCTCTGATACCACTTGTAGGATCGAAGTATACGAATATAGCAATCAGAGGGGGGTGAATGATTATGCGGAAGCTAAAACAAAATTTTCGATCTACTGGAAGAACACCCCAACTCGGATTCAAAAGATTGCCTCGTAATCAACAAAAACAGATTGATAGACGCTTGGTAAAATGAGAATTCCTGGAGATCCAACCGTCAAAACGATCTGAAATTTGGACACAAGGAAATAGATTCCAATACGAATCAAACCCAAAAAGAATCAGCTCGATCGGACTTATGGATCAAAAGTTATGAGCTTCGCAAGCTTGCTGATCTAGAACTTGACGAGAATTGATCTAACGTAAACTTGAAAGTTTTAACAGAACCGACAAAAGTTTAATCAACTAGACTTTGAGGAACTCTAAATCAATACCCTAGAACGGTTTTTGATGGATCAAATCAAGATGAAACTCAACGATCAAAAACCAATCTAGAATTAGAACAAGCATGCAAACAAAAACCAAAACAGAAAACACTGTAGCGACGTGGTTACTGTAGCACGCAAAAATCTTGGAAGAATTGATCTTTATTTCTTTTGTCTAAAATACTCTCATCAAAAGAGTACAAACTCTAAAACTTGCTCAAAACTTGATGCGCTCAGCTCTACTTGATGCCCTTCAACACGAGACAACCCCTCCTATTTAAAGGACCAACCCACAAGGAGTTCTGAATACGATTCCTATTCCCTAGAAGGAATCCGTATCCAACACAACTCTACTTGGCCCAACCTGGCCGAGTACAACTCTTGCACGTGTATGGTAACCCTACCATACTCACGTGACTAACACTTTGCACGCGTATGGCCACCTGCCATACTTACGTGACTAACACTTTGCACGCGAATGACCTCCTGCCATTCTCACGTGACTAACCATTCTTCATGTGCACCATTCTCTTAGCCCGAACGTCCCGCATGACATCCTTGACCACCAAGACCTCAGTTCCTCCCTGAACCTAGTCCCGAACCTCAGTTCCTCCATGAACCTAGTTCCGGTCCTGTCATCGACCACATTCGTCTTCGAGCAATACCTGCACATGAACAAACCACAAAACAAATCCGAGCACAAGTCCACGACTTGACTCAATGTCAATCCATGCAACTACTCACATGAGCATTGCATAAAGTCCACTTCAAGCATCATGAAATTCTCACAAATTTCATAATCTCAAAAACAAATCAAACACAATTCCAAGTTTGCTCAAAACCGCCAAAAGCATGTGTATGACAGACCAAAGTCTTTGGTCTGTCATACATGGGAAAAATGAAATCGCCAAAAACCATGTGTATGACAGACCAAAACATTTGGTCTGTCATACATGGGAAGAATGAGTTCGCTATCAACATGTGTATGACAGACCAAACTCAGTTTGGTCTGTCATACATGGGAAAAATGAGTTCGCTGAAAACATGTGTATGACAGACCAAAAATTTTGGTCTGTCATACATGGGTAAAATGAAATCGCCCAAAGCATGTGTATGACAGACCAAAAACTTTGGTCTGTCATACATGGAAAAAACGAAGTCACCAAAGCAGTGTATGATGAGACCAAAAACTTTGGTACATCATACATGGTAAAATCGAGTTCGCCAAAAGCCTGTGTATGGCAGACCAAAAACTTTGGTCTGTCATACATGGGAAAAATGCGATTTTTAGTTATTTGGTTCGGCGCAAAAGCAAGGTTTCTTTTTTTTAATGTTCGGATGTTTGGTCCAACACACAAACAACTTTGCAAGATTAATCCTAATCTTAACCAATTTCAGCACAAGATCAAACCAATTTTTCATCACATGATTCACAGTTGTTTTGCGTGTTTATCTGGTTCTTTATCTGTTACGCGTAGACGTCAAGCTCTGTGAGAACGCGGATTTTGAGGATCAAGCTCTAGACCAAGACTCGCTGCTTTACGAAGGCAAGTTATGCTTTGATCATTTTTCTCCCATGTTTTTAAATATTAGTTTGTTTTAAATTATGCATGCTAATTTAATTATGATGCTTTTGAGTAAATTTGGGATTAGATAATTACCACTTGATATTGTCACCTTATCCATAATACTTGTATGCCAATAAACCATTTGTCACCCTAGGTTGGATTATACATACTGGTTAATACTAATCACCAGAATGGGGTAGTTAGAACGTGTTAGTTCTGCTTAGCCATGCCATACGAACTAATGACACCAATTTGGAAGTAAGCTGAATATTGACTATTGAATTATGGAACATGTTTTGTAAAAATGTAACATGTGTTGTTGATAAGCTGGTGGCACATGGTGCATGGTAACCAACCGGGTGGGAAAATGGTTTAGACTGGGGCAAGTGGCAAGATGTTCAGTGGTGGGCCAGATGTGGCACATGGAAGTGATGCTGTTGAATTTGGTTCTATGAATTTTGGGTAGTCTTGCCCTGGTCAACCTAAGGGCTTAACCTTGCAAGCCTTTGAACTGGGCCTAACATACAATCACACGTCTGGTGGGACAGACCTAGTTGAGTACAATTCCGAAGTCTTAGCATGTGAGACCTCAGGTGGTTTTTGTAGCTGTGGATGTGGAAAGAAGGGTGTAGTGTTTACCAGATCGGTCTTACATCTCATCAATGGTCTACGTTGGCCCTGTACTTCCGCTCCGCAAAAGGGAAGGGATAGTGAGGACTATACCGGGAGGATCACATGCGAGGATAGAAGTTTCGGAAAGATTTTGTTAGGGTTACTCGCCTGTGTGGTGTTTAACTATATCGTGTGGGTAAAGTGTATAACCTCTACAGAGTGTACAAACTATTCGAATAGCCGTGTCCACGGTATTGGACATTGCTCGAGGATTACAGTCAAGGGTTAGACTTTATTAAAAATATGGTTGGGATAAAAGATGAAGTTGATGGAAGTAGGGATTAGGATGTGGGAATGCTTTTACTTAACTCATGAAAAAGTTATTGTTATATTATTTGTTTTTACCGCTTTCGAATCTACTTATGCTACTTGTTAAATGCTACTTTACTGCAAAATAAACATGTTAAGCCATTCCACTGGAATAAGCCTGGCATGTAGTATATTAGGTTGCTTTCTGTGCATAGCTTGTTGAGTACCAATGTACTCACCCCTCCAAAATCACAACACCAGAAGAAGAAGATCTGCAAGCCAACGAGGAAGAAGCAGAACAATGAGGCGAACAACTAGGGGCGAGCCCAGGCAGATGTCTGTGGCATACTGAGGTGCCACGAACAAGTTTTATTTCCGCTGCTGTATTTAATACTCTGAACTTAGCCCTGCGTGGCTTTATAATTGTAAGGCTGACCATAAGGTCTTAACAATTGTATATGAGTTGAACACTTTAATATTAATGTTTTCGTTGTGTATGTGTGATGTTATTCATATCTGTTGTATCTGTGAGCACCAGCGTGATCCTGGACTGGTGTATCACACAGAGTGTTCGGAATTCCAATTCCGGGCGCGACAATTGCCAACACCAAACATCAACAGGAAGGGTTGTGCACAGCTAGCAGCTAAGGATGTAGAAACAGTACGGTTCTATGTGTAATTAAGTTGGGCTAGTTTGTAGGGAGTTTTGGGAGTATATATGTAATTTTCGATGTATGGTAATTGCACTGTAATCTATGAACATATTTTTACCTTTTTTGGATGTTACGATTGTAATTGGATGATATTTGATATTCTTGGGCATTGATGGTTACGTTTGAATGTTTACGTGAGTGTGTGAGAGCTTACCTTTATTGATGATGAGGTATTATCTATTTTGTGCTCAAATTATGTGGATGTGTATACTTATGCATTTTTTAAATCTGAGTGTGAGTGTGTGTCTATATATATTTATGAGATTGGGCATGTATGTGTATACTTATAAATTTACATATTTTCATATGTATATATGGTCTCTTGAATGAAATATATATTGAGCATTATGGTTAGGTTTCAAATTATGTTTTAGTATGCTCCAGATAATGTATTAGAGAGACAAGTATGTTTTCTAATTTGGATTTTGGGTAGGTTTGTAATAGATGTGGTATAAGTTATTATGGGACTTGTTTCTTAACTTAACATTATATTATGTAAATTTAATAACTAGATTGATGCAACATTTTACTTATTTATTTTAGCTATTATTGTTCTTTGGTTGACTGTCTATGTGTTTTAACATTGGAGAGGTAAGTTTCTCGGTGTTAGCATTTAATTCCTATTTTCATAATGAGTGACTCTCAGATTGGGAATTTTGTGTAAGCTTAAATATGTTAAAATAAGCATTTAATTTATATGTGTGGATTTCATAAGACTATAATGCATACAATTTGGTCTTTAATTATCGAAGGGCTATTTGTGTTACATTATACCTTAAAGTATACACCTAGAGTATGAGTTATAATTCTCTGGGGTGTTCTACTTAAGCATTGGTCACGTAACGTGTGGACGGATGTAGAGTTGAGCTGAAAGCCTAAGTTTGTGTTGGATAAAGCAATGATTGCAGTAGTGCCTATGTGAATCTTAAGTTCTGCAATTATATATGTGCTTGGCAACTAGGGGTATAGGCATTTAACTATTTAACTATCCGGTGATTATTAGTGTCATGAACTTGTCCTATCCCAAGTCTGTTTTATTTATAGTATTTTCTGTATGCTTGTTGTCGGCGTACTCGACGCCAGGGTACCCTCTCCGCCGCAGGTAATTATGGTGGTCTAGCGAGCAAATGGGCGACAAGGCCCCTCTCGCCGGGCAGCGGGTCCATGTTGTGGCCTGGCGAGTAGGCGGGCGACCAGGCCCCTCTCATCGGGCGTCGGCCCGCGTGGCAGCCTGGCGAGCCGGCGGGCGACCAGGCCCCTCTCACCGAGCGTCGGCCCACGTGGCGGCCTGGCGAGCAGGCGGGCGACCAGGACCCTCTCGCCTGGCGGCTAAAAGGACGAGAAGGAGGCTTCGCCCCAAAGCCTCCTCCCTTTGACACGCCATGTCAGAGCATTAATTGCGAAGAGACTTGCTGTCAGCAGGTCTGCATTGTCCATCCCTCTAACGCCTCACACCTAACCCGGGCGGACCGGGCGAAGTCGTACGACTACACGAAGAATGAGGCCTGGGAGATAAAGCCGTAGTGACGGGTGTAATTAATAGTTGTAACTCAGCATGATGTCATCCTCTCACCTGCCCGAGCCAACACCGCCTATATAAGGGGATTCGGGTGCATGGGAAGGGGGGCTCGAGTATTTCGCTAAGGGAGAAGCATTGTAACAACTCCAGCATACTTAAACGAGTAAGCTAGCAGGACGTAGGGCTATTACACACGCCGGGGGCCATAACTTGGTGTTACGATCCTTCACTGATGGATACAAGAGAAGACGTGTAATTGCAAGAGTTTGGGGAAGGATCTGAGGGAAATTGGAATAGAATCAGGAAGAATTCAGAGCAAGAAGGATACACGCAGAAGATAGGTACAAGTAGAGGAATAAGCTAGGAAAGGGAAGAAGTTCTGTTGTCTGTCCTCTCCTTTCTGTGTTGCATTGGCTTCCTTTTGTACACATCTCAGGGCAGCTCAAGCACACACCTAGCCCACGGCCCATAACATTCAAGCCCATGGCTCATCTAGGGCTGGACGTGACACTTGGGTACATCATTGTGTTCTTGTAGGATCGAAGTATACAAATATAGCAATCAGAGGAGGGTGAATGATTGTGCGAAAGCTAAAACCAAATTCTTGATCTACTAAAAGTTCACCCCAAAACGGAACTAAATAATTGCCTCTTATTCGACAAAAACAGAATGATAGAGGTTCGGTAAAATGAGAATTCCTGGAGATCCAACCGTCAAATCAATCTGAAATTTGAACATAAGAAACTCGATTCCAATACGAATCAAACCCAAAAATAATCAGCTCGATCTGACTTACGGATCAAAAGTTATGAACCTTGCAAGCTTGCTGTGATAGAAGATGACGAGAATTAATCTAATCAAAACTTCAAGATTAAACAAGAACTACAAAAGATTAATCAACTAAACTTTGAGAAACCCTAAATCAATTCCCTAGAAAGGTTTTTGATAGATCAAATCAAGATGAAACTCAAAGAACAAAAACCAATCTAGAACCAGAACAAGCATGCAAACAAGAACCAAAACAGGAAACACTGTAGCAACGCGATTACTGTAGCACGCAAGGATCTGGAACAATTGATCTTTATTTCTTTTGTCTAATGTACTCCCATCAAAAGAGTACAAACCCTAAAACTGAGCTCAAAGCTCTCAATGCGCCCAGCCCTAATTGATGCCCTTCAACTATAGACAACCCCTCCTATTTAAAGGAGAAAAACACAAGGAGTCCTGAATACAATTCCTAATCCTAGAAGGAATCCTACTCCTAATCCTACAAAGAGTATGTATTCAACACAACTCCACTTGGCCCAACCTGGCCGAGTACAACTCTTGCACGCGTATGGAAACCCTACCATGCTCACGTGACTAACACTTTGCACATGCATGGCCACCTGCTATACTCACGTGACTAACCATTCTTCATGTGCACCATTCTCTTAGCCCGAACGTCCCGCATGACATCTTTCACCACCAAGACCTCAGTTCCTCCCTGAACCTAGTCCGAACCTCAGTTCCTCCATTAACCTAGTTTCGGTCTCGTCATCTACCACGTTCGTCCTTGAGCAATACCTGCACATGAGTAAACAAGAAATGAATCCGAGCACAAGTCCACGACTTGACACAAAGTCAATCCATGCAACTACTCACACGAGCATTGCATAAAGTCCACTTCAAAACAAGCATCATGAAATTCTCATGAATATCATAATTTCAAATTCAAATCCGAAATTTCTCAAAACCCTAATCGAGCAAGAGACCATTCACGACGGACCAAACACCGGTCCGACGCAACTCACGACGGACCAAACAAAGGTCCGACGCAACTCACGACGGACCAAAAACTCGGTCCGGCGTTCAAGTGAAACTTACTGGTTTTGGAAAATTGAGTCCAGCACAAAAACGTTTGAAAACACGTTCACGGCGGACCAAAAGAAATTTGGTCTGGCGTAAATAGAAAACTTACTATTTTTTAGTCCAGCGCATATACAAAAAACAGACCTCAAAAACCCGTTCACGACGGATCAAAAATTTGGTCTGGCGTGCATGTAAAAACAGCCCTTCAAAATGCGTTCACGACGGATCAAGGAATTGGTCCAGCGCTGATGCAACAAGATGGTCCGGCGCAATTGGTTTGAAACTTTGGTTCGGCGCCAAAAGGGAAATTTGGTCCGGCGCAAAAAGTCCAAACGCACGTTCACGAGTCCCAGTTTGGTCTAGAGCAAAAGAAAGGGCTTACAAGACACGGGTCCCAGTTCTACAGGGAGCCGCGAGGACCTGAGGATTAATCTGGAGGAGCATCACCGGCGGTGCGGCGATGATTTACGTACTCATCTGCAGCGCCGTCACACCCAGGGCAAGGTCGCGACAGGCGGATGGCTCCTGGAGACGAAAGCTCCTCCCTTGAATCCCACCTTTAGAGCAAGGAGGAGGTCCACTCCTCCGATCCTTTCGGGAGTCGAGATCCGCACTCCCCGACACAGTCTCCGAGCCGGGGTTCAGGTGGACGGCATGACTCCCCCTACGGCGTCGGGTGCCAGGCGTTTTCCCGATGGCTGTGCCGTGTGGCGTGGCACGAAAGGTTTCGTTCGGCATCCATCGAGAAGTACGATGGAACCACCAACCAGAAGGAATTCTTACAGATCTACAACACGGTGGTGCGGGCCGCTGGCGGGTCTAAAAAGGTCATGGCTAACTATTTCCTAACAGCCTTGACGGAGTCCGCCTGGTCCTAACTATTGAATCTCCCGCGAGGATCGGTGCACTAGTGGGAGGGGTTGTGCGATGTCTTCATCGCCAACTTTCAAGGTTCGTATGCACAACCGGGTGTGGAGGACGATCACCATGCCCTCGAGCAGGGGAAAGGGGAATCGTTGCGCAACTTTATCCGACGATTCAGTCATTATCGCAACATGATCCCCCGGATCTCCGAGCAGTCGGCGGTTATCGCCTTTCGGAGAGGCGTTCGGAACCACAAGATGCGGGAAAAGATGGCCACCCGCACCATCACCACTACCTCCGAACTTTTCTCGCTAGCGCACAAGTGTGCGCGGGCGATGGAAGCTCGGGGGCCGGTTGTAGGATCGAAGTATACGAATATAGCAATCAGAGGGGGGTGAATGATTGTGCGGAAGCTAAAACCAAATTCTTGATCTACTAAAAGTTCACCCCAAAACGGAACCAAATAATTGTCTCGTATTCGACAAAAACATATTGATAGAGATTTAGTAAAACGCAAATTCCCCGAGATCCAACCATTGGATTGATCTGAAATTTGTACAAAAGAAATTAGATTCCAATACAAAGCAAACCCAAAAAGAATCAGTTCGATCGGACTTACGGATCAAAAGTTATGAACCTCACAAGCTTGCTGTGACAGAGGATGACGAGAATAGATCTAACTAGAATTGTAGCTCGCCGAGAGATTTGAAGAACTTGATCTTTATTTCTCCTTTTGATCTAGTTAAAGCACTCTAAACAAAAGAGTACAACCCTAAAACTCGCCCAAAACTTGATACATAAACAGAAGGCGCCTCCCCCTATTTATACAGAGCAAACACATTACACCTAATCCTAGAAGGAGTCGCACTCCTAATCCTAAAAGGAGTCCCACTCCTAATCCTAGAAGGAGTATGTATTCAACACAACTCCACTTGGCCTAACCTGGCCGAGTACAACTCTTGCACGCGTATGTCAACCCTACCATACTCACGTGACTAACACTTTGCACGCGCATGGCCACCTGCCATTCTCACGTGACTAACCATTCTTCATGTGCACCATTCACTTAGCCCGAACGTCCCGCATGACATCCTTGACCACCAAGACCTCAGTTCCTCCTGAACCTAGTCCCGAACCTCAGTTCCTCCATGAACCTAGTTCTGGTCCCGTCATCGACCACGTTCGCCCTCGAGCAATCACCTGCACATGAACAAACCACAAAACGATTCCGAGCACAAGTCCGCGACTTGACTCAACATTAGTCCATGCAACCACTCACACGAGTGCATTGCATCAAGCAAAACAACTACCATAATATCACAAGCATATCAATTAAGCATCTGAAACCGCACATGCACATGAACCACACATGCCATGAGCACAACCATTTTACAATACCAAAATCATCATTAAGCCAATTTTTCAGCACATGATTTCACAAGCTCCCCCTTGATGAAAACATTGGCAATACCACTTAGAATTGAACATTTGGCATTCACATCACAAAAAGATTTTTGAGATCCTTAGAGTTAACACCAAAACCAAAGTGAGAAAACACATAAACGCCCCTTTTGACCAATATGCTAAGTAACAAACTCTCCCTGGGTGAAAATACGAAAAATCTCCACCCAAGAAGGAAAATGTGTGTGAATGTGCATGTCAGGACCCGAATTTTCAAATCCGGACCCTCTATGTATTCAGCACTAGTCCAGGAATCAAGCTAGTGCACACAGTCTCAACATTGGTAAATATCACAATCATACTCAACGAAATATAAAAATACTTTATTGAAAGGACATATAGCTGGTTGCTCGACCTTATGGTCAAGTTACAAAATACGCCTCGCAGGGCGAAGGACTTATTCAAATAATAATCAGCAGCGGAATATAAAGAAAACGCGTGGCGCCAACCAATATGCCACAGGCAACTGACTGGACTCGCTCCCTAGTTAGATGGCTCCTCCTGAAATTCCTCCTCCAAAGCTGGCATGGATTCCTCTTCAACTGATGTTGTATTGTAGCAAGGGTGAGTACTTGGTACTCAACAAGTCATGCACAGAATGCAAGCTAATATACTACATGCATGGCTTAGTACAAGGAGTAGCTTGTGGTTCATTTGCAGTAAACAACATTTAACATGTAACGTAAATAGATTCGAAAGCAGTAAAGATAGGTATATAATATCAATAACTTTTCCAGGAGTTAATTAAACATCCTACCCATTCCTAATCCACATTTCCATCAATGTCATCCATTAACCCAAACCCTTTTCCAAGTCCAAGTTGTTTTCATGAAAGTCTAACCCTTCACTGTAATTCCCGAGCGATGTCCAATACCGCGGACACGGCTATTCGAATAGATTTTTACACTCTGCAGAGGTTATGCACTTTACCCACAAGATACAGTCAAACACCACAAAGGCGAGTGTCCATAACAAAGTCTTTCGGAAACTTCTAACTACACAAGTGAGCCTCTCCGGTTATTGCGCACTAGCCCTTCCCTTAGCAAAGGCGAAGTCTAAGCCAATCAACCGTTAGATGGGTACCTGGCCTCACCCAGATGCGCTCCCCGTACAACTTACACAAACGGTGTAGTTGACACCCAGAGGTCCCACAAGTAAGTTATCAGCGACTTAATCAACTAGGTCCGTCCCATTACAGACATGTGGTTGCACGCTTGACCCAGTTCAAAGGCTTGCAAGGTTAAGTCCTTAAGTTGACCAGGGCAAGACTACCCGAAGAACCAAATCATCCTTCCCAATGCCATACCTGGCCCACCTGATCATTACTTGCCACTTGCCTTCAAAGAGTACTTGTTCTTTGTCTTGAGATGGCTCCTGGGTCAACACTTCTCCTTCGAAGCCTTCGGGCACTTCAACGTCTACTCGTAATACGTGCAAATAGCAATACACAAATAAACAATAGGCAAAAGCATCCCAAAACTCCAAATAAAGTCCATAAACAGAGAGAACATAATTTTATAAATTTTTAGGAACTGGAATCGCTTAAATCGGAGTTAAAATGCAAAAGTTATAATTATTTAAAGTTTAAATAATCAATTAAATAATATTACAGAGAAAAACTTTAGTCCAAAAATTAAATAAAATTTATATTTGAGTAGAGCTGAATTTTACAAAATTTTAGAAATTTGAAATCGTTCAAATCGGAGTTAAAATGCAAAAGTTATAAGCATTTGAAGTTTGAAATCATATTTCAAATAATAAATCGAATTATTAAATCATTTTCTTTTTCGGAAAATCATTTATTGCGTCAGCGTCGACACGTGTCAGCTCCTGATTGGCTGGCTGACGTCAGCCGGTTCATGGGCTTAGCCCACGGTTCGGCTCGGTTCACCGTGGACTCGGTCCACGGCTCACGTGTCTCTGACATGTGGGACCCTACGGGTGACGTCATTGCTGACGTCAGCGGGGCTCAGCCCACGGTGCTGACAGGTGGGACCCACTGGTGACGTCACGGCTGACGTCACCGCGTGGCTGGGGTGGCCGCTGACGTGCGGGCCCGCCATGACGTCAGCGTGACGTCATGGTGCGATCGGCCCGACACCGCGGGCGGCGTGTCGATGACGCACGACGCCGCGTAAGCGGCGGCGGTTAACTCCGGGCACGTGGCACGATCCGGGCCGTCGGTTTGAAATCCGACGGCTCGGATTGGATCTAGGTTCACGCGGTTGGGGTGAACGCGGTCAATCTAAGCCGTTGGATCTAGATCCAACGGTTGGGATTAGATCTGGGGTTTTGGAACGAGATCTCACCGGTGGAATGACGTGGCGTGATCTGGGTCCTTGGATCTGGATCGGACGGCTGAGGAAGCTCGGGCGACGGCGATGGCGTGCGGCGGAGCTGGCTGGCCGGAGTCGGGGAAGGCGACCAAGCCTGCGGCGTTCCGGGGCTCATCCGGCGAGATGGTTAGCACTCATGGGTGCGCCTTGACGCGACGGTTCCAGATCCGGGCACGGGCACGGCGGAGGGCGGCGGACGACGGCGGAAACAACGAAGAACCGCGGCGGTGCTTCTCGCAACTACGGTGAGCAATCGTGGGCGCGAGGATGCACTACGGGCGGCGGCTAGGGAAACGGCTGCGCGGGGTCAAGGCGGTCCTCGAGGTGCGACCCGGGCATTAAATACCCTCGGCGTCCGCGCGGAAAACGGAAACCTAGGCCCACACGGCGGCGGGCGCGGCGGAGGAATCCGGCTCGGATTCGGCGGAGACGACGACGGACAGCCATCCACGTGGCGCGATCAACGGCCACGATTGGCTCGGGCGCGATCGGATCCGGACCGGATCCGGTCGGATCGGTGCGGCTCAATTTCGGCCGTTGGATCTTGATCCAACGGTCCCGCGTGATTAGGGTTTGGATGCGGTTCGGTCGAGTCGGTTGGCTCGGGTCGGACTCGAGTCCGACTCGGGTTCCGACTCGGTCGGATGAATAGTACTTGACCCGATTCGATTTTTCCAGCGATTTAATATTTAAAATAATTCCCAGTAATTTATTTAATTCAAGAAAAATAGCAAAATACTCAGAAAAATTCCAAAAAAATTCTGGAAAATATTTTAGGGCATTTGCGACTCAAATAAAATATTTCCAATAAAACTTTATTTGAAAATTTAATTTCTTTAATTATTTCAATATGGAACAAATTCAAATTAATTCTAAATAAATCCAAATAAATTCCAGAAAATTCCAAAAATTCACATAAGTGCAAAATAATATTTAATTTCATGAAAAGCAAAAAAATTGGGGTGTTACAGTGCAATGTGCCCAAAAATTCCAAAATTCTCCAAACTTCTCTCAAAATTCTCAAATTTACAAAAATTTCTCCCCCTTTTTCCTTGAACTTCTCAAAGATTCCAAACTTCTCCCCCTTTGACAATGGATTCATCAAGAGTACAAAAGAGAGAACATGTTCAAAATTTTTCCTGTAGCAATGATTTCACAAAGAGAAACAAGGAGTGTCAAGATAGGAAAAGATGAGCTCATTCGATCATATAACCTTATATATCACATAATATGCAAAATACATGATCTTACTGTGATTTTAACAAGTTAGGGAATGACATGCATCTCAACCTCAATTCAGTCAACTATAGCCAAGTACTACGCAAGACCTTAGTAGAAAAACAAAGGCTCAAAAATTGAAGCAACTAACAAATCAGGGTGAGCAAGTAGTTTCAACTCCAATCTAGTAGACCAATTTAATCTTTGAACAGTAAACTGCATGTAGCATGCTTGAAGCATACTTCTTTTATTTCCTTGGAGTGGCATGCTTGAAGCATACATCTTGTCTTTGAGGGAATGGCATGCTTGAAGCATACATCTTATCTTTTTAGGGAAAGCATGCTTAAAGCACACAATTTGAGGCTTTTGCTTTTAACAACCCCTTTTTTATTGATTCCCTTTTCTTTTCCTTTTTCTTTGATTGTAAACATGCAAAAATGATTAAAAGGTCTTATGAAAGAGTAAAGTTGAAAACACACTTGCTTCATAGCCCAAATTTGTCAAGAGGATTCAATATTAAGCCCAAAAGAGTAAGATACCACAGAGTATTTAGCTATAGGTAATTAGACCAAGGAATTTTTGCAATGTCATTTTTAGTTCAAGTGGAACAATTTAGATTATCATATATCAGCATAATTACATAATATATAAAGAAATATGATAAAGTAAGCTCATCAAGTGAAGAAACTTGGTAAGAAAACTCCCCCTCAAAACAAACCCATTGGATGAACAATCCCAAGTTCTCCCTGAATAAAAGCAAAACGAGAAGAAGACAAAGGTTTTGTAAAAATGTATGCCAATTGATGTTCAGTATCCACATGGTGAAGCATAATATTGCCTTTTTCAACATGATCTCTAAGAAAGTGAAATCTGATGTCAATGTGTTTTGTTCTAGAATGTTGTATAGGGTTCTTAGCAATGCATATTGCACTAGTGTTTTCACACAAAAGAGGAACACTATCCAAAATAACCCCATAATATTTAAGTGTGGCTACTATCCAAAGAATTTGAGAATAACAACTAGCAGCAGCCACATATTCAGATTCAGCAGTTGATTGTGCAACAGAAGATTGTTTTCTAGAAAACCATGCAATAAGAGAATTTCCCAAGAAGTGACAAGAACCAGATGTGCTTTTCCTATCAATTCTACATCCTTGAACATCAGCATCAGAAAAAGCTCTCAAACTAATGCATGAGGAAGCAGAAAGCTAAATGCCAAAATCTTGAGTACCCTAGAGATACCTGAAAATTTTGCTTGATGAATTTGTTGATGTGAAGCACGTGGGAAAGCTTGAAAACGAGCATACAAGCACACAGCAAATTCCAATTATCTCATCCTCAACAGCATCATCATCATCTTCATAAATAAAGATACTCTCCCCCCTGAACATATGCACCTGTACCTACACCATTTGGATAGTGCCTTTTGCGAAAACAGAGGTGAAAGAAGCATCTTCAAAAATAACACTTTCAGCACGAGATGCACGAGTGAAGGAAAACCAAATCTTATCACTGAACATGTGATGTGAGCATCCGAGTCCACTAGCCATATGTTCTCCTTCCTCGCGTGAGAAGCCTACATAGAAGCAGAAAATATCGAGGTCTCGGTACTGGGGTTAGAATTAAGATGTTTAGGAATCCAGTACTGAGACACACGACGCACAACAATAGGCACAACACGAGGATTCTTATGCACAAAATCAGATTTGCCTTTTCTCGTATTTCTAGCACCAAAAGGTGTTTGCATCACCCTAGGCACATAGTGAGAAGCAAAGCGTGCTTTTTTGAAATTAGACCTAGCCTTAGCTCTTTCTTTATTTTGTTGTTTGGCTAGTCTAAAGCAAAAATCTACTAAATGTCCATCTCTACCACAATGAGTGCAAGTGTACTTAACATGATGTTTGGCTTTAGAAGTAGAAGCAACATTTGCATTCATCATAGTAGAAGATAACACTCCAGCAGACTTAAAGACAGTTTTCTTAGGCTCATTGTCAATTTCAAATTTTCCTTCTTCAAGTGCTTTAACAACAGTGGGAGCATGTGATTTATGATGAGCATAAGAATCAAAACCTAAACCTTTGTTATGAGTGCTGACTTTTGATTGATCCAAAATCATGTTTAGGTTTTTCTTTCCTTTAGTGAAACGTTCTAATGACTTTTCTAAGTAATCAACCTTTTGAGAAAGAGTTAAACAATTATTACAGAGAACGTCCACTTTTTCCTTTTGCTTGCGACAAGTTGAGCATGAAAGAACTTCATGTGTAAGCAAATCATTAAACAATTGAGAAATCTTAGCATCTACATCATGCAACTTCAATTCTAGTATGGAGCATTTAGAACAAGGAATTGAATCATGCAAAATATTAGTGGAACAACTAGCATTTTTAACATGTTTCTCATTTTGATGCAATAGGGAAGCATGAACATTTATTATCACTAGGTGACAAAGAATCCATCTCATAAGTTTTCAGTCTAGAATAAAGATCATCCATGGTCAAAGTATCCAGGTCAACAGTTTGATTAATTGCAGTAACAACCATGCGCCATTCAGGACTAAGAGATCTCAAAATTTTACTAGCGTTATCCTCAACTGAAATAGTAACTCCAACACCACGCAAATTACACAAGATTTTCTCAAATCGAGAGAAAAGATCATCAATTGATTCACCCGGTCTCATAGCAAAATCAGAAAAGTCCTTTTGGTAAATATTTTTACGAACTTTCTTAATCTTAGTAGAACCTTCATGATAGTCACACAATGTCTTCCAAACATAATAAGCAGAACGTAGATGAGAAACTCGATCAAATTCTTTTTCAGAAATTCCTTGAAAAATCAAGTTTCTAGCTTTAGCATTCAGATCAATGTCTACTTTATTATCAACGGTGACTATATCAGGAACATCAAAAACAGTAGAAACTTTGCACCAAACATCATTACCTTGAGCTTCAATATAGGATTGCATGCGACTCTTCCAATAAGAAAAATTTGAATCATTAAGCATAGGAGGACGATTAACATACCTATCTGACGCCATACCTTAACCTCGCTCTGATACCACTTGTAGGATCGAAGTATACAAATATAACAATCAGAGGGAGGTGAATGATTGTGCGGACGCTAAAACCAAATTCTTGATCTACTAAAAGTTCACCCCAAAACAGAACCAAATAATTGCCTCGTATTCGACAAAAACAGATTGACAGAGGTTTAGTAAAATGCAAATTCCTAGAGATCCAACCATTGGATTGATATGAAATTGGTACACAATAAACTCGATTCCAAGAAGAAGCAAACCCAAAAAGAATCAGTTCGATCGGACTTACGGATCAAAATTTATGAACCTCGCAAGCTTGCTATGACAGAGGATGACGAGAATAGATCTAACTAGAATTGTAGCTCGCCGAGAGATTTGAAAAACTTGATCTTTATTTCTCCTTTTGATCTGGTTAAAGCACTCTAAACAAAAGAGTACAACCCTAAAACTCGCCCAAAACTTGATACACAAACAGGAGGCGCCTCCCCCTATTTATACAGAGCAAACACATTACTCCTAATCCTAGAAGGAGTCCCACTCCTAATCCTAGAAGGAGTATGTATTCAACACAACTCCACTTGGCCCAACCTGGCCGAGTACAACTCTTGCACGCGTATGGCAACCCTACCATACTCACGTGACTAACACTTTGCACGCGCATGGCCACCTGCCATTCTCACGTGACTAACCATTCTTCATGTGCACCATTCTCTTAGCCCGAATGTATCGCATGACATCCTTGACCACCAAGACCTAAGTTCCTCCTGAACCTAGTCCTGAATCTCAGTTCCTCCATGAACCTAGTTCTGGTCCCGTCATCGACCACGTTCGCCCTCGAGCAATCACCTGCACATGAACAAACCACAAAACGATTCCAAGCACAAGTCCGCTACTTGACTCAACATTAGTCCATTGAACCACTCACACGAGTGCATTGCATCAAGCAAAACAACTACCATAATATCATAAGCATATCAATTAAGCATCTGAAACCGCACATGCACATGAACCACACAAGCCATTAGCACAACCATTTTACAATACCAAAATCATCATTAAGCCAATTTTTCAGCACATGATTTCACACCGGTGTCTGGCTCCGCGGGTGGCCGCGGTAAAGATGAAGCCAGGACCTTGAGGGGCCCCGGCCCCACAAGCAAGAAGGTGAGGAGGCCTGAGGCGGGTGAGACCAGGCGGGTCTTGGCCGCTGAACGTGAGCGAAAGGATACCAAGGTGCGAGGCTCCGACCGTCGGGACCAGCGAGATGATCGCTGGGACCAGAGGGATGACGCCGTGAGGAGAAGGAAGGCAGGCCTTACTACCCGATCCACAGGTCCAACACCCACGACCTAGCCAACTGCCAGGTTGTGAGCAGGATAGTGGAGCAGCGGCAGAAAGAGCGCCGCCCCTGCAACGACGACCAAGAGGAAGACCCCACCCCTCTGGCCTTCTAGCGAGCGAATCAAACCGTGGTGTACATTCACGGTGGCTCGGCCACCTACCGTTCCAACGTGACATACAAGCAGCTGAGGAGGGAAGTCTGCGCCACGGTACCAAGTTCAGGGGCGAGCCGGATGCTGAAGTGGTCGGAGGAGCTGATCACCTTTAGTCGGGTCAACCATCCTGAGAGCACTGCCGGCCTGGGTCACCTCCCGATCGTGGTTCCACCCATGATTCAGAATGTGAAGCTTGGGCGGGTGCTAGTGGACGGAGGGAGAAACATCAATCTCCTGTCCTCCAAGGCATTCCGGGTGCTTCAGATATCGTGGAAAGAGTTGCGCCCGGCCTTACCCTTTTATGGAATCGTCCCTGGGGCTGGCTCGGTGCCCCTGGGCCAAGTCTGCATCCCCGTCACCTTCGGGAAGGAAAGCAACTACCGCGCGGATGGTGGATTTAGAAGTCGCCGATTTCGACCTTTCGTACAATGCCCTGCTTGGCCGATCGGCTTCGGCCAAGTTCATGGCGGCAACCCACTATGCTTACATGGTGGTGAAGATACCAGGGCCTAGTGGCCCCATAGTCATCCAGGTGGACAGGTCGGAAGCCCTGTGCTGCCAAAAGCACGCATTGGCCTTAGCCGGCGCCGCTTGTAAAGGGCAGGCTGATGCCGTCTATCCGGGAGCCCCTCAGGCGAGGACCTGTGCCTTGCCTAGCTCGCCCGGCGAGGTTAAGGTGGTCTCCCTGAGCAAGGGCGAGCCCGGGATGACTGTCACTATTGGCGCCAACCTCAGCGCCAAATAGGAAGACACACTTGTCACCTTCTTCCGGTCTAACTCCGACGTGTTTGCCTGGCAACCGTCCGATATGACTGGGGTCCCCAGGGAGGTGATCGAGCACCGATTGGCAACGCTTTTAGGAGTGCGTCCGGTCCGACAAAAGGTCCAGAGGCAAGCGCCTGAGCGGCAAGATGCCATTCGGCAGGAGGTGGAGAAGCTGCTGCGCGCAAGGATCATCAGGGAAGTCTTTCACCCCGAGTGGCTTGCCAACCCTGTGCTTGTCAAGAAATCCAACGGGAAGTGGTGTATGTGTGTCGACTTCACTGACCTCAACAAGGCCTGCCCGAAGGATCCTTATCCCCTGCCGTGCATCGATCTAATTGTCGACTCGATGGCAGGATGCGAGCTGCTGTGTTTTCTAGACGCGTACTCTGGGTACCACCAGATTAGCATGGCGGCGGAAGATGAAGAGAAAACCGTTTTTGTAACCCCAATGGGCATTTATTGCTATATCAGAATGGGTTTTGGGTTAAAAAATGCTGGTTCCACTTATCAACGTGCCATGCATATTGTAGGATCGAAAGACACGAATATAGCAATCAGAGGGGGGGTGAATGATTGTGCGGAAGCTAAAACCAAATTCTTGATCTATTAAAAGTTCACCCCAAAACAGAACCAAATAATTGCCTCGTTTTCGACAAAAACAGAATGATAGAGGTTCGGTAAAACGCGAATTCCCGGAGATCCAACCGTCGGATCGATCTGAAATTTGGACACAAGAAACTAGATTCCAGTACGAATCGAACCCAAAAAAAATCAGCTCGATCGGACTTACGGATCAAAAGTTATGAGCTTCGCAAGCTTGCTGATCCAGAACTTGACGAGAATCAATCTAATCAAAACTTCAAGATTGATCAAGAACAACAAAAGATTTATCAACAAAACTTTGAGGAACACTAGATCAATACCCTAGAGAGGTTTTTGATGGATCAAATCAAGATGAAACTCAAAAAACAAAAACCAATCTAGAACTAGAACAAGTATGCAAACAAGAACCAAATGAGAATATTGTAGCACACAAGGAACTAGAAGAATTGATCTTTATTTCTTTTGTCTAAAGTACTCCCATCAAAAGAGTGCAAACCCTAAAACCAAGCTCAAGCTCCCTTGCGCCTGTTCTGCTACTTGGTTCGATTGATGCCCTTTAACAGGAGACACCCCTCCTATTTAAAGGACCAACCCACAAGGAGTTCTGAATACGATTCCTATTCCCTAGAAGGAATCTGTATCCAACACAACTCTACTTGGCCCAACCTGGCCGAGTACAACTCTTGCACGCGTATGGCAACCCTACCATACTCACGTGACTAACACTTTGCACGCGTATGGCCACCTGCCATACTCACGTGACTAACACTTTGCACGCGAATGACCTCCTGCCATTCTCACGTGACTAACCATTCTTCATATGCACCATTCTCTTAGCCCGAACGTCCCGCATGACATCCTTGACCACCAAGACCTCAGTTCCTCCTGAACCTAGTCCCGAACCTCAGTTCCTCCATGAACCTAGTTCCGGTCCCGTCATCGACCACATTCGTCTTCGAGCAATACCTGCACATGAACAAACCACAAAACAAATCCGAGCACAAGTCCACGACTTGACTCAATGTCAATCCATGCAACTACTCACATGAGCATTGCATAAAGTCCACTTCAAGCATCATGAAATTTTCACAAATTTCATAATCTCAAAAACAAATCAAAATTCAAAGTCCAAATTTGTACAAACCCTAATCGAGCAAAAAGCCATTCACGACGGACCAAAAAATTTGGTGCAGCGTACATGTAAAACTTCTTGTCTTTTAAGAACTTGGTCCGTACAGAAAACGAAACTTACTGCTTCTTGTCAAATTGTCAAACACATGCACAAGCACATTTTGCAAAACCAATTCTAAGTTAATTTTTCAGTTCAAAGCCAATTTTTCAAAGACATGATTTCACAATCTCCCCTTGATGAAAACATTGGCAACACCACTAAGAAATGAACATTTGGCATTCACTTTACAAAAGATTTTGAAATCCAAAGGATCAAGGACCAAAAAGAGAAAACACAGAATTCCCCCTTTGACCAAAATGCAAAACAAAATCTCCCCCTGAGAATGAAAATGTGTGTGAATGTGCAATGTGTCCAAGAATTCCAAAAAATCTCCAAACTTCTCCCAAAATTTCAGAAACAAATCCCTTTTTTTTTCTTAAACTTTTCAACGATTCCCAAATTTCTCCCCCTTTGACAATGGATTCATCAAGAGTACAAAAGAGAGAACATGTTCAAAATTTTTTAAACAATGATTTCACAAGGAGAAACAAGGGAGTGCCAAGATAGGAAAAGATGAGCTCATTCGATCATATAACCTTATATATCACATAACATGCAAAATACATGATCTTGATGTGATTTTAACAAGTTAGGGAATGTCATGCATCTCAACCTCAATTCAGTCAACTATAGCCAAGTACTAAGCAAAACCTTTAGTAGAAAAGCAAAGACTCAAACTTGAAGCAACTAACAATTCTGGGCGAGCAAATAGTTTCAACTCCAATCTAGTAAACCAAATTAATCCTTAAACTGCATGTGGCATGCTTGAAGCATACTTCTTTTATTTCCTTGGAGTGGCATGCTTGAAGCATACATCTTGTCTTTTGAGGGAATGGCATGCTTGAAGCATACATCTTATCTTTTAGGGAAAGCACCCTGAAGCACATAACTTGAGGTTTTTTGCTTTTAACAACCCTTTTTTTTATTCCCTTTTCTTTTCATTTTTCTTGATTATAAACATGCAAAAGTGATTAAAAGGTCTTATGAAAGAGTAAAGTTGAAACCACACTTGCTTCATAGCCCAAATTTGTTAAGATGATTCAATATTAAGCCTAGAAGAGTAAGATATCACAGAGTATTTAGCTATAGGCAATCAAACCAAGGAATTCCGCAATATCATTTTTAGTTCAAGTGGAACAATTTAGATTATCATATATTAGCAAAATTACATAACATATAAAGAAATATGATAAAGTGAGCTCATTAAGTGAAAGAACTTGGCAAGGAAACTCCCCCTCAAAACAAACCCATTGGATGAACAATCCCAAGTTCTCCCTGAATAAAAGCAAAACGAGAAGAAGACAAAGGTTTTGTGAAAATGTCTGCCAATTGATGTTCAGTATCCACATGATGAAGCACAATATTTTCTTTTTCAACATGATCTCTAAGAAAGTGAAATCCAATATCAATATGCTCAAGAAAAGGGATTACTCAAGAGGTGGCATGAACCAAATCAATTCAACATCCTCCAAAGTCAACATCAGAATAAGCTCTTAAACTAATGCATAAGGAAGCAGAAAGCCAAATGCCAAAATCTTGAGTACCATAGAGATACCTGAAAGTTCACTTGAACGCTTGTCGATGTGAAGCACGTGGGAAGCTTGAAAACAAGCACACAAGCACGTGGGAAGAGTCTCTCATGTAAACCTCTAATTATCTCGTCCTCAACAGCATTATCATCATCTTTATGAACAAAGACACTCTCCCCCTGAACATATGCACTTGTACCTGCATCATTTGAACTAGTGCCTTTTGCGAAAACAGAAGTGGAAGAAGCATCTCCAAAGGCAACACTTTCAAAGATGAGATGCACGAGTGAAGGAGAACCAAATCTTATCACTTGAACATATGAAGTGAGCATCCGAAATTCACTAGCCACATGTTCTCCCTCCTCGCGTGAGAAGCCTACATAGAAGCAGAAAGTGTCGAGGTCTCGATCTTGGGGTTAGAAATAAGATGTTTAGGAATCGATCTTGAGACACACGACGCACAATAGTAGGCACAACACGAGTATTCTTATGCACAAAATCAGATTTGCCTTGTCCCGTGTTTTTAGCATCAAAAGGTGTTTGTTTCACCCTAGGCACATAATGAGAAGTAGAGTGTGCCTTTCTGAAATTAGACCTAGCATTAAACCTTTCTCTCTTTTGTTGTTTAGCTAGTCTAAAGCAAAAGTCTACTAAATGTCCATCTCTACCACAATGAGTGCAAGTGTACTTAACATGATGTTTTGCTTTAACAAGAGAAGCAACATTTGCATTCATCATAGTAGAAGATAAAAGGCCAGCAGATTTGAAGACAATTTTCTTAGGTTCATTTGAAATCTCAAGTTTGTTATTGCAAGGAGCATAAACAATGTGAGCGAGGTTTAGTTTCATATGAAGCATGAAGATCAAAACCTAAACCTTTCTTGTTTGAGCTAACCTTAGATTGATCCAAAATCATGTTTAATCTTTTCTTGCCATTAGTGAATCGTTCCAAAGAACTTTACAAGTAATCAACTTTCTTGGCAAGAGTTAAACAATTATTGCAAAGATTATCAACCTTCTCTTTCTGTTTACGACAAGTAGAGCATGAAAGAACCTCATGTGTAAGCAGATTATCAGTCAATTGAGAAATCCTAGCATTTGCATCTTTCAATTTTAATTCAAGAGTTGAGCATTTAGAACAAGAAGTTAAACCATGCAAATCATCAGTGGAACAGCTAGCATGTTTAACATGTTTATAATTTTTCTCATTTAGATGCAACAGAAGAGCATGTTCTTTCCTAAGCAAAGTAAGCTCACTGTAAATTAAGTCACATGATTTGCAAGCATCATCATCAGGAATCAAGGTTTTAAGTCTAGCAATTTCAGCATTCAATGACTCCACAACAAAATCATGTTTCTTAATTTTCTTATCACGTTTATCAAGCAATTTACCAAAAAGAGCAACAGCAATAGCTAATTCATCGTAAGAAGGATCTACCTCATTGAAGTCGCTGTCATGATCGCCCTCGGTGAAGTCATTTGCTTTTGGCCATGAGACACAACCCCGTCAACTCATGCTTGCTTGGAGTTGCATCATCCTCGCCGCTCTCCAAATTCACATCGCTTCAAATTGACTTGTTCAAGAGCGGAAAGAACTTCGATGGACAACTTTGCGGTTGATGAAGTTCTTCTTCTTTCTATCACTTGGAGAGAACTTCTTCTTCTCTTTTCTTACATCGTTGTCCTTCTCCTCCCTTGATGCTTTACTTGCAAGTTTTAGACAGTTTGGACGAATATGGTCGAGATCACCACACTCATAGCATCTTGGAGGATCACCACCACCTCACTTTCTCTTTATCACATTTTGCAAGGCTTTGTTAAAGCGAGAAGAGAGTAGTGATAAGTCTTCTTACGGGAATTGCTCAACTGTTCATCGGTTAGTGAAGACAAGAAGGATAGAGCAAAACTTGAAGCAGCACCATTATGAGATATGCTAGATTGAGATGTCAAAGCAATTGATTTATGATCATTCTTTCTAGCAAAAACATCTAATTCATGAGTTTTCAACTTAGAATAAAGAACATCTAAAGTAAGTGTACTCATGACAAGGATTCTCTAATGGATGTAACTTTCATCTCCCAAATAGACATGTCTAAAGCACCAAGCAATTGTCTAGCATTAGCATCATCATCAAAGCTAACTCCAACAGCACGAAGATTACTAAGAATTTTATTGAAACGTGCAAAGAAGTCATCTAGCGACTCACCGAGTTTCATCTCAAATCGCATGTATTCTTTTTTGTAAAGATCTTGACGAACCTCTTTAATAGTGTTAGAACCCTCATGGTAATCACAAAGAGATTTCCATACCTCATATGCGGATCGAAGATGAATCACACGATCGAAGTCGCTACGTCCCAAGCCTTGGATGATCAAGTTGCGCGCCTTCTTTGTTTGCTTCAACATGTGTGCGATTGGTGTCGTTGACGTTGTCGCTTTGAGGACTTCATATGGCTTGTAGACCTTCTCCCAAATTGCGAATCCCTGAGCTTGGATGAACGCCTCCATCTTGGCCTTCCAAAACTGAAAATCAACACCATTGAACACACAAGGTTTTGTCGAATAATGATCCATTGATCTAATCACCGATTAAGATAGATTAGAAAAACCTGGCTCTGATACCACTTGTAGGATCGAAAGACACGAATATAGCAATCAGAGGGGGGGTGAATGATTGTGCGGAAGCTAAAACCAAATTCTTGATCTATTAAAAGTTCACCCCAAAACAGAACCAAATAATTGCCTCGTTTTCGACAAAAACAGAATGATAGAGGTTCGGTAAAACGCGAATTCCCGGAGATCCAACCGTCGGATCGATCTGAAATTTGGACACAAGAAACTAGATTCCAGTACGAATCGAACCCAAAAAGAATCAGCTCGATCGGACTTAAGGATCAAAAGTTATGAGCTTCGCAAGCTTGCTAATCCAGAACTTGACGAGAATCAATCTAATCAAAACTTCAAGATTGATCAAGAACAACAAAAGATTTATCAACAAAACTTTGAGGAACACTAGATCAATACCCTAGAGAGGTTTTTGATGGATCAAATCAAGATGAAACTCAAAAAACAAAAACCAATCTAGAACTAGAACAAGTATGCAAACAAGAACCAAATGAGAATATTGTAGCACACAAGGAACTAGAAGAATTGATCTTTATTTCTTTTGTCTAAAGTACTCCCATCAAAAGAGTACAAACCCTAAAACCAAGCTCAAGCTCCCTTGCGCCTGTTCTGCTACTTGGTTCGATTGATGCCCTTTAACAGAGACACCCTCCTATTTAAAGGACCAACCCACAAGGAGTTCGAATACGATTCCTATTCCCTAGAAGGAATCAGATTCAACACAACTCTACTTGGCCCAACCTGGCCGAGTACAACTCTTGCACGCGTATGGCAACCCTACCATACTCACGTGACTAACACTTTGCAAGCGTATGGCCACCGGCCATACTCACTTCACTAACACTTTGCACGCGAATGACCTCCTGCCATTCTCACGTGACTAACCATTATTCATGTGCACCATTCTCTTAGCCCGAACGTCCCGCATGACATCCTTGACCACCAAGACCTCAGTTCCTCCTGAACCTAGTCCCGAACCTCAGTTCCTCCATGAACCTAGTTCGGTCCCGTCATCGACCACATTCGTCTTCGAGCAATACACGCACATGAACAAACCACAAAACAAATCCGAGCACAAGTCCACGACTTGACTCAATGTCAATCCATGCAACTACTCACATGAGCATTGCATAAAGTCCACTTCAAGCATCATGAAATTCTCACAAATTTCATAATCTCAAAAACAAATCAAAATTCAAAGTCCAAATTTGCACAAACCCTAATCGAGCAAAAAGCCATTCACGACGGACCAAAAAATTTGGTCTCAGCGTACATGTAAAACTTCTTGTCTTTTAAGAACTTGGTCGTAGCGTAAAACGAAACTTACTGTTTCTTGTCAAATTGTCAAACACATGCACAAGCACATTTTGCAAAACCAATTCTAAGTTAATTTTTCAGTTCAAAGCCAATTTTTCAGCACATGATTTCACACATATTTCTTTTCGTCCATAGATAGGGTGAAATCTCGAGGTGTACGTTGATGGCTTGGTTGTGAAGTTCAAGAAGAGCGAGGAGATGATCGAAGACCTGGAGGAAACCTTCGCCAACCTCCAAAAGGTTTGTTTGAAGCTCAACCCCGAGAAGTGTGTGTTCGGCGTGCCCTCTTGGAAGCTGTTGGGGTTCCTCATGTCCAGGCGGGGCATCGAGGCTAACCCTGACAAGATAGCAGCAATTGAGCACATGAGGCCGCTGGCTCAACTCAAGCAGGTGCAATGCCTTGCTGGTCGCCTAGTGTCCCTCAGGCGATTTATCACTTAGTTGGGAGAAAGAAGCCTCCTCTGTTCAAGCTGCTGAAGAAAACCAACCACTTCGAGTGGACCGAAAAGGCCCAACGAGCGTTCGAAGACTTGAAGTGGTACCTCTCCTCCCCACCAGTGTTGGTCGCCCCCAGGACTAGCGAGTCGTTGCTCTTATACATCGCCGCTACCCCTGCTGTGGTGAGCGTGGTACTGGTGGCGGAGAGGGAGGGTGTCCAGAAGCTAGTCTACTACATCAGCAAGGTGCTACACGAGGCAGAAACTAGTTACCCGCAAGCGCAAAAGATGCTGTATGCTGTCATGGTGGTGTCCAGGAAGCTGCAGCACTACTTCCAGGGACGGGAGGTCACAGTGGTCACTGCCTACCCTCTGCGAGAGATCCTTCACAATCGGGAAGCTGAAGGCTGCATCGCCAAGTGGTCGGTGGAGCTAGGGGAATTTTGTCTCAAGTTTGTACCCCGCATTGCCATCAAAAGTCAGAAGCTGGCGGAGTTTATTACCGAAAGGAGTTCCAATGTTCTGACCCCACCATGGTTGCGTACTTGGCGGAGGTCAGAAAAATGGAGCGCCGCTTCGAGGGACTGAGATATGTCCATATCCCTTGACGCGATAACCATATGGCGGATGGGCTTTCCCAGCTCGCGTCATCAAGATCTGCTGTTCCAGTCGGGGTCTTTGAAGAAAGGCTATCGCGACCGTCCGTCGTAGCCCCCGGTTCTGGAGGGGACGACGGTGTGGGCATCTCAGCTTCCGATGCTCGAGGGGAGGGCGACGTCGCTATCTCAGCCACCGGTTCTGGAGGGGAGGATAGCGCGCCAGCCTCAGCCCCTGTCTCCGGGAGGGAGGACGTCGGTGTCTCGACCTCCGATGCTCGTGGGGAGGGCGGCGTCGCTGTCTCATCCCCTAGTTCTGGAGGGGAGGACAGCGCGCCAGCCTCAACCCCCGTCTCCTAGAGGGAGGGCGCCGGTACCGCTGGTGCGGTGCCGTGGGAAACGCTTGGCCAAGCAGTGTACCCGGGCGGTCACCTTGTGATCGCCACACTTGGCCGGGAAGGTCAGTGGATGGATCTGATCCATGCCTTCCTATGGGACCAAATGATCCCCGACGATGATGCCTTAGTTGAGAAAATTGCATGAAAGGCCAAGTGCTATACTCTGTTAGGTGGGGACCTATATCGCCGGAGTAGAAATGGTATTCTACTAAAGTGCATCACTTGGGAAGAGGGAAGCAATTTGCTCTCTGACATCCATGGAGGCATGTGCGGGAGCCATATGTCCGGCCGAACACTTGTCGGCAAAGCATTCTACCAAGGATTTTATTAGCCTACTGCCCTCCAGGATGCCTGTGAGCTGGTGAGGAGATGCGAGGCGTGCCAGTTTCACACCAAGCAGATCCACCGACCAACCCAGGCGCTGCAAACCATCCCACTCTCTTAGCCGTTCGCGGTATGGGGGCTGGATATCCTGGGTCTGTTCTCGCGGGCCACAGGGGGCTTCACCCACCTGTTTGTCGCTGTCGACAAGTTTACCAAGTGGGTTGAAGCCAATGCGGTGTGCGCCATCATGACTTTCGCTGCAATCAAGTTCATGCACAGGATCTTCACCCGCTTTGGAGTAGCTAATCGAATCATCATGGACAACGGCACTGAATTCACCAGCGCGGCATTCTTAGAGTTTTGCGAAGAAATGGGCACCAAGGTATGCTTTGCCTCGGTGGCCCATCCGAGGAGTAATGGCCAAGCCGAACGTGCTGGTGTTGAGAGGCCTGAAGACCAGAGCAGTTGATCGACTCCATAAGCGGGGGGTGCGATGGACGGAAGAACTCCCGACTGTGTTGTGCTCGCTTCGAACCACACCCAACCGGGTGACTGGAGAAACACCCTTCTTCCTAGTCTATGGAGCTGAAGCTGTCCTTCCGTCTGAGCTATCGCTCGGCGCCCCACGTGTTTCGGCATTCAGTGAAGAGGGTCAGGAAGACCGCCGCAGAGAAGAAGTCAACCTTCTGGAGGAGGTGCATGACCGGGCGACCTTGCGTGCCGCCCGGTACCAGCAGTCTCTCAAACGGTACCGCGCCACCCGGGTCCAGCAGAGAATACTAGCAGTGGGCGACCTGGTCTTGCGCAGAATTCAAACGCATGCTGGTTGCAACAAACTGTCTCCTCGGTGGGATGGCCCCTTTAAGGTGGTCTCAATCTCTCAGCCCGGGGCGGTCTGGTTGGTCACTGAGGATGGTCAAGAGCTGGTGAACTCCCAGAACCTAGAAATGTTGCAGAAATTTTACCCCTAAAGGACCATCTCGCACCATCCCGGCGAGGGGGCGGTGGTCCCCCTTGGCGGTAGCGGTGGCAACGAGGGCGGTGCACTTCTTGGCTTCTTGGAGTTTGGTGGGGTTTCGCACCCTTTGTTGGTAATTCACTTCAATCAGCCAAGTCGGGGAAGTTGTTTGCGTTGAGTACTTTTGTTCTCTCTCTTCATCTGTCCTGCTTGCGCCCCGATGGGTGGCTCAGGCATGGGTGTCGTTGGTTACGGCGGTTTGGCAGCCTCTTGTCGATTTGCGGTAACACCCAGCGTTTGCGTTGGGCGGGGATGGACGACCGGGGGGCGACTGTGGCACGGTGCTTCGACGCGGCTAGCACACCTCGGGTTGTCACCGCGAACACCGCATGCCCAATACCACTCCTGGGAACTCGACACCTTGACACGCAACGCCGTGGGCTGGTTCCGAGAAAAATCACAAGGGCTTAAGTTCCGAAAAGAAACGGACCATGATGACCCCTCGCGGGGACTTAGGTTCTTTTAGTCTATTTCCCTCATGCCCCGCATTACGTCTACTTGTGTTTGCAATGGCATTGTGCATCGCAGAGGAGTGCCAAAGTGCTAGCTCGAGGTGAACGTCCGAGGTCGCCTCGCAGCAAGCCTGGGAGCTGGTCGCCCGATGGTTGGATCAAATAAACACGAGTCAATTGAATAAGTATCCGGATAAAGCTCAAAGGTGCTAATGTCAGTTGATAACTAAAGACAACTTTCTGCATACAGAAAAGCAAAAAAAGAAAGGAAGAAAGCGGAGGCAGTTGCCTGGGCGGTTACTCATCGCTGGTAACTTGAATCTGCCTGGCGGGATCCTCGGCTCCTTCCTCCAGCAACACAGCGTCGACGTCCGAGTCCGTTACCTCCATCAGCCTGGCCATGTGCTCCGCCACCCCGTGCACGCGCGCTTGCAACTGGGCCTCGTCTCCCTTGATGCCGGCCACAGCGGCCATGGGATCGAAGGAGACATCGCGGCTAGCGCAGCACGCTAGCACGAATGTCACAGTGGTGACCGCGACTTCCCGTCCCTCTTGGGCGGAGCGAGCGGCCAAGGCGGCTGGCAGGCTACTAAGAGCCTCGGCGACCCGAGAAATGCCATGGGCATACTGCAGGGCTGTGGGCTCGAGCGGATCGCGAAGGGCCACCCCAGCGGCCCTAGGCTCCTCGCTATGCACTGAAAGGCTGGAGGGAGCATGACGGTGAGGTTGTGCAGTGTGCGAGTGTGCGCCACAACTCCTCCCTCGCCTGCTCCTATGCCGCATCGGCCACCCTTTCCTGGGCCAGCAGCGCCTCCTCCCGCGATAATTTCTCGCACAACGCCGTCATTTGCTGCGACATCTACGCCTCTCGCTGGATGGTCGATGCGATGAGGGCGCCCAAAGACGTGTGCGCCTCACCAAGTTGGGCGAGCAGCGCACCCAAGGAGGAGGTTGGAGTGGCGGCGATGGCCAGAGTAGGGGGAACGGCAGCACTGGTGACGACGATGTCCGTTGGGGCCACTTCGGAGGCGCCGAGTGCTCCATGGGCGGAAGTCCCCGTCGAGTCTATTGACATCACGGGAGTCCGCCCGCTAGGAGCACCCTGGGGGGTGTCCAGAAGGTAAAGGAGGCCGTCGGGAGCGCGAGCCCACCCTAGTGGGCGGTGGCAGCGACCCCCGACGCTGGTGGAGTCGATGCCGATGAGGTTGGCACCGGCAAGATTAGCACCTGAAGAATTAGCACCGAAAAAACTGGCGCCAGATACGGGACGGCAGACGTTGCCACCCCGGATGTAGATCCCATCGCTCCGGATGCGCTTGTAGTTGCGGCGAAGTCGGCGAAGGAAAGAGTCTGATCCCTAGTGCGAGGCCTCTTAGGGTCCGCACCCGAGGCGTCCGAGGAGGCCGGCTGCTTGCTGGCGCTCCGATCATCGGCGGGGACTGGGTCCCTGATCACCAAGGGACCGTGGGCCGGCAGCGCCTCGGGGCCGATGGAGTCCATGGCGGGGAAGAGCCGGATGATCCGGAGCCGCTCTGCGGACTCCAGATCACAGAGCGGTTGGGCCCTGTCAGGAAAGTCCAGGCCGCCCGATACTAGCGGGAGCAGTCCAGCTAGCCATCTGGAAATGGTGGAGCTGTGCAAGTTCCCCGCGCCTGGTAAAAAAAAAAAAGAAGGCAAGATTGTCGGTTGAGGGTGACCACAATAGAAAGTATGAACTCATGGGAAGAATGAGGACTTACAACCCAGGTACGTGCGGGTCATGTCATTGTCGCCCGTATACTACCACGCCGGGAGAGCACGTCGACGAAGGGGGCTGATCCTCCGGGCTATTAAGTCCCGGGCTACCAGCGCCCCGGTCAACCCCGCACCCCGAAGGTAGTTGATGCGGGTTGCCATTGCTTGGAGCTTAGCAGTCTCCTCGACGAGCGAGCCCCAGTTCTCGTGGGCTTTCGTCAGCGTGGAAGGCACTGCGAGGGCGTCGACCCCACTGTCGCCCTAGCGTACAGCCAGTCGCTCTGCCACGCCTTCCAGTTGGACTTCGCCTGGAAGGGAATGTAGCGGGGGACCAATCCGTCGCGGAGGCGGATGTGGCAACTCCCTACGACCCCGCCATCGGCAAGGCCGCGGAGGGTGTAGAAGTGCCAGAAGAGAGGAAGATTGGGCATCACCCCCAAGAACATCTCACAGAGGTGCGCGAAGATGGCGAGGGTGACTATGGAATTGGGGGTGAGATGAAGGTGACTGATCTCGTAGAAGTGGACGATGGTGAGGAAGAACTTGGAGAAGGGCGGCACTAAGCCCGCTAGCACTCCCCAGGCGAAAACGATGATCTCCCTTGGCTCGCACCGCGGCACGAGGGTTCCGTTGCGGAAATGCAGGGAACCCTCGGACGCGAGCTTGGAAAGCGCCCCCGCCCTCTCCTTGTTGATCGTGGAGGATTGAAAAGGTTGCACCATTGAAGTCGAGGTGAGGTTTCTGGACGAAGGGTTGAAGAAGCAAAGGGCAATGTGCGCGGGAAGTTTGAGAAAGCGTGAACCGCTGGTCGTGCATGTGTGCCCGTATATATAGCCCTCGCGCCGACGTTTCGCTGGATGGCGAAAAGACACGACGCTTCGGGTCCCGAGAAGAAATGGCGAAAGTTTAGGGGATCGAGGCGGTTGAGATACTCTGAAGTGGTGGGTCCATCCAAGAACGTGCCGGCATTAAATGAGGCCAAAAAGCAACTGGCGCGCATTCCAGGATGGGTTCGGGGGCTACTGTCGGCGTACTCGACGCCAGGGTACCCTCTCCGCCGCAGGTAATTAAGGTGGCCTTGCGAGCAGATGGGCAACCAGGCCCCTCTCGCCTGGCGGCGGGCCCACATTGGGCCTGGCGAGTAGGCGGGTGACCAGGCCCCGCTCGCTAGGTGTTGGTCACGTGGAGGCCTAGTGAGCAGGCGGGCGACCAGGCCCCTCTCGCTTGGCGACTAAAAGGAGGAGAAGGAAGCTTCGCCCCGAAGCCTCCTCCCTCTGATACGCCGTGTCAGAGCATTAATTGCGAAGAGACCTGCTGTCAGCAGGTCTGCGGCTGTCCATCCCTCTGACGCCTCACATCTAACCCGGGCAGACTGGGCGAAGTCATACGACTACACGAAGAATGAGGCCTGGGAGATAAGGCCGTAGTGACGGGTGTAATTAATAAGTTGTAACTCAGCATGATATCATCCTCTCACCTGCCCGAGCCAGCCCCGCCTATATAATGGGATTCAGGTGCATGGGAAGGGGGGCTCGAGTATTCCGCTAAGGGAGAAGCATTGTAACAACTCTAGCATACATCAACGAACGAGCTAGCAGGACGTAGGGCTATTACCCACGCCGGGGGCCCGAACTTGGGTACATCGCTGTGTTCTTCACCGTGTTCTTCGATCTGTTGATCCACCGGGATCCCCCGGGAGAGTACCGTCGGGTTTCCGGTTGCGAAAGCACCCCCTATCGAACCAAAATCTCCGTTCGAGAGATATCCTGCCGGCAAAAAACGCCAACACTTGTGATTTGAGTTTCTCCATTATGTTGGGTCTTATAACAGGACTTATGTTGGTTTAATTATTCTTCTAGACTATCAATTTCACAAAACATATTAATGAGATAATGTTTTATGTGCTTGGCATTTGGAAATGGTGATGAAAAAAATTGTGGTATTATGCACTTGTAATAATTTGTAATGATTTGTGATGATCTATAGTTTCGTGAAATCTGTTGTTAGGTCCAAGCACCATCGGTCTTGTTGTCGTGGTTATGCGTTGAGTAGAGATTAATACTACAGTAAAAATTTTAGTACCCTCGAGGTCGAGCTTCATCGATTTTGAGTTAATCCCATTGGTTCTTTATTGGAAAATAGACGAACGATACCAACGTCCCAATTTATTATGTTAACAATTGGATGGGTTTGTGCAATTTACAACACGATATCTGGACGACTATTCTTCAAGGCTAAATGAGTAGAGCAGAGGCATAGACATAGCACTGTAGAAGATGGAGAATAAGGCATTACCGAATTGTGGGGGTGTCGCTGATGCAACCCTATTGACTAGGAACGTGGTGGCAAAAACGCATTGCCTCGAAGCTTGCGCAGCGCGAGAGGAACGTGCGTTTTTAGGCCAAAGACTTCATGTCGAGCTTAAGTACAATGTCAACCCATTGTAAAACAGAATCAATCCAATAAAGAGAAGATGGTTTAATTTACAACGGTCGTTATCGTTTTACAACAGTGACTTTCGTCACTTACTTAATCTTGATTAGTGATTCATGTGTATAAATTAGGCGATAGGTGATGTAAATGAATCACCTAAATAGATTTAGGCCTAGTTTGTTTTAGTTTCTGGATTATGGATTCTAGAATATGAGAGAAGCTGTTTTTGATTGTGGGAGAATCGGGTTGGGCCGCGACTTCCAGATTCTGGACCAGGCCGACGAGAATCAGCAAAAATCAGCGAGAATCAGGTTCCAATCGAATTATGATTTTATGTAGAGGGCAAATTCTATTTGTGAGAGAAGCTATCCAGAATTCTCCTATTTGATAAATAATTTGTTTTTTAAATAGAAATTATGCTGAAGCCAAAGGAACAATGCCTTATGTGATTTACTCGATTTTTGAACACTTAATTTTTCTCGTGGTTCGAGAGTGAAAAGAAGGGAGAGCAGCTCCAATCCACAGGAGCTGTTAGCAACCGTTACAGGCCCTCTTCAGGACAACTTTAGTTTGTGCAGATTCTGGATTATGGCCAGCTATCTAGAGAAGCGGCTATTTGAAGAATCTGATGGCTGTAGAATCTGGTCATTCGATAATCCGCTCGAGACTCTGATTCTTCGGACAAAAGGGCGGTAGCCAGGAGGAGCTCAGGAAGCAGCAGCCTGGTGCGCACGGAGGAGGAGCTCGGGCGATAGCGGCTCGGCACGCGCGGAGGAGGAGCTAGGCCGGCGGAGGAAGAAGAGCTCGAGCCGGCGACGGAGGAGCTTAGGCAGCAGCTAGGAGGAGCATGCAGAGAAGGAGGATCTCGGGTCAGCGTAGGAGGAGGAGCTCGGGTTGGCGCTGGAGGAGTAGGGGGAGCTTGGGCCGGCGGAGGAGGAGAAGCTCGGGCAGCGGCAGTCCGGCGACCGGAGGGGTGATGGGCCGGCGACCGGAGGAGGAGCTCGGGCCCTTCGGGCAGGGAGGCTCAGGCGGATGGAGGAGCTCGGGAGGATTGGTAGAATCGGGGAACAGTCGCTTCTGATTTTATGTGTAAAGTTAGCTTCTGATTATCAGAGAAGCTATCCAAAATCCTCCTGTTTAGTAAATAATTCGCTTTTTTAGTAGATTCTGTCCAGATGCTAAAACAAACGGGGCCACATACTCGGGTCGGACTCAAACCCACACCTCAAGGCGACAGACGCCCTTCGACCCCGCAGTCCCGCACCACCCCCACGACGGCCCCCCAAAGCCGTCGGAGACGGCAGAAATGGAGGAGGAGAAGGAGGCTGCATCCATGGCCATGTCCCTGGCGTCGGACGCCGTGGGACTGGAGCCCTCGCCTTCGCAGCTCGGTGAGCACAGTCCGTGTGTACATACATTTGGTGGGATTTTTTTTTCTGAGGGAATGAGATTAGTTAAAATTGATGCGGATTCAATGGGTCCAAGCACCATCAGTCTTGTTGTCGTGGTTCAATGGGTTTAGGGTTTAGGGATTAATACTATTGTAAAAAATTTTAGTACCTTTGAGGTCGAGCATCATTGATTTTGAGTTAATTCCAGTGGTTCTTTAATGAAAAATAGACGAACGATACTACATCCCAATTTGTTATGTTAACAATTGGGTGGGTTTGTACATTTTACAACACCATATTTGGACGACTATTCTTCATGGCTAACTGAGTAGAGCAGAGGCATAGACATAGCAGCGTAGAAGATGGAGAATAAGGCATTACCGAATTGTGGGGGCATCGCTGATGCAACCCTATTGACTAGGAACGTGGTGGCGTAAACACATTGCCTTGAAGCTTGCGCAGCGCGAGAGGAACGTGCATTTCTAGGCCAAAGACTTCACGTCGAGCTTGAGTACAATATCACCCCATTGTAAAACAGAATCAATCTAATAAAAAAAGAGAGTTTAATTTACAATAGTCGTTATCGTTTTACAACAGTAACTTTCGTCACTTACTTAATCTTGATTAGTGATTCGTGTGTATAAATTAGGAGATAGGTGATGTAAATGAATCACCTAAATAGGTTTAGGTCCAATTTGTTTTAGTTTCTGGATTATGGAAGAAATTTTTTTGATTGTGGGAGAATTGGATCGGGCTACAACTTCTAGATTCTGGACCGGACCGACGAGAATCAGCAAGGATCAGCGAGAGTCAGGTTCCAATCGAATTCTGATTCTATGTAAAGGGTAAATTCTGATTGTGAGAGAAGCTATCCAATTTTTTTCTATTCGATAAATAATTTATTTTTTAAAAAAGAAATTGTGCCGAAGCAAAATGAACAATGCCTTATACGATTTAACACTTAATTTTTCTCGTGGTTCGAGAGTGGAAAGAAGGGAGAGCAGCTCCAATCCACAGGAGCTGTTAGCAACCGCTACAGACTCGGGTCGGACTCAAATCAACACCGCAAGGCGACAGAGGCCCTCCGACCCCGCAGTCCCGCACCACCCCCACGCCGGCCCCACACCGCCGCCGGAGACGGCGGAAACGGGGGAGGAGAAGGAGGCCGCAGCCATGGCCGTGTCCCTGGCGCCGGACGCTGCGGGACTGGTGCCCTCGCCTTCGCAGCTCGGTGAGCACAGTGCGTGTGTACATACATCTCGTGGGATTTTTTTTTTCTCTGAGGGAATGGGATTAGTTAAAATTGATGCGGATTCTGTTAGATACGAGACTTTTCAGAGTACCAGCTCCGTGTTAATTCCGGGTTTTTAGTAAAAATTTGCTCAATTTTTAACTGTGCTACGAGCTATGCTAAAATTGATGCATCCAAAGCTAGGAGTGATGGGAATTTGGTACCAAGCCTGTCTTAGAGAAGTTCCAGGCTCTTCATTAGGTGATATTGTACCATTCTGTTCCTCTTGGTTAATAATTTTATCCTCTTTAAAAAGTAAAGAAAAGTGCAGAGGCTTGTGGGTTCATAGGCTAATGGCTTAGCACTTCGAGCTGTGCAAGTCAGTTTTAGGGTTTTCTTAGTTGGCCTAGCTCGTCGCTTCTAAAAAAAAAAATCGCTTTGCCACAGGTTCTTCGTTCATTTTTTTCTTACATGTAGGCTTTTAGTCAGATCAGCTCATAGGAAAAAGGAGTTTGGGTCATTGGTGGTGACAGTGGAATTGGAATGATGATAACCGGATATGAAGATTGCAAGTGCCTTGGGATTAGGTTATCAAAAATATTGTGCTAGTATTTCTTATGTGATCAGAATTGAGGAGGCCTCTCTGTTCTTTTAGCTTACAGTTGATGGTGGATTTGTGCTCTAGACATGACTTATTCTTTCATTCTACACCAGATATTTTCAAGAACAGAATTAATTTATTACGTGATGGCAACACGGGCCATCTTGATGCTTGGGTATCATTGATAAGTGCTGCTGAGGAAACTTCAGCAGTAAGTGAAATCTTCTCTTTTTTCGCTTTAATATGTTTTTGGTAATTTGACACAGCCCTCCTTTCCATATTTGATATAACATAACTGCATACAGAAATTGAAGAAAGGATATGTTTTTCTTTCAATGCCTTTGCATGCCATGCGAATGTATGTTAAGCAACCTATGGTTTCTGATGTTTTCTTTCTTTCAGAGCGACATAAAGGTTATTAGCTTGGTATACTGTAGCCTCTTATTGGAATTTCCTTTGTGCTACGGCTACTGGATCAAGTATGCAGCTCACAAAGCACGATTATGCACATATGAAGATGTGGTAGAGGTTTATGAACAAGCCGTCCAAGCAGTACCTCATTCTGTCGATCTTTGGGTCAGTTACTGTGGCTTTGGTATATGTGCATATGAAGACCCTGTTCATATTAGAAGGTGAAGAAAACATAAGTGTAACCTGTGCGTTAAATCTTTTCTTCTGTAGATGCCGAAGTAAAAATAATTCTGATGCTCCCGAATGTTATCTTTTAGATCCCCCTCCCTTTTGTTCTTATAGTGTATTGGTTTGTATGTTTTGATCATCTCAGAGTTGTTAAGAGGTTTCAAACTGATAGTATTTCCTGGACAAGCCATCATGGATTTTCTATTATTTATTCCTCCAAGTTATATCTTGCTAAAAGTAAGAAGTTTGAGAAGTGTTAGGGGCAAAAAGAATATGGGTTGATCAATTGGTACTAGAAAATGGATCAGTCATATTTGTCATTTAGTGTACACTTCTAGAATAAGTATCACATATTCACATTTGTGATATATATGATTGGAGAGGCCTTGAACACGAGGATTAAGGAAGCAAAGAACAGTGGAAAACAAAACAAAGTTGGATCTTCTACCCTTATTAAACCAAATACTCCAATCACTCATCTCTCTTTCTCTCTCTCCTGATCAAGTCAGTTTATATGGTCAAATTTTATCATGTTGATGCTGTCCATCAACCAATGTTTCTTTTGCTTTTGTGACAGTTTATTTGAGAGGGCTTTATCTCTTGTTGGAAAGGACTATCTGTGTTATCACCTGTGGGATAAGTACATAGAATTTGAGAATTGTCAGAAGCAGCTGATTCAGCTTGCTACCATTTATATCAACACATTGAAATTTCCCACAAAAAAGCTGCACCAGTATTATGAGAGGTATATCATAGTCTCTTCCTTTCATTACTCAGAACATATCACTCTTGTTTAACATTGCAGCATGCATTGATAGTCTGCAATGGTCATTTCTGTTACTTCTTTCTTACTCATATGCACCTAAAAAATTATGGCACACCAATTCGGCTTGTTCTCTCTATTAGTATTAGTAGGCAACAATTTTTTTTGTTACACCTGTATTTTTCCCACACTCCTCTACTTTTTTCATTGCCATTTACTCTAATCTTATGCTCAACGGAACTCGTTGTGTGATGTGACTACCTGAATAAGTCATATAATGATATAAACCTCAAGCACAATAGTTGTCGAGCGCCTTAATGGAGTATATGTTGCTCTTCCGGAGGTTAGGTTTAAGGAGCCAATTGGCTCTTTTGCCAAAGTTAGCTCTAGCATCATTGGCGAACTTTGTAGCTGGGCAGCTAGGAGAACTAGATGCTAGAACTGTCTGTGCAATAAAATCTCCCAGTTTTATAAATTGTCTGAAGTCTTACTGATGCCCTTCTGATTTTTTCTTTGCAAACATACCAGTTTTAAAAAGTTAGTAGCATTATTGGAACAAGAGGTGGCACATTCTGGTGCTGAAAGATCATCAGAAAGCATACATACTTCTGAAGTGATAGATGCTGAGGAATCCGAAGGGGATATCTCGACCAAAATTGCTAGCTTATTTGACCAAAAAGGTGGCTATCTCAGGCCCCAAGCATTGAAGCAGTACTTATTTGCTGGGGAGCGTCTCTACCAAAGGTCTAATAAAATTGATAAAGAAATCTGCTGCTTTGAGGCATCCATAAAAAGGACTTTTTTTCATGTCAAGCCACTTGATGATGATCAGCTTGAAAACTGGCACCGGTATCTTGACTTTGTTGAGAAGAATGGGGATTTTGACTGGGTATTTTTCGTCTTTTAGTTGTTTTGTTGTGCAGTAGGCTAGCTGCATCTTCTATGCTAGCATCTGATTACATCTTGCATCCTTGTTTTTCTTGCAGGCTGTTAAACTTTACGAGAGATGTTTGATCCCTTGTGCTAATTATTCGGAGTTTTGGATTCGCTATGCGGAGTTTGTGGATGCCAAAGATGGCCGGGAGATTGCAAACTATGCTCTTGCTCAAGCATCATCATGTTTTGTAAAGGTATTGCTTGGGAAATTACATCGCTTGCTACAAATTCATTTATTGTATTAAGCTTGTGTATTGTATTGCAAAATTTTACATGCTTCTGTGTGGGCATGTTGTGCCAAGTACATCAAAGGAAGGCGGTACCACTTCTGTTACATCTCCCACCCAGGAATAATTCTCTCTATTGCTATTTTTAACATCATTAAAAGATAGCCTATTTATTTCAAAATAAGGGTCTAAAATGTTCAGAAGAGCAGAGTTACATTAGAAAAGAATCTTTGTTTCTCTTCCTTTCCTACAGTGGTGACTGATATGCTCTGTAGACTTATTCTGTCTTGAAGTTCATTGCCTTTTTCAGTAGCATTTTTTTGCTTTTCTATATGGACTTTTATCACTCTTTCAGCACTTATTGATTGCTTCCACATCATTATGCTTTTGCAAATCTGTTTGTGTATGCATTATATCATACCAGCAATCATGTTGTTAAAATCCTATATTTCTTTCCAACCTTGCCAGCTTTCCTGTTTGTCCTCACTATTGTTGCAAAAGTCAGATCATTATTCATTACAAGGGTTTCAGAACCTCACAATAGATTGGGAAGATTGTCTCATCTTCATAATCACAAAACCCCCTTTGCTAAATTTTTGTGTATGTTAATGGTCAAAAGTATTAAAAGTTTGGCCATGCTAATTCTAATGGGACATCTATTTAATAATGGAGGGACTAATTTCAGTCCCTTGACATATAAGATATAACAGTAGTTTTGTTCGTGAAATCTCTGTATGCACCCATATTTGTAATTCGAAGAATGATAACTGGTGTATTGGTGAAATCACGCATTCTCAAAATAAACTTAATTGGTGTTAGCTTCCTTTCTATATGGAATAAGATCTACAACTTTGTTACTTGTTACATTTTAGCACATGCAGTTCTCTGCTAAAAGTCTCAATTTTATTTTCTCTTTCCTTTTTATTTCATTCAAGCAGGGAGTTCCAATTTTCAACATGTATTATGCGATGTTTAAAGAGCAACTTGGTGATGCACCAGGTGCCCGATCTCTTTTTGTCGAAGGAAGCAGTAATTTCACTTCGGATTTCTACATGAATATTAATAGACTGGCCAACATGGAAAAACGCATGGTAAACACCATTTTTTTGTTCATTTTGTTGTGGTTATGTGCTACTTATCAGAATATCATTAACTCTCATGGTTCAAATGTTACATAGGGAAATACTAAAGTAGCTTCAGAGATTTATGAGACTGCAATTGAGGATGCCATGCAGAAGCAGAATATTGAAATACTTCCAGACTTGTACATTAGTTTTGCACAATTCAAATATGCGGTAGGTAATAGAGTACTTTGCTACTGAAATAAGAATGCGTTGTCCATTTTACTTGTACTATACAATATACTTTCTGAAAGAAACATTTTTCAGGCTTCAGGTCCTACATGCAGATTGTATGTTTGGTTGTTCATTCTCTGACAAACATGTATTCCTGCATTTGTGATGCTTTGCAATGTATTGAAATTCAATTAGAATATGCAGTATTATTGTATGTAGCAATATCTGTCTACTTCTATGGTAAGATGCAGGAAACAATTGATTTTTATGTAGTATATACTTTATGGAGTAGTGTCTATATGTAAATATCAATGAATGTTGATGCTTTTATTTTAGGCTGACATATGTTATGTTCTGCAGGCAACTCGTAGCATTGGTGAAGCTAAAGAAGTCTTTGTCAAGGGAATTAAACAGACACCCTCTAAACCTTTGCTTAAGGTGCATAGCTTAATGAACGTAGGTTCCTACATTGTTTATTTTGTCTATCCGTAAAGAGGCCTTGGTAATTTTTATTTTTGTTATTGTTCTCATTAGGGATTCATACAGTTCATGAGTACACATGGAGGACCTACAGAAATACCTCTACTTGATTCTGTTATCTCTAATGCTGTGACTCCTGGATCCGATGTGTCAACATCTTTAAGCCCGGAAGACCGTGAAGATATCTCATTGTTGTTTTTGGAGGTTAAGAGTGTTTCTGACAGTTATGGCACTGTGTTCCTTTTCACACATTTCTTTAGCAGGGGTTATTTGTATATCCTTTGCTGTTTGTACACTTGCCATATAACACACAAGTGTGCACACTCCATTTCAAGCACCAATGAAAGTGTGGACGTGATATGCACCTCTTTTAAGCAACTGATAGTTGTGTACTTTGCAATACACGTCGTGCAAAAAATTACATCAATGTTACATTCATTTTTCTGAACTGATAAACATTACATTTCTAAAATGAAAATCTGTTTCGTTTTGCTTGTTCTCTACTTTAAATAAAATTAAATGTAATTAATATTGCATTGTGCGACTCGTTACTCATGTCATCAGATCATATTGATAGGTATATGAATAGGAAAGTAGGAACACCTTTGAATAGTGGCCATTGGATGTGGTCCATCAGTCGGTCGATGAAAAACTGTGTACATCATACATTATGTATTAGTAGAAATACTGACACAATACGAATTTTTATGATTGTTGACATGTAAGTCCTAACACAACTGAAGCTTTCCAGCCCACCAGGCATTACAATGCTGTAGTATTCTACTGCTTGGTTTTGATGGTGTTACAGCCGTGGCTGATCGGGTCTACTATCGGAAACGCCCGTAAGGAAGCAATGCATGGTTTTTACGGCAGGAGAGTCCATCTACAGTGCCATGCAGGGAAGAGCGTGAGGAGTTTGTTAGCCAAATCAGTATTAAGTCTTTAGGAAGTCTAGTTGTTGCTTTTTGCTTTGGGTTGTTATCGCTGGAGTATCGTAGTTGCTATTCGTGTCGGTTTGTTAAGTCCGAGTCGTATTGGCGTACGCGGAGTACCTAGGGTGTGTCTTCTATTTAATGGGAAATAAACAACGAAAATCGGCATGCTTGTTTTGCCAACCAATCTACTCTTAGGCGGTGGCTCCGACAACGTACCAACGATCTAAGGCTCAAGCCGCCGACGATTCCGTCGTCAAGGCATTTGCGACCCGGCCACGGCCGAACTCGAGCTTCTGGCGTGCTCACTCGAGCCGGCTCGTAATAATTTGGTATCGAGCCGGTGACCCGGGAACAATGACGACCGTGTCTGTGGAGGACCGGATCATCACCCTGGAGGAGGAGGGCAAGGAAACACGGCGACTTCTGGAGGAACTGATCAAGCTGGTCAAAGGCAAGGGTCCAGTGGAAATAACCGATCCCCACCCAGACGAGTCGCACGCGCACCAGGAGGAAAAACAAAATTGGCGCACTCGACCGCCATCGGAGAGCTCCATGCGTGTGAGGGAAAGGGGGCACACCAGGACCTCACTGCGAGCCGAAGAGGATGGAAACCGAATACGCGCGCCACGGCAAGGAAGAGATGAAGAAAACAATCGCAGGTGGACCCCTCGTCCTCCTCGATTCGAGCTATCAGAGTATGATGGATCAGGAGACCCATTGGGATGGTTACGACAGTGCGAGAGGTTTTGCCACTTCCATCAGATTCCGGAAGATGAGTGGGTTGAAGTAGCAGGGGTACACCTGCGCGGGGAAGCACTGGAGGTCCTCGATAATTGGCAACAAGACGAGAATTGGGTGAGTTGGGAGGATTTCCACGAAATATTCAGCCGGCGATTCACCCGACATTCAACCGTCGGGGCTCTAGGCGATCTGGTTAACCTAAAACAGGGGAGTATGCGGGTGGATGAATACTCACGGGAGTTTCAGCGACTTCTAGCGCGAGCTCCGCGCGTCCGTCGCATGGACCAGATTGAGACCTTCACGGCTGGACTATCAATTGCATTGGCGGCCGACGTCCGGAGAGAGAGACCACGGGATCTCGCCGACGCTATCGGTTGCGCCAGAGAGGCCGAAGCACGGAAGGACGCATGGCTCGCCGAGGCGCTGCAGGGCCTACACATGACGGGACGAGGAAAGACGCCCCCGGACCGTGGCATTCCGACGGCCATCCAGCTGTCCACAGGCTCGGCGTGGCAACGACACAATAGCAGAGATAGCGGCCCCATCACGGCAACAATCCAGAACCCATCAGGCGGGGTTCGAGCAGCGCCCACCACGTCGGGGGGCTCGCAGAGCAGCACCGCTTCGTCCCCAATACGCCGGCGGCTGAGCGCGGACCAGCTGGCGGAGCGACGAGCCAAGGGCCTTTGTTATAACTGTGACGAGGTCTACACTCGGGGCCACAAGTGCAAGCGACTTTTTCACCTAGAAGTTCTAGAGGAGGAAGAAGAGGAAGAGGTAGATGAAGAAAACCAGGAAGGGGAACTTTCACTATCAATGCTCGCTGTTCGTGGTCCAGCAGGAAGCAGCACAATGCAAGTCGAAGTCGAAGTTCAAAACCAAAGGCTGCTGGCTCTCATTGATAGTGGTAGTACCCACAATTTCATAAGTGGGTATGCTGCAAGCCTAGGCAAGTGGGCGCAAGCACCAAAGATCTTCACAAAGATGTGAAAGTAGCAGACGGTGGCCATTTGCCTTGTCTCGGAAAAATTGCAAGCGCCAGCTTCCACATCCAAGGTCATGCATTCCAGGCGCCACTCACCATAATTCCAATAGATGGGTTTGATATTGTGTTAGGCATGGAATGGCTCCGTTCACTTGGGGTAGTCCAGTGGGACTTCAGGGTCCTATCCATGAAGTTTCACCGGAACGGAACACAGATTGAACTTCGAGGAATGCAAGCAAAACACCCGCGAGAATGTCTACAGTACTCTATAACAGAAATATCCGGGGTTCAAGAAATCTTGGAAGCCTACCCCGATATTTTTTCCGAGCCGCGCGGGTTACCTCCACGGCGGCATTGTGACCACGCTATTCATCTGACCCAAGGGTCTGACCCAGTAGTGGTGCGACCCTACCGCTATCCCTACCGGCAGAAAGACGAGATCGAGCGCCAGTGTACGGAGATGCTCCAACAAGGGATCATCCGCCCAAGTCAATCGCCATTTTCCTCCCCGGTACTATTGGTCAGCAAGGCCGATGGATCGTGGCGTTTTTGCGTGGACTACCGAGAGCTTAACCGACGCACCATCAAAGACAAGTTTCCTATTCCGGTGGTCGAGGAGTTACTGGATGAGTTACGGGGCGCCAAGTTATTCACTAAATTGGACCTCCGATCAGGGTACCACCAAGTCCGCATGAAGGAAACAGATATCCACAAGACCGCATTCAGAACCCACCATGGTCATTATGAGTTCCTCGTGATGCCTTTCGGATTAACGAACGCACCCTCCACGTTCCAGGCACTGATGAATGAGATCCTACAAGACTTCTTACGCAAGTTTGTATTGGTGTTCTTTGACGATATCCTAATATACAGTAAAACAGCGGAGGAGCACCGTGAGCATTTGCGGGTGGTGTTGGATCGTTTACGAAGCCATCAACTGTTTCTCAAGGCTTCCAAATGTTCCTTCGCTCAAGAGCGCATCGGCTACTTGGGTCACATTATCTCCTGCAATGGGGTGGAAGCGGATCCAGCGAAGCTTCAGCAATCGCAACATGGTTAAGACCCACAACCGTGACAGAGCTGCGAGGATTCCTCGGCCTTACAGGATATTATCGCCGCTTCATTCGTAGCTATGCCACCATTGCTGATCCATTGACTTCATTACTCAAAAAAGGGAGTTTCCATTGGACTAGTGAGGCGGACGACGCTTTTCGGTGCTTGAAGGAGGCCCTCATCTCAGCGCCGGTATTGGAAGTGCCAGATTTTACCACCCCCTTTGTAGTCGAATGTGACGCATCAGGTACAGGCATTGGAGCAGTCCTGCAGCAAAATGGGCATCCCATCGCTTATTTTAGTCGCAAGTTGGCGCTCCGACATAGGAAGTTGGCAGCTTATGAGCGGGAACTCATTGGATTGTCCAAGGCGGTGCGCCACTGGCGTCCGTATTTATGGGGACACAAATTCGTGGTTCGCACGGATCATGGCAGTCTTAAATACCTCCTGGAACAAGCCCTCGTCACACCACCTCAACAGCATTGGTTAAGTAAATTGATGGGGTTCGATTTTCAAGTGGAATACAAACCAGGGCGAACCAATCTAGCAGCTGATGCGCTGTCCAGAGTCAGGGAGTCCGAATTGTCCTGTGCAGCTATTTCGGAACCGATCGGACTCACCCGAGAAACATGGCTGGAAGAACTTCGTCGCCACCCGGAGGTGCAGCAGATGATTCAAGCGCACTGGGCCTTCGACAATGCAACGGTGGAGACCAACTCGATTGCACTCTGAAGGAGCCCAATTCCCCAGTTCCATCGGCAAATCCAGTTTCCACACCGACCGACCTATGGGAGGTGAAGGATGGCTTACTTTACAAGCAAAGCCGCTTATACGTGCCCGCCTCATCCGCATTAGTTGAGGCCATTATTGCTTCAATTCATGAGCTCACACATGAAGGGGTCCAGAAAACTCTGCATCGGATTCGAGCGGCATACTCATCGGACCGGATCGGCGCCACGGACGGTCGAGAAATTTATTGCTGGCTGTGGGGATTGCCAACGCAACAAGTCGAGCACAATGTCCCCAGCTGGCTTGCTACAACCGCTCCCCATTCCTCACCAAGTCTGGGCGGACATATCTATGGATTTTATCACAGCACTACCTAAATCTCAGGGCAAAACAGCAATTATGGTGGTCGTCGATCGACTCTCTAAATATGCGCATTTCCTGGCACTAACCCGGCCGGCTACAGCATCCCGAGTAGCGACCATATTCTTCGACCAAGTGGTCCGCTTACATGGCATACCAGAGTCCATTGTATCCGACCGTGACCCGGTTTTTCTCAGCGCGCTTTGGCAGGACTTGCTGAAACGGAGCGGCACATCTCTCCGTTTTTCGACAGCCTATCACCCTCAGACGGATGGGCAAACAGAAGTGGTTAACAGGACACTGGAAATGTACTTGCGTTGTCTAGCAGCAGATAATCCCTCTACGTGGGCGCAGTGGCTACCTTGGGCGGAGTTTTGTTACAACACCTCCTTCCACTCCTCCCATCGGGTTACACCATTTGAATTGGTCTATGGTCGCAAACCCCACCCTTGCCGCCGTATCAACAAGGGACGGCAGTCATTGAGGCGGTGGTATCGATTACTAGAGCGTGACGCTCTTTTGGCTCGAGCCAAGGAACAATTGCTCAGGGCCCAAAATCGCATGAAACAAAGGTATGACTTGCGCCACCGAGCTGGAATTTGCGATGAGGACAATGGGTTTGGCTGCGGCTTCAACAACACCGTCAAACATCCCTCCTGGTCGAACTCCACCAACAAATTGGGAGCGCTTCTTCGGTCCTTATCATGTGTTGGATCGTGTCGTTCCGTTTGCTTACCGGCTTGCTCTTCCGGCTGTCGCTCGTATACATAATGTGTTTCATTTCTCCCTTGTTCAGGCCTTTGCAGAACGCCCCGCAATTGCTCCACCGCTACCCCGAATGCTAATCCTGCGCCAACAACGACTCCTCCGTAACCTCAACACATTTTGGCGCGGCGCTTTGTGGAAGGCAAGCGCCAAGTCTTGATACATTGGCGAGGGGAACCGCGGGATGAAGCGACTTGGATGGATGCCTTGGTTTTGCGCCGATCATATCCGCACCTTAAGCTTGAGGACAAGCTCGGTGTCGGGGGAGTCATGTTACAGCCGTGGCTGATCGGGTCTACTATCGGAACGCCCGTAAGGAAGCAATGCATGGTTTTTACGGCGGAGAGTCCATCTGATGCCATGCGAGGAAGAAGCGTGAGGAGTTTGTTAGCCAAATCAGTATTAAGTCTTTAGGAAGTCTAGTTGTTGCTTTTTGCTTTGGGTTGTTATCGCTGGAGTATCGTAGTTGCTATTCGTGTCGGTTTGTTAAGTCCGAGTCGTATTGGCGTACGCGGAGTACCTAGGGTGTGTCTTCTATTTAATGGGAAATAAACAACGAAAATCGGCATGCTTGTTTTGCCAACCAATCTACTCTTAGGCGGTGGCTCCGACAACAGCCAACGTATCTAAGGCTCAAGCCGCTTCGACGATTCCGTCGTCAAGCTGTTTGCGACCCGGCCGCCGGCCGGGAACTCGGGCTTACGAGCGTGCTCACTCGGAGCCGGCTCGTAACAGATGGTGGCACTTAAAACCAGAACCAGAAACCCTTTGCTTGTCAATTGTCAGGATAAAAGAAATTATGGTGAGTATTGACTGGTCATTATTCAATGATTGTATTTTAAGAAATCAGACATTGCTTGGTGGTTTGGTGCCCAGGGGAACCAGCGTCCCCATTAGGGAATCCACCATGATGTTATGCGTAGCACTTGTATTCAATATGATGCCAATAGACCAGGATATATAGAGTGCATAAGGGTACAAAAGGAAAGCCTATATAAGGCAATATATGTGATTAACACCCCCCTCAGATGCAAGGCGTATGCAATAGCATTGCATTTGGAAGGGTTGACACTAAAATAGGGAAAATCCAAAGTCCTAATCTTGAAGTAGTCGTCGTATTATCCAACTCCTGAAAAACCGAGACGACGAAGGAAAGGCAACGAAAGAGCCGAGTCGACGAAGTAAAACCGACAAAGGAGCCGAGCCGATAAAGGAAAGCTGACCAAGGAGAGCCGACAAAGGAAAGCCGACAAAGAAGCCGGGACGACGAGTGTAAGGCGAGCTGAGCCAACAAAGGAGCTGAGATGACGAAGGAACCAAGATGCTAAGGACTTGGATGGATGCAACGGAAGTAATGATGCTAGGAATGAAAAGACTCAAGATAACTAGGAATACTAGCAGCAACAGCTGCCAGGCACTAAGTAGAACTTCAGATCAAAACTCAGCGGCAACAGCCGACGCAAAGAAAGTCATGTCGGCGTCGAACCAAAGCTCATGGGTAGCGGCCAAGGCAAGGAGAAGCCCAACGGCGGTGGCTGAGGGAGTGAGATGGACTCCAAACTGCTAGCGGTAGCCATTGGCAAAAGCTCGGAAATATTAGCAACCAAAAAACTAAAGAAGCCAAAGCCGTACATCTATAAGAATTTTGCTACACTTGGATATATTTTTATGTCTTCTCATAGTCAGGTTTTATCTATCTATAAGAATTTTGCCACTATAATCCATGCACAGTTTGATTCTCCTATTCGTGTTCTTCATGCTGACTCGGCAGGGGAGTATCTGTCAGGAGCCCTTCGAGCTTTTCTTGCTACACAGGGCACTATTTCTCAGTTTTCATGTCATGGTGCCCATGCTCAGAATGGTGTGGCTGAGCGCAAGCATCATCATCTTCTTGAGACAGCATGTGCTTTTAAGCTTGCTTCCGCTGTTCCACCTTCCTTCTGGGTTGAGGCTGTTTCCACTGCCACCTACTTGATTAATATCCAGCCTTCTTCTGCTTTTCAGGGTGGGATTCCAGTGGAGTGTCTTTGTGGCATGCCTCCCGATTATTCTGGACTTCGTCTCTTTGGGTGTGCGCTATATTCTTCTAGCACCTCGTGAACGCACCAAGTTGACTGCTCAGTCTAATGAATGTGTTTTTATGGGATATAGTGCTGAGCATATGGGTTATCGTTTTTGGGATCCTGTTGTTCGACGGATGCGGATCTCTCGAGATGTTACTTTTGATGAGTCTTGTCCCTTCTACCCTCGTTCTTCTTCCACGCCAGCATCATAGTGCTGAGCATATGGGTTATCGTTTTTGGGATCCTGTTGTTCGACGGATGCGGATCTCTCGAGATGTTACTTTTGATGAGTCTTGTCCCTTCTACCCTCGTTCTTCTTCCACGCCAGCATCTCTTGTCGAGCCACTTTCTTTCCTGACTTATTCTCCAGTTGTCACGTTTCCTCTTTCACAATTGCGTCTCCTTCATTGCCAGCTTATTCACCACCGACTTCTCCTCCAAAGATTTCTTCAGATATTGTTCCTTCTTATCCTCTATACTATACTTGTTGTCCGCGAGCTAAGGATTCTTCTGATGTGTCATCTTCTTCTGCTGGATCACCTTCAGTATTTCCTCCTTGCTATGCTCTTCACGATCGCTAGTCTATTCGGCCTCCTAAGCGCTTTGGCTTTGTTGGTGTAGTTCTTGCTGAGCCGACTTCTTACCATGATGCTGTTCTTCATCAAGAATGGCAGCATGCGATGACAGAAGAACTTGCTGCCCTTAAGCGCACTGGCATGTGGAATCTTGCACCTCTTCTTCCACGTGTCCGTCCCATTACATGCAAGTGCGTCTATAAGATTAAGACTCGGTTTGATGGTTTTCTTGAGCGCTGCAAGGCTCGTCTTGTGACGCGTTCTAGCAGGAGCATGGTCGTGATTATGATGAGACTTTTGCACCTGTGGTTTACATGATCACTATTCGCACTCTACTTGTTGTGGCCTCTGTCCGTGAGTGGTCCATTTCTCAGCTTGATGTCAAGAATGCCTTTCTTAATGATGAGCTGCATGAGGAGGTTTATATGCAGCCACCACCGGGGTATTCTGTTCCTGAGGGCATGGTTTATCGGCTTCATTGCTCTTTTTATGGTCTTAAGCAAACCCCTCGTGCTTGGTTTGAGTGTTTTTCGTCTGTGATCATTGCACGTGGTTTTTCTGCTGGTGCTCATGATCCTGTGATCTTTGTTCATACTTCGTCTCATGGTTGGACTCTTCTCGTTCTATATGTTGATGATATATGTTGATGATATGATCATTACTGGAGATGATTCTCAGTATATTGCCTTTGTAAATGCTCGTCTCAGTGAGCAGTTTCTCATGTCCGATCTATGTCCTCGCTACTTTCTTGGGATTGAGGTTTCTTCTATATCTGATGGCTTCTTCCTCTCCCAAGAGAAGTATATCTAGGATCTTCTTGATTGTGCTTCTCACTAATCAACGTACAGTTGAGACTCCCATGGAGCTCATTGTTCACCTTTGATCTACTGATGGTGAATCTCTTGAGGATCCTACTAGCTATCGATATCTTGTTGGGAGTCTTGTTTACCTTGGTGTCACTCGTCCTGACATTTCGTATCCAGTCCATATCTTGAGTCAGTTTGTTTCTGCTCCCACTCAGCTTCACTATAGTCATCTTCTTCGTATTCTACGATATCTTCGTAGATAAATCTCTCGCTGTCTTTTCTTTCCACGCTCCAGCTCTTTACAGCTCTAAGCATACTTTGATGCTACCTGGGCTAGTGATCACACTGATCGTCGGTCTTTTTCTGCTTACTGTGTTTTTCTTGGTGGTTCTCTCATTGCTTGGAAGATTAAGAAGCAGATAACAGTTTCTCGTTCGAGTGCTGAGGCTGCGTTGCGAGCTATGGCTCTTTTGACAGCAGAGGTTACTTGGCTACGGTGATTACTTGAGGATTTTGGTGTTTCTGTTTCTATACCGACTCCTCTTTTATCTGACAGTACATGAGCTATTAGCATTGCTCGAGATCCAGTAAAACACGAGCTCACTAAGCATATCGGTGTTAATGCTTCTTATATGTGGTCACAGGTACAGGATTAGGTGTGGCTCTTCAGTATGTGCCTTCAGAGCTTCATTTAGCAGATTTCTTTACGAAGATACAAACTAGAGCTCACCATAACTTCTCTCCAAACTTAGTGTATATATACTGGCCCATTGGCCTCATGTTGAATACAAGTGCTATTCATAACAGGTACTGTAATACAGCTCATTACCCGAGTGTTAGTTGTTTATCCTTATATCATAACCATATGTAGAGGATCCCGCCGGCTATTCCCAACTCATCGGCGACATCTACCCACTATAATAAACATACGCCAACTCATCCATTCGCTCGATAAACCATTCCAACACTAAACCAATTACCAATCCAACCATATTATCCATCTGCATCCGATTTAAGGTTTTATTTGCAACATAAATTTTCCCATGCAGTTATGTATTTAATGAAAGCATTGGAAAACATTTAATGAAACATGATCAAAGGAACTTGCCTGAATTAGGATTGATATAATCGTCCTCGCTCGAAAGTTGGAGCTAGTGGTCTGATTGGTTCAATTCTTGTCTTGAAATTATAGCATATTAATTTTGAACATGATTCATGGCGTCCAACCATTTTAATAGTAGCAATATTAATTAATGATTATATTAATTCTTACTTTTAGCTATTCAATTAATTAATCTCTACTATTTAGCCCCGTGCTGAATCTTTAGACGACTGGCTGACTAACGATCTATTCTATTTACAAATTGCGATGATTAACTCTTATTTCTAATTTTCTTCCTTCCCTTTTTTCCTTTCTCTTTTCTTCTCTTTTTCTCCTCTTTTCTTTTCTTCTTTTCTCTCCTCTCTTTTTTCTTTTCTCTGCAGTTGGCTGGGCTTCGGTCCTTCCCTTCTTTTCCTTTTCTTTCTCTTTTTCTTTTCCCCACTTCGGTCGACCGAAGGCCTCGGCCTCTCCTCTCTTTTCTTCCCCTTGGTTGGATCGACTCCTCTCTACTCTCTCTCGGCGATTCCTCTCGGCTCCGCCTCCTGTCTCGCTGCCGATTGGCCTCCCCTACCCGGTCACCGGTTCCTCCCCCTCTACTCTTGGACCGTCAGCCTCTCCCTCTACTCGGCTGCGGCTCACCGGCTTCCAGATCCGCTGCTTAGGGCTCGGCTTCCCTACGGTTTCCCTTTATGTGCTCGGTTCTAGGGTTTGTTTGCTTGGTATTTGGATGCTTCGGTTCTTTTGAGGCTTTTGGCTTTGTGGCTTCGGTTGACCCTGCTAGATCTGCATTATGGCGAGATTAGCAAAGGGATTGGGGGTAAGAGGGTCGATGAGGATCTTAGGGTGAGAAATCCTAGGTTTTGGGGGGCGAGGTGACGAGACCGGCTAGCCTGCTAGTAACACCCTGGCACCCCATGTGCCCCGAATGTTACTCCCTCAAGCAACGCCCATCACAAGGCACTAGAGAATAAAAGCGAAACAACTAAACATGCTAGTAGGTTGTCGAATTTACTAAAATTTCGGCAGCACCTTCCCTAAAACTTGGATATCCACTCAGCAGGCAAAAGACAATCGTCAATAAACAACATACATAAGCAATTTTATGATATCCAACTAACCAGCATGACCAACTAAGCATACCACATAGAAGAGCAACATACCCAAAAGACAACCATGACGCAATTAAGAGGAATTACGAGTTTAGACACAAGATAACCAAGGATTCAGGAATTTAAAACCACATGCCATCAACTACTTACAAGCTAACTACTCAAAATCAAGTTCTTTAAACTTAGCACCACTTCCAAAAGAGAGATGTTTCAACTATTCTAACTACATGGAGTCATTGTGAGTGATGAGTGCTAGCCCGTCTCCCAAAATGCCACTCTGGAGGTACCTAAAATAAAAACATCAAAGCACAGGCGTGAGTTCATCACTCAGGAAGGTGTATTGCGACAAGAAGATAAGACATAAACATGTATTATGCATACATACACAGTACTTTTAACCATACACAAAGAACACATTGAATCCTCATTTGCATTTCTTTCTCCATATGATGCAACATGCATGCTCATGAATGCATCTTTCTTAGCACATACCGGTATTGCCGAGTGCACACCCGTCGGTGTGCACCCTCTCATTCCCTTCCATCCTGTGGAGGGACCTACTCTTACTGTCTCGCTCCCATACATCTGTGTGTATGGGACTACAAGGTAGGATTTTCGTGCTCACACGTGTGAGCACAGAGGCCCGCATCAGCATGGGCCGCCTCTTCCATTATGAATGCACATATGCAATTGACATGGATAAAAATGCAAACTTTATTCATTTCCAACAATAGCATAGCCATAATTAAATACATAAACATCAACTAATTCTCACATCCATAAATTATCATTCATCCTAACCTAGTCAAATTCATGAAGAAAACATGGTATCACAACATATAAGTACTAAAATACGGTTAAATCACAACAATGACAACCAATTCGCTTCCAAGCACCATCCATCACAATACACTTTCCTTCAACTGCGAGGAGGGGGGGGGGTGGCGGGAAGATGAAGCCACTCCCGAAGCTACTCCACCTGAAAATAACATTTGCATACTCTTTTTCACAGGTTATATAGTTCACAACAACAACAAACAACACCTCTACTCACTACGCTAAAACGGCCCGATCACCCCACAACTGCAATTCTGGACAGCAAGCGCGCAATTGCGCATAACTTCCAATTGGCAAAGCCAAAATTCGAGTTCTTGTGCTCTAAATGACCACAAGAGGATAATCTACAATTATTGTACAACCACTCATGCAGGGGATGCCTCAAAGGCCCTCAAATCGTACTCTAGATCCTACTCAAGTTTGTGAACTTCCAGCAAATGCACATTGTAGGACAGTGTACTTCAAATCAACATAACTTTTGATTCTTGAATCCAAATCAAGCAAACAAGGACATTTTATTAATTTACAGGAAATTTCCTAACTTTCACTAGGCAAATGGAAAGTCTAATTCGACCTGCATGTAGCCCTAAACAGCAGTTGAACATTTCGGGTACCCACACAAACAATCTGGATAGCCCGCACTAAAATAAACATAACTTTTGGTTGGCTGAATGAAATTTAGTGTTCTTGTACTCTAAAGAAACATAAGAACACGAGCTACAACTTTCTCTACAGTCAAAGATTCTTGAGATTACTCTAAATGCCTCAAATCGACGCTGCAAAAGCAGACTGTGAATAGCTCGAAACAGAACAATGTTTCCCTCCAACCTAGAGCTAGTTTCCCTCCAAAATTCCCAAATCTAGGAACCCTAGAACCACACTAACCAACTAGGACCTCCACTAGAACAGCAAGAACAACCCCAAATCACAAATCCACTCACCTACAAGGAGGAAGAAGTTGGTGCTATCTGCTGCTGCTGCCGGCTGGAAGGGGAGGGAGGGCGCCGGCCTTCGGGGGAGCAGCAAGCAAATGGGGGAGCTTCAGTTCTTGGGCAGGAGGGGGAGGAACTCCGTGGCTGGAGGTAGGAGGCGGCGCAGCTACTGTTGGGGGAGGAAAAAACCGAAATGGGGGAGTGGAGCTGTCGGGTGGAGGAGGAAGTGAGGGAGGGGGCAGTCGGGTGGAGAAAGCAAGGGGGTCGAGTGAGGGAGTTGGTGGGGGATAAGGAAATTCGGGAAGAAAAACTCGCCACACACTCTAATTTCACTCCCTAACACCATGGTTGTCATGGCGTCCGTTCAAGGACGCCTAAGCGACGCCTTATCGTCGTGGCGGTCCTGAGCAGACGCCACAGCGGACGCCTTGCCGAGATTGCCTATGGCGTTCGTGAGGTGTCCATGGCGACGCCTTGAGCTACGACGCCCGCCATTTTTGAAACCCTAGCCGGCCAGGCCCAAAAGCACATATCAAGATTAGGAAGGGGAGGGGGACTCGGTCAGCCGCCAGAGGAGTTGAGGAGAAGGGAAGGGGACTCAGTCAGCTGAACCTCCTAGGAGTCCAGCTCGAGCTCCGCCGCTCCGCCGTCGCGCAGGCGCTCTCCGTCGTCGCGCAGGCGGTCTCTTCTTCCATGCTCCGCCGACGCCCGTGCTCCGCCGACGCCTTGCTCGAGCTCGAGGAAGCGTAAGAGGGGGCAGCAAGTAGAGGTAGAAGACTTAGAAGAGGGATTCTGATCCAAGCACGGAAGGGGAAGATGAGATGGAGGTCGATGATGAGGGGGATGAGGAGATAGTGGTCGATGATGACGATGTTGATGACTATGGTGAAGATCCCACGGATCTTGAAGAGGGTGGAAGAGGAGAAGATGACACTACTAATACTGATAACGATTTGATGGATGATTATTGATTATGCGGTTATGCCTAGATGAGAGAGGGTTTGAGATGCAAAACTATGTTATTTTGTTAACTATGTTATGTCATTGTGGTCATGTGGCGCAAAACTACATTATTTTGTGAACTATGTTATGTATTAGGACTTGGTGGTGTCAACTTGTCAACTATTTTAATGTCTTATTATGTTGCAATTTGGTTGTTTTTATTCGCCTTACATACATGTCTAAAAAGTCGCCTCGCCTCACACCTTAACCTTTTAAAAGGTAAAAAGGTCCTAGCACGCCGCGGACACCTTATCGCCGTGACAACCATGCCTAACACTCACAAAAAAGTCCACAACCTCCGAGATTGCCTGCAAGAGGGACCGACGCTCACCCGACTGAAATTTCCAAAACTTGGAACAAGTTATACAATGTTACATTCTCCTCCCCTTAAGAGGAATTCAATCGTGAATTCCCGGCACAAAAGTAATCGAGAAGAACTGATCAAGAATTTAAATCACAACACTTAACCTGAAAGGAACAACTCCGGATATTTCTCACGCATGTGAGACTCTAGTTCCCATGTCGTTTCCCGCTTGGATTGATGAGACCACAATACTTTAACAAACTTCAGCATCTTATTTTTCAAAAGCCGCTTTGATTCTCCCATAATCTGCACCGGTCGAGACTCGAAAGTGAGATCCTGATCAGTCACCAACGGCTCAAGCGGGGCAACTAAATCTGGATCATGCAGGTATTTCCTCAACATAGACACATGGAAGACATTATGCACTCCTTGCATCGACTCGGGAAGCTTCAACCGATAGGCTACCGTTCCAACAAACCTTGGGCTAAGCTTTCCCTTTAGGACCAAACCGAACCACACCCTTAGTGGGAGACACCCTCAACAGCACGCTGCCCCCCACCTCAAACTCCAAATCTCGCATTCTCACATCAGCATAACTTTTCTGTCTACTCTGAGCTGCGAGAAGGTTCTGTCTCACCTTAGCCACTCGATCCACAGTTTGTTGAACCTAATTCGGGAAGAATTGCTTTCCCCTACTGCGTCCCAACATAGGGGTGAGCGGCACTTCCGACCATACAACACTTCATAAGGAGCAGTTCGAATGCTTGTATGAAAGCTGTTATTATAAGCAAATTTAACAAGGGCCAAATGATCTTCCCAACTACCCTTGCTAAAACACAGGATCTGAGCATATCCTCCAATGTTTGAATGGTACGCTCAGATTGCCCATCTATTTGTGGATGGAAAGCAGTGCTAAGGCGGAGTTGAGTGCCCAAAGCACTTTGCAAACTCTTCCAAAACTTAGAGACAAACATAGCATCACGATTAGAAATGATTGTCTTGGGCACACCATGAAGTCCCACTATTTCCTGCACATAAATAGGAGCCAACTCGCTCTCTGAGTTTGTTGTGCGAATGGAAATGAAATGAGCAAACTTACTGAAACGGTGAACGGCAACCCAAATAGCATCCTTCCCTCGTCGAGTACGAGGTAGGCCAACCATAAAGTCCATGGATATGTCATCCCAAGGCCAAACAGGAACCTCCAAAGGTTGAAACAACCTAGCGGGTCTTTTATGTTCAGCCTTCACCTTCTGACAAATCCCACAAGCCACTACATACAAAGCAATGTCAGCTCTCATCCTCTTCCACCAGAAGCACTTTTTCAAATCCTGATACATTTTAGTCTCACCTAGGTAAACTGTATACGGGGTACGATGAGCCTCCTTTAGGATGTCATCCTTGACTTTGTGACTTTTGGGGTACACAAAGGCGGCCTTTAAACCGCATCGCACCACCATCATCTATGCTGAAGTCCCCAGTTTTGCCCTCAACAATGCTCCTTTTTACCTGTTGAAGAAATCAGTCATGTCGTTGTGCCTCACGCGCACGCTCGGGAATTGCGGACTCCAAAATCAATTGAGTTTTAGCTTGCATGGTGCTCGCAAAACAATACGAGACTCCTATATGCTCAAAATCAGCAATGAGACAGTCAAGAGCAGGGGGCGACACCTTGCGGCTGGGAGCATCCGTCGCTATATTAGCCTTGCCCGGATGATACTGAATTGTAAGATCATAATCTTTTATCAATTCCAGCCACCTTTTTTGCCTCAAATTCAAATCTTTCTGAGTGAAGATGTACTTGAGGATTTTGTGATCAGTGAAGATATCACAAGATTCACCGTACAAGTAATGCCTCCAAATTTTCAAGGCAAAAACCATGGCAGCTAGCTCAAGGTTATGAGTGGGATAGTTTTGTTCATGCCTTTTCAATTGCCTTGATGCATAAGCAATAACATTGCCCCCTTGCATAAGCACACAACCAAGGCCCACATGAGAAGCATCAGAATAAACAGTAAACCGCTCTCCTGGCTCAGGAAGGGTGAGAACAGGAGCAGTCACCAGCTTTTCCTTCAAGGTACAGAAACTGCGCTCGCAATCGGTAGTCCATTGGAATTTTACCCCCTTCTGAGTCAACTGAGATAGTGGCTTGGCAATAATTGAGAAGTTTTGAACGAAACGCCGGTAGTAACCAGCCAACCCAAGGAAACTGCGCATTCTTTGACACTAGAAGGTCTCTCCCAGTCCGCAACTGTAGAAATCTTTCTAGGATCAACAGAAATGCCTTCCTGGTTGATTATATGACTAAGGAAACCCACTTCTGAATCCAAAACTCACACTTCTTTAGCTTGGCAAAGAATTGATGCTCCCTCAACGTACGAAGCACAAGCCTCAGATGATGTGCATGCTCATCCTCTAATTTGGAATATATGAGTATATCATCGATGAACACTACCACAAAATCATCAAGATACTCATGAAGCAAGTTGTTCAACATCTCCATAAAAACAACAGGGGCATTGGTTAGTCCAAAAGGCATAACCTTAAATTCATAATGCCCATACCTACTGGAGAACGCTGTCTTCTCAATATCTTGTTCACTCACACAAATTTGATTATAACCCGATTGAAGATCAATCTTAGAGCACCTTTGCTCCCTTTAATTGATCGAACAAGTATTCAATACGAGGTAGGGGGTACTTGTTCTTGATGGTCACCAAATTGAGAGTGCGATAGTCAATGCACATGCGCCAACCTCCATCCTTAGCAACAAAAAGGACAGGCGCTCCCCAAGGTGACACACTACGTTGAATCAACCCCTTGGATAATAGATCATTCAATTGTTTCTTCAACTCATCCTGGAAAGGACGAGCCAATCGGTAAGGAGACAAAGATATAGGTCGAGTGCCTGGAACAAGATCAATCCGAAATTCCACATCCCTCTTGGCAAATCGGGCAACTCCTCCGGGAATACATTAACGAATTCTTTCACCACAGGAATCTCCTCAATGATTATCGAAGCACTTGGCTTTTCTAAAAAGGCCAAAAGTACCGCCGACTTCAACATACGACGGCTAGGAAATAAACTGGTCAATACAAAGAGAGCTTGATGGAGCACCACCCTGGAAGACCAATTCCACTCTCGAAGGAGCCTGCAAAGTGACTGCCTTCCAGTAAAAACATATTTTGGCGCGGTATTGATGCAGCCAATCCATACCCAAGATGACATCAAACGGGGCCACATGGATAACCATTAGGTTAGCATAGAAATCCTCATCATCAATGGTAATATTGCAACCCCGGCATACCATTGAACTCGAAATAAGTCCACCCGGAGAAGTAACCACCACATGCTTGGCAATACACTGCATCCCTAATTTAGCCCTTCTAGCAAACTCGAACGACACAAGAGAGTAGGATGCTCCTGAATCAAAGAGAACAAAAGCATCAGCCGAATCCACAAGTAAGATACCTGTTACCACATCTGGAAATCCGGCTGACTCGTGATCGTGAGGCGTAAACTCTGGTGGCGGCAAGGCGAGCCCCGACACCTATTTGGGGTGGCACCAAAAGCCCAGGCGGTCACGACCACCAAAGGAGGAGCCGACGACTGAGGATGCCAGAAAGCCGTAGGTGGCAACCACCCGAAAGGCTGCGAAAGAACAGGAGCTGCGGCCAACGTCTGGACTGACCCCCTGGACGAGGCAGTCCGAGTCGGAGTGGATGGCACCGGCTCCCACTTGATGCTATTGGGATTCGATCGGCACACTCGCTCCATATGGCCAGGACGGCCACAATGATGGCACTCCCCTACCTACGAACAATCCGCAGCGCGATGCCCAGCACCACACTTGAAGCACATCATGCCTTGCCTCGGGACAGGGCGGGAGGCTACCCGTGGGGAGGACAAGGAAGACGACCGAGGCTGCTTTGCCTTAGCCCCCAAGGAGGAACGTTGTCCCCGCTTGAAGTTCTTGGAAGTAGGTCTCTGGAAAGACCCACTTCCATCAAAGCCCATCTTCTGGCCACCACTACCAACCACAGGAGCCCCCGAACCACCAGAGTTGAGCTTTTCTTTGGAAAGCTCCATTTCAAGCTTCACGCCCCTAGCTTGCTCAACCATAGAGGCGAAATCACGGGGCACTGTGGCCCCCATGACAGCCCTGAACCCCTGGTTGAGGCCCCGACGAAACCTTCAAGCCTTCTTACGGTCATTAGACGCCATGGCTGGTATGAAGCGAACAATATTGTTGAACTCCGCCCATACTCAGTCACCGACTTCTTCCCTTGGGAAAGGGTAGTCAAAGAAGACTCCATCCACTCTAGGAAGGACTCCGGGTAAAACATGGCCCGGAAGTGCCCAGTGAAGTCCTCCTAGGTGACTGGTCCTTGGGCAGGGGTTCTCGCAGCAAGGACACCCTCCCACCAGATATCCGCCTAGACCTATAGCTGAAAGGCCACAAATCGAGCCCTCTGGAGGGAAGTCATCTCCAGGACTCCAAATTGCCTCTCCATGTAACGCAGCCAGTCTGCCGCCTGGACTGGTGTACCTGCACCATCGAAGGTGTCGAGTCGGATAGTCAATCACTCCCGCAGATTCATCCTAGAATCTGGTGCATCCGGAGCAACTGCGGGAGCCGCTGCAGGTGGAGGCATAGCCGCAGGAGCTGCCTGAACTTGCTGACGCAGCTCCTGAACCTCCCTCTGCAGCGCTTGCAATAAAGCTACAGTCGCGGCCTCTACCCCTGCCCCAAACTGCTCAACTGGGGCATTGAACGAGCCACTCCCTTAGGCGACCGACTAAACATCCACATGAGATGGGTGACTCCCACCTCGGCTATGGCCACGACGGCCACCGCGACCACGTCCTCTACCCCTCGGCATAGCTACAACAACCACACAACATAATATTAACTCAAGCCTCAAAACAACAATAACAACATACTAACATCATCATATATCAATATCATAAAGCAAATAGAACATTTAAAGCGCAATGCAATGAAATACCATACCTGACCTATTGTGCTTCAAGGTGTGTCAATTTTAATTACTTAGTCAACCTACAACAAGTTTTGAAGTTATTTACCTAAACCAAACCTTTAAAAAGTAAATACCTAACCATGTTTCTAATTTCCCAAGTCAAGTTTTACTTTACTCGAGTAATTTACTAGTTTCATAGACCACGGGCCTAAAGCCCGTTTTGATACCAACTGTAACACCCTGGCAACCCATGTGCTCCGAATGTTGCTCCCTCAAGCAGCGCCCTTCACAAGACACTCGAGAATAAAAGTGAAACAACTAAATATGCTAGTAGGTTGCCGAATTTACTAAAAATTTCGGCAGCATCTTCCCTAAAACTTGGATATCCACTCAACAGGCAAAAGATAACAGTCAATAAACAACATACATAAGCAATTTTATGATATCCAACTAACCAGCATGACCAACTAAGCATACAACTTAGAAGAGCAACATACCCAAAAGACAACCACGACGCAATTAAGAGGAACTACAAGTTTAGACCCAAGATAACCAAGGATTCAGGAATTTAAAACCACATGCCATCAACAACTTACAAGCTAACTAATCAAAATCAAGTTCTTTAAACTTAGTACCACTTCCAAAAGAGAGATGTTTCAACTATTCTAACTACATGGATTCATTGTTAGTGATGAGTGCTAGCCCGTCTCCAAAAATGCCACTTTGGAGGTACCTAAAATAAAAACATGAAAGCACAAGCATGAGTTCATCACTAAGCAAAGTGTATTGCGACAAGAAGATAAGACAAATAGGTGTTATGCTTATATACACAAGACTTTTAAGCATACACAGAAAAGAACACATTAAATCCTCATTTGCATTTTTTATTCCATATGATGCAACATGCATGCTCATGAATGCACTTTTCGTAGCACATACCGGTATTGCCAAGTGCACACCCGTCGGTGTGCACCCTCTCATTCCCTTCCATCCCGTGAAGGGACCTACTCTCACTGTCTTGCTCTCATACATCCGTATGTATGGAACTACGAGGTAGGATTTTCATGCTCACTACATATAAGTGTGAGCACAGAGGCCCGTATCAGCATGGGTCGCCTCTTCCATTATAAATGCACATATGCAATTGACAAGGATAAAAATGTAAACTTCATTAATTTCCAACAATAGCATAGCCATAATTAAATACATAAACATCAACTAATTCTCACATTTATAAATTATCATTTATCCTAACCTAGTCAAATTCATGAAGAAAACATGGTATCACAACATATAAGTACTAAAATGCGAATAAATCACAACAATGACAACCAATTCGCTTCCAAGCACCATCCATCACAATACACTTGCCTTCAACTGCGACGAGGGGGGTGGCGGGAAGATGAAGCCACGCCCAAAGCTACTCCACCTGAAAATAACATTTGCATACTCATTTTCATAGGTTATATAGTTCACAACAACAACAAACAATACATCTACTCACTACCCTAAAACAGCCCGATTACCCTACAACTGCTATTCTGGACAGCAAGCGCGCAATTGCCTATAACTTCCAATTGGCTAGGTCAAAATTCGAGTTTATGCTCTAAATGACCACAAGAGGATAACCTACAATTGTTGTAGAGCTACTCATGCAGGGGATGCCTCAAAGGTCCTCAAATCGTACTCTAGATCCTACTCAAGTTTCTGAACTTCCAGCAAATGCATATTGTAGGAAAGTGTACTTCAAATCAACATAACTTTTGATTCTTGAATCCAAATCAAGCAAACAAGGACATTTTATTAATCTACAGGAAATTTCCTAACTTTCACTAGGCAAATGGAAAGTCTAATTCGACCTGCATGTAGCCCTAAACAGCAGTTGAACATTTCGGGTACCCACACAAACACAATCTGGACAACCCGCACTAAAATGAACATAACATTTGATCGGCTGAATGGAATTTAGTGTTGTTGTACTCTAAAGAAACATAAGAACACGAGTTACAACTTTTTCTACGGTCAAAGATTCATGAGATTACTCTAACTGCCTCGAATCGGCGCTGCAAAAACAAACTGTGCACAGCTCGAAACAGAACAATGTTTCCCTCCAACCTAGAGCTAGTTTCCCTCCAAAATCCCCAAATCTAGGAACCCTAGAACCACACTAACCAACTAGGACCTCCACTAGAACAGCAAGAACAACCCCAAATCACAAATCCACTCACCTACAAGGAGAAAGAAGAAGTTGGTGCTAGCTACTGCTGCTGCCGGCTAGAAGGAGGGAGGGCGCCGGCCTTGGGGGAGCAGCAAGCAAATGGGGGAGCTTCAGTTCTTGGGCAGGAGGGGGAGGAACTCCATGGTTGGAGGTAGGAGGAGGCACAGCTAAGGTTGGGGGAGGAAAAAACTGAAATGGGGGAGTGGAGCTGTCGGGTGGAGAAGGAAATGAGGGAGTGGGCAGTTCTTGGGCAGGAGGGGGTAGAACTCCATGGCTGGAGGTAGGAGGCACAACTGCGGTTGGGGGAGGAAAAAACTGAAATGGGGGAGTGGAGCTGTCGGGTGGAGAAGGAAGTGAGGGAGTTGGTGGGGGATAAGGCAATTGAAGAAGAAAAACTCCCCACACACTCTAATTTCACTCCCTAACACTCACAGATGGGTCCACAACCTCCGAGACCGCACGCAAGAGGGACCCACGCTCACCCGACTGACATTTCCAAAACTTGGAACAAGTTATACGATGTTACACTGCTCTCCGGTGAGGGCATGGAAATAGTCAGGACGCTCCTCGCGAGCCCCTAGCGAGACCTCCCTACTGAGACCCCACGAGAACCCCCAATCTGCTGGCTACTTGCGTATTCTGCTTGCTATTTACTCGATCTATCATCTACCATCTATACATGCTACATTCTAGTATCGCTACTGTTATTGCCTTACTTGAGCTCCTGTGGCTTGGTCGGTTCTGAGGTTGAGGATGATGCTGAGGTGGTGGTGGAGAGTTAGCCGGGTTGAGCTCTTGCCGCCTAGCCTCCTACTACTCTCATCCTCTGGTTCGGTGTTGGGGAAGCAGTGCAGTCAGTGAGGTTGCTGGGGTTGGGGTGGAGGTTGCCGTGGGCGTGGTTCGGCTCCTCCTCTGGCCTTCTCCTTCTCGGCTTGACTGGCTCTGGTTGGAGCTCTGTGCTTGTGCTCTCCCTCTGGCTCTCTCTCGGTTTGGGGAGAAATGGTTGTGACTGAGCTGCCTCTATCTGGCTTCGGCCTTTTTTAACAGCAGTCCTCTACTATGGCAGTGCTCTTGTCCAATTCACTGGGCTACAATTACCTTCCTACCCCTGGGTCCTTCACTTTCTATTCAATGGCACAAGGGCACAATTGTCATTCCATAATCCTATGCATAATACTTGTTTCCTCCTTTAATTACTTAGCATGCTATTCATTAGTCACATAATGGCTTGATTTGCTAATTGGATTTTCATTGTCCTCACACCAGTTCCCCTGGGCACCAAAACTGCACTCGTTTGACAATTCTCACCTCTTTTGTGTGCTACTGTTCATCAAAGGTTCATGTTCAACTAGCATCCTTGAGTACCAATTAGCCTATGCTCCATCTGGTCCAAAAAACTCACTTTTGTACCAAAGTGAGTCAAACCTCTTACATTGACTCACATATAAGTACTAGATTTGCCACAAGAAACTATATATCCATCATAGAAGTATGCTCACAATATATAATTTTGCAAACTTTTAGTAACCTTCCATGGTATTAATAGTTGAAGTTGTATCTTAGATATATTGTTTTTTGGACTGGAGGGAGTAAGAAGCATTTGGAAGAGCCGTGTGCTAAATTATTCTTACAGATTGGAGAAATGCTTAGTAGGGCGGTACTAATTCATCTTCTAAGCCAATGGACATTCCCTTGTTGCAGCATTGATTAGACTGTTCACTCTTTAACTTTAACTGAAACATATCTAACTTTAACTGAAACATATCCTCAATGTTAAATCTTCATTGTCATTCTGTAATAATTTGAAATAACTGCGGTAGTTGCCTTATTTTTGTTCTATTTTTCTGGCCATGTAGAGGAAAAGTATTGACGTACATTTCTTACTTACAGCGGAACTCAGTTCCTTGTAATCCTTCTTGTCGATTTTCTCCTGCATAAGTTATAATGCATGCCTCTATTGATTTCCTGCTTGCAGTTTGTTGACCTCTACGGGGGTGTTACGGAACTCAGAAAGGCATGGGCTCGGCACAGCAAACTTTTCCCTCAGAACACAAGGAACGTTTTGCAGCAGTATTGTGCCACTGAGAATAGCCTGCAAGAGTACAAGAGGAGAAGAACTGAACCTTTGAGGGTTTCTCCTGACAATTCTCCAGGAGATACGGCCACATTGAAGCAGCCATCCAAAAGTGACACTTGTTCTCTGCTAGTTGATAAAGAGGTTGAGTCACAAGTGGACAGGAACACTGTGGATTCAAGAAAAGGACATAGAGATGCAGATGACCAGAACATATTAATCAGTCTTGATGCGCATCAGGAGGTTGGCAATACAGCGCAGGAATGCATTGACATGTCTTATAGTCAACGTAGCTTGGACAAATCTGGAATGCAAAACCAAATGAATTCACATGCTAACCAAGAGACTTGTCATGATTTAAGTTTATCTGAACAAAATGATCATACAACAATATCTCATCTGGCAGTAATTGAGAAAGCCCCTCTAGCTGAATCATGTAAAAGTGATTCTCCTTCCAAATCAATTGCTGGATCCAAGGAGATTGATGCTCAGGACAAGGTTAAGACCATTGAGGTATCTGCAAGTGGTCATCCAGGAACATTATCTGATTCTCCATCTGGGGCAAGCTTACCCAAAGAAGGAAGTCCTTCCGATCCAGCTCAAATTTCTCCAGAACCGGAGGAAAAGCAACACGAGGAAATTCAATGTGGCAGGGAAAAGCAACACGAGCATGTGTCTGTCAATAATGCAAACCCAGAGAAGTCTATTGATAGTACAGATGCAATTCAATGTGGCAGGGAAATCTCTGCACTTAGTCAAGACCATATTCAGTCGTCACAGCCACAACAGTTGCCAGTTTGTGCAAAACCTTCCAGCTCAGAAATGGCAACAACACAAACTACCACATGTTCTCAATTTTCACCCAACACTGCAGCGACTTCTCAAGCTCAACTTCATCACCAGATGGCTAATGCTCAAATGCACCAATCTAATAATCTTTCTTTGGTTGGACAAAACATGCAGCAGAATGTTCAAACATCCTCACAAACTCAAGCTCAACCCTTTGCACATCCTAATCAGGGAAACCAACAGTACCCCCTGCAAGGGTATGCATCTCAGATGTGGCAATATTACCAGCAACAGATGTACTACCTGCAGGCTCAGCATAATCACCAGATGCAGAGTCTGCAACAGCAGCAGCTCCCAACCGAGCATCTCCAGGAAAATTTCATGCAGCAGGTACAACAACTGAATCAACAAATGGTACTTTGGCAGCAACAAGTCCAGCAGCTGGAGCAGCAACAACCGGCACAGCGAGTTCAGCAACAGTCTGACAAAAAACAGGGTCAACATCACCCTTCTTCAGGGGGTAACAAAAATGAACAAAATAAACAGCAGCATCATGAATCTCAAATGGATCATCAGAGCCAGCAATTGCAGCAGCAACAGTTGCTTTATCTCCAGCAGCAGCAGCAGCAGATGTATCTTATGCAGCAGCAGCAGCAGCAGCAGCAGCAGATGTACCAACAGCAGCAGCTACTTCAGCAGCAGTTAATGCAGCAACAGCTCTCGCATATGCCACAGCAACCAGACTTGTTACAGCAGCATCAGCAACTGTTTCAGCAACAACAGCAGCAGATGATACTTCTGCAGCAACAGTTTGTCCAACAACAGATGCAGCAGTACTTGCAACAACAAACAAACCAACAAGGGTTCAAGGATCGGAATCGCGAGTTAAATCCCCAGGTACTTATCTTGCTGTATCCAATTCTGATGAGACAGGATGAGAATAAGTGTGTTAGCTTGAGGCAGAGCCCATGACTTTTGTTAAAGTGCTAAATCCCGACAATACTTGCAACCAATGTGACTAAGCTACGACTTTAGGCTATTCTTCATTATGTTCCAGTAGTTCCTCATAGCAGTTCTAGTCAATGCTAAGTTCAGTTATCTACTTCTCTAAATCTCTAGTCCATTATTGTCAATATGTTTATTCACTTCGTATGACATCCAGCTCACCTGCTTATTGTTCAGTATATTTGTTTGGTACTTATCTTGCTGTATCCAATTCTGATGAGACAGGATGAGAATAAGCGTGTTAGCTTGAGGCAGAGCCCATGACTTTCGTTAAAGTGCAAAATCCCGACAATACTTGCAACCAATGTGAATAAGCTACGACTTTAGGCTATTCTGCATTATGTTCCAGTAGTTCCTCATAGCAGTTCTAGTCAATGCTAAGTTCAGTTATCTACTTCTCTAAATCTCTAGTCCATTATTGTCAATATGTTTATTCACTTTGTATGACATCCAGCTCACCTGCTTATTGTTCAGTATATTTGTTTGGTAATTCATGATACCTGACCTCACACCATGGAATCAACATCTAATATTCGTCTTGAACATAATGCCACATTTGACTAAATGAAATTAAATTGTCTTTTGGGAGAAGGTGGGGGCATGGCTAGGACTAGTGGTGATTGGTGAAACCTAGTTATATTTGATTTGCCATTTGCTCTGCCTCTTAGGAATTGTTTTCTTTTCAGGATGCAAGGAGTCAGCAGATGGAGCATGGTCAACAATCTGAAGCATCACAGGTGACAGTCAACATCAGCATATTAAAATGTTTTAAACCAGTTCGAAGCATGTTGTCTCCTTTCGATGGACACATTTTTCTTAAAAAAAAGTCAGATCTTTGGTTGTCTGTAAACAAAATTAATTAATTTTGCCTTAGCAATTATTTTATCCTGATTTACTTGTCGTCTGCAGAGTGATGGTTCCAAACTGCGGAGTGCTGAACAATCTGAGTTATCCTATCCATCAACTCCACAGTCACAGCGCTTAAATTACTGAATCATTTCGCTTCATCCATGCATCTTCTAAGCAAAAGGATCCATGAATTTTGAAGTGATAGATCTGAGTACCATTTGGTACTTTGATCATCAGAATGTATGGGAAAAGGGATGTTCACATGTTCCATTACTTATCTTGCTGCTAGTAGATGGCCTTGATGCCATGCTGTGTCAGAATGGTGATGCTGAGCTGCCTTTTTCTCATAGCACGGAAGCTTGAAGTTGCATTTGTGATTGCTCAATGTAACGAATGTAATGTTGGTGTGATCCTATGGTAATTGGTAAACTGCAACTTCTTGGAGTACAATGTACACGTCACATGGAGTATGGAGAACTAGTCTCTGCTGAACCCGTCATGTCAAATTCTTGCTACGACCGGCAGAGCTCGTCAAATTCTGGAGTATGGAGAACTTCATCAGGTTTATGTAGTGTGCAGTCTCTATATGCAGTTATTAATTTTTGGGAGTCATGCCAGTTTATATTCGTGCTGCATGGAAAATTCTTGTTCCTCCTAGAATACATATTTTCCTCTGGTTGCTGTCACATAACAAATTACCTACTAGAGACAATCTGAATAAGAGGAAGAAAGCTGACGATTTACATAATTACATTGCTTGTTCTGTTCTGAATCTGAGTCAATCCAGCATTTCTTTTTTCACTGTGATACTACCAAGATTGTTTTCAGAAACGGTGGGTTGGTTTTGGGGGAAGTTTTGAATTGATAGCTAGGTGGTGGATTAGTGATCAAGAAAAAAAAAGTGATCAATATTATCTGTGCTGCTGTTCTTTGGTCTATATGGAAGATTAGAAATTATTTTCATTTCCAGAGAATGCTATGGCTTGGCATGCAGGTTATTTGGCACAGGACTTCACGAACGCTCAGGAATTGGAGATTGCTGTGCCCGGACTGCCCAAAATGGATCGCTATATTGGGATTTTGGAGATCAAGGCAACATCTGTGCAAAGGATAGGATGGCGCTAAAGAAGCTGAAGACATGGTATGGAGAAAAGCTGATTTCATCAATTGGGAAGACTTAAGGAGAGGAAGGCAGAATGATCTGATCCGAAGCGTGATCAGGTGCATTTTGTGATGTAAACGAAGAATAGAAAACATGTAATGTTTTACAGTGGAAAACTTAGAAGTAGAAAATGAGGCACGGTGCTGCCGTGGTGATCTCTCAGTATAAGTAGCACTTTTGTTTTGTAACGCTTTAACTGAAAACTGATACATGCCATGGAGGCTGCAAAAACTTGTGATTTCATTTGCAATACAATGGAAGCGCGTGAGGTGCCCGTGCATGGTCCCCGTGAACCATTTGAATGTGAATTCAGGAAGGGATATCTAAAACATAAGGGATATGGATTGTGGAATAATCAATTGCTTCTTTGCTGGACATTGTCAACAGTATAGATATGTTGTACGGTAACATATCTGTTAACGCTAAAAACTTGAAGTAGGGTTTTTAACTTCAAAACACCAGTTGAACACCTGGTTCAAACATGCCAATCGATTTGATCTGCAATCGATAAGGTAAGACCGTGAAATCAATCGAAGCCGATATCGAGCGACTATCGGTGTAACTCCGATCAGTTATAAACCGATAAGGACGTAACTATATTAGCCGATTAAGACTAATTCGGGGTTAAGGTCGATTTGCTTTGAAAGGCGATGCACAATAGAACAAAGCAAAATCAAATCTGGGGCGAAATCGGTAAGATCAACAAATTGGCGATGCACAACCCTTTATTGATCTCGTTGATTTACAAATAAAAGCTTACTACGAGAATAAAAATAATAAAGAAGTAGTATGTCAGATTGTGGTTATTGCTGGTTGATCCCTCGTCCCTTCTGACCTGAGCCTCCTTTTATACACTTCGGCCGATCTGAGTCCTCTATGGACACGACAACAAAGTCTGTGTCGGCCACGGTTCTTCAAACGATCTCTGGTTACCAAATCTTACCCGTCGTATGCTTATTTGAATCCTTATACCTTATTTTTTGAATCCTTATACCTTATTTGGCTGATATTTCCATATACGTCAAGTTCTGGTGTCAAATATATGCCCCCATTTTCGGAAGATAATATGTTGTCTTCCAAAAATCGCATCAGCTTTCTTTTTAATCGGCCTCTAAGGAAAAAACCTCGATAATTGCCCCATTAATGGCGCCGTAACAATTTCGGTGTGTTTTTAATGCGCGAGCCATACCGAAACCGTTCCTGCCTTTTCAAATTTTTCACCGTAGTATAAATATGCGGGTCCCTCCACGGTCATTCCTAAGCCTTCAAGCTCTCGCACGCTTAGCAATCGGCCTTTTCCCTCATCAATTCACTCCATCTCTCTCAAGTTCACTGAATGGATTCTTCTCAGGTATTCATCCCGATCCCTAACAGCGATGAACAATATTATTTAGGACCGGTAGCAACCTTAGAAGCTGATACAGTTATTAACCAAGAGATTCCCCGACTAGCTTTATCGGCTGCTCGTTATAATGTAAAAGAGTGGAGTAAGAGCTTCAGAGCATAGCCGACGGCCCTTAAGGGGTGGAGGTCTTGGTATATCAGGATATCGGCTCAAACGAGAGTAGAATGGGAACGGATGGGCATAGCTGAGTGCATCCCTCTAAGCCTAGCCGATCTGCAAGCCAATGAGCCCTTGGTGGCCACGGCATGTTACTTCTGGTCTGATTCTTTTAATGCCTTCCTTTTCCCAACCGGCCCGATCGGTCCAACTCTCCTTGATATGGCCCAATTATGCTGCCTTAGACCCGACGGTGAGCAGATATCGGCTTTTAGCGGTAAGACAGGATATAAGATGATCCGAACTAAGGATGAGGGGTGGCACAAATATATTCAACACAATAACAAAGTCAATGGGCCCGTATCGGATGAGGTTTCTATTCTGCGGAACATCTCTCAGACCGACTCAAGTTTATCAGCTGATAGCAGAATGCCTGGTGGAGGGCCGTCGACTTGCTTTGGGGAAGATATTACTGGGCGTAGTCTACCAAATGTAGCATGTCATACGTAGTCAGCTTTTCTTAGGATTTGCATAGTTCATTGTTGGCAACGTGGGAGGGCCTTTATTGTAGCGTCGCGGAGTTTCATGAATGAAACGTCGCGGAATTTCATTCCGAGTTTCTTTGATAATTCTTTCTCGTCTGGGAGAGTGGTTGATCCGTGGGTTGATCTGTGGGATGATCGACTTTCATCTGGTGTGGGAGAGAGAGGGAAAAAATATTCTTCTATATTTTTTTCTTTTCTCACCTAACCCCACCCACTCCCTCACCTCACTCCCTCTCACTTCCTCCCCCAAAACCGAACCCACCCTTGGAAGCTCCTCCTCCCCTTGTATTTAGGCTGGTCCTCTTCCTCCCCAAACTGAATGGGTGGCGTCCCATGGCTCCCTCCCCTCTTCGAGCTTCCCCCGTGGCGCCTCCTCCCTCCATTCCAGCCGGGACAACAGCAGCAGTCGGCCTTCTCCCCCAACCCGAGCTGCTTCTTCCTTCCCCCTTCCTCCTTGGGTAAGGTCTTCTACAAGCTTGAGCTTGTCCTTGCTGTTCTAGAGGCTTTTTCCTTGTTTTTTAACTGTTCTAGAGTTGCTAGATGTGAAATTTTTGGAGGGAAACTAGATCCCTAGTGGAGGGAAACTTTTCTAGTTTTCGGGCAGATTTTGCCCCTTTCTTAGAGCTTCGATTCGAGGGACTTAGATTCATTTTCTGCATGGTTAGTTGTTGCGAAAGTTGTAGGTAATAGATTTGTTTTTAATTGGAGTATAAGAACTCAAAAATCCATCCAGCCGTTTGAAAGTTATGGCTGTTTTAGTGCGGACTGTCTGAAGTGAGGTTATGTTAGTAGATTCAATGTTCAACTGAGTGGTAGACCAAGTTGCTGGCCGAATCAGACTTTTTGGTTGCCTAGAGAAATGTAGGAAATTTTATGTAGATTGATAAAATGTATTTGTTTTCTTGATTTGAAGTTAGTAATAAAAAGTTATGCCGTATGAAATTTCAGAAGTGAGGTTATTTCGGGTGGGCTACTCTTTTGAAATCTAGTAGTGATTGGAGAAGAAATAGCTTGATATGATGTATGGATAGATGGTGGTCTTACGGTCGATTAGAGCACAAGAACTCCAAATTTGCTTTAGCCAATTAGAAGATATGCAAATTTGAGAGCGAACTATCCGGAATTGGAATTAGTGTAAATGACCCTTGTTCTTTTGAAATCTGGGATTGATTGATGAGGAACCAAATTTAATGGGTTTGTGATAATGAAAGAGGATCTCCTTGTGGTTAATTATAGTCTAAGTTTACTCAATTTGGTTGAGTGAAGCAAAATATATGCTTTGTTGAAATTGCTATCCGAAAACTAGAGTTGCTAAAAATTCAGAATTTTGATTAAGTGTTTGGAGCGCGGTTTGAGGGCCTTTAAAATGGATCCTACTTGAATGGCTTTGTGATAACTGAATCTTATTCCCTTGTGGTCGTTTAGAGTATAAGAACTCAAATTTTTGTTGAACCATTTGTAAGTTATGCGAGTTTGTGCGGTCGTTGTCCGGGATTGGAATTTTGAGTTGAAACGGCTGTTTTGAGGAATCGAATAGAAGTGTTAAAATGCAATGTTGTGGGCATTTTAATGTTGATTAGAGTATGAAATGGAGTTGGATTGCGTGAGAAAAGAGGGTCTAGTTGAGGACCTTTAAAGCGGGTTTCGCGTTGAGTGAAAGAGTTATTTTTAATTGCCACTTATATCTCGAGTTGCTTTGTTTGAGATGAATGCATATATGTTTATTGCAGTAATTGTAATCTTGGGAGTGGCCGAAGCTTCTCGCCACTCAGTCCCGAGTGGGTAAAGGCAAGTGCATGTAGATTAATATCTCGCTGTTTTACATAATCATGGTTAATTGTTGCTATGGTTTATGCTTGAGATTCTGATTAGGGTAAAGTGAATGACAAGTTTATGGAGGTGAGTATACATTAGTGTACATGTGCTTGATTATAACTATTAGAATGCATTTGCATTGAAATTTTTCCATTGGAGGTGTTGATGCATGACAGATTAGTAATGAAAAGTAAATGTTGCATCATTTGCAATCATAGCATGATAAAGGGCCAGGTCGGTGAGTAAGTCATAACTAGTCCGGTGAGGTCGGTGAGAACGTTATAACTAGTTCGGAGTGCCCTTATGTAAGACCTACTGTGGGTAGGCACCTCCACGAGATGGGGTTAGAGGGTGAACATCGACGGGTGTTCCCTTAGCTATACCGGTATAGGCTTTGAAAGGTCCATATGATTATGAAAGCATAAATGCATTGCATATCATTGCAAAGTGAGTGATGGTCGACATGTTGGTTGTGACAAATTGTGTGTATTATGATTTTGTCTGATGCATTGCATGGTTCTACTAATGATGAATGGCAATTGATGATCCTTGAGTTGAGGGAGACTTTCAGGTTATGAAGGGATCGAGTCGTGAACTCATCCAATGTTGTCTAATGAGGTAAGTGAAATAAATGAGCAATGTAGTTGATGAGGTAACTAATGGTGATTTCTTGGTTGTATGTACTTGTTAATTTGGTTTAAGAGATATGAGCATGTTATTGATTTAAATGCGTTAATTGATGATGTCCTTGCTATTTGTGGTACTTGCTGAGTCTTTGGACTCACTCTTGTTTTTTATTGTTTTTAGGTACTCTAAAGTCATCTTGCCGGGAAGGGACTTAGCCGCACCTCCTTTCACGCTCACGGCACGATAAAGAATTTAGTTGCTTAATTGGTTCAATTTGGTAATTAGTTGAGATCAATGTATTAATCTTGTTGTAGTTGTTTTGATCTCTTTGATGTTGAGGATTTATAGTTGTTAGAAGACCATGACCCTTTCTTTGTGCTTAGCGGGTCATGATGGTTAGTTGATTCCTTGTTATTGTTGTTGTTATTGCTATTATTTTTTATTGTGATATCTTTGCCTGCTGGGTGGATGTCCGTTTAGCAGGGGAGGTCATGCCGAAATTTTTATGGAAAAATTTAGATAAGTTTTGGTAGCACTTCAGGCACATGAGGTGCCGGGGTGTTACAGTTTGTATAAGAGCGGGCTTTAGGTCTGTGGAATGAGAATGTAGCAAATTACTCTAGAGTAAACTAAAATGTTGACTTGGAAAGGTAGAAACATGGCATAGGTTTCTACGTGTTAAAACTTGGCCTTAGGGCAATAACTCTAAAATCTGAAATAGAGTGGTTAATTAATTTAAAATCTGACACAATCTGATGCACAGTAGGAAAGGGTATGGGTATCTTTGCGTTGCGCTTAAATTTTGTATTTAAGCTTTAATGTCGAATGTTAAATTTGAAGATGCTTATTGCTTTGATGATGCATGATGTTTATCGTTATTGTTTTGTAAGAGCTAATTGAGTAATTGTGGTTTAGGGAGTTGTGGTGCCGAAGGGTTTCGGTCACCTTCTTCGGTTTTGGTGTGGCCACAGTAGAGACCGTGGTAGTGGTTGTGGCTGGGTAAAGCCACAACCGGAAGTTTGGAGTCTCTCATAGGTGATAGTTGTCGCCTTTTTGCGACAAAGTTTAGACAGTGGATGGATTTGTTGGTCTCTTTTGGCTTCATTGGTTGTGGTCAAATGGCAAGGTTTAGTGATAAACCTTTCGGATTTCTCTTACTATTCTTGCGATCGGTTTGGTTGGTTTCCTTGGTCTTTGTTGGTTGGAAACGAAAGAACATTGTTTGGTGATGAGTATTCGCTAATGGACCTTTTGGCGGTTTTAACAAAAAGGTTTTGTGGGTTGTCGTGGGCTATTTTGGGGAGAAAACCGTTGTGTTGTGCTTGTGGTTGATGTTCTCCCCATTTAATAAAAGTATTGAAGTTTTCTTGGTGTAAAACCCAAATCGTGTGGATTTTGGTGTTACGGTTTTATTAGAAAAGATGTGGTTGATCACTCGGTTTTTCCTTTTTTCGTGGAAATTTCCTTGCAATTGCCTTCCCTCGTGGAAGTTGTAGATCTTGAGAGTTGTTGAGCAGTTGTTGCGTGTCAGAGTTTTTGGAGTTTGAGGGTCGAATTCCCTTAAGATTTGTGGTTGGGTCTTGCCGGTGTTTCTTGGTGTTGTTTTTGTCTAGAGCTGTGGATTCCGTAAGGGTTGGGTATGTGACCCACGAGGATGTTCAAGATGTTAAGTCAGTAATGGGAAGTTGGATCAAATTGAAGTGAAGTAAATTACCGATTCGCTTAAAGTGAATTTCTTGCTGGTGTAAAAACAACCTAAGTGATTGTGTTGATAGAGAAAGTTTAATTGAGATGATAATTGATCTAAAGTGAAGGTTGATTAGTATTGTATGCGAAGTGTTGTGAGTCATGGAATTTATTAGAATTTTGAGATTTGTATGTATTGATCCCGAGTGAGAGGATATAGAAACTTCTGCTTGATGAATTAATATAGCAAGATGATGGTGTAAGGTACCGGAATATGACGAAGTAAAGACATGAGGATTATTGGTTTTATTGCTTAGGGGTCGATTAATTTGTAAATTTACCAAATGACTTAATTGATGTGTAGTTAGAGAATGGGAGTATATGGAGTGAATGTATTAAAGGTTGAAATTGTCCTTGACAAATGTCTGTCTGGGATCCGTAATGGAAATCTGACTAAGCGGAGGTCATACTTGTCGTTAAAAGTATTTATTGGTTGAATGAATTGGAGATATTGAATTTGTTACTTAAGGATTGTATGGAAAGTAATTGTTGATTATGTCGAAATGGGTGTTGAAAAGATATGTTTTATGATTGGAGTAGAAAATTGTATGGACGATGGTTCGTCATGGTTAGTAGACTAAAAGAAGATGTTGATATACATCTTATGTTAATTTAACTAAATGAGTTATTGGTGTTGAAAAAGAAGTGAGAACGTGGTTCTCCCGGTTGATTGTCATAAGATAGAAATGGTGGGATTCGAATTGAACCTTCTTTAAAGGTTTACAGATTCAATTGATTGTATGATTTTCAAGGAGGGTATGCCTTTTGTTGAGGCATTCGGATTAGTGGGCAATATAACTCCCCTGATTAAGTTCCATTTTACGTTAAATTATGGACTTAGTTTTGATGAATGGAAATGAGGATGAAAGAGTAGTGTGGGGAAGTAATCGGTTGATGGAGTCCTAAATTATGTATTTCATTGGATCGTGCCAATCTTTGGTTTTTTCTAAGCTGGTTAGCTTATGTTATGAATATCGGAGTTGCACTCAAGAGTATATGAGTGCATCGTGCTTTTTAGCGTGCCAATTGGAGTATCTTTGGAATCGGTATTTGAAAGGAAACAAACAGCCTTATTGGAAGACGTTGGAAGCTCTTGAGTTAAAAATATTTGTAACTCTAGTTCGACTAGAGTTGGATTTAATTGAAAATGTGTGTGGTGTTTGCGAGTGTTTCAAATGTGAGACTTATGATTGTTTCATAAGTGATTTATGGTTGTTTCAGAAATGTTCGCTTTTGTGAAAGTGAACTCTGTTGGGAATGAGTTTCCCCTTTCTCTTTGAGAGAATTTGTGGCGGTTGTGGGTACAAATGTTTGACTTGAGAATTGGTTTTCTCTTCCAAAATATTGATTTTGGTTAACATGGGAGGTTTTGCTTTGATGAAAACGAGCTGAGTTGCTTTGGTTATCGAGAGTTTGGTCGAAGATTTGCGATGATTCTCTCTTCTATTTGAGTGCTCCCCGATGCGAATTGTATCGCATTGGTTTGAGATTTGAGTTTTCCTTTGTGATTTGGCTTAGGAAAAGAAAAGAATGATCTTTGGATGTTGTCGAATTCTTTCCAAAGTGAATTGTAGCGCTTTGGGTTCAAAATAATTGTACTTCTTTTGCTTTCTAGCATGAGTTGAGAATATGAACGTTCATATTATACTGATGAGTATAATAAAGATTTATACTCCTGGACTTGGTTGTGTGAGTAAAAGGATTTGAGGGTGACCCTCTTAGGAAAAGAACCAGTTGTGGTTTGGTAAGAATTTACGGCCCTAGCTTAGGCTAGGTGTAGAACCTTGGTTGTGGTTTAAAAGGTGGTTATGATGGGAGCTTGTTGATGTCTTGGTTCAAATTCTGTTGAGAGTATCGTTAGTTGTAAAGAAGGTGATGGCAGTTTGAAGTAAAATGTTCTGTCATGAACATGGTCTTAGCTAGTTGTCCCTGGGAGAGAATAGAATAAAAATATAATGTGGTTTGTGATTGGAAAGGAAAATTTTGCCACTAATGAGCTAATTCTTTCGAGGGTATTAGTTAATTATAGTTCTTTTGTGAAAAAGATCAAATAATTGGGAAATGTGGGATTATGTGTAATTGATTCCTTGGGGGTTCAAGTTTGGAACCCCAGCTGACTGTTCAAATACTAATGGTGAAATTGGTTAGATGCTTCTTAAAGGGATGTGTTTTGCTATGATTGTGTCATCTTGAGTTTGATGAATCATGATAGAATGGTAGAAAGAGGAGGTTAGTATCGTGTCCCTTTTTTTTTAAGAAGTATCATCGGTTAAAAGATATATTGTGCTTTAGTGCTAAAAGAAGTTTTCTGAGTACATCAGAGTATTTTGCGATAGTGGTACGATAGGTTTGATTTGGGGATTTGGCATATCTATTAATTTGACCGAGTCTATAAGTGGATGCTTTGAGGATAAGGTTTGAAAAAGTTTTCGAGAGATTCCTTGTTCAGGATGTTTTGGGAATCTAGACTGCTAGGGAGTTTTGTTCCTTGCAGGTTTAAGTACAAATTTAGGGTGATTATGGAGTCTTGAAAAGAGGAAGCCTAGTCTGAGGTGAATCAAATCGTTTCTTGTTAGTCGGGTTTGGAAATTTGGTTTCTTGTTTGGCTTCGCTTGAGTCTTTGTGAGGTTGCTTTGAGTTTGCACGTCCCTCGTGGGCTTTGTGTTGTGTAGTGGGTGTTCTTCGAATTCAGGGTCGAATTCCTATTAAGTGGGGGGAGAATGTAGCGTCGCGGAGTTTCATGAATGAAACGTTACGAAATTTCATTCCGAGTTTCTTTGATAATTCTTTCTCGTCGGGGAGAGTGGTTGATCTGCGGGTTGATCTGCGAGATGATCGACTTTCATCTGGTGTGGGAGAGAGAGGGAAAAAATATTCTTCTATATTTTTTTTATTTTCTCACTTAACCCCACCCACTCCCTCACCTCACTCCCTCTCACTTCCTCCCCCAAAACCGAACCCACCCTTGGAAGCTCCTCCTCCCCTTGCATTTTGGCTGGTCCTCTTCCTCCCCAAACTGAATAGGTGGCCTCCCATGGCTCCCTCCCCTCTTGGAGCTTCCCCCATGGCGCCTCCTCCCTCCATTCCAGCCAGGACAGCAGCAGCAGTCGGCCTTCTCCCCCAACCCGAGCTGCTTCTTCCTCCCTCCTTCCTCCTTGGGTAAGGTCTTCTTCAAGCTTGAGCTTGCCCTTGCTGTTCTAGATGCTTTGTTGATTTGAAGTTAGGAATAAAAAGTTATGCCCTATTGAAGTGGGCTATCCAAAACTGTGAATTGTTTGAAATTTCAGAAGTGAGGTTATTTCGGGTGGGCTACTCTTTTGAAATCTAGTGGTGATTGGAGAAGAAATAGCTTGATTGGGTTTGATGTATGGGTAGATGGTTGTCTTACGGTTGATTAGAGCACAAGAACTCCAAATTTAGTTTAGCCAATTAGAAGATATTCTGATTTGAGTGCGAACTGTCCGGAATTGGAATTAGTGTAAATGACCCTTGTTCTTTTGAAATCTGGGATTGATTGATGAGGAACCAAATTGAATGGGTTTGTGATAATGAAAGAGGATCTCCTTGTGGTTAATTATAGTCTAAGTTTACTCAATTTGGTTGAGTGAAACAAAATATATGCTTTGTTTAAATTGCTATCCGAAAACTAGAGTTGCTAAAAATTCAGAATTTTGATTAAGTGTTTGGAGCTCGGTTTGGGGGCCTTTAACATGCCTCCTACTTGAATGTCTTTGTGATAACTGAAGCTTATTCCCTTGTGGTCGTTTAGAGTATAAGAACTCAAATTTTTGTTGAACCCTTTGTAAGTAATGCGAGTTTGCGCGGTCGTTGTCCGGGATTGGAATTTTTAGTTGAAACGACTATTTTGAGGAATCGAATAGAAGTGTTAAAGTGCAATGTTGTGGGCATTTTAATGTTGATTAGAGTATGAAATGGAGTTGGATTGCGTGAGAAAAGACAATGGGTCTAGTTGAGGACATTTAAAGCGGGTTTCGCGTTGAGCGAAAGAGTTATTTTTAATTGCCGCTTATATCTCGAGGTTTCGCGTTGAGTGAAAGAGTTATTTTTAATTGCCGCTTATATCTCGAGGTGCGTTGTTTGAGATGAATGCATATATGTTTATTGCAGAAATTGTAATCTTGGGAGTGGCCGAAGCTTCTCGCCACTCAGTCCTGAGTGGGTAAAGGCAAGCGCATGTAGATTGATATCTCGCTGTTTTACATAATCATGGTTAATTGTTGCTATGGTTTATGCTTGAGATTCTGATTAGGGTAAAGCGAATGACATGTTTATGGAGGTGAGTATACATTAGTGTACATGTGCTTGATTATAACTATGAGAATGCATTCGCATTGAAATTGTTCCATTGGAGGTGTTGATGCATGACAGATTAGTAATGAAAAGTAAATGTTGCATCATTTGCAATCATAGCATGATAATGGGCCAGGTCGGTGAGTAAGTCATAACTAGTCCGGTAAGGTCGGTGAGAACGTTATGACTAGTCCGGAGTGCCGTTGTGTAAGACCTACTGTGGTTAGGCACCTCCACGAGATGGGTGTAGAGGGTGAACATCGACGGGTGTTCCCTCAGCTATACCGGTATAGGCTTTGAAAGGTGCATATGAGTATGAAAGCATAAATGCATTGCATATCATTGCAAAGTGAGTGATGGTCGACGTGTTAGTTGTGAAGAATTATGTGTATTATGATTATGTCTGATGCATTGCATGGTTCTGCTAATGATGAATGGCAATTGATGATTCTTGAGTTGTGGGAAACTTTCAGGTTAAGAAGGGATCGAGTCGTGAACTTATCCAATGTTGTCTAATGTGGTAGGTGAAATAAATGAGCAATGTAGTTAATGAGGTAATTGACGGTGATTTCTTGGTTGTATGTACTTGTTAATTTGGTTTAAGAGATATGAACATGTTATTGATTTAAATGCGTTAATTGATGATGTCATTACTATTTGTGGTACTTGCTGAGTCTTTGGACTCACTCTTTTTTGTTTATTGATTTTAGGTATTCTGAAGTTGTCTTGCCGGGAAGGGACTTAGCTGCACCTCCTTTCACGCTCACGACACGATAAAGAATTTAGTTGCTTAATTGGTTCACTTTGGTAATTAGTTGAGATCAATGTATTAATCTTGTTGTAGTTGTTTTGATTTCTTTGATGTTGAGGATTTATAGTTGTTAGAAGACCATGACCCTTTGTATGTGCTTAGCGGGTCATGATGCTTAGTTGATTCCTTGTTATTGTTGTTGTTATTGCTATTATTATTGATTGTGATATCTTTGCCTGCTGGGTGGATGTCCGTTTAGCAGGGGAGGTCATGCCGAAATTTTTATGGAAAAATTTATATAGGTTTTGGTAGCACTTCAAGCACGTGAGGTGCCGGGGTGTTACATTTTTGGTTTATACAGATATGGCTGCACTGCATGTTTAGTCGATCACTGCTTTCGGACCCCACGGAGGATCCTAGTTTCCCTCAAGAGGATTATCCGGAGGGTGCCATTCCACGCTTTACAGCCAGCCGATCTCTAGGGGAAAGATACATGATGTGTTATGCTGGCGAATTGAAGGCAACTCCTGCAGGACTGAAGAAATATCTAACTTTCTTTCTGAACTTGGACAGTGTAATCTTCAGTTAGCAGGAATTTTTTAGCTATAGCAATATAGCCGATTACCGGTACCCCTCCTCCTTCCAGCTAGATGCCGACAGCTCTTCCATGCCGTAATCAACTCTAGATTTGTACAAGCTCTTCATTTCCCCTAGCATCCTTCATTTGGGCATGAGCACGAGCAATCGGACTTATCAGCCATTCTATGAATTCTATCATCCTTCAGTCTACGCCCGCCAATTGGGTTTGGCCAAGTCATCGCTAGCTTACCTCTCCTTAGTCGAATTCAGCCTAGAGGTAGGGTGATGAATAAAGTGGCAGCTAAGATCGTCCTTGAGGTAGCCGATGAATTCCAGCTTACAAGACTTCAACGTTTTGTACTCAATACTCGCCGATCGAGCCGATTCACGACCTGGTGGTCTTTGGTGGTGCAAGCCCTCCTTCTGGATAGAACTCCATCGACTATTATCTCTCTGTTCCAGCCTGACTATCATGAGCCAACGGTTGTTTCTGACACTACTTCCAGCGAGAGCGATAGTTTTTCTGGTCATACTAACTCATCGATAGCCATAGAGATACTGACTTTTTGATTTTTCCTGTTCTTAAATGTTTTTCTTACATCGGCTAACCCATCTGTTTTGCTTTTCATAGGACAAATCTGCGATGGACACTGGCAAGCAAGTAGCCGACCCCGAAACTTCATCAGTCCCATCTGGCAGTGGTCGCTCGGCGAAGAGGGCAAGCCAAGCAACAGGCCTTACGGGCTATTCATCTGGCAATCTGGCATCCAAAGCCCGTCTCTATCGGACCTCGCTAAGAGGAAATGCCTAATGAGTAAGCCTTACTTTTATGTGACGATAAGTTATGTTGTTGCCCTTTTGCCCATACTTTTTCTAGCTGATCTTGATTTCCAGAAAAAACTAAAACATCCAAGTCTACGGCAAAGAAATCTTCCAAGCTGTTGGAGCAGAGTGCCGAGACTTCACCGGGCGGATCGGCTACTGGGGTAACCTCTCATGTCTTGAGGCTTTCATCTTTCATTCATCTGGATTTACATTAACCGTGGCATTTATCTTTTGCATCAGTCGTCACCGTCGGCGCAGGTGGCCGTAATCCTAGCCGATATCCAGGGTACGTCATCGGCTGTACTACAGTCCCTCTCTCCGACGCTGCCAATTGTACTTCCTCCAGCACCTGTCCTGCCTACTTCTTCGGCACCAACTACGGATGCGATTGATCTTTTGGGCTTCACCTTAGACGATCTAGATGATCCTGAGGTGATGGACATAGATGATTATCTGGCTGACATTCGCAAAATAATTGACGCTTCAGCCGTGGCATCGGCCATCGTAACTTCTGCGCCTGATATGCAAGATTGACGCTAGTGCACACAGTGGCAACAAAATTGACATATCATTCCATTCATCGAATTAACTAAGAAAGTAGCAAATAGTAACAAAGGACCTTATGGTCAAAGTTTACATAACAATGCCTTCACAGCTTAAGAAGCAAATAAAATTCTTGCAGTGAAAAATAAAAATAACTTGGGCCATACGACATGCCACAGGCAATCGTCTGGGGAAAGCCATCCTAGTTCAGGTAGTCTTCATAATACTCCTCGTAGAACTCGGTATTTCCCTGTTCTTCCTCAGCAACTGATCAACAAAGGCATAAAGCCGTGAGTACAAAAGGTACTCAGCAAGCCACATGGAATAATGCAAATAATGTACGGCTTGACAAAGGTTAACCATATGGTTATTTTGCAGAAAGCGATAACTTGAATGTAAATACAATGTATAGATTCAAAGCTTAATTGACAAAGATAATAATAACTGATAAATCAATGGTAAACAACAACACAAGATTGTGAGGCATCACCCATCACCAACTAGATCATCATCAACCACTAAACTCAACAGTATTAATAATTTGACATCGAAAACAATAGTGAACTCCCCGTTCACTTTCGACAATACCGTTCCTCAACATTTTCTGAAAACACTATACCCCGTGTGAAATTCCCAGGCACGTCCATGACCGTGGACACGGCTATTCGAATAGATTAACATACACTCTGCAGAGGTTGTACAGCTTTACCCACAAGACATGATCATCTCTTTAGTGCCACACGATTAACACACTTCCTTTGGTGTGCACCAGAAAGATCACAACAAGGTCTTTACAATGCTCTGTATAAACCCAGTACTGCCCGCTAAGGTTTCACCCCTCAGGGCCCCGTCTTGCACCGTGTGAGTTTACCCGTCTATCCCGGAACCCACACAACCACAACAGTACTCAAATTTAGACATTGCAAATTAATCAGCCAGGTCTGTCACCAGACATGTGATTGTACGGTTAGGCCCAGTTCAATGGCGCACAAGATTAAGTCCTTAATTATACTCAGACAAGACAACCACATCCCAAATGTGCTAACATCAACCCCTTTACTGCACGATCACTTGCCCGAGTGAAAACAATTTTGTATAACCATTACCAGTGGCTAGGGATGAAAACGGATCAAATAGTTTCCGACCGATCCCAATAATTTTCGGATTCGGATTCTGTTGGATCGGATATTTGTCGGATAGTATCGGATCGGATACAGATACAGATATTTTTTGTCGGATACGGATACGGATTCGGTAGCTCACTATCCGTCGGATACGGATACGGATTCGGATAATCCGGATAGTGATGGATCGGATATCCAGATATACATGTGGGCTGGGTCAAGCTACTCTTTTGGCCAAAAAGGTTACTAAATTTTAACTTGTTTTCTAATTTAATTAATCCATAAATCAAGTTTCAATTATTAAAATTAGAAAACTAGCTCCAAAAATTATGAAATTTTTTGATAAAATTCCTAACATAGTCTATAATTATTTTAAAAAATTATTTTTAAAATTTTATGTATTTTAAATTTTCTAAAAAATTAAAAAATTATTGTCTTTAATAGGAAAATATTTTAAATAACTAGCTAAAATGCATAAAAACTCATAATGTACATAATTTATTATTTTAAACATAATTTAACAAATAATACAAATCTTGGGGTCATTACATGTAAGTGTTATATATGTTTTCTAGAGATATGGTATGTGACACTACGGATTGTCGAAACACCGTAAAAAGGTGAAATTAGAGAATGCGACTTTATAAAAGTGAACTTAGAGATTGTGACTTTATAAAATATGAAATCGGAAATATGAAATCAGAGGTTAAAACTTTACGCTATGAAGTTTAATCGCGTTTCCGAGCCGATTTCGAGAGTTTGGGCCTCTCCGGGGGAGTTTGGGCCCAAGGGGATGAGTCATGGGCTTTAGTGGGAAGGTATTTGGGCCCATGAGGGAGGGGGAGACCAGGATTTCCTGGCTTGGGGCGCCCTCCCCCTGCCCTTGCTGCCCCCCACTTGCAAACCCTAGCCGCCATCTCTCTCCCCCACCCCTCCCCCACACGCCTCCACCTCTAGCCGCCTCCCCCATGCGCCATCTCCCCTCCCCTCACCTCTCCACCTCCCTTGCTGCCCCTAGGGGAGTTCTCCACCTCCCCAACCTGAAGATCCATCCATTGGAGCGCTCCGCGACGAGGAGATCCGGTGGAATCGGAGCGAGGAGGGAGATCGCGCGAACCGGGAGGCGATCCGTGGGTTTTTCGTTCGTCGGGCGAAGGTATGGCCATGGGAATCCTTGGGGTTAGTCTAGGTACTGTTCTATGGGTTATTATAAAGTTTTTAGATCAATTGGTGGTGCTGGAATTGAGTAGATTGGATTAGATCTAGAAGTTGCCACGTTCTCTGTTTTGGACAGCATGAGCAGATGACCTAGGGTTTCGTTTTTCGTCAATTTAGAGTCCGAATTTGGACGGCCGCCTGTTGAAGAAGTTGTAGGTAATTTCAATACCTTTCAGTGGGTATAAAGAACGTTAAATTCTGATCAGCGGTTTCAAAGTTATGGCTGTTTTACCGAGCGTGTTCAAATCTGTGACGTGATTGGAACAGATCACGGTAACCTGTAGATTAAACCACTTTAGAGTCCGAATCAGTCTTTCCATATACTTAGAAAAAGTTAGGCAATTTCCTAAGCTACGCGAGGATGTACTCGTTTAATTGATTCGGAGTCCCATAACCCAAGTTATGCCTTTTGGAAGGCTGCTGTCCCGACGGGACAGAACCTCTGTTTTTGGGTTTTGCGAGTAGTTGGCAATGTCGGGGTAGATGAGAGTTTGCGTACTGTTTTGTGGTCATGATTGTGAGTGTGTGGTACCTATGTGCAGGTGGTGTGACCCCGGGAGTGCCTCCTACTTCTCGCCAATCCGTCGCCCGTGGTTGAGGCAAGTGTATTGGAATGGTAGCATGTGGTTTGATTGTTTGCCTTGTTTAAATGCAAAATGTTTCCATGTTATGTGAGCTTGCCATGCTTTAATGATTGTCATTGGTATGATGAATATGCTCACTATGTTATGATGCCATGTTATCACGTACAAGTTATTTATGTTGTTGGCATATATGCATACATGGCATGACACATGGCCCGGGCGGTGAGAAAGTCATTAACTAATCCGGGAAGGTCGGTGAGAAAGTTATGACTAATCCGGAGAGCCAATAGAGTAAGTCCTACATCGTGATTCCATCTACCGTGGGTTGTGGAAGCGAGGAGTAGGCACCCTCCATCTTCGGGATGGAAGGGGGGAAAGGGTGCACACCGACGGGTGTGTACTCAACCATACCGGTATGAGTTTCCAAGGAGACACGAGCATTGCATTGAATTGCATCGCATTATATGAGGATGTTATATGATGATGATATATGATGATGTCAATGATATGCTTACGCTATGAATATGAGATGTGTATGATGTCGTATGTGAAAAGTGGTGATGAAGGTATTAGAATGTATTTTCTTGTTCCATTGCAATATACTTGCTGAGTGATGAACTCACGCTTGTGTTTATGTTGTTTTTCTTAGGTACCATGAAACCGGCATGCGGGAAAGGGAGCTAGTCACACGTCATCACTTAGCATCACACATATATACAATGACATGTTCTCTCCTTTAGTTGTGATGGTTAATTCATTGAACTAAATTGTGGTTTTGGTACTTAGTTGGTTGTTATGAGTAAATGATTAGTTCATAGTTGACATATGACGGATAGGCTTATGTTCTTAGTTGTATGGTGGCTGAAAGTCCTGATTTGTCATATTATTGCTTTCGTTCATTATGCTGTGTGATATGTTAAGATTATTGTTGCTTCAATTCATGGAAAAAAAGGAGATGCTGCCGAAACTTTCGGTATTAGCATTTGCTCCTTTGCTGTAATTTTCTTGTAATTGTGGTATTTAAAGGTTGCTTAGTCTATGTTTGGTAGCATTCAGGCATATTAAATGCCGGGGTGTTCTGATTGGTATCGAGGCGAAATTTGTAGGTCCTTGGAATGTGTATTTTTTAGTGTCATACCCTAGGTTACAACTAAAATATGATGTGGAATAACTTAGAAACATGGCTTAGGTTTTTACTAAAATTTTGTCATAGGATAGCAACATTAAAACTTGCAAAAGTGGTATAACAAAATCTAAAATTTGACACACAATGGATGCACAGTAGGAAAGGGTATGGGTATCGTTTCTTTACGCTTAAATGTTGTATTTAAGCTATGATGTTGAATGCTTCATTTGATAATGCAAGTTGCTATGTCTATGAGATAAATGATTGAATTGTTCTTGTTGTTGTGATAAAATGGGGTTGTGGTGCCGAAGGGTTTCGACCACCTCTCTTATTTCTTATTAAGGGTGAGGTTTGATGGTGTGGCCGGTTAGCGCCATTACCGAAGAACTATTAACCCCTGTAGGAGAAGAGTGCTTATCCTTTCTGTCGTAGATCGGGTAGTTGACTGGAGTCAAATAGAAAAGTTTGGTGGTGGATTCCTTCGGATGTTCTTTATCATTCTGTGGTCGGTCTTGGTTGGTTTTCTTGGTTTTAGTTGATGGAAACTAAAAGAAAAGTGTTTGGTATTGGATTTTCGCGGACCGTTCCGTATGCGGTGTGTGGTTTTGTTTTCCTTGGTTGAAGACGAAGAAGAGGAGTCTAGGGTTGCGCTTTTTTCGGGCGCCTTTCTAGTTTTGATGCTTAGTTTGTGGATTGCTTTATGGGGAAGAAGCATTCAATTTATTCCTGTGTTTGCCTTTCTCCGTGGTTAAAGGAGTTATTACGGAGTTGTGCCAGACCTGGCTGTCAGGGCTGAAGTTCAGTGGCTTTGTAGGAGTAAGTGGTGTTTGATTTCGTTATTTTACTGGTTTAAGAAATCATCTTTGGAAAACCCTTCTTGTTTCGTAAAAAATTTGGGGTTTGGTGTTAAGGTTTTATTTGCAAAGGTTTATTTGATCGCATGGTTCCCTCTTGTGGGAGCCTTTGAGGTTTAAAAGTGTTTTGGAAAATTCCTTTGTATGACCAAGTTTGGGTTTGTCTCATTGCAATTTTGAGAGTCATGTTTCCTTATGAATTTGGGATGAGTTTTAAAAGTAAAATGCTGCAAACAAAGTAAGTAGTCTTTTGACTGAAATCGTTTGTCCCTAGTAAGAATTGTTGTTTGGCATATTATGTAGTATGTAATAATGTGGTTTATGGAATTGGTGTACTCCTAAGTTAATTGGTGAGTTGAATTGGTTAAATGTAATATTTATCTTTAGCTTGAGACTAAATTAACTTCTAGTGTTGTAGATTACTCTATAGCGAGGAAAATTAAAGGTGCTTAGATTCTGTTGTTTTACTTTAAAGTGCTTATGACCCCCGTTAATGTTTAAAGTTTCAAACCCTGATGCATAGTTAGAACATTAAGACGATGTAGACTGCTGATAGTGTTAAAGAAACTTTGCAGGTTGTTAAAGATGTTCTAATTTTACTTGTTAATAGAGAGATTTAATCGTGTTAGTGACATTAACTTGGAAGCTGATTAGTGTTGTTATTTATGATGTTGCAAATTATTAGTACATCTGGAAGCTTGCATATGTGTTCCTATAATGCTAGTATCGATGTCAATTTAGAAAATATAGATTTTGTTGTTGTTGTTTTAAGAACATTGTGCTGGTCTAACTGATTAAATTTATTTTAATAGTTCGAGCATGTTGTGTAGTGACAATCTGTTATGATATGGATAGAGTAACTAAAAACAATGCGGTTGTTTTTATGATTATGCCTATTAATTGATATTGATGACTCAGTAGTGGTGGTAATTGTTTAGATTACTTGTTGAAAACCATGGTTAAATGGAGGAAATTGTAATATGTGGTGATAAGAGTGAACCTTGGACAATTAACATGATGTAGAGTCTTATCCTTAAAGAATGTATATCTTAGAATCATATTTACAAACTTTGTCTTGTGGAGATAATTTTAACTTGTAGAAGTCATTTACTGATTGAACAAGTTTTAATTGTCAAGATGTTGATGTATGGACGGTATAAATTGATACGTTGATCATGCTTAAGTATCTGTTGAAGTACTATGTTTGAAATATAGAACATGATGTTATATGATGTGTTTGTCTGTGGGGATCAGAATGAGGTAGTATTGGTTGGATGTATTTTTGTTAAGCATCATAAACTTTATTTATAAGTGTTGGGAACGGTAACCTGAGGAAGAGTTTGTTATGCAGTTTTTGTTAAATTCTGATGGGCTTTCTCATTAAGAAAAATGGTGAATTTGGAAATCCTTAATGGTATGCGAAGTGGATTACTAGATATGGTGGGACTCATATCGAGCTTGTGTTTAAAACTTTTCTGAACTGGGTTGGTTGTTTGCTATTTTAGTTGAGTGCCTTCGGTCAAAGTGTTTCTTATGTTGCGTTTCAGAGTTTCCCTAAACTTATAGTGACTGGTGCTAATTTTTGGTTTTGGCGAAATTATTTAGTTCGTGCTTTGAGTATGGATTTACACCCAAATGTTTTTGAGTGGATCGCGCTCCTTCGCGTTCACACTAAATTATCTTGAGAATCAATACTTAAAAAGAAGCAAATGGACATAGTGGGCGGTGTTGGAAACTTTTGAGTTAAGCCTTTAATTTGTAACCCTATTGACTAGAGTTGAATTTGTAGGATCGAAAGACACGAATATAGCAATCAGAGGGGGGGGGTGAATGATTGAGCGGAAGCTAAAACCAAATTTTTGATGTATTAAAAACTTCACCCCAAAAGAAACCAAAAGATTGCCTCGGATTTGACAAAAATAGATTGACAGAGGCTTGATAAAACACGAATTCCTGGAGATCCAACCGTTGTATTGATCTGAAATTTGGACACGAGAAAATAGATTCCAATATGAATCGAACCCAAAAAGAATCAGCTCGATCGGACTTACGGATCAAAAGTTATAAGCTTCGCAAGCTTGCTGTTCTAGAACTTGACGAAAATCAATCTAATCGAAACTTGTAGATTGATCTAGAATAACAAAAGATTTATCAACAAGACTTTGAGGAACACTAGATCGATACCCTAGAGAGGTTTTTGATGGATCAAATCAAGATGAAACTCAAAGAACAAAAACCAATCTAGAACTAGAACAAGTATGCAAACAAGAACCAAAAGAGAATATTGTAGCACACAAGGAACTAGAAGAATTGATCTTTATTTATTTTGTCTAAAGTACTCTCATCAAAAGAGTACAAACCCTAAAACTGAGCTTGAGGCTCTCAATGCGCTCAGCTCTGCTTGATGCGATTGATGCCCTTCAACAGGAGACACCCCTCCTATTTAAAGGACCAACCCACAAGGAGTTCTGAATACGATTCCTATTCCCTAGAAGGAATCTGTATCCAACACAACTCTACTTGGCCCAACCTGGCCGAATACAACTCTTGCACGCGTATGGCAACCCTACCATACTCACGTGACTAACACTTTGCACGCGTATGGCCACTTGCCATACTCACGTGACTAACACTTTGCACGCGAATGACCTCCTGCCATTCTCACGTGACTAACCATTCTTCATGTGCACCATTCTCTTAGCCCGAACGTCCCGCATGACATCCTCGACCACCAAGACCTCAGTTCCTCCCTGAACCTAGTCCCGAACCTCAGTTCCTCCATGAACCTAGTTCTGGTCCCGTCATCGACCACGTTCGCCCTCGAGCAATACCTGCACATGAACAAACCACAAAACGAATCCGAGCACAAGTCCACGACTTGACTCAATGTCAATCCATGCAAATACTCACACGAGCATTGCATAAAGTCCACTTCAAAAGAAGCATCATAAAATTCTCACAAATTTCATAATCCCAAAAATGAATCAAACACAATTCCAATTTTGCTCAAAACCCTAATCGAGCAAAAACGCATTCACGACGGACAAGGAAATATGGTCCGGCGTACACATGAAAAAGTCACTCAAGAAGCCATTCACGACGAACCAACAAAATCGGTCCGGTGTACAAGTGAAAGTATCGGTTTCAAGAAGAAATCATTCCGGCGAAAACACGTTCACGACAGACTAAAAGAAATCAGTCCATCGTACATGCGAAATCAATCCTCAAAAAGCCGTTCACGACTGACCAAAGAAATTGGTCCGACGTACATGCAAAACTTACTGGTTTGAGAGTTTGGTCCGGCACAAAAGATGACTTCACTGTTTGCTGTCAAATTGTCAGACACAAGCACAAACACATTTTGCAAATTCAATTCTAAGCCAATTTTTCAGCACATGATTTCACAATCTCCCCCTTGATGAAAACATTGGCAACACCACTTAGAATTGAACATTTGGCATTCACTTTACAAAATATTTTGAAATCCAAAGGATCAAAGACCAAAGTAAGAAAACACAGAATTCCCCCTTTGACCAAAAAGCAAAACAAAATCTCCCCCTGAGAAGGAAAAATGTGTGTGAATGTGCAATGTACCCAAAAATTTCAAAATTCTCCAAACTTCTCAAAAACAACTCCCCCTTTTTCTTTAAACTTTTCAATGATTCCCCCAAAGTTCTCCCCCTTTGACAATGGATTCATCAAGAGTACAAAAGAGAGAACATGTTCAAAATTTTTCTGAAACAATGATTTCACAAGAAGAAACAAGGGAGTGCCAAGATAGAAAAAGATGAGCTCATTCGATCATATAACCTTATATATCACATAATATGCAAAATACATGATCTTGATGTGATTTTAACAAGTTAGGGAATGACATGCATCTCAATCTCAATTCAGTCAACTATAGCCAAGTACTAAGCAAAACCTTTAGTAGAAAAACAAAGGCTCAAAATTGAAGCAACTAACAACTCTGGGCGAGCAAGTAGTTTCAACTCCAATCTAGTAGACCAATTTAATCTTTAAACAATAAATTGCATGTGGCATGCTTGAAGCATACTTCTTTTATTTTCTAGGAGTGGCATGCTTGAAGCATACATCTTATCTTTGACGGAATGGCATGCTTGAAGCATACATCTTTATTTTTTTAGGGAAAGCATGCCTGAAGCATACAACTTGAAGCTTTTGCTTTTAACAACCCTTTTTTATTGATTCCCTTTTTCTTTTCTTTTTCTTTGATTGTAAACATGCAAAAATGATTAAAAGGTCTTATGAAAGAGTAAAGCTGAAAACACACTTGCTTCATAGCCCAAATTTGTCAAGAAGATTCAATATCAAGCTTAAAAGAGTGAGATATCACAGAGTATTTAACTATAGGCAATCAAACCAAGGAATTCCGCAATGTCATTTTTAGTTCAAGTGGAACAATTTAGATTATCATATATTAGCACAATTACACAATATATAAAGAAATATGATAAAGTGAGCTCATAAAGTGAAAGAACTTGGCAAGGAAACTCCCCCTCAAAACAAACCCATTGGATGAACAATCCCAAGTTCTCCCCGAATAAAAGCAAAACGAGAAGAAGACAAGGGTTTTGAAAATGTCTGCCAATTGATGTTCAGTATCCACATGGTGAAGCACAATATTTTCTTTTTCAACATGATCTCTAAGAAAGTGAAATCCAATATCAAATGCTCAAGAAAGAGGATTACTCAAGAGGTGTACGAACCAAATCAATTCAACATCCTCCAAAGTCAACATCGAATAAGCTCTTAAACTAATGCATAAGGAAGCAAAAGCCAAATGCCAAAATCTTGAGTACCATGGAGATACCTGAAAATTCACTTGACCGTTTGTTGATGTGAAGCACGTGGGAAGAGTCTCTCATGTAAACCTCCAATTATCTCATCCTCAACAGCATCATCATCTTTATGAACAAAGACACTCTCCCCTGAACATATGCACTGTACTGCATCATTTGGACTAGTGCCTTTTGCGAAAGCAGTGGAAGAAGTATCTCCAAAGGCAACACTTTTAGCATGAAATGCACGAGTGAAGAAGAACCAAAACTTATCCTTGAACATATGAAGTGAGCATCCAAAATTCACTAGCCACATGTTCTCCTTCCTCGTGAGAAGCCTACATAGAAGCGAGAAATTGTCGAGGCCTGTGATCGGGGTTAGAAATAAGATGTTTAGGAATCCAGTACTGAGACACACGATGCACAACAGTAGGCACAACACGAGTATTCTTATGTACAAAAACAGATTTGCCTTTTTCCGTGTTTTTGGAAACAAAAGGTGTTTGTTTCACCCTAGGCACATAATGAGAAGTAGAGTGTGCCTTTCTGAAATTAGACCTAGCATTAAACCTTTTTTTCTTTTGTTGTTTAGCTAGTCTAAAGCAAAAGTCTACTAAATGTCCATCTCTACCACAATGAGTGCAAGTGTACTTAACATTATGTTTAGCTTTGGAAGTAGAAGCAACATTTGCATTCATCATAGTAGAAGATAAAAGACCAGCAGATTTAAAGACAGTTTTCTTAGGCTCATTGACAATTTCAAATTTTCCACTTTCAAGTGTTTTGACAACAGTGGGAGCATGTGATTTATGATGAGCATAAGAATCAAAACCTAAACCTTTGTTATGAGTGCTGACTTTTGATTGATCCAAGATCATGTTTAGGTTTTTCTTTCCTTTAGTGAAACGTTCTAATGACTTTTCCAAGTAATCAATTTTTCGAGAAAGAGTTAAACAATTATTACAGGGAACGTCCACTTTTCCTTTTTGCTTGCGACAAGTTGAGCATGAAAGAACCTCATGTGTAAGCAAATCTTCTATCATTTGAGAAACCCTAGCATTTGCATCATGCAACTTCAATTCTAGTCTGGAGCATATAGAACATGGAGTTGTATCATGTAAATCAATGGTAGAACATGCAACTAGCATGTTTAACAAGTTTCTCATTTTTCTCATTTTCAGCATTGATTTGCTCTAACAAGGTAACATGTTCTTTCCTAAGCAAAGTAAGCTCATTGTAAATTAAGTCACATGATTTGCAAGCATCATAATCAGGAATCAAGGTTTTAAGTCTAGCAATTTCAGCATTCAATGACTCAACAACAAAATCATGTTTCTTAATTTTCTTGTCACGTTTATCAAGCAATTTACCAAGTCGAGCAACAGCAATAGCTAATTCATCGTAAGATGGATCTACCTCATTGAAGTCGCTGTCATGATCGCCCTCGGTGAAGCTGTCGCTGCTTTTGGCCATAAGACACAACCCCGTCAACTCATGCTTGCTTGGAGTTGCATCATCCTCGCTGCTCTCCGAATCCACATCGCTCAAATTGACTTGTTCAAGAGCGGAAAGAACTCGATGGACAACTTTGCGGTTGATGAAGTTCTTCTTCTTTCTATCACTTGGAGAGAACTTCTTCTTCTCTTTTCTTCTGTCGTTGTCCTTCTCCTCCCTTGATGCTTTACCTGCAAGTTTAGGACAATTTGGACGAATATGGTCGAGATCACCACAATCATAGCATCTTGGAGGATCACCACCACCTCTCTTTCTCTTTCTCACATTTTGCAAAGCTTTGTTAAAGCGAGAAGAGAGTAGTGATAAGTCTTTTTCTGAGAATTGCTCAATCTGTTCATCGGTTAATGAAGACAAGAAAGATAGAGCAAAACTTGAAGCAGCACCATTATGAGATATGCTCGATTGAGATGTCAAAGCAATTGATTTATGATCATTCTTTCTAGCAAAAACATCTAATTCATGAGTTTTCAACTTAGAATAAAGAACATCTAAAGTAAGTGTACTCATGACAGTAGATTCTCTAATGGATGTAACTTTCATCTCCCAAATAGACATGTCTAAAGCACCAAGCAATTGTCTAGCATTAGCAGCATCATCAAAGCTAACTCCAACAGCACGAAGATTACTAAGAATTTTATTGAAACATGCAAAGAAGTCATCTAGCGACTCACCGGGTTTCATCTCAAATCGCATGTATTCTTTTTTGTAAAGATCTTGACGAACCTCTTTAATAGTGTTAGAACCCTCATGGTAATCACAAAGAGATTTCCATACCTCATATGCGGACTTGAGATGGATCACACGGTCAAAGTCGCTGCGTCCCAAACCTTGGATGATCAAGTTGCGCGCCTTGCTATTTGCTTCAACATGTGTGCGATTGGCGTCGCTGACGTTGTCGTTTGCAGGGACTTCATATGGCTTGTAGACCTTCTCCCAAATTGTGAAGCCTTGTGCTTGGATGAACGCCTCCATCTTGGCCTTCCAAAACTGAAAATCAACACCATCGAACACACATGGTTTTGTCGAATAACGATCCATTAATCTAATCACCGGTTAAGATAGATTAGAAAAACCTCGCTCTGATACCACTTGTAGGATCGAAAGACACGAATATAGCAATCAGAGGGGGGTGAATGATTGAGCGGAAGCTAAAACCAAATTTTTGATCTATTAAAAACTTCACCTCAAAAGAAACCAAAAGATTGCCTCGGATTTGACAAAAACAGATTGATAGAGGCTTGATAAAACGCGAATTCCTGGAGATCCAACCGTTGTATTGATCTGAAATTTGGACACGAGAAACTAGATTCCAATACGAATCGAACCCAAAAAGAATCAGCTCGATCGGACTTACGGATCAAAAGTTATAAGCTTCGCAAGCTTGCTGTCCTAGAACTTGACGAAAATCAATCTAATCGAAACTTGTAGATTGATCAAGAATAACAAAAGATTTATCAACAAGACTTTGAGGAACACTAGATCGATACCCTAGAGAGGTTTTTGATGGATCAAATCAAGATGAAACTCAAAGAACAAAAACCAATCTAGAACTAGAACAAGTATGCAAACAAGAACCAAAAGAGAATATTGTAGCACACAAGGAACTAGAAGAATTGATCTTTATTTATTTTGTCTAAAGTACTCTCATCAAAAGAGTACAAACCCTAAAACTGAGCTTGAGGCTCTCAATGCGCTCAGCTCTGCTTGATGCGATTGATGCCCTTCAACAGGAGACACCCCTCCTATTTAAAGGACCAACCCACAAGGAGTTCTGAATACGATTCCTATTCCCTAGAAGGAATCTGTATCCAACACAACTCTACTTGGCCCAACCTGGCCGAATACAACTCTTGCACGCGTATGGCAACCCTACCATACTCACGTGACTAACACTTTGCACGCGTATGGCCACCTGCCATACTCACGTGACTAACACTTTGCACGCGAATGACCTCCTGCCATTCTCACGTGACTAACCATTCTTCATGTGCACCATTCTCTTAGCCCGAACGTCCCGCATGACATCCTTGACCACCAAGACCTCAGTTCCTCCCTGAACCTAGTCCCGAACCTCAGTTCCTCCATGAACCTAGTTCCGGTCCCGTCATCGACCACGTTCGCCCTCGAGCAATACCTGCACATGAACAAACCACAAAACGAATCCGAGCACAAGTCCACGACTTGACTCAATGTCAATCCATGCAAATACTCACACGAGCATTGCATAAAGTCCACTTCAAAAGAAGCATCATGAAATTCTCACAAATTTCATAATCCCAAAAATGAATCAAACACAATTCCAATTTTGCTCAAAACCCTAATCGAGCAAAAACGCATTCACGACGGACAAGGAAATATGGTCCGTGCATACATGAAAAAGTCACTCAAGAAGCCATTCACGACGGACCAACAAAATCGGTCCGGTGTACAAGTGAAAGTATCGGTTTCAAGAAGAAATCATTCCGGCAAAAACACGTTCACGACAGACTAAAAGAAATCAGTCCGTCGTACATGCGAAATCAATCCTCAAAAAGCCGTTCACGACTGACCAAAGAAATTGGTCCGACGTACATGCAAAACTTACTGGTTTGAGAGTTTGGTCCGGCACAAAAGATGACTTCACTGTTTGCTGTCAAATTGTCAGACACAAGCACAAACACATTTTGCAAATTCAATTCTAAGCCAATTTTTCAGCACATGATTTCACAGAATTTATTCGGGAAGTGTGTGTGGTGTTGCGAGTGCTTCACAAAGTGGATTTGATGAATGTTTCATAAGTGATTTTGTTGGTGAAGTGTTCTCTTTTGGAAATGAGTTTCCCTTTATCTTTGAGAAAATTTGTGGCGGTTGTGTGTGCAGATGTTTGACTTTGGAGTCGATGTTCTTTTCCAAAATGCTAATTTTGGTTAAAATGCGAGGTTTTGCAAGTTTAGCTTTCAAGTAATGGAGGGTTATGATATGACGTGGTGTTTTTCCGCGAACGGTGTTGCAGTCATAGTCTATATGAATTAGCGCAATCATCGATGTTATTTGTGTTTTAATCATGTGACACCGAGGAAGGAGTGTTTTGGTGATTGACTTTTCAGTATTGTTGTTACACGATGAGTGAATGGTGAAAAGGAAGCATGGCATCATTTATAGATGTTCAATGATAAATGAGTCGGTGAGCCAGGTCGGTGAGAAAGTCATATATGGATATATGACTAATCCGGAGTGCTCGTGAAAAGTTTGCATTCATGTCATGAATCGAGATGTCCATTTCTTTCTAGTATGAAAAGAAAGAATGAAGAATCTCTGGTATGTTGGTTGTGGTGTAGGAGATTTGTGATTCCTTTGCGTCTTGGATTAGGAAGTTAAAATGAATTCTCTTTGGTTGTTGTGTGACAATACGGAATGTCGGGACTTTATAAAATGTAAAATTTGAGATTTAAAACTTTATGGTATGACGTTTTAACGCGTTTCGGGCCGTTTTCGGGCATTTGGGCCGCTCCGGGAAGGTGTTGGGCTTGGGGGAAACTTCGTGGGCCGGATGGTGGGACTCTCTTGGCCCTTGTGGGGGTGAGGGGGGCAGCAAACCCTGCTGCCCTAGCCCTCCCCACCCCCATGCGCCGCCCCCCATCCCCTCTCCCCTCTCTCTCTTGCCTTGTCTCTCCTCCTCCACCTTCCCAAACCGCTCCACCCCTCACCCCTTGCGCCTCCTCCCCCATCACCCCGTGCCCCTTGCTGCGTCGTCTACGTTGCCACGCCTTGCCACGGTGCTGCCCTCACCGGTGGGAGGATCCGCGACGAGGAGAGCCGGTGGGAGGAAGAGATCGGGTGGAGATCGCGCGAAGAGAAGCGGTTGATTCGTGGATCGTCAAGAAGGTAATGTGGGAAAACCTTTGGGGATTGATTAGATGCTGTGTAGTGGTGGTTTATCATGTTTTTAGATCAAGGGAGGTGCTGCCATGGGGTAGATTTGATGAAAACTAGAGTTGTATTCACGTTCTGGTTCGGGCAGATTGGGAACCCGAACTAGGGCAGGCATTTTCGCCAATTTAGAGTTGGAATCTGACCGTACGGACTATGAAGAAGTTGTTGATAATTTCATTATCTTTCAGTGGGTATAAAGAAAGTTAAATTCCGCTCAGCCGTTTGGAAGTTATGGCTGTTTTACCGAGCACTGTCAAATCTGTGACGAGATTGAGACAGTTCGTGTTCAACGTTAGATTAAACAATTTTATAGGCCGAATTGGCTTTTCCCAACACTTAGAAAAAGTTGGGAAATTTCCTATGCTATGCAAGGATGTATTTGTTTATTCAATTTGGAGTCCTAGAACAGAAGTTATGCCCATTGGAAGGCCGCTGTCCCGAAGGGACAGATTTGTTGTTTTCTGATTTTAGGAGTTGTAAGCGAAGTCGGGGTAGTGGGATTTATGTGTGTTGTTTTGTGGACTCGATTTGAGTGTGTGGCACGTGTTTGCAGGTGGTGTGCCTCCGGGAGTGCCCTCAACCTCTCATCACTCCGTTGCCCGTGGTTGAAAGCAAGTGTGTTGCGTGGATTGTATGCTATACGTGTTGCTAGAATTGCTTGATAGTATTTGGAATAGATAACGTGTTGTCTTGCCATGAATTACATGTTATAATTGATAGGATGCCCTTAGGCCATGATTTAAATGTTGTCGATGATATGGTGTCCTCATGCCATGATTAAAAATGCTTGTTGTTGATAAATGATTCACATGCCATGTTTTGAACGGTTACCGTCGATTATTGAATACGGTCCTACATGTTGTGATGCCATGTGTTGATATACAATATTTCTATTTATGTATACATTGCTGTCCATTTTGCATACATGGCATATTTTCATGGCCGGCCGGTGAGATAAGTCATAACTATTCCGGTAGGGTCGGTGAGAACAGTTATGACTAGTCCGGGGCTATTCTTTTGAGTAAGTCCTACGTCGTGATTCCATCACCGAGGTGAATGGAAGCGAGTGATAGGCACCCTCCATCTTCGGGATGGAAGGGGGAAAAGGGTGCATGCCGACGGGTGTGCACTCAACCATACCGGTATGAGTATTCCAGGAGACATGTGCATTGCATTGCATGAATGATATACATAAATGAAGATGTTTATGAGATGATGATGAGAGTACTCATGAGATGCTCATGAGATGATTATCATGGTGTTTTAAAGGATGTATATAATGTTAAATATGATGTGTTGTGATATAGCTGTGGAGACTGGGATGATGGTTTGTTGTCTTGCACCTTGTTTTTCATTACATTACACCTTGCTGAGTGATGAACTCACGCTTGTGTTTTATGTTGTTTGTTTATTTAGGTACAATGAAATCGGCGCGCGGGAAGGGAATTTAGCTACACTTCCTCACGTAGCACTCATAATCTAGATAATTCACCCATTTCTATGGAAACATGGCAATAAGTTATGTTGATTTTGGTGTATGGATATTATGTGTTGGTTTCCCTCATGTGTGTCATGTGGGTCTTTGGAGCGATTTGTTTTATCATCCTAGTCTTAGTTGATGCTTATTCCATGATTATCATTATTGTTATTCTAGTTGATGCTCATTTATTGTTGTCGATGCATATTGATATCTTGATTGATACATATATTGATATGATATTGTGATGTTCAAATTTATGCTAAAACAAAGGAGATGCTGCCGAAATTTTCCATTTAATCATGGTATTAATTGTTGTATGGTCTATGTTGGTGACATTCTGGGCTTAGTAGAAGCTGGGGTGTTACATGTTGTCAAATCCTTTCCAAAGCGATTGTAGTGCATTGGATTCAACGTTATGCATGGGGATCAATTGGATTCATGGTTTGTGGTTGAGCTTACCCAATGGATGTATTCTTTGTTCTAGTCCTTTGAGTGGAAGAGCTGGAGGGCGAGACCTTCTTAGAGAGAGAAATCTAGTGTGGGTTGTTAACGACCTCAGTTATTAAGTGTTACTAGTAGTTGATCGTAAATAGTTTAAAAGTGAAGAGTAAAGGAAGGTTGTGTTGGACTCAATGCAAATCTTCTTGGATTATTGTGTCGTTGATGTGTTCCTCGGTAGGGTTGATTAAATTATTAGTGGACCACTTGCTGGTTGCTAGTAATTGCTTTTCCTTTTCGAAGTGTATTGGATCTTTTGTTTCTCATCTATGAGCGAGTTGAGTCAACCAAAGTGGGTTGTTCGGATATTTTTGTTTTGCGGGTTTCAAGGACCCTGGTCATAAAGTAGGCTTTTCCTTTTGATGTTAGTAGTGGGTATTGGTCTTTTGTAAAAGATCAATCTTTTGCAAGGTTTTAACCCCGTTTGTTCGAACAGTGGGTTGTCTTGGAGTGTACTGCCTCACTTGGTTCGCGTCGTCTTGATTACGGCCAACCACAGCAGAGATGTTGAGGTGTGAAAACACGTTTGTGTGTGGGAGTTGAAGAGGGTTCTAGAGGCTGGTACCGTGTTCTTCTGGAGAGTAGTTCCGATTAAAGGGATCGGGCACGTTAGTGCCAAGGAATGTATGGAATGAGGAGTGTGAGACCGTTTTCTTTCATGGTCTATTTGGCAATTGAAGTGAAGGTGGAACCGTGAGGGGTTGCACTTTGTTGGGCTAAATCAACATTTTCTCGCCAAGTTTTGGGTTTTGAGAACTCGCTTGTCGTTTGTTCCGGTTTAAATCTTTGTGTGAATGTTTTGGTGTTCCAAAGAAGTCTTTTATCCTTTGGGGACTTTGTTGTTGATCTTGGCGTTCTTCGGATTCGAGGTCGAATCCTGTTTAAGGGGGGGAGAATGTGACACTACGGATTGTCGAGACACCATAAAAAGGTGAAATTAGAGAATGCGACTTTATAAAAGTGAACTTAGAGATTGTGACTTTATAAAATATGAAATCGGAGGTTAAAACTTTACGCTATGAAGTTTAATCGCGTTTCCGAGCCGATTTCGAGAGTTTGGGCCTCTCCGGGGGAGTTTGGGCCCAAGGGGATGAGTCGTGGGCTTTAGTGGGAAGGTATTTGGGCCCATGAGGGAGGGGGAGACCAGGATTTCCTGGCTTGGGGCACCCTCCCCCTGCCCTTGCTGCCACCCACTTGCAAACCCTAGCCGCCATCTCTCTCCCCCACCTCTCCCCCACACGCCTCCACCTCTAGCCGCCTCCCCCATGCGCCATCTCCCCTCCCCTCACCTCTCCACCTCCCTTGCTGCCCCTAGGGGAGTTCTCCACCTCCCCAACCTGAAGATCCATCCATTGGAGCGCTCCGCGACGAGGAGATCCGGTGGAATCGGAGCGAGGAGGGAGATCGCGCGAACCGAGAGGCGATCCGTGGGTTTTTCGTTCGTCGGGCGAAGGTATGGCCATGGGAATCCTTGGGGTTGGTCTAGGTACTGTTATAAGGGTTATTATCAAGTTTTTAGATCAATTGGCGGTGCTGGAATTGAGTAGATTGGATTAGATCTAGAAGTTGCCACGTTCTCTGTTTTGGACAGCATGAGTAGACGACCTAGGGTTTCGTTTTTCATCAATTTAGATTCCGAATTTGGACGGCCGCCTGTTTAAGAAGTTGTAGGTAATTTCAATACCTTTCAGTGGGTATAAAGAACGTTAAATTACGATCAGCCGTTTCAAAGTTATGGCTGTTTTGCCGAGCGTGTTAAAATCTGTGATGTGATTGGAACAGATCACGGTAACCTGTAGATTAAACCACTTTAGAGTCCGAATCAGTCTTTCCATATACTTAGAAAAAGTTAGGCAATTTCCTAAGCTACGCGAGGATGTACTCGTTTAATTGATTCGGAGTCCCAAAACCCAAGTTATGCCTTTTGGAAGGCTGCTGTCCCGACGGGACAGAACCTCTGTTTTTGGGTTTTGCGAGTAGTTGGCAATGTCGGGGTAGATGAGAGTTTGTGTATTGTTTTGTGGTCATGATTGTGAGTGTGTGGTACCTATGTGCAGGTGGTGTGACCCCGGGAGTGCCTCCTACTTCTTGCCAATCCGTTGCCCGTGGTTGAGGCAAGTGTATTGGAATGGTAGCATGTGGTTTGATTGTTTGCCTTGTTTAAATGCAAACTGTTTCCATGTTATGTGAGCTTGCCATGCTTTAATGATTGTCATTGGTATGATGAATATGCTCACTATGTTATGATGCCATGTTATCACGTACAAGTTATTTATGTTGTTGGCATATATGCATACATGGCATGACACATGGCCCGGGCGGTGAGAAAGTCATTAACTAATCCGGGAAGGTCGGTGAGAAAGTTATGACTAATCCGGAGAGCCAATATAGTAAGTCCTACATCGTGATTCCATCTACCGTGGGTTGTGGAAGCGAGGAGTAGGCACCCTCCATCTTCGGGATGGAATGGGGGAAAGGGTGCACACCGACGGGTGTGTACTCAACCATACCGGTATGAGTTTCCAAGGAGACATGAGCATTGCATTGCATTGCATCGCATTATATGAGGATGTTATATGATGATGATATATGATGATGTCAATGATATGCTTACGCTATGAATATGAGATGTGTATGATGTCGTATGTGAAAAGTGGTGATGAAGGTATTAGAATGTATTTTCTTGGGAGCTAGTCACACGTCATCACTTAGCATCACACATATATACAATGACATGTTCTCTCCTTTAGCTGTGATGGTTAATTCATTGAACTAAATTGTGGTTTTGGTACTTAGTTGGTTGTTATGAGTAAATGATTAGTTCATATTTGACATGTGACGGATAGGCTTATATTCTTAGTTGTATGGTGGCTGAAAGTCCTGATTTGTCATGTTATTGCTTTCGTTCATTATGTTGTGTGATATGTTAAGATTATTGTTGCTTCAATTCATGGAAAAACAAAGGAGATGCTGCCGAAACTTTCAGTATTAGCATTTGCTCCTTTGCTGTAATTTTCTTGTAATTGTGGTATTTAAAGGTTGTTTAGTCTATGTTTGGTAGCATTCGGGCATATTAAATGCCAGGATGTTACATGGTAATTAAGTATTATCAAACTTTTTGTGTGTTCTATATTTGTTTCCATTTGTATCTCTGAGCAAGGATCACCTTTATTTTGTGTTTTGATCTACATGTATGATGAATTGATCGTATGTACGTGATGAACTAAGTCTTACATAATTTTGTTTGCAACATGGTATCTAACTATTGTCTAAGTGAATGAAAATGCTTATATTTATTTAATTTTCAATAATGTTTTAATCAAATCAACTGGTTATGTGTTTTCGTTGATTTTTTTGTGTACAATCTAAGGGATTATCATGTTCCATAAATATTCGTAACCGTATCCGATTCGATTCGTATTCGATCCGTATCTGTATTCGACATTATCCGTATTCGTATTCGTATCCAGACTATCCGTATTCGTATCCGAATCCGAGAAAAAAATATGAAAACAAATATGGTAGAGCCATTATTGTCGGGACCCCGAATTTGCAAATCCGGACCCTCTGTGTATTCAGCACTAGTCCAGGAACACGCTAGTGCACACAGTCTTAACATCGGTAAATATCACAATCATACCACTCGATACTAATAAAGTACTTTATTTAAATAGTCAAACCGGTTACTCGACCTTATGGTCAAGTTACAAATGCACGCCTCGCAGGGCGAAACTTATTAAGAGAGAAATAGTAGCAGCGGAAAATCAAATAACTTCGTGGCGCCATCCAGTATACCACAGGCAACTGACTGGGCTCGCTTCCCTAAGTAGACGGTTCCTCTTGGAGCTCCTCCTCCAAAGCTGGTGTAGTCTCCTCTTCAACTGGTGTTGTATTGTGGCAAGGGTGAGTACTTGGTACTCCGGCAAGTCATGCGAGAATCTGAGCTAATATACTATATGCATGGCTTGGTACAAAGGAATAGCTCAAGGTATATTTGCAGAAAACAGCATTTAACAAGTATCATAAATAGATTCGAAAGCAGTAGAAACAAGTAAAGCATAGATAACTTTTCAAGGAGTTTAATACACATCTTTCCCATCCTAATCCACATTTCCATCAACATCATTATTAATCCAACCCAACCTTTCAGATCCAAGCTATTTTTGAGAAAATCTAACCCTTGACTGTAATTCCCGAGCGATGTCCAATACCGCGGACACGGCTATTCGAATAGATTCTACACTCTGCAGAGGTTATGCACTTAACCCACAAGATACAGTCAAACACCACAAAGGCGAGTTCCCATAACAAAGTCTTTCGGAAACCTCTAACAATACAAGTGGTCCTCCCCGGTTATTGCACACTAACCCTTCCCTTAGTTAAGGCTAAGTTTAGGCCAATCAACCGTTAGATGGGTACCTGGCCTCAGCCCCGGTACGCTCCCCCGTACAACTTACACAAAGGGTGTAGTTGACCTCCTGAGGTCCCACAGGTACGTTATTAGCAACTTAGTCAACTAGGTCCGTCCCATTACAGACATGTGGTTGCACGTTAGACCCAGTTCAAAGGCTTGCAAGGTTAAGTCCTTAGGGTGACCAGGGCAAGACTACATGAAGAACCAAATCAACATCCCCAATGCCACAATGGCCCACTGATTATTCTTGCCACATGCCCCTGGCCGAAAAACTATTTATCAAACCCCGCTTGATTACCATGCATCACGTGCCATCAACATCACATGATACCTTTCCAAAACAGGTTCAATATATCATTAAGTCAACATTAACATTTGTTTGTCCAAAATCATGTCATGAGCACGTAGCAGGTCTAAGCAGTTTACTACAACGGTCTAAAACCCATGTTGGCAAGTTAATAATGTCCAACTAGTAAACCACAACTAGGGTGACAAGGGGCCATGGCACATATTTAAGTAATCAAGGTGTCATACAGCAAATTGGTATTTATCTAATTCCCCAAATTTAAATAAAGTATTTTCTAATTGAACTAGCATGCAATAGGTTAAATCAAAATAGATTTCGAAATAGGATCAACATGGTCAAAGCACAACTTGCCTTCAAAAAGTACTTGTTCTTGGTCTTGAGTTGGATCCTGAGTCAATACTTCTCCTTCAAATCCTTCCGGCACTTCAACGTCTACTCGTAAAGCGTGCAAATAGCAAATACACGAATAAACAATAGGCAAAAAGTATCCAATCATCCAAATAAAATCCATAAACAGAGAGAACATAATTTTATGAATTTTTAGAAACTGGAATCGTCAAATTTGGAGTTAAAACGCAAAAGTTATGATTATTTAAAGTTTAAATAATCAATTAAATAATTTTACAGAGAAAAACTTTAGTCCAAAAATTAAATAAAATTCATATTTAGGTAGGTCTCAATTTTATACAAATTTAGAAATTTGAATCACTCAAATCGGAGTTAAAACGCAAAAGTTATAAGCGTTTGAAGTTTGAAACAAAATCTGAAATCATTATTTCGAATTAATAAATCATTTTCTTTTTCGGAAATTAATTATTGCGTCAGCAAGGACACGTGGCAGCTTCTGATTGGCCTGCTGACGTCAGCCGGTCCATGGACGTGGTCCACGCTTGGCTCGGGTCTACCGTGGACTCGGTCCACGGCTCCACGTGTCACTGACATGTGGGTCCCCCTCGGGTGACGTCACTGCTGACGTCAGCGGGGCTCAGCCCACGGTGCTGACAGGTGGGACCCACCGATGATGTCATGGGTGACGTCACGGTGCTATCACTGACACGCGGGCCCGGCGTGTCAGTGACCCACGCGCACGCCCGCATGGCGCGGCGGTTCGGCTTCCTGGACACGTGGCGCGATCGTGTCCGTTGATTTGAAAATCAACGGCCGCGATTAGATCCAAGGTTAACACGTTGAAAACTACTCGATGATCGTGGGCCGTTCGATCTAGATCAGACGGTCCAGATCTAATCATACATTAATACTACTACGGCACGTGGTGATCGTGGGCCGTTGGATCTTGATCCAACGGTCCAGATCTAATCGGGTTTGGAAACACGTGAACTCACCTCAACCGCACGATCAAGATCGGACAGCGCACAGAGCTCGCGAGGTCGATGGCGACGCGGCGGAGCTGCAGCAGCCGGAGACGGAGACGATGACCTCTCCCGTGGCGCTTCGGGGCTCCTCCGACGAGATGAGTTGGCTCCACGGGTGCGTCTTGGTCTGGGATTCGGATGCAGGCTCAACGGTGGCTAGGGACGGCGGGTGACGGCGGGATGAAGCAAAAACCGTGGCGGAGCGGTGCTCAACTACGGCGAGCTATCGCGGCTAAACGGCGACGGCTCTGCCTTGGTGAGTAGGGGCTATGGGTGCGCAAGGTCAGGGCCGACCTCGGGGTGTGACCCGGGCCTTAAATAGCCTCGGCGTTCGTGCCCGAGGCGGAACCCTAGATCTACGCGGCGGCGGAGTCCGGCTCGGTCTCGGCGGAGACGACGACGCACAGCCGTCCACGTGGCACGATCGACGGTCACGATCGCGTGGGCGCGATCGGATCCGACCCAGACTCAGCTCGAACCGGTGCGATCCAATCTGGACCGTTGGATCTCGATCCAACGGTTAGGATCGAATGGGGTTCGGTCAAATCACGTGGCTCGGGTCGGACTCGAGTCGGACTCGGGTCCGGTCGGATGAACAGTACTTGACCCGACTTGATTTTCCAGCGATTTAATATTTAAAATAATTCCCAGAAATTCATTTAATTCATTAAAAATATCAAAAGACTCAGAAAAATTCCAGAAAAATTCTGGAAAATACTTTGGATCATTTTGGACTCAAATAAAATATTTCTAACAAAATTTTATTTGCAAAGTTTAATTCCTTAATTATTTCAAAATGGAATAAATTCAAATAAATTCCAAATAAATCCAAATAAATTCCAGAAAATTCCAAAAATTCACCAAAGTGCCAAATCACACATGAATTTAAGAAAAGCAAAATTTTGGGGTGTTACAATTATCCGTCCATATCCGATCTGTTTTCACCCCTACCAGTGGCATACCCCACCATGGTACGACAAATTTTACAACAGTGGCTACCAGCCACGATTCCATATCTCACTAAGTCAATATTATTAATTCATCATGTGACATGAGCCCATCGTACAACTAAGCATGTCTAAGCATATTACGATAACCCAATGTTGGTACTACAATCATGTCCCACTAGTAAATGACCCAACCTAGGGTGACAATGGATACATGGCATTTCAATGATTCAAGGTGTCATAATGGCAATCAGGTATTTAACTATTCCCGTAAATAATATTTGTAAACAAATAGCATGCAATTGTATGAAATAAAAATACTTTTGCAAAAATAGGTCCAACATGGTCAAGGACTATGACTTGCCTTCACCAGCAGCTAAGGTATCGAAGACTTGATGCTCAACGATGATGTTGGCGGCTTCGATGGATTCTTCGGCTACACTGCTCATGGCTCCAGAACCGAACGCACCTGATGAACTAGGGTTTAGACTTTGATTTACCGTGTAAGGGGTGGCGGGGTTGGAGAAGGTGAGCACCGAAAAGGTCTCGACGACGCGAACCAATGATGTTGTCGGATCTTGAAGAGGATTACCGGATTGAGAGTAATCGAGGTCATAAACTCTTTGGTTGATGATGAACAAATGCGAAATCCATCGAAATGAAGGCAAGGGAGCTCAAGAGGAGTAGATGGATGGGTTGGCGATGAAAAGAGGCACCAAAGCCCCCTTTTTATAAGGCAAGAGAAGGACCGGAGTGGGTGCATTCATGGAAGAAACAGAAAAAACATTTTCACGGGATTAAATTGCAATTCATGGAGGATTTAATTGAGTATTAACTTCGGAACGTTATGAATGCGACGAGGATTACGAATATTATTTTTCGAAATTTTTAGGGCAAAAATCGGAAGGGAAATGGAGCTTCCTTTAGTGCTTCGATGGAGGAGAGAGAGGGACGTTCTTCTGTATGCAAATGGCTGGAGGTTGAAGAAGCACTGTTCACATGACAGGTGGCGACTCCTCAATGGTCAATGAATAGTGAAGAAACAATAGTGTGCGATATAAAATAGCAAAAAGGATCTAAAAATCCCGAAAAAATTCTCAAAAATACTAGAGAACATTTGGAACCAAATAAAATTGGTTTCAATGTTTTTGGATGATTTTTGGAATTTAAATGACATCAAAACTATTAAATTGAATTTGAATAGTGTTTCGAGGAAGAGCGCGAAAGATAAAATAGCAAAGGGGCTCTATAAATCTTGAAAAAATTCTCAAAAATATTATAGAATATTTGAAACCTAATGCAGTAGGTTTTGAAATTTTTACAGTAATTTGGAACCTTGAACGAAATTCTCAAGTAAGGATGGAATTTGGAATTTAGAACTTTGCGGACGATAATGTAATGAATTCCATTTTCAGAGGGATGAGAAATGCCAAGATAATTAGAAATCCAAATAAAATCGAAAACTTTAAATTAATTAATTTAAATTATTTTTTTTAGAAAACCAAAAATAAGGTTGTTACACAGAATGGCCTCATGCCCATATACCAACTGAAATGGAGACAACTTAGTCGATCCATGGTATGCTAGCCGAAATGCCCATAATGCCTCTGATAACGTAGAGTTTCAGTTCCTTGGTTTTTCGTCAATCTTCCTTTTTATCAGCATGTTGAGGGTTTTGTTAGCCGACTCGGCTTGTCCGTTAGCCTGAGCGTAATATAGTGACGAATTAAGCAGTTTAATGCCCATGCTTTTTACGAAGGTCTGAAAATCGTCGGACATGAACATAGTACCCTGATCAGTCATGATGGTCTGTGGAATACCAAACCGATCGATGATGTGCTCGTTAACAAAGTTGATCACTTCGGTACTGGTAACCCTTTTAAGGGGCACAACCTCTACCCATTTCGAAAAATAGTTTGTTGCCACAAGGATAAACTTGTGGCCTTTACTTAACGCTGGGAATATTTGGCCGATCATGTCCATGCCCCATCCACGGAACGACCAAGGTTTGGTGATCAGATGTAGGGCCGATGCCGTTGCGAGTTGCACATTACCAAACTTCTGGCATGTTTGGCATCCTTTATAATATTTGAAACAGTCTTCCAGCATCGTCGTCCAATAGTACCCTGTCCGTCTTAGCATCCATTTCATCTTGTAAGCCGATTGGTGAGAACCGCAAATTCCTTCATGAACTTCACCCATTGCCACCTTTTCTTCGTCGGCCCCAAGGCATCTTAGAAGTAGTCCCTCCATGGTTTGAAAGTATAACAATCCTTCCAACATGACATATTTTAGAGCTCGTTGCCTGACTTTTCGTGTAGTCGGCTTGGATGGATCCGGCAGATAATTTCTAACTTCTATTCTCCAGTCCGCAGAGTCGACACACATCACCGCCCTATCGACTGACTCGATTATACTATATCGGCTATGACTTTTATATCCCGATGCTTGTTGTGCCAATAGGTTAGCTCTATCATTCAATTCTCTAGGGATATGCCCAATGGAGAATGTCGTGAATGATCCAATAGATTGAAGGCATCGCTCTAGGTATTGTGTTAATACCTGATCATTGTATCAGAATTCTCCCTTGACTTGCTGTACGACCAACAATGAATCCCCGAATACCTTGACATTGCTTACTTCGATGCTTTCCAATAATTGCAGACCCTTGAGCAGTGCCTCGTATTCTGCCTGATTGTTGGAACACCGGCTATTGAGCTGATACGCGAACTCGAAGTTGTGCCCCTTAGGCGAAATTAGAACTATACCGATGCCATCGCCTTCTTGACATACTGACCCATCAAAATACAACTGCTAGGGAGCAACGTCGACCAAACCAGCCATGGTTTCGCCACCTGTGATAAAATCGGTTATAGCTTGCGCTTTGACAGCTTTAGCCGATTCGTATACCAGGTCGAACTCGGTCAAGGCATATGCCCATTTACCAAGTCATCCCCGTAAGATTGGCGAGGACAGGATGTATTTGATGACATCGGTTCTGCATACTATTATGCATGTCGATGCTAAGATATAATGCCTTAGCTTCGTACAAGCGAAATAGAGTGACAAACATAACTTTTCTACGAGAGGGTACCTTTTTTCAGTATCTAGAAGTCGTCGGCTTAGATAGAATATTATTCGTTCCTTACCATTGACTTCTTGTGCCAAAACGGCCCCAATCGTTTCCTCTTCTACCGATAGATATAACCTAAACATCATCCCCTTGTTTGGTGTGGCCAGAATCGGGGGCTTCATCAAATACTCCTTTATATCATCGAAGGCTTTCTGCTGCTCATCTCCCCATATGAAATTTTGATTTTCTTTCAACTTTAACAATGGAGTGAAGGCCTTGATCTGTCCGGATAGGTTCGAAATAAAGCGTCGTAGGTAATTGATCTTGCTGATCAATTTTTGCAGCTCATTTTTCCTTGTTGGTGGTTTAGTATCGGCTATGGCTTTTACCCTTTACAAGTTAACTTCGATCCCTCTTTCGTGCAACATGAATCCGTGGAATTGCCCAGCAATTACTCCGAACGCACACTTGAGGGGGTTCATCTTTAACCCATGGGCCCTTGTACTCTGAAAGACCTTTTCTAAATCGGCTAAGTGTTGCCAATCGTCTTTTGATTTCACGACGACATCGTTGATGTAGATTTCAACGATGTGGCCGATTAGATCATGAAAGATTAAATTCATGGCGCATTGGTATGTGGCGCCATCATTTTTCAGTCCGAACGTCATGACAGTCCATTTGTAAGTCCCTAAGGCCCCTGGACATCTGAATATCTGGTTTTATCCGGCATTCCCATCAAGAAAACTAATAATCTTATTGCCCGATGCAGCGTCGATAAGCATATCGGCTATTGGGCATCGGATACTCGTCTTTTGGCGTGACTTTGTTTAGATCTCTAAAGTTTACACAAACTCATAGTTTGCCATTTTTCTTCACCACATGAATGATGTTTGATACCCATTTAGCATATCGGCAAGGCCTGATAAACTTGGCCTCTAGCAATCGTTCTACTTCCTCTTTAATAGCACTATAAAAGGCCGGATTAAAGTGTCGGGGGAATTGCTTAAAAGGCTGATACCCCGACTTTATCGGTAGCCGATGCTCAACTAATTGACAGCTTAAACCAGGCATCTCATAGTACTCCCAAGCAAAACAATCCCTGTACTTCTTAAGTATCTCAATCAACTTGGCTTTATAGCCTGCTTCTAATTTTGTGCTCACAAAAGTTGGCCTTTTCCTATCACCTTCCCCTATATCTATTTCTTCGAGCAAATCGGCAGATTTGAAACCTTGTCCCATCCTCTCTCCTAAAAAATCTTCAATGGCTTCCTCGTAATTCCCTGTTAGCCGATAGCTCCTTGCTTTGTCCTGTAGTTCCTTGACTAATTTTGACTCAATCTTCTTATGACTTCACTTGCTCGATCAAACGTGCCTGGCTTGACACTGATCGGCATTAGACCTATTTTACCAATGCAGATAAAATCGCAATCTTCTAATGTCCGTCCTGATATACATTCGGCTTCTTCGTGTGGACAATTAGCATCGGAACTAGCCATGGCTATATGGGCTGATGTATCGGCCGACACTACTTCAACCTTGTTGTCATTTCATTGTACGAGTTTTTGATGCATGATCGATGGGGTATAGTAGTTATGTGAATCCAATCTTGCCCGAGGAGCACACTATAATTCCCTTTTGCTTCAATCATGACAAATGCGGTTGGCAAAGTCTTAGTGCCGACCATCAGTTCTGTGACCATTACCCCCTTTGCTTTAGTTGGGTCGCCCGTAAAGTCATTTAACACCATGTTTGTCTTGATCAAATCTTCATCGGACTTACCTAACTTCTTGAAGGTGCTTAGTGGCATTAGATTCATTGTGGCTCCGCCGTCCACCAATATCCTTGATATTGGTCGGCCATTGATATGACCCTTAAGATACAACAGCTTTAAATGCCGATGCATGTTGTGGGGAGCCGTCCCCGGGACTCCATTGATTCACCCCATTGCACCACACAACTCGAGTGAATCAAGGGAACCTTGGGCGTCCCGCAATTATGCCCGTGTTGGTCCCAGGAAAGTTCACCAACACGTGCGACAATGCATAACAGTTTGTATCACAACTCATACACAATTAACGGAAGCATAAGCATATTTACATACAAAAGCAGGACTGCTGTCCAAAACGACATACATGATAGCATTACATCAAAGTAGCAGCGGAAAACTGTGACACTACGGAATGACGGTATGGGTCATTTTCGAAGTCGGCATTAAGGTACGACTTTGGTGTCATGTTTTTGGGCCTTTTTCGTGAGTTTGGGCCTTTCCGGGGGAGAATTTGGGCTTTCTGGGGGAGAATTTGGGTTTCCGGGGGAGCTTGGGCCTTGGGGGACTGTTTTGGGCCGAAGGTGGGGGAGTTTAAGCCCATGAGGAGGTGGAATTGGGCAGCAAACCTGCTGCCCATGCTTGGTGCCCCCCATCCAAAACCCTAGCCGCCCCCATCCAACTCCCCCATGCGCCACCCCCTTTCCCCCCACTTGCGCCTCCCCTTCCCCTTCCTGCCCACCACTCCTAGCCGGCCCTAGGCGAGTTCCACCCCCACCCCTTACTTCCACGCCCCTCCTCTTCGCTGTCCTCGCCGTTGGGAAGCTCCGCGACGAGGAGATCTGGCGGATTCGGCGCGAGGAAGGAGATCGGGGGAACCGGGAGGAGAAGATTCGACGTTCGTTGTTCGTCGAGCGAAGCTATGGCTATGGGAAATCTTTGGGGATGGACTAGGTGCTGTGCTAGAGGAGGTTCTGGTGTTTTTAGATCGAAAGGAGGTGCTGCAATTGGATAGAATTGATGAAAACTAGAGATTGCATAGTGTTCTGTTTCGGGCAGATTGGGCGTCCGACCTAGGGTTTGAGTTTTTGCCCTTTTAGATTCAGAATTTGGTCGGCTACCTGTTGAGAAAGTTGTATATAATTTCAATACCTTTCAGTGGACACTAAGAACGCGTAATTCCGATCAGCCGTTTGAAAGTTATGGCTGTTTTACCGAACGTGTTCAAAACTGTGATGTGATTGGGATAGATCGGGTTGATCTGTAGATTAGGAAATTTTAGAGGCCGAATCAGCTTTTTCCTAATACTTAGAAAAAGCTAGAAAATTTCCTAAGATTCGAGAAAATGTACTCATTTGTCTGATTTGGAGTTGTTAAGCCCAAGATATGGCCTTCCGAAGGTTGTTGTCCCGTTGGACAGATTCTCTGTTTTGGGGAATTGGGAGTAGATCGTGAAGTCAGTTTAGCTAAGTGTTCTTGTGTGGTCTTGTGTGCATGTGGTTGAGTGTATTGAAACTTTGTTCAGGTGGTGTGACCCCGGGAGTGCCGTCGTCGTCTCGCCATGCCTTCTCACGAGGGTGAAGGCAAGTGTATTGTAGTTGTTGTGGCTTAGGGAGCCGTAATGTTTGATAATGAGATGTGTTACACATGTTTTATGATATGATGCCATGAATGACTCTTGCTTGCGACATGATGAAAATGGTTTATTATGAGGCTATGCAATGATTAATTGAATTTATGTGCAAGTTGTTTATGTTTATGACATATTTGCATACATGGCATGAGAACTGGTCGGGTCGGTGAGAAAGTCATAACTAGTCCGGTAAGGTCGGTGAGAAAGTTATGACTAATCCGGAGCACCATTGAGTAAGACCTACCTCGTGATTCCATCCACAGTTGTGAATGGAAGCGAGGAGTAGGCACCCTCCATCTACGGGATGGAAGGGGAAAGAGGGTGCACATCGACGGGTGTGCACTCGGTAATACCGTTATGTGCTTCGAGGAGACATGTGCATTGCATTGCATACATGATGATGATAATGAGATGTGTATGATGAGATTTGGACATGGTTATGATGTTGGATATGAAATTATGCCATGATTATGATTTTAAGTATGATATGTAGTGATATCAGTATTGAACTGTTCTTTTTGCTCCATTGCAATATGCTTGCTGAGTGATGAACTCACGCTTGTGTTTATGTTGTTTTTTTTAGGTTCCATGAAACCGGCATGCGGGAAAGGGGTTTAGCTACACTTCTACACATAGCTCCACACAAATTAGACAGTGTTATCATTTGGAGTCATGATAATAAAATTAGTGCCATGAAACTTGGAGAATTGCTTAGCTGTGTGATTGGTCTTATTATTTGATTCGTTTAGCTCATGAAGTGGTTGAATGCTTTATCCTGAATTTATATTGTTGCTATGACACCTGTTATTGCTGTTTTAGATGCTTTCCATTGTGATATATCTTGTGTTTTTCCTGTTGTTGCTCCGAACCATGGAGAAACAAAAGAGATGCTGCCAAAGTTTTCGGTTTTAACATTTGCACCTTTGTTGTAATTTATCTTTATTTGTGGTATTTAGATGTTGTTTAGTCTATGTTTGGTAACATTCAGGCATACTAGATGCCGGGGTGTTACAGTTGGTATGAGAGCGGGCTTCAGGTCCGTGGTGTATGAACTTAGTGTAATACCATAGGGTTAACTAAAATTTTGTTGTGGGATAACCTAGAAACATGGCTTAGGTTATAATTAAAATTTTGTCATAGGATAGCAACATTAAAATTTGTGCAAGTGGAATAACTAATTTAAAATTTGACACACTCTGATGCACAGTAGGAAAGGGTATGGGTATCGTTGCTTACACTTAAATGTTGTACTTAAGCCTTGTTGTTGAATGCTATATTTGATAAAGTATGCTGCTATGTGTATGAGATAATTGATTGAATTGTTCTTGTCATCGTGATAAAGTGGGGTTGTGGTGCCGAAGGGTTTTGGTCACCTTTTTGTTTGTAGTAAGGTTGTGGTTTGACGGTATGGCCGGTTAAAGCCATCACCGAAGAACTACTAACCCTTGTAGGGAAAGAGTGCTTACCTTTTCTGTCGCAGATTGGGTAGTTGATTGGAGTGAAATAGAAGAGTTAGTGGTAGATTCCTTCGGATGTTCTTTACCGTTCCAACGATCGGTTTGGTTGGTTTTCTTGGTTTTAGTTGATTGAAATCAAAAGAAAAGTGTTCGGGTGTTGGATTCTCGCGGATTGTTCCGTGGGCGGATTGTGGTTTTGTCTTCCTTGGTTGAAGACGAAGAAGAAGAGTTGTGTGTTGCGCGTCTTTTGGTCGCAATTTTTGTTTTGACACCCGGTTTTGTTGGTTCTTGTGGACTGTCTTGGGGAGGAAACTTGTGTGGTTGTTGTTATCCCTATCTAAGAAAAAGTGTTGGAGTTTCCCCTTGTGCAGACCTTGAGTTGGTGGAGCTAAGTTTGAATCTTTTATCGGAAAAAATTTAGTTGAACATTTGGTTTTCCCTGGTGCATCCTTCTTCCTTCTTGGAAGTATAGATCTTGAGATTTCTTGAAGAGTTTTGGGCTACCAAAGTTGGGAATTTGAGAGTTGAGCTCTCCTGCATTTCTGTTGGAGTTTTGTTTTTCTTCCTTGCCTAGAAAGGAGAAATTGTTTATCGGTGTTCGTTCTTGCTCTTGAGGTTTGGTTATCTTTAAAATTGAGTTGCGTCCTGTTTGTCAGGAGTACGTGACCCGTGAAGGTGTTTAGAAATTTTATGTCCGTACTATGTAGTATGTAACAATGTGGTTTACGGAATGACGTATTGCTAAGTTAATTTGTGAGTTGAATCAATTTAATGTGATTGTTATCTTTAGCTTGAGAATAAATAGACTACTAGTGTTGTAGTTTACTCTGTAGCGAGAATGATTAAACGTGTTAATGTACATGCTTAGAATCTGTTGCTTTGCTTTAAAGTGCTTATGACCCTCGATAATGGTTAAAGTTTTAAACCCTGATGCATAGTTAGAACATTAAGATGATGTAAACTACTGATATTGTTAAAGAAACCTTGCTGGTTGTTTAAAGATGTTATAATTTAACTTGTTAATAGAGAAATTTAATCGTGTTGGCTAGTGACCTTAACTTGGAAGTTGATTAGAGTTGCTATTTATGTTGTTGCAAACCATTAGTATATTTGGAAGTATGCATATGTGTTCCTATAATGCCAGTACCGATGTCAATTGGGAAAATATAGGTTTTGTTGTTGTTTTAAGAACATTGTGCTGGTCTAACTTATTAAATTTATTCTAATAGTTGGAGTATGTTGTGTAGTGACAATTTGTTATGACATATGGATAGAGTAACTAAAAACAATGCAGTTGTTTTTATGATTATGCCCATTTATTGATATTGATGACTTAGTAGTGGTGGTAATTGTGTAGATTACTTGTTGGAAACCATTGTTAAAATGGAGGTTATTATAACATGTTGTGATGGAGTGAACCATGGATAATTAACATGATGTAGAATTTTATCCTTAATGAATGTATGTCTTAAAATCATAGTTACAAACTTTGTCTTGTAGGGATAATATTTACATGTTGAGGTCATTTGTTAAGTGAATAAGTTTCGATTGTCGAGACGTTGACATATGGGTGGTATGAAAATTATAGGTTGATCATGATGAAAGATTTGTCGAAGTACTATGTTTCAAATTTAGAATAAGATGTATTATGATATGATGATCCGTGGGGATCATGTCGATGTAGTCTTGGTTGGGTGTCTTTTTGATAAGCATCATAAACTTTAATTAAAAGTGTTGGGAATGGTAACTAGAGAAAGAATTTGTTGTGTAAATTTTGTTAAATCCGGTTGGACCTTCTCAATGAGTAAGTAGTGAATTTTGAAGTCATTAATGGAAAGCATAGTGGAACACTAGCGATGGTTGTATCTATGCTAAGCTGGTGTTTAAAACCTTTTTGGATTGGTTTGGTTGTTTGCCAGTTTGGTTGAATGCTTTCGGGCAAGGTATTCCTTATATTGTGTTTCAAAGTTTCCCTAAAACTCGTAGATATTGGTGTCAATCTTTGGTTTTGGCTAATTTGTTTAGGTTGTGCTATGAGTATGGATTTAGACCCAGAAGTTTTTTGAGTGGATCGCGCTCCTTTGCGTTCACACTGTCTTCGGAATAAATTTTTTAAAGGAAGCAGATGGACGTAGTGGGTTGTGTTGGAAACTCTTGAGATTTAATTTGTAACTCTATTTGACTGGAGTTGGACTTATTTGGAAAGTTTGTGTGGTGTTTGCGAGTGCTTCAAAAGGTGGATTTTATGAATGTTTCATAAGTGATTCGGGTTGGTGAAGTGTTCTCTTTTGAGAATGAGTCTCCCTTTTCTCCTTGAGAATTGATGTTCTCTTCCAAAATGTTGATTTTGGTTAAAACACGATGCTTTACAAATTTAGCTTTCAATTGTTGGTGGGTTATGTATGACGTGGTGTTTTCCTATTATTGGTGCTCCCGTCATAGTTTATACGAATTAGCGCAATCATCGATGTTATATGTGTTTAATCATGTGATACCGAGGGACAAGCGTTTGGTAAATGACTTTTCGGTATTGTTGTTACATGATGAATGAATGATGAAAAAGAAACATGACCTCGTTTATAGAGATGTAATCATATTAGAGTCGTTGAGCCAGGTCGGTGAGAAAGTCATATATGGATATATGACTAATTCGGAGTGCTCTTCAAAAGTGTGCATTCTTGTCATGAATCGAGATTTCCATGTCTTCCTGGTATGAAAAGAAAGAATGAATAAATTGGGGTATTTTGGCTATGGTGTAAGAGATTTGAGTTTTCTTTATGATTTGGCTTGGAAAAATAAAATGGGTGCTCTTTGGATGTTGTCGAATTCTTTCCAAAGTGGTTTTTAGTGCTTTGGGGTTCGAGTTGTGGTATGTGGATCAATGGGGTTCATGGTTTATGGTTGAGCTCACTCATTGATTGTACTCTTCGTCCTGGTCCTTTGAGTGGAAGGATGTGAGGGCGAGACCTTCTTAGTAAGAGAAATCTGGTGTGGCTAGTAGTTGATCGTAAATAGTTAAAAAAAGAGAATGAGGAGTAAAGAAAGGTTGTGTATGACTCAATGCAACCATTCTTGGAGAATTGTCGTTGAGGTGTTCCTCGATAGGGCTGATTACATTATTAGTAGACCTCTTGGTGGTTGCTAGTAATTGCTTTTTCTTTTCGAAGTGTATGGGATCTTTTTGTCGCTGGGCTGTGAGCGAGCTGTGTCAACCGAAGTAGAATGTTCGGTTGTTTTTGTTGTGCGGGTTTTAGGACCTTGGTTATAAAGTAGGTTTTTCCTTCCAATGGTAATGGTGTGTATTGGTTTTTTTTGTCAAAAGATCAAGCTTTTGCAAGGTCTCAACGCCGATTGTTCTAGCAGTTGGTAGTCTTGGAGTGTTGTGTCTCACTTGGTTCGCGTCACCTTGAATATGATGAACCACAGTAGAGAGATTGAGGTGTGAAAACACTTTTGTGCGTGGGAGCTGAAGAGGGTTCTAGAGGTTGGAGCCGTGCTCTTCTGGTGAGTTGTCGGAACCCTCCCTTTTATGGCATGGAATACCAAGAGGGATTCCTATGTGCAAACAGTACTAGTCCCATGATCAGTGGCTAGCACGCACATTTACAACATTGTCATCACATCCATACAAGTTCACATTTCATTAATAGAAATAAAGTTTTACAATCATGGCCTATTGGCCGAATTCAAGAGTTTGCAGCGGAAGATATATTGCTTGGCAGTATGCCTTCTACCCAAAATACCACAGGCAACTGACAAGGGTAAACCTTAGAAAGACTCGTTAGCAAAGTCCCCGTATTCTGCGTCCGGATCGGAGTACTTATTCTCTTCATTCTCTGAATATCAACAATAGCAAGGTTGAGTACACGTATGTACTCGCAAGACTTGTAGTGTATCACAAATGTATATAGTAAATGCAGGCTATGTCATGGGTAAGCTACTAAGTTATTTTGCATAAAGCCGAATTGAATTGTAAATACAGAATAATAGATTGTAAGCGAAATTTGTAAAGCAATTGACAGATATGTAAATAAAAGTATAAGTAGAGTAGTAACAATCTCACAATCCTCCATGATTGTGAGTAACGTACTGTCCATTCCCATACCATTGACATCAACATCTTCTATTGCCCACAACACTTTTGACATGATTCTTTCCAACTACCATTAAGTTCCATCCATTTTATAAAAGTACCAAAACTCTAACTAGTGTCAGTGCACCAAGATTCCCATAACCGTGGGAACGGCTTTTCGAAAAGTTTAGACTCTGCAGAGTTGTACAACTTTACCCACAAGGAATGATCGGCTCTTTGTGCATTGCAAATTAACACACTTCCTTTGGTGTGCCGCAGAGTGATCATACACAACCGTTACATTATTTAATCCTGACTTTACACTAGCCCGGTGCCGACAAACCCTTACTATGGCAGGAGAAATGAAAGTTAGCAGGGATCATTTAGAAATCAAGGTAACCCATTTCCCCCCATAGCAAGGCGTACACTGTTGCATTGGTATGTGTCTAACCCACACCCGCGTGTGGACAACCCTACGGGAAATTCTCGCAAGAACAACCCGTGCTACTATGGCCTTCCAAAGTGTAAAGCCAGTTTTAAACAACTTAATAGGTTGAGGCTATGTGACACCACGGAGTGTCATAACTTTATTTTACGTGCTTGATATGGTTAAAAACAGTATGAAATGTGGAATTAAGGTTAAAACTATAGGTTATGGAGGTTAATAGCTTTTCCGGGCCGTTTCCGGGCCGTTTTCGGGGTTTTGGGCCTTCCCGGGGGAGTTTTGGGCCTTGGTGGGCTTTGGTGGGATGGATTAGGTCTCCGTAACGGACTAGAATTGGGTGTGGGGGCTGGTAAAAGGGGTTTCCCTGCCCCTTTGGGGCGGCCACCCTACTGCCTTTGCGCCCCTTGAGGCCTTGGTGCGCCCCCCTCACCTCCCCCCACTTGCCAAGCCCTAGCCGCCCCTTCCCTTTGAGCCTTGCGCCTCCCCCTTGCTCTCCTCCAGTGCCCCACCTCTCCACCACCTCTCCTCCACCCCCTTGCTGCCCTAGGGTGGTCTCCACACCTCTGCACCTTGTGGATCCATCCGTTGGAGCGAGGAGCGAGGAGCGTGGAGCGAGGAGCGATCCGCGAGGAGATCTATTGGAGATTCGTTCGTTGGGCAAAGGTATGATCATGGGGATCCTTGGGTTTGATCTAGGTACTGTTCTTAGGGTGTTTATGAAGTTTTTAGATCAATTGGTGGTGCTGGGTTGGAGTTCTTTGGGTTAGATCTAGACGTTGCCACGTTTCTGTTTTCGGGCAGATTGAGCAGTCGGGCTAGGGTTCGAGTTTTTGTCGATTTAGAATCCGAATCTGTCCATACGGACTTAAAAGAAGTTGTAGATAATTTAATTATCTTTCCGTGGACATAAAGTACGTTAAAATCCGATCAGCCGTTTGAAAGTTATGGCCGTTTTACCGAGCGTGTTAAAATCTGTGACGCAATTAGAACAGATCGTAGTAATATGTAGATTAAACAATTTTAGAGTCCGAATCAGTCTTTCCGTATAACTAGAAAAAGGTAGGAAATTTCCTAAGCTTCGCGATGGTGTACTCGTTTAATTGATTTGGAGTCCCAGAACTCAAGTTATGGCCTTTGCAAGGCTGCTGTCCCGCCGGGACAGAACCTCTGTTTTAGGTTTTGCGAGTAGCGGGCAATGTCGGGTGAGATGGGGATTTGTGTACTGTTTTGTGGGCATTATTGAGAGTATGTGTGACACTACGGTATGGTGTGATATTATAGAATGTGAAATTAGAGAATAAAACCTTTCGGCTTGAGGTTTACTCGCGTTTTTGGGCCGTTTGAAGTGATGTGTCACCACGGAGTGTCGTAACCTTTTAAATGGTGCATGTTAAGGTCAAAACTTTATGAAATATGGTATGGAAGGTTAAAACCATAAGGTATGGAGGTTAATAACGTTTCCGGGCCGTTTTCGGGGTTTTGGGCCTTCCCGGGGGAGTTTGGGCCTTAAGTGGGCTTTGGTGGGATGGAGTAGGTCTCCGTAACGGACTAGGATTGGGTGTGGGGGCTGGTAAAAGGGCTCCCCACCAGCCCTTGGACGTTCACCCCTGCCCCTTGTGCGCCCTTCCCCCCACTTGCCCTTTTCCTAGCCGCCTCCCTCCTCCCTTGGCCGTGCGCCTCCCCCTCCCTTTGCCCCATTGCTCCCCAACTCTCCACCACCTCTCCTCCACCCCCTTGCTGCCCTAGGGTGGTCTCCACACCTCTGCACCTTGTGGATCCATCCGTTGGAGCGAGGAGCGAGGAGCGTGGAGCGAGGAGCGATCCGCGAGGAGATCTATTGGAGATTCGTTCGTTGGGCAAAGGTATGATCATGGGGATCCTTGGGTTTGATCTAGGTACTGTTCTTAGGGTGTTTATGAAGTTTTTAGATCAATTGGTGGTGCTGGGTTGGAGTTCTTTGGGTTAGATCTAGACGTTGCCACGTTTCTGTTTTCGGGCAGATTGAGCAGTCGGGCTAGGGTTCGAGTTTTCATCGATTTAGAATCCGAATCTGTCCGTACGGACTTAAAAGAAGTTGTAGATAATTTAATTATATTTCCGTGGACATAAAGCACGTTAAAATCCGATCAGCCGTTTGAAAGTTATGGCCGTTTTACCGAGCGTGTTAAAATCTGTGACGCGATTGGAACAGATCGTAGTAATCTGTAGATTAAACGACTTTAGAGTCCGAATCAGTCTTTCCTTATAACTAGAGAAAGTTGGGACATTTCCTAAGCTACGCGAGGATGTACTCGTTTAATTGATTCGGAGTCCCAGAACTCAAGTTATGCTTTTTGCAAGGCTGCTGTCCCGTCGGGACAGAACCTCTGTTTTTAGGTTTTGCGAGTAGTGGGCAATGTCGGGTTAGATGGGGTTTTGCGTACTATTTTGTGGGCATGATTGTGAGTGTGTGGTGCCTATGTGCAGGTGGTGTGACACCGGGAGTGCCCTCGACTTCCCGCCAATCCGTCGCCGCGGTTGAGGCAAGTGTGTTGTAATGAATAGCGGAATTGTAGGTTGCTTGTGGAGATTAGATGAAAGATTGAATACTTGCTATGATCACTTTCCATGCTTGCTGTTTTCCAATGATATAATGAGTGTGAATATCATGATATGATGCTATGTGTCTTTATTTATCATGATTCGATGCCATGTGTTTATGTGTACTATGACATGATGCCAAATGTTTATGTACAAATGAGATATGATAATTGGCATAGTTGCATGCATGTCATGAGATGGGGCGAGGGCGGTGAGAAAGTCATAACTAGTCCGGGGAAGGTCGGTGAGAAAGTTATGACTAGTCCGGAACGCCATTGAGTAAGACCTACATCGTGATTCCATCCACGTGGTGAATGGAAGCGGAGTAGGCACCCTCCATCTTCGGGATGGAAGGGGGAAAAGGGTGCACACCGACGGGTGTGTACTCAACCATACCGGTATGAGTTTCCAAGGAGATATGAGCATATGAGCATTGCATTGCATTACATGCATATTGATGATGATATTATTAAGTGTTCATGATTGAGATGATATACATGATGGGAGATGTTTGTGCCATGTTATTGTTCTTGTTGTCCATTACAATATGCTTGCTGAGTTTCGAACTCACGCTTGTGTTTTATGTTGTTTTTAGGTACTTTGAGATCGGCATGCGGGACAAAGGGGTTTAGCTACACTTCTACACGTAGCTCCACCATCATAGTCTATACTTAATCACTTGGAGACATGATATTAAGAGTTGTGCCATAAACTTAATGTATGGTTTAATTTAGCATGCTCGTGATCCCTTATTTGCTTCGTTATAGCTTATGAAGTGGTTGAGCGTGGTAGTATTGGCGTAATTTGATGATATGTCCATTTATGTTGATGTTTTAGATGTCGTGTGCTATGATATATCTTGCCATGTTTTTGATATTGTGTTAGTTCATGGAAAAACAAAGGAGATGCTGCCGAAATATCGGTTTTTAGCATACGTACCTTTGCTGGAATTTATGTTCAAATGTGGTCTTTAGACGTTGTGTAGCTTATGTTTGGTAGCATTCGGGCATATTAAATGCCGGGGTGTTACAGTATGTGATGCCGTTGTGCAGGTGGTGTGACCCCGGGGGTGCCCTCTACTTCCCACAATCCCGTCGCCCACGGTTGAGGCAAGTGTGTTGTAATGAATAGCGGAATTGTAGGTTGCTTGTGGAGATTAGATGAAAGATTGATTACTTGCTATGATCACTTGCCATGCTTGCTGTTTTCCAATGATATATGGAGTATGATTATCATGATTCGATGCCATGTGTTAATATTTGTCATGATGAGATGCCATATGTTTATGTACATGTGAAATATGATAATTGGCATAGTTGCATGCATGACATGAGATAGGGCGAGGGCGGTGAGAAAGTCATAACTAGTCCGGCAAGGTCGGTGAGAAAGTTATGACTAGTCCGGAACGCCATTGAGTAAGACCTACATCGTGATTCCATCCACGTGGTGAATGGAAGCGATGAGTAGGCACCCTCCATCTTCGGGATGGAGGGGGGAAAAGGGTGCACACCGACGGGTGTGTACTCAACCATACCGGTATGAGTTTCCAAGGAGACATGAGCATTGCATTACATCTCATACATATTGATGATGACAATGTTAAGTGTTTATGAATAAGATGATTTACATGAAGGGAGATGCTATTGCCATATTGTTGTTCTTGTTGTCCATTGCAATATGCTTGCTGAGTTTCGAACTCACGCTTGTGTTTTTTCTTATTGTTTTAGGTACCATGAGAACGGCATGCGGGAAAAGGGAATAGACACACGCCCACACGTTGCTTCACCTTAATGTTTCCCCAAGTCAATTCTTTTAGATTGATAATAAATTGCGTGTGATGGTCATTAAATTAAGGCTTAGCTTGGTTAATGAGAGTTTTATTGTTCGCTTTGACACTTGGAACTTTAAGTGCTAAATGTTAGTCTTTTATTGTCGTTAAGACTCTATTTATTGCTGTTTTAGATGTTTCCCTTATTGCCATATAATGCTATATCGTTGTTGCTCCTTAAATTCATGATAAAACAAAGGAGGTGCTGCCGAAATCTCGGTTTTTAGCCTATGCGCCTTTGCTGGAATTTTATGTGAAATATGATATTTGGATGTTGTTTAGCTTATGTTTGGTAGCATTCGGGCATATTAAATGCCGGGTGTTACTGATTGGTATCGAGCTGGTCAGAGGTCCTTGGAATAAGTATTTTAGTGTTATACCTTAAGTTGCAACTAAAATATGATGTGGAATAACTTAGAAACATGGCTTAGGTTCTAACTAAAACTTTGTTATAGGATAGCAACATTAAAACTTGCAAAAGTGGTATAACTAATCTAAAATTTGACACACTTGGTTGCACAAGAGGATGGGGTCTTGGTTCATTATTGCATTGCGCTTAATTATTTGATGAAGACTATGCTATGATGATGTTTGATCTATGTTCTTGGTTGTGTGATGTTGTGTTTATGTTTTTGTGTTTGGATGGTTGTCTGTCTCAAGCGACCATGCCGAGGGGTAGAGGCCGTGGACGCCGAGGTCGTGGAGGCCAGGGGCGAGGCTCCCAGGAGTTGAGGAGTCATTCTTGAGGGTAGCGTTCGCTCAATGCTCGTGGACCAGCTCGGGAGGAGCTTCCAGCCTGATCGGGCGGGGTGCACGCCGCCAATGATGAGTTAGTTCAGGCTCTGCAGAGGGACATTCAGAGGCTGCGCCAAAGCAGCCATGGGCAGCCCCCGCTGTGGTGCCTCCCCTGCAAAGGGGCCCCAGCTTGTTGCCTGCTGCCACGAGCCGAGGATGAGTCTCCGAGAGTGGATGACCCTCCATCTTGACACTTTTGACGGAGCGGGCACGCCGATCCAGTCCGCAGATTGGCTGCGGTACATGGAAAGGCAGTTTGAGGTCCTAGAATTGACCTCGGTCCAGAGGGCTCGCTTTGTGGCCTTTCAGCTGAAAGGCCAAGCTGATATCTGGTGGGAAGGGGTTCTGGCTGCTAGAACCCCTGATCTTGGTCCAGTCACCTGGGAGGACTTGGCACGGCGAGTTCAGGGGAGTGGTCGATTCAGTCTAGAAACTAACGGAGATGGCTAGCACCGGAGGTGGGCGGCGGCGGCCATGGCGGTGAGGTGCGGTGGTGGTAGGGCGGCGTCGAAGGTCAATTAGGTGGTCAGTGAGCATCTCCGTGCTATGGGGAGTCCACTATGGTACCTGGATTTGGCAGTGGATGGTCGGAGGAGCTCGGCACCGTGCGCCGGAAGTGAGGGAGAAGGGCAGCTGTGGCGGTGGCGCCCCGGTGGCGTTGAAGCACGAGAGAGCAGCCGGTGAGCATGAGGGGCCCAAGTAGGTCCTATCCCAATCACTCACTGTGACGGAGGAGGCCCGAGGTGGTGCGGCACCATGCGCCGGTCGTGGGGAAGAAAGCGCCCAATGCGGCGGAGCTTCAAGCAGTGGATGCTGCAACCGGGGTGATGGACAACTTCAGAGAGCTATAGACGAGCATTGGACGATTTTAATTGAAGAATTACTCACTGGGTTGCTCCAATTGAGTGTTGGCCCGAACTCGAACCTCTGTGCCAATGGCGGCAAGGGAGGTGAATGGGGAGGTCGCTCGGTAGTAGAGGGGCAGTAGAGGGCGCGGGGAGCTCGGGCATGCTCAAGGCTTACTTAAGTAGGCGATGGAGGTGGAGGAGCTGTGTGCCAACGCAGGCTCGATCGGTGCCACGGAGAAAGGACAACGATGGCAGTGGCACTCGGCTGGATTTACGCACACGCAAGCTGAAGCTAAGCCTTTGGTGCGGCAGAGGACGTAGGAGAGTAGGAGCTAGGAGGGGTGATCATGCCTACGAATTTGATGGCTCAATGGTCGAGTTCCAAGGGCATGGCAGTGAGGAGTCAAGGTCGCGGCAGGGGTTCGGCGATGGAGCTCGTCCAGGAGGAAACGGCCAAGGTGACAGAGAAAAGAGGAGGGGATTGGTCGCCATGGCAAGGTCCAGCTGCGACGTGGCAAAGGTCACCTGAGGCGCGGCACAGACGAAGACCGGGCTGCTATCATGGCAAGGAAAACCGGGGGCGAGGCGCTGCCATGGAAGAGAAATAGGGGCGCTGGATTTCTTCGGTTGCCCATGCGCGAGGAAGCAGAGAAGGAAAGAAGGAAGAGAGGAGGAAACTGGCCTGCTGACAGTGGGCCATGGGTCCATACGGCAGTGAGGGTGAGGGAAGAGGGAAAAACGGTGATGCACGGCGCTTCCTTCAGAGTTTAGGCATCGGTTCCACTGCACCGTGCCGGGTAAAACTGACAAAAGCTCCCTTGCTCTGGTTGGTTCAGTGAGCTGTCGAGCTCAGGCATTTTATTGGTACCAAGGAGTTTGAATAATGCTAGGTTTGTTAGCTCTTAGCTCTTGTCATTTCATTTACTCTGGTTGGCATAATGATCCATTAAGCTCCAACAACAGAATTGTCCAATAGGTATTCTTCTGAAGACTTGTGTTGAACGATTTGGAAGTTCTGAAATTCTTTTGATGATAATGCATTTGGCCTTGCTCTGCCGTTTCAAGCATCGGACATAACCAATTAGTTAGAATACTGCTTGAGTTCATAGGTCTTTGAATGATATTTTGGTTGCAATAGATCTCGTTAAAATTGGTGAGGAAATAATTAAGTTTGGAAATGTCTGAATTAGTCACTTGATGGTTGAAGTACTGAGCTATCCAATTCACAAAGTTGGGTAATTCCGAAAACTTTTGGGGTGACAGACTTTTAACCAAAATTTCGAACGTTTTAGATCATGCTCAAATTGGTGATGGGATGCTTAGTCTTGGAATTATCTCAAGTGAGCAACTTCATTAGACTAATGAAGTTTCAAATGCTTTACTGTTTGTCTTGCTCCAATTAGCGATGCAATTGATCATGCTCAGGTTCAGCGACGAAATGCTTAATGAGGAAATAAATTTTTTGTAAAGACGGATTTTCTAAGTATCCAAAATGACATTGAAACTTTTATCATATTGTCTCATAATTATATCTATTCCAAAATAAAAGTTTAGAGCCAAAATACTTATATTTATTTTATACAATAAATCAAATTGAAGAAGGCTCAAATTAATCAAAACTGTTTTTGACTTTTCGTAAGCAACAAATCATTTTAAATTCTTTTTGAAAATTTATAGAATTGATATAAAGGTAATGTAGGAAATACATTTTTTTTTGACCTTATGCTAAATTTATTTTTGATAAACAAGGTTAAGATTCCATTTGCAAATAGAATAGAAGGTTTTTCTTGTGCGACAAAGTTCAAAGAAGTTCACAAAATACTAAATTAAAATTTTTAATTTATTTTTACTTTCTTTTATTTTGAGGATGTTACATGAGTAGCATCGGTTAAAGTGATCGGGCACTTTAGTGCTAAGGAATGTATAGAATGAGGAGTGTGAGACCGTTTTCTTCGTTGTCTGTTTGGGATTTTATCCTGTTGCTTGGGACGTTCGGAGTCCTGGTGCAGTGCTTTGTGTTTCAATGTCGAGTAAGTCTCTAGCAAGTTTTGAATGTGAGTTATCGTTAGAGCCGTTGGTCTTCGAACCTAAGCGTCTTGTCATCGAGTCTCGATCAGTGTAATTCCAGTGGTTTTAGTTAGTGAGAGAAGTGACCTAGGAATTTGAAGTCTCGCGTGCACGAACGATACCCAGAGCTATTTGCCTCAGGTATGAAATGTGAAACCTAGCTATCTTTTGTTTCGCTTGGTTGCGTAGTGGTGTGTCACGGATTTGGGGTCGAATCTTGTTTAAAGGGGGGGGGAGAATGTGACACTACGGAATGATGGTATGAGTCATTTTCGATGTCGGCATTAAGGTACGACTTTGGTGTCATGTTTTGGGGTCTTTTTCGTGAGTTTGGGCCTTTCCGGGGGAGAATTTGGGTTTTCGGGGGAGCTTGGGCCTTGGGGAACTGTTTTGGGCCGAAGGTAGGGGGAGTTTAAGCCCATGAGGAGGTGGAATTGGGCAGCAAACCTGCTGCCCATGCTTGGTGCGCCCCCCCATCCAAAACCCTAGCCGCCCCCTCCAACTCCCCCATGCGCCACCCCCTTTCCCCCCACTTGCGCCTCCCCTTCCCCTTCCTCCCCACCACTCCTAGCCAGCCCTAGGCAAGTTCCACCCCCACCCCTTACTGCCATGCCCCTCCGGTGGATTTGGAGCGAGGAAGGAGATCGCGCGAAGAGGGAGGAGATCCGTTGGTTCTTCGTTCGTCGGGCGAAGATATGGCCACGAGAATCCTTGGGGTTGGTCTAGGTACTGTTCTAAGGATTGATATCATGTTTTTAGATCTGTTGGTGGTGCTGTAATTGGGTAGATTAGATGAAATCTAGAGTTTGCCACGTTCTCTGTTTCGGGCAGAATGAGCAGTCGACCTAGGGTTTGAGATTTCGCCAATTTAGATTCAGAATTTGGTCAGCCTCCTGTTGAGGAAGTTGTAGGTAATTTCAATACCTTTCAGTGGACATAAAGAACGTCCAATTCTGCCCAGCCGTTTGAAAGTTATGCTCGTTTTACCAAACGTGTTAAAAACTGTGACGAGATTGGAACATGTCACGGTATTCTGTAGATTAAACCACTTTAGATGCAGAATCTGTAACACCCCGGCATCTAGCATGCCCGAATGCAACCAAACATAGGCTAATCAACACCTAATTACCACAAATAAAGATAAATTACAGCAAAGGTATAAATGCTAAAACTGAAAATTTCGGCAGCATCTCCTTCGTTTTACCATGATTTGAAGTAACAACAATATTAACATATCAAGATAGCATAATGAACGATAGCAATAACATGACAATAAGGAATTTTAGCCATCATTCAACTAAGGATATAAGCCTATCCATCACATGTCAAATATGGACTAATCATTTACTCATGACGGCCAACGAATCACCAAAACCACAATTTAGTTCAATGAATTAACCATCACAAATTAAAGGAAGGAACATGTCAATGTTTAATTGTGTGATGCTAAGTGATGACGTGTGACTAGCTCCCTTTCCCACATGCCGGTTTTATGGTACCTAAAAACATCATAAAATACAAGCGTGAGTTCATCACTCAGCAAAGTGTATTGCAATGGAATAGAACAACAACATTATTCAATAGCATCAATATCACATACCATAACACATCATCATAATCATCTCATAGGTCATCTTCATAAACATCCCATAATCATTCTCATCATGTATGCAATGCAATGCGATGCACATGTCTCCTCGACGCAAATACTGGTATTGCCGAGTGCACACCCGTCGGCGTGCACCCTTGTCCCCCTTCCATCCCGTAGATGGAGGGTGCCTACTCCTCGCTTCCACTCACCACGTGGGTGGAATCACGAGGTAGGTCTTACATCCATGGCGCTCCGGATTAGTCATAACTTTCTCACCGACCTTACCGGACTAGTTATGACGTTTTCACCGACCAGGCCAGTTTTCATGCCATGTATGCAACATATGCCATAATCATAAACCATTAATGATTGCATAGCATCTTAACATACCATTTTTATCATATCATGTACAACCACTAAGCATGGCAAGATAGCATAACATGGAAACAATTTGCATCTAATCAAGACATGCAAGCAAACCACATGCTACCCATTCCAATACACTTGCCTTCAACCTCGGGCGACGGATTGCAGAGAGGATGAGGGCACTCCCAGGGTCACACCACCTGCACAAACATACCACACACTCAATTCGTGCCCCCAAAACAGTACGAGATAGCTCAACTTCCCCGATTTTGCAAACTACTCCCAAAACCGAAAAACAAAGACTCTATCCCAACGGGACAGCAGCCTTCGGAACGCCATAACTTGAGCTTAAGAACTCCAACTCAAGTAAACGAATACACCATCGCGAAGCTTACGAAATTTTCTAACTTTTTCTAAGTATTGGGAAAAGCTAATTCGGCCTCTAAAATTGTTTAATCTACATAATACCGTGATATGTTCCAATCACATCATAATTTTGAACACGCTCGGTAAAACAGCCATAACTTTCAAACGGCTGATCGGAATTAAGCATTCTTTATGTCCACTGAAAGGTATCGAAGTTATCTACAACTTCTTTAACAGGCGGCTGACCAAATTCCGCAACTAAAATTGCGTGCAGCTAACCCTAGTTTGGCTGCACAATCTGCCCGAAAACAGAGAACATGCAACTCTAGTTTTCTCCCAAATCTACCCAATCGCAGCACCACCACTTGATCTAAAAGCATGAATTCAAACCCTAGAACATTACCTAGACCATCCCCAAGGATCACCCATACCATACCTTCGCCCGACGAACACCGAATCATCTCCTCCCGATCTCCCCGATCGTCTTCCTCGCGCCGGAACCGCCGGATCTCCTCGTCGCGGGGCTTCCCGATGGAGAGATCAATGGAATGGTAAGGTGGGGGTCTCCTCTAGGGCAGCAAGGGGACGGTGAGGGGAGGGGAGGGGTGGTGGCGCCATGGGGGAAAGGAGATAGGGGTGGCGGCTAGGAGGTGGGACGGGTGGAGTGGAGCAGGAAATTGGGGGGTGGCTAGGGTTAGCCACCCTTGGGGCGCATGGGGAGGGGCAGCAGGGCTGCTTCCCCAAGCCACCTCCTTATGGGCTTAAAACTCCCCCACCTTTGGCCCAAGTTAGACCCCCCAAGGCCCAGACTCCCCCGGAAGCCCAAATTCTCCTCCAGAAAGCCCAAATTCTCCCCCGAAAGGGCTCAAACTCACGGAAAAAGGCCCAAAGACATGACACCAAAGTTGTTCCTTAATGCCGACATCGAAAATGACTCAAACCGTCATTTCGTAGTGTCACAGAATCAGTTGTTCCGTATACTTAGAAAAAGTTAGGAAATTTCCTAAGCTACGCGAGGATGTATTCGTTTAATCGATTCGGAGTCCTAGATCTAAAGCTATGATAGTTTGAAGTCTGCTGTCCCAGGGGGGACAGATTCGCTATTTTGGGTTTTGCAAGTAGTTTGCGAAGTCGGGGTAGAAGAGTGTTTGCGTACTGTTTTGGGGGCACGTTTTGAGTATGTGGTATGTTTGTGCAGGTGATGTGACCCCGGGAGTGCCCTCATCCTCTCGCCAATCCGTCGCCCGAGGTTAAGGCAAGTGCATTGGAATGGGTATCGTTTAGATTGTTGCTAGACTTGATTGGATACAACTTGCTTTATGATATGATGCTAAGATTAATGTTTGCCTATGACATGATGAACATGATTTCATATTGATTATGAATGTGTGGTATTAAATGTTTATGCCAATATTTACATGTTTATGTCATATGTGCATTCATAATGGAAGAGGCGTCCCATGCTGATGCGGACCTCTGTGTTCACACGTAGTGAACATGAAAGACCTACCTCGTAGTCCCATCCACGGGTGTGCATGGGAACGAGTCAGTAAGAGTAGGCACCCTCCATCTACGGGATGGAAGGGGAAGGGGGTGCACGCCAACGGGTGTGCACTCGGCAATACCGGTATGTGCTTCGTGGAGATATGAGCATTTGCATTGCATACATGATGATGATGAAATGAGTACAATGACGATGAGACATGAGAATGATATGGAATTCATGGTATTGATCATGGTATTTAGTGATGATAACATTAAACTGTTTTTATGGTCCATTGCAATGTACTTGTTGAGTGATTAACTCACGCTTGTGTTTTATGTTGTTTTTAGGTACCATGACACCGACATGTGGGAAGGGGCAATAGCTACACATTTTCACGTAGTTCCAGCCACAGTTATCATTTTTCAGACATGATCATAATAAGTGCCATGAACTTGGTGAATGGAATAATTTAGTGTGCTTGTGATCCTTATTTGCTTAGCTATAGATTATGGAGTGGTTGGATTTGGTTTTATTGGCTTATGATGATGCTTTATCCATTATATATTGCTGCTTTAGTTGTCTTATGTTATGATATATCTTGCCATGATACTGTTATTGTTTCAATTCATGTTAAAACAAAGGAGATGCTGCCAAAATTTCGGTTTTTAACATTTGTTCCTTCGCTGTATTTTGTCTTTATTTATGGTATTTAGGTGATGTTTAGTCTAAGTTTGGTAGCATTCAGGCATACTAGATGCCGGGGTGTTACATTTTCCCTTCAGTTTGACAGTTCTCAAGTTCCGACCATCTCAGTCGGCTTCTATCTGTATCGAGCCGATTGTTATCTGCAGCATTTCGTCTCCGTTAGCGCTCGACCGAACATCGGCTTGCCATGTCGGCTTAGTGTCCTCGTTCATGGGCTCCTTCCCTTTGCGGGAGCACTGGACCATGTTGATGGGAAAAGGATCCACATCCACTTGCATGGTCGGCTCTTCCGCAAACTTTAGTCATCCATCCTCGATAGCCGACTGTACCTACTGACGGAAAATATTACAATCGTTAGTATTATGTGAAAATGAATGATGCCATTTACAATATCTCCATTTTTTGATCTCGTCAGCCGACGGGATGACATGCCCTTCTGGTAATCGTATCAGCTATTCCTGTAGCAGCAAATCAAATATTCGATCACATTTGGACGCATCAAAGGCGTATTTAACTTCCGACTTATTTTTGGTCGGTTTGAGCCACGAGCAGAAGAGTGATTTTTTAGGACCCTTCATCCACTCGGCTATGTGTACGTCGGCTTCATCGTCTTCAAAGGTTTCGCTGGAGCTATAGTCGACCATGTTCACGTTGGCCTATTCATTTCCATTCACCTTAAACCTATCTTTAAATCCTTTACTATTAGAATATCGGCTTTCTTGTGCCGATACCCGATGAAGCAGATGGCCTAAATCGGAGAATTCTTGACCTACAAACTTCTCCTTGAGTGGTGGGATCAATCTTTGGAACGCCAAATCGGCTAATTGGTCATCAGGTAGCGTGACACTGATGCACCAATTTCGTACGTCCCTAAATCTTCGAATGTAATCAGAGACTGATTCGCTGAATTTCTATCGAACCGCACTTTGATCTGAAATTGTAAGCTTAGGACTACCGGAAAAGAAATACTCGTGAAATCGGCTTTCCAAATCGTTCCAAAAGTGGACCAAATTTGGGGGTAAATTAGTGAACCATGTGAAAGCGGTTCCTGACAGGGATAATGGGAAAAGCCTAATTTTTAACCCGTTGGACTGGGTAGCTTCGTCGCATTGAGCAATGAATCGTCCGATGTGATCAAGAGTGGTGATAGAATCATCTCCCGAAAATTTAACGAAATCAGGGATCTTGTAATTGTGTGGATAGGCCATCCAATCTATGTAATCTGGGTATGGATTTCTATAGCCGATGCTATTTCCCTTGGGTTGTAAGCCAAATTGGTCTCTTAATACGACAGAAATTTGATCGGCCCAATTAACGCCAACGGCTAACATGGCGTTGGGATTCTGCCCATTGGGGTAGCTAGTATCCTGCCCCCCGAGTGCCAGCTCAGGTCACTGGCTGAATCGAACCGACGGGGCATTAGGGTTTTGCCAATTGTGTAAATTAGCATGCTGCCCCCCGAGTGCAAACTCGGGTTGTCGGCTAGACCAGTCTGGCTAATGTTGAGGTGGTTGGCTGTATTCTTCTCTCTTAATGCTTGGTAGTTCGGGTACAGGAGTAAAGGGTTCAGTGTAAGTGACTACCTTATGTGGGATCAGATTTCGTGGGACCTGATCTATCCTGTTCGACCGGGGGGCCTACTGGACGAAAGGGCTTACTAAGGCGACCGACGGCATATAGGCCATGGTGCACAGTTTTACCGTATCTGTGTATGCGTGGTATTGCGTAATTCTGCCTATATGGGCACTAGGTGTCAACACAGTAGGCTGGGTTGGCATTAGTGAAGGAATTGGTGCCGATCCTCTTACCGTGCTGGCATTTTGCGCTAGTGAGTAAACGGGATATGTTGGGAGTGGCTGTAATGGGTCGAGTAGGCTTCCAGTTGAGGCCAACTCCTGAGCAATCATCTTGAAGCAATTTTCAATCACCGGCTTTAAAGTTGTGACCAAAGCCGATGACTAGTTAATTAACACGTGATGCACAGATTGCTCAATCATAACAGACAACTCGGCTTGAGCTGGCATGTATCGGCTTACCAGGTTGGATGTGGTACCATCATCACCGATGGGGTTGAGCGTTGGGAGCGCAGTCTTTTGTGTGATGCCTCGTCGAGTCTTCTGATAGCATCCTAGCATCATCTCCTCCAGCGTGGCTTTTCGATCTTTGATCTCTTTCCGCTGTTCCGGCGTCAAATCGGCCAATTTAGGCGTGATTATTGCGTCGGGACTGATATCGATGGTAGCTGTAGTTTTCCCAAATGATGTCATGTTGTTTTTCTGGTACCACCGGGCATGCCAAAAGTGTGTTGACGCTAAAAACTTGAAGTAGGATTTTCAACTTCAAAACACCAGTTGAACACCTGGTTCAAGCGTGCCAATCGATTTGACCTGCAATCGATAAGGTAAAAACCGTGAAATCAATCGAAGCCGATATAGAGCGACTATCAGCGTAACTCCGATCGGTTATAAACCGATAAGGACGTAACTATATTAGCCGATTAAGACTAATCCGGGGTAAAGGCCGATTTGCTTTGAAAGGCGATGCGCAACAGAACAAAGCAAAATCAAACCTAGGGCGAAATCGGTAAGGTCAACAAATTGGCGATGCGCAACTCTTTATTGATCTCATCGACTTACAGAGGAAAGCTTAGGCCATGTTTGGATGGACTAAAACTAATTGTTAGCTAGCTAATAGCTAGAGCTAATTGTTAGCCAGCTAATAATTAGTCCATCTAAAATTAGCCCAGGACTGTTTGGATACATGACTAATGGTTGGGCTAATTTCTTCGAAAAGTCATGTCTGCCCCCCTCATAATAGGTGAGGAAATGAGGATAAGGCCAGCGCGAGGGTATTTGAGACTTTTCCCAGCGTGTTACATGCTATTAGCCCAAATTAGCTCCTCTCCACCAACTAATGGACTAATTGTTAGATAAGGGGTTAGCTAAAAATTAGCCCACCTATTAGTCTTCCTGTTTGGATAGACTAGAGCTAATTTTTAGCCAGCTAACGATTAGTCCAGGGATCCAAACATGGCCTTACTACGAGAATAAAAATAACAAAGAACTAATATGTAAGATTGTGGTTGTTGCTGGTTGATCCCTCGTCCCTTTTGACCTGAGCCTCCTTTTATACAGTTTGGATGATTCGAGTCCTCTATGGACACGACAAGAAAGTCCGTGTCGGCCACGGTTCTTCAAACGATCTCCGATTTCCAAATCTTAACCGTCGTATGCTTATTTGAATCCTTATACCTTATTTGGCCGATATTTCCATATACATCAAATTCTGGTGCAAACAATATCAAAATAACATCCTGTTCTAGAGGCGACTCTCATGTTCTTGTTCTCTACTAGTACCACTTTGAACTAACAATATAATTTCTAAATCAAAAATCAGTCTCTCAGGATTATTATTTTGGTATGAATGTGTTAATTAAGGCTGGTAGCAAGTTCTCGGGGTTATGGCTTGGTTGTTGGTGCTTTTAAAGTAAAAGTAAAACATGTGTTGGTTAATTTGGCTATATCGGAATGATGTGGTGTTTGATAAGAAAAAAAACTCTAATCTGTTGCAGGTTATCTTCTTGTGCATCAGTTGGTTGTGTTCGTGGTCTATATTGCAGTCTCAGGAGAACCAAGATGTGGTATCTTTGGGATGCAGATCATTGGAGATGGTAGTCAGGGACCTCTTCATCAGGTATGGGTGTAGAATTAGTAACAGACTGTGTGTGGATTGAGAACTTTTGTATCATGTTTATGCTAGCTTGTTGCAATTTTTTTATAGAACTATTTGTATTATTCTTTTGACTATCGTTTGGCTGTAACTGTGTAATAATTATTTGTCTATGTGCATCTCACAATGCATAGATCAGAAGATGTTATCTTCCATTATTTAAAAAAAGTAAAACATTTACCATAAGGCTTTCGAGTGCCGTAGCCACATACCTTATAGAGGATAGGCAAGACTAGTAACAATGTTCTGATGTGAGAGGAGAGTGTGTGTAGCTCAGCTGGGAAGGGGCGAGCATCGTTTGCTCCTTCGCCCGAGTTCGTATCTCCGAATTCACATGAGTTATTCATTTTTTAAAGTGAATATCAGAGCGCCTAACTAAATTTCAAAAAAACAATGTTCTGATGTCAAATCTTTGCAATGGAGAGAGAACAAGCGTTAACTAACTTGTTAAGGACCTCGTGTAGGGGGAATCATCTCGTAGTAGGTAGCAGAGTTCTCGACTTCACCCACCAGTATTTAACTAATTTTGATGCTCACTTTTACACACATATGAGTATCTGTTGACTCTAAAACCTTGAAGTAGGGTTTTCAACTTCAAACACATTGACCGAACATAGGGTTCAAGCGTGCCAGTCAATTTGACCTGTAATTGACAAGGTAAAAAGTCATAAAATCAATCGAAGCCGATAGCGAGTTATTATCGGCATAACTCTAGTCGGCTAAAAGCGATCAGGGGGTAACTAGATTAACCGATCAAGGCTAATCCAAGGGTAAAGGTAGATTGGCTTTGAGAGGCAATGGGCAACAAAACAAAGCAAACCAAACCTGAGGCAAAATCGGCAAAATCAACAAATTGGTGATGCGCAACTCTTTATTGATCTCGTCAACTTACAGAGGAAAGCTTACAAACTAGAAAAACAACAGAAATTGTAAAAGGGTGTTTGTGATTGTGTTGATTGATCTTTTCTCCTCTTGGCTCAAGCCTCATTTTATACGCCTCAGCCGATCCGAATCTTTCATGGATACGGCAACACAGTCCATATCGGCCATGGTTCTTCTGGTTTCCAAATCTCACCTGCCGTATGCCCATCAAATCTTTATTCCTTATTGGGCCGATATTTCCATATACGTTAAATTTTGGTGCAAACATATGCCCCCCATTTTTGGAAGATAACTTGTCGGCTTTTAACATCGGCTTACCTCTTAATCGGCTTCTAAGGGAAATCCTCCTCAGTAACTGCCCCATTAATGGCGCCGTAAAAATCTCGGTGCGTTTTAATGCAAAACCGTTCCCGCCTGTTCACCTTTTTTTTACCGCAATATAAATACGCGGGTCCCCCCATGGTCATTTTCACGTCTTCAAGCTCTCGAAGCAGCAACAATCGGCTTTCTTCGCACTTCCCTCAAGTCCCAAACCTCCTCCCAAATCGGCTGAATGGATCCATCTAAGGTATTTATTCCAATCTCCCAAAGCACTGATCAGTTTTTGCTAGGACCAGTTGGAACCCTAGAAGCTGATACAGTAATTAACCGGGAGATTCCTAGACTTCCCCTATCGGCTGCCGGTTATAACATAAAATAGTGGAGCAAAAGCTTTAGAGCCTAGTCGACATCCCTAAAAGGATGGCGATCTTGGTTCATTAGTGTGTCGGCTTAGAAAAGAGTAGAGTGGGAAAGAATGGGCATAGCCAAGTGACTTCCATTGAGTGTGTGACCATGTAGGTTCGTGCGCATTTGGACATAGATTCGAAAAACCCTTTTATAATCCAATAGTTGGTAGCGGCACCTTGCAGAGCATGCCAACTCCCAAATGCATATGAATAAAGTACTGATGTAATAATCCATTTGCCAAACTATATGAAGATCAAACTCAAGGCGAGAAGCATGTCATCCTTTGACAGTTCAATCCATCTCCCGTATCCGTGATATATTAATAAGTTATAATTGACTTCTCAATCACGGCATGGCCATGCACTTCCTTAATCATATCACACGAGTGGCCCAGACGTATATCTCCATTACACTGGAGTGGCAAATTCCATCTTGACTGCTCACTTCCCTCTGCATATTTCATAGTAAATATGAAAGCTACCTTTATAACTATCCAGTTAGGAAATAGTGTTTGGTAACACCAAGGTAAACTATTACATATGTAGGGAATGTGACAATCTCAGGTCTAAGGATCATACATCTACTATGTATGAGATACACTGATGACTCATAAAAATGTAACATTCTCGCAGTGTCTCATTGTGGGTCTATCTAACGCATATTCTTCAACATGTGCTCACAATTTATTGATGATATCTCCATATCCCATGATCTATGAAACATGATCATTGATCAGTACATGTGCTGATCTATTCATCGTTCTCCACTACGATGATATCCGATCAGAGATACTTACAGAATTATATCAATGAGTAGAGAGTTTCATAAGCAAGTCACCTACTTACTGATCAATATAATGATATACATTCATTGGACCAATAATCATATTATTATTCATAAACATAGTCATGTTACAATCATCTATATGACTGCCTCAAGGGCATAACACTAATAATCTGTCGGGACCCGAATTTGCAAATCCGGACCCTCTGTGTATTCAGCACTAGTCCAGGAATCAAGCTAGTGCACATAGTCTCAACGTTGGTAAATATCACAATTATACTCAACGTAATATAAAAGTACTTTATTGAAAGGACTTATAGCTGGTTACTCGACCTTATGGTCAAGTTACAAAATACGCCTCGCAGGGCAAAACTTATTCAAATAGAATCTTGCAGCGGAATATAAAGAAACGCGTAGCGCCAACCAATATGCCACAGGCAACTGACTGGACTCGCCCCCTAGTTAGTCGGTTCCTCCTGGATCTCCTCCTCCAAAGCTGGTGTGGATTCCTCTTCAACTGATGTTGTTTTGTGGCAAGGGTGAGTACTTGGTACTTAGCAAGTCATGCACAGAATGCAAACTAATATACTACATGCATGGCTTGGTACAAGGAATAGCTCATGGTTCATTTGCAGTAAACAGCATTTAACATGTATCGTAAATAGATTCGAAAGCAGTAAAGACATGTATATAATACCAATAACTTTTCCAAGAGTTAAATAAACATCCTCCCCATTCCTAGTCCACATTTCCATCTCTGTTATCCATTAACCCAAAACCTTTTTCCAAGTCCAAGTTATTTTTATGAAAGTCTAACCCTTGACTGTAATTCCCGAGCGATGTCCAATACCGCGGACACGGCTATTCGAATAGATTTACACTCTGCAGAGGTTATGCACTTTACCCACAAGATACAGTCAAACACCACAAAGGCGAGTGTCTGTAACAAAGCCTTTCGGAAACCGCTAACTACACAAGTGAACCTCCCCGGTTTTTGCCTTACACCATCCCTTCCCTTAGCAAAGGCGAAGTATGGGACCGACATACCGTTGGACGGGTACCAAGCCTCAGCACTGGTACGCTCCCCTTTCAAGCTACACAAAGGGTGTAGTTGACACCCCGAGGTACCACAAGCAAGTTATTAGTAACTTAGTCAACTAGGTCCGTCCCATTACGGACATGTGGTTGCACGATTGACTCAGTTCAAAGGCTTGCAAGGTTAAGTCCTTAAGCTGACCAGGGCAAGACTACCCAAAGAACCAAATCATCCTTCCCAATGCCATACCTGGCCCACCTGATCATTACTTGCCACATGCCCCGGTCCAAATTCATTTGTCAAACCCCAGTTGATTACCATGCACCACGTGCCATCAACATCATCAACAACACATGACACTTTTTCCAAAACAAGTTCAATATCTCGTTAAGTCCACATTAGCATTTGATTATTCAAAATCATGTCACGTGTACGTGGCAGGTCTAAGCATTGAACTACAACGGTCTAACTACCCATGTTGGCAAATTAATAATGTCCAACTATGTAATCCACAACTAGGGTGACAAGGGGTCATGGCATACAATTATTTAACCAAGGTGTCATAAGGCAATTTGGCATTTATCTAATTCCCCAAAAGTAATTAAAGCATTTATTTCTTCAACTAGCATGCAATAGTTTAAATCAAACTAATTTCAAAAATGGGTTCAACATGGTCAAAGCATAACTTGCCTTCAAAGAGTACTTGTTCTTGGTCTTGAGCGGGATCCTGAGTCAACACTTCTCCTTCGAAGCCTTCGGGCACTTCAACGTCTACTCATAAAGCGTGCAAATAGCAATACACGAATAAACAATAGGCAAAAAGTGTTCAAACATCCAAATAAAATCCATAAACAGAGAGAACATAATTTTATGAATTTTTCGAAACTGGAATCGCTCAAATCGGAGTTAAAATGCAAAAGTTATGATTATTCAAAGTTTAAATAATCAATTTAATAATATTACAGAGAAAGATTTTAGTCCAAAAATTAGTTAAAATTCATATTTAAGTAGATCTGATTTTTATGAATTTTTAGAAATTTGAATCGTTCAAATCGGAGTTGAAACGCAAAAGTTATAAGCGTTTGAAGTTTTGAAATTCAAATCAAATATTAAACCAATTATTAAATTATTTTCTTTTTCGAAAAATCAATTATTGCGTCAGCAGTGACACGCGTCAGCCTCTGATTGGCTGGCTGACGTCAGCCGGTCCATGGGCTCAGCCCACGGTTCGGCTTGGTCCACCGTGGACTCGGTCCACGGCTCCATGTGTCGCTGACAGGTGGGTCCCCTCGGGTGACGTCACTGCTGACGTCAGCGGGGCTCAGCCCACGGTGCTGACAGGTGGGACCCACTGGTGACGTCATTGCTGACGTCAGCGCACGGCTGGGACAGCCGCTGACATGCGGGCCCGCCATGACGTCAGCGTGACGTCATGGTGCGATGGTCGGGCGTGACATGCGGGCCCAGCGTGTCGGCGTCACGCACGCGCTGCGTGGGCCAGTCTTGACGCGGCGGTCAGTCTCCCGCACACGTGGCTAGATCTTGGCCGTTGATTTGAAAAATCAACGGCCCAGATTGGATCTGGACTCACGCGTTTGATCTGGACCGTTGGATCTAGATCAAACGGTCGAGATTGGATCTGGGATTTTGGACGGGATCTCACCATGGGATGACGTGGTGTGATCTGGGACGTTGGATCTGGATCGGACGGCTGAGGGAGCTCGAAGTCCGGCGATGGCGAGCGGCGGCGCTGGGTCACCGGCGCAGGGGACGACGACCTAGCCGACGGCGTTTCGAACGCGCTCCGGCGACGTGGGTGGTGCTCACCGACGCGGCTTGCTCTTACGGTTCCGGATCTGGGGTCAACGGCGACGGAGGACGACGGAGACGGCGGCTATCGGCGAAAAACCGCGGCTGCACCTTCTCCTAACTCCGGCGAGCTCTAGCGGCGCAACCACGGCGGCTCAGGCGAGGTGAGTTAGGGCTACGGGTGCGCAATGAAGCGGCGGTCCCGACACGGATTGGGTGAAACGCACGGAAACTGAGGTCCTCTCCGTTGCGGCGGCGGAGTCCAGCGGCGTCTCGGATTGGGTGACGTGGCACGCGCACGGCCGTTGGATCGAGATCCAACGGTACGTGGGTTTGGGTTCGGGTCAGACTCGGGCGAGCTGGCTGGCTCGGTCGGGCTCGGGTCCGGCGACGTGGCTCAATCATGGCCGTTGGATCTTGATCCAACGGTCACACGCGTAGGGTTCGACCGAGTGGGTTCGGCTCAACCACGGGCTCGGGTCGGGTTCGGGTCGGACTCGAACTCGAGTCTGACTTGGGCTCGATCGGAGGAACAAGAATCGACAGGTTCGATTTTCCAGCGATTTAATATTTAAAATAATTCCCAATAATTTATTTAATTCAAGAAAAATAGCAAAATACTCAGAAAAATTCTGGAAAATATTTTAGGGCATTTGGGACTCAAATAAAATATTTCCAACAAAACTTTATTTGAAAATTTAATTTCTTTAATTATTTCAATATGGAATAAATTCAAATTAAATCCAAATAAATCCAAATAAATTCCAGAAAATTCCAAAAATTCACAAATGTGCAAAATAAAATTTAATTTCATGAAAAGCAAAAATTGGGGTGTTACAAACCTCCCCCCTTAACAGAATCTCGTCCCCGAGATTTAAGGCTAACTAAGGAATAGGTTCGGAAACTCTTTCCTCAAATCCTCTTCGCGTTCCCAAGTCGCTTCGCTTTCTTCATGGTTGCTCCACTGAACTCTACAGAAATGGGTTGACTTATTTCTAGTCTCTCGGTCCATAGTGTCCAAAATCTTCACGGGATACTCCTTGTAAGTCAGATCCTTTTCCAGTTCAATCGATTCCAAGGGCGTTTGCTCATCTGGCACTCGAAGACACTTCTTCTGCTGGGACACATGAAACACGTCATGTACTCCTGCTAACGACTGCGGCAACTCCAGCTGGTAAGCAACTTCGCCTCTGCGGCTCAAAATCTTAAATGGTCCAACATAACGGGGTGCAAGTTTCCCTTTGGCATGGAACCTCTTAACTCCCCTGAGAGGCGTAACTCTGAGGTATACAAAGTCTTCTGGTTCAAAACTCAGATCCCAGCGACGATTGTCAGCATAACTCTTCTGTCGTGATTGGGCTATTTTCAACCTTTCCCTAATCATGGCAATCTGCTCTTCAGCTTCTTGAAGAATATCAGGCCCGAAGACACGGCGCTCGCCGGTCTCATTCCAGTTTAATGGCGTCCGGCAGGGTCGACCATACAGTGCCTCAAAAGGTGACATCTATAAACTAGCCTGATAACTATTATTGTAGCTAAACTCAGCATACGGCAAACTCTTATCCCAAGAGGTAGCATAAGCCAATGCACACGCTCTTAACATATCCTCCAGAATCTGATTGACTCTTTCGGTCTGTCCATCCGTCTGTGGATGACGGTACATCTTGAAGTTCAAACGGGTTCCCATGGCTTCATGCAACTTATTCCAGAACCTTGAGGTAAATTGGGTACCTCTGTCCGATACAATCCTCTTTGGCACTCCGTGCAAACAGACGATCCTGATCATATACAACTCTGCTAACTTATCTCCCGAGTAAGTGGTCTTCACGGGGATAAAATGGGCGACCTTGGTTAAGCGATCCACTATAACCCATATGGAGTCATAACCTCCTTGAGTCTTAGGCAAACCGGTAATGAAATCCATTCCGATTTCCTCCCACTTCCACTCAGGTATTTTCAGCGGCTGCAACAATCCTACTGGTCTCTGTTGCATTGCCTTGACGCTCTGGCATACGTCGCACAATGCAACATGTTCGGCAACTTCACGCTTCATACTCGGCCACCAGAATCTCTCCTTCAAATCCTGATACATCTTGACACTTCCTGGGTGAATTGAATACTTGGAGTCATGGGCTTCCTCCAAAATCAGTTGCTTTAATTCCTTCTTGTGGGGCACACAAATCCGATCCTTTATCCATAACGTGCCCTGCTCGTCTAGCTTGAAGTCCTTTGCCTTGCCTTCCTCCATTTTGGACTTAATCCTGCGGATCTTGTCATCATCCTTCTGTCCTTCCCGAATCTGATCTTCTAGTGTAGGCTTTATTTCCAATGTGGCCAAAAATCCACTAGGTACCATCTCAATCTTCATTCTCTAAAAGTCCTGGCATAGCTCATCCTGATTCGTGGCTATCAACATATTCATGGTATGGCTTTTCCGACTCAAAGCATCGGCCACCACATTAGCCTTTCCGGGATGATAATGAATTCCGACATTGTAATCCTTAATCAACTCTAACCATCTCCTTTGTCTCATATTCAGATCCGACTGGGTGAATATGTAATTAAGGCTCTTATGATCCGTGTACACTTCACATCTGTTCCCGATCAGATAGTGACGCCATATCTTCAAGGCATGCACTACGGCAGCTAACTCTACGTCATGTGTCGGGTAATTCTCCTCATGCGGCCTCAACTGCCTTGATGCATAAGCAACAACCTTTACGTTTCGCATCGACACATCCAAGTCCTTGGTGCGATGCATCACAATAGATATCAAAGCTTTGATTGACATCCGGCAGAACCAACACTGGTGCTGATGTCAATCTTGTCTTCAGTTCTTGGAATCCTTTCTCGCACTCTGGCGTCCATGTAAACTTCTTCTCCTTTTTCAGCAATTGCGTAAGAGGTCTCGCAATCGTTGAAAAGCCTTCAATGAAGCGGCGGTAGTAACCTGCCATTCCAAGGAAACTCCGGATCTGGGTTACGGTCTTCGGCTGCTCCCAATGTAACACAGGTTCTACTTTACTTGGATCAACGGCAACTCCTTCTGCGGTCATCACATGTCCAAGAAACTCCACCTTGTCCTTCCAAAAATCACACTTACTGAACTTGGCAAAGAGTTGCTGTTCTCTCAGTTTCTCCAGAACTAGCCTCAAGTGTTCTGTGTGCTCTTCCTTTGACTTGGAGTAAACGAGAATGTCATCTATGAATACGACGACAAACTTGTCCAGGTACTCCATGAAAACCTTATTCATCATGTTCATGAAATAAGCTGGCGCATTCGTCAAACCAAAAGACATGACAGTAAACTCATAATGTCCATATCTTGATGAAAACGCAGTCTTTGGAATATCTTCTGATCGAATCTTCAGCTGATGATATCCTGACCTCAGATCAATCTTGGAGAAAACTCCGGCTCCTCTCAACTGATCAAACAGATCATCGATCCTGGGTAACGGGTACTTGTTCTTTACGGTGACCTCATTGAGTGCACGATAATCTATGCACATCCTGAAACTCCCGTCCTTCTTTTTGACGAACAGAACTGGCGCTCCCCATGGCGATGAACTAGGTCTGATGAATCCTTTTTCCATCAACTCCTCAAGCTGTTTCTTCATCTCTACTAGCTCTTCGGTTGACATCCGATAAGGTCTCTTGGCTATTGGTGCTGTCCCAGGCACTAGCTCTATCACAAACTCTATGTCTCTGTCTGGTGGCATACCCGGCAAATCCTCAGGAAAAACATCTGGGTACTCATTTACTACTTAAACATCCTCTATGCTGGTTGCCTTCACACTATTGATCATCAACTGTCCGTCTCGAACGGCGGTTGCTTGAAATTCCACTTTTCTTCCACATGGGCTCTCTACTGAGATAATTCTTCGCCCACAATCCAATACAGCCTTGTGCTTGGATAACCAATCCATTCCCAAAATAACATCTAAGGTCTGGTTTCCCAAGACAATAATGTTCGCTAGGAATTCCATCCCATTTACCAATATTCTCACCCCCGAACATCCTACTTGAGATCGGAGTTCTGACCCAGGGGTTTGAACTATAAGCATGCATTTAAGATCCACTATCTCCAAATCATTCTTAGAAACGAAATCCCGAGAAACAAACGAATGCGAAGCTCCAGAGTCAAACAAAACTGTTGCAGGTACTGAGTTAACAAGTAACTTACCCAGTACGACGTCCGTGGCATTCTAAAGTGCATCTGCGGTGACATGGTTGACTCGGCCTCTCACTACGGTCTGGGTTGAAGCTCCTGGCTGTGCAGGTGTCCTGGTTGGCGTGGATCCTAGATTGAAACGAACTGGGGTCACTCCTGCTATCTTCTTAGGACAAACATTGGAGAAATGTCCTGGCTCATTGCAAGTGTAGCAGCGTTTCACTGTTCCTTGTTGATTGCTCGGTGCGGGGTTCCTGGCTTGAGCTGGGGTCTGATAACTCTGATTAGTAGGCCTCGGTGCTGGTGATGGTGTCCTTGCTGCATTCTACGGCTGAAATTTGAAGAATTGATTTGGTGCCACTCTCAGACGCTGTTGCGTTCCCTGGCGTGATCCCTGCTGTTGCATCCTGCGCTTCCTGTTCTCATCCAGCTCCTTGCGCTTGTCCTCGAGAATAAGCGCCTTATTCACAAGCTCTTGGAAATCTGGAAAGTTGTGGGTGATCAGTCCCACCTGTAGTCCAGAGTTCATTCCCTTAAGGAAATGAGACTGTCGGGCCTTGTTCGTTGCTACGTCTTCAGGTGCTGCGTAGCGTGAAAGCTGTGTGAACTTGTTCAGGTATTCTGCCACCGGCTGATTACCTTATTTCAGTGATCTGAATTCTTCCTTCTTAAGGTCCATAATTCCCTATGGAACATGATACTGGCGAAAGGCAGCTGTGAATTCCTCCCACGTGATATCCTGTGGGTTCTCCTGCGTGGCACAGAAATTCTCCCACCATTCCGCGGCTGTTCCTTCCAACTGATGAGAAGCATAAAGTACCTTCTCATTTCCTCTACATTGGGTAATGTGTAACTTCCTCTCTATTGATCTTAGCCAATCATCCGCCTCTAGTGGATTGGCATTCCCCGAGAATGTAGGTGGGTGGGTCCTCATAAACTCTGACAACTTTGCTCCCTGACACTGTCCCGGATTGACCTGGTTGTTCTGATTGATAGTCGCTTGGGCAGTAATCTGCTGCATCTGTTGTGTCATCGCATGCATCAGCTGAGTCTGAGCAGCAAGAAAAGCTCCAAAGTTCTGTATGTCCACTTGTGGTGCTGCTTGGGGTGCAGGTGCTCCATCGTTGGGGTTTCCTGCTGGGCGAGAGCCACTACCATTGCCTCCAAGGTTTCCATGAGTGTTCACCATCTGTGGGTTGTTCCAGGTTTTAGAGATGAGAGGAAACAAGAATAGACAAGTAATATGGAACTTATGCGGGGAGAAAGGTGTAACTTAAGGTCCAACTTTATTATTTAATCAATAGTAACTTGGTATGGTTGCTTACAATGCCTAGGGGCCTTGCAACACATACTGCACACTCAGCAAGCAATGAAAATCCAAATCGAGCTAACACTGAAGTCTAACGCCTAAAGGGTGACTCATTATTCTATGAAGCGACTCGGCGAAGGAGTCTCACTATAGAACCAACGCTCACTCATCGAGAAAACCCCCACGGCCTGGGTACGGATGCTGCGGCATAGGCGCGAAACGATCGCCATGTCCAGCTACTGTGTCATCTGTGGTAGTCGAAGAAGCAGTGTCCTCCTCAAGCTCCGGCTCCTCCGGGTCTGGCTCGTGCAGCTCGAGCATTGGCTCTAGCTCTGGTGCGTACAATGCTGTCTCTAACTCTCCAATCCTTTGCAGAAGGTGTGACACATACTCTTGAGCTTCCAGCCATCTGTTCTTCTCTGTCGTGATCTCCTTGCGGGCCTTCTGTAGCTCCTTGCTTGTATCATCAAGTACATCCTCCTGAGCGACAACAAGTCGTGCCAACTGTGTAACCATGGCATTCTCATCTTGAATCGTCTTCGGGTCAAGAAGGTTATTGCTGCGCGGATGATATCGGAACACCGTGCTCTCCAATTTTCTGGCGTAGATGCGGGTAATGTGTCGCATCGCTCGTCGTGACACTTCTTGGATACCCATCTGCATTGTAGACCTCCTGGCAGTGCAGTGTATCGGGCAATTGCCTGGGCCCTTCTTCCTAGCAGGTACCACAATCTTCACGTCACAAGCCTTGATCAATCCTGCTTGTCTGATCACTTCCACTTGGTATTGCGGCTTCTCAAAATCTCCGATAGTCTGCAGCATACGCCAAAGTTCCGCGGTGTGACCAACCTCCAGATCGACGTAGTTGAACTCTCCCTCCATCTATCACAAGAGTGTTCACGTAAGAACTCGAAATTTTTAAATCGTGACAAGGTAAGGAAAAATTCAGCAAGAGACAAGAAAAGATAGAAGGGGATAAGTCGAGATGTCATTTCTTATCTTGACGAACTTTTAATTTTAGAAAATAGGTTTTATCCTTTCTACGACCACTCTAACTAAGGGTGAGCCTACGGTCAGTATGGCTCTGATACCACCTCTGTCGAGACCCGAATTTGCAAATCCGGACCCTCTGTGTATTCAGCACTACTCCAGGAATCAAGCTAGTGCACACAGTCTCAACGTTGGTAAATATCACAATCATACTCAACGTAATATAAAAGTACTTTATTGAAAGGACTTATAGCTGGTTACTCGACCTTATGGTCAAGTTACAAAATACGTCTCGCAGGGTAAAACTTATTCAAATAGAATCTTGCAGCGGAATATAAAGAAACGCGTAGCGCCAACCAATATGCCACAGGCAACTGACTGGACTCGCCCCCTAGTTAGTTGGTTCCTCCTGGATCTCCTCCTCCAAAGCTGGCGTGGATTCCTCTTCAACTGATGTTGTTTTGTGGCAAGGGTGAGTACTTGGTACTTAGCAAGTCATGCACAGAATGCAAACTAATATACTACATGCATGGCTTTGTACAAGGAATAGCTCATGGTTCATTTGCAGTAAACAGCATTTAACATGTATCGTAAATAGATTCGAAAGCAGTAAAGACATGTATATAATACCAATAACTTTTCCAAGAGTTAAATAAACATCCTCCCCATTCCTAGTCCACATTTCCATCTCTGTTATCCATTAACCCAAAACCTTTTTCCAAGTCCAAGTTATTTTTATGAAAGTCTAACCCTTGACTGTAATTCCCGAGCGATGTCCAATACCGCGGACACGGCTATTCGAATAGATTTACACTCTGCAGAGGTTATGCACTTTACCCACAAGATACAGTCAAACACCACAAAGGCGAGTGTCCGTAACAAAGCCTTTCGAAAACCGCTAACTACACAAGTGAACCTCCCGGTTTGCCTTACACCATCCCTTCCTTAGCAAAGGCGAAGTATGGGACCGACATACCGTTGGATGGGTACCAAGCCTCAAAGACTGCACGCTCCTTTCAAGCTACACAAAGGGTGTAGTTGACACCCCGAGGTACCACAAGCAAGTTATTAGTAACTTAGTCAACTAGGTCCGTCCCATTACGGACATGTGGTTGCACGATTGACTCAGTTCAAAGGCTTGCAAGGTTAAGTCCTGTCGACCAGGGCAAGACGACCCAAAGAACCAAATAATCCTTCCCAATGCCATACAGCCCACCTGATCATTACTTGCCACATGCCGGTCCAAATTCATTTGTCAAACCCCAGTTGATTACCATGCACCACGTGCCATCAACATCATCAACAACACATGACACTTTTTCCAAAACAAGTTCCATATCTCGTTAAGTCCACATTAGCATTTGATTATTCAAAATCATGTCACGTGTACGTGGCAGGTCTAAGCATTGAACTACAACGGTCTAACTACCCATGTTGGCAAATTAATAATGTCCAACTATGTAATCCACAACTAGGGTGACAAGGGGTCATGGCATAAAATTATTTAACCAAGGTGTCATAAGGCAATTTGGCATTTATCTAATTCCCCAAAAGTAATTAAAGCATTTATTTCTTCAACTAGCATGCAATAGTTTAAATCAAACTAATTTCAAAAATGGGTTCAACATGGTCAAAGCATAACTTGCCTTCAAAGAGTACTTGTTCTTGGTCTTGAGCAGGATCCTGAGTCAACACTTCTCCTTCGAAGCCTTCGGGCACTTCAACATCTACTCATAAAGCGTGCAAATAGCAATACACGAATAAATAACAGGCAAAAAGTGTTCAAACATCCAAATAAAATCCATAAACAGAGAGAACATAATTTTATGAATTTTTAGAAACTGGAATCGCTCAAATCGGAGTTAAAATGCAAAAGTTATGATTATTTAAAGTTTAAATAATCAATTTAATAATATTACAGAGAAAGATTTTAGTCCAAAAATTAGTTAAAATTCATATTTAAGTAGATCTGATTTTTATGAATTTTTAGAAATTTGAATCGTTCAAATCGGAGTTGAAACGCAAAAGTTATAAGCGTTTGAAGTTTTGAAATTCAAATCAAATATTAAACCAATTATTAAATTATTTTCTTTTTCGAAAAATCAATTATTTCGTCAGCAGTGACACGCGTCACGATTAATTTGGTGGCGTCGGTGGTCCATGGGCTCAGCCCACGGTTCGGCTTGGTCCACCGTGGACTCGGTCCACGGCTCCATGTGTCGCTGACAGGTGGGTCCCCTCGGGTGACGTCACTGCTGATGTCAGCGGGGCTCAGCCCACGGTGCTGACAGGTGGGACCCACTGGTGACGTCATTGTTGGCGTCGACGCCGCAAGACGGCCGGCCCGACATCTTGAGCCCGCCATGACGTCAGCGTGACGTCATGGTGCAGTGTGGCTGGGCCGCTGACATGCGGGCCCCGCGTGTCAGCGTCACACGCACGCGCGCGTGGACGGCGCTGACCGCGGCGGTCAGTCTCCCGCACACGTGGCTAGATCTCGGCCGTTGATTTGAAAATCAACGGCCCAGATTGGATCTGGACTCACGCGTTTGGGGTGAATGCGTTTGATCTGGACCGTTCGATCTAGATCCAACGGTCAAGATTGGATCTGGGATTTTGGACGGGATCTCACCGTGGGATGACGTGGCGTGATCTGGGACGTTGGATCTGGATCGGACGGCTGAGGGAGCTCGAAGTCCGGCGATGGCGAGCGGCGGCGCTGGGTCACCGGCGCAGGGGACGACGACCTAGCCGACGGCGTTTCAGACGCGCTCCGGCGACGTGGGTGGTGCTCACCGACGCGGCTTGCTCTCACGGTTCTGGATCTGGGGTCAACGACGACGGAGGACGACGGAGATGGCGGCTATCGGCGAAAAACCGCGGCTGCACCTTCTCCTAACTCCGGCGAACTCTAGCGGCGCAACCACGGCGGCTCAGACGAGGTGAGTTAGGGCTACGGGTGCACAATGAAGCGGCGGTCCCGACACGGGTGGCGGCGCAATAAATAGGGCCCTCGGCGTCCGTGAAACGCACGGAAACTGAGGTCCTCTCCGTTGCGGCGGCGGAGTCCGGCGGCGTCTCGGATTGGGTGACGTGGCACGCGCACAGCCGTTGGATCGAGATCCAACGGTGCGTGGGTTTGGGTTCGGGTCGGACTCGAGCGAGCTGGCTGGCTCGGTCGGGCTCGGGTCCGGCGACGTGGCTCAATCATGGCCGTTGGATCTTGATCCAACGGTCACACACGTAAGGTTCGGCCGAGTGGGTTCGGCTCAACCACGGGCTCGAGTCGGGTTCGGGTCGGACTCGAACTCGAGTCTGACTCGGGCTCGGTCGGAGGAACAGTAACCGACCCGGTTCGATTTTCCAGCGATTTAATATTTAAAAATAAATCCCAATAATTTATTTAATTCAAGAAAAATAGCAAAATACTCAGAAAAATTCCAGAAAAATTCTGGAAAATATTTTAGGGCATTTGGGACTCAAATAAAATATTTCCAACAAAACTTTATTTGAAAATTTAATTTCTTTAATTATTTCAATATGGAATAAATTCAAATTAAATCCAAATAAATCCAAATAAATTCCAGAAAATTCCAAAAATACACAAATGTGCAAAATAAAATTTAATTTCATGAAAAGCAAAAATTGGGGTGTTACATAATCTCCCACTTGCACTTGAGTCAGTCAATTAAGCATCTAATACTAATAGACCTCGTGTGCGCCTCATGCTTAGGCTGTGGAAGAGGATTCGTTAACGGATCAGCCACATTAGCTTCCGTATCTACTTTGCATATCTTCACGTCACCTCAATTCACAATCTCGTGAATAAGGTGAAAGCGTCGGAGTATGTGTTTGGACTTCTGATGTGATATAGGCTCTTTTGCTTGTAGCATTCAACATCAAGGCTTAAATACAACATTTAAGCGTAAAGCAACGATTCCCATACCCTTTCCTACTGTGCATCCATGTGTGTCAAATTTTAAATTACTTATACCACTTTTGCAAGTTTTAATGTTGCTATCCTATAACAAAGTTTTAGTTAAGACCTAAGCCATGTTTCTAAGTGATTCCACATCACATTTTAGTTGTACCCTATAGCATGATACTAAAAATTCACATTCCAAGGACCTACAGCCCGCTCTGATACCAACTGTAACACCCCGGCATTTAATATGCCTGAATGCTACCAAACATAAGCTAAACAACATCTAAATACCACAATTAAACATAAATTCCAGCAAAGGCGCACATGCTAAAAGCCGAGATTTCGGCAGCATCTCCTTTGTTTTAACATGAATTAACACAATATCAATATCATGGCAAGATATGTCATAGCACACGACAAATAAAACATCAACATAAATGGATATATCATCAAATTACGCCAATAAAAGCATGCTCAACCACTTCATAAGCTATAACCAAGCAAATAAGGAATCACAAGCATGCTAAATTAAACCCTACATTAAGTTTATGGCACAACTCTTAATATCATGTCTCCAAGTGATTAATTATGGACTATGATGGTGGAGCTACGTGTAGAAGTGTAGCTAGACCCCTTTTTCCCGCATGCCGATCTCAAAGTACCTAAAAACAACATAAAACACAAGCGTGAGTTCGAAAACTCACCAAGCATATTGTAATGGACAACAAGATCATTTACAAGACAATAATACCTTACATCACATATAACATCTCATACTTGAGCACATAACAACATCATCATCATTAAATATGTATTGCAATGCAATGCAATGCAATGCAATGTTATGCTCATATCTCCTTGGAAACTCATACCGGTATGGTTGAGTACACACCCGTCGGTGTGCACCCTCTCCCCCCTTCCATCCCGAAGATGGAGGGTGCCTACTCCTCGCTTCCACAACCCACGGTAGATGGAATCACGATGTAGGACTTACTCTAATGGCTCTCCGGATTAGTCATAAATTTCTCACCGACCTTCCCGGATTAGTTAATGACTTTCTCACCGCCCGGGCCATGTAACATGTCATGCATGCAACTATGCCAATTATCATATTTCACATGTACATAAACATATGGCAACTCATCATGACAAATATAAAGACATGGCATCGAACCATGATAATCATACTCAATATTTCATTGGAAAACAGCAAGCATGGCAAGTGAGCATAGCAAGTGTTCAATCTTTCACCCAATATCAACAAACAACCTACAATCCGCTATACATTACAACACACTTGCCTCAACCGCGGGCGACGGATTTGTGGGACGTAGAGGGCACTCCCGGTGTCACACCACCTGCACATAGGCATCACACACTCACAATAATGCCTGCAAAACAGTACACAAATCCCCATCTAACCCGACATTGCCCACTACTTGCAAACCTAAAAAACAGAGGTTCTGTCCCGGCGGGACAGCAGCCTTGCAAAGGCCATAACTTGAGTTCTGGGACTCCAAATCGATTAAACGAATACACCATCGCGAAGTTTAGGAAATTTCCTACCTTTTTCTAGTTATACGGAAAGACTGATTCGGAATCTAAAATTGTTTAATCTACAGATTACTACGATCTGTTCCAATCGCGTCACATATTTTAACACGCTCGGTAAAACGGCCATAACTTTCAAACGGCTGATCAGATTTTAACGTGCTTTATGTCCACGGAAACATAATTAAATTATATACAACTTATTTTAAGTCCGTACGGACAGATTTGGAATCTAAATCGATGAAAACTCGAGGCCTAGCCTGACTGCTCAATCTGCCCGAAAACAGAAACGTGGCAACGTCTATATCTAACCCAAAGAACTCCAACCCAGCACCACCAATTGATCTAAAAACTTCATAAACACCCTAAGAACAGTACCTAGATCAAACCCAAGGATCCCCATGATCATACCTTTGCCCAACGAACGAATCTCCAATAGATCTCCTCGCGGATCGCTCCTCGCTCCACGCTCCTCGCTCCTCGCTCCAACGGATGGATCCACAAGGTGCAGAGGTGTGGAGACCACCCTAGGGCAGCAAGGGGGTGGAGGAGAGGTGGTGGAGAGGTGGGGAGCAATGGGGCAAAGGGGGAGGTGGAGGCGCACAAGAGGGAGAGGGAGAGGGGTGGCGGCTAGGGCTTAGGAGGGGAGGGAGAGGGCGTACCAATGCTGCATGGGGCGCAAGGGGCTGGGAAGCCCCTTTACCAGCCCTCAACACAATCCTAGTCCGTTACGGAGACCTAATCCATCCCACCAAAGCCCACCAAGGCCCAAAACTCCCCCGGGAAGGCCCAAAACCCCGAAAACGGCCCGGAAAAGCTATTAACCTCCATAACCTATAGTTTTAACCTTAATTCCACATCTCATAATGTTATTAACCTTATCATGCATGTTAAATAAGGTTACGACACTCCGTGGTGTCACAACGCTTCAAAAGGCCCAAAAACGCGAGTAAACCTCAAGCCGTAAGATTTTCTTCTCTAATTTCGCAATTTGTAATGTCACACCAAAACGTAGTGTCACAATACAAACCCAAATTGCGATCGAAAATCACCTTTGTCAGTTTGGAAGCTTGCATCGGTGTAACTCTTTACAACCAGTTCTTCCTCACCTCCAAAAACTAGGAACATATCCTTAGTTCTTCTCTAGTACTTCATAATATTTTCACGGCTATCTAATGACCATCACCGGGATCCGCTTGGTATCTGCTCGTGACACTTAGAGCTTATGAGACATCTGGGCACGTACAGATCATGGCATACATAATAGACCCAATAGCCGAAGCGTATGGAATTTTGCTCATCTTGTCTCACTCATCAGTTGTCGAGGGACACTGATTCTTGCTAAGATTGATGCCATGTGACATTGGCATGAAACCTATTTTGGATTCATGCATATTGAACCTTTTCAATACCTTGTCAATGTACGTTTCCTAGCTTAATCCAATCAACCTTTTTGATCTATCTCATAGATCTTTATGCCCAAGATTAACATGCTTCTCCTAAGTCCTTCATTGAAAAACTCCTTTTCAATGAAGTCTTAACATCTTCAAGCATAGGAATATTATTCCCGATCAATAATATGTCATCCACATACAAGATCAGAAACACAAGTGCACTCCCACTAGCCTTCTTGTAAACACAAGGCTCTTCTTCGTTTTTGATGAAGTCAAATCCTTTGACTACTTCATCAAAACGAATGTTCCAACTCCGAGTTGCTTGCTTCAACCCATAAATGGATCTTTGAAGCTTGCATACCTTTTTAGCGTATTTGGGATCAACAAAACCTTCAGGTTGTATCATGTATACATCCTCAGATAGATTCCCATTAAGGAAAGCTGTTTTGACATCCATCTGCCATATTTCATAATCGAAATATGCAGCAATAGCTAAAATAATCTGGACAGACTTCAGCATGACTACCGGTGAGAAAGTTTCATTATAGTCAACTCCTTGAACTTGTTTGAAACCCTTTGCCACCAACCATGCCTTATAGATCTGAACATTTTCATCCAAGTCTATCTTCTTCTTGAAAATCCATTTGCATCCTATGGTTTTTACACCATGAGGTGGATCAACCAAGTTCCAAACTTGATTGTCATGCATGGATAGAATTTCGGATCTCATGGCTCCAAGCCATTTTTTGGAGTTTGGGTCCATCATCGCTTCTTTATAAGTCGTGAGCTCATCATTGTCCAACAATAATATGTCATGTCCATATCTTATGGGTTCATGATGTGGCCTCCCTGACCTACGTGGGGCTGGTATCTCTTCCACAGGTTATACAACACTTTGCACATCTTGTGTAACAGCCCGGCACCTAGTGTACCCAGAATGTCACCAAACATAGTCGAAGTAACAATTAAATAGCCTAATTAAAGGCAAATTATACCGAGGCCACTAATAGGTTAAACGGAATTTCGGCAGCATCTCCTTTGTTTTTCCATGGTTTGAAATAGCACAATAACAATATAACGTAATAGCACAACAAGTAACATCTAAATCATGGCTAACAGAAGTTTAAAGCATTATTTCAAGCTCCAAAACTTAACTGAAACGTTCATGAACCAAATATGAAGGGAAATAGGAGAACCAAGCACAAAATAGCATAAACCAGGATAAACATCACAAATACGAATGGAAGTGTATAGTTGTTTAATTGAGTGCTCCTAAGTGAAGACATGTCGCTAGTTCCCTTTCCCATATGCCGTTCTCGGGGTACCTAAAAGAAACATCAAACAACAAGCTTGAGTTCATCACTCAGCAAAGTGTATTGTAGTGGAGTAGACAATAATAACATTCATAACATTTTCGTTAACCTTTCATACAACATCATCATAAACGTTTCATGAACATCTTTGTAAACATCTCATAGAATGTCATGAGAAACTCAATAATATTTCATTCATGCAATGCAATGCATATGACTCCTTGCTTAGCACATACCGGTATTGCCGAGTGCACACCCGTCGGTGTGCTCCCCCTTTTTCCTTCCATCCTGTGGAAGGTGCCTACTCCTCGCTTCCATTCACAACTGTGGATGGAATCATGAGGTAGGTCTTTCTCAATGGCGCTCTGGATTAGTCATAACTTTCTCACCAACCTTACCGGACTAGTTATGACTTTCTCACCGTCCTAGCCAGTCCTGATGCCATGAATGCAAATATGCCATAAACAATAATAACTTGCATGAAGAAAACTCAATCTAACCATTGCATAGCCTTATGACAAACCATTTTCATTATGTCACATGCAAGAGTCAATCATGGCATCATATCATAAAATATGTGTAAACTATCTCATTATCAAACATTACGGCTCCCTAAGCCACAACCACTACCATACACTTGCCTTCAACCGTGAGTGACAGAGTGGCTAGAGATTGAGGGCACTCCCGGGGTCACACCACCTGCACATAGATACAATACACTCAAAACTTACCCACAAAACAGTACACAAACGCTCATCTACCCCACCTTCGCAAACTACTCTCAAAACCCAAAAACAGAAAATCTGTCCCGTTAGGACAGCGTGCTTCCAACTAGCATAACTTGAGTTGATGCACATCTCTCCTAGAAGCATATACCGGTATTGCTGAGTGCACACCCGTCGGTGTGCACCCTCTTCCCCCTTCCATCCCGTAGATGGAGGGTGCCTACTTCTCGCTTCCACTCACCACGTGGGTGGAATCACGAGGTAGATCTTACAACCTTGGCACTCCGGATTAGTCATAACTTTCTCACTGACCTTCCCGGACTAGTTATGACGTTCTCACCGACCGGGCCAGCTTTCATGCCATGTATGCAACATATGCCATAATCATAAACAATTTAATCATTGCATAACATATTAACATGCCATTTTCATAATATCATGTACAAATATTAAGCACGGCAAGATCACATAACATGGAAACAGTTTGCATCTAACAAGACAAACAAGCAAACCACGTGCTACCATTCCAATACACCTGCCTTTAACCTCGGGCGACGGATTGGCGAGAGGATGAGGGCACTCCCGGGGTCACACCACCTGCACAAACATGCCACACATTCAATTCGTGCCCCCAAAACAGTACGCAAAGACCCCTCTACCCCGCCCTCACAAACTACTCCCAAAACCGAAAAACAGAGGCTCTGTCCCGACGGGACAGCAGCCTTCGGAACGCCATAACTTGGGCTTAACAACTCCGAATAAATTAAACGAATACATCCTCGCGTATCTTGGGAAATTCCCTAACTTTTTCTAAGTATACAGAAAAACTGATTCGGAATCTAAGGTGGTTTAATCTACAGAAAATCGTGATCTGTTCCAATCACGTCACAGATTTAATCACGCTCGGTACAAAGGCCATAACTTTCAAACGGCTGATCAGATTTACGGGTTCTTTACGTCCAATTAAAGGTATCTAAGTTATCTACAACTTCTTCAACAGGCGGCCGACCAAATTCCGCACCTAAAATTGCGAAAACCTCAACCCTAGGCCAACTGCTCATGCTGCCCGAAACAGAGAACGTGGCAAACTCAATATTCCATGTAATCTACCCAACTACAGCACCACCACTTGATCTAAAAATATGAAATTGACCTATAGGGCAGAACCTAGATCATCCCCAAAGATCACCCATGCCTTACCTCTTCCCGACGAACGACGAACGCCGAGATTCTTCCTCCCGGGCTACCCGATCGTCCTCCTCGCGCCGGAATCGCCGGATCTCCTCGTCGCGGGGCTTCCCGTTGGAGAGGACAGCGAGATGGTGCGGTGGGGATCTCTCCTAGGGCAGCAAGGGAGGTGTAGAGGGGAGGGGAGAGGTGGAGGCGCAATGGGGAAGGAGGGAGGAGGCGCACGACTTGGGGGTGGAGGGGGCGGCGGCTAGGAGGGGAAAGAGGGGAGGCACAAGGTGGGGGGGCACCCTAGGGCATGGTACTGCCCTCCTCTCCCACCTCATGGGCCAAAAGCCCCCACCTATGGCCCAAGAAGGTCCCCCCACGGCCCAAGTTAGGTCCCCTAAGGCCCAAACTCCCGAAATCGGCCCGGAAACGCGATTAAACCTAATAACGTAAAGTTTTAAATCTCCAATTTCATATTTTATAAAGTTTCGACCTTCCATAGTGTCACATTCTCCCCCCTTAAATAGGATTCGACCCCGAATCCGAGACACGCCACTACGCAAAACAACCAACACAAAGAGAACTAAACTTCTCGGTTCAAAACCTATCGAGAATAGCTCTGGATAATTTTCGCGCATGTGAGACTCCAACTCCCGGGCCACTTCTCTCTCTGACTAAAGCCTCTGGAACTACACCGATCGAGACTCGATGGCAAGAACAATACAAAGTCCCTACAGGATGAAAACTTCTGGGCAACACCATGCAACCACACAAAACTCAACCTGGAACACACGACAAATAATTTTCCCAAAACCTACACTCAGCGAGAAAGAGTTACTTAGCTCAACTATGTGCAGCCTCTCACGGTTCCACTTTTCCTTCCAATTCCCAACCAGAATCCGCGATTCAACCACAAAGGGCTCCATCAACCTAATACGCCCGAATCCTCACGACAAACACTTCACACTACTATCACAACCAACCTGACTACCACATTTCAATAAACTCAACATGACACAATCAAGCGAGTCACAATTCGTTTAACGACCTCTCTACATTCCCGAGAAATGCCATCGAAAGAAATAACTCATGAAGGCACATTTGCCCTTCCGATACACGATCACGCTAACCTTTCATTCCATCCTCTCCCAGGCAAGTATCAAACCCAGAGACAACTAATTAATTAACACCGAACTACCATCATCTTCACTTCTACCCATCGATACTCTTAATAAAGGTTAAACCCAGACATCATCAACCTCCATCACAATCCACCCTTATACCAGTAAGGTTCGACACCTAGCCCCAAGCTAGGTTTGTAAAACCTTACCAAACCACAATTGGCTCCTTTCTAAAGAGGGTCTCGCCCTCACATAATAACACTTAATAATCAAACCCAAGTGTACACATATTTCGCATACTCAACCATAAACCAAGAACATTCATATTCTCACTCCCATCTATAGAGCAAAAGAAGTACAATTCTTTTGAACCCAAGTGGACCACAAACAACAACTCAAACCCAAAGCGTTAACAACCACTTTGGAAAGAATTCGGCAACATCCAAGGGGCATTCATCATTTTTTTCTCTCTCTAAGCCAAATCGCAAAGGACGCACAAAATCACCTATACCACAACCAAAATACCAGAAATTATTCACTCTTCCTTGTCATACTAGAAAGAAATGGACATCACGATTCATGACATGAATGCAAACTTTTCAAGAGCACTCCAGATTAGTCATATATCCATATATGACTTTCTCACCGACCTGGCTCACTGACTCATTTATCATTGAACATCTATAAACGATGCCATGCTTCCTTTTCACCATTCACTCATCATGTAACAACAATACCGAAGAGTCATTCACCAAAAGACTTCTTCCTCGGTATCACATGATTAAAACACCAATAACATCAATGACTGCGCTAATTCATATAGACTATGACTGCAACACCGTTAGCAAGAAAACACCACGTCATATCAGAACCCACCATTACTTAAAAGCTAAACTTGCAAAACCTCGCATTTTAACCAAAATCAGCATTTTGGAAAAGAACATTGACTCCAAAGTCAAACATCTGCACACACAACCGCCACAAATTTTCTCAAAGAGAAAGGGAAACTCATTTCCAAAAGGGAACACTTCACTAACAGAATCACTTATAAAACATTCATAAAATCCACCATTTGAAGCGCTTGCAAACACCACACATTTTTTTTCAAATAACTCCAACTCTAGCCAGAAGATTTACAAATTAAATCTCAAGAATTTCCAACACAACCCACTATGTCCATGTGCTTCCTTTAAAATTTATTCCAAAGATAATTAAGTGCAAACGCGAAGGAGCATGATCCACTAAAGAACTTTTGGGTGTAAAACCAAACACATAGCACAAATTAAACAAAATAGCCCAAAACCAAAGATTGGCAACAATAGCTACGAGTTTTAGGGAAACTCGGAAACACCACACAAGGAATACCTTGACCGAAGGCATCCAACCAAAATGGTAAACAACCACACCAGTTGAAAGGGTTTTAAACACCAGCTCAGCATGAATCCCACCATAACTTGTACTCCACTACACTTACCATTTAAGCATTCAAAAATCACTATTTACTCATCAAGAGAGTCCAATCGGATTTAACAAAATTTACATAACAATTTCTTTCTCTAGTTACCATTCCCAACACTTTTAATTAAGGTTTAAGATGCTTATCACAAAGACACGCAACCAAGACTACATTGACATGATCCCCACGGATCACCAAATCATATCACAACATATTCTATATTTCAAACATAGTACTTCAACAACTACTTGAGCATGGTCAACCTATAAATTTTATATTATCCATACGTCAAAATCTAGACAATTGAAACTTGTTCAATCAATAAAATGACTTCAACAAATAAGTAATATCTCTACAAGATAAAATTCGTAAATAGGATTCTAAGATATGCATTCATTAAGATTAAAATCTTACATCATGATTATTATCCCTTGTTCATCCCATCACCACATGTACTCGACATAAAACCACAGTTTTACACTTTTCTTCTATTGGATCAATGGTTTCCAACAATTAACAACACTACCAAAGCATCAATATCAATTCCTTGCATAATCATCAATCAACAACATTGCTTTTAGCTACCTTACACATAGGTTGCAACAAAATTGTCACTACACAACATACTCCAACTATTAAATTAGATTTAATAAGTTCGATCAGCACAATGTTCTTAACAACATCATTAACAATAAGTCTTATGTCCTCTCAATTGAAATCAATACTAACATTGTAGAGACACAACTGCATACTCCCAAATATACTAGTAGTTTGCAACAACGCAAAAAGCAACTATGATCAACTTCCAAATTAGAGTCACTAGTCAACACGATTAAATTTCTCTATTAATCCATTTGATTAGAACATCTTTAAATAACCAGCAAAGTTTCTTTAACAATAACCGCAGTCTACTTCATCTTAATGTTTAATCATGCATCAGGGTTTAAAACTTTAAACATAATCGAGGATCAAAAGCACTTCTTAGGCAAGGCAACAGATTCTAAGCATGTACATTAACCCATTTAATCATTCTCGCTACAGAGTAAACTACAACACTAGTAGTCTATTTATTCTCCAGCTAGAGATGATAATCACATTGAATTGGTTCAACTCAAAATTTAACTTAGCAACACATCATTCCATAAACCACATTGTTACCTACTACATAACATGCCAAACAACAATTCTTACTAGGGACAAACGATTTCAGTCAAAAGACTACTTACTTTGTTTGCAGCTGTCGGCGTAATAGCCAACAGGCACCCTCAGATCGGGTGCTTGAGAGATTCGAATAAGGGGCTTTCATGGAAATCGCTCGAGAGGTGAGGAAAGTGAGGCCAACGAGGAGCACGCAAGGAGACGGTGGGGGTTTACCCAGGTTCGGGCCATCCGAAGAGTAATAGCCCTAGTCCTGCTTGACTTGGTATTGAGCTTGGGAACAATGGCTATTATCCGGTTGGGGAAGAAGGCTCTCTGGCACTCCCACTAGCCCACCAACCGGAAAAAGGAAGAACCAGAACCTCTTCTCCCATGCACTCCCTCTCCCTTTTATACTAGGGCTGGCGGGGGTGCATAGGGTTTACAGACGGGGTGACGTGCGCACTCATTATACTGCTACAGTGCATTAAATGCACCTGTCACCAATACTTACATCACATTTAATGCCTTTCATAGCCGACTCAGTCTTCGCCTCGGGCCCCACATGTCTGCGACCCCTGCCTACTCCGCCAAGAGAGAGGGGATGTCTTTGTACGCCTCCCGTCATTAATGCGCGCCTGGGGAACGCGCGCCGCCATACTGTAGTCTTCATGACCCGCATTTAATGCGCACGGCACGCATTAAATGCTCCTGATCCCTTGCACTGTGGCACAGATTACGGGGTGCCCTTGGGAGTTGCACCCAGCGGAGGGGCTGGACGCCACCCATCCGCTGGGGCGACCACCTCACTGAGCGCCCGGCGGCATGGCCTGGACGCCACCTGTCCGCCAGGGCGACCACCTTACTGGGCGCCCGGCGGTGTGGCCTGGACGCCACCTGTCCGCCGGGGCGACCACCTTTAACGCGGCAACGTGGGCACCCTGGTGTAAAATACACCGACAGTAGCCCCCGGGCCCACCCAGGAGCGCTTTTTATTTCCTTTCCCGGAAACGGTTCAGTCTCCCGGGTGGGACCCATAAATGTCCACGCACGCCGCGGTCTTTAAAAACTTGCCCCTTTTTCTGGTCCCGAGGTGGATACTGCAACTGTCCCTGCCTCGTAACCGCTGCGCAGTTCCGGAAGATGCGCTCACCTTATGGGAACCGTTTCGGTTTCCCCTAACACTCGAACCGTCGCGCCCCTTCGGTCCTCCCGCCTGGCTCCTTCTCGAGCCTTTATAAAAAGGCTCGCAGAAAGGAAGGCGGTTCTAACTTCACTTTGTTTCCATACTTCTCTACTTTGATTGTACTCGATGGCGCCTCCGACACCCTCGGCCCCAGTGCTTCCTCCATCGACCATTGAGGAGGACGACGCCGACCGGCTTTCCCGATCCGTCGCCGGGAACACCATCCGCATGCGGGCCGGAACCGCCGCGCCTAGCTGCCACCCCGGGGAGATTGTCTTCTTTGGGTGGGCAATGCTGGCAGGCCTTGTTCCACCCTTTTCCGACTTCTTCATCTTCGTCCTCAATTTCTACGCTATCCACAACCTTCACCTTCCTCCCAACTCCATCGTCTTGCTGGCCGTCTTCGCTCACTTCTGTGATGTAACACCCCGGCATCTAGTATGCCCTGAATGTTACCAAACATAGACTAAACAACATCTAAATACCATAAATTAAAATAAATTACAGCAAAGGAACAAATGCTAAAAACCGAAATTTCGGCAGCATCTCCTTTGTTTTAACATGAATTGAAGGAGCAACAACAGTATAGCAATATAAGGCAATATGAGAGACATCTAAAACAGCAATTATTAAAGACTTAACGACAATATAAGTCTAACATCAAGCACTTAATGTCTCCAAGTGCCAAATGAACAAATAAACTCTCAAATAGTAAAGCTAAACATTAAAGCAATGATCATCACACACAATTTATTATCAGACTAATAGAATGACTTGGGGAATCATTATGGTGAAGCTACGTGTGGACGTGTAACTATTTCCCTTTCCTGCATGCCGATCTCATGGTACCTAAAACAACAAGAAAACACAAGCGTGAGTTCGAAACTCCGTAAGCATATTACAATGGACAACAAGAACCATAACATGGCAATAAAATCTCACATCATGTGAATCATCTCATTCATGAACACTTAACATTATCATCATCATTGTGTATGCAATGCAATGCTCATGTCTCCTTGGAAACTCATACCGGTATGGTTGAGTACACACCCGTCGGTGTGCACCCTCTCCCCCCTTCCATCCCGAAGATGGAGGGTGCCTACTCCTCGCTTCCACAAACCACGGTAGATGGAATCACGATGTAGGACTTACTCTATTGGCTCTCCGGATTAGTCATAACTTTCTCACCGACCTTCTCGGATTAGTTAATGACTTTCTCACCGCCCGGGCCATGTAACATGTCATGTATGCAATTATGCCAACATCATATTTAACTCACATATTAACACATGGCATCATAACATAATAAACATGCTCATCATATCATTGGCAATCATTAAAGCATGGCAAGTGATCATATATCATATACTCAATTCCATATATTCTTAACAAACAACCTACAACTCGCTATCCATCACAACACACTTGCCTCAACCACGTGCAACGGATTGGCGGGAAGTAGAAGGCACTCCCGGGGTCGCACCACCTGCACATAGGTATCACACACTCACATTAATATCCACAAAACAGTACGCAAACCCTCATCTACCCCGACATTGCCAATTACTCGCAAAACCCTAAAACAGAGATTCTGTCCTGTCGGGACAGCAGCCTTGCAAAAGGCATAACTTGAGTTCTGGGACTCCGAATCAATTAAACGAGTACATTCTCGCGTAGCTTAGGAAATTTCCCAACTTTTTCTAGTTATAGGGAAAGACTGATTCGGACTCTAAAGTTGTTTAATCTACATATTACCGTGATCTGTTCCAATCACGTCACAGATTTTATCACGCTCGGTAAAACAGCCATAACTTTCAAACGGCTGATCGGAATTTAACGTTCTTTATACCCACTGAAAGGTATTGAAATTATCTACAACTTCTTCAACATTCGTACGGACAGATTCGGAATCTAAATTGGCAAAAAGCTTAACCCTAGGCCGACTGCTCATGCTGTCCCAAAACAGAAACGTGGCAACATCTAGATCTAATCCAATCTACTCATGTCCAGCACCACCAATTGATCTAAAAACTTGATAAACACCCTAATAACAGTACCTAGATCAACCCCAAGGTTTCCCATGGATATACCTTCGCCCGACGCACGAGAACTCAATCGATCTCCTCCCGGATCGCTCCTCGCTCCTCGTTCCTCGCTCCTCGCTCCTCGCTCCTCGCTCCAACGGACGGATCCTCGAGGTGTAGGGGTGGGGAGGCTACCCTAGGGAAGCAAGGGGTGGAGGAGAGGTGGTGGGGAGGTGTGGAGCAAAGGGCATGGGGAGGGGGAGGCGCACGGCCAAGTGGGGGAGGAAGGGAGAGGGGGGCGGCTAGGGCTTCAAGGGGGAGGGGTGGGGCGCCCAAGGGAGGAGTGGGGGGCGCATGAGGGGCAGGGGCCCCCCTTTTTACCAGCCCAAACTGAATCCTAATCCTAAATGGACTCATACTCCAACCCACCAAAGCCCACAACCCCTTCTTTTAGGCCCAAACTCCCCCGGAGAGGCCCAAACTCCCGGAAACGGCCCGGAAACGCAATTAAACATCATACCATATGGTTTTAACCTCCAATACCATATTTCATAATGTTATTGACCTCATCATTCACATTTTATAAGGTTTCGACACTCTGTAGTGTCACATCACTTCATAAGCCCCAAAAACGCGAGTAAACCTTAAGCCGTAAGGTTTTAATCTCTAATTTCACATTTTATAATGTCACAGCATACCGTAGTGTCACATGCGAGATGTTCGTGGGAGTGATGCCGAACCTCCTCCTTTTCCGCTACTTCTTCTCGCTTCGCGTCGCCAGTAATGTCACGGGTCCATCCGGGTGCTGTCATCTTCGACTTCGCGATGGGGCCGTGGCGCGCTACCTCCCGATGGATTCTCGATCCAATTGGAAGATGTGGCGCCACGAGTGGCTTTACATCGAGGATGATAGCGGCATTGAGGTCTTGGAGCTTCCCACCGAGCCGGCAAGCAGCAACCCTAACTGGGGGGCCCACGTCAGCGATACGCCCGAGCTACAGGCAATGTTGGCTCGGGTCGACCATCTGCGAGCGGCGGGCTTTACGGGGGGCATGTTCTCTGGGATTTCTTAACCCGAAGACTTAGCCCTCTGCGCCACCGCGTCCGCCCGGCCTAGCAGTACCTGGGCCAGGATGATGGGACCCGGACGATTCCTGGGGGTAAGCTCCTGTACTTTCTTCGCCTCCCTCTTATTCATCTTCCTTTTTTTTCTTCTTTTTTTTTTGAACGCTACAGAGTTGATTGCACCTTTTCTCCTTTTTGCTTTTATCAGCCGCGGGAAACTTGAGTTCCGCGATGGTTGACTCCTGGATGTGTAACACCCCGTAAAACTAAACTGTTGTACAAGAAAATTCAACAGCATTTCCCCTAAAACAGGACAATACGGAAGCAATTCAAATAGGAATAACATCACGATACCAAAACTAGAGACAACAAGTCTAATTCAACCAGGAATCAACCATAAACATAACACATCTCTAAAGGGACAACCATAAACGAGAACAAGTTTAAAGGGGGCAACAATGGGTCTAGGTGTAATAATATTTCAAACAACTAATGAATTGTTTAAAGCACTAGTTCAAGTGAGTCGTGACGACCCCAGAAGATTTATTGTGTTGCTAACCCACCCTTCACGCTTACGACTCACAAGCGCTACCTGAAAACATCAAAACAGCAAGTAGTGAGATTGGGTAAATCTCAGCAAGCGGAACAACTAATACAAATAACACATCCACCATAAATGTAGCATACCACATTCCTCATATCCAATACCACATCATAGAGTCCACACAACCTCAGTAAAATGCATATGATTGTGCACATGCTTATGCCATGATCCTCCTCACCGTGCCCTTTCTCAGGAACACACGGTGTTGTACCGGTACGGTCGCGCACGCTGGCGTCGACAAACTTCCAATGCATGATTATGCAGTTAATGCTTCATGCATGAATTCATTCATAATTTCCCCACACTGAGTCCACATGTTTTCATATCATCATATAGCATGGATAGAAAGCAAATATCATTGAGATGAAAAGTTTAGGCAATTCAATCAGGTAAACAACATCATCCTTCATCTTACTCATGATTCATAGTTAAACCACAACATCACAAAGCTATTCAAGATATTGCAATCTTTAAAGCAAGTGATTAAACCATGTATGATTGCTGTAATTGGAGTTTATAATGGAGGCGAAGCAAACAACGATGTATAGCTTAACAATACAACTACTTCCACTTGCCTTTACCGACGTGGACGATGAACCTAGTTGCTCCCAGCAGTGGCACCACCTGAACAAACATTATTTCAGTACATAGCGACATCACAATTGATCAGACAATTCAAACACACGCTTCCTACTCCCCGTTCCCATTTTAAACGCCATAAAACCCCGATCTGTCCTGATCGAACAGTAGCACCCTCTCTTCCCAATTTCATATCTTTTTTTGTACTGTTCATAAAAATACAAAAAAATTACAGTAGCTAGATATTGACGAGATCTACAACTTTCATGGAGGATAAAAATTTCAATTCCGCTGTTAAATATGCCTAAACAACCGTCCAACACAGTGGATGAAATCTGTTTCCAGATTCTGTTCGTCATCTTCCAACTGCTATAACTCTCAGACAGACGCCCCAAAAATTCTGAAAAAATTACATAAGCTAGGTCTAGACGTTATACACAACTTTCTAGTTATAGGTTTTTACAGGAAAAATCATCTATGTCACGTAAAATGCGAAACAATCGGCGCTGCACAATCTCCCCTTTCAGAAACAGCACCACGTGAACAACTACCCTTCTACCCTATCAAAATCCATCCAAACCAAACACCACCAGATCTAATACACTCCTAATCCTAGGTAGAACAGGGGGTAAAAGATCAGAAATTTTACCTAGAGTCCTTCCTTGAGAATCCACGAAAAACACGCGACGAACACCAAATCTGAAAATCTGCTCGTCCTCCACACCTTCTCGGATCCTCTTCTCGACTTTTCCCTTCGCGATTCGCGGTGTATCCTTGAGCCTCCACGCTGGATAGAGGGAGGAGGGGGCGGCTGCTAGGGGGTGGTGGGAGGAGGCGCCTAGGGTTGCAAAGGGTGGGGGCGCCACCCCTCTTGAGGGAAAGGTGGGCCGGCCCACTAGGGCGTGGGGAGGGAGGGGGTGGGAAGGGAATTCCCGGCCCAGGCCCAGGTTGCCTCAGCCCAGCTAAAACTAGCCCAAAATTCCAATTTTTAATATTAATTGCAGCATAAAACTCAATTATTTCATCTCCCAACATTTCCCTCATTCCTTCCGAAATCGAAACAAGGGAGAAAAAACCCCTACGGTAACTCCCAAATTCTAAGGCATCACAGGATGGGGCAGCTGGGCGTGTCGAGCAATGTTCCGCCCTTCCCTCCGGGTGCGCTTCCGCTGTGCCGGGTGGAACCCCGGGAGCGCGCGGAGATTGTCCGGGTGATGCCAAAGATGGACACCATGGGAACGCCGATCACATCGTTCCAGGCGCCCCTGCTGATCCGAGATCCCCCACCCACTGGCGATCAGGGGAGAGGCAAGCGCCCGGCTGATGATAACGTTCCCAGCGGGAATCCACGGTGACCCCGCCTTTCAACAAGGACTTCGACGGCTGCGGCGGGAAGCTCCTCGTCGGCGGCGGCGAGCTCCACGACTGCGGTGGGAAGCTCTTCGTCGGCGGCGGCGAGCTCCACGGCTGCGGCGGGGAGCTCCTTGGTGGCCGTGTCTACAACTACCATCGCTGTCGAGGCGGCGGGGCTTGACCCCCCTGCACCAGTGCTTCCGCCTCCGCCACCGCCGGCAATTCTTGTCCCTCCGGCGCTTGATCCGCCGACGCTCGACCCGCCGGCGCCGCCTCTGCCGGCGCTTGACCCGCCGGCGCCGCCTCTGCCGGTGAATCTTCCGCCGCCACCGCCGCCTCCGGCGCCGCCGCCACCGCGAGGAGGGCTGGTCCTCGCCCCGGGAGTGCCTCACTTTCGAAGGCCTCTACCCAGGTACCTAACTTTCTGAAACGCAAAAAAAGGGGGAAAGTGAAGTTCCTTAACTTTGAACTCTGCTTTACCTCGGCCGACTCCCTTTTCTATTTCAGGGCGCCCACCGCAGAACCCCCACCTGCCCCTACTGACGGCGACCAGGGGGCCGTGGCGGGGGCAGGGGCGCTGGTCGAGCGGCAGGGTCCACAAGGAGGGGCCGGCAAGCAGCTAGGGGCCACCCCCGGAATTGCCCTCGTGCCGCCCCCGGGAGTGCTAGGTCCGCAACCCACTCCGGATCCCCCTGCCGGCTCTGTTCCTTCGGCGGACGCGGATGCCCTGCTGGCCGCCCTTAGCGAGCTTTACTCCAGCACGAGCAGCCGCCTCGCGACGAGCAGGGAGCGGCTAACGAACGCCGCCGCTGAGATCAACCGCCTCCTGAAGGAGGTGGAGGACTCTCATGGCAGGGAGGGAAGGCTGGAGCAGGAGTTGCAGCGGGAACGGGAGCAGAATGCCCTCCGCGTCGCTGAGCTCTCCAGGGCTCGCGATGCGGACAGGAGGGAGCGGCTCCGGGCGGAGGCGGAGACCGTGAAGATTCTGCGCCACGCCTTCGACCGGATGGTGCCCAGCCTTGAACCACTGGGACTAGAGCAGCAGCCCCCTCTAGAGCCGAGGCCGCAGAACTACGCCTTCTTCCTCAACCTAATCGGGGACTTTGTCACGCGGTTGCCTGCCGCCCTAGCCGCCCGCTCTATCCAAGAGGGGCGCGCGGTAGCAGCCGCCACAGCCAAACACGTGCTGGCGTGCTGCGTAAGCCGCGACCCTAACTTCGACCCCCTGGCCGCCGTCCAAGGGATCGAAGGGGACTGGGCGCAGGCGGAGGCGCGGGCACAAGACGCCGCTGAGCACGTCGCCGCACAGTTGGAGATGGCGAACCCTGCACTGGAGGCGGCGGCTGAAGGCGTGGCGCTGGCGCTGGACGTCGACCTGGTGGAGAAGGACCCAGCAGCCGCCGAAGCAGCCGCGGTAGATGAGGAGGAAGAGGCCTAGGATAGCCTCTTCTTACTTTACTTTTGTTCTGTAATAACTTTCATAAGTTAGTTTCGTGAAATAGAAAAATGACTTTCTCACTGCATTCCTTAATATCTGGAGCATCTGTTCACGTTTCCATCCTGCTGATCCCCAGCGTGAGCCACTATGCCGACGTGCGGCACAAGGGTCAGAAAGGAAACGAGATTAAAACACTTCGCTCCCGGGTGTCGATTACTCGTGACTTTACGACCTAGCAAAGAAGGCTTCCCTTGTGGTCTCTGCGGGGCAGACACGGGGTAAGACGTGACAGGGTGTAGGTTCTCGTTAGCGGTGTTTGAGTCATCGACCCCCACGGGGACACCCGGAGTGTCATGACCGTGCTGGGAGTCGAGCCAAACCAGCCGCCCGATCGCCCACCTCTATACGCCGCACTTACCGGGTGGTCCCGCCTTTACCACCGGGTTTTTGCAAGGTCTTGAGGCATCGAGGGCGACTGCCCGGGCACTTCACAACAAGGCACAGAACTAAAAGGGACCAGAGAAAATGATTACTTTTAGCTTTAAACAAAGGCTATCCCCCGACCAGCCGAAGTAGCAGGAACACTTTCTATCTGGTCGGGGTGCAAAGCCAGGGACTTACAACCGTTCAGGGATAGAACTTGCAGAGATTCTCTATGTTTTGCTAGTTCGCCAGTTCTTCTCTGCTCTCAGTGGCCAGCCTGACCACCCCGGGACGTGAGACTGAGACCACCTTGAAGGGGCCCTCCCACTGGGGAGATAGTTTGTGCAACCCAGCATGCGACTGAACTTTTCGCAAGACCAGGTCGCCAACTGCCAGTGTTCTCTCGTTAACCCGGGCGGCGTGGTACCGCCTGAGGCTTTGCTGGTACCGCGCGACGCGCAGAGCTGAGCAATCCTGAGCTTCTTCCAGAAGGTTGACGTCGTCTTGGCGCAGGTCCTCCTGGCCTTCTTCCGCAAAGGCTGTGACCTGCGTTGACCCCAGGGTCAGCTCCGAAGGGAGATCAGCCTCCGCGCCGTAGACCAGGAAGAAGGGGGTCTCCCCGGTGGCTCGGCTGGGGGTGGTTCGAAGCGACCACAACACTGTCGGGAGCTCTTCAGTCCACCGGGGTCCACGCTTGTGGAGTCGATCGAACGCCTGGGTCTTGAGGCCCTTCAGTACCAGCGCATTGGCTCGCTCGACTTGGCCATTGCTCCTTGGATGGGCCACTGAGGCGAAACAGACCTTCATGCCCATCTCCTCGCGGAAGTCCAGGAAAGCCGCGCTAGTGAACTGCTTGCCATTGTCGGTGATGATGCGGTTGGCGACCCCAAAGCGTGCGAAGATTCCTTGCATGAACTTAACAGCAGCTGCGGCGGTAATGGCTCTCACCGCCTCGGCTTCCACCCACTTGGTGAACTTGTCGATGGCGACAAACAAGTGAGTGTAACCTCCCGTGGCCCGCGGGAACGGACCCAGGATATCCAGCCCCCAGACCGCGAAGGGCCAGGAGAGCGGGATGGTTTGCAGAGCTTGGGCCGGTTGGTGGATTTGCCTGGCGTGGAATTGGCATGCTTTGCACTTCCTCACCAGCTCGCAAGCATCCTGGAGGGCGGTTGGCCAATAGAACCCTTGGCGGAAAGCTTTTCCCACCATCGTTCGACCGGATACATGGCTCCCGCACACGCCTCCATGGATATCAGAGAGCAGACTACTCCCCTCTTCCCGAGTGATGCACTTAAGAAGAACTCCGTTTCTACCCCGGCGGTACAGGTACCCACCCACCACGGTGTAGCGCTTGGCCTTTCGCGCTATTTTCTCGGCTGACGCATCATCGTCGGGGCATACTTGATCCCGCAGGTAGGCCAGGATCAGATCCATCCATGTGCCTTCCCGGTCAAGTGCGGCGACCACCAGGTGATCGGCCGGGTACTCCGCCTGGCCAAGCGTTTCCACCGGTACCACTTTCCCTTCTGAGGCAAGGGGTGAAGCAGTATCACCATCCTCCCCACCGGAAACGGGGGCTGAGATGGACGGTCGTGGAAGCCTTTCTTCAAAGACTTCGACCGGAACGGGGGCTCTTGTCGAGGCGAGCTGCGCGAGCTCATCCGCCAAGTAATTATCGCGCTGGGGAATATGCATATATCCTAGCCCATCAAAGTGCCGCTCCATTTTTTTGACCTCCGCTAGGTACACCGCCATGACGGGGTCAGAGCAGGAGAAGTCCTTTCTTGCTTGGTTGACGACCAACAGGGAGTCGCCCTTTACTTGCAGACGTCGGACGCCGATGGCCGCGGCGGCCCGGAGACCATCCAGCAAGCCCTCGTACTCTGCGACATTGTTCGTGGCTCTGAAGTCCAGGGCGACCATATACTTGAGGAGGTCCCCGGTCGGGGAGACCAGGAGGACCCCAGCCCCCGCGCCTTCGAGCCTGAAGGACCCGTCGAAGAAGAGCGTCCAAGGCGAGGGCGCGGGAGCTTCCTCATCTTCGCTCTCGGCTGGAGTCCATTTGACGACAAAGTCCGCCAATCTCTGACTCTTGATCGCAGTGCGGGGTGCAAACTTGAGACCAAATTCCCCCAGTTCGACGGATCACTTAGCGATGCGGCCCTCCGCCTCCCGATTGTGGAGGATCTCACGCAGGGGGTAGGAGGAGACCACGGTGATCTCCCTTCCTTGGAAATAGTGTCGCAGCTTCCTTGACGCTATCAGCACGGCGTACACCATCTTCTGGGCCTGAGGATATCTTGTTTTAGCGTCGTGTAGTACCTTGCTGACGTAGTAAACCGGGCGCTGAACGCCCTCCCGCTCAGCCACCAGTGCCGCGCTCACAGCCGAAGGGCTGGCCGCTACGTAGAGTAGCAGCGGCTCACCTGGCTCGGGGGCGACCAGCACCGGAGGAGAGGAGAGGTACTTCTTTAAGTCTTCGAACGCCTGCTGGGCTTCCGGGGTCCATTCGAAGGCATTGGTCTTCTTCATTAACTTGAACAGAGGGAGACTTCTCTCCCCCAGCCGAGCTATAAACCGACCGAGGGAGGCCAAGCATCCGGCCAGACACTGCAGCTACTTGAGCCGGGTAGGTGGCGTCATCTGCTCAATCGCCTCAATCTTCTCCGGGTTAGATTCAATTCCACGACTGGAGACTAAGAAGCCGAGCAGTTTCCCGGACGACACTCCAAACACGCATTTCTCAGGGTTCAGCTTCAGGCAGTAGCGTCGGAGGTGGGAAAAAGTCTCTTCTAGGTCTTCAATAAGCCCATCAACTCTTCTGGTTTTCACCACCAGATCATCAACATATACTTCAAGGTTCTTCCCAACTTGGGGTCTGAATACAATATGCATGGCACGCTGATAAGTTGAGCCAGCATTCTTCAGCCCGAAGGGCATTCGGACATAACAATACACGCCAAAAGGGGTCACAAAGGCCGCCTTCTCTTCATCTTTCCGCGCCATGCTGATCTGGTGGTAACCGGAGTAGGCGTCCAGGAAGCACAGGGCCTCACATCCCGCCATGGAGTCGACAACGAGGTCGATCCGAGGCAGGGGGTACGGGTCCTTTGGGCAAGCTTTGTTGAGGTCGGTGAAGTCGATGCACATTCGCCACTTCCCGTTGGACTTCCTTACGAGCACGGGATTGGCGAGCCACTCGGGGTAAGTGACCTCCCGCACAATTCCAGCATGCAACAACTTTTCCACTTCCTCTCGGATGGCATCTTGTCGCTCTGGCGCCTGCCTCCGAACCTTCTGCCGGACTGGGTGTGCTTCAGGAAGCGTTGCCAACCGATGCTCGATCACCTCCCTAGGGACCCCGGTCATTTCGGATGGTTCCCAGGCGAATACATCCAGGTTAGACCGGAGGAAGGTGACGAGCGCGCCTTCCTATTTGGCGCTGAGATCGGCGCCGATCTTCACGGCTCTGCCGGAGCCTTCGTCGCCCACGGGGACCGCCTTCACCTCACCCGAAGGACCGGGTGAGGCGCGGGCCTTGACCGGGGGGACGTCCGGGTGGTCGTCTTTGTCGCGCGCCGAACAGGTGGTGCCAGCCAGATCCTGCACCTGTTTGCTGAGGCGCAGGGCTTCCAGCCGGTCTACCTTCACAATGATTGGGCCCTCCGGCCCGGGGATCTTCATCAGCAGGTAGGCGTAATGCGTGTCCGCCATAAACTTGACCAGCGCCGGCCGGCCAAGCAAGGCGTTGTAGGGGAGGTCGAAGTCAACGACTTCGAAGTTGATGAGTTCCGTCCGGAAGTTTTCAGCACTTCCGAACGTAACTGGCAGCCGGACTTGTCCCAGGGGCAAGAGACCCATCCCTGGGGCAATTCCGTAGAACAGCGGGGCGGGGCGCAGCTCCTCATAGGGTATTTGGAGTGCTTGGTACGCCCCGACCGACAGCAGGTTGATGGCGCTCCCTCCATCGACAAGGACCCGCCCAAGCTTCGCATTCCGGACCGTGGGGGAGACCACGATCTGGAGATGGTTCGGGCCTGAGGTGTTCGCCGGGTAGTCGGCCCGGCTGAAGGTGATCGGTTGATCCGACCATTTCAGCGGCCTACTCGCCCCGGGGGACGGCATGGTGGCGCACACCTGCCTCAGCTCTCGCTTGTACTGCGAGTTTGAGGAGTAGGTGGCCGAGCCACCATGAATATACGCCACCGTATGCTCAGCTTGTTGAAAAGCTAGTGGGGCGTTGTCCTCGTCGTCTTCATGATCCTCCTCGCGGCGCTTCCTGAGCCGTTTCTCCACCATCTTGGACACAACCTGGCAATCTTCCAGGTCGTGCCCACTCGTACGGTGAATGGGGCAATATGGCTTGCCCCGGTCATCTTCGCGACGGGGTGAACGGAGGTCCCTGCGATCGTCTCGTCGGTCCCGGCGATCCCCCCTTCGCTCCTGGTTATCGCGCCGCTAGGATTTGGCCTCCGGCTCAGCCACCAAGACCTCACGAGCGGCGCCCTCCCTGCGCTTCTTTTTCTTCTGGCGGTCGGAGGACTTTGACGTTCCCGCTTCGTTGGGGCCGGAAAGCCTCACTGCGCCCTCCCGAGCCTCCGCTGCCCTAGCGCACTTGTGCGCCAGGGAGAACAGCTCGGAAGTGGTCATGATGGTGCGGGTAGACATCTTCTCCCGCATCTTCTGGTCCCGAACCCCTCTCCGGAACGCGATGATGATGGATTGCTCGGAAATCCGATGGATCGTGTTGCGGCAATGGCTAAACCGCCGGATGAACTCCCTGAGGGACTCCCCCTCAGTCTGCTCCAGGGCATGGAGGTCATCCTCCACGCCTGGTTGAGCGTAGGAACCCTGAAAGTTGGCGACGAAGATGTCGCACAGTTCCTCCCACGAGTGTACAGAACCCCGCGGGAGGTTTAGTAGCCAGTAGCGGGCAGAGCCCGTCAGAGACGTCGGGAGGTAGTTGGCCATAACCTTCTCTGATCCTCCCGCAGCGCACACCACGGTCGTATAAATCTGCAGAAATTCCTCCGGATTGGTGGTGCCGTCATACTTCTCGATGGACGCGGGGCGGAACCTCTCCGGCCACGCAGCTTGGCGTAGGCGAAGGGAAAACACCTGGCATCCAACGTTGTAAGGGGAGCAGCGTTGCCCGCCAGCCCCTCGACCCCAAGATGGGGTTGAGGAGTGCGAGTCTACGCTCTCCCAAGAGTCAGAAGGGGAAGCTCCCTTCAGACTGGAGGGTAGCGGGGGGTCGATGCGTCGATGCGCGTGACGCCTCCTAAGGACATGACGCAAGTCGTCCCCCCGCTGGGGCCGCCTTTCATCAAGGCGCGCCCTGAGATCTTCACGGTTCCCCACTTGCCCGGGGGAACTATGGGACAAAGCGGAAGCATGTGCACGCCCCCTGCTACTGAGGGGGCTGCAACCCGTGCTTCCTTCCCTTTGTCCCGACTCCTACGGCTGGGAGAAGTTGCGAGGGAGCGGCTGGAAGCTTGCGCATCAGCCGCATGGACTCCCTACCGCAGTGTGCCGGAAGCCCCCGGCTGGGCTGCCACCGCAACATGCTGCTGGGCGGCTTCCACCAGGCGGGCGATATCCTGAAGCCAGGGAGTGACTGGGGTGTCACCCGCCAGGGGGACCGGGGGATGGTCGAGGAGGAGCCGAGCCGCTTGAAGGCTCTGCGCTGGAGTATCCCCTCCCAGTAGCAGACGCCGCTGAACAGGCTAGCCTCCGGGCTTGGCAGCGATGCGCGCCCCTCCCGCCACGGAAGGACCCGGCTAGCCTGACTCCCTTATTGGGAGCTGAGACCGGCTATGGGCGCTACTTTCCTTGGGCAGGGCACTGCGCTAGTTATGCGATTCCGCCATGCGGAAGTATCTTTTTGATCCTTGCGAGCCCCCGGGGGAAACAAGAGGAGAGGGGCGATCTAACCACAGAGCCCCCTACCTGGTGCGCCACTGTCGGTGTACTAGCCAACAGACACCCTCAGATCGGGTGCTTGAGAGATTCGAATAAGGGGTTTTCGTGGAAATCGCTCGAGAGGTGGGGAAAGTGAGGCCAACGAGGAGCACGCAAGGAGACGGTGGGGGTTTACCCAGGTTCGGGCCCCCCGAAGAGTAATAGCCCTAGTCCTGCTTGACTTGGTATTAGCTTGGGAACAATGGCTGTTATCCAGCTGGGGAAGAAGGCTCTCTGGAACTCCCACTAGCCCACCAACCGGAAAAAGGAAGAACCAGAACCTCTTCTCCCATGCACTCCCTCTCCCTTTTATACTAGGGCTGGCGGGGGTGCATAGGGTTTACAGATGGGGTGACGTGTGCACTCATTATACTACTACTGTGCATTAAATGCACCCGCCACCACTACTTACATCGCATTTAATGCCTTTCATAGCCGACTCAGTCTTCGCCTCGGGCCCCGCATGTCTGCGACCCCTGCCTACTCCGCCAAGAGAGAGGGGATGTTTTTGCACGCCTCCCGTCATTAATGCGCGCCTGGGGAACGCACGCCGCCATACTGCAGTCTTCATGACCCGCATTTAATGCGCACGGCACGCATTAAATGCTCCTGATCCCTTACACTGTGGCACAGATTACGGGGTGCCCTTGGGAGTTACACCCAGCGGAGGGGCTGGACGCCACCCATCCGCTGGGGCGACCACCTCACTGAGCGCCCAACGGGGTGGCCTGGACGCCACCTGTCCACCGGGGCGACCACCTTACTGGGCGCCCAGCGGCGTGGCCTGGACGCCACCTGTCCGCCGGGGCGACCACCTTTAACGCGGCAACGTGGGCACCCTGGTGTAAAATACACCGACAGCAGCATTTTAGTTTTAAAACTCATCCCAAATTCATAAGGAAACATGACTCTCAAAATTGCAATGAGACAAACACAAACTTGGTCATGCAAAGGAATTTTCCAAAACACTTTTAAACCTCAAAGGCTCCCACAAGAGGGAACCACGCGATCAAATAAACCTTAACACCAAACCCTAAATTTTCACGAAACAAGAAGGGTTTTCCAAAGATGATTTCTTAAATCAGTAAAATAACGAAATCAAACACCACTTCCTCCTACAAAGCCACTGAACTTCAGCCCTGACAGCTAGGTCTGGCACAACTCCGCAATAACTCCTTTAACCTCGGAGAAAGACAAACACAGGAATAAATTGAATGCTTCTTCCCCATAAAGCAATCCTCAAACTAAGCATCAAAACTGGAATGGCGCCCGAAAGAAGCGCAACCCTAGATTCCTCTTCTTCGTCTTCAACCAAGGAAGACAAAACAACACACCGCACACGGAACGGTCCGCGAAAATCCAATACCAAACACTTTTCTTTTGGTTTCCATCAACTAAAACCAAGAAAACCAACCAAGACCGACCACAGAACGATAAAGAACATCCGAGGGAATCCACCACCAAACTTTTCTATTTGACTCCATTCAACTACCCGATCTACGACAGAAAGGATAAGCACTCTTCTCCTACAGGGGTTAATAGTTCTTCGGTGATGGCGCTAACCGGGCACACCGTCAAACCTCACCCTTAATAAGAAATAAGAGAGGTGGCCGAACCCTTTGGCACCACAACCCCATTTTATCACAACAACAAGAACAATTCAATCGTTTATCTCATAGACATATCAACTTGCATTATCAAATGAAGCATTCAACATCATAGCTTAAATACAACATTTAAGCGTAAAGAAACGATACCCATACCCTTTCCTACTGTGCATCCATTGTGTGTCAAATTTTAGATTTAGTTATACCACTTTTGCAAGTTTTAATGTTGCTATCCTATGACAAAATTTTAGTTGAAACCTAAGCCATGTTTCTAAATTATTCCACATCACATTTTAGTTGTACCCTATAGCATGACACTAAAATACACATTCCAAGGACCTACAGCCCGCTCTGATACCAACTGTAACACCCCGGCATCTAGTATGCCCGAATGCTACCAAACATCGACTAAACAACAAACTAAATACCAAAATTTAACATAAATTACAGCAAAGGAGGAAATGCTAAAACCGAAAATTTCGGTAGCATCTCCTTTGTTTTTCCATGATTTGAAGCAACAACAATATCGTAGCAATATATGTCAATAAAGAGACATCTAAAACAGTAATAAATAGTGGCATGACAGCAATATAAATCCAAATTTAAGCATTTGAAGTCTCCTTGAGCCAAACGGACAATAAGGCTCTAATAGCACACAAATTAAACCATGAATCAATTGGCATCACACTAATTTTATTAGCCAGACTCCAAGTGAGTACTTGTGGAAGTAAATTGTGAGAAAACTATGTGTGGAAGTGTGACTAGTTCCCTTTCCCGCAAGCCGGTCTCATGGTACCTAAAATAACAAGAAAGGACAAGCGTGAGTTCATCACTCAGCAAGTATATTGCAATGGAACAAAAGAACAAATTACATTGTTACAAGACTTCACATCATGCCAATCATCATCATCCTGCTCACATCTCATTATTCACATACCTTCATCATCATAATCATGCTTACATCTTATTATTCACATATCATCATCATCATCATGTATGCAATGCGATGCACATCTCTCCTGGAAGCATATACCGGTATTGCTGAGTGCACACCCATCGGTGTGCACCCTCTTCCCCCTTCCATCCCGTAGATGGAGGGTGCCTACTTCTCTCTTCCACTCACCACGTGGGTGGAATCACGAGGTAGGTCTTACAACCTTGGCGCTCTGGATTAGTCATAACTTTCTCACCGACCTTCCCGGACTAGTTATGACGTTCTCACCAAACGGGACAGCTTTCATGCCATGTATGCAACATATGCCATAATCATAAACAATTTAATCATTGCATAACATCTTAACATGCCATTTTCATCATATCATGTACAAATATTAAGCACGGCAAGATCACATAACATGGAAAACAGTTTGCATCTAACAAGACAAATAAGCAAACCACGTGCTACCATTCAAATACACTTGCCTTTAACCTCGGGCGACGGATTGGCGAGAGGATGAGGGCACTCCCGGGGTTACACCACCTGCACATACATGCCACACATTCAATTCGTGCCCCCAAAACAGTACGCAAAGACCCCTCTACCCCGCCCTCACAAACTACTCCCAAAACAGAAAAACAGAGGCTCTGTCCCGACGGGACAGCAGCCTTCAGAACGCCATAACATGGGCTTAACGACTCCGAATCAATTAAACGAATACATCCTCGCGTAGCTTGGGAAATTACCTAACTTTTTCTAAGTATACGGAAAAACTGATTCGGACTCTAAGGTGGTTTAATCTACAGAAAACCGTAATTGTTCCAATCACGTCACAGATTTAACCACGCTCGGTAAAATGGCCATAACTTTCAAACGGCTGATCGGATTTACGCGTTCTTTACGTCCAATTAAAGGTATCAAAGTTATCTACAATGTCTTCAAAAGGCGGCCGACCAAATTCCACATCTAATATTGCGAAAACCTCAACCCTAGGCCGACTGCTCATGCTGCCCGAAACAAAGAACGTGGCAAACTCAATATTCCATCTAATCTACCCAACTACAACACCACCACTTGATCTAAAAACATGAAATTGACCTCTAGGGCAGAACCTAGATCATCCCCAAAGATCACCCATGCCTTACCTCTTCCCGACGAACGACGAACGCCGAGATCCTTCCTCCCGGGCTAGCCGATCATCCTCCTCGCGCCAGAATCGCCGGATCTCCTCGTCGCGGGGCTTCCCGTTGGAGAGGACAGTGAGATGGCACAGTGTGGATCTCTCCTAGGGCAGCAAGGGAGGTGGAGAGGGGAGGGGAGAGGTGCAGGCGCAATGGGGAAGGAGGGAGGAGGCGCACGGCTTGGGGGTGGAGGGGGCGGCGGCTATGAGGGGAAAGAGGGGAGGCACAAGGTGGGGGCGCCCTAGGGCATGGTGCTGCCCTCCTCTCCCACCTCATGGGCCAAAAGCCCCCACCTATGGCCCAAGAAGGTCCTCCCAAGGCCCAAGTTAGGTCCCCTAAGGCCCAAACTCCCGAAATTGGCCCGAAAATGCGATTAAACCTAATAACGTAAAGTTTTAAATCTCCAATTTCATATTTTATAAAGTTTCGACCTTCCATAGTGTCACAACACGGCCCAAAACTCCCCCACCTTCGGCCCACAAAGGTCCTCTAGGGCCCAAGTTAGGTTCCCCAAGGCCCAAACTCCCCCGGAAGGCCCAAATTCTTCCCCGGAAAGGCCCAAACACCCGGGAAAAGCCCAAAAAATATGGTACCAAAGTTGCACCTTAAAGCTAACCTCGAAAATGACTCATACCATCATTCCGCAATGTCACATCTTGTGAAGGTTCATTGGCAGCTTGAACATATTCATGCGATTCTCGAACTTCATCGAGATGCACATCACTCCCACTGATCTCTTTGGAAAGAAATTGTTTCTCCAAAAAGACACCATTTCGAGCAACAAAAACTTTGTTCTCGTTTCTTTTGTAAAAATAATATCCTTTTATTTCTTTAGGATACCCCACAAAGAAGCATTTTTCTGATTTAGGTGCGAGTTTATCTGATTGCAAACGTTTTACACAAGCCTCGCATCCCCATATCTTGTGAAATGACAACATGGGACTTCTCTCAGTCCATATCTCATATGGCGTCTTCTCAACGGAATTTGATGAGACCCTATTCAATGTGAACGCAGCTGTCTCTAGAGCGAAACCCCAGAAGGATAATGATAGATCTGTTTTGCTCATCATTGACCGAACCATGTCTAACAAAGTTCGGTTCCGTCATTCGGACACGCCATTCCACTGAGGCGTTCCTGGCGGAGTAAGTTGTGGAACGATTCCACACTGCTTTAGATGATCACCAAACTATTGGCTCAAGTATTCGCCACCACGATCTGATTGTAAGTGTTTTATTGATTTGTCAAGTTGATTTTGTACTTCATTCTGAAATTCTTTGAACCTTTCAAAAGTTTCAGATTTATGCCTCATTAAGTAGATATATTAATATCTACCAAAGTCATCGGTAAAAGTTACAAAGTACTGAAACCCACCTCTAGCACTCGAGCTCATTGGGCCACATACATCTGTATGTACTAGGGTCAACAATTCACTCGCCCTTTCACTAAAACCTGTGAAAGGTGCTTTTGTCATCTTGCCAAGTAAACAACACTCACATGTTTCAAATTATTCAAAATCAAATGAGATTAGAAGTCCATCACCGTGGAGCTTCTTCATGCGCTTCTCATTTATGTAACCTAAGTGACAATACCATAAAAAGGTAGGGTTCAAATCAGTTGGCCAAGGCCTTTTGACATTAATGTTATAGACTGGTTTTTCTTTGAGTTCAAGGACATACAACCCATCCACCATGGGGCAACGACCATAATAGATATCATTCAAAAATATTGAACAAACAAAGTCCTTTATTCTGAATTCATAACCTTCATGTTCCAAACAAGAAGATGAAATAATGTTTCTACTCAAAGCTGGAACAAAAATAACAATTATTGAGTTCTAAAACTAATCCTGAAGGCAAATGCAATGGGTAGGTGCCAACGGCAAGACCAACAACTCTTACTTTATTCCCCACGCGGAGATCCACTTTTCCTTTTGCCAAGTCTCTACTCTTTATCAGCCCCTGCATCGAATTGCAAATGTGAGCAACCGAATTGGTATCATATACCCATGAGCTGAGAGAAGAAGTAGCAAGATTAATTTCTATAACATTAATACCTGAAGTGGAAGTCACATTTCCATTCTTCTTATCTGCTAGGTACTTTTTGTAGTTTCGTTTCCAATGTCCTGACTTCTTGAAATAGAAGCACTGGGATTCAGGCTGAGGGCCAACTTTAAGCTTCTGAAGCTTAGTTTTGAGGCTCGCGATCTCATCTTGAGCCTTGCCCTTGCCCTTTCCCTTTCCCCAAGCCTTAGCTTTCTTCTTTTTGAAGGCAGTTGTCTTCTGAACCATCATCACATGATTGGGTTTTTTCTTAATGCTTTCCTCGGTAGCCTTGAGCATCCCATGTAGTTCAGTCAGGCTCTTTTCCATGCTATTCATATGAAAATTCATAATGAACAGCTCAAAGCTGTGTGGCAGAGACTGGAGAATTATGTTTGTAGCCAGACCAAGGCTAAGGGGAAACTCAAGTTTTTCTAATCTCCCAATGTATCCAATCATTTTGATCACATGTGGGCTGACCGGACTGCCTTCAGCCAACTTACAAGCAAACATAAGCTTTGAGATACCATACCTTTCAGTCCTTGCTTGATTTCTAAACATGCCCTTCAAGCCCGCAATTATATTGTAAGCATCCTAGTCCTCATATTGCTTTTGCAGCCCAGAGTCCATGGTGACAAGCATGAGACAGCTGACCTCTACAGAGGCATTAACATGTTTTTCATAGTTAACCTTCAAATTTCGAGGAGCATTTTCGGCTGGTTCATAAGGAATTGGATTCTCTAGAACATATTCTTTCTTTTCATGTTTGAGAATAATTCTCAAGTTGCTATACCAATCCACAAAATTTGTTCCATTTAGTTTTTCCCTTTCCAAAACCAATCTCAAAGCAAAACCAAGTGCAGCGACAGTAGCAGTAGTAGGTGCCATTGAACTACAACAAAAACATGCAAAGTTTCTAAGCACTATGTTTATGTGAAACTTTCATTATACATTTTAACAAAAGATACTCCTACTTTATGTCCCCTTTATGGACACATGGTGAGTATTCAAGATCCATATTCATCAAACACTAGTGAGCTTTGGCGTCACTGCTAGAAATTTAATGACATAGGTGAAGGGAATATGCCCTAGATCAATCATGGTGATGATTGTAATAAGTCTTTGTTCATGAAATTATGATAACTTTGTTTATCGGTTCCCTGAATATATGTTGCGACTTTGTTCATTGGATACGATCTGATTGTGAAACACATTGTCAAGTGACATTATTCTAAACGGGTCCCTGATCCATATCATTACGAGGAGCGGTGATGATTTAATCAGCACATTTATTGGTCGATGGTAATGTTTCACATACCATAGATATGGAGATATCGAATCAATAAATATGGACACATGTTGGAGAACATGGGTAGTCGGACAAGACCCACTCCGAGACGCTGTGAGTTGTTATCTATTATAGTGCCATCAGCGTATAGTCTCGAGTGGTACGCCTATATGGTCCTTAGACCTGAGATTGTCATGGATACCTAGCATGTAGACTTGTATGCTTTGGTATCATCAAACGCTACACCGTAACAGGGTAGTCATAAAGATGAATACTGGGTATGCCACGATACATCGCCAAGGGTGTGATGATCAAGATGGGATTTGCCCCTCCTAGATAACGGGAGAAGATACCTCTGGGCCCCTCGTGTGGATGGATAGGGAAACGCACGGCCGTGCTAATGTGACTAAGGAGTTAGTCATGGTTTGTATCCATCACCTTTGTCGAGAGAAGTGGTCGAGCTATCAACAAGGGTGGCGCGATCTCGCCTTGAGCTTGACGGTATCATGTGGAAAAAGGGATCGGTATGAGATTGTATCAAAGGTTCACCGAATATTGATTACGTGCATTCGGGGTCAATACGCATCGCTAGGTGCCGCTGTTGATAAATGAATTGGAAACGGGTTCTGGATTCATGTCCGACTTGCACTGAACCTAACGGGTCACACACTTAACGAGTTGGAATAGGATTGACGGGTTTTTGTGCGTGGATGAGATCCGCGTTGGAGATGGAAACCTAGCGGGCTTTGGCCCACTAGCGTGTCTATAAAAGCGAGGCAAGGAGCGATTGCACGAGAGAGAACCCTCACCACGCTCAGCCGCCGTCGTCCCTCCCGCTCTCCGTAAACCCTAGGCGTGTGGCGAGGTGCTAGCACACCCCGCACGGTGTTCCTGCTCGGGACGTGTGGATACCGGTAGAGGCGCTGCCGCTCGCGGACGCGCTGGACGGCGACCACTCGGACGAGGTCGGCGACCACCCGGCGACCACTCGGACGAGGTCGGCGACCACTCGGTGGAGATCGGCGACCACTCGGTGCCGATTGGGAGGTGATCGACTACTTCCTCAACACGCGTGAATCTGCTTCCGCTGCATCTGCGCGTCAAGGGTAACGATCTGTGATCCTTTACTTGCATGTGCTCTTGGGTGTTCTCGGTAGAAATTTTGATTTTATGCTCGCGTAGCCTACCGGTTACCCCAACAGTGGTATCAGAGCCGATCATGTGTAGTTATGGATCTGGATCGCTCGCACATGTTGATGTGCTGTTGTGTTTTATCACGGGTTGATTAGATCAATCGGTTTCGGGGAAATATGAGGTATGAGTTGGTGGATCTACACGATCAAAAAGATTAGTTCGTGCTCGTTTCAGATCCGTGCCATGCATTACCCCTACCGGCTGGTAACACCATCGGGGTAGTAGCAAGCGCCGAACAGATCGAGCTAACAGATCGAGATTGGTGTGGTCGCCGCCCTCTCAAGGGGACCTCGTGCGATGGATCGATGAAGATCGATCCTATGGAAACTGAGGCATTCTGATGGCTCGGAATCGGCTTGATAAGATCAATCCGATTGAATTTCCATAGCGTTTTCATAGATGCGATCTATGTACCCCGAAAATTTTCTACGGGTGCTGCCCCTTCGAACCCTGCCCGCTAACCGGCTAGCGGGACCGCCGTGATAGTTAGCATAGCGCCCATAAATTAAAATTTGTTCACGTCCCTCGCGTTAGAATCGATCCAGCGCCTAACTTGTTTTTGCAGGGTATGTTGTGAACAGTATGGACCCTTTGTGTATTTGATGCATGATTGTATATTTAACGGCCTGCGTGCCGGCATGTGATGCCTTGAATCCTCATGTAATTTTGCTACTAGCTGCTAGATGTAGTAGTTTAGTACATGATCTTGGAGGCTTCAATCCAGATGGCCCGACTGTGCAAGGTTGGTTGTGGAAGATGGAGATCGCCACGTCATGGGCAGTACTTGTTCACAATCTAATCTGATTGCCTGTGATAATTTACCTTGCATTGCTATTCTTTCATGTCATATGTGGTGAATATGTTAACCTGATTGAATAGTTTCCCTCGAAAAATTAAGAGTAAGATGCCCTTTTTCAATAGCTGCGTCTATTGTCTTGTACGTTGGTGGATAAGGTCTTGACAAGTCAGGAACGCCACCCTCTTACTTGTACAATAGAGTGAGTGTAGCCTAACCTGCACTCACAAGCATAGTATTGGTTTGCTTAACGGAGTCATCCAAATAGGATTTGGGACTTCGGGGCATCAGTGTTGGGCGCCGGGGCATATGATGCCACCCCAACAAGCAAGAGTCACATACGATGTGATTGGCAAGGTGTTGCCTACCTATGTCGCGGAGTTCAAGCGGTATTGACAAGTCCTTACCCGAACGCGGTGACCATGGATCTTGTTCCATGGAGATTGACGGAGGGAAAGTGATCTTAATGGAAACATCTTTTATTGAAATTGTTTAATAAGAGATTAACGTGAACATAGTGCTAAAACTTTACTTGTTTATGTTGTAGATGGCACCAAATGCTGTTAATGCAAACACTGGTTTTAACTTGCGGCCGATTCTCGGAGAGGAAAAACTCTGGGACGAATTTTATGGATTGGTATCGTAACTTGAGAATTGTTCTCAAGGCTGAAAAGAAGGAATATGTTCTAGACGGTCCATATCCTGATGAATTGCCTGAAAATGCATCCGCCGCTGATAAGCGTGCTTATGAGAAGCACACTAACGATGCCCTAGACGTCACCGCCTCATGCTTGCCACGATGAACTCTGAGCTCCAAAAGCAATATGAGCACGCTGATGCCTACACTATGATTGTAGGTCTCAAGGGCATGTTTGAGAACCAAGCAAGGGCTGAAAGATATTCGATATCTAAAGCATTGTTTGCGTGCAAGCTGGCTAAGGGTGCTCCTGTTAGTCCTCATGTAATCAAGCTGATTGGTTACATTGAGAGCCTGGAGAAGCTCGGTTTTCCACTTCAGAATGAATTGGCCACAGATGTGATTCTCCAGTCGCTCCCTGTGAGCTTTGAGCCGTTCATTTTGAATTATCATATGAACAGCCTGGAGAAGAATCTGACCGAATCGCATGGAATGCTGAAATCATGGAAGAGAGCGTAAAGAAAGGCACAAATCATGTGATGATGATTCAAAAGGATAGGAAAAGGAAGCGCAAGGTTACAAGTAATGGTGAGGATAAGATCCAAGACCCAAAATCAAAGTTTCAGAGAAAGGCCAAAGGTTGGCCCTAATGCTTCGATAAATGTCACTACTGCAAGGGTAGTGGGCCTTTGGAAGAGAATCGGCCCTAAGTACCTGGAAGACAAAAAGAAAGGAAAGGTTCCTTCTACTTCAGGTATTAATGTTATAGAAGTTAATCTTGCAACTTGTCCTACCGAGTCTTGGGTATTTGATACCGGATCAATGATTCACATTTGCAAATCGTTGCAGGGGTTAAGAAGGACTAGAGATTGCAAGATTGGCGAGTTGGAAATTCGCGTCGGCAATGGAGCAATGGTTGCTGCAAAGGCCGTCGGCGTCTATCCCTTGTCATTACCTTCTGGCTTAGTTTTGGAATTGAATAATTGTTATTACATTCCTGCCTTGAGTAAGAACATTATCTCTTCTTCTTGTTTAGAGGAAGATGGTTATGATTTTGTAATAAAGAACAGGAATTGTTCAATTTATTTCAAAGGCTTGCTCTATGGTGACTGTCCATTGGTGAATGGACTGTATGTGCTGGATTTTCGTAATGCTTCTATAAATAATGTTAATACTAAAAGACTCAAAACAAATAATACCGATTCCACTTATTTATGGCATTGTCGTTTAGGCCATATAAATAAAAGACGCATGGAGAAGCTTCATAAAGATGGTCTTCTTTGTTCATTAGATTTAGAATCTCTTGAAACATGCAAGTCTTGTTTACTTGGCAAGATGACAAAGGCACCCTTCACTGGTTCGAGTGAGAGGATGTGCGAGTTGTTGGCTCTCGTGCATACTGATGTGTGTGGACCAATGAGCTCCATGGCTAGAGGTGGTTATCAGTACTTCATTACTTTCACCGATGACTTTAGTAGATATGGCTATATCTATCTAATGAGGCATAAGTCTGAATCTTTTGAAAAGTTCAAAGAGTTTCAGAATGAAGTACAGAATCATTTGGGCAAGAAAATTAAATTTCTACGGTCTGACCGTGGAGGTGAATATTTGAGCCAAGAGTTTAGTGATCATCTAAAGAGTTGTGGAATTGTTCCGCAATTGACTCCGCCCGGTACACCACAGTGGAATGGGGTATCCGAACGGAGGAACCGGACTTTGTTGGACATGGTACGGTCTATGATGAGTCTAGTCAATCTTCCATTATCATTTTGGGGACACGCTCTAGAAACAGCTGCGTTCATGCTAAATAGGGTTCCATCAAAATCCGTTGATAAGACACCATATGAGATATGGAAAGAGAAACGTCCCGACTTATCTTACCTTAAAATTTGGGGCTGTGAGGCTTATGTAAAACGTATGACGTCTGATAAGCTCCATGCCAAGTCGGATAAGTGCTTCTTTGTGGGGTACCCAAGGGAAACCAAAGGGTATTATTTTTATAACCGGGAAGAAGGCAAAGTATTTGTCGCCCGGACTGGTGTCTTTTTGGAGAATGAGTTTTCCAAAGGAGCTAGTGGGAGCAAGGTGCAACTCGAAGAAGTTCGAGAAATACCTGAAAATGTTTCAGCTCCAGCTAGTCCTCGGCAGGATGAGCAATGTGTTGTTGAACCTGTTGATGAGGCGCCAGCCCCACGGAGGTCCTCACGGGCAAGCCGCGCTCCTGAGAGGTTCATGTTCCTCATGACGGAGCAACGCGATGTGTTATTATTGGAAAATGATGAGCCCAAGGACTATGAGGAAGCGATGGTGGGCCCGGACTCTGAGAAATGGCTAGAGGCCATGAGATCCGAGTTAAAGTCCATGTATGATAATCAAGTTTGGAACTTGGTTGATCTGCCTGATGGTGTAAAAACTATTGAGTGCAAATGGGTCTTTAAGAAAAAGATAGACGCCGATGGAAATGTTCACATTTTTAAGGCACGATTGGTGGCAAAAGGGTATAAGCAAATTCATGGTGTGGACTATGATGAAACTTATTCGCCAGTCGCTATGGTAAAGTCTATCCGGATCATGCTAGCAATTGCCGCATATCATGATTATGAGATTCGACAAATGGATGTCAAAACGGCTTTCCTAAATGGAAACCTAAGCGAGGACATGTACATGGTACAGCCCGAGGGTTTTGTTGATCCTACTAATGCTGGCAAGGTATGCAAGCTTAGGAAGTCCATTTATGGACTGAAGCAAGCATCTCGGAGTTGGAACCTTCGTTTTGATGAAGTGATCAAACAGTTTGGCTTCATCAAAAATGAGGAAGAGCCTTGTATTTACAAGAAGGCTAGTGGGAGCGCACTTGTATTTCTGGTCTTGTATGTGGATGACATACTATTGATCGGAAATGATATTCCGATGTTAGATGATGCACAATCTTATCTGAGAAAAAGTTTCTCGATGAAAGACTTGGGAGATGCAGCATATATTTTGGGCGTAAAGGTCTATAGAGATAGATCAAAAAGGCTAATTGGATTGAGCCAGAGTACGTACATTGACAAGATACTGAAACGGTTCAACATGCATGATTCCAAGAAAGGTTTCTTGCCCATGTCACATGGTGTAAGTCTTAGCAAGACTCAGTGTGCTTCGACACCTGATGAGCAAGAGAGAATGTGTCGGATCCCATATGCTTCAGCTATTGGATCCATCATGTATGCCATGCTATGTACGCGCCCAGATGTGTCATATGCTCTGAGTGTCACGAGCAGGTACCAATCAAATCCTGGTGATAGTCACTGGGTGGCTGTAAAGAACATTCTTAAATACTTACGAAGGACTAAAGAGATGTTCTTGGTCTTTGGAGGAGAGGAGGAGCTCGTCGTAAAGGGTTACGCCGATGCTAGCTTCCAAACCGACAAAGATGATTCGCGATCGCAATCCGGGTTTGTATTTTGTCTCAATGGTGGGGCAGTGAGCTGGAAAAGTTCCAAGCAAGAAGCGATGCTGATTCCACAACGGAGGCCGAGTACATTGCAGCTTCCGGCGACAAAGGAAGCTGTTTGGATCAAGAAATTTGTTTACGAGTTGGGCGTGGTCGCCAAGCAGATCCTGTCCAGTGGACCTCTATTGTGACAATAGTGGTGCCATTGCACAAGCAAAGGAGCCTAGGTCCCACCAAAAATCCAAACATATACTCAGGCGATACCACCTGATTCGGGAAATCATTGAGAGAGGTGATGTGAAGATAAGCAAAGTGCACACGGATCTAAATGTGGCTGATCCGTTGACAAAGCCCCTTCCACAACCAAAGCATGAGGCGCACACAAGAGCAATGGGTATTCGATACCTATATGACTGACTCTAGTGCAAGTGGGAGATTGAAGGGAATATGCCCTAGATCAATCATGGTGATGATTGTAATACGTCTTTGTTCATGAAATTATGATAACTTTGTTTATCGGTTCCCTGAATATATGTTGCGACTTTGTTCATTGGATACGATCTGATTGTGAAACACATTGTCAAGTGACATTATTCTAAACGGGTCCCTGATCCATATCATTACGAGGAGCGGTGATGATTTAATCAGCACATTTATTGGTTGATGGTAATGTTTCACATACCATAGATATGGAGATATCGAATCAATAAATATGGACACATGTTGGAGAACATGGGTAGTCGGACAAGACCCACTCCGAGACGCTGTGAGTTGTTATCTATTATAGTGCCATCAGCGTATAGTCTCGAGTGGTACGCCTATATGGTCCTTAGACCTGAGATTGTCATGGATACCTAGCATGTAGACTTGTATGCTTTGGTATCATCAAACGCTACACCGTAATGGGTAGTCATAAAGATGAATACTGGGTATGCCACGATACATCGCCAAGGGTGTGATGATCAAGATGGGATTTGCCCCTCCTAGATAACGGGAGAAGATACCTCTGGGCCCCTCGTGTGGATGGATAGGGAAAGCGACGGCCGTGCTAATGTGACTAAGGAGTTAGTCATGGTTTGTATCCATCACCTTTGTCGAGAGAAGTGGTCGAGCTATCAACAAGGGTGGCGCGCATCTCGCCTTGAGCTTGACTCGGTATCATGTGGAAAAAGGGATCGGTATGAGAGTGTATCAAAGGTTCAGCCGAATATTGATTACGTGCATTCGGGGTCAATACGCATCGCTAGGTGCATTGTTGATAAATGAATTGGAAACGGGTTCGGATTCATGTCCGACTTGCCTTGAACCTAACGGGTCACACACTTAACGAGTTGGAATAGGATTGACGGGTTTTGTGCGTGGATGAGATCCGCGTTGGAGATGGAAACCTAGCGGGCTTCGGCCCACTAGCGTGTCTATAAAAGCGAGGCAAGGAACAGTGCACGAGAGAGAACCCTCACCACGCTCACCGCCGTCGTCCCTCCTGCTCTCCGTAAACCCTAGCCGTGTGGCGAGGTGCTAGCACACCCCGCACGGTGTTCTGCCGGGGCGTGTGGATACCGGTAGAGGCGCCGCCGCCATGGACGCTACCGGACGGCGCCACCACTGACGCTGGACGGCGACCACCCGGCGACCACTCGGACGAGGTCGGCGACCACTCGGTGGAGATCGGCGACCACTCGGTGCCGATTGGGAGGTGATCGACTACTTCCTCAACACGCGTGAATCTGCTTCCGCTGCATCTGCGCGTCAAGGGTAACGATCTGTGATCCTTTACTTGCATGTGCTCTTGGGTGTTCTCGGTAGAAATTTTGATTTTATGCTCGCGTAGCCTACCGGTTACCCCAACAATAGGTAAGCAACATCTTTGCTAATTACATCTTATGCAATTCTTGCTGGTTGAGCATGAAAACAAGTAATGAATGCCTCCGTTAACTCTACTCATGGCCAGGTCAACCTGCCCCTAGGGCTCACATGAGGGAGGGAGCACTTCCCGTTTCCGGGTACCAATTAAGAAACCTAGCCTCATGTGTGTTTTCCTAGACACCAATTGTCTTGTTTTTGTTCCTTCATTACTGAAATCAAATCTCAACCACTTATGTCCTCAAGCCCAAAACCGTTTTGATGGCTTGATTAAATATACCATTGTTATACGTGATGTGTCCAACAAGTCCCTATCATCTATTAAGATAGTCATTGATATACTACTTTGGCAGTCATATCAATAATGATCTAAATTATTGATAGTTGCAACAATTGGGTGGACATATTTGATTTAAAATTTGTTTTAACTTATGGGGATGAACAATATCTACTATGAACATGGCATCACATGCAATGAGCATAAAGAAAATAGCAAGGATTAAACACACATCCACATATAATCAAATTAAGATGTGAAATAGTATGGCTCTTAGCATTAGGATCTCCATCATCATGCTTGATTGTTTACCTTGCCATCATGCTTGATTGTTCACCTTGGCGTCATGCTTGATGCCACCATCTTCATCATTGTAGATGCAACTTCTTACAACTTTGATAATGAATTTTACATGAGGGTTTCAAATATCACAAGTCAACACGCAGGTCGTTATACAATTAAAATAGCCTTATGGCTTGACACGACACACAGATCATATAATAATTACATGCATCACATACACATAGGCCATACTATTCCACATAGCATCCTGCAAAAAAGAATTAAACAAAATAGATTCTATGACAGCGGGGTTCCAAGGGGCAGTGGCCCTAGCGGGGTCTAGGGGCAGCGCCCAAGGCGGAGTCCAAGGGGCAGCGCCCCTAGCGGGGTCCAAGGGGCAGCATTATGTTTCATAAGCAAGCCACCTACTTACTGATCAATATAATGATATACATTCATTTGACCAATAATCATATTATTATTCATAAACATAGTCATGTTACAATCATCTATATGACTGCCTCAAGGGCATAACACTAACAGCTTTAGGGAAGACGTTATTAGGGGCCACTTATCAAATGATGCATGTCATACGGAGTCAGCTTTTCTCCGGTTTTGCCCAATTCGTTGTTGGCAATATAGGAGGACCTTTATGGTTTATCCAGATCTGGCTTTACTACATGTTTAGCCGATCTATTACCTCCGAACCCTTAGAAGATTTAGCTTTCCCTCGAGGGGATTATCCGAAAACCGTGAACCCCCAGTATAGAGCATGCCGATCTCAACGGGAGAAATTCATACAGTGTTCCACTGGTGAGCTGAAGATGACCCCAGCCGTCATGAACAAATGCCTTAATTTCTTTTTGAGCCTAGACCGAACCATCTTTGGCCAGTAGGACTTCTTTAGCCACATCGATGCAGCTGATCACTCATGGCCCTCCTTCCTTCACCTAGATGCCGATAGCTCTTTGATGCCCCAATCGACCTTAGACCTCTACAAACTTTTCATTTCTCCCAGCCTCCTCCACGTCGGCTTAAATACCAGGAATCAGACTTTTCAGCCGTCATATGAATTCTACCACCCTTCAGTCTATGCCCGCCAGTTGGGTTTTAGACAAGTCATTCCTTGCTTTCCTTTACTTGATCGTCTTCAACCTCGGTCTCGAGTGACCAACAAAACCGCCGCGGAGATTGTGCTCGAAATAGCCGATGACCTTCAAATACTAGGATTACCCCACTTTTTCCTTAATTCCCGTCGGTTGAGCCAATTTACAAAGTGGTGGTATTCTATGGGGGATGCTCTTTTGCTGGACAGAACTCCATCGGCTATCATTTCCTCGTTCTTGCCTGATTTCCACAAGCCGACGGTAGTTTCTGCCAGCAGTTCCAGTGAGGAGAGTTTTGGTTATACCAACTCCACCGTAGCTGTAGAGGTACTGACCTTTTTGATGTTTTCTGTTTTCAAATGTTTCCTTACATCAGCTTTACCGAGCTCCTTTTACCCTTTTCGCAGGATAAGACTGCGAAGGATAACAGTAAGCAGGTGGCTACCCCATCTGGTTGCGGTCGCCAAAAAAGGGTAAGCCAAGCAACGGGCCTCACAGGCTATTCATTGGGTAAACTTGGGCATTCAAAGCTCGTCGTTGTCGGACCTCGTGAAAAAACAGCCAGCAAGTAAGTCCTCTATGTCGAATTTTTATTATTCTAGCTGATCTTAATTTCCAGAAAAAGCAAAAACAAAGTCCGCGGTGAAGAGATCTCCCAAGCCTGTGGAGCATAGTGCTGAAAACTCTCCAGGTCGATCGGCTACTGGGGTAAATTCTCATGTCTTGGCTCTTTTTTATCTTAAGTCCGACTTGTACTGACCACACTGCTCTTTGAATCAGCCATCACCATCGGTTTAGGTCGCTAGAATCTTAGCCGATATTCAAGGCACCTCCTCAGCTATTCTGCCATCCCTTTCTCCGACGCTCCCAGTTGTACAGCCTCCAGCGACCGCCGCGCCTGCTTCTCCAGTGCCATCAGTGGATCCGGCTGATCTCCTAGGCTTCACTTTGGATGAGTTGGATGATCCTGAGGTGATGGCCATGGATGACTACCTGACCGACATCCGCAAGATCATCGACGCCTCTGTTGTTGCATCGGCCGCTGTGACCTCCGTGCTAAGCATGCAAGATCGTCTTAATCGTCTTTTCCACGAAGTCACGCAGCCCGTGGCCAAGCTCCTAGTCGATACACAGCCTTTGAGGACCGCCATAGCCGCGGTGGAAGCCGATCTGCCCTCTGAAGCCATGAAGGCCCTTTTGGATATCTACCACCTGGACGACCAGAGGGAGGCGGTGGAAGCCACAAAGACAAGGATTGCTTAGAGGAAATCACAGCAAGCTGATCAGAAACTCCTAGACAAGCTGGTGACCGAGGAGAAGCAAAAGAAGCAAAGGTTCGACCAAGAAGCCTCTGGCTTCAAGATGGCCAAAGCCCAAATTCAGGAGCTTGAATTGGCCAAGAAGTCTCTTGAGGAGAAATTGGCCGCAGTCACCAAGCAGCTCACCGAGTACCAAGTGCGAGTCACTGAATCGGCTTCCTCACTAGCGGATCAGCAGTGGCATATCGGCGAGGTATTTGCTAAAGTAAAGAAGCAATCGGCCAAGATGATTGTTGTTCCCAGCAACGCCAAGGACGATCAGCAAATTGTAGACGGCGTCCAGGAGACCATATGGAAGGCGGTGGTAGCATTATCGGCTTTAGGAGCTAGACTGCCCGAGTTCGGGCTATAATTGCTTCAATCAATGCTTGGCTACAAACAATGTTGAATGTTTGACATTTTTGTACTATTTTATCTTGGTTGTAAGACTGTTCTATTGTAATCGGCTATATAACCGATTCCTGTGATTGTCCATGCATTATGTTTTAATCAGCTTTTAAAATCAGCGCCTTCTATTCTCAATTGCTTAACGTGATTATGATCCGATCCACACGCTAGGTAGTACGTTTTTAGATATTTTCCGTTAATTGCCTTTGGTAGTACCGATCCCTCGAGAGTTTCAAGTATGTATGAATTACCATCGATGAGCCGATTTATTTTATACGGTCCTTCCCACGTTGGTGACCACTTATCTAATCGATTCTCCTTGGACCCGATCGGCAATATAGTTTTCCATACTAGATCGGCTTCGTTAAATGACTTTGGCACAACCTTCTTATTGTAAGCCCTAGCAACCCTTTCTTTATTTCTTTTGAGCCAATCCAATGTAGCCAATCTGGTTTCCACCAAATCGTCTAAACCATCGATCATTATTTCTTTGTACTCATTAGCTGGCAAACTATTTTGCCTGGCCACCCTTAGGGAATCGATGTTTATCTCTATGGGTAGGACGGCATCGTGTCCGTATACCAATTGAAATGGAAACAACTTGGTTGATCCATGGCACGCTAGCCGATATGCCCACAATGCCTTCAACAACACAGAATGCCAATTCCTTGCTTTCTCATCAATCTTCCTTTTTATTAGTTTGATGAGGGTTTTGTTGGACGACTCAGGTTGCCTGTTAGTCTGAGCGTAGTACGGTGATGAATTGAGTAGTTTAATGCTGAGGCTTTTTGCGAGGTCTGGAATTCATCGGACATGAACAGGTCCCTTGATCGGTCGTGATGGTTTGTGGGATACCGAACCGATGTAGTAAGTGTTCGCTTATGAAGTTGATTACCTCTTCACTGGTAACCTTTTTAAGGGGCACAGCCTCTACCCACTTTGAAAAATAGTCAATCGCTGCAAGGATAAATTTGTGACCTTTACTTGACGCTGGTAATATCTGGCCGGTTATGTCCATCCCCCATCCCCGAAACGGCCAAGGTTTAGTGATCGGATGTAAAGTCGATGCTGCTGTGAGTTGTACGTTCCCAAATTTCTGACATGTTTGACATCCTTTGTAATATCTAAAACAATCCTCTAGCATCGTCGCCCAATAATATCCTATTCGCCTTAGCATTCATTTCATCTTATGAGCCGATTGGTGGGATCCACAAATCCCTTCATGGACTTCACCCATTGCCACCTTTGCCTCATCGGCTCCCAAGCATCTTAGAAGCAATCCCTCCATTGTCCGGAAGTATAGCACCCCTTCCAACATGACAAATTTTAGAGCTTGTTGCCTGACTTTTCGTGCAGTCAGCTTGGATGGGTCCACCAGATAATTCCTAATTTCTGCTCTCCAATCGATAGAATCAACACACATTACTGCCTTATCAACTGACTCGATCGTATCATGTCGGCTATAACTCTTATATCTTGATGCCTGCTGCGCCAACAGGTTAGCTCTATCGTTCAATTCTCTAGGGATATGCTCGATGGAGAACGTCATGAATGACCCGATAGACTGAAGGCATTGTTCTAGGTATTGTGCTAGTGTTTCATCGTTGCATCGGAGTTCCCCTTTGACTTGCTGCACGATCAACAATGAATCCTCGAATACCTCAACACAGCTTACTCCGATGCTTTCTAGCAGTTGTAGAACTTTGAGTAGAGCCTCGTATTCGACTTGATTGTTAGAGCATCGACTATTAAGCCGATATGCAAATTCGAAGTTATGCCCTTTTGGTGAAATTAGGACTATGCCGATGCCATCGCCTTCTCGGCACACAGACCCATCAAAATACAATTGCCAGGGGGCCACATCGACTAGTTTAGCCATGGTTTCGCCACTTGTGATAAAATCGGCTATGACTTGCCCTTTGACAGCTTTAGCCGATTCGTAGGCCATGTCGAACTCGATTAAGGCGTACGCCCATTTACCAAGTCACCCTCATAAAATTGGCACAGACAAAATGTATTTGACAACATCGGTTCTACACACTATCACGCATGTTGATGCCAAGATATAATGCCTTAGCTTTGTACAAGCGAAATAGAGAGAGAGAGAGACATAACTTCTCCACGAAAGGGTACCTCCTCTCGGTATCCAAAGGTCGTCGTCTTAGATAGAATATCACTCATTCCTTACCATTGACTTCTTGTGCCCATACGGCCCTGATTGTCTCTTCTTCGGCCGATATGTATAACCTAAACGGTATCACCTTCTTTCGTGCGGCCAGAATCGAAGGCTTCATCAAATACTCCTTTATGTCATCAAAGGCTTTCTACTGCTCTTCTCCCCATACGAAAATTTGATTTTCTTTCAATTTCAACAACAGAGTGAAGGCTTTAGCTCGTTCGGACAGATTCAAAATAAAGCGCTGCAGGTAATTGACCTTGTCGATCAGTCTTTGCAGCTCATTTTTGCTTATCTGCAGTTTAGTATCGGCTATGGCTTTTACCCTTTGCTGGTTAACTTCGATTCCTCTTTCGTGCACCATGAATCCGAGGAATTGTCCAGCCGATACTCCGAATGCACACTTGAGGGGTTTCATTTTTAACCCATGGGCCCTTGTACTGTGAAAAACCTTTTCTAAATCGGCCAAATGTTGCCAATCGTCCTTTGAGTTTACGATGACATCATCGATGTAGATTTCAACAATGTGGCCAATTAGAACATGGAAGATCAAATTCATGGTGCGTTGGTACGTGGCGCCAGCAGTTTTCAAACCGAACGTCATGACAGTCCATTCATACAACCCTAGGGCTCTAGGGCACCTAAAAGCCGTTTTGGACACGCCGGCTTCTGCCATGAATATTTGATTATATCTAGCATTCCCATCAAGGAAACTAATGATCTTATTGCCCGATGTAGCATCGATGAGCATATTGGCTATTGGCATCGGGTATTCGTCTTTTGGAGTAGCCTTGTTCGGATCTCTAAAGTCCACGCACACTCTTAGTTTACCGTTTTTCTTTACCATGAGAACAATGTTCGAGACCCACTCAGCGTATTGGCAAGGCCTGATAAACTTGGCTTCTAATAATCGTTCTATTTCTTCCTTGATAGCATTATATAGGGTTGGATTAAAGCATTGGGGAAACTACTTAAATGGCCGATACCCCGGCTTTATTGGTAGCCGATGCTCAACTAACTGTAGGCTAAGACCAGGCATCTCGTAATATTCTCAAGCAAAACAATCCCTATATTTTTAAGTATCTCGACCAACTTGGCTATATAATCTGTGCCTAATTTCACGCTTATGAAAGTTGGTCTCTTTCTATCACCTTCCCCTATGTCTACTTCTTCAAGCAAATCGGCAGAAGTAAAACCTTGTCCCAATCTTTCTTCCTAAAAATCTTCAATGGCCTCTCTGCAGTCCATTGTTTGTTGATAGCTTTGAAGTTTGTCCTGAAGGGCCTCTTTTATTCATAACTCCATCTTCTCAGCACTTCATTTGCCCGATCAAATGTGCCCGATCTGACATTGACCGGCATTAGACCCGACTTTTCGACGCAAATGAAATCACAATCATCCAAAACTTTCCTAGATATGCATTCAGCCTCTTGGAGCGGCCAATTTGTGTCGGGACTGGCCAATGCTATGTGAGCCGATGTATCGGTTGGTATTACCTCGACCTTGTCTCCATTCCACTGCACCAGAAGCTGATGCATTGTCGATGGGATGCAGCAGTTAGCGTGGATCCAATCTCATCCAAGGAGCACACTGTAACTCCCTTTAGCTTCGATTACGAAAAATGCAGTCGGCAATGTTTTACTGCTGACCGTCAATTCTGTGACCATTACTCCTTTTGCTTCGGTGGGATCGCCCATGAAGTCATTTAACACCATGTTCGTTTTGATCAAATCTTCATCGGCTTTGCCTAATTTCTTGGAAGTGCTTAGTGGCATCAAATTTACCGTGGCTCTGCCGTCGACCAGCATCCTTGATATTGGTCGGCCGTTGATATGCCCTTTTAGGTACAATGGCTTTAAATGCCGATGCATATCCTGGGGCTTTTCAAACATGGCGTCCTGCGCGCCGAGACATAATTGGGCCAAGGCTTCTTTGGCCGATTTAGTCTCGGTCCTAAATTCGGCTAGTAGGGTGAAGACCATATTGATGTCCATGGGGGGAGTATCGTCCTGAATCATTGGTGAACCAGAATCTACTGACTGGTCCGAATCCTCTTCAATCTGGTTTTTCCTTCTCCATTCCTACTTCACAACTTGTACTAGTCGCAATTCATTGAATATCCTATCCCTTTCCTCTTCATGTTTAACTTCCCTCATTTCCTGTGTCCTCAAGCGTTGCAGTCGTCTGCAATGGGATCGACTAAGTCCAGAGGGACAACACCTCAGCTTTAGCTCAATCGGCTTGCGGATTTTTCCAGCCAGATTGCCAATTTCATTATCAGATCCACATGACTCGGCTTTTTCTTCTGAGAATACATTCTGGTCTGTTGCAGGCATTTTTTCTTGAACCGGTCTCTTAGCCCGTGGTCCCAGCCGGCTATGGACCGGCCTAGTTAGTCTCTCCCTGACCGGTCACCATGGCCGATCCTGGGGGAAATGTCCCATCGAACATGTCTGCACCAAAGGTAGCGGCATTCTTCGCTCCCAGGAAAACTGCCAGAAGGGGCACTGTCGGTGGGCTCTTTCTTAATCGTCTGCCCAGTACAGGTTATCAGGCTGACGGGGACGTTGTTTGTGTTGATGGCTGATCTTCTCGTATTTCTCTAGGAGTTGGGAGAACGTTGGTTTGGACTTGGTAACCATTCATTTTGGTGGGGTTCTCTTGGCTTTGTACCACTATCCTACCCGTGATTCAACCTTAAGCTTGATGGTTCTTGAGTTTCGGCCATCCCGATCGGCTTCTATTTGTAATGAGCCGATTGTTATCTTCAACGTTTCACCGCCACCAGAGCTTGACTGTATGTCAACCCGCCGAATCGGCTCGTCACTTCTATCCATCGGCTCTTTTCCATTCCATGAGCACTGGACCATGTAGATAGGAAAAGGGTTCACGTCCACTTGCATGGCTGGCTCTTCGACAAACTTCAGTCGTCCATCCTCGAGGGCCGACTGTATCTGCTGACGAAAAATATTGCAATCGTTAGTGTTATGTGAAAAAGAGTGTGCCACTTACAATATCTTCGTTTTTTGATCTCACGAGCAGACAGAATAACATGCCCTTCTTGCAACCATATTAATTTTTCCTGTAGTAATATGTCAAATATCCAATCGCATTTGAACACATCAAAGGCATATTGAACATCCGACTTATTTTTTGTCGGCTTGAGCCATGAGCAAACAAGTGATCTTTTAGGACCCTTTGCCCACTCGGCCATGTTCATATCGACTTCGTCGTCATCAAAGGTCTCGCTAGAGCTGTAATCGACCATATTTACTTTGGTCTTTTCATTTCCGTTTGCTTTAAACCTATCTTTAAACCCTTTACTATCAGAATATTGCCTTTTTTGTGCCGATACACGATGAAGAAGGTGTACTAAATCGCAGAATTCTTGTCCCACAAATTTTTCCTTAAGTGGGGGAATCAAGCCTTGGAACGCCAAATCATGTAATTGTTTGTCCGGTAATGTAACGCTAAAGCACCGATTTCGTACGTCCCTGAATCTCCGGATGCAGTATGAGACTGGCTCGCCGAGTTTCTATCGGACTGAACTTAGATATGAAATTCTAAGCTCAGGACTACCAAAAAAGAAATATTCATGGAATCGGCTTTCCAAATTGTTCCAAAAGTGGACCGAATTTGGGGGTAAGTTCGTGAACCATGTAAAAGCGGTTCCTGACAAAGATAATGGAAACAACCTGATTTTTAACCCGTCGGACTGAGTGGTTTCGCCACATTGGGCAATGAACCGTCCGACGTGTTCAAGGGTGGTAACAGAGTCATCTCCTGAAAACCTGGCGAAATCAGGGATCCTGTAATTGTGGGGATAGGCCATCCGATCTATGTAATCTGGATATGGCTTCTTGTAGCTGATGGTTTTGCCTTTGGGTTGTAAGCCGAATTGCTCTCTTAGCACGACAGAGATTTGATCGGCCCAATTAACGTCACCAGCAAACATGGTGTTGGGGTTCTGCCAATTAGGGTAACTAGCATCCTTCCCCCCGAGTGCTAGCTCGGGTCATTGGTTAAATCGAGCCGATGGGGGATTAGGGTTTTGCCAATTGTGCAAAATGGCATCCTGCCCCGCCCCACGAGTGCAAGCTCGGGTTGTCGGCTAGGTCGAATTGGCTGATGTTGAGACGATTGATCATACTAGTCGAGTATGGGAACATAGGGCTCCCCGTAAGTTACTACCTTATGTGGGATCGGATTCTTGATGGAATTAGCCCTTGGAATTGAGGATTCTGATCCAATCCAATCGTTCGAGGGACCGATCGACCGAAAGTGCTTACTGGCATCACGTTTGCCATGGTGCATAACTTTGCGGCATCGGTGTACGCGTGGTAATGGGTGACCCCGCCTTTGTGGGTGCTTGGTGCCAACACAGTAGGCTGGGTCAGCATTAGTGAAGGGATCGGGGTCGATCCTTTTACCGTACTGTTGTTTTGCGCCAGCGAGTAAACGGGATATGTTGGGAGCGGCTGTAATGGGTCGAGCAAACCCCCAGTTGAAGCCAACTCCTGAGCAATTGTCTTGACTCTATTCTCAATCATCGGCTTTAAAGTTGTGACCAGAGCCGATGACTGGTTAATTAACGCGTGGTGCACAGATTGCTCAATCATAACAGACAACTCGGCTTGAGCCAGCGCGTATCAGCTTACCATGTTGGATGGAGAGCCATCATCGCTGATGGGGTTGAGTGTTGGGAGTGCAGTCTTTTGCGTGATCCCCCGTCGGGTTTTCTGATAGCAACCCAACATCATCTCCAGAGTAGCTTTACGATCTTCAATCTGCTTGCGTTGCTCTGTGGTCAAGTCGTCCAGTGTCAGGATGATAATAGCTTCGACGTCAACGTCGATTGGAGGGATAGATTTTCCTGTAGCCATCTTCTTCAATCGGTCCCACCGAGCATGCCAAAAGTGTGTTGATGCTAAAAACTTGAAGTAGGGTTTTGAACTTCAAACACACCGGCTGAACACAAGGTTGAAGCATGCCAATCAATTTGACCTGTAATTGACAAGGTAAAAAGTCTTAAAATCAATCGAAGCCGGTAGTGAGTAGTTATCGGCGTAACTCTAGTCAGCTAAAAGCCGATCAGGGGGTAACTAGATTAGCTGATCAAGGCTAATCCAAGGGTAAAGGTAGATTGGCTTTTAGAGGCGATGCGCAACAAAACAAAGCAAACCAAAGCTGAGGCAAAATTGGCAAAATCAACAAATTGGCGATGCACAACTATTTATTAATCTCGTCGATTTACAGAGGAAAGCTTACAAACTAGAAAAACAACGGAAATTGTAAAAAGATGTTTGTGATTGTGTTGATTGATCTTTTCTCCTCCTGGCTCAAGCCTCCTTTTATACGCCTCGGCCGATCCGAGTCCTTCATGGATACGGTAACACAATCTGTATCGACCACGGTTCTTCTGGTTTCCAAATCTCACCCGCCGTATGCCCATCAAATCTTTATTCTTTATTGGGCCGATATTTCCATATACGTCAAATTTTGGTGCAAACAGTATCTTTAGCAAAAATTTTATGAGACTGTAGATTTATTCCTGATGTTTATTATTCTATATATGTGTTAAGGTGATGCACCCGTGTGTGTTTGCATACATGGTGGTAATGTGTGTGCGGGTGTAAAAAAAAGACCTTGTGTAAAAGAATTTTTTTTAAATAATACTTTTTTTAAAATGAATTGCAGTTTTAATACTGGAAATATCAAAATTGCAAAAATAATACATAATCGCCATACCGTACAGTGAATACCCTATTTTCGCCATACCCCACGGCGAATACCCCATTTTCGCCGAACCGTGTGCAAAAATACCCTAATACCGCAGTTAATATGCCACACGGGAATCAAGGTTGTTTTCGCTGCACGATTTGGCGATGACTCTATTTTCACCGTACGGTGTGGCGAAGACACCATTTTCGCCATACGGTTTGGCAAAAATACCTCGGTAAAAAACGGGGCCAAAGCCAGATCGATCTATCGATCGATAGCGAGAGCGAGCGGCGTTGAATGAAAAAAAAGGAGGGAGCGCCGCGGGCCGGGGAAGAGAAGAGGGAGAGGGAGAGGGAGAGGAAGGAGAGAGAAAGGAAGGAGAGGGAGAGAGAGAGAGGAAGGAGAGGGAGAGGAAGAAGAAGGAGAAGGAGGAGGAGAAGAAGAAGGAGGAGAATGAGAAGGAGGTAACATCGCATCTTTGCTTAATTTTGTGTTTTTCAATTTAGAGTAGTGATTTAGTTGTGTAATTTAGACTAGCGATTTATGTTTGATATAGAGTAGCGATTGACGTGTGTGATCTAGAGTAGCGATTTAGGTGTGATCTAGAGTAGCGCTTTAGGTTTGTACTTTAGAGTAGCGATTCTAGTTCTATACTTTAGAGTAGCGATTATAGTTCTTTTGTTTAGGGTAGGTATTTTAGTTTAAATATTATAACATTGTTCAATTTGCAGTAATGGTTTTACATATTAGCAATGTTCAATAGATCATGAATCGGTAGCTGATCGTGTCTAAGATTAGAGATTAATCGATCGATCATAGGAATAACCGGACTAATCGGTCAAACATTAATCGGTTGGTCAGCAAGGGCAATTACTAAAATACTAAAAATAATCGAGATTGGGCCCGATTAATCGGCCTGCCAAGTTTTTTCACCGAAACCTATAAAATCGAATCTTTAGGGCTCCGGTCAGAACCTAATCAGCCAATTAATTGGCCAATTGACCAATTTTTTGAAGACTACATGTTACTAGCAAATAGCGTTGTTACACATGCGTTATAATAATATAATATTAGAGTATCGATAGCGGGATAGTTAATCAACGTTGTTCAATTTACGGCACTGATTTTACATCTGAGTAGTGATGCAAAAAATTAATTTTGTGTATGTCGTCGCAGTGATGTCGGGACCAGTGAAATTTAGGGTATATTATGGAGATGGTGAAGTAAAAAATGGGGAGAATGGAGTGGATTTAACCAGCTTTGCGGTCACCATGGCCGAGCACTTGTCCCCTGATACTGTTAGCATTCGTGATATAAAACTTTGGTTGACCCAATTTTTTCCCCTGAATCCAAGTATTTATTCTGTTACCATCCAAATCGTATTCACGCGTAGCAAGGGTGACCCGGCTGTGTGGGAGTTGAAGAAAGTCGATCAAATACAGTTGTGGCAGAAATGGTTAAGGTGGTGCAAGGGATCTAGCCTCGAATGTGTGATGTTGGTGCAGGCTTGCCCTAGGGAAGAGGTGGGTACTACTGGTGTGAGCGAGAGCAGCACATTGGCTACAACTAAACAAGTTCAGCCAGTGGTGCCGGTTGAGGCAACAACGGGGGATGATCACAGTGATGCAGTAATCGTAGAAGGTCGGGCTAATGAAGGGGAGGAGATCGATCAACTTGTGGATCATTTGGATTGGGTGGATCGTATGGCGATAGAAGAGGAAGATGAAATGTTGGAGCCTGATGATACCAGCAGCCAAGATGACGAAGGGGAGGAAGATGATGAAATGCATGGTAGTACTGGCTCAACGGAGGTACCCATCCCCGACGAATGGAATAGGCAGAACAAAGCTGGTATGGAAGCTTTGTGGGGCCATGATTCGCATTGTGAGTATGGTACTGGTGCCATTCGGTTGAATCAAATGTTCACGAACAATTCTGAATTGAAGTTGGCAGTGAGGCTATGGGCACTATCGCTGAAAGAGAGTTTCGGGTTGTCCTGTCTAGCCCAGATAAGTACACAGTGAAGTGCGTAATCAATGGTTGTGAATTTCGAGTTCATGCATACAAGTCGAAGTGTGAGACGTATTGGATTGCATCAAGAGTGGAGGAGCACATATGTAAACTAGAAAATGTTCTTGTCAAACACCGTAACTTGAATGCGGCTGTAATAGCTAGCGTGATGTTTAATGATATCATCGAGAAGCGGGATATCGAGTGTTCATATATTCAGAAAGCAATGTTACGAACATTTAAGTATCAGATAAGCTACTCGATGGCCTGGCGTGCGAAGAAGAAAGCATTAGAGAAGAGGTTTGGCACATACAAGGCTTCGTATTGCAACCTACCTCGTGTGCTTGAAGTATTGAAGCAAACCAATCCTGGCACATACACTGCTTTCAAAGAAAGTGAAGCAGATGGAAATGGGATCTGTACATTTCATCGTGCTTTTTTTCATTAGGGCCTTACATTGCGTCATTCAGGTACTGTCGTCCATTGCTTTGTGTTGATGGTACATTTTTGACTAGAAAATACAAGGGGCAGATTCTAACAGCCATTGCAGTTGATGCGAACAACCACATACTTCCATTGGCCTTTGCATTTGTTGAGGGTGAGAACCGGGATAGCTGGCTGTGGTTTTTCAGACATATGAAGGTTGGGGTAGTTGGTGATCGGCCCAACATGTGCATCATTCATGATCATCATAAAGGTATCCTTTCAGTAATTAAGACTCTACAGGAGGACCGAGATGAACCATTTTCATGGCCTGACTTGCAGAACAGGTGGTGCATGAGACATTTGGAAGCCAATTTCTTCAGGCAATTTAAGAGCAAGAAACTGATGAACCTATTTAAGAGGTTATGCAAGCAGAATCAGGCACGTAAGTTCAACGCACTATTGGCGGAGTTGGATAAGCACACAAGTGCGCATATCGAAGAGATGAAGAAGCAACCGTCTGCGCCGAACGAATGCCCACCCAAAAGGCTAACACCCCTTGGGGAGCTCGATCCTCCTAATATGAGGAGACGAACGTCAAGGAATATAAAGTGTTTCTCGCACTGGATAGAGGCGGAGCCTCTAGAGAAGTGGGCCTTGCTCCATGACACTGGAGGCGCCAGGTTAGTATGCTACATTAAAATATTTATTACCGCTAAACAAATGGGGTTCTTGTTCTAAACTGTTATGCGTTGAATAGGTTTGGTGTCATGACAACGAACATAGCTGAGGTTTACAATTGGGTCATCAGAGGCCTTCGTCCGCTACCGCTTGTGGCCATCCTTGGAGGCATGTTGCACGGCATCGTTGCCTACTTCCAAAAAAGGCACGCGGAGGCGGTACTTCATGCCTCGACATTGCAAACGCCGTATTGTTCGCGGATGATGACCTGCATGGAGGAACGAACCATCAAAGCTCAGCAGCATATGGTGCGTAGCTTCGGGGTCACTAAGTACCGCTTCGAGGTAACTCTTCGGTGCAAAATGGGATTGGGAAATCTAGGCCAAGGGGCATCTGGATGGTGTGAATGCACCTGCAATAAGCCAATGCTTCTCCATATTCCTTGCTCACACGTGATGGCTGCTTGTGGGCAAATTGGGATGAACACGTCGCAATACATGTCCCCTTTCTACTTGAAGGATCATGTTGTCCATACCTGGTCCGGTGAGTTCCGTGGTTTTCGTGCACACGGTGATTTCACTGCGATTAACAGAGATAAGCGCATCTGTTTGCCGAATCCAAACTTGCAGAGGTGTGCGGAAGGGCAGTCCGGTCGTCCACAGACTAGGCGCATTCGCAACGACATGGATGAACCTGAAGTGGGTGGCCCTCTTAGGAGGTGTTCTGAGTGTGGTGAGTATGGCCACTAGGCAAACCAATGTACGTAGGGTGTAGGTTCTGAACTCGGTGGTGGCTATGCCATGGGTTTGGGCGATGTGTGTATCATCAATATGTATCGAATTATGTAATTATATGCACGTTATCACATTAATTGGATGTATTGTAATATTGACGCTCATGGCTTCTGATTCATGTATGTTGTGTTTCTCATATGTTGTGTACTTTTATTTATGTTCAACCCTTATGTCTTTTAATTTATATATGCCGTGCTTCCCGTATGTTGTGTAGTATTATTTATACTGAAACATTTATATGTGCAAGAAATGTTTCCACTCGTTTACATGCAGGGATGGAGCAGGTCGACTCACTTCTGGACCCTGTGTTGGATGTGCGGCACCGTGCGCACATCCACACGACACAGGGCAATGACAAGGTGGCCTTACTATGGATTTGTGTGCCTAAGAAGGCATGGTGCGTTGACCCTCGCTTCCACACCAGGTTAGTTGCAGTACATGTACATGTTACATTTTTCGTACAAATAGTGTTCATAACATTCAATTGATGCAATTATGTCCTTTCTCGTTAGGCTGGCACATGCCGGGCTGCTTTCGCTAGTCCGCATGGTGGAGGGTTCAACTGCCGACCCTAGTGAGGCCGACGACCAGGCCGAGGGTGACGACGGTCCACAGCGGTCGCGGCATTTCCCGTTCGACAGCTCGCTGATAGCATGTTTGGTCGACCGTTGGAGGCCGGAGACGCACACTTTTCACCTTCCCTATGGGGAGGTGACGGTTACGCTGTAGGACATCGCCATGCTCACAGGCTTGCCAATCGTCGGGGCACCGATCGCACCCTCAGTGACTCATGCTGGGTGGGTGGCGGACTTGCAGGCACGGTTCGATGGGGTGGCGGCTATCGACCCAACGATACCGATGGGCAGGAGGCACGGTCCATCGAGGAGGTGGATGGCGCAGTTTGAGGTTAGTAGTTGTACATGTTTCAATTGTCGCAGGTGTAGCGGATGGTGCCTCAGCCCACCGACTACTAGGTTGCTAGGCACCTTGAGGCCTATCTGCTTTGGTTGTTCGGCTGGGTGATGTTCACGTCGACTCACGGCGATAGCGTGGACGCGCGTTGGATAGCCCATGCACGGGATATTGCCAACGCGGAGCCTGACGATGTACCGCAGGTGTCCTGGGGTTCGGCGGTTCATGCTGCCACGTACCGCGCCCTTTGCGACGCGTGCGTGAAGAAAGGCAAGAACCCCAATCTTACCGGGATGCTTCTTCTTCTTCAGCTCTGGTCATTCGAGCGCTTCTCTGTGGGTCGACCCTATGTTGACCCTCGGTACTACACCACCGAGGAGTATGGTGGCGATGCGCTGGACCGACCGACGATGGGCTCGCTTTGGACCAGGCGATGGGTACATGTTTTTACTCATTAATGCAATTGTAATTTGAATCGCATGTGCTTACAATTATTTCTCCTCCATTGTAGTCACAGTGGGCAGGTCTCCAGGTAAGTTCGGCATACCCCTCCTTCACAGAGGCCTTCGACCACCTGAGGGCGGAGCAGGTCGTCTGGGACCTTTACAGCGACCAGCGTGTAGGGGAGAGAGCCGCGGGGGGCCTGTCGGTGCTGTGCTACAGGGACCATGCTTACTGGCTGACGAGGAGGAAGCTCGTCTTCGACATCTTCGTGGAGGACTACGCGCCACACCGAGTCCTCAGGCAGTTCGGACTTCGCCAGCTGGTCCCTGTTCCTTTGGGGGAACGTGTTCCATCGAAAGTGCACTCGTGAGTTACTCGCCCCAACAAGTATGCTAAGTGCTTATGTTATATTTGTAATAATGTGGATTTTTTATGCAGGTACTCCACCCAGGGACCCTAGAAGACCATGGCGACGTTGCTTCAGAGGATGGCGCCGTGGCTTGCGCAGTGGGATGGGGCGCTAGAGGATGTTCTTAGGGAGGACGCGCCCTATGACCCCTCCTACCAGGATTACTTGTCCTGGTACGTGCCCCGGACCCGTACTCGTCTTCTACTTGCTGAGGAGCAACCGGCCTAGATGTATGCCTGTGACACTACGGAATGTCGAGACACCGTAAAAGGAGAAATTAGAGAATGTGACTTTATAAAATATGAAATTAGAGAATAAAACTGTGACACTATGGTATGGTGTGACATTATAAAATATGAAATTAGAGAATAAAACCTTTCGGCTTGAGGTTTACTCGCGTTTTTGGGCCTTATGAAGTGACGTGACACCACGGAGTGTCGTATCCTTATTTATTGAGCATGAGGAGGTCAAAAGCATTATGAGTTGTGGAATTAAGGTTAAAACCATAGGGTATAGAGGTTAATGGCGTTTCCGGGGGAGTTTGGGCCTAGTGTGGGCTTTGGTGGGATGGAGTATGAGTCCATTTAGGACTAGGAGACTTGTGTGGGCTGGTAAAAGGGGCCTCCCCCTGCCCTCCTTGCGCCCCACCCTGCCCCTTGGGCGCCCCCACCTCCCCCTCCATGCCCTAGCCGCCACCCCCACATCCCCCTCTTGCCCCCATTGCTCCCCACCTCTCCACCACCTCTCCTCCACCCCCTTGCTGCCCTAGGGTGGTCTCCCCACCCCTGCACCTCGAGGATCCATCCATTGGAAGCGAGGAGCAAGGAGCGAGGAGCGAGGAGCGTGGAGCGAGGAGCGAATCGGGTGGAGATCCATCATGATTTCGGTCGTCGGGCGAAGGTATGGCCATGGGAATCCTTGGGGTTGGGCTAGGTACTGTTCTAAGGGTTTTTATCAAGTTTTTAGATCAATTAGTGGTGCTGGATTTGAGTAATTTGGGTTAGATCTAGATGTTGCCACGTTTCTGTTTTGGGACAGCATGAGCAGTCGACCTAGGGTTAAGCTTTTCGCCAATTTAGATTCCGAATCTGTACGTACGGATGTTGAAGAAGTTGTAGATAATTTCAATACCTTTCAGTGAGTATAAAGAACGTTAAATTCCGATCAGCCGTTTGAAAGTTATGGCTGTTTTACCGAGCGTGATAAAATCTGTGACGTGATTGGAACAGATCACGGTAATCTGTAGATTAAACAACTTTAGAGTCCGAATCAGTCTTTCCCTATAACTAGAAAAAGTTGGGAAATTTCCTAAGCTACGCGAGAATGTACTCGTTTAATTGATTCGGAGTCCCAGAACTCAAGTTATGCCTTTTGCAAGGCTGCTGTCCCGACAGGACAGAATCTCTATTTTCTAGGTTTTGCGAGTAGTTGGCAATGTCGGGGTAGATGAGGGTTTGTGTGCTGTTTTGGGGGCATGATTGTGAGTATGTGATTCCTATGTGCAGGTGGTGCGACTTCGGGAGTGCCCTCTACTTCCCGCCTATCCGTTGCCCGTGGTTGAGGCAAGTGTATTGTAATGGGTAGCGATTGTAGGTTGTTTGATTGATTGAGTTTGAAGTTTGAATATATGATATGTTCGCATGCCATATGTTAATGTTTGCCAATGATATGATGAGTATATTTATTATGTGATGATGCCATGTGTTAATGTATACGTTATCCCTAATGATGCCTTGTGTTATTATACAAGTTATCCATGATGATTCCATGTGTTAATCTACACGTTATCCATGATGATGCCATGTGTTAATGTACAAGTTAAATATGATGTTGGCATAAATGCATACATGGCATGTTACATGGCTCGGGCGGTGAGAAAGTCATAACTAGTCCGGGGAAGGTCGGTGAGAAAGTTATGACTAATCCGGAAAGCCAATGAGTAAGTCCTACATCGTGATTCCATTCACCGCGGTGAACGGAAGTGAGGAGTAGGCACCCTCCATCTTCGGGATGGAAGGGGGGGAGAGGGTGCACATCGACGGGTGTGTACTCAACCATACCGGTATGAGTTTCCAAGGAGACATGAGCATTGCATTTCATTGCATACATAATGATGATGATATTGTTAAGTGTTCATGAATGAGATGATATGCATGATGGGAGATTTTATTGCCATGATATTGTTCTTGTTGTCCATTGCAATATGTTTTCTGAGTTTTGAACTCACGCTTGTGTTTTCTTGTTGTTTTAGGTACCTTGAGAACGGCATGCGGGGAAGGGAAATAGTCACACGCTCGCACGTAGCTTCACCATATTGATTCCACAAGTCATTCTATTAGTTTGATAATAAATTGCGTGTGATGATTATTGCTTTAAGGCTTAGCTTTGCTATATGAGAGTTTTATTGTTCGTTTGACACTTGGAGACATTAAGTGCGTGATAATAGTCTTATATTGTCGTTAAGACTTTAATTATTGCTGTTTTAGCTGTCTCTCATATTGCCTTATATTGCTATACCGTTGTTGCTCCTTCAATTCATGTTAAAACAAAGGATATGCTGCCGAAATCTCGGTTTTTAGCATATGTACCTTTGCTGGAATTTATGTTTAAATGTGGTATTTAGATGTTGTGTAGCTTATGTTTGGTAGCATTCAGGCATATTAAATGCCGGGGTGTTACAAAAACTTTACGATATGAATTTTGGACGCGTTTCGGGCCGTTTTCGGGAATTCGGGCCTCTCCGGGGGGAATTGGGCCTTAGGGGGGACACCACTTGGGCCGAGGGTGGGATGTTTTGGCCCACAAGAGGGGGGAGACCAGGTTGGGGGGGCTTGGTGCGCCCCCTCCCTGGCCCTAGGCCCCCCCAAACCACTCCACCTTGGGCGCCTCCCTCCCGACTCCACCTCTCCTCCTCCCCAATTTTCCTTCCCCATTGCACCCCATCTCCTCCCCATCCCTCTTCGTCATCCTTGCTGCCCCTAGGGGAGTAATCCACCTCAACACCTCGAAGATCCATCCGTTGGAGCGCTCCGCGACGAGGAGATCCAGCGGGATTGGAGCGAAGAAGGAGATCGCGCGAACCGGGAGGAGATCTATTGGGTTTTCGTGCGTCGGGTGAAGGTATGGCCATGGGGATCCTTGGGGTTGGGCTAGGGTATGTTATAAGGGTGATTATCATGTTTTTAGATCAATTGGTGGTGCTGGAATTGAGTAGATTGGATTAGATCTCGAAATTGCCACGTTCTCTGTTTCGGGCAGCATGAGCAGCCGGCCTAGGGTTGAGGTTTTAGCAATTTTAGATCCGAATTTAGTCAGCCGCCTGTTGAAGAAGTTGTAGGTAATTTCAATACCTTTCAATGGGTATAAAGAACGTTTAATTCCAATCAGCCGTTTGAAAGTTATGGCTATTATACCGAACGTATTAAAATCTATGACGTGATTGGAACAGATCACGGTATTTTGTAGATTAAACAACTTTAGAGTCCGAATCAGTCTTTCCCTATACTTATAAAAAGTTGGGAAATTTCCTAAGCTACGCGAGGATGTATTCGTTTAATTGATTCGGAATCGTTAAGCCCAAGTTATGGCATTCCGAAGGCTGCTGTCCTGTAGGGACAGAGCCTCTGTTTTTCGGTTTTGGGAGTAGTTTGTGATGGCGGGGTAGAGGTTCTTTGCGTTCTGTTTTGGGGGCGCGACTTGAATGTGTGGCTAGTATGTGCAGGTGGTGTGACCCCGGGAGTGCCCTCATCCTCTCGCCAATCCGTTGCCCGAGGTTAAAGGCAAGTGTATTGTAATGGGTAGTGGGTTGTAGTTGCTAGATTGGTTGAGATGGAAATTGAATATGCGATATGTCTATATGCCATGCTTAATGATTGTCATTGCTATGATGAATATGCTTATCATGTTATGATGCCATATGTTAATGTACAAGTTATTTATGATGTTGGCATGATTGCATACATGACATGATACATGGCTCGGGCAGTGAGAAAGTCATAACTAGTCCGGGGAAGGTCGGTTAGAAAGTTATGACTAATCCGGAGAGCCAATGAGTAAGACCTACATCGTGATTCCATTCACCGCGGTGTTTGGAAGCGAGGAGTAGGCACCCTCCATCTTCGGGATGGAAGGGGGGAGAGGGTGCACACCGACGGGTGTGTACTCAACCATACAGGTATGAGTTTCCAAGGAGACATGAGCATCGCATCGCATTGCATTCATTATGATGATGATAATGATTTGAGTTCATGAATGAGATGATAGTCATGATGTGAATTGTTGTAGCCGTGTAATTGTTTTTTTTTTGTACCATTGCAATATACTTGCTGAGTGATGAACTCACGCTTGTGTTTTATGTTGTTTTTAGGTACCATGACACCGGCATGTGGGAAGGGGCAATAGCTACACAACTCACATAGACTCAGTCATAGTTATCATTTATTTTTCTGTCACAGTCATAATAAGTGCCATGAACTTGGTGTATGGAGTCGTTTAGTGTGCTTATGATCCTTATTTGTTTAGCTATGGATTATGGAGTGATTGGTCTTGGTTTTATTGGCTTATGATGATGTTTTATCTGTTATATTGTTGTTTTAGATGTGTTATGTTATGATATATCTTGCCATGATATTGCTGCAATTCCGATTCATGATGAAACAATGGAGATGCTGCCGAAATTTCGGTTTTTAGCATTTGTTTCTTTGCTGTAATTTATCTTTAATTGTGGTATTTAGAGGTTGTTTAGTCTAAGTTTGGTAGCATTCAGGCATACTAGATGCTGGGGTGTTACAATGCCCCTAGCGTCACAGACTTGTACTCGAGGCGTGCAGGAGTGGCACTGCACACGATGGTAAGTCTTATTTAATATATTACATCATCTATTCGTTATGCTATGTCATTATGCTTATCGTTTGTTTGTACGTGATTGGTGGACGAGGCTAGGGACTTGCACCAGCATGCCACTGACTTCCTTGCTAGGCTACAGTCGGGGGCCGCTTTCACACTCGACGAGGTATCGGAGGCCATGAAGTGTGTGGAGGTGTAGTCTTGACGGATCGTGGAGCTTGGTGCTGCTTGCCACGTCCCAGCCCCGACTGTTTCGGCGCCCACCTTGTCCAGGCCGCTAGCCGGGCTCAGCTCCTGGACACCACCTCCTCAACCACCGCACCACCCGGGATCCAGCTTCCACACCCCCGTGCCTCCGGCTCCACGCATGGTTGGAGGATCCAGCTGGCAGGCACCACCATGCGGTCCTACCATGGTCCCCACACCCGGTAAGCCCAGCAATATTCAGTTGATCACGTTTCAAATCTAATCACCTCACTATAATTAAATGTTATTGTTTGAGCTATAGGTGTCGTAGGACTGGCCTCTACTTCGGACACTCCGTCAGGGCACGACGTTGCTGACTACTGGGCGGATCAGTTTTTCGCAGGCGCTCAGTTCACGCAGCCTCCTCCAGCTACGCAGCACACACAGCCTCCCCCAGCCACGCAGTACACATAGCCTCCTCCAGCTATGCAGGCCCCGTCACCTCCCCGCGTGCGTTGCCCGGTGGTTCGGTACAGCCCTTCAGACTACGGTCAGGCAGGACCGTCGCGGACGCTTCACCCACGACCTCTCGATGATGCACCCCCTTCAGCACGCCGATAGAGGAGAGGTAGGGGTGGGGTAGGGGTAGGGGTCAGGATCCACCACTGGGGGGTGATCAGGATTAGGCTATCCGTGACATAATTTTGGTGTTATTGTCCATTTTGGGTACTTTCTCATATTATGGTTTACCATCTATTTTGTGTACTTTCTCATATACGTGGTTGATTATATATTTCTGTCAGCTTTTTTCATATCAACCTCGTGTCATTATTGCTTTTTCAGCTTTTCTGATATCAACTTTTTTAGCTTTTGTCATATCATCTTTTTCATCTGCCTAAAGCTGCATGACCTAGCCTTCTAGCCGACTATGGGAGAGGTTCCCTGTCTATAGCTCTGGCCATAGCCAGGCTCATGTCCCATCACATGCAAAGCTGCAGAAGAATCCGATGCTCGTGGATTTGAAGTTCTCTTAAGTCCGCCACTGTCTCCTTTGGCTGGCCCCTAACCAGCACTATAAAACCGGGAGGGATATGTGCATCACACTGCCAAAACTACAATAAACTTTAGCCGACTTTACACACATTAGGCCACGATGTCTTTCTACCGTCGCCTCTTCAACAACCGAAAATTAACCACCCCCCGAATACCCGGATGGAAGTAGCGTTGACGCCCCAGTTCTGCCGGAGTTGCCCCGGCCGAAATGCGACTGCAACCTTTCGGCGAAGATGATGCAGTCTACGCACAGAAATACAGCCGCCCGCGCTCACTACTGTTGTGACCACGGCTACGAGGTAAACCAATTGGTGTCAATACAAATTAGGGTAACACCACCAATTCATTCATCGTTGTTTGTTTTTTTAGCACAAGGACCGGTGTTGCTTCTTCCAATAGATCGACGGGCCAAAATGATGTGACTATGAATTTATCTACAATTGCCACGACGCCTACCCCATTTCGACCGAGAACTTCATCCGGTGGGAGAGGCCGCCGGCATATGTCCCCTATTTCGATCGACCGGAGTTAAGGGTCGGTGGGCAAGGGATGAACCAGTCGGTGAGTTGCATGCGACATCTCATGTTTCAGTCACAAAGTAGTCATTCTAAATCAGTTCATCGCATACAGGACTTCAAAAAGAAGCTTGCAAAATTGCTCAAGTCAAGGCAGGCACATCCTCCTGAAGGGCCACCCCAAAGCCCCGAACTATGCGACCACGGCCTGCAGGCAGTGGTTGATATCTGCCACGAGGATCTAGCGGACCGAAGATTCTACCGGTGCCCATTGCCCGAGGATGAATGGTGCTGCTACTTCAATTGGGTGGACCCGGAGACGTACCACCCACATCTCAAACTTTCCGTCTCGGATAACTTGGGAGAGCAACCCTCGCCGTGGTGCTACTACCTCCCAGAAAAGCCGGATCCCGAGTACGCATACGGTATTCTTCAACCACCATAGCGGGAATACTACATTGACTGTAGGGCACGCTTTCGATTGTACAACAAGAAGCCCAACACACACCTCCTGCACCATATAGTGGAGTGCGAGCTGAAACAGAGGAGGCGTCTCGGCAAGTCTCCAGAAGGGCAAGAGGGTTCGTCCTCTCGAATGGAAAGGGATAAGGGGAAGCAGCCGGCCGAGGTCCGCAGTACGCAACAAATCCTTGACGCATTACATAGACCATCCGAGAACCCGGGTGGTCGAGAACCCGGGTGGTATTAACATAGGGGGCGCGGGAATCGGGAGGGAAGATATCCACATAAAAAAGACCAAAAAATTATGTTTTACACCCCCGAGACGTTCGGCATAGGCTATCCATTCGGCGACAGCTGGGAGCACTGCGCACGGCCATGGAGCTCTTTCATAAGAGAGATTGAGCGGTGTCCGAGAACAAATTGCACAAGATTGACGGGTGATGTAATATGTAGAAAATGTGGTGTATCATTCCCACTCTATGAACATAGGCGGAACGATCACTTGTTCCACCATGACAATCAGTGTTATCCGCACTTTATCTAGCAATGTCGTCACTGTTGTAATACCCTTGTAATATCTTCTAAACTTTCGTTGTATCTGCCCTACTAAGGTTGAGTTTGCGTACTAAGGATACTGGCTACATCTACATGTTTTTCATAATGCTTGTAATGGTTTAAACACTTTGGCAAAAGTTTTCCTGGGCTAAACTATTCATATAATGAGTTGTTGTCGACTGGGGTTATTGTGATAGTATAATTAGTATGCAAAGAAAGGTGTAAATAAAATATTTTTCCAGAATATGCTACTCCATATATCAAAGAGCAAATCTGTGGCACTGTTGCAAAAAAGTACATTTAAACGTGGTATTTTACGGGCTGCCGAAAAGGGTTAAAAGTTATCGTTGAGAATAATACTTAGGGTTATTGCGACAGTCTATTTGTGTAGCAAAGAAAGGTGTAAATAAAATATTTTTCTATAATATTCTACTCCATATATCAAAAAGCAAATCTGCGGCACTGTTGCAAAAAAGTACATTTAAACATGGTATTTTACGGACTGCCGAAAAGTTAAAAGTTATCGTTGATAATAATACTTAGGGTTATTGCGATAGTCTATTTGTGTAGCAAAGAAAGGTGTAAATAAAATATTTTTCCAGAATATGCTACTCCATATATCAAAGAGCAAATCTACGACACTGTTGCAAAAAAAGTACATTTCAACATGGTATTTTACGGGCTGCCGAAAAGGCTTAACAATTTCATGCATGAGAAATTTCTTTTAGTTATTTAGTTTATTCAACTCAATTGATTCCTTCATATTTTTTCAAAAATGGGACATTCAACATCTTTTGGATAAGCGATAATTATTTCATGATTTCTGGAGCCATGATTTCTAGAATTTGGGTATTTTCGCCATATGGTACGGCGACAACACATTTTCGCCGTACGGTCTGGCGAAGACACTATTTTCGCCATACCGCTTGGCGAAATTACTATTTTTGCCATATGGTATGGTGATAATACCCTAAACCAAATAGCTGACGTGAACCGACTTTAATTGGGATATTAGGGTATTTTCGCCACACGGTTCGGCGAAAATAGGGTATTCGCCGTGGGGTATGGCAAAAATAGGGTATTCACCGTACGGTATGGCGATTACGTATTATTTTTGCAATTTTGATATTTCCAGTATTAAAACCGCAATTCATTTTAAAAAAAGTATTATTTAAGAAAAAAAATTCTTGTGTAAAACTTGGCTTGCATGGTTTTTGCAGTTCTGTGGGCGCGAAGCGTTGTTTATCCCCTATGATCTGTGGATGACCACGGTGGGCTTCGTCAGCTATCATAGTCGATGGTCCCACAACAATGGGATGTTTCGATCGAGCTAGATATTGACTAGACGGGTTTGTGAAAATGTTTTGTTTTTACTAGCTCTACCTTTGGCACGTGTTGGCTTATGACTAATGGTTATCAAACTCATAACTTATTTTTCTATGTAAAACTGCTTTTTTGAAATATTCTCAAATGGTTTGAAAGGACTCAATCAGGGCACCATGATTTCACATGTGCAATATTAAATCCAATCTAGGTTTTTTTTTGAAAATTTTAGTTTTAGGGTACATACCCATCTATAACAATTCAAATGAAATGATGAGGCTAAAAAATGCCCGATCTTTCGGTGAAATGGATAACTCTCGATTAGTGCAGACGACCCTCATGATTAAGACTACCGACCGAAACACGATCGATGCCAAGCAATCGCTAAACCAAACTCCGAATTGTTATCAACCGTGCAAAAACCCGATTGACCTGATCAAGAAGATCAATTCCTGCAAGCAGTCGAAGAACAAAACAAAGCAATTTTAAATTGCAAATATAATTGAAGTATTGTGTGAGGTTACGAAGCATGGTATTGTTGTTGATCTAGCCGAGTAAGAGAATGCCAAATAGTTTCACTAAGAAAAACTACAACTAAACAAAACCCAAGTAATTTTGGGAGACTCTCTAGCTATATATTGGTGAAAGAGAAGGGAAATTTGGCCATCACAAAACGGGAGGTCGAATAGGACTCTTACAAGGCCCAAGGCCCAAGTTTAACTCAGACTGAAAAGTGGACCTAACTTTTTTGGTGATTACGGAGTGCTCCAAAGGAATTTTTAGGTGAGGTCAAATCCATTGGAGAGGTCTTGAAGTAAGCTTTCTATCAAGTGCAAGAACTCATCAATCGGACTCCTTATACAAAAGTTATGTTTACTTTAGGTTGTTATCCGGAGGCCGAGTTGGCTTCAAAAAAGTGGCATACTTGATCTCCAACTTTGCTTGATGTAGATGTTGTCGGGACCCGAATTTGCAAATCCGGACCCTCTGTGTATTCAGCACTAGTCCAGGAACGCGCTAGTGCACACAGTCTTAACATTGGTAAATATCACAATCATACCACTCGATACTAATAAAGTACTTTAATTAAATAGTCAAACTGGTTACTCGACCTTATGGTCAAGTTACAAATATACGCATGGCGAAACTTATTAAGAGAGAAATAGTAGCGGCGGAAAAATAAGATAACCGTGGCGCCATCCAGTATACCACAGGCAATGGCCGGCTCGCTCCCTAAGTAGACGGTTCCTCTTGGAGCTCCTCCTCCAAAGCTGGTGTAGTCTCCTCTTCAACTGGTGTTGTATTGTGGCAAGGGTGAGTACTTGGTACTCAGCAAGTCATGCACAGAATGCAGCTAATATACTACATGCATGGCTTAATACAAAGGAATAGCTCAATGTATATTTGCAGTAAACAGCGTTTGACAAGTAGCATAAGTAGATTCGAAAGCAGTAGTAACAAGTAAAGCATAGATAACTTTTCAAGGAGTTTAGTAAACATCTTTTCCATCCTAATCCATATTTCCATCATCATTATTTAACCAAACCCAACCTTTCAAGTCCATGTTATTTTCAAGAAAATCTAACCCTTGACTGTAATTCCCGAGCGATGTCCAATACCGCGGACACGGCTATTCGAATAGATTGTACACTCTGCAGAGGTTATGCACTTTACCCACAAGATACAGTCAAACACCACAAAGCGAGTTCAGTAACAAAGTGTTTGGAAACTTCTAACAATACAAGTGAGCCTCCGGTTATTGCACACTAACCCTTCCCTTAGCTAAGGCGAAGTTTAGGCCAATCAATCGTTAGATGGGTACTGCCTCGGCCCGATGCGCTCCCTGTACAACTTACACAAAGGGTGTAGTTGACCTCCTGAGGTCCACAGTGCGTTATTAGCAACTTAATCAACTAGGTCCGTCCCATTACAGACATGTGGTTGCAAGATTGACTCAGTTCAAAGGCTTGCAAGGTGAAGTCCTTAAGGTGACCAGGGCAAGACGACCCGAAGAACCAAAACAACATCCCCAGTGCCACAACTGGCCCACCTGATCATTCTTGCCACATGCCCCGGTCGAAAACTATTTATCAAACCCCAGTTGATTACCATGCACCACGTGCCATCAACATCACATGATATCTTTTCAAAACAGGTTCAATATATCATTAAGTCAATATTAACATTTGTTTGTCCAAAATCATGTCATGAGCACGTAGCAGGTCTAAGCAATATACTACAACGGTCTAAACCCATGTTGGCAATTTTAATAATGTCCAACTAGTAATCCACAACTGGGGTGACAAGGGGTCATGGCACATATTTAAGTAATCAAGGTGTCATACAGCAAATTGGTATTTATCTAATTCCCCATATTTAAATAGAGTATTTTCTATTCGAACTAGCATGCATTAAGTTAAATTAAAATAAGTTTCAAAATAGGATCAACATGGTCAAAGCACAACTTGCCTTCAAAAAGTACTTGTTCTTGGTCTTGAGTTGGATCCTGAGTCAATACTTCTCCTTCGAATCCCTCCGGCACTTCAACGTCTACTCGTAATACGTGCAAATAGCAATACACAAATAAACAATAGGCAAAAACATCCCAAAACTCCAAATAAAATCCATAAACAGAGAGAACATAATTTTATGAATTTTTAGGAACTGGAATCGTCAAATTCGGAGTTAAAATGCAAAAGTTATAACATTTCGAAGTTTAAATAATCAATTAAATAATATTATAGAGGAAAAATTTAGTCCAAAAATTAAATAAAATTCATAATTAGGTAGATCTCAATTTTATACAAATTTAGAAATTTGAATCACTCAAATCGGAGTTGAAACGCAAAAGTTATAAGCGTTTGAAGTTTGAAACAAAATCTGAAATCATTATTTCAAATTAATAAATCATTTTCTTTTTCAGAAATTAATTATTGCGTCAGCGAGGACACGTGGCAGCCTCTGATTGGGCGGTGGCGTCGGCCGTCCATGGGCGTGGCCCATGGTTTGGCTCGGGTCTCCAGTGGACTCGGTCCCACGGCTCCGCGTGTCGGCAGCGGTGGGACCACTCGGGTAGCGTCATTCTTGGCGTCGGCGAGGCTCGGCCGCAGTGCGGCAGTGGGACCCGCGGTAGACGTCATGGGTGGCGTCACGCGCCGCGGTGGGTGGCGGCGGTGGGCCGTCTTGGCGTCATGGTGCGATTGCGGCTACGCCGCGACACGCGAGCGGCGTGTCGATGACCCACACACGCGCGGCGTGGCGCGGCGGCTCGGCTCCGGACACGTGGCACGATCGTGTCCGTTGATTTGAAAATCAGCGGCGCGATTAGATCCAGGGTTAACACGCGTTGAAAACTACTCGGTGATCGTGGGCCGTTCGATCTAGATCGGACGGTCCAGATCTAACCCTCGTTAACTGCGCTACGACGCGTGGTGATCGTGGGCCGTTGGATCTTGATCCAACGGTACAAATCTAATCGGGTTTGGAACACGTGAACTCACCTCAACCGCACGATCAAGATCGGACGGCGCCTGAGCTTCGCGGTGATGGCGGTGCGGTGGTCGGGACGAGCAGAGCACCGCAACGCCGCTCGAAGGTCGCCTTCCTAGCTCCGCTCGTCCCTCGACCACCGCACCGCCATCACTCGCGAAGCCTGCGGCGCCGTCCGATCTTGATCGTGCGGTTGAGGTGAGTTCACGTGTTTCCAAACCCGATTAGATCTGGACCGTTGGATCAAGATCCAATGGCCCACGATCACCACGTGCCGTAGCAGTGTTAACGTAGGGTTAGATCTGGACCGTCCGATCTAGATCGAACGGCCCACGATCACTGAGTAGTTTTCAACGTGTTAACCCTGGATCTAATCGCGGCCGTTGATTTTCAAATCAACGGACACGATCGCGCCACGGTCCGGAGCCGAAAGCCGCCGCGCCACGCTGCAGGTGGGTCATCGACACGCCGGGCTGCGTGGTCACGGCTGTAGCCGCAAACCGCACCATGACGCCAAAGACGCGCTCCACCGCTCGACCACCCCACCTGCGGCGGTGACGCCACCCATGACGCCACCTGGGTCCCACCACAAGACCGTGGCCGAGCCTCCGCCGACGCCAAGAATGACATCACCCGAGTGGTCCCACTGTCGGCCGACACGCGGAGCCGTGGACCGAGTCCACGGTGAGACCCGAGCCAAACCATGGGCCACGCCCATGGATCGGCCGACGCCGCCTCCCAATCGAGGCTGCCACGTGTCCTCGCCGACGCAATAATTAATTTCGAAAGAAAATGATTTATTAATTCGAAATAATGATTTCAGATTTTGTTTCAAACTTCAAACGCTTATAACTTTTGCGTTTCAACTCCGATTTGAGTGATTCAAATTTCTAAATTTGTATAAAATTGAGATCTACCTAATTATGAATTTTATTTAATTTTTGGACTAAAGTTTTCCTCTCTAATATTATTTAATTGATTATTTAAACTTCGAAATGTTATAACTTTTGCATTTTAACTCCGAATTTGATGATTCCAGTTCCTAAAAATTCATAAAATTATGTTCTCTCTGTTTATGTATTTTATTTGGAGTTTTGGGATGTTTTTGCCTATTGTTTATTTGTGTATTGCTATTTGCACGTATTACGAGTAGACGTTGAAGTGCCGGAGGGATTCGAAGGAGAAGTATTGACTCAGGATCCAACTCAAGACCAAAAACAAGTACTTTTTGAAGGCAAGTTGTGCTTTGACCATGTTGATCCTATTTTGAAACTTATTTTAATTTAACTTATTGCATGCTAGTTCGAATAGAAAATATTTTATTTAAATATGGGGAATTAGATAAATACCAATTTGCTGTATGACACCTTGATTACTTAAATATGTGCCATGACCCCTTGTCACCCTAGTTGTGGATTACTAGTTGGACATTATTAAAATTGCCAACATGGGTTTAGACCGTTGTAGTATATTGCTTAGACTTGCTACGTGCTCATGACATGATTTTGGACAAACAAATGTTAATATTGACTTAATGATATATTGAACCTGTTTTGAAAAGGTATCATGTGATGTTGATGGCACGTGGTGCATGGTAATCAACTGGGGTTTGATAAATAGTTTTCGACCGGGGCATGTGGCAAGAATGATCAGGTGGGCCAGTTGTGGCACTGGGGATGTTGTTTTGGTTCTTCGGGTAGTCTTGCCCTGGTCACCTTAAGGACTTCACCTTGCAAGCCTTTGAACTGAGTCAATCTTGTAACAACATGTCTGTAATGGGACGGACCTAGTTGATTAAGTTGCTAATAACGTACCCGTGGGACCTCAGGAGGTCAACTACACCCTTTGTGTAAGTTGTACGGGGGAGCGTACCGGGGCTGAGGCCAGGTACCCATCAAACGGTTGATTGGCCTAAACTTCGCCTTAGCTAAGGGAAGGGTTAGTGAGCAATAACCGGGGAGGCTCACTTGTATTGTTAGAAGTTTCCGAAAGACTTTGTTACGGGAACTCGCCTTTGTGGTGTTTGACTGTATCTTGTGGGTAAAGTGCATAACCTCTGCAGAGTGTACAATCTATTCGAATAGCCGTGTCCGCGGTATTGACATCGCCTGAATTACAGTCAAGGGTTAGATTTTCTTGAAAATAACTTGGACTTGAAAGGTTGGGTTTGGTTAAATAATGATGTTGATGGAAATATGGATTAGGATGGAAAAGATGTTTACTAAACTCCTTGAAAAGTTATCTATGCTTTACTTGTTACTACTGCTTTTGAATCTACTTATGCTACTTGTCAAATGCTGTTTACTGCAAATATACCTTGAGCTATTCCTTTGTATTAAGCCATGCATATAGTATATTAGCTGCATTCTGTGCATGATTTGCTGAGTACCAAGTACTCACCCTAGCCATAATACAACACCAGTTGAAGAGGAGACTACACCAGCTTTGGAGGAGGAGCTCCAAGAGGAACCGTCTACTTAGGGAGCGAGCCCAGTCAGTTGCCTGTGGTATACTGGATGGCGCCACGAAGTTATCTTATTTTTCCGTTGCTACTATTTCTCTCTTAATAAGTTTCGCCCTGCGTGGCGTATATTTGTAACTTGACCATAAGGTCGAGTAACCAATTTGACTATTTAATTAAAGTACTTTATTAGTATCGAGTGGTATGATTGTGATATTTACCAATGTTAAGACTGTGTGCACTAGCGCGTTCCTGGACTAGTGCTGAATACACAGAGGGTCCGGATTTGCAAATTCGGGTCCCGACAAAAATGAACCATTGTTTAGTTTGAAACCAAAAACCAAAGTCTACCAGTATGAAAGCATTCAGCAAGCTTTGCCTTTGACCGTAGGCACGGCTATTCAAATAGTTTTAACTCTGTAGAGGTGTACAGCTTTACCCACAAGACAGAATATAACCTTAATGCCATGCAATTAACACACTTCCTTGGGTGTGCCGGCAGGGATATCCTGACAAGGCCGTTACAATGTATCTACCTAATTCGACCCACCCATTGAGGTTTCACCGCTGTTAGGGTTCCATCCGCCCAGTACAGAAGCCCCCTCTTGCGCCGTGTGAGAAAAACGACATTGCCTCCATCCGGCACTCACATCCAACCGAGTGGTGAGTCAAAACTAGGTTTCTACAAATTAGTTAGCCAGGTCGTACCATTATAGACATGTGGTTATACGGTAATGCTTAGAATGGAGAAAGTCATAAGCGTCGGTACTTAACTGACTTGGGATGGCACTTGCACCATGAAAGCTAGCGCTCCATCCGCACCCACAAGACAAACCATTCCGCCCAAGTCCAAACCATTTTTCATTTTATTTTTATTTTGTAAACCAACGGCAATACTCCTTGCCTATAACTTTCGACACAAGTTTTCAAGAGATAATTGAAATTCCCACCCATAGGTGTACATTGACCGATTGCGAGTCTAAGCATTTCTACCGAACTATTCTATTCCACCAATAGTTTATTTTATAAAATACAAAGCTCAGGGTTTGATGACAATCCTTATAATCAATCCTGTAATCTCCAATAATCCTTAAATTGCCAAAATTGTACAATCATATGAATAATCCAATTCAATATATTATCAACCAAGTAGTAAGTATATCATGATACTATCTTAACTCCAAAATCATATTAAACCACAATCATGTTTGTATATGAAATATTTCCCTCGAACTACAACTTGTATTATTGATTTATCCATCACTCAACCATCGATCAATCTTATCATCCACTAATAATATTTCACAAAATCATCTACTAAACCACCGAGAATACTTCACAATATTAACTCTAATCATCTAAAATACAATCCACCGATAATACTTCATAATATCGTATATTTAATCCTTCACATTATCACCTTTAAATCATCTACTAAACCACCGAGAATATTTCACAATATCAACTCCAATCATCTTGGATACAATCCACCGATAATACTTCATAATATCATCTATTTAATCCTTCACATTATCACCTTTAAATCATCTACTAAACCACCGAGAATACTTCACAATATCAACTCCAATCATCTTGGATACAATCCACCGATAATACTTCATAATATCATCTATTTAATCCTTCACATTATCACCTTTAAATCATCTACTAAACCACCGAGAACACTTCACAATATCAACTCCAATCATCTTGGATACAATCCACCGATAATACTTCATAATATCATCTATTTAATCCTTCACATTATCACATTTAAATCATCTACTAAACCACCGAGAATACTTCACAATATCAACTCTAATCATCTTGGATACAATCCACCGATAATAATTCATAATATCATCTATTTAATCCTTCACATTATCACCATTAAATCATCTACTAAACCACCGAGAATACTTCACAATATCAACTTCAATCATCATTCAACATTTCCCCCAATCCATTAACAGGTGAACTACTACCACAATCCAACTCCTCAACATTTTAATTATCACCATGCCAACTCCATAACAATTAAATGATCACCACCATAGATCAATTTCATAATAACAACCCCCACATTATCACTAATATTCATCCGTCTCCAAATTACATTTCACCCGATTTGTTCTATTCAAACTATCTTCCAAATAGTGATTTTCCTAATCAAAAAGTAGTTTATCAAAAGATATTTATTATGGTGGATCACTATCCTAGGGCGACAAAGGATTATGGACAACAACATCAAGGCGGTATAGGCAACAGGTATAACTAGCAGCCTAACGTTTAACATCATCATTTTATATAAATAGCAATGCAATTGTTAAAACATTATAAAACAGTCATAAAACATGGGTTCAACATGCGTCAAGGCGACTTGCCTGCAATCGCGGCGAGGGTCTCGAGGTCTTGAAGTCCGGCGACGGGGTCGGCGGTCGCGGCGGAATCGTCGACTACACGCAAAACGGGGCAATAAATAAATACAAGAAAATAAATAAAATCCAAAAATTACAAAATTAGTACTGGCAGGTAGATCTTGATTTTAGATGAATTTAAAAATTTGAATGGAGTCAAACGGAGTTCGGACGGAGAAGTTATGAGCTTCCGAAGTTTGAATTTTGAAAAATTGGAAAACCGAGAATATTCTCGGAATATTCCTTCGTTGACTGGGTCAACGGTTGACTGCAGACTTTGACTTTGATTGGCCTTGGACTCTATGGCAAGTGGGGCCACCATGTCATACTCATGGGTCATCTTCAAGCTTTGGCTTGCCATGGAAGCCATGGCCATGAGAGAGGGAGATGGAGCTTGGGAGGGTGGAGCGGGGGCTCGGCTGGGGGGCATCGCTGGCGCGGCCGGCAGCGACGGCGGCGGTGGCGCCATGGCTGGGGCCGCACGGCCGGACGGGCGGCGGGCACGGCGAAGGCGGAAGGCAGGGCGGCGGCGGCCGATCGGCCCAAGCACGCACAAACACAGAGAGCCTAAAAAAAAACAGAGAACGCGAACCTCTCTAAAAATCCGATTTTTACACCATTTTCGCATGGATTTGATCCAAATAAAATCATGGAATCACTAGAGGACATCCTAAAGGATCTATAGGAGCCATGAATTGGATCAAAACTCACCGGAGACGACGAATTTGGCGTAGAACGGAGCTCCGGACGAAATGAGAAAAACTTGAAATTCGTCTCCAAAACTTGATACAACCTAAAATTGATGGTTGGGTTAGACTCTAGACTCATCCACGGTCACGAGGAACCAAGTGGCACGAAGAATGGCTCACCGGAGAGAGAAGAACAAGGACGAACACGAAGAACACCGAAAAAGTGCACCCGGCGTCGGTTTTCTCGATCTCACGGGCGCAAGAGTGGAAGAGGCTAAAGGAGACGCATACCACCGGGACGGGGGTTCTTATAGGGAGAGAATGGAGGTGGTGGTGCGCCGTTTGGAGTAGAAACGGCCGAGTAAATGACAATTAAATCCATTTTAGTTTTTCTTGAATGGGACCGTTTCCGGCGAAGTTGGCGGCGAGTGATGGCGAGGAATGGCAAGAGGGCGACGCTACGGATCCAACGCAACCGGCCGTTCGCGTTTTGGTGTTGATTTGAGGGAGATACAAGGATTTGAAGCAAACCCTAGCCATTGGAGCTTGATGAAGCTCTCTCTGTTCTTGCTCATGGCTAGAGGTTGAAGAAAGCAACTGTTCATGCCACGTGGCACTCCCTCATTGGCTCCCTTTTACGCGAATGTTCCACCCTAGAGAAAAATTAGGAAAAATGTCCTAAAAATTCTGGAAAAATTCCTAGAGCCATTTTAGATTATTTGGAACTCAATGGAATTGGTTTGGTTGAATTTGGATGAAATTTGTGGATTTGAATAATCTGGAGCGAATAGCGGGCATTAAACAAAAGCCACGCGAGATAAAATAGAAACGGAGGTCCAAAAATCCGGGGAATGATTCCTAAAATCATTTTGGAATATTTGGAACATATTAGAAGTGGTTTGGGGATTTTTGGAGCATCTTTGGACTCGGGTGAAATTTCGGGTACCGGCGGGAACTGGAAAAGTCGATTTTTCGACCGGAGGGGAATTGAACCCCGATTTTGGATGGGAATGGATGCCAGGTTAATATAAACACCAAAGAAACTCAAATTTTTGAATTTACTTGATTTAAATTAGGTTTTTCTCCAGAAGGCGAAAACTAGGGTGTTACAAACCACCCCCCTTAGAGAGAATCTCGTCCCCGAGATTCAGACGGAGAAAGAAAGAGGTTAGGAAATTCTGCCCGAAGATCTTTTTCTCTCTCCCAGGTAACTTTCTTCTCAGCATGACTGCTCCCTTGAACCTCACAGAACTTGGTCACCCGACTTCGAGTTCGGCGCTCAGCTTCATCCAAAATCCTGACTGGATACTCTGGATACGACATGTTTTCCTTTAGTTCCATCTCTTCATACGGCCTCTGAGGCTTAGGCACTCCGAGACACTTCTTCAGCGGAGAAGCATGGAAGACATCATGCACATCTGACAGCTGCGGTGGTAGTTCCAAGTTGTAAGCCACTCCTCCTCTTCTGGCAATCACTGGGAACAGCCCAATGTAGCGGGGTGCCAACTTCCCACTAACTCTAAACCGTTTCATTCCCTTCAGAGGTGATACTTTCTGATACCCATGATCACCGGGTACGATACTTAAATCCCAACGACGGTTGTCAGCATAACTTTTCTGCCTTGCCGGGGCTGTCCTGAAATTCCCACGAATCATCCTAACTTGCTCTTCAGCTTCTCTTAGGATATCAGATCCAATGATTTGTCCACCTTCTGTCTTCTTCCACTACCCGGTGTTCTGCTATCCCTTTTAATTCGGTACCTTGAATTCAACAAATATTCCCATAGCTTTAGACGAGAACTCTGACTCTTCGGCCATCCCTGAAGGACTCTATGACTGGTGTCCAAATACAATCATGATTCAAGAATCAACAGAATTCACATCCACAACTATACTCCTCTTAAACTTTTATTAATAACCAGATTGTCGCTTGTATCTTACAGATTGATCATTACACAAACTCTTTTATTTTATTCCTTAGAAGAGGTATGGTGCTACTGAATGTACCACCTACTAACATTTACTGATACTATCAAGCTCCAGGTGTCTCTTCTTCAACTTTAGGGATCATCGGTAGACCCGACGTCCTATACCGCAATATCTGTGACAGAATTTTCCGATTGCGTCTACCACCTGCGGCTGGGGTTATAGTCTGAAGAAGAACAGCATCTGGAATGTGGGGATTTGAAGTAGATGCCTGGCGTCCTTGCATTACTAGTTGCACTTCTGATCCTGGGGTCTTGATTAAGGCTACTTCTTGTGCTCGGTTGAGTTGAACTTGGTTCACACGAAGTCGAGAACTACTGGTAGTATATTGATCTTGACTTACTACCTTTCTTTTACGGGAATCCTGTTGACGACAGTTGTCTTCCAAGGGGAGTGATTTGCCTTTGCTAGCTTGAGTAACCTTTGCTACTTGGTGCAGCTTAGGAGGAACTCCCATCCTGACTTCTGACGCTGGAACTGCTTGTGGTGGTAAGAATTTTGGTTTTCCCAAAGGACATTGTTTCACATAATGCCCTTCCTTGCCATCATGGTTGCAGACTTGTACTGGATCTCCTTCTTTCGAGGGCACTTGCGGAATTGGTGTCCTGTTCCGCCACAGCTCCCACAATAGCTATTTTCATTTGCTTTACCCTTTTGGGGACAATTAAAAGCAAAATGTCCTTCTTCACCACATTGATAGCAGATGACGTGTTTCCCCAAGTAAAGGTTTATAGGAGGGGTATTGCGATCACCACATACTACTTCATGGGGCTTGGTCTTTAGTAACTCTTCAGAAGGGTACTGCTGAGGAGTTGTAGATGTAGTGACCATGGAGGCTTGGTTGTTCAATTGTTGTATCATCAATTGCATGAGCTGCGTTTGAGATACCATGAACTAATTCATATTTTGAAGAAATGTTGTTAACACCTCGGAGGGTTGCTGGTTGAGCTCGGCAGTAGCACTGACATTGACAAGAGGAACTTCACTGGTGTTACCATTGACGTTAACCATAATACTGGGGTCTGATGACTGAGCTTCTTGGTTGAGGTTAGCACTGCAGTTCTTCTCTATCTGACGGCAGAACAAGACTTCCAGATGAGAGGGAAAAGCACAGACGAGAGAAGCAGGGGAGGCTCTAACAACACCAACACCCAACTGCCCGGGCAAAGGACAGGATCAAGCACGAAAAGCAAAACATTTTTAACACCAAGCAAATCCACTCGTCTACTCGATAAAACTACTCACTCTAACTGAGCTAACCGGCTTAAACACAGAACGGGTCTTGGCCACTTAACCTACAGCGTTAGTCTAAGATCAACCTTGCTTCATTGGTCTTCACCGGTCAAAGGTTGGATCCTCGTCATGAAGACACACCACTTCTCTAGCAACTCTTGCAGACTTGCTCCTCTTGGGTCCTCAAGCCTTGAAATCGCAAGTGGGAACTCGATTACCCTAATATAGAAGCTTTTAAGGGAGGGGTATAGTCCAATTTATATTCCAAAAAGGTGAAGAAGCAATCAACACGGGGAAAATAGGAATAGAAAGAGAGAGAATATGAGAATAGCACATTATTTGATTTCTTTATTTATAAATATAAGTTTTGAAGCTTCCCCTAAACGACCATTCTACTAAGGGCACGTCCTACAGTCAATATGGCTCTTATACCACCTTTGTAGGCCCCCGGATCGGCTATCCGGAGTCCTCTGTGTATTTCTGTACTATTCCCAGATCAGTAGCTAGTACACACAGTCAAACAGTGATAAATCAACAACCATATCACGAATACATATAACTAAATAAGAATAACCTCAAATAAAAGCAAAGACCTTATGGTCAAGGTTTACCATTACGGCCTGAGCAGGCAGAACAACTTGAACAACTGCAGCGGAAGACGAAAACACCAATGCGGCCCATCCAAATGCCCACAGGCAATCGAGTGGGGTACGCGCCCTAGTCCTTCGAAGATCCTTTGACGTCTTTCTCCACTTCTGGGATATGATTAGAATGTAGCACGTGAGTACATAAAGTACTCAGCAAGTCTGGGAAATGATGCACAATGTAGGCTATCCAAAGATGGCTTAATATGGTTCTTTTGCATAAAGCCAAGTTTCATCAAATCATACTTGATAATAATTTTCACAAAGCATATTTGAGCAATTCTTTTTAATAATTGAATTATGTAATATTGCAGTGAAGGTTCTAACCACCACTCACTAATATACAGGCTCTATCCGTCACATTCCAAAGAGATCAGGGTTCAATCCATTCACATGGCTCTATCTGCCACGGTTTACAAATTCAGGTTCTTTCCACCTACCTGGCTTTAGCTGCCAGAAGCACACCCGAGAGTTCTAACCGCTCCCGGATCCCAAAACGAACCATTGTTTAGTTTGAAATCAAAAACCAAAGTCTACCAGTATGAAAGCATTCAGCAAGCTTTGCCTTTGACCGTAGGCATAGCTATTCGAATAGTTTTAACTCTGCAGAGGTGTACAGCTTTACCCACAAGACAGAATATACCCTTAATGCCATGCAATTAACACACTTCCTTGGGTGTGCCGGCAGGGATATCCTGACAAGGCCATTACAATGTATCTACCTAGTTCGACCCACCCGCTGAGGTTTCACCGCTGTTAGGGTTCCATCCGCCCAGTATAGAAGCCCCCTCTTACGCCGTGTGAGAAAAACGACATTGCCTCCATCTGGCACTGACATCCAACCGAGTGGTGAGTCAAAACTAGGTTTCTACAAATTAGTTACCCAAGTCATACCATTATAGACATGTGGCTGTACGGTAATGCTTAGAATGGAGACAGTCATAAGCGTCGGTCCTTAACTGACTTGGGACGGCACTTGCACCATGAAAGCTAGCGCTCCATCCGCACCCACCAGACAAACCATTGCACCATGAAAGCTAGCCAGGTCGTACCATTATAGACATGTGGTTGTACAGATTTGAGGTTCCCTCTCTCTTTGAGAGATACCGTGATGGTTGTGGATTCTTGTGTGTGATTTGAGAAACAGTTCCCTTTCAAAATGTTGATTTTGGTGAAAATGAGAAGTTTGGCTTTGGTGAAAGCGAGTTGAGATTTTTGGTTGTTGAGAACTTCTGTCAAAGAATTGTGTGGAGCCTCTCTTTTGTTTGAGTGCTCCCCGATGCGAAATGTAACACATTGATTTGAGATTTGAGTTTTGTTTTTAGAAAAAAAAATGAGTGCTCTTTGGATGTTGCCGAATTCTTGCCAAAGTGGTTCAGCGCTTTGGGGTTCGAATTGTTATATGTGGATCAATGGGGTTCATGGTTCGTAGTTGAGCTCACTCAAGGATTTTGCTCTTGTTTTGGTCCTTTGAGTGTAAGATTATAAGGGCGAGGCCTTCTTAGAAAGAGGAATCTAGTGCGGGTTGTTAATGACCTAAGCTATTAGATGTTGCTAGTAGTTGATCGTAAACAATTTAAAGTGAAGAGTAAAGGAAGGTTGTGTATGACTCAATCCAAACCTTCTTGGAGAATTGTGACATTGACGTGTTCCTAGGTGGGGTTGATTAAATTATTAGTGGATCACTTGGTAGTTGCTAGTAATTGTTTTTCCTTTCCAGGGTGTATTGGATCTTTCTGTCGCTGAGGTTGAGCGAGGTTGTGTCAACCGTAGCGATTTTGTTCGGTTGTTACTGTTTCTTGCGGGTTTAAGGACCCTGGTTGTAAAGTAGGCTTTTCCTTTAGGTGGTAGTGTTGGGTAATGGTCTTTTGTAAAAGATCAATCTTTTGCAAGGTTTTAACCTCGTTTGTTCAAATAGTTGGTCGTCTTGGAGTGTTCGTCTCACCTGGTTCGTCGTCGTCTTGAATACGGCGAACCACAGTAGAGAGGTTATGTAGGATCGAAGTATACGAATATAGCAATCAGAGGGGGGGTGAATGATTGTGCGGAAGCTAAAACCAAATTCTTGACCTATTAAAAGTTCACCCCAAAACAGAACCAAATAATTGCTTCGTTTTCGACAAAAACAGAATGACAGAGGTTTGGTAAAACGAGAATTCCCGGAGATCCAACCGTCGAAACGATCTGAAATTTGGACACAAGAAACTAGATTCCAATACGAATCGAACCCAAAAAGAATCAGCTCGATCGGACTTACGGATCAAAAGTTATGAGCTTCGCAAGCTTGCTGATCCAGAACTTGACGAGAATCAATCTAATCAAAACTTCAAGATAAAACAAGAACGACAAAAGATTGATCAACTAGACTTTGAGAAACACTAGATCAATACCCTAGAGAGGTTTTTGATGGATCAAATCAAGATAAAACTTGAAGAACAAAACCAATCTAGAACTAGAACAAGCATGCAAACAAGAACCAAAACAGAAAATATCAGTAGCGACGTGGTTATCAGAGCACGCAAAAATCTTGGAAGAATTGATCTTTATTTCTTGTCTAAAATACTCTCATCAAAAGAGTACAAACCCTAAAACCAAGCTCAAAGCTTGATGAGCTAAACTCTACTTGGTTGGATACCCCTCAACAGGAGACACACCCTCCTATTTAAAGGACCAACCCACAAGGAGTTACGAATACAATTCCTATTCCTAGAAGGAATCTGTATCCAACACAACTCTATTTGGCCCAACCTGGCCGAGTACAACTCTTGCACGCGTATGGCAACCCTACCATACTCACGTGACTAACACTTTGCACGCGTATGGCCACCTGCCATACTCACGTGACTAACACTTTGCACGCGAATGACCTCCTGCCATTCTCACGTGACTAACCATTCTTCATGTGCACCATTCTCTTAGCCCAAACGTCCCGCATGACATCCTTGACCACCAAGACCTCAGTTCCTCCCTGAACCTAGTCCCGAACCTCAGTTCTTCCATGAACCTAGTTCCGGTCCCGTCATCGACCACATTCGTCTTCGAGCAATACCTGCACATGAACAAACCACAAAACAATTCCGAGCACAAGTCCACGACTTGACTCACATTAATCCATGCAACTACTCACATGAGCATTGCATAAAGTCCACTTCAAAAGAAGTATCATGAAATTATCACAAATTTCATAATCTCAAAATCAAATTCAAATTTCAATCTCAAAATCGCTCAAAAACCCATTCACGACGGACCAAAAATTTGGTGGCTGCATATGTAAATCTTACTGTTTTTCAATAACTTGGTTTGGCACAACAACCTTCAAAAACACATTTACGACAGACCAAAAAAGTTGGTCTGTTGTACATGGGAAAACGAGGTTGTCAAAAGCATGTTTACAAAGGACCAAGAAAGTTGGTCCGTTGTACATGGGAGAATGAGGTTGTCAAAAGCATGTTTACAAAGGACCAAGAAAGTTGGTCCGTTGTACATGGGAGAATGAGGTTGTCAAAAGCATGTTTACAAAGGACCAAGAAAGTTGGTCCGTTGTACATGGGAAACTTACTGTTTTCTTTAAGTTTGGTCCGGCGCCAAAGCGAAACTTACTGTTTCTTGTCAAATTGTCAAACACATGCACAAGCACATTTTGCAAATCCAATTCTAAGTTAATTTTTCAGTTCAAAGCCAATTTTTCAGCACATGATTTCACAATCTCCCCCTTGATGAAAACATTGGCAACACTACTTAGAATTGAACATTTGGCATTCACTTTACAAAAGATTTTGAAATCCAAAGGATCAAAGACCAAAGTAAGAAAACACAGAATTCCCCTTTTTACCAAAAGCAAAACAAAATCTCCCCCTGAGAATGAAAAAATGTGTGAATGTGCAATGCGCCCAAAAATTCCAAAATTCTCCAAACTTCTCCCAAAACCAAACTTCTCCCAAAATTCTCAAATTTCCAAACACAACTCCCCCTTTTTCTTCTCCCCCTTTTTCATTAAACTTTTCAACAATTCCCAATTTTCTCCCCCTTTGACAATGGATTCATCAAGAGTACAAAAGAGAGAACATGTTTAAAATTTTCTTGTAGCAATGATTTCACAAGGAGAAACAAATGAGTGCCAAGATAGAAGAGGATGAGCTCATTTGATCATATAACCTTATATATCACATAATATGCAAAATACATGATATTAATGTGATTTTTAACAAGTTAGGGAATGACATGTATCTCAACCTCAATTCTGTCAACTATAGCCAAGTACGAAGCAAGATCTCAGTAAAAGAACAAAAGCTCAAAAATTGAAGCAACTAACAACTCTGGGCGAGCAAGTGATTTCAACTCCAATCTAGTAGACCAATTTAATCTTTAAACAGTAAACTGCATGTGGCATGCTTGAAGCATACTTCTTTTATTTCCTTGGATTGGCATGCTTGAAGCATACATCTTGTTTTTGAGGGAATGACATGCTTGAAGCATATATCTTATCTTTTTAGGGAAAGCATTCCTGAAGCTCATAACTTGAGGCTTTTGCTTTTAACAACCCTTTTTTATTGATTCCCTTTTCTTTTCATTTTTCTTTGAAAACATGCAAAAGTGATTAAAAAGTCTTATGAAAGAGTAAAGCTAAAACAGACTTGCTTCATAGCCCAATTTTGTCAAGAAGATTCAATATCAAGCCTAGAAGAGTAAGATATCACAAGGTATTTAGCTATAGGCAATCAGACCAAGGAATTTCGCAATGTCATTTTTAGTTCAAGTGGAACAATTTAGATTATCATATATTAGCACAATTACACAATATATAAAGAAATATGATAAAGTGAGCTCATAAAGTGAAAGAACTTGGCAAAGAAACTCCCTCAAAACAAACCCATTGGATGAACAATCCCAAGTTCTCCCGAATAAAAGCAAAACGAGAAGAAGACAAAGGTTTTGTGAAAATGTCCGCCAATTGATGTTCAAGATCCACATGATGAAGCACAATGTTGCCTTTTTCAACATGATCTCTAAGAAAGTGAAATCTGATGTCAATATGTTTTGTTCTTGAATGTTGCACAGGGTTCTTAGCAATGCAAATTGCACTAGTGTTATCACACGTAAGAGGAACACTATCCAAAATAGCCCCATAATCTTTAAGTGTAGCTACTATCCAAAGAATTTGAGAACAACAACTAGCAGCAGCCACATATTCAGATTCATAGCTTGATTGTGCAAATGAAGATTGCTTTCTAGATGACCATGCAATGAGAGAATTTCCCAAGAAGTGACATGAACCAGAAGTGCTTTTCCTATCAATTCTACATCCTCCAAAATCAGCATCGAAAAAGATCTCAAACTAATGCATGAGGAAGCAGAAAGCCAAATGCCAAAATCTTGAGTTCCATGAAGATACCTGAAAATCCTTTTGACTTGTCGATGTGAAGCACGTGGGGAAGCTTGAAAACGAGCACACAAGCATACAGCAAATTGTATATCCGGCCTTGATGCAGTTGAGGTACAAAAGTGAACCTATCATGCTTCTATATTCCTTTTGATCAACCGGCTCACCATCTTCATCCGGATCAAGTGTGCAATTGCTTTCCATAGGTGTCATGATTGGTTTCTTTGTTTTCCATCCCAAATCTATGCAACAAGTCTTTTGTGTATTTGCTTTGATGTACAAAGGTACCATCCTTTGTTTGCTTGATTTGAAATCCCAAAAGTATGTCAACTCACCCATCATACTCATCTCAAACTCCTTTCTCATTGTTTCAAAACTCAGACACTAAAACATGAGAGGAACCACCAAAGATAATATCATCAACATAAATCCGAACGAATAATTGATCATTGCCTTGCTTGAGTAAAAGAGAGTTTTGTCAACCTTTCCCATTGAAAACCCTTTCAAGTAAAAGGTTTTTAGCCTATCATACCATGCTCTAGGGGCTTGTTTCAAACCATACAAAGCTTTTGATAGTTTGAACACATGATTTGGAAACTTTGGATTTTCAAAACCAGGTGGTTGCTTGACATAAACCTCCTCATTTATGTAGCCATTAAGAAAAGCACTTTTCACATCCATTTGATACAATTTGAAACCTTTGGATGCAGCAAAAGCTAAAAGGATTCTAATGGCTTCAATTCTAGCAACAGGAGCAAAGGTTTCATCAAAATCTAAGCCTTCAATTTGAGTGTAACCTTGAGCAACCAATCTAGCCTTGTTTCTAACAACAACACCATCCTCACTTTGTTTATTTTTGAAAACCCATCTAGTTCCAATAACATTAAAATTAGGAGGAGGTGAGACAAGTTTCCAAACTTTATTTCGCTCAAAATTCTCTAATTCTTCATGCATGGCATTGATCCAAGATTAGTCGATAATGCATGAGATATATCTTTGGGTTCAAAAGAAGCAACTAAAGCAGAATGAGCATGAGTGTCGAATGAATAAACCTGGATCGAGTGACTCTCTCATTTAGGTCTCCAATCATTTGTTCAGATGGATGCATTTTTGAATGTGCAAGGGAGCATTGGCTTTTGAGACTTCTCCTTCTCCTTCTTCATTTTCAGCATGTACAGATGATGTTGTAGCTTGAGGATGGTTAGGTGTAGGTGATGTAGTAGTAGGTGCCAAGGGTGCTACAGACTTGTTGTGCATTAGGAAGAGTCAAGACATCATCTTCAACATCATCATTATCTTCAAAGATTTTCTCCCCTGAATGTATGCTTTGTACTGCATCACTTGGACTAGTACTGGACTAGACTCATCAAAAGTAACCTCACAAGTTTCCACAATTTTGTTAGTTTCCAAAACAAGCACACGATAGCCACGAGTATGAGCAGGATATCCAAGAAAAATGCCATCAGTTGATCTAGCTTCAAATTTATCAAGATTTCCAGATTTCAAGACAAAACATTTGCATCCAAAAACTCGAAAGTGAGAAACAGAAGGTCTATGTCCAAACCGAAGCTCATATGGAGTCTTACCCAATTTTGATCTCAAAAACACACGGTTTGAAACATAACATGCAGTTGAAATCGCTTCAGCCCAAAAATTCCTAGGAGTGTGATGTTCATCTAACATGGTTCTAGCCATCTCAACCAATGTTCTGTTTTTCCTTTCAACTATACCATTCTGTTGAGGCACTCTAGGTGATGAAAATTGATGATCAATTCCTTTTCAAGACAAAAGTGATTAAAAGAAGCATTTTTGAATTCAGTTCCATTATCACTTCTAATAGCTTTGAGAGCTCCTGGATGATCAATAGAAAGCCTAAGAACAAGACTTCTAAAATGACTAAAAGCCTCATCCTTAGATGCCATAAAGTATACCCAAGAGTATCTAGAAAAATCATCAACAATCACAAGCACATACCATTTGCCTCCAAAGGATTGAACTCGAGATGGTCCAACTGTATCAAGATGTAGAAGCTGTCCTGGAGCATTTGTCATCACCAAAGTAAGAGGTGGATGTGAACCTGCAATCATCTTACCATGTCTACAAGAGGAACATACTAAATTGCTATCACCCTTAAGCTTAGGCAAGCCACGTATGAGATCTAAACTGCTTACACGAGTAAGATGATCAAAACCAACATGACCAAGTCTACGATGCCAAAAGAATAAATCTTTAGAAACATTGGCAATTAGACACCTATGTTTAGAAGAAGGTGATGCATCAAAATCAGCTTTAAAAACTCTTCCAAAACGAGAAATCTTGAACACAAGATCACCTGAAGCATCTAGCACTTTGCATTCATTTTTCTTAAAGCTTATCTCAAGATCTTCATCAAGCATTTGTGAGACAGAAAGCAAGTTATATTTCAAGTTTTCAACAAGGGCCACATCCTTGAACATAAACTTGTCACTTACCTTTACTGTACCTTTTGCCACAACAGAAGAGGAAGAAGCATCTCCAAAAGTAACACTTTCAAAGACGAGATGCACGAGTGAGGAGGAGAACCAATTCTTTTACCGGACATGTGGCGTGAGCATCCGAATCCACTAGCCATATGTTCTCCTTCCTCGCGAGAGGCCTACATAGCAACAAAACATGTCGAGGTCTCGATCTTGGGGTTAGGAATGAGATTTTTGGGAATCAGATCTTGAGACACACGACGCACAACAAGAGGGCACAACACGATAATTTTTATGTACAAAATCAAATTTATCTTTTCCCATGTTTCTAGGAACAGAAGGTGTTTTCATCACTCTAGGCGCATAAGGAGTAAAATGTGCTTTGCTGAAATTTGACCTAGCCTCAGTTCTTTCCTTCTTTTGTTGTTTGGCTAGTCTAAAGCAATAATCTACTAAGTGTCCATCTCTACCACAATGAGTGCAAGTGTATTTAACAGGATGTTTGGCTTTAGAAGTAGAAGCAACATTTGCATTCATCATAGTAGAAGATAACACTCCAGCAGACTTAAAGACAGTTTTCTTAGGCTCATTGACAATTTCAAATTTTCCTCCGTCAAGTGTTTTAACAACAGTGGGAGCATGTGATTTATGATGAGCATAAGAATCAAAACCTAAACCTTTGTTATGAGTGCTGACTTTTGATTGATCCAAAATCATGTTTAGGTTCTTCTTTCCTTTAGTGAAACGTTCTAATGATTTTTCCAAGTAATCAACTTTTCGAGAAAGAGTTAAACAATTATTGCAAGGAACATTCACTTTTCCTTTTTGCTTACGACAAGTTGAGCATGAAAGAACCTCATGTGTAAGCAGATCATCAGTCAATTGAGAAACCCTAGCATTTGCATCTTTTAATTTTAATTCAAGAGTTGAGCATTTAGAACAAGAAGTTAAACCATGCAAATCATCAGTGAAACAGCTAGCATGTTTAACATGTTTCTCATTTTTCTCACTTTCAGCATTAATTTTCTCAATCAAGGAAGCATGTTCTTTCCTAAGCGAAGTAAGCTCATTCCAAATTAAGTCACATGATTTGCAAGCATCATCATCAGGAATCAAAGTTTTAAGTCTAGCAATTTCAGCATTCAATGATTCAACAACAAAATCATGTTTCTTAATTTTCTTGTCACGCTTTATCAAGCAATTTACCAAGACGAGCAACAACAATAGCTAATTCATCGTAAGAAGGATCTACCTCATTGAAGTCATTTGTCATGATCGCTTCTGAAGCCGTCGCTGCTTTTGGCCATGAGACACAACCCCGCCAACTCATGCTTGCTTGGAGTTGCATCATCTTCGCCGCTCTCCGAGTCCACATCGCTCAAATTGACTTGTTCAAGAGCGGAAAGAACTCGGTGAACCACCTTGCGGTTGATGAAGCTCTTCTTCTTCCTATCATTTGACGAGAACCTTTTCTTCTCATTCCTTCTGTCGTTGTCTTTCTCCTCCTTTGATGTTTTTCCTGCAAGCTTAGGACAATTTGTGCGAATATGGTTGAGGTCACCACACTCATAGCATCTTGGAGGACCACCTCTCTTTCTCATTCTCACATTCTCGCAAAGCTTTGTTAAAGCGAGAAGAGAGTAGTGCCAGATCTTCTTCAGAAACTCTTCAAGTTGCTCATCCGTTAAAGAAGACATGGAAGACAAGGCAAAGCTAGAAGAAGAATTTGCATTTGACATGTTAGGGTTAGAGATCAAAGCAATTGATTTAATGTTACCCTTCCTGGCAAGAACATCCAACTCATGAGTTTTCAACTTAGAGTAAAGAACATCTAATGTGAGTGTGCTCATGGTAGTAGATTCTTGTATAGATGTTACTTTCATCTCCCACACTGACATGTCCAAAGCACTAAGCAATTGTCGAGCATTTTCAGCATCAGTGTAGCTAACTCCAACCGCACGTAGATTGCTAAGAATTTTATTGAAACGTGCAAAGAAGTCATCTCTGATTCACTAGGTTTCATCTCAAAACGCATGTATTCTTTTTGTAAATATCTTGGCGAACCTCTTTGACATGTTAGAACCCTCATGGTAATCACAAAGAGATTTCCATACCTCATATGCGGATCGAAGATGAACCACACGATCAAAGTCGCTGCGTCCCAAGCCTTGGATGATCAAGTTGCGCGCCTTGCTATTTGCTTCAACATGTGTGCGATTGGTGTCGTTGACGTTGTCGTTTGCAGGGACTTCATATGGCTTGTAGACCTTCTCCCAAATTGTGAAGCCCTGTGCTTGGATGAACGCCTCCATCTTGGCCTTCCAAAACTGAAAATCAACACCATCGAACACACATGGTTTTGTCGAATAACGATCCATTGATCTAATCACCGGTTAAGATAGATTAGAGAAACCTTGCTCTGATACCACTTGTAGGATCGAAGTATACGAATATAGCAATCAGAGGGGGGGTGAATGATTGTGCGGAAGCTAAAACCAAATTCTTGACCTATTAAAAGTTCACCCCAAAACAGAACCAAATAATTGCTTCGTTTTCGACAAAAACAGAATGACAGAGGTTTGGTAAAACGAGAATTCCCGGAGATCCAACCGTCGAAACGATCTGAAATTTGGACACAAGAAACTAGATTCCAATACGAATCGAACCCAAAAAGAATCAGCTCGATCGGACTTACGGATCAAAAGTTATGAGCTTCGCAAGCTTGCTGATCCAGAACTTGACGAGAATCAATCTAATCAAAACTTCAAGATAAAACAAGAACGACAAAAGATTGATCAACTAGACTTTGAGAAACACTAGATCAATACCCTAGAGAGGTTTTTGATGGATCAAATCAAGATAAAACTTGAAGAACAAAAACCAATCTAGAACTAGAACAAGCATGCAAACAAGAACCAAAACAGAAAATATCAGAGCGACGTGGTTATCAGAGCACGCAAAAATCTTGGAAGAATTGATCTTTATTTCTTGTCTAAAATACTCTCATCAAAAGAGTACAAACCCTAAAACCAAGCTCAAAGCTTGATGCGCTCAGCTCTACTTGGTTGGATACCCCTCAACAGGAGACAACCCCTCCTATTTAAAGGACCAACCCACAAGGAGTTCTGAATACAATTCCTATTCCCTAGAAGGAATCTGTATCCAACACAACTCTATTTGGCCCAACCTGGCCGAGTACAACTCTTGCACGCGTATGGCAACCCTACCATACTCACGTGACTAACACTTTGCACGCGTATGGCCACCTGCCATACTCACGTGACTAACACTTTGCACGCGAATGACCTCCTGCCATTCTCACGTGACTAACCATTCCTCATGTGCACCATTCTCTTAGCCCGAACGTCCCGCATGACATCCTTGACCACCAAGACCTCAGTTCCTCCCTGAACCTAGTCCCGAACCTCAGTTCTTCCATGAACCTAGTTCGGTCCGTCATCGACCACATTCGTCTTCGAGCAATACCGCACATGAACAAACCACAAAACAATTCCGAGCACAAGTCCACGACTTGACTCACATTAATCCATGCAACTACTCACATGAGCATTGCATAAAGTCCACTTCAAAGAAGTATCATGAAATTATCACAAATTTCATAATCTCAAAATCAAATTCAAATTTCAATCTCAAAATCGCTCAAAAACCCATTCACGACGGACCAAAAATTTGGTCCTGCATATGTAAATCTTCTTGCTTTTCAATAACTTGGTTTGGCACAACAACCTTCAAAAACACATTTACGCATGCACCAAAAAAGTTGGTCTGTTGTACATGGGAAAACGAGGTTGTCAAAAGCATGTTTACAAAGGACCAAGAAAGTTGGTCCGTTGTACATGGGAGAATGAGGTTGTCAAAAGCATGTTTACAAAGGACCAAGAAAGTTGGTCCGTTGTACATGGGAGAATGAGGTTGTCAAAAGCATGTTTACAAAGGACCAAGAAAGTTGGTCCGTTGTACATGGGAAACTTACTGTTTTCTTTAAGTTTGGTCCGGCGCCAAAGCGAAACTTACTGTTTCTTGTCAAATTGTCAAACACATGCACAAGCACATTTTGCAAATCCAATTCTAAGTTAATTTTTCAGTTCAAAGCCAATTTTTCAGCACATGATTTCACAGGTTAAGTTGTGAAAACACATTTGTGCGTGGGAGCTGAAGAGGGTTCTAGAGGCTGGTACCGTGTTCTTCTGGAGAGTAGTTTCGATTAAAGGGATCGGGCACGTTAGTGCCAAGGAATGTATGAAATGAGGAGTGTGAGACCGTTTTCTTTCGTGGTCTATTTAGGAATTGAAGTGAAGGTGGAACCGTGAGAGGTTGCACTTTGTTGAGCTAAATCAACACTTTCACGTTAAGTGTTGGTTTTGAGAACTTGTTTGTCGTTTGTTCCGTTTTGAGTCTTTGTGTGAATGTTTTGTGTTGCAAAGAAGTCTTTTGTTCCTTGGGGACTTTGTTGCTGTTTTTGGCATTCTTCGTATTCGAGGTCGAATCCTGTTTAAGGGGGGGAGAATGTGACACTATGCAATGGTGTGACATTATAAAATGTGAAATTGGAGATTAAAACTTTACGGTATGAGGTTTAATCGCTTTTCCGGGCCGTTTTCGAAAGTTTGGGCCTCTCCGGGGGAGTTCGAGCCCAAGGAGGATGAGTCGTGGGCTTTAGTGGGAGGAGTTTTGGGCCCATGAGGGAGGGGGAGGCAGAATTTTCTGCCTTGGGGCACCCTCCCCCTTGCCCTAGGCGCCTCCCTCCCCTCCCCTCTCACCCCCAAGCCGCCACCCCTCCCTCCTCCACACGCTCCCTCCTCTTCCCCTTGTGCGCCACCACCCCCCTCCCCTCTCCCCCTCCCTTGCTGCCCTAGGAGAGCTCTCCACTGCGCCATCTCACTGTCCTCTCCATCGGGAAGCCCCGCGACGAGGAGATCCGGCGGTTCCGACGCGAGGAGGACGATCGGGGAGCCCGGGAGGAAGGATTTCGGCGTTCGTCGTTCGCCGGGAAGAAGTAAGGTATGGGTGATCTTTGGGGATGGTCTAGGTACTGTTCTAGAGGTTGATTTCATGTTTTTATATCAATTGGTGGTGCTGTGGTTGGGTAGATTGGAAGAAATCTAGACGTTTCTTTATTCTCTGTTTCGGACAGATTGTGCAATCGACCTAGGGTTAGCGTTTTCGCAATTTTAGGGGCGAAATTTGGTCGGCCGCCTGTTGAAGAAGTTGTATATAACTTCGATACATTTCAGTGGACATAAAGAACGCTTAATCCCGATCAGCCGTTTGAAAGTTATGGCTGTTTTTACGAGCGTGTTTAAAACTGTGATGTGATTGGGACAGATCACGTTGTTCTGTAGATTAAACAATTTTATCAGCCGAATTAGCTTTTCCCAATACTTAGAAAAAGTTAGGAAATTTCGTAAGCTTCACGATGATGTACTTGTTTACTTGATTTCGAGTTGTTAAGCACGAGTTTCTATTTTTCGGTTTTGGGAGTAGTTCGCGAAGTCGGGGTAGATGAATTTTTGCGTACTGTTTTAGGGACCCATTTTGAGTGTGTGGTATGTTTGTGCAGGTGGTGTGACCCAAGGAGTGCTCTCATCCTCTCGCCAATCCATCGCCCGAGGTTAAGGCAAGTGTATTGGAATGGGTAGCATGTGGTTTGCTTGCTTGTCTTGATTAGATGCAAATTGTTTTCATGTTATGCTATCATACCATGCTTAGTGTTTGTACATGATATGATGAAAATGGTATGTTAAGATGCTATGCAATGATTAATTGTTATAATTATGGCATATGTTCCATACATGGCATGAAAACGGGCCCGGTCGATGAGAACGTCATCACTAGTCCGGTAAGGTCGGTGAGAAAGTTATGACTAATCCGGAGCGCCATGGATGTAAAACCTACCTCGTGATTCCACCCACGTGGTGAGTGGAAGAGAGGAGTAGGCACCCTCCATCTACGGGATGGAAGGGGGACGAGGGTGCACGCCGACGGGTGTGCACTCGGCAATACCGGTATTTGCGTCAAGGAGACATGTGCATTGCATTGCATTGCATACATGATGATGATGATGAAATGAGTTCTATGAAATTATGATTCGATCATGGTGTTGAGTATGGTATGTATCGATGTTGGCATTGAATTGTACGTTAAGATCCATTGCAATATACTTGCTGAGTGATGAACTCACGCTTGTGTTTTATGTTTTTTTAGGTACTTTGAGTTCGGCATGTGGGAAAAGGGAGCTAGATGCACATCCACACATAACCTCATTCAAATTAACCCCACCAAACGTTTCCCTCAATTATGTTGGTCGTTAGGCTCAATTTATAATGGTTAATTGCCTCGTCGATGCCCATGATTCAATGTTTATTCATACTTGGTTTATGTGATGGGTAAAGTATGTGCTGGACTTGAATGTTTGTTGAAATCCTTAGCTATCATGTTAGAATTGTTCTCTAATATGCTATCTTGCCGTGTTATGATTATTGAAGCTGAAAACTATGAAAAAACAAAGGAGATGCTGCCGAAATTTTTTGTTTTAGCATTTACTCCTTTCCTGTAATTTATCTTAATTTATGGTACTGTGATACTACGGAATGACGGTATGAGTCATTTTCGATCTCGGCCATAAGGTACGACTCTTGTAACATGATTTTGCGCCGTTTCAGCAAGTGTGGGCCTTTCCGGGGGATTTTGGGCCTTTCCGTAGGGGAATTGGGCCTTTCGGGGGAGTTCGGGCCTTGGGGAGTCCATGTGGGCCGAAGGTGGGACATATTTGGGCCTTTTGGAGGTGGTCTAGGAAAGCAAAACTGCTGCCCTAGCCCTACCTGCGCCCCAAACAAGTCCCCTCCCTTGCCCTAGCCCCCACTTGTTTCCCCTCCACCCCATTGCCTCCTCCTCCCTAGCCACCACCCCCCTTAGCCTTTTGCGCCCTCCCCCATCCCTCTCCACCATCCTTGTTTCCCAACGAAGCCTCCCCGCATTGCCATCCCGCAGATCCATCCATTGGAGCGCTCCGCAACGAGGAGAACCGGTGGATTTGGAGCGAGGAGGGAGATCGCGCGATCCGGGAGGAGATCCGTTGGGTTTTCGGGCGTCGGGTGAAGGTATGGCCATGGGGATCCTTGGGGTTGATCTAGGTACTGTTCTTAGGGTGTTTATGAAGTTTTTAGATCAATTGGTGGTGCTGGATTGGAGTAATTTGGATTAGATCTAGATGTTGCCACGTTACTGTTTTGGGACAGCTTGAGCAGTCGAGCTAGGGTTCGAGTTTTCGTCGATTTAGAATCCGAGTCTGTCCATACGTATGTTGAAGAAGTTGTAGATAATTTAATTATCTTTCCGTGGATATAAAGAAAGTTAAATTCCGACTAGCCGTTTAAAAGTTATGACTGTTTTACCGAGCGTGTTAAAATCTGTGACGTAATTGGAACAGATCTCGGTAATCTGTAGATTAAACAACTTTAGAGGCCGAATCAGTCTTTCCTTATGCCTAGAGAAAGTTGGGAAATTTCCTAAGCTACTCGAGGATGTACTCGTTTAATTGATTCGGAGTCCCAGAGCCCAAGTTATGACTTTTACAAGGCTGCTGTCCCGCCGGGACCGAACCTCTGTTTTCAGGTTTTGCGAGTAGATGGCAATGTCGGGGTAGATGAGGGTTTGCGTACTGTTATGTGGTTATGATTGTGAGTGTGTGATACCTATGTGCAGGTGGTGTAACCCCGGGAGTTCCCTCTACTTCTCACCAATCCGTTGCACGTGGTTGAGGCAAGTGTGTTGTGATGGATAGCGAGTTGTAGGTTGCATGTTGAGATTAGATAGAATTGTCTACATGATATATGTCCACTTGCCATGTTTTAATGATTGCTATGATATGATGAGCATGTTTAAGATATTATGATGCCATGTGTTAATATGTGAGTTAAATGTGATATTGGCATAAATGCATACATGGCATGTTACATGGCTCGGGCGGTGAGAAAGTCATAACTAGTCCGGGAAGGTCGGTGAGAAAGTTATGACTAATCCGGAAAGCCAATGAGTAAGTCCTACATCGTGATTCCATTCACCGCGGTGAACGGAAGCGAGGAGTAGGCACCCTCCATCTTCGGGATGGAAGGGGGGAGAGGGTGCACACCGACGGGTGTGTACTCAACCATACCGGTATGAGTTTCCAAGGAGACATGAGCATTGCATTACATTGCATACATAATGATGATGATATTGTTAAGTGTTCATGAATGAGATGATATACATGATGGGAGATGTTATTGCCATGATATTGTTATTGTTGTCCGTTGCAATATGCTTGCTGAGTTTCGAACTCACGCTTGTGTTTTCTTGTTGTTTTAGGTACCATGAGAACGGCATGCAGGAAAGGGGAATAGTCACACGCCCACACGTAGCTTCACCATATTGATTCCCCAAGTCATTCTATTAGTTTGATAATAAATTGCGTGTGATGATCATTGATTTAAGGCTTAGCTTTGTTTATGAGAGTTTTATTGTTCGTTTGACACTTGGAGACTTTAAGTGCTTGATGATAGTCTTATATTATCGTTAAGACTCTATTTATTGTTGTTTTAGATGTCTCTCATATTGCCTTATAATGCTTTACTGTTGTTGCTCCTTAAATTCCTGTTAAAACAAAGGAGGTGCTGCCGAAATCTCGGTTTTTAGCCTATGCGCCTTTGCTGGAATTTTATGTTAAATGTGGTATTTAGATGTTGTTTAGCTTATGTTTGGTAGCATTCAGGCATATTAAATGCCGGGGTGTTACAGTTGGTATCAGAGCGGGCTTCAGGTCCGTGGTGTATGAATTTAGTGAAATACCATAGGGTTAACTAAAATTTTTATGTGGAACAACCTAGAAACATGGCTTAGGTTATACTTAAAACTTTGTCATAGGATAGCAACATTAAAACTTGTGTAAGTGGAATAACTAATCTAAAATTTGACACACATGGATGCCTGAGGAAAGGGTATGGGTATCGCTTCCTTACGCTTAAATGTTATATTTAAGCTTTGATGTTGAATGCTTCATTTGATGATGCATGTGCTATGTTATGAGATAATCGATTGAATTGTTCTTGTTGTTGTGATAAAGTGGGGTTGTGGTGCCGAAGGGTTTCGGTCACCTCTTTTTGTTCATAGTAAGGGTGTGGTTTGACGGTGTGGCCAGTTAGCGCCATCACCGAAGAACGATTAACCCCTGTGGGAGAAGAGTGCTTACCCTTTCTATAGTAGACCGGGTAGTTGATTAGAGTCAAAGAGAAGAGCCGGTGGTGGATTCCTTCGTATGTTCTTTACCGTTCTGGCGGTCGGTTTTTTTGTTGTTTTTCTTGGCTTTAGTTGTTTGAAATCAAATGAAAAGTGTTGGGTTTACGTGAATTGTTCCGTAGGCTATTCGGGGTTTTGTCGTCCTTGGTTGAAGACGAAGAAAAAGAGTTTTGTGTTGCGCGTCTTTTGGTCGCAATTTTGCTTTGACATCCGATTTGTGGGTTATTGTGGATTGTCTTGGGGAGGAAACATTTGCGGTTGTTGTCTCCCTATCTCAGAAAAGAGTTGAAGTTTCTCCTAGTGCCGACCTTAGGTTGGGTGGAGCTAAGTTTTGAATCTTTATCGGAAAAGATTTGGTTGAACATTTGGTTTTTCCCTGGTGCATCCTTCTTCCTTCTTGGAAGTATAGATCTTGAGATTTCCTGAAGAGTTTTGGGTTATCAAAGTCAGGAATTTGAGAGTTGAGCTCTCCTGCATTCCTGTTGGAGTTTTGTTTTTCTTCCTTGCCTGGAAAGGAGAAACTGTCTATCGGTGTTCGTTCTTGATCTTTAGTTGTGGTTATCTTTAAAGTTGAGTTGCATCCTGTTTGTCCAAAGTGAAAATGGTTGTTTAGCACTTTACGTAGTATGTAATAATGTGGTTTACAGAATTAGTGTACTCCTAAGTTAATTGGTGAGTTGAATCAATTAAATGTAATTGTTTATCTTTAGCTTAAGATTAAATGAATTCCTCATGTTGTAGATTACTCTATAGCAAGAATGAGTAAATGTGTGACTGTTCATGCTTATAATTTGTAGCTTTATGTTAAATATGAGGTAGCATGCTGCTTTTACTTAATAAGAAGATGACCATTGATAGTGTTTGAAGTTTTAAACCTTGACGCATAGTGAGAACATTAAGATGATGTATACTACTGAAATTGTTAAAGAAACTTTACCGGTTGTTTAAAGATGTTCTAATGTAAAGTGTGAATAGAGAAATTTAATCGTGTTGGCTAGTGACTTTAACTTAAAAGTTGATTAAAGTTGTTATTTATTATGTTGCAAACTATTAGTATACTTGGAAGTGCAGTTGTGTTCCTATAATGCTAGTATCGATGTCAATTGTGAAGACATAGGATTTGCTGTTTATGACATTGCTAAAGCATTGGAATGGTCTAACCTATTAAATTTATTTTTAATAGTTGGAGTATGTTGTGTAGTGACAATTTGTTATGATATATGGATAGTGTAACTAAAAACAATGTAGTTGTTTTTATGATTATGCCCATTTATTAATATTGATGACTTAGTAGTGGTGGTAATTGTTTAGATTACTTCTTGGAAGCCATTGTTAAAATGGAGGTTATTATTAACATGTTGTGATGGAGTGAAACATGGATAATTAACATGATGTAGAATTTAATCCTTAATGAGTGTATACCTTAGAATCATGTTTACGAATTTTTGTCTTGTGGAGATATATTCACTTGTTGAAATCATTGATTAATTGATTAAGTTTCGAATGCTGAGAAATTGATGTATGCATGGTATAAAAATTAATAGGTTGATCAGGCTAAAGTAGTTGTTCAAGTAGTATGCCTTAAATTGAGAACATGATGTTAATTGTTAAGTGTGTGTCTGTGGAGATTAGGATGAGGTAGTGTTGGTTCGATGTCTTGTTGATAAGCATCATAAACTTTATTTATAAGTGTTGGGAAAGGTAATTAGAGAAAGAACCTGTTGTGTAGTTTTGGTTGAATCATGATGGGGCTCCTCAAGGAGTAAATAGTGATTATTGAAGCCTTTAATGGAAAGCGAGTGGAATACCGAGATGGTTCTTTTTATGCTGAGCTTGTGTTTAAAAGCTTTTAAACTGGTTTGATTGTTTGCCATTTTTGGTTGAATGCGTTCGGTCAACATATTCCTTATGTTGTGTTTCAGAGTTTCCCTAAACTTGTAGAGATTGGTGCTAACCTTTGGATTTGGCTAACTTGTTTAGTTTGTGCTATGAGTATGGATTTACACCCAAAAAGTTCTTGAGTGGATCGCGCTCCTTCGCGATCGCACTTAATTATCTTTGGAATGAATATTTAAAAGGAAGCAGATGGTCATAACGGGTTGTGTTGGAAAAAAATTTAAGTTAAGCCCTTGATGTGTAACTCTATTTGGCTATAGCCGAGTTATTTGGAAAATGCGTCTAAGTGTTTGCGTGTGCTTCAAAAAGATGGATTTCAGGGATATTTCATCAGTGCTTTTTTGTTGGTAAAGTGTTCTTTTTGGAAATGAGTTTCCCTTTCTCTTTGAGAAAATTTGTGGCGGTTGTGTGTGCAGATGTTTGACTTTGGAATCGTTGCTCTTTTCCAAAATGTTGATGTTGGTTAGAATGTGAGGTTGCAAATTTAGCTTCCAATTGTTGGAGGGTTATGATATGACATGGTGCTTTTCCTGCTAACGATGAGGCCGTCACAGTCCATATGAATTTCCGCAATCATCGATGTTATTTGTGTTTTAATCATGTGATACAGAGGAAGAAGTCTTTTGGTGAATGACTATTCAATACTGGCTATTACATGATGAATGAATGGTGAAAAAGGAAACATGACATCGTTTATCGATGTCTAATGATAAAGGAGTCGTTGAGCCAGGTCGGTGAGAAAGTCATATATGGATACATGACTAATCCGGAGTGCTCTTGAAAAGTTTGCATTCATGTTATGAATCGAGATGTCCATTTCTTTCTAGTATGAAAAGAAACAATGAAGAATTTCTGGTGTGTTGGTTGTGGTGTAGGAGATTTGTGTTTCCTGTGCATCTTGGATTAGAAAGTTAAAACTGAATGCTCTTTGGTTGTTGTCGAATCCTTTCCAAAGTGATTGTAGTGCATTGGATTCAAAGTTAAGCATGGGGATCAATTGGGTTCATGGTTTGTGGTTGAGTTTATCCAATGGTTGTAATCTTTGTTCTAGTCCTTTGAGTGGAAGAGCCTGAGGGCGAGACTTTCTTAGAGAGAGAAATCCAGTGTGGGTGGTTAATGACCTCAGTTATTAAGTGTTACTAGTAGTTGATCGAAAATAGTTTAAAAGTGATGTAACACCCCGGCATTTAATATGCCTGAATGCTACCAAACATAAGCTAAACAACATCTAAATACCACATTTAACATAAAATTCCAGCAAAGGTGCATAGGCTAAAACCGAGATTTCGGCAAAGACCTCCTTTGTTTTAACATAAATTTAAGGAGCAACAACAATATAGCATTATAAGGCAATATGAGATACATCTAAAACAGCAATAAATAGAGTCTTAGCGACAATATAAGACTATCATCAAGCACTCAAAGTCTCCAAGTGTCAAACGAACAATAAAACTCTCATAAACCAAGCTAAGCCTTAAATCAATGATCATCACACGCAATTTATTATAAAACTAATGGAATGACTTGCGGAATCAAAATAAGTGAAGCTACGTGTAGGTGTGTGACTATTCCCCTTTCCCGCATGCCATTCTCATGGTACCTAAAACAACAAGAAAACACAAGCGTGAGTTCGAAACTCAGCAAGCATATTGTAATGGTGAGTTGAATCAATTAAATGTAATTGTAGTGTACTCCTAAGTTAATTGGTGAGTTGAATCAATTAAATGTAATTGTTTATCTTTAGCTTAAGATTAAATGAATTCCTCATGTTGTAGATTACTCTATAGCAAGAATGAGTAAATGTGTGACTGTTCATGCTTATAATTTGTAGCTTTATGTTAAATATGAGGTAGCATGCTGCTTTTACTTAATAAGAAGATGACCATTGATAGTGTTTGAAGTTTTAAACCTTGACGCATAGTGAGAACATTAAGATGATGTATACTACTGAAATTGTTAAAGAAACTTTACCGGTTGTTTAAAGATGTTCTAATGTAAAGTGTGAATAGAGAAATTTAATCGTGTTGGCTAGTGACTTTAACTTAAAAGTTGATTAAAGTTGTTATTTATTATGTTGCAAACTATTAGTATACTTGGAAGTGCAGTTGTGTTCCTATAATGCTAGTATCGATGTCAATTGTGAAGACATAGGATTTGCTGTTTATGACATTGCTAAAGCATTGGAATGGTCTAACCTATTAAATTTATTTTTAATAGTTGGAGTATGTTGTGTAGTGACAATTTGTTATGATATATGGATAGTGTAACTAAAAACAATGTAGTTGTTTTTATGATTATGCCCATTTATTAATATTGATGACTTAGTAGTGGTGGTAATTGTTTAGATTACTTCTTGGAAGCCATTGTTAAAATGGAGGTTATTATTAACATGTTGTGATGGAGTGAAACATGGATAATTAACATGATGTAGAATTTAATCCTTAATGAGTGTATACCTTAGAATCATGTTTACGAATTTTTGTCTTGTGGAGATATATTCACTTGTTGAAATCATTGATTAATTGATTAAGTTTCGAATGCTGAGAAATTGATGTATGCATGGTATAAAAATTAATAGGTTGATCAGGCTAAAGTAGTTGTTCAAGTAGTATGCCTTAAATTGAGAACATGATGTTAATTGTTAAGTGTGTGTCTGTGGAGATTAGGATGAGGTAGTGTTGGTTCGATGTCTTGTTGATAAGCATCATAAACTTTATTTATAAGTGTTGGGAAAGGTAATTAGAGAAAGAACCTGTTGTGTAGTTTTGGTTGAATCATGATGGGGCTCCTCAAGGAGTAAATAGTGATTATTGAAGCCTTTAATGGAAAGCGTAGTGGAATACCAGAGATGGTTCTTTTTATGCTGAGCTTGTGTTTAAAAGCTTTTAAACTGGTTTGATTGTTTGCCATTTTTGGTTGAATGCGTTCGGTCAACATATTCCTTATGTTGTGTTTCAGAGTTTCCCTAAACTTGTAGAGATTGGTGCTAACCTTTGGATTTGGCTAACTTGTTTAGTTTGTGCTATGAGTATGGATTTACACCCAAAAAGTTCTTGAGTGGATCGCGCTCCTTCGCGATCGCACTTAATTATCTTTGGAATGAATATTTAAAAGGAAGCAGATGGTCATAACGGGTTGTGTTGGAAAAAAAAATTTAAGTTAAGCCCTTGATGTGTAACTCTATTTGGCTATAGCTGGAGTTATTTGGAAAATGCGTCTAAGTGTTTGCGTGTGCTTCAAAAAGATGGATTTCAGGGATATTTCATCAGTGCTTTTTTGTTGGTAAAGTGTTCTTTTTGGAAATGAGTTTCCCTTTCTCTTTGAGAAAATTTGTGGCGGTTGTGTGTGCAGATGTTTGACTTTGGAATCGTTGCTCTTTTCCAAAATGTTGATGTTGGTTAGAATGTGAGGTTGCAAATTTAGCTTCCAATTGTTGGAGGGTTATGATATGACATGGTGCTTTTCCTGCTAACGATGAGGCCGTCACAGTCCATATGAATTTCCGCAATCATCGATGTTATTTGTGTTTTAATCATGTGATACAGAGGAAGAAGTCTTTTGGTGAATGACTATTCAATACTGGCTATTACATGATGAATGAATGGTGAAAAAGGAAACATGACATCGTTTATCGATGTCTAATGATAAAGGAGTCGTTGAGCCAGGTCGGTGAGAAAGTCATATATGGATACATGACTAATCCGGAGTGCTCTTGAAAAGTTTGCATTCATGTTATGAATCGAGATGTCCATTTCTTTCTAGTATGAAAAGAAACAATGAAGAATTTCTGGTGTGTTGGTTGTGGTGTAGGAGATTTGTGTTTCCTGTGCATCTTGGATTAGAAAGTTAAAACTAAATGCTCTTTGGTTGTTGTCGAATCCTTTCCAAAGTGATTGTAGTGCATTGGATTCAAAGTTAAGCATGGGGATCAATTGGGTTCATGGTTTGTGGTTGAGTTTATCCAATGGTTGTAATCTTTGTTCTAGTCCTTTGAGTGGAAGAGCCTGAGGGCGAGACTTTCTTAGAGAGAGAAATCCAGTGTGGGTGGTTAATGACCTCAGTTATTAAGTGTTACTAGTAGTTGATCGAAAATAGTTTAAAAGTGATGTAACACCCCGGCATTTAATATGCCTGAATGCTACCAAACATAAGCTAAACAACATCTAAATACCACATTTAACATAAAATTCCAGCAAAGGTGCATAGGCTAAAAACCGAGATTTCGGCAGCACCTCCTTTGTTTTAACATAAATTTAAGGAGCAACAACAATATAGCATTATAAGGCAATATGAGATACATCTAAAACAGCAATAAATAGAGTCTTAGCGACAATATAAGACTATCATCAAGCACTCAAAGTCTCCAAGTGTCAAACGAACAATAAAACTCTCATAAACCAAGCTAAGCCTTAAATCAATGATCATCACACGCAATTTATTATAAAACTAATGGAATGACTTGCGGAATCAAAATAAGTGAAGCTACGTGTAGGTGTGTGACTATTCCCCTTTCCCGCATGCCATTCTCATGGTACCTAAAACAACAAGAAAACACAAGCGTGAGTTCGAAACTCAGCAAGCATATTGTAATGGACAACAAGAACAATATCATAGCAATAACATCACCCATCATGTATATCATCTCATTCATGAACACTTAACAGTATCATCATCATTATGTATGCAATGTAATGCAATGCTCATGTCTCATTGGAAACTCATACCGGTATGGTTGAGTACACACCCGTCGGTGTGCACCCTCTCCCCCCTTCCATCCCGAAGATGGAGGGTGCCTACTCCTCGCTTCCGTTCACCACGGTGAATGGAATCACGATGTAGGACTTACTCATTGGCTTTCCGGATTAGTCATAACTTTCTCACCGACCTTCCCGGACTAGTTATGACTTTCTCACCGCCGAGCCATGTAACATGTCATGTATGCAAATATGCCATCATCATCATAAACTTGTATATTTAACACATGGCATCATAGCATACTCATCATATCATAGGAAAACATTAAAGCATGGCAATTGATCATATCATGAAATCCATCTTTCATCTAGTCTCAACAAGCAACATAACATTCGTTATTCATTACAACACACTTGCCTCAACCACGGGCAACGGAAAGGCGGGAAGTAGAAGGCACTCTCGGGGTCGCACCACCTGCACACAGGTATCACACACTCACAATCATGCCCACAAAACAGTACGCAAACCCCCATCTAACCCGACATTGCCAACTACTCGCAAAACCTAAAAACAGAGGTTCTGTCCCGGCAGGACAGCAGCCTTGCAAAAGGCATAAATTGAGTTCTGGGACTCCGAATCAATTAAACGAGTACATCCTCACGTAGCTTAGGAAATTTCCCAACTTTCTCTAGGTATAAGGAAAGACTGATTCGGACTCTAAAGTCGTCTAATCTACAGATTACCGAGATCTGTTCCAATCGCGTCACAGATTTTAATACGCTCGGTAAAACAGTCATAACTTTCAAACGGCTGGGCGGCATTTAACGTTCTTTATATGCACGGAAAGATAATAAAATTATCTACAACTTCTTAAAAGTCCGTACAGTCAGAATCGAAATCTAAATTGGCAAAAACAGGAACCCTAGGTCGACTGCTCATGCTGTCCCAAAACAGAAACGTGGCAACGTCTAGATCTAACCCAAATTACTCCAATCCAGCACCACCAATTGATCTAAAAACTTGATAATCACCCTAAGAACAGTAACTAGATCAATTCCAAGGATCCCCATGATCATACCTTTGCCCGACGAACAAAAACTCCAATCGATCTCCTCGCTCCTCGCTCCTCGCTCCTCGGATGGATCCATGAGGATGCAGGGGTGGGGAGGCCACCCTAGGGCAGCAAGGGGGTGGAGGAGAGGTGGTGTGCAATAGGGAGCAATGGGGAGCAATGGGGGAGGTGGAGGCGCAAGGAAGGGAGAGGGGAAGGTGGGGGTGGCGGCTAGGGGTTGGAGGGATTGGTGGGGGCGCCCAAGGGCCGGGGGAGCACGCCCAAAAGGCTGGTGGGGAGCCCTTTTACCAGCCCCCACACCCAATCCTAGTCCGTTACGGAGACCTACTCCATCACACAAAAGCCCACCATGGCCAAAACTCCCCCATGAAGGCCCAAAACCCCTAAACGACCTTAAACGCCTTAAAAGCTATTAACCTCCATATCCTATAGTTTTAACCTTAATTCCACATCTCATAATGTTATTAACCTTATCATGCACGTTAAATAAGGTTACGACACTCCGTGGTGTCACAACGCTTCAAAAGGCCCAAAAACGCGAGTAAACCTCAAGCCGAAAGGTTTTATTCTCTAATTTCACCTTCTATAACGTCACACCAAACCGTAGTGTCACATTCTTCCCCCCTTCAACAGGATTCGACCTCGAATCCGAAGGACGCCAAAAACAACAACAAAGTCCCCAAGGGACAAAAGGCTTCTACAAAGACAAAACATTCGCACAACGACTAGAACCGGAAACAAACGACAAACGAGTTCCCAAAACCAACACTTAAAGAAAAAGTGTTGATCTAGCTCAACTAAGGGCAACCGCTCACAGTTCGACTTTCAATTCAAATCCCAAACAGAATCTACGTTTCAACCTCGAAGGGCTTCAACAACCCAAAACGCTCAAATCCTCACGACAAACACCACACACTTCTATCACAACCTACCTGACTACACACTGCAATAAACTCAACATGACATAATCAAAAGAAGTCACAATTCCTTTAACGACCTCTCTTCATTCCCAAAAGTTTCCATCGAGGGGAATAACTCATTAAGGCACACTAGCCCTTCCGATACACGATCATACTAACATTTTATTCCATCCTTTCCCAGGCAAGACTCAAACCCAAAAACAACTAGTGAAGACAACTGCTCACGGCAGGGCAATTATCACCGATCTACCGTCAACTTCACTTCCACCCATCGCTACTCTTAGTAAAGGTTAAACCCATACATCATCAACCTCCATCACAAACCACCCTTATACCACTAAGGTTCGACACCTAGCCCAAGCTAGGATCGAAAACCTTACCAAACCACAATTGGTTCCTTTCTTAAGAGGGTCTCGCCCTCACACAAAAACACTTAGCTATCAAGCCCAAGTGTACACACAACAACTCAAACCCAAAGCGTTAACAACCATTTTGGAAAGAATTCGGCAACATCCAAGCCAAAACACAAAGGAAGCATAAATCCCCTACATCACAACCAACATACTGTAAATTGTTCATTGCTTCTTTTCATACTAGAAAGCAAGGGAAATCTTGTTTCATGACATAAATGCACACTCTTCAGAGCACTCGGATTAGTCATATCTCCATATATGACTTTCTCACCGACTTGGCTCAACGACTCTTTTATCATTTAACATGTAAAAACGATGTCATGTTTACTTTTCACCATTCCCTCATCATGTAACCACACTACCGAATAGTCATTCACATGATGACTTCGCCTCGGTATCATATGAATAAATCTCGAATAACATCGAGAGTTGCGCTTAATTCATATAAACTATGACGGCAACATCGTTAATCAACAAAACACCACATCGTGGTGAAAACCCATCTTCGATTTAACACTAGCTTTGCAACACCTCGCAAAATCAAACTCAACCCTTTGGAAATGTAACATCGACTCCAAAATCAAACATCTGCAGACACAAGCGCCATAAATTTTTATCAAAAGAGAGGGAAACTCAATCCAAAAAGAAAACTCTTCACTAACCAAATTCACTTATGAAACATTCATAAAAATCCAGACTTGTAAAACACCCGCACACCAGACCCATTTTCCAAATGACTCCAACTCTAGTCAAATAGAGTTACACATCAAGGGCTTAACTCAAAAGTTTCCAACACAACCCTTTATGACCATCTGCTTCCTTTTAAAAATTAATTCCAAAGATAAATCAGTGCGAACGCGAAAGGGCGCGATCCACTCAAAAACTTTTGGATGTAAACTCAAACTCACAACACGAACTAAACAAATTCGCCAAAACCAAAGGTCGACACCAACCACTACGAGTTTTGGGGAAACTCTGAAACTCAACATAAGGAACACCTCAACCGAAAGCATTCAACCGAGATGGCAAACAACCAAACCAGTTTCAAAGGTTTTTAGACAACAGCTCAGCATGAAAGGAACCATCTTTAGTACTCCACTACGCTTTCCATTAAAGACTTCAATAATCACTATTTACTATCTGAGGAGCCCCAACACAATTCAACCGAAAGTTTCACAACAAATTCTTCCTCTAGTTACCATTCCCAACATTTTTTAATAAGGGTTTATGATGCTTATCAAAAAGGCACCCAACCAAGACTATAATGACATGATCCCCACGGCTCACCGAATCATAATACATCTTATTCTAAATTTGAAACATAGTACTTCCACAAATCTTTCAAAGCAAGATCAACATATAAATTTCATACCACCTATATATTCACGCCTCGACAACCGAACCTTATTCAGTTAAACAACGACTTCAACATGTAAATATTATCTCTACAAGACAAAGTTCATAACTAGGATTCCAAGGCATACATTCATTAAGGATGAAATTGTACATCATGTTAATTATCCAAAGCTCACTCCATCGCAACATGTTAAAATTTTCCTCTATTTTAACCATGGTTTTCCAACGAATAATCTAAACAGTTACCACAACTACTTAGTCATCAATAACAACAAATGGGCATAATCATCAACCAACAACATTACTTTTAGCTACCCTATACATAGGTGATAACAAAATTACCACCACACAATATACCCCCACTATTTAAAATAGACTGAATACTAGCATTAACACTACCATTAACAACATCATTAACAATAAGTCTTATGTCTTCTCCATTGATATCAATACTACCATTGTAGCGACACAACTGCATACTTCCAAAGATACTAGTAGTTTGCAACAACATAAATAACAACTCTAATCAACATCCAAATTAAAGTCACTAGTCAACACGATTAAATTTCTCTATTAATCCATTAGATTAGAACATCTTTAACAACCAGCAAAGTTTCTTTTACAATAACAAAGATCTACATCATCTTAATGTTTTAACTATGCATCAAAGTTTAAATTTTTAACATTAACAAGGATCATAAGCACTTTTAAAGCAAGGCAACAGATTCTAAGCATGTACATTAACACATTTAATCATTCTCGCTAAGAGTAAACTGCAACACTAGTAGTCTATTTATTCTCAAGCTAGAGATATTAATCTCATTGAATTGATTCAACTCAAAATTTTAACTTAGCAACACATCAATCCATAAACCACATTGTTACCTTATACATAACATGGTAAACAGCAATTCTTACTAGGGACAAACGATTTTTGTGAAAAGACTACTTACTTTGTTTACAACATTTTAGTTTTAAAACTCACCCCAAATTCATAAGGAAACTTGACTCTCAAAATTGCAATGAGACAAACCCAAACTTGGTCATGCAAAGGAATTCTCCAAAACACTTTTCAATCTCCAAGACTCCCACTGGAGGGAACCAACCGATCAAATAAACCTTTGCAAATAAAACCTTAGCACCAAACCCCAATCTTTCACGAAACAAGAAGGGTTTTTCAAAGATGATTTCTTAAACCAATAAAATAACGAAATCAAACACCACGCACTACTACAAAGCCACGTAACTTCAGCCCTGACAACTGTGTCCGGCACAACTCCGCAATAACTCCTTTAACCTCAGAGAAAGACAAACACAGGGATAAATTGAATGCTTGTTCCCCATAATGCAATCAACAGCATCAAACTGGAAAGGCGCCCAAAAGAAGCGCAACACTAGTCTCCTCTTCTTCGTCTTCAACCAAGGAAGAGAAAACCACACACCGCATAATGAACGATCCGCGAAAACCCAACACTTTTCAATTGATTCAAATCTACTAAAGCCAAGAAAAGCAAAGAACACCGACCGCCGTAACGGCAAAGAACATACGAAGGAAACCACCATTAACTCTTCTATTTGACTCACCAACTACCCGATCAACGACGTAAAGGATAAGCACTCTTCTCCTACAGGGGTCAATAGTTCTTCTGGTGGCGCTAACCGCCACACCACAAACCTCACCCTTACTATGAAATAAGAGAGGTGGCCGAAACCCTTCGGCAACAAAACCCCACTTTTACCACCACAACAGGAATAATTCAATCATTTATCTCATAGACATAGCAACGTACTATATCAAATATAGCATTTAGCAACAAGGCTTAAGTACAACATTTAAGCGTAAACAACGATACCCATACCCTTCCTACTGTGCATCCATGTGTGTCAGATTTTAGATTAGTTATACCACTTTTGCAAGTTTTAATGTTGCTATCCTATGACAAAATTTTAGTAAAAACCTAAGCCATGTTTCTAAGTTATTCCACATCACATTTTAGTTGTACCCTATAGCATGACACTAAAAATACACATTCCAAGGACCTACAACAGCTCGATACCAATCAGAATAACACCCAAAGCATTTAATATGCCTGAATGCTACCAAACATAAGCTAAACAACATGTAAATACCACATTTAACATAAAATTCCAGCAAAGGTGCATAGGCTAAAAACCGAGATTTCGGCAGCACCTCCTTTGTTTTAACATAAATTTAAGGAGCAACAACAATATAGCATTATAAGGCAATATGAGATACATCTAAAACAGCAATAAATAGAGTCTTAGCGACAATATAAGACTATCATCAAGCACTCAAAGTCTCCAAGTGTCAAACGAACAATAAAACTCTCATAAACCAAGCTAAGCCTTAAATCAATGATCATCACACGCAATTTATTATAAAACTAATGGAATGACTTGTGGAATCAAAATAAGTAAAGCTACGTGTAGGTGTGTGACTATTCCCCTTTCCCGCATGCCGTTCTCATGGTACCTAAAACAACAAGAAAACACAAGCATGAGTTCAAACTCGCAAGCATATTGTAATGGACAACAAGAACAATATCATGGCAATAACATCACCCATCATGTATATCATCTCATTCATGAACACTTAACAAGATCATCATCATTATGTATGCAATGTAATGCAATGCTCATGTCTCCTTGGAAACTGATACCGGTATGGTTGAGTACACACCCGTCGGTGTGCACCCTCTCCCCCCTTCCATCCCGAAGATGGAGGGTGCCTACTCCTCGCTTCCGCTCACCACGGTGAATGGAATCACGATGTAGGACTTACTCATTGGCTTTCCGGATTAGTCATAACTTTCTCACCGACCTTCCCGGACTAGTTATGACTTTCTCACCGCCCGAGCCATGTAACATGTCATGTATGCAAATATGCCATCATCATCATAAACTTGTATATTTAACACATGGCATCATAGCATACTCATCATATCATAGGAAAACATTAAAGCATGGCAATTGATCATATCATGAAATCCATCTTTCATCTAGTCTCAACAAGCAACATAACATTCGTTATTCATTACAACACACTTGCCTCAACCACGGGCAACGGAAAGGCGGGAAGTAGAAGGCACTCCCGGGGTTGCACCACCTGCACACAGGTATCACACACTCACAATCATGCCCACAAAACAGTACGCAAACCCCCATCTAACCCGACATTGCCAACTACTCGCAAAACCTAAAAACAGAGGTTCTGTCCCGGCAGGACAGCAGCCTTGCAAAAGGCATAACTTGAGTTCTGGGACTCCGAATCAATTAAACGAGTACATACTCACGTAGCTTAGGAAATTTCCCAACTTTCTCTAGGTATAAGGAAAGACTGATTCGGACTCTAAAGTCGTCTAATCTACAGATTACCGAGATCTGTTCCAATCGCGTCACAGATTTTAATACGCTCGGTAAAACAGTCATAACTTTCAAACGGCTGGGCGGCATTTAACGTTCTTTATATGCACGGAAAGATAATAAAATTATCTACAACTTCTTAAAAGTCCGTACAGTCAGAATCGAACTCTAAATTGGCGAAAACAGGAACCATAGGTCGACTGCTCATGCTGTCCCAAAACAGAAACGTGGCAACGTCTAGATCTAACCCAAATTACTCCAATCCAGCACCACCAATTGATCTAAAAACTTGATAATCACCCTAAGAACAGTACCTAGATCAATTCCAAGGATCCCCATGATCATACCTTTGCCCGACGAACAAAAACTCCAATCGATCTCCTCGCTCCTCGCTCCTCGCTCCTCGTTCCTCGCTCCTCGCTCCTCGGATGGATCCATGAGGATGCAGGGGTGGGGAGGCCACCCTAGGGCAGCAAGGGGGTGGAGGAGAGTGTAACACCCCGGCATTTACTATGCCTGAATGTTACCAAACATAAGCTAAACAACATCTAAATACCACATTTAACATCAAATTCCAGCAAAGGTGCATAGACTAAAAACCGAGATTTCGGCAGCACCTCCTTTGTTTTATCATGAATTTAAGGAACAGCAACAATATAGCATTATATGGCAATAAGAGAAACATCTAAAACAGCAATAAATAAAGTCTTAACGACAATAAGAGACTAACATTAAGCTCTTAAGGTTCCAAGTGTCAAACAAACAATAGAACTCTCATTAACCAAGCTAGGACTTAATTTTAAAGATCATCACACGCAATTTATTATCAAACTAAATGAATTGACTTGGGGAAACATTAAAGTGAAGCAACGTGTGAGAGTGTGACTATTCCCCTTTCCCGCATGCCGTTCTCATGGTACCTAAAACAACAAGAAAACACAAGGGTGAGTTCGAAAACTCAAAGAAGCATACTGCAATGAACAACAAGCATAACAACAAGTCAATAACATCTTTCACCATGTATAGCATCTCATTCATGAATACTTATCAATATCATCATCAATTTGTATGCGATGTAATGCATTGCTCCTGACCCTCTGGAACCTCATACCGGTATGGGAAGTACACACCCGTCGGTGTGCACCCTTTCCCCCTTCCATCCCGAAGATGGATGGTGCCTACTCGCTTCCAAACACCACGTGGATGGAATCACGACATAGGACTTACTCAATGGCGTTCCGGATTAGTCATAACTTTCTCACCGACCTTGCCGGACTAGTTAAGACTTTCTCACCGCCCTCGCCCTATCTCATGACATGCATGCAACCATGCCAAATATCATATTCAATTCACATATTAACACATGGCATCATAATATGTTAAACATGCTCATCATATCATATCAATCATTAAAACATGGCAAGTGGACATATATCATGTAGGCAATTCCATCTAATTTCAACATGCAACCTACAACTTGCTATCCATCACAACACACTTGCCTCAAACACGTGTAACGGATTGGCGGGAAGAAGAGGGCACTTCCGGGGTCACACCACCTGCACATAGGCATCACACACTCACAATCATAACCTCAAAACAGTACACACGCCCCATCTAACCCGACATTGCCAACTACTCGCAAAACCTAAAAACAGAGGTTCTGTCCGGCGGGACAGCAGCCTTGCAAAAGGCATAACTTGAGTTCTGGGACTCCAAATCGAATAAACGAGTACACCGTCGCGAAGCTTAGGAAATTTCCCAACTTTTTCTAGTTATAGGGAAAGACTGATTCGGACTCTAAAATTGTTTAATCTACAGATTACCACAATCTGTTCCAGTTACGTCACAGATTTTTAGGCGCTCGGTAAAACAGCCATAACTTTCAAACGGCTGATCGGAAATTAACGTGCTTTACGTCCACGGAAAGATAATTAAATTATCTACAACTTCCTAGAAGTCCGTACGGTCTGATTCGGATTCTAAATCGACGAAAACTCGAACCCTAGTTCGACTGCTCAATCTGCCCGAAAACAGAAACGTGGACAAGTTTAGATCTAACCCAAATTACTTCAAACCAGCGCCTCCAATTGATCTAAAAACTTGATAAACACCCTAATAACAGTACCTAGATCATCCCCAAGATCATACCTTTGCCCGATGCACAAAACTCCAATGAATCTCCTCGCGAATCGCTCCTCGCTCCACGTTACTCGCTCCTCGCTCCTCGCTCCTCGCTCCTCGCTCCACGGGATGACTCCACAAGGTGCAGGGGTGGGGAGACCACCCTAGGGCAGCAAGGGGTGGAGGGGAGGTGGTGTGGAGGTGGAGGAAAGGGAGGGGGGGTGCGCACGGTTTTGGGGGGGGCTAGGGCTTAGGGGAGGGGGAGGGAGGAGAGGGCGCAAGAGGGGGAGGTGGGGGCGCAATAAGGGGAGGTGGGGGCGCAAGGGGGCTGGGGGAAGCCCCTTTTATCAGCCCTCAACCCAATCCTAGTCCGTTACGGAGTCCTAATCCATCCCACCAAAGCCCACCAAGGCCCAAAACTCCTCCGGGAAGGCCCAAAACCCCGAAAACGGCCCGGAAACGGCCCGGAAACGTTATTAACCCCCGATCCTTATGATTTTAACCTTATTTCCACATCTCATACTGTATTTAACCTTATCATGTTCAAAAATTAAGGATACGACACTCCGAGGTGTCACATTCTTCCCCCCTTCAACGGGATTCGACCTCGAATCTAAACGCACCAATCACGAAACCCAGCAAAACCAAAGACAGCCAGATTTGCACATCACATACCTGAGGTGAAAAGCTCAGGATACTTCTCAAGATGCAGATTCCAGCTCCCAAGTCGCTTCTCTCTGGCCTGATGTGACCACAAGACCTTGACAAACTTAAGCGCTCTGCTCTTCATCACTCGCTCTGAAGTCCCTGAATTTCCACAGACGGGACTCGAAGGTGAGGTCCTGCTGAAGCACTAATGGTTCCAATGGAACCACCAACTCGGATCATGCAAGTATTTCCTCAACATCGAGACATGGAACACATCATGCACACCTTGCATGGATTCCGGTAGCTCTAGGCGATAGGCCAACTCGCCAACTCTGGCGAGGATAGGAAAAGGCCCAACATACCTTGGGTGAGCTTTCCTTTGGTGCCAAACGCACCACACCCTTGGTGGGAGATACTGCAAGAGTACGCTTATCGCCCACCTCAAACTCCAAATCTCGCCGCCACATCAAGATAGCTCTTCATGCGCTCTGTACGCGAGAAGGTTTTGCCGAACCTCCGACACGCGATCAACGGTCTGCTGAACCCAATCCGGCCCAAGAATAGCTCTCTCGCCCACAACATCCCAACAAAGTGGCGATCTGCACTTCCGACCATACAAGATTACCTCATAAGGAGCAGCCGGATCCGGAATGGTAGCTGTTATTGTAAGCAAACTCTGCAAGGGGCAAATGGTCTTCCCAGCTACCCTTCCAAGCCATCACACAGGCCCCGAGCATGTCCTCCAAAGTTTGGATGGTACGCTCGGGCGCCCATCTGTCTCGAGGGTGAAAAGCGGTACTAAGGCAAAGCTGCTGCACTCCAAAGCACTCTGCAAACTCTCCCGTAACTTGGAGACGAACCGCATCCCGATCGAGAGATAATGGTCTTGGGTACACCATGCAATCTCACGATCTCCCGCACATAGATGGGAGCCAACTCGCCGCTGAATTGGTCGTGCGGATGGGAATGAAATGCGCAGACTTGCCGAGACGGTCCACCACAACCCAAACAGCATCCTTCCTCGTGGAGAACGAGGTAAACCAACCACAAAATCCATGGAGATGTCATCCCATGGCCACACAGAATCTCCAATGGTCGCAACAGACCGGCGGGACGCTTATGCTCGGCTTTGATCTTCCGACAGATCCCACAAGACGCCACATACTTGGCAATATCCACTCTCATCCTTTTCCACCGTAAATTCTTCTTCAAGTCCTGTACATCTTGGTCTCTCCAGGATGGACCGTGTACGGGTGCGATGAGCTTCTCTCGAGAATGTCTTCTTTCACTTGAGATTTCGGGCACGCATGCACGGCCCTGAAACCTCAAAACTCCCGCATCATCAACGGTAAAGTCTCCGACTTGCCATCCTCAAGGCGTTTCCTCACTGCTGGAGCAAACGATCATCTTCTTTGTGCCTCCCGCGACACGCCGGGAATCGCCGACTCAAGAATCAATTGAGTTTCAGCTTGCACGGTCCCCGCAAGCGAGGGAGACTCCCAAACGCTCAAAATCAGCAACAAGACAATCAACAACAGGGGCATTGTCTTGCGATCGAGAGCGTCGGCCACCACATTTGCCTTCCCGGATGATACTTTGGATAGTGAGGTCATAATCCTTTATCAATTCTAGCCACCTCCTCTCGCCTCAAGTTCAAGTCTTTACTGAGTAAAGATGTACTTGAGGCTCTTGTGATCAGTAAAAATATCACAAGATTCGCCGTACAAATAATGCCTCCATACCTTCAATGCAAACACCACGGCGGCTAGCTCAAGATCATGGGTGGGATAGTTACGCTCATGCTTTTTCAGCTGCCTCAAGCATAAGCAATCACCTTGCCATTTTGCATGAGCACACAACCAAGTCCCAACCGAGAAGCATCAGAATAAACAGTGAAGCGCTTCCCGGTTCGGAAGGGTAAGAACAGAGCAAATCACTAACTTCTCCTTCAAAGTGCGTAAGCTGTGCTCACACTCTGCAATCCACTGGAACTTCATCCCCTTCGAGTCGGTTGTGAAAGTGGCTTGGCAATGATAGAGAAATCCTGCACAAAACGCCGATAGTATCCAGCCAACCCAAGGAAACTACGCACCTCTTTGACATTGGAAGGCCTCTTCCAATCCAAAATCACGAGACTTTGCTAGGATCTACCGATATGCCCTCCGGATTGATGATGTGGCCAAGAAAACCCACTTCAAATCCGTAACTCGCACTTTTTCAGCTTAGCAAAGAATTGATTCTCCTCGTGGTACTCAAAGACAAGCCTCAAGTGTCGCTCATGCTCCTCTTCCGATTTAGAGTAAATCAGAATGTCATCGATGAACACTACCACAAACTCATCAAGGTACTTGTGTAGCATACTGTTCATCGCCTCCATAAAGACAAATAGGAGCATTAGTTAGTCCAAAAGACATAACTTTAAATTCATAATGCCCATACCTAGTGGAGAAAGCAGTCTTCTCAATGTCTCCGCTCCCTCACACGGATCTGATTATACCCCGATCAAGATCAATTTTGGAGAACACCTTTGCTCCCTTCGCTTGGTCAAACAGATCCACGATGCGAGGCAAAGGATACCTGTTTTTGACTGTCACTTGGTTAAGAGCACGATAATCAATGCACATACGCCGACTTCCATCCTTCTTCGAGACGAAGAGGACGGGTGCTCCCCATGGCGATACGCTACGCCGAATGAAGCCTTTGGTCAATGATCCTCCAATCGCTTCTTCAACTCGTCTTGAAAAGGTCGAGCTAAGCGGTATGGAGAGATAGAAATAGGTCGAGTGCCCGAGCAAGATCAATACGAAACTCCACATTCCTCACAGGAGGTAGACCAGGCAACTCGTCAGGGAACACATCAACGAACTCCTTCACTACAGAAATCTCCTCAATGGGAACTGAGGAAGATGGTTTCTCAGACAAAGTCATGAGGAAACCCAACAGCCTCAAACGCCGACCAGAAAACAAACTAGTCAAAGCAAAGACGGAATCGAGGGTATACCACCCTGAAAGGTCAACTCTTCACGGACGGGCCTGCAAGGAAACTGTCTTCCGTAAACAACAGATCTTAGCACGGCATCGATGCAGCCAGTCCATGCCCAAAATGACATCAAAAGGAGCCAACTGGATCACCATGAGATTGGCAAAGAAAACCTCATCATCAATGGCAATGGTGCAACCAGGGCAAACCAAAGAACTAGCAATCAAACCCCCAGGGGAACTGACTAACACGGACTCAGAAATCCGTTGAACTCCCAACTTAGCTCCTTTAGCAAAATCCGACGACACAAAGGAATAGGATGCTCCGGAATCAAATAGAACAAAGGCATCAACGGAATCCACGAGCAGAGTACACGAAACCACCTCTGGATGCCCTGACTCGGGCGGTCGGCAAAGCGCACACTCCTGGTGGCGCCGGGACGTATGAGCCCCGACTCGGTGATGCCCCATCAAGGCCGGGGCGGAGGAGGCAATCGAGGAGGAGCAGACGGCCGCGGCACCCGATGGCAGTTGGTGGCGCCACGCAAAGGGCGGCCGAGAAACAGGGCAGCCATCATGAGCACCGATCCTCTGGAAGACGCCCGGCTGGAGTGGGAGGAGAAGACACCGTCTCCCACTTGATGATGCTACCGGGATTCATCCGGCAGACTCGTCCCGTATGGCCGGGCTTGCCACGATGGTTGCAACTCTCGGTCCAACCACACTCAAGCACGGTGCTCACCACCGCACTCAGAACGATCCGCGAAAATCCAGTACAAAACACTTTTCTTTTGGTTCAGCTCAACTAAAGCCAAGAAAAACAGCGAAACCGATCGACAGAACGGCAGAGAACATCCGAAGGGAACCACCATCAACTCTTCTATTTGACTCAAGTCAACTACACGATCAAGGGCGAAAGGATAAGCATTCTTCTCCTACAGGGTTAATAGTTCTTCGGTGATGGCGCTAACCTGGCCACACCGTCAAACCTCACCGTTACTATGAACCAAAAAGAGGTGACCGAAACCCTTCGGCACCACAACCCCACTTTTATCACCACAACAGGAACAATCCAATCATTTATACAGACAGACTCCGCAACTCTCTGGGAGCCTCGCCCCTGGCCTCCACGGCCACGGCGTCCACGGCCTCTACCCCTCGGCATGGCTGCTTAGACAGACAACCATCCAAACACAAAAACACACAAACAAGATCATAGATCAAACATCATCATAAGCATATCCTTCATTAAATAATTAAGCGCAATGCAATAATGAACCAAAACCCCATCCTACTGTGCAACCAAGTGTGTCAAATTTTAGATTAGTTATACCACTTTTGCAAGTTTTAATGTTGCTATCCTATAACAAAATTTTAGTTAGGACCTAAGCCATGTTTCTAAGTTACTCCACATCATATTTTAGTTTTACCCTATAGCATGACACTAAAAATTCACATTCCAAGGACCTACAGCCCGCTCTGATACCAACTGTAACACCCCGGCATTTACTATGCCTGAATGTTACCAAACATAAGCTAAACAACATCTAAATACCACATTTAACATCAAATTCCAGCAAAGGTGCATAGACTAAAAACCGAGATTTCGGCAGCACCTCCTTTGTTTTATCATGAATTTAAGGAACAGCAACAATATAGCATTATATGGCAATAAGAGAAACATCTAAAACAGCAATAAATAAAGTCTTAACGACAATAAGAGACTAACATTAAGCTCTTAAGGTTCCAAGTGTCAAACAAACAATAGAACTCTCATTAACCAAGCTAGGACTTAATTTTAAAGATCATCACACGCAATTTATTATCAAACTAAATGAATTGACTTGGGGAAACATTAAAGTGAAGCAACGTGTGAGAGTGTGACTATTCCCCTTTCCCGCATGCCGTTCTCATGGTACCTAAAACAACAAGAAAACACAAGGGTGAGTTCGAAAACTCAGCAAGCATACTGCAATGAACAACAAGCATAACAACAAGTCAATAACATCTTTCACCATGTATAGCATCTCATTCATGAATACTTATCAATATCATCATCAATTTGTATGCGATGTAATGCATTGCTCCTGACCCTCTGGAACCTCATACCGGTATGGGAAGTACACACCCGTCGGTGTGCACCCTTTCCCCCTTCCATCCCGAAGATGGATGGTGCCTACTCGCTTCCAAACACCACGTGGATGGAATCACGACATAGGACTTACTCAATGGCGTTCCGGATTAGTCATAACTTTCTCACCGACCTTGCCGGACTAGTTAAGACTTTCTCACCGCCCTCGCCCTATCTCATGACATGCATGCAACCATGCCAAATATCATATTCAATTCACATATTAACACATGGCATCATAATATGTTAAACATGCTCATCATATCATATCAATCATTAAAACATGGCAAGTGGACATATATCATGTAGGCAATTCCATCTAATTTCAACATGCAACCTACAACTTGCTATCCATCACAACACACTTGCCTCAAACACGTGTAACGGATTGGCGGGAAGAAGAGGGCACTTCCGGGGTCACACCACCTGCACATAGGCATCACACACTCACAATCATAACCTCAAAACAGTACACACGCCCCCATCTAACCCGACATTGCCAACTACTCGCAAAACCTAAAAACAGAGGTTCTGTCCCGGCGGGACAGCAGCCTTGCAAAAGGCATAACTTGAGTTCTGGGACTCCAAATCGAATAAACGAGTACACCGTCGCGAAACTTAGGAAATTTCCCAACTTTTTCTAGTTATAGGGAAAGACTGATTCGGACTCTAAAATTGTTTAATCTACAGATTACCACAATCTGTTCCAGTTACGTCACAGATTTTTAGGCGCTCGGTAAAACAGCCATAACTTTCAAACGGCTGATCGGAAATTAACGTGCTTTACGTCCACGGAAAGATAATTAAATTATCTACAACTTCCTAGAAGTCCGTACGGTCTGATTCGGATTCTAAATCGACAGAAACTCGAACCCTAGTTCGACTGCTCAATCTGCCCGAAAACAGAAACGTGGACAAGTTTAGATCTAACCCAAATTACTTCAAACCAGCGCCTCCAATTGATCTAAAAACTTGATAAACACCCTAATAACAGTACCTAGATCATCCCCAAGGATCCCCAAGATCATACCTTTGCCCGATGCACAAAACTCCAATGAATCTCCTCGCGAATCGCTTCCTCGCTTCCACGTTACTCGCTCCTCGCTTCCTCGCTCCTCGCTCCTCGCTCCACGGGATGACTCCACAAGGTGCAGGGGTGGGGAGACCACCCTAGGGCAGCAAGGGGTGGAGGGGAGGTGGTGTGGAGGTGGAGGAAAGGGAGGGGGGGGTGCGCACGGTTTTGGGGGGGGGGCTAGGGCTTAGGGGAGGGGGAGGGAGGAGAGGGCGCAAGAGGGGGAGGTGGGGGCGCAATAAGGGGAGGTGGGGGCGCAAGGGGGCTGGGGGAAGCCCCTTTTATCAGCCCTCAACCCAATCCTAGTCCGTTACGGAGTCCTAATCCATCCCACCAAACCCCACCAAGGCCCAAAACTCCTCCGGGAAGGCCCAAAACCCCGAAAACGGCCCGGAAACGTTATTAACCCCCGATCCTTATGATTTTAACCTTATTTCCACATCTCATACTGTATTTAACCTTATCATGTTCAAAAATTAAGGATACGACACTCCGAGGTGTCACAGAGAGGTGGTGTGCAATAGGGAGCAATGGGGAGCAATGGGGGAGGTGGAGGCGCAAGGAAGGGAGAGGGGAAGGTGGGGGTGGCGGCTAGGGCTTGGAGGGAGAGGTGGGGGCGCCCAAGGGCAGGGGAGCACGCCCAAAAGGCTGGTGGGGAGCCCTTTTACCAGCCCCCACACCCAATCCTAGTCCGTTACGGAGACCTACTCCATCCCACCAAAGCCCACCAAGGCCCAAACTCCCCCGGGAAGGCCCAAAACCCCGGAAACGGCCCGGAAACGCCCCGGAAAAGCTATTAACCTCCATATCCTATAGTTTTAACCTTAATTCCACATCTCATAATGTTATTAACCTTATCATGCACGTTAAATAAGGTTACGACACTCCGTGGTGTCACAACGCTTCAAAAGGCCCAAAAACGCGAGTAAACCTCAAGCCGAAAGGTTTTATTCTCTAATTTCACCTTCTATAACGTCACACCAAATCGTAGTGTCACAAGTGAAGAGTAAAGGAAGGTTGTGTTGGACTCAATGCAAACCTTCTTGGGGTATTGTGTTGTTGATGTGTTCCTCGGTAGGGTTGATTAAGTTACTAGTGGACCACTTGGTGGTTGCTAGTAATTGCTTTTCCTTTTCGAAGTATATTGGATCTTTTGTCACTGATCTATGAGCGAGTTGAGTCAACCGTAGCGTTTTTCTTCGGTTGTTACTGTTCTTGCGGGTTTTAAGAACCTTGGTTTTAAAGAAAGCTTTCCCCTTTTGATGTTAGTGGTGGGTATTGGTCTTTTGTACAAGATCAATCTTTTGCATGGTTTTAACCCCGTTTGTTCAAACAGTGGGTTGTCTTGGAGTGTAGTGTCTCGCCTGGTTCATCGTTGCCTTGAATACGGCAAACCACAGTAGAGAGGCTTCTAGAGGCTGGTACCGTGTTCTTTTGGAGAGTAGTTTCGATTAAAGGGATTGGGCACGTTAGTGCCAAGTAATGTATCGAATGAGGAGTGTGAGACCGTTTTCTTTCGTGGTCTTTTTGGCAATTGAAGTGAAGGTGGAACCGTGAGAGGTTGCACTCTATTGAGCTAAATCAACATTTTTTTTCTCGCCAAGTGTTGGTTTTGAGAACTCGTTGGTCGTTTGTTTCGGTTTAAATCTTTGTGTGAATGTTTTGGTGTTGCAAGGAAGTCTTTTGTCCCTTGGGGACTTTGTTGTTGATTTTGGCGTTCTTCGGATTCGAGGTCGAATCCTGTTTAAGGGGGGGAGAATGTGATACTACGGAATGACGGTATGAGTCATTTTCGATCTCGGCCATAAGGTACGACTCTTGTAACATGATTTTGCGCCGTTTCAGCAAGTGTGGGCCTTTCCGGGGGATTTTGGGCCTTTCCGGAGGGGAATTGGGCCTTCCGGGGGAGTTCGGGCCTTGGGGGTCCATGTGGGCCGAAGGTGGGACATATTTGGGCCTTTTGGAGGTGGTCTAGGATAGCAAAACTGCTGCCCTAGCCCTACCTACGCCCCAAACAAGTCCCCTCCCTTGCCCTAGCCCCCACTTGTTTCCCCTCCACCCCATTGCCTCCTCCTCCCTAGCCGCCACCCCCCTTAGCCTTTTGCGCCCTCCCCCATCCCTCTCCACCATCCTTGTTGCCCAAGGAAGCCTCCCCGCGTTGCCATCCCGCAGATCCATCCATTGGAGCGCTCCGCAACGAGGAGAACCAGTGGATTTGGAGCGAGGAGGGAGATCGCGCGATCCGGGAGGAGATCCGTTGGGTTTTCGGGCGTCGGGCGAAGGTATGGCCATGGGGATCCTTGGGGTTGATCTAGGTACTGTTCTTAGGGTGTTTATGAAGTTTTTAGATCAATTGGTGGTGCTGGATTGGAGTAATTTGGATTAGATCTAGATGTTGCCACGTTACTGTTTTGGGACAGCTTGAGCAGTCGGGCTAGGGTTCGAGTTTTCGTCGATTTAGAATCCGAGTATGTCCATACGGATGTTTAAGAAGTTGTAGATAATTTAATTATCTTTCCGTGGATATAAATAAAATTAAATTCCGACCAGCCGTTTAAAAGTTATGACTGTTTTACCGAGCGTGTTAAAATCTGTGACGTAATTGGAACAGATCTCGGTAATCTGTAGATTAAACAACTTTAGAGGCCGAATCAGTCTTTCCTTATACCTAGTGAAAGTTGGGAAATTTCCTAAGCTACGCGAGGATGTACTCGTTTAATTGATTCGGAGTACCAGAGCCCAAGTTATACCTTTTGCAAGGCTGCTGTCCCGCCGGGACAGAACCTCTGTTTTTAGGTTTTGCGAGTAGATGGCAATGTAGGGGTAGATGAGGGTTTGTGTACTGTTATGTGGTTATGATTGTGAGTGTGTGATACCTATGTGCAGGTGGTGTGACCCCGGGAGTGCCCTCTACTTCCCACCAATCCGTTGCACGTGGTTGAGGCAAGTGTGTTGTGATGGATAGCGAGTTGTAGGTTGCATGTTGAGATTAGATGGAATTGTCTACATGATATATGTCCACTTGCCATGTTTTAATGATTGCTATGATATGATGAACATGTTTATGATATTATGATGCCATGTGTTAATATATGAGTTAAATGTGATATTGGCATAAATGCATACATGGCATGTTACATGGCTCGGGCGGTGAGAAAGTCATAACTAGTCCGGGAAGGTCGGTGAGAAAGTTATGACTAATCCGGAAAGCCAATGAGTAAGTCCTACATCGTGATTCCATTCACCGCGGTGAACGGAAGCGAGGAGTAGGCACCCTCCATCTTCGGGATGGAAAGGGGGAGAGGGTGCACACCGACGGGTGTGTACTCAACCATACCGGTATGAGTTTCCAAGGAGACATGAGCATTGCATTACATTGCATACATAATGATGATGATATTGTTAAGTGTTCATGAATGAGATGATATACATGATGGGAGATGTTATTGCCATGATATTGTTATTGTTGTCCGTTGCAATATGCTTGCTGAGTTTCGAACTCACGCTTGTGTTTTCTTGTTGTTTTAGGTACCATGAGAACGGCATGCGGGAAAGGGGAATAGTCACACGCCCACACGTAGCTTCACCATATTGATTCCCCAAGTCATTCTATTAGTTTGATAATAAATTGCGTGTGATGATCATTGATTTAAGGCTTAGCTTTGTTTATGAGAGTTTTATTGTTCGTTTGACACTTGGAGACTTTAAGTGCTTGATGATAGTCTTATATTGTCGTTAAGACTCTATTTATTGTTGTTTTAGATGTCTCTCATATTGCCTTATAAGCTTTACTGTTGTTGCTCCTTAAATTCCTGTTAAAACAAAGGAGGTGCTGTCGAAATCTCGGTTTTTAGCCTATGCGCCTTTGCTGGAATTTTATGTTAAATGTGGTATTTAGATGTTGTTTAGCTTATGTTTGGTAGCATTCAGGTATATTAAATGCCGGGGTGTTACAGGTACTTAGATGTTGTTTAGTCTATGTTTGGTAGCATTCAGGCATGCTAGATGCCGGGGTGTTACAATTGTGATATGCTATTATTATTGATGCTTAGAACCATGGAAAAACAAAAGAGATGCTGCCGAAATTTCGTTTGTGTACTTGCTGTAATTTGTCTTTAATTATGATATTTGGTTGTTGTTTCTACTCTGTTTGGTGACATTCTAGGCATGCTAGGTGCCGGGGTGTTACAGTTGGTATCAGAGCGGGCTTCAGGTCCGTGGCGAATGAACTTGGTGAAATAACATAGGGTTAACTAAAATTTTTATTTGAGATAACCTAGAAACATGGTTTAGGTTATACTTAAAATTTTGCCATAGGATAGCAACATTAAAACTTGTGTAAGTGAAATAATTAATTTAAAATTTGACACATGTGGATGCACAATAGGAAAGGGTATGGATATCGTTGCTTTACGCTTAAATGTTGTATTTAAGCTCTGATGTTGAATGCTACATTAGATAATGTATGTTGCTATGCTTATGAAAGAATTGATTGAGTTGTTCTTTTCATTGTGATTAAGTGAGGTTGTGGTGTCGAAGGGTTTTGATCACCTTTTGTTCATAGTAAGGTTGGGGTTTGATGGTGTGGCTGGTTAGAGCCATCACTGAAGGACTAATAACCTTCCGTGGGGGAGAGTGCTTGTCTTTTCTGTCTAGATCGGGAAGTTGGTTGGTGTTAAATCGAAGAGTTGGGGGTAGACCCTTTCGGATTTTCTTTACCATTATGACGATCGGTTTTGGTTAGTTTTCTTAGTCTTAGTTGATTGAAATCAAAGGAAAAGTGTTTGGTACTGGATTTTCACGGAATGTTCCTTCGGCGGTTCTTGGTTTTGCCTCGTTTGGGTTTGAGACAAAGAAAAAGAGTTAGTGTTACATGTTTATTGGTTGCTTTGCAAAGAAAATTATCGTTTTGTTCTTGTGTGTGTCTTAATCTGAGTTTAAAAGAAGTTATTGAAGTTTTGTGCAAAAACTTAAGATGTGTCGATATATGTTTTGTGCCTTTTATCAGAGAAGGATTACTTGATCGCTTGGTTCCCTCCTGTGGGAGTTTTTAAGATTGAAATGTGTTTTGGAGATCTTTTGCATGATCAAGTATGAGTCATGTCCCATTGCAACTTTGAGAGTCAAGTTTCTTTGTGAATTTTGGTTGAGTTTTACAAAGAAAATGCTGCAAACAAAGTAAGTAGTCTTCTGACTGAAATTATTTGTCAATAGTGAGAATTGTTGTTTAGCATGTTATGTAGTATGTAATAATGTGGTTTATGGAAATGATGTATTTGTAAGTTAATTTGTGAGTTGAATCAATTAAAGGTAATTGTTATCCTTAGCTTAAGATTAAATAAACTTCTAGTGTTGTAGATTACTCTATAGCGAGAATGATTAAATGTGTTAATGTACATGCTTAGAATTTATAGCTTTATGTTAAAAATGAGGTAGCACACTGCTTTTACTTAATGGGAAGATGACCATTGATAGTATTTAAAGTTTTAAACCTTGATGCGTAGTGATAACATTAAGATGATGTAAACTACTGTTGAAGTAATAGTAAATTGGTTGGTTATCTAAAAGACTTTTAATATAGGGTCGGTAGAACAAGTTAATTGTGATGGTGATCGACCCTAGTGCATGATAGTTGACTAAAACTATTATGTTTGCTATTATGAACTATGGAAATAATTGGAAGGATATAATTGTGTTCTTGAAATGCTAATACAGATGACAATTGAGAAGGTATAGGAGTTGTTGTTTGATGATGTTGTTAAGATCATTGGGATTGTCTAACTTATTAAATTTATTTTAATAGTTGGAGTATGTTGTGTAGTGGCAATTTTGTTATAACCTATGTATAGGGTAGCTAAAAGCAATGTTGTTGTTTGATGATTATGCACATTTATTGATATTGATGACTAAGTAGTGGTGGTAATTGTTTAGATTACATGTAGAAAACCATGGTTAAAAATGGAGAAACTTGTAACATGTTGTGATGGAGTGAACAATGGATAATTATCATGATGTAAGACTTTATCCTTAATGAATGTATATCTTAGAACCCTAATTACGAATTTTGTCTTGTGAAGATAATATTTACTTGTTGAAGTCAATTGTTAATTAATAAGTTTCGATTGTTGAGATATTGACATATAGGTAGTATGAAATTTATAGGTTGATCATGCTGAAAGATTGGTTGAAGTATTATGTTTCAAATTTAAAATATTATGTTATATGATGTGATTGTCCGTGGGGGTCATGATGAGGTAGTCTTAGTTGGATGCCTTATGTTAAGCATCATAAACTTTATTCATAAGTAGTGGGAAAGGTAATTAGAAAAAGAATTTGGGATGTAGTTTTTGTTAAATCCTGATAGGCCTTTTCATTGAGTAGATAGTGAATTTGGAAATCTTTAATGGTAAGCGTAGTGGATTACTAGGTATGGTGGGACCTATGCTGAGCTTGTGTTTAAAACCTTTTGGACTGGTTTAGTTGTTTGCTATCTTGGTTGCATGCTTTCGGTCAAGGTGTTCTTTATGTTGTGTTTCAGAGTTTCCCTAAACTTGTAGTGATTGGTGCCAATCTTTGGTTTTGTCTAATTTATTTAGTTTATGCTATGAGTATGGATTTACACCCAAAAGTTCTTGAGTGGATCGCACTCTTTCGCGTTCATACTGAATTATCTTTGAAATCAGTATTTAAAGGAAGCAAATGGATATATGGATTGTGTTGAAAACTCTTGAGTTAAGCATTTAATTTGTAACTCTATTTGACTAGAGTTGAATTTATTTGAAAAATTTATAAAAGTCTCTGGTGTTTGTGTGTGCTTCAAAAGGGTGGATTTTATGAATGTTTCATAAGTAGTTTGGTTAGTGAAGTGTTCTCCTTTAGAAATGAGTTTCCCTTTCTCTTTGAGATAATTTGTGGCGGTTGTGGGTGCATGTTGGGACCCGAATTTGCAAATCCGGACCCTTTGTGTATTCAGCACTAGTCCAGGAATCACGCTAGTGCACACAGTCTCAACATTGGTAAATATCACAATCATACTCAACAAAATATAAGAGTACTTTATTGAAACGAAATATAGCTGGTTGCTCGACCTTATGGTCAAGTTACAAAATATGCCTCGCAGGGCGAAAGACTTATTTAAATGAAATCAGCAGCGGAATATATAAAGAAAACGCGTGGCGCCAACCAATATGCCACAGGCAACTGACTGGACTCGCTCCCTAGTTAGACGGCTCCTCCTGAAACTCCTCCTCCAAAGCTGGCGTGGATTCCTCTTCAACTGATGTTGTATTGTGACAAGGGTGAGTACTTGGTACTCAGCAAGTCATGCACAGAATGCAAACTAATATACTACATGCATGGCTTGGTATAAGGAATAGCTCATGGTTCATTTGCAGTAAACAACATTTAACATGTATCGTAAATAGATTCGAAAGCAGTAAAGACAGGTATATAATATCAATAACTTTTCCAGGAGTTAAACAAACTTCCTCCCCATTCCTAATCCATATTTCCATCAATATCATCCATTAACCCAAACCCTTTTTCCAAGTCCAAGTTGTTTTCATGAAAGTCTAACCTTGACTGTAATTCCCGAGTGATGTCCAATACCGCGAACACGGCTATTCGAATAGATTTTACACTCTGCAGAGGTTATGCACTTTACCCACAAGATATAGTCAAACACCACAAAGGCGAGTGTCCATAACAAAGTCTTTCGGAAACTTCTAACTACACAAGTGAGCCTCTCCGGTTATTGCGCACTAGCCCTTCCCTTAGCAAAGGCAAAGTCTAAGCCAATCAACCGTTAGATGGGTACCTAGCCTCAGCCCCGGTACGCTCCCCCGTACAACTTACACAAACGTTGTAGTTGACACCCAGAGGTCCCACAAGTAAGTTTTTAGCGACTTATTCAACTAGGTCCGTCCCATTGCAGACGTGTGGTTGCACGATTGACCCAGTTCAAAGGCTTGCAAGGTTAAGTCCTTAGGTTGACTAGGGCAAGACTACCCGAAGAACCAAATCAACATCCCCGGTGCCACAACTGGCCCACCCGATCATTCTTGCCACATGCCCCAGTCGAAAGCTATTTATCAACCCCCAATTGATTACCATGCACCACGTGCCATCATCATCATCATCAATAACACATGACACTTCTCCAAAACAAGTTCCATATTTCATTAAGTCAACATTAGCATTTATTTATCCAAAATCATGTCATCTATACGTGGAAGGTCTAAGCATTGAACTACAACGGTCTAAATACACATGTTGGCTAATTAATAATGTCCAACTAAGTAATCCATAACTAGGGTGACAAGGGGTCATGGCATACAATTATTTAACCAAGGTGTCATAAGGCAATTTGGCATTTATCTAATTCCCCAAAAGTAATTAAAGCATTTGTTACTTAAACTAGCATGCAATAATTTAAATCAAACTAATTTCAAGAATGGGTTCAACATGGTCAAAGCATAACTTACCTTCAAAGAGTACTTGTTCTTGGTCTTGAGCTGGCTCCTGGGTCAACACTTTTCCTTCGAAGCCTTTGGGCACTTCAACGTCTACTCGTAATACGTGCAAATAGCAATACATAAATAAACAGTAGACAAAAAGTATCCAAATATCCAAATAAAATCCATAAACAGAGAGAACATAATTTTATGAATTTTTAGGAACTGGAATCGCTCAAATCGGAGTTAAAACACAAAAGTTATAATTATTTAAAGTTTAAATAATCAATTAAATAATATTACAGAGAAAAACTTTAGTCCAAAAATTAAATAAAATTTATATTTGAGTAGAGCTGAATTTTATAAAATTTTAAAAATTTAAATCATTCAAATCGGAGTTAAAATGCAAAAGTTATAAGCATTTGAAGTTTTGAAATTCAAATCAAACATTAAATCGAATTAATATTTCATTTTCTTTTTTCGAAAAATAATTTATTGCGTCAGCAAGGACACGTGTCAGTCTCTGATTGAGCGGCTGACGTCAGCCGGTTCATGGGCTCAGCCCATGGCTCGGCTCGGGTCCACCGTGGACTCGGTCCACGGCACATGGGACTGACAGGTGGGACCCATTGGGGTGACGTCATTGCTGACGTCATCGGGGACTCAGCCCACTACTGACAGGTGGGACCCACTGGTGACGTCATGGGTGACGTCACGGCGCGGTCACTGACATGTGGGCCCGCCTTGTCAGCGGCTGGGTACACGCGCGCACAGCGTGGCTGACAGGTGTCAGAGACACGTTCCCACGCGCGGACGCTGACCGTGCTGACCGCGGCGGTTGGCCTCCTGGCCACGTGGCTAGATCTCGGCGTTTGATTTGAAAATCAACGGCCCAGATTGGATCTGGTGTTACGCGTTTGGGGTGAACGCGGTCAATCTAGACCGTTGGATCTAGATCCAACGGGAGAGGTTGGATCTGGGAATCGCACGTGGTTCTTACCCGCGGGTGACGTGGCAAGATCTGGGACGTTGGATCTTGATCGGACGGTGGAGGGAGCTCGAGCGACGGCGATGGCGTGCGGCGGAGCTGGCTCATCGGAGACGAGGACGGCGACCACGGCAACGGCGCTTGGGTGAAAGGTCCCCTCCGACGCGGCTTGTCCTTGCGGTTCCGGATCTAGGCTCAACGGCGGCGGAGGACGGCGGACGGCGGCGGGATTCGACAAAAACCGCGGCGGAACCCTAAAGCAACTACGGCGAGCTCGCGCGGGCAGGCGGTGGCGGTTCTGGCAGCGTGGGCTAGGGCTACGGGTGCGCACGAGAACGGGCTACCTGATGGCGGCGGCGGCGCGTTAAATAGTGGCCTCGGCTTCCGTGAATCACGCGGAAACCGAGGTCGACACGGCTGCGGCGGCGGAGTCCGAATCCCATTCGGATTGGGTGACGTGGCTCAACGTGAGCCGTTGGATCTCAATCCAACGGTCACGGGCTAGGGTTCGGCGGCTCACGCTAGGGCTATCGCGGTTGATCTCGGCCGTTGGATCTTGATCCAACGGTCCGAGTTCGGGTGCGGTGACCGGGTTCGACCGAGTCGCATGGCTCGGGTCGAACTCGGACTCGAGTCCGACTCGGGCTCGGTCGGGTGAACAGTGAAACCCGGTTTGCATTTTCCAGCGATTTAATATTTAAAATAATTTCCAGAAATTCATTTAATTCAAGAAAAATAGCAAAATACTCAGAAAAATTCCAGAAAAATTCTAGAAAATATTTTAGGGCATTTGGGACTCATATAAAATATTTCCAACAAAAATTTATTAAAAACTTTTAATTCTTTAATTATTTCAAAAGGGAATAAATTTAAACTAATTCCAAATAAATTGCAGAAAATTCCAAAAATTCTCAAATGTGCAAATTAATACTTAATTTCCTTAAAAGCAAAAATTGGGGTGTTACAGTGCAGATATTTAACTTGAGAAGTTAATATTTGGTTGTTGTTTCTACTCTGTTTGGTGACATTCTGGGCATGCTAGGTGCCAGGGTGTTACAGCACAGTAGCTAGCTTCATTAGCATTAATGATGATGGTCAAGATTAGTTTAGATTAACTAACCTGAGTTAACTTTTTTTCATTGACATGTGGTTCCTGACTGTTAAAATGATTAATTAATCCAAAAATATAAGAAATACACTTTCTCCGTAGGGTAATGCAATTTGGCGAAATACACCTTGACGTTACCCACCAGCTCCGTGTTTTCCTTCTCTGTTTTTTAGGATTTTCTTCCCGGCAAAACCTCGATCTCTTCTAACTTTTGTGTCCTAACTCTAAATTAAGTTAAACTAGTTTCTAAATTTTCTAAAAGCATAAATTTTCATAATCTGCAAGAAAATATTTGGATTTTATATTTATTTGATATTATTTATTTTATTTGGCTTTATGTGATAGATCCTGACGTGCCAGAAACACTTGATTGATCCAGAGCCAGAGACATTTGTACAACAGCAAAGTAAACATCGCTTTGATCATATATGATACCATATTTCACTGTTAGTATGTTGTGTTCAAAACTATTATGTATACCTGTAATTTTGGTAAAAATTGCTATGTTGGTACCGATGATAGACATATCCAATTGTTGTATCATATCTTAACAAATTAATACCTTCACCATTGTTATTGTTACTATAGTAATACTATCCACTATTTATAAAAATTAACCATAGAATTGTAGAATAATATTGATCGTTAGATGTTTAGTTATGCTTACGTCGATACTAAACAAGCTAGGTTGGAGAATAGAAAAGGTAACTGTTTTCTATGTAATTCTCGTGAAAATGAATTGTTTCGTCGGTAATTCTTGTACGCGAAACACGTCTATATGTAATTCTTGTACGCGAAACATGTCTGATTTCACAAAATGGGCTCTATGTCTAATTGCCTATTGCAAAATGAACGATCAGGATTGAAAGTTGATATTAGATGGCTCACTGGAAATGCGCAGACACCTCTACAATCCGCAGAGAGTAGCTGACAGCCTGACACAGGATAGGATCATCTCCCTCTTCCTCCAAGTCCTCTCCGGCCATGGCCGCGGCCGCCTCCCTCCTGCTGTCTTCCGCCGCCCCTTCCCTTCCCCGAGGAGCCCCTCTCCGCACAGCCGCAGCCGCTTGCCGCCTCTCCATCCTGGCCTCCTGCGCGCGCAAGAACGCTTCTTGCGGCTGCAGCGTCGGTAGCGGGAGCCGCAGGCCAAGCGTTCGACGAAACGCCGCAGAGCCCTACATCCCGGGCTCTGGAAAGTACATCGCGCCGGACTATCTCGTGGTACGTTGCTACGGTCTTGCGGAGTGCCTTCTTTCTTGAGCCTGTATAAGTTTGGGATTTGGCAATTTGTTTGAGAAGTAAGGTGCTCAACTCAGCTATAGTCTGGACTAAATGGAGCTTTGCTCGAGGTTGCAGAAGAAGGTGACGGCAAAGGAAGTGGAGGAGCTCGTGACGGGGGAGAGGAAGGTTCCGCTTATCGTGGATTTCTACGCTACGTGGTGCGGACCCTGTGTTCTCATGGCGCAGGATATCGAGATGGTTTGGCCCCTTTCCAACTTCACACCCTTGGATTATGTTCCTTGCTATGATGTGCTCCATGGCCATTTTGGCCAACACTCGCAACCACTGGAGAATTAAGTTCTTCCACTCTCAATCTTGATGAGGAATATCGGCAATGAGAGCAAAAGATGTGCTGCTCTGGGCTATCGACTCAGCTGATTTAGGCAATTTGTAAATTTCCTGAGCGATTGCGACCTCACAATGGCTTTCCTACAGCCCAGTGTAATTGGTGGTCAGTCGGGATGCAACGCATGATTTCCTAATGCTTAAGCCCAGTGTGACCTGTTAAAAGTTTTACAATATAAGCAACGCATGATTTTCCTAATGCTTAGTCAGGATGCAACGCATGACTGTCCTAATGGTCAGTCAGGATGAGGCCCAGTGTGACCTGTACTAAGTTTTACCATATAATCAATACTGTAAACTTATTTCGGCATCTTGCTCTATGTTTGCAGCTTGCGGTTGAATATGAGAACAATGCCCTGTTTGTTAAGGTGGACACAGATGACGAATATGAATTTGCAAGAGATATGCAGGTAGAGACATCCTTGCACACATTGTGTCAACAAACTATTGGACACAGTTTTTCTTTCTTAGTTCTCCTTTTTAGCTCCATTTTCTGAATAGTTACCATTGCTGAAACATACAGGTAAGAGGACTTCCGACACTGTATTTCTTCAGTCCAGACCAAGGCAAAGACGCCATAAGGACTGAGGGACTCATTCCTATTGATATGATCAGAAACATAATTGATAACGAGTTGTGAACTTGTGATTGCTATCTAGGCCTGTAGGCATATAGTGCGCGCGCTTTCTGTGTTTGTAGCAGCTAAAATTTTGGTGTTGAGACTGAAGTATTTAGCTACTAGCTGCTGTGTTGGATTTGAGTTTTATATTGCTTAGTGGTAGGTTTCTGGTATGCAAACGAAAATCTGCAAGTGTTTACTGTAAGGGTTTGTACTTGAGACTAACAACTAATTCAGTTCTTTATGGTAGCTTTCCCTTGTGCTCCATGATCCACATGGAAAATCTTCATTGGATTATTCATTTTCTGTGCACCTGATTTTGTCTCAGATCTTACTGCATACATTTTTGCCTTTAGATTCTGTGTTGGAGTAATGTATTGCGATGCCTTTGCATCAGACCTTACTAGGGCTGGCTATCGAGCTTAATGAGCTTCTTTCGAAGTAAACATAGTTCAACATAAAATCATTTTATTTACCATCTAAGTGAGGTTTTTTTTTTTTTTTTCAAATTTGAGCTAATGAGCCACTATCGGACCGAGCCTTATTATCTTTTTTTTCGCTCAAAATAGACTCATTTCAATTTTAGACCTATTAACTATTGTAATAGAAGAAATTTTAATTCGAGCCCACTACTCCTTTGTTTAACAGTTTTTGCAATTTGTATACATTCAGTATGCATTCCTCTCCAGGTGTTGTTTCATCTTTGAATAATATTGTTTTGTAACCATATTTACAAGAGAACTCTCTAGTTTTTAGGTTCAGACTCACAAGACTATGAGTGTAAATCCAATCGCTTCCCAGTATAATGTCATAGCCTTTCAAGCTCAACAATCTGAAGTTTCATGCTCAACAATCTGAAGTTTGACTTAAAGCTTTCTCCTTGGATTGAATAACAACAATAGCTGCAAATGGCTTCATTAATATTTGCCACAGATACTTTTACTGGTTCATTATTCCTTTTCTAACCAGTCGGAAGCACCAGGGTTCCAAATGCCAACGAAACATTTGACAAAATTTATCCAAAATTTTCCTATAATTAGTATTAATAGTCTTATGACCTCTGGTGTGAATATTTTTTGAAAAAAATGAAGTTTGGAGACGTTTTTTGAAGCGTTCAAAATGTAAAAAAAATAGAAAAGAAAAAGAAATTGGAAGTATTTTTAGTAGCAATATTTGTTCAAGTATGTCAAGTAGCAATATTTGTTCAATTATGTTAAGTAGCAATATTTAGTATCACTTTTGCAAGATTAAACATATGCATTGTTGGACTAATTGCTAATAAAAATTAAAAAGTTCGAATCTTGAAATGTATGGATGCCTTATAAAAGTCAATGGAGTAATAAAGGATCTTTTAGGGGTGAAACCATCAAAGTATATTTGGATTGTTTTGGAGCCGACATTTAGGTCAAACCCGCCAAGTTTCTTTAACGCCAGTTTCTCCTAGAACTAGCTTTCTATTTAGTATCAATATTTATTCAATTATATTTAGTAGCAATATTTGTTGAAGTATATTTAGTAGCAATATTTGTTGAAGTATATTTTAATATGTTAATGTTATCCAATATTGAAAATTCTCCTTGTATTGATATGTGATAACTTTCAATTATTTAAAATATAGAAAAGGTATGGTATTTTTTAATATATTAATGTTTTCCAATATTAAAAACTTACTTGTATTGCTATGGTATATGTAATATGTTAATGTTATCTTGCTATGGTATATTTTAATATTTTAATTATGTGAATGCCTATTTTTTGCACTTGTATTGATATGTGACAAGTTTTAATTATGTGAATTGGTTTTACAAATTTTACTACATTTTATTTGCAATTTTTCTCATTTTTTCATTTTTTAACCTGTCGTCGAAATTCGACACTTTTTGACGGAATTTCGATGCTTTTCGACCGAAATTCGAACTTTTCATTGGAATTTCGTTCGGCTATTTGACCAATTTTCGAATACGTTTGAATTCTGAAACACTTCAATTTTTATCGAAATTTGACCGAAATTCGATGAATTTTGGTACCGGTGGCTGCTCGAAAAATGGTCTTGAAACGAGATTTAAAACCTTGGGAAGCACCCTCTTGCGCCTTGCGAGTGCCTTAAGCTAACACACATCCATCCAACTGGCAAAGCCAATAACAAGATACACAAATTATTTGGCCAGGTCGTAACCATATAGACTTGTGGTTGTACGGTAGTACTTGGTTTGAAATAACACACGCTTCGATCCTTAACTGACTAGGGCGGAGCATTCACTTTACACGGCCTCGTGCATCCTACATCCGCCCAACTTAACATCTGCCCTGGTCTAAAACCATTTTTTTTCATTTATTTTATTTTATAAACAGCAACAATATCTATTGTCATAACTTCACAAATGAGTTTAAATCAGGTTTTGAAGTAATACCCAATAATGGCATCATACCGAAGCGTTTGAGGAGCACTAAGTAATTCTATCGTATTATACTACCTTCAAATTATCACTAAATAATTAGATAATATCTGGGACGACAAGGGTACACAAAGATCAATGTCAAAGGGGTCATAACAAGTTTAGAAATTTAGCTAAACTTAAGAGTGAATTAAAGTACATTGCATAAAAGTAAGCATGCAATAATTTAAAATAATGTAAGCATTTTAGAAATTTGGGTTGAATATGGTCAAGAAAGACATGCCTTGGACAAGCTCTTGCTGTTGGTATGAACCTTTGTTTTGAGTTGCCTTGACGCTCTCGTACACTCCTAGCAACTTCAACGTCTACGTGAATCGAGAGAAAGTACTAAATAAATACAAAATTTGAGAGAAAACTAACCCAAAAAATTAAATAAAATGCATCATTAAATAGATCTTGAATTTATAAATTTTTAGGAACTGAAAGCGCCTCAATCGGAGCTCGTATGAGGGAGAATGGGCTCACAAAAGTTTGAAATAAAAGAAAATATAGACAAAGAATAATCCTAATTTACCAAATTATTTTTATACTATAAATAGATTAATGATGTCATGCTGATGTCACTGCACGGGTTTCGGCTGAATTAATTTGCTAAAGAAAAATCTAATTACGACTTCACGCTGACGTCATTAATCTATTTACTGCAAATAAAATAAATCTAAAAATAACCTATTACGCTGACATGTGGGACCATGGGTCTATGAACCCAGTCCACGAGATCTCATCGGTCCATCATGGACCCACCGCACCGAATCTTGAATAGTAGCTTGCTGACGCCAGCACGCACGGCGCACAACCGAGGGTTCACAACATATCCGATGGCTGGGGTAAGGCGGTGTTGGTCGACGACGGTGTGACGTTGGAGCCAAGAATGATGACAATGACTCAGCTAAACAAAGATATGTCCAGAGCGGGTTTGCATGGATCTAAGAGTACTTGTCACGACAAACTCATCAGTGTGCTTGGTTCCAAGTTCCAACGGAGGAGCAATGGTCGGCGATGGAGACGACAACAAACCACGACGACGCAACCGGCAACTACGGCAATTGATTAAAGCACGACAGTGATGCTCGAATGATGAGCAGTGAGACAAAAGGGGCGGCACGGAACAGGGGATTCAATGCGGCAGCGGTTGGGGAGAGTTCGGGCGGTAGTGGAATCCGGTGCAGAGACAGAGGGATGATGCGGCACAATCGGGGCCATCCACTTGGCGTTGATCGGACGGTGGAACGCGGTGTGGCTACGCGGACCACAAAATTATAAAATGCATTAAATTCATTGAAGGCCAAAAAAATTGGAATGTTACAAATGTCCTATAGGAGGATGCAACTATTCATGACGATGTTGAGCGTGCCTGTCGATTTTCAGGCAATTTGGCAATGGTTAATACCTTATTGGTATAGGTAAACTGGTGCACAAAGGTTCTTTTATATAAATAATCTATCTGCAGGCTTAAGCAGTATTCAGTTTTACCCAAATGTTTTATCTCAAACTCCATCATAAGGTAAGAACTTGTTTCATTTATGTCCTTTGTGGTTATGATCGTATTCAGATCATCGACATAGACTGAGAAGAGACAAAATGTATTCTAGGACTTCTTTATGAAACACAAGGACAATCAACATTATTGGAGTAACCCTTCATTGGGAGGAACTCACTAAGTTGGTTGTACCACATTCTTCCTGATTGTTTTAATCCGTATAATGACTTTTGTAGTTTGACACTATACATGTTGCGATTACTTTTATTATGATGCAAAATTTCAACTCCTTCAAGGACTCGTATAACTATCTGTATCCAATGACCCATATAAATATGTGGTCACTATATCCATCAACTGCATTGATAAGTTCATGCTAGCTTCTATTGGTATTAAATATCAGAATGTTGTTCCACTCAATACAGGAGAGTAAATTTCTGTAACACCCTGGCACCTCACGTGCCCAAAGTGCTACAAAAAACTATCCAAATTTTCACAATTTTTTTTTTTGCGAGATCTCCCTTGCTAAATGGACATCCACTCAGCAGACAAAGGCAAACAAGTTCAATCCAATAATAACAACAACAACAACAACAACATGGTCATGATATCAACTAACCATCATGACCAACTAAGCACATACAAAGGGGTCATGGTATCCATTAACCATCATGACCCACTAAGCATCTAATCAGACAATCAAGCATATAATCTCCTAACAACTATCAATCTTTAACATCAAAGAGATCCTAATAACCATGACCAAAGATTATTACAATGATTTCAACTAAATGACAAGGTGAACCAATTAAACAAGTAAGGTCCTGTATCATGCCGTGAGCAATAATGGAGGTGCAGCTAAGTCTCAAACCCGGCAAGTCGCTCTTAGAGTACCTAAAAGCAATAAACAAATAAGCATGAGTCTAAGATTCAGCAAAGTGCATCAAATCATAAACGGTAATGCATTTAAATCAACTGCATGAGCATATTTCTTATCCAAATCAACAGATACATAAAGCAATACTACCAATACCATTTACCTCTTTCACTTCATTACTTACTTCCTACACATACCTCATTTAGCCTCCTTTGGATGAGTCCACAACTCACACATACTCCATTAAATCTCTTTGGATGAGTCCACGACTCTATCCCAACTCTACACATTTCCATTTAACTCAAGAATCATCATTAGGATGCAATGCGACATGCATGCTCATGAATGCACTTTTCTTTGCACATACCGGTATTACCGAGTGCACACCCGTCGGCGTGCACCCTCATTCCCTTCCATCCCGTGGAGGGTGCCTACTCTTACTGTCTCGCTCCCATTCACCTCGATGAATGGGACTACAAGGTAGGACTTTCGTGTTCACTACGTGTGAACACAGAGGCCCGCATCAGAATGGGTCGCCGTTTCCATTATGAATGCACAAATGCAATTAACACAATTAAATTGCATCTACATTCATTTATATCATTTCGCATGGACATAACTGAATACATACACAGCAATGAACTCTCATATTCATGAATATAATCATCAAGTCAAGCAAAACATTAACATAACCCTCAATTTCATAAGCGTTTAGCATTTCTCATTCAACATGACATATTCACAAATGTACCATCATGATTAGCACAACATATTCATAATGAATAGCAAGAAACAACATCCTAGCAACATGCTAGTTGATACACTTGCCTTTAACCGTGAAGAACGGGGTGGCAAGATGCCGCAGCCACCCCCGAGATCGCATTCCCTGCAAACTCATATATGCAATAATCTCAAACAATGCAAACATGATTTCAAGCGATAAATAACAATAACATGATCACTCTTCATAATCTGTATTTCCACTGTTCGTAATCCGAGTTCATTCTGAATATAATCTATATTTTCACTCTTGATAATCTGTATTTTCCATTCTTCATAATCCGTACTTAAACCAATAGCATCAACACCACTTATCTCCCAAATGGCTAAACCAAATTTAGAGTTATTATGCTCTAAATGACCACAAGAAGACAATCTACCAATATATCATACCCATTCATACTAGTTGTTCCTCAATCAATACCAGATTGCAAAAGAATAGCACGCCCAAGCTAACCCAACTTCTGAATTTTCTGACAACAACTAGTTTGGATAGCCTACTTCAATGTAGCACAACTATTGCTATACAACTTCAAATTAAGTAAAAGAAGACATTTTCATCATCCACATACAATTTTTCATCTATCTCCAGGCAAATGGAAATCCCAATTCGGCCTCCAACTAACCCTAAATCACAGAGCAAAATTAATACCACTACCAGTTCAGAACTTGGACAACAGACAATAAAATGATCATAACTTTCAAATGGTTGAACCAAATTGAGTGTTCTTGGTATCTAATTAAACTTAAGATCAATATCTTCAGTTTACCTACAGCCACAAATTTAGGAGATGGCTTTAAGGTCCTCAAATCAAACTTTGAACATTCAGCAAAAGCTCAATTCTGGACAGCAACTTCACAGCAACATAAGTTGAGTTCTACTACTACAAATCAAGTAAACGAATACATTTTATAAATCTACAGGAAACTTCCTAGCTTTATCTAGGCAAACAAAAAAACCTAATTCGGCCTGTAACTATGTCTAATCTTCAGTTGAACATTTCAGCCTCCACTGCCCACACATTCTGGACATTCAACACTAAAAATGGCATAACTTTTAATTGGCTTAATGGATTTTAGTGTTCTTGTGCTCAAATTAAAGGGGAAAGGATAATCTACAATTTATTATATAGCCAAATAAGCATGAGGTCAATTTAAGTACCTCAAATCGATGCTACAAAACAGGCAAAGAATCTGCTTGAAAAACAGAAAAAGGGTTCCCTCCAATCTAGAACTAGTTTCACTTCAAAAACATCAAATTCCAAACCCTATAATGCCCCAAACCAAGGAGACACCTCCATTAGCACAGCAAGCACCTGCCCATACCAAGAAATCTTTACCTCACCTTGCTCACAAGGAGGAAGAAGAGGGAGGAGCCGCTGCAAGGAGGGACAGGGGCGCCGGCCTTGGCAGCCATGGAGGGGAGCTTCAAGGGCTGCCATGGAGGAGCTTCAAGGGCTGCCATGGAGGAGCTCCAAGGAGAGGGAGAGCCATGGGAGGTGCCTTCCACTGTTAGAGGAGAGCCACAAAGGGTGGAGAAGGAGTTTCCAAGGAGTAGAGAAAAGAATCGAGTGGGGGGGGAGGTGTCGGCGTATGAGCCAACAGGTACCCTCGGATCGGGTATCTATGAAGTTCGAACAGGGGGCTTGGTGGTGATCGCACTGGATACGGACGAATGGGAAGCAAAGTCGAAGCTCGCAAGAAGACGCTAGGGTTTACCCAGGTTCGGCCCCTCCAAAGGAGTAATAGCCCTAGTCCTGCTTGGTCTGGTATTGCTTGTTCTAGAGTTGAATTGGAACTGGACTCAGAACTCCAAAAAATAACATCCCCCTCTCCCATGCACCCCAGTCCCCTTTTATACTTGGACTGGAGGCGCATGGAGTCTTACAAAACACTCATTACACTGCCAAATTGCATTAAATGCACCCATCACTATTCTTCGTGGAACGCCCAAAGCCTCTGACACAACCACTCTTGTCCTGACCTTGGGTTCTGTGTGTCTACCTGCTCCCCCCGCTTGGCTAGGGGGATTTCGTAATGACGCCGCCCGCAATAAATGCTGGCGTTGGAAATATGCGCCGCCACGCTGCAACCTCCATTATCCACATTTAATGCGCACGCTTTGCATTAAATGCTCTCTAATCTTCTGTACTGGGGTGCAGACTAAGAGGCGACTTGGGCCGGCGCTGGCGTGGCTCGACGCCACATCGCCCATCGGCGACCACGGTGGCGCGAAGCGCCTGGCGCTCGACGCCACCTGTCCACCGGGCGACCACTTCGCTGACGCTGGCGTGGCCTGAACGCCGCTGTCCACTGACGATCACTTTGCTGACCGCCCGGCGATGTGGCCTGATTGCCACCTGCTCGCCGGCGATCACCTGCTGATCGCCAGGGGTGTGGTCTGATCACCACCAGCCCACTGGCAATTACCAGCTGATCGCCCAGGGGCGTGCTTGAAGCCATCTGCCCACTGGGCGATCACTCTTACTGTAGCGAAGTGGGCACCCCGGTGTAAAATACACTGACAGTAGCCCCTGGGCCCACACTGGAGTGTTTTCAGCCTCTTTCTTCGAAACGATTCAGCCACCTGGGTGGGTCCTACTATAAATGCCCACGTACCGCTGCAGCTTTAAATGCCCGCAACCGACTTTACAGAACGTGCCCACTACCTTTTTGGTAGCGTTTGGGCTTCCCGCGCACGAACCGCCTCACCCCCCTTGGGTTTCCCGCCTGAATGCCCTTTCGGTATCTGTATATAAACCACCAAGGGGGAACGGTTTCTTCTTTCATCCTTGCTCGCTTGCTAAGCCTTCATTCGCCAAGCCTTCGATTGTTTTCTTGCTCTTTGCCTTCTTCGTCCAGATGGCGTCTCCCGCACCTCTGCTCCCATCGTCGACCATCGAGGTCCGAGATGCGGAGAGGTTGTCCCGGCAGATTACCGGCGGCACACACCAAGTCCGGGCCGAGACCACGGCACCCGGTTGCCGCCCCGGCGAGGTGGTCTTCTTCGCCTGGGCCGCGCTGGCGGGTTTGCTCCCGCCAATCTCCGACTTCTTCATCGCCGTTCTCAACTTCTATTCCATCCACAATATCCATCTTCCTCTCAACTCCATTATTCTTCTTGCTGTTTTCGCCCACTTCTGCGAAATGTTCGTGGGAGTGGCGCCCAATCTTCCTCTCTTTCGCTTCTTTTACGCTCTGCGTGCGGCCAGCAACCCTTCCATCCCATCGGGATGTTTCCATCTCCGCCTCCAAGACGGCGCGACGTCGCGCTACATCCCATTTGTCACCAAGTCCAACTAGAAGACCTGGCACAACGAGTGGTTATACGTCACCGACGACAGCGGCATTGAGATCTTCGAGTTGCCGACCGGGCCCGTGGCCAGCAACCCCACCTAGGGAGCGCACGTCGATGAGACCCCAGAGCTCCAGGCGATGCTGGCCCGGGTGGACCAGCTGCGGACACCGGGCTTGACGGGGAGCATGGTTCTCTGGGATTTTATATCCGGGAGGATTAGCCCCCTGCGCCGTCGTGCCCGCCCGACCTGGCAGTACACGGGCCCCGACGACGTGACTCGCTCAATCCCCGGCGGTAAGTGTAACACCCCAATTTTTGCTTTTCATGAAATTAAATATTAATTTGCACTTTTGTGAATTTTTGGAATTTTCTGGAATTTATTTGGATTTATTTGCAATTAATTTGAATTTATTCCCTTTGGAAATATTTTATTTGAGTCCCAAATGCCCTAAAATATTTTCTAGAATTTTTCTGAGTATTTTGTTATTTTTCTTGAATTAAATGAATTACTGGAAATTATTTTAAATATTTAATCGCTGGAAAAATGCGAATCGGTTTTACTGTTCCACCGACCGAACCCAAGTCAGACTCGAGTCCGGCCGGACCGCGCCACTTGACTCGGTCCAACCACGTTGTGCCGAGTCCAACCCTAACCCTAACCCTAACCTATCCCGACCGTTGGATCGTGATCCAACGGTCATCATCGGGCCGCGTCGCGCAAGCGTGCAACCCGTCAGATCGTGTCCACGTGGACGGCTGCGAAACGGCCGCGTCATCATCTCCGAGCTCGGTTCGGACTCCGCCGGAATCCGCCGTCTCCGCGGGGGACACGCCTTCCGGGGCCGCTATTTAATGCATCGCGCGCACCCCGAGGTTCGCTTTTCCCGTGCGCATCTAAAGCCCCAATCCTTGTAGCCCTAGCCGCCGCCGTCTGAGCTAGATTACTCGCCGAAGTTAAGAACGGCCGCTACGTGTTCTTCGTTCCCCGCCGCGAACCAGCGCCGCTCCGCCGGAACCGAGGCCGGATTTGGACTCCCAGGAGCAGGGCGAACCTAGGCGCACACTTCATCTCGCCGGAGCACGCCCGAAACGCCGAGGCCGTGGTCGTCGTCTTCATCTCCGGCCGAGCCAGCGCCGCCGCCCGCCATCAACCCCCGCGAAGGTCCTCAGCCGTCCGATCCGCATCGTGCGACCCAAGTACGCCACGTGCGTCCTAACGCCCGTAGAACTAGGTTAGATCCTAACCGTTAGATCTAGATCTAACAGCCTAGATTTCGCCACGTAGCCGTAACTGCGTTAACCCGAAATAGATCTCAACCGTTGGATCTAGATCCAACGGTCCGGATTGATCGCGTTCACCCCAACGCGTGAAACCCAGATCCAATCCGAGCCGTCGGATTTCAAACCAACGACCCGGATCGTACCACATGCACAAGGAGCCGAACCGCCACGTCCACACGGGCGTGGGCGTGGGTCACTGACACGCTGGGCCCGCGTGTCACCGACCGCACCATGACGTCACGCTGACGTCATGATGGGCCCGCTTGTCAGCGGCTGTCTCAGCCGTGCGGTGACGTCAGCAATGACGTCATCGGTGGGTCCCACCTGTCAGCACCGTGGGCTGAGCCCCGCTGACGTCCATAATTCCCTCCGGCACATGATACTGGCGAAAGGCAGCTGTGAATTCCTCCCACGAGATGTCCTGTGGGTTCTCCTGCGTGGCGCAGAAATTCTCCCACCATTCCGCGGCTGTACCTTCCAGCTGATGAGAAGCATAGAGTACCTTCTCATTTCCTCTACATTGGGTAATGTGTAACTTCCTCTCTATTGACCTTAGCCAATCATCCGCCTCTAGTGGATTGGCATTCCCTGAGAACATGGGTGGATGGGTCCTCATAAACTCTGATAACATTGCTCCCTGACGCTGTCCCAGATTGACTTGATTGTTCTGATCGGCAGTAGCTTGGGCCGTGATCTGCTGCATCTGCTGCATCATTGCATGCATCAGTTGAGTCTGAGCAGCAAGAAAGGCTCCAAAATTCTGCATGTCCACTTGTGGTGCTGCTTGGGGCGCAGGTGCTCCATCGTTAGGGTTTCCTGCTGGGCGAGAACCACTTCCGTTGCCTCCAAGGTTTCCACGAGTGTTCACCATCTGTGAGTTGCTCCAGGTTTTAGGGACGAGAGGGAAACAAGAATAGACAAGTGATATGAAACTATGTGGGGCGAAAGGTGTAACTTAAGGTCCAACTTTATTAGATAATTAATAATAACTTGTTATGGTTGCTCACAATGCCTAGGGGCCTTGCAACACATATTGCACACTCATCAAGCAATGAAAATCCAAATCAAACTAACACTGGAGTCTAACGCCTAAAGGGTGACTCTTTATTCTATGACGCGACTCGACGAAGGAGTCTCACTACAGAACCTACGCTCACTCATCGAGAAAACCTCAACGGCCTGGGTACGGGTGCGGCGGCATAGGTGCGAAGCGATCGCCATGTCCTGCAACTGTGTCAACTGTGGTAGTCGATGAAGCAGTGTCCTCCTCAAGCTTTGGCTCCTCCGGGTCTGGCTCGTGCAGCTCTAGTACTGGCTCTGGTTCTGGTGCGTACAACGCCGTCTCTAACTCACCAATCCTGTGTAGAAGGTGTGACACATACTCTTGAGTCTCCCGCCATCTGTTCTTCTCTGCCGTGATCTCCTTGCGGGCCTTCTGTAGCTCCTTGCTCGTGTCATCGAGTACATCTTCCTGGGCGACAACAAGTCGGGCCAACTGTGTAACCATGGCATTCTCATCCTGAATCGCCTTCGGGTCAAGAAGGTTATTGTTGCGCAGATGATATCGGAACACCGTGCTCTCTAACTCTCTGGCGTAGATGCGGGTAATGTGTCGCATTGCTCGTCGTGACACCTCTTGGATACCCATATGCATTGTAGACCTTCTGGCGGTGCAGTGTATCGGACGGTTACCCTTGCCCTTCTTCCTGGCAGGTACCACAATCTTCACGTCACAAGCCTTGATCAATCCTACTTGTCTGATCACGTCCACTTGGTATTGCGGCTTCTCAAAACCTCCGAGAGTCTGTAGCATACGCCAAAGTTCTGCGGCATGACCAACCTCCAGATCGACGTAGTTGATCTCTCCCTCCATTTGTCACAAAGTGCTCACGTAAGAACTCGAAATTTTTAAATCGTGACGAGGTAAAGAAATATTCAGCAAGAGTCAAGAAAAGAGAGAAGGGGATAAGTCGAGAGGTCATTTATTATCTTGACAAACTTTTAATCTTTAGAAAATAGGTTTTATCCTCTCTACGACCTCTCTAACTAAGGGTGAGCCTACGGTCAGTTTGGCTCTGATACCACCTTTGTCGGGACCCGAATTTGCAAATCCGGACCCTCTGTGTATTCAGCACTAGTCCAGGAATCAAGCTAGTGCACACAGTCTCAACATTGGTAAATATCACAATCATACTCAACAAAATATAAGAGTACTTTATTGAAACGAAATATAGCTAGTTGCTTGACCTTATGGTCAAGTTACAAAATACGCCTCGCAGGGCGAAAGACTTATTCAAATAATAATCAGCAGCGGAATATAAAGAAAACACGTGGCGCCAACCAATATGCCACAGGCAACTGACTGGACTCGCTCCCTAGTTAGACAGCTCCTCCTGAAACTCCTCCTCCAAAGCTGGCGTGGATTCCTCTTCAACTGATGTTGTATTGTGGCAAGGGTGAGTACTTGGTACTCAGCAAGTCATGCACATAATGCAAACTAATATACTACATGCATGGCTTGGTACAAGGAATAGCTCATGGTTCATTTGCAGTAAACAGCATTTAACAAGTATCATAAGTAGATTCGAAAACAGTAAAGACAGGTATATAATATCAATAACTTTTCCAGGAGTTAAATAAACATCCTTCCCATTCCTAATCCACATTTCCATCTATGTCATCCATTAACCCAAACCCTTTTTCCAAGTCCAAGTTGTTTTCATGAAAGTCTAACCCTTGACTGTAATTCCCGAGCGATATCCAATACCGCGGACACGGCTATTCGAATAGATTTTACATTCTGCAGAGGTTATGCACTTTACCCACAAGATACAGCCAAACACCACAAAGGCGAGTGTCCGTAACAAAGCCTTTCGGAAACTGCTAACCACACAAGTGAACCTCCCCGGTTTTTGCCTTCACCATCCCTTCCCTTAGCAAAGGCGAAGTATGGGACCGACATACCGTTGGACGGGTACCATGCCTCAAAGACTGACGCTCCCCTTTCAAGCTACACAAAGGGTGTAGTTGACACCCCGAGGTACCACAAGCGAGTTATTAGTAACTTAGTCAACTAGGTCCGTCCCATTACAGACATGTGGTTGCACGATTGACCCAGTTCAAAGGCCTGCAAGGTTAAGTCCTTAGGTTGACCAGGGCAAGACTACCCAAAGAACCAAATCATCCTTCCCGATGCCATACCTGGCCTACCTGATCATTACTTGCCACATGCCCCGGTCCAAATCCATTTATCAAACCCCAGTTGATTACCATGCACCACGTGCCATCAACATCATCATTAACAACACATGACACTTCTCCAAAACAGGTTCCATATCTCATTAAGTCATCATTAACATTTGATTATCCAAAATCATGTCACGTGGCAGGGCTAACCATACTACATCGGTCTAACTACCCATGTTGGCAAATTAATAATGTCCAACTAAGTAATCCACAACTAGGGTGACAAGGGTCATGGCACATAATTAATAATCAAGGTGTCATAATGCAATTTGGCATTTATCTAATTCCCCAAAAGTAATTAAAGCATTTGTTACTTAAACTAGCATGCAATAATTTAAATCAAACTAATTTGAAAACTGGGTTCAACATGGTCAAAGCATAACTTGCCTTCAAAGAGTACTTGTTCTTGGTCTTGAGCTGGCTCCTGAGTCAACACTTCTCCTTCGAAGCCTTCGGGCACTTCAACGTCTACTCGTAATACGTGCAAATAGCAATACACAAATAAACAATAGGCAAAAGCATCCCAAAACTCCAAATAAAGTCCATAAACAGAGAGAACATAATTTTGTAAATTTTTAGGAACCGGAATCGCTCAAATCGGAGTTAAAATGCAAAAGTTATAATTATTTAAAGCTTAAATAATCAATTAAATAATTTTATAAATAAAAACTTTAGTCCAAAAATTAAATAAAATTCATATTTAAGTACAACTGAATTTTATAAAATTTTATAAATTTGAATCATTCAAATCGGAGTTAAAATGCAAAAGTTATAAGCATTTGAAGTTTTGAATTTCAAATTAATCATTAAACCGAATTATTAAATCATTTTCTTTTTCGGAAATTAATTATTACGTAAGCCGTGACACGTGGCAGCCTCTGATTGGGCTGCTAACGTCAACCGGTTCATGGGCTCAGCCCACAGCTTGGCTCGGGTCCACTGTGGACCCGGTCCACGGCTCACGTGAGACTAACAGGTGGGACCACTCGGGTGACGTCATCGCTGACGTCAGCGGGGCTCGGCCGCATGGGCTGACAGGTGGGACCCACCGATGACGTCGTGGGTGACGTCACGGTGCGGTCGCTGACACGCGGGCCCGGCGTGTCAGTGACCCACGCACGCGCGCGTGGGCGCGGCGGTTCGGCTCCCCGGGCCGTTGGTTTGAAATCCGACGGCTCGGATTGGATCTAGGTTCACGCGTTGTATTAATGCGATCGATCTGGGCCATCCGATTTGGATCGGACGGTTGAGATCCAACCAAGCGCGGCGTGGTTCACGTCTACGTGGCTAACGCCCGACCGTCGGATCTAGATCCAACGGTTGAAAACAACCCTAACCCGTAACGTTATCCACGTTACGGGCGACGTGGCCGATCATGGGCCGTTGGATCTTGATCCAACGGTCCAGATCTGATCTGGGTTCTAGGGTTTCGGGGAAACGTGGGCTCACCGTGACGGTCGGATCTTGATCGGACGGCTGGCGTGCTTCGAGGGCGACGATGGCGTTGCGGTGGCGCTGCTCCGCCGGAGTCGGGGAAGGCGACCTTCCAAATGGCGTTTGAGCGCGTCTCCAGTGAGATGAGCATGTCCTTCGGGCGCGCCTTGACTTCGCGGTTCCAGATCCGGGCACGGGGACGGTGGATCGCGGCGGACGGCGGCGGAACGAAGTCAAAAACCGTGGCGGGCCTAAGGCTACTACGGCGAGCAATCACGGCGTGCTGGCGGCGGCTCGGCGGCTAAAACCTAGGGCAAAATACGCGCGGGGTGGCAGCGGTCCTCGGGAAACATCCTGGGCTTTAAATAACCCAGGAGGCGCGCTTAGGGCGGAGCCCTAGTCGGACGCGGCGGCGCTCTTCGAGCCCGATTCGGACGAGGATGATGACTGGATGCCGTCCACGTGTCCCGCATCAGACGGTCCACGCGCACACGCGACGCGGCGCACGCATGGCCGTTGGATTGAGATCCAACGGTCGGCAGCTAGGGTTAGGGTTGGGTTCGGGCGACGCGGTTCGACCGAATCAAGAGGCTCGGTCGGGTTCGAGTCGGACTCGAGTCCGACTCAAGTTCCGACTCGGTCGGATGAACAGTACTCGACCCGATTCGATTTTCCAGCGATTTAATATTCAAAATAATTTCTAGAAATTCATTTAATTCAAGAAAAAAAGCAAAATACTCAGAAAAATTCTAGAAAAATTCTGGAAAATATTTTAGGGCATTTGGGACTCAAATAAAATATTTCCAACAAAACTTTATTTGAAAATTTAATTTCTTTAATTATTTCAATATGGAATAAATTCAAATAAATTCCAAATAAATTCCAAAAAATTCCAAAAATTCACAAAAGTGCAATATAATATTTTATTTCATGAAAAGCAAAAATTGGGGTGTTACAAACCTCCCCGCTCAACAGAATCTCGTCCCCGAGATTTAAGGCTGACTATGGAATAGGTTCGGAAACTCTTTCCTCAAATCCTCTTCACGCTCCCAAGTCGCTTCGCTTTCTTCATGGTTACTCCATTAAACTCTACAGAAGCGGGTTGACTTATTCCTAGTCTCTCGATCCATAGTGTCCAAAATCTTCACGGGATGCTCCTTGTAAGTCAGATCCTCTTGTAGCTCAATCGATTCCAAGGGCGTTTGCTCATTTGGTACTTGAAGACACTTCTTCAGTTGGGACACATGAAACACATCATGCACACCTGCCAACGATTGAGGCAACTCTAGCTGGTAAGCAACTTCCCCTCTGCGGCTCAAAATCTTAAATGGTCCCACATAACGTGGTGCAAGTTTTCCTTTAGCGTGGAATCTCTTAACTCCCCTGAGAGGTGTAACTCTGAGGTATACAAAGTCTTCTGGTTCAAAACTCAAATCCCGGCGACGATTGTCAGCATAACTCTTCTATCGTGATTGGGCTATCTTCAACCTTTCCCTAATCATGGCAATCTGCTCTTCAGCTTCTTGAAGAATATCAGGCCCGAAGACACGGTGCTCGCCGGTCTCACTCCAGTTTAATGGCGTCTGACAGGGTCGACCATACAGTGCCTCGAAGGGTGACATCTGTAAACTGGCCTGATAACTGTTGTTGTAGCTGAACTCAGCATATGGCAAACTCTTATCCCAAGAGGTAGCATAAGCCAATGCACACGCTCTTAACATATCTTCCAAAATCTGATTGACTCTTTCGGTCTGTCCATCCGTCTGTGGATGGTAGGCTGTACTGAAGTTCAAACGGGTTCTCATGGCTTCATGTAGCTTATTCGAGAACCTTGAGGTGAATTGGGTACCTCTGTCCGATACAATCCTTTTTGGCACTCCGTGCAAACAGACGATCCTGATCATATACAGCTCTGCTAATTTATCTCCCGAGTAAGTGGTCTTCACGGGGATTAAATGGGCGACCTTGGTCAAGCGATCCACTATAACCCATATGGAGTCATAACCTCCTTGAGTCTTAGGCAAACCGGTAATGAAATCCATTCCGATTTCCTCCCACTTCCACTCAGGTATTTTCAACGGCTGCAGCAATCCTGCTGGTCTCTGATGCATTGCCTTGACTCTCTGGCATACGTCACATAATGCAACATGCTCGGCAACTTCACGCTTCATGCTCGGCCACCAAAATCTTTCCTTCAGGTCCTGGTACATCTTGGCACTCCCTGGGTGAATTGAGTACTTGGAGTCATGGGCTTCCTCCAAAATCAGCTGCTTTAATTCCTTCTTGTTAGGCACACAAATCCGATCCTTCATCCATAACGTGCCCTGCTCATCTAGCTTGAAGTCCTTTGCCTTGCCTTCCTCCATTTTGGACTTAATCCTGCGGATCTTGTCATCATCTTTCTGTCCTTCTCGAATCTGATCTTCTAGGGTAGGCTTCACTTCCAATGCGGCCAAGAATCCGTTAGGTACCACCTCAATCTTCATTCTCTGAAAATCTTGGCATAGCTCATCCTGATTCGTGGCTATCAGCATACTCACATTATGGTTTTTCCGACTCAAAGCATCGGCCACCATGTTGGCCTTTCCGGGATGGTAATGGATTCTGACGTTGTAATCCTTGATCAGCTCTAACCATCTCCTTTGCCTCATATTCAGATCTGACTGGGTGAATATGTACTTAAGGCTCTTATGATCCGTGTACACTTCACATCTGTTCCCAATCAGATAGTGACGCCATAACTTCAAGGCATGCACTACGGCAGCTAACTCTAGGTCATGCGTCGGGTAATTCTCCTCATGCGGCCTCAACTGCCCTGATGCATAAGCAACAACCTTTCTGTCCTGCATCAGCACGCATCCAAGTCCTTGGCGCGATGCATCACAATAGATATCAAAGTTTTGATTGACGTCCGGCAGAACCAACACTGGTGCCGATGTTAATCTCTTCTTCAGTTCTTGGAATCCTTTCTCGCATTCTGGCGTCCATGTAAACTTCTTCTCCTTTTTCAGCAATTGCGTAAGAGGTCTCACAATTGTCGAAAAGCCTTCAATGAAGCGGCGGTAGTAACCTGCCATTCCAAGAAAACTCCGAATCTGGGTCACAGTCTTCGGTTGCTCCCAATGTAACATGGCTTCTACTTTGCTCGGGTCAACGGCGACTCCTTCTGCGGTCATTACATGTCCAAGAAACTCCACCTTGTCCTTCCAAAAATCACACTTACTGAACTTGGCAAAGAGTTGCTGTTCTCTCAGCTTCTCCAAAACTAGCCTCAGATGTTCTGCGTGTTCCTCCTTTGACTTGGAGTAAACGAGAATGTCATCTATGAACACAACGACAAACTTGTCCAGGTACTCCATGAAAACCTTATTCATCATGTTCATGAAATAGGCTGGCGCATTCGTCAGACCAAAAGACATGACAGTAAACTCATAATGCCCATATCTTGACGAGAATGCGGTCTTTGGAATATCCTCTGATCGAATCTTGACGAGAATGCGGTCTTTGGAATATCCTCTGATCGAATCTTCTACTGGTGATATCCGGATCTTAGATCAATCTTGGAGAATACTCCGGCTCCTCTCAACTGATCAAACAGATTATCGATCCTAGGTAATGGGTACTTGTTCTTCACGGTGACTTCATTGAGTGCACGATAGTCTATGCACATCCTGAAACTTCCGTCCTTCTTCTTAACGAACAATACTAGCGCTCCCCATGGTGACGAACTAGGTCTGATGAATCCTTTTTCCATCAACTCTTCAAGCTGTTTCTTCTTCTCTACTAGCTCTTCGGTTGACATCCGATAAGGTCTCTTGGCTATCGGTGCTGTTCCGGGCACTAGCTCTATCACAAACTCTATGTCTCTGTCAGGCGGCATACCAGGTAAATCTTCGGGAAAAACATCCGGATATTCACTCACTACTGGAACATCCTCTATGCTGATCGTCTTCGCACTGTTGACCATCAACTTTCCATCTCGAACGGCGGTTGCTTGAAATTCCACTTTTCTTCCACATGGGCTCTCAACCGATATGACTCTACGTCCACAATCCAATACGGCCTTGTGCTTGGATAACCAATCCATTCCCAAGATAACATCTAAGGTCTGGGTTTCCAACATAACAAGGTTTGCTAGGAACTCTATCCCATCTATTAAAATTCTTACCCCGGAGCATCCTACTTTCGTTCGGAGTTTGGAACCAGGGGTTTGAACTACAAGCATGCATCTAAGACTTGCAATTTCCAAATAATTTTTAGTAGCAAAGTCTTGAGAAACAAACGAATGCGAAGCTCTAGAGTCAAACAAAACTGTTCCTTGCGCTTGTCCTCAAGAATAAGCGCCTTATTCACGAGCTCCTGAAAATCTGGAAAGGTGTGGGTGATCAGTCCCACCTGTAGTCCAGAGTTCATCCCCTTAAGGAAACGAGACTGTCTGGCCTTGTCCGTCGCTACGTCCTCAGGTGCGTAGCGTGCAAGCTGTGTGAACTTATTCAGGTATTCGGCCACCGGCTGGTTACCTTGCTTCAGTGATCTGAACTCTTCCTTCTTGAGGTCCATAATTCCCTCCGGCACATGATACTGGCAAAAGGCAGCTGTGAATTCCTCCCACGAGATGTCCTGTGGGTTCTCCTGCGTGGCGCAGAAATTCTCCCACCATTCCGCGGCTGTATCTTCCAGCTGATGAGAAGCATAGAGTACCTTCTCATTTCCTCTACACTGGGTAATGTGTAACTTCCTCTCTATTGACCTTAGCCAATCATCCGCCTCTAGTGGATTGGCATTCCTTGAGAACGTGGGTGGATGGATCCTCATAAACTCTGATAACTTTGCTCCCTGACGCTGTACCAGATTGACTTGATTGTTCTGATCGGCAGTAGCTTGGGCCGTGATCTGCTGTATCTGCTGCATCATTGCATGCATCAGTTGAGTCTGAGCAGCAAGAAAGGCTCCAAAATTCTGCATGTCCACTTGTGGTGCTGCTTGGGGCGCAGGTGCTTGAGAGGAGCCGCCCAGATCGTCCTCGAGTTGTTGGATGAACAGTTGCTCCCGTTGGATTTGGATCCTAGCAACAAATCACCGGAGGTGATCCCGATGCTAATACCCAAGCCCAAGCGAGACAACTCTACAAACATCGAACGACTCGACAATAACCCCGGTATTCCCCCGGTATGCGATCCGAAAACTCGCCCAGGATCCCCACATACCGGTTCCCAATGCCATATCAACATCAATTCGCACAAAGGGGCATCGAGCCCAAACTCACTACCAGAGACGCAAAACGCGGAAGCAAATAAACACACCTCACGGCACAAAGAGGCCCAACAACGACCAACAAAACGAACCAAGGAAAAGCAGACGGATTCCAATACAGAAATAAAAGTACAACTGCTCACAAAAGTATCACCCACTACACTATACAACAAAAGTAAAACACCCCGGAAGTGCCATGCCCGGAACACTCCCGGGCGCACGAGCGTCGATAGCCTCTACTCGGTGCCCCGCCCGGTCACCGATAGGCAGTAGGGGCAAAACTCACACCCCGCTGGATCCTCACCTGCAAAACCACGGAAACAGAAGCCTGAGTAGAAAAGGTACTCGCAAGTCTTACCCGTGGTCCATATATGACCGACTCCAAAGGATCATGCATTTGGATGTAGCAAGGAATAAGCTGAAGGTAAAACAGTTGCAAAATGCTTAACACTTGTTGTTTAGGTACTTGAACTACTCAAGTTACAATTCTTAGCGCGGTTGTAACAGCACCTGCCTCTAGGTGAAATTAGCAAGTTACAAACCACATCAATTAACCACATTTATTTCGAGCTCAAGCCCAACGGCGAACTTCGGTTTAAGTTATTTACTACGTGTAACAGCAGTGACCAAGCGTGCTCATATCCGAGAGCGCTACAATTCGAATCGCTTAATTAACCCTGCAGGGAAGCATTGATCACACGACATGTGCCACGAAGGAAACTCATGTCAACCCCCTCCCATCCATACTTACTCGCCGAAGTACCCTCATGGGTCCGAAAACCCAGCACCCTCTCGAGTATCCCAAGCCCGGCTTGGCCACTCGAGAGCCGGCCTAGGCCTCGCCCTCATCATCACGCCCAACCGCATGAGGTCGTAGTCCTTCGAGTAAGCATGCGATAAAACAGGGCTTACCCTACCATAATCAGGCATGTGACCAACCAGTTGGTGCCCAGCCATGGTGCCACATCGGATCGGTCCTTAGCTGACTCAGGCGGGATTACCACATTTGGGTCTCCTTACCCAAATGCCCCAATTCTCCCGCCCGGTCTCCAATTATACCTCTTTCCACAACATAACCACAAACAACCAGTCCAACGAATTTAATGTGTAATACCTCAAGCAGTGGAACCATCCGCTACTTGGCCCAAACCCGACTCCTAAGCATACTAAGCACGACACAATTAATTCCCATAATCTAGCTCCAAGGGAGGTGTCTTCAAGTAACAATGAAAAGGGTATATGCAGCAAATAGGATCTAGCCTATCCCACACTTCAACTCCTAATGCAACACTTAACACCCAATAAGCAGTTAATTCACAAAAATAGATTATATATAAGGCTCAAGATGCTTAGGTGCTTGCCTTGATCTTCTGCTTGCGGATCGGTGGTAGCCGGCTCTCCGGTAACACCCTCGGTCACCGCGGCGTCAAGTCCCACGGGATCGCTCTCTACATGAGTACAATGCATAATGAGATGCATGCCATGCAAATATAACAACCACAATTGAAAATCCCCGACAAAACGACACAACTGGACACTCGACTAAACTCGGACAGTCCGGGTATTTGATCCGGACTGGGTGTCCGGACACTCCGGACCTAGAGCATTTGGCCCAACGCAACTTGAGGATGGGAGTCCTACCGCTTTCTACGGCTTCACACCGACCCGATCTATGACTTTTCTACAACTTGCAAGCCGCGAGGAGCCCGAGCTAGCTCAAACCGCCAAGAAACGACGACATTCTACTAGCCCAACCAAAGCCTAACTCCAAGCCAAGAAATGGCTTTGCTACTCCCCGATCTCTAACCTAGGCACCCTACATTCCCAAAACCAACCCCATGAATCACCACACCTCAAAACCCTAGAACTCCAAAGTTCATCCCCAAACTCTCAAATCCAAACCTAAGTTCCAAACCCACCATGGACGGCCTTAGAATCCAAGAAACCCACGAATCAAACCCAAGAGAAAAACCTACCTCCAAAGGAAGATGGAGGAGAAGCAACGCCGGGTGGAGGAAGGAGAGGCCGGCGCGAGGAGGAGTTCCCTGAGATGGAGCAGCCACCGAGGAGGTCACCGGCCAGTGGGAGCTCGCCGGAGTGGAGCTAGGGGTGGAGGAGAGGTGCTCCAAGGAGTGGAGTGCAAGAGGATAGAAGGAGGAGTGGTGGGGAGGCTAAGAAAATGAACATGTATAGCCCCATCCCGACAAATCCGGATACTCCGGACGCTAACCCGGAGACTCCGGGTTAGGGCCTTCGGTAGAAAATTCCCGAACACCCCGGACACTCCGGACAATTGGTCCGGACACTCCGGGTTGGGGTGCTCGGCCACTTCAACTCGGATACTCCGGACATTTTGTCCGAACATTCTGGGTCTAATCCGGACACTCCGGATGTTTAATCCGGACACTCCGAATGTCCCAGAAAATTTAAAACTTGGGGCCTTGACAAACCCTCCCCCCTTAAGGGAATCTCGCCCCGAGATTCAGAACAAACGCATAGACCGGATAGAACGCAGATGGGTAGGTTAGTCGCGCACTACTCAAAATACTTCGAAGCACGAAGAATGATTCGCTACTACTTACATGGTATCGAAGAACTCTAGATACTCGGCCTTTAAGCGATTTTCGGGTTCCCAAGTAGCCTCATCCTCAGTATGATTACTCCACTGAATTTTGTAGAAATTGAGTGTTCTCCGCCGAGTCTCACGCTCCGCTTCCTCTAAAACCCGAATTGGATGCTCTCGATAGGATAGATCCAGTTCAGGCGCAACTCCGAGGTCGTCTACTTCAAGCGACTCGAAAGGAGTACGAAGACACTTTTTCAATTGGGAGACATGGAATATGTTATGAACCATCTCGAGTGAGGGAGGTAGCTCCAGCTGATATGCAACCTGACCACGTTTCTTAAGGACGCCCTATGTAACGAGGCGCCAGTTTCCCTTTGATTCCAAACCGACGAGTGCCTCGAAGAGGAGACACCTTTAGATAGACAAAGTCGCCAATATCGAAGGAGAGGGGTCTCCTACGGCGATCGACATAGCTCTTCTGCCGCGACTGTGCTACCCTCAGGTTCTCCTGAATGATCCTCACATTTTCTTCGGCCTCCATGACCAGTTCAGGTCCAAGGAATGGACGCTCTCCACTCTCAGACCAGTTGAGAGGTGCTCTGCAGCTACGACCATAAAGTGCCTCGAAAGGGGACATTTGAATGCTGGTCTGGTAGCTATTGTTGTATGCAAACTCGGCATATGGGAGACATTCTCCCCATTTCTTCCCATAAGACAGCACACACGCCCTCAGCATATCCTCGAGGATCTGGTTGACCCTCTCGGTCTGTCCATCAGTCTGAGGGTGGTACGCTGAGCTGTAGGGTAGTTTCGTGCCCAGTGCCTCATGCAGACTCCTCAAGAACTGGGAGACAAACTGTGAGCCCCGATCCGAAATTATCCGCTTTGGCACTCCATGCAGACACACAATCCGAGATATGTACAGCTCCGCATATCTCGTGGCTCGATAGGTGGTGCGAACGGCTAGGAAATGTGCAGACTTTGTTAACCGGTCGACAATCACCCATATCGAGTCGTGGCTTGAAGAAGTCAGGGGTAAGCCGGTAATAAAGTCCATGCTGATGTCTTCCCACTTCCAACTTGGAATGGGTAGAGGCTGAAGAGTACCAGCTGGCTTAAAGTGTTCAGCCTTCACCCGCTTGCAGACATCGCACTCAGCCACGTAACGAGCAATCTCGCGCTTCATGCGAGTCCACCAGAATCGCCGCTTCAGATCTTGGTACATTTTGTTGCTGCCCGGATGGATTGTGAGCAACGAGTTATGGGCTTCATCAAGGATCGCCCGCTTCAACTCTTGGGTATCCGGGACAACTATGCGCTGGCCGAACCACAAGGTTCCTTGCTCATCCAGGCGAAAACCAGGGGCTTGGCCAGAGTTCACCTTGTCGCGAATTTGGGAGACACCCACATCATTCTTTTGAGCCTCCCGAATCTGATCCATCAGCATGGACTTTAACTCCACATTAGCCAGGAATCCTTCTTCCACCATTTCCAGGTTGAGCTTCTGGAACTCAGCACAAAGGGTGGCACTCCGTGGGGGAAGAGTGAGGCAATGGCATTGTACCTTGCGGCTCAATGCGTCAGCCACCACGTTAGCCTTTCCCGGGTGATAGTGCACCTCCAGATTGAAATCTTTGATCAGCTCAAGCCATCTCCGCTGCCTCATATTCAAGTCTGCCTGAGTGAAGATGTACTTGAGGCTTTTATGATCGGTGTAGATGTTGCACTTGTTCCCCAAGAGGTAGTGGCGCCAAATCTTCAAAGCATGGACCACTGCTGCAAGCTCCAGATCATGGGTGGGGTAGTGCTCTTCATGACGTTTCAGCTGCCGAGACGCGTAAGCGACAACTCGACTATCCTGCATAAGCACGCAGCCGAGCCCGATGCCGGATGCATCGCAATACACATCAAACGGCTTGTGAATGTCAGGCTGGGTAAGGACTGGAGTTGTAGTGAGGCGCTGCTTCAGAGTCTGAAATGCCTGCTCACAGCCCACTGACCACTTGAACTCAGTACCCTTTTTCAACAACTCTGTCATGGGCTTGGCTATCTTGGAGAAGTCCTGAATGAAACGGCGATAATAGCCAGCCAGCCCAAGAAAACTGCGAATCTCGGTGACGGACTTGGGCTGTTCCCACTTTAGCACATCCTGTACCTTGCTTGGGTCGACGGCCACGCCTTGCTCGGAAAGAACGTGCCCCAAAAATGACACCTTCCTCAACCAGAACTCACACTTGCTGAACTTCGCATATAAGCGGTGTTCCCGGAGTCTCCCGAGAACGACATGAAGGTGCTTGGCATGATCTTCCTCGTTGGCTGAATAGATGAGGATGTCATCGATGAAGATGACGACAAAAGAATCCAGTTCCTCCATAAAGATGGAGTTCATAAGGTACATGAAATACGCCGGCGCGTTCGTCAAGCCGAACGACATAACGGTGTACTCATACAACCCATACCGGGTGGAGAAAGCAGTCTTCGGGATGTCTTCGGCCCAGATTTTGATCTGATGGTACCCGAGCCTCAGGTCAATCTTAGAGAATACCCGTGCACCAGCGAGCTGATCGAACAGGATATCAATCCGAGGCAGAGGATACTTATTCTTAACAGTGACAGCATTCAAGGGACGGTAATCCACGCAGAGGCGAAGTGAACCGTCCTTCTTGGTCACAAAGAGAGCCGAGTAGCCCCAAGGCGAGGAGCTCGGACGTATGAAGCCCTTGTCCATCAACTCCTTCAATTGATCCTTCAGCTCAGCCAACTCGTTGGGCGGCATTCGATACGGCCGCTTAGAGACTGGAGCGGTCCCAGGCTGCAGCTCCACTACAAACTCAATGTCTCGATCAAGCGGCATCCCTGGCAGTTCCGTTGGGAACACATCGGGGTACTCTGACACCACAGGGACAGTATCTAATTTCTCGACTTCGGTGCCATTCAAGGAGCAAAGTATGGCCTTGCCCTCGTCGAAGAGTAAGGTCAACTGGCTGCCCTTCAGTCCCCTGAGTGAGACGGAGCGACGAGAACAATCGATGATGGCCAGCCGCGGCGTGAGCCAGTTCATACCCAAAATGACATCTAGTCCACGCAATTCAAGGAGTAACAGGTTGGCAAGGAAAGGAATCCCCTGAACCAGCACTAACGCCTTCAGAACAGCTTGGTTGGTTACCATCTCTGAACCGACTGCCTTAATGAGAAAAGAGGTACCGCTGCTACTCACACTCATCTGGTGTTGCAAGGCAAAGTCTTTGCTAATGAAAGAGTGCGATGCCCCTGAGTCAAACAGAACCCTAGCAGCATAACCATTGACAAACAACATACCTGCCAGAACCGTGCCACCCTCAGGGATCGCCTCGGTGTCGACGTAGCGGACGTGACTCGAGTGCTGCACTGGAGGTGGAGGTAGTGCTGGGGTACCCGAAGGTCGAGGAGCAGGTGCAATACCGCCCCTTCTTGGGAAGGGACAATCTCTGATGAAGTGTCCAGCCCGCCCGCAGTTGTAGCATGGGCCCGGTCCAGAGCCTGTCACCGCTCGCACTCCCGACTGTGGCTGGGGAGGACGAGGGGCAGCAACAGGAGGACGAGCCACTCCAGCCGGCAAGGGAGGCGCAGGGACAGGGGCCTTCGGTGGTGGAAAGGCAACTCGGGCCCGCTGTGAACTGCCACCCGCTGGATATTGCACTGCCCTCTTTCGCTTCTTCTCATCTTGATGACTCTTCATCTTGTTGAAGGGAATATGCCCGAGAGGCAATAATAAATTGTTTATTATCATATTCCATGTTTATAATAGATGTTTATTTCTCATGCTAAAATTGTATTAATCGGAAACGTTAATACATGTGTGTTTAATAAACAAAAGGGTTCCTAGTAAAGCCTCTTTTTAAACTAGCTCGTTGATTAACTGATGATCAAGGTTTCCTGATCATGAACATTGGATGTTGTTAATAACGGGGTCATGTCATTAGAAGAATGATGTGATGAACACACACCCAAGTTGGTATAGCAAATACGATCAAGTCATTTAGTTTGTTGCTGTATCAAACACATTCGAAATAGCTCTTTTCCTTAGACCATGAGATGATGTCAATCACTAATTCCGGAAGAGTACTTTGATGACATCAAACGTCGCTCCGTAACACGGTGACTATAAAGATGGATTTGGGTACTATGAAAGTATTAGTTGAGGCTCATGCATCAAGAGTGGGATTTGTCCATCCAGATGACGGAGAGATATACTCACAGGGCCCTCTCGGTGATATCACATTGACATCGCTTGCAAGCATGTGACTAGGTCACAAGAATGTTATATCACGGAACGAGTAAAGAGTACTTGTCGGTAACGGGATCGAACTAGGTATAGTTGATACTGATGATCGGATCCGGACAAGTAAAATATCGTGGAGACAAAAGGAATTGGTTATGTCATTTACGGTTTACGCGATCACTAGTTCATCGTTGAGTGAATGGGAGTCATTATGGATCTCCAGATCCGCCGATGATTATTGATCTCGAGAGGTGTCTCAATCATGTCCATTTTATTCACGAACCGTAGGGTGACACACTTAAGGTTCATCGATGCATTTGAGTGGATAATAAAACACCGGAGAAAAGTATGGACAAGACAGGGGACTATTTCGAGTATCGCCGGAATAGTTTTGGGATATCGGAATAGTTAAAGGGGTATCGTTAATGTTTGTTAATTAAAAGAATTAACAAATATTAAAATATCTGAAATAAAAATGTTTTATTTATTTATGGGAGAAAACCCTTTCATTTCTTGAGTGGGGTTTTAATGGAAACCAAAGTGGGTTGATTTAAGTGAATGGAGAGATCACTCACATGAAGAGAGAGGAGGGCAAGGGCACCCCCATGCGCCGGCCACCCCTTGGCATGCCTCCTCCTCCTCCTATAAAAGGGAGGAGGAGCTCCTCTCTTGGTGTTCATCCATTTGACCCTTTGGTTGGTCCATTCTCCCTCCTCCCGATCTGTTTTCATTTGTGGCTTATGCGGTTCTTGAAATTATTTCCACCACCACCACCACTAAGCTGTAGTGTTGTTGGAGTTTTCCGGGGATCCACTACTTCCGCTGCCCCGCTGGAACGAGGGATTGGAGGTCATTGTTGATCCGTACGTGTGACCAAGTACGGAGGCGCTGCCGTTTGTGGCGCTCATCTTCGCGACTTTGAAGTCAGGAGTGTACCTCTACATCAACCACGTTTGTTTGCGGGAACGTTATTCCCGCTTTCGGTCTACGAGGGTGAGTCCTTCTGAAACCGTTTACTTGCATCTCCTAGATATGATCTTGGTGTTTGGTTGCAATCGTAGGAAAATTTTTGTTTTCCATGCTTCGAAACCCTTCACTTGTGCTCCACCGTGATCGCCCGACTCACCAAGGCATTGAAGTCGAGGAATTCACACACAGAGAGTCGGTCTTGCATCTTCGCCGTCAATCCACTCATGAAGCGGCTCTGCTTCTTCTCATCAGTATCAACCTCTTCCGGCGCATACTGAGCCAGGTAGTTGAACTCTCGTGAGTAGTCTACCACAGTCTTGCTCAACTGCTTGAGGGCCAGAAATTGCTGCTTCTTGATATCCATGAGTCCTTTCGGGATGTGGTATGCCCGGAAGGCCTCACGGAAGTCCGCCCAAGTCACCTGATTACCGGCGGGCTGCATCACCAGGAAATTGGCCCACCATGCTCCAGCAGGGCCTTGAAGCTGCTGTGCTGCATAGGGAGCCTTCTGAAGATCCCCGCACTGGATAAGAGCAAACTTCTGCTCCATTGTGCGCAGCCAGTCGTCTGCCTCCAAGGGATCGCTGGCCCGGGAGAACACTGGCGGCTGAGTGTGGAGGAAGTCCAAATAGCCATTTGGGCGGGTTTCGCTTCTTCACCGCTGACCACCGGAGCGACTGATTACGGACCGACATCTCCAGAATCCGGTTGGTGGTCTCCTGGTTCCTCTCTGACCGCAGCATGATATCCAACACATTGGGAGGAGGAGGCGGATCACCACGGCTAGGCTGTGACCGTCCAGCACCCTCATCATCCCCCATGCCTCCGCGGGTCCTCATTCTGTCGTTTACCAACGGCCAACGACAAGAGTTAGACTTCGATTTGAAAGGACACGCAGTACTTACAAGACCTCACCCGACTCCCACTTCGGACTGTAGCACTCCTCAATGGAGTCCCACAAGTCTAGCACACCCCAAACACACTCATAATGCAGATGGTATGGCACATGCATGAAATGATATGAGATGCACGATTCCAACGTAACTCCCACTCACCCCTATTACCTAGGGCGGGGACAAGTACCACCCTCTACCTAATGCATCATGACAGTCCTAAACAATTTCCTAACCTGGTCAAGTTAGGGTCCGTCTTTGTGCGCCTTGCTCTGATACCAGCCCTGAGAGGAGCCGCCCAGATCATCCTCGAGTTGTTGGATGAACAGTTGCTCCCGTTGGATTTGGATCCTAGCAACAAATCACCGGAGGTGATCCCGATGCTAATACCCAAGCCCAAGCGAGACAACTCTACAAACATCCAATGACTCAACAACAACCCCGGTATTCCCCCGGTATGTGATCCGAAAACTCGCCCAGGATCCCCACATACCGGTTCCCAATGCCATATCAACATCAATTCGCACAAAGGGGCATCGAGCCCAAACTCACTACCAGAGACGCAAAACACGGAAGCAAATAAACACACCTCACGGCACAAAGAGGCCCAACAACGACCAACAAAACGAACCAAGGAAAAGCAGATGGGTTCCAATACAGAAATAAAAGTACAGCTGCTCACAAAAGTATCACCCACTACACTATACAACAAAAGTAAAACACCCCGGAAGTGCCATGCCCGGAACACTCCCGGGCGCACGAGTGTCGACAGCCTCTACTCGGTGCCCCGCCCGGTCACTGATAGGCAGTAGGGGCAAAACTCACACCCCGCTGGATCCTCACCTGCAAAACCACGGAAACAGAAGCCTGAGTAGAAAAGGTACTCGCAAGTCTTACCTGTGGTCCATATATGACCGACTCCAAAGGATCATGCATTTGGATGTAGCAAGGAATAAGCTGAAGGTAAAACAGTTGCAAAATGCTTAACATTTGTTGTTTAGGTACTTGAACTACTCAAGTTACAATTCTTAGCGCGGTTGTAACAGCACCTGCCTCTAGGTGAAATTAGCAAGTTACAAACCACATCAATTAACCACATTCATTTCGAGCTTAAGCCCAACGGCGAACTTCGGTTTAAGTTATTTACTACGTGTAACAGCAGTGACCAAGCATGCTCATATCCGAGAGCGCGGCAATTCGAGTCGCTTAATTAACCCTGCAGGGAAGCATTGATCACACGACATGTGCCACGAAGGAAACTCATGTCAACCCCCTCCCATCCATACTTACTCGCCGAAGTACCCTCATGGGTTCGAAAACCCAGCACCCTCTCGAGTAGCCCAAGCCCGGCTTGGCCACTCGAGAGCCGGCCTAGGCCTCGCCCTCATCATCACGCCCAACCGCATGAGGTCGTAGTCCTTCGAGTAAGCATGCGATAAAACAGGGCTTACCCTACCATAATCAAGCATGTGACCAACCAGTTGGTGCCCAGCCATGGTGCCACATCGGATCGGTCCTTAGCTGACTCAGGCGGGACTACCACATTTGGGTCTCCTTACCCAAATGCCCCAATTCTCCCGCCCGGTCTCCAATTATACCTCTTTCCACAACATAACCACAAACAACCAGTCCAGCGACTTTAATGTGTAATACCTCAAGCAGTGGAACCATCCGCTACTTGGCCCAAACCCGACTCCTAAGCATACTAAGCACGGCACAATTAATACCCATAATCTAGCTCCAAGGGAGGTGTCTTCAAGTAACAATGAAAAGGGTATATGCAGCAAATAGGATCCAGCCTATCCCACACTTCAACTCCTAATGCAACACTTAACACCCAATAAGCAATTAATTCACAAAAATAGATTATATATAAGGCTCAAGATGCTTAGGTGCTTGCCTTGATCTTCTGCTTGCGGATCGGCGGTAGCCGGCTCTCCGGTAACACCCTCGGTCACCGCGGCGTCAAGTCCCACGGGATCGCTCTCTACACGAGTACAATGCATAATGAGATGCATGCCATGCAAATAAAACAACCACAATTGAAAATCCCCGACGAAACGACGCAACTGGACACTCGACTAAACCCGAACAGATCAGCCTAACCTGGACAGTCCGGGTATATGATCCGGACAGTCCGGATAGCCCGGATACTCCGAACTGGGTGTCCGGACACTCCGGACCTGGAGCATTTGGCCCAACGCGACTTAAGGATGGGAGTCCTACCGCTTTCTACGGCTTCACACCGACCCGATCTACGACTTTTCTACAACTTGCAAGCTGGGAGGAGCCCGAGCTAGCTCAAACCGCCAAGAAATGACGACATTCTACTAGCCCAACCAAAGCCTAACTCCAAGCCAAGAAATGGCTTTGCTACTCCCCGATCTCTAACCTAGGCACCCTACATTCCCAAAACCAACCCCAAGAATCACCACACCTCAAAACCCTAGAACTCCAAAGTTCATCCCCAAACTCTCAAATCCAAACCTAAGTTCCAAACCCACCATGGACGGCCTTAGAATCCAAGAAACCCACGAATCAAACCCAAGAGAAAAACCTACCTCCAAAGGAAGATGGAGGAGAAGCAACGCCGGGTGGAGGAAGGAGAGGCCGGCGCGAGGCGGAGTTCCCTGAGATGGAGGAGCCACCGGGGAGGTCACTGACCGGTGGGAGCTCGCCGGAGTGGAGCTAGGGGTGGAGGAGAGGTGCTCCAAGGAGTGGAGTGCAAGAGGATAGAAGGAGGAGTGGTGGGGAGGCTAAGAAAATGAACATGTATAGCCCCATCCCGACAAATCCGGATACTCCGGGCGCTAACCCGGAGACTCCGGGTTAGGGCCTTCGGTAGAAAATTCCCGAACACCCCGGACACTCCGGACAATTGGTCCGGACACTCCGGGTTGGGGTGCTCGACCACTTCAACTCGGATACTCCAGACATTTTGTCCGGACATTCCGGGTCTAATCCGGACACTCCAGATGTTTAATCCGGACACTCTGGATGTCCCAGAAAATTCAAAACTTAGGGCCTTGACAGTGCTCCATCGTTAGGGTTTCCTGCTGGGCGAGAACCACTTCCGTTGCCTCCAAGGTTTCCACGAGTGTTCACCATCTGTGAGTTGCTCCAGGTTTTAGGGACGAGAGGGAAACAAGAATAGACAAGTGATATGGAACTATGTGGGGCGAAAGGTGTAACTTAAGGTCCAACTTTATTAGATAATTAATAATAACTTGGTATGGTTGCTCACAATGCCTAGGGGCCTTGCAACACATACTGCACACTCAGCAAGCAATGAAAATCCAAATCAAACTAACACTAGAGTCTAACGCCTAAAGGGTGACTCTTTATTCTATGACGCGACTCGACGAAGGAGTCTCACTACAGAACCTACACTCGCTCATCGAGAAAACCCCCACGGCCTGGGTACGGGTGCGGCGGCATAGGCGCGAAGCGATCGCCATGTCCTGCAACTGTGTCAACTGTGGTAGTCGATGAAGCAGTGTCCTCCTCAAGCTCTGGCTCCTCTGGGTCTGGCTCGTGCAGCTCGAATACTGGCTCTAGTTCTGGTGCGTACAACGCCGTCTCTAACTCACCAATCCTGTGCAGAAGGTGTGACACATACTCTTGAGTCTCCCGCCATCTGTTCTTCTCTGCCGTGATCTCCTTGCGGGCCTTCTGTAGCTCCTTGCTCGTGTCATCGAGTACATCTTCCTGGGCGACAACAAGTCGGGCCAACTGTGTAACCCTGGCATTGTCATCCTGAATCGCCTTCGGGTCAAGAAGGTTATTGTTGCGCGGATGATATCGAAACACCGTGCTCTCTAACTCTCTGGCGTAGATGCGGGTAATGTGTCGCATTGCTCGTCGTGACACCTCTTGGATACCCATATGCATTGTAGACCTTCTAGCGGTGCAGTGTATCGGACGGTTACCCTTGCCCTTCTTCCTGGCAGGTACCACAATCTTCACGTCACAAGCCTTGATCAATTTGCTTGTCTGATCACGTCCACTTGGTATTGCGACTTCTCAAAACCTCCGAGAGTCTGTAGCATACGACAAAGTTCTGCAGCATGACCAACCTCCAGATCGACGTAGTTGATCTCTCCCTCCATCTGTCACAAAGTGCTCATGTAAGAACTCGAAATTTTTAAATCGTGACAAGGTAAAGAAATATTCATCAAGAGTCAAGAAAAGAGAGAAGGGGATAAGTCGAGAGGTCATTTCTTATCTTGACAAACTTTTAATCTTTAGAAAATAGGTTTTATCCTCTCTACGACCTCTCTAACTAAGGGTGAGCTTATGGTCAGTATGGCTCTGATACCACCTCTATCGGGACCCGAATTTGCAAATCCGGACCCTCTGTGTATTCAGCACTAGTCCAGGAATCAAGCTAGTGCACACAGTCTCAACATTGGTAAATATCACAATCATACTCAACAAAATATAAGAGTACTTTATTGAAAGGAAATATTGCTAGTTGCTTGACCTTATGGTCAAGTTACAAAATACGCCTCGCAGGGCGAAAGACTTATTCAAATAATAATAAGCAGTGGAATATAAAGAAAACGCGTGGCGCCAACCAATATGCCACAGGCAACTGACTGGACTCGCTCCCTAGTTAGACGGCTCCTCCTGAAACTCCTCCTCCAAAGCTGGCGTGGATTCCTATTCAACTGATGTTATATTGTGGCAAGGGTGAGTACTTGGTACTCAGCAAGTCATGCACAGAATGCAAACTAATATACTACATGCATGGCTTGGTACAAGGAATAGCTCATGGTTCATTTGAAGTAAACAGCATTTAACAAGTATGATAAGTAGATTCGAAAACAGTAAAGACATGTATATAATATCAATAACTTTTCCAGGAATTAAATAAACATCCTTCCCATTCCTAATCCACATTTCCATCTATGTCATCCATTAACCCAAACCCTTTTTCCAAGTCCAAGTTGTTTTCATGAAAGTCTAACCCTTGACTGTAATTCCCGAGCGATGTCCAATACCGCGGACACGGCTATTCGAATAGATTTTACACTCTGCAGAGGTTATGCACTTTACCCACAAGATACAGCCAAACACCACAAAGGCGAGTGTCCGTAACAAAGCCTTTCGGAAACCGCTAACCACACAAGTGAACCTCCCTGGTTTTTGCCTTCACCATCCCTTCCCTTAGCAAAGGCGAAGTATGGGACCGACATACCGTTGGACGGGTACCATGCCTCAGCACCGGTACGCTCCCCTTTCAAGCTACACAAAGGGTGTAGTTGACACCCCGAGGTACCACAAGCGAGTTATTAGTAACTTAGTCAACTAGGTCCGTCCCATTACAAACATGTGGTTGCACGATTGACCCAGTTCAAAGGCCTGCAAGGTTAAGTCCTTAGGTTGACCAGGGCAAGACTACCCAAAGAACCAAATCATCCTTCCCGATGCCATACCTGGCCCACCTGATCATTACTTGCCACATGCCCCGGTCCAAATCCATTTATCAAACCCCAGTTGATTACCATGCACCACGTGCCATCAACATCATCATTAACAACACATGACACTTCTCCAAAACAGGTTCCATATCTCATTAAGTCATCATTAACATTTGATTATCCAAAATCATGTCACGTGGCAAGGCTAAGCATACTACATCGGTCTAACTACCCATGTTGGCAAATTAATAATGTCCAACTAAGTAATCCACAACTAGCGTGACAAGGGTCATGGCACATAATTAATAATCAAGGTGTCATAATGCAATTTGGCATTTATCTAATTCCCCAAAAGTAATTAAAGCATTTGTTACTTAAACTAGCATGCAATAATTTAAATCAAACTAATTTGAAAAATGGGTTCAACATGGTCAAAGCATAACTTGCCTTAAAAGAGTACTTGTTCTTGGTCTTGAGCTGGCTCCTGAGTCAACACTTCTCCTTCGAAGCCTTCGGGCACTTCAACGTCTACTCGTAATACGTGCAAATAGCAATACACAAATAAACAATAGGCAAAAGCATCTCAAAACTCCAAATAAAGTCCATAAACAGAGAGAACATAATTTTATAAATTTTTAGGAACTGGAATCGCTCAAATCGGAGTTAAAATGCAAAAGTTATAATTATTTAAAGTTTAAATAATAAATTAAATAATTTTATAAACAAAAACTTTAGTCCAAAAATTAAATAAAATTCATATTTAAGTAGAGCTGAATTTTATAAAATTTTATTAATTTGAATCATTCAAATCGGAGTTAAAATGCAAAAGTTATAAGCATTTGAAGTTTTGAATTTCAAATTAATCATTAAACCGAATTATTAAATCATTTTCTTTTTCGGAAATTAATTATTGCGTCAGCCGTGACACGTGGCAGCCTCTGATTGGGCGGCTGATGTCAGCCGGTTCATGGGCTCACCACGGCAGCTCGGGTCCACTGCGTGGACCCGATCCCACGGCCACGTGAGGCCCGACAAGTGGGACCACTCGGGTGACGTCATCGCTGACGTCAGCAGGGCTCGGCCGCACGGGCTGACAGGTGGGACCCAATGATGACGTCGTAGGTGACGTCACGATGCGGTCGCTGACACGCGGGCCCGGCGTGTTAGTGACCCATGCACGCGCGCGTGGGCGCGGCGGTTCGGCTCCCCGGGCACGTGGCACGATCCGGGCCGTTGGTTTGAAATCCGACGGCTCGGATTGGATCTAGGTTCACGCGTTGTATTAACGCGATCGATCTGGGCCGTCCGATTTGGATCGGACGGTTGAGATCCATCCAAGCGCGGCTTGGTTCACGTCTACGTGGCTAACGCCCGACCGTCGGATCTAGATCCAACGGTTTAAAACAACCCTAACCCGTAACGTTATCCACGTTACAGGCGACGTGGCCGATCATGGGCCGTTGGATCTTGATCCAACGGTCCAGATCTGATCTGGGTTCTAGGGTTTCGGGGAAACGTGGGCTCACCGTGACGGTCGGATCTTGATCGGACGGCTGGCGTGCTTCGAGGGCGACGATGGCGTTGCGGTGGCGCTGCTCCGCCGGAGTCGGGGAAGGCGACCTTCCAAACGGCGTTTGAGCGCGTCTCCGGCGAGATGAGCGTGTCCTTCGGGCGCACCTTGACTTCGCGGTTCCAGATCCGGGCACGGGGATGGCGGATCGCAGCGGACGGCGGCGGAACGAAGTCAAAAACCGTGGCGGGCCTAAGGCTACTACAGCGAGCAATCACGGCGTGCTGGCGACGGCTCGGCGGCTAAAACCTAGGGCAAAATACGCGCGGGTTGGCGGCGGTCCTCGGGGAACGTCCTGGGCTTTAAATAGCCCCGGGAGGCGCGCTCAGGGCGGAGCCCTAGTCGGACGCGGCGGCGCTCTCCGAGCCCGATTCGGACGAGGACAACGACTGGATCCCGTCCACGTGTCCCGCATCGGACGGTCCACGCGCACACGCGACGCGGCGCACGCACGGCCGTTGGATTGATATCCAACGGTCGGCAGCTAGGGTTAGGGTTGGGTTCGGGCGACGCGGTTCGACCGAATCAAGAGGCTCGGTTGGGTTCGGGTCGGACTCGAGTCCGACTCGGGTTCCGACTCGGTCGGATGAACAGTACTCGACCCGATTCGATTTTCCAGTGATTTAATATTCAAAATAATTTCCAGAAATTCATTTAATTCACGAAAAATAGCAAAATACTCAGAAAAATTCCAGAAAAATTCTGGAAAATATTTTAGGGCATTTGTGGCTCAAATAAAATATTTCCAACAAAACTTTATTTGAAAATTTAATTTCTTTAATTATTTCAATATGGAATAAATTCAAATTAATTCCAAATAAATCCAAATAAATTCCAGAAAATTCCAAAAATTCACAAAAGTGCAATATAATATTTAATGTCATGAAAAGCAAAAATTGGGGTGTTACATTAGACCTGCCACGTATACACGACATGATTTTGGATAATTAAATGGCAATGTTGACTTAATGAGATATGGAACCTGTTTTGGAGAAGTGTCACGTGTTATTGATGATGATGATGGCACGCGGTGCATGGTAATCAACTGGGGGTTTGATAAATAGCTTTCGACCGGGGCATGTGGCAAGAATGATCGGGTCGGCCAGTTGTGGCACCAGGAACGTTGATTTGGTTCTTCGGGTAGTCTTGCCCTGGTCACTCTAAGGACTTAACCTTGCAAGCCTTTGAACTGAGTCAAGCGTGCAACCACATGTCTGTAATGGGACGGACCTAGTTCATTAAATCGCTAATAACTTACTTGCGAGTCCAGTCAGTTGCCTGTGGCATATTGGTTGGCGCCACGCGTTTTCTTTATATATTCCGCTGCTGATTTTATTTGAATAGGTCTTCCGCCCTGCGAGGCGTATTTTGTAACTTGACCATAAGGTCGAGCAACCAGCTATATTTCCTTTCAATAAAGTACTTTTATATTCCGTTGAGTATGATTGTGATAATTACCAATGTTGAGACTGTGTGCACTAGCGTGATTCCTGGACTAGTGCTGAATACACAGAGCGTCCGGATTTGCAAATTCGGGTTCCGACAGAGGTGGTATCAGAGCCATACTGACCGTAGGCTCACCCATAGTTAGAATGGTCGTAGTGAGGATAAAACCTATTTTCTAAAAGTTAAAAGTTTGTCAAGATAAGAAGTAACATCTCGACTTACCCCCTTCTCTCTCTTCTTGTCCCATGCTGAATTTTCTCTTACTCCCGTCTCGATTTGAAAATTCTGAGTTCTTACGTGAGCACTTTGTGACAGATGGAGGGAGAGATCAACTATGTCGATCTAGAGGTTGGTCACGCTACAGAACTTTGGCGTATGCTGCAGACTCTTGGAGGTTTTGAGAAGCCGCAATACCAAGTGGACATAATCAGACAAGCGGGATTGATTATGGCTTGTGACGTGAAGATTGCGGTACCCGCTAGGAAGAAGGGCAAGGGCAATCATCCGATACACTGCACTGCCAGGAGGTCTACAATGCAGATGGGTATTCAGGAGGTATCACGACGAGCAATGCGGCACATTGCCCGCATCTATGCCAGAGAGTTGGAGAGCACGGTGTTCCGTTATCATCCGCACAACAATAACCTTCTTGACCCGAAGATGGTTCAGGATGAGAATGCTATGGTCACACAGTTGGCACGACTTGTTATCGCCCAGGAGGATGTACTCGATGATACGAGCAAGGAGCTACAGAAGGCCCGCAAGGAGATCACGGTAGATAAAAACAGATGGCGGGAGACTCAGGAGTATGTGTCACACCTTCTGCACAGGATTGGAGAGTTAGAGACGGCATTGTACGCACCAGAACCAGAGCCAGTACTCGAGCTGCACGAACCAGACCCAGAGGAGCCAGAGCTTGAGGAGGGCACTGCTTCTTCGACCACCACAGTTGAAGGGCATGGCGATCGTTTCGCGCCTATGCCGCCGCACCCGTACCCAGGCCGTGGAGGTTTTCTCGATGAGTGAGCGTAGGTTCTGTAGTGAGACTCCTTCGTCGAGTCGCGTCATAGGATAAAGAGTCACTCTTTAGGTGTTAGACTCCAGTGTTAGTTTGATTTGGATTTTCATTGCTTGCTGAGTGTGCAGTATGTGTTGCAAGGCCCCTAGGCATTGTGAGCAACCATACCAAGTTATTATTAGTTATATAATAAAGTTGGACTTTGAGACACCTTTCGCCCCGCATAGTTCCATATTACTTGTCTATTCTTGTTTCCCTCTCGTCTCTAAAACCTGGAGCAATCCACAGGTGGTGAACACTCGTGGAAACCTTGGAGGCAACGGAAGTGGTTCTCGCCCAGCAGGAAACCCCAATGATGGAGCACCTGCGCCCCAAGCAGCACCACAAGTGGACATGCAGAACTTTGGAGCTTTTCTTGCTGCTCAGACTCAGTTGATGCATGCGATGATGCAGCAGATGCAACAGATTACTGCCCAAGCCACTGCCAATCAGAACAATCAAGCCAATCTAGGACAGCGTCAGGGAGCAAAGTTGTCACAGTTTATGAGGACCCATCCACCCACATTCTCGAGGAATGCCAATCCACTGGAGGCGGATGATTGGCTAAGGTCAATAGAGAGGAAATTACACATTACCCAATGTAGAGGAAATGAGAAGGTGCTCTATGCTTCTCATCGGTTCGAAGGTACCGCCGCAGAATGGTGGGAGAACTTCTGCGCCACGCGGGAGAACCCACAGGACATCACGTGGGAGGAATTCACAGCTGCTTTTCGCCAGTATCATGTGCCAGAGGGAATTATGGACCTCAAGAAGGAAGAGTTCAGGTCACTGAAGCAAGGTAATCAGCCGGTGGCCGAATACCTGAATAAGTTTACACAGCTTGCACGCTACGCGCCTGAAGGGGATGAACTCTGGACTACAGGTGGGACTGATCACCCACACCTTTCCAGATTTTCAGGAGCTCGTGAACAAGGCGCTTATTCTTGAGGACAAGCTCAAGGAGCTGGATGAGAACAGGAAGCGCAGGATGCAACAGCAGGGATCACGCTAGGGAACGCAACAACGACTGAGGGTTGCGCCAAATCAATTCTTTAGATTCCAGCCGCAGAATGCAGCAAGAACACCATCACCAGCACCGAGGCCTGCTAATCAGAATTATCAGACCCCACCTCAAGCCAGGAACCCCGCATCGAGCAATCAACAAGGAACAGTAAAACGCTGCTATACGTGCAATGAGCTAGGACATTTCTCCAACATTTACCCTAAGAAGACAGCAGGAGTGACCCTAGTTCGTTTCAATCTAGGATCCACGCCAACCAGGACACCTGCACAGCCAGGAGCTTCAACTCAGACCGTGGTGAGAGGCCGAGTCAACCATGTCACAGCAGATGCACTTCAGAATGCTACGGACGTCGTACTGGTTAAGTTACTTGTTAACTCAGTACCTGCAACAGTTTTGTTTGACTCTGGAGCTTCGCATTTGTTTGTTTCTCAAGACTTTGCTGCTAAAAATGATTTGGGAATTGCAAGTCTTAGATGCATGCTTTTAGTTCAAACCCTTGGTAGAGCTAGTGCCCAGAACAACACCAATAGCCAAGAGACCTTATCGAATGTCCACGGAAGAATTGGTAGAGATGAAAAAACAGCTTGAAGAGTTGATGGAAAAAGGATTCATCAGACCTAGTTCGTCACCATGGGGAGCGCCAGTATTATTCGTTAAGAAGAAGGACAGGAGCTTCAGGATGTGCATAGATTATCGTGCACTCAATGAAGTCACTGTGAAGAACAAATACCCGTTACCCAGGATCGATGATCTGTTTGATCAGTTGAGAGAAGCCGGAGTTTTCTCCAAGATTGATCTGAGATCGGGGTACCATCAGCTGAAGATTCGATCATAGGATATTCCGAAGACTGCATTCTCGTCAAGATATGGACATTACGAGTTTACGGTTATGTCCTTCGGTCTGACGAATGCACCAGCTTATTTCATGAACATGATGAATAAGGTTTTCATGGAGTACTTGGACAAGTTTGTCGTCGTGTTCATAGATGACATTCTCGTTTACTCCAAGACAAGAGAAGAGCACGTAGAACACCTGAGGCTAGTTTTAGAGAAGCTGAGAGAACAGCAACTCTTCGCCAAGTTTAGTAAGTGTGATTTCTGGAAGGACAAGGTGGAGTTTCTTGGACATGTAATGACCGCAGAAGGAGTTGCCGTTGATCCGAGCAAAGTAGAAGCTGTGTTACATTGGGAGCAGCCAAAGACTGGGACCCAGATTCGGAGTTTCCTTGGAATGGCAGGTTACTACCGCCGCTTCATTAAAGGCTTTTCGACAATTGCGAGACCTCTTACACAATTGTTGAAAAAGGAGAAGAAGTTTACATGGAGGAGGAGATCACCTCCATGCTGCGCCCTGCCTTCAACCGGATGGTGTCCTGCCTGACGCCGCAGGGGCTGGAGCAGTCGCCTCCTGTCGAGCAGCGGGCGCGGCACTATGCCTTTTGCGTGGGTCGCATCGCCAATTTCCTCGGGCACCTGCCCGCCGCCTTAGCCACCCGGTTCAGCCAAGAAGGGCGTGCAGTCGCGGTGGCCACGGCGTCGTATGTGCTCGCCTGCTGCGCTAGCTGGGACGCTAACTTTAACCCCCTAGTCGCCATCTAGGGGGTGGAAGGGGAGTGGGCCCGTGCCGAGGCGCGAGTCCAGGACGCCGCCGAGCAGGTCACCGGGCAGCTTGAAATGGTCAACCTGGGCCTGGACCAGGTGGCCGAGGACGTGGACCTCGAGCTGAAGGCCGCCCAAGAAGAGGACCAGGAGGCCGCGGAAGCCGCAGTCGACGAGGACTGAAGATCTTTAGCTTAACTTTTTCCTTTTACTTTGTACCTAGCTTTCATCTGTAAGAACTCCTGCGAGTTAGTTCTTAAATATGAACACACATGTTTTTAGATGCCCTGTGTCTAATCATTTGCCCACGCACCCCACTTTGCTGGTTCTGTACGAGCGAACAGACAACCGCACACCTCAAGGGTCAGTCTGGTTGTAGGGGTCAAGCCCCTCGTGTCCGGACACCGCCTTCTCAAACCTTAGAATTTTGTGAAATTAACTGCCCTCATGGTCTCTCGGGGCCGAACACTAGGTGAGACGCGGTAGGGCAGTAGGTTCTTGGTAGCGGTGTTTAAGTCGCCGATCCTCACGGGGACACCCGGAGCGTCATGACCATGTTGAGAATCGTGCTAAACCAGCCGCCCAATCACCCATCCCTGCTCACCGTACTCGCATAGTGGTCCCAACTTTACCATCGAGGTTTCATAAAGTCGTAAGGTATTGAGAGCGATCACACGGACACGGCCCACCAGGGCGCAAACCAGAAAAAATAAATAATGTTGAGGGTAACTGCTTGGAATCAGAACAAAACACTTAATTGAAACAGGGGCCTCCCCCGACCAGCCGGGGAGATGAAATCTCAGTCTGGCTGATCGGGACACATGGCCCTATACTTACAGCCTTTTAGGGATAGAACATGCGCAGAAGCTCTATGTTTTGAGAGTTTGCCAGCTCCTCCCCGTCTTCAGTGGCTAACATGACCACCCCGGAACGAGAGACTGAGACCACCTTAAAGGGGCCCTCCCACTGGGGAGACAGTTTGTGCAACCCGGCATGCGTCTGAATTCTGTGCAAGACCAGGTCGCCTACTGTCAGTGTTCTCTCGTTGACCCAGGCGGCATGGTACCTTCTGAGACTTTGCTGGTAACAGGTGGCTCGCAAGGCCGCATGGTCTCGCACTTCTTCCAGGAGATTGGCTTCTTCTCGATGCAAATCCTCCTGGACTTCCTCTGCGAATGCCGCGACGCGCGGTGATCCCCAGGTCAGCTCCGAAGGCAACACAGCCTCCGTGCCGTAGACCAGGAAGAAAGGGGTTTCTCCGGTGGCCCGACTGGGAGTGGTACGGAGCGACCACAAAACCGCCGGCGGTTCTTCAGTCCATCGGGATTCACGCTTGTGGAGTCGGTCAAATGCTCTAGTCTTAAGGCCCTTTAGCACCAACGCATTGGCCTGCTCTGCTTGGCCATTGCTCCTTGGGTGGGCCAATAGAACCCTTGGCGGAAAGCTTTTCCAACCATCGTTCGACTGGACACGTGGCTCCCACACACGCCTCCATGGATATCAGAGAGCAAACTGCTCCCCTCTTCCCGAGTGATTGTCGGGACCCCGAATTTGCAAATCCGGACCCTCTGTGTATTCAGCACTAGTCCAGGAACACGCTAGTGCACACAGTCTTAACATCGGTAAATATCACAATCATACCACTCGATACTAAATAAGTACTTTATTTAAATAGTCAAACTGGTTACTCGACCTTATGGTCAAGTTACAAATATATGCCTCGCAAGGCGAAACTTATTCAGAGAAAAATAATAGCAGCGGAAAATCAAATAACTTCGTGGCGCCATCCAGTATACCATAGGCAACTGACTGGGCTCGCTTCCCTAAGTAGACGGATCCTCTTGGAGTTCCTCCTCCAAAGCTGGTGTAGTCTCCTCTTCAACTGGTGTTTTATTGAGGCAAGGGTGAGTACTTGGTACTCAGCAAGTCATGCACAGAATGCAAGCTAATATACTATATGCATGGCTTGGTACAAAGGAATAGCTCAAGGTAGTTTTGCAGTAAACAGCATTTGACAAGTAATATAAGTAGATTCGAAAGAAGTAGAAGCAAGTATAGCATAGATAACTTTTCAAGGAATTTAATAAACATCTTTCCCATCCTAATCCACATTTCCATCAATCCAGCCCAACCTTTCAAACAAAAGTTATTTTTGAGAAAATCTAACCCTTGACTGTAATTCCCGAGCGATGTCCAATACCGCGGACACGGCTATTCGAATAGATTCTATACTCTGCAGAGGTTATGCACTTTACCCACAAGATACAGTCAAACACCACAAAGGCGAGTTCAGTAACAAAGTCTTTGGAAACCTCTAACAATACAAGTGGTCCTCCCCGGTTATTGCGCACTAACCCTTCCCTTAGCTAAGGCGAAGTCTAGGCCAATCAACCGTTAGATGGGTACCTGGCCTCAACCCCGGTACGCTCCCCCGTACAACTTACACAAAGGGTGTAGTTGACCTCCTGAGGTCCCACAGTGCGTTATTAGCAACTTAGTCAACTAGGTCCGTCCCATTACGGACATGTGGTTGCACGTTAGACCAGTTCAAAGGCTTGCAAGGTGAAGTCCTTAGGGTGACCAGGGCAAGACTACCCAAGAACCAAATCAACACTCCCAATGCCACAATCGGCCCACTGATTACTCTTGCCACATGCCCTGGCCGAAAATCGTTTATCAAACCCCGCTTGATTACCATGCACCACGTGCCATCAACATCACATGATACCTTTCCAAAACAGGTTCAATATATCATTAAGTCAATATTAACATTTGATTGTCCAAAATCATGTCATAAGCACGTAAGGTGTCTAAGCAGTATACTACAACGGTCTAAACCCATGTTGGCGATTTAATAATGTCCAACTAGTAATCCACAACTAGGGTGACAAGGGTCATGGCACATACTTAAGTAATCAAGGTGTCATACAGCAAATTGGTATTTATCTAACCCCCATGTTTAAATAAAGTATTTTTCTAATTGAACTAGCATGCAATAGTTTAAATCAAAATAGATTTCGAAATAGGATCAACATGGTCAAAGCACAACTTGCCTTCAAAAAGTACTTGTTCTTGGTCTTGAGTTGGATCCTGAGTCAATACTTCTCCTTCGAATCCTTCCGGCACTTCAACGTCTAATCGTAAAGCGTGCAAATAGCAAATACACAAATAAACAATAGGCAAAAAGAGTCCAAACATCCAAATAAAATCCATAAACAGAGAGAACATAATTTTATAAATTTTTAGAAACTGGAATCGTCAAATTTGGAGTTAAAATGCAAAAGTTATGATTATTTAAAGTTCAAATAATCAATTAAATAATTTTACAGAGAAAAACTTTAGTCCAAATATTAAATAAAATTCATATTTAGTTAGATCTCAATTTTATACAAATTTAGAAATTTGAATCACTCAAATCGGAGTTGAAACGCAAAAGTTATAAGCGTTTGAAGTTTGAAACAAAATCTGAAATCATTATTTCGAATTAATAAATCATTTTCTTTTTCGAAAATTAATTATTGCGTCAGCATGGACACGTGGCAGCACTGGATTGGTCTGGCGTCGACGCCAGGTCCATGGACTCGGTCCCACGCTCGGCTCGGGTCTACTGTGGACCGGTCCCACGGCTCACGTGAGACCCGACATGTGGGACCACTCGGGTGGCGTCATCGGCGGCGTCGGCGAGGCTCGGCCACGGTGGCGGCAGTGGGGCCATCCGATGGCGTCATGGGTGACGTCACGGTGCGATCGGCCCGACACGCGGGCGGCGTGTCGGTGACGAGCGCTGCCCGCGTGGCGCGGCGGTTCGGCTCCCTGGACACGTGTACGATCTAAGCCGTTGGTTTGAAAACCGACGGCTAGGATTGATTTGGCCTCATGTGCTTAGGCGCGCGGGTTGATCTGGGCCGTTGGATCTTGATCTGCGGTCGAGATCCAATCTAGCCTAGTGCAGTTCTGCCACGTGGCACGACGACCTAAGCCGTTGGATCTAGATCCAACGGTTGAGATTAGATCTAGGATTTTCAACGGGAACTCACCGAGGGTGACGTGGCGCGATCCGGGCCTTTGGATCTTGATCGGACGGTTAGTGGAGCTCTGGTCGGCGATGGCTTCACGGCGGAGTTGTGGCTGCCGGCCGAGGACGGCGACCACACGAACGGCGTTTGGGGCGTGCTCGGCGAGGTGAAAGGTCTCTTCGGTGCGCTGGCCGGGTTCGGATCCGGGTCAATGGCGGCGGGGGCGGACGGCGGCGAATCAAGCGAGAACCGCGGCGGAGGGTGCTATGACTCGGCGAGCGATTCCGGCGGATCTACGTGGCCGAGGCTCGGTGAGATAGGCGATGGCTGCGCAAGGTCCAGCGATCCTCGGTGTGATCCGGGCATTAAATAGCCTCGGCTTCCGCGGGACACGGAAACCTAGTTCTCCACGGCGGGCGCGGCGGCGTGAGTCCGGCCGGACTTCGGGCGGAGACGACGACGGTCGACCGTCCACGTGGCGCGATCAACGGCCACGATCGCACGGGCGCAACCGGGTCCGGTCCGGTCTCGGCTCGAACCGATGCGATCCAATCCGGACCGTTGGATCTCGATCCAACGGTCGGGATCAACTAGGGTTAGGGTTGGGTTCGACCGACTCGGCTGGCTCGGGTCGGACTCGAGTCTGACTCGGGTGCGGCTCGGTCGGATGAACAGTGCAAACCCACTCGCATTTTCCAGCGATTTAATATTTAAAATAATTCCCAGTAATTCATTTAATTCATTAAAAATAGCAAAATACTCAGAAAAATTCCAGAAAAATTCTGGAAAATATTTTGGAACATTTTGGACTCAAATAAAATATTTCCAACAAAATTTTATTTGCAAAATTAAATTCTTTAATTATTTCAAAATGGAATAAATTCAAATAAATTACAAATAAATCCAAATAAATTCCAGAAAATTCCAAAAATTCACCAAAGTGCCAAATCACACATGAATTTAAGAAAAGCAAAATTTTGGGGTGTTACAAACCTCCCCCCTTAATAGAATCTCATTCCCGAGATTCAGGGCTTACTAAAGAATAGGTTTGGAAACTCTTTCCTCAAATCCTCTTCGCGCTCCCAAGTCGCTTCGCTTTCTTCATGGTTGCTCCATCGAACTCTACGTAAAACAGTTGACTTGTTTCTAGTTTCTCGATCCATTGTGTCTAGAATCCTCACGGGATGCTCCTTATAAGTCAAATCCTCTTGCAACTCAATTGACTCTAGCGGTGTCTGCTCGAGAACTCGGAGACACTTCTTCAACTCGGGACACATGGAATACGTCATGCACTCCTCGCTAACGATGCGGCAACTCCGGTGATAAGCAACTTCGCCTCTGCGGCTCAAAATCTTAAATGGTCCAACATAACGGGTGCGAGTTTCCCTTTGGCATGGAACCTCTTAACTCCCCCGAGGCGTAACTCGAGGTATACAAAGTCTTACGGTTCAAAACTCAAATCCTGCGACGATTGTCAAGATAACTCTTTTGTCGTGATTGGGCTATCTTCAACCTTTCCCTAATCATGGCGACCGCTCTTGACCTCTTGAAGAATATCAGGCCCAAAGACACGGCGCTCGCCGGTCTCATTCCAATTCAATGGCGTCCGACATGGTCGACCATACAAAGGCCTCAAAAGGTGACATCTCAGAACTAGCCTCGATAACTATTGTTGTAATCGAACTCGGCATACGGCAAACTCTTATCCCAAGAGGTAGCATAAGCTAATGCACAAGCTCTCAACATATCCTCCGAATCTGGTTGACTCTTTCGGTCTGTCCATCCGTCTGTGGATGATAAGTCATCTTGAAGTTCAAACGGGTTCCCATGGCTTCATGCAACTTATTCCGTAACCTTGAGGTAAATTGGGTACCTTTGTCCGATACAATCCTCTTTGGCACTCCGTGCAAGCAGACAATCGATCATGTACAATTCCGCTAATTTATCTCCCGAGTAAGTGGTCTTCACGGGGATAAAATGGGCTACTTTAGTCAAGCGATCCACTATAACCCATATGGAGTCATAACCTCCTTGAGTCTTAGGCAAACCGGTAATGAAATCCATTCCGATTTCCTCCCACTTCCACTCAGGTATTTTCAGGTTGTAGCAATCCTCGCTGGTCTCTCGATGCATTGCCTTGACTCTCGGCATACGTCGCACAATGCAACATGCTCGGCAACTTCACGTTTCATACTCGGCCACGAGAATCTCTCCTTCAGATCTGATACATCTTGGCGCTTCGGGATGAATTGAGTACTTGAGTCATGGGCTTCTTCGAATCGCTTGCTTTAACTCCTTCTTGTTAGGCACACAAATGCGATCCTTCATCCACAACGTGCCTTGCTCATCCAACTTGAAGTCCTGCCTTGCCTTCCTCCTTGATGAACTTAATCCTGCGGATCTTGTCATCATCCTACATCCTTCTCGGATCTGATCCTCTAGGGTAGGCTTTACTTCCAATGTGGCCAAGAATCCGCTAGGTACCACCTCAATCTTCATTTTCTGGAAATCCTCACATAACTCATCCTGACTTGTGGCTAGCAACGTACTCACGGTATGGCTTTTCCGACTCAGAGCATCGGCTACTACGTTGGCCTTCCCGGGATGGTAATGGATTCCAACATTATAGTCCTTGATCAATTCTAACCATCTCCTCTGCCTCATATTCAGATCCGACTGGGTGAATATGTACTTAAGGCTCTTATGATCCGTATACACTTCACATCTGTTCCCGATCAGATAGTGACGCCATATCTTCAAGGCATGCACTACGGCAGCTAACTCTAGGTCATGTGTTGGATAATTTTCCTCATGCGGCCTCAACTGCCTTGATGCATAAGCGACGACCTTTCCATTCTGCATCAGCACACATCCAAGTCCTTGGCGCGATGCGTCACAATAAATATCGAAGCTTTGAGCAACATCCGGTAGAACTAACACCGGTGCTGATGTCAATCGCTTCTTCAGCTCCTGAAATCCTTTCTCACATTCTCAAGGCCCATGCAAACTTCTTTTCCTTCTTCAGCAATTGCGTAAGAGGTTTCGCAATTGTCGAGAAGCCTTCGATGAAACGGCGGTAGTATCCCGCCATTCCAAGGAAACTCCGAATCTGGGTCACAGTCTTTGGCTGCTCCCAATGTAACACAGCTTCTACTTTGCTTGGATCTACGGCGACTCCTTCTGCGGTCATTACATGTCCAAGAAACTCCACCTTGTCCCTCCAAAAATCACACTTACTGAACTTGGCGAAAAGTTGTTGTTCCCTCAGCTTTTCCAAAACTAGCCTTAAGTGTCCGGCATGTTCATCCTCCATTTTGGAGTAGATTAGAATATCATCTATGAACACGACGACAAACTTGTCCAAATATTCCATGAACACCTTATTCATCATATTCATGAAATAAGCTGGCGCATTAAATCAGTCAAAGGACATAATCAGAACTCGTAATGTCCATATCTTGACGAGAATGCAGTCTTGAATATCTTACGATCGGATCTTCAATCGATGGTATGCCGATCTCGAGATCAATCTTGGAGAAAACTCCGGCTCCTCTCAGCTGATCAAACAAATCATCAATCCTGGGTAGCGGATACTTATTCTTCACGGTGACTTCATTGAGTGCACGGTAGTCGATGCACATCCTGAAACTTCCGTCCTTCTTCTTGACAAACAAAACTGGTGCTCCCCACGGCGATTCGGCTACTGATAAATCCTTTCTCCATTAACTCTTCTAGCTGTTTCTTCATCTCTACCAACTCCTCGGTGGACATCCGATAGGGTCTCTTTGCTATCGGTCTTTGTGCAGTACAAGCTCTATCACAAACTCTATGTCCTCGTGCGCGGCATACTGTAGATCTTCGGGAAAAACATCTCGGGTACTCATTCACTCTTGAGACATCATCTATGCCGATTGCCTTGGTATCGTTAACCATCAACTGTCCATCTCTAGCTGCGGTGGCTTGAAATTCCACTTTCTTTCCACACGGGCTCTCAATCGAGATAGTCCTTCGTCCACAATCCAATACGGCCTTGTGCTTGGATAACCAATCCATTCCCAATATGACGTCTAAGATGCAGGTCTCCAAAATTATAAGGTTTGCTAGGAACTCTATTCCACCTATTAGTATTCTCACCGGAACATCCTACTTTCGTTCGGAGTTCGGAACCAGGGTTTGAACTAAAAGCATGCACTTAAGTCTTGCAATCCTCAAATCATTTCTAGTAGCAAAGCCTTGCGAAACAAACGAATGCGAAGCTCGAGTCAAACAAAAGCAGGTGTATCGAGTTAACAAGTAACTTACCCAAGATCACGACGTCAGTAGCATTCGCAGTGCATCTGCGGTGACATGGTTGACTCGGCCTCTCACCACTGCAGGGTGTGGCTCTGTCTTTGGCGTCCTAGCTGGGGTGGTTCCTAGATTGAAGCGGCGGGGTCACTCTCGCTGTCTTCTTTGGACAGCTGTTGGCAAAGTGTCTGGCTCGTTGCGATTGTAGCGGCGTCTCAGTTCCTTCTTGTTGCACGAGTAGCGTTTCTAGCGAAGCTGGGGTGCAGTAGTTACGATTGACAGGTCTTGGTGCCGGGATGGTGTCCTTGTTGCATTCGTGGTTGGAATCAAGAATTGATTTGGTGCAACTCTCAGCGGCTATGCGTTCCTGGCGTGATCCTTCTTTGTTGCATCCTGCGCTTCTGTTCTCATCCAGTTCCTTGCGCTTTGTCCTCAAGAATAAGCGCCTTATTCACCAACTCTTGGAAATCTGGGAAGGTGTGGGTGATCAATCCTACTTGCAATCTGAGTTAAGTCCCTTCATAAAACGAGACTGCCTGGATTTATCTCGCCGCTACATCCTCGGTGCGTAGCGTGCTAGCTGTGTGAACTTGTTCGGGTAGTCGACCACCGGCTGATTACCTTGCTTGATGCTCTGAACTCCTCCTTCTTAAGGTCCATGATTCCTTCAGGCACGTGATCTTGTCGAATGCGGTGTGAACTCTTCCCAAGTGATATCTTGAGGGTTCTCTTGCGTGGCACGAAGTTCTCCCACCATTCGTAATTGTTCCTTCGGTGATGAGAAGCGTAGAGTACCTTCTCATTTCCTATGCATTGAGCTATGTGTAGCTTCCTCTCGATTGATCTTAACCAATCATCGGCCTCCAATGGATTGGCATTCCCAGAGAAAGTGGGTGGGTGAGTTCTCATGAACTCTGACAGTCTTGTATTACGGCGTGGTCCCGATTAACTTGATTAGCAAAGTGGCCTGAGCGGTGAAGTGTTGCATTTGTTGCATCATAGCATGCATCAATCGAGTGCAGGCAGCGAGAAAAGCTCGAAATTCTGCACATCCGGTGGCGGTCTTTGGTGCTCCCTCATTGGGGTTTTCTGCTGGGCGAGAACCGCTTCCATTGCCTCCAAAGTTTCCACGGGTGTTCACCATCTGTCGATTTGCTCTAGGTTTAGAGATGAGAGGGAAACAAGAATAGACAAGTAATATGGAACTTATGCGGGGTGACAGGTGTAACTTTAAGGTCCAACTTTATTATTGATATTAATAACTTGGTATGGTTGCTTACAATGCCTAAGGGCCTTGCAACACATACTGCACACTCAGCAAACAATGAAAATCCAAATCGAACTAACTCTGGAGTCTAACGCCTAAAGGGTGACTCTTTATTCTATGACGCGACTCGGCGAAGGAGTCTCACTATAGAACCTATGCTCACTCATCGAGAAAACCTCCACGGCCTGGGTACGGGTGCTGCGGCATAGGCGCGAAACGATTGCCATGTCCAAAGAATCGTGTCCTCTGTGGTAGTCGAAGAAGCAGTGTCCTCATCGAGATCTGACTCCTCCGGATCTGGCTCGTGTAGCTCGAGTACTGGCTCTGGGTCTGGTCCGTACAAAGTCATCTCCAACTCGTCAATCCTTCGCAGAAGGTGTGCCACATACTCTTGAGCTTCCCGCCATCTGTTCTTCTCTGTCGTGATCTCCTTGCGGGCCTTCTGTAGCTCCTTGCTTGTATTATCTAGTACATCCTCCTGGGCGACAACAAATCGTGCCAAGCGTATGGCAGTGGCATCCTCATCCTGAATCGCCTTTGGGTCAAGAAGGTTATCATTGTGCGGATGATAACGGAACACCGTGCTCTCCAACTCTGGCGTAGATACGGGTAACGTGCCGCATTGCTCGTCGTGATACCTCTTGGATACCCATCTGCATTGTAGATCTCCTGGCAGTGCAGTGTATCGGGCGATTGCCTGGGCCCTTTTTCCTAGCAGGTACCTCGATCTTCACGTCACAAGCCTTGATCAATCCCGCTTGTCTGATCACTTCCACTTGGTATTGCGGCTTCTCAAAATCTCCGAGAGTTTGTAGCATATGCCAAAGTTCATGGCGTGACCAACTCCCAGATCAACGTAGTTGAACTCTTCCTCCATCTGTCACAAGAGTGCTTTACGTAAGAACTCGGAATCTTTAAATCGTGACAAGGTAAGGAAAATTCAGCAAGAGACAAGAAAAGAAAGAATGGGATAAGTCGAGATGTCATTTCTTATCTTGACAACTTTTTAGCTTTAGAAAATAGGTTTTATCCTCACTACGACCATTCTATCTTAGGGTTGAGCCTCACGGTCAGATGGCTCTGATACCACCTATGTCGGGACCCCGAATTTGCAAATCCGGACCCTCTGTGTATTCAGCACTAGTCCAGGAACACGCTAGTGCACACAGTCTTAACATCGGTAAATATCATAATCATACCACTCGATACTAAATAAGTACTTTATTTAAATAGTCAAACTGGTTACTCGACCTTATGGTCAAGTTACAAATATATGCCTCGCAAGGCGAAACTTATTCAGAGAAAAATAATAGCAATGAAAATCAAATAACCGTGGCGCCATCCAGTATACCACAGTGGCCAGTGGGCTCGCTTCCTAAGTAGACGGATCCTCTTGGAGTTCCTCCTCCAAAGTGGTGTAGTCTCCTCTTCAGCCCAGTGTTGTATTGAGGCAAGGGTGAGTACTTGGTACTCGGCAAGTCATGCACAGAATGCAAGCTAATATACTATATGCATGGCTTGGTACAAAGGAATAGCTCAAGGTATATTTATAAAGAAACAAAGATTTGACAAGTAATATAAGTAGATTCGAAAGCGATAGAAGCAAGTATAGCATAGATAACTTTTCAAGGAATTTAATAAACATCTTTCCCATCCTAATCCACATTTCCATCAACTTCATTATTAATCCAAATTAACCTTTCAAACCAAAGTTATTTTTGAGAAAATCTAACCCTTGACTGTAATTCGGCGATGTCCAATACCGCGGACACGGCTATTCGAATAGATTCTATACTCTGCAGAGGTTATGCACTTTACCCACAAGATACAGTCAAACACCACAAAGGCGAGTTCAGTAACAAAGTCTTTGAAACCTCTAACAATACAAGTGGTCCTCCCGGTTATTGCACTAACCCTTCCCTTAGCTAAGGCGAAGTCTAGGCCAATCAACCGTTAGATGGGTACCTGGCCTCGGCCCGATGCGCTCCCCGCACAACTTACACAAAGGGTGTAGTTGACCTCCTCGAGGTCCCACAGTGCGTTATTAGCAACTTAGTCAACTAGGTCCATCCCATTCTGAGACATGTGGTTGCACGTTAGACCCAGTTCAAAGGCTTGCAAGGTGAAGTCCTTAGGGTGACCAGGGCAAGACTACCCGAAGAACCAAATCAACACTCCCAATGCCACAATCGGCCCTTTGATTACTCTTGCCACATGCCCTGGCCGAAATCGCTTTATCAAACCCCAGTTGATTACCATGCACCACGTGCCATCAACATCACATGATACCTTTCCAAAACAGGTTCAATATATCATTAAGTCAATATTAACATTTGATTGTCCAAAATCATGTCATAAGCACGTAGCAGGTCTAAGCAGTGTACTACAACGGTCTAAACCCATGTTGGCGATTTAATAATGTCCAACTAGTAATCCACAACTAGGGTGACAAGGGTCATGTCACATACTTAAGTAATCAAGGTGTCATACAGCAAATTGGTATTTATCTAACCCCCATGTTTAAATAAAGTATTTTTCTAATTGAACTAGCATGCAATAGTTTAAATCAAAATAGATTTCGAAATAGGATCAACATGGTCAAAGCACAACTTGCCTTCAAAAAGTACTTGTTCTTGGTCTTGAGTTGGATCCTGAGTCAATACTTCTCCTTCGAATCCTTCCGGCACTTCAACGTCTACTCGTAAAGCGTGCAAATAGCAAATACACGAATAAACAATAGGCAAAAATTGTCCAAACATCCAAATAAAATCCATAAACAGAGAGAACATAATTTTATAAATTTTTAGAAACTGGAATCGTCAAATTTGGAGTTAAAATGCAAAAGTTATGATTATTTAAAGTTCAAATAATCAATTAAATAATTTTACAGATAAAAACTTTAGTCCAAAAATTAAATAAAATTCATATTTAGTTAGATCTCAATTTTATACAAATTTAGAAATTTGAATCACTCAAATCGGAGTTGAAACGCAAAAGTTATAAGCGTTTGAAGTTTGAAACAAAATCTGAAATCATTATTTCGAATTAATAAATCATTTTCTTTTTCGGAAATTAATTATTGCGTCAGCATGGACACGTGGCAGCACTGGATTGGTCTGCGGCGTCGGTACCGTCCATGGACTCGGTCCACGCTTCGGCTCCGGGTCTACCGTGGACCCGGTCCACGGCCACGTGAGGCCCGACATGTGGGACCACTCGGGTAGCGTCATCGGCGTCGTGAGGCTCGGCCCGCAGTCTGGCGGCAGTGGGGCCATCCGATGACGTCATGGGTGGCGTCACGGTGCGATCGGCCGACACGCGGGCGGCGTGTCGATGACCTGCACGCCGCGCGTGGCGCGGCGGTTCGGCTCCCTGGACACGTGGCACGATCTAAGCCATTGGTTTGAAAACCGACGGCTAGGATTGGATTTGGCCTCATGTGCTTAGGCGCACGGGTTGATCTGGGCCGTTGGATCTTGATCTAACGGTCGAGATCAATCTAGCCTGGTGCGATTCCTGCCACGTGGCACGACCTAAGCCGTTGGATCTAGATCCAGCGGTTGAGATTAGATCTAGGATTTTCAACGGGGAACTCACCGATGGTGACGTGGCGCGATCTGGGCCTTTGGATCTTGATCGGATGGTTGGTGGAGCTCGGGGTCGGCGATGGCTTCACAGCGGAGTTGCGGCTGCCGGCGCTGAGGACGGCGACCACACGAGCAGCGTTTGGGGCGTGCTCGGCGAGGTGAAAGGTCTCTTCGGTGCGCCTGGCCGGGTTCGGATCTGGGGTCAATGGCGGCGGGGGCGGCGGCGGCGGGAATCAAGCGTAACCGCGGCGGAGGGTGCTATGACTCGGCGAGCGATTCCGGCGGATCTACTGGCGGCCGAGGCTCGGTGAGATAGAGCGATGGCTGCGCAAGGTCCAGCGATCCTCGGGGTGTGATCCGGGCATTAAATAGCCTCGGCTTCCGCGGGACACGAAACCTAGTTCTCCACGGCGGCGGCGGCGGCGCGAGTCCGGCTTCGGACTCGGCGGAGACGGCGACGATCGGCCGATCCCACGTGGCGCGATCAACGGCCCACGATCGCGACGGCGCAAGCGGTCGGTCCGGTCTCGGCTCGAACCGATGCGATCTAATCCGGACCGTTGGATCTCGATCCAACGGTCGGGATCAACTAGGGTTAGGGTTGGGTTCGACCGACTCGGCTGGCTCGGGTCGGCCTCGAGTCTGACTTCAGTGCGGCTTCGATCGGATGAACGATGCAAACCCACTCGCATTTTCCAGCGATTTAATATTTAAAATAATTCCCAGTAATTCATTTAATTCATTAAAAATAGCAAAATACTCAGAAAAATTCCAGAAAAATTCTGGAAAATATTTTGGAACATTTTGGACTCAAATAAAATATTTCCAATAAAATTTTATTTGCAAAATTAAATTCTTTAATTATTTCAAAATGGAATAAATTCAAATAAATTCCAAATAAATCCAAATAAATTCCAGAAAATTCCAAAAATTCACCAAAGTGCCAAATCACACATGAATTTAAGAAAAGCAAAATTTTGGGGTGTTACAGTGATGCACTTCAGAAGAATTCCGTTTCTGCCCCGGCGGTAGAGGTCCCCGCCCACCAGGGTATAGCACTTGGCCTTTCGTGCTATCTTGTCTACTGACGCATCATCGTCGGGGCATACTTGATCCCGCAGGAAGGTGTCGGGACTCGAATCTGCAAATCCGGACCCTCTGTGTATTTTGTACTAGTCCAGGATCGTGCTAGTACACACAGTCAAACAAGGTTAAATATCACATCCATACACAGCGGAAATATAAATAAAGTACTTCAAAACTTTAATATAAATTGTTGCAAGACCTTAAGGTCACCTTACAATGTTCAGCCACATAGGGCTTACAATAACAAAAGTAAATAATCAGCAGCGGAACGAAGAACGTCAGTGACTCCCATCAATATGCCACAGGCAACTGACAAGGTTCAACTCCTAGATAACTGCCTCCTCGTGGAACTTCACCTCCTTCGAAGTTGTAGTCTTCTCCTCAACTGATGATTGTGTTGAAAGCAAGGGTGAGTATACAACATACTCAGCAAGTCATGCACAGAAATGCAGTTCTAATACTATATGCATGGCTTATTCCAAAGGAATGGCTTAGGGGGTTAGTTTGCATCAAGCAGCATTTTGTTTCTATCAAATAATCTTAATAGATTCAAAAGCAGTAAAACCATACTATCTAATAAGTTATCAATCTCTTTTCAAACAGTTTGGCACAAAGCCCTAAATCACTTTAGCAATTATCTCTAGCATACGCCACCCATTCCCACATTTTGATTTTATAAAATCTAAGCCTTAAATGTAATCCCCGAGCATTGTCCAGTACCGTGGACTCGGCTATTCGAAAAGTTTTGACACACTCTGCAGATGTTGTACACCTTACCCACATGATACAATCGCACACCACAAAGATGATTGACCGTAACGAAGTTTTTCAGAAACTTCCATCTACACCTATGACCCTCGCCGGTATTGCCTTCACTATCACTTCCCCCACGAAGGATCGAAGTGTACGACCGACAATCATTGTTGGATAGGGTACCTAGCCGTAGCACCCAGACGCCCCCACACAGCTACTCCCGACGTAATCACACCCTGAGGTATCAAAGGTAAGACTTCAGAATCCTACTAAACTAAGACCGTCCCACTCCAGCCATGTGGTTGTACGAAAGGCCCAGTTCAAAGGCTTGCAAGGTGAAGTCCTTAACTGTCCAGGGCAAGACATCCTTCTCACAAACCCTGACCCAAATCCTCTCACATCACTCATCCCAATGCCGCAAAGGCTATTATCTCAAAAACTGTTGCCATGAAGGCCCACCTGGCATAAAGCCTCATACCACTAGCCCCAGACTAAATCTTTCCCCACCCCTGTTTCATTATTGTGCAACACATGCCAACAATAATATCAGTTACCGTGTAGAACCACAAAGGTACCTACACTTCACGTCATCACGTGGCAAGATTACACCATTGATTCAAACTTCATTCCATATATCATTAGTCAATATTATTTTTCCATTTGAAACACATTTCACGCAAGCATAGCTAAGCAACTATTCATGGTCTAGCCTCCCGTGTTGGCACACTAATAACATCCAACTAAATAAACCAACTTAAGGGGCCAATGGAATACATGGCATACAAATATTAATCACCAAGGGTGGAATTAACAATTAGGTTGATTAACTACTTCACCCAAATTAAATTAATTCATTTTAACAACATAGCATGCATAGGTCAAATCAAAATATATTTTGAAAATTAGGATCAATATGGTCAAAGCACAACTTGCCTTCGTAAAGCAGTGAGTCTTGGTCTGGAGCTTGATCCTCGAAATCCGCGTCCTCACACAGCTCGACGTCTACGCGTAACAGATAAAAAACCAGATAAACACACAAAACAACGTACAAACACACATTCAGAGAAATGCCGCAAATAAAACTAATTCATAATTTCACGAAAACTTCCAGATAATTAGTCTAGCATTTTCTAAGATTTATAAAATTTATTTTGGAATTTTTGAACGTATAGTTTAAGAGCTACAAAATTCGTAAGTTTGGACATTCCGCGAATAAGTTAATAGTATAAATTCTTTTATAAAATTTCATAAAAATTACTGTAGAAACATATTAATTTTTACTAATTAACAAAATTTGTTGCAAGTGATTTGGACATAAAATGAATTTGTAGCGAAAAAGACAAAATCCGCAATTTGAAAAAATGAAATTACGTAAAACCTTTTGGATGACACTATTCACTGCGTATATGTGTATGCTCCTTGAATGCATATGTGTTCAGTTTGGGCATTTGCTACGTGAGAAAAAAAAACAGAGATCGCCCAGATGACAAGAGCGGGACAGCGAGCGCAGTTGGTCGGAGGCAGCGACGGCGGCGGCGGCGGCGAACGGAGTCAGCCGGAATCAGTCGGCGGTGACGGGAACTACGGTGCGCAAGCGACTACGGCAACGATGGGCTTGTGCATGTGGACTCGAGAGGAGTTGCGATCGGCGGTGCCAAACATGGCACTGTTCATGCCATCAAGGTGTATTCAATAGCCGCTGATGCCAATTACAGTAGGGTACCGAGATTACAGTATATATGTATGCATACATATGGAAAATTGTACTAGCGAATCGACCGAATATAACCGCGGGTATACATATATATATATACACGTACGACTATGCTAACAAATCTATGTGCAACGCATACATCTGTTACACATATGTATTTACTAGTTACATGCCCGTGCATTGCTACGAAAAACAAAATTGATAACGAAAAATAAAGATTAAAAAATAAAAAAATTATTTCACAAGATCAAACATCTATCTTTAACGCTGCTTCTTAAGTAAAGCTGGCTAATTAAAGCAACGCTTCGTTTTTTGCGTAGGGCAATTAAGCAGGGCAATTAAGTAGGGCAATTAAGCAAGGCAATTAATGACATGGGTAGAACTCACCACTGCCACCAACTGTTGCTTTATAATAGTAGAGATACACGCCCAAATACATAGACGGGATAAACCGATCGATAAAGGTAGCGCGCACACGAAGGAAAAGAAAAACAGGTATACCGTCCGGCGCAGGGGATGCGAGATCGGAGAGTGCGTCGACGGCGAGGTAAACGGTGGCGGCGACAATAGCGGTAGCGACGTCGAAGGCGGTGACAACGCGCGTGTGCATGCATCCGAATATATATATATCTACTAGCATATATATGAAGGCACACATACGTCTAATATATACAAGACTACAAACACGAAAACAAGACTACACGTCCAACCTATACATGCAGATGTTCACGAATCGGCCTAATATACGTAAAATTGACACATAAGTACGTACTAATAGGTATATACATGCATGAATACACGTGACGAGGTTAACAGATCGAGATAGATAGAGCGCGTGCAAGAGAGATGAGGGAGTACCGGTTGGCGACGGCAGTAGCGCAGATCGTCGGCGCGAGAAAAGGCATGACCTGAGGTCGGCGTCGACAGCGGTCGGTCGGGCACTGACCGGAGCGCTCGTCACCGGAGACAAAGGAATAGCAAACCAAAAAGGAACTCACTAGATACTAGAAGTGGCTGAACCAAATGGGCATGGAAAGGTTTCACGTAGTCCTAGAAGTGAAAAGTTTGAAGTTGTCGGGAGCCGAACCAGCAAATTCGGACCCTCTGTGTATTCTGTACTAGTCCAGGATCATGCTAGTACACACAGTCAAACAGGGTTAAATATCACATACATACACAGCGGAAATAATAAGAAAGTGCTTCAAAACATTAATATAAATTGGTTACAAGACCTTAAGGTCACCTTACAAATAGTCTGCCACGCAGGGCTTACAGTAACGAAAGTAAGTAATCAGCAGCGGAACGAAGAACGTCGGTGACTCCCATCAATATGCCACAGGCAACTGACAAGGTTCAACTCCTAGATAATCGCCTCCTCAAGGAACTGCTCCTCCTTCGAAGTGGTAGTCTTTTCCCCCAGCTAATGAATTTGTTGAAAGCAAGGGTGAGTATACAACATACTCAGCAAGTCATGCACAGATGTGCAAACCTATTACTATATGCATGGTTTATTCCAAAGGAAGGCTTATTTGGCTATTTTGCATTAAACTGTATTTTGCTTTGATTAAATAATATTAATAGATTCGAAAGTGGTAAACCATACTATAAAATAGGTTGTTAAACCCTTTTCAACATTTTGGCACAAACCCCTAAATCAGTTCATTGCTCAGGCCCTCCAATCCCACATTTTATTTTATAAAGTCTACCCCTTGACTGTAATCCCCGAGTTTTGTCCAGTACCGTGGACTTGGCTATTCGAATAGTTTTGACACACTCTGCAGAGGTTGTACACTTTACCCACATGATACAGTCGTACACCACAAAGGCGATTGACCGTAACGAAGTTTTTTCAGAATCTTCCAGCTACACCTATGATCGTCTCCGGTATAGCCTTCACTACTACTTCCCCCACGAAGGATCGAAGTGTAGGACCGACGAATACCGTTGGATAGGGAACCAAGCCGTAGCACAGGTACGCTCCCCCACACAGTTACCCCGACATAACTGCCACCCTGAGGTATCAAAGTAAGACTTCATAATCTTACTAAACCAAGACCGTCCCACTCCAGCCATGTGGTTGTACGAAAGGCCCAGTTCAAAGGTTTGCAAGGTTAAGTCCTTAACTGTCCAGGGCAGGACATCCTTCTCACAAACCCTAACCCAAATCTTCTCACATCACTCATCCCATTGCCGCAAAGGCTGTTATCTTAAAATCTGTGCCATAAAGGCCCACCTGGCATAAAGCCTCATACCACTTGCCCCAGACTAAATCTTTTCCCACCCCTGTTCCATTATTGTGCAACACATGCCAACAATAATATCAGTTACCATGTAGAACCGCAAAGGTACCTACACTTCACGTCATCACGTGGCAAGATTACACTCATTCCAAAATTCATTCCATATAACATTAGTCAATCTTATTTGCCATTTCAAATATATTCCACGTAAGCATGGCTAAGCAACTATTCACGGTCTAGCCTACCATGTTGGCATAGTACTAGCATCCAACTAAAGAAACCAACTTAAGGTGACAATGGAATACATGGCATACAAATATTAATATCAAGGGTGGAATTAACAATTAGGTAGATTAACTACTTTTCCCAAATTAAATTAATTCATTTTAACAACATAGCATGCATAAATTAAATCAAAATATATTTCAAAAATTAGGAGCAACATGGTCAAAGCACAACTTGCCTTTGTAAAGCAGCGAGCCTTGGTCTAGGTCTTGGTCTGGAGCTTCATCCTCGAAATTCGTGTCCTCACACAGCCCGACGTCTACGCGTAGCAAACAACCAATTAAACACACATCCAAAGAAATACCTCAAATCAAACTAGTTCGTAATTTCATGAAAATTTCTAGATAATTAGTCTAGCATTTTCTAAGATTTATAAAATTTATTTTGAAATTTTTGGACGTATAGTTTAAGAGATACAAAATTCACAAATTTGGACTTTCCGCAAATAATTTAACAGTATAAGTTTAATTATAAAATTTCATAAAAATTACTGTTGAAATGTATTAATTTTTACTAATTAATAAAATTTATTGTAAGCGATTCGGACTTAAAATGAATTTGTAGCGAAAAAGATAAAATTCACAAATCCTGGACATTAACACGTACAAGCCAATTTGGTTTTGCCTGCATGGCACATGAAGGAAAAGAACACAGGTATACCGGCCGGCGCAGGGGATGCGAGATCGGAGAGTGCGTCGACGGCGAGGTAACCGGCGGTGGCGACGTTAAAGGCGGCAGCGACGGTGACAGCATACACGACATCGACAACAGCGACGACGATGACGATGGTGGCGACGTCAGTTAGTCGAACGTCGGAGTGCAGTCAGCGACAGCGGTGCGGGTCGACAAGCGCGGGAAGAGGCGTGGCCAAAGAGTGCACCGGCGGCAGTGGCGATGACTGACAGCGAAGACGACGAGAGGAGCGCGCGGTCGGCCGGACAAGCAGCAGCGGCCAGGCGGCAGTCGGTCGGCCGAGTCGGTCGAACGCGGTGGGTCGGACGCGGTTGGCAGCAACTCGGTGAAGGCGTGCGGCGGCGGCGAAACCAGCGGCAATGAGGAATGAGGATGGTGATAGTATTCCCGGCCAGACAACTATGTGAAAGAGTTGGCGAGACGGGTAGAAGAGGCAAGGAAGAACTCAGGATTTGGATGGTGCAAAAATGACTGGAAACGCATGTAGAAGAAGAGGCGTGGAAATAGCTGGACTGGAACGTCATGCGTGCGCTAGTAATGGGGAGAGCATTCAGGCGTTACCAGTGGGAATGGAGACGGCATGAGAAAAAGGAAACGGCTACGAATTAAGGAAACATCAGGGAATGAATGGCATTGCCAGATGAATGGAAACGGCCGGCTCGACGCAGGACTAATGACGCCCAACACTTCCCTAACTGACATGCATGTTTTTATGGTATGAACACTAGCTTGCTAGAGACGTGGCTTCATGGCAATACTAGCCTCGCTATTATATTCACGTAAGACTATATGCCAGTTACTAGCAAATGGAATGGCTAGCATGCAAAGAAACTAGTAACAACTAGAAAGCAAATGTCCATGCATGGGAAATGCAAAGGTCCTGTATACATTTGTACGCATATACGTTCTCAACACCGGTTTGGAAAAGAAAAGAAAAAAATAGAAAGGTTCTAAAAAAATCCAAAAAATTCCTCTAAAATACTATGAACTATTTGGAACCTAACGAAGTTGGTTTCATGATTTTTCGACGTTTAGATTTTTCGTAAAAAAATCTTTTAGTGAATCAGACACATGTACAGATTTTTATAAAGTCGACAACTTAAGTTATATAATATGTTTTTTGAAAATATTTGAAGAGAACACGCTCGTCTTCCAATTATCTTTATTTTAAGTAAAAATTTTAGATTCTATGCTTATGCAAAAATGCATGATCTTTATATAACGATTAGTTCAATAAACTTGAATCCGAATAAATTCCAAAAAAATTCCAAATACTCCCAGACACACTAAATATATTAGAGGCAAATTTTGGGATGTTACAGAAGTGTTGTGGCAAATGAGACTAGAAATGAAAAGGAATGGTTTGGCGTTGGAGTGCTTCCCGTGGGATTGACTACCACTAGTGCATGCAAATGGGAAACGGCAGCACAACTCCTGCATGCCCACTCGCTTGGAATGAAGATGGGAACGGCTGGAATTAATTGGAGTACTACACGCCTGCGCCCGGAGCTGCACCCCTTCCCCTGCTTGAAGTAACCCACGTAACGCTGCTAGCACTAAAGAATGGAGACGACCTTCAGTGGGAGAAGTTTTCATCCTGTACTAATGCCCTCGGTTACATGAAACGGGCCAAACGGCCAAAGGAAATCACTACGCACATACTTCAAGGCAATAACTAGTTCCATATACACATATACAAGCTAATTAAGAAGGCTTCGTGAATGACAAAACGTGAACACATGGGATATATACACGTATACGTTCCAAAACGTTTTTAGAAAAAAAAAATAACAGAGGGGTTCTAAAAATTTGAAAAATTCCTCTAAAATACTAAAACCATTTGGAACATAACAAAGTTGGTTTCGTGATTTTTCGACGTGTAGATTTTTCGTAAAAATTCTTTTCATGAATCAGACACCTGTACCGATTTTTATAAAATCAACGACTTAACATATTTTGTGAAAATATTTGAAGGGAACACTCTCGTCTTCTAATTATCTTTATTTTAAACAAAATTTTAGATTTTATGCTTATACAAAAATGCATGATCTTTATTTAACACGATTAGTTCAATAAACTTGAATCCCAATTACTCGCGAGGGTTCCAAATAAATTTCAAAAAATTACAAATAATCCCAGAAACACACAAATATATTAAAAGAAATTTTTGGGATGTTACAGAAGGCCAGGAACGGATCCATCCATGTGCCTTCCCGGTCAAGTGTAGCGATCACTCGGTGATCGTCCGGGTACTCCACCTGGCTAGACATTTCCGCCGGTGCTGCTCTCCCTTCCGGAATGAGGGCTGGAGCAGCATCACCATCGTCCCCACCAGAATCGGAGGCTGCGATGGACGGTCGCGGAAGCCTTTCTTCAAAGACTCCGACCGGAACTGGAGACCTTGTTGAGGCGAGCTGTGCAAGCCTGTCTGCCAAGTAGTTGTCGCGCCGAGGGATATGAGTATACCCCAGCCCATCGAAGTGTCGCTTCATTTTTCTGACCTCTGTCAAGTACACCGCCCTGACAGGATCAGAGCAGGAGAACTCCTTTCTTGCTTGGTTGACGACCAACAGGGAGTCGCCCTTGACATGCAGACGCCGAACACCGATGGCAGCGGCGGCGCGGAGCCCTGCCAGCAAGCCTTCGTACTCAGCAACATTGTTGGTGGCCTTGAAGTCCAGGACGACCACGTACTTAAGGAGGTGATTGTGAATCATGTGATGAAAAATTGGCTTGATCATGTGCTGAAAAATTGGTTAGGATTAATCTTGCAAAATTGCTTGTATGACGGACCAAACATCCAAACATCCAAAAACAGAGACTTTGCATTTGCACCGGACCAAACATCCAAAACTAGTGAGTTTTGCATGTATGACGGACCCAATTCTTTGGTCTGTCATAAACGTGATTTTAATGCTTTTACGCTTGTTCAAGAAATCGCGTTTTTCGCATGTATGAAGGACCAAATTTTTTGGTCTGTCATAAACATGTTTTTGAAACATTGTTATTCGCATGTATGAAGGACCAAATTGTTTGGTCTGTCATGAACATGTTTTTGAAACATTGTTTCTCGCATGTATGAAGGACCAAATTTTTTGGTCTGTCTTGAACGGTCTTTTGAGACTTTTGTTTTCCCATGTATGCCGGACCATTTTCTTTGGTCTGTCGTGAATGGATTTTCTAGGGTTTTGATTGTTGGTCCGTCGTGACTGATTTTTTCCAGGGATGAGTTTTGATCTGAGTTGTTGATTATGGAATTTGTGTGGATTTCATAATGAAGGTTTGCTTGGTGCAATGCACTCATGTGAGTGGTTGCATGGACGTATGTTGAGTCAAGTCGTGGACTTGTGCTCGGAATTGTTTTGTTGTTTGTTCATGTGCAGGTGTTGCTCGAGGGCGAACGTGGTCGATGACAGGACCGGAACTAGGTTCGTGGAGGAACTGAGGTTCGGGACTAGGTTCAGGAGGAACTGAGGTCTTGGTGGTCAAAGATGTCATGCAGGACGTTCGGGCTAAGAGAATGGTGCACATGAAGAATGGTTAGTCACGTGAGAATGGCAGGAGGTCATTCGCGTGCAAAGTGTTAGTCACGTGAGTATGGCAGGTGGCCATACGCGTGCAAAGTGTTAGTCACGTGAGTATGGTAGGGTTGCCACACGTGTGCAAGAGTTGTACTCGGCCAGGTTGGGCCAAGTGGAGTTGTGTTTGAATACATACTCCTTCTAGGATTAGGAGTAGGACTCTTTCTAGGATTAGGAATTGTATTCAGGACTCCTTGTGGGTTGCTCCTTTAAATAGGAGCGGTCGTCTCCTGTTGAAGGGCATCGAATTGAGGAGAGCCAGGCGCATAGAGCTTTGGGCTCAAAGTTTAGGGTTTGTACTCTTTTGATGGGAGTACATTAGACAAAAGAAATAAAGATCAATTCTTCTAGTTCCCGCATTGCTTCAACGTTCTCTTTTTGGTTCTTGTTTGCATGCTTGTTCTAGTTCTAGATTGGTTTTTGTTCTTTAAGTTTTATCTTGATTAGATCCATTATCCGGATTTAATGCGCACGCTTTGCATTAAATGCTCTCTGATCTTCTGTACTGGGGTGCAGACTAGGAGGCGACTTTGGGGGCTGAGCGCCAGCGGCGTGGCCTGGACGCCACCTGTCCACTAGCGACCACCCGGCTAAGCGCCAGCGGTGCGGCCTGGACGCCACCTGTCCGCTGGCGACCACTCTGCTAATCGCCAGTGGCGTGGCCTGAACGCCACTGTCCACTGAAGATCACTTTGCTGACCGCCCGGCGACGTGGCCTGATCGCCACCTGCTTGCCGGCGATCACCTACTGATCGCCAGGGGTGTGGTCTAATCGCCACCAGCCCACTGGCAATTACCTGCTGATCGCCCAGGGGCGTGCTTGAAGCCATCTGCCCACTGGGCGATCACTCTTACTGCAGCGAAGTGGGCACCCCGGTGTAAAATACACCGACAGGAGGAGACTCCAATGCTGAATTCGGGTGGGGAGAAGAAAAAGGAGAGGGAGGAAAAAGAAAAGGAAAAGGAGGGGTGGGAAAAAGTTAGGTGGGGAGAAAATTAGAAAATTTTGCTCCCGCAAAGCTAACATCCAACTCTACAGATCCCACAAGGGCCCACCACACTCCCGACAAAACAAATCCGACACTTGAAAAGAATCTACGATGTTACAGTTTCATCATAATCAATGCTGAATCTTTGCGCGAACTCTTGTGCTACAAGTCTCACTTTATATCTCACCACCTAGTTGTTTTTATTTCTCTTCTGAATGAAAATCCATTTGAATCCTACAGAGAACACATTAGAAGGTGTTCAATCAATGGGACCAAATACTTTCCTTTTGTTAAGTGAGTGCAATTCTGCATCCATTGCTTCTTTCTATTTGACTCAATGAGTGCTTCTAGCATTCTGTCATGGACTTTCGTTTTGGATCCAGATCAAGAGTTTTAGAATTTTTTTAGGAAAAATATGTGTCGATAATTATAGTGTTTATTTTATACAACTCCCCTGAATACATGTAATTAGGGATATTTCTTCATAACTTTCTTCTAATTCCTCGTGATTTCACACAACAATGGATATGGGTGTTCCAATCTCCTATCATCAAATTGAGCGCACAAATATGCAATGGGGTTACCATCTTTAGGATGGCTTATGTCGGGACCCCGAATTTGCAAATCCGGACCCTCTGTGTATTCAGCACTAGTCCAGGAACGCGCTAGTGCACACAGTCTTAACATCGGTATATATCACAATCATACCAAACGATACTATCAAAGTACTTTATTTAAATAATCAAAGGGTTACTCGACCTTATGGCCAAGTTACAAATATATGCCTCGCAAGGCGAAACTTATTAAAAGAGAAATAACAAAGAATGAAAATCAAATAAACTTAGTGGCGCCATCCAAGATACCACAGCAACCGACCGGGCTCGCATCCCTAAGTAGACGGGTCCTCTTGGAACTCCTCCTCCGAAACTGGCGTAGTCTCCTCTTCAACTGGTATTGTGTTGAGGCAAGGGTGAGTACTTGGTACTCAGCAAGTCATGCACAGAATGCAAGCTAATATACTATATGCATGGCTTGGTACAAAGGAATAGCTCAAGGTATATTTGCAGTAAACAGCTTTTGACAAGTAATAAAGGTAGATTCGAAAGCAGTAGGAATAAGTAAAGCATAAATAACTTTTCAAGAAGTTTAACAAACATTTTTCCCATCCTAAACCATATTTCCATCATCTTCTTTGTTAAACCAACCCAACTTTTCAAATCCAAGTTATTTTCAGAAAGTCTAACCCTTATTTGTAATTCAGAGCATTGTCGATACCAGTGGACTCGGCTATTTAAATAGATTCTCAACTCTGCAGAGGTTATGCACTTTACCCACAAGATACAGTCAAACACCACAAAGGCGAGTTCCCGTAACAAAGCCTTTCGGAAGCCTCAAACAACACAGGTGGTCCTCTCCGGTTCGTGCTCTACACCATCCCTTCCCTTAGCCAAGGCGAAGTATGGGACCAACACACCGTTAGATGGGTATCGGCCCACGACCACGATACGCTCCCCGCACAATCACACAAGCGGTGTAATCGACACCCTGAGGCTCCACAAGTGAGTCCTTAGCGACTTAGTCAACTAGGGCCGTCCCATTCCGACCATGTGGTTGCAAGTATGACCAGTTCAAAGGCTTGCAAGGTTAAGTCCTTAGAGTGACCAGGGCAAGACTACCCGAAAAACCAAATCAACACTCCCAATGCCACAATGGCCCACCTGATTACTCTTGCCACATGCCCTGGCCGAAATCGCTTATCAAACCCCAGTTGATTACCATGCACCACGTGCCATCAACATCACATGATACTTTTCCAAAACAGGTTCAATATATCATTAAGTCAATATTAGCATTTGATTATCCAAAATCATGTCATGAGCACGTAGCAGGTCTAAGCAACATACTACAACGGTCTAAACCCATGTTGGCAATTTAATAATGTCCAACTAGTAAACCACAACTAGGGTGACAAAGGTCATGGCACATACTTAAGTAATCAAGGTGTCATATATCAAATTGGTATTTATCTAACCCCCAGGTTTAAACAAAGTATCTTTCTAATTAAACTAGCATGCAATAGTTTAAATCAAAATAGATTTGAAATAGGATCAACATGGTCAAAGCACAACTTGCCTTCAAAAAGCACTTGCTCTTGGTCTTGAGTTGGATCCTGAGTCAACACTTCTCCTTGAATCCTTAGGCACTTCAACGTCTACTCGTAAAAGCGTGCAAATAGCAAATACACAAATAAACACTATGCAAAAGATCCCAAAACTCCAAATAAAATCCATAAACAGAGAGAACATAATTTTCTGGATTTTTAGAAAGCTGGAATAAATCAAATTTGGAGTTAAAACGCAAATGTTATGATTATTTAAAGTTTAAATAATCAATTAAATAATTTTTGCAGAGAAAAACTTTAGTCCAAAAATTAAATAAAATTCAGATTTAGGTAGATCTTAATTTTATACAAATTTAGAAATTTGAATCACTCAAATCGGAGTTGAAACGCAAAAGTTATAAGCGTTTGAAGTTTGAATCTAAATTTGAATCAATATTTCGAATTAATAAATCATTTTCTTTTTCGAAAATTAATTATGCGTCGGCATGGACACGTGTCGACCTCGATTGGCTGGTGGCGTCGGCCGGTCCATGGACTCGGTCCACGCTTGGCTCGGGTCCACGGTGGACTCGGTCCCACGGCTCACGATCGGCGGTGGGTCCACTCGGGTAGCGTCATTCTTTGTCGTCGACCTGCTGAGGGGTGGCGACAAGCGGGCCCCCACCGTGACGTCAGCGATGACGTCATGGTGCGGTTTCGCTGTCCTGCTGACGCGCGGGCCCGCCGTGTCAGCGTCTCACGCGCGGGTGCGCTGACCGCGGCGGTCAAGCTTCCCGACGCGTGGCGCAATCTCGGCCATCGATTTGAAATCCGACGGTATGGATTGGGTCTCGGTTTCACGTGTTGGATTAACGCGGCGGATCTGAGCCGTTGGATCTTGATCCAACGGTTGAAATTAACCCTAACCCGTAACGTTACCCACGTTACAAGCAACGTGGCCGATTATGGGCCGTTGGATCTTGATCCAACGGTCCCGATCTAATCTGGGATCTTAGGGTTGGGATAGAACGTGGGCTCACCTCAACCGTCCGATTTGGATCTGACGGTTCACCGAGCTCGGGACGGCGATAGCCATGGCGGCGGCGGGCTCACTGGCCGAGGATGACGACCACGGCGTGGCGCCTCGGGCGTCTCCGGCCAAGTGAGTGCACTCAACAGTGCGCTGGCCGGGGTTCGGATCCGGTCTTGGTTGCGGCGAAAGCGGCTTGCCGTGGCGGAATCGTCGAGCAGCGGTGGAAGAGAGAGGCAACTACGGCGAGCTTTTGCGGCTAGGCGGCGGCTAGGGCTCAAACTTGAGGGAAAAGGTGCGCACGCGCAGAGCTTCAACGGGGCGGCCTTGGGGCTTTAAATAGTGCCTCGGCGTCGCGCGCAACACACGAAACCCTAACGCACACGGCGGCCACGGCGAGCAGTCCGTCTCCGGTCGGATCGGGAACGATGACGCGGCCGTTGGATCTCGATCCAACGGCTCGGCGGCGAAGCAGGCTCGGTCGAGCGGCCCGGCCTTGGCCGGTCGGTCGGACTCGAACTTCGAGTCGACTCGGGCTCGATCGGATGAAGCGAATCGACTTCGGTTTGATTTTCCAAAGCTTTTAATATTTAAAATAATTCCCGAATTCATTTAATTCATTAAAAATAGCAAATGACTCGAAAAATTCGAGAAAAATTCTGGAAAATACTTTGGATCATTTTGGACTCAAATAAAATATTTCCAACAAAATTTTATTTGCAAAATTAAATTCTTTAATTATTTCAAAATGGAATAAATTCAAATAAATTCCAAATAAATCCAAATAAATTCAGAAAATTCCAAAAATTCACCAAAGTGCCAAATCACACATGAATTTAAGAAAAGCAAAATTTTGGGGTGTTACAAACCTCCCCCTTAATAGAATCTCGTCCAGAGATTCAGGGCTCACTAAAGGAATAGGTTTGGAAATTCTTTCTTCAAATCCTCTTCGCTCCCAAGTCGCTTCACTTTCTTCATGGTTGCTCCATTGAACTCTCTGAAACGGGTTGACTTGTTTCTAGTTTCTCGATCCATTGTGTCTAGAATCCTCATGGGATGCTCCTTATAAGTCAAGTCCTCTTGCAACTCAATTGACTCTAGCGATGTCTGCTCTCGGGAACTCGGAGACATTTCTTCAAGCTGGGACACATGGAATACGTCGTGTACTCCTCGCTAACTTGTGGCAACTCGGTGGTAAGCAACTTCGCCTCTGCGGCTCAAAATCTTAAATGGTCCAACATAGCAGGTGCTAGTTTCCCTTTGGCATGGAACCTCTTAACTCCCTGAGAGGCGTAACTCGAGGTATACAAAGTCTTACGGTTCAAAACTCAAATCTCGGCGACGATTGTCGACATAACTCTTTTGTCGTGATTGGGCTATCTTCAACCTTTCCCTAATCATAGCGTTACGCTCTTGACCTCTTGAAGAATATCAGGCCCAAAGACACGGCGCTCGCCGGTCTCATTCCAATTCAATGGCGTCCGGCGAGTCGACCATCTGAAGGCCTCAAAAGGTGACATCTGTAAACTAGCACGATAACTATTGTTGTAATCGAACTCGGCATATGATAAACTCTTATCCCAAGAGGTAGCATAAGCCAAAGCACATGCTCTTAGCATATCCTCTAGAATCTGATTAACTCTTTCAGTCTGTCCATCCGTCTGCGGATGATAGGCTGTACTGAAGTTCAAACGGGTCCACATGGCTTCATGCAGCTTATTCCAAAACCTTGAGGTAAATTGGGTACCTCTATCTGATACAATCTTCTTGGGCACTCCGTGCAAACAGACAATCTTGGTCATGTACAACTCTGCTAACTTATCTCCCGAGTAGGTGGTCTTTACTGGGATAAAATGGGCGACCTTAGTCAGACGATCCACAATAACCCATATGGAATCATATCCTCCTTGAGTCTTGACAAACCGGTAATGAAATCCATTCCGATTTCCTCCCACTTCCACTCAGGTATCTTCGGTAGTTTGTAGCAATCCTGCTTTGGTCTCGATGCATTGCCTTGACTCTCGGCATACATCGCACAAGGCAACATGCTCGGCAACTTCACGTCTCATACCCGGCCACCAGAATCTCTCCTTCAGATCCTGATACATCTTGGCGCTTCCAGGATGAATCGAGTACTTAGAGTCATGGGCTTCTTCCAAAATCAGTTGCTTTAACTCCTTTTTGTTAGGCACACAAATGCGATCCTTCATCCACAACGTGCCTTGCTCATCCAACTTGAAGTCCTCTGCCTTGCCTTCCTCCTTTTTGGACTTAATCCTACGGATCCTGTCATCATCCTTCTGTCCTTCTCGGATCTGGTCCTCCAAAGTAGGCTTTACTTCCAATGCGGCCAAGAATCCGCTAGGTACTACCTCAATCTTCATCTTCTGAAAATCCTTACATAACTCATCCTGACTTGTGGCTAGCAACGCACTCACGGTATGGCTTTTCCGACTCAGAGCATCGGCTACTACGTTGGCCTTCCCGGGATGGTAATGGATTCCAACATTATAGTCCTTGATCAACTCTAGCCATCTCCTTTGCCTCATATTCAGATCCATTGGGTGAATATGTACTTAAGGCTCTTATGATCCGTATATACTTCACATCTGTTTCCAATCGAGATAGTGACGCCATATCTTCAAAGCATGCACTACGGCGGCTAACTCTAGGTCATGTGTCGGATAATTTTCCTCATGCGGCCTCAATCGCCTTGATGCATAAGCGGCGACCTTTCCATTCTGCATCAAGACACATCCAAGTCCTTGGCGCGATGCGTCACAATAAATATCGAGGCTTTGAGCAACATCGGTAGAACTAACACCGGTCTTGATGTCAATCGCTTCTTCACTCCTGAAATCCTTTCTCACATTCTCAAGGCGTCCATGCAAACTTCTTTTCCTTCTTCAGCAATTGCGTAAGAGGTTTCGCAATTGTCGAAAAGCCTTCGATGAAACGGCGGTAGTATCCTGCCATTCCAAGGAAACTCCGAACTGGGTCACCGTCTTTGGTTGTTCCCAATGTAACACAGCTTCTACTTTGCTTGGATCTACTGGCGACTCCTTCTGCGGTCATTACATGTCCAAGAAACTCCACCTTGTCCTTCCAAAAATCACACTTCTTGAACTTGGCGAAAAGTTCTTTGTTCCCTCAGCTTTTCCAAAACTCGCCTTAAGTGTTCGGCATGTTCCTCCTCTGTCTTGGAGTAGATTAGGATATCGTCTATGAACACGACGACAAACTTGTCCAAATGTTCCATGAACACCTTATTCATCATATTCATGAAATAAGCTGGCGATTCGTTAAATCGGCCAAAGGACATAATCAGAACTCGTAATGTCCATATCTTGACGAGAATGCGATCTTCGGGATATCTTACGATCGGATCTTCAATCGATGGTATCCCGATCTCAGATCAATCTTGGAGAAAACTCCGGCTCCTCTTAATCGATCAAACAAATCATCAATCCTGGGTAGCGGATACTTATTCTTCACGGTGACTTCATTGAGTGCACGGTAGTCAATGCACATCCTGAAACTCCCGTCCTTCTTCTTGACAAACAAAGCGGTGCTCCCCACGGCGCATTTAACTTGGTCCGATAAATCCTTTATCCATTAATTCTTCCAATTTGTTTCTTCATTTCTACCAACTCCTCGGTAGACATCCGATAGGGTCTCTTTGCTATCGGTCTTTGTACTGTACAAGCTCTATCACAAACTCTATGTCCCCGTCTGGCGGCATACTGTAGATCCTCGGGAAAAACGTCTGTGTACTCATTCACTACCGGGACATCCTCTATGCTGATTGCCTTGGTACTGTTAACCATCAACTGTCCATCTCTAGCTGCAGTGGCTTGAAATTCCACTTTCTTCCCACACGGGCTCTCCACTGAGATAGTCCTTCGCCCACAATCCAATACGGCCTTGTGCTTGGATAACCAATCCATTCCCAATATGACGTCTAAGGTGCAGGGTCTCCAAAATTATAAGGTTTGCTAGGAACTCTATTCCACCTATTAGTATTCTCACCGGAACATCCTACTTCCGTTCGGAGTTCGGAACCAGGGTTTGAACTAAGCAGTGCACTTAAGTCTTGCAATTCTCAAGTCATTTCTAGCAGCAAAGCCTTGCGAAACAAACGAATGCGAAGCTCGAGTCAAACAAAACTGTTGCAGTCTTGAGTTAACAAGTAACTTACCCAAGACGACGTCAGTAGCATTTTGCAGTGCATCTGCGGTGACATGGTTGACTCGGCCTCTCACCACGATGCAGGGTGTGGCTCTGATCTTTGGCGTCCTAGCTGGGGTGGTTCCTAGATTGAAGCGAATCGGGGTCACTCCTGCTGTCTTCTTTGGACAAGCTGTTGGCAAAGTGTCTGGCTCGTTGCAGTTGTAGCGTCTCCTTGTTCCTTCTTGTTTGCTGGAGTAAGCGTTTCTAGCGGTGGGGTGCAGTAGTTTTGATCGGCCAGGTCTTGGTCTTTGAGGATGGTGTCCTTGTCGCACTCTGCGGTTGGAATCTGAAGAATTGATTTGGTGCAACTCTCAAGCGCCATTGCGCTCGACGTGATCCTTCTTTGTTGCATCCTGCGCTTCTGTTCTCATCCAGTTCCTTGCGCTTGTCCTCAAGAATAAGCGCCTTATTCACCAACTCTTGGAAATCTGGAAAGGTGTGGGTGATCAATCCTACTTGCAATCCTGAGTTAAGTCCTTCATAAAACGAGACTGCCTGGATTTATCCGCCGCTACATCCTCGGTGCGTAGCGTGCTAGCCGTGTGAACTTGTTCAGGTAGTCGGCCATCGGTGATTACCTTGCTTGATGCTCGAACTCCTCCTTCTTAAGGTCCATGATTCCTTCAGGCACGTGATACTTGTCGAATGCAGTGTGAACTCTTCCCAAGTGATATCTTGAGGGTTCTCTGCGTGGCACGAAGTTCTCCCACCATTCAATTGTTCTTCCAACTGATGAGAAGCGTAAAGTACCTTCTCATTCCCTATGCATTGAGCTATGTGTAGCTTCCTCTCAATTGATCTTAACCAATCGTCGGCCTCCAACGGATTGGCATTCCCAGAGAAAGTGGGTGGGTGAGTCCTCATGAACTCTGACAGCCTTGTATTCTGGCGTGGTCCCTGATTAACTTGATTAGCAGTGGCCTGAGCAGTGACGTGCTGCATTTGTTGCATCATAGCATGCATCAACTGAGTCTGGGCAGCAAGAAACGCTCCGAAATTCTGCATATCCAGTGGCGGTGCTGGTGCTCCATCATTGGGGTTTTCTGCTGGGCGAGATCCACTCCCATTGCTTCCAAAGTTTCCACGGGTGTTCACCATCTGTCGATTTGCTCTAGGTTTAGAGATGAGAGGGAAACAAGAATAGACAAGTAATATGGAACTTATGCGGGCGAAAGGGGTAACTTTAAGGTCCAACTTTATTATTAATAACTTGGTATGGCTGCTTACAATGCCTAAGGGCCTTGCAACACATCTTGCACACTCAAAGAAACAAAGCAAATCCAAATCGAACTAACTCTGGAGTCTAACGCCTAAAGGGTGACTCTTTATTCTATGACTCGACTCGGCGAAGGAGTCTCACTATAGAACCTATGCTCACTCATCGAGAAAACCTCCACGGCCTGGGTACGGATCTTTGTGGCATAGGCGTGAAACAATCGCCATGTCCAAAGAATCTGTGTCCTCTATGGTAGTCGAAGAAGCGGTGTCCTCATCGAGATCCGACTCCTCCGGATCTGGCTCATGTAGCTCAAATCGGCTCGGGTGCAGTCCGTACAAAGTCATCTCCAACTCGTCAATCCTTCGTAGAAGGTGTGCCACATACTCTTGAGCTTCCCGCCATCTGTTCTTCTCTCGCCGTGATCTCCTTGCGGGCCTTCTGCAGCTCCTTGCCTGTATTATCTAGTACATCCTCCTGGCGACGCATTTAATCGTGCTAACCGTGTGTAACCGTGGCATCCTCATCTGAATCGCCGGGTCAAGAAGGTTATCGCTGCGCGGATGATAACGGAACACCGCATTTCCAACTCTCTGGCGAGATACGGGTAATGTGCCGCATTGCTCGTCGTGATACTTCTTGGATACCCATCTGCATTGTAGATCTCCTGGCGGTCATGTATCGGGCGATTGCCTGGCCCTTTTTCCTAGCAGTACCTCAATCCTCACGTCACAAGCCTTGATCAATCCCGCTTGTCCGATCACTTCCACTTGGTATTGGGGCTTCTCAAAATCTCCGAGAGTCAGTAGCATATGCCAAAGTTCCGCGGCGTGACCAACTCCCGAGATCAACGTAGTTGAACTCTTCCTCCATCTGTCACAAGAGTGCTTTTACGTACGAACTTGAAATTTTTAAATTGTGACAAGGTAAGGGAAAATTTCAGCAAGAGACAAGAAAAGAGAGAAGGGGATAAGTCGAGATGTCATTTCTTGTCTTCACAAATTTTTAGCTTTAGAAAATAGGTTTTATCCTCACTACGACCATTCTAGCTTAGGGTTGAGCCTACAGTCAAGTATGGCTCGATACCACCTCTGTCGGGACCCGAATTTGCAAATCCGGACCCTCTGTGTATTCAGCACTAGTCCAGAACGCAGCGCTTAGTGCACACAGTCTTAACATCGGTATATATCACAATCATACCAAACGATACTATCAAAGTACTTTATTTAAATAATCAAAGGGTTACTCGACCTTATGGCCAAGTTACAAATATATGCCTCGCAAGGCGAAACTTATTAAAAGAGAAATAACAAAGGAAAATCAAATAAACTTAGTGGCGCCATCCAAGATACCACAGGCAACCGATCGGGCTCGCATCCCTAAGTAGACGGGTCCTCTTGGAACTCCTCCTCCGAACCGGCGTAGTCTCCTCTTCAACTGGTATTGTGTTGAGGCAAGGGTGAGTACTTGGTACTCGACAAGTCATGCACAGAATGCAAGCTAATATACTATATGCATGGCTTGGTACAAAGGAATAGCTCAAGGTATATTTGCGATGTGACTTTTGACAAGTAATAAAGGTAGATTCGAAGCAAGAGGAATAAGTAAAGCATAAATAACTTTTCAAGAAGTTTAACAAACATTTTTCCCATCCTAAACCATATTTCCATCATCTTCTTTGTTAAACCAACCCAACTTTTCAAATCCAAGTTATTTTCGTAAAGTCTAACCCTTGACTGTAATTCCCGAGCATTGTCGATCACAGTGGACTCGGCTATTTAAATAGATTCTCAACTCTGCAGAGGTTATGCACTTTACCCACAAGATACAGTCAAACACCACAAAGGCGAGTTCAGTAACAAAGCCTTCGGAAGCCTCAAACAACACAGGTGGTCCTCTCAGGTTCGTGCTCTACACCATCCCTTCCCTTAGCCAAGGCGAAGTATGGGACCAACACACCGTTAGATGGGTATCGGCCCACGACCACGATACGCTCCCCGCACAATCACACAAACGGTGTAATCGACACCCTGAGGCTCCACAAGTGAGTCCTTAGCGACTTAGTCAACTAGGGCCGTCCCATTCCACCATGTGGTTGCAAGTATGACCAGTTCAAAGGCTTGCAAGGTTAAGTCCTTAGAGTGACCAGGGCAAGACTACGAAAAAACCAAATCAACACTCCCAATGCCACAATCGCCCACTGATTACTCTTGCCACATGCCCTGGCCGAAATCGTTTATCAAACCCCGCTTGATTACCATGCACCACGTGCCATCAACATCACATGATACTTTTCCAAAACAGGTTCAATATATCATTAAGTCCATATTAGCATTTGATTGTCCAAAATCATGTCATGAGCACGAAAGTGTGTCTAAGCAAAGATACTACAACGGTCTAAACCCATGTTGGCAATTTAATAATGTCCAACTAGTAAACCACAACTAGGGTGACAAAAGGTCATGGCACATACTTAAGTAATCAAGGTGTCATATAGCACATTGGTATTTATCTAACCCCACGCTTAAACAAAGTATCTTTCTAATTAAACTAGCATGCAATAGTTTAAATCAAAATAGATTTCAAATAGGATCAACATGGTCAAAGCACAACTTGCCTTCAAAAAGCACTTGCTCTTGGTCTTGAGTTGGATCTGAGTCAACACTTCTCCTTCGAATCCTTCCGGCACTTCAACGTCTACTCGTAAAGCGTGCAAATAGCAAATACACAAATAAACACTATGCAAAAGATCCCAAAACTCCAAATAAAATCCATAAACAGAGAGAACATAATTTTCTGGATTTTTAGAAACTGGAATCGTCAAATTTGGAGTTAAAACGCAAAAGTTATGATTATTTAAAGTTTAAATAATCAATTAAATAATTTTTGCAGAGAAAAACTTTAGTCCAAAAATTAAATAAAATTCATATTTAGGTAGATCTTAATTTTATACAAATTTAGAAATTTGAATCACTCAAATCGGAGTTGAAACGCAAAAGTTATAAGCGTTTGAAGTTTGAATCTAAATTTGAATCAATATTTCGAATTAATAAATCATTTTCTTTTTCGAAAATTAATTATTGCGTCAGCATGGACACGTGTCAGCCTCTGATTGGCTGGCTGACGTCAGCCGGTCCATGGACTCGGTCCACGCTTGGCTCGGGTCCACGGTGGACTCGGTCCACGGCCACGGCCACCGACAGCGGGTCCACTCGGTGAGCGTCATTCTTTGCTGCCAAGACACCGCTGGGGATACCGGCCGACAAGCGGTTTCACCGTGACGTCGGCCGATGACGTCATGGTGCGGTTTCGCTGTCCTCGGCCGACGCGCTGGCCCGCTGCGGTCATTGCTCACGCTACGGCCGATCGCTGGCGGTCAAGCTTCCCGACGCGTGGCGCAATCTCGGCCGTCGATTTGAAATCCGACGGTATGGATTGGGTCTCGGTTTCACGTGTTGGATTAACGCGGCGGATCTGAGCCGTTGGATCTTGATCCAACGGTTGAAATTAACCCTAACCCGTAACGTTACCCACGTTACAAGCAACGTGGCCGATTATGGGCCGTTGGATCTTGATCCAACGGTCCCGATCTAATCTGGGATCTTAGGGTTGGGATAGAACGTGGCTCACCTCAACCGTCCGATTTGGATCTCGACGGTTCACCGAGCTCGACGGCGATGGCCATGGGCGCGCTGGCTCACCGGGCGCCGAGGATGACGACCACGGCGGCGCCTCGGGCGTCTCCGCCAAGTGAGTGCACTCAACAAAGCGCCTGGCCGGGTTCGGATCCGGTCTTGGTTGCGGGCGAAACGGCTTGCCGTGGCGGCGGAATCGTCGAGGAACGCGGTGGAAGAGAGAGGCAACTACGGCGAGCTTGCGGCTAGGCAGCGGCGGCTAGGGCTCAAACTTGAGGGAAAAGGTGCGCACGGTGCAGAGCTTCAACGGGCGGCCTTGGGGCTTTAAATAGTGCCTCGACGCGGCGCGCAACACACGAAACCCTAACGCACACGGGCGCCCACGGCGAGCAGTCCGCCTCCGGTCGGATCGGAACGATGACGCGCAGCCGTTGGATCTCGATCCAACGGCCACAGGCGAATCCGGCTCTGGCCGAGCGGCCGACGCGGCCGGTCCGGGTCGGACTCGAACTCGAGTCGACTCTCTGGCTCGGATGAACAAGAATCGACTTCGGTTTGATTTTCCAGCGTTTTAATATTTAAAATAATTCCCAGTAATTCATTTAATTCATTAAAAATAGCAAATGACTCAGAAAAATTCCAAAAATTCGAAAATACTTTGGATCATTTTGGACTCAAATAAAATATTTCCAACAAAATTTTATTTGCAAAATTAAATTCTTTAATTATTTCAAAATGGAATAAATTCAAATAAATTCCAAATAAATCCAAATAAATTCCAGAAAATTCCAAAAATTCACCAAAGTGCCAAATCACACATGAATTTAAGAAAAGCAAAATTTTGGGGTGTTACAGCTTATTTAAGGGATTTTCTTAACATCAGGTTGAGCTTCTTCCACTGTTTTGGGGAGTGATTTGACTTGTTCGGTTCTCTGTTTCTGCAGATGTCTCCACGGAATTATGTCGTACACGCCTAGAGCTCTCCCTCACTTATTATCATGATGGGTAAGAGTGGATTCAATATCATTATGGGGTATTTCCACTATTTTCAAGTGTGTCTACTGCATATACACGAAATTTTGTCACTCTCTTATGATCAGTGAAGGAATTTAGCAGATTATTAGTTATGTCGATGTTCAGGACCTGGGGTCCCTAGATCGAGCTTACGAATGAGATTTGGGTTGCCTTTATTTATTCAAATGATTTTGAAAGGGGAATTAGGGATGGATGGAAATTGGACTGTATTGCTTTGCTCTGAACATAATACAAAATGGGATTACAAGATTGTCTAATGCTATCTTGCGTTTTCCTTGTTGTCATTGGTTGATTCGTCTGTTGCTGCTTCTGTCCTTGTCCTTGGCGGGAGGAACCTATTTATAGCCTTGAAGGGATGGTAGTCCTCATCTCCAGAGAGGCGTCTTCCTGTCAATAGGTGTCGTTTGGTCAATTGGTGTCTTCTCGCCGAAAGGATGGCTTTTCGTCAAAGATGCGCCTCTTTGCTATTGGCAACTTCCAGTCAGTACCCATCAAAGAAAAGCTTCATTTGCACATTATCTCTGCGCGAAATATTTTACTTCAGTCCGACCAAAGCCTGTTCGGACTGACTTAAATCAAGGTTAGCATGGTAAAAGATGTCATAGCCCGACCAGAATTGTTTCCCAGATCGGGGCATCTCCGACCTAGATGTGCTTAGTGGCCGCCCGACCTGGATTAGGTCGGGTGGTCTTTTACGTGGTCAATAGAAATCTTAACTTATTATAATATTAGTGTGTCTCTTTGGAATATGGGCCACATTTATGAGGATATGACAGCCATTAATGGGCCTCAAGATAGATTTAATTATCATCGTCAGCTAGCCCCCAAGTCTTGAGAGAACACGCGTATTCTCTTAGGACTTTTCAACTTCCGAGGTGTTTGGGATATCCCGATAATCATGTCGTTGATTAGTTCTCGAGGAAATTTTCTCAACTTCCTTGGGAACTAAAGCGATGGTAAGAATGTATAAATATGGGGAAGTGACCTCCTTGTAGTACTTCACGCTTTTCAGACTTCCTTAGCGTGAAATACAACTTGTTTTCCCGCTTTCTTTCTTCTTTGTTCTTCAGGCTTTTCATCTTCTGTACTTTCTTTTTTCTATTTTTTGAGAAAATTTGATCAAGAACGGAGGTGAAAAGTCTTAAGAACTAAAAGAAAGTTCAAAGCTTTTCATCTCTTGGTTTTTTCCACATTTTTTGCAATGGAGAAATCGATCTTGACTGAGTCAAGGATCCAAGAGTTGGTTGATGAAGGTTTGATCCCCATTCGTGAAATACTATGTGGGATCCTTGCGCTGAGGATTCTAAACCCGTTCCCTAGGAGAGAAGGATTGTTCTCTTCACCACTTTTGTTCGACTAGGGCTTTGTCACCCCGAGAGTGAATTTCTAGCTGATGTACTTGATCACTATAAGATCAAGCTTCACCATCTTCCTCCTAATTCTATTTTGATTTTAAATGTTTTTTGCATCTTTGCGAAGCTTTTCTTGGTATTGCTCCTTCGGTTCGCATTTATCGCCATTTTTATCAATATACTAAGAATAATAAAAATCCTGATATTTTTGGAAGTGTTTATTTCAAACTTCAATCTGGTCTCGTGTATCCCTTGCTATTCATCAAGGATACATGGAAGAACTACAGGAAGGAGTGGTTTTATTCGGAGATCCTTGGTGGTAGTTGCCTGAGGTTCGTCGGTAAGATTGCTCCTTCTTGGACTAAGACCAAAAGAAAAGAAGAGAGGGACTCCTTAAAACTTAATAATGAAGAAAGCAAAATTATTGATGCTATCTTCATTTTAGTAGAACAAGGACTTATGGGGCAAAAAAAATTGTATATGATTTTTTTCTTCATAAGTTGAGCCCTCTAAAAAGCCGATGCAAACTCGCTTGTAGGATTGAGGGAGACCAAGATCCAACAAAAGACGAATCTGGAGGTAAGGATCTTAAAATCCTTTTTTACTTGTTCTCTTTATTTGATAAAGGTGGTTGGACTCACAGAAATTCTTTGTGTTTAGTCCTTTCTGATAGGGAAACCTGTGGGAAGGTGGCTCAAATTATGAGCGTTCGCTCAAATCGATCCAATCAAATAACATTGGACTAGCAGCCAGCTAGTTTGATTATTAATAAACGCATCGAGGTAAATACCATGTAGTATATTTAGTACAATAGACAAGCTTTTTTTAAATTTAACGAAAAACTTGTACTGTTGTTTAGATGCATGGTAAGAAGAGAGGCCCTAACCGACCTGCGGCTTCTACCCAAGTTCCTACTGTGAAGAGGAAAAGATCTGCAGGAAGCACAGTTCCTCCGACCAGTTCTAGTCCGACAAGGTTCACGTGCTGCCGGACCGACCGACCAGCTCCAAGTCCAAAAGACTTCGGCTGGTGTAGAAAAAAGTGTCTCCTCACAGGTAAACGAAAAACGATATGGGGTATGCGATATTGCATATAAAGTTTATCCCATATTTCTGTTTGTTCAGGGTGAGGATGATGAGTAGAGTGATGGCACCCCTCTAGTCTTCACGAGAAAGAAGACTCCCATCCAGACTGTGGAGGAGAGTGGAACTCCTTTGCTATCTTGACGAATAGAATCTGGGATTTCCTTCAAGTAAGTCTTTGAATTTTTCTTAGATCTAAAAATTTTCAATTTTTGGAACTAATAATTGATTATATATAAATATATTAGCCCCCCGTGCTACTCCTTAGATCCAAGAAGAGTCCGAGGTGGATCTTTTGGTTGGTGGTGAACCAACCAACGTAAATCCTCCTTCGGAATCCATCACCGAGGGAATTGCACTAAGTGTACAAGGTGCCAACGTCGAACCGACTAGCGCTACTGTCAGGTTTGATGAGGCGTCTGTTGCTGTCGGAGAGAATATTACTCCTTCCATGGCAACAGAGGAAGATATAGGCAGAAGAAGTCCTCCAGCTGCGGAGATCTACCGCAAAACAGCAGAGAAAGAGGTTGGGGTTGGGCGTGAGTTGGCTATCATTTCGACCACCAATACCGACCGACTAACCTCTTCTGGTGTTGCCAACCAGGAGACGGTGGTTCAACAAGATTTTGACAATCTGTTGTCTAAGATAATTTTTCTTATTCCTTTTCCGTATAGGATATATTTTTTTAAGAAAGAAGAAATTAGTTCATCTCTCAAATTCTGTTTATTTTTTAGTTTTTGCAAGGAGTAGCTGACCTAGTTGGTCGGCAAGTTAGGATAAACATAGAGAAAATTGTAAAAAAAGTAAGTTATATACAACTACTCTTTCACATATATCTTCTATAATTGTGTCATTTTCACATATATCTTCTATGCCTGTTTTTGAAAATAGAAAAGAAGAAAGAATAAAAGAATTGGAGAACTAGCTTCTAGTGGTGCAGAATACCGCCAAAGGCTTCCAATTTGACCTCGTTGCTTTGAAGGAAAAGTTTTCCTTCAATGAAGAAAAGATTGCCCCTTTTGAAATAGTCTTTAAAGAAAATGAAAACCAAATAAAGAATTTACATGAAGAAATACAAGTTACTTTTTTGGGAAAAATACTGAGTTAGAAAGCAAAACGTTTTTTTCAACCTCATTGTTTACTTGTCTTTTTCTTTTTGACAGGATTAAAACACCTTGTAGAGAGTCAAGGATGTAAGCTGGTCGAAAATGAAAAGTAGAAAGAACAAATGGCCAAGCTAAACTCCAAGACTCAAGCAGAAATCAATAAAATGCAAGAAGAAATAAGAAAAATCAGGAGAGTGAGTAGATCTATCCTGAATTTTATTTTTTCACAGTTGCAAAAGATAACAGTAGATTTGAAGGGAAAGCAGGAAAACCTTACAAATCAAGATCCGCTGCTTGATGAACTGGTCATGGGGGTAAAGGATCAACTGAAGAACCTTTCTAAACATATCCTCGTGATGTTGAACACTATCAAACCAGCTCTTCAACAATCGATCACCTTCCAAGTTAATGCCCTCTTCATGAAGCTGAGACATTACTACAAGGATGCTGTTGAGTTGGAGTAGTTGGCTCCCAACCTAAGTTCTCAAGTCAAGAAAATATGAAACAAACACAGTCAGAAGTAGCATCTACCGTGGACTTGTATATTTAGATTGTAAAAATTCATTTCAAAATGCAATGAAAATTTTGTTCCATGTCTTTCTTGTGTGCTATGAATTATTCTATGACTTGTTTGCTTCTAATTTGCATTGAGTATAACTTTACTAGCCCCAACTGTTTGTTTGACCGATCAACTATGTGATCAAAAAGGAAACAGTTTTTGTTTATGGGCCGGTGCTGACCTGGTTTCTCTTCACTATACACTTAGTATTAACTGGCAGCAGGTCGAAGATAAAGTCAATCTAATTAGTTTCAATGTAGTAAGTACATGCTTACATGAAAAGTCTTTATTAGAAGTCATCTCACAACCCGACCAGCAACCTCGTGCTTTGCTCAGGGAGTAGGGACGGATTAGACTTTCATGACTCCTTAGAATGAAAGTAAGATAAGAAATAGCTTGTTGATATAACACCAAGAATACGTATTTTACAAAGTATGAATTTTATTCATGAAAGTGTAAATCTATACATAGAACCTGCAAAGATGTTGAATATTCCAAGTGTTGGAAAGGATTCATCCGTCTTCCATAGCAAGCCGAATAGAACCAGGTTGGGTGATTGAGACTACAGTAAAGGGACCTTCCCATTTGGAAGATAACTTGTTTAAGTTAGACTAGTTCTGGATATGCCTTAGAACCAAGTCTCCCACATAAAGAGTTCTAGGTTGAACTTGTTTATTGTAGTATTTTCTCAATCTCTGTAAGTAGGCTACCGACCTGACAAGTGCCCGATCTCGCTTTTCTTCCAAGAGATGAATGTCATCTTTGCGCTGATTATCTTGGCTAACCTGTTCAAAAGAAGTGGTTCTTGTCGAACCAAGATGGATTTCACTTGGCAGAACAACTTTTGCGCTATAGACCAGTGAAAAAGGTGTTTCGCCTGTAGCTCCTATGGTTGTCATGCGTAAGGCCCAGAGCACTGAGTAAAGATCATCTACCCAAACCCCCGATCATGTTCTTAAATGATCAAACACTCGTTTTTTTCATGCCTTGCATGATTTGGCCATTTGCACGTTCTACTGCTCCGTTACTCTATAGATGAGCAACAAAAGCGTAATAAATCTTTGTGCCTATTTTATCATAGTAATCTTGAAATAGACTACTAAGAAACTGTGACCCATTATCAGTAAATAGTCTACTAGGAATTTCAAACCTAGTGACTATATTTTTCACAAAGAAATTTTAGCAGCTTGAGCCGTAATTGAAACTACTGGCTCAGCCTCTATCCATTTTGTGAAAGTATCAATGGCAACAAATAGAAATTTATATCCATTAGTTACCTTGGGTAAAGGACCTACTATATCAATGCCCGATGTCGAAAATGGTCATGACAATGGAATCATTTGCAATTGATTAGCGGGCTGATGCACTTGTTGGGCATGAAACTAACATTGCTCGCAAGTCTTTACAAGGTACATTCCATCTTATAGAGCAGTGGGCCAGTAGAATCCTTGTTAGAATGCTTGCCGACTAGAATCCTATATGAAGCATGTGCTCCACATAAGCCCCTATGGATTTCATGGAGTAATGCTATCCCTTGTTCTTGGGATATACATTTCATTAAAACTCCATTAGTTCCCCTTTTGTAAAGGGTATTGTCGACTAATTTGTACATTCGCGCCTTTCAAATCAATATGTCCTTTTCATGTATTTCCTCGGGCAATGTCCCATATCTAGATAGGCTTTAAATGGTTTAGCCCAGTCCAAATTTTGCTCAAGGACTCTGACTTGATCGCTGGTCAGGGCCTTTTCTACAGAAGCATCTATAGAAGGTGTAGACAAATGTTCAAGAAACACACCTGTTGGAACAGGTGCTCGTGAGGAACCCAGTTTGGATAACTAGTCCGCTAAAGGATTTTCCTTTCACGGAATATATTGGACTTCTAAGTCAATGAAGTATTTTTCCAATTTTATCACCTCATCCAGGTAGTGAGACATTACCTCATCGGACATCCTGTATTCCTTGCTAACCTGGTTTACGACTAATTGCGAATCAACATTCGCTAAAAGTCGATGGACTCGGAGGGATTTTGCTACTTGGAGCCCGGTGTTGGGACCCAAATTTACAAATTCGGACCCTCTGCGTACTCAGCACTAGTCCAGGATCACGCTAGTGCACACAGTCTCAACATTAGTAAATATCACAATCATACTCAACGAAATAGTAAAGTACTTTATTTAAAGAACCAAACTGTTGCTCGACCTTATGGTCAAGTTACAAGAGTACGCCTCGCAAGGCGAAACTTATTAAAATAAATAATTGTATCGGAATAGATTCATCGTGGTGCCACTTAGTTTACCATAGGCAACTGACTGGGCTCACTCTCTAAGTAGACGGCTCCTCCTGAAATTCTTCCTCCAAAGCTGGCGTCGCTTCCTCTTCAACTGATGTTGTATTTTGCAAGGGGTGAGTACTTGGTACTCAACAAGTCATGCGCAGAATGCAAGTTATATTCTACATGCATGGCTTATTACAAAGGATAGGCTCACAGGTTCATTTGCAGTAAAGCAATAGGTGTGAATATAGTAATAGATTGCAAAGCAGTAAAACAATAATAAAATGGAGTACTTTCACAATGATTGCACAAGTAAAGCATTTTCCAATCCTAGGTCCAATTCATCGTTCCAAACCAAAGCATTTTTCAAACCCAAGTTATTTTCATGAAAGTCTAACCCTTGACTTTCAGTACCGTGGACTCGGTTATTCGAATAGGTTGTACACTCTGCAGAGGTTATGCACTTTACCCACAAGATACAGTCAAACACCACAAAGGCGAGTGTCCGTAACAAAGTCTTTTGGAACCTTCTAGCTCCACAAGTGAACCTCTCTGGTTGTTGCACACTATCCCTTCCCTTAGCATAGGCGAAGTCTAGGCTAACCAACCGTTGGACGGGTACCTAGCCGCAGCCTCAGTATGCTCCCCCATACAACTACACAGAGGTATAGTTGACACCCCGATGTACCACATGCGAGTCATTAGCAACCTACTCAACTAGGTCCATCCTGTTATAGACATGTGGTTGCATGATGAGCTCAGTTCAAAGGCTTGCAAGTTTAAGTCCTTAAAGTGACCAAGGCAAGACTACCAAAGTGTACATAAGTATTCCAAAACCAGCAAAAACCAAATCGATCGCCCAGTTGCCACTCTTGGCCCACTAGAAACAATCTTGCCACATGCCCGGTCTAAACCATTTTATCAACCCTAGTTGTTTACCATGCTCCACGTGCCATCAACATCATCATCAATAACACATACCACGTTCCTAACATGTTCCATATCTCATTAAGTCAGTATTAATATTTGATTGTCCAAAATCATGTTGTTAACACGTGGCTGGGCTAAGCATGCTACAACGGTCTAATTACCCATGTTGGCAATTTAATAATGTCCAACTATTAACCCATGTTCTAGGGTGACAAATGATTCATGGCATACAATCATTATCGACAAGGTGGCATAATCAAGTAAGTCACATAACGGATAAATAAAATTCAACGTCTACTCGTAACGGATAAATAAACACCAAATAAATACAAACAGATACAAACTCATGTCCAAAAATTAAATAAAATTCACCATTAAATAGAACTCAATTTTATAAAAATTTAGAAACTAGAATCGCCTCAATCGGAGTTAAAACGCAAAAGTTATAGCCGTTTGAAGTTTGAAAAATTAATTAAAAGAATAAATCGAATTATTTCATTTATTTTTCTATTGAAAAATCCGGATTATGACGTCAGGTGATGTCAGCATGAATTTCAAATTTTCACCGAATTATTTTTCTAAAGGAAAATCGAATTATGACGTCAGCTTGCGTCATCCGGTCCATGGACTCGGTCCACGGTTCGGGCCCGGTCACGGGTACACGTGTCACTAACACGTGGGACCCATTGCTAACGTCATCGCTGACGTCAGCGAGGCTTGGTCGAACGGCTCTGACACGTGGGCCCCACCGTGACGTCAGCATGATGTCACAGATGACGTCATCGTGCGGTTGGGCCAGACGCTGACACGCGGGCCCATCCTGACGTCATGGTGATGTCAACGACGACCGGCGTAGCCCGCGTGGACCGCGATGCTTCGGCTCTCGGCCATGTGGCACGATCTGGGCTATCGGTTTGAAATCCGATGGTCCAGATTAGATCCAATCTCACACGTAAAGGATTTATGCGATCTAATCTGGTCCGTTCAAATCGGATCGAACGGCTCAGATTAGATCTGAGCCGCGCGGCTTTGGGCACTGACGTGGCACGATCTATGCCGTTCGATCTTGATCGGACGACCGAGATTACATCTAGCGCTACAACGTGGGTTAAATCTAACCGTACGATCTAGATCTAACGGTTGAGATCTAATCCTAGCACGATGCGGTTACGGCCTACGTGGCTCAATCCGGTGTGTTGGATCTAGATCGAACGGTCCAAATTGCATCTAGTCTTTACGGGGACGGAACACGTGGACTCACCAGGGCGGTCAGATCTTGATCGGATGACCGAGGGAGCTCCCAAGCGTCGATGGCGGCACGGTGGCGTGTGGCTCTCGGGGCTGGGGACGACGATGCACGGAATGGCATTTCCATGCGGTTCCGACGAAGTGGATGATCAGGTCCGAAGCGCCTCGACGGTGCGGTTCTGAATCCGGGTCCGGCTGCGGCGGAAACGGCTCGACATTGACGGAGAAGACGAGAATCCGCGGTGGCACGGAAGATCGACGATGAGCAATTAACCCTAAATGGTGGCGGTTGGGGCTAGGGCTCCTAGGGCAAGATGACCAGCGCAAAGCGGTGAACTCGGGAGTGCGTGCGGCGCATTAAATAGCGGCCCTGGAAGGCGTGCCGTATGCGGAAACAGCGGAGTCCAAACTGAGCTCAGAGACGATGATGCGGCCGCATCACAGCCGTCCACGTGGACACGATCCGACGGCTTGCACGCGCGCGCAACGCGACTCGATCGTGGCCGTTGGATCTCGATCCAACGGCTCACGCGGTTAGGGTTTGCGTTCGGGTCAGGCTCGGGTGCAGTCTGGTCGGACTCAAGTCTAACTCAGGTTCGGTCGGTGGAACAGTGCAACCCGATAGGATTTTACAGCGATTTAATATTTAAATTAATTTCTAGAAATTCAAATAATTCAAGAATAATAGCAAAATAATCAGAAAAATTCTGGAAAATACTTTGAGACATTTTGGACTCAAATAAAATATTTCCAACAAAATTTTATTTAAAATTTTTAATTATTTAATTATCTCAAAAGGGCATAACTTCAAATTAAATCCAAATAAATCCCATAAAATTCCAAAATTTCTGAAAAGTGCAAAATACCATTTAAATATATGAAAAACAAAAATTGGGGTGTTACACCCGGCTAAAAGACTTTTGTACTCTGCTATATTATTGGCAGCAAGAAATAATATCTAGATTACGTATTGTAACTGGTCACCCTAAGGTGTCACTAGTACTACTCCAGCCCCTGAACCTCTTAGTTCTCTTAAACCATCAAAATATAAGGTCCAGTGGCTAGTTTCAATGGAATTCTGCTCTGCAGAAGACTCACAGTTTGTCCATTCGGTGATAAAATCTGCTAGAATTTGGGACTTAATTGCTGATCGGGCGATAAAATAGATGTCAAAAACCAACTCGACTGCCAATTTAGCAATCTGACTAGTTGCTTCCTGGTTATGGAGAACATTACCTAAAGAAAAGGATGAAGGTACTGTAATCTGATGAGATTGGAAATAATGTATTAGTTTCCTTGAAGCCATTAATAGGGAATAAAGAATTTTTGAACATGAGGATATCGTTCCTTAGGCCCATGCAAAACTTCACTTTTGTAGTATATAGGTTTTTGAACCTTATCTCGTTCGACTATCAAGACAACACTAACCACATTATTTGTAGCCGCTAAATAAAGAAGAAAGGTAAACCACGTTCTCCCAATCTGGATATAAAGTAGCTGAGAGCAACCATCCGACCAGTTAATCCTTGTACCTCCTTTACAGAAGGAGATTTTAAGGATTCAATGGCTCGGATCTTCTCAGGATTGACTTCAATTCCATGAGAACAAACAAGGAACCCAAGCATTTTGCCTGAAGAAACCATAAAAGTACACTTTTCGGGGTTTAATTTTATTACATGTTTATTTAAGTTATAGAAAGTTTCAGCCAAGTCGGACAAATGGTTAGAGCTTTTCTTGCTCTTTACCATGAGATCATCTACATAAGCTTCTAGGTTCCTGCCTATCTGGCTTATGAAAGTGTAACACCCCAAAAATTTTGCTTTTCTTAAATTCATGTGTGATTTGGCACTTTGGTGAATTTTTGGAATTTTCTGGAATTTATTTGGATTTATTTGGAATTTATTTGAATTTATTCCATTTTGAAATAATTAAAGAATTAAACTTTGCAAATAAAATTTTGTTGGAAATATTTTATTTAAGTCCAAAATGATCCAAAGTATTTTCCAGAATTTTTCTGGAATTTTTCTGAGTCTTTTGATATTTTTAATGAATTAAATGAATTTCTGGGAATTATTTTAAATATTAAATCGCTGGAAAATCAAGTCGGGTCAAGTACTGTTCATCCGACCGGACCCGAGTCCGAGTCCGACTCGAGTCCGACCCGAGCCACATGATTTGACCGAACCCCATTCGATCCTAACCGTTGGATCGAGATCCAACGGCCGCATTGGATCGCACCGCTCGGCCGAAGTCTGGTCGGATCCGATCGCGCCACGCGATCGCGGACTGCCGATCGTGCCACGTGGGCCGGTATGCGTCGTCGTCTCCGCCGAGACCGAAGCCGGACTCCGCCGCCGCGTAGATCTAGGAGTTCCGCCTCGGGCACTAACGCCAGAGGCTATTTAAGGCCCGGTCACACCGAGATCGGCCACGACCTTGCGCACCCATAGCCCCTACTCACCAAGGCAGCGCCGCCCGTTTAGCCGCGATAGCTCGCCAGAAGTTGAGCGCCGCTCCGCCACGGTTTTTGCTTCATCCCGCCGTCACCCGCCGTCCCTAGCCACCGTTGAGCCCAGATCCGTAATCCCTGCACCAAGACGCACTGCGGAGCCAACTCATCTCGCCGGAGGAGCCCCAAGCGCCACGGAGAGGTCATCGTCTCCGTCTCCGGCCGCTGCAGCTCCGCTGCCGCCATCGACCTCGCGAAGCTCAGGCGCCGTCCGATCTTGATCGTGCGGTTGAGGTGAGTTCACGTGTTTCCAAACCCGATTAGATCTGGACCGTTGGATCAAGATCCAACGGCCCACGATCACCACGTGCCGTAGTAGTGTTAATGTATGATTAGATCTGGGCCGTCTGATCTAGATCGAACGGCCCACGATCATCGAGTAGTTTTCAACGTGTTAACCTTGGATCTAATCGCGGCCGTTGATTTTCAAATCAACGGACACGATCGCGCCACGTGTCTAGGAAGCTGAACCGCCGCGCCACGCGGGCGTGCGCGTGGGTCACTGACACGCCGGGCCCGCGTGTCAGCGATAGCACCGTGACGTCACCCATGACATCATCGGTGGGTCCCACCGCCGCCACTGCGGTCGAGAGCCCCGCCGACGCCGCCAGCGGACGTCACCCGAGGGGGACCCACATGTCCCGACACGTGGAGCCGTGGACCGAGTCCACGGTAGACCCGAGCCGAGCGTGGACCAAGTCCATGGACCTACCGACGCCGCCAGACCAATCAGAGGCTGACACGTGTCCAGCCGACGCAATAATTAATTTCCGAAAAAGAAAATGATTTATTAATTCGAAATAATGATTTGATTTTGTTTCAAACTTCAAACGCTTATAACTTTTATGCGTTTTAACTCCGCTTGGAGTGATTCAAATTTCTACATTTGTCTAAAAATGAGACCCACCTAAATATGAATTTTATTTAATTTTTGGACTAAAGTTTTTCTCTGTAAAATTATTTAATTGATTATTTAAACTTTAAATAATCATAACTTTTGCGTTTTAACTCCAAATTTGACGATTCCAGTTTCTAAAAATTCATAAAATTATGTTCTCTCTGTTTATGGATTTTATTTGGATGATTGGATACTTTTTGCCTATTGTTTATTCGTGTATTTGCTATTTGCACGCTTTACGAGTAGACGTTGAAGTGCCGGAAGGATTTGAAGGAGAAGTATTGACTCAGGATCCAACTCAAGACCAAGAACAAGTACTTTTTGAAGGCAAGTTGTGCTTTGACCATGTTGATCCTATTTCGAAATCTATTTTGATTTAACCTATTGCATGCTAGTTCAATTAGAAAATACTTTATTTAAATTTGGGGAATTAGATAAATACCAATTTGTTGTATGACACCTTGATTACTTAAATATGTGCCATGGCCCCTTGTCACCCTAGTTGTAGTTTACTAGTTGGACATTATTAACTTGCCAACATGGGTTTTAGACCGTTGTAGTAAACTGCTTGGACTCGCTTACGTGCTCGACATGATTTTGGACAAACAAATGTTAATGTTGACTTAATGATATATTGAACCTGTTTTGGAAAGGTATCATGTGATGTTGATGGCACGTGGTGCATGGTAATCAATCGGGTTTGATAAATAGTTTTTCGACCGGGCATGTGGCAAGAATAATCAGTGGGCGGTTGTGGTATTGGGGATGTTGATTTGGTTCTTCGGGTAGTCTTGCCCTGGTCACCCTAAGGACTTAACCTTGCAAGCCTTTGAACTGGGTCTAACGTGCAACCACATGTCTGTAATGGGACGGACCTAGTTGACTAAGTTGCTAATAACGTACCTGTGGGACCTCAGGAGGTCAACTACACCCTTTGTGTAAGTTGTGCGGGAGGCGTCTGGCCGACGCCAGTACCCATCTAATGGTTGATTGGCCTAAACTTCGCCTTAGCTAAGGGAAGGGTTAGTGTGCAATAACCAGGAGGACCACTTGTATTGTTAGAGGTTTCCAAAGACTTTGTTACTGAACTCGCCTTTGTGGTGTTTGTTCGTATCTTGTGGGTAAAGTGCATAACCTCTGCAGAGTGTAGAATCTATTCGAATAGCCGTGTCCGCGGTATTGGACATCGCCGGGAATTACAAATAAGGGTTAGATTTTCTCAAAAATAGCTTGGATCTGAAAGGTTGGGTTGGATTAATAATGATGTTGATGGAAATGTGGATTAGGATGGGAAAGATGTGTATTAAACTCCTTGAAAAGTTATCTATGCTTTACTTATTTCTACTGCTTTCGAATCTATTTATGATACTTGTTAAATGCTGTTTTCTGCAAATATACCTTGAGCTATTCCTTTGTACCAAGCCATGCATATAGTATATTAGCCTGCATTCTGTGCATGACTTGCTGAGTACCAAGTACTCACCCTTGCCACAATACAACACCAGTTGAAGAGGAGACTACTGTAACACCCCGGCATTTACTATGCCTGAATGTTACCAAACATAAGCTAAACAACATCTAAATACCACATTTAACATCAAATTCCAGCAAAGGTGCATAGACTAAAAACCGAGATTTCGGCAGCACCTCCTTTGTTTTATCATGAATTTAAGAAACAGCAACAATATAGCATTATATGGCAATAAGAGAAACATCTAAACAGCAATAAATAAAGTCTTAACGACAATAAAAGACTAACATCAAGCTCTTAAAGTTCCAAGTGTCAAACAAACAATAGAACTCTCATTAACCAAGCTAAGACTTAATTTAAAGGCCATCACACGCAATTTATTATCCAACTAAATGAATTGACTTGGGGAAACATTAAGGTGAAGCAATGTGTGAGAGTGTGACTATTCCCCTTTCCCGCATGCCGTTCTCATGGTACCTAAAACAACAAGAAAACACAAGGGTGAGTTCGAAAACTCAGCAAGCATACTGCAATGGACAACAAGCATAACAACAAGTCAATAACATCTTTCAACATGTATAACATCTCATTCATGAATACTTATCAATATCATCATCAATTTGTATGCGATGTAATGCATTGCTCCTGACCCTCTGGAACCTCATACCGGTATGGGAAGTACACACCCGTCGGTGTGCACCCTTTCCTCCCTTCCATCCCGAAGATGGAGGGTGCCTACTCGCTTCCAAACACCACGTGGATGGAATCACGACATAGGACTTACTCAATGGCGTTCCGGATTAGTCATAACTTTCTCACCGACCTTGCCGGACTAGTTAAGACTTTCTCACCGCCCTCGCCTCTATCTCATGACATGCATGCAACCATGCCAATTATCATATTCAATTCACATATTAACACATGGCATCATAATATGTTAAACATGCTCATCATATCATATCAATTATTAACACATGGCAAGTGAACATATATCATGTAAACAATTCCATCTAATCACAACATGCAACCTACAACTCGCTATCCATCACAACACACTTGCCTCAACCACGTGCAACGGATTGGCGGGAAGAAGAGGGAACTCCGGGTCACACCACCTGCACATAGGCATCACACACTCACAATCATAACCTCAAAACAGTACACACGCCCCCATCTAACCCGACATTGCCAACTACTCGCAAAACCTAAAAACAGAGGTTCTGTCCCGGCGGAACAGCAGCCTTGCAAAAGGCATAACTTGAGTTCTGGGACTCCAAATCGAATAAACGAGTACACCGTCGCGAAGCTTAGGAAATTTCCCAACTTTTTCTAGTTATAGGGAAAGACTGATTCGGACTCTAAAATTGTTTAATCTACAGATTACCACAATCTGTTCCAGTTACGTCACAGATTTTTAGGCGCTCGGTAAAACAGCCATAACTTTCAAACGGCTGATCGGAAATTAACGTGCTTTACGTCCACGGAAAGATAATTAAATTATCTACAACTTCCTAGAAGTCCGTACGGTCTGATTCGGATTCTAAATCGACGGAAACTCGAACCCTAGTTCGACTGCTCAATCTGCCCGAAAACAGAAACGTGGACAAGTTTAGATCTAACCCAAATTACTTCAAACCAGCGCCTCCAATTGATCTAAAAACTTGATAAACACCCTAATAACAGTACCTAGATCATCCCCAAGGATCCCCAAGATCATACCTTTGCCCGAAGCGCAAAACTCCAAACAATCTCCGCGAATATCCTCGCGAATCGCTCCTCGCTCAACGTTCCTCGCTCCTCGCTCCGGGCTCCTCGCTCCTCGCTCCACGGGATGACTCCACAAGGTGCAGGGGTGGGGAGGCCACCCTAGGGCAGCAAGGGGTGGAGGGGAGGTGGTGTGGAGGTGGAGGAAAGGGAGGGGGGGCGCACGGTTTTGGGGGGCTAGGGCTTAGGGGAGGGGGAGGGAGGAGAGGGGCGCAAGAGGGGGAGGTGGGGGCGCAAGGGGCTGAGGTGGGGGCGCAAGGGGGCAGGGGGAGCCCCTTTTAACAGCCCTCAACCCAATCCTAGTCCGTTACGGAGTCCTAATCCATCCCACCAAAGCCCACCAAGGCCCAAAACTCCCCCGGGAAGGCCCAAAACCCCGAAAACGGCCCGGAAACGGCCCGGAAACGTTATTAACCCCCGATCCTTATGATTTTAACCTTATTTCCACATCTCATACTGTATTTAACCTTATCATGTTCAAAAATTAAGGATACGACACTCCGAGGTGTCACAACTACACCAGCTTTGGAGGAGGAGCTCCAAGAGGAACCGTCTACTTAGGGAAGCGAGCCCAGTCAGTTGCCTGTGGTATACTGGATGGCGCCACGAAGTTATTTGATTTTCCGCTGCTACTATTTCTCTCTTAATAAGTTTCGCCTGAATCGTGCATTTGTAACTTGACCATAAGGTCGAGTAACCAGTTTGACTATTTAAATAAAGTACTTTATTAGTATCGAGTGGTATGGTTGTGATATTTACCGATGTTAAGACTGTGTGCACTAGCGTGTTCCTGGACTAGTGCTGAATACACAGAGGGTCCGGATTTGCAAATTCGGGGTCCCGACAGAAAGTCTTCTGCATGAGTCGTTGGTACGTGGCTCCAGCATTTTTTAGACCAAATGGGACCTTCTAGTAACAGTAGATTCCAAATGGGGTTATGAAGGAAGTTTTCTCTTTATCTTCTCTTGCCATGCTTATTTGATGGTAACCTGAGTATGCATCCAGGAAACTCATCATTCCGCAACCCGCTGTTGAATCGACCAACTAGTCTATACGGGCTAAAGGAAAATCATCTTTTGGATAAGCGAAATTAAGGTTGGTGAAATCGATGCACATTTGTCACTTACCATTTGCCTTCTTGACCATAGCCAGATTCGCAAGCCAATATGGATGATCAACTTCACGAATGAAGCCAGCGACTAAGGGTTTATCTAACTCTTGTCGGATAGCTTCTTGCCAATCAGGAGCGAATCGTCGTAGCTTCTACTTCACTGGTCGTATTCCAGGTCGAATAGCTAGCCTGTGCTCGATTACTTCCCTTGGGACTCCAGGCATGTCGGATGGTTTCCACGCAAACACATCTGCATTAGCCCAAAGGAAGGCAATAAGCATGTCTTCCTATTTGGCATCCATTCCTGATCCTATCCAAACAGTTTTAGACTAGTCGGTAGAATCAATGGGGATGAGCTTAACTTGCTCGTTCAGTTGAGGATTGGCCTTCAGTTTTTCTATCTTGTGATATTTTTCACCTTTACAAGGCTTTCCTGTGACATCAGTATCTCTTAATGGTAGCTGATCAACAATTTCAAGCAACTTTTGATCATAATTTAACGCAGTGTTCAAATCGCCTTGTATGCTTATCACACCTTTTGGACCAGGTATTTTCATACTCTGGTAGGCATGATGTGTGGCTGCCATAAACTTGATAAGAGAAGGTCTACCTAGAATGGCGTTGTATGTTGACTCAAAGTCAACAACTATGAATGAAATTAACTCAGTTCTAAAATTCGTGGCATCTCCAAAGGTGGCAGGTTGTACAATCTGCCCGATTGGAGTTATTGAAGGACCAGAAATAATTCCAAAGAAAGGATTTGTTACCGGTCATATTTTAGAATGAGAGATTTGCATTTCGTCAAATGTATTAATAAAAAGTAAATCTAACGAACTTCCTCCATCCACTAAAATTCTTCCTACTTTGTAGTTACTAATAGTAGGAGATACTACCAAAGGAAGCTTTTGGAAAGTAGACATACCTTTAGGACAGTCGTCTTTGTTAAAGGTCACTATAATCTCTGACCACTTTGGAAATTCAAGCTTTCCTGGTTGGGAATAGATGTTGTTCACTTCCCTGTAGGCAGTTTTAAATTGCCATTTCGAGGTACAAGTAGATAATCTACTATAAATCATGTTAACACGGTGGTTGTCGGGACCCGAATTTGCAAATCCGGGCCCTCTGTGTATTCAGCACTAGTCCAGGATCACGTTAGTGCACACAGTCTCAACATCGGTAAATACCACAATCATACTCAACGGAATAGTAAAGTACTTTATTGAAAAGGAAATATAACTGGTCGCTCGACCTTATGGTTAAGTTACAAAAGTACGCTTCACAGGGCGAAGACTTATGAAAAGAATTAACTTACAGTGGAATCAAATAAACTTCGTGGCGCCGTCTATTATACCATAGGCAACTGATTGGGCTCACTCCCCTAGTTCGTTGGCTCCTCCTAGAACTACTCCTCCAATGCAGGCGTTGCTTCTTCTTCAGCAAGTCATGCACAGAGATGTAGTATAATATTCTATATGAATGGCTTGTTACAAGGACAAGCTAAGTGGTTCTTTTGCAGTAAAGCATCATTCACCAATAATGGTAATTGATTAAAAGCAATAAAACAGTGATAACAATAATAACTTTCATAAACAGTTCACAAGTAAGCATTTGTCCACCTAAAGCAGGTTCATCATTTCCATTACCAAATATCCATAAACCAAATTCATTTTCATAAAGGTTAACCCTTGACTGTAGTCCCCGAGCAGTGTCCAACACCGTGGACTCGACTATTCGAATAGGTTGTACACTATGCATAGGTTATACACTTTACCCACAAGATACAATCAAACACCACCAAGGCGAGTGATCGTAACAAAGCCTTTCCAAAGCTACTTCTAGACTCGGTACTGCCCGCTAAGGTTTCAACACTGATGGGACTAGTACCACTCTCAGGGCCCCCCTCTTGTGCCATGTGAACCTACCATAAACTCGGCCTCACACCACACAACAGTACCAAAGACTAGACATCATAGTTTACTCAGCTAGGTCTGTCCCATTCCAGACTTGTGGCTGTATGTTGGACTCAGTTTAAATTCTTGCAAGTTTCAAATTCTTGCAAGTTTAAGTCTTTAGGATGACTGAGGCAAGACTACCCAAGGATTCACAAGTAACCAAAGCAGTAAAACCAAATGCGACTTCCCAAGTGCCACACCTGGCCCACTAGAACAATCTTGCCACTTTCCCAGTCTAAATCATTTAATCACCCAGTTGATTACCGTGCACCACGTGCCATCAACATCATCAATGACACATGTAGTAATTTCCAAAATCATGTTCCATATCTCATTAAGATTAATTATATCAATAACACGATTGCATGGCTAAGCTAGCTAATTATGGTCTAATTAACCCATGTTGGTAAAGTATTAATGTCCAACTATTGTTCCACATTCTAGGGTGACAAATGATTCATGACACACAATTAATATAGACAAGGTGGCATAATCAAGTAGGTCACATAACTATTCCCGGAATTATTCAAAAGCATTTTTAAATAAACTAGCATGCAAAATTTTAAATAAACATAATTTCAAAAGTGGGATCAATATGGTCAAAGCATAACTTGCCTTCAAAAAGTATTCGTTCCTGGTCTTGCACTTGCTCTTGGGTCAAAACTGTAACACCCCGACATCTAGCATGCCCGAATGCTACCAAACATAGACTAAACAACATCTAAATACCACGAATTAACATAAATTACAGGAAAGGAGCAAATGATAATACCGAAAATTTTGGCAGCATCTCCTTTGTTTATCCAAGATTTGAAGCAACAACAATAGAATAGCAAAATATGGCATAATACGAGACATCTAAAACAGCAATAATAAGTGGCATGGGAGCAATATAAATCCAATTTAAGCATTCAAACTCCTCATGAGCCAAACGAAACGAATAAAGCACTTATAGCACACAACTAAACCATAATTCAAGTTGCATCACACTAAATTTATTATCAAGACTCCAAATGAATAGACTGTGGGATCAAAAGCGTGAGCTACGTGTAGAAGTGTGACTAGTTCCCTTCCCCGCATGCCGATCTCATGGTACCTAAAACATTAAGAAAGCACAAGCGTGAGTTCATCACTCAGTAATCATATTGCAATGGAACATAGGAACAAATACCTTACTACAACACTACATATCATGCTTATCATCATAATCATGCTCACATTCCATTATTCACATAACATCAACATTATGAATGCAATGCAATGCACATGACTCCTCGACGCAAATACCGGTATTGCCGAGTGCACACCCGTCGGCGTGCACCCTTGTCCCCATTCCATCCCGTAGATGGAGGGTGCCTACTCCTCGCTTCCACTCACCACATGGGTGGAATCACGAGGTAGGTCTTACATCCATGGCGCTCCGGATTAGTCATAACTTTCTCACCGATCTTACCGGACTAGTTATGACGTTCTCACCGACCGGGCCAGTTTTCATGCCATGTATGCAACATATGCCATAATCATAAACAATTAATCATTGCATAGTAGCTTAAAATACCATTTTCACCATATCATGTACAAACACTAAGCATGGCAAGATAGCATAACATGGAAACAATTTGTATTTAATCAAGACAAGCAAGCAAACCACGTGCTACCCATTCCAATATACTTGCCTTTAACCTCGGGCGACGGATTGGTGAGAGGATGAGGGCACTCCTAGGGTCACACCACCTGCACAAACATGCCACACACTCAAATCGTGCCCCCAAAACAGTACGCAAAAGCTCGTCTACCCCGACTTCGCAAACTACTCCCAAAACCAAAAAATAGAGGCTCAGTCCCAACGGAACAGCAGCCTTCTGAATGCCATAACTTGGGCTTAACAACTCCAAATCAAGTAAACGAGTACATCATCGCAAAGCTTACGAAATTTCCTAGCAATCGCTAAACCAACTCCGGATGGTTATTGATCTTGCTGCGGGCACGATCAACCTAAACATGAGGTTCAATTCCTGCAAGCAACCGAAGAACAAGCAAGAACATAATAAAAGGCAATTTAAAATTGCAAATATATATGAAGGATTGATAGGTTGGGGTTCCGATACAGGGAGCTTCTTAGGCGGCTGTCTAGCACGTTTAAAAAGACTCAAAATAGTAGCAATGGCTAAACTATCAAATAAACAAAACCCAAGACCTAAAGGAGGCGGCCGCTGGCTATTTATGAGAGATAGGGTGTGGTAAACACGTCCAAAACAGGTGGAGGACAATTACAACTCAATTTGCAAGGCCCAAAACCCATGTATTCTCGGGCTAGAAAAGTGACGTCACTTGTTTAGAAGATTCCCGTCGACTCGGATGGAATTTGGAGATGAGGCCAGATCCGTTGGAAAGAGGACGGCGAAACCTTTCAAACAAGTACTCATACCCCCGATCACCCTTGTGGATCAAAAGTTATGGTCGTTTTAAGTTGGTGTTGTCTAGGAGGCCGAATCCGAGTAGATCTTGTGCACCGGAAGACTTGGCTTCATGCTTGACATTTGGAGGTCCTTCTCCTTGGTTCCTAAGGACAATAAAATCATCACAAGGATTAAATAGCCTTCCATCCATTAAAATATTTTTATGCAACTCGAGGAACGCATTCACCTGGTAATTGAATTAACATGTGCGAGCTCAAGTAATTGGTCCTTGTATTACGTCATTGGTTTCAATTGGATGTGTAGGCGTGGCCGTATCCATGACAGTGATGTCCTCATCATCCTCCCCTTCTTGCATTTGAGTCATCCTCGACTCAAGCTCATCATCTTCTCCCAAGTATGGATTTAAATTTAATGGTCCTGGCCAAGGTAGGGGTCGATGAAACCATGCAGTTGATATAATTGCATCAACACTTGGTGATGACCATAAGTATGCAGTGTTAGTTCTGTCCATGATGAGCATGGTCTCATCAACCTCCCTTTCTTGAAGTGGAGTTGTCCTTGACTCCATAATATTGTCTAGAAAAATGTTACAAGCGATAGGAAACAAAGCAACATGCACATTTGCAATCAAATCAGTGGATCGAGAATCTCTATCAACCATATACTCCTTTTCTTGAAAACTATCATGTGACTTGTAAGTTAAACCAAATGTACTTGATATGGCATGATTAGTAATATGGCACTTATCAAATTGATGACATTGTTGCATAGCAAATTGGGGTTTAAAATATGAACAAATGTAAACTTGATGCGCTTTATACTCTCCTTTGTCACTAGTTTTGCCAATAACTTGAAAAATATTTTGCGATAACCAGGACAAATCAGAATGTACAAAAAGTCTCTCTAAATAATTCACATCACACGGAACATCAAATTCAATGTAACCTAATGTATCTAAAGAAGCATCAATTTCAACTCATCATTTTCGCTTGCAATGTGAATGACATGCTTATTTTCAGCATAAGTGTCTAGTGTGGTAGCAAAAGTAACATGTCCATTCACTAGTTGTGTCATAGATATAAGTGAAGTATTATCACACAACTATTCTTTTTCATAAGAATTAGTAAGCAAAATCAGCAATTGGTTCCACTAATAATGGCTCTACGATAGCATGATTTGTGGACAGTTTTAGCTCTTCAAAGTTATTTTCTCCATGTGTAGAGTCCATACTTTTTACATTACCTTATAAGTTATCGTCAGCTATAGTAGGTGTAACTTCAACTATTATCTCTTCGCTTACACATGGGGCATTATTGATCGTTTCTTTCTCCATATGCGCTTCTTCGTCATCCTCTCGATGGTGCTCACTTTTCTGCAAATGTTAGCTACAAAAGAAGGTGCAACAATGGGCGCCTCAAATAAAGCTAATGATTCTTTCAATGATTCAGCAAGCATGTTTTCAACTCTAGAAGCACATTTAATCAATTCTGAAAGAAAACTATAAGTTTCATTAACAAGAATATCCTTAATATCTTTATTAAGTCCTCTCAAAAATCTATTTTTGGTTTCCTCTTCCCCTTCAACTAAACCACAATGCAACAAATGATTTTGCAATCATTCATAGTATTCCTTAACATAGTTATTTCCTTGTTTCAAGCATTGTAGTCTAGTATACAAAAAATCAGTGTGATATTCAGGAACATAATCAAGTCTCATAAGTCTTTTCATGGCCTTCCAATTTTCAGGTTTTCTCTCTTTTCTACAAATATACTTCCTCCATGTTAATGCAAATCCATTTAACACACTAGCAACAATCTTAATCTTTTCATTTTCAGACAAATCATACTTGACAAATTCTTTGTCAACTCCTATCTCCCAATTAATATGGGCATCAGAATCATATTTGAGCATCAAAAGATGGAATGGAGAATTTAACCTTACCTAGGGAATTATCATCAACATGTACCTAAGCATGTAGTACGCTGTACGCCATTTTTGTTGCTTAGAAGACGAGGCGGAGGACTGAAAATTCCTGGAGCAGTACCTACAAGCGTATCATGTCTAGACAAAATAGTAGCAAGGGTAGTGTTACCAACTCCTTGAGCAGTCTCAATAGACCGGAGGCAGTCTTCTTACAGCGACATTCAAGCAACAATTCCCTTCGTGCGTGGAGAGTGATGTAGCGAATCCTCGTCACCTATCATGGTTAGTAGAAGACAAGAAAACAGATTTCACAAGTATAGAGTTCCGATCAACTACTTGGAGGTGGTGACAAGCCTCTCAACACTCAAGCCTATAACCAAAGCTCTTACAAGTTCTTACGGTGCAGCAAGCGTTGTTTGCCATTGGCGTTGTCAAAAGTTCTCCAAAGTTTGTGTAGAGCGATTGCCAAGGGATCGAACGCCTGTACGGGTAGAAAGTGGAGCTTGGACAGGCTCAATTTAGTAGCAAGGATTAGCAATAATCAAATCAGAGAATGCAAAATTGAAAAATTGTTCAACATCTAGTCACTAGTTGCTGACTCTAAGAGAGAAAAGGTAGTGACTCAAAATCTGTACAGTTGACAACAGTACAGTTCGAAAGCAGATAAAATACCAGCGCAAAAAAATCGCGAATGAAGGGAATTGTCTCAAAATACTAGGGACCTTGTAAAAACAGATCCAGCAAAAAAAAGTTCGGAGCATTTCCAGACTCTTTTTTTAGTTCGGAGCGGTCCGAACTTGCACCTTTGTTCGGACGATTTGAACTTGCCTCTGGATCAGACGGTCTGAACTTGGACCTCTGTTTGAATGGTCCGAACTTGCTTCGACCAATTTTTTTTTAAAAAAAAAATTGGTGCGGCTTTTTTTTATTTTTGCAGCTGCCTTTTTTTGTCTGGAACTAAACAGACTCCTTTGCTTGACCGAAACCGAGAGTGAAACAACTTGGTCCGAAACGAACTTTTGGCGGAAAACAGCGAGGAAAAAGAGTCCAACTAGACTAGAAATCAGCAACTCGACACGACGATGCAACCAAAAATTCAATAATGCAATGCACTGATAGAAAATTACGGGGCTTAGATTATTTTGGAATTCGAGGAACAAATCTGTTTGTGGCAACTTTTCTGGACTATAGGGATGAAAATCAATCTACTAATCTAGGGTATAGAAATTCCTCACTGAGCAACCTGGTTTGCTCTGATACCACTTGATAGCACTTTGGGTGTCCCGATCTTTCGATGAGAAACACACAATCGATTTGAGTGGAGACGACTTTGACGATCCGACTACACTATACATCGACGATGCGCCTTAGCAATCGCTAAACCAACTCCGGATGGTTATCGATCTTGCCGCAAGCATGATCAACCTGAACACGAAGTTCAATTCCTGCAAGCAACTGAAGAACAAGCAAGAACACGATAAAAGGCAATCTAAAATTGCAAATATAGATGAAGGATTGATAAGTTGGGGTTCCAATACAGGGAGCTTCTTAGGCGGCTATCTAGCATGTCTAAAAAGACTCAAAATAGTAGCAATGGCTAAACTATCAAATAAACAAAACCCAAGACCTAAAGGAGGTGGCGAATGGCTATTTATGAGAGATAGGGCGTGGTAAACACATCCAAAACAGGTGGAGGACAATTACAACTCAATTTACAAGGCCCAAAGCCCATGTATTCTCGGATTGGAAAAGTGACATCACTTGTTTGGCAGATTTCCGTCGACTCGAATGGAATTTGGAGATGAGGCCAGATCCGTTGGAAACAGGATGGCTAAACCTTTCAAACAAGTACTTATACGCCCGATCACCCTTGTGGATCAAGAGCTATAGTCCTTTTAATTTGGTGTTGTCCAGGAGGCTGAATCCGAGTAGATCTTGTGCACCGGAAGAATTGGCTTCATGCTTGACGTTTGGAGGTCCTTCTCCTTGGTTCCTAAGGACAATAAAATCATCACATGGATTAAATAGCATTCTATTCATTAAAATATTTGTATGCAACCCGAGGAATGCATTCACCTGGTAATTGAATTGACGTGCGCGAGCTCGAGTAATTAGTCCTTTTATTACGTCATTGGATTCAATTGGATGTGGAGGCGTGGTCGTATCCACGGTACTGATGTCCTCATCACGTGCAATATGTTATTGATATAATTTTTAAATACAAATTTAATATTGATTAATGAAATATGGAATGTGTTTCTGAAATGGTGTGATGTTGACACATGATGATGTTGATATGTAGAAACCTATGTGGATCTACATGGATGTTGAGTTGATGTTCGCGTGTGTTGCACAATAATCAACTGGGGGTGGGAAATGATTTAGACACGTCAAGTGGCAGGAGGCTTTGTGCCAGGTGGGCCTGTGTGTCAATGGGTTGATGAGTGTGTGAGGGTTGTGTGCCAAAATTGTTGAGAGAAGGAAGTCTTGCCTTGGTCAATTAAGGACTTAACCTTGCAAGCCTTTGAATTGGGCCAAACATACAACCACATGTCTGGAATGGGATAGACCTAGTTGAGTAAGTTACTAACATCTTGCAGGTGGTACCTTAGGGTGACGGTTACACAGGGGTGTAGTTGTACGGAGGAGCATACCTGTCAGGACCCGAATGTGCAAATCCGGACCCTTTGTGTATTCAGCACTAGTCCAGGATCACGTTAGTGCACAAAGTCTTAACATCGGTAAATACCACGTCGCAACGAGCCACACCTCGAGGAATGTCTCACTTCGCTGGGGGGACACTGAAACGCCGCGTGTAGGGTCATCGTCTCTAGCCCCGGTAAACGATCATATTGTGCCTTCGCCGAACTTCCCCGAACGACCACGGCCATTGGATCAACATCTGAAGGCCTAGGTTTGTCGACGTGCTAATTTCCCCTGTAACTGCTATATTTGATCCAAGCCGTTGGATCTACGATTAAGGGACTAGATTGCGCCACATTCTCGCATCTAGTTTCGGTAGATTAGATCAATTCTAAACCGTTGGATCTTTGGATGAGTGGATGAGATTAGGTCGCGTAGGTAAATGAATGAGTCGCCACGTGTCTCGGACATTGCGTGGATTAGATTCAATCCTGGCCGTTAAAATTTGAATAAACGGTATAGATCTACCACACCATGGACCAATAAGAGTGTACCACATAGCCGCATAAAGACCGAGGCGTCGCGCGCCCGAGCTAGTCACCGTGATGTCATCAGTGACGTCGACATGACATCAACGGGTGGACCCACCTATCAGCCGCTGTATCCGTGCGCGTGTGACGTCAGCTTGACGTCATCATTCTGTCAGCGATGACATCACGGTGGGGCCACATGTAAGTCTTTGTAGTTATTTTAGGATTTATTTTATTTTGGTGAATAGTAGTTGATGACATCATAATCTTGATTTTTTTTTCCTTTAGAAAATAATTTTGCCGATATTAAAATAGGTGCTAATGTCATGCTGACATCATAAATATGAATATCTAGTAGAAAAATAAATAGAATAATTCAGTTTATTCTTTTTAATATATTTTTAAAATTCAACTTGCTCGTTCTAGCTCATAGGAACTCCGATTGAGGTGATTCCAGAGCCTCAAAATTTGTAAAATTGTGCTCTATTTAATGGTGAATTTAATTTTTTTTTTAGAGTTTGTTGCTCTCTTTTGTTGCTATTTATTTGTTTACTTATCCGTTTCGTGTAGGCGTTGAAGTGCCTGAAGGGTACAAGAGAGAAGTGCCAACTCAAGAGCAAGGTCCAGAGCAGAATCAAGATCTTTTGCAAGGCAAATTGAGCTTTGACCATGCTGATCCCATGTTTTGGAATTATGTTGTTTCAAATTATGCATACTAATTTAATTAAAAGTGATTTCAATTAATTTGGGAAATAGTTGATTGACCTATTTTCTATTGCCATTTTGTCACTATTATATGTATGCCATGATTCATTTGTCACCCAAGGATTGTTGTTTAATAGTTGGAAGCTATTAATTTACCAACATGGGTTGCTAGATCATAGCTAGTTTGCTTAGCTTTGCAAAGTGTTATTGATATAATTTTGGAATACAAACTTAATATTGATTAATGGAATATGGAATGTGTTTCTGAAATGGTGTGATGTTGCCATATGATGATGTTGATATGTAGAGACCTGTGTGGATCTACATGGATGTTGAGTTGTTGTTCGCATGTGTTGCACAATAATCAACTTGGGGTGGGAAATGATTTAGACTAGGGAAATAGGCTTTGTGCAAGGTGGGCCTACGTGGCAATGGGTTGATGAGTGTGTGAGGATTGTGTGCCAAAATTGTTGAGAGAAGGAAGTCTTTCCTTGGTCAATTAAGGACTTAACCTTGCAAGCCTTTGAACTAGGCCAAACATACAACCACATGTCTAGAATAGGACAAACCTAGTTGAGTAAGTTACTAATATCTTGCATGTGGTACCTTAAGGTGACGGTTACAAAGGGGTGTAGCTGTACGGAGGAGCGTACCTGTGCTGAGGCTTGGTACCCATCCAAACAGTATGTGTTGGTCCTATACTTCGGCTCTGTGTGAGGGAAGTGATAGTGAAGACAATACTGGAGGTGTTCATATGTTAAGATAGAAGTTTTCGAAATGCTTTGTTATGGTTATTGTAACACCCCAATTTTTGCTTTTCATGAAATTAAATATTAATTTGCACTTTTGTGAATTTTTGGAATTTTCTGGAATTTATTTGGATTTATTTGGAATTAATTTGAATTTATTCCCTTTTGAAATAATTAAAGAATTAAAAGTTTCAAATAAAATTTTGTTGGAAATATTTTATTTGAGTCCCAAATGCCCTAAAATATTTTCTAGAATTTTTCTGGAACTTTTCTGAGTATTTTGCTATTTTTCTTGAATTAAATGAATTACTGGAAATTATTTTAAATATTTAATCGCTGGAAAAATGCGAATCGGTTTTACTGTTCCACCGACCGAACCCGAGTCAGACTCGAGTCCGGCCGAACTGCGCCACTTCACTCGGTCCAACCACGTTGCGCCGAGTCCAACCCTAACCCTAACCTATCCCGACCGTTGGATCGTGATCCAACGGTCATCATCGGGCCGCGTCGCGCAAGCGTGCAACCAGTCGGATCGTGTCCACGTGGACGGCTACGAAACGGCCGCGTCATCGTCTCCGAGCTCGGTTCGGACTCCGCCGGAATCCGGCGTCTCCGTGGGGGACACGCCTTCCGGGGCCGCTATTTAATGCATCGCGCGCACCCCGAGGTTCGTTTTTCCTATGCGCATCTAAAGCCCCAATCCTTGAAGCCCTAGCCACCACCGTCTGAGCTAGATTACTCGCCGAAGTTAAGAACGGCCACCGCGTGTTCTTCGTTCCCCGCCGCGAACCAGCACCGCTCCGCCGGAACCAAGGCCGGATTTGGACTCCCAGGAGCAGGGCGAACCTAGGCGCACACTTCATGTCGCCAGAGCGCGCCCGAAACGCCGAGGCCGTGGTCGTCGTCTTCATCTCCGGCCGAGCCAGCGCCGCCGCCCGCCATCAACCCCCGTGAAGGTCCTCAGCCGTCGGATCCGCATCGTGCGACCCAGGTACGCCACGTGCGTCCTAACGCCCGTAGAACTAGGTTAGATCCTAACCGTTAGATCTAGATCTAACGGCCTAGATTTCGCCACGTAGCCGTAACTGCGTTAACCCAGAATAAATCTCAACCGTTGGATCTAGATCCAACGGTGCGGATTGATCGCGTTCACTCCAACGCGTGAAACCCAGATCCAATCCGAGCCATCGGATTTCAAACCAACGGCCCGGATCGTGCCACGTGCACAAGGAGCCGAACCATCGCGTCCACGCGGGCGTGGGCGTGGGTCACTGAAACGCCGGGCCCACGTGTCAGCGACCGCACCATGACGTCACGCTGACGTCATGATGGGCCCGCTTGTCAGCGGCTGTCTCAGCCGTGCGGTGACGTTAGCAATGACGTCATCGGTGGGTCCCACCTGTCAGCACCGTGGGCTGAGCCCCGCTGACGTCAGCAATGACGTCACCCGATGGGTCCCACCTGTCAGTGGCCGTGAGCCGTGGACCAAGTCCACGGTGGACCGAGTCCACGGTGGACCGAGCCAAACCGTGGACCACGTCCGTGGACCGGTTGTCGTCAGCCGACACGTGTCACGGCTGACGCAATAAATAATTTCCGAAAAAGGAAATGATTTATTAATTCGATTTAATGAATTCAAATATGATTTCAAACTTCAAACGCTTATAACTTTTGCATTTTAACTCTGATTTGAACGATTCCAATTCCTAAATTTTTATAAAATTCAGCTCTACTCAGCCCAGATCGTCCTCTAGTTGTTGGATGAACAGTTGCTCCCGTCGGATTTAGATCCTAGCAACAAATCACCAGAGGTGATCCCGATGCTAATATCCAAGCCCAAACGAGACAACTCTACGAACGTCCAAACGACTCGACAACAACCCCGGTATTCCCCCAGTATGCGATCCAAAACTCGCCCAGGATCCCCACATACCAGTTCCCAATGCCATATCAGCATCAATTCACACAAAGGGGCATCGAGCCCAAACTCACTACCAGAGGCGCACGAACGCGGAAGCAACAAAACACACACGGCACACGGAAGCCCAAAGGACGACCAAACGAAACAGAAAGCGAAAAGCAGACGGGTTCCATTACAGAAATAAAAGTGTAACTGTTTAACAAAAGCACTACCAGCTATCCTATACAACAAAAGTAAAACATCCCGGAAGTGTCATGCCCTGAACACTTCCGAGCGCACGAACGTCGACTGCCTCTACTCGGTGCCCCGCCCGGTCACCGATAAGCAATAGGGGCAGAACTCGCACCCCGCTGGATCCTCACCTGCAAAACCACAAAGCAGAAGCCTGAGTACAAAAGGTACTCGCAAGTCTTACCCGTGGCCCATATACGACCGACTCCAAAGGATATGCATTTGGATGTAGCAAGGAATAAGCTGAAGGTAAAATTTGCAGAAATGCTTATATTTGTTGTTTAGTTACTTAACTACTCAATTCACCAGTTTATTAAAGCAGTTGTTACTGCACCTACTCCTAATGTGAAGTTAACATTTAACAGTCCCAACAATTAACCACATTCATTTCGAGCTCAAGCCCAATGGCGAACTTCGGTTCAAGTTATTACTACGTTGAGTAACATTTAACCAAGCTTGCTCATATCCGAGAGCGCAGCAATTTGGATCGCTTAATTAACCCTGCAGGGAAGCATTGATCACACGACATGTGCCACGAAGGAACCTCATGTCAACCCCCTCCCACCCATACCAATCCGTTGGAGCGTCTTCATGCGGCCCGGAAACCTAGCACCCCCTCGAGCGGCCCCAAGCCCGGCTTGGCGCTCGAGAGCCGGCCTAAGCCCCGCCCTCAACCACGTCCAACCGGATGAGGTTACGGTCCATCGAACGGCATGCGATAAAAGAGCGGCTTACCGTACCATAATCGGGCATGTGATCAACCAATGTGTGCTTTAGCCACGTTACACCCGATCGGTCCTTAATCGACACGGACGAGACTACCACACTTGAGTCTCCTTACCCATGTGATCCAATTAACTCTCTCGCCTGGTCCCATTTTACATTTCATTTCCATAAGGATTTCCATCCCAATCCACGTGTGTAAAGTAAATGGTATGACCGCAAACGATGGAACCATCCACCGCTTGGCCCAACCCAACTTCTAAGCGAACTAAGCGTAGCTCAATATATTACCCATATTAGCTCCAAGGAAAATTCAACAATAATCAAGGAATGTAAGTGCAACAATTAGGATCTAGTCCTATCCCACACTTTCAATTCCTAATGCAACACTTAATCAACCGATAAGCAAATTATTCACAAAAGTATACACAGGGTTCAAGATGCTTAGGTGCTTGCCATGCTCTTCTGCTTGTGGGTCGGCAACAGTCAGCTCTCTGGTCGCAACCCCAGTCACCGCGGTGTCAGCCTCCGTGGGATCGCTCTCTACACGAGTACAATGCGTAATTAAGATGTATGCAATGCATGTGAATGAAGTACAATTACAAAACCCCGACGACGCAACCGGACAAACCAACCTAACCCGGACAGACCAGCTTAACCCGGACAGTTCGGGTTTTATATCCGGACAGTCCGGATAGGCCGGACACTCCGGGTCGATTCTTCCGGAGACTCCGGATAATCCGGACACTCCGGATCGATTGTCCGGATACTCCGGACCTGGGGCATCCAACGCAAAACGACTCGGGGAAGAGAGTTCTACCACTTTCTACGGCTTCACCACAACCCGATCTACGACTTTTCTACACCTTGCAAGCCGGGAGAAGCTCCGAGCTAGCACAAATAGCCTAGAAACGACTACATTCCACTAACCCAACCAAAACTAGACCCAAGCCTAGAAATGGCTTTGCTACTACCCGATCTCTTACCTAGGTACCCTACATTCCCAAGTCCAACCCCAAATCCAACCCTAGAACCATCACACCCCAAAACCCTAGGGCTTAACGTTCATCCCTAAACTCCCAAATCTAAACCTAGGCCCTAAATCCACTATGGATGACCCTAGAACCCTAGAATCCCACGAATCAACCCCCAAGAAGAGGACCTACCTCCAAGTGGGACGGAGGAGAGGCAATGCCGGGTGGAGGAAGGAGGATGCCGACTTGAGGGGGAGTTCCACGGGATGGAGGAGCCACTGGGGAGGAGCCACGGAGGTCACCGGCCGGTGGAGGTCACCGGAGAGGAGCTAGGGGCGGAGGAGGTGCTCCAAAAAGGGTGGAAGGCAAGGAGGTATGAGGAGGAGTGGTGGGGAGGCTAAGAAAACAAGTGTTTATAACCCCACCCCGACCATACCAGACACTCCGGACGTTAACCCGGAGACTCCGGGTTGGGGCCTTCGGTAGGATCAACCCGGATATTCCGGATCTTTAACCCGAAAACTCCGGATTGAGGCCTTCGGCCAACCCGATCCGGACACTCTGGATCTTTTATCCAGATACTCCGGGTTGTTCGGACATTCCGGACATTTAATCCGGATACTCCGGACTTCCCAGGACTTTTCGAAAATTGGGGCCTTGACAAACCCTCCCCCCTTAAGGGAATCTCGCCCCGAGATTCAGAATAGACTCCTAGATCGAATGGAACGCAAGTGGACGGTACAATCGCGCACTAACCCCTACTCCTCAAGTTGCGAAGAACGACACACTAGCACTTACATGGTACCGATCGAAGAACTCAGGATATTCGGTCTTTAGGCGGTCTTCGGGCTCCCAAGTAGCTTTCATCTTCAGTGTGATTGCTCCACTGAATTTTGTAGAACTTGAGAGTCCTCCGGCGGGTCGTGCGTTCCGCTTCCTCTAGAACCCGAATCAGATGCTCTTGATAGGATAGATCCGGTTCAGGTGCAACTCCGAGGTCATCCACTTCAAGTGACTCGAAAGGAGTACGGAGACACTTCTTCAGCTGGGAGACATGGAAGACATTGTGGACCATCTCGAGGGTGGGAGGAAGCTCTAACTGATATGCAACCTGACCACGCTTCTCAAGGATCCGGAATGGCCCTATGTAACGAGGCGCCAGTTTTCCTTTAACTCCAAACCGACGAGTGCCTCGAAGAGGGGATACTTTCAGATAGACGAAGTCGCCAGCATCAAAGGAGAGGGGTCTCCTACAGCGATCAGCATAACTCTTCTGCCGTGACTGCGCTATCCTCAAGTTCTCCTGAATGACTCTCACTTTCTCTTCCGCCTCCAAGACTAGTTCAGGCCCAAGGAGTGAACGCTCCCTACTTTCGGACCAATTCAAAGGTGCCCGACAGCTACGACCATACAGTGCCTCAAAAGGGAACATTTGGATGCTGGTCTGATAGCTATTGTTGTACGCAAACTCGGCGTAGGGGAGGCATTCTTCCCACTTCTTCCCATGAGACAACACACACGCCCTCAGCATATCCTCGAGGATCTGATTGACCCTCTCGGTCTGGCCGTCCGTTTGAGGGTGGTATGCTGAGCTGTGAAGTAGCTTCGTGCCTAGTGCTTCGTGCAGACTTCTCCAGAACCGAGACACAAATTGAGAGCCCCGATCCGAAACTATCCGCTTAGGCACTCCATGAAGGCATACAATCCTGGTGACATACAACTCCGCATACTTCTTAGCTGAGTAGGTGGTGCGAACTGCTAGGAAATGTGCAGACTTTGTTAACCGGTCGACAATCACCCATATCGAGTTGTGGCTTGAAGAAGTCAGGGGTAAGCCGGTAATGAAGTCCATGCTGATGTCTTCCCACTTCCAACTCGGAATGGGGAGAGGCTAAAGAGTACCAGCTGGCTTAAAGTGTTCAGCCTTCATCCGCTTGCAGACATCGCACTCGGCCACATAACGAGCAATCTCGTGCTTCATGCGAGTCCACCAGAATTGCCGCTTCAAGTCTTGGTACATCTTGTTGCTGCCCGGATGGATTGTGAGCAAGGAATTGTGGGCTTCATCAAGGATCCCCTGTTTCAACTCTTGATTATCCGGGACGACTATGCGCTAGCTGAACCACAAAGTCTCCTGATCATCCAGGCGGAATTCAGCAGCCTGGCCCGAATTCACCTTATCGCGAATTTGGGTTACACTCACATCCTACTTTTGTGCCTCCCGAATCTGATCAAGCAATGTGGATTTCAGCTCCACATTAGTCAAGGACCCTTCTTCTATCATTTCCAAATTGAGCTTCTGGAACTCAGCACAAAGAGTGGCACTCCGTGGTGGAAGAGTGAGGCAATGGCATTGTACCTTGCGGCTCAATGCGTCAGCCACCACATTGGCCTTTCCCGAGTGATAGTGCACCTCCAGATTGTAATCTTTGATCAGCTCAAGCCATCTCCGCTGCATCATATTTAAGTCTGCCTGAGTGAAGATGTACTTGAGGCTCTTGTGATCTGTATAGATGTTGCACTTGTTCCCCAGGAGATAGTGGCGCCAAATCTTTAAAGCATGGACCACTGCTGCAAGCTCCAGATCGTGAGTGGAGTAGTGCTCTTCATGATGTTTCAACTGCCGAGACGCGTAAGCGACAACTCGGCTGTCCTGCATAAGCACACAGCCAAGTCCGATGCCAGATGCATCGCAATACACATCAAACGGCTTGTGAATGTCGGGCTGGGTAAGGACTGGAGCTGTAGTGAGGCGTTGCTTCAACGTCAGGAATGCCTGCTCACAGCCCACTGACCACTTGAACTCGGCACCCTTCTTCAGTAACTCTGTCATGGGCTTGGCTATTTTAGAGAAGTCCTGAATGAACCGACGGTAATAGCCAGCCAGCCCAAGGAAACTACGAATCTCGGTGACAGACTTAGGCTGCTCCCACTTGAGTACATCCTGTACCTTGCTTGGGTCAACGGCTACACCCCGCTCGGAAAGGACATGCCCCAAGAATGACACCTCCTTCAGCCAGAACTCGCACTTGCTGAACTTGGCATAAAGGCGGTGTTCCCGAAGCCTCCCGAGAACGACGTGGAGATGCTTGGCATGATCTTCCTCGTTGGCTGAATAGATGAGGATGTCGTCGATGAAGATGACGACAAAAGAGTCCAGCTCTTCCATGAAGATGGAGTTCATGAGGTACATGAAGTACGCCGGCGCGTTCGTCAGACCGAACGACATGACGGTGTACTCATACAGCCCATATCGAGTGGAGAAGGCTGTCTTCGGGATGTCTTCGGCCCGGATCTTGATCTGATGGTACCCAAGCCTCAGGTCAATCTTAGAGAATACCCGCACACCAGCAAGCTGACCGAACAGGATATCAATCCGAGGCAGAGTGTACTTGTTCTTGATAGTGACAGCATTCAAGGGACGGTAATCCACACAGAGGCGCAGAGAACCATCCTTCTTGGTCACGAAGAGAGCCGAGAAACCCCAAGGTGAGGAGCTCGGGCGAATGAAGCCCTTGTCCATCAACTCCTTCAACTGCTTCTTCAGCTCAGCCAGTTCATTCGGCGGCATCCGATACGGTTGCTTGGAGACTGGAGCAGTCCCAGGCTGCAGCTCCACTACAAACTCGATGTCCCGATCAGGTGGCATCCCTGGCAGTTCCACTGGGAACACATCTGGGTACTCAGACACCACGGGAACTGACTCTATTTCCTCGATTTTAGTACCATTCAGGGAACAGAGGGTGGCCTTGCCCTTGTCTAGGAGTAACGTCAGCCAGCCGCCCTTCGGTCCCTTAAGTGAGAGGGTGCGGCGTGAACAATCGAGAATGGCTTGTTGCCGCGTCAGCTAGTTCATGCCTAGGATGATATCCATTCCCCGAAGGTCAAGAAGCAACAAGCTGACAACAAAAGAAACCCCTTGAACTAGTATCGACGCCTTCTGAACTACTTGATTTACCACCATCTCCGATCTCGGTGCCTCAATAAGGAACGGAGTGGCGCAGCTAATCACTCTCATCTGATGGTGCACGGCGAACTCCTTGCTAATAAACGAATGGGATGCCCCCGAGTCAAACAATACCCTAGCAGAATGCCCATTGATGAATAACATAACCGTCAACACGGTGTGGTCCTCTGGAATCTCCTCGGCACCGACATAGTTGACTCGGCCACGGGCTGGCGCAGGAAGTGGAGGTGGTGCCGTCGCAACTGGAAGCCATGGGGCGGTGGGATTATTGCCCCGCCTTGGAAATGGGCAGTCGCGGATGAAGTGCCCGGCACGCCCGCAGTTGTAGCACGGCCCCGGTCCAGCGGTCGCTATCGCCCGTGTCCCCGGCTGTGGCGGTGGAGATCGAGGGGCAACCACAGGAGGTCGGGCCATCCCAGCTGGCGGAGAAGGTGCAGGAGCAGCTGCCCTCGGTGGTGGAAGAGGAACAGTCCGGGCCCGCTGAGAACTGTGCGCTGCGCTTCCGCTTCTTCTCCTCTTGGTGGTTCCTCATCTTGTGCTCTACGGCGATCGCCCGACTCACCAAGTCATTGAAATCGGCGAAGTCGCACACCGAGAGCCGGTCTTGCATCTTCGCCGTCAATCCATTCACGAAACGGCTCTGCTTCTTCCCATCGGTATCCACCTCTTCCGGCACATACTGAGCCAGGTAGTTGAACTCCCTCGAATAGTCCACCACTGTCTTGCTCAACTGCTTGAGGGCCAGAAACTGCTGCTTCTTGATATCCATGAGTCCTTTCGGGATGTGGTACGCCCGGAAGGCCTCACGGAACTCCGCCCAAGTCACCTAATGACCGGTGGGCTGCATCACCAGAAAGTTGGCCCACCATGCTCCAGCTGGGCCTTGAAGTTGCTGCGCCGCGAAAGGAGCCTTCTGGAGGTCCCCACACTGAATAAGAGCAAACTCCTGCTCCATCGTGTGTAGCTAGTCATCAGCCTCCAGTGGATCACTCGCCCGGGAGAAGATCGGCGGCTGAGTGTGGAGGAAATCCAAGTAGCCATTTGGCCGGCCTCGACAGTCGCCGCGGCCACCCGGAGCAGCTTGGTTTTGAACCAGCATCTCCAAGATCCGGTTGGTAGTCTCCTGATTCCGCTCCGACCGCAGCAAAATATCCAGCACATTGGGAGGAGGAGGCGGATCGCCATGGCCAGGCTGTGACCGCCCAGCATCATCATCACCGCCCATGCCTCCACGGGTCCTCATTCTGTCGTCAACCAAGGACAGGTGACGAAAGTTAGAACCCCCATAGAAAAGACAAATCCTAAACACAGAAAACCCCGAACTGACCCCCACTTTAGATTGTGGCACTCCTGAATCAACTCCATTGCGAAGTGCTACAAGTCTAAATACCCCAAAACACAACTCAATATGCAAGGCGGCATGACACATGCACGACATGAGATGGGATGAAATGCACGATTCCAACGTAACTCTTACTCACCACTTATAAACATAGGGCGGGGTATAGATATTAAGCTCTACCTAATGCATCATGCAAGTCCTAATCAATCCCTAACTGGTAGTCAAGTTGGGGTCCGTCTTTGTGCGCCTTGCTCTGATACCAGCCCTGAGAGGAGCCGCCCAGATCGTCCTCGAGTTGTTGGAGTTTGGTGCCGAGATGAGGAACATAAGATTTGGATTGAGTACAGATGGTATGAATTCGTTTGGTAATATGAGCAGTTGACACAGTACTTGGCCAGTTTTGTTGTGTATCTACAATTTGCCTCCTTGGTTATGCATGAAGCGGAAGTATATCATGATGTCGTTACTAATCTCAGGACCCAAACAGCCGGGTAATGATATTGATGTGTACCTATCACCACTAATTGAGGATTTGGTAAAATTGTGGAATGTGGGGGTTGAGGTGTGGGATGCATACAAAAGAGAGAACTTCACCCTACGGGCTATGATATTTTGCACCATAAATGATTTTCTAGTCCTTGGTAATTTGGCGGGCTATAGCACGAAGGGAGCCAAAGCTTGTCCAATTTGTGAAGAGGACACTGATAGCTTGTGGCTGCCGAATTCGAGGAAAACGGTGTACATGGGTCACCGTAGGTTTCTACTCAAGTCATCGATATCGTAAGATGGATGACAAATTTGATGGAAAGAGGAAGTTCGTGCAGCCCATGACCTATGATTGGAAGGCAAGTATATTCACGCGTAGAGGATATCGATGTTCAGTATGGTAAGAGCCGTAAATCTGTTCGTCCCAGGACCATTTGGAAAAAGAGGTCGATATTTTGGGACTTACCATATTGGAAGGAGTTAGATGTCCGTCAATGTATTGATGTCATGCACGGAAAAATGTTTGTGATAATTTGGTAGGCATCCTGCTGAACATACCTGGGAAGACCAAGGATGATGTGAATGCTCACCGCGATATGACCTACATGGGGATCAGGCCCAAGCTTGCAGTGATGGAGGAGGATGGAAAAGGGCCGTACATCCCCGCTGCATGCTACACCTTATCCAAGAAAGAGAAAGAAGACCTCTGCAAGTGTCTCCACGATATTACAGTTCCATCGGGCTACTCCGCAAACATTAAGAAGCTTGTGTCTATGGATGATTTGAAGTTGTTCGGTATGAAGTCCCACGACTGTCATGTCTTGATGACCCAAATGCTCCCTGTTGCAATCAGAAATATCCTACCAGATGACGTCAGGTTGGCAATCACGAAGCTATGCTATTTCTTCAATGCGATTTCATACAAGGTTATTGATCCCGATATCCTGGACAACTTACAGAGTGAGGTGGTGCAGACTCTTTGTCAGCTTGAGATGCATTTCCCCCCGTCGTTCTTCGACGTCATGGTCCACCTCGTTGTTCACCTTGTTAGAGAGATTAAGATTTGTGGACCCGCATTCCTGCGTTACATGTATCCGTTCGAGAGGTACATGGGTATATTAAAGTCATACGTGAGGAATAGGTCGAAGCCTGAGGGTAGTATTATTGAAGGTTATGGGACTGAAGAGGTTATTGAGTTCTGCGTGGACTATCTAGGTAAAAGACAACCAATTGGTGTTCCTATATCTCGTCATGAGGGCAGACTTGGTGGCAAAGGAACCATTGGGTCAAATCTAATGAGCCCACAATTTGATATGTACTGTAAAGCGCATTTCACAGTCTTGCAACACAGTATGAAGTTCATCCATACATCGAACAACACAAGTTGATATTACGGGAAGAGAATCCACTTATGGATGAGCTTTCCATCACACGAGAACACAACGATCGATTCCTCACATGGTTCAAAGAAAAGGTGAAGGTCTCCATTAGTACGGAGGATGTCAAATGGTTGGCTGATGGACCAAGATTTAATATACAGACATGGCAAGGTTACGATATTAATGGCTACACATTTTATACTGAAAGTCAAGATGCAAAGAGTACAGTGCAAAATAGTGGTGTGAGCATAGATGCTTTGTCCGATGATCACTCAATTAGAGGATCCTCAACTGCAATGAACTGTTACTACGGGATGATCGAAGAAATATGGGAGCTCGACTACGGAATATACCAAGTTCCATTGTTCCGATGTAAGTGGGTGAGACTTCCTCACGGAGTTAAGGTCGACAAGACAGGTTTTACAATTGTTGATCTGAATAGATCGGCCTCTGAGAGATGAACCGTTCGTCCTCGCAAAGCAAGCAACTCAAGTTTTCTACGTGCGTGATCCGGCCAATCCGAGGTTGCACGTCGTACTTCATGGCAAGAGGAGGATTGTTGGTGTTGAAAATATCGTAGATGAAGAAGAGTACAACCAATTTGATGAAACACCTCCGTTTGCAGATGGGGCATGTCTTAGCGGTGACGACGGCACACATGGAACACATTACATGCGTGTAGATCATCAAGAAGGGTTGTATTGTAAATAAATTAAGTTGTAAGAATTCCCTGTATAATGTAGCATTTTGTAGAATATATATGCCAAATGGATCTTATAGTATAGCAAATTAGAAAACGATTTGACTTTTTGACTCTTTTGAATGAAGACTCTGTTTGAAAAAAATTAGAAATTGTATCATAGTCATCACAATCGGTTCGTTTAGGAAACCGACACAGATAGTATATATTGCGATCGGTTTTTTTATAGAACCGATACAGATTGTGAACATATTGCGATCGGTTGTTTTAAAGAACCGACACAGATAGTGTACATATTGCGATCGGTTGTTTTAAAGAACCGACACAGATAGTGTACATATTACGATCGGTTGTTTTAAAGAACCGACACAGATAGTGTACATATTGCGATCGGTTGTTTTAAAGAACCGACCCAGATAGTGTACATATTACGATCGGTTGTTTTAAAGAACCGTCACAGATAGTGTACATATTGCGATCGGTTGTTTTAAAGAACCGACCCAGATAGTGTACATATTACGATCGATTGTTTTAAAGAACCGTCACAGATAGTGTACATATTGCGATCGGTTGTTTTAAAGAACCGACACAGATAGTGTACATATTACGACCGGTTGTTTTAAAGAACCGTCACAGATAGTAAATATTGCGATCGGTCTCTTTGGTTAACCGACCGTGATAAAACCCCAGAGCATTTTCATTTCGGCGCGCACACTCAGCTCATTTCGTTTCAATTCATTCCACAACCCTAGCTCGACCACCTCCCCCACCGGCGCCTCCCCCTCCGGCTCCTCCCCCCCAGCGCCTCCCCCATCGGCGGGTACCCCGTGGGTGCCTCCCCCTCCGGCTCCTCCCCCCGGTGCCTCCCCCATCAGCGGGTACCCCGTGGGCGCCTCCCCCTCCGGCTCCTCGCACACCCCCCCGGCACCTCCCCCTCCAGCTCCTCCCCCACCGGCTCCTCCCCCTCCGGCGCCTCCCGCATCGGCTCCTCCCCCATTGCCGACTCGGTTCGGCGCACTGTAAGAACTATCGGACTGTGGGCTGTAATTGGTTGTAAATAGCTCGATGATGATTGCTTGAAATTGAGGCTTGATTAATCTGATCATTAAAGGAACTTGCTAGACCTAGATAAGTACTGCTCTTAACTAACAATTTGGTGGCTCTTGCTCTTAATGCATTGTGGTAGGGTTAGAGCAGTGCTATATTCATTCTTTGCTATGCTGTACTTGTTGTTTTCTGTGCTAGAGCAGTGCTGTTCTAGGGTTGTAATCCTGAAATTTTCAGATGTAATAGCCAGTGATATATTGGCCATCTAGAAGTTGGACGGCTAATTAATTTACCAACCCTTCTATAGCAATCTGAGAGCAATCCACCTCGGCTAATTAATTTAGCAACCCTTCTATAGTAATATGTGCAGATTATATTCTCATTGCAATTTCAAACTTGTAACACATTCTATATTATCGCACTTTATTATCGAGTTTAGTTGCGTAACCTATGCGTCTCCCGTTCGAGGGTGCTTGTTTATAAGTATGCTAAAATGGCATATTTATAAATAAGCAGTCTCGAATTGTCCACAGTACTTGGACAGTTCGAGGATATGTGGCTTGGGCAAGTTCCTAAGCTGTTGTACAAACTCTAGAGAAAGTTTCGGCAGCATCTCCCTGTGTTCTTCTAATGCACACCCTCTTTACCTGTTGTCGAGACGTGTATTTGGAGAACAGCGGGGAGATGCTGCCGAAATTTTCTCTAGAGTTGTACAACAGCTTAGGAACTTGCCCGAAGCACATATCCTCGAATGGGATTAGGACCTAACCTAATTAGAGATTAGGAGTCATCGTTGGTACGTATATACTTAGTCGGTCTACAGATAGACATGTGAATTGCTTTCTATTATGTGAAATATAATCATGTCAGAAATTTGAATTGCTTTCTCTCATGAAGTTTAGGTTTGACATATACGTACTTAGTTCCAAATGTCGCAAAGAGAGAGCACCGGCTCAACGCCAGAGAGAGAAGAAGGTCCTGCTACCCCATCGAGGAAGGTTAGAAAGGGCAGATGACCGAATAAAGGAGCCACAGGGAGAACGCCGCAAGTGCTCCACTTCAATGCCACGGGGGTTTGCACGGGTCCTAGCAAGTTTAAGGGGCGCTACTCCTCTTTTCTCGGCCAATTGGTGAGGGAGCGAGTGCCGATCACAATTAAGGACTAGAGGAAGGAAGTAAGCGACGAGAAGAAGAACCGACTGTGGGACGAAGTTAAGGGAAAATGGATTATACCAGAGGAAGATGAAATCAATGCGAGACGGTACGCCTTGAAGAGAATGGGTATGGCTTTGAGGCATTTCAGGGTGACCATGCATGCCGAGTTCGTGCTGAAAAACCGTACTCCCTTCCAAAGGTATCCATTTGTTACTCCCGAGGTTTGGGAGGAGTTCGCAAGGATGAGGAATACGCCCGAGGCGGAGGAGCTGAGAGAGAAGAATATCGCTATACAGAGGCGTAACACACACGCGCACCACCTTGGTTCCGGTGGGTATGTAGGGAAGAAGGCAGAGTGGGCGCGACTAGCGGAGGAGTGTGCAATCTCTGGGACAACGATGCCTTACTCCCACATATGCGAGGAGCGGGCACGCGACTGGGTATTAGCGAGGATGAAGAAAACCTCTGACGGTCAGATTGTCATTCCAAACCCCGCGACCGCACAGATCGTCGCGACCATCGTAAGATATCTAACATAGTACATTGCATATGACCCTTCCCATTGTATTTTAGCAATAATTTATATTTGCGACCTGCAGGAGGAGGTAAGCCAGCAGAAAGAGCAAGGAGCATTTGAAAGCCAAGGGTCAAGGGACATCCTGTGTTCGGCAATCGGGAAGCCCGATCATAAGGGTCGGGTGCTTTCATGAGTCGAAGAGGTATACGAAGAGGTCCTTCTTTGTAGAGGAGAGCGCTTCCAGTGCCAGGGCAAGATCATGGAAAGCACGTGAGGAGCGGATTAGGGCGCAGATGAAGGAGGAGTTGAAGGAGGAGTTAAAGGCTGAGATGATGGCTGAGATGATGGCGATGTTCCCCCAGAATCAGATTCCTCAACCATCGCCTATGCTACGCCCTAGCAGCTGTGCTTCCAATAAGGAACTGTGCATTCCACACCTCAAGGTAATAACTGTTTCAGACCAAAAGGTACATGAGTAAGCTTAACAAAGATAATGATGAAGATGCTGATCACTTCTTGCAGGGTCCTGCCCCGTGCCAGCTAGTCCTGATCGACGACGGAATACACATTGAGGCTGTGCACGGGGTTGCATTTCCAAGCAAGGAGGATGACACGGTGCATGGTATACCTTTGGGGATGGGCTACATGAGGGTGCAGGTGGACTACGTCCACGATGTTTACATGTCTCATGCCCTGGAGTTCCCCCCGAACGAAGATATCACCACTCTCGGGCAAGCACGGATGTCGTTCATCAAGTGGCCCGCGACAGGTGTCGTAGTGCAAGCACCTCCTCCTGCTGCTGCTGCTACTGCTACCACTACTGCTACTACTTCTGCTACTGCTGGTACTACTGCTGCTGCTACTGCTGCTGCTGCTACCACTATCGCTATGCTCGCTAGTATCGGTACTGCATCGGTGTCGCACCTGCTCCTGCTCCTGCTGCACATGCTCCCGCCTCGCTACACAACTGCACCTACGCTGTGTTGCACCTCCTGCACCTATGCCTACAGCTACAAATGCTGGTGCGCAGGTGGTGCGCAAAAGGACTTCTACCACGCTGACAAAAGATACAAAGCAGAGTTCAAAGAGTCCCTCCGTGAAGAAGGCAAAGTTGTCAGAGGGCACAGAGCACCCTGATGATCACAAGCGGTACATACATGGAAAACCCTTTCTCCCAAGCCACGAATTGAATTCTTTGGGCTTGTTCACTCGCCACCTACATGGATGGTACATCGATAGGTCACATGAGGCCGAGCCTCGCCACGATTTCGTAGTGAAGTATCGAGCGGTCCAATTCCACCGCTAGGAGGAAGGGACCTTCCCAGTCAGTTTTGAGGATCTGTACTTTATGTACAACTTGAAAGCCGTCGATATTTCTACCATACGATCCTGGACGCTGTGAGTCTCGCGCCATACTCAATCAGATGGCTATTTACTGATTTTGTATTATATTTTTTAACAATTGACATGAAATGCAGGATCATGAGGCAGCGAGCCTTGACGGGTCGACACCTTGTCGGGTTTGTCGACCCCGAGATGGTGTCTGCGACCATGGCTAAGTATCAATCGGAGTTCCTTGCAGTATACATCAAGCAGGCATTGCATAACGAGGCAAAAATGGAGTTCATTCTCTTCCCATACCACCAGGAGTATGTACTACTATACAATTGAATTACATGTACACACTTCAACCATGTATTAACTTATTCTCTTGCATTGTGTACCGTTTAATAAGCAACCATTGGGTTCTACTTGCGGTTGTTCCGAGTCAAAACAAGGTCTACACGTTGAACTCACTCGAAAATAGACCGATGGACTATGCGATCGAGCCTGTTTTGCAGAAGTAAGTACATTCCTCTAACCTAACACTTTACATATTGAACTACGTTAGGTATTTTTAACCTCAATGGCATCTCTCCAATGTATAGGGCTTTCATGTCTTACGTTGCTGAACGTGGCCGACACAATGATAAACAACGCACCAAACTCGAGTGGAAGCGCTTCAAGGTACAAGTGTCTATCATAGGATTTTTTTCTTACACCTATTTTTAATTCGTCTCCTAATTTAAGTTTCTTTGTTCACAGTGTCATCAACAAGGGTGCGATGATCTATGTGGCTTTTAAGTGATGCAACACATGCTGATTTTGGTTGGTCGCTCACATCATTTCCCTAAGGTATAGAGCAGATTATTTGCACTACTGTCTATGTGATATTTGTTTACAAGCATAATACTATCAGCATTTTACAATCAAAATTTAAGACTTAAATATATTAGTGCACTACTATCTATTTTGCAGGACCTTGATATCCTCCAGAAGAGCCTAACCAACGCTGATCTCAAGAAATTACGAGACCATTTATGCCACTGGTACTGGACAGAAGTTATAACGGATGATGGTAGATATAGAGAACATTCAAGCAAATACTAGTCCATAAAGTGTAAACAAAATTTATCTCAATGTGAATGTGATCTGTTACAGATTGTAAACAATATTAATTTGAATGTAATGTGTGTAGATTGTGATGTATATGTTCTGTGATATTGTGGATTGTGATGAATGTGTCATATTGTCAATGCGAGGCCATTTTCGGACGATGGACAATAACATCATCACAATCGGTTCTTTCTTTGGAACCGATTGGGATATGTCTGATCACAATCGGTTCTTACCGAATCGATCGATATTTTTAGTATCGCAATCGGTTTGCATAAAGAACCGATTTTGATAATATGCTTATCCCCATCGGTTTCAATAAAAAAACCGTTTGTGATAATGTAATAATTTGAATCGGTTCTAAAAACGAACCGATTGTGATATTATACTTATCCCCATCGGTTTCAACAAAAAACCGATTGTGATAATGTAATCATTTGTATCGGTTCTAAAAAAGAACCGATTGTGATAATATCACTTATCACAATCGGTTCTAAGAGGGAACCGATTGTGATAAGTGATATTATTAGTGTCGGTTAAAAACCGACTGTGATATATCTACCTTATCACTGTCGTTGGACTTTGTATCGCCACCAAAACCGACTGTGATGACCAAAAAGAACCGATTGTGATGTACCGATCTGTAGTAGACGATGGCATCGGTGAAGGACACGAGTGCAACGCGTAAGTGTTCAATTGCATCCAACAAATCTAGGATCAGCTCTAAGAAAAGAAATGGTGAAGAATAAGAATCTTGCTTGTACCAGGGGAAAGGAGTAGAGATTACATAACCAAGTCCAATATTCTAAAAACAAGCCTACTAGGCTGAGTTTGTCTGAACACCGGCAACAGTCATCTCATCGATTATGAGTATACAAGACGGAGTAGCTAACATGTTTAGAAATTGCTAATTTGAGTGTGTCCTCATTTTGGTCAGGATGTGCTCTTGTTGTGACAAGTGACACCACCTTATTACTTCTCCAATTTTCTCTCACAAAAGCTCTCTCGTCGTGTCACTTGGCTCTAACCCTTTTTTGTCTTCCTTTCTGCTCCATTCCTTTTCGGTCAAACTCAAAATAATTTATTCTTTTCAAAACTTTTCCCCAAGTTTTTGAATAAAAAATATTTTTTAACCACTTTTGAAAGTTCCTTAATCGAAAATTTTCAAACCAAAAGTTTTTTGAATATATCGAAAGTTTTCAAACCAAAATTTTTTGAATTGAAAATTTTCGGAGTTGAAACTTTTCGATTTGAAATTTTTATGTTGAAGTTTTCTAATTTAAGTTTTTTTATTTAAATTTTTTGAGTTGAAACTTTCTAATTTGAAAATTTCCAACTTAAAACTTTTCGAGTTGAAACTTTTTGACGTGAAATTTTTCAAGTTGAAACTTTTGGACTTGAAATTTTTTTATTTAAATTTTTTCGAGTTGAATTTTTTTTAGCTGAAACTTCCTACTTGAAATTTTTGTAATTTTAAATTTTTGTGGTAGAGAGGAAGAAATGGATGTGGGGGAAGTGAGAAGGAAATAGAGAAGGGGGAAATGTGATGTGGATGCATGGGGAAGATGACATATGGCATCATTTGGATGTCTTCAAAGTTTTTAGTTAGAGGGTAACCTCATGTTTAGCCAGTTTAACTGGGCGCTTACCGGGTTAATCAGGGTGGTTACTACTCACAAGGTGATAAGATGAGTTATACGAATATCTGCCCTTTAGTGCCATATAAGTCAATGGTCGGGAGTTGGAAGTTGGAACAATATAAATTCTGAATTATGTGATTTACTTTTATTGACAAAAGCCTTGCCATCAATTTTGCTCAAGCTCAGATCCTTCTCTGTTCTCACTATTTTATACACTTGCTATTTTACAATTGCATGATGAATTGATGACATCAATTTTGCTGTAGGTTCGGTCTTTCTTCCTGATTTACAGTGCATAATTGATTACATCAGTTTTGCTCAAGTTTTATCCTTATTGTTTTCATTTGTCAGTGTGCAATTTTCACGATGAATCTCCATTCCTTCACGTTATGATTTCTCTTTGAGAGGTGCTTCTATGCTCTTCTTTTTTAAAGTTGCACAAATATTAAAGCATGAATGAAGGGTAGATAAGGATTACTTACCCCTTCGTTTGCTTCAAGATTTGTGCAACTTGTATTAGGAGGGAGAGCATAGAAGCACCTCTCTTTCTCTTTTCATCCTTCTTCTAGCGGCCAATGTTGACATATGTTTTGATGTTGGGAACGTATTGTATCAAATCTATTAACATCATCACAACACCCCCCCCCCAAAAAAAAATAATTCTAGATGTAATCCATGGTTTACTCCACCTATGTACAAAGTTTCATGTTCAAATTCATCACACGTTAAGAGTTAAAAAAATAAAATAAATTTTTGACAAATTCGAACTCTTAGCATTTATCAATTTTCTCGTTTTTTGTACTCTTAATATAAAATGAATTTGAGCTTTAAATTTTATATATAGGTAGAGTAAGTTTAGAAATACATGTTTTGAAATTGTTTCTCATGATGTTTAGTTGAATTGCACCTTTGAACTAGATTACACACAACACCTCCCCTTGTCAATATGTTATATGAATACACATATATAAATAAAAATTTTAAATAGAAAAACCGTATACTCGCTACAAAGTGAGATGACCCAGTAAGTACCTGTTACCAGAGTTCAAAATTTCGGTTAAGGGTAAAATCTCGTCACTCACCGAAATCCGATATTTTGCCGAGATCTTGTTATTTCAGACGAAATCCGAACGAAATTCAAAAAGCAAAATTTGAATCCGTTTTTTTTAACGGAAATTACTGAGATTTTGGTTCAAAAACCGAAATTTCACCCCAAATAGCCAAGATCTCGACCAAATTAAACTGTTGTAAAAAGTGTGCAAAATTCGTTAAATTGTTTTAAAAAAATTTATGTATGCTTTTGACATATCATTAATATTGCAATAAAATTAGTAGATAATGATCAAGCTTGGGGAATTTGTAAAAATTCATAGAGTGAAAAGTACTATAAAATGGTATCCCGAGGATAGAACAAAATAGGAAATTTTTTGAAAATAATCATGAAAGAATTTATGTGACATTCCTATCTGTTTGAATGAAATTTACTAAATTTTTTCACATAAAATACCGTACACAACCAAATTTCGGCAGCATTTCGCCTGATTTTTGGATTTGAACACTTTAACTAGGCAACATAATATAAGCATTACATAATATGATCACAAAATGATAATCATTTAAATTACATTAACAAACATCATGTGTTCCATCCATCACAATTCAGAAGTTAGAAAATTTTGAAAATTTTTATGGAAGGTCCTAATGCATCAATAATGATGTCATAAAATATTTAGAGGATGAGCTTGAACTTTAGCATATAAAAAAATAATGAGATTGGCATAAAAAAGAAGTTACACAAAATTAAGTTCCCTAACAATTAAGAAATGAGTATGATGTGCATGTTCACTTTGAAGACTTTAACCGATAGTTATACAGTAGCCTCAGTCAATCATTCTCTAATCAATAATTCATTTCTCCCAAACATGCCTGTAGCTATATTATAAAGGTGAAAAGATATTATTAGTGCAGTCATATATACATTCTTCAATTCCTAAAGCCTGAAAAGACATAATGTATATGTATTAGTTGTGGCATGAAGTGAATAAAGAATATTAGGAGATAACTTTACATAAAAGGTTCACAAGTTTGGATGACTCAAAAACAAAACTCTGCAACAATAATGCCCGTAGCATTAACCTGATCACTTCTAAGAACTTCCAAGTTCCAACTATCCTTGTAGTCTCATTGCCAACCAGAGCACTATGGTAAGACAACAAACTTCACGCAAAAAACATTGCTCGTTGTAAAGTTCAAAATAAGAACTTAGCAATTTTAATTTTATGGTGGTCAAAAATCATCAAATTTTTTTTGAAATTTTGGTCAGACATGAAAAATGACTTGAAGAATCCAATCCGGTCAAACTCTAGTCAAATCTGGTCATATTTCAGTCAAAAAACCGAGATCTCGGTCCATTTCACCAAAATTTCGCCGAAATTATAGGGTATTGTAGCACTTTTAAATTTTTTTATGGTTTTTTAATTTCGCCGGGATTATGGAACTCGGGAGGGGGGGGTCCTAAATCCAAAATTTCACCAAAAATTCGCGGGATTTCGGCGAGAATTTGAATCCTTCCTGTTACCGAGTTTTAGAACCTTTCCAAGTCTAGACTTATTATCTACTGGCCTTTGCTGTCTCTCTTTCAATTATCAGACTACTACCAATGTCAGTCTTACTAACATAAATGAGATATTAAGTAAGTTTTTCATACTATAGGCAACTCGAAGTATACATTGTTTTCGACTTTTGGTAGTGTTAGAAACTAAGGCTCGATTGAGAAAGTGGGATTTTTTTTTCTTACTAACATAAATGAGATATTAAGTAAGTTTTTCATACTATAGGCAACTCGAAGTATACATTGTTTTCGACTTTTGGTAGTGTTAGAAACTAAGGCTTGGTTGAGAAAGTGGGAATTTTTTTCAATTACCCCAGGAATTAAAAGTGGGAATCAATAGCTCCTAAATATCCATACAACCAAAAAAAGATCAAATGTTGCTTTGAACCAATCATTCCTACAATTATCCACTCGCTCAATGAGAACCGACCCTCGTTCGCGTGGCTTGCACCTATCACATGTGGTGTCGTGTGGTCTCCTCTTGCCTACTCTTCAACCGCAACTTCTGTACACTCCACCCCATGCCTTTCCTCAGTTTCTTCTTCGACCACGGTAGCCCCGAGATGCCTTCTTTCATCCTTGCCCATAGCCTCGATGAGGACTGGCTCATCGTTGTTGTAACACTCCAGCATCTAGCATGCCTAAGTGCTACCAAACAACATCTAAATACCATAAATAAAGATAAATTACAGTAAAGGAGCAAATGCTAGAACCAAAAATTTCGGCAGCATCTCCTTTTTTTTCCATGATTCGGAGCAACAACGAAATACCACATGATATATCATAATGGAAATCATCCAAAGTAGTAATAACAGGTAATAATGTGGCAATTTAAGTCTAGCATAATGAATTTAACCACTCCATGAACCAATACTAAGTAAAGGATGTAATCAAGCACATAAACAACTCATAATCGTAGTTTTGTCACACTAGACTCATGGTCACAACTCCGAAAGGTAAATATCATCTAAATGTGTGGAAATTATGTGATGAAGTGCCGCTAAGCCCATTTCCCGCATGTCGGTGTCAAAGTACCTAAGAAAAACAACAGAAACACAAGCGTGAGTTCATCACTCAGCAAGTATATTGCAATGGATCATAAATAATGAATTAACACCAACATCAATACATACCATACTTTAGCATCATAATCAGATCATAATCTCATATGTAACATCATATCCATGACAAGCACATTGTACAAAATTCATTAACATCATCATGTATGCAATGCAATGCAATGCACATGTCGCCTAGAAGCACATACCGGTATTGCTGAGTGCACACCTGTCGGCGTGCACCCTCTTCCCCCTTCCATCCCGTAGATGGAGGGTGCCTACTCCTCGCTTCCATTCACCACGGTGGATGGAATCACAAGGTAGGACTTACTCATTGGCTCTCCGGATTAGTCATAACTTTCTCACCGACCATACCGGACTAGTTATGACTTTCTTACCGACCGGGCCAGATCACATGCCATGTATGCACTTATGCCATAAACATAAACAACTTGCGCATAACTGAAATTAAGCATAACATGGCATCATAATAACCAATTTCATCATATCATGGCAATCATTCACATGGCAAGTTATCATAACATATAAACCATTTGCAACTAGTCAACATTAACATCATACGTCCCGATACCCATTCCAATACACTTGCCTTAACCTCGGGCGACGGATTGGCGAGAGGATGAGGGCACTCCCGGGGTCACACCACCTTCGCCCGACGAACGAAGAACCAACGGATCTCCTCCCGGTTTGCGCGATCTCCTTCCTCGCTCCAAATCCACCGGATCTCTTCGTCGCAGAGCGCTCCAATGGATGGATCTACGGGGTGGTGAGGTGGAGAACTCCCCTAGGGCAGCAAGGGTGGTGGAGAGGAGAGGGGTGGTGGTGCAATGGGGAGGAGGGTGGGGCACAAGGGAGAGGGTGGCGGCTATGGGAGGGAGAGGAGAGGGGTGGGGCGCATGGGGGGAGGGTTTGGAGCGCCCTAGGGCTGGTTGGCTGCCCCCTCCTCCCCTCATGGGCCCAGAAGCCTCCACTTAAGGGCCGAAAAGACCCCCCCAAGGCCCAAGTTTCCCCGAAAAGGCCCAAAACACCCGATGTCAGTGTATTTTACACCGGGGTGCCCACTCCGCCGCACTAGATGTAGCCGATCGGCGGGCAGGCGGCGAGCAGGCCCCCCCCCGGCGGGCAGTGAGGCTACAAAATGGACTCTTGGTGGGCAGGTGGCGAGCAGCCCACACCAGCTGGCGAGCAGTGAAGGTGGTCGCCCACAGACAGGTGGCGTTCAGGCCACATCATTGGGCGGGCAGTAAAGTGGTCGCCCAGTGGACACGTGGCGTGCAGGCCACGCCACTGTGCGCTCGGTGAGGTGGTCGCCTAGTGGACAGGTGGCGTGCAGGCCACATCACTAGTGCACCACCCCCGAGGCCACCTCGTAGTTTGCACCACAGTGGAAAGGATCAAGGGCATTTAATGTGAATCGTGCGCATTAAATGCGGGACGTGGAGGCTACAGTATGGCGGCGCGCGTTCCCCAGGCGCGCATTAATGACGGGTGACGTCACGGCGACATCTATCCCCCTGGCAAGGTGGGTAGAGGCAGCAGGCGTGCGGGACCTGCGGTTAGGACCAAGATGGCTGCGACAGGCATTAAATGTAGCGCAAGAACAGTGACAAGTGCATTAAATACGGCATGGCAGTGCAATGAGTATGGGACACTGTTGTAAGTACCATGCACCCCAGCCAGCCCCAGTATAAAAAGGAGCCAGGGTGCATGGGAGAAGGGGCTGGCGATTTGAAATCTCCCCCAAGAACACAAACAATAGCAGATAAGCAGGACTAGGGCTGTTAATCTCTCAGAGGGCCCGAACCTGGGTAAAAAACCTAAGCGTCTTCTCGCAAGCTCCTTCGCTGATCCCCCCGTTTCTCCCATTCTCGAGCGATCACCACGAAAGCCCCCCGTCTGAACCTCATATACACCCGGTCACGAGGGTGTCTGTTGGCTTCTGCGCTGACACCCGGAAACGGCCCGAAAACACGATAAAAAGTCGTACCGAAAGCCGGATTCTAAATTGTCACATTTTGTAACGTCACAATCTCTATTGTCACATCCTATGATGCACATTCTCTCCCCCTTAACAGGATTCGACCTCGAATCTGAAGAATGCCAAGAACAAAAACAAAGTCCCTACGGGACAAGAACTTCTGTGCAATAAAGGCAACCACACAAAAACTCAATCCGAAACAAATGACAAACAAACTCCCAAAACCAATACTTAGCAAGAAAGAGTTGACTTAGCACAACTATGCCTAGCTTCTCACGATTCCACCTTTCCTTCCAATTCCCCATCCGAAATCCTCGATTTCACCCACTAAAGGGCTCAATCGAAAATACGAAATACGCCCAAAACCTTACATCAAACATTTCATACTACTATCGCAAACAATCTGACTACCACATTTCATTAAACTCAACAAGACACAATCAAAACAAGTCGTAACTCTTTATCCACCGCTCGACCACCAAATCACTAATGGTATCTGATTGAATGACTAGGTTCCGCAACGTGAACCTCCAAGAACCCAGAAAAACATTGATTCCCAACTCTTCCAATTCATTGACCTTTAAATCGAAAGGACCATTTCTAAGAAATGTCATCAAAGCTATAACTCATTAAGGAACAACTTCCTTTCCAAGTCACAAATCATGAGACATTTTTTTTTACTCCATCCTCTCCCAAGTAAACCTCATAGCCATAGACCACTAGCTAAGACCATTGCTCATGACAGGACAATTGTCACCGATTTACTATCATCTTCACTACCACCCATCGATACTCTTAATAAAAGTTAAACCCAGACATCATCAACCTCCATCACAATCCACCCTTATATCACTAAGGTTCGACACCTAGCCCCAAGCTAGGACCGTAAAACCTTACCAAACCACAATTGGCTCCTTTCTTAAGAGGGTCTCGCCCTCACATATTATCACTTAGTAATCAAGCCCAAGGGTATACATATTTAGCATACTCAACCACAAACCATGAACCCAATTGATCCACATACAACAACTCGAACCCCAAAGCATTAAAAAAACCGCTTTGGAAAGAATTCGGCAACATTCAAAGAGCACTCATTTTATTTTCCTAAGCCAAGATGCAAAGAAAACTCAAATCTCTTACACCGCAACCAACATACCAGAAATTCTTCATTCTTTCTTTTCATACTAGAAAGAAATGGATATCTCGATTCATAACATGATTGCAAACTTTTCAGGAGCACTCCGGATTAGTCATATATCCCTATATGACTTACTCACCGACCTGGCTCAACGACTCTTTTATCATTAAACATCTATAAACGATGTTATGTTTCCTTTTCACCATTCATTCATCATGCACCAACTGTACCGAACAGTCATTCACCAAATGACTTCTTCCTCGGTATCACATAATTGGAACACAATTAACATCGAAGGTTGCGAAAATTCATATGGACTATGACGGCAGCACCGTTAACAGGAAAACACCACATCATATCAACCCACCAACAATTGAAAGCTAGATTTGCAACCTCACGTTCTAACCAACGTCAACATTTTGGAAAAGAGCAACGACTCCAAAGTCAAACATCTGCACACGCAACCGCCACAAATTTTCTCAAAGCGAAAGGGAAACTCATTTCAAAAAGGGAACACTTCACTCACAAACTTACTTATAAAACTTTCATAAAATCCACCACTTGAAGCGCTTGCAAACACCACACACTTTTTTTTTCTAATAACTCCAACTCTAGCCAGAAGAGTTACAAATTAAACCTCAAGAATTTCCAACACAACCCACTATGTACATCTGCTTCCTTTAAAAGAATTTATTCCAAAGATAATTAAGTGCGAACGCGAAGGAGCGCGATCCACTCAAGAACTTTTGGGTGTAAATACATACTCATAGCACAACTAAACAAGTTAGCCAAATCCAAAGGTTGGCACCCATCACTACGAGTTTTAGGGAAAACTCGGAAACACAACACAAGGAATACCTTGACCGAAGGCATTCAACCAAAAATGGCAAACAACCAAACCAGTCTAAAAGCTTTTAAACACAAGCTCAGCATAAAAAGAACCATCTCTGGTATTCCACTACGCTTTCCATTAAAGACTTCAATAATCACTATTTACTCCTTGAGGAGCCCCATCATAATTCAACCAAAACTACACAACAGATTCTTTTTCTAACTACCTTTCCCAACACTTATAAATAAAGTTTATGATGCTTATCAACAAGACATCGAACCAACACTACCTCATCCTAATCTCCACAGACACACACACAACAATTAACATCATATTCTCAATTTAAAGCATACTACTTGAACAAATACTTTAGCCTGATCAACCTATTAATTTTTATACCATGCATACATCAATTTCTCAGCATTCGAAACTTAATCAATTAATCAATTATTTCAACAAGTGAATATCATCTCCACAAGACAAAAATTCGTAAACATGATTCTAAGGTATACACTCATTAAGGATTAAATTCTACATCATGTTAATTATCCATGGTTCACTCCATCACAACATGTTATAATAACCTCCTTTTTAACAATGGCTTCCAAGAAGTAATCTAAACAATTACCACCACTACTAAGTCATCAATATCAATAAATGGGCATAATCATAAAAACAACTACATTGTTTTTAGTTACAATATCCATATATCATAACAAATTATCACTACACAACATACTCCAACTATTAAAATAAATTTAATAGGTTAGACCATCCCAATGCTTTAGTAATATCATAAATAACAAATCCTATGTCTTCACAATTGACATCGATACTAGCATTGTAGGAACACAACTGCATACTCCCAATTATACTAATAGTTTGCAACAACGACATAAATAGCAACTCTAGTCAACTTCCAAGTTAAGGTCATAAGCCAGTATGATTAAATTTCTCTACTAACACATTAAGTTAGAACATCTTTACACAACCGACAAAGTTTCTTTAATAGTAATAGTAGTTTACATCATCTTAATGTTCTCGCTACGCATCAAGGTTTAAAACTGTAAACATTGTTGAAGGTCATAAGCACTTTTAAAGCAAAGCAACAGATTTGAAGCATGTACATTAACACATTTAATCATTCTCACCAACGACTACTCTACAACACTAGTAATCTATTTATTCTCAAGCTAAGGATAACAATTACATTTAATTGATTCAATTCATAAATTAACTTAGGAGTACATCATTTCCATAAACCACATTGTTACATGCTACATAACATGCTAAACAACAATTCTCACTATTGACAAATAATCTCAGTCAAAAGACTACTTACTCTGTTTACAGCATTTTCTTTTAAAACCTCAACCAAAATTCACAAAGAAACTTGACTCCCAAAATTGCAATGGGACAAGACTCACACTTGATCATGCAAAAGATCTCCAAAACACATTTCGATCTTAAAGACTCTCACAAGAGGAAACCAAGCTATCAAGTAACCCTTGCGGACAAAGGCACAAAACATAAATCGGCATATCTTAAATTCTTGCACACAACTTCAAGAATCTCTCTTAAACTCAGAGTAAGACACGCAAGAACAAAACGATATTTTTCCTTGCAAGGCAACCAACAAAACTAGCGTCAAAGCCAAAAGTTGCTACCAAAAGACACACACACAAGACTCTTCTTCTTCGTCTTCACCCAAAGAAGACAAAGCCACAAACCGCCTACGGAACAATCCGCGAAAATCCAATACCAAACACTTTTCTTTTGATTTCAATCAAATAAAAACCAAGGAAAACCAACTAAGTCCGATCGTTAGAACGGTAAAGAACATCCGAAGGAGTCCACCACCACACTCTTCTATTTGACTCCAATCGACTACCCAATCTGCCACAGAAAAGTTAAGCACTCTTTCCCCACAAGGGTTAATAGTTCTTCGGTGATGGCTTTACCCGGCCATACCGTCAAACCACAACCTTAGTATAAACAAAAAAAATGACCGAAACCCTTTGGCACCACAACCCCACTTTAACCCGATAACATGAGCAATTCAATCAATTATCTCATACACATAGTAACATACTTTATCACATAAAACAATCAACATCAAGGCTTAAATGTAACATTTAAGTGTATAGCAACGATACCCATACCCTTTCCTACTGTGCATCCATGTGTGTCAAATTTTAAATTAATTATTCCACATACACAAGTTTTAAGGTTGCTATCCTATAGCAAAATTTTAGTTATAACCTAAGCCATGTTTCTAAATTATCTACCATCACATTTTAGTTAATACTAAGGTATGACACTAAAAATGCATGTTCCAAGGACCTAAAGCCCGCTCTGATACCAACTGTAACACCCCAGCATCTAACATGCCTGAGTGCTACCAAACATAGACTAAACAACATCTAAATACCATAAATAAAGATAAATTACAGAAAATGAGCAAATGCTAGAACCAAAAATTTCGGCAGCATCTCCTTTGTTTTTCCATTATTCAGAGCAACAACGAAATACCACATGATATATCATAATGGAAATCATCCAAAGCAGTAATAATAGGTAATAATGTGGCAATTTAAGTCTAGCATAATGAATTTAACCACTCCATGAACCAATACGAAGTAAAGGATGTAATCAAGCACATAAACAACTCATAATCCTAGTTTCGTCACACTAGACTCATGATCACAACTCCGAAAGGTAAATATCGTCTAAATGTGTGGAAATTATGTGATGAAGTGCCGCTAAGCCCATTTCCCGCATGTCGGTGTCAAAGTACCTAAGAAAAACAACAGAAACACAAGCGTGAGTTCATCACTCAGCAAGTATATTGCAATGGATCATAAATAATAAATTAACACCAATATCAGTACATACCATACTTTAGCATCACTCCCCTAGGGTAGCAAGGGTGGTGGAGAGGAGAGGAGAGGGGTGGTGGTGCAATGGGGAGGAGGGAGGAGGAGGGTGGCGCACAAGGGAGAGGGTGGCGGCTATGGGAGGGAGAGGAGAGGGGTGGGGCGCATGGGGGGAGGGTTTGAGGCGCCCTAGGGCTGGTTGGCTGCCCCCTCCTCCCCTCATGGGCCCAGAAGCCTCCACTTAAGGCCCGAAAAGACCCCCCCAAGGCCCAAGTTTCCCCGAAAAGGCCCAAAACACCCGAAAAAGACCCAAAAACGCGATAAAAAGTCGTACCGAAAGCCGGATTCTAAATTGTCGCATTTTGTAACGCCACAATCTCTATTGTCACATCCTATGATGTCACAGTTGTATGGTGGTGACTTCTTTCTTACTCCGCTTGACTAGCCGATGACGGCTCCGGCCAGGAGATCCAGAACTGTTGTCGGAGTGGCTACCTCCTCCTCATCAACTAGGATGAGGGCACCCTTGCCTTCTTCAACCCTCTATCGTGGAGCTTCATTTGCGTCAATCCACCGTTGAGCGATGTGGGTAGAGGTAGTGGTGCCAGGCCAGCCTTACCCTTGCTTGATCCGAGCCGACTGGAGGCAAAACGGTGGTGTGGGCATCTCTCTCATTTCTCCTCTCGAGCTTTCTAGAATTTTAGTAAGTTTGGTGCATACACTTCTCAACTTTATTGCAACCCATTTCTCGATTTGTTGCAAGATATACCTAAGGGTGTTATGACATTTCTCTATTTTGATGTAGATCTGTATCAGGTTGTTACATTCTTGATTGCAAAATGTTGCAGCTATTTTTTTAATACTACAATGTTTTTTAATTTCTTTGTGCAAGAGTAAATTTTTGTTGCAACATTTCTTCTCAAATCTTTGCTGCAATAGGTTTTGTTGCAATCATATTTTGATTTGGTGCACTAAGGTAAATTATTGTTACAGTAGGAATGTATATTTCTTGCACCGAGAAATTCATGCTCGTTGCATCGAGTTGTGAATTTTGCTGTATTTATTGATAGCAGTGTGTTTTGTTGTAGGTTTACTACTTAATTGCTGTGTCCCACCCATTTTTATTGCATAAGATAGAATGGTTAAGATTATTGATAGTAGTGAGTTTTGTTATAGGTTTACTCCTTAATTGCTGTGTCCCACCTATCTTTATTGCATAAGATGGAATGGTTAAGATTCACACTTAGTGTAAGCCCAAGCCCAAAGAAGCTGGCTCCTCCGCCCTAAACCCCAACTGGGCGCAGCTCCATTCCAAGCTCCCTGGCCCAGCGGCAACCCTCCTCGGCAAGCGCAAGCACTGCCCGGGCCCTTCCCTACGCCTCCTGAGTCCTGACCCGTCTCTTACCCCAGAGGCGGGGGCAGCGGAGTTGGAGGTCAAACTTGAGCCGACCTCTGACGACACGAGGTGAGCAAGCTCAGTCCGTTAGTTACCTCTCTTGGTATGCTGCTTTGAGGCCTTTGGGTTTTGATTCGGTTGGTTGGGCAATGGTGATGGTGGTCAGCTTGACGAAGGCGCTGGCGGTAGACTGCGAAATGGTCGGGGTTGGTGCCGGCGGCAGCAAGAGCGCCCTCGGCAGGGTCACCTTGGTGAGCAACATTTTTTTCTTTTATTTTTTTATCATCTATTTACTGTGTTGTAGTATAATATGCTTGCCTGCTAATTTACGGGGTGCCAATAATAAACGCTTTTTTGGGAGTTGGAGTAATGCCAGTGATGCCAGGACAATATGTCTGGAATGTGTTGTTAAAATTGAATGGGAAGGGTGAGGGGCTGCCAGACCTGTGTAATCTTGAAACATCAGGTTAATGCTTCAAATTTGGTGGGGAATGAGTTTGCAACTGTTTTGTACCCAGAGTTTCATTTGGATGCAATTATGTTAAGAAGTTGAGTTTGACAATCCACAATTAGGTTATCTTCCCTGGGGTTGTTGCATCTTATTGTGTATTGTGCTCTGTGAGACCCCAGATCGGCTGTCCGAAATCTCCTATTTATTTCTGTACTAGTCCCAGATCAGCAGCTAGTACACACAGTCAGATAGTGATAAATCATTACCGAACAGAATGAAATTGTAATATAAATATAAAGTATTAGCCACATGGCCATTTTGTGTAGCACATGAGTACAAAAGTACTCAGCAAGTCGGGGAAAGTATGCACATGTAGGGCTTGCCAAGGAAGGCTTTAAATGGTTCATTTGCATAAAGCCAATGTTCAACAAATCATACTTAATAATAGTTTTCACAAAGCACATTTTAACAATTATTTTAACGATTGAATTATTTAATAGTCTAGTGAAGGTTCTTTCCACCAACACAAGTATATAGGCTCTATCCACCACATTTTAAAAGATCAAGGTAATCCACACATGACTCCATCCGTCATGACATAAAAATAGGTTCCAACTACCTGGTTGGCTCGATCCACCAACAAAACATCCGAGAGTTCTAACCACTCTCAAATCCCCAAAACATCATTTATTTTTAAAACCAAAACCAAAATCTACCAATGTGAAAGCATTCTTTGCTTTGCCTTTGACCGTAGGCGCGGCTATTCGAATAGTTTTAACTCTGCAGAGGTGTACAACTTTACCCACAAAACATGATCGTCTCTTAGTGCCATGCAATTAACACACTTCCTTCGGTGTGTCAACAGAGAGATCCTGACAAGGCCTTTACAATGTATACGCCTAACTCGACCCACCCGCTAAGGTTTCATCGCTGTTAGGGTTCCCTCTACCCAGTACAGAAGCCCCCTCTTGCGCCGTGTGGGAAAAATACAACTCGCCTCCATCTGGCGCCGACATTCCACCAACTGGCGAGTCTAAGTCAGGGTTTTACAAATTATTCGGCCAGGTCGTACCATTATAGACATGTGGTAGTACAGTTATGCTCAGAATGGACAGTCGTAAGCATCGGTCCTTAATTGACTTGGGGAGGCACTTGCACATTGAAAACTAGTGCTCAATCCGCACCCACCCGACATTCCACTCCGCCCAAGTCCAAATCCTTTTTCTTTTTCTTTTTATTTCATAAAAATAGTACAAAATATTTTACCATAATTCCTGAATCACATTTTAAATCATAAGTTTGATACAATCCCACCCTTGGGTCATTTTCATCAATTCGGGAACTAAGCATATCTACCGTTCTAATCAACAAATATCACAATACAAGATAGACATGACATAGCAAAGGGTCCTCGGTGTGACACCACGGAGTGTCGTAACCTTATATAATGTGAATGTTGAGGTCAAAAACTTTATAAAAAGTGAAATTAGAGAATATGAATTTATAAAAAGTGAAATTAGAGATTGTGACTCTATAAAATATGAAATTGGAGGTTAAAACTTTACGCTATGAAGTTTAATCGCGTTTCCGGGCCGATTTCGGGAGTTTGGGCCTCTCCGGGGGAGTTTGGGCCCAAGGGATTGAGTCGTGGGCTTTAGTGGGAAGGGGTATGGGCCCATGAGGGAGGGGGAGACCAGAATTCTTGACCTTTGGGGCGTCCTCCCCTTGCCCCAGGTGCCTCCCCTCCCCTTTCCCCCACCCATCCTAGCCGCCACCCCTCCCCTCCCTCTCCACGCCTCCCTCTAGCGCCCCCTTGCACCACCACCCCTCTCCTCACCTATCCACCACCCTTGCTGCCCTAGGGGAGTTCTCCACCTCCCCAACCTGAAGATCCATCCATTGAAACGCTCCGCAACGAGGAGATCCGGTGGAATCGAAGCGAGGAGGGAGATCGCGCGAACCGGGAGGCGATCCGTGGGTTTTTCGTTCGTCGGGCGAAGGTATGGCCATGGGAATCCTTGGGGTTGGTCTAGGTACTGTTCTAAGGGTTATTAGAAAGTTTTTAGATCAATTGGTGGTGCTGGAATTGAGTAGATTGGATTAGATCTAGAAGTTGCCACGTTCTCTGTTTTGGACAGCATGAGCAGACGACCTAGGGTTTCATTTTTGGCCAATTTAGACTCCGAATTTGGATGGCCGCCTGTTGAATAAGTTGTAGGTAATTTCAATACCTTTCAGTGTGTATAAAAAACGTTAAATTCCGATCAGCTGTTTGAAAGTTATGGCTGTTTTACCGAGTGTGTTAAAATCTGTGACGTGATTGGAACAGATCATGGTATTTTGTAGATTAAACAACTTTAGAGTCCGAATGCGGTGAAAATGACCCAAGGGTATAAGGAAAGACTGATTGATTGAGATTGAAGTTTGAATAGCAATTGTAGGGTTTTTCGATGTGTGGGTTTTTCGTTGCTTTTCTTGTCTTTAGTTGATTTGAATGAAATGAAAAGTGTTGGGTTTTCGCGGATCGTTCCGTATGCGGTGTGTAGTTTTGTCTTCCTCGGTTGAAGACGAAGAAGAGGAGTCTAGTGTTGCGCTTCTTTTGGGCGTCTTTCTAGTTTTGATGCCTGTTGATTGCTTTATGGGGAACAAGCATTCAATTTATTCCTATGTTTGTCTTTCTCTGAGGTTAAAGGAGTTATTGCGGAGTTGTGCCAGACCTGGCTGTCAGGGCTGAAGTTCTGTGGCTTTGTGGGAGTAAGTTGTCGACGATTGGAGAACGGGCTCCCGTCGAGCTTACTTGTTGAATGGGGGATCAACAGAGCCCCGTCGTACGGACCGAGGAGGTCGTTCGAGCGATGCTAGGTCGGGAGAAGGGGGACACGGTGTTTATCCTGGTTCGGGCCTCTCACTGTCGAGATAACAGCCCTACTCTAGTGTATTGTGTTCTATCTCTTTTTGTCCCTTTCCTGTTACAGATCTTCAGGGGGGTTTAAATACTACGACTAGAGGTACAAAGGAGGTAACTACCTCTTGGGATCACGCCATGTATCCATATTCGTGACCCGCCGTCCTTGATTCCTGCGCTGTTTGAATTTCGGGCAAGATTTCCCTTGATCTTCGGCTGATTGGTTGTCTCCTTCCTTCCTCGTAGCGCCCGCCGGGCCCACCGACCAAACACCTGAGTAGGTCGCGGTCTCCATGAGCAGGCTTGCTCGTGGGAGGGGCGTTTGGTATGGTCGCGAGAAAAGGTGCGCGCGCGTGCGCTTGGAGGAAGAAGAGGGATGCTCGTTTCATTCTCCCGAGCATCTTACTTCAGTATCGCCTAGTCGGTGGGCTCAGCTAACCACGAGGGTACCGTGGTATTTTTGCCAGATAGCCAATCCCCGACAGCTAGCCCCCGAGGTTCAAGCGGGGAACCCTCGGGCTTCCCCTTGAGCCTAAGAAGACTTGAAGGGGGGATTTGGATTTCTTTTGGTTGTGGCTCACGACCATTTTACGTCGTGAGACGACCTTTTTTACCCACCGCGTGGGCGCGTCGTTTGGTTGTTCTGCGGTTCCTTCTCTGAGGAGCCTCCCTGTAATGGTTCGGCAGTTTCTTGGAAATTGCGTTTTCACCGGGCAGGTGTCACCATGTGATAGGCGGCGACTTTTAACCTGTCTCTTCGCTGTCTTTTTAACCCTTTCTACCGGGAGAGGTCGGAGTTACACCGTGTTTCTTTGCTCGTCTTCGGCCAAAAAATCTTTTAGGAGCCCTAGCGCGCAAGAACCCCTTTCGCTCTCTTTCCCCCTTTGGCCATGGCGCGTTTCAAAGTTAGCCAGATGACCCGTAGGAGGCTCCAGGTGCTCACGGATGAGGGGTACATCGACCCAAGCTCGGGTCGAGTGCCTGGGAGTGACGCGGCGCCAGCGCCGCGGGAGGCAGAGATCGTCTCCTGCGAGCTGTATGCCGTCAACGGGCTCCGCCTGCCCGAGAGCGACTTCCTCGCCTCCGTGCTTGCCTTTTGCGGGTGCGAAATCTCTCATCTCCACCCCAACTCCATTCTTGCCCTTGCGGTCTTCTCCCACCTCTGCGAGGCGTTCGTGGGTGTGATGCCCACCGCCAGCCTTTTCTTCCATTTCTATTCTCCCTTTCGCACCGGCCGGGAAGGTCCCGCCGGCTGCGTCTATCTTCGTCTTCGGCCCAACCGACCATATGAGTACCCTCTTGTTGCTTTGAAGGACTCGGTGTCGGGTTGGGCCGACCTTTGGTTTTACCAGAAGAAGGCGGAGGGGTCCCAGTTGGTCTACACTGGGGAGGCCGCTCCGCCTACTGAGATGGTGCGCCCGCCCGTGCAGCCTGAGGAAGAGCGGGTGCTCAGGACGATCAGCGAGCTTGCCCAGATGGGGCTCACTGGTCGGGACGTTGCCCAGGATTTTACCTTCAACCGGGTGTCCCCCCTGAGGCGCCACGAGCACCCTTTCTTCGAGGTGACCGGGTGGCACGACCTCACCCGTGAGGACAACGCAGGTATGTTCTTGGACCTCTTTCTCGGGCACTGTTGCTTCTTGGTGAATTGGCGCTACTTTTTCTTTTAACCCTTGGTCGTGTCGCAGCTCCGAGGATGGACTGGGTTGATGAGAGGGTTGCCGAGATGTTCGGCGCCCTGAAGGAGAAGGAGCTGACGCCCAATCGTCAGATCCCCAAGAACGTTTTTGACCGCAGCGATGCGGTAAGTACATCTGTTTGCTCCCGCCCGAGGGCATGTTTTCCGAGCTCATTTCTCCCTGTTTCTGTCTGCAGGAGAAGGTCGCCCTTGAGCTCGCCGTATCGAGCACTGTGTCGCTGCCGCAAGCTGATCCCCCGGCCAGGGGTTCCCGCAAGAGGTCAGCGGGTCGGACTCGTCAAGCGTCTGCCTCGCCTCCTCGCGCCAAGCGGTCGAAGTGCCGAGCTTCGACCAGGACTCCTCCCACGCAACACCTTGAGTATACCGACCGTCGGGAGGTAAGCAAGCTTCGAATCTGGTTAAATGACTTCAAATGGAGGAGACCGGAGCTGATGGGCCAACTGGAACAGCTCGCCGAGCAGGCGAAGAAGGCCGTCGAGGAGGCCAGGTCCCCCCGAGCAAGGAGAGACTGGAGAGAAAAATCAAGGCTCTCCAGGACCAGCTCGCTCAGGTGGTCGAGGACCTTGAGGAGGAGGAAGAGGAGGAAGACGCCTACGCTCTGGTCAGGAGGAGCAGGAGGTCGACTTCCCGATCAACCTCTACATTGGAAGGGGTCGACATGGACGATGTCGACCCAACGATGGCGCAAGCCAGCGGTGCCGCGGAAGATCGCATCGCGGCAGTCGTTGAGGCCTATGAGGCCGCCGCGGGTAGGACGCCCGTGGCCCGAAGTGAGGAGACCAAGGAGGATGACGCTGCTCGCTGGGCAGAAGGTAAGCTCCGCTTGGTCCTCTTGTTCGGCTTCTTCGTTCTTGTCTTGCGATTCTTTTCCGGGCTAACCCCACTCCGTTTGGCGTGGGCGTGATAGTTTGGATGTTGCTCTTGGACTTTCGTCAAATGGCTGAGGAGATTATCGACTCTGCAGTTGACGCCGAGCTCGACCGCGTCTTTGACCAAGTAATGGCCGAGGCGGAGGAGGAGCCGGATGCGCCCTCAGTAGGGTTCGAGCTTCCCTCGGCGGAGCCCGAGCTTCCCCCAGCGGATGTGGAAACTACTCCAGCCGCGGAGGAGCAAGAGCCGCAGGGGGCCGAGGACCAGGAAGCCTTGGTCCTGGTCCCCTGCGAAGGGGCAAGCGCAAGCGAGGCCCAGACGACGGCCTCCGATGGTCGAGGGCTGGTGGCTCTCAACCAGCTGCCTCCAACCGCGGATGGGGGAGAAGTGGTGGTTCTCCTCGACCAATTGTCTCCGGTCGCGGAGGTGCGAGGGGCGGAAGTGGTCGTTCTCGACCAATCGTCCCTGGCCGCGGAGCGAGGGGCGGGTGCGCTCGCAGTTGGCGTCCAGCCCCCGAGCGCAGCGGCCGAACAGGAGGAAGGCGGCCATGAGTTGCCTGTCGTTGAAGAAGACCAACCTCAGGACGACCTGGGGTTGGTCGAAGGAGGAAACGCCGTTGCCCTCCCGGGAGCACCGGGTGCCCAGGAGGGGCAAGATCTTGACGCGCCAGCTCGGGATCAGGATGATCCTGCGTGGGTCAATCCCTTTTTCCGAGCTGGCGCTACCGACCGCCAGCGGCTTCAGGACAAGCTGGTCAGCCGGGCTCTTCTGGTAAGTCCTTCGCTTCTATCTTTTTCCATAAGGCGAGCCATCTTCCGAAGGTTCTTTTTGACTTTCCTTCCTTTTTTGCTCGAAGTTTGCTGCGAAGGCTATGGAGGACATTGACGCCTCCGCAGTTCCAGCAGAAGAGTTCTGGGCGTACCATCACGAGCAAGACGCCAAGATCGCCGATCTCGAGCGTCGGGTCTCCGAGGTGCGCGAGGTCGACCTGAAGGAGCTGGAGTCGGCGAAGAGCCTCATCGTCGGGCTTCGGGACCAGCTCTTTGAGAGCGAGACGGAGAAGAGCACTTCGGAACAGAAGTGTGCCGACCTCGAAGAGGAACTGGTGAAGCTGCGACAGGAGGTCCCCGACCTGCGCGGCGATCTTCAGCGGGCTCGGGAGCGCGAAGAGGCCCAGCTTAAGGAGGCGCAACGCGTTCGGGACAGCGCGGCCGAAGGTCGCGCTGCTCGGCGGAAGGTTTTGGACCTGGAGGCAGAGGTCGACTCTCTTAAGGAGGAGCTTGCCGCCCTCCAGGCTGAGCGTAGGACTTAGCTCTTCTTTTTCCCTTTTTAGATCGTGCAAATCCTGTAGAAGAGAAAACAACCTTTTGGGTTAAATGAGCAAAATTGCAGACGTTTAAGTCCTTGCCTGTTTTTCTCGAGTCCGCTTTCAATGTATGCTCGCACGAACCCGGTTCTGCAGAAAAAAGACCAAGTTCCTGCGTAAGAGCATATAATATTGATACGAGCGAAGAATCCTCGAAAAGACCAAGTCCCTGCATAGGAGTATATAACATGGATACGAGCAAAGAATCCTTGAAAAAGGACGGGACGTTCCTATCATACGGAGCCCCCGCCGTGGACAAAGGTCGTGCCTCTATTATTGTGAGCACGAGTTTGTTCACGGGAAAGCCGAGGGATACTTTGATCGTAATGCTTTTTGGAATGAATTTGGACAAGTCGATTGTGTTGAGAGAAATATGAGCACGAGCATTGTTACGTGCGCAGAGTAGGCGGGCTTTAAGCCAACTATACGTACGATTGCCATATCCGAGTGGTCGCTGTACCGGGCTTAAATGGATGCTCGCGACCGACCACACATACAGCGAAGAGCTACTGTGAAAAGTGATGGGTGAGCATCCGGCCGGAGGCCAAGGGGAATGGTGTGTACATACTTGTTGGATAAGCTCGCCTGCTGTGCTGGTAGACGATGATGCTCGTTTGACGAAGCGAGGACAAAGATTAGAAGGAAAAGAAACGTTTTATAGGAAGAAACGCAAAGGGCACGAGATAGGGGTACGCGTCTAAACATAAAATTTACGTAGTTGATCAATGTTCCAGGTGCTGGCGAGCTCCCGACCATCCTCCATCGCGAGGCGAACAGCCCCCGGGCGTGCTGTGGACATGACCGTGTAGGGTCCCTCCCATCTTGGGGTCAGCTTATTGGCTTTCGACAGGTCTTGAAGTCTTCGTAAGACCATGTCACCAACTTGCAGGGACCTTGGTCGGATTGACTTGGCCGCGTGCCTACGAAGAGCTTGTAGGTAAATCGCAGACCGGAGTAGCGCCCGTTCACGTGTTGCTTCGACGAGGTCTAGGTCGAGGAGGCGTTCGTCCTCCTGATCGATGGAATCGATCAGTTGCACCCTTGGGGAACCTAGCACAATTTCGGCAGGCAAAATGGCCTCCGTACCGTAGACGAGTTGGAAAGGCGTTTCGCCTGTGGCCCGACTCGTTGTGGTGCGGACGGACCAAAGAACAGTGGGAAGCTCATCCACCCACCGGCCGTCAGGCCGGGCCGAGGCTCTTGAAGACCCTCTTTTATGCCTTGAACTAATCGCCCATTTGCTCGTTAAGCTCCGTTGCTCTGTGGATGTGCCACAGAAGCGAAACAGACCTTGGTCCCGACCTCCTCGCAGTAACTTTGGAATAGTTCACTGGTGAACTGGGTCCCGTTGTCTGTGATGAGACGGTTGGGTATCCTGAACCGAGTTATCACATTGCTGCAAAGGAACCTCTTGGCTGCCTGGGCCGAGATGGTTGAGACGGGCTCGGCCTCTATCCACTTAGTGAAAGTGTCGATGGCCACGAGCAAATACTTGCAGCCCTTCTGACCCCGGGAAAAAGGTCCAAGGATGTCGAGCCCCCAGGTCGAGAATGGCCACGAAAGCGGTATGGTTTGCAGGGCGTATGCCGGTTGACGGGCTTTGCGAGCATGGAACTGGCATGCTCGGCAGCTCGTTACGATTGACCGTGCATCTGTCAAGGCCGTAGGCCAGTAGTATCCCAATCGAAAGGCTTTGCTAACAAGCGTTCTAAAAGACGAGTGAGCTCCGCACATTCCTTCATGGATATCACGAAGAAGGTATTGGCCTTCCTCCTGAGGGACGCATCTGGAAAGGATTCCTAATGCGCCTTTTCGGTATAGGTCGCCTTCGATCAGTTTGTACTGAGAAGATCGCCTTGTTAGCCGGGAACGCTCGGCTTCTTCCTCGGGCAATGTCCCATGCGCAAGGTATTGGATGAATGGTGTCATCCAACTTGCACTTTGCTCGAGGAAGGAGACCCTACCGTCGGACTCTGGTGCCTCCTCTTCAGAGGGAATGGAGGGCTTATATAGGTGCTCGATAAGCACCCCCGCCGGAGCGGTAGTTTGAGAGGAACCGACCTTAGACATTTGGTTGGCCAGGGAATTATTCTTCCTGGGGATGTAGATTACTTCGAAATTCTTGAAGTACTTCTCCATCTTCCTTACTTCGGCCAGGTACATCGCCATTGAGGTATCGAAACACTGATACTCCTTGTTGACCTGGTTCACGACCAACTGTGAATCGCCCATCACAATGAGCCGTTGGACTCCTAGCGATTTACATGCCCGAAGTCCGGCCAAGAGGCCTTCGTACTCCGCCGCGTTGTTGGTCGCGGCGAAATGTAGTTGGATGGCGTACTGAAGTTGCTCTCCATCCGGGGAGACCAAGACGATGCCAGCCCCCGAGCGCTCGTATGCTCGGGATCCGTCAAAATACAAGGTCCAGGAGTTTTCCCTTGAACCATTGGTTTATTTGGTGGTGGTCTTTGGAGCCGACCATTCTGCCACGAAATCAGCCAGAACTTGTGATTTTATCGCCGTGCGGGCTGAAAACATTATTTCGAACTCGGCGAGCTCCATTGCCCACTTGGCTATGCGACCACTGGCGTCCTGGTTTTTCAGGATTTCCCTGAGCGGGAAGCTGGTCGGCACCACGATCTTGTGTGCTTGAAAGTAGTGGCGCAACTTCCTGGAGGCCATCAGCAACGAGTATAGTAGTTTTTGGACCTCGGGGTAACGCTCCTTTGGTCCATGAAGTACTTCGCTGACATAATAGATAGGTCGTTGAGAACCATCTCTCTCTACTGCTAACACCGCGCTTACCGCCTGCGGGGTTGCCGCCAGGTATAGTAGCAATTCTTCTTCCACCGCGGGCGTGACGAGGACGGGCAGCTTGGAAATGTATCGTTTTAGTTCTTTGAATGAGTGATCAGCTTCCTCCGTCCACGCGAAGCCATCGTGTTTGCGGAGGGCTTTAAAGAAAGGTAGTCCTCGCTCCCCCAGCCGGGAAATGAACCGGCTTAAAGCGGCCATTCTCCCGGTCAGAGCTTGCACTTCCTTCACGCACGTGGGCGACCTCAAGTTCTCAATGGCTTCGATTTTCTCCGGATTTGCCCCGACGCCTTGTGGTCCGACCATGTAGCCAAGCACCTTGCCAGCTTTCACGCCGAACACACAATTTTCCGGATTTAGCTTTATTTGATGCTTATTGAGGTTACAGAAGGTTTCCTCCAAGTCAGCGACATGACCCGAAGCGCTCTTGCTTTTTACAACTATGTCATCGACATAGACCTCCAAATTTTGACCCACTTGGTCCGCGAAAGTTTTCTGCATGAGGCGCTGAAAGGTTGCTCCCGCATTTCTTAGACCGAAAGACATGGTCGTATAGCAGAAGGTACCGAACGGGGTGATGAAGGAAGTCTTTTCTTCGTCTTCGCGCGACAGGCTGATCTGATGATAGCCTGAATAGGCATCTAGGAAGCTCATGGTTTGCGACCCCGCCGTTGCGTCGACCAATTGATTTATGCGAGGCAACGGATAGTTGTCTTTCGGGCATGCCGCGTTTAGACCCGTGTGATCGACACACATGCGCCACATGCCTCCTTTCTTTCTGACCAAGACTGGATTGGCTAGCCATTCGGAGTGTTCGACCTCCCTAATGAAGCGAGCTTTTAGGAGTTTGTCGAGTTCCTCCCAGATGATCGCCTGTTTTTCCGGGGAAAAGCGTCTAAGTTTCTGTCAGATCTTGGTCTTTTGTCAGTGAAGCATAGCTTTGTGCTCAATCACCTCCCTAGGGACCCCGGGCATGTCGGATGGTTCCCAGGCGAACGCATCCGAGCTCGCCTGGAGGAAGGTGATGAGCTCGAGTTCCTATTTGGGATCTAAGGAAGATCCCAAATGCACGACTTTGGCTGGTTCCGACTCGTTGAGCGGAACAGCTTTGGTCTCTCCTCCAGGTTGGAGGGCAAGTTTAGGTCGGGAATGTTTTGGCTCTTGGTCAGGGCCGCGAGTGGGTAACTGACCGACCATATCCAACGCCCTTTCGTCGCAATTGAGTGCAGACCTGTGGTTCCCCTTTACGGTTATGACCCCGCTTGGTCCGGGAATCTTCAGGCTCTGATACGCGTGATGCGAAGCGGCCATGAATTTGGCCAAGGCCGGCCTGCCGAGGATGGCGTTGTAGGCCGATTCGAAGTCTACCACCTCGAAGGTGATTAGCTCTGTTCTGAAGTTACTCGGGCCGCCGAAAGTCACAGGCAGGACGACCTGCCCCAGAGGTTTGATCGAGGTGCTCGGGACTATGCCGAAGAAGGGTACGGCTACACTTTTGATTTTGGAACGAGGAATCTGCATCTCGTCCAAAACCTTAGCTGAAATAAGGTCCAAAGAGCTCCCGGAGTCTATGAGGACCCGACCGACGACAGTGTTGCTGATGGTGGGGCTCACGACCATCGGAAGCCTCTGTGGTTTGGTCATTCCAAGGGGACAATCGTCCTTGGAGAAGGTGAGGGACAACTCAGACCATTTGAGTTGCTGCACTGGAGGTTTACCTTGGGTGACATGGTGCACTTCCCTCGCAGCGTCCTTTAAGTCCCGGCAAGATTTATAGGCAGAGGAGCCCCCGAAGATAACCGCGATGTGGTTCTGTGGTTCTTGATATTCCACGCCATCTTCGTTTTCTTCGACGGGCTGCTTGCCCTTGCCGTTTTCACCCTGCTCTGGAAGCGACGGCATGGGAGCCCTGCCACCGTAAAACTGCTCCAGGCGGTAGGTCCACGTTCGGCAATTCCGTAGGTCATGCCCGTGTGCCTGGTGAAGCGGACAGTAGAGGTCGCCCCGTTGATGTGCCTGGCCACCTCGGTCGCGAGGCCTGTGTGGTTGTCCTCTTCCCCGAGCGTTAAACCCCCGGCGCTGCGGCGGGGTTGCTCGGGGTTGTTGCTGTTCCACCGCGGCAACCATGCCCGGTGGGAGCTGCTTTTTTTTCTTCTTGATCTTCTTATCCACGGAGTTCGAGCCCTTTTTACTGGCGGAGGTTTCTAGCCCGGGCTGAGGCGGCAGCTTTCCTTCATCCAGCATTTTCTTCTATTGGACGGCCTCATCCGCGTTGGCATACCGATCAGCCATTCGGAAGAGCTCGTTTGCTGTCAGATCCGGATGGATCTCCAGGTCCAGCGTGAAGCGCACGTCCCGTACCCCGAACTTGAAAGCTCGGACGACAGCCTCGTCCGATATGTTCGGGATCGAGTTTCGGACCTAGATGAACCTCTGGACGAACTATCGTAGGTTTCTCCGTCCGTCTGTATCAAGCGCTCCAGGTCGCGCTCCTTTCCTGGGCGGATGTAACAGCTCTAGAAATTTGCTCGGAGCGCGGTGCTGAGCTGCCCCCAGGATCGTATGGAACCCTCCTTTTGGTTGAAGAGCCATGTGCGAGCAGCTCCGTCCAGAACCGTCGACAGATAATTCGCCATCACCCCTTCATCGCCTCCGGTGGCGAGGATGGCGGTGGTATATATCGAGAGAAATTCATCCGGGTTCTGGGTCCCGTTGAACCTTTCGATGTGGCCGGGCTTGAACCTGTTCGGCCATGCAACATTCCGGAGAGAGCTCGTGAAGGCCTGGCAACCGAAGCTCGGGGTTTCGCGGTGAAACCCTCGGTCATAGCGGCCTCCGCGCGTGTCTTCCGCCCAACGCCCCGTGCACGGTCCGAGTCGAGAGAAGACTTCATGCAATGGTCGTGCCGTCGACCGCTTGGTCGTGGAGCGTTCTGAACGCTCGTAATCCGGACGATTGTAGAGATGTCGTTCCGAGGTCCCCCTGGAACTGTTCCGGGGCCTTTCCCGGATCAGGTTAGTGGCCTGGGGTGATCTCCGAGCATGGCTTCGAGATTCATCTCTGTGCGAGCGCACGGGGGAGCGTCTGTGATGGTCCCGGGAAACACTCCGGGCATCCCGGTCGTGGGGAGGATCCGAGACTTTCAGCTCGGCGGCAAGCCTCTCCAGATCTTCGGCCACGACCTTGCCCACGGCCTCTAGGTCCACTTGCTCGGGGAAGCTGCGTAGGTCGCGCACGACCGCCGCCAAGGCCTGTAGCTGTTCTCGTTTCGAGTGAATTGGCGGCGGTGAGCTATGACGGCGTTCTGGGACGCGATCGGGGGTTCGGTACTCGCGAGAGTTCCTTTCCGCAGAAGCGCGCCTCCCTTTCGCTTGGCGGCGTATGCTCGCGAGGGTCTTTCCCAAAGACGCCTCTAGGTGGAGTCTGGCCGCCTCATAGTGGTCGCACTTAGCAGCGTCCGAGGATCGCACCTCGGGCTTGTCACGGCTTTCGGCCATGTTGACATGACGAGAGCGAGATGAATGCGACGGGGACATCATCGTATCCCCTTGAGATGCAGTCTCTCGGTCGAACTCTAGGTCGTCTGGTATATCCAGGCCATCGTAGAGTCCGTCATAGTCATCCTCGTGGTCTCCGAGGGTAATGCCTGGGGAACGGAGGATCTGCCTTCGCATCCCAGGGTCCGGGGAAGAGCTCCCGGACTCGGTGTGACCGATGGGATCGGTCACGCCGGCCACGCCGTCGCCGGCGTAGTACATGTCGTCGTCTTTGACGTCGTCGAAGGCACAAAGATTCCGAGTATCCCCCGAGTTCGGCATCCTCAAGGATCTTGATCCGTACAGGAATCGAGCTGTCGTCCCCACGGACGGCACCAGCTGTCGAAGATTGGAGAACGGGCTCCCGTCGAGCTTACTTGTTGAATGGGGGATCAACAGAGCCCCGTCGTACGGACCGAGGAGGTCGTTCGAGCGATGCTAGGTCGGGAGAAGGGGGACACGGTGTTTATCCTGGTTCGGGCCTCTCACTGCCGAGATAACAGCCCTACTCCAGTGTATTGTGTTCTATCTCTTTTTGTCCCTTTCCTGTTACAGATCTTCAGGGGGGTTTAAATACTACGACTAGAGGTACAAAGGAGGTAACTACCTCCTGGGATCACGCCATGTATCCATATTCGTGACTCGCCGTCCTTGATTCGTGCGCTGTTTGAATTTCGGGTAAGATTTCCCTTGATCTTCGGCTGATTGGTTGTCTCCTTCCTTCCTCGTAGCGCCCGCTGGGCCCACCGACCAAACACCTGAGTAGGTCGCGGTCTCCACGAGCAGGCTTGCTCGTGGGAGGGGCGTTTGGTATGGTCGCGAAAAAAGGTGCGCGCGCGTGCGCTCGGAGGAAGAAGAGGGATGCTCGTTTCATTCTCCCGAGCATCTTACTTCAGTATCGCCTGGTCGGTGGGCTCAGCTAACCACGAGGGTACCGTGGTCTTTTTGCCAGATAGCCAATCCCCGACATAAGTGGTGTTTGATTTCGTTATTTTACTGGTTTAAGAAATCATCTTTGAAAAACCCTTCTTGTTTTGTGAAAGTTTGGGGTTTGGTGTTAAGGTTTTATTTGAAAAGGTTTAATGAAGCACTTGGTTCCCTTTCGAGAAAAGTTGTCTTTCAACCATTTTCCTCTATGGGAGTCTTTGAGATTGAAAAGTGTTTTGGAGAATTCCTTTTGCATGACCAAGTTGGGTTTGTCTTATTGCAATTTTGAGAGTCAAGTTTTCTTATGAATTTGGATTGAGCTTTAAAACTAAAATGCTGCAAACAAAGTAAGTAGTCTTTTGACTGAAATCGGTGGTCCCTAGTAAGAATTGCTGATTAGCATGTTATGTAGCATGTCCCAATGTGGTTTTTGGGATGACGTATTGTTAAGTTAATTTGTGAGTTGAAACCATTCAATGCGGGTGTCATCTCTAGCTTGAGAATAAATAGACTACTAGTGTTGTAGTTTACTCTTAGCGAGAATGAGTAAATGTGTTGATGTACATGCTTAGAATCTGTTGCTTTGCTTTAAAAGTGCTTAGGACCCTTGATTATGTTTAAAGTTTTAAACCCTGATGCATAGTTAAAACATTAAGATGATGTAGACTGCCGCTATTGTTAAAGAAACTTTGCTGGTTGTTTAAAGATGTTCTAATCTAATGGATTAATAGAGAGATTTAATCGTGTTGACTAGTGACTTTAATTTGGAAATTGATTAGAGTTGTTATTTATGTTATTGCAAACTACTAGTATATTTGGAAGTATGCAGTTGTGTCCCTTCAATGCTAGTATTCAATCTATTTTAAATAGTTGGAGTATGTTGTGTGATGGCAATTTTGTTATCACCTATGTATAGGGTAGCTAAAAGTAATGTTGATTGGTTGATGATTATGCCCATTTGTTGTTATTGATGACTAAGTAGTGGTGGTAACTGTTTAGATTACTCGTTGGAAAACCATGGTTAAAATAGAGGAAAATTTTAACGTGTTGCGATGGAGTGAGCTTTGGATAATTAACATGATGTAGAATTTTATCCTTAATGAATGGATGTCGTGGAATCATAGTTATGAATTTTATCGTGTAGAGATAATACTTATTTGTTGAAGTCATTTTATTGACTGAACGAGTTTTAATCGTCACGATGTTGATGTATGGATGGTATAAAATGGATACGTTGATCATGCTTAAGAATCTGTTGAAGTGCTATGTTTCAAATTTAGAATAAGATGTATTATGTTTTGATGAACCGTGGGGATCATGTCAATATAGTCTTGGTTGGGTGCCTTTTTGATAAGCATCATAAACCCTAATTAAAAGTGTTGGGGAAGATAATAAGAGAAAGAATTTGTTTTGAAGCTCTTGTTGTAACCGGAGGGGTTTCTCGATGAGTAAAAAAAAGTGTAATTTGAATGTTTAAAAGGATAAGAATAGGGTTTCATGCTGAGCTTGTGTTTAAAACCTTCTGGACTGGTTTGGTTGTTTGCCATCTCGGTTGAATGCTTTCGGTTGAGGTGTTCCTTATGTTGAGTTTCAGAGTTTCCCCAAAAAACTCGTAGTGTTTGGTGTCGCAGTGGGGATGTCGAATTCTTGAAGTCCGGCGGCGGGGTCGGCGTACTCGGCGGGATCTTCGGCTACGCGCAAAACGGTACAACAAATAAATACAAGAAAATAAAATAAAATCCAAAAATTATAAAACTTATACTGGTAGGTAGATATTGAATTTAGATGAATTTAGGAATTTGTACGGGGTGGGGGCGGGGACCCATGGCGGCGGCTGAACAACTCTACGGCGTCGACTGAACTGTCGCTGTCACCGCCGCCGCGGTAGGAGGCTAACGTCCTGCCTTGGCGGATGAGGCAGACGACGGCTTGTTCAGCGGCTGCGGCGTCCGCGCCCACGCTTTCGCTGGACGCGGCGGCGCAGGTGGAGTCGGCGTCGCCGATCCGGGGGATACCTATCTACAGCAGCCCGTTCGCCGGCCAACCGTTCCTCGGCGGAGGCGACGACCACCACCCAATGTTAGTGGTGATTTCCGTTTTGAATAACTACCATCCGAGAATTTCGGATCTGAGACCACCACACTCACGTATGTGTTTTAATCGGGAACGTGCTAACAACTATTTGGTTCGGTCCCGTTGGCCAACGCTATATCAAGAGGGAAAGTGCTGGCTCCCGTGTGTTCTAGAGATACTCACGAGTCTACCACTTTCTGATAGCCCCATCCGATTAGGGTTTCTTGGCGTTGAGGCTAACGAAGATCGACTCCATCACCGTGAGGATCACGGTGGACGCTTCCCCTCCGTCAGGACTAAGAAGGCACTGCGAATCCCTCACTGCTTCTTCCTCATCGGCATCAAGAACACCACCGAGCTATTTCCTAATGGCGTCTACTTCACCGGGTCAGTCCTAATGATTCTGTTCCGCATTACCAGTGATCATGACTTAGGCTAGAGAATGACTTAGACTTAGCACTTAGATCAATTATCTAACATTTGGTATCAGAGCACCTCTAGCCTTAGCATGTTCCAATTGAGCCCGGTTTAGATCGGATATTGTCTGTTTAGCACCTACTGTTCGTCGGTTTAGGGCTAATTAGGCTTAGTCCAACTCTTAATTGGTTCGGATTAGTCTCAATCTAGCACTTAGAAGGAGGGGATAAGAGTAATCGAAATCCAAATTTCGCGAATCCTTCAAATCTCGAAACCCTAATCCCCTAAATTCCCGTCGGCTTCAACCCTAAATCCCCAAATCAGTCAAGAACCCTAATGCTTGAAGGGGATTGGGGACTTACCCGGTCATCCCGCTCGGTCGTGCCACTCGCGTCGACGCGCCATCGCCGCGCTCGCTCGAGTGCGTGTCCGTGCGCCCTGTGCGTACTCGCCCGCGTCCATGCTCGTGGCCGCCTCGGCGGATTAGCACGCGCCGTCGTCGCCTGCGCATGTCGTCGTTGGTGCCGCTCCGCCCGAACGGTCGCTCGGTCGTCGCCGCCTCGCGTTATTTTCGGATCGAGAGGAAGAAGTGGGATTAGGGTTAGGTTTCTCGCCGTCGTGCAATTTTGTTCTGTCTCGGCGAGATCTCAGCCGCTCAATTGATCCAACGTTTGGCCTTCACTTGCGCGTTGCTGGGCCATCGGACGTTTTGGGCCCAGTTTGCTGGTCGCGCTAGCGTCTGGGCCGCATGTGCGGTTGGGCCAATAGCTTTTGGCTGAGCCAGGAGATTTTTTTTAATTTTGAGCCCTTTACTGTTTTAGTAATTTCATTCAGCAGTAATTATTGTTTAATATTATTATTTCCTGGGCATTATTACTGTTTAACCTTATGGTTAATATTCTGGACATTAATGTTTAGATCAATTTTATGTTTAATATTCTGAGCAAGTTATTTAATGTGTCCATTAATTTTATTTTCATGATTATTACTATTATCTTTGATTAATATGGAACCAACGGGAAATATTGATTAGAGATTTAATAATGTTTTGGGATCATTTTGTGATCATAGTTATATTCTGACCAAAGTTGATTATAACTATGTATCATACCTATTTAATTAAAACTGGGATACGTTGTAACCATGATCATATTCTGACCAACGTTGTTATGACCATGCGTTACCCATAAGTTAATTTAGTTCTTTTTCTGTCATTAGCATGTTAATTAATCAGACCAACGTAGGGTTAATTACATGCACGACTCTATTTAAATATTGCTTTACTGATGATATTTTCTTTTCAGTTATGAACACGTCCAATGTTGCTAGTGCCCTCAACGTGTGAGACCCTCATTTTTACGTCACTAAGTAACATAAATATGAGGCTCTTTAAGTGCATCCTGTGCCATTCCCATGATCAGTGGCTGGCACGCACAAACACAATTTGGATATTACAGCCACACAGATACACACTTTTATTACATCACAAGTTTTATAGTGTTATTACAATACCAAAAGTAGCAGGGAATTAAAACCATGTCTCATAGTATGCCATCTATTCCATAACTCCACAGGCAACTGCTGAGATGAACCTAGAAAGATCAGTCGTCGCTAAAGTTCGCAGGTTCCTCATATTCATTTCCGTCATTATTGTAATCCTGCTCTTCACCTAAAAACATTGTTGAAGCAAGTTGAGTACATTGGTACTGCAAGACTTTGTAGTGTATGCAAATCTGGAATATATGCAGTGAAATAGAAAGTGGGTTTCTACGGTTGTTTTGCATAAAGCGAAAGTTTCGAATGAAGTAATACTGGATAGTAATGGAAAGCGTAAATAAAACATTAAAACAGTTTGATAAGTAATTGAGATAACAAGTAATAAAAGAATAATAACATTTTTACTCACGGCCCTTTGTGAGTAAAATAACGAACAAGACCCTCCATGGTCTTAACAAGTCAAGATGACAATAAATGACATTTATACAGATTTGAATCATTTCCAAGACATTTAAACAAGTTTTTGAAAATAGAAAACAATTAACTAGTGCTAGTTAACCAAGTCATCCATGACCGTGGATACGGCTATTCGAATAGTTTTAGACTCTGCAGAGTTTGTACTGCTTTACCCACAAGATATGTTCTCCCTTTTTGCAAGCTATAAGACACACTTCCTTTGGTATGCCCGCGAGGAGTTCATAACGAAACTGTTCGATTACTTGAACCTTAACTTTGCACTAGCCCAGTGACGTTACCCCTGACTATGATGGAAGCAAACAAACGGTGAAGCAATAGTATTCAGGAGCCCGCGGCTCAAATGGTACAACAACAGCCCCAATTCATAGCCAGGCGTACACCGTTACAACGGCAGATGCCAACACCTCGGTGATGACACCTCCCTCGAGCAAACCTATATCCGGAATGCCCGTGCTACAACTGCCTACCAATGTGCAAAGCTAATTCCTAAATAATTTAATAAGTTAAGACTGTCCCAGTCCAGTACTTGTGGATGTACGGTTTACTTGGATCATGCAACACTACGTTTGGTCCTTAGAGTGACATGGGCGATAACTCCACCCTAGCTACGTACACATTAAAACATGTACAACCGGCTATTGCCAATATTCACCCACATCAAAACAGTAGTTTTATTTTCATTTTTATCAAACTACCAGTATCCTTTACTGCTTAAATAAACCATAAAAGATTTCATAAAGAATGATGTGTGGGTGTAAACATTTCCAACTTTGACCTAACGCAGTGCTAAGCATTTGCAGGTTAATAAACGATTATACCCAATTTAAAGAACTTAACCAGTCCTATGGTTTTCATGGATGGTATGTCAACATGATTAAGGAAATCCATCAATTTGGGTTATAACTACCAAGAGCGTGAAATAAATAGTTAGAATATAAGCATGCAGGAAGATTCTTAATCACATTTTATCTGGTTGTAAAATCTGGGTTCAAGAATGATCAAAGGGGTGCTTGCCTTGCTCCTCGGCGGTGTAAGCTGAATCTGTGTCGTCGATAGTGTAGTCGGCAATCTCAGCGTCTATACGTCGAGTACGGACATGGTAAATAAGAATACTTCAATATCGATAAAAGAAGCAAATACATAAACAACAAGGATAGCAGTTGAAAGATTCAAATGAAATCGATTCAAATCAACCAATGATGGTAATCACTTAATCAATTCATGCATTAAGCAAGTTATAAGATTTTGGGCCTAAGGTAAAAGCTTAATGACATACAACATGATTATCTTTCTTTATGTAATATTTCATTTTAATTTACGAATTCAGGAAGCTAAGATTGTAGGATTATATTTAACAAAGTTCATTTTCAGGGTGTATGATTAATTGTACTAATACCAATTAGCATATAAAGTAACCTTAATTATATTTAATGAAAGAACATGGTGCATCCTAGCTTTCATCTTACCAACAGGTTCTAATCAGTGTAATAAGCACAAAGAAACAAGTTTCATTCATTTTGGAAGCTTTTTCATTAAGTTATCACAACTATATTAAATCTATGCATTCAGTAAAGTCCTAACATGAAATTTTCACAAACTAATTCCAAATCCAAATCTAATTACATATTTGGACAGTAATTGACCTAAGGATTCTAACAAAATTTGTTTCACTCAATTTGGACTTTATTTGCAAAATCTCTACATGCCACATATTCAAACTTCAAGCTTTAAATTCAAATTCAGATTTAATTTGCTAAACAAGTTTCAAATGTTTTTACATATTATGAAACTAGATGATTTATGATGAATTTACAAACAAGTTTCACTTGATTTGGAATTATAGATCAAAAGATATAGCCATTTAAAGTCATTCGGTTCAAAGAAATTCCAGAAAAAGGGAAAATACGTTTTCCTTAAAGGAAAGCGTATTTCTAACGTTTGCGCGGGCTGGGTTTTGAACTGAGTTACGGTCGCTGACGTCCTAGGCCCATTTGGCAGTGGCTCACGCTACGGCGCATGCACATCTGCTGAGGTCGAGAAGGTAGGCCCAAGACGGCGGCGAGACGCGTGCCTGCAAGCAATCGTCCGCCGGTCCACATGATAGCCGAAACCCGTGCGGTACCGACAGAGATGGCCCGCATGACAGCGACTCTAAGCAGAGGAGGCTCTAGCCGAGCTCGCCGGCGACTTCCCGGCGGCGTCGATCGACTTTGGCCGGTAGCACTAGCTTCACGGGATCATAGTGATCCTAAGGGATTACTCGGATGAGGGTGGTGTTCGGAGAATTTGAGCTCACGGCGACGACCGGCGGAAGCTCACGGTGAGGTCAAGCTCGGCCGCGCTACAAAGCGTTTCGGGTTTAATCATTAGGTGTATAAGCTTCATGAGGTCCTAGAGGTTCTAACTGAGTGCCTAGACCAAGAAATGAGTGATCGAATGAAGCCCTCACCGTGCGGCGTCAATGGCGGAAGAGCAGACACGGCGCGAGAGCTCCTCGAGGCGTTTCGGGCTGCAAGAAAGTGCGCAATAGCTTCGTGAGTATCTGTGGATGCTCAAAGGTCCATCAATTTGGACGCTTTCTTACCGAGTCGCACGAATTTGGGATTTCCCCCAATTCGGGTTCCGCCGGAGATGGAGAAGAAGAACTCGGCTTGGTCGATTTTGGGCGTGAGAAGGGAAATGGCTGGGTGCTCTTGACTTGCTTGGGTTTGAACGTGCTTCTCATCCCCTTAAATAGGCACGGGAGGCGGTAATGAGGAGTGGTATGTGGAGAAAATGGCGACGGTTATTTAGGGCATAGAGTTCTCCCTTCGGCTCACCAAGGGTCAAGGAGCCGGGCACACCGGCTGAGGCGGCCTCGAACCGCGAGATTGCGGCGCAAATGCGACAAATATGGAGGCGGTAATGTGGGCGTTGTCGGCAACACAGAGAGAGCGAGAGAGAGAAACAGAGATGAGGAGAGGAGGAAGAAGGTGGAGCTGACACGGAAGGGTCCACCAGTCAGTGGAACTGGAGGGAGGAAAGAAAGGAGGAGACTGACGCGTGGGCTAGGAACCCTCTGGGTCCCTGTCGGCAGCGGTGCCGGCATGCACGTCACTGGACGCGTGGACCCACACGCAAGGTGAAGGGGAGAGATTTCCAGTTTCTTCCCCTGACAGCACACTAACCGCATTAAATTTCCGGGTCATTTCAAGTCCAGATTTTTCGAAACTTTTTGACCAAGCTAAAGGCTAAGATATCTACCTCCAGTAAAATTTTGAGATTAAAATTATCTACCATTTATTTACTAAAAATCTGACAGTGAATGCTGTACAGAAAATCCAATTTAGTTTTTGAATTAATTAAGGGACTAAATCAACGTATTTACTTTTGAAATTTTTACTGAAGGTGTGTTTCTATACAATGGACCTACCATAAAAATTTCAACATTAAATTCTCATTATTTAATTCTCCATAAATCTTTTATTGATTTCTGCAGAATTCCAAATCTGCCTAAATTAAATACTAAAACATAGCAAAAATGCTTATTAATTTTTGAAACTTTTTGAGGGTGAAGGTGATATTACTGAGGTCTTATGGTAAAAATTCCAAGGCCTAGATTGCTCTACAACTTTCTCCAAAAATCTGACAAGAGACTGGCCAGAGATAAGATTCATCATTTTTATTTGTTTTCTTTATCAATAAATGCATACACATGGTCTTTTGACCATCTAGGGATATATTCTAGGGTTTGGCCAGGTTATACAAAATTTTTATCATGGTAATTCCATTTCTTACCATTTTACCATTTTCTCTATTATTTGATTTCAATAACCATTTCAATCAATAACAATTCAACAAAAGCACATAAAATCAAGAAATAAATAAAGGAAATGATTTCACATTTTTAATATTGGATTCTAAACTTTTATAAATTTGAGGATGTTACACAACGGCATAGAGCAACTTAACGGGACGAACTTTCCCTCTTGGAAGGAAAAGGTCCAGATCGTCCTGGGAGTAATGGACCTTGATTATGCCTTACGAGAGACTGCTCCCATTGCTCCTGCACTTGATGCGTAGGATTTTGCTGAAAAGAAAAGGAATTATGATGCTTTGGCTGAAAAATGGGAACGATCCAACTGTATGTCGCTCATGATTATGAAGAGCACAATTTCGGTTGGAATTAGGGGAGCAATTCCCGAATATGATGATGCCAAAACGTACTTGGCCTTAGTCGAGGAACAATTTAAGGGCTCCTCAAAAGTACACGCCAGTACACTGATTTTGAAAATGCTTACCTCTAAGTATGATGGGACTAGCCGCGTAAGAGAACATATCATGATGATGACCGATATGGCCGCTAAGCTCAAAAGCATGGACATGGCCATTTCTGATGGTTTTCTTGTCCATTTCATTATGACTTCTTTGCCTTCTGAGTTTGGACCTTTTAAAATAAATTATAATACTCAGAAGGAGAAGTGGACAAAGAGTGAGCTGATTGCCATGTGTGTACAAGAGGAGGAAAGACTTAGGGCCGAAAGAAAGGATTATGTAAACCTTGTCGGCCAAAACAAAAGGAAATTTCAAGGAGATTTCAAATCCAAGAAGAAGCTGCTCTTTTCTCCCAAGCATGAAAATGGCAAGGGTGTACAAAAGGGCCCTAAGGCCACTGATGATTCCTCTTCAGGAAACACCATCAAGTGCCGCTTTTGTAAGAAGGATGGACACCTTCAGAAAGATTGTGCGGGCTTTATGAAATGGCTTGCTAAAAAGGGTAATGATGAAATTTCTTTTATTGATGAAACCCTTTATGCTGATTTGTCCCCTAATACCTGGTGGATTGACTCAGGTGCCACTGTGCACGTTTCCAATTCATTGCAGGGATTCCTTACCGTGAAGACGGTAAGAAAGGGGGAGCGAAGCCTTAGAGTTGCTGATGGAAAGGAGGCTGAAGTTGAAGCCGTTGGCACACTATCATTAGTATTAGATAGTGGCTTCACCCTTCTTTTGAATAATGTCGTTTATGTTCCTAGTATAAGGAGAAACCTTATTTCAGTTTCTTTATTAGATGATGATGGATACACTTGTATCTTTGGGAACAATAAATGCATTGTAAACTTTAATTCTAATAATGTTGGCCTCGCAACTCGACGAAACAAACTCTATCTGCTTCATCTCTCTGAATTTCCTGTATCAATGAATGTGTGTGATGCCACCAATAAGCGAAAGAGAAGTTTAGGTGATGAGACTTCATCGAAATTATGGCATTGTCGTTTAGGCCACATTTCGAAGGGGAGAATGGAACGTCTCATTAAGGAAGAGATACTCCAACCTCTAGACTTCTCTGACTCAGATCATTGTATTGATTGCATTAAAGGAAAATATGTAAAACAGATTAAGAAAGGAGCCACACGAAGCACAGGAGTTTTAGAATTAATCCACACTGACATATGTGGACCTTTTCCTGTGACTTCAGTTGATGGGTATAACTCCTTTATCACGTTCACTGACGATTTCTCCCGTTATGGTTATATTTTCCCCATTCGCGATCGATCTGAATCACTCGATAAATTCAAAATCTTTAAGGCTGAAGTAGAAAATCAGCTCGACTTAAAGATTAAAGTAGTGAGATCAGATCGTGGAGGAGAATATTATGGGAGACATGCCCCTTATGGACAAATTCCCGGTCCATTCGCGAAATTTCTTTCAGAAAATGGCATAGTAGCACAATATTCCACACCTGGTGAACCTCAGTAAAATGGAGTAGTAGAAAGGCGCAATCGCACCCTTATGGATATGGTGCGTAGCATGATGAGTTACTCCAGTTTATCAGTTAGTCTGTGGATGGAAGCATTAAAGACAGCCGCACACATACTTAATCGGGTTCCCAGTAAATCAGTCCCTAAAACCCCTTATGAATTGTGGACTGGAAGGAAATCAAGTTTAAAGTATTGCGTGTGTGGGGTTGTTCTGCTGAAGCTAAAGTCTTTAATCCACATCTTGGAAAATTGGATCCTAAGACAATAAGTTGCCATTTTATTGGATATCCTGAAAGGTCTAAGGGATATCGATTTTATTGTCCAAATCATATCACTAAGTTTGTGGAAACCCGTCATGCTGTATTCTTAGAGAATGATGAAATCAGTGGGAGCTCAGAGGCTAGAAAAATAGATCCTGAGGAGGTTCGGACTTATGTACCATTGCCGATAATCCAAGAGACTATTGTTCCTTTACCTGATATAGTTGTACATCCAGCTGAGAATTCTGGAGCTGAGTCCCCATCTGAGAATTCAGATTTCAACAGTACAACACCTAATGATGAGCCTCAATTGCCTTCTGTGATAGCTAGTGAACCACTAAGGAGATCACAGCGGGAAAGAAGATCAGCCATCCCTAATGATTATGTTGTATACATGAATGAAGATGTATGTGACAGAGGGAAGGTAGATGATCCTACATCATTTAAGGAGGCTATGACGACTAAAGACTCATCCAAGTGGCTTGAGGCCATGCAGGATGAAATAAAGTCTATGAGCATTAATGACGTCTGGGATCTAGTAGAAATTCCTGATGGAGTCAAAACAGTAGGCTGTAGATGGGTCTACAAAACTAAGCATGACTCTAAGGGAAATGTCGAAAGATTCAAGGCAAGGCTTGTAGCGAAAGGGTTCACACAAAGAGAAGGGATTGATTATATTGACACTTTCTCTCCCGTCTCAAAGAAAGATTCACTAAGAATTGTCATGGCTCTTGTTGCTCATTACGATTTAGAGCTACATCAGATGGATGTCAAAACTGCATTCCTTAATGGTGACTTGCATGAGGATGTTTTCATGGCTCAACCGGAAGGTTTTGTCGTGGAAGGCAAGGAACATATGGGATGCAGACTTAAGAAATCCATCTATGGACTAAAGCAGGCATCTAGACAATGGTATCTTAAGTTCGATGAGACCATAAGAAATTTCGGTTTCAAAGAAAATGATGTGGACAATTGCATATACATTAAGATTAAGGGGAGCAAATTCACTATCCTAGTACTTTATGTGGATGATATCTTGTTGGCTAGCAGCGATATGGATATGCTGTATAAGACCAAAAGATTTCTTTCCGCTAATTTTGACATGAAGGATCTTGGTGATGCCTCTTACGTTTTGGGCATTGAGATTTACCGAGATAGGTCCAAAGGGATATTAGGCCTATCCCAAAAGGCATACATTGACAGAGTGCTTAAGAGATATAATATGCATAACTGCTCTGTCACGCCTGCCCCTATTGTTAAGGGCGATAAATTTGGAATATTCCAATGTCCAAGGAATCAATTAGAAACTGATCAGATGAAAGGGATTCCTTACGCTTCAGCTGTCGGGAGCATTATGTATGCTCAAGTATGTACTCGCCCTGATTTAGCATTCGTAACCGGGATGCTTGGCAGATTTCAATCCAACCCAGGGTTCGACCACTGGAAAGCCGTTAAGAAAGTCTTGCGTTATTTGCAAGGCATTAAGCATTTCATGCTCACATATAGGAAGTCTGATGACCTTGAGGTTGTGGGTTATTCAGACGCTGACTTTGCAGGTTGTGTAGATACTAAGAAATCCACATCAGGTTATATCTTCACACTTGCGGGAGGAGCCATTTCGTGGAAAAGCTCCAAACAATCCCTTACTGCATCATCAACGATGCAGGCTGAGTTTGTGGCATGTTATGAGGCTACTGGGCAGGCTGTATGGCTTAAAAACTTTATTCCCGGACTAAGAGTGGTTGACAGTATATCCAAACCACTAACAGTATACTGCGATAATAAAGCCGCAGTTTTCTATTCGAGTAACAATAAGTCAAGTGGTGCTGCCAAACACATTGACATTAAGTATCATGTTGTGAAAGATAGAATCCAGGATCAGACAATTGATGTCAAGCATATAAGTACTAAGTCTATGCTTGCAGATCCGCTTACTAAAGGCTTACCACCCAGTCTATTTCGAGAGCATGTTGCCGGCATGGGTTTATTGGAAAGCTTTTGATTCTGGAAATGAGGACCATAAGAATAAAACCAAACTCCCGTTAAGAATAAGTGATTATTTCATTAAGATAGGATTGTACACTATAGATACTGGGGCTTCAACGGTGACCTTATTAACCGTTGTAATACTTTATCTTGGTGTGATGTTCTATTGAGTATGGATTTATGATATTAACCTTCAATCAAGTGGGAGAATGTTAGTGGTGATTTCCGTTTTGAATAACTACCATCCGAGAATTTCGGATATGAGACCACCACACTCACGTATGCGTTTTAATCGGGAACGTGCTAACAACTATTTGGTTCGGTCCCGTTGGCCAACGCTATATCAAGAGGGAAAGTGCTGGCTCCCGTGTGTTCTAGATATACTCACGAGTCTACCACTTTCTGATAACCCCATCCGATTAGGGTTTCTTGGCATTGAGGCTAACGAAGATCGACTCCATCACCGTGAGGATCACGGTGGACGCTTCCCCTCCGTCAGGACTAAGAAGGCACTGCGAATCCCTCACTGCTTCTTCCTCACCAGCATCAAGAACACCACCGAGCTATTTCCTAATGGCGTCTACTTCACCGGGTTAGTCCTAATGATTCTGTTCCGCATTACCAGTGATCATGACTTAGGCTAGAGAATGACTTAGACTTAGCACTTAAATCAATTATCTAACACCCAAAGGTCGGGCTCTACAGCCAATACAACTCGACGGCCTGGCCCTCGTTCCTCTGCTCCACGGCCCCCCCCCCCCCCCCCCCGGCGCCCCAGTCGATGGACCCCGCGGTGGCGTCCCTATCTCCATCCGTGTACCTCGAGCACCGGTCGCCTCCACGGCGTGCTGGCAGACACGCTCCGCGGCTACGGCGCCGGCATGGGCGCCCTCGGCTTTGGCGGGCAGCCTTTCGGTCTCGCGTCCTCCCGCTTCATGCCCAAGCTCTCGGTCTCCCGGCGCAGCATGCGCGCGCCGCGGATGAGGTGGACGACCATCCTTCACGCCCGCTTCGTCCACGCCGTCGAGCTCCTCGGGGGCCACGAGCGTGAGTCACCGCGCCCCAATTCCGCTCGCAATCGCCATCCATTCTCCCTGCAATTAATCTTGGGATCATTTCATGTAGTAAAACTAACATCTCCCGCTAATTTCTCGATCGCATCGGCGCGTGAGTGCAGGGGCGACGCCGAAGTCCGTGCTCGAGCTGATGGACGTGAAGGATCTGACCCTAGCGCATGTGAAGAGTCATTTGCAGGTGAGTTTCCAATAAACTCCAAGATTGCTCTCTGCTTGTACCGTCCAATTCCTTTAATCTCGTGTTGCTCTTGCCACTGTTTCTTGTTCTTGTTGGGGGTGCATGTACAAGGGGGTCCAATCCTGGCACAGATTCCCATAAAATAGGGTGAGAAAAAATTGTGCTTCCACTAGGCAAGAAACTGCATGCCATCCCTGGAGACAGAGAGGGTGGGGGCCATTTCTTGCTGTTTGCTGATCTGCGGCCATTTTCTTCATCCATCTGTTTGCTACGACTGATCTCCCTCTATCTGTCTATCGCAAACAGATATATCTGCAGCTTTGCTTTCTTGCTTGTGATTTTCTTGATGTCCTTTTTCCAGATGTACAGAACTGTGAAGAGCACTGGTCAAAAGCCTGCCGCCTCCTCCGCAGGTAAACCATCCCCCATAGCCAAACTCCATTCGGCAATGCCCCATCAAGCACATACTGCTCCGCAGCACTCATGTTTTGACATTTTTGTGTTCCAAACTTGCTACGTACATACATACATTGTGTGTGTGTGATTCTTTAATTAGGGCCAATGGACGGCCGCGGCGACGACCTCCCGGTCAGCGGCAGCGCCAGGCAGGCTTCGTCCGGCGGCAACATGGACCGGCAGCTGTTCACCGACCACCGGGCTTCCTCCGAGGGCTCGGCGAGCCCTGCTGGCGGCACTGGTGGCCGCGACGTCGACTACTCCACTCCTCAGCCGCTGTCAACTCCGACACCAGGGTGCGCAGTGGCACTTCGCCAAGGTATATATTTCTGCAGTAGTAGCTAGTAAACAAATTTCCATCCTTGCATATGTCATGAGATAACGTGACAGTTGGCTAGCTTAAGAGCAATGGTAACCAAACATAAAGTTGTGAACAGGAGTTGTAGTATATAATGGTAATGTGATAATGGCTAAGGGCCCGTTTGGGTTTAGCAAGATTTTCACAAGAAATTGTTCAAACGCATAAAAGCTCTAACGATGTTTGGCCCTACGTACACACACATGAAAGAGAAAGGAATGGCCTCTCTCTCAGAACTGTGTAGTTTACTTTCTTGGGCTCTGGCCTTGTCCTCTTCTCTTTATGCTTCCAGTAGTAGGCTGCTTTTTACATTTCTTACCAGCATGTCTGTGCCTCCACTACGGGGCGTTGAGCTTTTGAGTCCTTCCACCTGAGATCTCATCTCACATCCTAGAAACGTGTAACCAAGGACGACCCTCATGCTGTGCTCTCGGTTCCTTGTCAGCCTCTTCACAACTCTTCACATTGCCCTCTTTATTTTTTTCATTGTCAGCAGTGTACGATCTAATTTGTGCTTCTTTCTTAATTTAATTGTGCATTTGCACGTACGTCTCGCGTTGCTCATGGCATGTTAAGCTCTTCAAAGCCTTTATTTAACACATTTCGTGACAAAAGAATAATTTTGCCTCGCAAAAAAGAATAATTTGTTTGTTTCAGTGTAAAAACTGTTGTGCTTTGAATATTCGACAACCATGTGTTTCTACCTTAAGAAGTCTGCAATTGAACCGGCTCTACCCCCACAACTTCGATTATAATTAAAACTATGCTTATAAATGTTTTGAAAAAATGATTTCTTTATTTAGTACCAGAATATCTTTTCACTTGAATGTATTCTCATCTACACAAACGGAACTATCGCCACTACTACAAATTATAACATGTATCACAAACGTTTTTTTGAACCGTTTATAACTATATATCAGTGATATAACAGCATATCATAGATGATTTGAATACCATCTGTGATATCAACATCACAGACGATTCTATTTAGAAACTGTCAGTGATCTATGACATCACAAACGATTTCTAAATAGAACCGTCTGTGATACTATAACATCATAGACGGTTTTTAACTAAAACTGTCTGTGATCCTCTTTTTTTCCCTACACCTTTAGCAAAACTTCCATAATTAGTATCTGTTGTTCAAAATTTTCTTCTTCTTAGATATTTCTGCAACAATATTTACAAGGCACAATCAGTTATAGATTTTGTAATTGAATATTTAAACATCATATATGCATCGAGACAACAACTTGTTTGATCAGGATCGTCTTAAAATATAAACATTTGTAGCGCTTTCATCTTCCTTCTTATTATAATATTGCTGGATTCGCAGGAAAAATTTATATCATTTCATAGTTCGTCATGAAGGCTGGCGTGCTTTGATCTATTGCTTTCGCTTCATCCTCCCTAAACAATAATACTATAGGCAACTAACTTCTTGAATTATAGAGTTGATTAAGTCATCGTAAGTAATCCTACCTATGGTATTCTTATTCGGGGATGAGGATAAAGTGGTAGCGATAAATCAATGTATGACACCTTTCAGGACAAACCGTGGAATAAAATGGATGTTACCTTAGAATCCATCAATATTATAATAATAAAAAAGATGAAAGTGCTACAAAACTTCATATTTTAATACGATCCTGGTGAGTAAGTTGTTTCCTCGATGCATCTAGGATGTTTATATATTTAATTACAAAATCTAAAACTGGGTGTGCCTTATAAATATCGTTGTAGAAATTTCTAAGTAGATGGAAATTTTAAACAACAGATACTAACGATGGAAGTTCCGGTGAGGAGTGTAGAAAAAATTATGCACGACCATTGTGAATGTAGCAATATAGTGTTGGTTGATATGAAATTGCCAGTTGGTGCATGATATGAAATTTCCATAGTTTTTGAGCGATCTTAAATAGGAAAAATGCATTGATGTCCAAATTAAGTTTGAAAATTGCAGTTGTTATTAGAATGCCCCTTCCACTTATCTTTTTTTTTTCATTAACCTAGTGGACACTACGCGCGACATGCTCGTGAGAATTAGCATTCAATGGCAACATACAACAGTAGCGTGCTGGAGAATTGGAGTAGGATGACAAGAGACAGCTGTTAGATCCAATGATACAGTATTAGGGTCGTAATAAGATCTTATGATACACATCTTGATACTGACAAACTTATGAACTCCCCTATTCATATAAATATGAACTTTCCAAAACACTTTTACCAGCACCAAGAGAACATACAAGCACAAAAATATATAATCCACACTAAGAAGCAACTAGAGCTATCAAAGTAACAGGACAGTAATCGAACCACAGTGCTACAACCAGAACTATCAAAGTAATAGAAAAGAAAGTTCAACAATGATTCACCAGCAACAGAAATTTCAATTAGGTTTACCACCACCACCACTATTATTACTGCTAATACTAGTACTTATCTCACAAAAAAATTCAACATCACCACTTCTGATTTGTAGAAGAAATTCACCACATTAGGGCTTATAACTTTTGATTTGAGGGAAAATTTCACACTATTCATAGAAAGTAGATGAGTTGCTCGGTGGCGCTGTGCCCTCCTTGCCGCCATCCCCTCCTCACCCGCGCTGAGCCGCTGTCCCCTCCTCGCCTGTTCCAAGCCACCATCCCCCTCCTCGGCCCTGAGCCACCGTCACCTCCTCGCGATGATCCTCGGGTGGCTCGATGTACTCCCCAACCTCCTATTCCGCAGCCTCCTCAGTCACCTCCTCGATGGCCCCTGAGGCCTCCACGTTGTCCTCTTCCTCCTGGGTGTAGTCTTCATCTATGGGGAAGCCGAGGAGGAGGTCGCCGGGGAGAAGGTAGCTGAGGAGGAGGTCGGGGGGAGGAATTCATCTAGGAGGAGGATGTCGGGAGGCTAGGGTTTGGGGGAAGCGAAACAAGCTTGTAGCGGCCAAGGTCAGCATGACGAATCTCTATTGGTATGTTTATATAGTAGTCTCTTCATATCACAGACAGTTAATAGTTAGAACCGTTTGAGATAAATACATATCACAGACGGTTTTAGTTTAAAACCATCTATGGTAGCTATAAGAGTTATCACTGACGAACACTAATAGTTTATGAAAAGTACCATCTGTGACGATATGATTGACGGTTTCACTATAGAATCATCAGTGATGGTCCTCATCACAGACGGTTTTTCAAAACTGTCTGTGATGAGATGTTTAATATAATATACCTTCTGTAGTAGTAGTGTGCGTAAGTTTTTAGCAGGGGAATTGCACTACTACAAAACCGGGTATCACAAGCGGCCTATTAGCAACGGTTTGGTGCGAACCGGTTATAATGCTCACAACAGAAGCGGTTTATGGCAACAGGCCGGAGGGGATCTCTAGAAGCGGTTCGTGGCACGAACCCCTTCTAAAGCCCCACCTTTAGAAGGGGTTCGTGACACGAACCCCTTCTAAAGCTCTTTACAAGCGGTTGGTGTCCCCAACCCCTTCTAAAGGTGGGGCTTTAGAAGCGGTTCGTGACACGAATCGCTTCTAAAGACCCCCTTCAGAAGGGGTTCGTGTCACGAACCGCTTGTAGAAGCCCAGTTTTAGAAATAATAAAAGGAATGCGTGCCTTACACTATCAGAGAGCACACGTGGGTGGGTTGGATAGATGGATGAGGCGAGTCACGAGGTTGGAGTGCTGGTCGTGGGTTCGAATCTCGTTCCCACGATATTATTACTACCTTTTACCGCTTGGTGTCGCACCACCACAAGCGGTTCCTAGAACCGCTTGTGATACCCTTCGAGGTATCACAACCGATTGCCTAGAAGCGGTTGTAAAACCGCTTCTAGAAGTGGTTTCGAACCGCTTCTAGAAGCTGATTCTGTAGTAGTGTTGGTGTAGTACGTTGTGGTAAACATGGTATGGCTTTGTTATGGAACAAAGGTCTGGAGGAAGCTCTATGTTGATATCCAATATGTAATTACAAAAGTACGACAACTCTGTCTGTAAAAGACATAATTGTCTATAGAAAGTACAACACTAGGATTTGTGTTATTGCGTATACAAAAATAATATTAACACCCTTTTACAAAAGAATTCACTACAGGAAACAAGAATAGTGTCCTCGGCCGAAACATTTTTATCGTCGGTAAAAAAACCGACGACACAAAGTATGCCTCTATCGACGGTTTTAACGTAACCCGACGACATATATACACCAAGCAGGCCTGTGTCCTCGGCTCCCTCAAACCCGCCGATATAGACCACCGTCTGTGTCCTCGGCCACATTAAACCCGTCGACACAGGCACTCCGCCTCAAACAGGGAGTATCGGCGCGCGATGAAATTTGAATTTCAGATCCCGCCAACACAGGCTGTGTCCTCGGCCTCAATAAACCCGCTGACATAAGAACTCCGCCTCACAAGCTGTGTCCTCGGCCTCATTAAACCCACCGACACAGGCACGGAGAAAATTGAATTTTGGATCCCGCCAACACAGGTGTGTCCTCGGCCTCATTAAACCCGCCCACACAGGCACTCTGCCTCACAAGCTTTGTCCTCGACCTCATTAAACCCGCCGACACAGGCACTCCGCCATGTGGGACCAACCTGCAGGATGCTCAGGCCCACCAGTGGCACGAAGACTGTTTGTCGTCGGGAGAGAAACAGCCGACGATAAAAATAAGTCTATGTCCACGGCATAAATGTGGCCGACGACACAGATTAAATTTTGTCGACCGTTTAATTTTAGCTGACGACAATAGTAATTCCAGATTAATTCAGAAAATCTATTTGAAAATGTTTTTGTTGTTTTTAAAATTAAGAAAAATTAAATAGAGCTTTTAGAATGGTTTGTTAGGTAACATACATCTATATGACATGTAACTTTTTATTATTTAATTAATTGGTATGTTACGGCGCTATGTGTATGTCTCGACGCATTACTACGTGTCGAGTACATTGAGTAGAACCTTGTGATGATCCAACGCAGACCAATTGAAAGAGTGAGGAATGACCTGGAATAGGCTGTGAGTGTTGTAAAACCTTTAAGTGACCGTAGAAATGTTTCGTTCGACCCATCGTAAGCGACAAAAATATCGAAGAACGTACGGCCGGTGGTGATGACTCTGTTACTCTCCTTGAGTTTTCAGATGAATTTGTTGTGACGATGAAATGCCGGGCGAAAGAAGAGCGAGCAATTAGCTGGAATAGGTTGTGCATGTTCTAAAAACCTTAAACTGGCCTTAAAAATCTCGGGAGAAAGAAGAGCGAGCACGACCTGTGTCCCAGTATCCTCCCCCGTCCCCTCACACTACCGGACGCCCCTGGTCCCTCACCGGCTCGCTGCTCCGCCCCTCTCGTCACCGTCCCCAGCTCTGTCGGTCTGCTCCTCTCGTCGCCGCCCCTACCTCTGCTCCCTCCGCCCGTTGCTCCTCCCGTTCCCTCCTGTCGCCGTCCTTTGCTCATCTCGCCGCCCTTCACTCCCTTGTCCCCTCCCGCGTCCCCTCTCACCGCCCTCCAGGCCTCCACTACTCCGGCTGCCCGTACCTCAGTGGCTCCGCCCCTGCCGTCGCCGCCCTCTGCCCCACCTCCACCCCTCCTGCTCGGTATGCTCTGGCCCAAGTTTGATGCCTCCACTGGTAGGGGTGTAAATGGGTCGGGTAATACCCGACCTGTACCCGTACCCGGATGCAAAATTACCCTAATGGAAAACTATCTTACACTACCCGCCGATGCAGATGCAGTGCAGGTAGTACCCGGGCTGGTTAGAATCGGGTTCGGTCGGCATGCGGATTAGTAATACCCGTAGTGCGGTCGGATCAGTGCCGAATAAATCTCGCTATCCGGGTACCCAGATACCACCAGCCCACAATAACAATTACAAAGCCCATGTGCTCATTGTGCTGCGCCGCCTGCGCCGGCCCACCCAAGCACCCACATCCCCTCAAGGCCTCAAGGCCTCTGCCTCATCCGGTCATCCTCTCAATCCCTACTAGTGAGAGCTGCGCGCTTCGCCGCGCCGTGCGAAATTTGATCCAAATTTTTATCTCTAAAAAAAGGTAGGAATATCCGAGTTTTTTTTTGTTCGCTTGGGTATTTCTTGGAAAAAAGACGCTAGGTAAGAACCGTGGACGAACCAGCGAAACAACGGCTCTTTCTGGGAAAAAAAAGAATAATACATGTTCCGAGAAATATTAGATTCCAAATCACAAAAGAGCTATAGACGCCGAGTTTAACATTTTATGCGGTCAACGGGCAAAAATACATGTCTTAAAAAATATTAGAGATCGAGCCGCAAAAGGAATTCTAGATGCTGAGTTTAACACCCTATGCGCTTATTTTTTCGTGAAAAATGAGGAAAAGCGGGAAAAAAACGGAGAAACGACGGACGAAAAAAGAATTTACATTTTTTTTTGCGAAACGGCCAACGAAAATATTTTTTCCATGGTCCGAAGAAAAAACGAATCACGAATTTTTCTTTTTTTTCAGGCAAAACGGAGAAAGGAAACGGTCTGTCATTTTTTTTTGGGAAATAGCCACCGAAAACATTTTCCCTACGCTCCGGAGGAAAAATGGATCACGAAAACATTTTTTCCGAGCAAAACGGACAAAAGGAACGGTTTTCTATTTTTTATTTTTGGAAAAAAGCCAACGAAAACATTCTTTCCATGAATGAGGAAAAGCGGGAAAAAACGGAGAAACGACGAACGAAAAACGAATTTACATTTTTTTTGCGAAACGGCCAACGAAAACATTTTTTCCATGGTCCGAACGGATCACCAAATTTTTTTTTCAGGCAAAACGGAGAAAGAGAACGGTCTGCCAATTTTTTTTTTTTTGGGGGGGGGGGGAATAGCCATCGAAAATATTTTCCCTACACTCCGGAGGAAAAATAGATCACGAAAACATTTTTTTCCTGGCAAAACGGACAAAAGGAACGGTTTTCTATTTTTTATTTTTGGAAAAAGGCCAACGAAAACATTTTTTCCATGCTCCGGAGAAAAAACGGATCACGAAAATATTTTTTTTCGGGCAAAACGGAGAAAGGAAACGGTCTTCCATTATTTTTTGTGGAAATAGCCACCGAAAACATTTCCCCTATGCTCCGGAGGGAAAACGGATCACGAAAATATTTTTTCCGGGCAAAACGAAGAAAGGAAACGGTTTTCCATATATTTTTTTTGGAAAAACGGCTACCAAAAATATTTTTCGCATGCTCTGGAGGAAAAACGGACCCCGAAAATATTTTTTTCGGACAAAACGTAGAAAGGACACGAACGTAAAGCGCGAGGACCTATTTGTTATAATTTTGGACCTGTTCGCTATTATGAAAAATTAGGAAAGGGCTCGTTCGCGATTCGTACCTAACGGGAGGTCCTCCATGCAAAATGGCAAACCAGGGACCTAACCGCGAACCGGGAAAAATATTTTCCTCTCACATAAAATCGCGCAAGGACCTGGACGTAATTTCGAAGAAACCGGGGGGGAGGGGCTTTTCGCAAAAAACCGGCCGCCACGTGGGCACTCCCGTTGCCTCTGAAAGCCAGGCCTTATAAGAGGTGTAATATCGCGATTCGTACCTAACGGGAGGTCCTCCATGCAAAACGGCAAACCAGGGACCTAACCGCGAACCGGGAAAAATATTTTCCTCTCACATAAAATCGCGCAAGGACCTGGACGTAATTTCGAAGAAACGGGGGAGGGGCTTTTCGCAAAAAACCGGCCGCCACGTGGGCACTCCCGTTGCCTCTGAAAGCCAGGCCTTATAACAGGCGTAATATTCGTCACTGATCTCCCAGCCAGCCGCCGCCAAGCTCCCATCCCCTCATCCCCTCCCCTCCCAGGTTCCCAGCCAGCCGCCGCGGCACCGCCTGCTCACGCCAGACGCGGCCGTCCGCAGCCGCCGTCCTCCGGGATCCACCGGTTCTTCCCTTCGCCGGAGCCAGTGGTAGTGGGAGGAGCCGCAGCGCCCGCGAAGGTGGACAAGCAGGTACGCCGAGGTGTGATATGATACAACGACCCATACCTCCAAAACGTTAAACTCACCCTTCCTAGCTCTCAGATCTTCCCCTCCTCCTCCCCCATGGGATTGGATCGGATTGGGTGGGTGCCGTGCCGTGCTGCTCGATCTGCGTTGGTAGGGATCTGCGACTCCCGATTTGGGGCTAGTATTGCTAGCGGCGCTCGTTGGTGAACCAGAATATCGTGCAATGCTGTTGCCTTTTGCTTCATTTGGGATCTCAGATGGAAGTTTGTTAGCTTAATTTAATTGCTATCTATATGAATTTTTGAGTACCAGTGGAAACCCATGATGTCCTGTATGCGATATCGAGGGAATTGACAGCTTGAGCAAATTGTTCTGAGAGCCTAGCTAGACCTAGTGAGGGTGTCCGAGGTCTCTCATGCTCTTAGGGAACAGTGTGAATCCAAGCGATTCCTGCAAATTAGTTGTCGCTCAGATCTACTAAATGGTTTGATTTATAGTTTTGTTGTATGTCTCTGTATGCGTCTAGCAATAGCTTTACATCTCTTCAGCATCAGAATGAAGAGAGCAATAGCTTTCATGGAGCTGGCCTATATTAATTACTGGACTTGGCCGTCCCGGTCGGCCAGCCATTCCACTCTTGCGGTTATAGTTAGAAGTTCAATCTTCGATTAGTTTCAGTGCAATTGATCTCTCCATGTACATTGATTATTTTTTATCAGGAGCATTCGGTTTCGCTACTCTTCGTATGCGTACCATTTGCAGCTGTTTTGATTCAAAGCACTTGATCAGCAAACCCGTGTTGAAATAGATGCCCAGTATGCAAAGCACTTGACCAAATCTGAATTGTCTCAATTTTTGTTGGCCACTCAAGGGTAAGTACTTCATGAACCTTATGGTATTGGGATTTCTAGTTCCTTGTTCTACATATTTATGTTACTTGTTCAAGTCTAGCTGATTGGGCACTTCTGAATCTTGATTGTTGATTGCAGTCTCACAGATATTGTCTATACACAGTTCTGTCACTTGTTAGTTTGTTGGAATAGATCACTATAATATGCATAAAGCCCCATTATGTGATACAACCTGGGTTTTAGAAGTGAAAACAGAAGTGATATGCAAATACATCACTGTAATGCTCTTGCGAAAACAGAAGTGATATGCAAATACATCACTGTAACTGCTCTTGCGAAAACAGAAGTGATATGCAACCTGGGTTGTGTGTGTGTGTGTGTATGAAAATGAAAGCTCTTGCCGCTTGGTGATAACAGAAGGGATATGCAAATACATCAAAGAATCACCCTTGCTCATCACTGTAATGTTGTAGTCCTATCATTTTATTCCAGTACAGACCCTGTTTCATGTTTAGATTAAAATGGAATGAAGTGTCTTGGTGAATACAGTTAGGGCTTTGTAGTTATATATACTCTTTTGCAGACACAATATTGGTATTGTTTCCTTTTTTTGCTTGTGTTAATCTTGTGTTCTACTTTCGCGCGTTATCCGATAAATTATCTGGTACCGTATCGATTTCGATCCGTATTCGATTCGAATCCGTGACCGATATTATCCGTGCCGTATTATGAGTTTAGTGTACTAGGTTGAACGGATAGCCGCACTAGGTTTATTTGATAAACGTCAACCGATTTTGATCATGAGATTTATTTGATGAGTTTAACTCTGTTATTTGATCATGAGATTCAACACTATCCGTTCAACCTAGTTCAAATAAACCTAGTACACTATCTGTTTATTTGATAAACGTTCAACCTAGTTCAAATAAACCTAGTACACTATCTGTTTATTTGATAAACGTACAAACTCTGTAACAGAATTATGCTTGGAATCGCACATCGACGGCTATCTGTTAAGGATATTAGAATTGCATTTGTAACGTCAACCGAGCCAGAGTTAAACCCGTTCGGGGGCGCTGCATATTTTCGTAAGGAGCTCAGACGGTGATTCGTTGGGTTCCATTACGAAAAGTGTTGCGTTCTCGAGCTGTCCACATTTTGGACAGCCCACGGATGTGCGCTTGAGTACAGTGGTCGTGACACGAGGGTGTACGGGTTGGGATTCCGGTGGTATTTCCTTGTCGTTCTCCTAGTGCATAACATAAGTGGTACGTGCAGTCGTTGCACTCGGAGAACAACGAGGTTATCTCGCCGAAATTCCAACCCGAGCACCCTCGTGCCACGACCATCAGATTTAAGCCCACATCGATGGAGTGGGTAAGCCCTCCTATTTAGCAAGGTTTAAAGCTGTCTAAATCTGAAATTTGGATGCATGCATTGACGTTATGTAGTAAGCGATCTTTGGATGGAAGATCGGTGGTGGATGTACGATGGTTGGATGAAGTGCAGGAGACACACGGACGAGTGGATCGAGAAGGCTAGAGCATTCGTGGATGATGCTTTAGAAGATTCCCGACCCTAATGTGATCGTGTGGTGTCCTTGCGCTGCGTGCTCGAACACCGAGAAGAGGACCAAGAAGGATATTAGCCATCACCTATGTAGGCATGGCTTCAAACCAAATTACTTTGTATGGGTAGCTCATGGCGAGAGGAAGCGTCCGGCGCCGGTGTGTGGCCCTGTGGATTTTGAAGAGGGCTACGACGAAGTCGAAGTTGATAGATTAGACGAGCTCACGGATGATGTGGCTCGGGCTTACGATCTCTCCCCCGAGGAAGAGTCCGAGCCACTTGCCGAACAATTCGTGACCCCTTGACCATGCCGGTCGACCCTCTGGTCATCTACGACCAGTTCGGTGGGAGGAGTCACGGCAGGCTCGGCTTCATGGACTCGGTGGTGGCGCCCGAATCGTACAGGGGCCAAGTCAGGACACGTCGACAAGAAAGTCGCCTCTTCCGCCAAAGGCACGCTAGAAGCCCAGCGAAGATGATCGCAGAGTTGCTGCAGCAGATGCAAAGCGAATGAGCAATGGAGGCAAAGGATGAGCAATGAGGCAAAGTGAGCGAGAGGAGGATAGAGGCTGATACGAGGCCCTCCAGAGTCGAACCTCTGGATGTACAACTATTTCGAGTAATTAAGATTGTATACGTAGCTACATTGTACTTACACGTTTGAGATGCTAACATATCATATCCACGATCGTTGCGGCGGGACCCTCGGCCGGCCGCAGATGCCACCTCCGCCGCCCGTTCTTCACGCAGACACCGACGCCGACGGGGTAATGCATTTTGTTCGATTTTAGCTAACTATTCATACAAGTACACAAATGCACAAGAGTTTTGAAAATTGTGGTTTCCTCTATTCTTGTAGGTGTCCACCTCACCGCGCCGCTTCCTCTGCGACGAATGCTCCGCAGGAGGTGATTCGATGGCACTAGATCGGCTCTGAATCAATTAAATCCGATCTTTGTGTTTCTTGATCCGTTTCTTTGGTTCACATACTTAGTTAGTTATTGCTTTTCTTTGGTTCATAGACACATTGATTGTGAATGTGATGTACACTTTTGGTTTGTGAGCTGAATTTGTGAATTATTAATGCATTTTGCTATATGTGCTATATGTGCTTGGTTGGCTATCCTAATTTGCTTTACGTTGTTATCATATCAACTGTTGTCTTTTGTCTGCTGAGTGGATGTCCTAGTTTTAGGGGAAGTGCTGCCGAAATTTTTTACTCTTTAAGTGCATTACAATCTTTTAATAAATGGAAATTGCTTTAGGTTGAGTGAAATATGGTGTTGATCATAGTCTTCAGAACTTTGAGCAAAACACATTGGAAACAGCTAGTGAAGAAGTCGCATCCAAAATAAGAACAATTGCTCAATGGAGGGAAAGTTTGGTTGTAAGTACTTACATACTTTTGTTTTCTTTCAATATGTATGCCTAGTTATTATTATGCTTTATTTTGTCAGTAAAAGGAGTTATTATTATACTTTATTGACAGATTGAGAGAGTTTTAATTTGTTTTATTTTGTTTCCTGCAGTACAAAATATCGTGAATCGAGGAGAAACTAAAATACCCCCATATCCACTAAGTAATCTTGTGGAGCTTGAAACTTGCTTCTAGGTACATCGAATGAGTTTAGAACACACTATGAAGGTATTAAAAATATATTTTTAGAGTTTTATTTTTCCTTATGATTTTGCTTAGCTAATTATGGCATAGCTCGGTGTCACGATGTTTTGTTTCTTTGGTTTCTTGTGATGTCCATACCAGGTGGTGAAGAAGCGTATCAAAATTTGGATTCATTAATTATCTCGGAATGAACCGATAATTTCTCTCCAAAAAATGACCTACATGTCAGTTTTGAAATTTACTAGTGTGGCTTGTCCATGTTCTTATTTCTTGTCTCGATGATTCATAGTCTTCAGAACTTTAAGCAAAACACATTGGAAACAGCTAGTGAAATTATATTGTCATTGTTCTGGGCAATATATTTGTGAATGTGAATGTGTCAATGGAAACTTTGATCATTTGTGAATTGTATTGATGAATGTGAATGTGTGTGAAATTATATGTTGTCATTGTTCTGGGCAATTGGGGATATAAAACTGCTGGGAATGGGGGTCCTTTTGCAGGTTAAAATTGGATTTTTTTAAAAAATTCCCAGTATTTTTTTTTTATTTTTACAACCTGTGTCCTCGGCTCTTATTATATTGACGACACAAGATAGCCCCAGGTTCTGGCACAGAAGGGGTCTGTGTCGTCGGCTATAGCCCAGGCCGAGGACACAGATGTCCACTCTGTGTTGGCAGCATTAATTAGGCCAAGGACACAGATGTCCACACTGTGTCGGCAGCATTATTTAGGCCGAGGAAACAAGTGTCCACTCTGTATCGGCAGCTTTAAGTTCGCCGACGACAAATGTCTGGGTGTCGGGCCGGCCCCGGATGGCAATTGTGTCGTCGGGATTTATTGTGGCCGTGGACATAGGTTGGTTGTGTCGTCGACTCTGTGTCGTGGGACTTGTGTCGTCGGGTGGCCGACGACAGATCCCTGTGTCGGCGGCTTTGGCATCTGTGTCGGCGGTAAAAGCCGAGGACACTGAGCAAGATCTCTGTAGTGATTGTATTATAGTACTAGAAAGACATTGAGCCAGGTTTTCATACTTGGCAAGGTGGAGGCCCATACTGTGCTGCAGTTAGACACAGCATGCATGGTTCTCAAGGTTTTACATCACGATTTTCATGGCTTCGTGGCGAGGTTTCAAAAAAGTTACAACAGCTATCACAAAAACTATCGTTCGCCGTGTTTTTAATATTAAAAAAAAATTAAATATGTATATAATATAAGTCTCCTTTGAACAAATAATAAAACAAGGTACTTTAGAAGATACTAATATTTTTATAATAACAATATGAATCAAGTCCAGAATCAACAAACAATATACTAATAAATATCGAAAAGACCATAAATGATAACTATATCGTAATGTTCTTAACAACAAGTATTTAATCATTGGTAAATATAAATGTTGCATTTTTGAAAAGGGTGACATAAGGTTTTAATTTGGTTTTCTTATGGTTTAGATTTATAAGAAATGCATTTGTGCCCTTTAGTAATGTTGGATTTTAAAATAGATCCAATTTTTTAGCCTATGGATAACTATATACCATAGCGGAGTTATTGCCAGCTATAGCGTTTGTAGTTAATATATTGAAACATTGGCTAGTAGTTTTGCGTCTGGGCTCCAAAAGCCTATAGTTAGCTTATTACTAGTTTATTTCTTACCCGGAGTAATTCACGCTGGCAATGGTGATTTGTGCTGTGCATGTACTGCACACATTTGTACCGACACTATAATCTGTTTAATGAGTTGGTAAGCATTTTGTGATGGTCGATTGCTACCACACGTACTGTCACTATTCCGGATTAAAAGCATTCAAAAGGTAGTACTACCTGGTAGTGGCGTAGTACTGTAGTACTATGTATTGCTCACTGCAAAGCTGCACTACTCCAGAGTAAAAAATTTGCCAAACGAAAACTTTTCTTCAGAGATCGATGGCTGTCATCAAACGTACGTGTGCAACATGGATGCTCATCGTCCGTCAGTTGGAGTGTCGTCCACCACTGAGGTACACATGCATTTCATTTTATCTCTTCTCCTTTCCCTGTCTTTCCCTAATTGATTACACTAACATTTTATACATTTGGGTCGATCAGGACGTAGAGCCTTGTAGATCAAGTAGCTTGCAGGTATCCAACCATGAACTGATCAGCCCTAGCGTCGAGTTCACGCTAGGGCGACCGAACTGGACGGGTGCAGATCATGACTAGCTGCTTTGGCTAGCTCTAGACCCATGCATTGCACATTCAGCTATACTATTTATGACCATACTTTTGATCGGTGTGTTGCCAAGAATTCAGCAATACGATGAAACAAGAGGATGGAATATATTGTTGTTTTGTCAAATTAAAGAACACAACTAATACCTTTCGTCTTTCTTCTGGGCACGAAAGTATAGTAGTAGGACGCTTAAAGCTATTTTCTATTTGGCGATTTTGTGACAGGTGTAATATGTATCATTTCCACATGCAAAAAAAAAAAAAAAAAAAAAAGCAATACAACCTGATGACGATTCTTTTCTTTTTGTGCTGCACATATATTTTCTTTCCCCCTTTCTGTTATCTCCTTCCACCTGGTCACATTATTAACTGCATATCTTCAATAACAAATGTGAGATGATTGACTATTTACACTAAATGATCACATGCATGCTATGCACATATTTCAAATATATGCATGGGATTAGTCACTTTTAGTTTAATGATAACCATTTTGTTGCATGGATGCAATTAATCGCCTGTACTTACAAATGGGGTCTCCTACTCAACAGTCCTAAGTTCAAATATGCAAGTAACATGGGTGCACACCCCACATTTGCTAGTGTTGCTTTGCGTTTTGTTGGAGAAACTTACCGTTGAATTGTTTGCTTTGATGTACATTGTTGGCAGCTATGGTTATCTTAATTGAGAAGAGCAGACAAGGAAATTAAAGTGAGAATGGGGACGTATATATATAGAGTTACAATGGGACATCTTGGATTGCCGCCAGTGACGGATCTAGGATTTTAAGTTAGGGCATGTCGAGCTAATACTATAATATACAATTCGGTAAAATTCAATGAACAATTCGGTAAACAACTACAAATGTTATCGAGAAATTCGGTATACGAGTATAAAATAAAATAACAAGAAACATGATAATACAAGTATAAATTACAATATAAATAGTTCGAACATTTTAAGTATGAAATATGAATAAAAGAAGCTTACGCACCTACAATAGTTCAAAGAATACAATATTAATTCTTGTCCTTCTTGTCTGGCCTCCGCCTTCTAATAGCCATGAAACTCTTGGTTATATCATTTTTATCAACTTGGAATAAAATATCTCGCTCAATAAACGTGACTAGACAATCATCCAAAAGACTATCACCCATCTTATTTCTCAACTTACTTTTGACTTAACTCATTGCAGAAAATACCTTCTCAACACTTGCCGTCGCTACCGGTAGAAGCAATACCAATTTTAGAAGCAAGTAAAGCAAATCATAAAGTATATGCCTCTTTGTTTCAACAAGCTTAACTGAGAGATCAACAAGATTCTCCAGACCTTTGAATCTATCATCTAGTTTTATGTCGTCAATATAGTTATCAAGTTGCAACTCAAGCTTTATCAAATCGGTACTTGAGATGATGTCATTAGGGTAGAACTCAGCAAGTCTATGCACCTTCTATGCATCAAAAGAAGCAAACGAGTTGGTAGAATTGAAGGTCGACATACAAGAAAGCAACTCCATATTAACCTCGTCAAACCGATTATCAAGCTCTTGACTAATTTGATCAATGACCCCAATATATACTTCTCTTCTGAAATGATCGTCATTTATTTGGTTTCAGGCAAACCGTGCTGATCTTCCATAAGGCACATAATTACCCTCCATATCAGGAACTTGGACACCATGTTTATTGCAAAACAATGTGACCCTTTGAAGGAACTATTTCCAGCCATCAGACATCAATTGTTGCATTCTACTCTTTGCCATGGTAACTAGTGAGATTGCATTAAGAATATCTTGCTTTCTTCTTTGCAAACACTCGGATAAATCATTTGTGTATCCAAGAATAATAAGCATTAAGTGTGCACTGAAAATAAAGTCAAATGACTCAAATACTCCAACCATAGTATGTATTTTTTGCCAATCCCCCTTTGTGAAGCATCATTACCAAGAGTGAAGAGTACATCGCGGATTGTGGGATACATAGAAATAATGTTGACAAAAGTTTTATAATGAGAACCCTACCTAGTCACACTGGGTCTAGGCAAACCCATCTCTTGATTCAATCCACTCCCAGTTTCAAGTTCACCACAATAGAGTACTACTTTCATGATATTCTCAAGTCTAGCATTTCAAAGCATGCCATGATGCTTACAAGAAACTCCAACAATATTCAGCAAGAGTGATACTTGATCAAAAAACCACACGCAATCATTATTTCCCTTGACAACAGCAACAAGAACTAATTGAAGTTGATGTGCAAAACAATGGATATAATAAGCAAAAGGTGACTCTTGCACTCAAATCAGATGTAGGATCGATATACACTAATATAGCAATCAGAGGGGGGGTGAATAATTGCGTGAAAGCTAAAACAAATTTTTATTGATTCTCAAAACACCCCTAAACAAATTATAAAAAACTGCTTCGGTTTCAGCAAAAACAGACTGACACACATTAACTAAAACAGTAATTCCTAAGATTCAACCATTGGATTGATGTGAAATTTTAACTGTAGAAACTAGATTCAATTTCAAAACTAGCCCAATGAGAATCAACTCAATCGACTCTACGGATCTAAAGTTATAACCTTCACAGCCACAAACTTCAATTTTTGTTTGCATATAGACTATATTGGGCCAAATCTATAGTGTATGTCATGGCCCACCCGGCATACCCTGTAGATCCGCCCTTGATTGCCGCGGGAATCAGATCCATTTTGCTAGTACAATGTGTTTAAGAAATCAGTACTTCCACTTTCAATATAACGCTTAAATAATGTTGTTATACCTCTATATCCTTTTGAATATACTCTAATACCAATTATAAGATACTCCAAAGTGAGTTCTATAAAAAATTTCATAAAATTCCACTCGTTATATATAGCATAATTTGTGTATATACTCTTTTTATATGTGGAAAAATGTATTTGCAAAAAATAAAACGTTCATTTTAGTGATATATTAAAAGGTGGGAGTTAGTACTCTTGGGAGTACGGACAATGCTTCCTTAGGAGTTAGGATTGCAACCTTTCACCGCCTCAGCAGTTGGGCATTATTGTGTTTTGAACTTATTATTTTGATTTGATTCAGGTAGCTGCTGCACCAAGCAATAATTGTCGGCAGGGTTCACAAAACCGTATCGAACCCAAATCTCGCCAGGTCGGCGGTACCGATTTTCGCGAAAAATCGTACGAAAACCGCGAAAAACCGAACGGTTTGCAATTTCAAACCACTTTGAATTTGGGTCAATCTCACAAGAGAAAACCGCGGTTTTTGACGGAAAACTGCACGATTTTAACGAAAAACCGAGAGATTTTTGAGGTAAACCGTGAAAACCGAAGCCGCGAGGTTTGGTGGAAAACCATTCGGTTTAGGCGAAAAACCGCGAGAAGTGAGGGGGAAAACCGCCAAAACCGGGAAGGAAAAAGGGAAAATCACCAAAAAAATAGGGGGAAAATGCAAAAAAAAAATCTTGTTAAATTTTTAAAAATAATGGGAAGGCTAAATTTTAGTAAAAATGTAATAAATATATAAATAAGGTATGTGAAGACATGAAAAAACTCCAGAATGATATCTTCTAAATTTGAAAAAAATTCGACATGATCTCTGCTATATTTTAGACATTTGGAAGTTGTAAATTAGACATTTCACAATAATATATCAATAAATAATCTTTCATTGCAATATTACAATCAGACAGGTGCAATGATTCATATTTACATAACCATGTAACAAAGTCATGCGCAATTTCATTACCATTACGTTATAATACCTTTCAATTGAAGTTGTGAAGTAGGCATAGGCTATGTTGGACCTGTATGGATGCTATATTAGTACAATATCAAGTTGCAATGAAATGAAATATGCAAATGAAACATTACCTTCGGGGCTACAGCTAGTATTGTTGCGTGAACACTTGGTTGGCCGCGTTGTATTCCTCGGTGGACATCAAGGCCAATCCTCGTGTAGCTAGCAACTTCGCCTTGTAAGCGTGCCAGCTTTGCCCCGTCCATATACTTGTCGTTTGCCATTGTTGATACAACATGGCATAAAACTCAGGGTCTTGCCACTCATAGACCCATTGCATGGGAGGTTGTGCATGAGCATTAGGGATGGTGTAGTCGTAGCTGCTATATGAGCTATAGCTCCCTTGCATCTCAGCAACGCCATAGGAACTATAGCTGTCATGCGGTGCGCAGCTATCCTGTGGTGCTTGTGCGGCCTTTCCCTTTCCCTTCCCCTTAACAGTTGTCCTCTGTGATTGAGGAGCGCCATGATCTCTATCTTGTGTCGCATGAGTGAACTGCGACTCCCCTGTAAAATCGATGGGCTGAGGCTGTTCTGAATTGTGCGTGGTAGGTCTGGGGGTATTTTCATCACCACCGCCATCGGTGTCTGTCTTCGAGCTGCTATCATTGGACTCTTGGTTTGTTGGGCTCTGACTACCCCCCTTCTCAGTACGGGATACCCTCGCCTGAAAATGAAACATAAATGTTAGCTATGAATCGCCGTACAACTAGGCAAGTATTTGAAATATCACTTACCGTATTTTTGTGTTTCCCGTATGGCGCTAACAAAATATGGACTATCTGCTTTCATGCAGGATACCGTGAGCAGAAACCATCTTGCCCACCCGCCATGGACTATATCCCTCCCACTCTTCCCCTTCTGTGTCCACGGATGGGTGTCAATCCTTGGTTGTACCGGGGCACAGGCTGAACTAATGTTGTAATCTCCCACCGTCGGTGGTCTTTCTCGATGCGACGAACTACGAAACAACTTGGACAACAGACCGCGATCATCTCCAGCTCCCCTGGATGCGCCACTGCCACCACCGTGCTCGTACCTCCCACCTGCCCGGCTTCTAAATTCTGCCTCCGCCCTGGATGCAACCATGGCATGCTGCAGTTAGGCCTCCTCATCAGCATCACCAGTGTACTCCGAGTATACACCTTGCCTAGGTGGGAAATCTCTAGCTGCTGCTTGTCGGGACCCCGAATTTGCAAATCCGGACCCTCTGTGTATTCAGCACTAGTCCAGGAATGCGCTAGTGCACACAGTCTTAACATCGGTAAATATCACAATCATACCAATCGATATTATCAAAGTACTTTATTTAAATAACCAAACTGGTTACTTGACCTTATGGTCAAGTTACAAATGTATGCCTCGTAGGGCGAAACTTATTCAGAGAGAAACAATAGCAGCGGAAAATCAAATAAACTTCGTGGCGCCATCCAAAGATACCACAGGCAACCGATCGGGCTCGCATCCCTAATTAGACGGGTCCTCTTGGAACTCCTCCTCCGGCTGGCGTAGTCTCCTCTTCAAGCGGTATTGTGTTGAGGCAAGGGTGAGTACTTGGTACTCAACAAGTCATGCAGAATGCAAGCTAATATACTATATGCATGGCTTGGTACAAAGGAATAGCTCAGGGTATATTTGCAAAGAAATGACTTTTGACAAGTAATAAAAGTAGATTCGAAAGCAGTAAAAATAAGTAAAGCATAAATAACTTTTCAGGAAATTTAATAAACATTTTCCCCATCCTAAACCACATTTCCATCATCTTCATTGTTAAACCAACCCAACTTTTCAAAACAAGTTATTTTCAGAAAGTACCGTGGACTCGGCTATTCAAATAGATTCTACACTCTGCAGAGGTTATTCCCGAGCATTGTCCAGTACCGTGGACTCGGCTATTCAAATAGATTCTACACTCTGCAGAGGTTATGCACTTTACCCACAAGATACAATCCACTCACCACGTCAGCCGTGAATCGCCATACAAGAGTATGCGAATGAGCGATCATAACAAAGCCTTTCGGAAGCCTCAAACAACACAGGTGGTCCTCTCCGGTACGTGCTCTACACCATCCCTTCCCTTAGCCAAGGCGAAGTATGGGACCAACACACCGTTAGATGGGTACTGGCCACGACCACGATACGCTCCCTGCATAATCACACAAACGGTGTAACTGACACCCTGAGGCTCCACAAGTGAGTCCTTAGCGACTTAATCAACTAGGGCCATCCCATTCCAGCCATGTGGTTGCAAGTATGACCCAGTTCAAAGGCTTGCAAGGTTAAGTCCTTAGAGTGACCAGGGCAAGACTACGAAAAACCAAATCAACACTCCCAATGCCACAATCGGCCCACCTGATTACTCTTGCCACATGCCCCGCCGAAATCAAGCGTTTATCAAACCCGATTGATTACCATGCACCACGTCCGTCAACATCACATGATACTTTTCCAAAACAGGTTCAATATATCATTAAGTCAATATTAGCATTTGATTATCCAAAATCATGTCATGAGCACGAAAGTGTGTCTAAGCGATACTACAACGGTCTAACCCATGTTGGCAATTTGATAATGTCCAACTAGTAAACCACAACTAGGGTGACAAAGGGTCATGGCACATACTTAAATAATCAAGGTGTCATATAGCAAATTGGTATTTATCTAACCCCCATGTTTAAATAAAATATCTTTCTAATTGAACTAGCATGCAATAGTTTAAATCAAAATAGATTTCGAAATAGGATCAACATGGTCAAAGCACAACTTGCCTTCAAAAAGTACTTGCTCTTGGTCTTGAGTTGGATCCTGAGTCAACACTTCTCCTTCGAATCCTTCCGGCACTTCAACGTCTACTCGTAAAGCGTGCAAATAGCAAATACACAAATAAACACTATGCAAAAAGATCCCAAAACTCCAAATAAAATCCATAAACAGAGAGAACATAATTTTCTGGATTTTTAGAAACTGGAATCGTCAAATTTGGAGTTAAAACGCGAAAGTTATGATTATTTAAAGTTTAAATAATCAATTAAATAATTTTGCAGAGAAAAACTTTAGTCCAAAAATTAAATAAAATTTATATTTAGGTAGATCTCAATTTTATACAAATTTAGAAATTTGAATCGCTCAAATCGGAGTTGAAACGCAAAAGTTATAAGCGTTTGAAGTTTGAATCTAAATTTGAATCAATATTTCGAATTAATAAATCATTTTCTTTTTTCGGAAATCAATTATTGCGTCGGCATGGACACGTGGCAGCCTCTCGATTGGCTCTTGGCGTCAGCCGGTCCATGGACTTGGTCCACGCTCGGCTCGGGTCTCACGGTGGACTCGGTCCACGACTTCACGCGGATCGACATGTGGGCCTACAGATGACGTCATTCTTGGCGCCAAGACATCTTTGGGACAGTGGCGACAGCGGGCCCGCCATGGCGTCGGCGTGGCGTCATGGTGTGGTTGGCCGAGCCGACACGCGGCCCGGGCCAGGTCGCCGCCACGCTACAGATGGCGCTGACCGCGTTGGTCCAACTTCCCGGACGCGTGGCGCAATCACGACCGTTGATTTGAAATTCAACGGCGCGGATTGGATCTAGTGTTGACACGTTTAGGTTAACGCATTGATTTCGGACCGTTGGATCTAGATCCAACGGTCGGGATTGGATCTGGAGTCCGAAGCGTGATCTCACCGGCGGGGTGACGTGGCGAGATCCTAGCCGTGCGATCTGGATCGGACGGTAGCGAGCTCGCGACAGCGGCGATGGCGACGCGACGGGCGATGTACCGGAGATGAAGACGGCAGCGAGTCCAACGGTGCCAGGGCTTCTCGGCGAGGTGAGGTACTCGAACGCGTCTCGCCTTGGGGAATCCGGATCCGGGCTTGATGGCGGAGGACGGCGGGCAGCGGCAATATCGGCGTTTAACCGCGGCGGAACAGACTTCCAACTCCGGCGAGCTCGTGCGGCCAAACGGCGGCGGCTCAGGCGAGATGGCTCGGGGGAACGGGTGCGCAAGGATGAGGGCAACCTCGGGGGACGTCTCACGCTTTAAATAGCCTCGGCGTTCGTGCCCTAGACGGAAACCTAGTTAAATTCTGGCGGCGGCGCGGCGGAGTCCAGCTCGGACTTGGCGAAGACGACGAAATCGTGGCCGTCCACGTGTCGCGATCAATGGCCACGATCGCACGGCGCGATCGGGTCCGGGTCGGACGCGGCTCGAACCGGTACGGCAGATCTCAGCCGTTGGATCTTGATCCAACGGTTGGGATTGACTAGGGTTAGGAGTGGGTTCGGTCGAGTCACGTGGCTCGGGTCGGACTCGAACTCGAGTCTGACTCGGGCTCGGTCGGATGAACAGTACTTGACCCGAGTTTGATTTTCCAGCGATTTAATATTTAAAATAATTCCTAGTAATTCATTTAATTCATTAAAAATAGCAAATGACTCAGAAAAATTCCAGAAAAATTCTGGAAAATACTTTGGATCATTTTGGACTCAAATAAAATATTTCCAACAAAAATTTATTTGCAAATTTAAATTCTTTAATTATTTCAAAATGGAATAAATTCAAATAAATTCCAAATAAATCCAAATAAATTCCAGAAAATTCCAAAAATTCACCAAAGTGCCAAATCACACATGAATTTAAGAAAAGCAAAATTTTGGGGTGTTACAAACCTCCCCCCCTTAATAGAATCTCGTCCCCGAGATTCAGGGCTCACTAAAGGAATAGGTTTGGAAATTCTTTCTTCAAATCCTCTTCGCGCTCCCAAGTCGCTTCACTTTCTTCATGGTTGCTCCACTGAACTCTACAGAAACGGGTCGACTTGTTTCTAGTTTCTCGATCCATTGTGTCTAGAATCCTTACGGGATGCTCCTTATAAGTCAAATCCTCTTGCAACTCAATTAACTCTAGCGGTGTCTGTTCCTCAGGAACTCGGGGACACTTCTTCAACTGGGACACATGGAATACGTCGTGTACTCCTGCTAACGACTGTGGCAACTCCAGCTGGTAAGCAACTTCGCCTCTGCGGCTCAAAATCTTAAATGGTCCAACATAACGGGGTGCGAGTTTCCCTTTGGCATGGAACCTCTTAACTCCCCTGAGAGGCGTAACTCTGAGGTATACAAAGTCTTCTGGTTCAAAACTCAAATCTCGGCGACGATTGTCAGCATAACTCTTCTGTCGAGATTGGGCTATCTTCAACCTTTCTCTAATCATAGCGACCGCTTCTTGACCTCTTGAAGAATATCAGGCCCAAAGACACGGCGCTCGCCGGTCTCATTCCAATTCAACGGCGTCGACAGGGTCGACCATCTGATGCCTCAAAAGGTGACATCCGTAAACTAGCCTCGATAACTATTGTTGTAACTAAACTCGGCATACGGCAAACTCTTATCCCAAGAGGTAGCATAAGCCAATGCACAAGCTCTCAACATATCTTCGAATCTGGTTGACTCTTTCTGGTCTGTCCATCCGTCTGTGGATGATAAGTCATCTTGAAGTTTAAACGGGTTCCCATGGCTTCATGCAACTTATTCCAGAACCTTGAGGTAAATTGGGTACCTCTGTCCGATACAATCCTCTTTGGCACCCCGTGCAAACAGACAATCCTGATCATGTACAATTCTGCTAATTTATCTCCCGAGTAAGTGGTCTTCACGGGGATAAAATGGGCTACTTTAGTCAAACGATCCACTATAACCCATATGGAGTCATAACCTCCTTGAGTCTTCGGCAAACCGGTAATGAAATCCATTCCGATTTCCTCCCACTTCCACTCAGGTATTTTCAGCGGTTGTAGCAATCCCGCTGGTCTCTGATGCATTGCCTTGACTCTCTGGCATACGTCGCACAATGCAACATGCTCGGCAACTTCACGTTTCATACTCGGCCACCAGAATCTCTCCTTCAGATCCTGATACATCTTGGCGCTTCCAGGATGAATCGAGTACTTGGAGTCATGGGCTTCTTCCAAAATCAGCTGCTTTAACTCCTTTTTGTTAGGCACACAAATGCGATCCTTCATCCATAACGTGCCTTGCTCGTCTAGCTTGAAATCCTTTGCCTTGCCTCCCTCCATTTTGGACTTAATCCCACGGATCTTGTCATCATCCTTCTGTCCTTCTCGGATCTGGTCCTCTAAAGTAGGCTTTACTTCCAATGCGGCCAAGAATCCGCTAGGTACAACCTCAATCTTCATTTTCTGGAAATCCTCACATAACTCATCCTGACTCGTGACTAGCAACGTACTCACGGTATGGCTTTTCCGGCTCAGAGCATCGGCTACTACGTTGGCCTTCCCGGGATGGTAATGGATTCCAACATTATAGTCCTTGATCAACTCTAGCCATCTCCTTTGCCTCATATTCAGATCCGACTGGGTGAATATGTACTTAAGGCTCTTATGATCCGTATATACTTCACATCTGTTTCCAATCAGATAGTGACGCCATATCTTCAAGGCATGCACTACGGCAGCTAACTCTAGGTCATGTGTCGGATAATTTTCCTCATGCGGCCTCAACTGCCTTGATGCATAAGCGACGACCTTTCCATTCTCAGACAGACACATCCAAGTCCTTGGCGCGATGCGTCACAATAAATATCGAAGCTTTGAGCAACATCCGGTAGAACTAACACCGGTCTTGATGTCAATCGCTTCTTCACTCCTGAAATCCTTTCTCACATTAAAGCGCCCATGCAAACTTCTTTTCCTTCTTCAGCAATTGCGTAATAGGTTTTGCAATTGTCGAAAAGCCTTCGATGAAACGGCGGTAGTATCCTGCCATTCCAAGGAAACTCCGACCTGGTCACGATCTTGTTTGCTCCCAATGTAACACAGCTTCTACTTTGCTTGGATCTACTGGCGACTCCTTCATGCGGTCATTACATGTCCAAGAAACTCCACCTTGTCCTTCCAAAAATCACACTTGCTGAACTTGGCGAAAAGTTCTTTGTTCCTCACTTTTCCAAAACTCGCCTTAAGTGTTCGGCATGTTCATCCTCTGTCTTGGAGTAGATTAGGATATCGTCTATGAACACGACGACAAACTTGTCCAAATATTCCATGAACACCTTATTCATCATATTCATGAAATAGTGGCGCATTCGTCGGCCCAAAGGACATAGCGTAAACTCGTAATGTCCATATCTTGACGAGAATGCGATCTTGAGAATATCTTACGATCGGATCTTCAATCGATGGTATCCCGATCTCAGGTCAATCTTGGAGAAAACTCGGCTCCTCTTAAGCGATCAAACAAATCATCAATCCTGGGTAGCGGATACTTATTTTTCACGGTGACTTCATTGAGTGCACGGTAGTCAATGCACATCCCGAAACTCCGTCCTTCTTCTTGACAAACAAAGCTGGTGCTCCCCACGGCGACTAACTTGGTCCGATAAATCCTTTCTCCATTAACTCTTCTATTTGTTTCTTCATCTTTACCAACTCCTCGGTAGACATCCGATAGGGTCTCTTTCTTTGTCGGTCTTTGTACAGTGTACAAGCTCTATCACAAACTCTATGTCCTCGTGCAGCGGCATACCGAGGTAGGTCTTCGGGAAAAACATCCGGGTACTCATTCACTACTTTGGGACATCCTCTATGCTGATTGCCTTGGTATTGTTAACCATCAAGCTGTCCATCTCTGGCAGGTGGCTTGAAATTCCACTTTCTTCCCACACGGGCTCTCCTTTGAGATAGTCCTTCGTCCACAATCCAATACGGCCTTGTGCTTGGATAACCAATCCATTCCCAATATAACGTCTAAGGTGCAGGTCTCCAAAATTATAAGGTTAAGCTAGGAACTCTATTCCATCTATTAGTATTCTCACCGGAACATCCTACTTCCGTTCGGAGTTCGGAACCAGGGTTTGAACTAAAAGCATGCACTTAAGTCTTGCAATTCTCAAGTCATTTCTAGTAGCAAAGCCTTGCGAAACAAGCGAATCTGAAGCTCCAGAGTCAAACAAAGCTGTTGCAGTCTTGAGTTAACAAGTAACTTACCCAAGACTGACGTCAGTAGCATTTTGCAAAGGTGCATCTGCGGTGACATGGTTGACTCGGCCTCTCACCACGGATGCAGGGTGTGGCTCCTGGTCTTTGGCGTCCTAGCTGGGGTGGTGCCTAGGTTGAAGCGGCGGGGGTCGCTCCTGCTGTCTTCTTTGGACAAGCTGTTGGCAAAGTGTCACGGCTCGTTGCGGTTGTAACAGCGTCTCACTTGTTCCTTCGTTGCACGGGGTAGCGTTTCTAGCGGGGGCTGGGGTTTGGTAGTTCTGACTGGCAGGTCTTGGTGCTGGGGATGGTGTCCTTGTCGCACTCTGCGGTTGGAATCTGAAGAATTGATTTGGTGCAACTCTCAAAGCTATGGCGTTCCACTGGCGTGATCCTTCTTTGTTGCATCCTGCGCGTCCTGTTCTCATCCAGTTCCTTGCGCTTGTCCTCAAGAATAAGTGCCTTATTCACCAACTCTTGGAAATCTGGAAAGGTGTGGGTGATCAACCCAACTTGCAATCCTGAGTTAAGTCCCTTCATAAAACGAGGTATCTGGATTTATCTGTCGCTACATCCTCAGTGCGTAGCGTGCTAGCTGTGTGAACTTGTTCGGGTAGTCGACCACCGGCTGATTACCTTGCTTGATGCTCAACTCCTCCTTCTTAAGGTCCATGATTCCTTCCAGGCACGTGATCTTGTCGGAATGCTGTTGTGAACTCTTCCCAAGTGATTTCTTGAGGGTTCTCTGCGTGGCACGAAGTTCTCCCACCATTCGTAATTTGTTCCTTCCAAGCGATGAGAAGCGTAAAGTACCTTCTCATTCCCTATGCATTGAGCTATGTGTAGCTTCCTCTCGATTGATCTTAACCAATCATCGGCCTCCAATGGATTGGCATTCCCGGAGAAAGTGGGTGGGTGAGTCCTCATGAACTCGGCGGCCTTGTATTACGGCGTGGTCCCTGATTAACTTGATTAGCGGTGGTCCGAGCGATGACGTGCTGCATTTGTTGCATCATAGCATGCATCAGCGAGTCTGGGCAGCAAGAAACGCTCCGAAATTCTGCATATCCAGTGGCGGTGCTGGTGCTCCATCACTGGGGTTTTCTGCTGGGCGAGATCCACTCCCATTGCTTCCAAAGTTTCCACGGGTGTTCACCATCTGTTGATTTGCTCTAGGTTTAGAGATGAGAGGGAAACAAGAATAGACAAGTAATATGGAACTTATGCGAGCGAAAAGGGTAACTTTAAGGTCCAACTTTATTATTTATAACTTGGTATGGCTGCTTACAATGCCTAAGGGCCTTGCAACACATACTGCACACTCAGCAACCAAAGCAAATCCAAATCGAACTAACTCTGGAGTCTATCGCCTAAAGGGTGACTCTTTATTCTATGACTCGACTCGGCGAAGGAGTCTCACTATAGAACCCATGCTCACTCATCAAGAAAACCTCCACGGCACGATGCGGATCTTTGTGGCATAGGCGTAAACGATTGCCATGTCCAAAGAATCGTGTCATCCGTGGTAGTCGAAGAAGCGATGTCCTCATCGAGATCGACTCTTACGGATCTGGCTCGTGTAGCTCGAGTCGCGGCTCTGGTCCGGTCCGTACAAAGTCATCTCCAACTCGTCAATCCTTCGCGAGAAGATGTGCCACATACTCTTGAGCTTCCCGCCATCTGTTCTTCTCTGTCGTGATCTCCTTGCGGGCCTTCTGTAGCTCCTTGCTTGTATTATCTAGTACATCCTCCTGGGCGACAATAAATCGTGCCAACTGTGTAACCGTGGCATCCTCATCCCGAATCTCCTTCGGGTCAAGAAGGTTATCACTGCGCGGGTGATAACGGAACACCGTACTCTCCAATTCTCTGGCGTAGATACGGGTAATGTGCCGCATTGCGCGTCGTGATACTTCTTGGATACCCATCTGCATTGTAGATCTCCTGGCGGTCTGGTGTATCGGCCGATTGCACTGGCCCTTTTTCCTAGCAGGTACCTCAATCTTCACGTCACAAGCCTTGATCAATCCCGCTTGTCTGATCACTTCCACTTGGTATTGGGGCTTCTCAAAATCTCCGAGAGTCTGTAGCATATGCCAAAGTTCCGCGGCGTGACCAACTCCCAGATCAACGTAGTTGAACTCTTCTTCCATCTGTCACAAGAGTGCTTTACGTAAGAACTCGGAATTTTTAAATTGTGACAAGGTAAGGGAAAATTTCAGCAAGAGACAAGAAAAGAGAGAAGGGGATAAGTCGAGATGTCATTTCTTGTCTTCACAAATTTTTAGCTTTTAGAAAATAGGTTTTATCCTCACTACGACCATTCTAGCTTAGGGTTGAGCCTACAGTCAAGTATGGCTCTGATACCACCTCTGTCGGGACCCCGAATTTGCAAATCCGGACCCTCTGTGTATTCAGCACTAGTCCAGAACGCAGCTTAGTGCACACAGTCTTAACATCGGTAAATATCACAATCATACCAATCGATATTATCAAAGTACTTTATTTAAATAACCAAATCGGTTACTTGACCTTATGGTCAAGTTACAAATGTATGCCTCGTAGAGGGGCTAAACTTATTCAGAGAGAAACAATAGCGGCGGAAAATCAAATAAACTTAGTGGCGCCATCCAAAGATACCACAGTGCAACCTGATCGGGCTCGCATCCCTAATTAGACGGGTCCTCTTGGAACTCCTCCTCAAAGCTGGCGTAGTCTCCTCTTCAAGCGGTATTGTGTTGAGGCAAGGGTGAGTACTTGGTACTCGACAAGTCATGCCTGAGAATGCAAGCTAATATACTATATGCATGGCTTGGTACAAAGGAATAGCTCAGGGTATATTTGCAGTAAACAGCTTTTGACAAGTAATAAAAGTAGATTCGAAAGCAGTAAAAATAAGTAAAGCATAAATAACTTTTCAGGAAATTTAATAAACATTTTCCCCATCCTAAACCACATTTCCATCATCTTCATTGTTAAACCAACCCAACTTTTCAAAACAAGTTATTTTCAGAAAGTCTACCCCTTGACTGTAATTCCCGAGCATTGTCCAGTACCGTGGACTCGGCTATTCAAATAGATTCTACACTCTGCAGAGGTTATGCACTTTACCCACAAGATACAATCCACTCACCACGTCAGCCGTGAATCGCCATACAAGAGTATGCGAATGAGCGATCATAACAAAGCCTTTCGGAAGCCTCAAACAACACAGGTGGTCCTCTCCTAAGACGTGCTCTACACCATCCCTTCCCTTAGCCAAGGCGAAGTATGGGACCAACACACCGTTAGATGGGTACTGGCCACGACCACGATACGCTCCCCGTACAATCACACAAACGGTGTAATCGACACCTGAGGCTCCACAAGTGAGTCCTTAGCGACTTAATCAACTAGGGCCGTCCCATTCCAGCCATGTGGTTGCAAGTATGACCCAGTTCAAAGGCTTGCAAGGTTAAGTCCTTAGAGTGACCAGGGCAAGACTACCCGAAAAACCAAATCAACACTCCCAATGCCACAACTGGCCCACCTGATTACTCTTGCCACATGCCCCAATAAAATCGTTTATCAAACCCCGCTTGATTACCATGCACCACGTCCGTCAACATCACATGATACTTTTCCAAAACAGGTTCAATATATCATTAAGTCAATATTAGCATTTGATTATCCAAAATCATGTCATGAGCACGTAAGCGAGTCTAAGCAAAGATACTACAACGGTCTAACCCATGTTGGCAATTTGATAATGTCCAACTAGTAAACCACAACTAGGGTGACAAAGGGTCATGGCACATACTTAAATAATCAAGGTGTCATATAGCAAATTGGTATTTATCTAACCCCCATGTTTAAATAAAATATCTTTCTAATTGAACTAGCATGCAATAGTTTAAATCAAAATAGATTTCGAAATAGGATCAACATGGTCAAAGCACAACTTGCCTTCAAAAAGTACTTGCTCTTGGTCTTGAGTTGGATCCTGAGTCAATACTTCTCCTTGAATCCTTAGGCACTTCAACGTCTACTCGTAAAGCGTGCAAATAGCAAATACACAAATAAACACTATGCAAAAAGATCCCAAAACTCCAAATAAAATCCATAAACAGAGAGAACATAATTTTCTGGATTTTTAGAAACTGGAATCGTCAAATTTGGAGTTAAAACGCGAAAGTTATGATTATTTAAAGTTTAAATAATCAATTAAATAATTTTGCAGAGAAAAACTTTAGTCAAAAAATTAAATAAAATTTATATTTATTTATTTCTCAATTTTATTCAAATTTAGAATTTTGAATCGCTCCAATCTGATTTGAAACTAACAAGTTATAAGCGTTTGAAGTTTTAATCTAAATTTGAATCAATATTTCGAATTAATAAATCATTTTCTTTTGGAAATCAATTATTGCGTCGGCATGGACACGTGGCAGCCTCGATTGGCCTGCTTGGCGTCGGCCGGTCCATGGACTTGGTCCACGCTCGGCTCGGGTCTCTGATGGACTCGGTCCACGACTCTACGTGGATCGACATGTGGGCCTGAGATGGCGTCATTCTTGGCGTCGGCCTGCTTTGGGACATTTGGCGACAGCGGGCCCGCCATGGCGTCGGCGTGGCGTCATGGTGTGGTTCGGCCGAGCTGACACGCGGGCGGCGTGTCGGCGTCACGCAGCGTCTGGCGCCGACCGCGTCGGTCCAACTTCCCGACGGCGTGGCGCAATCACGGCCAGTTGATTTGAAATTCAGCGGCGCGGATTGGATCTAGTGTTGACACGTTTAGGTTAACGCATTGATTTGGACCGTTGGATCTAGATCCAGCGGTCGGGATTGATCTGGAGTCCGGCGTGATCTCACCGGCGGGGTGGCGTGGCGAGATCCTACCGTGCGATCTGGATCGGACGGTCGACAGAGCTTCATGAACGGCGATGGCGGCGACGGAGCGATGGCCACCGGAGATGAAGACGGCAGCGAGTCCAACGGTGCCGGGGCTTCTCCGGCGAGGTGAGGTACTCGAACGCGTCTCGTCTTGGGGAATCAGGATCTGTGCTTGATGACGGCGGAGGACGACGGACGGCGGCAGTATCGGCGTTTAACCGCGGCGGAACAGAATTCCAACTCCGGCGAGCTCGTGCGGCCAAACGGCGGCCAGGCGAGATGGCTCGGGGAGCAGTGCGCAAGGATGAGGGCAACCTCGGGGGCGTCTCACGCTTTAAATAGCCTCGGCGTTCGTGCCTAGGCGGAAACCTAGTTCAATTCTGGCGGCGGCGGCGGAGTCGGCTTCGGACTTGGCGAAGACGATGAAATCGTGGCCGTCCGCGTGTCGCGATCAACGGCCACGATCGCCGGCGCGATCGGTCCGGTCTGACGCTGCTCGAACCGTCTGGCGGATCTCGGCCGTTGGATCTTGATCCAGCGGTTGGGATTGACTAGGGTTAGGAGTGGGTTCGGTCGAGTCACGTGGCTCGGTCGGACTCGAACTCGAGTCTGACTCGGGCTCGATCGGATGAAACGATACTTGACCCGAGTTTGATTTTCCAGCGATTTAATATTTAAAATAATTCCTAGTAATTCATTTAATTCATTAAAAATAGCAAATGACTCAGAAAAATTCCAGAAAAATTCTGGAAAATACTTTGGATCATTTTGGACTCAAATAAAATATTTCCAACAAAAATTTATTTGCAAATTTAAATTCTTTAATTATTTCAAAATGGAATAAATTCAAATAAATTCCAAATAAATCCAAATAAATTCCAGAAAATTCCAAAAATTCACCAAAGTGCCAAATCACACATGAATTTAAGAAAAGCAAAATTTTGGGGTGTTACACTGCTTCTTTTCTCATCATCTCTTCCCTCCTTTCTTTCCTCTTATCCTTTGTCCTATCCAGCTCACGCTGAAAGTACTCGCGAATGTCCGCTGGAACTTTACTACAATGGACGACACCCGTACCACGTCCTGCCAAGTGCTGCTTGAATCGGGTTGCACTGCCTCCTTTCGTCTCTTTGAGACAGTACTTGCATCAAAATCCAGCACCCACCTTATTGCCGTGCTCCCACACCACGTCGACATCTGCCATCTGTTAAAACAACATAACAAAACTAGGCATACAACACAACAAAACTAGGCATACAACACAACCAAACTAGGCATCCTTTGGGCTAATTAATAATCTAGTACGTACAGTGTGCACTAATTAATAATATGGTGTTGTGTTATCTAGATCGAACTTCACCTCCTATATTATCCTTTTGGATCAAACTTCAACTCCTATTATCCTTTTGGATTTGCATATAATATACAAATTTTAGAAAAAATATAAGAGCAAAGAAGAACCTTTCATTTCAGTATAATGTTGACTCATTCGCATAGCATCACAACCATGCATGTGAATATAATGCATATAATACAAATGTTGTAATTTATTAGTACCAGTAGACTTAATCTGACTTGGACTGCATGGTTGTGATGCGACCATGCGAGTTTCATGCTAAACCGATCGAAAATCGAGCTAAATCGATAGAAAACCGAAGCACATACCGCGAGTTTCTTGCGGGCACCAAAAACCGAATCTCTCGCGGTAAACCGCAAAAACCGCTCGGTTTTTACGCAAAAATAGGAGATTCTCGACATCTCGCCGGTGGTTTGGAGGCGCGGCGGCGCTGGATCTGGGCGGAGGCGACGCGGTCGCCGGCTACGGTAGTGGGGAAAGTGTCTCCTAGGCACTGATGACCTCAAGTCATCACGTGAGCATCTGGCCAGAGGGAGGGCTTTTCAAGGGGGGTGTTCGGCCGGGCTGGGCTTGGCTGGCTTGGCCAGCCCAAGTAGAGTTTGGCCTGTGGGCTGAAAGCCCAGAGGCCATCATTTTCTATTTTTATGGATTTTCCAATTTTCATCACATGTGATTGGCTCAAAAGTACTCTAAAATTTGTTTATTTCAAAAAAAATTCGTGCTAGAGACCAGACAACAATTAATACTAATTTTAGGAATTTTTTCATTAAATTTTTCTAAATTTTTTGAAATTTTTGAATTTCAATTTGAATACTCCTCGAAAACCGACCGGTTTGTATAACCGAGCCGGCTCGGTTAGGGCGAAAACCGCGGTTTTCGAGCGAAAAACCGCGGTTTTCGAGCGAAAAACCGCGATTTTGTGAACCCTGATTGTCGGTATTTGTACAAGAACCACTATTTCTATACACTACTCATACTGTTATGCTACGCACATGTGGTCAGTAAGTTAGATTGGTCTCTGCACTGTCTTTCAGAAAAAGGATTGGTCTCTATACTATAACAGAATACATGACCTGTTTGAAACTTGAGATTCTTAAGCCAATGCCAAAATGGAAGTATTTTGGAGAGCAATGCCAAAATGGAAGTTCATTGCTCATCTTAAACGAGAAGGCTTAATTTGCGCCCTCGTGATGAGAGGCAATTGGATTATCTGGACAATTTGTTTCTTTTTTGTAAAGTTGATTGGATAAAGAAATATCATATGCACAGTGTTCTCAATGTAAAAAAAAGAGTACTACCTCCAGTTGGGAATTTACTACATGGTGTAATTCTAAGCCTATAGTGCCTTGTCAAATGGAATAGGGGCTGCATATATCCTTGAGTTTTTTATTACTAAAAATAAAGTTAGTTTATGGAAAAATAAGTCTAGTCACTATACCATGACACAATTTTATCAACAGGCTATCTGTCGGCAAAGGCCGTGTGATGCGACGGACTATCTATCGGTGAAAGTTTTTTCGATAGAAAATTATAGTTGGAAGAAGTCCTATCTGGAAAAACATTTACCGACATAAATATCATTACCGACAGATGATCTGACCATGTTATAAGAGATTTGCTGACAGATATACATTTCCCGACAGATAGAACTTTTCTGACAGAAAGGAGAAATGCTGACAGATAGTCTAAGGCTAAACCACATTAGTGTAAAAAATGATAAACATTATTCTACATAATATTATAGATCTGACTAATAATTAATTCATAGTACACCACATCACACAATAGAAAATGATTCAATTAATGTATCCATTTCACACGGTTCAACTTCATTCAACTAGAATATACAAATTTGTCCATCATTAATTAATGCATCCATTCAACATAGTTCAAGTCCATTCAACTAGAACATACAAATTTCTCAAAAAGACCATAGTTTCTACACTTAATCTTCAATACTTCACAAAATACAACCCTGCTGGATCTTCAAAACCAAGGTCAACTGTCTTACACCCACATCAGGTGTTAAGTATACAACACTACTATAAAATGGTACATCACTATCGCTTTATCTGTGTCGGTTCAAACTTTTGACTAAAAAACCGATTGTAATACGTATATCTAATCTGAAAATTTTGGTAATGGGTTATCACAATCGGTTATGAGATAGAATATGAGATAGAACCGATTATGATAAGGGGTATCATCACAATCGGTTCTAGCTCAAAGCCGATTGTGATAAGTGGCACCTCATCACAATCGATTCTGAGATAGAGCCGATTGTAATGATATCCCTCGTCACAATCGGTTCTACCTCAGAACCGATTGTGATCACTATCATTACAATCGGTTCTTATATGGAACCGATTGTGATATGCCTCACTAGGTTTTATATACCATCGGGATGAACTCTCCTCTGTTGGTGTTCTAGAGCAAAAAAAAATCGCCCGCCCGAAAAATAGAACATACTCTTATTGAAACTTAGACTTGAGTGAGAACATCTGAAATCCCTAAGGATGTGTATTAAGAGGGTAAGTTGAAGCCCTTGCTTGAGGAGATTTCACCTCTATTTTCTCTCATTTGAGGTTTTATTGAAAAGGTGAGCATTCCTGAAATCCTTTTAATTTTGCATTAAGAAATTCAATTTTGATTTAGTGAATGTATTATATGTCATTAGTGCTATTATGGTTGAAACCAATATTGGTGAGAAATTATAAAATCCTTGTGGCGATGGTGGTTTGAGGGTAAAGTTGAAGAATTTTTTTTAATAATACAATTTTAATCAAAATTGCAAAACTAAACATCAGGGAAAAAAATTACAGAAATATACATCTCTCGCCGGTTGAACAAGCGACATAAGCCTATCGCCTAACTAACAGGCGACATGAGGCTGTTCGGGTCTGTGTCGTCCGTTGAACGGGCGACACAGTAAACATTGCCTAATGAACAGGCGACAGTATAAAAATCCCCCGATGGATGGGCGACAAAGCGTGGCGCGGGTTTATGTTGCCAGTTGATCGGGCGACAGAAGCGCTTATACAAATCGCCGTGCGCGGACGTGGCACATTCGAGCAGCCGAACCAGAATAAAAAACAGAGAAAAAAAGAGAGGAAGAGGGGAGAAGGAAAGAGAGGAAGAGGGGAGAAAAAGAGAGGCGCATTCAAGCCAGCGCGATCCATTTGCAAGTCATTGCTCGTTGTTTAATTTTTGTAGCTGTAGATCTAGCAAATCTAGTTAGATGTAGGTAGATCTAGCAAATCTAGGTAGATGTAGGTAGAAATTATTCGTTGTTTAATTTTTTTGGCAGTAAATTATGATTGAGTAGAAATAATTTTAGATCTAGGTTTGTGTGCGTTGATCTAGCGAATGTAGATGTTTTATACCGATAGAAGTACGTTCATATATATATTCATTTTTTAGGAATGTAGTTGGGTAGATATAGCGAATGTAGTTAGATGTAGGTAGAGTAGAAATTAATTGTAGAGAATGTAGTTAGAGTAGTAATTATTTTGTTGTTTAATTTGTTAGCAGTAAATTATGATTTAGTAGAAATAATTTTAGATCTAGGTTTATGTGCGTAGATATAGAGAATGTAGATATTTTATACCGATACAAGTACATCCATATATATATATATTCATTTCTTAGGAATGTAGTAGGGTAGATATAGCGATTGTAGTTAGATGTACGTAGATATGTATTAGGAATGTAGTTATATTTTCTACGAATAGATCTATATTTTTGTAGCATATAGATGTAGTTATGTTGGGTGTCATAGTATTTTTTACGAAAAGTAATTAATTCGTGGGTGAATGAATAGATTCGTAGATATGGCAGAACGAGTTCCATTTAGAATCTATTTTGGAGAAGGGGTTGTAATGTATGGTTTGGAGGGCGTGGATCTAAGTAACTTCCAGTATGTGGACAGAAGTTTGAGTAGGGTCGAAGAGTGCACATTTTCTTCTGTGTTGAAGTGGTTGTATTATACTTTTCGGATGGAACAAGAGAAGTGGCAGATGAAGGTATTTTGCCTATGTAGTATGCAAAACGATCCTATCTGTTGGGAGCTAGTTGAGCTGAAAGGAACCGCATCGTGGAGATCATATGTGAGAGGGACAGAGCAATGGGGGTGGAATCAGGTGCTTTTGGTGCAAGCATCTGGCAGGGATGTTGCCCCCCAGCAGCAGTTGGACGGCGGTGAGTGTAGTCAGCCTCAAAATGAGTTCAGTTTTGGTGACACCGAAATTAGGGGATCTAGTTGTGAGCAGTTTGTTTAGGCACGCAACGAGGACGTTATTTGCCAAAGTGGTGAACAATATGAATTTGGGGAGGATGAAGAAAATGTTGGACAAGTAGCGTAGGGACAAGTAGACGAAAGTGTGCAAATTGATGAAATAATAGTTAGGATGGAAGAGGAAGACCGTGAGTACAGCAGAGCAGAAGTGGAAGACGACGATGAGTCAGATGAGGAAGATGGAGGTACAGAGTCGCTTGTGACAGCCGAGTGGAGCACGCATCAATTTGATAGGTTGGTTGTCAATGAAAGCAACGATATACCTTGGCAGTATAGCGACAATGAGGTTAGGCCTAACAGTATGTACGTGAGAAAAGAGGCTGTGCAGGATGCTGTGAAAGATTGGGCCTTATCATTAAGAAGGACTTTTAGGGTTAAGAAATCCACCCCAACCTACTATGACGTGGTGTGTGAGATCCATGGGTGTCCGTGGAGAGTGCACGCGTACAAGCCCAAATGGGGCACCCATTGGTTATGCTCGAAGGTTGAGCAGCATACCTGTATGATTGAGGAAACAATGATGGTTCATAGGAACCTATCATCCGGGTATGTCACGAACATCATGTATGCAGAGATAGTGGAGAACCTGAGTTTTGAGCCTTGTGTTATTATCCGAGCAATCGAGAACAGAAATCAGTACACAATTAGCTATGGGAAGGCATGGAGGGCGAAACAGAAGGCATTAGAAATGAGGTTTGGGAAGTTTGAAGACTCCTACCACAATCTGCCCGCACTGCTTAGTTGCATTCAGGGAAGAAATCCTGGCACTTACTATGATTATTAAGATTGTCCGTCAATCAAGTGGCCAACTAAAAGGCATCTAAGGAGAGTGTTCTTCGCATTCGGAGCTTGCATTAAGGCGTTCTATCACCATCGTCCATTGCTGTGCGTGGATGGCACATTCTTGACCGAGAAATACAGAGGGCAAATATTGACAGCTGTGGGCGTTGATGAAAACAACCAGATTCTGCCTATTGCATTCGCCTTTGTAGAAAGCGAGAACTATGAGAGTTTGCTATGGCTCTTACGGTACTTGAAGATGGGGGTGGTCAAAACTAGTCAATATGTGTGCATGCTGCACGACAGGCATGCTGGTCTGCTTAGTGCAATCAACCAGTTGCAAATAGGGGCAGAGGAGATATTTCCATGGCCTGACTTGCAGAGCCGATGGTGCATGAGGCATTTGGGCACAAACTTCTACAAGCAATTCAGGAACAAGGAACTCATGAATATGTTCAAAAGACTATGTAAGCAAAACCAGGAGAGCAAGTTCCGAACTCTGTGGAAAAATATTGATGAGCTAACAAGAAAACACAAGGAAGAGCAGGCGAACAAGACTACTGGCAGCGAAACACACGAGCAGGCGGAGCCTCTTTCCCCCTGCCAACAGAAGATGAGGTGACTAATCATCATCGAAGGCAAAGGCTAATCAAATGTTTCTCGGATTGGATCAAGCACGAACCAAAAGAAAAGTGGGCACTGTTACATGACACACATGGTGTGATGACAAGTAACTTTGCAGAAGTTTACAACTGGGCAATGAGAGGGATGAGGTGTCTCCCATTGGTGGGAATTATTGAGGGAGTGCTGCGGGGCACAACCAAGTACTTTGTCGACAGACATCAAGCTGCTGAGATAGTGATGAGATATGAGAAGTTCCTATACTCTTCCTTGATCAGTAAATACATGGATGAAAAGAGTTAGAAGGCGGCCAAGCATAGAGCTATAAAAGTTGATGCACGAACACTGTGCTTCGAGGTGATTTGCAAGGATAAAGGACGGCGTGGAACCAACCAGAAGGTTGTCATCCAGGAGTGCATAATACAGGTTGATTTCAAATGCTCGTGTAACAAGCCCCACCTTTTGCATAGGCCGTGTTCTCATGTGATAGCCGCATGTGCTTTATTTGGAATGCAATCTGGTACATATCTATCTGAATATTTAGGAAGGAAAGGGTGATGGCAACTTGGAGCGATGAGCTTTATGGTTATGGTGTTGTGGGTTCTTTCACCACAACTCCTAGTGCTGATGAAAGGTTCTGGGTCCCTGATTTTGATGAAAGAAAATGGAAAACAGGGCATCAAAAAACAAGGCGTATCAGAAATGACATGGATGAGTCAGAAGCTAGCAAATGCGTGAAGAAATGTTCATTGTGCAAGCAAACAGGACATACGTTCAAGAATTGCCATGCACAAAACGAAGAAGATGAAGGAGGAGATGGCAATCCGACGGTGGGGGATGGATCATCCTCTATGAGGAGTGTTGCATGACTGTAACACCCCAAAATTTTGCTTTTCTTAAATTTATGTGTGATTTGGCACTTTGGTGAATTTTTGGAATTTTCTGAAATTTATTTGGATTTATTTGGAATTTATTTGAATTTATTCCATTTTGAAATAATTAAAAAATTTAACTTTGCAAATAAAATTTTGTTGGAAATATTTTATTTGAGTCCAAAATGCCACAAAGTATTTTCCAGAATTTTTCTGGAATTTTTTTGAGTATTTTGCTATTTTTCTTGAATTAAATGAATTACTGGAAATTATTTTAAATATTAAATCGCTGGAAAATCGAACCGGGTCGGTTACTGTTCCTCCGACCGAGCCCGAGTCAGACTCGAGTTCGAGTCCGACCCGAACCCGACCCGAGCCCGTGGTTGAGCCGAACCCACTCGGTCGAACCCTACGCGTGTGACCGTTGCATCAAGATCCAACAGCCACGATTGAGCCACGTCGCCGGACCCGAGCCCGACCGAGCCAGCCAGCTCGCCCGAGTCCGACCCGAACCCAAACTCACGCACGTTGGATCTCGATCCAACGGCTGTGCGCGTGCCACGTCATCCAATCCGAGTCGCCGCCGGACTCCGCCGCCGCAACGGAACAGGTCTCGGTTTCCGTGCGTTTCACGGACGCCGAGGGCTCTATTTATTGCGCCATCGCCGCCATCATGAAGCCCGCTTCATTGCGCACCCGTAGCCCTAACTCACCTCGCCTGAGCCGCCGTGGTTGCGACGCTAGAGCTCGCCGGAGTTAGGAGAAGGTGCTGCCGCGGTTTTTCGCCGATAGCCGCCGTCTCCGTCGTCCTCCGTCGCCGTTGACCCCAGATCCGGAACCGTGAGAGCAAGCCGCATCGGTGAGCACCACCCACGTCGCCGGAGCGCGCCCGAAACGTCGTTGCCGTGGTCGTCGTCCCCAACCCCGGCAAGCCAACGCCGCCGCTCGCCATCGCCGGACTCCGAGCTCGCTCAACCGTCCGATCCAGATCCAACATCCCAGATCACGCCATGTCATCTCACGGTGAGATCCCATCCAAAATCCCAGATCCAATCTCGACCGTTGGATCTAGATCCAACGGTCCAGATCAAACGCGTTCGCCCCAAACGCGTGAGTCCAGATCCAATCTGGGCCGTTGATTTTCAAATCAACGGCCGAGATCTAGCCACGTGCGGCGGAGATCGACCGCCGCGGTCGGCCGTCCACGCAGCGGCGCGTGTGACGCCGACACGCGGCCCGCATGTCGGCCCGGCCACATCGCACCATGGCGCCACAGCGTCATGGTGGGCCCGCATGTCGGCCGCCACCCCAGCTGTGCGATGGCGTCACCCCGACGCCACAAAGAGTCCCACTGTTAGCACCGTGGTGAGCCCGCCGACGCCAAGAATGACGTCACCCGAGTGGTCCCACTGTCCGATCTCACGTGGTAGTGGGCCGGGTCCACAGTGAGCGAAGCAAACCATGGACCACGTCCATGAACCGGCTGACGTCAGCAGACCAATCAGAGGCTGCCACGTGTCCTCGCTGACGCAATAATTAATTTCTGAAAAATAAAATGATTTATTAATTCGAAATAATGATTTCAGATTTTGATTCAAACATCAAACACTTATAACTTTTGCGTTTCAACTCCGATTTGAGTGATTAAAATTTCTAAATTTGTATAAAATTGAGATCTACCTAATTATGAATTTTATTTAATTTTTGGACTAAATTTTTTCTCTGTAATATTATTTAATTGATTATTTAGACATTAAATAATTATAACTTTTGCATTTTAACTCCGATTTGAACGATTCCAGTTCCTAAAAATTCATAAAATTATGTTCTCTCTGTTTATGGATTTTATTTGGAGTTTTGGGATGCTTTTGCCTATTGTTTATTTGTGTATTGCTATTTGCACGCTTTACGAGTAGACGTTGAAGTGCCCGAAGGCTTCGAAGGAGAAGTGTTGACCCAGGAGCCAGCTCAAGACCAAGAACAAGCACTTTTTGAAGGCAAGTTATGCTTTGACCATGTTGATCCTATTTTGAAACCTATTTTGGTTCAAATTATTGCATGCTAGTTCAAATAGAAAATGCTTTACTTAATTATGGGAAATTAGATAAATGCCTAATTGCTGTATGACACCTTGATTACTTAAATATGTGCCATGACCCCTTGTCACCCTAGTTGAGGATTATTAGTTGGACATTACTAAATTGCCAACATGGGTTTGTAGATCGTTGTAGTATATGGCTTAGACCTGCTACGTACTCATGACATGATTTTGGACAATCAAAGGTTAATATTGACTTAATGATATATTGAACCTGTTTTGGAAAGGTATAATGTGATGTTGATGGCACGTGGTGCATGGTAATCAACTGGGGTTTGATAAATAGCTTTTGACCGGGGCATGTGGCAAGAATGATCGGGTGGGCCAGTTGTGGCACCGGGAATGTTGTTTTGGTTCTTCGGGTAGTCTTGCCCTGGTCACCCTAAGGACTTCACCTTGCAAGCCTTTGAACTGAGTCAATCTTGCAACCACATGTCTGTAATGGGACGGACCTAGTTGATTAAGTTGCTAATAACGCATTACTGTGGGACCTCGGGAGGTCAACTACACCCTTTGTGTAAGTTATGCGGGGAGCGTCTGCAGTGAGGCCAGGTACCCATCTAACGGTTGGTTGGCCTAAACTTTGCCTTAGCTAAGGGAAGGGTTAGTGTACAACAACCGGGGAGGACCACTTGTATTGTTAGAGGTTTCCGAAAGACTTTGTTACGGGAACTCGCCTTTGTGGTGTTTGACTGTATCTTGTGGGTAAAGTGCATAACCTCTGTAGAGTATAAAATCTATTCGAATAGCCGTGTCCGCGGTATTGGACATCGCTCGGGATTTACAGTCAAGGGATAGACTTTCTTGAAAATAACTTGGACTTGATGGGTTGGGTTGGATTAGTAATGATGTTGATAGAAACGTGGATTAGGATGGGAAAGATGTTTACTAAACTCCTTGAAAAGTTATTTATGCTTTACTTATTACTACTGCTTTCGAATCTACTTATGATACTTGCTAAATGCTCTTACTGCAAAAATACCTTGAGCTATTCCTTTGTATCAAGCCGTGCATATAGAATATTAGCTTGCATTCTGTGCATGACTTGCTGAGTACCAAGTACTCACCCTTGCCACAATACAACACTAGTTGAAGAGGAGACTACACCAACTTTGGAGGAGGAGCTCCAAGAGGAACCGTCTACTTAGGGAGCGAGCCCAGTCAGTTGCCTGTGGTATACTGGATGGCGCCACGAAGTTATCTTATTTTTCCGCTGCTATTATTTCTCTCTTAATAAGTTTCGCCGTGCGTGGCGTATATTTGTAACTTGACCATAAGGTCGAGCAACCAGTTTGACTATTTAATTAAAGTACTTTATTAGTATCGAGTGGTATGATTGTGATATTTACCGATGTTAAGACTGTGTGCACTAGTGCGTTCCTGGACTAGTGCTGAATACACAGAGGGTCCGGATTTGCAAATTCGGGTCCCGACAGAGGTGGTATCAGAGCCATACTGACTGTAGGCTCACCCATAGTTAGAATGGTCGTAGTGAGGATAAAACCTATTTTCTAAAAGATAAAATTTGTCAAGACAAGAAATGACATCTCGACTTATCCCCTTCTCTCTTTTCTTATCTCTTGCTGAATTTTTCCTTACCTTGTCACGATTTAAAAATTTCGAGTTCTTATGTGAGCACTCTTGTGACAGATGGAGGGAGAATTCAACTACGTCGATCTGGAGGTTGGTCACGCCACGGAACTGTGGCGTATGCTACAGACTCTCGAAGATTTTGAGAAGCCACAATACCAAGTGGAAGTGATCAGACAAGCAGGATTGATCAAGGCTTGTGACGTGAAGATTGTGGTACCTGCTAGGAAGAAGGGCCCAGGCAATCGCCCGGTACACTACACTGCCAGGAGGTCTACAATGCAGATGGGTATCCAAGAAGTGTCACAACGAGCGATGCGACACATTACCCGCATCTACGCCAGACAATTGGAGAGCACGGTGTTCCGATATCATCCGTGCAGCAATAACCTTCTTGACCCAAAGGTGATTCAGGATGAGAATGACATGGTTACACAGTTGGCACGACTTGTTGTCGCCCAGGAGGATGTACTCGATGATACAAGCAAGGAGCTACAGAATGCCCGCAAGGAGATCACGACAGAGAAGAACAGATGGCGGGAAGCTCAAGAGGATGTGTCACACCTTCTGCAAAGGATTGGAGAGTTAGAGACGGCATTGTACGCACCAGAGCCGGAGCCAATGCTCGAGTTGCACGAGCGGACCGAGGAGCCGGAGCTTGAGGAGGACACTGCTTCTTCGACTACCACAGATGACACAGTTGCTGGACATGGCGATCGTTTTGCGCCTATGCCGCAGCGTCCGTATCCAGGCCGTGGAGGCTTTCTCGATGAGTGAGGGTAGGTTCTATAGTGAGACTCCTTCATCGAGTCGCGTCATAGAATAAAGAGTCACCCTTTAGGCGTTAGACTCCAATGTTAGTTCGATTTGGATTTTCATTGCTTGCTGAGTGTGCAGTATTCGTTGCAAGGCCCCTAGGCATTGTAAGCAACCATACCAAGTTACTATTGATTAAAATAAAAAAACTGGACTTTAAGTTACACCTTTCGCCCCGCATAAGTTCCATACTACTTGTCTATTCTTGTTTCCCTCTCATCTCTAAAACCTAGAGCAAACCACAGATGGTGAACACTCGTGGAAACCTTGGAGGCAGTGGAAGTGGTTCTCGCCCAGCAGAAAACCCCAATGATGGAGCACCAGCACCGCCAGTTGATATGCAGAATTTCGGAGCTTTTCTTGCTGCTCAGACCCAGTTGATGCATGCCATGATGCAACAGATGCAACACGTCACTGCTCAGGCCACTGCTAATCAAGTTAATCAGGGACAACGCCAGAATACAAGACTATCAGAGTTCATGAGGACTCATCCACCCACTTTCTCCGGGAATGCAAATCCGTTGGAAGCCGATGACTGGTTAAGGTCAATTGAGAGGAAGCTACACATTGCTCAATGCATAGGAAATGAGAAGGTACTCTACGCTTCTCATCAGTTGGAAGGAACAGCCGCCGAATGGTGGGAGAACTTCTGTGCCACGCAAGTGAACCCTCAGGACATCACTTGGGAGGAGTTCACAGCTGCATTCCGTCAGTATCACGTGCCTGAAGGAATCATGGACCTCAAGAAGGAGGAGTTCAGAGCACTGAAGCAAGGTAATCAGCCGGTGGCCGAATACCTGAACAAGTTCACACAGCTTGCACGCTACGCTTTGAGGATGTAGCGACAGGATAAAGCCAGGCAGTCTCGCTTCATGAAGGGACTTAACTCGGGATTACAGTGGGGTGATCACCCACACCTTTCCAGATTTCCAAGAATTGGTGAATAAGGCGCTTATTCTTGAGGACAAGCGCAAGGAACTGGATGAGAACAGGAAGCGCAGGATGCAGCATCAGGGATCGCGTCAGGGAGCGCCACAACGTTTGAGGGTTGCGCCAAATCACTTTTTCAGATTCCAGCCGCAGAATACTACAAGGACACCATCACCAGCACCAAGACCCGTCAATCAAAACTATCAGACCCCAGTCCCAGCCAGAAACGCCGCTTCAGGCAGTCAACAGGGGAAAGTGAGACGCTGCTACAATTGCAACGAGCCCGGACACTTTGCCAACAGTTGTCCTAAGAAGACAGCAGGAGTGAACCCAGTTCGCTTCAATCTGGGATCCACACCAGCTAGGACGCCCGGCACAGGAGCCACACCCTGCATCGTGGTGAGAGGCCAAGTCAACCATGTCACCGCAGATGCACTGCAGAATGCTACGGACGTCGTACTGGGTAAGTTACTTGTTAACTCAGTACCTGTGACAGTTTTGTTTGATTCCGGAGCTTCGCATTCGTTTCTTTCTCAAGGCTTTGCTGCTAAAAATAATTTGGAGATTGCAAGACTTAAATGCATGCTTTTAGTTCAAACCCCTGGTTCCGAACTCCGAACGAAAGTAGGATGTTCTGGGGTGAGAATACTAATAGATAGGATAGAGTTCCTAGCGAACCTTATTATTTTGGAGACCCAGACCTTAGATGTTATCTTGGGGATGGATTGGTTATCCAAGCACAAGGCCGTATTGGATTGTGGACGAAGGACTATCTCAGTTGAGAGCCCGTGTGGAAAGAAAGTGGAATTTCAAGCTACTACCGTTAGAGATGGACAGTTGATGGTTAACAGTACCAAGGCAATCAGCATAGAGGATGTCTCAGTAGTGAATGAGTACCCAGATGTTTTTCCTGAAGATCTACCTGGTATGCCACCAGACAGGGACATAGAGTTTGTGATAGAGCTTGTACCTGGTACAGCACCGATAGCAAAGAGACCCTATCGGATGTCCACCGAGGAATTGGTAGAGATGAAGAAACAACTTGAAGAGTTAATGGAGAAAGGATTTATCAGACCGAGTTCGTCGCCGTGGGGAGCACCAGTTTTGTTCGTCAAGAAGAAGGACGGGAGTTTCAGGATGTGCATTGACTACCGTGCACTCAATGAAGTCACCGTGAAGAATAAGTATCCGCTACCCAGGATCGATGATCTGTTTGATCAGCTGAGAGGAGCCGGAGTTTTCTCCAAGATTGATCTGAGATCGGGATACCATCAGTTGAAGATCCGATCGGAGAATATTCCGAAGACCGCATTTTCGTCGAGATATGGACATTACGAGTTTACTGTTATGTCCTTTGGTCTGACGAATGCACCAGCATATTTCATGAATATGATGAATAAGGTGTTCATGGAATATTTGGACAAGTTTGTTGTTGTGTTCATAGATGATATTCTAATCTACTCCAAGACAGAGGATGAACATGCCGAACACTTGAGGCGAGTTTTGGAAAAGCTGAGGGAACAACAACTCTTCGCCAAGTTCAGTAAGTGTGATTTTTGGAAGGACAAGGTGGAATTCCTCGGACATGTAATGACCGCAGAAGGAGTTGCCGTTGATCCAAGTAAAGTAGAAGCTGTGTTACATTGGGAGCAGCCGAAGACTGTGACCCAGATCCGGAGTTTCCTAGGAATGGCAGGTTACTACCACCGCTTCATTGAAGGCTTTTCAACAATTGCGAGACCTCTTACGCAATTGCTGAAAAAGGAGAAGAAGTTTACATGGACGCCAGAGTGCGAGAAAGGATTCCAAGAACTGAAGACGAGATTGACATCAGCACCAGTGTTGGTTCTGCCGGACGTCAATCAAAGCTTTGATATCTATTGTGATGCATCGCGCCAAGGACTTGGATGTGTGTTGATGCAGAACGGAAAGGTTGTTGCCTATGCATCAAGGCAGTTGAGGCCGCATGAGGAGAATTACCCGACACATGATCTAGAGTTAGCTGCTGTAGTGCATGCCTTGAAGATATGGCGTCACTATCTGACCGGGAACAGATGTGAAGTGTACACGGATCATAAGAGCCTTAAGTACATATTCACCCAGTCGGATCTGAATATGAGGCAAAGGAGATGGTTGGAGTTGATTAAGGATTACAATGTCGGAATCCATTATCATCCCGGAAAGGCTAATGTGGTGGCCGATGCCTTGAGTCGGAAAAGCCATACCGTGAATATGTTGATAGCCACGAATCAGGATGAGCTATGCCAGGAATTTCAGAGTGAAGATTGAGGTGGTACCTAGTGGATTCTTGGCCGCACTGGAGGTAAAGCCTACCCTAGAAGATCAGATACAGGAAGGACAGAAAGATGATGACAAGATCCGCAGGATTAAGTCCAAAATGGGGGAAGGCAAGGCAAAGGACTTCAAGCTAGATGAGCAGGGCACGTTATGGATGAAGGATCGGATTTGTGTGCCCAACAAGAAGGAATTAAAGCAACTGATTTTGGAGGAAGCCCATGACTCCAAGTATTCAATTCATCCTGGAAGTGCCAAGATGTATCAAGACTTGAAGGAAAGATTCTGGTGGCCGAACATGAAGCGTGAAGTTGCCGAGCATGTTGCATTGTGCGACGTATGCCAGAGAGTCAAGGCGATGCATCAGAGACCAGCAGGATTGTAGCAGCCGCTGAAGATACCTGAGTGGAAGTGGGAGGAAATCGGAATGGATTTCATTACCGGGTTGCCTAAGAATCAAGGAGGTTATGACTCCATATGGGTTATAGTGGATCGCTTGACCAAAGTATCCCATTTTATCCCCGTAAAGACCACTTACTCGGGGGACAAGTTAGCAGAGTTGTATATGATCAGGATCGTCTGTTTGCACGGAGTGCCAAAGAAGATCGTATCGGATAGAGGTACCCAGTTTACCTCGAGGTTCTGGAATAAGCTGTATGATCGAAGCCATGGGAACCCGTTTGAACTTCAGTACAGCCTATCATCCACAGACGGATGGACAGACCGAAAGAGTCAATCAGATTCTGGAAGATATGCTAAGAGCGTGTGCATTGGCTTATGCTACCTCTTGGGATAAGAGTTTGCCGTATGTCGAGTTCAGTTACAATAATAGTTACCAGGCTAGTTTACAGATGTCACCTTTTGAGGCACTGTATGGTCGACCCTGTCGAACGCCATTAAACTGGAATGAGACCGGTGAGCGCCATGTCTTCGGGCCTGATATTCTTCAAGAAACTGAAGAGCAGATTGCCATGATTAGGGAAAGGTTGAAGATAGCCCAATCACGACAGAAGAGTTATGCTGACAATCGTCGCCGTGATTTGAGTTTTGAACCAGAAGACTTTGTATACCTCAGAGATACGCCTCTCAGGGGAGTTAAGAGGTTCCATGCCAAAGGGAAACTTGCACCCCGTTATGTTGGACCATTTAAGATTTTGAGCCGCAGAGGCGAAGTTGCTTACTAGCTGGAGTTGCCGCAGTCGTTAGCAGGAGTACATGACGTGTTCCATGTGTCCCAGCTAAAGAAGTGTCTTCGAGTGCCGGATGAGCAAACGCCGCTAGAGTCAATTGAGCTACAAGAAGATCTGACTTACAAGGAGCATCCCGTGAAGATTCTGGACACCATGGATCGAGAGACTAGGAACAAGTCAACCCGTTTCTGCAGAGTTCAGTGGAGCAACCATGCAGAGAGCGAAGCAACTTGGGAGCGCGAAGAGGATTTGAAGAAAGAGTTTCCAAACCTATTCTGTAGTAAGCCCTGAATCTCGGGGACAAGATTCTATTAAGGGGGGGAGGTTTGTAACACCCCAAAATTTTGCTTTTCTTAAATTTATGTGTGATTTGGCACCTTGGTGAATTTTTGGAATTTTTTGGAATGTATTTGGATTTATTTGGAATTTATTCCATTTTGAAATAATTAAAGAATTTAACTTTGCAAATAAAATTTTGTTGGAAATATTTTATTTGAGTCCAAAATGCCCCAAAGTATTTTCCAAAATTTTTCTGGAATTTTTCTGAGTATTTTGCTATTTTTCTTGAATTAAATGAATTACTGGAAATTATTTTAAATATTAAATCGCTGGAAAATCGAACCGGGTCGGTTACTGTTCCTCCGACCTAGCCCGAGTCAGACTCGAGTTCGAGTCCGACCCGAACCCGACCCGAGCCCGTGGTTGAGCCGAACCCACTCGGTCGAACCCTACGCGTGTGACCGTTGGATCAAGATCCAACGGCCACGATTGAGCCACGTCGCCGAATCGAGCCCGACCGAGCCACCCCGCCGAGTCCGACCGAACCCAAACTCACGCACCGTTGGATCTTGATCCAACGGCCGCGGCGCTGCTGCACGCCATCCAATCCGGAAGTCGCCACGGACTCCACCGCCGCAACGGAGCAGGTCTCGCTTCGCGGCGTTTACGGACGCCGAGGGCTCTATTTATTGCGCCGTCGCCGCCATCATGAAGCCCGCTTCATTGCGCACTCGTAGCCCTAACTCACCTCGCCTGAGCCGCCGTGGTTGCGCCGCTAGAGCTCGCCGGAGTTAGGAGAAGGTTCTGCCGCGGTTTTTCGCCGATAGCCGCCGTCTCCGTCGTCTTCCGTCGCCGTTGACCCCAGATCCGGAACCGTGAGAGCAAGCCGCGTCGGTGAGCACCACCCACGTCGCCGGAGCGCGCCCGAAACGTCGTTGCCGTGGTCGTCGTCCCCAACCCCGGCAAGCCAGCGCCGCCGCTCGCCATCGCCGGACTCCGAGCTCGCTCAACAGTCCGATCCAGATCCAACGTCCCAGATCACGCCACGTCATCTCACGGTGAGATCCCGTCCAAAATCCAAGATCCAATCTCGACCGTTGGATCTAGATCCAACGGTCCAGATCAAACGCGTTCACCCCAAACGCGTGAGTCCAGATCCAATCTGGGCCGTTGATTTTCAAATCAACGGCCGAGATCTAGCCACGTGTGCGGAGGCCCGGCCGCCGCGGTCGCGAATCCGCAGCGGCGTGCGTGTGACACTGACATGCGGGGCCCGCATGTCAGCGGCCCCGCCACACTGCACCCTGACGTCTCGCTGTCGTCATGGCGGGCCCGCATGTCAGCGGCCACCCCAACCGCAATGGACGTCACCCCGACGCCAGCTGGTCCCACTGCCGCCACCGTGGCCGAGCCTCGCCGACGCCAAAGAATGACTTCACCAGAGTGGTCCCACCTGTCAGTCTCACGAGAGCCGTGGGCCGGTCCACTGAGACTCCGAGCCAAACCATGGACCACGTCCATGAACCTACCGACGCCACAGACCAATCGAGGTCATCACGTGTCCTCGCCGACGCAATAATTAATTTCCGAAAAGAAAATGATTTATTAATTCGAAATAATGATTTCAGATTTTGATTCAAACTTCAAACGCTTATAACTTTTGCGTTTCAACTCCGATTTGAGTGATTCAAATTTCTAAATTTGTATAAAATTGAGATCTACCTAATTATGAATTTTATTTAATTTTTGGACTAAAGTTTTTCTCTGTAATATTATTTAATTGATTATTTAGACATTAAATAATTATAACTTTTGCATTTTAACTCCGATTTGAACGATTCCAGTTCCTAAAAATTCATAAAATTATGTTCTCTCTGTTTATGGATTTTATTTGGAGTTTTGGGATGCTTTTGCCTATTGTTTATTTGTGTATTGCTATTTGCACGCTTTACGAGTAGACGTTGAAGTGCCCGAAGGCTTCGAAGGAGAAGTGTTGACCCAGGAGCCAGCTCAAGACCAAGAACAAGTACTTTTTTAAGGCAAGTTATGCTTTGACCATGTTGATCCTATTTTGAGACCTATTTTGGTTCAAATTATTGCATGCTAGTTCAAATAGAAAATGCTTTACTTAATTATGGGAAATTAGATAAATGCCTAATTGCTGTATGACACCTTGATTACTTAAATATGTGCCATGACCCCTTGTCACCCTAGTTGAGGATTATTAGTTGGACATTACTAAATTGCCAACATGGGTTTGTAGATCGTTGTAGTTATGGCTTAGACCTGCTACGTACTCATGACATGATTTTGGACAATCAAAGGTTAATATTGACTTAATGATATATTGAACCTGTTTTGGAAAGGTATAATGTGATGTTGATGGCACGTGGTGCATGGTAATCAACTGGGGTTTGATAAATAGCTTTTGACCGGGGCATGTGGCAAGAACGATCGGGTGGGCCAGTTGTGGCACCGGGAATGTTGTTTTGGTTCTTCGGGTAGTCTTGCCCGGGTCACCCTAAGGACTTCACCTTGCAAGCCTTTGAACTGAGTCAATCTTGCAACCACATGTCTGTAATGGGACGGACCTAGTTGATTAAGTTGCTAATAACGTACCTTTGGGACCTCAGGAGGTCAACTACACCCTTTGTGTAAGTTGTACGGGGGAGCGTACCGGGGCTGAGGCTAGGTACCCATCTAACGGTTGGTTGGCCTAAACTTCGCCTTAGCTAAGGGAAGGGTTAGTGCGCAACAACCGGGGAGGATCACTTGTATTGTTAGAGGTTTCCGAAAGACTTTGTTACGGGAACTCGCCTTTGTGGTGTTTGACTGTATCTTGTGGGTAAAGTGCATAACCTCTGCAGAGTATAAAATCTATTCGAATAGCCGTGTCCGCGGTATTGGACATCGCTCGGGAATTACAGTCAAGGGATAGACTTTCTTGAAAATAACTTGGACTTGATGGGTTGGGTTGGATTAGTAATGATGTTGATAGAAACGTGGATTAGGATGGGAAAGATGTTTACTAAACTCCTTGAAAAGTTATTTATGCTTTACTTATTACTACTACTTTCGAATCTACTTATGATACTTGCTAAATGCTCTTACTGCAAAAATACCTTGAGCTATTCCTTTGTATCAAGCCGTGCATATAGAATATTAGCTTGCATTCTGTGCATGACTTGCTGAGTACCAAGTACTCACCCTTGCCACAATACAACACCAGTTGAAGAGGAGACTACACCAGCTTTGGAGGAGGAGCTCCAAGAGGAACCGTCTACTTAGGGAGCGAGCCCAGTCAGTTGCCTGTGGTATACTGGATGGCGCCACGAAGTTATCTTATTTTTCCGCTGCTATTATTTCTCTCTTAATAAGTTTCGCCCTGCGTGGCGTATATTTGTAACTTGACCATAAGGTCGAGCAACCAGTTTGACTATTTAATTAAATTACTTTATTAGTATCGAGTGGTATGATTGTGATATTTACCGATGTTAAGACTGTGTGCACTAGCGCGTTCCTGGACTAGTGCTGAATACACAGAGGGTCCGGATTTGCAAATTCGGGTCCCGACAATGACGCCAATGTACCACATGAGAAGCAATTTAATCATTGTACTATGTGTTGTGTGAACCCTGTGTATAAGCATATTGCATGTAGCTGTGAGTGTTGTGCATTGACAAATTATTGTAACCGTTTCAATATATTTATGATGCTTGAACAGTTTTGTGTGCATATTTGTTTGAACATATTGTTGTGATGCTTCTATAGTTTTTCGTACGCTTTTGTTTCTATATGCATTTTAATTATAACTCTCATTTATGTAATTTGCAGGTATGGCTGACCAGCCTGGAGATGACGAGTGGCCCTTCGAGTTGCTGGATCGGGTCATTGATGGTCGTCACCGTGCCCACTTCGCCATTGCTTGTCCAGAGGAGGGAGGCGATCCTGTGCAGCTCGACGTCCTTCGACCGAGGACAACGTAATACTCCTGGGCGCTCGATCCTCGTTGGATCCCCAGGTAACATATTAGTATTTAGATTTCTTAATATGTTTGTTGTAGTATCGTTATTAGTGTTGTACTGATATTAATTACATCTTCTTTCGTAGGCTTCGAGCTTCAGGATTGCTGCCATTCTCCCGGATGGTGGAGGATGTAGGTCGCCGGTTCCCGTTCGATAGGTCCCTGATCACCGCTCTAGTGGATCGGTGGAGGCCGGAGACCCACACCTTCCATCTACCCGTCGGGGAGATGACAATCACTTTGCAGGATGTGTCGTACCTGCTCGGCCTCCTGATCGCCGGTGACGCTGTGGTGGCCCAGGATGTCGACCCTACGTGGCGCCAGCAGCTACTTCAGCGATTCCAGGGTGTGCTACCACCTCCTTGGTACCATGCCTTCAGCAGCACACACGATCCGACACTGTGGTGGCTCCGATAGTTCATGATACGCAAGTAGCCTTTAAAATAACAAGTGCTCTTGAATTACAGCTTAAAATAATAAGTAACATGTGATCTTCTATTTCTGGCGCGAGATCGCCGAGCTCATGACGACAATCTGCAGGTCAACCGCCACTTAGAGGCGTACCTGCTGTGGCTGTTTGGCTGGTGCTTGTTCACGAGCTCCCATGGGGATAGCGTGGATAGGCACCTTGTCCAGTTCGCAAGGGAGATCGCAGATGCACCCCTTGACGATGTGCCGCAGTACTCTTGGGGGTATGTTGTCCTTTGCATCACGTACTGGGCCCTCTGCGACGGCTGTTCCTGGATCAGCGGCGAGTTGACCTTCGGAGGATGCCCACTGCTGGTACAGTTGTGGGCATATGAGAGGTTGCAGATCGGGCGGCCCGACATCAACCTACAGCATCTTGAGCTTGCAGGCAACGACGATGTCGATGGTCCAACCATGGGCACCATCTGGTGCCACTGATGGGTAAGATATTGCAATTACGATTTTGGTACTTTTGCTTTAACATTTGTGAGTACTAACGGTAACGTTCTGTCGTCACTGCAGCCTAGGTGGGCACACAGGACGATGCGGATGGGCTACCCACAGTTTGTCGCTGCGTTCGACCACCTCATAGACGACCACGTACGCTGGACGCCGTATGCACATGCAAAGGTTCAGCTTCATGTGACGGGCGCCCTGTCGACCCTTTGCACATGAGACGCGGCATACTGGTGCACACGACGGTTCCTCATGTTCGACGTCCTGGTCGAGGCCTACATTGTCCATCGAGTGATGAGGCAGTTCGGCCTACGATAGGAGTTCCCAGTCTCGATCAACCGTCTGGTCCCACACACCGCCCACACATAAGTTCCCTCAATCGATGTTCCATAATTACTATCGTGTATTGTCATCTAATAATTCTATATTCCTTTTTTATCCACATCCAGACTAGGAAGGGGGTGCATGTGGCCACCCCTTGGCACGTACGGATGGCGCCATGGGCGAGGAGTGGGCAGGAGCCCTCTACGACGTCCATGCTGATGATGTGCCATATGACCTGGAGATGTACCGGGCCTACCGATAGCGGTACACTTCTTGTACCCGTGTGCTTCTGGTACGCGTTGACCCAGATCCTCCCAGGCACGTCCCTAGGGTGAGAGACACGTATCCCGCCCATACAGACTCAGCTCTGCACACTGCGGTACGTTGTGTCCTATAACGATTTCATGCACAATCATTTCGTAGCTATGCTAACTAATGCATGATGTCTTTTTCAGACTGATATGCTAGCCCGGGTCTACGAGGACTCTTTGAGGTTGCTCTCGCCATTGACCGACATCTTAGAGGTGACCAGAAAGGATGTCACCACCTTGCTCGTCAGGTTTCGGGATGGCTCCGGACACATCCTCGAGTTGGCTGGATGCCGCCTGCCTCCCGATGTGGGCCCTGGCGTGCCGCTTGTGTAACATCCTCAAATTTATAAAAGTTTAAAAATCCAATATTAAAATTGTGAAATTAGTTTTGTGTTGCATATTATGATTTTGTGTGCAATTATTGATTTTAGATCTATTGGTTGAATTATTTGTTGAAATGAATAATGGAATTGAGAAAGAAAAGAAAGGAAAAGAGAAAATGGTAAAATGGTAAGAAATGAAATTACCATAGTAAAAATTTTGTATAACCTGGCCAAACCCTAGAAAATATCCCTAGATGGTCAAAAGACCATGTGAGTGCATTTACTAGTGAAGAAAACAAATTAAAATGATGAATCTTATCTCTGCCCTGATCCATGTCAGAATTATGGAGAAAAACGTGCAACAATATAGGCCTTGTAATTTTTACCATAAGACCTCATACATATCACCTTCACCCACAAAAAGTTTCAAAACTTAATAAGCAATTTTGCTATGAGTTAGCATTTAATTTAGGCAGATTTGAAATTCTGCAGAAACGAGTAAATGAATTTTAGAAAAATAAATACTGTGAATTTAGTGATGAAATTTTTATGGTAGAACCTATTTGTGGAATCACACCTTCATTAAAAATTTTAAAAATAAATATGTTGATTTGGTTCTATAATCAATTCGAAATCCGAATGGGATATTCTGTGCAGCATAAAATGTCAGATTTTTAATTAAATTAATATAGTTCTTTTTAACCCTAAAATTTTACTGGAAGTAGATAACTTAACCATCAACTTGGTCAAAAAGTTTCGAAAAATCTGGCGATGAAATGACTCGTGAATTAATTCTTTCGTTGCGCTGTTAGAGGAAGGAACTGGAATTCATCTCCCTATTAGCTCTGACGTGCGGGTCCACGTGTCCAGTGACCCCTGCGCTGGCACCGCTGCCGACGGGGCCCAGAGCCTTCGACGGTCCACGCGTCAACCTCCTTCTTTCTTTCCTCCCTCTAGTTCCACTGCCGTGTGGACCCCTTTGGCCAGACTCGTCTTCCACCTCTCCTCATCTCTGTCTTTCTCTCTCTCTCGCTCTCTGTTGCCGACAACGCCCACCTTACCGCCTCCACCTTTGTCGCATTTGCGCCGCAAACTCGCGCGTCTCGAGGCCGCCTCAGCCAGCTGCTGCGCCAGCTCCTTGACCCTTGGCTGAGCCGAAGGGAGAACCCTGGAGAATGCCCTAGTTGGCCGTCGCCATTCTTCTCCATAGACCACTCCTCATTACCGCCTCCCGTGCCTATTTAAGGGAGAGAGCAGCACGTTCAAACCCAAACAAACCCGGGTGTCACACCCATTCACTCTCACACGCCCTAATCCACCTCCAGCCGAGCCTTCTTCTTCGTTGCCGGCGAAGCCGATTTGGGGGAAACTCCAAATTGCTACGTCTCGGTAAGGGAATGATCAAATTGATTGCTTCTAAGGCACCTGGGGATACTAATGGGACTTTTGCGCAACTTGGTCCAGGACGAAGTGCCCTGAAGACTCCCCGCACCGTGCGTCTTGTTCCTCCATTGCCGCCGCACGGTAAGAACTCCACCTGGCTGTTTTCTTTCGGGTTTGAATGCACAGATAGAGTCTTATGGACCTCTAGATGCTTTTGCGCATGACCTTCAATATTGAAAAACCCCGTAGCGCCGTTGCGCCTTGCGCCACCGTGAGCTTCCGCCGGTCACCGCCGTGCGCTTGTTTTCTCCGAACACCACCCATGTCCAAGTAGTCCCCTAGGTTCACCATGGTCCCGTGAAGCTATTGCTACCGGCCAAAGTCGATCGACGTCGCCGGTTAGCCGCCGGTGAGGTCGTCGGCCACCTCCTCTGCTTTGACTCACTGCTTCGTGGGCTCGAAGCGTCAGCCACAGTGCGCAGTGCAGGCGCTGCCGTGTAGACCCCACGGGTCAGCCAAACCCCTCCCTCGCACATGCGCTTGCACCTCTCGCTGCCATGCGGGCCCCGCTGCGCAGTCGCACGCAGCTGCGCGTGCTCTCGCACGCAAGTCACTGACGGGCGGACCCCAGCTGTCAGTGGCAGCTGCCGATTCAAAACCAGTCGCGCCAAATGTCGAGAATACGTTTTCCCTTAAGGAAAACGTATTTTCCTTTATTTGCTGGTTTTCTAGAACCGAACATATAAAAACACATATAACTTTTTATCTGTAAATCCAAATCAAGTGAAACTTGTTTGTAAATTCATTATAAATCCTCTAGTTTCATAATATGTAAAAATATTTGAAACTTATTTAGCAATTTAAACTTGAATTTGAATTTAAAGAGTGAAATTTGAATATGTAGCATATAGAGATTTTGCAAATAAAGTCCAATTTGAGTGAAACCAACTTTGTTGGAATCCTTGGGTCAAATAGTGTCTAAATATGTAATTATATTTGAATTTGGAGTTAGTTTGTGAAAATTTCACATTAGGACTTTATTTAATGCATATATTTGATATAGTTGCAATAACTTAATCAAAAAGCTTCCAAAATGAATTAAACTTGTTTCTTTGTGCTCATTACACTAATTAGGATCAATTGGTAAGATAAAAGTTAGGAGGCACCATGTTCTTTCATTAAATATGATTAGGGTTGCTTTGTATGTTAATTCGTATTAGTACAATTAATCATACACCCTAAAAATGAACTTTGTTAAATATAATTCTACAATCTTAGCTTCCTGAATTCGTAAATTAAAATGAAATAATACACAAAGAAGGTAGCCGTGTTATATGCCCCTAAGCTTTAATCTTTAGACTAGAACCATATAACTTAGTTCATACTTGAAATGATAAAGTGATGAAGTGATTGCCATCATTGGTTGATTTGAATTGATTCCATTTGAATCCTTCAATTGCTATCTTTATTGTTTGTGTATTTGCTTCTTCTATCGATATTGAAGTATCTTATTTGCCATGTTCGTATTCGACGTATAGACGCTGAGACAGCCGACTACGCCGTCGACGACACCTGTAACACCCCAAAATTTTGCTTCTCTTAAATTCATGTGTGATTTGGCACTTTGGTGAATTTTTGGAATTTTCTGGAATTTATTTGGATTTATTTGGAATTTATTTGAATTTATTCCATTTTGAAATAATTAAAGAATTTAATTTTACAAATAAAATTTTGTTGGAAATATTTTATTTGAGTCCAAAATGATCCAAAATATTTTCCAGAATTTTTCTTGAATTTTTCTGAGTCATTTGCTATTTTTAATGAATTAAATGAATTACTGGGAATTATTTTAAATATTAAATCGCTGGAAATTCAACTCGGGTCAAGTACTGTTCATCCGATCGAAGTCGAACCCGAGTCGGACTCGAGTCCGACCGAGCGATTGACTCGATCAAACCAACTCAAAACCCTAATCAATCCCAACCGTTGGATCAAGATCCAACGGTGAGATCCGCCTGCACGTTCGAGCCGTATCCGCCCGGATCCGATCGCGCCAGGCGATCGTGGCCGTTGATCGTGCCACGTGGGCGGTGGCGTCATCGTCTCCGCCGAGTCCGGCCGGACTCGCCGCCGCGCCGCCGCCGTGTAGAATTAGGGTTTCGTCTCGGGTACTAACGCCGAGGCTATTTAATGCCCGGGTCACTCCCCGAGGTTGCCCTCTCCCTTGCGCACCCGTTCCCGAGCCATCTCGCTTGAGCCGCTGCGTGTGCTCGCGGCGAGCTCGCCGTAGTTGGAGGAGGTGACCGCCGCGGTTTGCGCCGTTTTCCGCCGACGTCCGTCGTCTTCCGCCGAGAAGGAGCCCAGAACCGGAACCCCCGAAGCCAGGCGCACCCGAAGAGACCCTTCACTTCGCCGGAGCAACCCCGAAACGCCGTCGGGCTCGTCGTCGTCTCCGTCTCCGGTGGCTGCAGCGCCGCCGCGTCGCCATCACCCTCGCGAGCTCTGTGGACCGTCCGATCTTGATCGTGCGGTTGAGGTGAGTTCACGTGTTCCAAACCCGATTAGATCTGGACCGTTGGATCAAGATCCAACGGTTCACAATCGCCACGTGCCGTAGTAGTGATTATTATAGGATTAGATCTGGACCGTCCGATCTAGATCGAACGGCCCACGATCATCGAGTAGTTTCAACGTGTTAACCCTGGATCTAATCGCGGCCGTTGAATTTCAAATCAACGGTCGAGATTGCGCCACGTGTCGGGAAGTTGGACCGACGCGGCCAAGACTGGCCCACGCCGCTGGCCAGCGTAGTGACGCCGACACGCGGCCCGCGTGTCGAGGGGCCCGCATGTCGGGCCGACCGGCCAAGCGCCGACGTCACCCATGACGTCATCGGTGGGTCCCACTGTCGCCAAGACTGGTGGCCGAGCCTCGCCGACGTCGGCCGATGACGTCACCCGAGTGGGCCCACATGTCGATCTCACGAGTCGTGGGCCGAGTCCACGGTAGACCCGAGCCGGCGTGGGACCGAGTCCATGGACACCGACGCCACCAACCAATCGAGGCTGCCACGTGTCCATGCTGACGCAATAATTAATTTCCGAAAAAGAAAATGATTTATTAATTCGAAATAATGATTTCAGATTTTGTTTCAAACTTCAAACGCTTATAACTTTTGCGTTTCAACTCCGATTTGAGTGATTCAAATTTCTAAATTTGTATAAAATTGAGATCTACCTAAATATGAATTTTATTTAATTTTTGGACTAAAGTTTTTCTCTGTAAAATTATTTAATTGATTATTTGAACTTTAAATAATCATAACTTTTGCGTCTTAACTCCAAATTTGACGATTCCAGTTTCTAAAAATCCAGAAAATTATGTTCTCTCTGTTTATGGATTTTATTTGGAGTTTTGGGATGTTTTTGTCTATTGTTTATTTGTGTTTTGCTATTTGCATGCTTTACGAGTAGACGTTGAAGTGCCGGAAGGATTCGAAGGAGAAGTATTGACTCAGGATCCAACTCAAGACCAAGAGCAAGTACTTTTTGAAGGCAAGTTGTGCTTTGACCATGTTGATCCTATTTCGAAATCTATTTTGATTTAAACTATTGCATGCTAGTTCAATTAGAAAAATACTTTGCTTAAACATGGGGATTAGATAAATACCAATTTGCTGTATGACACCTTGATTATTTAAGTATGTGCCATGACCCTTGTCACCCTAGTTGTGGATTACTAGTTGGACATTATTAAATCGCCAACATGGGTTTAGACCGTTGTAGTAGTACATTGCTTAGACCTGCTACGTGCTCATGACATGATTTTGGACAATCAAATGTTAATATTGACTTAATGATATATTGAACCTGTTTTGGAAAGGTATCATGTGATGTTGATGGCACGTGGTGCATGGTAATCAACTGGGGTTTGATAAACAGTTTTCGACCGGGGCATGTGGCAAGAGTAATCAGGTGGGCCAGTTGTGGCATTGGGGATGTTGATTTGGTTCTTCGGGTAGTCTTGCCCTGGTCACCCTAAGGACTTAACCTTGCAAGCCTTTGAACTGGGTCTAACGTGCAACCACATGTCTGTAATGGGACGGACCTAGTTGACTAAGTTGCTAATAACGTACCTGTGGGACCTCAGGAGGTCAACTACACCCTTTGTGTAAGTTGTACGGGGGAGCGTACCAGGGCTGAGGCCAGGTACCCATCTAACGGTTGATTGGCCTAGACTTCGCCTTAGCGAAGGGAAGGGTTAGTGCGCAATAACCGGGGAGGACCACTTGTATTGTTAGAGGTTTCCGAAAGACTTTGTTACGGGAACTCGCCTTTGTGGTGTTTGACTGTATCTTGTGGGTAAAGTGCATAACCTCTGCAGAGTTTAGAATCTATTCGAATAGCCGTGTCCGCGGTATTGGACATCGCTCGGGAATTACAGTCAAGGGTTAGATTTTCTGAAAATAACTTGGATTTGAAAGGTTGGTTTGGTTTAGTAATGAAGATGATAGAAATGTGGTTTAGGATGGGGAAAATGTTTATTAAATTTCCTGAAAAGTTATTTATGCTTTACTTATTTCTACTGCTTTCGAATCTACTTATATTACTTTTCAAATGCTGTTTACTGCAAATATACCTTGAGCTATTCCTTTGTACCAAGCCATGCATATAGTATATTAGCCTGCATTCTGTGCATGACTTGCTGAGTACCAAGTACTCACCCTTGCCTCAACACACTATCAGTTGAAGAGGAGATTACGCCAGCTTTGGAGGAGGAACTCCAAGAGGATCCGTCTACTTAGGGATGCGAGCCCAGTCAGTTGCCTGTGGTATACTGGATGGCGCCACGAAGCTATTTGATTTTCCGCTGCTATTATTTTTCTCTGAATAAGTTTCGCCTTACGAGGCATACATTTGTAACTTGGCCATAAGGTCGAGTAACCAGTTTGGTTATTTAAATAAAGTACTTTATTGGTATCGAGTGGTATGATTGTGATATTTACCAATGTTAAGACTGTGTGCACTAGCGCGTTCCTGGACTAGTGCTGAATACACAGAGGGTCCGGATTTGCAAATTCGGGGTCCCGACAACACCGATCCAGCTTACACCGCTGAGGAGCAAGGCAAGCACCCCTTTGATCATTCTTGAACCCAGATTTTACAATCAGATAAAATGTGGTTAAGAATCTTCCTGCATGCTCATATTTTAACTATTTATTTCACATTCTTGGTAGTTATAACCCAATGTTGATATATTGTCTTAATCATATCAACATAAACCCCATGATAACCATAGGAATGGATACTCAATTAAAAGATGGGCTATAACGAATATTAATTGCATCTGCTTAGCAATGTTTAGAATGATACGTTGACATCTACACCCACATACACACTTCTTTATGAAATCTTTTATGGTTTATTTAAGTAGTAAAGGATACTGGTAGTTTGATAAAAATGAAAATAAAACTACTGTTTTGACGTGGGTGATTATTGGCAATAGCCGGTTGTACATGTTTTAACGTAATGCGTAGATAGGGTGGAGTATCGCCCATGTCACAATAAGGACCGAGCTAATGTGTTGTTTTCAGGCCAAGATAACCGTAGATCCACAAGTACTGAAATGGGACAGTCTTAACCTACTAAAATTATTTGGAAATTAGCTTTGCACATTGGTAGGCAGTTGTAGCATGGGCATTCCGAGTATAGGTTTGCTCGAGGGAGGTGTCATCACCGAGGTGTTGGCATCTGCCGTTGCAACGGTGTACGCCTGGCTATGAATTGGGGCTGTTGTTATACCATTTGAGCCGAGGGCTCTGAATACTATTGCTTCACCGTTTGTTTGCTTCCATCATAGTCAGGAGTAACGTCATTGGGCTAGTGCAAAGTTAAGGTTCAAGTAATCGAACGGTTTCGTTATGAACTCCTCGCGGGCATACCAAAGGAAGTATGTCTTATAGCTTGCAAAAAGGGAGAACATATCTTGTGGGTAAAGCAGTACAAACTCTGCAGAGTCTAAACCTAATCGATTAGCCGCGCTCGCGGTCATGAGCACTTGGTAAAGTCATCACATAGTTAGATGTTTCCTATTTTGAAAACTTTGGTAAAAGACTTTGGAAAATGTTTCACGACTGATTAATATCACTTGTCATTGTATTTCCTTTTGTAAGACCATGGAGGGTCTTGTTCGTTATTTTACTCACAAAAGGGGCCGTGAGTAAAATGTTATTATCTTTTTATTACTTGTTATCTCAATTACTTATCAAACTGTCTTAAAGCTTTATTTATGCTTTCCATTACTATTCAGTATTACTTCATTCAAAATTTTCGCTTTATGCAAAACAACCGTAGAAACCCACTTTCTATTTCAGCCTGCATATATTCCAGGAATTGCATACACTACAAAGTCTTGCGAGTACCAATGTACTCAACTTGCTTCAATAACGTTTTTAGGTGATGAGCAAGATTACGATAACGACGGGAATGAATATGAGGAACCTGCGAACTTTAGCGACGACTGATCTTTCTAGGTTCATCTCAGCAGTTGCCTGTGGAGTTATGGAATAGTTGGCACACTATGAGACATGGTTTTAATTTCATGCTACTTTTGGTATTGTAATAACACTATAAAACCTGTGATGTAATAAAAATGTGTATCTGTGTGGCTGTAATTTCCAAATTGTGTTTGTGCGTGCCAGCCACTGATCATGGGAATGGCACAGGAAGCACTTAAGAGCCTCATATTTATGTTACTTAGTAACATAAAAATGAGGGTCTCACAGTTTGGTATCAGAGCCACGCTGCCTGTAGGCGAACCTTAGTTAGAATGGTCGTTAGGAGGGAAATTTAAAATTTGAATTGACACATTACACTTAGGAGTATAAAATTTGCTATATCTGTTATTAATTCTTTACTGTTTTATCTTCTACTCTTTACTTTTTGTGCGTTATCGTTGCATCTTGCATTTAATCTGGAATACTAATTCCTTATTAAATGTGCAGATGGAAGGGTATTCGCCATGCTTCGTCACCTCCGAGCGTCTGGGAGAGGGATTGATGGGAGTCTTAGCACAGATGTTAGATTTTGCACAGTTTGACACACCTAGATACATCGTCTACCCGGCGATGGCGAGTCCAGTATCGATAGAGTACATAGCTAGGATTGAGATCCCAGCTAGGACACAGTTCGGAGAGGCAGATCGTACTTTTGATGGACTTGGAGCTTCGGTGTCTTCTGCGTTGAGCGATGTCGCTTATGTGGCCATCGTTCGACTGCGCCACGCTCTTCCAGAGATGGCGATTGTTTACCGGGAGATACCTGTTCTGTTGCCGAGGGGAGACACCAGTTACATAGATCCTAGTACCGTACCTAATGAGCATTATAGGATCATAGTTGAGTTCCTTCATGCTGCTGACCGTTACCACCGTCAGGCAGTGTTAGAGTACTACGTTGCACGTGGGAGAGTAGCCTTTTTAGAAAACGCCATAGCTCCTTTCGTGGCTATGGGTTTGTTCTCTAGGTCAGCTCTTGGCGATGATGCTACTTTGTTACCAGTTCAGGAGGTGCCCGGTACTCCTACCCCTAGGTCTGCTAGGGCCACTAGACGTTCCCGACGGGCTAGGATGTCCACAGGAGTTAGTCGTCCACGTCTGTCGCGGGTTAGACTTGGGCCAGTTCTTTGCAGTGTATCTGCGTCCCGTGCAGACGCAGGTTTACAGGGGTCGTGGTACCTTTCCCGCCACGGTGACTGACTCTACCCTTGCGGATCCTGTTGAGTCTACTGGCGAGGACGTTGTAGCGCCAGGTTTGGAGTAGGTTTACCTTGAGTTGTAGCAGCACATGTGGTCATGTAGTGTTGAGTTGTGAGGTTGTCATACTTTTGTTGTACATATTGTTAATATGCAGTTTGAATAAAGTGTTGTTGCTGTTTATTTTTGCTTGTTTTGGTTCCTTCTCGTGACTTTCTAATGTTTTATTACAACTTCACGATGATGTGATCCCTTGTGTTTATCATTCACAATATATCATAACATAACAACATACCTCCCTTGTTAATGAATTTCTTTAAGAATAATAAAATTTTAGGGAATGAAATGTTGCCTATTAACCAATGGAGATTAAGTTGAATTAACTAATCTACCAGCTTAAATCATTAAATTACAATGTATTATTTTCTCATCTGAATTGAAATTTCAGGATGCCTGTAACTAGATCTCTTCGCGGGATCTTGGAGAGTGAGGCTTCGCAGGAACCCTTCCCTCCTCGCGAAACATTGCCCACTCCAGCGCAACCTAATCCAATGCACCCTTCTGCAAGGGCTTCATCTTCTCGTCAAGTTTCAGATCCACCAAATCCGGATTCAAATCCTAATCAGCAAGGTGGAATTCCGGAGGAGCAATTGCCAGGTCCGCCGACAATGGCGCAAGTTCTGGCAATGATCGAGCAAAACCGTCAAACCCATACACTTCTTCTGCAACAGTTAGTTCAGAACACTTCCCACCAAGGAGTCCCTGTTGGAGGAAGTGGTGGTGGTGCTCCACCATCAAGGTTGACTGAGTTTTTGAAGACCCGACCTCCTACTTTCTCTACTGCTGCTGACCCATTGGACGCAGATGACTGGCTGCGAACAATGGAGAGCAAGTTGAACATTACACAGTGCAATGATCGGGAGAAAGTTCTCTATGCATCTTATCAGTTGAGTGGAGCTGCTGCATTATGGTGGGAGAACTATCAAGCTATTCTTCCAGTGGATCAGATTTCATGGGAGGCCTTCAAGGATACTTTTCGCCGAACCCATATTCCTTCCAGTCTGATGGACATCAAAAGACGGGAATTCCTTGATATCCGTCAAGGAAATCAGACGGTAATGGAGTATCTTAATCGCTTCAATTACCTTTCCCGTTATGCACCATCTGAAGTTATCCCTGAAGCACGTAAGCTGGAACGCTTTCGGGATAACCTAAATGAGGAGATCAAATGTGCTTTAGCTGCCATTGATATTAATGATTTTCAAACTCTGGTGGATAAGTCTATTCGAGTGGAACATAGCACTCGAGCTGCTTTGGAGTCACGCAAGAGGAAATGAATGGCACAAAAGACTGCTAGTGCAAGCCCATCCAGACCTCGCCCTGCACCTCAGGGTAATGCGCGACCACTTGCTCCGCCACAGAAGCAAAGGCGTCAAGGTCCTGCCCCTCGACCTCGACAGCCTTTGGCACGTCCGGCAAATCCTACTAGAGCACGTACTACCGGAGTATCGACTCAAACTCCAAATGTCACATGTTTCAAGTGCAAGCAGCTTGGACATTATGCCAATAGTTGTCCAAGCAAGAGAGTTCCTCAGCGACCTCCTGGTCGTCCTCAAGGAGCTGGAGGACAACAAACCGGGAAACCTGCACCTGCTCAAGCCACCAATCAAGGACGTTTACATCATGTGACGGCAGAAGAAGCAACGGAAGCACCAGATGTGGTTCTGGGTATGTTCCCCGTCCAATCTATTCCCACTTTGGTGTTATTCGATTCCGGTGCATCTCATTCCTTTATATCCAAAAAGTTCGTAGAATTACATCAAATTCAAACTAAATCTTTACCCATGTCCATGATAATCTATTCTCCTGGAGCAAAAATGAGAACTACTAAAATGTGTCCCAAGGTTAGCATTGAAATAAATAAAGTTTTATTTTATGCTGATCTTATTCTTATAGAAACCCCAGGATTAGACATCATTCCTGGTATGGATTGGTTAGCTAAGAATAAAGGACAGATAGATTGTGCTAAAAGATCCATATCTCTTATTAATCCTAAAGGAGTTGAAGTGAATTTTAGTTCCACCCAGAATCTTTCCGAATCAAGATCCTACTTAAATGCATTGGTAATGGAAAAGATTCAATCTGTTCCTGTAGTTTCCAACTTTCCTGATGTATTTCCAGAAGAATTGCCAGGTTTGCCACCAGATCGTGACTTAGAGTTCGTCATTGATCTTATACCTGGTACAGCTCCAATTTCCAAAAGACCTTATCGTATGCCACCAAATGAGTTAGTAGAACTCAAAAAGCAAATTCAAGAACAATTAGACAAAAAGTTCATTCGACCTAGTACGCATGTGTGTGGATTATCGTGCTCTCAATGATGTTACCATCAAAAACAAATATCCTTTACCTCGTATCGATGATCTGTTAGATCAATTAACCGGCGCCCAAATCTTCTCCAAAATTGATCTCAGACATGGGTATTATCAATTGAAAATTCGACCGGAGGATATTCCTAAAACAGCCTTCACCACTCGTTACGGCTTATATGAATATGTCGTAATGTCTTTTGGACTTACAAATGCTCCAGCTAGCTTTATGAGCTTAATGAATAAAGTCTTTATGGAGTATCTTGATAAGTTCGTAGTGGTATTCATAGATGATATTCTCATCTATTCCAAAAATGAAGAAGATCATACCCAACATCTACACTTGGTACTTGAGAAACTCCGAGAACATAAATTATATGCCAAGTTCGAGAAATGTGAATTTTGGTTGAAGGAAGTTGCATTCCTCGGCCATGTTCTTTCCAAAGGTGGAATTTCTGTTGATCCCAGCAAAGTCCAAGCAGTCCAAAACTGGGAGCAACCAAAATCTGTTCCTCAAATTCGAAGTTTCCTCGGTTTAGCGGGATATTATCGCCGCTTTATCGAAAACTTCTCCAAAATCGCCAAACCTTTGACTCAGCTCTTGAAGAAAGAAAAGAAATATGAATGGACTCCAGAATGCGAAGCAAGTTTTCTGGAATTAAAGAAACGGTTAACCACAGCCCCAGTGCTGGTATTACCCGACATTCATAAAAGCTTCGATGTCTATTGCGATGCTTCACGCAATGGTCTCGGTTGCGTGTTGATGCAAGAGATGAAAGTCATAGCTTATGCTTCTCGTCAGCTTCGACCTCATGAGCTTAATTATCCAACTCATGATTTGGAGTTAGCTGCAGTAGTGCATGCCCTCAAAATCTGGCGTCACTATCTTATTGGAAACAAGTGTGACATCTACACAGATCATAAGAGCTTAAAGTACTTCTTTACTCAGCCAGATCTTAATCTGCGGCAAAGGAGATGGCTGGAGCTAATAAAGGATTACGACCTTAGTATTCATTACCATCCTGGTAAAGCTAATGTCGTAGCAGATGCTCTGAGCCGTAAGCTTCATTGTATGACGGTGTCAGCATACACTGATCAATCTGAATTAGTAAAAGAGTTTCAGAAGCTTAATTTGGGAATTGTTGAAAAAGGATTTGTTGCTAGTCTCCAAATGCAACCAAATCTAAAAACCCAAATTAAGATAGCTCAATCTAAAGATGAAACCATATCTAAAATCCGAAAAGAGTTGGGACAAGGCAAAGAATTGGAATTCTCAGAAAATTCGGATGGTATACTCCAATTCAAGAATCGAATCTATATCCCCAGTGATCTAGAAATCAAGAAGTTGATCTTGAGTGAAGCTCATGAATCACCACTATCTATCCATCCTGGTAGTACGAAGATGTATCAAGATCTGAAGCAAGAATATTGGTGGCCCGACATGAAGAAGGAAATCGCCGAGTATATCGCGAAATGTGATATATGTCAGCGAGTAAAAGCCGAGCATCAACGCCCAGCTGGTCTTCTTCGACCTCTTGAAATTCCTGAATGGAAGTGGGACCATATCTGTATGGATTTCATTGTTGGATTGCTGAGAACCAGAAAAGGACATGATTCCATTTGGGTTATCGTTGATCGATTAACCAAAGTTTCCCATTTCATACCAGTCAAAACCACTCACCCCGGAGATAAACTCGCAGAGTTATATCTTGAAAATATTGTTCGTCTTCATGGAGTTCCCAAGACAATTGTGTCCGATCGTGGATCCCAGTTTACATCTCGTTTCTGGGAAAGTTTGCACACCCTGTTAGGGACAAAGCTGAATTTCAGTACGGCTTATCATCCCCCAAACAGATGGGCAGACTGAACGGACCAATCAGACTTTAGAAGACATGCTCAGAGCTTGTGTGCTATCTTATGGCATGAATTGGGAGAAAAGCTTACCCTTTGCTGAATTCTCCTATAATAATAGCTTTCAAGCTAGTCTTCAAATGTCCCCTTTTGAAGCACTGTATGGGAGAAAATGCAGAACCCCTCTCTTTTGGTCTGAAACTGGAGAAAGAAATTTCTTCGGCCCAGACATTATCCAAGAAGCCCAAGAGCAAGTTGACATGATTAGGAGTCGACTCAAAGAAGCTCAATCTCGTCAGAAAAGTTACGCCGACAATCGTCGACGTGAATTAAGCTTTGAAGTCGGAGATCATGTCTATCTGAAAGTTTCTCCTCTTCGCGGAGTTCGTCGTTTCCAAATCCGCGGGAAACTAGCCCCTCGATATATTGGACCGTTTCCAATTATCGCAAAGATGGGAGAGATGGCATATAAGTTGGACTTGCCACCTCAACTATCTGAAGTTCATAATGTCTTCCATGTATCTCAACTCAAGAAGTGTCTTCATGTGCCGACTGATCTCGCTAATCTCGATGATCTCGATCTACAACCTGATCTATCTTATCGAGAGCGTCCTGTTCGCGTTCTTGAAGAAGCCGAGCGACACAGAAGAAACAAGATCCACAGAATGTTGAAGGTTCAATGGAGTAATCATACTGAAGAAGAAGCCATGTGGGAGCGCGAAGATCATCTGATGAAAGAATTCCCAGACTTCTTTTAGTTTTCCTTAACCCTCGTAAATCTCGAGGACGAGATTTTTGTAAGGGGGGTAGATCTGGAACATCCTCAAATTTATAAAAGTTTAAAAATCCAATATTAAAAATGTGAAATTAGTTTTGTGTTGCATATTATGATTTTGTGTGCAATTATTGATTTTAGATCTATTGGTTGAATTATTTGTTGAAATGAATAATGGAATTGAGAAAGAAAAGAAAGGAAAAGAGAAAATGGTAAAATGGTAAGAAATGAAATTACCATAGTAAAAATTTTGTATAACCTGGCCAAACCCTAGGAAATATCCCTAGATGGTCAAAAGACCATGTGAGTGCATTTACTAGTGAAGAAAACAAATTAAAATGATGAATCTTATCTCTGCCCTGATCCATGTCAGAATTATGGAGAAAAACGTGGAACAATCTAGGCCTTGTAATTTTTACCATAAGACCTCATACATATCACCTTCACCCACAAAAAGTTTCAAAAATTAATAAGCAATTTTGCTATGAGTTAGCATTTAATTTAAGCAGATTTGAAATTCTGCAGAAACGAGTAAATGAATTTTAGAAAAATAAATACTGTGACTTTAGTGATGAAATTTTTATGGTAGAACCTATTTGTGGAATCACACCTTCATTAAAAATTTTAAAAATAAATATGTTGATTTGGTTCTATAATCAATTCGAAAACCGAATGGGATATTCTGTGCAGCATACAATGTCAGATTTTTAATTAAATTAATATAGTTCTTTTTAACCCTAAAATTTTACTGGAAGTAGATAACTTAACCATCAACTTGGTCAAAAAGTTTCGAAAAATCTGGCGATGAAATGACTCATGAATTAATTCTTTCGTTGCGCTGTTAGAGGAAGGAACTGGAATTCATCTCCCCATTAGCTCTGACGTGCGGGTCCACGCGTCCAGTGACCCCTGCGCTGGCACCGCTGCCGACGGGGCCCAGAGCCTTCGACGGTCCATGCGTCAACCTCCTTCTTTCTTTCCTCCCTCTAGTTCCACTGCCGTGTGGACCCCTTTGGCCAGACTCGTCTTCCACCTCTCCTCATCTCTGTCTTTCTCTCTCTCTCTCGCTCTCTGTTGCCGACAACGCCCACCTTACCGCCTCCACCTTTGTCGCATTTGCGCCGCAAACTCGCGCGTCTCGAGGCCGCCTCAGCCAGCTGCTACGCCAGCTCCTTGACCCTTGGCTGAGCCGAAGGGAGAACCCTGGAGAATGCCCTAGTTGGCCGTCGCCATTCTTCTCCATAGACCACTCCTCATTACCGCCTCCCGTGCCTATTTAAGGGAGCGAGCAGCACGTTCAAACCCAAACAAACCCGGGTGTCACACCCATTCACTCTCACACGCCCTAATCCACCTCCAGCCGAGCCTTCTTCTTCGTTGCCGGCGAAGCCGATTTGGGGGAAACTCCAAATTGCTACGTCTCGGTAAGGGAATGATCAAATTGATTGCTTCTAAGGCACCTGGGGATACTAATGGGACTTTTGCGCAACTTGGTCCAGGCCGAAGTGCCCTGAAGACTCCCCGCACCGTGCGTCTTGTTCCTCCATTGCCGCCGCACGGTAAGAACTCCACCCGGCTGTTTTCTTTCGGGTTTGAATGCACAGATAGAGTCTTAAGGACCTCTAGATGCTTTTGCGCATGACCTTCAAGATTGAAAACCCCGTAGCACCGTTGCGCCTTGCGCCACCGTGAGCTTCCGCCGGTCACCGCCGTGCGCTTGTTTTCTCCGAACACCACCCATGTCCAAGTAGTCCCCTAGGTTCACCATGGTCCCGTGAAGCTATTGCTACCGGCCAAAGTCGATCGACGCCGCCGGTTAGCCGCCGGTGAGGCCGTCGGCCAACTCCTCTGTTTTGGCTCACTTCTTCGTGGGCCCGAAGCGTCAGCCGTAGTGCGCAGTGCAGGCGCTGCCGTGTAGACCCCACGGGTCAGCCAAACCCCTCCCTCGCACATGCGCTTGCACCTCTCGCTGCCATGCGGGCTCTGCTGATTGACGCAAGGCTGCGTGCTCGACGCAAGTCAGCGACGGGCGGACCCACTGTCGATGGCAGCCGATTCAAAACCAGTCGCGCCAAATGTCGAGAATACGTTTTCCCTTAAGGAAAACGTATTTTCCTTTATTTGCTGGTTTTCTAGAACCGAACATATAAAAACACATATAACTTTTTATCTGTAAATCCAAATCAAGTGAAACTTGTTTGTAAATTCATTATAAATCCTCTAGTTTCATAATATGTAAAAATATTTGAAACTTATTTAGCAATTTAAACTTGAATTTGAATTTAAAGAGTGAAATTTGAATATGTAGCATATAGAGATTTTGCAAATAAAGTCCAATTTGAGTGAAACCAACTTTGTTGGAATCCTTGGGTCAAATAGTGTCTAAATATGTAATTATATTTGAATTTGGAGTTAGTTTGTGAAAATTTCACATTAGGACTTTATTTAATGCATATATTTGATATAGTTGCAATAACTTAATCAAAAAGCTTCCAAAATGAATTAAACTTGTTTCTTTGTGCTCATTACACTAATTAGGATCAATTGGTAAGATAAAAGTTAGGAGGCACCATGTTCTTTCATTAAATATGATTAGGGTTGCTTTGTATGTTAATTCGTATTAGTACAATTAATCATACACCCTGAAAATGAACTTTGTTAAATATAATTCTACAATCTTAGCTTCCTGAATTCGTAAATTAAAATGAAATAATACACAAAGAAGGCAGCCGTGTTATATGCCCCTAAGCTTTAATCTTTAGACTAGAACCATATAACTTATTTCATACTTGAAATGATAAAGTGATGAAGTGATTGCCATCATTGGTTGATTTGAATTGATTCCATTTGAATCCTTCAATTTCTATCTTTATTGTTTGTGTATTTGCTTCTTCTATCGATATTGAAGTATCTTATTTGCCATGTTCGTATTCGACGTATAGACGCTGAGACTGCCGACTACGCCGTCGACGACACCGATCCAGCTTACACCGCTGAGGAGCAAGGCAAGCACCCCTTTGATCATTCTTGAACCCAGATTTTACAATCAGATAAAATGTGGTTAAGAATCTTCCTGCATGCTCATATTTTAACTATTTATTTCACACTCTTGGTAGTTATAACCCAATGTTGATATATTGTCTTAATCATATCAACATAAACCCCATGATAACCATAAGAATGGATACTCAATTAAAAGATGGGCTATAACGAATATTAATTGCATCTGCTTAGCAATGTTTAGAATGATACGTTGACATCTACACCCACATACACACTTCTTTATGAAATCTTTTATGGTTTATTTAAGTAGTAAAGGATACTGGTAGTTTGATAAAAATGAAAATAAAACTACTGTTTTGACGTGGGTGATTATTGGCAATAGCCGGTTGTACATGTTTTAACGTGTACGTAGATAGGGTGGAGTATCGCCCATGTCACAATAAGGACCGAGCTAATGTGTTGTTTTCAGGCCAAGATAACCGTACATCCACAAGTACTGAAATGGGACAGTCTTAACCTACTAAAATTATTTGGAAATTAGCTTTGCACATTGGTAGGCAGTTGTAGCACGGGCATTCCGAGTATAGGTTTGCTCGAGGGAGGTGTCATCACCGAGGTGTTGGCATCTGCCGTTGCAACGGTGTACGCCTGGCTATGAATTGGGGCTGTTGTTATACCATTTGAGCCGAGGGCTCTGAATACTATTGCTTCACCGTTTGTTTGCTTCCATCATAGTCAGGAGTAACGTCATTGGGCTAGTGCAAAGTTAAGGTTCAAGTAATCGAACGGTTTCGTTATGAACTCCTCGCGGGCATACCAAAGGAAGTATGTCTTATAGCTTGCAAAAAGGGAGAACATATCTTGTGGGTAAAGCAGTACAAACTCTGCAGAGTCTAAACCTAATCGATTAGCCGCGCTCGCGGTCATGAGCACTTGGTAAAGTCATCACATAGTTAGATGTTTCCTATTTTGAAAACTTTGGTAAATGACTTTGGAAAATGTTTCACGACTGATTAATATCACTTGTCATTGTATTTCCTTTTGTAAGACCATGGAGGGTCTTGTTCGTTATTTTACTCACAAAAGGGGCCGTGAGTAAAATGTTATTATCTTTTTATTACTTGTTATCTCAATTACTTATCAAACTGTCTTAAAGCTTTATTTATGCTTTCCATTACTATTCAGTATTACTTCATTCAAAATTTTCGCTTTATGCAAAACAACCGTAGAAACCCACTTTCTATTTCAGCCTGCATATATTCCAGGAATTGCATACACTACAAAGTCTTGCGAGTACCAATGTACTCAACTTGCTTCAATAACGTTTTTAGGTGATGAGCAAGATTACGATAATGACGGGAATGAATATGAGGAACCTGCGAACTTTAGCGACGACTGATCTTTCTAGGTTCATCTCAGCAGTTGCCTGTGGAGTTATGGAATAGTTGGCACACTATGAGACATGGTTTTAATTTCATGCTACTTTTGGTATTGTAATAACACTATAAAACCTGTGATGTAATAAAAATGTGTATCTGTGTGGCTGTAATTTCCAAATTGTGTTTGTGCGTGCCAGCCACTGATCATGGGAATGGCACAGGAAGCACTTAAGAGCCTCATATTTATGTTACTTAGTAACATAAAAATGAGGGTCTCACAGCTTGGGACAAGTAGGGGATCTACAGGTGGTGCAGCCTTTCACGCTGGAGGTGCCTCTTCTTCACACGGCGGTGCAACCTTTCACGCTGGAGGTGAGTACTGCAATGCACTTTTCATGTTTTGCATTCACTCTCCATGTTTTGCACTCACTTTTTGAATGCTCTCAATAATTCTTCTCTTCCTACAGGTACACAGATACAGTGGTTGCCACCTGCAGCTGATGACTACGATGGGCAGGGTGATGATCAAGAGGACTATGAGGAGGACGCCGTGTCGAGGTTCCTCGTCGATCCACCCCCAGTTCAGCTTGGTACCTCACAGTGGCAGGGGGCACCACCTGTGACGCAGCCGACGTAGCATGGGTCATCGCAGCGGTAGTGGGCACCACCACCGACGCAGGCTGGGTTGTCGCAGTGGCAGGCACCACCACCATCGATGCAGCCTGGGTCATCATAGTGGCAGGCACCACCACCATCGACGCAGCCTGACCAGTCGGTGTACGCCACACCTCCAGCGAGACCACAGAGGGTCCACCGCGTGCCGACGCAGCTGACATACTCTCGGAGTCAGATTCGGAGGAGGACTACATAGCCACGAGGAGCCGCCCCGAAAAGGGGCTGGCACTAGTTTCTTTTGTTCTTCATTGTTCGTAGTGACCCTTGCTGTAAACCTTTGTATGTATTTGTTTTGGATAATCAGAAAGAAATCTCTTGAGTAAACTGCTTGTCTTCTTTTGGTTCTCGTCTCTTCTTTGCTCCGATTATCATGGTACGAGCGCACGGTTTTTTAGAAAAGCACGATAGTTCGTCCCTACTAAGCCCCCGTTATGAACAAAGGTCGTGCACTCCGAACTGACCCCTTATTGCATAGTATATTTATCAGCACTAACACCTGCATGCATGACTGATATGATAACACGCTGAAATAACTGATATGACAAAAGGCTGAAAAAGCTAGAAAAGTGGATATGACAACACGTTGAAAAAACTGATTCGACACAAAGTTGAAAAAGATGATATGAAACAGCCGACTAGACAACACGCACACCCAGCTCTCTCAGAGTGAAATGACAACACACTGACTACTCATTTATCAATAGGAAAATCTGATATGACAACACGATGAAAAAGTAGATATGAAAAAGGAGAAAAGGCAGGTACGATAACACACTGAAAAGCTAAAAAATCTCGAATTGACATCACACTGCCAGCATCTCTCTCAGGCCACTTGGACAACATGCTGCCACCGAAAACTTGTTATAAATACGGAGGCATGGCCATCATATTCATTCCACACTGAAACATTGAGCATTTCATATCCTCTTCCTCCTCTTGCTAATATCCTCTTCTTTGTAATCACACTTCTGCGTTCTTCAATTGTGTGAAGGCCATGTCTCAAACGTTGAGCTCAGCTAATCGGAGAGCCCTTGCACTTGCCAATGCAAGGCGGGTCGATTGCCCTAATTGCCATGTGGAAGCTAATGTGTTGTACTCCACCACTCTGACAAATTACGGTTGGGTGTTTTATAAATGCCCTAATTACTCTGTAAGTAAAAATGTAGTTCGATTTCTTCAGTTTTGATGATTATTCTCTTATTCGAGTTGTCTATTTCTTCTGAGTTCTACTTTGTTTACATGGTTTGAAAACATGTTCACATCGTCATGTAGTTTGCAGGATGTCAATATTTTCAGTGGGCAGACACCCTGAATACATCGATGGAGCATCGTAGTAGCGCAGCACCAGAGAGGATGCTGCTCGGCCTAGAGCAGAGGATGGACCCAACGCTCGAGCAGATGATGAACCCAACGCTCGAGCAAAGGCTTAACATGCTGACCTTAAAGGTGGAGCGCATTTTAGATCATATCAAGTGGCTAGAGAAGATGATGTATGTAGTTATCCTTGTGATAATTTTGTCTGCAATTGCGAACTAGGTCGTGTTGTATGCGTTACGTATGTTAACTTCTTTTTCTATGTCATGCAATGCAATCATTCCATTTGTGTTATCTATTTTCTCTCATTTTTGTACAGCAATATTCTAGTATATTCTTTATCTACCATATTCTATAAAAATATTTTATTTACACCTTTCTTTGCATGTCAATTCTAGTACCGCAATAACCCTAAGTATCTTAGTCGACAACAACTTTTTTGCAAAACGAGGGTGGGAGAGGGAAAAACAAGAGAGGGCGAATCAAAAATAAGATGCTACTGTGAAAAATAAGTTAGGCCACACTCTTTATTACGACTTAAAACTTAAAGGAGTACAACGAACAAGGAAAATAATAGTTACAACTAGACGTCTACTGAGTGCATCGAGGGCACTTCCCCTTGTCCCATGCCTCCAGTGGGGCTTCTTTGGCATGACGCGCTCTCTCTCGCTTCCTTTCTCTCTCGGCCTCCTTCTCCTCCGCTTCCTTTCTACGTGCCTCCTCGCGTGCGGCATCACGCTTCAGCTAACGTTTTCCTACGCTAAACTATTCGTAACATGAGTTGTTATTGAGGGTCCACCTCGCGTTGGCTTGATGGGTGACAAGTTAGGCAGCTTTTCAAAAAGGGCGACATGTGCTGCAGCTTTGATGATGGGTGACACATCATGCAGCCTTTCACAGAGGGGGACAGGTGCTGCAGCTTTGATAAAGTGTGATAGGCCATGCAACTTTCATAAAGTGTGACAGTCCATAAAGCTTTCATGATGGGTGACAAGCCATGCAACTTTCATAAAGAGACAAGTGGTGTAGTTATGTGGAGGCGCCCCCCACCAGCACTATAAAAACTAGCCGAGAGAGGGATAGACATTGTGAAATCCTGTGCTAAAAAATTGGCTTAGAATTGAATTTGCAAAATGTGCTTGTGCATGTGTGGTCATAAGGGTTTTGTTAGTTTTCAAGTTACAGAAAATTCTCTTTTTGCGCCGGACCAAAGTTTCAAGAAATAGTAAGTTTCGCCTTGGGCGCTGGACCAATCCCTTGGTCCGCCATGAACATGTTTGGCGCTGGACCAATTATGCATGTGAAATTTGCATCTACGTCGGACCAAGTTTTTTGGTTCGTGGTGACTAAGTTTTCGAGATGTGAAATTTGCATCTGCGCCGGACCAAACTTTTGGTCCGTGGTAAAAAACCTTTTTGCGGCTATTTTTACATGCACGCCGGACCAAATTTTTGGTCCATCGTGGTCGAGATTTTGAGCGCTGTTTTCGTATTTGCGCCAGACTAAATTTTACGAAAACAGTAAGTTTCCCATGTACGTCGGACCAAATTTTTTAGTCCGTCGTGAACAGCTTTTTGAAGGCTGTTTTCACGTGTGCACCGGACCAAATTCTTTTTGGTCCGTCATGAATGTTTTTTCAAACATTTTTGAGCCGAACTAAAATTTCCAAAAGCAGTAAGTTTCACGTGTACGCCGGACCATGTTTTTTGTCCGTCGTGAGTTACGCCGGACCAAACAGTTGGTCCGTCGTGAATGGTATTTTGCTCGAGGTTGATTTTTGTGATTTTGAAAATTGTTTGGTGATTGATCTGGGTTATGAAATTTGTTTGACTTTCATAATTCATGTTTTGAATTTATGCAATGCTCGTGTGAGTATTTGCATGGACTAATGTTGAGTCAAGTCGCGGACTTGTGCTCGGAATCGTTTTGTGGTTTGTTCATGTGCATGTGTTGCTCGAGGGCGAATGTGGTCGATGACGGGATCGGAACTAGGTTCATGGAGGAACTGAGGTTCGAGACTAGATTCAGGGAGGAATTGTTAGGACCCGAATTTGCAAATCCGGACCCTCTGTGTATTCAGCACTAGTCCAGGATCAGGCTAGTGCACACAGTCTCAACATCGGTAAATATCACAATCATACACATCGATAGTAACATAGTACTTTAATTAAGATATCCAAACTGGTTGCTCGACCTTATGGTCAAGTTACAAGAGTACGCCACACAGGGTGAAAACTTATTAAGGAAATAAATTGCAGTAGAATAAAAGCATCAACGTGGCGCCATCCAGTATACCACAGGCAACTGACTGGGCTCGCTCCCTAAGTAGACGGCTCCTCCTGAAGTTCTTCCTCCAAAGCTGGCGTCGCTTCTCCTTCAACTGATGTTGTATTGTGGCAAGGGTGAGTACTTGGTACTCAGCAAGTCATGCACAGAATGCAAACTAATATTCTATATGCATGGCTTATTACAAAGGATAGGCTAACATGTACATTTGCATTAAAACAGCAGTAACCAAGTAGCATAAGTAGATTCGAAAGCAGTAAATGTAAAGATAATATCAATAACTTTTCCAGGAGTTAAGTAAACACTTCTCCCTTTACTAATCCACATTTCCATCAACGTCATCATTAAACCCAACCAAACTTTTTAAGTTCAAGTTGTTTTCATGAAAGTCTAACCCTTAACTGTAATCCCCGAGCAGTGTCCAGTACCGTGGACTCGGCTATTCGAATAGGTTGTACACTCTGCAGAGGTTATGCACTTTACCCACAAGATACAGTCAAACACCACAAAGGCGTGTGATCGTAACAAAGCATTTCAGAGACCGCAAACAAAACAAGTGAACCTCTCCGGCTTCTGTCATACACCATCCCTTCCCTTAACGGAGGCGAAGTATGGGACCGACATACCGTTGGATGGGTACCATGCCATAGCATTGGTACGCTCCCCTTTCAAGCTACACAAAAGGTGTAGTTGACACCCCGATGTACCACATGCAAGTTATTAGTAACTTACTCAACTAGGTCCGTCCCATTGCAGACATGTGGTTGCACGTTTGACTCAGATCAAAGGCTTGCAAGGTTAGGTCCTTAGGGTGACCAGGGCAAGACTACCCGAAGAACCAAAACGACATCCCTAGTGCCACTCATGGCCCACCATAACATTCTTGCCACTTGCCCTGGTCTAAATCTATTTATCAAACCCAGTTGATTACCATGCACCACGTGCCATCATCAACATCACAACACATGATACTTCTCAAAAACAGGTTCAGTATCTCATTAAGTCAAAATTAGCAATTGATTGTCCAAAATCGTGTCATGTGTACGTAGCAGGTCTAAGCAATATACTACAACGGTCTAAATACCCAATGTTGGCAATTTAATAATGTCCAACTATATAAATTCCACAACTAGGGTGGCAAGGGTTCATGGCACATAATTAAATAGTCAAGGTGTCATACTGCATTTTGGCATTTATCTAATTCCCAGAAATAATTTAAACAAGTTCTAATTAAATTAACATGCAATAATTTAAACCAAATTAATTTCAAAAATGGGATCAATATGGTCAAAGCATAACTTGCCTTCAAAAAATACTTGATCTTGGTCTTGAGCTGGCTCCTGGGTCAACACTTCACCTTCGAAGCCCTCGGGTACTTCAACGTCTACTCGCAACGCGTGCAAATAGCAATAAATAAATAAAATAGTACATACACATTGCTCAAAAATTCAAGTAAAGTCCATAAACAGGAAGAGCATAATTTTACAAATTTTTAGAAATTCGAATCGCCCAAATCGCAGTTAAAATGCAAAAGTTATAACTGTTTAAAGTTTAAAGAATCTATTAATTAAATTAAAACAGAGAAAATTTCATATTCAAAAATTAATTAAAATTCATATTCAAGTAGATCTCAATTTTATAAAAAATTAAAAATTGGAATCGTTCAAATCGGAGTTGAAACACAAAAGTTATAAGCGTTTGAAGTTTGAAAATTCAAATAAAAGAATAAACCGAATTAATCCATTTATTTTTCTATTGAAAAATCCAGATTTATGACGTCAGCTGACGTCAACACGGGATTTGATTTTCCCGCGAATTATTTTTCTATTTGAAAGGACCAACGATGTCGCCTAGAGGGGGGGGTGAATAGGCGGATTTAAAAATACGCAATGAATTAAATCAAGCCGAAAGAGTCAACCCGAGTCTCGGGTTTTGGTCCGGATACTCCGGCTTGTCCGGAGTGTCCGGTATTGAATACCGGAGTCTCCGAGTTGAGTGGCTCGGGAGCGCAACACAAGTTTCTCAAACTTGCACAAGATACTACTAAAAGTAAATAACAATAGCAACCTAGAACAAGTGCTAGTATGGATTTGAATTAAAGCTAGACAAAGAGCTAGATCTAAGGTTTACGGAGACAAATCCACACAAGCAACACAAGCAAATAAAGAGAGAGCGAGAGAAACGATTTTTCACCGAAGTTCGGATTCTTGAAGGGAATCCTACGTCTCCGTTGAGGTGGCTCGGTCACACTTGAGCCGGGGTCTCTTTCAACCCGCTTTCCTCCGGTGTTGCACAAATGCACTCGCGGTTTCACTTCTTGTCTCTTCCCTTTCGGAGGCGAGACTCGCCTTCACAAGCAGCCAGGGCTCACCACACACGTCGGTAGCTCCCGGTGACTCCTAGCCGTCTAGGAGACCTTCAACCTCCAAGAGTAATAACACCATGAAGAATCGCTTGGAGGATGAACTAGTGCTCAACAAGATGAAATGAATGCACTTAGCACTTTGCTTCTTCCTCTCCTCACCAAAATGAATCAACAACCAAATCAATTGGTGGGAGGAAGTGGGGGCTCTATTGAATGCTTAGAGATGGTTAGGAATGGCTTGAATGCTGCTATGAATGAGCTCAATAGAGATCCTAGCCGTTGGAGTGGAGTGGAGGCTTTAAATACCCTTTTTGAAAACTAGTCGTTGCTCCACGAATTGTACAGGCCGGAGTGTCCGGACAAACAACCCGGAGACTCCGGACCAAATGTCCGGATACTCCGGACAAGCTGGAACCAATAGTAACCGAGGGGTCCAACCCGGAGACTCCGGACAAAATATCCGGATACTCCGGACTGGTCATCCGGAGACTCCGGGTTACCCAGCTCGGTTGCAATTAAACCTTTTTGCAAAAGCAATGCATGAGTGCTAATTTTAGATGAAATACTTGATGTTGAGCACATGCACATCCTAATAGGCGATTTCTCATCGTATCCTCTTAATAGTACGGCTATCCTTAAGACTCAAATAAAAAGAAAAATTACACTTCATCGTCTTGATGCCGTTTTATCGAAATTTGACGCGCTTAGGACCGTCCAATCTCATTCCAAGCTTGATGCGATCTCGATAACTGCATTACTCTGAGTTGAAGCATTAGATCACTTTAATTGTGTCATCATTAATCACCAAAATAAAATGAGGGGCCTAGATGCACTTTCAATCTCCTCCTTTTTGGTGAATTGATGACAACACAATTAAAGGTAGATGAAATGAAATGAAATTGACTTTAGCAATTCAAATAAAAGGTGGAGCTCCCCCTAAATGTGTGCATTAGAAGAAATGAGTGGAATCAAATGCACATATTTAACGAGAAATAACCGAGAGCTCCCCCTCAAACAATTGCACCAGAGAATACAACACAAGTAACTGAAAGCAATCCATGCATAAAATAAGCAATAAAGACAATAATAAAGTCAATACATGGAATAACAGAGTTCACGGCACGAAATAAGCAAAGATAAAAAGCAACATAAGTCCACAAGCGACAGCACAAGGAAAAACGCAACGCCAACGCGACTAAAGACAACGCGACTAAAGATATCACTCCCCCTTTGGCATCAAGACACCAAAAGAGGGAGAAACACGAAGGATCACTCGTCGTCGCCTTCGTCGTCGGACGTGGAGTACTCGCTGCCGGGGTCATCTCCAGCGGCAGGCGGAGCGGAGGAGGTGATGCCGAAGAGCTGATCTGCAGAGGTGGCATCTCTACTCTCCTCGGAAGACCCGGAGGAGTCGCTGGGAGAGACTGCTTCGCCATTGTGGCGACGGATGCTGCGAATATCCTGACCATTTTTCTTGATCTGCCGACTCATCACCTTCTGCCTGGTGGAGATGTCACGGCAAAGAAGGAAGACATGCTTGAGCATCCTCTGAAGAGTGCTGCTTGGGACCTCGGTCTGCTCAGAAGGAATGGAAGAGGCACAGCAGGAGCAGACGTAGAGCGCGAGGCGCGACCCCGTCGAGTCCTAGGAGGAGCAGGACCGAGGCGGCAGGAGCAATTTGGAGGCGGTCGGAGGACGAACCTTGTAGGAAAGGTGCTCCTCGTCCCTGACAAACTTAAGACCACTGACAGAGGTGATCAAAGCCATCACAAAAGGAGCGTAGATGCAGCTGGCCATGATGCTCTGCGCGTTCTGCCTCATCGTCTCCCAAATGAAATCAGCAATGTCAAACGGATGAGTACGCTCAACCAAGTGAAATAGTAGGTTCCGTCCATAGGAACTGATGGCAGAAGCATCTCCCTCTTTGGGCCAAAGAGTGACCCTCAGCATCCTGTTGAGCACGGCAGGCACATCCTTCAGACCCTTGATGGTCCCAACTGTGAAGCTCCTGGATGTGTCATACAGTGACTCAATCTCCTCAGTAGTCAAAACCTTCTTGTCGTGAAGCTTCGGACTGTCATTGTAGCGAAGGCTGAGGACTCTAGCAAATCTCTTCTTGTTGGCCTTGTACCACACCTTATCAGTCATCCACCAAATGGCATCCTTAGTCTTATCATAATACAAGGTGGCGTAAAACTGCATGATTATCTCATTGTTCCAATCACACTTGAAAGACATGATGTCTTTCACCTCATGCAGCTCACAAATCTCAAGAACCTGAGCGAAGACTGGATGCTCAGCTGCTGCCATATACTCCCAGTCGATGGTCTTCATCCTGACCACTGGGTGCTCAAGTGGGTAGAGGACCGTCTCATAGTAGTCTGACTGAAACCGGTTCTAGAACCGGCGGTCCACATACTCGTCTTGATGGAAGTTGAGCGGATCTTTCTTTCTGTGCTCAACTATAGCCTTACCCTTGCCTGAACCTGTCCTGTAGTCAATCACTCTCATGGGGTTGACTGACATAGGATACCTCCACACAGGCTTGGCCTTGGCGAAGGGGCGAATGAAATGACCTGAAGCACGGAACTCCCTTCTCTTCTGATCCCTCAGCCTAGCATGAGTATCTACAGGATGTTCATCTGGATCGGGCTGAGGCCGAAGTGAGGACGAGCTCGAGGCCGAGATCGCTGCCGCTGCCGAGAGTCTTGCTATCGCCGAGACCGCCGAGCGGTGAGGCTGGGAAGAGGATTGGACAGGAGGCTGCTGAGCAGATGACGTCCCAATGCTCAGTCCACCCCTTCTCTTTGCCACGGCGTAACGCGGCCTCTTGGGTGCCGGACGAGTAGACGGTGAACTGGAGGGACTGTAAGGAGACGGAGGGTCCCTCGGCAGATCACCACCACCACCAGCTGAAGACCCCTGAGAAGGATCCATCTGACCAGACAGAGCAAGAGAAAAGGATTAGCCTCGAGGCGGCTTGAAATTGAGACAAAACTGAAGTCTGGCCGAAGCACCCAACCCGGAGAGTCCGGACAAATTGTCCGGATACTCCGGATTAACCCGGAGACTCCGGACCAAAAGTCCGGATACTCCGGATGCGCCAGAAAATGCGCACGGGCGCAAGAAATTTGGGGAAAACAACCCCCAAATTGGCATGAAATGAAACTAGATTGCCTTAAGGATAAGCAATAAACGACTAGGGCACAATCTAGCAAGGAAATTTCGCGGAATTAGGGCACAACCGAGAGTACTCACCTCAAACGGATTTGAAACGAGAAGAACGGGTGAGTTAGGGCCAAGGATCTCCAATCTTGCAGGGAAAGACGAGGCAAGCCGCACCCTAGAAGAGATTAAGCACGGGGAGAGGCCCTAAGAATCACAAGAATTTAAACAAACCCGAAGGAAAAGAGGTTAGGGCAAGAGATCTTACCAAAATCCCAAATCCGAGGAAAGGAATGGATCCAAGGACCTTGGAGATGGAGAGCCACGCCCTAGGAGAGAGAGGAGAGCACGGGAGGAAGAGAGTCGCACGGAGGAATGGGAAAAAAGAAACCGCGCGGGATTGGGGGACTTAAACCGTCCGCCCCAACCCGGAGAGTCCGGACTCCAGTCCGGAGACTCCGGCCCAACCCGGACACTCCGGACAAACTGTCCGGAGACTCCGGGCTAACCCGGAGAGTCCGGACTCCAGTCCGGAGACTCCGGCCCAACCCGGACACTCCGGACAAACTGTCCGGAGACTCCGGGCTAACCCGGAGAGTCCGGATAGAAAGCCGGATACTCCGGGTTCCCCAGCTCGGTTAGGAGAAAGGGAAACCGCACGAAGACCCTAGGAAATTGGCGGAACGAGAGGGGAAACGAGACCCTAAGGAGTCAACTTGATATATGACCAGCGAACAATCAATCAAACAAACTATGGTCATATAGCAAATGACGAGATCAAAAGATCAAGAGCCAAAAAGCACAGAGTAAATTCAGAGAAAAAGATGAATAATTTTTTAAATTCATTTTTCATTCACCAACCAATATATGAGCACTTATCAAGCCACGTTACGAGAATCTAGAATATTTAGACCACTTCTCAATTCACAGAACCTTTTCTCGTCAAGGGGCTTGGTGAAAATATCGGCTAATTGATCATTTGTACTCACATGTTGGATATCAATTTCGCCTTTGGTTGCGTGATCTCTTAGGAAATGATGGCGAATGTCTATGTGTTTTGTACGGGAGTGTTGGACGGGATTGTTGTCGGGACCCCGAATTTGCAAATCCGGACCCTCTGTGTATTCAGCACTAGTCCAGGAACGCGCTAGTGCACACAGTCTTAACATCGGTAAATATCACAATCATATCACTCGACTTTAATTAAATAGTCAAACTGGTTACTCGACCTTATGGTCAAGTTACAAACGTACGCCTCGCAGGGCGAAACTTATTTAAGAGAGAAATAATAGCAGCGGAAAAATAAGATAACTTCGTGGCGCCATCCAGTATACCACAGGCAACTGACTGGGCTCGCTCCCTAAGTAGACGGTTCCTCTTGGAGCTCCTCCTCCAAAGCTGGTGTAGTCTCCTCTTCAACTGGTGTTGTATTATGGCAAGGGTGAGTACTTGGTACTCAGCAAGTCATGCACAGAATGCAGCTAATATACTACATGCATGGCTTAATACAAAGGAGTGGCTCAAGGTATTTTTGCAGTAAACAACATTTAACAAGTATCATAAGTAGATTCAAAAGCGGTAGAAACAAGTAAAGCATAGATAACTTTTCAAGAAGTTTAATAAACATCTTTCCCAGCCTAATCCACATTTTCATCAACATCATTATTAATCCAACCCAACCTTTCAAATCCAAGTTATTTTTGAGAAAATCTAACCCTTGACTGTAATTCCCGAGCGATGTCCAATACCGCGGACACGGCTATTCGAATAGATTCTACACTCTGCAGAGGTTATGCACTTTACCCACAAGATACAGTCAAACACCACAAAGGCGAGTTCCCGTAACAAAGTCTTTCGGAAACTTCTAACAATACAAGTGGTCCTCCCTGGTTATTGCACACTAACCCTTCCCTTAGCTAAGGCGAAGTTTAGGCCAATCAACCGTTAGATGGGTACCTGACCTCAGCCCCGGTACGCTCCCCCGTACAACTTACACAAAGGGTGTAGTTGACCTCCTGAGGTCCCACAGGTACGTTATTAGCAACTTAGTCAACTAGGTCCGTCCCATTACAGACATGTGGTTGCACGTTAGACCCAGTTCAAAGGCTTGCAAGGTGAAGTCCTTAGGGTGACCAGGGCAAGACTACCCGAAGAACCAAACCAATATTCCCAATGCCACAACTGGCCCACCTGATTATTATTGCCACATGCCCCGGTCGAAAACTATTTATCAAACCCCAGTTGATTACCATGCACCACGTGCCATCAACATCACATGATACCTTTCCAAATAGGTTCAATATATCATTAAGTCAATATTAACATTTGATTGTCCAAAATCATGTCATGAGCACGTAGCAGGTCTAAGTAGTATACTACAACGATCTAAACCCATGTTGGCAATTTTAGTAATGTCCAACTAGTAATCCACAACTAGGGTGACAAGGGGTCATGGCACATATTTAAGTAATCAAGGTGTCATACAGCAAATTGGTGTTTATCTAATTCCCCATATTTAAATAAAGTATTTTCTAATTGAACTAGCATGCAATAGGTTAAATCAAAATAGATTTCAAAATAGGATCAACATGGTCAAAGCACAACTTGCCTTCAAAAAGTACTTGTTCTTGGTCTTGAGTTGGATCCTGAGTCAATACTTCTCCTTCGAATCCTTCCGGCACTTCAACGTCTACTCGTAAAGCGTGCAAATAGCAATACACGAATAAACAATAGGCAAAAAGTGTCCAAACATCCAAATAAAATCCATAAACAGAGAGAACATAATTTTATGAATTTTTAGAAACTGGAATCGTCAAATTTGGAGTTAAAATGCAAAAGTTATGATTATTTAAAGTTTAAATAATCAATTAAACAATTTTACAGAGAAAAAACTTTAGTCCAAAAATTAAATAAAATTCATATTTAGGTAGATCTCAATTTTATACAAATTTAGAAATTTGAATCACTCAAATCGGAGTTGAAACGCAAAAGTTATAAGCGTTTGAAGTTTGAAACAAAATCTGAAATCATTATTTTGAATTAATAAATCATTTTCTTTTTCGGAAATTAATTATTGCGTCAGCCTGGACACGTGGCAGCCTCTGATTGGTCTGCTGACGTCAGCCGGTCCATGGACTTGGTCCACGCTCGGCTCGGGTCTACCGTGGACCCGGTCCACGGCTCACGTGTCGCTGTCATGTGGGCCCCACATGTCGGTGTCACGCACGCAATTAACCCGCGCGTCTAACTTCGGCCGACATGCGGGCCCCACCGTGACGTCAGCGGTGACGTCATGGTGCGGTTCGGTTGTCCCGCTGACACGCGCTCACGCGCGCGTGGCGTGGCTTGGGTACACGTGGCACAATCTCGACCGTTGATTTGAAAATCAACGGCCCAGATTGGATCTAGGCTTCACGTTCAAAACTATACGGTTGATCCGGGCCGTTCGATCTAGATCGGACGGTCCAGATCTAATCTAATGCTGACGATGCGGCTAACCCTCGCCGTACGATCTAAATCTAACGGTTGAAATCTAATCGACGGAACGAGAGCGGGCGACGCGTGGCCTCACCTCGTGCGTTGGATCTTGATCCGACGGTTAACCGAGCTCGTGGACGACAATGGCACTCGGTGGCGTGGGTTCACCGGCGCCGAGGACGAAGACCACGACAGCGGCGCTTCGGGGTGTCTCCGGCCAAGTGAGTGCACCCAACAGGTGCGCCTTGACGCGAGGTTCTCAGATCCGGGCTCGAACGCGGCGGAGGATGACGAACGGCGCCGGAAACGAAGGGAAACCGCGGCGGCACACCCCGAACTTCAGCGAGAAATCGTGAGGCGACGGCGGCGGCTTAAGCGTGGAGATCCAGGGAAAAACACGCGCACAGGAAGGAGCAAAAAGGCGGCGGGGTCGGATCCTTATATGGGGCCTCGACGTGCGGAAATCCCACGAACCCTAACGGACACGGCGGCGCTCTCCGACTCGGTCACGGGAAGACGACGCAATCACGGCCATCCACGCGTCCCGCTCAACGGCCCAGATTCCCCGGGTGCAGCGGATCCGGACCGGATCCGGTCGAAGCGATGCGGCTCAATTCCTGACCGTTGGATCTCGATCCAACGGTTGGGATCGATTAGGTTTAGAGCTGGTTCGGTCGAGTCACGTGGCTCGGGTCGGACTCGAGTCCGACTCGGGTTCCGACTCGGTCGGATGAACAGTACTTGACCCAACTCGAATTTCCAGCGATTTAATAATTAAAATAATTCCCAGTAATTCATTTAAGTCATTAAAAATAGCAAAAGACTCAGAAAAATTCCAGAAAAATTCTGGAAAATATTTTGGATCATTTTGGACTCAAATAAAATATTTCCAACAAAATTTTATTTGCAAAGTTTAATTCTTTAATTATTTCAAAATGGAATAAATTCAAATAAATTCCAAATAAATCCAAATAAATTCCAGAAAATTCCAAAAATTCACCAAAGTGCCAAATCACACATGAATTTAAGAAAAGCAAAATTTTGGGGTGTTACAATTGTTGGCAATTTTTATGGCACTCTCATTGTCACACAGTAGTGGAACACTTTTGTAGTTTAGGCCATAATCACTCAAGGTTTGTCTCATCCAAAGTAGTTGGGCACAACAACTCCATTTGCTATGTATTCGGCTTCGGCAGTGGATAGGGCTACGGAATTCTGTTTCTTGGAAGACCACGAGACTAGGGACCTACCCAAGAATTGGCAAGTCCCCGAGGTACTCTTCCTATCCACTTTACAACCGGCATAATCTGCATCGGAATAGCCAACAAGTTCAAAGGAAGATCCTTTTGGATACCAAAGTCCGAAATGAGGAGTGTGCACTAAGTATCTCAAGATTCTCTTAACGGCCACCATGTGGCACTCTTTTGGAGCAGCTTGAAAACGTGCACACATACAAACACTAAGCATGATATCGGGCCTAGATGCACAAAGATAAAGGAGAGAACCGATCATCGAACGATATACCTTTTGGATGACCGGTTTACCTTCTTTGTCAAGGTCTAGATGCCCGTTGGCCTGCATAGGCGTCTTTATAGGCTTGGCGTCCTCCATTCCGAACTTCTTGAGCATGTCCTTGATGTACTTGGTTTGACAAATGAAAGTTCCTTCCTTGAGTTGTTTGACTTGAAATCCGAGGAAGAACTTCAACTCTCCCATCATGGACATCTCAAATCTTTTGGTCATTATCTTGCTAAACTCTTTACACAAATGTTCATTAGTAGATCCAAATATAATGTCATCGACATATATTTGGCACACAAATAAATCATTATCAATGTGTTTAGTAAAGAGAGTAGGGTCGGCCTTTCCGACTACAAAACTTTGTCCTAGAAGGAAATCTCGTAAACACTCGAACCAAGCCCTCGGTGCTTGCTTAAGTCCATAAAGGGCTTTGTGTAGATAGTAGACGTGGTCCGGGTGTTTTGGATCTTCAAAACCGGGTGGTTGCTCGACGTAGACCATCTCAGAGAGTGGTCCATTTAAGAAGGCGCTCTTCACGTCCATTTGATACAGCTTGAAATCATGGTGAGTAGCAAAGGCAAGTAATATTCTAATAGATTCAAGCCTAGCTACTGGAGCATATGTTTCATCGAAATCCAAACCTTCGATTTGAGTGTACCCTTGAGCAACCAAACGAGCTTTGTTCCTTGTCACGATTCCATTCTCATCTTGCTTGTTCCGGAAGACCCATTTTGTGCCGATCACGTTTTGATTTGGTCTTTGAACAAGCTCCCAAACTTGATTTCTCTTGAAATTGTTGAGCTCCTCTTGCATGGCCATCACCCAATCCGGATCATCAAGCGCTTCTTCTACCTTAAGAGGCTCAAGAGACGACACAAACGAGTAAAATTCACAAAAATTTGCAACTCGAGATCTAGTAGATACTCCCTTGTGAATGTCTCCGAGTATATTGTCGACCGGATGATCTCGTTGAATACTTTGATGAACTCTTGGGTGAGGAACGGTTGAATTTGGAGCTTGGATAGGTTCTTCGTCTTGGGATGCGTTCGAACCATCTTGGGCTTGCTTGGACGAGGAGGGAATATCACCTAAGCCTGACCCATCCGGAGACTCCGGTATTTGACCCGGAGACTCCGGACCAATCCGAACATTCCGGGTTTCAGGCCGGAGACTCCGGGTTGGGGTGCTCGGGTGAGATTCCAGATTTTGAGGTCTTACCTCCCCGATTGCCATTTTCTTGATAGCTTCACAAGGTGGTTCTTCCCTGTCAATCACGGCACGATCAACTTGTTCTACTTGAGAACCGTTAGTCTCATCAAAAGTCACGTCACGCGAGATTTCAACGACACCGGTGGTATTGTTGAAAACTCGGTACGCGTAAGCATTAGTTCCATAACCAAGTAAGAAACCTTCATCTACTTTAGGAGCGAATTTAGAAGACTTAGCCTTTTTGTTAAGGATATAGCATTTACTCCCAAAGACTCGAAAGTAGGAGACATTTGGTTTCTTCCCGGTGAGCAACTCGTATGCCGTTTTCTTCAAGATCTTGTGAAGATAGAGGCGGTTGGATCTGTGGCATGCGGTATTGATGGCTTCCGCCCAAAAGTTATCGGAAACCTTGTACTCGTCAAGCATCGTCCGCGCCATCTCGATGAGGGTTCAATTCTTCCTCTCAGCCACCCCATTTTGTTGAGGAGAATAGGGAGCCGAGAATTCATGCTTGATTCCTTCCTCATCAAGAAACTCCTCCACACCAATGTTTTTGAACTCGGTACCGTTGTCGCTTCGAATTCTCTTAATCTTCACTTCAAATTCGTTTTGAGCTCTTCTCATGAATTTCTTCAATGTCACTTGGACTTCACCTTTGTCATGCAAAAAGAACACCCAAGTGAATCGAGAAAAATCATCAACAATGACTAAACCATACTTACTTCCCCCGATGCTTATGTAAGCTACGGGACCGAATAGATCCATGTGGAGCATTTCCAACGGTCTTGAGGTCGTCATCACATTCTTGGCGGGATGGGAGGTGCCAACTTGCTTGCCCGCTTGACAAGCGCTACAAATCCTATCTTTTTCAAAGACAACATTGGTTAGTCCAAGAATGTGGTTGCCTTTAATGAGTTTGTGAAGATTCCTCATACCGACATGGGCTAGTCGGCGATGCCATAGCCAACCCATGCTAGATTTAGCCATTAAGCATGTTTCAAGATTAAGTATATCCGTATTGAAGTCTACGAGATAGAGCTTACCCTTCAAACGTCCTTTAAAGGCTATTGAACCATCAAGCCTCTTAATGACTTCCACACCCTTTTCATTAAACAAACAATTGTAACCCGCTTCACACAATTGTGCAACGGACAACAAATTGTAGCTTAATGATTCAACAAGTAAGACATTACTTAAATGGAAATCATTTGAGATAGAGATTTTACCCAAACCAATTACCTCTCCTTTTCCATTATCTCCAAATATAATACTTTCGCTATTTGATCCATTCACATCCAGGTGTGCGAACATTGCCTTTTCTCCGGTCATGTGATGCGTGCATCCGCTATCCAAAATCCAACTTGTTCCACCGGAGATATAGGCCTACAAAAACATATTTAGTTTTTGCTCTTTGGTACCCAAACTTGGTTAGGTCCACGCACGTTAGTAACAAGCGATTTAGGGACCCAAATAGAACGAACACAAGGAGCATTTTTCGGCTTACGCCCAACATGATAAGCAACTACACGACCGAGGTTAGTCTTTTTAAGCACATAAGAAGCAAAAAACTCAGAGTGAGCTTTGTGCTTGGATGTTCCTTCGCCTTTTACAAAGTGTATGGGCTTGCTTAAAGGAGCAACAACAATGTTGCTCTTTTTGCCCTTTGGCGGAACATACCCAAGCCCTTGCCTCTTAGGATTACCTTGGCGCTTACCGAGATACTCCTCTAAACCCTTGCTTGCCTTGTAGGACTTTTGAAGTCCATCTTCAAGCATCACCTTAAGCTTCTCATTTTCATGAGCTAAGACTTTCAAAGTCTCACGGTTAGTAGCACAAGTAGCAACATCAACATTAAAGCATCTAGCGCAACCGTTGCTCGTCGAGGGTAATGAAATATTGGAGTTGTTGATTGAGGTAGAAGCTTTATTCGAGAGATCAACAAGCTTCACTTCAAGAGCCTTGCAAGCATCCTTTGCTTTTGCAAGTTGCTCTAAGAGTGAAGCATTGGTGATCTCAAGACTAAGTGCTTCATTTTTGGTCAAATTTGAGCTTTTGACCAAATCCTCATTTTTCTTCTTTTCAAGGGCCAAGCTCTTCTCTAGTTCAAGGTTCTTCTCCTTCTCAAAAATAAGGAGATCTTCTTGAGCTTCGAGAATAGCTTCCTTTTGCTCAACAACCTCCTCCAATCTTTCAATATCCTTAAGTAGCAAGTCTAATTTTTTAACATCAAAATCATCCATAGACTTAAATGCTACTTCTTCCTCATCACTAGCATCATCACAATCATCCAAGCTATAATCAACAATGGAATGAATAGTGCTCTTAGATGATACCTTGTGCCCCTTTGCCATAAGGCACATTGGAGCATCTTTGTCTCCGTCTCTCAAGTTGTTGAAGAGGCTCTTCGACTTTGTCGGTGGAGTAGCGATGGCGACGGTGGCCAGTCCTCCTTCATTGTCGGAGTTGGACTCGGACTCGGACTCAGAGTCGGAGTCGGAGTTCCACTCCTTGCCAATGTATGCATGACCCTTGCCCTTGTACTTCTTGCTCTTGTCCTTGTCCTTCTTGCGGTACTTGTCTTTCTTGTACGGCTTCTCTTCCTTCTTTTCTTTGTGTGGGCACTCGGCGATGAAATGACCGGGTTCTCCACACTCATAGCACTTTCTTGAAGAGTGTCTTCCTCTTGACTTGTTGCCGAAGCTCTTGGAATGGCTTCCCGGCTTGTATCATTTTCTCTTCAAGAACTTGTTGAATCTTCTAACAAGGGCCATGTCTTCATTAGTGAGTGGCCCATTTGATTCTTCTTCATCGCTTGAGCTATCTTCGCCTTCTTGCACCACCTTGACGGCCTTCAAGGCGATGCCCTTCTTCTTGCCGGACTTGAGCTCCTCCACCACTTCCGCTTCCTTCACCATCATCTCATCCGTCATCAACCGGCCAATCACATCATGAGGAGTGAGGGTGTCGAAGTTTGGCCGGTCGCGGATGAGTTGCACAAGGTTGCGGTTGGTGGGGGTGATCACTCGAAGGATGATCTTCACCACGGCCTTGTCGGTGAGCTCGGTGCTTTCAAGTCCCTTTGCTTGATTCACTAGCACTATCAAGCGATCAAACATATTTGTGTACGATTCACCTTCTTCCAAAGTGAATCGGCTTAGCTCTCCAATGATGAGTTCGATCTTGGACTCACGGACACTTGACACACCTTCATGAGACACCATCAATCTTTCCCAAATGTCCTTGGCATTGTCAAGGCCATCGACCCGGTTGAACTCGGAGTCGCTCAAAGCGTTGAACAAGGCATTGACGGCCAAGTCGTTGAAGTGTTGAGCTTTGTCTTCTTCGGAGGTGAGATTGTTGGGGTTTGCGGGCTTGAAACCTATTTCAACAATCTTCCAAATACAAGGATGAAGTGATCTCAAATGCATCTTCATCTTATGTTTCCATGCCGCATATCGAGTGCCATCGAAGTGAGGCGCTCGACCGGACGAGACGGAGACATAGGATGAGGAGTTTGAGACTCCAAAAGAGGAATAATCTAAAGGAATTGCAACCCCTATACCGGAACCCGTGGCCTTGTCTTGGGCATGGGTTTGATAACTCTTTCTATTTCCGACATCCTTGATTCTCCACGCGGTTAAGCCACAATCAAGGAGATTTGGCTCTGATACCAATTGAAAGGACCAACGATGTCGCCGAGAGGGGGGGTGAATAGGCGGATTTAAAAATACGCAGCGGAATTAAACTGGCTGAGCAGGTCAACCCGAGTCTCGGGTTTTGGTCCTGATACTCCGGCTTGTCCGAGTGTCCGTATTGAATACCGAGTCTCCGAGTTGAGTGGCTCGGAGCGCAACACAAGTTTCTCAAACTTGCACAAGATACTACTAAAAGTAAATAACAATAGCAACCTAGAACAAGTGCTAGTATGGATTTGAATTAAAGCTAGACAAAGAGCTAGATCTAGGGTTTACGGAGACAAATCCACACAAGCAACACAAGCAAATAAAGAGAGAGCGAGAGAAACAATTTTTCACCGGGTTCGGATTCTTGAAGGGAATCCTCGTCTCCGTTGAGGTGGCTCGGTCACACTTGAGCCGGGTCTCTTTCAACCCACTTTCCTCCGGTGTTGCACAAATGCACTCGCGGTTTCACTTCTTGTCTCTTCCTTTCTGAGGCGAGACTCGCCTTCACAAACGACCGGGGCTCACCACACACGTCGGTAGCTCCCGGTGACTCCTAGCCGTCTAGGAGACCTTCAACCTCCAAGAGTAATAACACCACGAAGAATCGCTTGGAGGATGAAATAGTGCTCAACAAGATGAAATGAATGCACTTAGCACTTTGCTTCTTCCTCTCCTCACCAAAATGAATCAACAACCAAATCAATTGGTGGGAGGAAGTGGGGGCTCTATTGAATGCTTAGAGATGGTTAGGAATGGCTTGAATGCTACTATGAATGAGCTCAATAGAGATCCTAGCCGTTGGAGTGGAGTGGAGGCTTTAAATACCCTTTTTGAAAACTAGCCGTTGCTCCACGAATTGTACAGGCCGGAGTGTCCGGACAAACAACCCGGAGACTCCGGGTTATCCGGAGACTCCGGACCAAATGTCCGGATACTCCGGACAAGCTGGAACCAATAGTAACCGAGGGGTCCAACCCGGAGACTCCGGACAAAATATCCGGATACTCCGGACTGGTCATCCGGAGACTCCGGGTTACCCAAATTTCGGTTGCAATTAAACCTTTTTGCAAAAGCAATGCATGAGTGCTAATTTTAGATGAAATACTTGATGTTGAGCACATGCACATCCTAATAGGCGATTTCTCATCGTATCCTCTTAATAGTACGGCTATCCTTAAGACTCAAATAAAAAGAAAAATTACACTTCATCGTCTTGATGCCGTTTTATCGAAATTTGACGCGCTTAGGACCGTCCAATCTCATTCCAAGCTTGATGCGATCTCGATAATCGCATTACTACGAGTTGAAGCATTAGATCACTTTAATTGTGTCATCATTAATCACCAAAATAAAATGAGGGGCCTAGATGCACTTTCAATCTCCCCCTTTTTGGTGAATTGATGACAACACAATTAAAGGTAGATGAAATGAAATGAAATTGACTTTAGCAATTCAAATAAAAGGTGGAGCTCCCCCTAAATGTGTGCATTAGAAGAAATGAGTGGAATCAAATGCACATATTTAACGAGAAATAACCGAGAGCTCCCCCTCAAACAATTGCACCAGAGAATACAACACAAGTAACCGAGAGATCCAACGGTGGAGAAGCTTCGGGGCTCCGGCGATGGCGGGGCAGAGCAGAGGGCACTGGAGACGAAGATGATGATTAAGCCCGCGGCGTTTCGGGGCTCCTCCGGCGAGGTGAGTGGTACGCACGGTTTCACCTTAACGCGGGGGTCACGGATCTGGGCTCGGGGTCGGCGGGGAATGGCGGACAGCGGCAGAAATTGGCACAAACCGCGGCGGAACCCTAATCCAACTACGGCGAGCGATTGCGGGGCGACCACGGCGGCTTGATCTCGGTGAGCTAGGGCTACGGGTGCGCACGGAAACAGGGAACACGATGGCGGCGGCGGCGCTTTAAATAGGGGTCTCGGCTTCCGTGAAAACCGCGGAAACCAAAGCCCACTCGGCGGCGGCGGCGGAGTCTGAAAGGGACTCGTACTGGGGCGACGTGGCGCAACGCTGGCTGTTGGATCAAGATCCAACGGTCGCGGGGCTAGGGCTCGGGCGCGACGCGGTTGGACCGAACCGCGTGGCGCGGCTGGCTCATGTCGGACTCGGACTCGGGTTTGACTCGGGCCCGGTCGCGTGAATAGTACTAACCCACTCGGCTTTTAAATAATTAAAATAATTTCTAGAAATTCAAATAAATCAAGAAAAATAGCAAAATACTCAGAAAAATTCCAAAAAAATTCTGGAAAATACTTTGAGACATTTTGGACTTAAATAAAATATTTCCAACAAAATTTTATTTAGAACTTTTAATTCTTTAATTATTTCAAAAGGGAATAAATTTAAATTAAATCCAAATAAATCCAAATAAATTTCAGAAAATTCCAAAAATTCACTAAAGTGCAAAATTTCATTTAAATTTGTGAAAAGCAAAAAATTGGGGTGTTATAGGAATCAAGGTCTTGGTGGTCAAGGATGTCATGCGGGACGTTCAAGCTTGAGGACGGTGCACATGAAGAATGGTTAGTCACGTGAGTATGGCATGGTAGCCGTACGCGTGCAAGAGTTGTTAGTCAGGTGAGTATGGCCGGGTTGCCATACGCGTGCAAGAGCTGTATTTGGCCAGGTTAGGCCAAGTGGAGTTGTGTTGAATACAGACTCCTTCTAGGATAAGGAGTGGGACTCCTTCTAGGATTAGGAGTAGGAATTGTATTCAGGACTCTATGTGTTTGCTCTGTATAAATAGGGGGAGGCGCCTCCTGTTTATGCATAAAGTCTTGGGCAGGTTTTAGGGTTGTACTCTTTTGTTTGGAGTATTTTAGACAAAAATAAATAAAGATCAATTCTTTCAGATCCTTGTGTGCTGCAGTAACCACTTGCTACAGTATTCTCTATTTTGTTCTTGTTTGCATGCTTGTTCTGGTTCTAGGTTGGTTTTTGTTCTTTGAGTTTCATCTTGATTTGATCCATCAAAAATCTTTCTAGGGTATTGATTTAGGGTTCCTCGAAGTTTAGTTGATTAATCTTTTGTTGTTCTTGTTTAATCTTGAAGTTTTGGTTAGATTAATTCTCGTCATCTTCTGTCACAGCAAGCTTACGAGGTTCATAACTTTTCATCCGTAAGTCCGATCGAGACGATTCTTTTTGGGTTCGATTTGTATTGGAATATAGTTTCTTGTGTCTAAATTTCAGATCGATCCGACAGTTGGATCTCCGGAAATTTACTGAACGTCTGTCAATCTGTTTTTGTCGAATACGAGGCAATTATTTGGTTCCGTTTTGGGGTGAATTTTTAATAGATCAAAATTTTGGTTTTAGCTTCTGCACAATCATTCACCCCCTCTAATTGTTATATTCGTATACTTCGATCCTACAGACATCCACTGCCAAACCAGCAATAAACTTCAGCCGACTTTACACAAATTAGGGTACGATGTCGTTCTACTGTCGCCTCTTTAGCAAGCGAGACCTAACCCCCCCCGCCCGAATACCCATATGCGAGTAGCGTTGATGCCCTAGTTCTACCAGAGTTGCCCCGGCCGAAATGGAACTGCAACCTTCTGGCGAAGATGATGCACTCTACGCACGGAGATATAGCCGCCCGCGCTCACTACTGTTGTGCCCGCAGCTACGAGGTAAACCAATTGGTGTCCATACAAATTAGGGTAACACTACCATTTCATGCATCGTTCTTTGTTTTTTTTAGCACAAGTACTAGTGTTGCTTCTTCCAATGGATCGACGGGCCGGAACGACGTGACTACGAATTTACCTACAACTACCACGACACCTACCCCACTTTGCCCAAGAACTTCACCCGGTGGGAGAGGCCGCCGGGATGTCCCCTATATAGATCGACCGGAGTTAAGGGTGGGTGGGCAAGGGACGAACAATCGGTGAGATTCATGCGACATGCTCATGTTTCACTCACAAAGTAGTAATTCTAAACCAGTCCATCGCATACAGGACTTCAAAAAGAAACTTGCAAAGTCAAAGGAGAAACCTCCTCCTCAAGGGCCACCCAAAAGCCCTGAATTGTGCGAACACGGCCTGCAGGTAGTGGTTGATACCTGCCATGAGGATCTAGCGGACCGAAGATTCTAGCCGAGGATGAATGGTGTTGGTACTTCAACTGGGTGGACCCCGAGACATACCACCCACATCTCAAACTTCCCGTCTGGGATAATTGGGGGGAGCAACCCTCATCGTGGTGCTACTACCTCCTAGAAAAGCCAGACCCCAAGTACCCCTATGGTATTATTCAACAACCACAGCGGGCATACTGCATTGACTGCAGGGCACGCTTCCGGTTGTACAACGACAAGCCCAACACAAACCTCCTGCACCATATAGTGGAGTGCGAGCCGAAATAGAAGAGGCATCTCGGCAAGTCTCTGGAAGTGAAAGAGGGTTCCTCCTCTCGAAGAGAAAGGGATAAGAGGAAGCAGCTGGCCGAGGTCCGCACTACGCAACAAATCCTTGACGGATTAAAAAGACCACCCGAGAACACGGGTGGTATTAACATAGGGGACGTGACGAATTGGGAGGGAAGAGATCCACATAAAAAAGACAAAAAAATTATGTTTTATACCCCCGAGATGTTCGGCATAGGCTACCCATTCGGCAACAGCTAGGAGCACTACGCACCCCCATGGAGCTCTTTCATAAGAGAGATTGAGCGGTGTCTGAGAACAAATCGCGAAAGATTCACGGGTGATGTCATATGTAGAAAATGTGGCGCATCATTCCCACTCTATAAACATAGGCGGAATGATCACTTGTTCCACCATGACAATCAGTGTTATCGTCAGTTCTTCTAGCAATGTCATCACTGTTGTAATGTCCTTGTAATATAATCGGTTGCTTATTTCATCATCTGAACCTTCATTGTATCTGACCTACTAAGGTTGCTGGCTGCATTTACACACTTTTCACAATGATCGTAATGACTTAAACACTTTGGCTAAAGTTTTGCTAGTTGCATCATGAGTTGTTCTCTACTAGGGTAATTGCACTAGTAGAATTTAGATGTAAAGAAAGGTGTAAATAAAATATTTTTCCAGAATAGGGTAGTCTATATATCAAAGAGCAAATCTGCTCTGTTATTGCAAAAAATTACATTTAAATATGATATTTTACGGACTGCTGAAAAGGCTTAAGCGTTATCGTTTGTTGTCAAGAATAATAGTTAGGGTTATTACACTAGTATAAATAAAATATTTTTCCACAATATGGTAGTCCATATATCAAAGAGCAAATCTGGTCCCTTCTTCCTAAAAATTACATTTAAACTTCATATTTTACGACCATCCGAAAATGCCTAACTGTTTCATGTAAGGGAGGCTTCTTATAGTTATTTGGTTTATTCAATTGAGTTCATTCATAAATATTTTTGGAAAAATGGGACATCTCAGACCCTACGAATAAGTGAGATTTATTTCACGATTTTTTGATTCATGGTTTGTATAGTTTCTTCATAATACATAACAGGGTCTTTAATTAAACTTGATTTAAACAATTTCAATTTGCATGGAACAAAGTAGTTTTTATTTCATAATCTGGATCCTTATAGCTTAATAAAAATTTAGAAATTTATTTCGTTCGATTTGGAGCTTAATAAAACTTACAAAATTGTCCCCAAGTCTTTGTCACCCTTTCATCGGGTGACTCTCCTTCTGTCATCGGTTGATTGGGCGGCTCTATTTATGTCGCCCATTGATCGGGCAATTGATCATCTGTCGCCCATCTGTTTGGCGACATCGACTCTTGTCGCATGTTGGTTGGATGATATATTCCTGTCGCCCAACCAACGGCGACAGACGTATATTTCTGTCATTTTTCCCCCGACGTTTATTTTTGCAATTTTGAATTAAAATTGTGTTATTAATTTTTTTTTCTAAAGTTGAAACCCTAGCTTGAGTATATTTCCCCTCATTTGTGGTTTTCTTCAAAAGGTGAGCATGTGAATGAGTTACATGTCATTATTGTTGCTATAATTAATATGATTAATGCTAGAGTTTAGGTTGCATAACCTATGTGTCCCCCGTTCGAGGGTTCCTGTTTATAAATATGCTAAAATAGCATATTTATAAATAAGTAGTCTCGAATTGTCCACATTTTTTAGATAGTTCAAGGATATGTGGTTCAGGCAAGTTCTAGAGCTGTTGTACAAGTCTAGAGAAAGTTTTGGTAGCATCTCCCTGGTGTTCTCCGGATACACAACCTCTTGACATGTTGTCGAGACGTGTATTTTGAGAATAGCGGGGAGATGCTGCCGAAATTTTCTCTGGAGTTGTAGAATAGCTTAGGAACTTGCCCGAACCACATATCCTCGAATGGGATTAAGACCTGACCTAATTAGAGATTAGGAGTCATCGTTGGTACGTACTTAGCTGGTCAATATTTAGACGTTTCTTTAAGATATCAGGGCTAAAATTATATATATCAGAACCGCTCCACTATTTTGCGAAGGTAATTAAATAATATCTTTGTATTTGAAGTAGCTAGCTATTGCTGAAGTTTTTTTATTAATTTATTATTTGTGGTTTAATTGTAGATGGATCGTGAAGAATGGATGCATCAAAAAAGCCGTGTGAGTGCTGAATTTCAGAGGGGGTTAAGGAGTTCATAAGAATTGCAGAAGTAGACATGGTTCTGAGGGGTGTAAAGGGTCGTATATTGTCCTTGCATTGATTGCACCAATATTAGGAGATTTAACAACTCAACTCAAATTGAAGGCCACTTGATTCGACGTGGCTTCGTGAGGAATTACACGTGTTGGATCCATCATGGGGAGACAAGTAGCACCCGTCTGGTATGCAACAAAGACATGCTGGAAACCGATCACGAGTTGGAGCATGATATGTTTGATGAGGATAATTTAGATCAAATGTTGCAGGATGTGGAGGGAAATTACACAGAAAGAGAGATCAAAAAATTTAAAGGCTTGATGGAAGACGATGTCGAACCATTGTTTCCAAGTTGCAAAGCGGAATACACCAAGTTGGGTTCAGTCCTTGCATTGTTCGAACTGAAGGCAAAACACCATTGGATAGATATAAGTTTCAATGCACTTTTAGGCCTTCTATCGGATATGCTTCCAGAGATAAACGAGTTGCCAACAAGCATTTATGAAGCGAAGAAGCCACTATGCCCCATGGGAATGGAAATAGAAAGGATACATGCATGTCCGAATGATTGCATATTATATCGTAATGTGCATAATGAACTGCGTGTTTATCCAGTTTGTGGTGTACCCTGGTACAAACAAAAGGAGAAGCGTAAGAGCCAAACCGATGGCGGTGAAGATGTGAACAAAGGGGCACCAGCGAAGGTATTGTGGTATTTGCCCATCATTCCCTATTTGGAGTGGTTGTTTGCAAATCCCAAAGAGGCAAAATTGTTGCATTGGCATCATGAATCTTGAAAGGAAGATGGCAAGTTAAGACACCCCGCTAAGTCGGCTCAATGCAGAAACATTGATCGGCAATATGAGGAGTTTAGTGCCGAGATGAGGAACATAAGATTTGGATTGAGTACAGATGGAATGAATCCGTTTGGTAATATGAGCAGTCGTCACAGTACTTGGCTAGTTTTGTTGCGTATCGACAATTTCCCTCCTTGGTTATGCATGAAGCAGAAGTATATCATGATATTATTGCTAATCTCGGGACCTAAATTGCCGTGTAATGATATCAATGTGTACCTAGCACTGCTGATTGAGGATTTGGTAAAATTGTGGAATGAGGGGGTCGAGGTGTGGGATGCATACAAAAGAGAGAACTTCACCCTACGGGCTATGATATTTTGCACCATAAATGATTTCTCGGCCCTAGGTAATTTGGCGGGCTACAACACGAAGGGAGCCCAAGTGTGTCCAATTTATGAAGTGGATACTTGTTGAAGGTTATGAAATCGATGATAAATTTGTAAATGGGTACCTTCAGGGATCGCAGGATCAACAGAATAGGCAATGCACGAATTAGACAGGTTCGGGCCTCACGATCGAGTAATACCCTACTCCTGTGGTTTTGCACTATCATATTGAGAAGAAGTAGCGTACAGATCAAGGGGTGTTTAGCTCTAGTTACAATCAAGATGGGAAAACTACAGCTAGATCTAATCTCTCGACTATGGCCTAGCAGATGTTCTCCTCTGGCTTCTTCTCATGTGTGCTCTTATTTCTTCCCCTCTTCTCCGTGCACCTCCCTCTCTTTTTATAGCTGGGTGTACCATCTTCTGGAGGTGTCGTCGGATCGGGACTTCGTATCGTACCTGACCGGGGGTCCTCGTTCCCGGGATCCATGTAAGGTAACTAAACTTCCTTGCTATTCGGCGTACTCGAGCTAGTCTCCCTGTTATGGGAGCACGATCAAGTCCTTCCAAATATAGAGATACTCCTTCTACAAACATCCTATCCCACAGAAATAGGGTTCTAGATGTTTGGAGTACATGATATAATCTTTTGTCTTTCCGTTGCGCGTGTATATCCCATACTTAGATATTCGACAGTAGCCCCCAAACTTTGTTCAGCCATGGGTCCGTGTCGAGCGTTCGATCGATTACTACCAACCTTCAACTTGATCGAGTAATGCCGCACATGCTCATGGTCGAAAGCTTCGAGTAGGGTTGGAATGCCAAGGGTCGAGTAAGAGATGTAGGGTCGATAGCCCGATCGTTAGCCCTTCCTGAGCTCGCAGTATGCCTAATCACAGCTTGATATCAACTTTGAGAACTCGATGCAAGACATAGTTAAGGCATGATTCAAAATATCGGGAATACACAGCATTAAATGTTGCAGTCTGCAAAAGGATGCGACGCTTCGCGTGTGCGACCATCTTTCCAACTGCCCCTCTGATTGCTGCGTTGCACAAAGGGGATGGATTCATCTGCTACGAGCAGGTGGCCTATATATATTTCCATTTTTGAGAAGGTGCTGGTACCTGTGTTTGCGAAAACTCCGCCACTTCTTGCCTTTTTCCTCGTCCTTTTCCACCGAAGAGAACTCTTCACCTCCTTTCAATGGCGTCTAGTTCTCGTGCGGCGGCTATTGGAGGCGATGCCCCGTCGAAGGGGATAAAGACAACTGAGGTGGTATTCGAGGATGAGGGCCTCAAAAAATGCTGGCAACCCTCGATCGTGACTGAGAACCTCGTCAAGTTGGAGGAGGGGAGTTACATTCCTCCTCGTGAATTGGTCCACTAGCGCCCATCCGCCGGCGAGCCGTATCCCACTCCGACGAATGAGGATGAAACGGTGGTCTTTACGCCCTTCTTCATCTGCGGTTTGAATTTTCCACCATCTTCCTTCCTTCGGTCTGTTTTGGACTTCTATTCTATCCAGCTCTTCAAATTAACACCCAATTCGATCACAATGCTGAGTGTGTTCATCCACCTCTACGAGGCGTTTTTGGGCATCAGGCCTAGCCTTAATCTTTTCCATCATTTTTATATTTTAACGAGGATAAAGCAGGACATGGTAGGGGGCACCGGATTTCGCCTTAGACACGAAAAATCTGGGCCCTATATCCAGGTTCCTGTTACCTCTTCCTGGCAGTCATACTAGAAGAAGAAATGGTTTTACATCACCTCCCTGGAGACCGTCAACTGTAGCTGGCTTACCGCAGCCTCCTGATCCATCCTACCAACCTCTGGTCCCATGCCCCTCCATCGACCGCTCGTAATGCTCTTTACGCGAAGAGGGTCGAGGAGCTGAAGAAGTGACACCTGACCGGATGGGATGTCGCGCGTGATTTCATCACCCGGTAGCTCAATCCGCTCAAATGTTGTGACCACCCGACCTGGGACTATGAAGGGGTCGAGGATTCCACCAGAGATTCCCGTGATGGTAAGTGTTGACAAGACTTTGCTTTCTCCGTTTTTAGGCGGTTTTGAGCTGACGTGTCATCTTTTCCTATCACAGTTGAGCTGCCTTCAAACATTGCCGCCCGATTGAACAAGATGTTCCATAGCCCAGACCCTGGCCCGAGCGGCATTAGAGGATACCCCAGAGACTCCCCCCGGCCTGAGGTAAGTACATCTTTGGTGGTACGCAATGCATCATCCATGCATATGTCGCCCATTCCTGACCGACGTTGTTCTAGGAAACTGTATTCGAGGAAGAGGGCAGATCATCGAGGGGAGCCATCGACCTAGAGGGTGACAGTCCGGTCCTCGAGGATGTTGCTCCCGTAGAGGATGAAAACGTCCCGGAGTTTCCAGCAGTCGAGCCATCACCTGAACGGGGACAGACTCCGCCCGCCCCTACTGAGGATGAAGCTGCTCATGACCGGGTGTCGATGTTTGGTATCGGCAATACACTTAGGGGGTGCGAATATGTGGGGCAAGGCGCGGGATCAAGAACTCGATGGTAACACAAGACAAGAGTTTAGACAGGTTCGGGCCCTCTAGGGTGGAGGTAATACCCTAGTCCTGTGTTCTGGGATTATGTCGTCTCTTCCCCTCCTATGATCCCCCACATCTCTTATATATGAAGAGATAGAGGAGTCCAACTCGGTTACAAGGGGGAGAATCCGAGTTAGTTACAAGTAAAGCGATCATATCTTTCCTTATCCAAGGAGATTTCTTGTGGTTACAATCTTTCTCTCCTACTTTTCCTGACCAGCTATGAGGCAGTCGTCCGTGAAGGGAATATGCCCTAGATCAATCATGGTGATGATTGTAATACGTCTTTGTTCATGAAATTATGATAACTTTGTTTATCGGTTCCCTGAATATATGTTGCGACTTTGTTCATTGGATACGATCTGATTGTGAAACACATTGTCAAGTGACATTATTCTAAACGGGTCCCTGATCCATATCATTACGAGGAGCGGTGATGATTTAATCAGCACATTTATTGGTTGATGGTAATGTTTCACATACCATAGATATGGAGATATCGAATCAATAAATATGGACACATGTTGGAGAACATGGGTAGTCGGACAAGACCCACTCCGAGACGCTGTGAGTTGTTATCTATTATAGTGCCATCAGCGTATAGTCTCGAGTGGTACGCCTATATGGTCCTTAGACCTGAGATTGTCATGGATACCTAGCATGTAGACTTGTATGCTTTGGTATCATCAAACGCTACACCGTAACAGGGTAGTCATAAAGATGAATACTGGGTATGCCACGATACATCGCCAAGGGTGTGATGATCAAGATGGGATTTGCCCCTCCTAGATAACGGGAGAAGATACCTCTGGGCCCCTCGTGTGGATGGATAGGGAAAACGCACGGCCGTGCTAATGTGACTAAGGAGTTAGTCATGGTTTGTATCCATCACACTGTCGAGAGAAGTGGTCGAGCTATCAACAAGGGTGGCGCGCATCTCGCCTTGAGCTTGACTGGTATCATGTGGAAAAAGGGATCGGTATGAGAGTGTATCAAAGGTTCAGCCGAATATTGATTCTGTGCATTCGGGGGGTCAATACGTACTGCTAGGTGCCGCTGTTGATAAATGAATTGGAAACGGGTTCTGGATTCATGTCCGACTTGCACTGAACCTAACGGGTCACACACTTAACGAGTTGGAATAGGATTGACGGGTTTTTGTGCGTGGATGAGATCCGCGTTGGAGATGGAAACCTAGCGGGCTTCGGCCCACTAGCGTGTCTATAAAAGGCGAGGCAAGGAACAGTGCACGAGAGAGAGAACCCTCACCACGTTCAGCCGCCGTGCGTCCCTCCTGCTCTCCAGAAACCCTAGCTGTGTGGCGAGGTGCTAGCACACCCCGCACGGTGTTCCTGCTCGGGACGTGTGGATACCGGTAGAGGCGCTGCCGCTCGCGGACGCGCTGGACGGCGACCACTCGGACGAGGTCGGCGACCACCCGGCGACCACTCGGACGAGGTCGGCGACCACTCGGTGGAGATCGGCGACCACTCGGTGCCGATTGGGAGGTGATCGACTACTTCCTCAACACGCGTGAATCTGCTTCCGCTGCATCTGCGCGTCAAGGGTAACGATCTGTGATCCTTTACTTGCATGTGCTCTTGGGTGTTCTCGGTAGAAATTTTGATTTTATGCTCGCGTAGCCTACCGGTTACCCCAACAGTGGTATCAGAGCCGATCATGTGTAGTTATGGATCTGGATCGCTCGCACATGTTGATGTGCTGTTGTGTTTTATCACGGGTTGATTAGATCAATCGGTTTCGGGGAAATATGAGGTATGAGTTGGTGGATCTACACGATCAAAAAGATTAGTTCGTGCTCGTTTCAGATCCGTGCCATGCATTACCCCTACCGGCTGGTAACACCATCGGGGTAGTAGCAAGCGCCGAACAGATCGAGCTAACAGATCGAGATCGGTGTGGTCGCCGCCCTCTCAAGGGGACCTCGTGCGATGGATCGATGAAGATCGATCCTATGGAAACTGAGGCATTCTGATGGCTCGGAATCGGCTTGATAAGATCAATCCGATTGAATTTCCATAGCGTTTTCATAGATGCGATCTATGTACCCCGAAAATTTTCTACGGGCGCTGCCCCTTCGAACCCTGCCCGCTAACCGGCTAGCGGGACCGCCGTGATAGTTAGCATAGCGCCCATAAATTAAAATTTGTTCACGTCCCTCGCGTTAGAATCGATCCAGCGCCTAACTTGTTTTTGCAGGGTATGTTGTGAACAGTATGGACCCTTTGTGTATTTGATGCATGATTGTATATTTAACGGCCTGCGTGCCGGCATGTGATGCCTTGAATCCTCATGTAATTTTGCTACTAGCTGCTAGATGTAGTAGTTTAGTACATGATCTTGGAGGCTTCAATCCAGATGGCCCGACTGTGCAAGGTTGGTTGTGGAAGATGGAGATCGCCACGTCATGGGCAGTACTTGTTCACAATCTAATCTGATTGCCTGTGATAATTTACCTTGCATTGCTATTCTTTCATGTCATATGTGGTGAATATGTTAACCTGATTGAATAGTTTCCCTCGAAAAATTAAGAGTAAGATGCCCTTTTTCAATAGCTGCTTCTATTGTCTTGTACGTTGGTGGATAAGGTCTTGACAAGTCAGGAACGCCACCCTCTTACTTGTACAATAGAGTGAGTGTAGCCTAACCCGTGCACTCACAAGCATAGTATTGGTTTGCTTAACGGAGTCATCCAAATAGGATTTGGGACTTCGGGGCATCAGTGTTGGGCGCCGGGGCATATGATGCCACCCCAACAAGCAAGAGTCACATACGATGTGATTGGCAAGGTGTTGCCTACCTATGTCGCGGGTTCAAGCGGTATTGACAAGTCCTTACCCGAACGCGGTGACCATGGATCTTGTTCCATGGAGATTGCTGGAGGGAAAGTGATCTTAATGGAAACATCTTTTATTGAAATTGTTTAATAAGAGATTAACGTGAACATAGTGCTAAAACTTTACTTGTTTATGTTGTAGATGGCACCAAATGCTGTTAATGCAAACACTGGTTTTAACTTGCGGTCGATTCTGGAGAGGGAAAAACTCTCTGGGACGAATTTTATGGATTGGTATCGTAACTTGAGAATTGTTCTCAAGGCTGAAAAGAAGGAATATGTTCTAGACGGTCCATATCCTGATGAATTGCCTGAAAATGCATCCACTACTGATAAGCGTGCTTATGAGAAGCACACTAACGATGCCCTAGACGTCAGCTGTCTCATGCTTGCCACAATGAACTCTGAGGTCCAAAAGCAATATGAGCACGCCGATGCCTACACTATGATTGTAGGTCTCAAGGGCATGTTTGAGAACCAAGCAAGGGCTGAAAGATATTCGATATCCAAAGCATTGTTTGCGTGCCGGGCCGAGGGTGCTCTGTTAGTCCTCATGTAATCAAGCCGATTGGTTACATTGAGAGCCTGGAGAAGCTTCGGTTTTCCACTTCAGAATGAATTGGCCACAGATGTGATTCTCGATCGCTCCTGTGAGCTTTGAGCCATTCATTTTGAATTATCATATGAGCGACTGGAGAAGAATCGACCGAACTGCATGGAATGCTGAAAGCTGGAAGAGAGCGTAAAGAAAGGCACAAATCATGTGATGATGATTCAAAAGGATAGGAAAAGGAAGCGCAAGGTTACAAGTAATGGTGAGGATAAGATCCAAGACCCAAAATCAAAGCCTAGAGAAAGGCCAAAGGTTGGCCCTAATGCTTCTGATAAATGTCACTACTGCAAGGGTAGTGGGCACTGGAAGAGAAACTGTCCTAAGTACCTGGAAGACAAAAAGAAAGGAAAGGTTCCTTCTACTTCAGGTATTAATGTTATAGAAGTTAATCTTGCAACTTGTCCTACCGAGTCTTGGGTATTTGATACCGGATCAATGATTCACATTTGCAAATCGTTGCAGGGGTTAAGAAGGACTAGAGATTGCAAGATTGGCGAGTTGGAAATTCGCGTCGGCAATGGAGCAATGGTTGCTGCAAAGGCCGTCGGCGTCTATCCCTTGTCATTACCTTCTGGCTTAGTTTTGGAATTGAATAATTGTTATTACATTCCTGCCTTGAGTAAGAACATTATCTCTTCTTCTTGTTTAGAGGAAGATGGTTATGATTTTGTAATAAAGAACAGGAATTGTTCAATTTATTTCAAAGGCTTGCTCTATGGTGACTGTCCATTGGTGAATGGACTGTATGTGCTGGATTTTCGTAATGCTTCTATAAATAATGTTAATACTAAAAGACTCAAAACAAATAATACCGATTCCACTTATTTATGGCATTGTCGTTTAGGCCATATAAATAAAAGACGCATGGAGAAGCTTCATAAAGATGGTCTTCTTTGTTCATTAGATTTAGAATCTCTTGAAACATGCAAGTCTTGTTTACTTGGCAAGATGACAAAGGCACCCTTCACTGGTTCGAGTGAGAGGATGTGCGAGTTGTTGGCTCTCGTGCATACTGATGTGTGTGGACCAATGAGCTCCATGGCCAGAGGTGGTTATCAGTACTTCATTACTTTCACCGATGACTTTAGTAGATATGGCTATATCTATCTAATGAGGCATAAGTCTGAATCTTTTGAAAAGTTCAAAGAGTTTCAGAATGAAGTCTGAGAATCATTTGGGCAAGAAAATTAAATTTCTGATCGACCGTGGAGGTGAATATTTGAGCCAAGAGTTTAGTGATCATCTAAAGAGTTGTGGAATTGTTCCGCAATTGACTCCGCCCGGTACACCACAGTGGAATGGGGTATCCGAACGGAGGAACCGGACTTTGTTGGACATGGTACGGTCTATGATGAGTCTAGTCAATCTTCCATTATCATTTTGGGGACATGCTCTAGAAACAGCTGCGTTCATGCTAAATAGGGTTCCATCAAAATCCGTTGATAAGACACCATATGAGATATGGAAAGAGAAACGTCCCGACTTATCTTACCTTAAAATTTGGGGCTGTGAGGCTTATGTAAAACGTATGACGTCTGATAAGCTCCATGCCAAGTCGGATAAGTGCTTCTTTGTGGGGTACCCAAGGGAAACCAAAGGGTATTATTTTTATAACCGGGAAGAAGGCAAAGTGTTTGTCGCCCGGACTGGTGTCTTTTTGGAGAATGAGTTTTCCAAAGGAGCTAGTGGGAGCAAGGTGCAACTCAAAGAAGTTCGAGAAATACCTGAAAATGTTTCAGCTCCAGCTAGTCCTCGGCAGGATGAGCAATGTGTTGTTGAACCTGTTGATGAGGCGCCAGCCCCACGGAGGTCCTCACGGGCAAGCCGCGCTCCTGAGAGGTTCATGTTCCTCATGACGGAGCAACGCGATGTGTTATTATTGGAAAATGATGAGCCCAAGGACTATGAGGAAGCGATGGTGGGCCCGGACTCTGAGAAATGGCTAGAGGCCATGAGATCCGAGTTAAAGTCCATGTATGATAATCAAGTTTGGAACTTGGTTGATCTGCCTGATGGTGTAAAAACTATTGAGTGCAAATGGGTCTTTAAGAAAAAGATAGACGCCCGATGGAAATGTTCACATTTTTAAGGCACGATTGGTGGCAAAAGGGTATAAGCAAATTCATGGTGTGGACTATGATGAAACTTATTCGCGATCGCTATGGTAAAGTCTATCCGGATCATGCTAGCAATTGCCGCATATCATGATTATGAGATTCGACAAATGGATGTCAAACGGCTTTCCTAAATGGAAACCTAAGCGAGGACATGTACATGGTACAGCCCGAGGGTTTTGTTGATCCTACTAATCTTTGGCAAGGTATGCAAGCTTAGGAAGTCCATTTATGGACTGAAGCAAGCATCTCTGAGTTGGAACCTTCGTTTTGATGAAGTGATCAAACAGTTTGGCTTCATCAAAAATGAGGAAGAGCCTTGTATTTACAAGAAGGCTCGTGGGAGCGCACTTGTATTTCTGGTCTTGTATGTGGATGACATACTATTGATCGGAAATGATATTCGATGTTAGATGATGCACAATCTTATCTCGAGAAAAAGTTTCTCGATGAAAGACTTGGGAGATGCAGCATATATTTTGGGCGTAAAGGTCTATAGAGATAGATCAAAAGGCTAATTGGATTGAGCGAGTACGTACATTGACAAGATATCAAAGCGGTTCAACATGCATGATTCCAAGAAAGGTTTCTTGCCCATGTCACATGGTGTAAGTCTTAGCAAGACTCAGTGTGCTTCGACACCTGATGAGCAAGAGAGAATGTGTCGGATCCCATATGCTTCAGCTATTGGATCCATCATGTATGCCATGCTATGTACGCGCCAGATGTGTCATATGCTCACGAGTGTCACGGCGGTACCAATCAAATCCTGGTGATAGTCCTTTGGGTGGCTGTAAAGAACATTATTAAATACTTACGAAGGACTAAAGAGATGTTCTTGGTCTTTGGAGGAGAGGAGGAGCTCGTCGTAAAGGGTTACGCCGATGCTAGCTTCCAAACCGACAAAGATGATTCGCGATCGCAATCCGGGTTTGTATTTTGTCTCAATGGTGGGGCAGTGAGCTGGAAAAGTTCCAAGCAAGAAGCGATGGCTGATTCCACAACGGAGGCCGAGTACATTGCAGCTTCAAGGCAAGAAGGAAGCTGTTTGGATCAAGAAATTTGTTTCTGAGTTGGGCGTGGTCGCTAGTGCATCCTGTCCAGTGGACCTCTACTGTGACAATATGGTGCCATTGCACAAGCAAAGGAGCCTAGGTCCCACCAAAAATCCAAACATATACTCAGGCGATACCACCTGATTCGGGAAATCATTGAGAGAGGTGATGTGAAGATAAGCAAAGTGCACACGGATCTAAATGTGGCTGATCCGTTGACAAAGCCCCTTCCACAACCAAAGCATGAGGCGCACACAAGAGCAATGGGTATTCGATACCTATATGACTGACTCTAGTGCAAGTGGGAGATTAAAGGGAATATTATCCCCTAGATCAATCATGGTGATGATTGTAATACGTCTTTGTTCATGAAATTATGATAACTTTGTTTATCGGTTCCCTGAATATATGTTGCGACTTTGTTCATTGGATACGATCTGATTGTGAAACACATTGTCAAGTGACATTATTCTAAACGGGTCCCTGATCCATATCATTACGAGGAGCGGTGATGATTTAATCAGCACATTTATTGGTTGATGGTAATGTTTCACATACCATAGATATGGAGATATCGAATCAATAAATATGGACACATGTTGGAGAACATGGGTAGTCGGACAAGACCCACTCCGAGACGCTGTGAGTTGTTATCTATTATAGTGCCATCAGCGTATAGTCTCGAGTGGTACGCCTATATGGTCCTTAGACCTGAGATTGTCATGGATACCTAGCATGTAGACTTGTATGCTTTGGTATCATCAAACGCTACACCGTAACAGGGGTAGTCATAAAGATGAATCTGGGTATGCCACGATACATCGCCAAGGGTGTGATGATCAAGATGGGATTTGCCCTCCTAGATAACGGGAGAAGATACCTCTGGGCCCTCGTGTGGATGGATAGGGAAAGCATGCGGCCGTGCTAATGTGACTAAGGAGTTAGTCATGGTTTGTATCCATCACCTTTGTCGAGAGAAGTGGTCGAGCTATCAACAAGGGTGGCGCATCTCGCCTTGAGCTTGACTGGTATCATGTGGAAAAAGGGATCGGTATGAGAGTGTATCAAAGGTTCAGCCGAATATTGATTACGTGCATTCGGGGTCAATACGCATCGCTAGGTGCCGCTGTTGATAAATGAATTGGAAAGCGGGTTACGGATTCATGTCCGACTTGCAATCGAACCTAACGGGTCACACACTTAACGAGTTGGAATAGGATTGACGGGTTTTGTGCGTGGATGAGATCCGCGTTGGAGATGGAAACCTAGCGGGCTTCGCCCACTAGCGTGTCTATAAAAGGCGAGGCAAGGAACAAAGGCACGAGAGAGAACCCTCACCACGTTCAGCCGCCGTCGTCCCTCCCGCTCTCCGAAACCCTAGCCGTGTGGCGAGGTGCTAGCACACCCGCACGGTGTTCTGCTCGGGGCGTGTGGATACGGTAGAGCGCTGCCGCTCGGACGGCCGCTGGGCCGGCGACCACTTTCGGGACGAGGTCGGCGACCACCCGGCGACCACTCGGACGAGGTCGGCGACCACTCGGTGGAGATCGGCGACCACTCGGTGCCGATTGGGAGGTGATCGACTACTTCCTCAACACGCGTGAATCTGCTTCCGCTGCATCTGCGCGTCAAGGGTAACGATCTGTGATCCTTTACTTGCATGTGCTCTTGGGTGTTCTCGGTAGAAATTTTGATTTTATGCTCGCGTAGCCTACCGGTTACCCCAACAGTCCGCGTGACATAGGAGCGTGCATCCCTGTCTTTTGTACGTTCCTGTTCTGGCTGGTCTTTTCTAGCTTCCATGTATGAACCCGATTCCTGTGCCCTCCATAGTAGCCCTTGAGTGCATTGCACTCGAGTTGCCTTTGGCTGCCGCAAGCAAGGAGTTTGCAAAAGGACTTAGCATCGACCTACTTACCAAATGCTTCTGGAAGGCCTCCTTTGCAATGAGGTATCAACATTCGACCCTTGCAGGGGCGCGCCAGCAGAAACACTAGCGATCGGCCCGACTTGGGCCGTTTTGGGTATACATCCGAAAAGACGCTAGTGATCAGCCCTTTTGTCGGGACACGAATTTGCAAATCCGGACCCTCTGTGTATTCAGCACTAGTCCAGGATCACACTAGTGCACACAGTCTTAACATCGGTAAATATCACAATCATACTCATCGAAATAATAAAGTACTTTAATTAAAATAACCAAACTGGTTGCTCGACCTTATGGTCAAGTTACAAGAGTACGCCACACAGGGCGAAAAATTATTAAAGGAAATAAATGGCAGCGGAATAAAAGCATCAACGCAGTGCCATCCAGTATACCACAGGCAACTGATTGGGCTCGCTCCCTAGATAGACGGTTCCTCCTGAAGTTCTTCCTCCAAAGCTGGCGTCGCCTCTTCTTCAACTAGTGTTGTATTGTTGCAAGGGGTGAGTACTTGGTACTCAGCAAGTCATACACAGAGTGCAAACTAATATTCTACATGTATGGCTTAGTTCAAAGGATAGGCTAACAGGTACATTTGTAGTAAAACAGCATTTAACAAGTAGCATAAGTAGATTCGAAAGCAGTAAAAGTAAAGATAATATCAATAACTTTTCCAGGAGTTAAGTAAACATTCTTCCCTTTCCTAATCCACATTTCCATCAATGTCATCAATAAACCCAACCAAACTTTTCAAGTCCAAGTTGTTTTCATGAAAGTCTAACCCTTGACTGTAATCCCCGAGCAGTGTCCAATACCGTGGACTCGGCTATTCGAATAGGTTGTACACTCTGCAGAGGTTATGCACTTTACCCACAAGATACAGTCAAACACCACAAAGGCGAGTGATCGTAACTAAGCCCTGGTACGCTCCCCTTTCAAGCTACGCAAAAGGTGTAGATTACACCCCGAGGTACCACATGCAAGTTATTAGTAACTTACTCAACTAGGTCCGTCCAATTACAGACATGTGGTTGCATGCTTGACTCAGATCAAAGGCTTGCAAGGTTTAGTCCTTAAGATGACCAGGGCAAGACTACCCGAAGAACCAAAACGACTTCCCCGGTGCCAATCATGGCCCACCTGATCATTCTTGCCACTTGCCCCGGTCTAAATCCATTTATCAAACCCAGTTGATTACCATGCACCACGTGCCATCATCAACACAACACATGATACTTCTCAAAAACAAGTTCAATATCTCATTAAGTCAGTATTAACATTTGATTGTCCGAATTCATGTCATGTTTACGTAGAAGGTCTAAGCCATTCACTACAACGATCTAAATACCCAATGTTGGCAGTTTAGTAATGTCCAACTAAATAAACCACAACTAGGGTGACAAGGGTTCATGGCACAAAATTTAATTTATCAAGGTGTCATACTGCATTTGGCATTTATCTACTTCCCAGAAACAATTTAAACAATTTCTAATTAAATTAGCATGCAATAATTTAAATTAAATTAATTTCAAAAGTGGGATCAAAATGGTCAACGCATAACTTGTCTTCAAAAAGTACTTGGTCTTGGTCTTGAGCTAGCTCCTGGGTCAAAACTTCACCGTGGACCCGGTCCACGGGTGCACATGTCACTGACACGCGGGACCCACACGGGTGACGCCAGCGAGGACGTCAGCACAGCTCGGCCGAGTGGACTGACACGTGGGCCCCACCGTGACGTCAGTGTGATGTCACGGGTGACGTCACCGCACGGTGGACTGAGCCGCTGACACGCGGGTGTGGGGGCTCTGGAATCAGATTAGCGATGCAGGTCATTACTGTTGCATCGGTCAGAAGATTAATGCAACCCGTAACGTCTCCTGACCGCTAAACCAACTCTGTACTCGGATTGGGGCCAATTAATCGGCAAAACTCGTGAGGAGTGTACATGCCAACTGATTGATCCCAACTCGAGCTTCCCGCAACCGCGTGCATTGTACTGGTTCCCTGGATCAGTAGCCTAGTACCCACGCGTTGTCATACAAGACAGGTCTCAACTATGCAAGAGTAAATATATTACACATGAAAGGTAGCGTTATTACAATAGTTTAACTTTACAAGTCTCAAACTACAGCGGCACAAGTCCAAAAGAATCATCCAACGCCGAAACTCCAAAAGAAAAACACGCAGTGTGCCTCCACCCTCGTGCAAATCGATGGAAGGAAACCAGCTAAGCCCAGTAGATAAATCGGCGTCATCAGCAAACTGCGACTCGTTTGGAACATCTGCATCATTACCTGCTTCTTCTCCTTCTGACCAAAGTCCGTTAGGGCAAACGGTGAGTACACGTATGTACTCGCAAGACTTTAGTGTATGGAATGTATACATATAAAATGTAGGTTGAATCAATGAATAATAGGTTACTACACTAGTCTTTTGAGCACAAAGCAGATTTTGCTTGCAATATGATAATAGATTCACATTCGCATTTTTACAAAAGAAGCTGAAGAAAACATTTCAAACAATTAATAATAGATAAACCATTCACCAAATCAACCATCCAACCATTCCTTTCACCAAAACAACCAACCACCTGCACCTTATCCGAATCCAAGATCCAAACACACACCCGACCAACACAATCTAACCTCGAAACCCATTTTCCCAGAAGTCAACCCAGACCCAAAATCTATACTTGATAATACTTTCCAAGCTGCTCATGACCGTGAGCACGGCTAATCGATTAGTTAAGTTATCTCTGCAGAGACTGTACACTGTACCCACATGACACGTTCTAGCAATCATGTCCTCCATGCCTCGTGATACCGAAGTACCCGATTTGCTAGACAGTGACGGAACCTTTCGAGAGATTGGAATTCTAATCCTGCACCGGCCAGGTAACGTGCATTCCTAACTACAGCCACAGAGGCCGCCAGTGGTTCCCATAGGTACCCACTAGCCCACGACCTCCCTGTAGTAGGCATTACCGTTGTATTGGGTAAACTTTCCTTCGATGCCTCGACAAGAAAGTCCCTAGAATGCACCGACACCACAAGTGCATCCAATCCTCTTTGCCCTCCAATAATGCAGGGTCAGATCCCTTTTCCCCGTACTAGGCTGAGGCCATCCCACACTGGCACATGTGGTTGCACGTATTACACCCAGTAATAGCACCAAGTTCGGTCCTTAGGGTGACTCAGGCGAGATCTTCCAAACCCACTTGCTATGGCCACAGAGGATCGACACTAGCGGCCCCACCGAGCACACACTAGCCTTCAACCTCCCCATAGCAAGGGACCAACTGAGACCAAACCACTCCAAACCAGCCAACGGCCTGACAACCAATCCGAACCTGAAACCAGCCTACCAACCGGAACCACTACCCGGCCAAATACCACCAACTCCGAACCACCAAACATCTCGCCCGGTCTAAGCTCTCCAACTTTTTCCATTTTACTCACGCAACCATTTCCTTTTTTTTCAAACAAAACCCCATATACACTAATTCCAACCTGACACCAATCACCTATCCTAATAGTTCCAGGAGTTTATGAATAAGAACGTCATGATCTCCTGCAACCAATTCTACTGCTGAACTAAGCACATGCGACTATTATTCTTTAATACCCTCTGACACTTACTAACGTGTCTAAATTATTCCTAAGTCTATCAAGGATTGCATATTCGGATTGCATTGAGGTAATCCAACAATTTCTGGTTTAACTACTGCTTCCCACAAATTATCACTTTTAATAAACTTATGAGCATGCATAATAGTTTTGGCAATCAAAAATAAGAATTTGCTAATATGGGATTCAAAATGGTCAAGGAGGCGCTTGCCTGTCTGCTCTTCGGTGAAATCGGTCTCCGGGATGTAGTCGGAATCGTCGGCGACGTTCGAAGTGTCTACGTCTACACGAAAAGCAACGAGACCAAAATCATCGATCAAAATAGGCGAAGAAGCAATCAAAATCCAAAAAGAAGCGAAAACGGGAAAACGAGAACCTAGACAGAAAAAGAGATTCTAAACTTTCTCCCAGAGGCCGGCAAGAAGACGGCCATCAGAGTCCCAGTAGTGCCGAGGTCACTCGGCAAGATCGGCTGAATTGCCCGGTAGTGCCGCTGTCCGGGGATCGAAACGGGTTGCTCTCTGGAAAATAACAGCCGATGCCTTAAGTCCGGTAGTGCCGCAGGTCACTCCGGCAGTACCGCCCTCACCCAGCGGTAGAGCCCGTCACTTCGAGACCAAAATCCAAAAATTGAGATTTTACGCATTAACCCCCGGAACTTCGACGTAAGTGCATGGATAGGTTCCTGAGGACCCACGGGACTTATTCACGCAGGTTTCGTCAAGTTTCGAGTTCGTTCGCTCAAAATCTCACTTTTCGGATCCTTTCTCTCCCGGTAAAGACGCGAAAACGGATTTCGCAACACGCGCACTAGGCCCAATAGAACACTAGGGTGCTTCGAGATCTAAATACTGACTGGAACCTCCGATAGACACTATTAGACTTCTAATACCCGAAAACCCAAATATACTTTCCGAATCCAACTTTCGTCCCGAATCGAGTTCAAACTCGATTCTCCCACAAGAAACGACTTACGAGGCTCTAAGAAAACATCCGCAGGTCATTTCCCCGACTTCCCGGAGTTAGGGTTTCGAAAGGAAAGGGATACGAGAATTCGAGAAATGGCTTCTTGCAGCGAATGAGTCCAACGAAGCGTAGATCAGGGTTACAGAAACTACTCGATCACGCGGAAGGATTCTTCTACCCATGACCTAGGTTTAACTACTCGGAACACGACTATGCACCACAAGAACTAGGGTTTCTAGAGTTTAACCAGGACGTAAAGAACGATTACAAGTCAAGGAAGAGCTAGGGTTTGCATCTGCACCTAGGGTTTAGGTTTAGCTTCAAGCCCTACCTCTTGTGGAGCTCCTTGATAGGTTAGAGACGCTTCTCCACCCTTGCTCCTGCTCCCACACAGCCTCCTGGAGCTTCAACCGGCTGGAGATGGCGAGGAGGAGGAGAAAGCTCCAATGGAGAGAGAGGAAGGAGAAGAGAGGAAGAAGGAGGAGGAGAGGAAGAGAAATGAGAGAGGAGAGGGACAGGAGGTGCTCCCTGGTGCTTTTAGAGGCTGAGACGTGCACGCATACCGAGGCAAAGAGATAAACACGAGCACAGGACCAAAACCTGTCGCTCGGGCCCGATCTGCTGGGCGGCAGATCTTGCCGCTCGGCCGGTAGTACCGCTGGCAAAAGTGCGGTACTGCCGCCCGGCAGCAGAAAACTCGGGGATTTTTATAGTTTTTGCGGTGGTTCTCCAATCAACTAACTTGAGGACTATTGGAATAGGTTCGAGGGGTCCTAATAAAGGTATTAAAACTTAGGTTTGGGATCTAGCTCTCACGATTTTAAATTTCCCCTGATTTCGGATTCTGAGACTCCAATCGGGGAAAACAATCAAGTGAAATGACAAAACCGAAATCAAGGGCAATAACTCCAAATTCAAACTGGAAACTTTACAGAGCACTAATCCACACTTAGTTAGCCTAATTAAGTTAAATACAAACACGGGTGTTACAATCCTACCCCCCTTGGAATAATCTCGTACTCGAGATTAGCTAGGCTCTGCGAAGAAAGAGGGAAACTCAATTCTAAGACGATCTTCTCGTTCCCAAGTAGCTTCGTCCTAGGTATGGTTACTCCATTGGACTTTGAGCATTCTGATGACTTGATTGCGAGTAAGGCGCTCAGCTTCTTCAAGTACTTGGATCGGATGCTCGTGATACGATAGATCAGGCTGAATATCAATCGTTTCCATTGGGGTAAGTTCTGTGGGCTTCCGAAGACATTTCTTCAGCTGCGATACGTGGAATACATCGTGTACCTCGGAAAGCTGAGGGGGAAGTTCAATCTGATAAGCAACTTCACCTTTCCTCGCAAGAATGCGGTACGGTCCGACGTAACGCGGCGCTAATTTCCCACGAACTTGAAAGCGACGAGTGCCACGTAGCGGCGACACTTTGAGATAGACGAAATCGTCTACATCAAAACTCAGCTCGCGACGACGAGTATCGGCATAACTTTTCTGCCTCGACTGAGCTTCCTTCAGTCGGTCTCGAATCAGCTTGACATGATCTTCGGCTTCTTGGATCACAACAGGGCCGAAGAATTGTCTTTCACCGACTTCAGACCAGAACAGCGGTGTCCGGCACTTTCTTCTGTAAAATACCTCGAACGACGACATCTGGAGACTTGCTGATAGCTGTTGTTGTAGGAGAATTCAGCAAAAGCTAAGCATTTCTCCCACTTCGTGTTGTAGGCCAACACACAAGCTCTCAGCATATCCTCCAGGACTTGGTTAGTTCTTTCAGTTTGGCCATCGGTCTGAGGATGGTACGCTGTGCTGAAAAACAACTTAGTACCAAGGAGTTCATGCAGATTTTTCCAGAATCGCGACATAAATTGGGTCCCACGGTCTGACACAATGACCTTAGGAACACCATGCAGTCGGACTATATGGTTCAGGTAAAGTTCTGCAAGTTTAGGCCCATTGTAGGTGGTATGGACTGGAATAAAATGAGCCACTTTGGACAATCGATCCACGATTACCCAAATAGAATCATGACCACCTGATGATTTCGGCAGACCAGTAATAAAATCCATGCCGACTTCATCCCATTTCCACTCTGGAATTTTTAAAGGCTGGAGCAATCCCGCAGGGCACTGATGCTCTGCCTTCACTCGCTGACACACATCGCAATTAGCGACAAATTCAGCGATCTCCTTTTTCATACCAGGCCACCAGAAACTTACACGGAGATCCTGGTGCATTTTCGTACTTCCAGGGTGGATCGAAAGAGGAGTATTGTGAGCTTCCTTCAAGATCAATTGTTTGATCTCCTGGTCATTCGGAACGTACAATCGCCGTCCACGCATGACCATCCCATCCGCTCTTTCCAAAAATTCCGAAGGCGTGCTTCCCTTCAAGCTGCGCTTAATTTCAGCCACTTTCTCATCAACGATTTGCGCGGCTAGAATTTGGGACTCAAGAGTGGGCTCCAAGGTTAGGGCTGCCACAAACCCTTCTTGAACTACTTCTAGGTTGAGCCTTCGAAACTCATCCATCAGTTGAGGTTGACTAACAAAAGTCGATGCACTAATGGCGTGCTGTTTGCGACTGAGGGCATCTGCAACCACATTAGCTTTGCCCAGATGATAGTGGATTCCCAGATCATAATTCTTGATCAGCTCCAACCATCTGCGCTGCCTCAAGTTCAGATCTGGTTAGGTGAAGAAATATTTCAGGCTCTTGTGATCGGTAAATATCTCACATCTGTTTCCACTGAGATAATGACGCCACAATTTTAGAGCATGAATGACTGCTGCCAATTCCAAATCGTGGGTTGGATAGTTGGCTTCGTGAGGTTTCAGTTGTCGTGAAGCATAAGCTACCACCTTGCCGTCTTGCATCAGCACACAACCGAGACCCTGACGCGAAGCATCACAGTAAATGTCAAAGCTCTTATGTATGTCTGGCAAAACAAGAATTGGGGCAGAGGTAAGTCTTCGCTTCAATTCTTGAAAACTTGCCTCACAAGTTGATGACCACTCAAATTTCTTTTCTTTTTTGAGTAGTTCTGTCAACGGTTTAGCGACTTTGGAGAAGTTCTCGATGAACCGTCGGTAGTAGAGCAAGATCGAGGAAACCGGATCTCAGAACGATCGTGGCTGCTCCCAAGCAATTACATCCTGCACCTTACTTGGATCAACCGCAACTCCACCTCCAGAAAGAACATGCCCTAAGAATGCAACTTCTTTGAGCCAGAACTCACACTTGCTGAATTTTGCGTAAAGCTGGTGCTCGCGGAGTTTGTCGAGCACTAACCGCAAATGGAGCTCATGCGTTTCTTCACTTCTGGAGTAGATGAGGATGTCATCAATGAACACCACCACGAATTTGTCCAGGTATTCCATTAATACCTTGTTCATGAGGTTCATGAAAGTGGCAGGGGCATTGGTAAGACCAAAGGAAACCAGTGTATACTCGTACAATCCGTAGCGAGTAGTAAACGCAGTTTTCTGAATGTCCTCCGGTCGGATTTTGAGTTGGAAGTACCCAAGCCTCAAATCGATTTTGGAAAAGATCTGAGCCCCACTTAGTTGATCAAACAGATCATCGATCCGCGGAAGGGGATACTTATTCTTAATGGTGACTTCGTTCAACGAACGATAGTCGACGCACATGCGAAGACTGCCGTCCTTCTTCTTAACGAAGAGCACTGGACTACCCCATGGCGAAGAGCTAGGACGGATAAAACCCTTTACTAGCTGCTCCTTGAGTTGCTTCTTGAGTTCAATCAACTCATCCGAGGGCATCCGGTAAGGGCGCTTGGATATTGGTGCTGTTCCAGGTAGCAAATCAATAACGAACTCCAAGTCTCTGTCTGGAGGCAATCCCGGCAATTCTTCAGGAAAAACATCGGGATACTCACAGACAACCGGTACTTGTCCCATCTCAAGAATAGCCAAGGAATGAAGAGAGGGCTTTTGCACCGATAACGGGCTGGAGTTAAATTTGACTTGGATGCCATCTGGATTCACCAAGGAAATGGAACGTTCGGCACAATCGATGCATCCTTGGTTCTTAGATAACCAATCCATCCCTAGGATTACATTAAGTCCAGGTGTATCGATCTGAATCAGATCTCCACTAAATCGCACTCCTTCAATCTCAATCGGGACTCCTAGGCAAATACACTGAGCCCGAAGGACTGAGCCAGGGGAATGAACTAACATGTAATTGCCTAGCAAACTAGTCCTAATCCCTTGATCCTTAACGAACCTTGAAGACACAAAGGAATGGGAAGCTCCCGAATCAAACAAAACCACAGTAGGAGCTGAATGCACAAGAAACGTACTGAGGACCACATCTGGTGCATTACTTGCTTCCTCCGCTGTTACCAAATTAAGACGACCCTGAGCAGGACTCTGCGCAGAACGAGAACCCGCTCGGCCAACCTGATGACCACCACGTCCACTAACAGGAGCTTGAGGATGAACCGGAGCGCTTTGAGCTGAAGGGCGAGTCGGTAGGGGTCGACGATGAGGGCAAACATTGGCAAAATGGCCAACCTGTCCACTTGCAAAGCATGAAAGCGGTGTCCCCCTTTGTTGTCCTCCTTGCATCTGCCCACCGCGGTTATGGGATTGAACCGCAGATTGAGAGGCACGAGGAACAGGTCGTTGAGGTTTTGGAGGAGAAGTGATTGACTGAACACTGACAACCTTCCCAGGGCGAGACCTTGACGGGCCCGCACCAGCTGCTTTTTGGGCCAGCCACTTCCGTTTTCGATTTTCTGCAACTGCCTTCGCACTATCTTCCACTCGAATTGCCTTATCCACTAACTCCTGGAGATTTGGGAAATCAAGAGCTGCGAGCGAATGCTTAACTTCATCATTCAAATGCTCCCGGAACCATGCAGTTTTCTGGGCCTCGCTCGGAATCTCATCAGCGACATAACGAGTCAGGTAATTGAACTTATGCAGATAGTCCATAACGGACATGGACCCTTTCTTCAAATTATAAAATTCCCTCTTCTTTATCTCCATCAAGCTGGAGGGAATATGGACTGCACGAAAAGCTTCTTTGAAATCTGCCCAAGTGGTAACATGTCCAACAGGGTGAATAGTCTTAAAACTGTTCCACCGTGCTGCTGCCGCTCCTTGGAGATAATGTGCAGCATACTGGACTTTCTCGTCATCCGTGCATCTAGCCAACTCAAGTTTATCTTCAATGTCGCGGAGCCAGTCGTCCGCGTCCAAAGGATCAGTGGCCGTGGAGAAATTCGATGGGCAAGTCCGTTGGAACTCTGCCAGCCGAGTCTGGGGTTGCATCGCTGCCACACAGCCAAAAGCAACGGTACCCAGATTCTCCGAATTCTGCACCAATCTCTCGAGTAAACGAGTCTGCATCACCAGTACTTGAGCCATGACGGAGGAGGAGGTAATTCCTCACTCTGCGCTTCCTGACGTCCATGTGCTGACGCCACTGGATCATTAGAATGCCGCGAAACATGGCTATGGGATCCCTGCTGCGGCGGATCACGAAGTGAGGGGTTCGGTTCATCTCGCGCCGTACCCTTGGCCATAATCGCACGGACTGGCCGTCTCCTCGGCATCCTGCTTAACACAAGGTTCAACAATATGAACAACAGGTGCCCTACCAGAAATGAGACGACACAACGGGATTACTGCAGGATTCATATGCATTTAATAAGATTCGCAGCAACACAAGACAATGAAGCACGCGTTGCAGCGAAAGGATTGCATACACGATAGATTTAAGGACGACGACAAAGCACGTCCTTGCACGCTACAGCTGATTCATATTACATCATCACTCCCACTTAGCACAAGTTCCCACCTAACCTCTGTACAGCAAAAGTACATCACCAGCCAGCTCGTATCTACGACAAAAGTGAGCTTCAGTACTACCTATTACACAGAGGACTCCTAAGATCCAGGTCTACACATCCCCAGCATTCTCGGCACGAGCATCGGAAAGGCCTGGAGCTGCAGAAGAAGTAGATGACTCCACCGGGTACATCAACTCGTACTCACGACCACCAAAGACGAGGTTACGACCCGGTGCTACACTTGACGAGGCTCCAGGGCGCACAGCTGAGACGCGACGGTGGCTGCTGCCTCGCACGGACATCCTGGCATTGCGGGAGACCCGACGGTAGGATCCGTAAGGGCGAGGAAGCTCCTCTGCCGGCTCAAGCTCATCGTGCTCCCCGTAGATCATCTCGGTGGTGAAGAAGCCATGGTTGACGAACGGTGCCATATGGCTCTCTAGCTCGGAAATACGACGGCGAGCGACCAGGAGCTCGTCCCGGCAGCGGCAGTACTGTCAACAGCTCGCACGTACCCAACCTGCCAAGCTTCCACTATATCCATCAGTGGATTCACCTGTGCATAGAGGTTTGCCTGGCCGTCCGGCTCACGAGAGGGACAACTCGGAAACATCTGCGACAGCTCGGGAAGGTCGAAACGGAGTCGAAGGATTGCCATATACGCCCCATCTAGCAACGCTGCGAGAGGACTCGGAGCTGTGCCATAGTAGAGACGTGTCTGCTCTCCTGCAAGACGACCTCGAATGGTGACCTCTGCCACATAGAGAGAGGATGCTGGGCTAAGTCCAGCGCTTGAGATCATGTACTCTGGTGGCTCAGTGAACCCAACACGGCGCATCATCTCCCAAAGGGTGGCCTGAACAGAACCCTCTAGGATAGCACGCGTGTAGAAACGAGGTTCCCAGCGTCCCGACATCTAAAAGCAAGAAAAGAACTAGTTAGCAAAACCTTAACGGAGACAAACCAAAAGAGAGGAAACCAAGCAACTACCACACAAAACAACTGCAAAAGCCACAGCCCGAAGCCTTGATCCTGTCCTTATACAACGAGTAACTAACTGTTGAATAGGTAAGACTTCCCCAAACTCTATCTTTAGGTTTTGAGGGAGAAAGGGAATAGAATGAATCCCATTTTCCTACTTCACTCCTGTCCCAGAAAACAAGGTTTGAAAATCAGCTAAGAGGAAATTCACTTTGAAGATTCGAAGTCAGAAAAAAAGAAGCTATCAAGGGGAAAAAGCTAGCATTCTACCATTTCACAATTAAGAATACTAAGTTAAAATAGCTCGCCAGGGGAAAACTCATTCCTAAGTTCTATTATCTAGCGATCTAAGTTATCCTTTCAGTTTTAGCATAGCTCTGATACCACCTCTTGTGGGGGCCCCGGAATCAGATTAGCGATGCAGGTCATTACTGTTGCATCGGTCAGAAGATTAATGCAACCCGTAACGTCTCCTGACCGCTAAACCAACTCTGTACTCGGATTGGGGCCAATTAATCGGCAAAACTCGTGAGGAGTGTACATGCCAACTGATTGATCCCAACTCGAGCTTCCCGCAACCGCGTGCATTGTACTGGTTCCCTGGATCAGTAGCCCAGTACCCACGTGTTGTCATACAAGACAGGTCTCAACTATGTAAGAGTAAATATATTACACATGAAAGGTAGCGTTATTACAATAGTTTAACTTTACAAGTCTCGGCTTACAGTCGGCACAAGTCCAAAAGAATCATCCAACGCCAGCGGAAACTCCAAAAGAAAAACACGCAGTGTGCCTCCACCCTCAGGCAATCGATCGAAGAAAACCAGCTAAGCCCGGCTGAATCGTCGTCATCATCGTGACTGCGACTGCCTGGAACATCTGCATCATTACCTGCTTCTTCTCCTTCTGATCAAAGTCCGTTAGGGCAAACGGTGAGTACACGTATGTACTCGCAAGACTTTAGTGTATGGAATGTATACATATAAAATGTAGGTTGAATCAATGAATAATAGGTTACTACACTAGTCTTTTGAGCACAAAGCAGATTTTGCTTGCAATATGATAATAGATTCACATTCGTATTTTTACAAAAGAAGCTGAAGAAAACATTTCAAACAATTAATAATAGATAAACCATTCACCAAATCAACCATCCAACCATTCCTTTCACCAAAACAACCAACCACCTGCACCTTATCCGAATCTAAGATCCAAACACACACCCGACCAACACAATCTAACCTCGAAACCCATTTTCCCAGAAGTCAACCCAGACCCAAAATCTATACTTGATAATACTTTCCAAGCTGCTCATGACCGTGAGCACGGCTAATCGATTAGTTAAGTTATCTCTGCAGAGACTGTACACTGTACCCACATGACACGTTCTAGCAATCATGTCCTCCATGCCTCGCGATACCGAAGTACCCGATTTGCTAGACAGTGACGGAACCTTTCGAGAGATTGGAGTTCTAATCCTGCACCGGCCCGGTAACGTGCATTCCTAACTACAGCCACAGAGGCCGCCAGTGGTTCCCATAGGCACCCACTAGCCCACGACCTCCCTGTAGTAGGCATTACCGTTGTATTGGGTAAACTTTCCTTCGATGCCTCGACAAGAAAGTCCCTAGAATGCACCGACACCACAAGTGCATCCAATCCTCTTTGCCCTCCAATAATGCAGGGTCAGATCCCTTTTCCCCGTACTAGGCTGAGGCCATCCCACACTGGCACATGTGGTTGCACGTATTACACCCAGTAAATAGCACCAAGTTCGGTCCTTAGGGTGACTCAGGCGAGATCTTCCAAACCCACTTGCTATGGCCACAGAGGATCGACACTAGCGGCCCCACCGAGCACACACTAGCCTTCAACCTCCCCATAGCAAGGGACCAACTGAGACCAAACCACTCCAAACCAGCCAACGGCCTGACAACCAATCCGAACCTGAAACCAGCCTACCAACCGGAACCACTACCCGGCCAAATACCACCAACTCCGAACCACCAAACATCTCGCCCGGTCTAAGCTCTCCAAGTTTTTCCATTTTACTCACGCAACCATTTCCTTTTTTTTTTCAAACAAAACCCCATATACACTAATTCCAACCTGACACCAATCACCTATCCTAATAGTTCCAGGAGTTTATGAATAAGAACGTCACGATCTCCTGCAACCAATTCTACTGCTGAACTAAGCACATGCGACTATTATTCTTTAATACCCTCTGACACTTACTAACGTGTCTAAATTATTCCTAAGTCTATCAAGGATTGCATATTCGGATTGCATTGAGGTAATCCAACAATTTCTGGTTTAACTACTGCTTCCCACAAATTATCACTTTTAATAAACTTATGAGCATGCATAATAGTTTTGGCAATCAAAAATAAGAATTTGCTAATATGGGATTCAAAATGGTCAAGGAGGCGCTTGCCTGTCTGCTCTTCGGTGAAATCGGTCTCCGGGACGTAGTCGGAATCGTCGGCGACGTTCGAAGTGTCTACGTCTACACGAAAAGCAACGAGACCAAAATCATCGATCAAAATAGGCGAAGAAGTAATCAAAACCCAAAAAGAAGCGAAAACGGGAAAACGAGAACCTAGACAGAAAAAGAGATTCTAAATTTTCTCCCAGAGGCCGGCAAGAAGACGGCCATCAGAGTCTCTGAGTGCCAAGAGTCACTCCGGCAAGACCGCTGAATTGCCCGGTAGTGCCGCTGTCCGGGGATCGAAACGGGTTGCTCTCTGGAAAATAACAGCCGACGCCTTAAGTCCGGTAGTGCCGGACCCTCCGGCAGTACCGCCCTCACCCGGTAGTGCTTGGCCACTGAGACCAAAATCCAAAAATTGAGATTTTACGCATTAACCCCCGGAACTTCGACGTAAGTGCATGGATAGGTTCCTGAGGACCCACGGGACTTATTCACGCAGGTTTCGTCAAGTTTCGAGTTCGTTCGCTCAAAATCTCACTTTTCGGATCCTTTCTCTCCCGGTAAAGACGCGAAAACGGATTTCGCAACACGCGCACTAGGCCCAATAGAACACTAGGGTCCTTCGACATCTAAATATTGACTGGAACCTCCGATAGACACTATTAGACTTCTAATACCCGAAAACCCAAATATACTTTCCGAATCCAACTTTCGTCCTGAATCGAGTTCAAACTCGATTCTCCCACAAGAAACGACTTACGAGGCTCTAAGAAAACATCCGCAGGTCATTTCCCCGACTTCCCGGAGTTAGGGTTTCGAAAGGAAAGGGCTCCGAGAATTCGAGAAATGGCTTCTTGCAGCGAATGAGTCCAACGAAGCGTAGATTAGGGTTACAGAAACTACTCGATCACGCGGAAGGATTCTTCTACCCATGACCTAGGTTTAACTACTCGGAACACGACTATGCACCACAAGAACTAGGGTTTCTAGAGTTTAACCAGGACGTAAAGAACGATTACAAGTCAAAGAAGAGCTAGGGTTTGCATCTGCACCTAGGGTTTAGGTTTAGCTTCAAGCCCTACCTCTTGTGGAGCTCCTTGACAGGTTAGAGACGCTTCTCCACCCTTGCTCCTGCTCCCACACAGCCTCCTGGAGCTTCAACCGGCTGGAGATGGCGAGGAGGAGGAGAAAGCTCCAATGGAGAGAGAGGAAGGAGAAGAGAGGAAGAAGGAGGAGGAGAGGAGGAGAAATGAGAGAGGAGAGGGAGAGGAGGTGCTCCCTGGTGCTTTTAGAGGCTGAGACGTGCACGCATACCGAGGCAAAGAGATAAACACGAGCACAGGACCAAAACCTGTCGCTCGGCCGGCAGTACCGCTCGGGGCGGCCGGTACTGCCGCTCGGCCGGTAGTACCGCTGGCAAAAGTGCGGTACTGCCGCCCGGCAGCAGAAAACTCGGGGATTTTTATAGTTTTTGCGGTGGTTCTCCAATCAACTAACTTGAGGACTATTGGAATAGGTTCGAGGGGTCCTAATAAAGGTATTAAAACTTAGGTTTGGGATCTAGCTCTCACGATTTTAAATTTCACCCGATTTCGGATTCTGAGACTCCAATCGGGGAAAACAATCAAGTGAAATGACAAAACCGAAATCAAGGGCAATAACTCCAAATTCAAACTGAAAACTTTACAGAGTACTAATCCACACTTAGTTAGCCTAATTAAGTTTAATTACAAACACGGGCGTTACAATCCTACCCCCCTTGGAATAATCTCGTCCTCGAGATTAGCTAGGCTCTGCGAAGAAAGAGGGAAACTCAATTCTAAGACGATCTTCTCGTTCCCAAGTAGCTTCGTCCTGGGTATGGTTACTCCACTGGACTTTGAGCATTCTGATGACTTGAGTGCGAGTAAGGCGCTCAGCTTCTTCAAGTACTTGGATCGGATGCTCGTGATACGATAGATCAGGCTGAAGATCAATCGTTTCCAATGGGGTAAGTTCTGTGGGCTTCCGAAGACATTTCTTCAGCTGCGATACGTGGAATACATCGTGTACCTCGGAAAGCTGAGGGGGAAGTTCAATCTGATAAGCAACTTCACCTTTCCTCGCAAGAATGCGGTACGGTCCGACGTAACGCGGCGCTAATTTCCCACGAACTTGAAAGCGACGAGTGCCACGTAGCAGCGACACTTTGAGATAGACGAAATCGTCTACATCAAAACTCAGCTCGCGACGACGAGTATCGGCATAACTTTTCTGCCTCGACTGAGCTTCCTTCAGTCGGTCCCGAATCAGCTTGACATGATCTTCGACTTATTGGATCACAACAGGGCCGAAGAATTGTCTTTCGCCGACTTCAGGCCAGAACAGCGGTGTCCGGCACTTTCTTCCGTAAAGTGCCTCGAACGGCGACATCTGGAGACTTGCTTGATAGCTGTTGTTGTAGGAGAATCCAGCAAAAGCTAAGCATTTCTCCCACTTCGTGTTGTAGGCCAACACACAAGCTCTCAGCATATCCTCCAGGACTTGGTTAGTTCTTTCAGTTTGGCCATCGGTCTGAGGATGGTACGCTGTGCTGAAAAACAACTTAGTACCAAGGAGTTCATGCAGATTTTTCCAGAATCGCGACGTAAATTGGGTCCCACGGTCTGACACAATGACCTTAGGAACACCATGCAGTCGTACTATATGGTTCAGGTAAAGTTCTGCAAGTTTAGGCCCATTGTAGGTGGTATGGACTGGAATAAAATGAGCCACTTTGGACAATCGATCCACGATTACCCAAATAGAATCATGACCACCTGATGATTTCGGCAGACCAGTAATAAAATCCATGCCGACTTCATCCCATTTCCACTCTGGAATTTTTAAAGGCTGGAGCAATCCCGCAGGGCGCTGATGCTCTGCCTTCACTCGCTGACACACATCGCAATTAGTGACAAATTCAGCGATCTCCTTTTTCATACCAGGCCACCAGAAACTTACACGGAGATCCTGTTGCATTTTCGTACTTCCAGGGTGGATCGAAAGAGGAGTATTGTGAGCTTCCTTCAAGATCAATTGTTTGATCTCCTGGTCATTCGGAATGTACAATCGCCGTCCACGCATGACCATCCCATCCGCTCTTTCCAAAAACTCCGAAGGCGCGCTTCCCTTCAAGCTGCGCTTAATTTCAGCCACTTTCTCATCAACGATTTGCGCGGCTAGAATTTGGGACTCAAGTGTGGGCTCTAAGGTTAGGGCTGCCACAAACCCTTCTTGAACTACTTCTAGGTTGAGCCTCCGAAACTCATCCATCAGTTGAGGTTGACTAACAAAAGTCGATGCACTAATGGCGTGCTGTTTGCGACTGAGGGCATCTGCAACCACATTAGCTTTGCCCGGATGATAGTGGATTCCCAGATCATAATCCTTGATCAGCTCCAACCATCTGCGCTGCCTCAAGTTCAGATCTGGTTGGGTGAAGAAATATTTCAGGCTCTTGTGATCGGTAAATATCTCACATCTGTTTCCAATGAGATAATGACGCCACAGTTTTAGAGCATGAATGACTGCTGCCAATTCCAAATCGTGGGTTGGATAGTTGGCTTCGTGAGGTTTCAGTTGTCGTGAAGCATAAGCTACCACCTTGCCGTCTTGCATCAGCACACAACCGAGACCCTGACGCGAAGCATCACAGTAAATGTCAAAGCTCTTATGTATGTCTGGCAAAACAAGAATTGGGGCAGAGGTAAGTCTTCGCTTCAATTCTTGAAAACTTGCCTCACAAGTTGATGACCACTCAAATTTCTTTTCTTTTTTGAGTAGTTCTGTCAACGGTTTAGCGACTTTGGAGAAGTTCTCGATGAACCGTCGGTAGTAACTGTCGGGACCCGAATTTGCAAATCCGGACCCTCTGTGTATTCAGCACTAGTCCAGGAACGCGCTAGTGCACACAGTCTTAACATCGGTAAATATCACAATCATACCACTCGATACTAATAAAGTACTTTAATTAAATAGTCAAACTGGTTACTCGACCTTATGGTCAAGTTACAATTATACGCCTACAGGCGAAACTTATTAAGAGAGAAATAGTAGCGGCGGAAAAATAAGATAACATCGTGGCGCCATCCAAAGATACCACAGTAACCGACCGGGCTCGCTCACTAAGTAGACGGTTCCTCGTGGAGCTCCTCCTCCAAAGCTGGTGTAGTCTCCTCTTCAACTGGTGTTGTATTGTGGCAAGGGTGAGTACTTGGTACCCAGCAAGTCATGCACAGATTGCAGCTAATATACTACATGCATGGCTTAATACAAAGGAGTGGCTCAAGGTATTTTTGCAGTAAACAGCATTTAACAAGTATCATAAGTAGATTCGAAAGCAGTAGTAACAAGTAAAGCATAGATAACTTTTCAAGGAGTTTAATAAACATCTTTCCCATCCTAGTCCACATTTCCATTAACGTCATTTGTAAACCAAACCCAACCTTTCAAGTCCAAGTTATTTTCATGAAAATCTAACCCTTGACTGTAATTCCCGAGCGATGTCCAATACCGCGGACACGGCTATTCGAATAGATTCTACACTCTGCAGAGGTTATGCACTTTACCCACAAGATACAGTCAAACACCACAAAGGCGAGTTCCCGTAACAAAGTCTTTCGGAAACTTCTAACAATACAAGTGGTCCTCCCCGGTTATTGCACACTAAGGCGAAGTTTAGGCCAATCAACCGTTAGATGGGTACCTGGCCTCAGCCCCGGTACGCTCCCCCGTACAACTTACACAAAGGGTGTAGTTGACCTCCTGAGGTCCCACAGGTACGTTATTAGCAACTTAGTCAACTAGGTCCGTCCCATTACAGACATGTGGTTGCACGTTAGACCCAGTTCAAAGGCTTGCAAGGTGAAGTCCTTAGGGTGACCAGGGCAAGACTACCCGAAGAACCAAACCAATATTCCCAATGCCACAACTGGCCCACCTGATTATTATTGCCACATGCCCCAGTCGAAAACTATTTATCAAACCCCAGTTGATTACCATGCACCACGTGCCATCAACATCACATGATACCTTTCCAAAACAGGTTCAATATATCATTAAGTCAATATTAACATTTGATTGTCCAAAATCATGTCATGAGCACGTAGCAGGTCTAAGCAGTAAACTACAACGGTCTAAAATCCCATGTTGGCAATTTATTAATGTCCAACTAGTAAACCACAACTAGGGTGACAAGGGGTCATGGCACATATTTAATTAATCAAGGTGTCATACAACATTTTGGCATTTATCTACCTCCCCATATTTAAATAAAGTATTTTCTAATTGAACTAGCATGCAATAGGTTAAATCAAAATAGGTTTCAAAATAGGATCAACATGGTCAAAGCACAACTTGCCTTCAAAAAGTACTTGTTCTTGGTCTTGAGTTGGATCCTGAGTCAATACTTCTCCTTCGAATCCTTTCGGCACTTCAACGTCTACTCGTAAAGCGTGCAAATAGCAATACCCAAATAAACAATAGGCAAAAAGTGTCCAAATATCCAAATAAATTCCATAAACAGAGAGAACATAATTTTATGAATTTTTAGAAACTGGAATCGTCAAATTCGGAGTTAAAATGCAAAAGTTATAGCATTTTGAAGTTTAAATAATCAATTAAATAATTTTACAGAGAAAAACTTTAGTCCAAAAATTAAATAAAATTCATCATTAGGTAGATCTCAATTTTATACAAATTTAGAAATTTGAATCACTCAAATCGGAGTTGAAACGCAAAAGTTATAAGCGTTTGAAGATTGAAACAAAATCTGAAATCATTATTTCGAATTAATAAATCATTTTCTTTTTCGAAAATTAATTATTGCGTCAGCGAGGACACGTGGCAGCCTCTGATTGGTCTGCTGACGTCAGCCGGTCCATGGACTTGGTCCACGCTCGGCTCGGGTCTACCGTGGACTCGGTCCACGACTCCGCGTGTCGGCGGGTGGGACCACTCGGGTAGGCGTCACTGCGGCGTCGGCGGCTCACCACGGTCTTGGCAGGTGGACCCTGGTAGCGTCATTCTTGGCGTCGGCGCTCGGGACGGCGCGGCCGACATCTTGAGCCCGCCATGACGTCAGTGTGACGTCATGGTGCAGGTGGCCGGGCGTGACATGCGGGCCTCGCGTGTCGGCTACACGCACGCCAGCGTGGGCCACCGCTGACGCGCGTCAGCCTTCCCGGACGCGTGGCGCAATCTCGGCCGTTGATTTGAAAATCAACGGCCCAGATTAGATCTGGCTCTCACGCGTTTGGGTTAACGCGTTTAATCTGGACCGTTGGATCTAGATCAGACGGTCAAGATTGGATCTGGTGGTTTTGGACGGAATCTCACCGTGAGATGACGTGGCGCAATCTGAGATGTTGGATCTGGATCGGACGGTTGAGGGAGCTCGAAGTCCGGCGATGGCTCACGGCGGCGCTGGCTTGCCGGGGTTGGGGACGACGACCACGGCAACGGCGCTTCGGGCGTGCTCCGGCGATGTGAGAGGTCTCCTCCGACGCGGCTTGACCTCCCGGTTCTGGATCTGACCTCAACGGCGGCGGAGGACGACGGAAACGGCGGCAATCGGCGAAGAACTACGGCGGAACGCTACGGCAACTTCGGCGAGCGATTGCGGCTAGACGGCGGTGGCTCAGGCGACGTTGTCTAGGGCTACGGGTGCGTACGGAAGTCAGCGTCACGGCACGGGTGGCGGCGCATTAAATAGGGCCCTCGGCGTCCGTGAAACGCACGGAAACCGAGGTCCTCTCCGTTGCGGTGGCGGAGTCCGGCGGCGTCTCGGATTGGGTGACGTGGCGCGCGCACAGCCGTTGGATCGAGATCCAACGGTGCGTGAGTTTGGGTTCGGGTCGGACTCGGACGAGCTGGCTGGCTCGGTCGGACTCGGGCTCGGTGACGTGGCTCAATCGTGGCCGTTGGATCTTGATCCAACGGTCACACGGGTTTGGGTTCGGCCGAGCGGGTTCAGCTGGACCAACTGGCGCGAGTCGGACTCGAGTCTGACTTTGACTTCGGTCCTGTCGGATGAACAAGAAACCCATCGGCATTTAAATAATCCAATTAAATTCCCAGAAATTCAATTAAATCATTAAAAATAGCAAAAGACTCAGAAAAATTCCAGAAAAATTCTGGAAAATATTTTGGAACATTTTGGACTCAAATAAAATATTTCCAACAAAATTTTATTTGCAAAGTTTAATTCTTTAATTATTTCAAAATGGAATAAATTCAAATAAATTCCAAATAATTCCAAATAAATTCCAGAAAATTCCAAAAATTCACCAAAGTGCCAAATCACACAATAATTTAAGAAAAGCAAAATTTTGGGGTGTTATAGTAACCGGCAAGATCGAGGAAACTTCGGATCTCAGGAACAGTCCATGGCTGCTCCCAAGCAATTACATCCTGCACCTTACTTGGATCAACTGCAACTCCACCTCCAGAAAGAACATGCCCTAAGAATGCAACTTCTTTGAGCCAGAACTCACACTTGCTGAATTTTGCGTAAAGCTGGTGCTCGCGGAGTTTGTCGAGCACTAACCGCAAATGGAGCTCATGCGTTTCTTCACTTCTGGAGTAGATGAGGATGTCATCAATGAACACCACCACGAATTTGTCCAGGTATTCCATTAATACCTTGTTCATGAGGTTCATGAAAGTGGCAGGGGCATTGGTAAGACCAAAGGAAACCACTGTATACTCGTACAATCCGTAGCGAGTAGTAAACGCAGTTTTCTGAATGTCCTCCGGTCGGATTTTGAGTTGGAAATACCCAAGCCTCAAATCGATTTTGGAAAAGATCTGAGCCCCACTCAGTTGATCAAACAGATCATCGATCCGCGGAAGGGGATACTTATTCTTAATGGTGACTTCGTTCAACGAACGATAGTCGACGCACATGCGAAGACTGCCGTCCTTCTTCTTAACGAAGAGCACTGGACTACCCCATGGCGAAGAGCTAGGACGGATAAAACCCTTTACTAGCTGCTCCTTGAGTTGCTTCTTGAGTTCAATCAACTCATCCGAGGGCATCCGGTAAGGGCGCTTGGATATTGGTGCTTTATTCTGTAGCAAATCTATAACGAACTCCAAGTCTCTGTCTGGAGGCAATCCTGGCAATTCTTCAGGAAAAACATCGGGATACTCACAGACAACCGGTACTTGTCCCATCTCAAGAATAGACAAGGAATGAAGAGAGGGCTTTTGCACCGATAACGGGCTGGAGTTAAATTTGACTTTGATGCCATCTGGATTCACCAAGGAAATGGAATGTTCGGCACAATCGATGCGTCCTTGGTTCTTAGATAACCAATCCATCCCTAGGATTACATTAAGTCCAGGTGTATCGATCTGAATCAGATCTCCACTAAATCGCACTCCTTCAATCTCAATCGGGACTCCTAGGCAAATGAACTGAGCCCGAAGGACTGAGCCAGGGGAATGAACTAACATGTAATTGCCTAGCAAACTAGTCCTAATCCCTTGATCCTTAACGAACCTTGAAGACACAAAGGAATGGGAAGCTCCCGAATCAAACAAAACCACAGTAGGAGCTGAATGCACAAGAAACGTACCGAGGACCACATCTGGTGCATTACTTGCTTCCTCCGCTGTTACCAAATTAAGACGACCCTGAGCAGGACTCTGCGCAGAACGAGAACCCACTCGGCCAACCTGATGACCACCACGTCCACTAATAGGAGCTTGAGGATGAACCGGAGCGCTTTGAGCTGAAGGGCGAGTCGGTAGGGGTCGACGATGAGGGCAAACATTGGCAAAATGGCCAACCTGTCCACATGCAAAGCATGAAAGCGGCGTCCCCCTTTGTTGTCCTCCTTGCATCTGCCCACCGCGGTTATGGGATTGAACCGCAGATTGAGAGGCACGAGGAATAGGTCGTTGAGGTTTTGGAGGAGAAGTGATTGATTGAACACTGACAGCCTTCCCAGGGTGAGACCTTGACGGGCCCGCACCGGCTGCTTTTTGGGCCAGCCACTTCCGTTTTCGATTTTCTGCAACTGCCTTTGCACTATCTTCCACTCGAATCGCCTTATCCACTAACTCCTGGAGATTTGGGAAATCAAGAGCTGCGAGCGAATGCTTAACTTCATCATTGAAATGCTCCCGGAACCAAGCAGTTTTCCGGGCCTCGCTCGGAATCTCATCAGCGACATAACGAGTCAGGTAATTGAACTTATGCAGATAGTCCATAACGGACATGGACCCTTGCTTCAAATTATAAAATTCCCTCTTCTTTATCTCCATCAAGCTGGAGGGAATATGGACTTCACGAAAAGCTTCTTTGAAATCTGCCCAAGTGGTAACATGTCCAACAGGGCGAATAGTCTTAAAACTGTTCCACCATGCTGCTGTTGCCGCTCCTTGGAGATAATGTGCAGCATACTGGACTTTCTCGTCATCCGTGCATCTAGCCAACTCAAGTTTATCTTCAATGTCGCGGAGCCAGTCGTCCGCGTCCAAAGGATCAGTGGTCGTGGAGAAATTCGGTGGGCGAGTCCGTTGGAACTCTGCTAGCCGAGTCTGGGGTTGCATCGCTGCCACACCGCCAAAAGCAACGGTACCCAGATTCTCTGAATTCTGCACCAATCTCTCGAGTAAACGAGTCTGCATCACCAGTACTTGAGCCATGGACGGAGGAGGAGGTAATTCCTCACTCTGCGCTTCCTGACGTCCATGTGCTGATGCCAGTGGATCATTAGAATGCCGTGAAACATGGCTATGGGATCCCTGCTGCGGTGGATCACGAAGTGAGGGGTTCGATTCATCTCGCGCCGTACCCTCGGCCATAATCGCACAGACTGGCCGTCTCCTCGGCATCCTGCTTAACACAAGGTTCAACAATGTGAACAACAGGTGCCATACCAGAAATGAGACGACACAACGGGATTACTGCAGGATTCATATGCATTTAATAAGATTCGTAGCAACACAAGACAATGAAGCACGCGTTGCAGCGAAAGGATTGCATACACGGTAGATTTAAGGACGACGACAAAGCACGTCCTTGCCCGGTCGGGTGAACAGTGGAACCGACTCGGTTTTCCAGCGATTTAATAATTAAAATAATTTCTAGAAATTCAAATAATTCATGAAAAATAACAAAATAATCAGAAAAATTCTGGAAAATACTTTGAGACATTTTGGACTCAAATAAAATATTTCCAACAAAATTTTATTTATAACTTTTGATTCTTTAATTATTTCAAAAGGGAATAAATTCAATTTAAATCCAAATTAATTACAGAAAATTCCAAAAATTCTCAAAAATGCCAAATTTCATTTAAATACATGAAAAGCAAAAAAATTGGGGTGTTACACCTTTTTGTGGCGCACCAAAGGTGCCTCCGATGGGATGCTAGTGATCAGCCCAACTTGAGGCGCGCCTAGGTTGCATCTAATAGGACGTTGGTGATCAGCCCGACTTGGGGCGCACCTGAGGGGCATCCCATAGGACGCTGGTGATTAGCCCGGCTTGGGGTGCACCTGAGGGGCATCCAATAGGACGCTGGCCGAGTGGTCTTTGTGCAAATTTTTGTGCGTGGCCACACTTTTGTTGTTTAACGGCGCCCCTTTTTCTTTTTTGAACGGTTTGGTCGGAAGCATTCACCGAAAGCTTTGACCCAGTCAGGGCCTGGAATTCCCAATTAAACCCAAACTGGGAGCGCGCCTTCAGATCCGCGCTGTCTTTTTGCAGAAGAAGAGATGCCGCTTTCCTCGCCCAAAGGAGGTACCCTAGCACCGCACGACGCATTTAATGCGATTTTTCAGGGGTGCTGTTTTTCCTTTTCCTTGTTCTTCGTTTCTCCGCCGTCGCTTCTTGCGCTGCGTTTTCTTAGGGCTCCCCGCTCCTCCCTGTGTTCGCCTGATTTTTCTCCCCAGATTCTGGAATGGCGTCCTCTGCCGCCACTATGCCCGACGCATCGCCCGCGTCCCAGGATTGGGCCGTCTCGGTGGTGACAGAAACACGTCTGGAGGCAATCGTCTTCGCCGGAGTCCTTCCTCCATTGGTATTGATCGGAGCGTGCCCGGCGGCGGGTGAGTCTTCCCCTACCCCTCGTCCAGAGGAGGTTGTCATTTTTTGAGTCTTTTTTCTGGCGCGGGTTTAGCTTACCCTCTAGAACCTTCTTCTATGGCCTTCTTCATTATTATGGGATTGAGTTGATCCACTTCAATCCCAACTCTATTGTTTAAATCGCTATTTTTGTTCATCTTTGTGAAGCCTACATTGGCATCCATCCTCACTTTAGCCTCTTTCACCATCTTTTCCTCCTCAAGCCCTTCCCGAATAAGAATGCCCCCAAACTGGTTGGGGGTGCAGGTATTCAACTCCAGGATGGGTTAAAGAAGTCCTATTTTGCCATTCCTTTCCGGTCTTCTAACAAGGGTTGGCATCAAGAGTGGTTTTACTGCTCCAATCTTGAGCTGTGCCTCCCCGTCTTCTCTGGGCGAAAACCTATTGTCTCAGTTTCTTGGACTAAGCCTCCTCCCGACTCCGATGAGGACCAAGTCGGGGAACTCATGGCCATCATTAATCAGCTGAAGAATGCCGGTTTGCACAGGGTTGGTGTCCCTACCAGCTTTGCCATTCGCCGTGTTCAACCGCTCAAGGAACGGGTCCACCCAGGATTCGAATATCTGGGGAGGTCGGACCCCACTCGGGAGTCATCTACAAAGGTTCCAGAGGAGGTACTAGACGGGTAGCTGAATGATTTCTTTGCTCCTAGATCCATGTTAGACTGCGGGGCATGCCCGAAGTCCTTCCGTATGGCGCATCCTCCTCCTTCGGTAATCTTCAAGTTCTTGGCCGAGTTTCCACTTCCTTGCCCTCAATTGCTCTAGCTTGAATGCCCTCCCCCCTGCAGGATCGATGTATATGAATATAACAATCAGAGGGGGGTTAATGATTGTGCGGAAGCTAAATCTAAATTCTTGATCTACTAAAAATTCACCCCAAAACAAACTCAAATAATTGCCTCGGATTCGACAAAACAGATTGAGAGAGGTTTGGCAAAATGCTAATTACTGAAGATCCAACCGTCGGATCGATCTGAAATTTGGACACAAGAAACTAGATACCAATACTAATCTAACGCAAAAAGAATCAGCTTGATTGGACTTATAGATCAAAAGTTATGAACCTCGCAAGCTTGCTGAGACAAAAGATGAGAATTGATCTAACCAAACCTTCAAGACCTCAGTTCCTCCCTGAACTTAGTCCCGAACCTCAGTTCTTCCATGAACCTAGTTCCGGTCCCGTCATCGACCACATCCGCCCTCGAGCAACACCTATACATGAACAAAAAGAAACGAATTCGAGCACAAGTCCACGACTTGACTCAAAGTCAATCCATGCAATCACTCACACGAGCATTGCATACAAAACAAATCAATCTGAGAAAATTGCATTCACGATGGACCAAACATTGGTCTGGCGCACACAGGGCAAAAACCCTAGAAAAATCCATTCACGACGGACCAACTATTTGGTCTGGCGCAACTCATGACGGACCAAAGACATGGTCTGGCGTACACGTGAAACTTACTGTTTTTGGAAATTTTAGTTCGACTCAAAACGTTTGAAAACACGTTCACGGCGGACCAAAAAATGTTTGGTCCAGCGTAAATAGGAAACTTACTGTCTTTGTAAGAACTTGACCCGGCACAGGAACTCAAAAGCACGTTCATGACAGACCAAAAAATTGGTCCGACGTGCATGTAAAAATAGCCACAAAAACGTTGTTTACCATGGATCAAAAATTTGGTCCGGCGCATATGCAAATTTCACATCTCGAAAACTTGTTCACCACGGACCAAAAAACTTGGTCCGGCGCAAATGCAAATTTCACATGCATAATTGGTCCGGCGCCAAACATGTTCACAGCGGACCAAAGGATTGGTCCGGAGCAATGGTCCGGCGCCCAAGGTGAAACTTACTGTTTCTTGAAACTTTAGTCTGGCGCAAACGGAGAATTTTCTGTAACTTGAAAACTAGGTCAAACACATGCACAGGCACATTTTGCAAATTCAATTCTTAAGCCAATTTTTCAGCACATGATTTCACACCCCCTTTTTTCCTTTGCAAGGATGGGAGGTTTTCTTTTCCGATGCTGTAGTTCCTGGGTACCCCGACTACCCGGGGTGCGGACTGAGGGAGCCCAGACAGCCTTCGTCCGGAGAGTCCACCGAAGGTGCGGAGGCGATAGTGCCAGAGACTCCAAGTTGTCAATACCCTGCTGTTCTCCCGGAGGATACCCCTCGCCCGGAGGCGGGCTCGAAGCGGTCGGCCCTGGCTTCTCCCGCTGCTCTGAGTGCAAAGAGGGGAAAACAAGCAGTTGGGCGAGGCTCCCCGAGTCCTCCCCCTTCCCTCGCAGTTCCAAGCGACGACCCAGTCGCTGTGCTGAGTGCGGAGAGGGGGGAAGAGAGTAGCCGTACAAGAATCCTCAATCCCCCGAGCTGCCTCTACTGCTCCAATCGGTAGCCCAACCCTCCGAGAGCCCTCGAGCCACCCTTCGGCGCAGCCCACCTTGCGGACCCAAGGGCCAGACTCGCAGTCCATTCCCTCCGGTAGTGGTTCATTCATCCGTGGCGGGCCGGGGCTAAAGATAAAGAGGTCCACCAGGTAACTCTTCATTTTGCTCCCTCTGTCAATTCTTGTTGACTTGCCGATGTGAGCCTTTGGCCTTTCTGTTTCCACCAGAAAACCGTCGGCTGACGTCCCTATCAGTGCGCCGATTGGAACTCCTCAGGAGCCTGACCCTAGTGATGTCTCCAATCAGGACAAGTCGCCTTCTTTGAGTGCGGCCGCTCCTAGGGGTGCGGAATTCATTCCTGAGGTAGCTCCGACTGGACCGTCCTCCCACGAGCATCCGCCGTCGTCGGTGAGTGGAGAGGCGCAAGGGCCGGCCGAGAGCTCCTCCCCTCAAGTGGAAGAGATCCCACGCCCGACCACATGTGCCGAGCCTGCCCTTATGGTAGGCACTTGGGATAGAGAGGAGGAGGAGTGGGACACCTTTGACGATGCCGTCGAGGAGCAGGAAATAGAGGAGCTTCGCGAGTATTCCGTTAGGTGCTCCTGACTGGTCCAAGTAAGCTCGTGGCCCTCCTCTGCGCTTTGTCTCTCTAAGATGCTTCTTCACTATCCTTTCGTCACCTTCAGACCCTAGAGGGCCGCTTGAGGAAGAAAACAGACTTCTTACGGTGCATCCTTCCTTTCATCAAGACGAGCAAAGAGCACTACGATGAGCTAGCGGAGGTTCGGAACGAACGCTTCCAGGAATTTCAACGGCTTCGAGCTGAAGTACAGTCTCTACGCCTGGAGAAGCTGGACGTGTCGGGTTCCCTTCGAGGTAAGCTCTCCTTTTGGGCGATTAGCCTCCGCGGCTTTCCGTCTTCTATCTCTGACTTTCTCAGCTAGGGACACTGCTTTCGCAAAACTCCAGGGCCAGTTTGTTGCGTCAGAGGAGCATCGCAAGGCATTGGAAGAGAAGTCCCAAGTTTCGGAGGAGAAGCTCAAGGCTGCAGAGGTCCGTGAGCACCAGGCAAGGCCGAGTAGGAGAGGTTGTCGGGGGAGCTCAAAGGTGTGTGTATAATCCTTTTCTTTTTGTCTTGGTGGCGCACAGAATGTCCTGGATTGCTGACCTACTCTGTTTGCAGAGCACCGGAGGAGGGCGCGAGCATAATTTGACGACCTTGAAGGGAAGATCCAACGTGCTGATGCACTGTGCTTGGCTTTCTAGCAGGCTTCCAAGTCGGTGTTGACTTTCTTGCACCCTTGCAATCCGAGCAACGGAAATCAGGCCCTCCAACGTCTGCGGGCGGCACCCGAGAGTCTTAGGACCCATGTGCGGGAGAGAGCAATCACGAGCTCTAATCAAGCACTGGCAATCGTGAAGTCGCTGTACCCCTGAGTGGAGCTCGAGGCCATCAAGGAGGGCTTTGCCTGCACTATGGACGACGAGCAAGCCGTTGCTTTTCTGAATGAGGTCGAGGACGTCTCGGAGGCTTTAGCTGAAAACTTGGATTTAAATCCTGTATAAACGTGTGTAAACGGGAGCTTGAAATTCGTTAGCTGTGAATGTATGTGGATTTTGCTTGGCGTTTGTCTTCTTAATTCTTGATGGATCAATAGCCTGGAGCCTCTTCCAACTGGAGCGTTGTTTGAGTTCTTTTGTCCGACTGGACTGGCGCCCGAGTGCTTTGTCCGACTGGTGAGGCTTCCGAGTGCTTTTCCGATTGGTGCTGAAAGCAAGGAGAAATAACTTGGTGGAAGTGTGAGCGTGCACTTATTAAGTGTTGTGGTCACTATACAGGATACCTTAGATCAGGGACTTATGCACGTGCGAATGTGCACTTATTTAGTGTAGCCCCCAGCTTACTGCCTAGTTGAGAAGCAACTAGGTCGTAAGGCAAGAAAAGAAATAGTTATAATTAAAAGTAAAGGAAAGTTTTTTGACGTCACCGGAGTGTTTTTAGCTTAATTCCTACATGGTCAATTAAGCCTAGCTCGGGACTGTTGCAGCGTTGCTTTGGCTTCCCACCCTTGCATTTAATCTGATCCTCTTCGGCTTCTGCGCTTCTCGGTATAAGAAGGGGCGGGGATCGTTGTTGCGGGTGCAACCTCTCTCTACCTTCCAGTCTCAAACCCACCTTCTTCTTCTTCTCTTCTTCTTCTCGTTCTTCTGATGGCGCACTTCCCAGCCCCCTGGTATCAGGGGATGGAGTACGAGGAGCTGTGGAGGGCCTATGACGATGCCCTGATCGAGCTCGAGGAGGTGGAAGTGGTCGAGCGTGACAGGGCCGCCGTAAATGCGCTGCTTGAGGTCGTCCCTCGGATATTCAGGGTGAGGGACTCCCTCATCGAGGCCGTCGGGCGGGCACGCCGCGGCGAGGCCTAGAAGAAGGAAAAGGTTGTATGTTCTTCTTTTTGTGTGTGTAAAGAAATGAGATGAATAAAATGCAGCATTCCCTCAAATCACTCCCGCGTACTCTTTTTTTTCCCGTTTTGCGTGACTTTTGAAATGCGAGCAGCGTATCCCTTTTTTTTTATTCACGCATTCCGTCCGACTAGGTTAGCCCTGGAGTGCTGGTAGTCGGCCCGAGGCCATTCTTCCCGGGCACACTTTTGCGGGTGACTAGGGTTCGTCGCGTACGGCTCAACGTTTCATGACTTGGGATTTCATCATGCTCGGTTTTCTTCGCAGACGTTTTTTAGGAAAAGAGGAGTATCTGGGACATTCTTCGGATAGGGAGTAAAAAGGAGTTTTATTCATCAAAATACAGGGTTTAGGCATAGAAGCGATGTAGCTGTTCTATGTTCCAGGTGTTGTTGATAACTGTGCCATCTTCGTGTTCGAGCCAATAGGTTCCTGGCCATACTAACTCATCGACAATGTAAGGCCTTCCCAGCTCGGGGAGAGTTTGTTCTTGCTCTTTTGATTCTTTCTTAGAACCAGATCTCCTTGGAGAAGGCGCACCCCCGATGTTTCGATCATGATAGCGGTGTAGTCCCTGAATGTATCTGGCTGACCGGATTACTGCGACGTCTCGTGCTTCTTCCAGTCGGTCAAGGTCCTCTAGATTGCATTCTTCAGACCTATCTTCGTTGTGGCTCCGGACCCTCGGGGATCCGAATTCCAACTCGGTAGGTAGGACCGCTTCTGACCCATACACCAGGAAGAAAGGTGATTGCCCAGTGGCCCGACTGGGGGTTGTTCTGAGTCCCCAGAGCACCGAAGGCAATTCCTTCACCCATCGGGTAGCATACGGGTTGAGACGATAAAAAATCCTTGCTTTGAGTCCTTGTAGCACCATGCCATTGACTCGTTCGACCTGCCCATTGCTCCGCAGGTGGGCCACTGACGTGAAACAGATCTTGATTCCTAGTTCGTTGCACCAGCTTTGGAACTCTTCTCCTCTGAACTGGGTGCCGTTGTCTATTATGATCCTGTTCAGAGTGCCGAAATGAACCACAATTTTCTGAAAGAATTCCTTGGCCTTAGCTGCGGTAATGGTGGCGACCGGCTTGGCTTCAATCCATTTGGTAAACTTGTCCACAGCGACGAAAAGATGGGTAAACCCGCCTTGCACCTTTTTTAGGGGCCCTACCATATCAAGCCCCCAGACTGCAAACGGCCAAGTGATCGGGATGGTTTGCAATTCCTGGGCCGGCACATGAATTTGCCGAGCAAAGAATTGACAGCCTTCACAAGTGCGAACAATATCTTCCGCGTCAGTTACTGCAGTCGACCAAAAGTAACCTTAGCGATATGCTTTTCCGACTAGGGTTCTTGAGGCCGCGTGATGCCCGCATACTCCCGAGTGGATTTACTTGAGGAGATTTCTCCCTTATTGCTCCGAGATACATCGTCTGAGTATTCCAGAGGCGCTTTTTTGAAAGAGTTCCCCCTCGACAACCACGTAGCTCTTGCTCCTGCACGTGATGCGCTCTGCTTCCGTGCGATCTTCGGGGAGTTCATCTTTTAGCAGGTAATCTAAGTAGGGACATGTCCAGTCGGGACTGATGACAAATACCTCCATGCTGGTTAAGTGAGGCATCTTTTTGTCTTCTTGGCGCATGCTTGCCGAGGGTTTGTGAAGTTCTTCCACAAAAACTCCTATTATCACATCGTCCCGACTGGATCCTAGTTTGGCTAGCTCGTCAGCGGCTTCGTTGTCTCGCCGGAGTACGTGAGACAGCTCCAGTCTGTCAAATTTGTCTTCCAGTCTTCGTACGTCCTGGCAATATGCAGCCATCGTATTGTCAACACATGACCAATCCTTTTGCACCTGGTTGATCACGAGCTGAGAATCTCCACGAACTGCCAATCGTCGGATGCCAAGTGATATGGTGATGCAGAGCCCATGGATGAGTGCTTCATATTTGGCAACATTGTTTGTGTAACACCCCAAAATTTTGCTTTTCTTAAATTCAAGTGTGATTTGGCACTTTGGTGAATTTTTGGAATTTATTTGGATTTATTGGAATTTATTCCCTTTTGAAATAATTAAAGAATTTAACTTTACAAATAAAATTTTGTTGGAAATATTTTATTTGAGTCCAAAATGTTCCAAAATATTTCCTAGAATTTTTCTGGAATTTTTCTAAGTGTTTTGCTATTTTTAATGAATTAAATGAATTTCTGGGAATTAATTGGATTATTTAATCGCTGAAAATCGAGTTGGTTTTACTGTTCAACCGACCGAGTCCGAGTCCGACTCGAACCCAACCTAACGCTAACCCTCTCGACCGTCCGATTGAGCCACGTCGCCCGAACCCAAGCCCGACCGAGCCAGCCAAGTCGCCCGAGCCGGACCCGAGCCCAAACCCCTGCACCGTTGGATCTTGATCCAACGGCTCGCGTTGAGCCACGTCACCCCTCTCCGAGTCCTCGTCGGACTCCGCCGCCGCTCGCGTGTGGGCCTCGGTCTCCGCGCTTTTCACGGAAGCCGAGGCCCCTATTTAAACGCCGCCACCGCCACCAGGAAGCCGACTTTCGTGCGCACCCGTAGCCCTAGACAACGTCGCCTGAGTCGCCGTGGTTGCGCCGCAATCGCTCGCCGTAGTTGGTTTGGCGTTCCGCAGCCGTTGAGCCCAGATCCGTAACCGCAAGGACCAGCCGCGTCGGAGGGGACCTTTCACTTCGCCGGAATCACGCCCAAACACCGTCGAGCGTGTCGCCGTCCCCGTCTTCGGCGAAACAACTCCGCCGCAAGCCATCGCCGGACCCTGAACTCCCTCAGCCGTCCGATCCAGATCCAAGGGCCCAGAATCGTCCACGTCACCCACGGTGAGATCCCACGTGCTAATCCCCAGATCTATTTCCAACCGTTGGATCTAGATCCAATGGTTTAGATTGTGCCACGTAGCCTTAACCGCACCATACTAGATCCAATCTCAGCCGTTAGATCTAGATCAAACGGCTAGCGTTAACCCACGTGATAGCGTTAGATTAGATCTTGACCGTCCGATCAAGATCGAACGGTCCTTATCAGCCGAGTAGTTTCCTAACGCGTTAAGCCAGATCCGATCTGGGCCGTTGATTTTCAAATCAACGGCCGAGACTAGCCACGTGGGCGGAAGTCTGACCGCCGCGGTCAGCGCGGTCGCCGCCCGGTCACCGCTGACGTCACGTGTGACGTCAGCGTGGGGCCCGCGTGTCAGCGGCCTAGCCAACCGCACCATGACATCACCGCTGACGTCACGGTGGGGCCCGCGTGTCAGCCGTCCTTGGCCGAGTCTTGCTGACGTCACCGTTGACGTCAGTATGGGTCCCGCGTGTCGATGACACATCTTGCGAAGTGGGCCGGGTCCACGATGGACCAGCGGCGTCGTCGCGGGTCCATGGACCCGAGGCGACGTGGCGGCTCCCGATTGGTCCACGTGTCATGCTGACGCAATAAATTGATTTCCGAAAAAGAAAATGATTTATTAATTCGGTTTATTGATTTCAAAAATGGATTCAAACTTCAAACGCTTATAACTTTTGCGTTTCAACTCCGATTTGAGTGATTCAAATTTCTAAATTTTCATAAAAATGAGACCTACTCAAATATGAATTTTAATTAATTTTTGTTTATGAATATTTCTCTGTTTTTATTTAATTAATGCTTTCTTTAAACTTTAAACGATTATAATTTTTTGCATTTAAACTCCGAATTTGACGATTCCAGTTTCTAAAAATTCATAAAATTATGCTCTCTCTGTTTGTGAACTTTATTTGAAGTTTTGGATACTTTTTGTCTACTATTTATTTATTTATTGTTATTTGCACGCTTTACGAGTAGACGTTGAAGTGCCCGAAGGCTTCGAAGGTGAAGTGTTGACCCAGGAGCCAGCTCAAGACCAAGACCAAGTACTCTTTGAAGGCAAGTTGTGCTTTGACCATGTTGATCCCATTTTCAAATTAAATTGGTTTAAATTATTGCATGCTAGTTTAATTAGAAAATACTTTATCTAATTCCGGGAATTAGATATATGCCAAATTGCTGTATGACACCTTGGTTAATTACATATGTGCCATGAACCCTTGTCATCCTAGTTGAGGATTATATAGTTGGACATTATTAAATTGCCAACATGGGAATTTAGATCGTTGTAGTATATTGCTTAGACCTGCTACGTGCTCTTGACATGATTTTGGACAATCAAATGGTAATATTGACTTAATGATATATTGAACCTGTTTTGGAAAGGTATCATGTGTTGTGATGTTGATGGCACGTGGTGCATGGTAATCAACTAGGGGTTTGATAAATAGATTTTGACCGGGGCATGTGGCAAGAATGATCGGGTGGGCCAGTTGTGGCACCGGGAACGTTGTTTTGGTTCTTCGGGTAGTCTTGCCCTGGTCACCCTAAGGACTTAACCTTGCAAGCCTTTGAACTGAGTCAAACGTGCAGCCACATGTCTGTAATGGGACAGACCTAGTTGATTAAGTTGCTAATAACGTACCTGCGGGACCTCAGGATGTCAACTATACCTTTTGTGTAGTTGTACGGGGGAGCGTACCGGGGCTGCGGCCAGGCACCCATCTAACGGTGGATTGACCTAAACTTTGCCTTCGCTAAGGGAAGGGTTAGTGTGCAAACACCGGAGAGGACCACTTGTGCTGTTAGAAGTTTCTGAAAGACTTTGTTACGGACACTCGCCTTTGTGGTGTTTGGCTGTATCTTGTGGGTAAAGTGCATAACCTCTGCAGAGTGTAAAATCTATTCGAATAGCCGTGTCCGCGGTATTGGACATCGCTCAGGAATTACAGTCAAGGGTTAGATTCTCTTGAAAATAACTTGGACTTGAAAGGTTTGGTCTGGTTTAATAATGATGTTGATGGAAATGTGGATCAGGATTGGAAAAGATGTTTATTTAAATTCTGGAAAGATTATTGATCTTATTCTTGTATTCCTTTGCTTCGAATCTACTTATGCTACTTGTCAAATGCTGTTTTACTACAATTATACCCTGAGCTACCCCCTTGTACTAAGCCATGCATGTAGTATATTAGCTGCATTCTGTGCATGACTTGCTGAGTACCAAGTACTCACCCTTGCCACAATACAACACCAGTTGAAGGAGAATCTACACCAGCTTTGGAGGAGGAGCTCCGAGAGGAACCGTCTAACTAGGGAGCGAGCCCAGTCAGTTGCCTGTGGTATACTGGATGGCGCCACGAAGTTATCTTATTTTCCGCTGTAGTTATTTCTCTCTTATTGAGTTTTCGCCCTGCGTGGCATATATTTGTAACTTGACCTAAGGTCGAGCAACCCGTTTGGTTAACTATTTAAGGTACTTTATTATTTCGTTGAGTATGATTGTGACATTTACCAATGTTGAGACTGTGTGCACTAGCGCGTTCCTGGACTAGTGCTGAATACACAGAGGGTCCGGATTTGCAAATTCGGGTTCCGACAGTTTGACGCTGGAAAGTGAATCTGTAGGACATATTTTAGTTTTTCCCCTTTTGGAGAGGTGAGCACATCTGCAGCCCCCGTGCCGCTGAGTGTGAGGGAGCCGTCAAAATGCATCGTCCAATATTTGAGTTTTTCGTTAGTCGTTGGGCCTTGCAGTTCCGTCCACTCAGCGGTGAAGTCGGCAAGTACTTGTGATTTTATGGCAGTGTGAGGCTTGAATGTAATTTCAAAAGCTCCAAGCTCGACTGCCCATTTGGTGATCCTCCCGGTGGCTTCCCGATTATGGAGTATATCTCCGAATTGGGAAGGAAATGAACACCAAAATCGCGTGCTCTTGGAAGTTGTGTTTGAGCTTTCGACAGGTGATTAGCACAGCATAAATGAGCTTTTGTATCTGGGGGTACCGTACCTTAGATTGACCCAATACTTCGCTGACGAAGTAAATTGGGCGTTGTACCTTCTGTAGGTGCCCCTCTTCTTCCCGCTCCACAACAATTACTGCACTGACCACACGGGTAGTCGGAGCTATGTAAAGCATAAGTGGTTCCTCCGGCATTGGGGATGCTAGTATCGAAGGTTTTGTGAGAAAGGTCTTCAGATCTTCAAAGGCTTGCTGTGCTTCGGAGGTCCATTGGAATTGGTCCTACTTCTTAAGGAGTTTGAAGAATGGTGATCCCCGCATCCCCAAGCGAGATACGAATCTGTCGAGTGCCGCCATGCACCCCGTAAGCTTTTGGACATCCTTCTGGCTTGCTGGCGGCTTTATTTTCAAGATGGCGTGGACTTTCTCCGGGTTTGCTTCGATGCCGCGGTGGGACACAATGAACCCGAGAAGCTTTCTCGAAGGGACTCCGAAAGTGCACTTCTCGGGATTAAGTTTCATCTGATAAGCCCTTAGACTTTTGAATGTCTCGGTTAAGTCAGAGATGAGGTCCCCTTTCAAACGAGATTTCACCACGACGTCGTCCACATAGGCCTCCACGTTGCGCCCGAGTTGGTTGTAAAAGCATCGTTGTATAGTATGTTGATAAGTTGCACCGGCGTTCTTCAGTCCGAATGGCATTGTAACATAACAAAAAGCTCTGAACAATGTGATGAATGAAGTTTTGATGCAGTCTTCTTCCTTGAGGCTGATCTGGTGGTACCCTGAGTAGGCATCCAGAAAACTCAAGAGCTCGCAGCCGGCGGTGGAATCTATTACTTGATCAATACGAGGCAGCCCAAAAGGGTCTTTCGGGCATGCTTTGTTGAGATCAGTGTAATCAACACACATGTGCCAACTTTTATTCTTTTTGCGAAAAAGAACCGGGTTTGCTAACCAGTCGGGATGATACACTTCTCTTATAAAGCCTGCAGCTAGTAGTTTAGTGATCTCCTCTCTGATTGCGTTGCAATGGTCCTGGGCAAACCACCGGAGCCGCTGTTTGACTGGTTTTGCGCTTTCTTTTACATTTAGAGCAAGCTCGATCACTCCCTCGGGACACCAGGCATGTCGGATGGTTTCCAAGCGAAGGTGTCCAGGTTTGCCCGGAGGAAAGTGACAAGTGCGTTTTCCTATTCCTGATCGAGCCCAGTCCCAATCAAAGCCGTTTTGGCTGGATCAAGTGCTATTTTCTTGACCTCTTCGTCAGGTTGGATTCCTTCCTTAGCTTGCTTCTTGGCCGAAATCTCCTCGTGTTGCTGAGTGGATGCCGTCAGCTGAAGTTTCTCCAGGTCGCCCGACGCACGTAGGGTTTCGGCCACCTCGTAGCTCTCCTTGTCACATTGGAAAGACTGCTTGACGTCCCCTCAAACTGTAATGATGCCTTTTGGACCTGGCATCTTAAGCACCGAGTAAGTGTAGTGTGGTACTGCCATGAATTTTGCCAAGCCTGGCCTTCCCAAGATTGCATGGTACGCCATCTCGAAATCGGCCACTTCAAAATTCATGCATTCTGTCCGGTAGTTGTCTTTCGTAATGAATGTGACAGGCAAGACAATCTATCCAAGTGGTACGGAGGAAGTCCCGGGGATTACGTCGTGGAACGGCGATGAACTCTTCTTGAGCTCTGCGCGTGGGATCTTGATGTCGTCGAAAGTTTTGGCCAACAAGATGTTGAGCCCATTTCCTCCATCAACCAAGACCCTCTTGAGCTTTATGTTGCGTATGACTGGGTCCAACACCAGAGGATATCTGCCAGGAAAGGGGATATGGTCAGGATGATCCGAACGATCGAAGGTGATGGGCACTTCCGACCACTTTAGATATTGGGGAGTCACTGGCGTGATTGTATTGTTGTCCCGAGCGGTAAGCTTTTTCTTTCGCTTGGATTCTTAGGCACCCGGACCCCCGAATATGAAGTTGAGCTCATGCTCGTTCTCCGGGAAGTCGCTTTCTACGAAGGGATCCTCTTTCTTCCCGGTTTTCTTCTTATCTTTGGATTCTGACTGATTCCGGCTTTCCTGTGCGAACCTTTTCAAAGTGAAGCAATCTTTTGCTGCATGCTTTCCTTTTGGGTGGAAAGGGCATTGCGCATTCATCACTTCATCGTAATCTTTGTTCTGTGGAGCCTTCATCTTTCCTCGCTCTGTTGTCGCGACCAACTCCTCGCCCTTCCGTTTCTTATCCTTTTGCTTTGAGGGCTCGGCGTGGTGTTTCTTGTTCTTCTATGGAGGTCGATCTTCCCGGCGTTCCGCTAGTGCATCCGAAGCAGCCGCATAGCGATTAGCTAAAGTAAACATCTCCCGAGCCGTGGTTGGGGGTTTCCGGAATATATTCTTGATGAGATCGAGATCGCTGACTCCTTTTTGGAAGGCGGCGATGACGACCGCATCCGAGACGTCCCAAACATTGTTCTTCTTCTGCATGAATCGCCGAATGAACTCTCTCAGGGATTCGCTCTTCTTTTGATGAAGCAGGTAGAGGTCCCAGGGGGTCCCAGGCTTCTCAAAAGTGCCCTGAAAGTTCGTAATGAACTGGTCATAGAGGTCTCCCCAAGAATCAATGGAGTCCCTTGGAAGCCCTGTAATCCATGCTTGGGCCGAAGGAGCGAGCATGATCGGAAAGTAGTTTGCCATTACATTGTGGTCACCCCCGGCCGCCTTGACTGCTAGGGAATAAACTTGTAACCAAGTTTCTGGGTCTCTTTCTCCATCAAACTTCGTGATGCCATCTGGATTAAAACCGTCAGGCCACTGCACCCGATGGAGGCGAGCAGTGAATGCTATGATCCCATCAATGGATTCTTCATCGCGCCAGGCATGGCGGTGAAGAATTCAATCGGTGGCCATCATTCTGGTGCGAGCCGTGCCGGTTTCTATAGTCGCCGCGGCTAGGACTCCGACCGTGAAGGTACTGGTTGTCTCGATCATGATCAATGCTGAAACGCTCGAGGTCATCGTCGCATAAGTGTCACTCGTTATCCTCCCGCTCCTGCCTTCTGGCGTCAAGGTCCTGGCGAAGGTCGCGATGGATGGTAGAGAAGATATCCTTACCATGAGGGGACCTGCACCGACTGCTTCCCGTCCGACTGCGACTGGTCCGATTGCTGGCCACGTGTGTTTCTCCTCCTGTACGAGGAGGCTTCTTCGTTTGGCCTTGCTGGTTGTGCTGGACCGCTGCAGCCATCACCATAGCCTTTACTTGCACCACGATCGGGGCAGCCAGGCTGTTGAATTTGATCATCGGACCCAAGGTGTCGAGGAGTGTCTTGGTGGCCATGATGTTTTGCTACGGTGTTTGAAAAACCGACTGGCGCCCCATCCTATCATATAGGATGTCCTCATTGACATTGCGCGCCCTATTTTGGAGTGATCGAGTGCATGCATCTTGGGCGTCGTGTTGAATAGGCTCCATCTCTGTTTCCTCAGCTCCTCGCTGGTTTTGTGATTCGGGCAAGCCACTCCCGATCACAAATACAGAATGGAAACTAGGAGAGCTTTTAGATCGCATCTGATCCGAGTCCGAAGGGACGAGGGTGATGAGCTCATCGGCGACGAAATGTAGGCTCCTGAAGAAGAAAACTTGGCCTGGAACGAAGGTGGTGCCATTCTTGAAAGCCATCGAGATCACCTGGATTGATCTTTGCGCTCCCCTACCTGGTGCGCCAACTGTCGATGTTTGGTATCGGCAATAATCTTAGGGGGTGTGAATATGTGGGGCAAGGCGATGGATCAAGAACTGAATGGTAACACAAGACAAGAGTTTAGACAGGTTCGGGCCCTCTGCGGTGGAGGTAATACCCTAGTCCTGTGTTCTGGGATTATGTCGTCTCTTCCCCTCCTATGATCCCGCACATCTCTTATATATCAAGAGATAGAGGAGTCCAACTTGGTTACAAGGGGGAGAATCCGAGTTAGTTACAAGTAAAGAGATCATATCTTTCCTTATCTAAGGAGATTTCTTGTGATTACAATATTTCTTTCCTACTTTTCCTGGCCAGCTACGAGGCAGTCGTCCGTGTGACACAGGAGCGTCCATCCCTACCTTTTGTACGTTCCTCTTCTAGACGGTCTTTTCTGGCATCCATGTATGCACCCGGTTCTTGTGCCCTCCACACCGAGCGCTGACTCTTCTCCCTCAAGGTGGGGGTTCTTCATCTCCCGGATCCTCCCATCCTACTAAAAGGGCTCAGACACGATTGTCGGGGCCATCCAACAAGGTGAACTACAATTCCTCTCTTGGCTATTAGGAGCTTTCTCCTGGATTTATCCAACAACTGATGTATGAATAGCGGGATGATCTGAGGATCATTGACAACCCCATGAGACTCTCCTCAAACAGCACCCCCTCCGCCCGATGAATAGGTATTCTTGTCGCTTTCGGGTGATTGTCAATGCTCGATCGTTGCTTAACCAGTTGTGTGCTTTAATCCATAGGTCGATCCGCCGGTGGTCGACGCATCACCCATCGTGGCCACCCTTTTGGCCAAGGCAACGAGGGTAGACCCGCCAGGGAGGAGGATACGAATCAAGACTACGATGGTCACATGAATCTATCTTTATTTCCTGTATCTCTTCTATCATTCCGTCAGCCACCTGACGGGGCGCATATCATAGAAGATCACCATGCGGTGGTCCCTCGGGGGTGTCCGCCGACCCTACTACTGCTTCCGTTGGCATGATAGCTCCCCCAGTGATAATCCTCCCTTCGCCGAGCCCTTTGGTGTTTCCCCGAGACTGGCCTGTGTTGAAGAGTGGCTTGCTCGGGCTCGAGACATTTTGCGAGCAACAGTAGTGTGACATCACGGGATATGACATTATGAAAAGTGACATTATGGAATGGGACTTTATAGATTACGGCTTTACGGTACAACTTTATTTTGTGTTTTTGGGCCGTTTTAGGGTGATTGGGCCTCTCCAGGGGAGTTTGGGCCTTAGAGGGACCTTATTGGGCCGTAGGTGGGAGTCCCCGGCCCATGTGGGGGAGTTGGGGGCAGCACAACCTGCCCCCATGCGCCCCAAGCCCTAGATCTGGCGCCCCTACCCCCTTTGCCCTCCCATAGCCGCCACCCTCCTCCTCCCATGTGCCTCCACCTCCTCCCCCATTGCGCCTCCATCCTCCTCCTCCCTTCCCAAGCCACCCACCCCTCTCCTAGCAGCCCTACGGTGTCCTCTCTCGTGGTGCTCCTCGCTGTCCCGCTCGGAGGATCACCGGAATTCGGGAATCTCCGGCGAACCGTTGCGGATCGGGAGGAAGGAGCGGCCGGCGGGAAGAAAGACTTCATCGGTTTCGGGTCTTCTTGAAGAGGTAAGGCATGGGTGATCTGTGGGTTGGGTCTAGGTGCTGTTCTAGAGGTCAATTTCATGTTTTTAGATCAAGTGGTGGTGCTTTAATCGGGTAGATTAGATGGAATCTAGAGTTCGCCACGTTCTCTGTTTCGGGCAGCATGAGCAGTCGACCTAGGGTTTGGGTTTTCGCCAATTTAGAGTCAGAATTTGGTTGGCCGCTTGTCAAAGAAGTTGTAGGTAATTTCAATACCTTTCAGTGGTTATAAAGAACGTCCAATTTCGCCCAGCCGTTTGAAAGTTATGCTCGTTTTACCGAACATGTTAAAAACTGTGACGTGATTGGAACAGATCATGGTATTCTGTAGATTAAACCACTTTAGATTCCGAATCAGTTTTTCCATATAATTAGAAAAAGTTAGGAAATTTCCTAAGCTACGCGAGGATGTACTCGTTTAATGCCATAGAGCAGGGTAATGAGATAGCTTGCTGTGTAAGTCTCCCATGCGCCCCCGCCAGCCCGAGTATAAAAGGGAATTGGGGTCCCTCGCCGGAAGGGGTCTGTTGGCTCATACGCCGACAGTGGCGCGCCAGGAAGGGGGCTTAGTGGTTGGATTGTTCTCCCTTCTTCCATCTTGCAAAGTTTGCGAGAAGCTCCAACGGTTACGAGCATGGTGACTTCGGGTTCCAAGCATGACGGTCTGCTCGAGGAAAGCAGCACTCGCGGTCGGTCTCGACGCTCGCCAAAGGCATCGGACCCTCCATGTCCATCCGCCTAGGGAGGGACGCGTGGTGCTTCTGCGCTAGGGGCCCAGCCTGTCCGGCGGCGTCTCCTGATGGGAGATGACACCCCGGCGAGGAACCTTCATGCAGCCCGGCTGCATCTCGATCATCCCCCGATTGTGCTAGAGGGCGAAACCCCGGCCGTTCCATGGCTGCGGGACATCGCCCGCCTAGTGGATGCCGCCCAACAGTAGGTAGAGGCGGCAAACCGGCCGGGGGCTTCGGATGTCGGGTGACAGAGCGTGCGCGTGGCTGACGCGCAAGCCTCTAGCTGCACGGCTACAGTTTGTTATGATCGTAAGGGCCGGGACAAAGGAAAGGGTGCATCTGTTGTAGCCCCCTCAATCACAGGGGGACGCGCACATGCTCCCACTTCTTCCCGTGGTTCCCCCAAGGCGGCGGGGGGCCATGGGATCTGAGGGCCCGCCTAGGCAAAAGGAGGTCCCAGCGCGGCGGTGACTTGCGCGACGTCCTTAGGGGGCGCCGTGAAGATGTGCAGCACCGCGTGGGCCACCCGATGTCTAGTGGCCGAGGAGAAACCTCTCCCCCTGGTTCCAGGGAGAGCGCAGACTCGCACTCCTCGACCCCATCTCGGGGCCGAGGGGCGGGCGAGCGGCGCTGCTCCCCCTATAACGTTGGATGCCAGGCGTTCTCCCTTCACCTACGCCAAGCTGCGTGGCCGGAGAGGTTTCGCCCTGCGTCCATCGAGAAGTACGACGGCACCACCAACCCGGAGGAGTTCCTGCATATTTACACCATGGTGGTGCGCGCCGCGGGAGGGTCTGAGAAAATCATGGCCAACTACCTCCCGACATCGCTGATGGGCTCCGCCCGCTCCTGGCTGCGGAACCTCCCTCGAGGCTTTGTGCACTTGTGGGAGGAGTTGTGCGACATCTTCGTCGCCAACTTTCAGGGCTCCTACGCTCAACCGGGCGTGGAGGATGACCTTCACGCCCTGGAACAGACGAAGGGAGAGTCCCTGAGGGAGTTCATTTGGCGGTTCAGCCACTGCCGGAACACGATCCCCCGGATCTCCGAGCAGTCGGTGATTATCGCCTTTCGGAGGGGGGTCCGAGATCAAAAGATGCGGGAGAAGATGGCTACCCGCACCATTTCCACTACCTCCGAGCTGTCCTCCCTGGCGCATAAGTGCGCCCGGGCAGTGGAGGCCCGGGAGCGCACGGTAGGGCCGTCCGGTCACGACGGGGCAGAAACCTCGAAAGCTTCCGGCCACAAGAAGAAGAAGAAGTGCAAGGAGGTCGGCGCCGGAGAGGTCCTCGCCACCGAACCAGAGGACAAGCCCCAGAAGCGTGACCGCCGAGACAGGAGGGGTGATCGCTGGGGCCCGCGAGGTGATCGCGGGGATTGTCGGTCCCCCCGCCAAGAAGACGACGGAGGCAGGCCTTACTGCCCCATCCACAGGACCAATGGACATGACTTGGCGGATTGTCAAGTCGTGTCCAAGCTGGTGGAGCAGCGGCTTAAGAAGCGCCGCGAAGATGACCACGATGACGTTGACGAGGACCCCGCTTCGCTGTCCTTTCAGCAAGCGAAGCATACGGTGGCCTTCATCCATGGTGGCTCCGCCACCTACTCTTCGAACTCGCAGTACAAGCGAGAGGTAAGAGAGGTATGTGCCACCGTGCTAACTCCCGGGGCGAGCAAGCTGCTAAAATGGTCGGAGGAGCCGATCACCCGGAGATCACCGCTGGCCCAGGCCATCTCCCGATTGTGGTTTCTCCCATGGTCCGGAATGCGAGACTCGGGCGGGTGCTTGTCGATGGAGGGAGCTCCATCAACCTCATGTCCGTAGGGGCGTTGAAGGCACTCCATATCCCTTATGAGGAGCTGCGCCTGGCCCCTCTGTTCTACGGAGTCGCCCCTGGAGTGGGTTTGACACCCCTGGGTCAGGTCCGACTGCATGTCACGTTCGAAAGTGTGGAGAACTTCTGGACGGAAAAGATCAACTTCAAGATCGCGAACTTTGACCTCCCCTACAACGCGTTGCTTGGCTGGCAAGCTCTGGTCAAGTTCATGGCGGCCACGCATTACGCCTACATGATGATGAAGATCCCCGGGCCTGGGGGTCCGATTACCGTGAAGGTGGACCGGCTAGAAGCCCTGTGCCTCAGTAAGCAGGTGCAGGACCTGGCCGGCACCACCTGCATGGCTCGAGGTGAGGAAGACTACCCGGAGCTCCCCACGGTCAAGGCCCGTGCCTCACCCGGTTCCTCGGGTGAGGTGAAGGCGACCCCCGTGGGCGAGGACGGCTCTGGGATGGTCGTGAAGATCGGTGCCAACCTCAGCACCAAATATGAAGACGCGCTCGTCACCTTCCTCCGGTCTAACCTGGATGTGTTCGCTTGGGAACCATCAGAAATGACCGGGGTCCCTAGGGAGGTGATCGAGCACCGATTGGCGACGCTCCCTGGAGTGCACCCCGTCCGGCAGAAAGTCCGGAGGCAGGCACCAGAGCGGCAAGATGCCATTCGGGTTGAGATAGAAAAGCTGCTGCAGGCGAAGATTGTGCGGGAGGCCGCCTATCCTGAGTGGCTGGCTAACCCTGTACTCATCAAGAAGTCGAACGGAACGTGGCGGATGTGCGTCGACTTCACCGACCTCAACATAGCCTGCCCCAAGGATCCGTATCCCCTGCCGCAGATAGACCTTGTTGTCGACTCCACCGCAGGGTGTGAGACCTTATGCTTCCTAGACACCTACTCCGGCTACCACCAGATCAGCATGGCGCAAGAAGACGAAGAAAAGACCGCCTTTGTGACCCCCCTAGGCGTCTACTGCTATGTCCGCATGCCTTTTGGGTTGAAGAATGCGTGCTCAACCTACCAGCGCGCCATGCATACTGTATTCCGATCGCAGATTGGGACAAATCTCGAAGTGTATGTTGATGATCTGGTAGTGAAGACGAAAAAGTCTGTCGGCCTGATTGAAGATTTAGAAGAGACTTTCTCCCACCTCCAGCAGTATTGTCTGAAGTTGAATCCCGAGAAATGTGTGTTTGGTGTGTCGTCCGGAAAGCTGCTTGGGTTCCTTGTTTCCCACCGCGGGATCGAGGTCAACCTGGAAAAAATCACGGCCATCGAGCGCATGCAACCACCCACAAGGCTCAAGCAAGTTCAGTGCCTGGCTGGTCGCCTGGCCTCTCTCGGCCGGTTTATTGCCAGGCTGGGAGAAAAGAGTCTCCCCTTCTTCAAGCTGCTGAAGAAGACTAACTCCTTCGAGTGGACTGCAGAAGCGCAGCAAGCATTCGAAGAACTGAAGCAATACCTCTCCTCCCCTCCGGTGTTGGTCACCCCCGAGCCGGGCGAGCCGCTACTACTGTACGTAGCGGCCAGCCCGGCGGTGGTGAGCGCGGCACTGGTGGCGGAGCGTGAAGGGGTCGGCCGCCGCATTACTTCAGAAGGTCTTGCATGACGCCGAGATTAGATACCCACAGGCTCAGAAGATGGTGTATGCTGTACTGGTGGCGTCCAGAAAGCTGCGGCATTATCTCCAAGAAAGAGAGATCACGGTGGTGTCCGCCTATCCCTTGCCCGAGATTCTCCACAACCGCGAAGCTGAATGCCGCATCGCCAAGTGGTCTGTAGAGCTGGGGGAGTTCAGTCTTAAGTTTGCCCCCCGCACGGCGATCAAAAGTCAAAGGCTGGCGGAGTTCGTTGTCGAGTGGACTCCTGCCGAGCCTGAAGTTGAAGAAACGCCCGCGCCCTCTCCCTGGACACTCTACTTCGATGGCTCCTTCAGGTACAAGGGCGCTGGGGCTAGGGTCCTCTTGGTTTCTCCAACCGGGGACCTCCTCAAGTACGTGGTCATCCTGGACTTCAAGGCCACCAACAACGTTGCTGAGTACGAAGGCTTGCTGGCGGGACTTCGTGCCGCCACGACCATCGGAGTCCGGCGTCTACAAGTCAAGGGCGACTCCTTGCTAGTCGTCAACCAGGCAAGAAAGGAGTTCTCCTGCTCTGATCCTGTCATGGCCGAGTACTTGGCAGAGGTCAGAAAAATGGAGCGACATTTCGATGGGCTAGGGTATACCCATATCCCCCGGCGCGACAACTACTTGGCGGACGAGCTCGCTCAGCTCGCTTCGACAAGATCTCCCGTTCCGATCGGAGTCTTTGAAGAAAGGCTTCCGCGACCGTCCATCGCAACCCCCGTTTCCAGTGGGGACGATGGTGATGCTGCTCCAGCCCTTGCTCCAGAAGGGGAAGCGGTACCAGTGGAAACGCCCGGCCCGGTCCACGGCTCAAATGTCTCACTGACAGGTGGGACCCAACGAGTGACGTCATCGCTGACGTCAGCGAGGCTTGGCCACAGCGCTGACAAGCGGGCCCCACTGGTGACGTCATGGGTGACGTCACCGCGACGGCCGAGACCGGCCGACACGCTGAGCGGCGTGTCGGCGTCGCCGCTGACGCACGTCTTGGCGCCGCGTCGGTCAGCCTCCCGGCCACGTGGCTTGATCTTGGCCGTTGATTTAAAAATCAACGGCCCAGATTGGATCTGGCTTAACGTGTTTGGAAAACAACTCGGCTGATCTGGACCGTTCGATCTTGATCGGATGGTCAAGATCCAATCTAACGTTTACAACGCGGCTAACCCTAACCGTTTGATCTATATCTAACGGCTGAGAATGGATCTAGTACTGAGCGGTTTAGGATACGTGGCACAATCTACGCCGTTGGATCTAAATCCAACGGTTGGAAATAGATCTGGGGATTCAACGTGGAACTCACCGAGGGGTGACGTGGCGCGATCTGGGCCCTTGGATCTGGATCGGACGGCTGGTGGAGCTCGATCGACGACGATGGCTTGCGGCGGAGCGAGGTCACCGGAGACGGGGACGGCGACACTCCCGACGGCGCTGCGGGGCTCCTCCGGCGAAGTGAGTGGTGCTCACCGATGCGGCTTGACCTCACGGTTCCGGATCTAGGCTCAACAGCGGCGGAGGACGGCGGACGGCGGCGGAATCTGCAACTAACCGCGGCAGAACGCTAAGCCAACTACGGCGAGCGATTGCGGCGGCTACACGGCAGTTTGAGCTCAACGGGCTAGGGCTACAGGTGCGCACGGAAGTCGGAAACACGGCAGCGGCGGCGATGCATTAAATAGGGCCCTCGGTGTCCGTGAAATGCGCGGAAACCAAGGCCCACTCCGTTGCGGCGGCGGAATACGAAAGGGATTCGGATTGGGTGACGTGGATCAACGTCAGCCGTTGGATCAAGATCCAACGGTGCGATTGTTTGGGTTCGGGTCTGGCTCGGGCGAGCTGGCTGGCTTGGTCGGGCTTGGGTGACGTGGCTCAATCGTGGCCGTTAGATCAAGATCAGCGATCCGCAGCGGGTTAGTGTTATTGGCGGGTTCGGCCAGTAACGGTAGCTCGGTCGGACTGAGTCGACTTCGTACTCGGGTCCGGTCGGATGAACAGTACAACCCACTCGATTTTCCAGCGCTTAAATAATCCAAAATAATTCTCAGAAATTCATTTAATTCATTAAAAATAGCAAAACACTCAGAAAAATTCCAGAAAATATTTTGGAACATTTTGGACTCAAATAAAATATTTCCAACAAAATTTTATTTGCAAAGTCAAATTATTTAATTATTTCAAAAGGGGATAAATTCAAATAAATTCCAAATAAATTCCAGAATAATTCCAAAAATTCACCAAAGTGCCAAATCACATTTGAATTTAAGGAAAGCAAAATTTTGGGGTGTTACAGTCGCCACCTTCCTACTGGCGATCACTCAGGTGACCGCCGAAGGCGTGGCCTGGTCGCCACCTTCCCGCCGGCGATCACCGCTAGCCGCCCGCGACGTGGCCTGGCTGCTACCTATTCGCTGGGCGGCGACCTCTCCGCCCGTTAGTGGCGTGGACTGGATGCCACGTGTCCGATAGCGACGGCTTTTACTAAAGTGCAATAGGCACCTTGGTGTAGAATACACCGACAGTAGCCCGTGGACCCACCTTGGAGCGCTCTTTTTACCTTTTTCCGTCTCCTGGGTGGGTCCAGAAAAAGTTCACACGAAACGCTGCGGCTTTTTAAATGCCGCCGCCGTTTTCGGGCCCGAGGAGGATCGTGCGGCCGTCTTTTCCTCGTAACCGGCGCGGGTCTGAGGGGCATGGCCGCGCCTCTTCCAATTCTTCTGGGTTTCCCGCCAGCGAACCGCCGCGCCTCCTCGAATATCCCACCTTTCCAACTGCCACGCCTCCTCGGGTTCCCCGCTGAGGCGCTCCTTCGTGCGTATAAATGAAGGTTCTCCAGGGGGAGGCGGTCTGTTCGCTCCTCAGCTTTTTACTTGTTGCATACCGCTTCCTCACCCTTTCTTCTTGCGAACCGCCTCTCTGCCTCCGTTCTCTGCACACTGCTCCTCATATGGCGCCACCATCACCCCTGCTTCCTCCCTCAACCGTCGAGGAGGTCGACGCCGAGAGGTGTTCCCGACGTCGTGGCGGCATCGCCTGTCGATACTCGCCGGGGATCGCCACGCCCGGGCAGCGGCCGGCGAACTAGTCTTCTTTGGCTGGGCGATGTTGGCGGGCCTTCTTTCGCCAATTTCCTACTTCTACCTTACTGTCCTCAACTTCTATTCTATCCACAACCTCCATCTTCCTCCTAAATCCATCGTCCTCCTCGTTGTCTTTGCCCACTTCTGCGAGATGTTCGTGGGAGTGGCCCCTAATCTCCCCCTCTTCCGCTTCTTCTATTCCTTGCGCGCGGCCAAGGATCTTTCCACCGTGACCGGCTCCTGCTACTTCCGCCTTCGCGACGGCGCAGTTTCCCGCTACATTCCGCTGGACCTCCGTTCCAACTGGAGGGCTTGGCGCAATGGGTGGCTCTACGTCGAAGACGACAGCGGTTTAGAGGTCCTAGAGATGCCGACTGGGCCAGCGATCGGCATTCCTTCCTGGGGAGCTCAGGTTGACGAGACGCCTGAGCTCCAGGTGATGCTGGCCCGCGTGGACCAGCTGCGAGCAGCGGGCCTGACGGGGGCCATGGTTCTTCGGGACTACATCTCCCGAAGAATTAGCCCCCTGCGCCGCCGTGCTCGCCTCGCCTGGCAGTACACGGGCCCTGACGACATGACTCGGACAGCTCCCGGAGGTAGGTTACTTTTCACTTTGCTCCCCTCGCTTTCCTCCTCTTTCTTTCAACTGCTACCGGACTGACGGCGCCTTCACTCCCTTTTCTTCTTTTTTCTAGCCGTGGGGAATTTATCCCCTGCCAAAATTGATGTGTGGTAGACACAACTAGGCGTCTTTGGCCCCGTCCCGCCCTTTCCAGCGGGTGCACTCCCGCTCTGCTAGGTGGAGCCCCGAGAGTGCGTGGCGATCACCCGTGCCATGCCCGCCATGGACGCCATGGGGCTGGTGGCCACGCCTCGCCAAACGGCGCTAACCATCCGGGGCCCTCCTCCAACAGGCGGGGGGAGGGGCAAGCGCCCTGCCGACGATGACGCCACCGGCGACAGCCCCAGGCGGGTCCGTGCTGCACCTGGGGGCGCGGCGACCACGACTGGAGCGGGTTGCTCTACGGCGGCCGCCGCTTCAACCTCGGCCGGTGTCACGCCACCGACAGCTCCGCCCGACTACGGTTCTACCTTCGCGCTGGCGCAGAGCCGATCCGCCCCTGCCGCGCCGCCATCGCAGGGCGGTCGCCTCGCCGGGCAAACTGGTCGATCCACCCCGCCGCCGGCGCAGCTGATCCACCCCACCGCCGGCGGCGGTTTATCCGCGGCCCGGCACGAAGGCGATCGGCGCGCCCGCCGCGGCCGATCCTTCCCCCGCCGCCGCCGGCGAGGGTCGCTCCGCCGGGACCGGCGCCGCACGGGGGGATAACCCTCATCCTGGGCACGCCCCGGTTCGAGAGGCCTTCTGCTGGGTACACACAAAAACACGTAACAAACTTATCAGGTTTACGTAATTTGAGAGACTTACCCCCTTCTTCTTTTTTCTTCAAGGCATCTTCTTCGAGGGCTTCCGTAGGGGTCGACCAGGGCAATGCTGCAGCCGCAACCACGCCGGCTACGGTGATCGAACACCAAGGCGGCCCTGGCGACCACCCGATGCCCGCACCCGGAGCGGACGTCTTACCGCCCGGTGGCGGGCTGGGCCTACCGGCCACTCCAGAGGCCCCCGGCGCCCCAATCCCCTCGGTGGACGCAGACGCTCTGCTGGCCACCCTTGGCGACCTACACTCCAGCGTGAGTGGCCGCCTCACGGCGAGCAGGGAGAGGCTGAGGGAGGCTGTCGCGGAGATCGCCCGTCTCCGGGCAGAGGTGCAGGACTGGCGCGGCCGGTTGGGGAGGTTGGACAGGACCTGCAGCGGGAGAGGGAGCAAGGTGCCCTCCGCGTCGAGGCTGTCACCCGAGAGCGCGACGAGGAGAAGGGCGAGCGGCTCCGCGCGGAAGTCGAGGCCACCTCCATGCTGCGCCCGGCCTTCGACCGGATGGTGGCCAGCCTGGCACCACTAGGGTTGGAGCAGCCGAACCCGGTTGAGCAGACGACCCGGCACTATGCCTTCTGCATGGGCTGGATCGCCGACTTCCTCACCTTCCTGCCTGGCGCCCTAGCCACCCGGTCCAGCCAAGAAGGGCGGGCAGTCGCGGCGGCCACGGCGTCGTACGTGCTTGCCTGCTGTGTCGGCCGGGATGCTACCTTCGACCCCTTGGTCGCCATCCAGGGGGTGGAAGGAGACTGGGCCCGCGCCGAGGCCCAGGTCAGCAGCGCCGCCGAAAGGGTAGCCGATCAGCTCGAGATGGTCAACCCGGCGTTGGACGCGATGGCCGAGGACATGGCCCTCGAGCTGGACGTCGCCCCGGTGGAGGACAAGGAGGCTGCCGAGGCCGCGGCGGATGAAGACTAAGGGACTTTTGTTTTTCTTTTGCCGTTGTTTTGCCTACCCTTGTAGCGGACTTCTGCAAGTTAGGATCTATATTTAAAAAAGTGCTACTTCCCTTCCGCGCGCACTACGCTTGGATGCCTGTTTGTGCTCCCATCACGCTAGTTCTGAGCGAACGAAAAAGGCAACGGCGCACGTTAGGGGTTACTTAGAATGCAGGGCCCGGATCCCTCGTGACGGAAAGTCGCGGTCTCAGGGTATTAGGGCCCTTTGAGATCAGTTATCCTCGCAGCCTCTTAGGGCCGAACACTCGGTGAAGTGGAGCAGGGCAATAGGCCTTCAGTAATGGTGTTTGGGTCGCTGGTTCTCACGGGGACACCCTGAGCGTCATGACTGTAACACCCCAAAATTTTGCTTTTCTTAAATTCATGTGTGATTTGGCACTTTGGTGAATTTTTGGAATTTTCTGGAATTTATTTGGATTTATTTGGAATTTATTTGAATTTATTCCATTTTGAAATAATTAAAGAATTTAATTTTGCAAATAAAATTTTGTTGGAAATATTTTATTTGAGTCCAAAATGATCCAAAATATTTTCCAGAATTTTTCTGGAATTTTTCTGAGTCTTTTGCTATTTTTAATGAATTAAATGAATTACTGGGAATTATTTTAAATATTAATTATTTGGAAAAGGACCGGCCGGTCGATTCTTGTTCATCCGGCCGAGCCCGAGTCAGACTCGAGTTCGAGTCCGACCCGATCCACGTGACTCGACCGAACCCACTACTAACCCTAATCAATCCCAACCGTTGGATCAAGATCCAACGGCTGAGATCACCAGACGGTTCGAGCCAGATCCGCCGGATCCGATCGCGCCGTGCGATCGTGGCCGTCGATCGTGCCACGTGGACGGCCACGATTTCGTCGTCTTCGCCGAGTCCGAGCTGGACTCGCCGCCGCGCCCGGCCAGTAACGAACTAGGTTTCCGTCTAGGCACGAACGCCGAGGCTATTTAAAGCGTGAGACGTCCCCCGAGGTTGCCCTCATCCTTGCGCACCCGTTTCCCCGAGCCATCTCGCCTGAGCCGCCGCCGTTGAGCCGCAATCGCTCGCCGGAGTTGTCTCTTCCCTCCGCTGCGGTTTGCGCCGTTTTCGCCGTCGTCCGTCGTCTTCCGCCGAAGGAGCCCAGATCCGAGTCCTCGCGACGAGACGCACCGAAGGGAGGTTTCATCTCGCCGGAGAAGCCCCGTAGCGCCGCGCCCTTGGTCGTCGTCCCCGTCTCCGGTCAAGCCAGCGCCGCCGTGAAACCATCGCCGTCCGCGAGCTCGGAGGACCGTCAGATCCAGATCGAACGGTTGAGGTGAGATCACGTGTTCCAAACCCGATTAGATCTGGACCGTTGGATCAAGATCCAACGGTTCACAATCGCCACGTGCTGTAGCAGTGCGATTATAGGATTAGATCTGGACCGTCCGATCTAGATCGAACGGCCCATGAGCATCGAGTAGTTTCAACGCGTTAACCCTGGATCCAATCCGCGCCGTTGATTTTCAAACCAACGGTCGAGATTGTGCCACGTGTCGGGAAGTTGGACCGACGCGGTCGGCGGCGAATCACGCGACGCAGCGTGCGTGTATCGCTGTGAGCCCGCGTGTCGAAGGCCGCATGTCGATGGCTGACCCAGCCAGCGGCGTCACCCATGACGTCTGATGGACCCCACTGTCGGCACCATGGTGAGCCCGTGACGTCGGCGATGGCGTCACCCGAGTGGGCCCACATGTCGGCGACACGTGTGAGTCGTGGACCGAGTCCACAGTAGACCCGAGCCGAGCGTGGACCGAGCCCATGGACGGCTGGCGTCAGCCAGGCCAATCGAGAGGCTGCCACGTGTCCATGCCGACGCAATAATTAATTTCCGAAAAGAAAATGATTTATTAATTCGAAATATTGATTCAAATTTAGATTCAAACTTCAAACGCTTATAACTTTTGCGTTTCAACTCCGATTGAGCGATTCAAATTTCTAAATTTGTATAAAATTGAGATCTACCTAAATATAAATTTTATTTAATTTTTGGACTAAAGTTTTTCTCTGCAAAATTATTTAATTGATTATTTAAACTTTAAATAATCATAACTTTATGCGTTTTAACTCCAAAATTAGCGATTCCAGTTTCTAAAAATCCATAAAATTATGTTCTCTCTGTTTTTGGATTTTATTTGGAGTTTTGGGATGTTTTTGCCTATTGTTTATTTGTGTATTTGCTACTTGCACGCTTTACGAGTAGGCGTTGAAGTCTTGGGAAGGATTCGAGGGAGAAGTATTGACTCAGGATCCAACTCAAGACCAAGAGCAAGTACTTTTTGAAGGCAAGTTGTGCTTTGACCATGTTGATCCTATTTGAAATCTATTTTGATTTAAATTATTGCATGCTAGTTCAATTAGAAAAATACTTTGTTTAAACATGGGGTTAGATAAATACCAATTTCTTGTATGACACCTTGATTACTTAAGTATGTGCCATGACCCTTTGTCACCCTAGTTGTGGATTACTAGTTGGACATTATTAAATTGCCAACATGGGTTTTAGACCGTTGTAGTACCTTGCTTAGACACGCTACGTGCTCATGACATGATTTTGGACAATCAAATGTTAATATTGACTTAATGATATATTGAACCTGTTTTGGAAAAGTATCATGTGATGTTGATGGCACGTGGTGCATGGTAATCAAGCGGGGTTTGATAAACGATTTCGGCCAGGGCATGTGGCAAGAGTAATCAGGTGGGCCAAGATGGCACTCGGGATGTTGATTTGGTTTTTCGGGTAGTCTTGCCCTGGTCACTCTAAGGACTTAACCTTGCAAGCCTTTGAACTGGGTCATACTTGCAACCACATGGCTGGAATGGGACGGCCCTAGTTGACTAAGTCGCTAAGGACTCACTTGTGGAGCCTCAGGGTGTCAGTTACACCGTTTGTGTGATTGTACGGGGGAGCGTATCGTGGCTGTGGCCAGGTACCCATCTAACGGTGTGTTGGTCCCATACTTCGCCTTAGCTAAGGGAAGGGATGGTGTAGAAACCTAACAGGAGAGGACCACCTGTGTTGTTTGAGGCTTCCGAAGGCTTTGTTCTGGGAACTTCGCCTTTGTGGTGTTGACTGTATCTTGTGGGTAAAGTGCATAACCTCTGCAGAGTGTAGAATCTATTTGAATAGCCGAGTCCACGGTACTGGACAATGCTCGGGAATTACAGTCAAGGGTTAGATTTTCTGAAAATAACTTGGATTTGAAAAGTTGGGTTGGTTTAACAATGAAGATGATGGAAATGTGGTTTAGGATGGGAAAAATGTTTATTAAATTTCCTGAAAAGTTATTTATGCTTTACTTATTTCTCACGCTTTCGAATCTACTTATATTACTTGTCAAAGTCATTTCTGCAAATATACCCTGAGCTATTCCTTTGTACCAAGCCATGCATATAGTATATTAGCTTGCATTCTGTGCATGACTTGCTGAGTACCAAGTACTCACCCTTGCCTCAACACAATACCAGTTGGAGAGGAGACTATGCCGGTTCGGAGGAGGAGTTCCAAGAGGACCCGTCTACTTAGGGATGCGAGCCCGTCGTTGCTGTGGTATCTGGATGGCGCCACTAAGTTTATTTGATTTTCCGCTGCTATTGTTTCTCTCTGAATAAGTTTAGCCCTACGAGGCATACATTTGTAACTTGACCATGAGGTCAAGTAACTTGATTTGGTTATTTAAATAAAGTACTTTGATAATATCGATTGGTATGATTGTGATATTTACCGATGTTAAGACTGTGTGCACTAAGCTGCGTTCTGGACTAGTGCTGAATACACAGAAGGGTCGGATTTGCAAATTCGGGGTCCCGACAGAGGTGGTATCGAGCCATACTTGATTGTAGGCTCAACCCTAGCTAGAATGGTCGTAGTGAGGATAAAACCTATTTTCTAAAGCTAAAAAGTTGTCAAGATAAGAAATGACCTCTCGACTTATCCCCTTCTCTCTTTTCTTGTCTCTTGCTGGAATTTTCCCTTACCTTGTCACAATTTAAAAATTCCGAGTTCTTACGTAAAGCACTCTTGTGACAGATGGAGGAAGAGTTCAACTACGTTGATCTGGGAGTTGGTCACGCCGCGGAACTTTGGCATATGCTCTGAGACTCTCGGAGATTTTGAGAAGCCCCAATACCAAGTGGAAGTGATCAGACAAGCGGGATTGATCAAGGCTTGTGACGTGAGGATTGAGGTACCTGCTAGGAAAAAGGGCCCAGGCAATCGCCCGATACACTGCACTGCCAGGAGATCTACAATGCAGATGGGTATCCAAGAAGTATCACGACGAGCAATGCGGCACATTACCCGTATCTACGCCAGAGAGTTGGAGAGTACGGTGTTCCGTTATCATCCGCGCAGCGATAACCTTCTTGACCCGAAGGCGATTCAGGATGAGGATGCCACGGTTACACAGTTGGCACGATTCGTCGTCGCCCAGGAGGATGTACTAGATAATACAGGCAAGGAGCTACAGAAGGCCCGCAAGGAGATCACGACAGAGAAGAACAGATGGCGGGAAGCTCAAGAGTATGTGGCACACCTTCTACGAAGGATTGACGAGTTGGAGATGACTTTGTACGGACCAGACCCAGAGCCAGTACTCGAGCTACATGAGCCAGATCGGAGGAGTCGGATCTCGATGAGGACACCGCTTCTTCCGACTACCATAGAGGACACGATTCTTTGGACATGGCGATTGTTTCGCGCCTATGCCACAACATCCGTACCAGGCCGTGGAGGTTTTCGATGAGTGAGCATAGGTTCTATAGTGAGACTCCTTCGCCGAGTCGAGTCATAGAATAAAGAGTCACCCTTTAGGCGTTAGACTCGAGAGTTAGTTCGATTTGGATTTGCTTTGTTTCTTTGAGTGTGCAGTATGTGTTGCAAGGCCCTTAGGCATTGTAAGCAGCCATACCAAGTTATTAATAATAAAGTTGGACCTTAAAGTTACCCCTTTCGCCCCGCATAAGTTCCATATTACTTGTCTATTCTTGTTTCCCTCTCATCTCTAAACCTAGAGCAAATCGACAGATGGTAAACACCCGTGGAAACTTTGGAAGCAATGGGAGCGGTTCTCGCCCAGCAGAAAACCCCAATGATGGAGCACCAGCACCGCCACTGGATATGCAGAATTTCGGAGCTTTTCTTGCTGCCCAGACTCAGTTGATGCATGCTATGATGCAACAAATGCAGCACGTCACTGCTCAGGCCACTGCTAATCAAGTTAATCAGGGGCCACGCCAGAATACAAGGCTGTCAGAGTTCATGAGAACTCACCCACCCACTTTCTCTGGGAATGCCAATCCATTGGAGGCCGACGATTGGTTAAGATCAATTGAGAGGAAGCTACACATAGCTCAATGCATAGGGAATGAGAAGGTACTCTACGCTTCTCATCAATTTGGAAGGAACAGCTTGAATGGTGGGAGAACCACGTGCCACGCAGGAGAACCCTCAAGATATCACTTGGGAAGAGTTCACAGCTGCATTCCGACAGTATCACGTGCCTGAAGGAATTATGGACCTTAAGAAGGAGGATGTTCCGGGGTGAGAATACTAATAGGTGGAATAGAGTTCCTAGCAAACCTTATAATTTTGGAGACCCAGACCTTAGACGTCATATTGGGAATGGATTGGTTATCCAAGCACAAGGCCGTATTGGATTGTGGACGAAGGACTATCTCGATGGAGAGCCCGTGTGGGAAGAAAGTGGAATTTCAAGCCACATGATTAGAGATGGACAGTTGATGGTTAACAGTACCAAGGCAATCAGCATAGAGGATGTCCGGTAGTGAGTGATTACCCGATGTTTTTCCCGAGGATCTACAGTATGCCGCCGGACGAGGACATAGAGTTTGTGATAGAGCTTGTACAGTACAGCACCGATAGCAAAGAGACCCTATCGGATGTCTACCGAGGAGTTGGTGGAGATGAAGAAACAGCTAGAAGAGTTAATGGAGAAAGGATTTATCGGACCAAGTTAGTCGCGCCGTGGGGAGCACCGGTTTTGTTTGTCAAGAAGAAGGGCGGGAGTTTCGGGATGTGCATTGACTACCGTGCACTCAATGAAGTCACCGTGAAAAATAAGTATCCGCTACCCAGGATTGATGATTTGTTTGATCGATTAAGAGGAGCGGAGTTTTCTCCAAAATTGATGCGAGATCGGGATACCATCGATTGAAGATCCGATCGAGAAGATATTCAGAAGGCTGCATTCGTCAAGATATGGACATTACGAGTTTCTGATTATGTCCTTTGGTCTGACGAATGCGCCACTTATTTCATGAATATGATGAATAAGGTGTTCATGGAATATTTGGACAAGTTTGTCGTCGTGTTCATAGACGATATCCTAATCTACTCCAAGACAGAGGATGAACATGCCGAACACTTAAGGCGAGTTTTGGAAAAGGCGAGGAACGACAACTTTTCGCCAAGTTCAGCAAGTGTGATTTTTGGAAGGACAAGGTGGAGTTTCTTGGACATGTAATGACTGCAGAATGAGTCGCCAGTAGATCCAAGCAAAGTAGAAGCCGTGTTACATTGGGAGCGGTAGAAAGCGTGACCCAGATTCGAGTTTCCTTGGAATGGCAGGATACTACCGCCGTTTCATCGAAGGCTTTTCGACAATCGCGAAACCTCTTACGCAATTGCTGAAGAAGGAAAAGAAGTTTGCATGGGCGCTTGAGAATGTGAGAAAGGATTTCAGGAGCTGAAGAAGCGATTGACATCGGCACCGGTGTTAGTTCTACGGATGTTGCTCAAAGCTTCGATATTTATTGTGACGCATCGCGCCAAGGACTTGGATGTGTGTCTGAGAATGGAAAGGTCGCCGCTATGCATCGAGGCGATTGAGGCCGCATGAGGAAAATTATCCGACACATGACCTAGAGTTAGGCTGCCGTAGTGCATGCTTTGAAGATATGGCGTCACTATCGATTGGAAGCAGATGTGAAGTATATCACGGATCATAAGAGCCTTAAGTACATATTCACCCGGTCGGATCTGAATATGAGGCAGAGGAGATGGTTAGAGTTGATCAAGGACTATAATGTTGGAATCCATTACCATCCGGGAAGGCCAACGAGTAGCCGATGCTCGAGTCGGAAAAGCCATACCGTGAGTACGTTGCTAGCCACAAGTCAGGATGAGTTATGTGAGGATTTCCAGAAAATGAAGATTGAGGTTGTACCTAGAGGATTCTTGGCCGCATTGGAAGTAAAGCCTACTTTAGAGGACCAGATCCGAGAAGGACAGAAGGATGATGGCGGGATCCGCGAGGATTAAGTCCAAAAGGAGGAAGGCAAGGCAGAGGACTTCAAATTGGATGAAGCGAGGCACGTTGTGGATGAAGGATCGCATCTGTGTGCCTAACAAAAAGGAGTTAAAGCAACCGATTACGGAAGAAGCCCATGACTCAAGTACTCAATTCATCCTGGAGCGCCAAGATGTATCAGGATCTGAAGGAGAGATTACGGTGGCCGAGTATGAAACGAGAAGTTGCCGAGCATGTTGCATTGTGCGGCGTATGCCGAGAGAGTCAAGGCAATGCATCGAGAGACCAGCAGGATTGCTACACCGAAAATACGAGTGGAAGTGGGAGGAAATCGGAATGGATTTCATTACCGGTTTGCCAAGACTCAAGGGGTTATGACTCCATATGGGTTATAGTGGATCGCTTGACTAAAGTAGCCCATTTTATCCCGTGAAGACCACTTAATCGGGAGATAAATTATCAGAATTGTAAATGATCGGGATTGTCTGTTGGCACGGAGTTCCAAAGAGGATTTTATCGGACGAGAGGTACCCAATTTACCTCAAGGTTACGGAATAAGTTGCATGAAGCCATGGGAACCCGTTTGAACTTCAAGATGACCTTATCATCCACAGACGGATGGAGCCAGGCCAGAAAGAGTCAACAGATTCTGGAAGATATGTTGAGAGCTTGTGCATTGGCTTATGCTACCTCTTGGGATAAGAGTTTGCCGTATGCCGAGTTTAGTTACAACAATAGTTATCGAGGCTAGTTCTGAGATGTCACCTTTTGAGGCCTTTGTATGGTCGACCACTGTCGGACGCCGTTGAATTGGAATGAGACCGTGGCGCCGTGTCTTTGGGCCTGATATTCTTCAAGAGGCTGAAGAGCGGATCGCTATGATTAGGAAAGGTTGAAGATAGCCCAATCTCGACAAAAGAGTTATCTTGACAATCGTCGCCGGGATTTGAGTTTTGAACGAGAAGACTTTGTATACCTCGAGTTACGCCTCTCGAGGGAGTTAAGAGGTTCCATGCCAAAGGGAAACTTGCACCCCGTTATGTTGGACCATTTAAGATTTTGAGCCGCAGAGGCGAAGTTGCTTATCAGCTAGAGTTGCCACAATCGTTAACAGGAGTGCATGATGTATTCCATGTGTCCCAGTTGAAGAAGTGTCTCCGAGTTCCTGAGGAACAGACACCGCTAGAGTTAATTGAGTTGCAAGAGGATTTGACTTATAAGGAGCATCCCGTGAGGATTCTGGACACAATGGATCGAGAAACCAGAAATAAGTCAACCCGTTTCTGTAGAGTTCAGTGGAGCAATCATGAAGAAAGCGAAGCGACTTGGGAGCGTGAAGAGGATTTGAAGAAAGAATTTCCAAACCTATTCCTTTAGTAAGCCCTGAATCTCGGGGACGAGATTCTATTAAGGGGGGGAGGTTTGTAACACCCCAAAATTTTGCTTTTCTTAAATTCATGTGTGATTTGGCACTTTGGTGAATTTTTGGAATTTTCTGGAATTTATTTGGATTTATTTGGAATTTATTTGAATTTATTCCATTTTGAAATAATTAAAGAATTTAATTTTGCAAATAAAATTTTGTTGGAAATATTTTATTTGAGTCCAAAATGATCCAAAATATTTTCCAGAATTTTTCTGGAATTTTTCTGAGTCTTTTGCTATTTTTAATGAATTAAATGAATTCTTGGGAATTATTTTAAATATTAATTATTTGGAAAAGGACCGGCCAAGTCGATTCTTGTTCATCCGACCGAGCCCGAGTCGGACTCGAGTTCGAGTCCGACCGAGCCACGTGACTCGGCCGAACCCACTCCTAACCCTAATCAATCCCAACCGTTGGATCAAGATCCAACGGTGAGATCGGCCGTGCAGGTTCGAGCCGTATCCGGCCGGATCCGATCGCGCCCGTCGCGATCGTGGCCGTCGATCGTGCCACGTGGGCGGCCACGATTTCGTCGTCTTCGCCGAGTCCGGCCGGACTCCGCCGCGCCCGTGCCAGTAACGAACTAGGTTTCCGTCTAGGGCACGAACGCCGAGGCTATTTAAAGCGTGAGGCGTCCCCGAGGTTGCCCTCATCCTTGCGCACTCCGTTTCCCGAGCCATCTCGCTGAGCCGCGCCGTTGAGCCGCAATCGCTCGCCGGAGTTGTCTCTTCCCTCCGCTGCGGTTTGCGCCGTTTTCGCCGTCGTCCGTCGTCTTCCGCCGAAGGAGCCCAGATCCGGAGTCCCCGCGACGAGGCGCACGAAGGAGGTTTCATCTCGCCGAGAAGCCAGTAGCGCCGCGCCCTTGGTCGTCGTCCGTCTCCGGTCAAGCCAGCGCCAGTGAAACCATCGCCGTCCGCGAGCTCGGAGGACCGTCGAGATCGAATCGAGCGGTTGAGGTGAGATCACGTGTTCCAAACCCGATTAGATGCGGACCGTTGGATCAAGATCCAGCGGTTCACAATCGCCACGCGTCTTGTAGCGATGCGATTATAGGATTAGATCTGGACCGTCCGATCTAGATCGAGCGGCCCATGATCATCGAGTAGTTTCAACGCGTTAACCCTGGATCCAATCCGCGCCGTTGATTTTCAAACCAACGGCCGAGATTGCGCCACGCGTGTCGGGAAGTTGGACCGGCGCGGTCGGCCGAATCACGCGACGCAGCGTCGTGTAGACGCTGACACGCCAGCGTGTCGAAGGGCCGCATGTCGATGGCTGACCCGACCAGCGCTGGCGTCACCCATGACGTCCTGATGGACCCCACTGCCGACACCATGGTGAGCCCCGCCGACATCGGATGGCGTCACCCGAGTGGGCCCACATGTCGGCGACACGTAGAGTCGTGGACCGAGTCCACCAGTAGACCCGAGCGGCGTGGACCGAGCCCATGGACCGGCTGGCGTCAGCAGGCCAATCGAGAGGCTGCCACGTGTCCATGCCGACGCAATAATTAATTTCGAAAAGAAAATGATTTATTAATTCGAAATATTGATTCAAATTTAGATTCAAACTTCAAACGCTTATAACTTTGCGTTTCAACTCCGATTGGAGCGATTCAAATTTCTAAATTTGTATAAAATTGAGATCTACCTAAATATAAATTTTATTTAATTTTTGGACTAAAGTTTTTCTCTGCAAAAATATTTAATTGATTATTTAAAATTTAAATAATCATAACTTTTATGCTTTAACTCCAAAATTAGCGATTCCAGTTTCTAAAAATCCATAAAATTATTTTCTCTCTGTTTTTGGATTTTATTTGGAGTTTTGGGATGTTTTTGCCTATTGTTTATTTGTGTATTTGCTACTTGCACGCTTTACGAGTAGACGTTGAAGTCTTAGGAAGGATTCGAGGAGAAGTATTGACTCAGGATCCAACTCAAGACCAAGAGCAAGTACTTTTTGAAGGCAAGTTGTGCTTTGACCATGTTGATCCTATTTCGAAATCTATTTTGATTTAAATTATTGCATGCTAGTTCAATTAGAAAAATACTTTGTTTAAACATGGGGTTAGATAAATACCAATTTGCTTTGTATGACACCTTGATTACTTAAGTATGTGCCATGACCCTTTGTCACCCTAGTTGTGGATTACTAGTTGGACATTATTAAATTGCCAACATGGGTTTTAGGCCGTTGTAGTACCTCGCTTAGACACACTACGTGCTCATGACATGATTTTGGGCAATCAAATGTTAATATTGACTTAATGATATATTGAACCTGTTTTGGAAAAGTATCATGTGATGTTGATGGCACGTGGTGCATGGTAATCAAGCGGGGTTTGATAAACGATTTCGGCCAGGGGCATGTGGCAAGAGTAATCGGTGGGCCAAGATGGCAATCGGGATGTTGATTTGGTTTTTCGGGTAGTCTTGCCCTGGTCACTCTAAGGACTTAACCTTGCAAGCCTTTGAACTGGGTCATACTTGCAACCACATGGCTGGAATGGGGCGGCCCTAGTTGACTAAGTCGCTAAGGACTCACTTGTGGAGCCTCAGGGTGTCGATTACACCGTTTGTGTGATTATGCGGGGAGCGTATCGTGGCTGTGGCAGGTACCCATCTAACGGTGTGTTGGTCCCATACTTCGCCTTAGCTAAGGGAAGGGATGGTGTAGAGCACGAACCTGAGAGGACCACTGTGTTGTTTGAGGCTTAGAAGGCTTTATTACTGAGGAACTCGCCTTTGTGGTGTTTGTTGTATCTTGTGGGTAAAGTGCATAACCTCTGCAGAGTGTAGAATCTATTTGAATAGCCGAGTCCACTGATCTTGGACAATGCTCGGGAATTACAGTCAAGGGTTAGATTTTACGAAAATAACTTGGATTTGAAAAGTTGGGTTGGTTTAACAATGAAGATGATGGAAATGTGGTTTAGGATGGGAAAAATGTTTATTAAATTTCTGAAAAGTTATTTATGCTTTACTTATTTCTACACGCTTTGAATCTACTTATATTACTTGTCAAAAGGCATTTCTGCAAATATACCTGAGCTATTCCTTTGTACCAAGCCATGCATATAGTATATTAGCTTGCATTACGTGCATGACTTCTCGAGTACCAAGTACTCACCCTTGCCTCAACACAATACCAGTTGGAGAGGAGACTATGCAGTTCGGAGGAGGAGTTCCAAGAGGACCCGTCTACTTAGGGATGCGAGCCCGATCGGTTGCTGTGGTATCTTTGGATGGCGCCACGAAGTTTATTTGATTTTCCGCTGCTATTGTTTCTCTCTGAATAAGTTTCGCCCTACGAGGCATACATTTGTAACTTGACCATGAGGTCAAGTAACCAGTTTGGTTATTTAAATAAAGTACTTTGATAATATCGATTGGTATGATTGTGATATTTACCGATGTTAAGACTGTGTGCACTAGCGCGTTCCTGGACTAGTGCTGAATACACAGAGGGTCCGGATTTGCAAATTCGGGGTCCCGACAATGACCGTGTTGAGAACCGTGCCAAACCAACCACCCGATCACCCATCCCTGCATGCCATGCTCACCCAGTGAGCTAACTTTTATCGTCGAGAACTCAGAGGGCCCTAATATACTGAGGGCGAGTGCGCGGTCACGGCCCAACGGGGCGCAAACCAAAAAAGGGAACGAAAGTGACAACTGCTTTGAATAAAGACTAGACATTGGATAAAACAGAGACTTCCCGCGACCAGCCTGCGAAGAAGAGGATTCAACGTAGCTGGTCGAGGGGCGTAACCCTGTACTTACAGCCTTTTCAGGGATAGAACTTGCGCAAAAGTTCTATGTTCTGGGAGTTCACCAACTCCTCTCCGTCCTCGATGCTTGACCGACCGCCCGGGACGAGGCGAGACCACCTTAAAGGGGCCCTCCCACTGGGGAGACAGTTTATGCAACCCGGCATGCGTCTGGATTCTGCGCAAGACCAGGTCGCCCACTGCCAGTGTCCTCTCACTGACCCGGGTGGCGTGGTACCGCCTGAGACTCTGTTGGTACCGGGCGGCGCGCACGGCCGCGCGGTCTCGCGCTTCTTCCAGGAGGTTGACATCCTCTCGACGCTGATCTTCCTGGGCTTCCTCGATGAACGCTGCTACGCGCGGTGACCCTAAGGCCAACTCTGACGGTAGAACTGCCTCTACACCGTAGACCAGGAAGAAGGGAGTTTCTCCAGTGGCCCAGCTGGGAGTGTTGCGAAGCGACCACAGCACCGCAGGGAGCTCTTCGGTCCATCGAGCTCCACGCTTGTGGAGTCGATCAAATGCCCTAGTTTTGAGGCCCTTCAGCACCATCGCATTGGCCCGCTCGACTTGGCCATTACTTCTCGGGTGAGCCACCGAGGCAAAACAAACTTTGGTGCCCATCTCTTCACAGAATCCCAAGAAAGCGGCACTGGCGAACTGCGGGCCATTGTCGCTGATGATGCGGTTGGCGACCCCAAAGCGGGCGAAGATACCTTGTTTGAACTTGATCGCAGCGGCGGCGGTGATCATCCTTACCGCTTCGGCTTCCACACACTTGGTAAACTTGTCGATGGCGACAAACAGATAGGTGTAGCCCCCTGTGGCCCGCGGGAACGGGCCCAGGATATCCAGCCCCCAGACTGCGAAGGGCCACGAGAGCGGGATGGTTTGCAGAGCTTGGGCTGGTCGATGGATTTGCTTGGCGTGGAACTGGCATGCCTCGCACTTCCTCACCAGCTCGCAAGCATCCTGGAGGGCGGTTGGCCAATAGAACCCTTGGCGGAAAGCTTTCCCGACCATCGTTCGACTTGAAACATGGCTCCCGCACACGCCTCCATGGATATCAGAGAGCAAAGTGCTCCCCTCTTCCCGAGTGATGCACTTTAGAAGAACTCCGTTTTTACCCCGGCGGTAAAGGTCCCCTCCCACCAGGGTATAGCACTTGGCCTTTCGTGCTATCTTCTCTGCTGACGCATCATCGTTGGGGCACACTTGATCCCGCAGGTAGGCCAGGATCGGGTCCATCCATGTGCCTTCCTGGTCAAGTGTGGCGACCACGGGGTGGCCGCCCGGGTACTCTGCCTGGCCGGGTGTTTCCACCGGTACCGCTTCCCCTTCTGGAGCAAGGGCTGGAGCAGCATCACCATCGTCCCCACCGGAGGCGGGGGCTGCGATGGATGGTCGCGGAAGCCTTTCTTCGAAGACTCCGACCAGAACGGGAGATCTTGTCGAGCTGAGCGAGCTCGTCCGCCAAGTAGTTGTCGCACCGGGGGATATGGGTATATCCTAGCCCATCGAAATGTCGCTAAATTTTTCTAACCGCCGCCAGGTACTCGGTCATGACAGGATTAGAGCAGGAGAAGTCCTTTCTTGCCTGGTTGACGACTAGCAAGGAGTCGCCCTTGACTTGCATACGCCGGACTCCGATAGCCGTGGCGGCACGAAGTCCCGCCAGCAAGCCTTCGTACTCAGCAATGTTGTTGGTGGCCTTGAAGTCCAGGACAACCACGTACTTGAGGAGGTCCCCGGTTGGGGAAACTAGGAGGACCCCAGCCCCAGCGCCCTCGTACCTGAAGGAGCCATCGAAGTAGAGTGTCCAAGGGGAGGGCGCGGGTGTTTCTTCGACTTCAGGCTCGGCAGGAGTCCACTCGACAACGAACTCCGCCAGCCTTTGACTTTTGATCGCCGTGCGGGGGGCAAACTTAAGACCAAAGTCCCCCAGCTCTACAGACCACTTGGCGATGCGGCCCTCGGCTTCGCAGTTGTAGAGAATCTCGCGCAAGGGATAGGCGAACACCACCTTGATCTCTCTTCCTTGGAAATAATGCCGCAGCTTCCTGGACGCCACCAGTACAGCATACACCATCTTCTGAGCCTGCGGGTATCTTATCTCGGCGTCGTGCAGTACCTTGCTGACGTAGTAAACTGGTCGCTGGACCCCTTCATGCTCCGCCACCAGTGCCGCGCTCACAACCGCCGGGCTGGCCGCTACGTATAGCAGTAGCGGCTCGCTCGACACGGCGACCACCACCGAGGGAGGAGGAGAGTTATTGCTTGATTCTTGAATGCTTGTTGCGCTTCGCGATCCACTCGAAGGAGTTGGTCTTCTTCTGACTTGAAGAAGGAGACTCTTTTCTCCCGACTGGCGATAAACCGCCGAGAGAGGCCAGGCGACCAGCCAGGCATCGAACTTGCTTGAGCCTTGTGGGTGGTTGCATGCGCTCGATGGCCGTGATTTTTCCCGATTGACCTCGACCCGCGGTGGGAAGCGAGGAACCCGAGCAGCTTTCCTGACGACACACCAAACACACATTTCTCAGATTCAACTTGGACAATCTGCCGGAGGTGGGAGAAAGTCTCTTCTAAATCTTCAACGAGCCCAAAGAGACTTTTTCGTCTTCACTACCGGATCATCAACATACACTTGAGATTTCTCCCAATCTGCGATCGAATACAAGATGCATGGCGCGGCCGGTAGGTTGAGCCCGCATTCTTCAACCCAAAAGGCATGCGGACATAGTAGTAGACGCCTAGGGGGGTCACAAAGGCGGTCTTCTCTTCGTCTTCCTGCGCCATGCTCATCTGGTGGTAGCCGGAGTAGGCGTCTAGGAAGCATAAGATCTCACACCCTGCGGTGGAGTCGACGACAAGGTCTATCCGCGGCAGGGGATACAGATCCTTGGGGCAGGCTTTGTTGAGGTCGATGATGTCGACGCACATCCGCCACGTTCTGTTCGACTTACAGGGTTGGCCAGCCACTCGGGATAGGCGGCCTCCCGCACAATCTTCGCCTGCAGTAGCTTTTCTACCTCAACCCGAATGGCATCTTGCCGCTCTGGTGCCTGCCTCCGGACTTTCTGCCGGATTGGGTGCACTCCAGGGAGCGTCGCCAATCGGTGCTCGATCACCTCCCTAGGGACCCCGGTCATTTCTGATGGTTCCCAAGCGAACACATCCAGGTTAGACCAGAGGAAGGTGACGAGCGCGTCTTCCTATTTGGTGCTGAGGTTGGCACCGATCTTCACGACCTTCCCAGAGCCGTCCTCGCCCATGGGGGCCGCCTTCACCTCACCCGATGAACCGGGTGAGGCGCGGGCCTTGACCGGGGGGAGCTCCGGGTAGTCTTCCTCACCTCGAGCCGTGCAGGTGGTGCCGGCCAGGTCCTGCACCTGCCATCGAGGCGCAGGCTTCCACCGATCGGCTTCACGGTAATCGGACCCCCAGGCCCGGTGATCTTCATCATCATGTAGGCATAATGTGTGGCCACCATGAACTTGACCAGAGCTGGCCAGCCAAGCGTGTTGTAGGGAGGTCGAAGTCCGCGATCTCGGTTGATCTTTTCCGTCCGGAAGTTCTCCACACTTCCGAACATGACATGGCCGGACTGACCCGGGGTGTCAAACCCACTCGAGGCGACTCAGAGAAACAGAGGGTGGCGCGGCTCTCATAAGGGATCTGGAGCGCCTTGAACGCCCCTACGGACATGACGTTGATGGAGCTCCCTCCATCGACAAGCACCCGCCCGAGTTTCGCATTCCGGACCGTGGGAGAAACCACGATTGGGAGATGGCTCAGGCCGGCGGTGCTCTCCGGGTGGTCGGTCTGGCTGAAAGTGATCGGCTCCTCCGACCATTTCAGCAGCCTGCTCGCCCCGGGAGTTGGTACGGTGGCACATACCTCCCTCACCTCTCGCTTGTACTGTGAGTTCGAAGAGTAGGTGGCGGAGCCACCGTGGATGAAGGCCACCGTATGCTCCGCTTGCTGAAAGGCCAGCGAAGCGGGGTCCTCGTCCGCGTCATCGTGGTCGTCTTCACGGCGCTTCTTAAGCCGCTGCTCCACCAGCTTGGACACGACTTGGCAATCCACCAAGTCATGTCCATTGGTCCTGTGGATGGGGCTGTAAGGCCTGCCTCCGTCGTCTTCTTGTCGGGGGGACCGGCGATCCCCGCGATCACCTCGCGGGCCCCGGCGATCACCCTCCTGTCTCGGCGGTCGCGCTTCTGGGGATTGTCCTCCGGTTCGGTGGCGAGGACCTCTCCGGCGCCGACCTCCTTGCGCTTCTTCTTCTTCTTGTGGCCAGAAGCTTTCGAGGTTTCCACCTGCGTCGTGGATCGACCACTGCCGTGCGCTCCCGGGCCTCCGCTGCCCGGGCACACTTATGCGCTAGGGAGAACAGCTCGGAGGTAGTAGAAATGGTGCGGGTAGCCATCTTCTCCCGCATCTTTTGATCTCAGACCCCCCTTCGAAAGGAGATAATCACCGACTGCTCGGAGATCCGGGGGATCGTGTTCCGGCAGTGGCTGAACCGCCAAATAAACTCCCTCAGGGACTCCCCCTTCATCTGTTCCAGGGCGTGAAGGTCATCCTCCACGCTTGGTTGAGCGTAGGAGCCCTGAAAGTTGGCGATGAAGATGTTGCACAATTCCTCCCACAAGTGCACAGAGCCTCGAGGAGGTTCGGCCCGACCCGAGGCGGGGCGGAGCCCGTCAGCGATGTCGGGAGGTAGTTGTCCATGATCTTCTCAGACCTCCCACGGCGGGCACCACCGTGGTGTAAATCTGTAGGAACTCCTCCGGGTTGGTGGTGACGTCGTACTTCTCGTTGGACGCGGGGCGAAATCTCTCCGGCCACGCAGCTTGGCGTAGGCGGAGGGAGAACGCCTGGCATCCAACGTTATAGGGGGAGCAGCGCCGCTCGCCCGCCCCTCGGCCCCGAGACAGGGTTGAGGAGTGCGAGTCTGCGTTCTCCCTGGAATCAGGGGAAGAGGTTTCCCCCCAGCCACTAAACATCGGGTGGCCCACGCGGTGCTACGCATTGGCACGGCACCCCCTAAGGACGTCGCGCAAGTCACCGCCGTGCTGGGACCTCCTTTTGTCTAGACGGGCCCTCAGATCCCCATGGCCCCCCGCCGCCTTGGGGGAACCACGGGAAGAAGGGGGAGTGCGTGCACGTCCCCCTGTGCTTGAGGGGGGTGCAACCGGTACACCCTTTCCTTTGTCCCGGCCCTGACAACCGGAATAAACTGTAGCCGTGCGGCTAGAGGCTTGCGCGTCAGCCACGCGCACGCTCTGCCGCCCGACATCGGAAGCCCCCGGTCGATTTGCCGCCTCCACCTGCTGTTGGGCGGCATCTACCAGGCGGGCGATGTCCCGCAGCCATGGAACGGCTGGGGTTTCGCCCTGTAGCGCAACCGGGGGATGATCGAGAAGCAGCCGAACCGCCTGAAGATTCCGCGCCGGGGTGTCGTCTCCCATCAGGAGACGCCGTCGGACGGGCTGGGCCCCTAGCACAGAAGCACCGCGCGTCCCTTCTTGGGTGGAAGGACCCGGAGGGTCCGACGCCCTAGGCGAGCGTCGGGACCGGCCGCGAGCGCTGCTCCCCTCGGGCAGATCGTCATGCTTGGAGCCCGAAGTCGCCATGCTCGTAACCGTCGGAGCTTCTTGCAAACTTCGGAAGGAGATGGAAGAAGGGAGAACAATCCAACCACTGAGCCCCCTACCTGGCGCGCCACTGCCGGGCGTATGAGATGAGCCAGACCCTTCCGGCGAGGGGTATACTAAGTTCTAACCGGGGTTTTCGTGGAGATTGATCGGGAAAGAGAGAATCAGGGGCGAAGCATGCAAGGAGACCCTGGCGTTTTGTCAGGTTCGGGCCCTCCTGAGAGTAATAGCCCTACTCTTGTCTTCTGGTATTATCAGTGCCTTTGGAGAGAACTGGAAGATGAACAGCACCCCAAAGGAGCTCAGACCAACCCCCCTAGAGCGGAAAGTCTAATCTGAGCAAAATGATCTAACCCCTACTCCCATGCACCCCAACTCCCTTTTATACTCGGGCTGGCGGGGGCGCATGGGAGGCTTACACAGCAAGCTATCTCATTACCCTGCTCTATGGCACTAAATGCCCCTGCAGCACATTTAATGAGCTGGTGCAGACATCCTCCCCCCCCCCGCCCTTGAGCGTCGCGCCTGCCGGCTTCGCCCGCTCCACCGGGGTGGGGAATTGCACCCTGACGTCGCTCGCCATTATGGCGCACGTTGGGAACACGCGCCGCCATACTGTGGCCTTCATTACCCCCATTTAATGCGCACGACATGCATTAAATGTCTTTGACCTCTTGAATGGCCGCGCGGGCCATTAAGTGGCCTCGGGAACTGATCGCCAGCAGCATGGCCTGACCGCCACATGTCCGCTGGGCGACCACGGAGCTGACCGCCAGAGGCGTGGCCTGGTCGCCACCTTCCTGCTGGCGATCACTCAGCTGACCGCCAAAGGCGTGGCCTGGTCGCCACCTTCCCACTGGTGATCACTCAGCTGACCGCCAGAGGCGTGGCCTGGTCGCCACCTTCCTGCTGGCGATCACTCAGCTGACCGCCGAAGGCGTGGCCTGGTCGCCACCTTCCCGCCGGCGATCACCACTAGCCGCCCGCGACATGGCCTAGCTGCCACCTATTCGCTGGGCGGCGACCTCTCCGCCCGCTAGTGGCGTGGCCTGGATGCCACGTGTCCGATAGCGGCGGCTTTTACTAAAGTGCAGTGGGCACCTTGGTGTAGAATACACCGAAAACTTGTAGTTGTGGTATTTAGAGGTTGCTTAGTCTATGTTTGGTAGCATTCGGGCATATTAAATGCCGGGGTGTTACAGTTGGTATCAGAGCGGGCTTTAGGTCCTTGGAACATGCATTTTTAGTGTTATACCTTAGTATTAACTAAAAAGTGATGTGGGATAACTTAGAAACATGGCTTAGGTTTTAACTAAAATTTTGTCATAGGATAGCAACATTAAAACTTGCAAAAGTGGTATAACTAATCTAAAATTTGACACACATGGATGCACAGTAGGAAAGGGTATGGGTATCGTTTCTTTACGCTTAAATGTTGTATTTAAGCTTTGATGTTGAATGCTTCATTTGATAATGCATGTTGCTATGTCAATGAGATAAATGATTGAATTGTTCTTGTTGTTGTGATAGAGTGGGGTTCTGGTGCCGAAGGGTTTCGGTCACCTCTTTTTGTTCGTAGTAAGGGTGTGGTTTGACGGTGTGGCCGGTTAGAGCCATCACCGAAGAACAATTAACCCCTGTGGGAGAAGAGTGCTTATCCTTTCTGTCGAAGACCGGGTAGTTGGCTGGAGTCGAATAGAAGAGTTTGTGGTGGATTCCTTCAGTTGCTCTTTACCGTTCTAACGGTCAGTTTCGGTTGGTTTTCTTGGCTCTGTTTGATTGAAATCAAAAGAAAAGTGTTTGGAATTGGATTTTCGCGGAGTGTCCCTTCGGTGTTTCTTGGTTTTGTCTTCTTTGGGTGAAGACAAAGAAGAAGAGTTTTGTGTTGCGTGTCTTTTGGTCGCCTTTTTGCTTTGACACCGGTTTTGTTGGTTGCCTTGCAAAAGAATAGTATAGTTTTGGTTCTTGTGTGTCTTACTCTGAGTTTAAAAGAAGTTATTGAAGCGTGTGCAAAAAGTTAAGTTGTGTTGATTTATGTTTTGTGCCTTTGTCCGTAAAGGTTTACTTGATCGCTTGGTTCCCTCCTGTGGGAGTCTTTAAGATTGAAATGTGTTTTGGAGTCATGTCCCATTGCAACTTTGAGAGTCAAGCTTCTTTGCGAGTTTTGGTTGAGTATTAAAAGAAAAATGCTGCAAATAAAGTAAGTATTCGTTTGACTGAAATTACTTGTCAAAAGTGAAAATTGTTGTTTAGCATGTTATGTAGTATGTAACAATGTGGTTTATGGAAATGATGTACACCTTAGTTAATTTGCGAGTTGAATCAATTAAATGTAATTGTTACCTTTAGCTTAAGATTAAATGAACCTCTAGTGATGTAGAGTACCCCATAGTGGGAATGATTAAATGTGTTAATGTACATGCTTAGAATCTGTTGCTTTGCTTTAAAAGTGCTTATGACCCCCGATAATGTTTAAAGTTTAAACCCTGATGCATAGTTAGAACATTAAGGTGATGTAAATTACTGATATTGTTAAAGAAACCTTGCGGGTTGATTATAGATGTTCTAATTTTAACATGTTAGCAGTAAAATTCAATCATGTTGGCTTGTGACCTTAACTTGGAAGGTAATTAGAGTTGCTATTTTTGTTGTTGCAAACCATTAGTATATTTGGAAGTATGCAGTTGTGTCTCTACAATGCTAGTATTGATATCAATTGAGAAGACATAAGACTTATTGTTAATGATGTTGTTATGGGCAGTGTTAATGCTAGTATTCAATCTATTTTAAATAGTTGGAGTATGTTGTGTGGTGGTAATTTTGTTATCACCTATGTATAGGGTAGCTAAAAGTAATGTTGTTGGTTGATGATTATGCCCATTTGTTGTTATTGATGACTAAGTAGTGGTGGTAACTGTTTCGATTACTCGTCGGAAAACCATGGTTAAAATAGAGGAAAATTTTAACATGTTGCGATGGAGTGAGCTTTGGATAATTAACATGATGAATGATTTTATCCTTAATAAAAGTATAACTTAGAGTCTCACTTACGAATTCTTCCCTGTGGAGATAATATTTACATGTTGAAGTCGTTTGTTAACTGAATAAGTCTCGATTGTCGAGACGTTGACATATAGGTGGTATGAAATTTGTAGGTTGATCAGGCTGAAAGATTTGTTGAAGTACTATGTTTCAAATTTAGAATAAGATGTATTATGATATGATGATCCATGCGGATCATGTCAATGTAGTCTTGGTTGGGTGTCTTTTTGATAAGCATCATAAATTTTAATTAAAAGTGTTGGGAATGGTAACTAGAGAAAGAATTTGTTATGTAAATTTTGTTAAATCCAGTTGGACGTTCTCAATGAGTAAGTAGTGAATTTCGAAGTCTTTAATGGAAAGTGTAGTGGAACACTAGAGATGATTGTATTTATGCTAAGCTGGTGTTTAAAACCTTCTGGACTGGTTTGGTTGTTTGCTATCTTGGTTGAATGCTTTCGGTTGAGGTGTTCCTTATGTTGAGTTTCAGAGTTTCCCCAAAACTCGTAGTGATTGGTGTCGATCTTAGGTTTTGGCCCATTTGTTTAGTTTGGGTTGTGAGTTTGGGTTTTCACCCAAAAGTCTTTGAGTGGATCGCGCTCTTTCGCATTCTCACTGAATTACCTTTGGATTAAATGCTTAAAAGGAAGCAGATGGTCATAATGAGTTGTGTTGGAAACTTTTGAGTTAAGCCCTTGATGTGTAACTCTTTTTTGGCTAGAGTTAGAGTTATTTGGGAAATCTGTGTGGTGCTTGCAAGTGCTTCAAAAGGTGGCTTTTGTGGATTTTTCATCGGTGATGCTGTTAGTGAAGTGTTCTCTTTTGAAAATGAGTTTCCCTTCTCTTTGAGAAAATTTATGGCGGTTGTGTGTGCAGATGTTTAACTTTGGAGCCGATGTTCTTTTCCAAAATGTTGATTGTGGTTAAAGTGCGAGGTTTTGCAAGTTTAGTGCTTCAATTGATATGGGTTCTTTTACGACGTGATGTTTTGCTGTTAATGATGTTGCCGTCATAGTTATATGATTTAGCGCAATCATCGATGTTATTCGTGTTCATTTATGTGATACTGAGGAAGAAGTCTTTTGGTGAATGACTATTCGGTATTGTTGTTACATGATGAATGAATGGGGAAAAGGAAGCATGACATCGTTTATAGATGTTTAATGATAAAAGAGTTGATGAGCCAGGACGGTGAGAAAGTCATATATGGATATATGACTAATTCGGAGTGCTCTCGAAAAGTGTGCATGCATGTCATGAATCGAGATGTCCATTTCTTTCTAGTATGAAAAGAAAGAATGAAGAATTTCTGGTATTTTGGTTGTGGTGTAGGGGATTTGTGCTTCCTTTGCGACGTGGCTTGGATGTTGCCAAACTCTTTCCAAAGTGGTTGTTAACGCTTTGGGTTTGAGTTGTCGTGTGTGGTCCACTTGGGTTCAAAAGAATTGTACTTCTCTTGCTCTATAGATGGGAGTGAGGATATAAATGTTCTTAGTTTATGGTTGAGTATGCGAACTATGTGTACACTTGGTCTTGATAACTAAGTGTTATTGTGTGAGGGCGAGACCCTCTTAAGAAAGGAGCCAATTGTGGTGTGGTAAGGTTTTACGATCCTAGCTTGGGGCTAGGTGTCGAACCTTAGTGGGATAAGGGTGGTTTGTGATGGAGGTTGATGATGTATGGGTTTAACCTTTATTAAGAGTATCGATGGGTGGAGGTGAAGTTGACGGTAGTTCGGTGATAATTGTCCTACCGTGAGCAATTGTCTTAGCTAGTGTCCTTGGGTATGAGTTATGCCCGGAAGTTGATAGAAAAAAAATAGAAAAAAAAATGTAGCATGGTTTGTGTTTGGAAAGGAAATTATTGTCGATGTGGACTATGTATGAAAATGACATTGGTTAGTTGTGGTTCCTGGTGAAAAAAGGTCAAATAATTGGAAGAGATGGGATTTTGTGTAATTGATTCTTTGGTGGTTCTCGTTTAGAACCCCAGTTATTAATAAGACACCGTTGGTGATTTGTTGGTAGAGAGGTTGTTAAAAGAGAGGTGATTCGCTTTGATTGTGTCATCTTGAGATTAATGAGATCTGGTAGACAGGTTGAGAAATGAAATTAAGGAGTTGTGAATGAAGTTGAAAAGAGAAGTTGTTCTGAGTTCTTCAGGTTGGTTGTGATAGTAGTATTAAGGGTTTGATGTGAGGATTTGGGTGAAATAATTTGATTGAGCCCTTTTAGTGGGTGAAATCGAGGACTTCAGTTGGCTTTTGCTAACATTTTGGGAATTGAAATGAAGGTGGAACTGTGAGTGGTTGCACTTAGTTGAGCTAAGTCAACTCTTTTCTCGCTAAGTGTTGGTTTTGGGAACTTGGTTGTCATTTGTTCCGGTTTGAGTCTTTGATAGAATATTTTGTGTTGCAAAGAAGTTTTTGTCCTTTGGGTACTTTGTTTCTGTTTTTGGCGTTCTTCAGATTCGAGGTCGAATCCTGTTAAGGGGGAGAGAATGTGACATCACGGGATATGACATTATGAAAAGTGACATTATGGAATGGGACTTTATAGATTACGGCTTTACGGTACGACTTTATTTTGTGTTTTTGGGCCGTTTCCGGGTGATTGGGCCTCTCCGGGGGAGTTTGGGCCTTAGGGGGACCTTATTGGGCCGTAGGTGGGAGTCCTCGGCCCATGTGGGGGAGTTGGGGGGCAGCACAACCTACCCCCATGCGCCCCAAGCCCTAGATCTGGCACCCCCACCCCCTTTGCCCTCCCATAGCCGCCACCCTCCTCCTCCCATGCGCCTCCACCGCCTCCCTCATTGCGCCTCCATCCTCCTCCTCCCTTCCCAAACCACCCACCCCTCTCCTAGCAGCCCTACGGTGTCCTCTCTCGTGGTGCTCCTCGCTATCCCGCTCGGAGGATTGCCGGAATTCGGGAATCTCCGCGAACCGTTGAGGATCGGGAGGAAGGAGCGGCCGGCGGGAAGGAAGACTTCATCGGTTTCGGGTCTTCTTGAAGAGGTAAGGCATGGGTGATTTGTGGGTTGGGTCTAGGTTCTATTTTAGAGGTCAATTTCATGTTTTTAGATCAAGTGGTGGTGCTTTAATCAGGTAGATTAGATGGAATCTAGAGTTTGCCATGTTCTCTGTTTCGGGCAGCATGAGCAGTCGACCTAGGGTTTGGGTTTTCGCCAATTTAGAGTCAGAATTTGGTTGGCCGCTTGTCGAAGAAGTTGTAGGTAATTTCAATACCTTTCAGTGGCTATAAAGAACGTCCAATTTCGCCCAGCCGTTTGAAAGTTATGCTCGTTTTACCGAACGTGTTAAAAACTGTGACATGATTGGAATAGATCACGATATTCTGTAGATTAAACCACTTTACAGTCCGAATCAGTTTTTCCATATAATTAGAAAAAGTTAGGAAATTTCCTAAGCTACGCGAGGATGTACTCGTTTAATCGATTCGGAGTCTTAGATCCCGAGTTATGCTCGTTGCAAGTCTGCTGTCCCGACGGGACATAACCTCTGTTTTTGGATTGTGCGAGTAGTTTGCGAAGTCGGGTTAGAAGAGTGTTTGCGTATTGTTTTGTGGGCATGATTTTGAGTTTGTGGTGCCTATGTGCAGGTGGTGTGACCCCGGGGGTGCCCTCTACTTCTCGCCAATCCGTCGCCCGTGGTTGAGGCAAGTGTATTGGAATGTGTAGCAGGTTGTAGTTTGCTAGATTGGTTGAGATTGAAATTGAATATATGATATGTTCACATGCCATGCTTTAATGATTGCCATTGATATGACGAATATGCTTATTATGTTATGATGCCATGTGTTAATGTACAAGTTATTTATGATGTTGGCATGTTTGCATACATGGTATGATACATGGCCCGGGCGGTAAGAAAGACATAACTAGTTCGGGGAAGGTCGGTGAGAAAGTTATGACTATTTCGGAGAACCAATGAGTAAGTCTTACATCGTGATTCCATCCACCGCGGTGTATGGAAGCGAGGAGTTGGCACCCTCCATCTTCGGGATGGAAGGGGGGAGAGGGTGCACACTGACGGGTGTGTACTCAACCATACCGGTATGAGTTTCCAGGAGGCATGTGCATCGCATCGCATTGCATACATGATGATGATGATATTGATATGTGAACTTGAATAAGATGATAGACATGATGTGAGTTGTTGTAGACATGTAATTGTTCTTTTGTACCATTGCAATATACTTGCTGAGTGTTGAACTCACGCTTGTGCTTTCTTGTTGTTTTAGGTACCATGAGACCGGCATGCGGGGAAGGGAAATAGTCACACTTCTACACATAGCTTCACTTATTCGTTCCCATAGTCATTCCATTGGAGTCTTGATAATAAACTTAGTGTGATGCTTATTGATTTATGGTTTAGTTTTGCGATATGAGTGTCTTATTGTTCGTTTGGCTCATGGAGACATTGAATGCTTGGAATTAGGCTTATATTGCTGTCATGCCGTTAATTATTGCTATTTTAGATGCCTATTATATTGCCATATATTGCTATGATGTTGTTGTTCCTTCAATTCATGTTAAAACAAAGGAGATGTGCCGAAATTTCAGTTTTTAGCATTCGTGCCTTTGCTGTAATTTACTTGTAGTTGTGGTATTTAGAGGTTGCTTAGTCTATGTTTGGTAGCATTCGGGCATATTAAATGCCGGGGTGTTACAAGCAGGAGCAACTTGCGAATGCCCGCCGAGAGGCTGCCGAGGCGAAAACCGAGTTGGCGGTTCTCAGGGTTCAGTTGGAGGTGGCCCGGGCGGAAACGGAGCAAGCTAGGGCCAAGACGAAGTGCGGTCAAACACCAAGTACGCTCAGTTGCGATTAGACATCTACCACTAAATGAATGAGTCTGCTCGTCAGGCCACTGCGCACATGCTGGGCACGTTAAGGAGTCTCCAGCCGGACTTCGACTTTCGTCGTCTGGACGCATGTAACCCGAGTGATGCCACTGACCATGTACCATACTTTGAGGATCCTGCTGCCACGTTTGTTGACAAACTAGGGCTGTCATTCGAGGAGGAGGATGACACAAACCAGGGTCATTGAAGTTGTTTTTGTCTTTGTACTGACCATATCAGTAATGCTTGTGATTTTGTTTGCCTAACTATGTTTTTCCTGCCTTCTTCTTGTCTATGAGAAAGAGTAACACAATGTAGGTGTAAATTCGCTCTAGCACCCGTATAGTTGTTCCTTAGACAATCACTGCCAAATCGTGGCTTAGGATTTTGTCTACACATTCTCTAAAAAACTTTTGTTAGGCTGGGACGCCTTCGAGTAAGGACTCGAGGCGATGATTAGTTGAGAAATTACACATATTGACCTGAAGCATGTTGTTTTTGCAAACCTTTACCGATGCCCTTTGCTTAAGCTGCATAGCAGACACGAACCCCTTGGAGCACGCATGTAAAGCCGACTAGAGACCTCGTCTCCTGTTGGCCATTGGACGTTAGATGCATGACGATATGTTGCCAGTATATGCACAAGATAGATTTTGCTCGTCGCCGGGCTTAGACATGGTGGTACCTTGGTCTAGTTTGCTGACGTACTAAGTGTGGACTCGGATAAATGTATGCAAAGAATTGTATGTCCAAGGGGATACTAGAAGGGAAAACAATGAAATACTGAAAAGAAAATGAAGGTTTTATCGGGTCACCTATAATCCAGGATTTCTTACTCGATGATTCCATCGGGTAGGCTGACTCTTGACTCTCCTAAGGGGAGTGTTCGGGCTCTCGACTCGATGGTCACATCGGGTGGAGAATTGAGCCTTGGAAATATTTTGCGTGGCATGCTGACAGTCGAAATTGCACTAATGTAGTGTCTCCTCGTCTTCCCCACTAGCGCAGAATGCGAGTGGGTACTTTGATGACCCAAACGTCGCGTCTTATCCGTTCCTCATACTATAAATAGACGGGGCTTGCGGCAAGGTTCTTCAGCTCATTCTCCTTTCTCTTTCTTCCAATGCTCATGGTGCGACGAGCCTTTTGCTGGAAGTTTTTATGGCTTTCGACGCATCCTCCTTGCTTTCTTTCGGAGAGCTTGGGTTCATTCGAGCCCCTGCACCTCCGGCCATGGTTTCCCCAGCGTAGATGATTTTTTACTTCGAACCAGGAGATGGGATCGACTGGGATGCCTTCCGTGGGTGAGGCAGAGGAGGAAGATCGATGAGCGAAGGAGGACACGGTTCCACATGAGAAGAAGATCACTGGCGCGCTGAGGGTCATTGTTGAGGGAAACAAAGCGCTTTCCCCCCTATTACTCCGAGGCTGACAAAGGCACATGAGGAGAAAAAAAAGGTGAAGTTCTTCTCTTGGAACTTCATCTCTTCCTCGTGCTCCAAGAGTTGACCATGGCAGGTGAAATTTCAGTTCCTGGAACTTCATCTCTTCCTTGTCGCCGCAGGAGCAGTTAAGAGTAAAGGAGAGGCCCATCGGTGCCCTATCGGGAGGTCTTCTTCTTCGTCGGAGCGAAGTGACAATTTCGGGAGAGAGTAGTGATTGTATCTATTCTGCAATGTAACAACCATATTTGATAATTGTGAAATCATGTAATGAAAAATTGGCTTAGTGATGAATTTGGTATTGCAAAGTGGTTGTGCTCATGGCATGTGTGGTGCTTGTGCATGTGTTGTCTCATTTGATCAATTGACATGCTTGTGATAAGCTTTGACTAAGTTTTGGAAAAACAGAGTGTTTTTCTTTAGCGCCGGACCAAATCTTGAGAAACAGTAAGCATCGCATGTACGCCGACCAAATATTTTGGTGCATCGTGAATGGCGTTTTGAGGTGTGATTTCGCATGTACGTCGGACCAAATTTTCAGTCCGTCGTGAACATGCATTTGAGTGTCTTGCGGCGGACCGGATGTTGAAGTAACAGAGGTTTTTCGCATTTGCGCCGGACCAAATTTTTGGTCCGTCGTGAACGGCGATTTGATGTTGATTTCGCATTTGCGCTGGACAAAGTTTCTTGAAAACAGTAAGTTTTACATATACGCAGAACGAAAGTTTTTTGTCTATCGTGAACGGCGCTTGGAGGTTGATTTCGTATATGCGCCGGACTGGGTTTTTACATGTACGCCGGACCAACTTTTTGGTTCGCCGTAAACATGAGTTTGAGGCTTTTTCACTGGAGCAAATTCTTCTTTTAACCGAGAGTTTGACGTGTATGCCGGACCAAGTTTTTGGTTCGCCGTGGATTGCACCGGACCAAGGTTTCGGTCCGGCATGAATGTGATTTTCTAGGGTTTAGTCCCTGTGTGCGCCGGACCAAGGATTTGGTCTGCCGTGAACGTGAATGGTTTTTTCTAGGGTTTACTTCTTATGTTTGAATCAAATTGGTTTTGGTTCGATTTAGTGATTATGAAATTCGTGTGGATTTCATAATGCTTGTTTTGATCTTATGCAATGCTCGTGTGAGTAATTGCATGGACTAATGTTGAGTCAAGTCGCGGACTTGTGCTCAGAATTGTTTTGTGGTTTGCTCATGTGCAAGTGTTGCTCGAGGGCGAACGTGGTCGATGATGGGACCGGAACTAGGTTCATGGAGGAACTAAGGTTCGGGAGTAGGTTCAGGGAGGAATCGAGGTCCTAGTGGTCGAGAATGTCATGCGGGACGTTCGGCCTAAAGAACGGTGCAAATGAAGACTAGTCAATCACGTGAGTACGGCAGGTGGGCCGTACGCGTGCAGAGTTGTTAGTCACGTGAGTACGGTAGGTGGGTCGTACGCGTGCAGAGTTGTTAGTCACGTGAGTATGGCAGGTGAGCCATACGTGTGCAGATTGTAATCGTTTGGGGTAGCTTGCATGTATTGGGCCATGTTGGACCAAGTGGACATGCATGCGTACTCTGTTAGGGTTGCTCATTATAAATAGGGGGAAGTGTCCTCTGTTTATTTATTGAGCAGTGCATGAGAGCAGGGGCGCATAGCCAGAGCTGTGTTTTAGGGTTTGTACTCTTTTGATGGGAGTAATTTAGACAAAAGAAATAAAGATCAATTTCCTCAATGATCCTCTGCGTGCTATAGTAATCTTGAAGCTACAGTGCACGCGTTGCTACAGTATTCTCTATTTTGGTCTTTGTTTGCACATCTGTTCTGGTTCTAGATTGGTTTTTTTTGTCTACTTTGATTCTCTGAGTTTCGCCTTGATTTTGTAACATCCTGAGTTTGAACTTGCCTTTTTAATGTTAATTATCCTTTGGAAGTTGTTTGGACTTCAATTTGGAGTTAATTGTTTTTGGAATTGTTCGCTCTTCCTGTTCCGTTTTGGTTGTTGTTCCAAAATCTCGTTTCGAGCTGTGGTTAGAATTTCCGAGCAACCGTAGTTTTCAAACCTTCTTTAGCTATCCTAGAGTCTACCCTAGAGGTTTCTGGGAAGAGTTGTTGAGTTTTGGAGTTTTTAGGGGGGTTTTTTGGGGTTTTGTCGCCTTGGGCGGTAGTACCGCCGGCCCTGGCCGGTACTGCCGGCCGAGGGGTGCGGGCAGGGGGGCAGGGCGCCCGAGCTGACCAGCTGCCCTGGCCACCTCCACGTTTTCTAAAGGGTTCTCCTCCCCCAGCCAACTCCCTCTCCCTCACTTCACCTCACTCCCTCTCACCCTCACCCTCTAGCTCACCCTCTAGCTCTCTCTCCCATGGAGCTCTCTCCCTCTCTCTCAAGCTCTTCCTCTCCCTAAAACTCTCTCTCCGCCGTTCTTGAGCTCAAGGTGAAGCAAGCCACGGAGGAGATTGTCACTTTCCAAACCCTAGCAGCAATCTGTGGTGAGTAAAGCAAGTTTCAGTCAGATCTGTGATGACTTGAGCTTGATCTTGTGCTTTTCTTCACTTTTATCAACTTTTCTTTTAGCTAAAACCCTAGAAAACCAAGTTGTAGTGCTCAACTTTTAGTTAGCTGAGTTTCTAAACCTAGGTTAGGTGCAAGAATTCTTGTTAGCGCGAAAGCTGAGGTTAGAAACCCTAAATACGTTTTTATCGGTTAGATTTGGTTAAATGTCGTTTTCGTAGCTTTTGGAATTAAACTTTGGAACCCTAGTTCCAAAAGCTAGGAAAAGGACCCTTGAATGTATTCGACTTTGTTAAAGTCCGAGTTTCGCGAAAGGAATCAAGTTTGAATTCGATTCGGGGAGAAAGTCAGAATTTAGCATGAATTAGGACTTTAGAGTTTCTCGGATTAGGAATTAGGCCAAACGAGGTCGGAACCACGTGTGGTCTGCATAAATGGGTCCTTGTCACCTCCGAGAACCCATCCATGCAATCGTCGCGGAATTCCGAAGTCGTTTGTGCAAAAATCCTTTTTCTGGAAAATTCAGTCGACCTGTGGCCGGCACTACCGACGTGTTAAGTCCGGTCGGTACTGCCGGGCTTAGGCCGGCACTACCGCTCCCGCAACACCGGTAGTTATTTTCCAGAGAGGTCCCCGTTTAGGTTTCGTAGCCGCCGGTACTACCGACCCTCAAGGCCGGTACTGCCGACTGTAGAGTGGCACTACCGAGGTTTGTACACCGGTACTGCCGGTCTCCAGTTCAAAATTCAGTTTCGTTTAAGTTTCTTCCCTTGTGTTCGCTTGTTGGTTGTTGTCCGCTTCTTTGAGCTTTTTGCTTTGTTCTCGTTAGATCTTAATCGTTTCCTCGTTATTTCTTTTGTCGCGTTTTCGTTTAGACGTTGTCGCCTCAGGAGCAGTTGGCGAGGATCCGGACTTTGACCCAGAGGACACGCAAAACTCAGAGCAAGCAGGCAAGCACCCCCTTTGAACATATTGCTCCTATAATTGCAAATGTATTTGATGATTCGCAAAACTATTGCGCATGCATATGATTATTACAAATATTTAAATGGTGGGAATTGGTAGATACCCTAAAGGTTGGATGGCTTATCTCAATGTCGTTGTTACCCTAAAATCCTTGAGTAACCCTAGTTTAAGGGTAGACGCTATAATAAGTGTCGCCGGGGAATATAAGTCTAATAGTTGCATACGCTTAGCCCAGCTTTAGACTGATTGAATAATGATCGGTGGACTTAGTCAATCAAAGATTTTTCGATACGTTATTAGGATTTCGGAAATGATGGTTTCGGAAAAACAAAGGCTATGTTGGTAAAAGATGAAAAAGGAAAAGGTGTACGGTGATTTATGCCGGACGGATGATGGGAGGTCTCGTCTGTGCAATCCTAAGGACTGAACTTGACGTTTTTAACCAAGTCCTTGCGTACAACCACATGTGCTAGTATGGGATAGCCTAAACCCAGTACAGGAGTTGGAATTTGATCTTGCGCCGTGGCAGGTCGAAGTAGTTGGGCAATACCGACGTGCTGGTGTTGCTTAGAATACTCCCTCACCACGCGTAGGTGTTGGAGACTTTCGTGAAACAACGGTGGATGCTTTGCTGAGGGTAAAAGGCACGATGGGCTGTTAGCCATCGTTGGATCCGTGTGGGTGAATCAGGTTTGGAGCGTGCGGTACCCATCCACCCTAATTTTGGGGGGGTACTCTCGCCTGGCCCGGGGGTACTCTGTGTGGGTGTGTGGAGCCCCCACCCAAAGCAAAGAGCGCACATCGCCGGGGCTGACGCAAGACTAGATGCCGACAATTGGAAGAGTTTCGTCACAATCTAGCAAAACGGATATGGTATGTATCGCGTGGCATGGTTGACATGATTGCTAGAATGTGTCGTGTGGGTAAAGTGTGCATTCTCTGCAGAGATTAATCAAACTAATCGATTAGCCGTGCTCACGGTCACGAGCATCTTGGGTATTTGCTGTCAAGTATAGTATCTTGGTTTTAATTTCTGAAAAAGGATTTGGAAGCGGTAGATCTTTTAAATGATGGGCTGTTTCCTGTAAATGTTGAGTTGTTGAACTCAAAGATCGGTTGGTTTGGTGATTTGATCATATTGGCGGTGATTCCTGATACCTTGTGATGGTATGATGGTTTTGTTGAAGGGATTGATTCCTGTTGCCATGTGATGGTGCTGTTGGATATGTTGGAGGAATTTGGATGTTGAATGAAATGTACAATTACATTATGTACTGTTGTATTCTCGTTTACTAAATGTTTTATAAACGATCTGATATTCCAATCTATTAGTCTATTGCAAATAACTTCAGCTTCATGCAAAACTGAACTAGAGTAGCAACCATCTTCATTGTTTAACCTGCATTACTATTATACTTGCAAACAATAAAGTCTTGCGAGTACATACGTGTACTCACCGTTTGCTCTGAAAATTTGCGTGAGGAGCAGAAGAAGCAGGTGAGGAAGAAGGTGACCAGGAGTTCAGTGACCCAGGCGTGGGTGGTGCGTTTGACGGCTAGCGGAGCTAGTTGCTCGCCGGTTGCCTGACGGTTTGGAGGCACACCGCGGCCGCTTTTCTTTTGTTTCTCTGATATTTATTTTTCTCTTCAGTTTACTTTAAGCCATTCGGCATTTTGTAAACATGAACAAGTTGTAATATTACTATCTACCGTTGTAATACATTATCTCTGCCCTTGTACTGCGTTCGTTTTGATGAGACTCTCCCTTCTCAACATGTGACGCTAACCTACTGATCCAAGGACTAGTGGTTATCACATGGTTGCGGGAAGCTCAAATTGGAACCAATTGGGTAGCATGTGACCTCATTCGAGTATCGTGCTAGCCAAGTGATTTCAATCTGAGTCTGTCGTGATGCCGTGATCGTTACGTTACGGGTTGCGTGATTAACCAGGCCCACGCAACAGTAATGGAGTATCACTGTACCAGGACGGGAGCCCCCACAGATTTGATCCATCCAAAACCTTTCTAGGGCTTTGATTTAGAGTTCCTCAAATTTTTGTTGGTTCATCTTTTGAAGATTTTGTTTAATCACGAAATTGATTTTAGATCAATTCTCATCATATTCTATCACAGCAAGCTTGCAAAGTTCATAACTTCTAATCCGTAAGCTTGATCAAGCTGATTCTTCTTCTGTTAGATTCGTATTGGAATCTAATTTCTTGTGTTCAAATTTCAAATCAATCTGACGGTTGGATCTCTGGAAATTTGCGTTTTACCGAACATGTGTCAATCTATTTTTGTTGAATACGAGGCAATTATTTGAGTCCGAATTGGGGTGAACATTTAGTAGATCAAAAATTTGGTTTTAGTTTCCGCACAATCATTCACCCCCCCTCTGATTGCTATATTCGTATATATCGATCCTACAAGTGGTATCAGAGTAAGGTTTTTCTAATTGATCTTAACCGGTGATTAGAAATTATAGCAATGGATAGGTACACGACAAAACCTTGTGTTTTCGATGGTGTTGATTTTTAGTTTTGGAAAGCAAAGATGGAGGCGTTCATCCAGGCGCAGGTCTTCGCAATTTGGGAGAAGGTCTACAAGCCATATGAAGTCCCAGAGAATGACAACGTCAACGACGCAAATCGCACATATGTTGAAGCAAATAGCAAGGCGTGCAACTTGATCATCCAAGGCTTGGGACGCAGCGACTTTGATCTAGTGGTTCATCTTAAATCCGCATATGAGGTATGGAAATCTCTTTGTGATTACCATGAGGGTTCTAACACTGTCAAAGAGGTTCGCTAAGATATTTACAAAAAGGAATACATGCGATTTGAGATGAAACCTGGTGAGTCTATAGATGACTTCTTTGCACGCTTTAATAAAATTCTTAGCAATTTACGTGCTGTTGGAGTTAACTACATTGATGCTGCTAATGCTAGACAATTGCTTGGTGCTATAGACATATCAATTTGGAAGATAAAAGTTACATCTATTAGAGAATCAACTGTCATGAGTACACTTACATTAGATGTTCTTAATTCTAAGCTGAAAACTCATGAATCGGATGTTCTTTCTAGGAAGAATGATCATAAATCAATTGCATTGACCTCCCAATCTAGCATGTCTCATAATAATGCTTCTTCAAGTTTCGCTCTATCTTTCTTGTCTTCACTAACCGATGAACAGATTGAGCAATTCCTAGAAGAAGAATTATCACTACTCTCTTCTCGCTTTAACAAAACTTTGCAAAATGTGAGAATGTAGGACCGAGTAGGCAACTAGAGGGGGGGTGAATAGATGCCGAATAAAATTCAACTATTTCTTTCAGAAAATTAAAGACCCCTAAATAGCGGAAGAATATTTAATATCGTAGAGATCAAAACCCTAGATTAATTAGCGAGACAAATCGAACAAAAATCAAAACTAGTTTTATCAAAACTCGAACAAACCTTCTAATCAAGAATCATAGCAAAAGAGTATGTAAAGAATTGCATAACCTTTTCTTTATTCCAAAGCCACTCCTTCCGGGAGGACACCAAAATCTCTAATCTCACAAGATTAGAAAACCACCAAAATCTCTAATCTCACAAGATTAGAAAACCACCAAAATCTCTAATCTCACAAGATTAGAAAACCTTAAACAAACTAAAGAAAACACAAAATCTCTTCTTTGTTGTAGGCACCTCTTGCTTCTTGCCCTTTTCCTTGGATGATTCTCTAAGCCCCTCGAACCCCCTATTTAAAGGGCTCCATAGCAGTTGATTCCTTCTTGTATACGGCAAACCGGCTGGCTCCTGTCTCCTTCTCGGACACGGCACAAACCGGCTGGCTCACCTCCCGTCGCTGCGCTCCTGCTGCCGTCCGTTGGCGTATCGTATTGGACTCGGAGACTTTCCAGAGCCGGATGCAAACACGACACCACCTGCATGCAAACACACACGATGCCACACTCACCACACACACATGCATGCAGCACTCACGCCATGCACACATGCAACTCACGCACACACACATGCATGCAGCACTCACGCCATGCACACACACACACTAGCATGCACACACATATGCATGCATTAAATACATTCACACACATATGCAAACACACACTCTAAAAATCGTATACACGCGTACGACCACCTGCCGCTCTGGCAACGATCTCGACCTCACGTGCACCGTTTCTCTAGTCCAAAACATCTCGCATGACACCCTCGACCCTCACGACCTCAGTTCCTCCCTGAACCTAGTCTCGGTCCCGTCATCGACCACGTTCGACCTCGAGCAACACCTGCACGTGAACAAAAATACAAAAACAATTTCCGAGCCCAAGTCCACGACTTGACTCAAATTAATCCATACAACCAACTGGTTTCAGATCTTTTTCAAATAAAGAAACCAAAAAATAAATCGGTTCAAATTGGTTTCAAATCTTTTTCAAATACTGAGCCAAAATCAAATCAACTCAAATCTTTTCAAATCTCTTCGAAAATTCAAATACTCATCATCAAAAACACATGGATCAAAAAACAATGATCCTTCAAAATGAGAAAGAGAGGTGGTGGTGGCCCTCCAAGATGCTATGAGTGTGGTGATCTCGACCATATTCGTCCAAATTGTCCTAAACTTGTAGGTAAAGCATCATGGGAGGAGAAGGACAACGATAGAAGAAAAGAGAAGAAGTTCCCTTCAAGTGATAGAAAGAAGAAGAGCTTCATCAACCACAAAGTAGTCCACTGAGTTCTTTCCACTCTTGAACAAGTCAATTTGAGCGATGTGGATTCAGAGAGCAGCGAGGACCATGCAACTCCAAGTGTCAGCATATGAGCTAACAGACCCCTTCCCAGACGGGGTATAAGAAGTCCAAACGGGGGGCTTTCGTGGAGATTGTTCGAGATACGGTGGAAAGAGAACGGAAGAAGCTCACAAGAGGAAGACACTTGGTTTACCCAGGTTCGGGCCCTCCTCACGAGTAATAGCCCTAGTCCTGCTTGTGTTGTTCTTGATTGTGTTCTTGGAGAAAATCGCGAGAACAATGGATCTGGAACTCAAAGATCCTCACCCGAGAGGGGGATGAACCGGTCTCAGAGATGGACTAGCAGAGAAGAGGAAGAAGAACCAGCCGAACCCCCTCTCCCACGCACCCCAGCTCCCTTTTATACTCGGGTTCGCTGGGACGTGCGGGGCTTACAAGAGTGTAGTACAATGAATATACTTGACATGCTGCATTTAATGCGCCTGTCACTGTTCTTGTAGCATACTTAATGCCCTGGCACAATAGTCCTCTCCCCCGTGTTGGGCCTGCGCCCGCCGGCTGCGCCCGTTCTGGCGGAGTGGGAAATTGCACCATGACATCATCCGCAATAATGGCGCGCGTTGGAAACACACGCCGCCATGCTGCGGCCTTTATTACTCCCATTTAATGCGCACGATACGCAATAAATGTCCTTGACCTCCTGTGCGGCCGCGCATGTTACTATGTGTAACACCCCAAAATTTTGCTTTTCTTAAATTCATGTGTGATTTGGCACTTTGGTGAATTTTTGGAATTTTCTGGAATTTATTTGGATTTATTTGGAATTTATTTGAATTTATTCCATTTTGAAATAATTAAAGAATTTAATTTTGCAAATAAAATTTTGTTGGAAATATTTTATTTGAGTCCAAAATGATCCAAAATATTTTCCAGAATTTTTCTGGAATTTTTCTGAGTCTTTTGCTATTTTTAATGAATTAAATGAATTATCGGGAATTATTTTAAATATTAATTCATTTGGAAAAGGACCGGCCAAGATCGATTCTTGTTCATCCGACCGAGCCCGAGTCGGACTCGAGTTCGAGTCCGACCGAGCCACGTGACTCGACCGAACCCACTCCTAACCCTAATCAATCCCAACCGTTGGATCAAGATCCAACGGCCGAGATCACCAGACGGCTCGAGCCAGATCCGGCCCGGATCCGATCGCGCCCGTCGATCGTGGCGTCGATCGTGCCACGTGGGCGGCCACGATTTCGTCGTCTTCGCCGAGTCCGAGCGGACTCCGCCGCGCGCCATGCAGTAACGAACTAGGTTTCCGTCTAGGCACGAACGCCGAGGCTATTTAAAGCGAGAGACGTCCCCCGAGGTTGCACTCATCCTTGCGCACCCGTTTCCCAGAGCCATCTCGCCTGAGCCGCCGCCGTTGAGCCGCAAACGATCGCAGGAGGTGTCTCTACCCTCCGCTGCGGTTTGCGCCGTTTTCCGCCGTCGTCAGTCGTCTTCCGCCGAAGGAGCCCAGATCCTGAGTCCCCGCGACGAGACGCACCCGAAGGGAGTTTTCATCTCGCCGGAGAAGCCCCGTGGCGCCGCGCCCTTGGTCGTCGTCCCCGTCTACGGTCAAGCCAGCGCCGCCGTGAAACCATCGCCGTCGCGAAGCTCGGAGGACCGCCGAGATCGAATCGAGCGGTTGAGGTGAGATCACGTGTTCCAAACCCGATTAGATCTGGACCGTTGGATCAAGATCCAACGGTTCACAATCGCCACGTGCCGTAGCAGTGCGATTATAGGATTAGATCTGGACCGTCCGATCTAGATCGAACGGCCCATGATCATCGAGTAGTTTCAACGCGTTAACCCTGGATCCAATCCGCGCTGATTTTCAAACCAACGGCCGAGATTGCGCCACGTGTCGGGAAGTTGGACCGACGCGTCGGGCGCTGGCCCACGCGACGCTGGCAGGCAGGACGCTGACACGCGGGGCCCGCGTGTCAGAGGGCCCGCATGTCAGTGGCTGACCCAGCCAAGCGCTGACGTCACCCATGACGTCACAGTGGACCCCACCTGTCAGCACCATGGGCTGAGCCCCGCTGACGTCAGCGATGACGTCACCCGAGTGGGCCCACATGTCAGCGACACGTAGAGTCGTGGACCGAGTCCACGGTAGACCCGAGCCGAGCGTGGACCGAGCCCATGGACCGGCTGACGTCAGCAGGCCAATCAGAGGCTGCCACGTGTCCATGCTGACGCAATAATTAATTTCCGAGAAAGAAAATGATTTATTAATTCGAAATATTGATTCAAATTTAGATTCAAACTTCAAACGCTTATAACTTTTGCGTTTCAACTCCGATTGGAGCGATTCAAATTTCTAAATTTGTATAAAATTGAGATCTACCTAAATATAAATTTTATTTAATTTTTGGACTAAAGTTTTTCTCTGCAAAATTATTTAATTGATTATTTAAACTTTAAATAATCATAACTTTTGCGTTTTAACTCCAAAATTGACGATTCCAGTTTCTAAAAATCCATAAAATTATGTTCTCTCTGTTTTTGGATTTTATTTGGAGTTTTGGGATGTTTTTGCCTATTGTTTATTTGTGTATTTGCTACTTGCACGCTTTACGAGTAGACGTTGAAGTGCTTGGGAAGGATTCGAGGGAGAAGTATTGACTCAGGATCCAACTCAAGACCAAGAGCAAGTACTTTTTGAAGGCAAGTTGTGCTTTGACCATGTTGATCCTATTTCGAAATCTATTTTGATTTAAATTATTGCATGCTAGTTCAATTAGAAAAATACTTTGTTTAAACATGGGGGTTAGATAAATACCAATTTGCTGTATGACACCTTGATTACTTAAGTATGTGCCATGACCCTTTGTCACCCTAGTTGTGGATTACTAGTTGGACATTATTAAATTGCCAACATGGGTTTTAGACCGTTGTAGTACACTGCTTAGACCTGCTACGTGCTCATGACATGATTTTGGACAATCAAATGTTAATATTGACTTAATGATATATTGAACCTGTTTTGGAAAAGTATCATGTGATGTTGATGGCACGTGGTGCATGGTAATCAAGCGGGGTTTGATAAACGATTTTCGGCCAGGGCATGTGGCAAGAGTAATCAGGTGGGCGATGTAACCTTTGGGGATGTTGATTTGGTTTTTCGGGTAGTCTTGCCCTGGTCACTCTAAGGACTTAACCTTGCAAGCCTTTGAACTGGGTCATACTTGCAACCACATGGCTGGAATGGGACGGCCCTAGTTGACTAAGTCGCTAAGGACTCACTTGTGGAGCCTCAGGGTGTCGATTACACCGTTTGTGTGATTATGCGGGGAGCGTATCGTGGCTGTGGCAGGTACCCATCTAACGGTGTGTTGGTCCCATACTTCGCCTTAGCTAAGGGAAGGGATGGTGTAAACCTGAACCGGAGAGGACCACCTGTGTTGTTTGAGGCTTAGAAAGGCTTTGTTACGGAACTCGCCTTTGTGGTGTTTGATTGTATCTTGTGGGTAAAGTGCATAACCTCTGCAGAGTGTAGAATCTATTTGAATAGCCGAGTCCACTGTGATCTTTGGACAATGCTCGGGAATTACAGTCAAGGGTTAGATTTTCTGAAAATAACTTGGATTTGAAAAGTTGGGTTGGTTTAACAATGAAGATGATGGAAATGTGGTTTAGGATGGGAAAAATGTTTATTAAATTTCCTGAAAAGTTATTTATGCTTTACTTATTTCTACTGCTTTCGAATCTACTTATATTACTTGTCAAAAGCTGTTTACTGCAAATATACCCTGAGCTATTCCTTTGTACCAAGCCATGCATATAGTATATTAGCTTGCATTACATTGCATGACTTGCTTGAGTACCAAGTACTCACCCTTGCCTCAACACAATACCAGTTGGAGAGGAGACTATGCCGGTTCGGAGGAGGAGTTCCAAGAGGACCCGTCTACTTAGGGATGCGAGCCCGATCGGTTGCTGTGGTATCTTGGATGGCGCCACGAAGTTTATTTGATTTTCATTGCTATTGTTTCTCTCTGAATAAGTTTAGCCCTCACGAGGCATACATTTGTAACTTGACCATGAGGTCAAGTAACGATTTGGTTATTTAAATAAATTACTTAGATAATATCGAAAGTTATGATTGTGATATTTAACAAGATAAAGAATGTGTGCAATAGCGCGTTACTGGACTATTGCTGAATACACAGGGTCCGGATTTGCAAATTCGGGGTCCCGACAGAGGTGGTATCAGAGCCATACTTGACTGTAGGCTCAACCCTAGCTAGAATGGTCGTAGTGAGGATAAAACCTATTTTCTAAAGCTAAAAAGTTGTCAAGACAAGAAATGACATCTCGACTTATCCCCTTCTCTCTTTTCTTGTCTCTTGCTGAAATTTTCCCTTACCTTGTCACAATTTAAAAACTCCGAGTTCTTACGTAAAGCACTCTTGTGACAGATGGAGGTTTTCTCGATGAGTGAGCATAGGTTCTATAGTGAGACTCCTTCGCCGAGTCGAGTCATAGAATAAAGAGTCACCCTTTAGGCGTTAGATTCCAGAGTTAGTTCGATTTGGATTTGCTTTGTTTGCTGAGTGTGCAGTATGTGTTGCAAGGCCCTTAGGCATTGTAAGCAGCCATACCAAGTTATTAATAATAAAGATGGACCTTAAAGTTACCCCTTTCGCCCCGCATAAGTTCCATATTACTTGTCTATTCTTGTTTCCCTCTCATCTCTAAACCTAGAGCAAATCAACAGATGGTGAATACCCGTGGGAACTTTGGAAGCAATGGGAGTGGATCTCGCCAGAAAAACCCCAATGATGGAGCACCAAAGACCGCCACTTGGATATGCAGAATTTGGAGCCTTTCTTGCTGCTCAGACTCGGTTGATGCATGCTATGATGCAACAAATGCAGCACGTCCTTTGCTCAGGCCACTGCTAATCAAGTTAATCGGGGACCACGCTTGAGAATACAAGGCTGTCGAGTTCATGAGGACTCACCCACCCACTTTCTTCGGGAATGCCAATCCATTGGAGGCCGATGATTGGTTAAGATCAATTGAGAGGAAGCTACACATAGCTCAATGCATAGGGAATGAGAAGGTACTTTACGCTTCTCATCGGTTGGAAGGAACAAATTGAATGGTGGGAGAATTTACGTGCCACGCAGAGAACCCTCAAGATATCACTTGGGAAGAGTTCACGGCCGCATTCCGGCGATTATCACGTGCCTGAAGGAATCATGGACCTTAAGAAGGAGGAGTTGAGCACTGAAGCAAGGTAATCAGCCCGGTGGCCGACTACGAACAAGTTCACACAGCTAGCACGCTACGCTTTGAGGATGTAGCGGCAGACAAATCGAGGCAGTCTCGTTTTATGAAGGGACTTAACTCGGGATTGCAAGTAGGGTTGATCACCCACACCTTTCCAGATTTCCAAGAGTTGGTGAATAAGGCGCTTATTCTTGAGGACAAGCGCAAGGAACTGGATGAGAACAGAAGCGCAGGATGCAACGGCAAGGATCACGCCAGGAACGCATAGCGGCGCTTAAGAGTTGCACCAAATCAATTCTTGATTCCAACCACGAGAATGCAACAAGGACACCATCCTCAAAGACCAAGACCTGTCAATCGAACTACGGACCCCAGCCCCGCTTAGAAACGCTACCCTGTGCAACAAGAAGGAACGGTGAGGCATTACAAGCGCAACGAGCCAGGACACTTTGCCATGATTGTCCAAAGAAGACAGCAGAGCGACCCGATTCGCTTCAATCTAGGAACCACCCAGCTAGGACGCCAAAGACCAGAGCCACACCCTGCACCGTGGTGAGAGGCCGAGTCAACCATGTCACCGCAGATGCACTGCGAGAATGCTACGGACGTCGTCTTGGGTAAGTTACTTGTTAACTCGATACACTGCTTGATTTTGTTTGACTACGGAGCTTCGCATTCGTTTGTTTCGCAAGGCTTTGCTACTAGAAATGACTTGAGAATTGCAAGCCTTAAGTGCATGCTTTTAGTTCAAACCCACGTTCCGAACTCCGAGCGGAAGTAGGATGTTCGGTGAGAATACTAATAGATGGAATAGAGTTCCTAGCAAACCTTATGATTTTGGAGACCGGACCTTAGATGTTATCTTGGGAATGGATTGGTTATCCAAGCACAAGGCCGTATTGGATTGTGGACGAAGGACTATCTCGATGGAGAGCCCGTGTGGGAAGAAAGTGGAATTTCAAGCCACCGCATGATTAGAGATGGACAGTTGATGGTTAACAGTACCAAGGCAATCAGCATAGAGGATGTCGGTAGTGAGTGATTACCCCGATGTTTTTCCCGAGGATCTACCTGGTATGCCGCCGGACAGGGACATAGAGTTTGTGATAGAGCTTGTACCTGGTACAGCACCGATAGCAAAGAGACCCTATCGGATGTCTACCGAGGAGTTGGTGGAGATGAAGAAACTTGACTAGAAGAGTTAATGGAGAAAGGATTTATCGAGACCAAGTTAGTCGCCGTGGGGAGCACCGGTTTTGTTTGTCAAGAAGAAGGACGGGAGTTTCAGGATGTGCATTGACTACCGTGCACTCAATGAAGTCACCGTGAAAAATAAGTATCCGCTACCCAGGATTGATGATTTGTTTGATCAGTTAAGAGGAGCCGGAGTTTTCTCCAAAATTGATGCGAGATCGGGATACCATCGATTGAAGATCCGATCGGAAGATATTCAAGATCGCATTCTCGTCAAGATATGGACATTACGAGTTCTGATTATGTCCTTTGGTCTCGACGAATGCGCGACTTATTTCATGAATATGATGAATAAGGTGTTCATGGAATATTTGGACAAGTTTGTCGTCGTGTTCATAGACGATATCCTAATCTACTCCAAGGCAGGAGGATGAACATGCCGAACACTTAAGGCGAGTTTTGGAAAGGCGAGGAACAGCAACTTTTCGCCAAGTTCAGCAAGTGTGATTTTTGGAAGGACAAGGTGGAGTTTCTTGGACATGTAATGATCGCAGGAAGGAGTCGCCAGTAGATCCAAGCAAAGTAGAAGCCGTGTTACATTGGGAGCACCAAGACTGTGACCCAGTTCGAGTTTCCTTGGAATGGCAGGATACTACCGCCGTTTCATCGAAGGCTTTTCGACAATCGCGAAACCTCTTACGCAATTGCTGAAGAAGGAAAAGAAGTTTGCATGGGCGCTTGAGAATGTGAGAAAGGATTTCAGGAGCTGAAGAAGCGATTGACATCAAGACCGGTGTTAGTTCTACAGGATGTTGCTCAAAGCCGATATTTATTGTGACGCATCGCGCCAAGGACTTGGATGTGTCTGATGCTGAGAATGGAAAGGTAAATCGCTTATGCATCGAGGCGATTGAGGCCGCATGAGGAAAATTATCCGACACATGACCTAGAGTTAGGCTGCCGTAGTGCATGCTTTGAAGATATGGCGTCACTATCGATTGGAAAGCAGATGTGAAGTATATACGGATCATAAGAGCCTTAAGTACATATTCACCCAGTCGGATCTGAATATGAGGCGAGAGGAGATGGTTAGAGTTGATCAAGGACTATAATGTTGGAATCCATTACCATCCGGGAAGGCCAGCGAGTAGCCGATGCTCTGAGTCGGAAAAGCCATACCGTGAGTACGTTGCTAGCCACAAGTCGAGGATGAGTTATGTGAGGATTTCGAGAAAATGAAGATTGAGGTTGTACCTAAGCGGATTCTTGGCCGCATTGGAAGTAAAGCCTACTTTAGAGGACCAGATCCGAGAAGGGCGAAGGATGATGACGGGATCCGAGGATTAAGTCCAAAAGGAGGAAGGCAAGGCAGAGGACTTCAAATTGGATGAGCGAGGGCACGTTGTGGATGAAGGATCGCATCGTGTGCCTAACAAAAGGAGTTAAAGCAAGCGATTACGGAAGAAGCCCATGACTCCAAGTACTCAATTCATCCCGAAGCGCCAAGATGTATCGAGGATCTGAAGGAGAGATTACGGTGGCCGAGTATGAAACGAGAAGTTGCCGAGCATGTTGCATTGTGCGACGTATGCCGGAAGAGTCAAGGCAATGCATCGAGACCAGCAGGATTGCTACCCGCTGAAAATACGAGTGGAAGTGGGAGGAAATCGGAATGGATTTCATTACCGGTTTGCCGAAGACTCAAGGGGTTATGACTCCATATGGGTTATAGTGGATCGCTTGACTAAAGTAGCCCATTTTATCCCGTGAAGACCACTTACTCGGAGATAAATTAGCCGAATTGTACATGATCGATTGTCTGTTTGCACGGAGTGCCAAAGAGGATTGTATCGGACGAGGTACCCAATTTACCTCAAGGTTACGGAATAAGTTGCATGAAGCCATGGGAACCCGTTTGAACTTCAAGATGACTTATCATCCACGCAGACGGATGGGCCAGGCCGAAAGAGTCAACAGTCTGGAAGATATGTTGAGAGCTTGTGCATTGGCTTATGCTACCTCTTGGGATAAGAGTTTGCCGTATGCCGAGTTTAGTTACAACAATAGTTATCAGGCTAGTTCTGAGATGTCACCTTTGAGGCCTTTGTATGGTCGACCTGTCGGACGCCGTTGAATTGGAATGAGACCGTGGCGCCGTGTCTTTGGGCACGATATTCTTCAAGAGGTGAAGAAGCGGATCGCTATGATTAGGGAAAGGTTGAAGATAGCCCAATCTCGACAAAGAGTTATCTTGACAATCGTCGCGGGATTTGAGTTTTGAACGAGAAGACTTTGTATACCTCGAGTTACGCCTCTCGGGGAGTTAAGAGGTTCCATGCCAAAGGGAAACTTGCACCCCGTTATGTTGGACCATTTAAGATTTTGAGACGCAGAGGCGAAGTTGCTTATCAGCTAGAGTTGCCACAATCGTTAACAGGAGTGCATGATGTATTCCATGTGTCCCAGTTGAAGAAGTGTCTCCGAGTTCCTGAGGAACAGACACCGCTAGAGTTAATTGAGTTGCAAGAGGATTTGACTTATAAGGAGCATCCCGTGAGGATTCTGGACACAATGGATCGAGAAACCAGAAATAAGTCAACCCGTTTCTGTAGAGTTCAGTGGAGCAATCATGAAGAAAGCGAAGCGACTTGGGAGCGCGAAGAGGATTTGAAGAAAGAATTTCCAAACCTATTCCTTTAGTAAGCCCTGAATCTCGGGGACGAGATTCTATTAAGGGGGGGAGGTTTGTAACACCCCAAAATTTTGCTTTTCTTAAATTCATGTGTGATTTGGCACTTTGGTGAATTTTTGGAATTTTCTGGAATTTATTTGGATTTATTTGGAATTTATTTGAATTTATTCCATTTTGAAATAATTAAAGAATTTAATTTTGCAAATAAAATTTTGTTGGAAATATTTTATTTGAGTCCAAAATGATCCAAAATATTTTCCAGAATTTTTCTGGAATTTTTCGAGTCTTTTGCTATTTTTAATGAATTAAATGAATTCTTGGGAATTATTTTAAATATTAATTATTTGGAAAAGGACCGACCGGGTCGATTCTTGTTCATCCGACCGAGCCCGAGTCGGACTCGAGTTCGAGTCCGACCGAGCCACGTGACTCGACCGAACCCACTCCTAACCCTAATCAATCCCAACCGTTGGATCAAGATCCAGCGGTGAGATCGGCCGTCTGCAGTTCGGCCGATATCGGCCGGATCCGATCGCGCCCGGCGATCGTGGCCGTCGATCGTGCCACGTGGGCGGCCACGATTTCGTCGTCTTCGCCGAGTCCGAGCCGGACTCCGCCGCGCCGCCGCCGTAACGAACTAGGTTTCCGTCTAGAGGCACGAACGCCGAGGCTATTTAAAGCGTGAGGCGTCCCGAGGTTGCCCTCATCCTTGCGCACCCGTTTCCCGAGCCATCTCGCTGAGCCGCCGCCCGTTGAGCCGCAATCGCTCGCCGGAGTTGTCTCTTCCCTCGCTGCGGTTTGCGCCGTTTTCGCCGTCGTCCGTCGTCTTCCGCCGAGAAGGAGCCCAGATCCGGAGTCCCCGCGACGAGGCGCACGAAGGAGGTTTCATCTCGCCGGAGAAGCCCGTAGCGCGCGCCCTTGGTCGTCGTCCCGTCTCCGGTCAAGCCAGCGCGCCGTGAAACCATCGCCGTCCGCGAGCTCGGAGGACCGTCGAGATCGGATCGAGCGGTTGAGGTGAGATCACGTGTTCCAAACCCGATTAGATACGGACCGTTGGATCAAGATCCAGCGGTTCCTGTCGCCACGCGCCGTAGCAAAGGCGATTATAGGATTAGATCTGGACCGTCCGATCTAGATCGAGCGGCCCATGATCATCGAGTAGTTTCAACGCGTTAACCCTGGATCCAATCCGCGCCGTTGATTTTCAAACCAACGGCGAGATTGCGCCACGTGTCGGGAAGTTGGACCGACGCGGTCGGCGAATCACGCGCAGCGTGCGTGTGGACGCCGACACGCGGCCAGCGTGTCGAGGGCCCGCATGTCGATGGCTGACCGGCCAAGCGCCGACGTCACCCATGACGTCACGGTGTACCCCACCTGTCAGCACCATTGGCTGAGACCCGCTGACGTCAGCGATGACGTCACCCGAGTGGGCCCACATGTCAGCGACACGTAGAGTCGTGGACCGAGTCCACGGTAGACCCGAGCCGAGCGTGGACCGAGCCCATGGACCGGCTGACGTCAGCAGGCCAATCAGAGGCTGCCACGTGTCCATCTTTGACGCAATAATTAATTTCGAGAAAGAAAATGATTTATTAATTCGAAATATTGATTCAAATTTAGATTCAAACTTCAAACGCTTATAACTTTTGCGTTTCAACTCCGATTGGAGCGATTCAAATTTCTAAATTTGTATAAAATTGAGATCTACCTAAATATAAATTTTATTTAATTTTTGGACTAAAGTTTTTCTCTGCAAAATTATTTAATTGATTATTTAAACTTTAAATAATCATAACTTTTATGCTTTTAACTCCAAAATTAGCGATTCCAGTTTCTAAAAATCCATAAAATTATGTTCTCTCTGTTTTTGGATTTTATTTGGAGTTTTGGGATGTTTTTGCCTATTGTTTATTTGTGTATTTGCTACTTGCACGCTTTACGAGTAGGCGTTGAAGTCTGGAAGGATTCGAGGGAGAAGTATTGACTCAGGATCCAACTCAAGACCAAGAGCAAGTACTTTTTGAAGGCAAGTTGTGCTTTGACCATGTTGATCCTATTTCGAAATCTATTTTGATTTAAATTATTGCATGCTAGTTCAATTAGAAAAATACTTTGTTTAAACATGGGGGTTAGATAAATACCAATTTCTTTGTATGACACCTTGATTACTTAAGTATGTGCCATGACCCTTTGTCACCCTAGTTGTGGATTACTAGTTGGACATTATTAAATTGCCAACATGGGTTTTAGACCGTTGTAGTACCTTTGCTTAGACACGCTACGTGCTCATGACATGATTTTGGACAATCAAATGTTAATATTGACTTAATGATATATTGAACCTGTTTTGGAAAAGTATCATGTGATGTTGATGGCACGTGGTGCATGGTAATCAAGCGGGGTTTGATAAACAGATTTCGGCCGGGGCATGTGGCAAGAGTAATCAGGTGGGCCAAGATGGCAATCGGGATGTTGATTTGGTTTTTCGGGTAGTCTTGCCCTGGTCACTCTAAGGACTTAACCTTGCAAGCCTTTGAACTGGGTCATACTTGCAACCACATGGGTGGAATGGGACGGCCCTAGTTGACTAAGTCGCTAAGGACTCACTTGTGGAGCCTCGGGTGTCGATTACACCGTTTGTGTGATTGTGCGGGGGGCGTATCGTGGTGTGGCGGTACCCATCTAACGGTGTGTTGGTCCCATACTTCGCCTTAGCTAAGGGAAGGGATGGTGTAGAGCCTGAGCAGGAGAGGACCACTGTGTTGTTTGAGGCTTCCGAAGGCTTTATTACGGGAACTTCGCCTTTGTGGTGTTTGGTGTATCTTGTGGGTAAAGTGCATAACCTCTGCAGAGTGTAGAATCTATTTGAATAGCCGAGTCCACGATCTTTGGACAATGCTCGGGAATTACAGTCAAGGGTTAGATTTTACGAAAATAACTTGGATTTGAAAAGTTGGGTTGGTTTAACAATGAAGATGATGGAAATGTGGTTTAGGATGGGAAAAATGTTTATTAAATTTCCTGAAAAGTTATTTATGCTTTACTTATTTCTACCGCTTTGAATCTACTTATATTACTTGTCAAAAGTCATTTCTTGCAAATATACCTGAGCTATTCCTTTGTACCAAGCCATGCATATAGTATATTAGCTTGCATTACATTGCATGACTTGCTGAGTACCAAGTACTCACCCTTGCCTCAACACAATACAGTTGGAGAGGAGACTATGCCGCTTTCGGAGGAGGAGTTCCAAGAGGACCCGTCTACTTAGGGATGCGAGCCCGATCGGTTGCCTGTGGTATCTTGGATGGCGCCCGCAGTTTATTTGATTTTCATTTGCTATTGTTTCTCTCTGAATAAGTTTCGCCCTACGAGGCATACATTTGTAACTTGACCATGAGGTCAAGTAACCAGTTTGGTTATTTAAATAAAGTACTTTGATAATATCGATTGGTATGATTGTGATATTTACCGATGTTAAGACTGTGTGCACTAGCGCGTTCCTGGACTAGTGCTGAATACACAGAGGGTCCGGATTTGCAAATTCGGGGTCCCGACAATGACCGTGTTGAGAACCGTGCCAAACCAACCACCCGATCACCCATCCCTGCATGCCATGCTCACCCAGTGAGCTAACTTTTATCGTCGAGAACTCAGAGGGCCCTAATATACTGAGGGCGAGTGCGCGGTCACGGCCCAACGGGGCGCAAACCAAAAAAGGGAACGAAAGTGACAACTGCTTTGAATAAAGACTAGACATTGGATAAAACAGAGACTTCCCGCGACCAGCCTGCGAAGAAGAGGATTCAACGTAGCTGGTCGAGGGGCGTAACCCTGTACTTACAGCCTTTTCAGGGATAGAACTTGCGCAAAAGTTCTATGTTCTGGGAGTTCACCAACTCCTCTCCGTCCTCGATGGCGGCTGACCGCCCGGGACGAGGCGAGACCACCTTAAAGGGGCCCTCCCACTGGGGAGATAGTTTGTGCAACCCGGCATGCGTCTGGATTCTGCGCAAGACCAGGTCGCCTTGCGATGTCCTCTCAGCGACCGGGTGGCGTGGTACCGCTGAGACTCTGTTGGTACCGGGCGGCGGCGCCTGCGCGTGATCTCGCGCTTCTTCCAGGAGGTTGACATCCTCTCGACGCTGATCTTCTGGGCTTCCTCGATGAACGCCGCTACGCTGGCGGTGACCCTAAGGCCAACTCGGCGGTAGAAGCGCCTCTACACCGTAGACCAGGAAGAAGGGAGTTTCTCCGGTGGCCGGTGGGAGTGTTGCGGCGACCACGACCGCAGGGAGCTCTTCGGTCCATCGAGCTCCACGCTTGTGGAGTCGATCAAATGCCCTGGTTTTGAGGCCCTTCAGCACCATCGCATTGGCCCGCTCGACTTGGCCATTACTTCTCGGGTGAGCCACCGAGGCAAAACAAACTTTGGTGCCCATCTCTTCACAGAATCCCAAGAAAGCGGCACTGGCGAACTGCGGGCCATTGTCGCTGATGATGCGGTTGGCGACCCCAAAGCGGGCGAAGATACCTTGTTTGAACTTGATCGCAGCGGCGGCGGTGATCATCCTTACCGCTTCGGCTTCCACACACTTGGTAAACTTGTCGATGGCGACAAACAGATAGGTGTAGCCCCCTGTGGCCCGCGGGAACGGGCCCAGGATATCCAGCCCCCAGACTGCGAAGGGCCACGAGAGCGGGATGGTTTGCAGAGCTTGGGCTGGTCGATGGATTTGCTTGGCGTGGAGGCGGCATGCCTCGCACTTCCTCACGGCTCGCAAGCATCCTGGAGGCGGTTGGCCAATAGAACCCTTGGCGGAAAGCTTTCCGACCATCGTTCGACTTGAAACATGGCTCCCTTTGCGCCTCCATGGATATCAGAGAGCAAAGTGCTCCCCTCTTCCCGAGTGATGCACTTTAGAAGAACTCCGTTTTTACCCCGGCGGTAAAGGTCCCCTCCCACCAGGGTATAGCACTTGGCCTTTCGTGCTATCTTCTCTGCTGACGCATCATCGTTGGGGCACACTTGATCCCGCAGGTAGGCCAGGATCGGGTCCATCCATGTGCCTTCCTGGTCAAGTGTGGCGACCACGGGGTGGCCGCCCGGGTACTCTGCCTGGCCGGGTGTTTCCACCGGTACCGCTTCCCCTTCTGGAGCAAGGGCTGGAGCAGCATCACCATCGTCCCCACCGGAGGCGGGGGCTGCGATGGATGGTCGCGGAAGCCTTTCTTCGAAGACTCCGACCAGAACGGGAGATCTTGTCGAGCTGAGCGAGCTCGTCCGCCAAGTAGTTGTCGCACCGGGGGATATGGGTATATCCTAGCCCATCGAAATGTCGCTAAATTTTTCTAACCGCCGCCAGGTACTCGGTCATGACAGGATTAGAGCAGGAGAAGTCCTTTCTTGCCTGGTTGACGACTAGCAAGGAGTCGCCCTTGACTTGCAGACGCCGGACTCCGATAGCCGTGGCGGCACGAAGTCCCGCCAGCAAGCCTTCGTACTCAGCAACGTTGTTGGTGGCCTTGAAGTCCAGGACGACCGCGTACTTGAGGAGGTCCCCAGTTGGGGAAACCAGGAGGACCCCAACCCCCGCGCCCTCGTACCTGAAGGAGCCATCGAAGTAGAGTGTCCAGGGGGAGGGCGCGGGCGTTTCTTCGACTTCAGGCTCGGCAGGAGTCCACTCGACAACGAACTCACTTGACCTTTGACTTTTGATCGCCGTGCGGGGGGCAAACTTAAGACCAAAGTCCCCCAGCTCTACAGACCACTTGGCGATGCGGCCCTCGGCTTCGCAGTTGTAGAGAATCTCGCGCAAGGGATAGGCGGACACCACCTTGATCTCTCTTCCTTGGAAATAATGCCGCAGCTTCCTGGACGCCACCAGTACAGCATACACCATCTTCTGAGCCTGCGGGTATCTTATCTCGGCGTCGTGCAGTACCTTGCTGACGTAGTAAACTGGTCGCTGGACCCCTTCATGCTCCGCCACCAGTGCCGCGCTCACAACCGCCGGGCTGGCCGCTACGTACAGCAGTAGCGGCTCGCTCGACACGGGGGCGACCACCACTGGAGGGGAGGAGAGTTATTGCTTCAGTTCTTCGAATGCTTGTTGCGCTTCTGCAGTCCACTCGAAGGAGTTGGTCTTCTTCAGCAGCTTGAAGAAGGGGAGACTCTTTTCTCCCAGCCTGGCGATAAACCGGCCGAGAGAGGCCAGGCGACCAGCCAGGCACTGAACTTGCTTGAGCCTTGTGGGTGGTTGCATGCGCTCGATGGCCGTGATTTTTTCCCAGTTGACCTCGACCCCGCGGTGGGAAACGAGGAACCCGAGCAGCTTTCCGGACGACACACCAAACACACATTTCTCAGGATTCAACTTCAGACAATACTGCCGGAGGTGGGAGAAAGTCTCTTCTAAATCTTCAACGAGCCCAGCAGACTTTTTCGTCTTCACTACCAGATCATCAACATACACTTCGAGATTTCTCCCAATCTGCGATCGGAATACAGTATGCATGGCGCGCTGGTAGGTTGAGCCCGCATTCTTCAACCCAAAAGGCATGCGGACATAGTAGTAGACGCCTAGGGGGGTCACAAAGGCGGTCTTCTCTTCGTCTTCCTGCGCCATGCTCATCTGGTGGTAGCCGGAGTAGGCGTCTAGGAAGCATAAGATCTCACACCCTGCGGTGGAGTCGACGACAAGGTCTATCCGCGGCAGGGGATACAGATCCTTGGGGCAGGCTTTGTTGAGGTCGATGATGTCGACGCACATCCGCCACGTTCTGTTCGACTTACAGGGTTGGCCAGCCACTCGGGATAGGCGGCCTCCCGCACAATCTTCGCCTGCAGTAGCTTTTCTACCTCAACCCGAATGGCATCTTGCCGCTCTGGTGCCTGCCTCCGGACTTTCTGCCGGATTGGGTGCACTCCAGGGAGCGTCGCCAATCGGTGCTCGATCACCTCCCTAGGGACCCCGGTCATTTCTGATGGTTCCCAAGCGAACACATCCAGGTTAGACCAGAGGAAGGTGACGAGCGCGTCTTCCTATTTGGTGCTGAGGTTGGCACCGATCTTCACGACCTTCCCAGAGCCGTCCTCGCCCATGGGGGCCGCCTTCACCTCACCCGATGAACCGGGTGAGGCGCGGGCCTTGACCGGGGGGAGCTCCGGGTAGTCTTCCTCACCTCGAGCCGTGCAGGTGGTGCCGGCCAGGTCCTGCACCTGCTTACTGAGGCGCAGGGCTTCCAGCCGATCCAGCTTCACGGTAATCGGACCCCCAGGCCCGGTGATCTTCATCATCATGTAGGCATAATGTGTGGCCACCATGAACTTGACCAGAGCTGGCCAGCCAAGCAGCGTGTTGTAGGGGAGGTCGAAGTCCGCGATCTCGAAGTTGATCTTTTCCGTCCGGAAGTTCTCCACACTTCCGAACATGACATGCAGCCGGACCTGACCCAGGGGTGTCAAACCCACTCCAGGGGCGACTCCGTAGAACAGAGGGGCTGGGCGCAGCTCCTCATAAGGGATCTGGAGCGCCTTGAACGCCCCTACGGACATGAGGTTGATGGAGCTCCCTCCATCGACAAGCACCCGCCCGAGTTTCGCATTCCGGACCGTGGGAGAAACCACGATTGGGAGATGGCTCAGGCCGGCGGTGCTCTCCGGGTGGTCGGTCTGGCTGAAAGTGATCGGCTCCTCCGACCATTTCAGCAGCCTGCTCGCCCCGGGAGTTGGTACGGTGGCACATACCTCCCTCACCTCTCGCTTGTACTGTGAGTTCGAAGAGTAGGTGGCGGAGCCACCGTGGATGAAGGCCACCGTATGCTCCGCTTCTTTGAAAGGCGTGCCGGGTCCTCGTCCGCGTCATCGTGGTCGTCTTCACGGCGCTTCTTAAGCCGCTGCTCCACCAGCTTGGACACGACTTGGCAATCCACCAAGTCATGTCCATTGGTCCTGTGGATGGGGCTGTAAGGCCTGCCTCCGTCGTCTTCTTTTCGGGGGGACCGGCGATCCCCGCGATCACCTCGCGGGCCCCGGCGATCACCCTCCTGTCTCGGCGGTCGCGCTTCTGGGGATTGTCCTCCGGTTCGGTGGCGAGGACCTCTCCGGCGCCGACCTCCTTGCGCTTCTTCTTCTTCTTGTGGCCAGAAGCTTTCGAGGTTTCCACCTCGTCGTGACTGGACAGCCCTGCCGTGCGCTCCCGGGCCTCCGCTGCCCGGGCACACTTATGCGCTAGGGAGAACAGCTCGGAGGTAGTAGAAATGGTGCGGGTAGCCATCTTCTCCCGCATCTTTTGATCTCAGACCCCCCTTCGAAAGGAGATAATCACCGACTGCTCGGAGATCCGGGGGATCGTGTTCCGGCAGTGGCTGAACCGCCAAATAAACTCCCTCAGGGACTCCCCCTTCATCTGTTCCAGGGCGTGAAGGTCATCCTCCACGCTTGGTTGAGCGTAGGAGCCCTGAAAGTTGGCGATGAAGATGTTGCACAATTCCTCCCACAAGTGCACAGAGCCTCGAGGGAGGTTCAGCAGCCAGGAGCGGGCGGAGCCCGTCAGCGATGTCGGGAGGTAGTTGTCCATGATCTTCTCAGACCTCCCACGGCGGGCACCACCGTGGTGTAAATCTGTAGGAACTCCTCCGGGTTGGTGGTGACGTCGTACTTCTCGTTGGACGCGGGGCGAAATCTCTCCGGCCACGCAGCTTGGCGTAGGCGGAGGGAGAACGCCTGGCATCCAACGTTATAGGGGGAGCAGCGCCGCTCGCCCGCCCCTCGGCCCCGAGACCCGAGCCGAGCGTGGACCGAGCCCATGGACCGGCTGACGTCAGCAGGCCAATCAGAGGCTGCCACGTGTCCATGCTGACGCAATAATTAATTTCCGAAAAAGAAAATGATTTATTAATTCGAAATATTGATTCAAATTTAGATTCAAACTTCAAACGCTTATAACTTTTGCGTTTCAACTCCGATTGGAGCGATTCAAATTTCTAAATTTGTATAAAATTGAGATCTACCTAAATATAAATTTTATTTAATTTTTGGACTAAAGTTTTTCTCTGCAAAATTATTTAATTGATTATTTAAACTTTAAATAATCATAACTTTTGCGTTTTAACTCCAAAATTAGCGATTCCAGTTTCTAAAATCCATAAAATTATGTTCTCTCTGTTTTTGGATTTTATTTGGAGTTTTGGGATGTTTTTGCCTATTGTTTATTTGTGTATTTGCTACTTGCACGCTTTACGAGTAGGCGTTGAAGTCTTAGGAAGGATTCGAGGAGAAGTATTGACTCAGGATCCAACTCAAGACCAAGAGCAAGTACTTTTTGAAGGCAAGTTGTGCTTTGACCATGTTGATCCTATTTCGAAATCTATTTTGATTTAAATTATTGCATGCTAGTTCAATTAGAAAAATACTTTGTTTAAACATGGGGTTAGATAAATACCAATTTCTTTGTATGACACCTTGATTACTTAAGTATGTGCCATGACCCTTTGTCACCCTAGTTGTGGATTACTAGTTGGACATTATTAAATTGCCAACATGGGTTTTAGACCGTTGTAGTACCTTTGCTTAGACTCGCTACGTGCTCATGACATGATTTTGGACAATCAAATGTTAATATTGACTTAATGATATATTGAACCTGTTTTGGAAAAGTATCATGTGATGTTGATGGCACGTGGTGCATGGTAATCAAGCTGGGGTTTGATAAAACAGTTTCGGCCAGGGCATGTGGCAAGAGTAATCAGGTGGGCGAGTATGGCCTTTGGGGATGTTGATTTGGTTTCGGGTAGTCTTGCCCTGGTCACTCTAAGGACTTAACCTTGCAAGCCTTTGAACTGGGTCATACTTGCAACCACATGGCTGGAATGGGGCGGCCCTAGTTGACTAAGTCGCTAAGGACTCACTTGTGGAGCCTCAGGGTGTCGATTACACCGTTTGTGTGATTATGCGGGGGGCGTATCGTGGCTGTGGCCAGGTACCCATCTAACGGTGTGTTGGTCCCATACTTCGCCTTAGCTAAGGGAAGGGATGGTGTAGAGCACGAACCAGGAGAGGACCACTGTGTTGTTTGAGGCTTAGAAAGGCTTTATTCTGGAACTTCGCCTTTGTGGTGTTTGATTGTATCTTGTGGGTAAAGTGCATAACCTCTGCAGAGTGTAGAATCTATTTGAATAAGCCGAGTCCACGATCTTTGGACAATGCTCGGGAATTACTGAGTCAAGGGTTAGATTTTACGAAAATAACTTGGATTTGAAAAGTTGGGTTGGTTTAACAATGAAGATGATGGAAATGTGGTTTAGGATGGGAAAAATGTTTATTAAATTTCTGAAAAGTTATTTATGCTTTACTTATTTCTCTCGCTTTCGAATCTACTTATATTACTTGTCAAAAGTCATTTCTGCAAATATACTCCTGAGCTATTCCTTTGTACCAAGCCATGCATATAGTATATTAGCTTGCATTACATTGCATGACTTCTTGAGTACCAAGTACTCACCCTTGCCTCAACACAATACAGTTGAAGAGGAGACTATGCAGTTCGGAGGAGGAGTTCCAAGAGGACCCGTCTACTTAGGGATGCGAGCCCGATCGGTTGCTGTGGTATCTTGGATGGCGCCACGAAGTTTATTTGATTTTCATTTGCTATTGTTTCTCTCTGAATAAGTTTAAGCCCTACGAGGCATACATTTGTAACTTGACCATGAGGTCAAGTAACGATTAGTTATTTAAATAAAGTACTTTGATAATATCGATTGGTATGATTGTGATATTTACCGATGTTAAGGCTGTGCACTAAGCGCGTTCTGGACTAGTCTTGAATACATGAGGGTCGGATTTGCAAATTCGGGGTCCCGACAGAGGTGGTATCGAGCCATACTTGATTGTAGGCTCAACCCTAGCTAGAATGGTCGTAGTGAGGATAAAACCTATTTTCTAAAGCTAAAAAGTTGTCAAGACAAGAAATGACATCTCGACTTATCCCTTCTCTCTTTTCTTGTCTCTTGCTGAAATTTTCCCTTACCTTGTCACAATTTAAAAACTCCGAGTTCTTACGTAAAGCACTCTTGTGACAGGATGGAGGTTTTCTCGATGAGTGAGCATAGGTTCTATAGTGAGACTCCTTCACGAGTCGAGTCATAGAATAAAGAGTCACCCTTTAGGCGTTAGATTCCAGAGTTAGTTCGATTTGGATTTGCTTTGTTTCTTTGAGTGTGCATTATGTGTTGCAAGGCCCTTAGGCATTGTAAGCAGCCATACCAAGTTATTAATAATAAAGATGGACCTTAAAGTTACCCCTTTCGCCCGCATAAGTTCCATATTACTTGTCTATTCTTGTTTCCCTCTCATCTCTAAACCTAGAGCAAATCAACAGATGGTGAATACAGTGGGAACTTTGGAAGCAATGGGAGTGGATCTCGCCTTGAAAACCCCAATGATGGAGCACCGGCACCGCCACTTGGATATGCAGAATTTGGAGCCTTTCTTGCCGCTCAGACTCAGTTGATGCATGCTATGATGCAACAAATGCAGCACGTCCTTTGCTCAGGCCACTTTGCTAATCAAGTTAATCGGGGACCACGCTTGAGAATACAAGGCTGTCGAGTTCATGAGGACTCACCCACCCACTTTCTCTGGGAATGCCAATCCATTGGAGGCCGATGATTGGTTAAGATCAATTGAGAGGAAGCTACACATAGCTCAATGCATAGGGAATGAGAAGGTACTTTACGCTTCTCATCGGTTGGAAGGAAACATTGGCCAGAATGGTGGGAGAATTTACGTGCCACGCAGAGAACCCTCAAGATATCACTTGGGAAGAGTTCACGGCCGCATTAAGCGATATCACGTGCCTGAAGGAATCATGGACCTTAAGAAGGAGGAGTTGAGCATGAAGCAAGGTAATCGGCCGGTGGCCGACTACGAACAAGTTCACACAGCTAGCACGCCACGCTTGAGGATGTAGCGACAGACAAATCCAGGCAGTCGTTTTATGAAGGGACTTAACTCGGGATTGCAAGTAGGGTTGATCACCCACACCTTTCCAGATTTCCAAGAGTTGGTGAATAAGGCGCTTATTCTTGAGGACAAAGCGCAAAGGCCCGGATGAGAACAGAAGCGCAGGATGCAACGGCAAGGATCACGCCAGGGAACGCATAGGCGCTAAGAGTTGCACCAAATCAATTCTTGATTCCAACCACGAATGCAACAAGGACACCATCCCGGCACCAAGACACATCAATCGAACTACGAGACCCCACTTCGCTAGAAACGCTACCCAGTGCGATCGGCAAGGAACAGTGAGACGCTGTTACAAGCTGCAACGAGCCAGGACACTTTGCCATGATTGTCCAAAGAAGACAGCAGGAGCGACCCCAGTTCGCTTCAATCTAGGAACCACCCCAGCTAGGACGCCAGCATCAGGAGCCACACCCCAGACCGTGGTGAGAGGCCGAGTCAACCATGTCACCGCAGATGCACTGCAGAATGCTACGGACGTCGTACTGGGTAAGTTACTTGTTAACTCGATACACCTGCAATTTTGTTTGACTCACGGAGCTTCGCATTCGTTTGTTTCGCAAGGCTTTGCTACTAGAAATGACTTGAGAATTGCAAGCCTTAAGTGCATGCTTTTAGTTCAAACCCTGGTTCGAACTCCGAGCGGAAGTAGGATGTTCCGGTGAGAATACTAATAGATGGAATAGAGTTCCTAGCAAACCTTATGATTTTGGAGACAGGCACCTTAGATGTTATCTTGGGAATGGATTGGTTATCCAAGCACAAGGCCGTATTGGATTGTGGACGAAGGACTATCTCAGTGGAGAGCCCGTGTGGGAAGAAAGTGGAATTTCAAGCCACCGCAGTTAGAGATGGACAGTTGATGGTTAACAGTACCAAGGCAATCAGCATAGAGGATGTCCCGGTAGTGAGTGATTACCCCGATGTTTTTCCCGAGGATCTACAGGTATGCCGGGACGAGGACATAGAGTTTGTGATAGAGCTTGTACTGCACAGCACCGATAGCAAAGAGACCCTATCGGATGTCTACCGAGGAGTTGGTGGAGATGAAGAAACAGCTAGAAGAGTTAATGGAGAAAGGATTTATCAGACCAAGTTCGTCGCCGTGGGGAGCACCGGTTTTGTTTGTCAAGAAGAAGGACGGGAGTTTCAGGATGTGCATTGACTACCGTGCACTCAATGAAGTCACCGTGAAAAATAAGTATCCGCTACCCAGGATTGATGATTTGTTTGATCAGTTAAGAGGAGCCGGAGTTTTCTCCAAAATTGATCTGAGATCGGGATACCATCAGTTGAAGATCCGATCGGAAGATATTCCGAAGACTGCATTCTCGTCAAGATATGGACATTACGAGTTTCTGATTATGTCCTTTGGTCCGATTTAATGCGCCAAATTATTTCATGAATATGATGAATAAGGTGTTCATGGAATATTTGGACAAGTTTGTCGTCGTGTTCATAGACGATATCCTAATCTACTCCAAGACAGAGGATGAACATGCCGAACACTTAAGGCGAGTTTTGGAAAAGCCGAGGAACAACAACTTTTCGCCAAGTTCAGCAAGTGTGATTTTTGGAAGGACAAGGTGGAGTTTCTTGGACATGTAATGACTGGAAGGAGTCGCGTAGATCCAAGCAAAGTAGAAGCCGTGTTACATTGGGAGCAGCCAAGGCTGTGACCCATTCGAGTTTCCTTGGAATGGCAGGATACTACCGCCGTTTCATCGAAGGCTTTTCGACAATCGCGAAACCTCTTACGCAATTGCTGAAGAAGGAAAAGAAGTTTGCATGGACGCTTGAATGTGAGAAAGGATTTCAGAGCTGAAGAAGCGATTGACATCAAGACCGGTGTTAGTTCTACGGATGTTGCTCAAAGCTTCGATATTTATTGTGACGCATCGCGCCAAGGACTTGGATGTGTCTGTCTGAGAATGGAAAGGTCGTCGCTTATGCATCGAGGCAGTTGAGGCCGCATGAGGAAAATTATCCGACACATGACCTAGAGTTAGCTGCCGTAGTGCATGCTTTGAAGATATGGCGTCACTATCTGATTGGAAACAGATGTGAAGTATATACGGATCATAAGAGCCTTAAGTACATATTCACCCAGTCGGATCTGAATATGAGGCAGAGGAGATGGTTAGAGTTGATCAAGGACTATAATGTTGGAATCCATTACCATCCCGGGAAGGCCAACTGTAACACCCCATAAATCTAAACTATTGTACAAGAACAGATCGACAGCATTTCCCCTAAAACAGGATAGTACGGAAGCAATTCGAATAGGAATAATATCACGACATCAAAACTAGAGACAACGAGTCTAATTCAACCAGGTATTAACCATAAATAAAACACATCTATGAAGGGACAACAAAAGGTCTAAATGAAATAAAATTGCATCCAACTAATGAATTATTTAAAACACTAGATCATGTGTGTCGTGATGACAACAGAAAATTTATTGTGTTGCTAGCCCACCCTTCATGCTTACGACTCACGTGCGCTACCTGAAAACATCAAAACAGCAAGTAGTGAGATTGGGTAATCTCAGCAAGCGGAACAACTAATACAAATAAAACATCCACCATATATCTATCATTCCACATTCCTCATATACAATACCACATCAAAGAGTCCACATTCCTCATATACAATACCACATCAAAGAGTCCACACCACTTCAAGAAATGCATATGATTGATGCACATGCTTATGCCATGTTCCTCCTCACCGTGCCCTTTCTCAGGAACACACGGTGTTGTACTGCACTGATCGCGCCGCTGGCGTCGACAAACTTCCAATGCATGATTATGCAGTTAATGCTTCATGCATGAATTCATTCATAACTCCTCCCACTTGAGTCCACATGTTTGCATATCATCATATAGCATGGATAGAAAACAAATATCATAGAGATGAAATGTTTAGACAATTCATCCGGTAAACAACATCCTTCTTCACCTTACCTCAAAGCAAGTGATTAAACCATGTATGATTGCTGTAATTGGAGTTTATAATGAAGGCGAAGCAAACAACAATGTATAGCTTAACAATACAACTACTTCCACTTGCCTTTACCGACGTGGACGATGAACCTAGTTACGCCCAGCAGTGGCACCACCTGAACAAACATTATTTCAGTACATAGCGACATCACAATTTATCACACAATTCAAACACACGCTTCCTACTCCCCGTTCCCATTTAAACGCCTAAAACCCCGATCTGTCCGAATCGAACAGCAGCACCCTCTCTTCCCAATTTCGTATCTTTTTTCTACTGTTCATAAAAATACAAAAATTACAGTAGCTATATATTGACGAGATCTACAACTTTCATGAAGGTGACAAATTTCAATTCCACTGTTAAATATGCCTAAACAACCGTCCAACACAGTGGACGAAATCTGTTTCAGATTCTGTTCGTCATCTTCCAACAGAGATAACTCTCAGACCGACGCCCCAAAAATTCTGAAACAATTACAGAAGCTAGGTCTCGACGTTATCTACAACTTTATAGTTATAGGTTTTGCAGGAAAAATCATCTATGCCACGTAAAACGCGAAACAATCCGCGCTGCACAATCTTCCCTTCCAAAAACAGCACCACGTGAACATCTACCCTTCTCCCCATCAAGATCCATCCAAACCACTCACCACTAGATCTAATACACTCCTAATCCCTAGGTAGAACAGGGGTAAAAGATTGGGAATTTTACCCTGAGTTCTCCCTTGCGAACCCACTTAAGAACGCGCGACGATCCCTCGTAACGGAAATCTGTTCATCCTCCTCGCCTCCACGGATCCTCTTCTCGTTTTCTCCTTCGCGTTTCGCAGTGGATCTTGAGCCACCACGCAGGGGAGGAAGAGGAGGGTGCGGCTGCTAGGGGAGGAAGGGAGGCGCCTTAGGGTTTGGGGAGGGGGCGCCACTTAAAGGGGAGGTGGGCCGCCCACCAAGGCATGGGGAGGAGAGGGGAAAAGGAATTCGGCCCAGGCCCAGGTTGCCTCAGCCAATGGAAACTAGCCCAAAACTCCAATTTTTAATATTAAATTGCCGCATAATCTTCAATTATTTCATTCCCGACAAAACCCTCTTTCTTTCCGAACAACCAAGAAAGAAAACCCTAGGATCGCTCTCAAATTCTAGGGCATCACAATCTCCCCACCTTAAAAGGATTAGTCCCGAATCTAAGACACACCAAAATCAACAACAAAGTCCCTAAGGGACAAAAGACTTCTTTGCAACACAAAACATTCACACAAAGACTCAAATCGGAATAAACGACAAGCGAGTTCTCAAAACCAACACTAGCGAGAAAATGTTGATTTAGCTCAACAGAGTGCAACCTCTCACGGTTCCACCTTCACTTCAATTCCCAAATAGACCATGAAAGAAAACGGTCTCGCACTCCTTATTCCAACCACTCTCCAGAAGAAAACGTGACAGTCTCTCGAACCCTCTTCATCACCCACGCACAAACGTGTTTTCACACCACAACCCTCTACTGTGGTTCGCCGTATTCAAGACGACGACAAACCAGGTGAGACATACACTCCAAGACCACCAGCTATTTGAACAAACGAGGTTAGAACCTTGCAAAAAAATTGATCTTCAACAAAAAACCAATACCCAACACTACCACCAAAAGGAAAGGCCTACTTTACAACCAGGGTCCTTTAACCCGCAAGAGATAGTAACAACCGAACAAAATCGCTATGGTTGACACAACCTCGCTCAACCTCAGCGACAGAAAGGTCCAATACACTCTGAAAAGGAAAAACAATTACTAGCAACCACCAAGTGGTCCACTAATAATTTAAACAGCCCCACCTAGGTACACATCAATGACCCAATTCTCCAAGAAGGTTTGGATTGAGTCATACACAACCTTCCTTTACTCTTCACTTTTAAACTGTTTACGATCATCTACTAGCAACATCTAATATCTTATGTCATTACCAACCCACACTAAATTCCTCTTTCTTAGAAGGTTTCACCCTCGCATTCTTCCTTTCAAAGAATCAGAACCAAGGGTAGAATCATTGAGGAAGCTCAACCAAGACCCATGATCCCCAAATGATTCACATCCAACAACTCGAACTCCAAAGCGCTAAAAGCCACTTTGGAAAAAATTCGGCAACAACCCAAGAGTACTCATTTTATTTTATTTTTTTTCTAAGCCAAATGCAAAGAAAGCTCAGATCTCTTACACCACAACCAACATATCAGAAGATATTCGTTCTTACTTCCCGTACTAGAAGGCAATTGAAATCTCGATTCAGGACATGCATGCAGCTTTCCAAGAGCACTCCGGATTAGTCATATATCCATATATGACTTTCTCACCGACCTGGCTCAACGACTCTTTTATCATTTAACATCTATAGACAATGTCATGTTTACTTTTCACCATTCATTCATCATGTAATAACACTATCGAATAATCATTTACAAGACGACTTTTTCCTCTGTAACACATGAATAAAACTCGAATAACACCGAGGATTGCGCTAATTCATATAAACTATGTCGGCACATATTTAACGATGAAGGCACCACATCATATCAAAACCCACCAATGATAGAAAGCTAAACTTGCAAAACATCGCATTTTAACCAAAATCAATATTTTGGAAAAGAACATCGACTCCAAAGTCAAACATCTGCACAAACAACCGCCACAATTTTTTTTCTCGAAAGAAAGGGAAATTCATTCCCAAAAGAGAACTCTTCACTAACCAAATTCACTTACGAAACACTCATATAATCCACCTTTTGAAGCACTCGTAAACGTCACACACATCATGCAAATAAATCCAACTCTAGTCAAAAAGAGTTACAAATTAAATCTCAAGAATTTCCAACACAACCCACTATGTCCATCTGCTTCCTTTAAAATTAATTCCAAAGATAATTCGGTAACGCCGAAGGGGCGCGATCCACTCAAAGACTTTTGGGTGTAAATCCATACTCATAGTGCAAACTAAACAAGTTAGCCAAATCCAAAGGTTGGCATTAATCACTACGAGTTTTAGGAAACTCAAACACAACAGAAGAAACACTTCGACAAAAAGTATTCAACCAAAATAGCAACCAACCAAACCAGTCCAAAAGGTTTTAGACACAGGCTCAGGATGAAAGCCACCATATCTAGTATTCCACTATACTTACCATTTAAGCATTCAATATACACTATTTACTCATCGAGAAGCCTCAATATAATTCAACCAAAAGCTACATAACCAATTCTTTCTCTAGTTACCTTTCCCAACATTTATAAATACAGTTTATGATGATTAACAAAACGTCTTCCATTCTATACTACCTCATCATGATCCCCACAGACAACACATCATATATCAATGTATTCTATATTTCAAACATAGTACTTCAACATATACTTAAGCATGATCAACGTATCAATTTTATACCATCCATACATCAACATCTTGACAATTAAAACTTGTTCAATCAATAAAATGACTTCAACCAATAAGTATTATCTCTACAAGATAAAATTCGTAAACAGGATTCTAAGACATGCATTCATTAAGGTTAAAATCTTGCATCATGATTGTTATCCAATGTTCATCCCATCACAACATGAACTCGACATAATTCCACAGCTTTTACACTTTTCTCTATTGGAATAATGGTTTCCAACAATTAGCAACCCTACCAAGTCATCAATAACAACAAATGGGCATAAACATCAACCATCAACATTACTTTTGGCTACCCTATACATAGGTGATAACAAAATTACCACCACACAACATACTAGTAGGTTGCAACAACGTAAATAGCAATTCTAATCAACTTCCAAATTAAAGTCGCTAGTCAACACGATTAAATTTTCTCTATTAATCCGTTAGATTAGAACATCTTTAAACAACCAAAGAAAGTTTCTTTAACAATAACCGCAGTCTACCTCATCTTAATGTTCTAACCATGCATCAAGGTTTAAAACCTTAAACATTATCGGGGGTCATAAGCACTTTTAAAGCAAAGCAACAGATTATAAGCATGTACATTAACACATTTAATCATCCCCACTACGGGGTACTCTACATCACTAGAGGTTCATTTAATCTTAAGCTAAAGGTAACAATTACACTTAATTGATTCAACTCGCAAATTAACTAAGGAGTACATCATTTCTATAAACCACATTGTTACATACTACATAACATGCTAAACAACAATTTCCACTTTTAACAAGTAATTTCAGTCAAACGAATACTAACTTTATTTGCAGCATTTTTTTTCTTTTAATACTCAACCAAAACTCACAAAGAAGCTTGACTCTCAAATTTGCAATAGGACATGACTCCAAAACACATTTCAATCTTAAAGACTCCCACCAGAGGGAACCAAGCGATCAAGTAAACCTTTACGAACAAAGGCACAAAACATAAATCGACACAACTTAACTTTTACACACGCTTCAATAACTTCTTTTAAACTCGAGCAATACACACAAGAACCAAAAGCTATACCTTTCTTTGCAAGGCAACCAACTAAACAGTGTCAAAGTCAAAAGGCGACCAAAGACGCACAACACAAAACTCCCCTTCTTTGTCTTCACCCAAAGAAGACAAAACCAAGAAACACGAAGGCACACTCATGAAAATCCAAATTCCAAACACTTTTCTTCTGATTTCAATCAACTAAAACCAAGAAAACCAATCAAGACCGACCTTCAGAACGATAAAGAACATCCGAAGGAATCTACCACCAATCTCTTCTATTTGACTCCAGGCAACTACCCGATCCACGACAGAAAGGGTAAGCACTCCTCCTACAGGAGTTAATAATTCTTCGGTGATGGCGTTAACCGGCCACACCATCAAACCACACCCTTACTATGAACAAAAAGAGGTGACCGAAACACTTCGGCAACACAACCCCACTTCCTCACAAATGAAGCAACTCAATCAAATCCATCATAAATATAGCATTATACAACATCAAAAGTAGCATTCAACATCAAAGCTTAGATACAATATTTAAACGGAAAGCAACGGTACCCATACCCTTTCCTACTGTGCATCCATGTTAGTCAGATTTTAAATTAGTGATTCCACTTACACAAGTTTTAATGTTGCTATCATATGACAAAATTTTAGTTAAAACCTAGGCCATGTTTCTAAGTTATTCCACATCACATTTTAGTTGTATCCTATAGTATGACACTAAAAATACACATTCCAAGGACCTACTGACCGCTCGATACCAAGCTGTAACACCCCATAAATCTAAACTATTGTACAAGAACAGATCGACAGCATTTCCCCTAAAACAGGATAGTACGGAAGCAATTCGAATAGGAATAATATCACGACATCAAAACTAGAGACAACGAGTCTAATTCAACCAGGTATTAACCATAAATAAAACACATCTATGAAGGGACAACAAAGGTCTAAATGAAATAAAATTGCATCCAACTAATGAATTATTTAAAACACTAGATCATGTGTGTCGTGATGACAACAGAAAATTTATTGTGTTGCTAGCCCACCCTTCATGCTTACGACTCACGTGCGCTACTGAAAACATCAAAACAGCAAGTAGTGAGATTGGGTAATCTCAGCAAGCGGAACAACTAATACAAATAAAACATCCACCATATATCTATCATTCCACATTCCTCATATACAATACCACATCAAAGAGTCCACATTCCTCATATACAATACCACATCAAAGAGTCCACACCACTTCAAGAAATGCATATGATTGATGCACATGCTTATGCCATGTTCCTCCTCACCGTGCCCTTTCTCAGAACACACGGTGTTGTACCGGCTCGATCGCGCGCTGGCGTCGACAAACTTCCAATGCATGATTATGCGATTAATGCTTCATGCATGAATTCATTCATAACTCCTCCCATCGAGTCCACATGTTTGCATATCATCATATAGCATGGATAGAAAACAAATATCATAGAGATGAAATGTTTAGACAATTCATCCGGTAAACAACATCCTTCTTCACCTTACCTCAAAGCAAGTGATTAAACCATGTATGATTGCTGTAATTGGAGTTTATAATGAAGGCGAAGCAAACAACAATGTATAGCTTAACAATACAACTACTTCCACTTGCCTTTACCGACGTGGACGATGAACCTAGTTCGCCCAGCAGTGGCACCACCTGAACAAACATTATTTCAGTACATAGCGACATCACAATTTATCACACAATTCAAACACACGCTTCCTACTCCCCGTTCCCATTTAAACGCCAAAAACCCCGATCTGTCCGAATCGAACAGCAGCACCCTCTCTTCCCAATTTCGTATCTTTTTTTCTACTGTTCATAAAAATACAAAAAAATTACAGTAGCTATATATTGACGAGATCTACAACTTTCATGAAGGTGACAAATTTCAATTCCACTGTTAAATATGCCTAAACAACCGTCCAACACAGTGGACGAAATCTGTTTCCAGATTCTGTTCGTCATCTTCCAACAGAGATAACTCTCAGACCGACGCCCCAAAAATTCTGAAAAAATTACAGAAGCTAGGTCTCGACGTTATCTACAACTTTATAGTTATAGGTTTTTGCAGGAAAAATCATCTATGCCACGTAAAACGCGAAACAATCCGCGCTGCACAATCTTCCCTTCCAAAAACAGCACCACGTGAACATCTACCCTTCTCCCCCATCAAGATCCATCCAAACCACTCACCACTAGATCTAATACACTCCTAATCCCTAGGTAGAACAGGGGTAAAAGATTGGGAATTTTACCCTGAGTTCTCCCTTGCGAACCCACGAAGAACGCGCGACGATCCCGTAACGGAAATCTGTTCATCCTCCTCGCCTCCACGGATCCTCTTCTCGTTTTCTCCTTCGCGTTTCGCGGTGGATCTTGAGCCACCACGCAGGGGAGGAAGAGGAGGGGGTGCGGCTGCTAGGGGGGAGGAAGGGAGGCGCCTTAGGGTTTTGGGGGAGGCGCCACTTAAAGGGGAGGTGGGCCGCCCACCAAGGCATGGGGAGGAGAGGGGAAAAGGAATTCCCGGCCAGGCCCAGGTTGCCTCAGCCCAATGAAACTAGCCCAAAACTCCAATTTTTAATATTAAATTGCCGCATAATCTTCAATTATTTCATTCCCCGACAAAACCCTCTTTCTTTCCGGAACAACCAAGAAAGAAAACCCTAGGATCGCTCTCAAATTCTAGGGCATCACACCAACGTAGTAGCCGATGCTCTGAGTCGGAAAAGCCATACCGTGAGTACGTTGCTAGCCACAAGTCAGGATGAGTTATGTGAGGATTTCCAGAAAATGAAGATTGAGGTTGTACCTAGCGGATTCTTGGCCGCATTGGAAGTAAAGCCTACTTTAGAGGACCAGATCCGAGAAGGACAGAAGGATGATGACAGGATCCGCAGGATTAAGTCCAAAAAGGAGGAAGGCAAGGCAGAGGACTTCAAATTGGATGAGCAGGGCACGTTGTGGATGAAGGATCGCATCTGTGTGCCTAACAAAAAGGAGTTAAAGCAACTGATTCTGGAAGAAGCCCATGACTCCAAGTACTCAATTCATCCTGGAAGCGCCAAGATGTATCAGGATCTGAAGGAGAGATTCGGTGGCGAGTATGAAACGAGAAGTTGCCGAGCATGTTGCATTGTGCGACGTATGCGGAGAGTCAAGGCAATGCATCGAGACCAGCAGGATTGCTACAGCCGCTGAAAATACCTGAGTGGAAGTGGGAGGAAATCGGAATGGATTTCATTACCGGTTTGTAGAAGACTCAAGGGTTATGACTCCATATGGGTTATAGTGGATCGCTTGACTAAAGTAGCCCATTTTATCCCGTGAAGACCACTTACTCGGGAGATAAATTAGCAGAATTGTACATGATCGGGATTGTCTGTTTGCACGGAGTGCCAAAGAGGATTGTATCAGACAGAGGTACCCAATTTACCTCAAGGTTACGGAATAAGTTGCATGAAGCCATGGGAACCCGTTTGAACTTCAAGACCTTATCATCCATGACGGATGGACAGACCGAAAGGGTCAACCAGATTCTGGAAGATATGTTGAGAGCTTGTGCATTGGCTTATGCTACCTCTTGGGATAAGAGTTTGCCGTATGCCGAGTTTAGTTACAAAAATAGTTATCAGGCTAGTTCTGAGATGTCACCTTTTGAGGCCTTTGTATGGTCGACTCGCCTGACACCGTTGAATTGGAATGAGACCGGCGAGCGCCGTGTCTTTGGGCCTGATATTCTTCAAGAGGCTGAAGAGCGGATCGCTATGATTAGGGAAAGGTTGAAGATAGCCCAATCTCGACAAAAGAGTTATGCTGACAATCGTCGCCGGGATTTGAGTTTTGAACCAGAAGACTTTGTATACCTCAGAGTTACGCCTCTCAGGGGAGTTAAGAGGTTCCATGCCAAAGGGAAACTTGCACCCCGTTATGTTGGACCATTTAAGATTTTGAGCCGCAGAGGCGAAGTTGCTTATCAGCTAGAGTTGCCACAATCGTTAACAGGAGTGCATGATGTATTCCATGTGTCCCAGTTGAAGAAGTGTCTCCGAGTTCCTGAGGAACAGACACCGCTAGAGTTAATTGAGTTGCAAGAGGATTTGACTTATAAGGAGCATCCCGTGAGGATTCTGGACACAATGGATAGAGAAACCAGAAATAAGTCAACCAGTTTCTGTAGAGTTCAGTGGAGCAATCATGAAGAAAGCGAAGCGACTTGGGAGCGCGAAGAGGATTTGAAGAAAGAATTTCCAAACCTATTCCTTTAGTAAGCCCTGAATCTCGGGGACGAGATTCTATTAAGGGGGGGAGGTTTGTAACACCCCAAAATTTTGCTTTTCTTAAATTCATGTGTGATTTGGCACTTTGGTGAATTTTTGGAATTTTCTGGAATTTATTTGGATTTATTTGGAATTTATTTGAATTTATTCCATTTTGAAATAATTAAAGAATTTAATTTTGCAAATAAAATTTTGTTGGAAATATTTTATTTGAGTCCAAAATGATCCAAAATATTTTCCAGAATTTTTCGGAATTTTTACGAGTCTTTTGCTATTTTTAATGAATTAAATGAATTATCGGGAATTATTTTAAATATTAATTCATTGAAAAGGACCGACGGGTCGATTCTTGTTCATCCGACCGAGCCCGAGTCGGACTCGAGTTCGAGTCCGACCGAGCCACGTGACTCGACCGAACCCACTCCTAACCCTAATCAATCCCAACCGTTGGATCAAGATCCAACGGTGAGATCACCAGACGGTTCGAGCCAGATCGGCCCGGATCCGATCGCGCTTCGCGGCGATCGTGGCCGTCGATCGTGCCACGTGGACGGCCACGATTTCGTCGTCTTCGCCGAGTCCGAGCCGGACTCCGCCGCCCGCGCCAGAAGTAACGAACTAGGTTTCCGTTCAGAGCACGAACGCCGAGGCTATTTAAAGCGTGAGACGTCCCCGAGGTTGCCCTCATCCTTGCGCACTGCTTCCCGAGCCATCTACGCTGAGCCGCCGTTGAGCCGCAATCGCTCGCCGGAGTTGTCTCTTCCCTCCGCTGCGGTTTGCGCCGTTTTCCGCCGTCGTCCGTCGTCTTCCGCCGAGAAGGAGCCCAGATCCGGAGTCCCCGCGACGAGACGCACCCGAAGGGAGGTTTCATCTCGCCGGAGAAGCCCCGTGGCGCCGCGCCCTTGGTCGTCGTCCCCGTCTCCGGTCAAGCCAGCGCCGCCGTGAAACCATCGCCGTCCGCGAGCTCGGAGGACCGTCAGATCCAGATCGAACGGTTGAGGTGAGATCACGTGTTCCAAACCCGATTAGATCTGGACCGTTGGATCAAGATCAGCGGTTCACAATCGCCACGCGTCGTAGCAAAGGCGATTATAGGATTAGATCCGACCGTCCGATCTAGATCGAACGGCCCATGATCATCGAGTAGTTTCAACGCGTTAACCCTGGATCCAATCCGCGCCGTTGATTTTCAAACCAACGGCCGAGATTGCGCCACGTGTCGGGAAGTTGGACCGACGCGGTCGCTGGCCCACGCACGCGCAGCAGCGTGACGCCGACACTGTGAGGCCCGCGTGTCAGAGGGCCCGCATGTCAGTGGCTGACCCAGCCAAGCGCTGACGTCACCCATGACGTCACAGTGGACCCCACCTGTCAGCACCATGGGCTGAGCCCCGCTGACGTCAGCGATGACGTCACCCGAGTGGGCCCACATGTCAGCGACACGTAGAGTCGTGGACCGAGTCCACGGTAGACCCGAGCCGAGCGTGGACCGAGCCCATGGACCGGCTGACGTCAGCAGGCCAATCAGAGGCTGCCACGTGTCCATGCTGACGCAATAATTAATTTCCGAAAAAAGAAAATGATTTATTAATTCGAAATATTGATTCAAATTTAGATTCAAACTTCAAACGCTTATAACTTTTATGCTTCAACTCCGATTGAGCGATTCAAATTTCTAAATTTGTATAAAATTGAGATCTACCTAAATATAAATTTTATTTAATTTTTGGACTAAAGTTTTTCTCTGCAAAATTATTTAATTGATTATTTAAACTTTAAATAATCATAACTTTTGCGTTTTAACTCCAAAATTGACGATTCCAGTTTCTAAAAATCCATAAAATTATGTTCTCTCTGTTTTTGGATTTTATTTGGAGTTTTGGGATGTTTTTGCCTATTGTTTATTTGTGTATTTGCTACTTGCACGCTTTACGAGTAGACGTTGAAGTGCCGGAAGGATTCGAGGGAGAAGTATTGACTCAGGATCCAACTCAAGACCAAGAGCAAGTACTTTTTGAAGGCAAGTTGTGCTTTGACCATGTTGATCCTATTTCGAAATCTATTTTGATTTAAATTATTGCATGCTAGTTCAATTAGAAAAATACTTTGTTTAAACATGGGGGTTAGATAAATACCAATTTCTTTGTATGACACCTTGATTACTTAAGTATGTGCCATGACCCTTTGTCACCCTAGTTGTGGATTACTAGTTGGACATTATTAAATTGCCAACATGGGTTTTAGACCGTTGTAGTACCTTTGCTTAGACACACTACGTGCTCATGACATGATTTTGGACAATCAAATGTTAATATTGACTTAATGATATATTGAACCTGTTTTGGAAAAGTATCATGTGATGTTGATGGCACGTGGTGCATGGTAATCAAGCGGGGTTTGATAAGCTGATTTCGGCCAGGGCATGTGGCAAGAGTAATCAGTGGGCCAAGATGGCAATCGGGATGTTGATTTGGTTTTTCGTAGTCTTGCCCTGGTCACTCTAAGGACTTAACCTTGCAAGCCTTTGAACTGGGTCATACTTGCAACCACATGGCTGGAATGGGACGGCCCTAGTTGACTAAGTCGCTAAGGACTCACTTGTGGAGCCTCAGGTGTCGATTACACCGTTTGTGTGATTATGCGGGGAGCGTATCGTGGCTGTGGCCAGGTACCCATCTAACGGTGTGTTGGTCCCATACTTCGCCTTAGCTAAGGGAAGGGATGGTGTAGAGCACGAACCAGGAGAGGACCACTGTGTTGTTTGAGGCTTCCAAAGGCTTTGTTACTGAACTCGCCTTTGTGGTGTTTGACTGTATCTTGTGGGTAAAGTGCATAACCTCTGCAGAGTGTAGAATCTATTTGAATAGCCGAGTCCACAGTCTTGGACAATGCTCGGAATTACAATCAAGGGTTAGATTTTACGAAAATAACTTGGATTTGAAAAGTTGGGTTGGTTTAACAATGAAGATGATGGAAATGTGGTTTAGGATGGGAAAAATGTTTATTAAATTTCCTGAAAAGTTATTTATGCTTTACTTATTTCTACTGCTTTCGAATCTACTTATATTACTTGTCAAAAGCTGTTTCTTGCAAATATACCTGAGCTATTCCTTTGTACCAAGCCATGCATATAGTATATTAGCTTGCATTCTGTGCATGACTTGCTGAGTACCAAGTACTCACCCTTGCCTCAACACAATACCAGTTGAAGAGGAGACTATGCCAGTTTCGGAGGAGGAGTTCCAAGAGGACCCGTCTACTTAGGGATGCGAGCCCGATCAGGTTGCTGTGGTATCTTTGGATGGCGCCACGAAGTTTATTTGATTTTCCTTTGCTATTGTTTCTCTCTGAATAAGTTTCGCCCTACGAGGCATACTTTTGTATCTTGACCATGAGGTCTAGTAACATGTTTTGTTATTTAACTAACTTTCTTTGATAATATCGATTGGTATGATTGTGATATTTACCGATGTTAAGACTGTGTGCACTAGCGCGTTCCTGGACTAGTGCTGAATACACAGAGGGTCCGGATTTGCAAATTCGGGGTCCCGACACTATGTGGCCTCGGGAACTGAGCGCCAGTGGTGTGGACGGGGCGCCGTACGTCCGCCAGGCGACCACCTTGCTGACCGCCAGCGGCGTGGCCTGGTCGCCACCTGACCGCTGGGCGATCACACAGCTGACCGCCAGCGACGTGGCCTGGTCACCACCTGACCGCCAGCGGCGTGGCCTGGCCGCCACCTGTCCGCTGGACGGCCACCTTCACTGACCGCCAGCGGCGTGTTCTGGACGCCACGTGTCCGCTGGCGGCTCCTACTGAAGTGTAGTGGGCACCCTGGTGTAGAATACACCGACAGTAGCCCCAGGACCCACCCTGGAGTGCCCTTTTTACCTTTCTGGAAACAAAAGCGGCTCAGTCTCCCGGGTGGGTCCATTATAAAAATACCCATGTAACGCTGCGGCTTTTAAAATTCGCCGCCGTTTCCGGGCATCGAGGCGGAACGTGCAGCCGCCCCCGCCTCGTAACCGGCGTGGGCCTGGGGGGCATGCCCGCACCTTTTCTGATTCTTTTGGGTTTCCCGCCAATGAACCATCGCGTCTCCTCGGTTTTCCCGCCATTCGAACCGCCGCGCCCCCTCGGGTCCCCCGCCGAAGCACTCCTCCATGCGCACATATATAGGGGGCTCGGGGGAGGCGGTTCATTCTTTCCTTAGCCTTTGCTTCCTGTGAACTGCTCCCTCGCCTTTGCTCCTTGCGAACTACTCCTTCGCCTTTGCTCCTTACGAACTGCTCCTTCGCCCACATGGCGCCGCCAGCACACCTGCTTCCTCCATCGATCGTCGTGGAGATCGGCGCCGAGAGGTTTGCCCGGTACGTCGCCGACGGCACCGTCCGCACTCGCGCCGGGACCGCCGCACCCGGCTGCCGCCCGGGAGAAGTAATCTTCTTCGGATGGGGGATGCTGACGGGTCTCCTCCCGCTGATCTCTGACTTCTACCTCGCCGTCCTCAACTTTTACTCCATCCACAACATTCACCTTCCTCCCAATTCCATCATCCTTCTTGCTGTCTTTGTCCACTTTTGCGAGATGTTCGTGGGAGTGGCCCCCAATCTTCCTCTCTTCCACTTCTTCTACTCCTTGCATGCAGCCAAGGACCTTTCCACCACGGCAGTCTCCTGCCACCTTCGCCTTCGGGATGGCGCGACTTCCCGCTACATTCCGCTGGACCTCCGTTCCAACTGGAGGGCTTGGCGCAATGAGTGGTTCTACGTCGAGGACGACAGCGGTGTAGAAGTCTTGGAGTTACCGACTGGGCCAGCGGTCAGCACCCCCACCTGGGGAGCTCACGTCGACGAGACGCCCGAGCTCCAGGCGATGCTGGCCCGCGTGGACCAGCTGCGAACAGCGGGCCTGACGGGAGGCATGGTTTTCCGGGACTACATCGTTCGGAGAATCAGCCCTCTGCGCCGCCGTGCCTGCCCTCCCTGGTAGTACACGGGCTCCGACGACATGACCAGGACAGCTCTCGGAGGTAGGTTGCTTGTTTCTCTCTCTTTTCGGTGCTTTTTGCAACCACTGCCAAACTAACAATGACTTTCCCTTGCTCTCTCTCCTTTAGCCGCAGGGGACTTGTCCCCTGCCAAGCTCGAATCCTGGATGGGCTTGCTGGGCGCCTCCAGCAACGTCCCGCCTTTCTCGGCGGGAGCGCTCCCACTCTGCCAAGTGGAGCCCCGGGAACGCGTGGCAATCACCCGCGCCATGCCCACCATGGACGCCCTGGGGCTGGTGAACACACCCCGCCAAGTGGCGTTGACGATCCGGGACCCTCCTCCAGCTGGCGACCAGAGGAGGGGCAAGTGCCCTGCCGACGACGATGCCTCTGGCGCTAGCCCCAGGAGGGTTCGCGTCGCACCAGGGGGCGCTGGGACCACGACCAGAGCGGGGAGCTCTACGGCGGACGCAGCTTCCACTTGGACCGACGCCGCCCCGACAATAGCTCCGCCGGCATCGGTCCTTTCTCCGCGGCCGTCGGCGCGGGTCGACCCTCCGCCGCCCCCGGCACCAGTCCTCCCTCCGTCGTCGCCAGCGCAGGTCGATCCGCCTCCGCCGCCACCGCCGCACGGTCCTCTCCTCGCGCGCGGCAGGTCGATCCACCTCCACCGGCGCAGGTCGATCCACCTCCACCGGCGCAGGTCGATCTGCCTCCGCCGGCACCGGTCCTTCTTCTGCTGACGCCGGCGCAGGTCGTTCCGCCAGTACCGGCGCCGCGAGGGGGACTACGGCTCGCCCCGGCCACGCCTCGTTTCAGGATGCCTTCTGCCGGGTACGCAAACAGACACACAACACATTGTCAAGTTCCTTTAACTTGAGTGGCTTACCTCTTTTTTACCTTCGTATGCCTACTTGAGTGCCCACTGGGCGACCAGGCGCCCAGCATGGCGAAGCGTTTGGCCGCGGATGAGCACCAAGGCGGCCCAGGCGACCACCAGGTGGTCGCCGCAGGGGCGGCTGTCCTACCGCCCGGAGGCGGGATGGGCTTGCCGCCCACTCCGGAGGTCCCAGCGCCTCAATCCCCTCGGCGGACGAGGATGCTCTGCTGGCCGCCCTCAGCGAACTGCACTCCAGCGTGAGCGGCCGCCTCGCGACGAGCAAGGAGAGGCTGAGGGAGGCCATCGCGGAGAACAACCGCCTCCGCATAGAGGTGCAGGACTGGCGCAGCCGGGTGGAGAGGTCGGAGCGGGACCTGCAACAGGAGAGGGAGCGAGGAGCCCTCCGCGCCGAGGCGATCACCCGAGAGCGCGACGAGGAAAAGGGCGAGCGGCTCCGCGCAGAAGCCGAGACCACCTCCATGTTGCGTCCTGCTTTCGACCGGATGGTGGCCAGCTTGGCACCATTGGGGTTGGAGCATCCGGCCCCGGTCGAGCAGACGGCCCGGCATTATGACTTCTGCATGAGCCGGATCGCCGACTTCCTCACCTTCCTGCCCAGCACCTCGGCCACCCGGTCCAGCCAAGAGGGGCGGGCGGTCGCGGCGGCCACAATGTTGTACGCGCTCGCCTGCTGCGCCAGCCGGGATGCCAACTTCGACCCCCTGGCCGCCATCCAGGGAGTGGAAGGGGACTAGGCCCGCGCCGAGGCGCAGGTCAGCCACGCCGCCGAGCAGGTCGCCAATCAGCTCGAGATGGTCAACCCGACGCTGGAAGTGATGGCCGAGGACGTGGTGCTCGAGCTGGATGCTGAGCCGGTGGAGGACTAGGAGGCCACAAAGGCTGCGGCAGACGAGGAGTGAAGACTTTTATTTTGCCGTTGTCTTTTTTGTCGTCCCTTGTAAAGGACTCCTGCAGGTTTATAAATTCATATGCTACTTCCCTTTTCACGTCTTATGTTTGGATGCTTGTTCGCACCTCCATTATGCTGCTTCTGGACGAACAAAAAAGGCAACCGCATGCTTTAAGTGTTAGTCGAGGTGCAAGGTCCGAATCCCTCACGCCGGAATGTCGCCATCTCGGGACCTTAGGGCCTTTTGAAACTAATCACTCTCGCGGTCTCTTGGGGCCGAGCACTTGGTGAGGTGCGGCAGGGTAGTAGGCTCTCGGGAGTGGTGTTTGAGTCGCCGGTTCTCACGGGGACACCCTGAGCGTCATGACCGTGTTGAAAAATGGGCCAAACTAGCCATCCGATCGCCCATCCCTGCACGCCACGCTCACTCAGTGGTCCCACTTTTACCGTCGAGAATTCAGAAGGCCTTAAGGTGCAGAGAGCGATTATGCGGACACGGCCCACCGGGGCGCAAGCCAGAAAGAAGAGAACAAGGGTGACAACTACTTTAAATAGAAACTGGACACTGAATTAAGCAGGGGCTTCCCCCGACTAGCTTTGGAGAGGATAGCTCAACTCGGTTGGTCAGGGCACCCAGCTCTACACTTACAGCCATTTTTAGGGATAAAACTTGCGCAGAAGCTCTATGTTTTGGGAGTTCGCCAACTCCTCCCCGTCCTCACTGGCCAGCCTGACCGCCCCGGGAAAAGAGACTGAAACCACCTTGAAGGGGCCCTCCCACTGGGGAGACAGTTTATGCAACCCGGCATGCGTCTGAACTCTGCACAAGACCAGGTCGCCCACCGTCAGTGTTCTCTCGTTGACCCGGGTGGCGTGGTACCGCCTGAGACTTTGCTGGTACCGGGCAGCGTGCAAGGCCGCGCGGTCTCGTGCTTCTTCCAGGAGATTGACATCCTCATGACGCAGATCTCCCTGGGCTTCCTAAGTGAACGCCGCCACGCGCGATGACCCTAAGGTCAGCTCTGAGGGTAGGACAGCTTCCGCGTCGTAGACCAGGAAAAAGGGAGTTTCCCCGGTGGCCCGGCTGGGGGTGGTACGAAGCGACCATGCATCGCCGGAGCTCTTGATCCAACCGGCTCCGCTTGTGGAGTCGATCAAACGCCCTGGTCTTGAGGCCCTTCAGCACCAGCGCATTGGCCCACTCAACTTGGCCATTACTCCTCGGGTGGGCCACCGAGGCGAAACAAACCTTGGTGCCCATTTCCTCACAGAAACCCAAGAAAGCAACGCTGGTGAACTGCGTGCCATTGTCGGTGATGATGTGGTTGGCGACCCCAAAGCGGGCGAAGATACCTTGCATAAACTTGATCGCAGCGGCGATGGTAATCGCCCTTACCGCTTCGGCTTCCACCCACTTGGTAAACTTGTCGATGGCGATGAACAGATGGGTGTAGCCCCCTGTGGCCCGCGGGAACGGGCCCAGGATATCCAGCCCCTAGACCACGAAGGGCCATGAGAGCGGGATGGTTTGCAGAGCCTGGGCTGGTCGGTGGATTTGCTTGGCGTGGAACTGGCACGCTTCGCACTTCCTCACTAGCTCGCAAGCATCCTGGAGGGCGGTTGGCCAATAGAACCCTTGGCGGAAAGCTTTCCCAACCATCGTTCGATTTGACATATGGCTCCCGCACACGCCTCCATGGATATCAGAGAGCAAACTGCTCCCCTCTTCCCGAGTGATGCACTTCAGAAGAATTCCGTTTTTACCCCAGCGGTAAAGGTCCCCGCCCACCAGGGTATAGCACTTGGCCTTTCGTGCTATCTTCTCTGCTGACGCATCATCGTCGGGGCACACTTGATCCCGCAGGTAGGCCAGGATCGGGTCCATCCATGTGCCTTCCCGGTCAAGTGTAGCGACCACAGGGTGATCAGCCGGGTACTCCGCCTGGCCGGGCGTTTCCGCCGGTACTACTCTCCCTTCCGAAATGAGGGCTGAAGCAGCATCACCATCGTGCCCACCAGAAATGGGGGCTGTGATGGACGGTCGCGGAAGCCTTTCTTCAAAGACTCCGACCGGAACAGGTGATCTTGTCGAGGCGAGCTGCGCGAGCTCGTCCGCCAAGTGGTTGTCGCGCCGGGGGATGTGAGTATATCCCAGCCCGTCGAAATGTCGCTCCATCTTTCTGACTTCCGCCAAGTACTCTGTCATGACGGGATCAGAGCAGGAGAACTCCTTTCTCGCTTGGTTGACGACTAGCAGCGAGTCGCCCTTGACTTGTAGACGCCGAACTCTGATGGCCGCGGTGGCGCGAAGTCCCGCCAGCAAGCCTTCGTACTCGGTGACATTGTTAGTGGCCTTGAAGTCCAGGATGACCACGTACTTGAGGAGGTCCCCGGTTGGGGAAACCAGGAGGACCCCAGCCCCCGCGCCCTCGAGCCTGAAGGAACCGTCGAAGTAGAGTGTCCAGGGGGAGGGGGCGGGGGTTTCCTCAATCTCAGACTCGGCAGGAGTCCACTCAACAACGAACTCTGCCAGCCTTTGACTCTTGATCGCAGTGCGGGGGACGAATTTGAGACCGAACTACCCCAGCTCCACAGACCACTTGGCAATGCGGCTTTCAGCTTCGCGGTTGTGAAGAATCTCGCGCAAGGGATAGGCGGACACCACCGTGATCTCCCTTCCGTGGAAATAATGTTGCAACTTCCGGGACGCCACCAGCATGGCATACACCATCTTCTGAGCCTGCGGGTATCTTGTTTCTGCATCATGTAGCACCTTGCTGATGTAGTAAACTGGCCGCTGGACCCCTTCACGCTCCGCCACCAGTGCTGCGCTCACAATTGCCGGACTGGCTGCCACGTATAACAGTAGCGGCTCGCCCGGCTCGGGGGCGACCAGTACCGAAGGGGAGGAGAGGTATTGCTTCAATTCTTCAAGTGCTTGCTGCGCTTCTGTAGTCCACTCGAAGGAGTTGGTCTTCTTCAGCAGCTTGAAGAAGGGGAGGCTCTTTTCCCCCAGCCGGGCTATGAACCGGCAGAGAGAGGCCAGGCGACCAGCTAAGCACTGTACTTGCTTGAGCCTTGTGGGTGGTTGCAAGCGCTCGATGGCCGCGATCTTTTTCGGGTTGACCTCGATTCCACGATTGGAAATGAGGAACCCAAGCAGCTTTCCAGACGACACACCGAACACACACTTCTCAGGATTAAGCTTCAAGCAATACTGCCGGAGGTGGGAGAAAGTCTCTTCTAAATCTTCGACAAGCCCAACAGTCTTTTTGGTCTTCACTACCAAATCATCAACATATACTTCAAGATTTCTCCCAATTTGCGATCGAAACACAGTGTGCATAGCGCGCTGGTAGGTCGAACCAGCGTTCTTCAACCCAAAAGGCATTCGGACATAGCAGTATACGCCTAGAGGGGTCACAAGAGCAGTCTTCTCTTCGTCTTCCCGCGCCAAGCTGATCTGGTGGTAGCCGGAGTAGGCGTCTAGGAAGCACAAGACCTCGCACCCTACTGTGGAGTCGACGACGATGTCTATCCGCGGCAAGGGGTACGGGTCCTTGGGGCAGGCTTTGTTGAGGTCGGTGAAGTCAATGCACATCCGCCACGTCCCGTTCGACTTCATGACGAGTACAGGGTTGGCCAGCCACTCGGGGTAGGTGGTCTCCCGTATAATCCTTGCTTGCAGCAGTTTCTCTACCCCATCCCGAATGGCATCCTGCCTCTCTGATGCCTGCCTCCGGACTTTCTACCGGACTGGGTGCACTCCAGGGAGCGTTGCCAATCGGTGCTCAATCACCTCCCTAGGGACCCTGGTCATTTCAGATGGTTCCCAGGTGAACACATCTAGGTTAGACCGGAGGAAGGTGATGAGCGCGTCTTCCTATTTGGTGCTGAGGTTGGCACCAATCTTCATGACCTTCCCAGAGCTGTCCTCGCCCACGAAAACCACTTTCACCTCACCCGAGGGACCAGGTGAGGCGCGAGCCCTGACCGGGGGGAGTTCTGGGCAGTCGTCCTCACTTCGAGCCGAGCAGGTGGTGCCGGCCAGGTCCTGCACCTGCTTGCTGAGGCGCAGGGCTTCCAGCCGATCCACCTTCACAGTAATTGGGCCTCCAGGCCCAGGGATCTTCATCATCATGTAGGCGTAATGTGTGGCCGCCATAAACTTGACCAGAGCTGGTCGGCCAAGCAAAGCATTGTAGGGAAGGTCGAAGTCCGCGATCTCGAAGTTGATTTTCTCTGTCCGGAAGTTCTCCACACTTCCGAACGTGACATGTAGCCGGACCTGCCCCAGGGGCATCAAGCCTACCCCAGGGGAAACTCCGTAGAAGAGAGGGGCCGGGCGCAACACCTCATAAGTAATTTGGAGTGCCTTGAACGCCCCTACAGACATAAGGTTGATGGAACTCCCTCCATCGACAAGCACTCGCCCGAGTCTTGCATTCCGAACCGTGGGAGAAACCACGATCAGGAGATGGCCCAGGCCTGAGGTGCTCTCCGGGTGGTCGGCCTGACTGAAGGTGATCGGCTCCTCTGACCATTTCAGTAGCCTGCTCGCCCTGGGAGTTGGTATGGTGGCGCACACTTCTCTCACCTCTCGGTTGTACTGCGAGTTTGAAGAGTAGGTGGCAGAGCCACCATGGATGAATGCCACCGTGTGCTCTGCTTGCTGAAAGGCCAGCGGAGCAGGGTCTTCATCCGCATCATCGCGGTCATCTTAGCGGCGCTCCTTAAGCCGTTGCTCCACCAGCTTGGACACAACCTAGCAATCCGCCAGGTAATGTCCGTTGGTCCTGTGGATGGGGCAGTAAGGTCTGCCCCCGTCACCTCGCGGGCCTCGGCGATCACCCCTCCTGTCCCGGCGGTCACGCTTCTGGGGCTTGTCCTCCGGCTCGGCGACTAGGACCTCTCCGGCACCGATCTTTTTGCGCTTCTTCTTCTTCTTGTGATCGGAAGCCTTTGAGGTTCTCGCCGTGGTCGGATCGCTGCGCATGGCGCTGCCTCGGGCCTCCGCCGCCCTGGCGCACTTATGCGCCAGGGAGAATAGCTCAGAGGTGGTCGAAATGGTGCGAGTGGCCATCTTCTCCCGCATCTTCTGATCTCGGACCCCCCTCCGGAAGGCGATAATCACCGATTGCTCGGAGATCCGGGGGATCGTGTTTCGGCAGTGGCTGAACCGCCGAATGAACTCCCTTAGGGACTCCCCATTTGTCTGCTCCAGAGCGTGAAGGTCGTCCTCCACACCCGGCTGAGTGTAGGAGCCCTGAAAGTTGGCGATGAAGATGTCGCATAATCCCTCCCACGAGTGCACGGAGCCTCACGGGAGGTTCAACAGCCAGGAGCGAGCAGAGCCCGTCAGCGATGTCAGGAGGTAGTTGGCCATGATCTTCTCAGACCCTCCCGCGGCGCGCACCACCGTGGTATAGATCTGCAGGAACTCCTCCGGGTTGGTGGTGCCATCGTACTTCTCGAAGGACGCAGGGCGGAACCTCTCCGGCCATGCAGCTTGGCGTAGACGGAGGGAAAACGCCTGGCATCCAACGTTGTAGGGGGAGCAGCGCCGCTCGCCCGCCCCTCGGCCCCAAGATGGAGTCGAGGAGTGCGAGTCTACGCTCTCCTTGGAGCCAGGGAGCAAAGTCTACCCCCGACCGCTAGACATCGGGTGGCCCACGCGGTGCTGCACGTGTGCACGATGCCCCCTAAGGACGTCGCGCAAGTCACCGCCGCGTTGGGACCTCCTTTCATCTAGGCGGGCCCTCTGGTCCCCGTGGCACCCCGCTGGCTTGGGGGAACCATGGGAAGAAGTGCGAGCACGTGCACGTCCCCCTGTACCCGAGGGGGCTGCAACCTATGCACCCTTTCCTTTGTCCCGGCCCTCGCGACCAGGGAAAGTTGTGGCCGTGCAGCTAGAGGCTTGCACGTCGGTCGCACGCTTGCCCTGCCGCCCGACGCCGGAAGCCCCCGGCTGATTTTCCACCTCCACTTGCTGCTGGGCGGCATCCACTAGGCGGGCGATGTCCCGCAGCCACGGAGTGGCCAGGGTCTCGCCCCCTAGCGCAACCGGGGGGTGGTCGAGGAGCAGCCGGGCCGCATGAAGATTCCGCGTCGGGGTGTCGTCTCCCATCAGGAGATGCCGCTGGACGGGTTGTCCTCTTTGCGCGGAAGCACCACGCGTCCCTCCCTGGACGGAGGGACCCGGGAGGTCCGACGCCCTGGGCGAGCGCCGAGACCGGCTGCGAGCGCTGCTCTCCTCGTGTAGTTCGTCGTGCTTGGAGCGAGAAGCCGCCATGCTGACGATCGTCAAAGCTTCTTGCAAGCTTCGCAAGAAGATGGAAGAAGTAAGAACAATCCAGCCACTAAGCCCCCTACCTGGCGCGCCACTGTCAGCGTATGAGCTAACAGACCCCTTCCCAGACGGGGTATAAGAAGTCCGAACGGGGGGCTTTCGTGGAGATTGCTCGAGATACGGTGGAAAGAAAACGGACGAAGCTCACAAGAGGAAGACACTTGGTTTATCCAGGTTCGGGCCCTCCTCACGAGTAATAGCCCTAGTCCTGCTTGTGTTGTTCTTGATTGTGTTCTTGGAGAAAATCGCGAGAACAATGGATCTGGGACTCAAAGATCCTCACCCGAGAGGGGGATGAACCGGTCTCAGAGATGGACTAGCAGAGAAGAGGAGTAAGAACCAGCCGAACCCCCTTTCCCATGCACCCCAGCTCCCTTTTATACTCGGGTTCGCTGGGACGTGCGGGGCTTACAAGAGTGTAGTACATTGAATATACTTGACATGCTGCATTTAATGCGCCTGTCACTGTTCTTGCAGCATACTTAATGCCCTGGCACAGCAGTCCTCTCCCCCGTGTTGGGCCCCACGCCCGCCGGCTGCGCCCGTTCTGGCAGAGTGGGAAATTGCACCATGACATCATCCGCAATAATGGCGCGCGTTGGAAACACACGCCGCCATGCTGCGGCCTTTATTACTCCCATTTAATGTGCACGATACGCAATAAATGTCCTTGACCTCCTGTGCGGCTGCGCAAGTTACTAGGTGGCCTCGGGAACTAAGCGCCAGTGGTGTGGACGAGGTGCCGTACGTTCGCCAGGCGGCCACCTTGCTGACCGCCAGCGGCGTGGCCTGGTCGCCACCTGTCCGCTGGGCGATCACACAGCTGACCGCCAGCGGCATGGCCTGGTCGCCACCTGATCGCTGGGCGATCACACAGCTGACCGCCAGCGACGTGGCCTGGTCGCCACCTGACCGCTGGGCGATCACACAGCTGACCGCTTTGCAATCACATAGCTGACCGCCAGTGACGTGGCCTGGTCGCCACGACGGCGGCGATCACATACCGACCGCCAATGCATGGCTCGCCGCCACTGTTTGGGCGGCCACCTTCACTGACTGCCAGCGGCGTGTTCTGGACGCCACGTGTCCGCTGGCGGCTCCTACTGAAGTGTAGTGGGCACCCTGGTGTAGAATACGCCGACACCAAGCAACCATGACTTGACGGGGTTGTGTCTCATGGCCAAAAGCAGCGACCGCTTCACCGAGGATGATCACGACAGCGACTTTAATGAGGTAGATCCTTCATATGATGAATTAGCTATTGCTGTTGCTCGTCTCGGAAAATTTGTTGACAAACGTGATAGAAAAATTAAGAAACATGATATTCTTGTGGAATCATTGAATGCTGAAATTACTAGACTTAAGACATTGATTCCTGGTGATGATGCTTGTAAATCATGTGACTTAATTTACAATGAGCTTACCTTGCTTAGGAAAGAACATGTTACCTTGTTAAAGCAAATTAATGCTGAAAATGAGAAAAATGAGAAACTTGTTAAGCATGTTAGTTGTTCTACTATTGATTTGCATGATTCAACTCCATGTTCTAAATGCTCCATACTTGAATTGAAATTGAAAGATGCAAATGATAGGGTTTCTCAAATGACAGATGCTTTGCATACACATGAGGTTCTTTCATGCTCAACTTGTCGCAAGCAAAAAGGAAAAGTGGACGTTCCGTGGAATAATTGTCTAACTTTTTCTCGAAAAGTTGATTATTTGGAAAAGTCATTAGAACGTTTCACCAAAGGAAATAAAAAGCTAAACATGATCTTAGATCAATCAAAAGTCAGCACTCATAACAAAGGTTTAGGTTTTGATTCTTATGCTCATCATAAATCACATGCTCCCACTGTAGTTAAAGCACTTGGAAGTGGAAAATTTGAAATTGTCAATGAGCCTAAGAAAACTGTTTTTAAGTCTGCTTGAGTTTTATCTTCTACTGTGATGAATACAAAATGTGCTTCTACTGTTAAAGCAAAACATCATGTTAAGTACACTTGCACTCATTGTGGTAGAGATGGACATTTAGTAAATTTTTGCTTTAGACTGGCTAAACAACAAAAGAAAGAAAAAGCTAAGGCTAGGTCTAATTTTAGGCAGGCACACTTTGCTTCACATTATGTGCCTAGGGTGAAACAAGCACCTTTTGCTGCTAAAAACATGGGAAAAGACAAATCTGTTTTTGTGCATAAGAATGCTAGTGTTGTGCCTACTGTTTTGCGTCGTGTGTCTCAGTACTAGATTCCTAAACATCTTGTTTCTAATCCCAGTACCGAGACCTTGACATTTTCAGCTTCTATGTAGGCTTCTCACGCGAGGAATGAGAACATATGGTTAGTAGATTCCGGATGTTCACACCACATGTCCGGTGATAAGAATTGGTTCTCCTCCCTCACTCATGCATCTCGTGCTGAAAGTGTTACTTTTGGAGATGCTTCTTCCACTTATGTTGTGGCAAAAGGTACTGTGAGGATACAGGTGCATATGTTCAGAGGAGAGTATCCTTGTTCATGAAGACGACGATTATGATGATGTTGAGAATGAGGAACGCCGGATATACAATTTGTTGTGTGCTTGTGTGCTCGTTTTCAAGCTTCCCCACATGCTTCACATCAACAAACCATCAAGCGAAATTTTCAATTATCTCTATGGTACTCAAGATTTTGGCATTTGGCTTTCTGCTTCCTCATGCATTAGTTTAAGAGCTTTTTCTGATGCTGACTTTGGAGGATGTAGAATTGATAGAAAAAGTACATCTATTTCATGTCACTTCTTGGGTAATTCTCTTTCTTGAGCATATTGAGATCAGATTTCACTTTCTCAGAGATCATGTAAAAATTGTGCTTCACCATGTGGATACTGAACATCAATTGGCAGACATTTTCACAAAACCTTTGTCTTCTTCTCGTCTTGCTTTTATTCCGGGAGAACTTGTGGTTGTTCACCCAACAGGCTTGTTTTGAGGAGGAGTTTGTGAAGACTTTGTGATTCTTTGTTTACACATTTTTCTTTGTATTTCTTAAATGAAAAACAAAAAAAAGGAAAAATATTGAAAAAGTAATGAGCATTATTTTTTATTCGCATATGTTATTTGAAGCCATGTTTTATGCTACAAGATGGTTGCAACCTTATCTCTATGCATATGTGGTGTAGTTTATGACATGACTATTAAATGGAATGAAAACTTGAATTAAATCTTGTCATGGTTGAACTTTCTTAGCTATCTTGATCCTGCTCAAAAAGTGCTCAATGTGAAATTTTTCAAATTTAAAGAGCTAAAAGCTCAAAAAATGATATTTGATAGATGCAAGATCAAGGTTATGCACTGTCGCACTTCTTCTTTACGATACTGTTTATCATTGCACTTTGATATGAACTTGGAAGAAGTTGTGTATGACCGAAACCATGAAACCTTAAGCTCATTGCTTGGCATGGTTGAAAAGTAAGGCTGATGATGCATATAATTCCTTGCATTTTTATAGTTTGTTGCAAAAGAATCAATAAATCAGTTTTTCAAGCACCAAAGAAGTGCACAAAAAATTCAATGTTTTCAGGTTTTGAGATAGTTGAGAAAGGGAGATCATGCCATGCAAAAAAAACCGTTAATAGTACTTGATCTCTAATTGTGCTTACTCTACATTGTCTATGTGTAGATTTGAGGGTGTAAGTATCTTGGATAGCATGACTTGGAGATGAATTTCATTTGTGAAGACTTATAATGCTCAGTACATAAAAAAAAATTGTTCTCCCTTTTGTATTCTTGATGAATCCATTGTCAAAGGGGGAGAATTTTGGAGAACTTTGGAGAATTTTGGAGAATCTTGGGAGGATTTTGGAGAGTTTTGGGTACATTGCACATTCACTCACTTTTTTCTTCTTAGGGGGAGATTTGTCTTATTTTCACCAAGGGGGAGTTTTTCACTTTACATTTTTATCAAAGGAGGAGATTTTGTGTTTTTCACTTTGGCTTTTGTTTTTTTAACTTCTTGATTTTAAAAAAATCTTTTATTGTGAAGTGAATGTCAATTGCAAATGTTCAGTTCTAAGTGGTGTTGCCAATGTTTTCATCAAGGGAGAGATTGTGAAATTATGTGATGAAAAATTGGCTTAGTGATAATTTGGTATTGCAAAGTGGTTGTGCTCATGGCATGTGTGGTGCTTGTGCATGTGTTGTCTCATTTGATCAATTGACATGCTTGTGATATGCTTTGACTAAGTTTTGGAAAAACAGAGTGTTTCTCTTTTGCGCCGGACCAAATCTTGAGAAACAGTAAGTTTCGCATGTATGCCGACCAAATGTTTTGGTCCGTCGTGAACGGCGTTTTGAGGTGTGATTTCGCATGTACGCCGGACCAAATTTTCAGTCCGTCGTGAACATGTATTTGAGTGTCTTGCGCCGGACCAGATGTTGAAGTAACAAAGGTTTTTCGCATTTGCGCTGGACCAAATTTTTGTTCCGTCGTGAACGGCGATTTGAGGTTGATTTTGCATTTGCGCCGGACCAAGTTTCTTGAAAAACAGTAAGTTTTACATGTATGCCGGAACAAAGTTTTTGGTCCGTCGTAACCGGCGCTTTGAGGTTGCTTTCGTATATGCGCCAGACTAGGTTTTTAGATGTACGCTGGACCAACTTTTTGGTTCGCCGTGAACATGAGTTTGAGGCTTTTTTGCTGGACCAAATTCTTCTTTTAACCGAGAGTTTGACGTGTACGCCGGACCAAGTTTTTGGTTCGCCGTGAATTACGCCGGACCAAGGTTTCGGTCCGACGTGAATGTGATTTTCTAGGGTTTAGTCCCTGTGTACGCCGGACCAAGGATTTGGTCCGCCGTGAACGTGAATGGTTTTTTCTAGGGTTTACTTCTTATGTTTGAATCAAATTGGTTTTGGTTCGATTTGGTGATTATGAAATTCGTGTGGATTTCATAATGCTTGTTTTGATCTTATGCAATGCTCGTGTGAGTAGTTGCATGGACTAATGTTGAGTCAAGTCACGGACTTGTGCTCAGAATTGTTTTGTGGTTTGCTCATGTGCAGGTGTTGCTCGAGGGAGAACGTGGTCGATGACGGGACCGGAACTAGGTTCATGGAGGAAAAAAGGTTCGGGACTAGGTTCAGGGAGGAATCGAGGTCCTAGTGGTCGAGAATGTCATGCGGGACGTTCGGGCTAGAGAATGGTGCAAATGAAGACTAGTCAGTCACGTGAGTACGGCAGGTGGGCCGTACGCGAGCAGAGTTGTTAGTCACGTGAGTATGGTAGGTGGGTGTCGTGGGGGCTCCGATCTTTGTAACAGTAACTCAGAAACTCACTGTTGCGAAGGACTGTAATTATCGCAACCCGTCAGTAATCTGATTACTAGTTACAAACCGTACCCGGATTGAGGCCAATCGATCAGCACGACACACTCATTGGTGGTCATATGCTAAAGGATTGATTCCAACCCGAGCTTCCCCGAGATATGTGTCTAGTGCTAGTTCCCTGGATCCGTAGCCTAGCACCCACATATGTTCACAATAAGTTGCATCAAGAATCAAGCTTAAAGTAATAGTTGTATTAATACTGGTTAGATTACAACTATTTGGTTTACAAGAAAAGCACATAGCCGATTGGCTAAAAAGAAAAATAGGAAAAACCAAACCGCAACAGCGGTAGCGGTATGCCTTCCCATACCCAGAGGCAACCGACTGGGGGCGAAAGTCCCAGATAACCGCGCAGACTCGACACCCACCTCGAAGAACTCGACGTACGACGCGCCTTCACTGCTTTTGACGCCATCTTCTATGCATGTTGTTAATATAGAGCAAACGGTGAGTACACGTATGTACTCGCAAGACTTTAGTGTATGGAAATAATAACGTAAATGCAGGTTATAACAATGGAATCAGGTTTCTACACTAAGTCTATTTGAGCACAAAGCGAGATTTATTTGCAATAATCTAATAGATTCTAAACATTCGCAATTTATAAAGCAGTGGTAAGAAATCATTATTGTTGCAAGCAATAAATATATCAATTGATCCATAAACCAAATTCCCAACCATCCATTTTCACCAACCGAAAACCAAACTAACCTACCTTACCAAAACCATTTCCAAAAACCAACTTCCGACCAAACTCAATAACCAAACCAGCTCCTAACCAAGTCCAACCAAATCCATTTCCGAGACCGAACCAAGACCAGACCTGAACCAACACCAGAAATTCTATACTTGATAGTACTTCCCAAGCTGCTCATGACCGTGAGCACGGCTAATCGATTAGTTTAATATATATCTCTGCAGAGATTGTACACTTTACCCACATGACACATTCTAGCAATCATGTCAACCATGCCACGCGATATTCACGTACCCGTTTTGCTAGACTGTGACGAGACTTTTCGATAGGTTAGGATTTAAACTTGCACCAGCCCGGTAATGTGCATCCTTGCTACGGTCCCAAGAGGATGTCCACTAGTGGTCTTTACAGGCACCCACTAGCTTTACTGGCCCATGCCTCCCCCATAGTAAGCATTACCGTTGTATTGGGCAAACTCCCCCTCGATGCCACGACGAGGGAGCCCCTAGAACACACCGACACGGCAGATGTGTCCAACTCTTCCGCCGCCTAATGATGCAAGACTCAAATCCCTTCCAATGTACTAGGCCAGGGCCATCCCATACTGGCACATGTGGCTGTACTGTTTGACCCGATAATAGCATCAAGTTCAGTCCTTAGGGTGACCCAAAGAGATCTTCCAAACCCACTTGCTATGGCCAAAGAGGATGTCCACTAGTGGTCCCTACGGGCTCCCACTAGCTTTACTGGCCCATACCTCCCCATAGCAAGGGACCAAACCAAACCAAGCCTCAGGCTTGCCATCCAAACCATAAACATTCCAAACAAGCCCCTGGCTTGTGATCCATTCCATTCCAACCATCCATCCGAATCAACCAAACCAAACTAAATTCCAAATCACCAATCACCAACATCTCGCCCGGTCTAAATACTCCTTTTCCATTTTTCCAACAACACCAATCCAACCATTTCCCAAACCAACACCTAACTCCGAACCATCGACCAAATCCAACCGAACCGACCAATTCCAAGAAGAATTGTAATTGATTGTGTCGAGACATCATACAGTACATTCTACAGCATAGCTAAGCACATGCAGATACTTCTCGTTATTACCCAACTGACATTTATTTTTATGTCTAAGTTCTTAGCCTAAGGTTCATCAAGGTTCACGACTCAATTAAGATTAAGGAAATCCATCAAATTAGGTCTAACTACCCAATTTTTCCATAACTAGCATCTTTCTCGAACATACACGCATGCATAATAGTTTTGACAATTGAAAATAGCATTTGCAAATATAGGGTCAAAATGATCAAAGGAGGTGCTTGCCTGTTTGCTCTTTTAACAAGGTCCAACCTGGAACGAAGTTGGAATCGTCGTCTACCGAATCGCCAACGCCTGACGAAAAGCAATAGAAACAATCAACGGCGAATCAAACCAGACGAATAAGAACCAAATACAATAGCGAATTAAACCCAAGAAACTAAGAGCAAAAAGGACTCGAGAAAGGGGTTTGAACTTTTTAGCTCAAGCCGGCAATATCGACACACAATTCCGGTAGTACCGTTCAATCAAGACACCAACCTTGTGGCGATCGCCGATCCCCGGTAGTACCGTACCATCGGGACGATAATGTCGACGGCTGAAAACTAAAACAGAAAGCTTTCTGGAAAATACGCTTAACGTTGCCCACGATTTCTACTCAAGTAGTCGTCGGCCCCATACAGCAAAGATCGACGAATTTCAAAGGCCGAGATCAGCGCACTTGGAATATAGCTATCGGCTTGTTTCACACAAGATTACCAAATGGGGTGGTAATACCGACCCAAACATCGGCAGCCGCTGCTCCAAGGTCGAAACAAAGACACTGAAAACAACTACCGGCGTTATAGTCACGGTTCATCGCCGAGCAGATGCGAGACTATCACGGCGGTAGCGCCAGATTCGAAAGGGCCGGAATGCGAGAAAGGGGTTTTCGCTCAAACGGGATCGGAACTCAGGTACGAGCGCCAGGTCACGGTCCTAACAGCGCCAGGAACACAACTAACCTGGTACCAACCGGTTCTAAGCTCGTTTGATCGATTTACCACTTTCCGATTCCGAGCACAGAAACTTTTACCCAAAAACGGTTTACGAAAAGGGAAGAACCAACGAAAACGATCCAAATGGGGAGGGAAGCGACCTAACACGAAACCGAGAAAACGAGAACTTAAAGAGAAAAAGGAAGATCCGAACTTCTCTCTAAGTCCGGCAGTACCGGCGGTGACCCGGCGGTAGTGCCGCCCCAAGCCCGGCAGTACCGTCCACTAGGTCCGGTAGTGCCGCTCGCTGGGGATCGAAAAGGGGTGCTCTCTGGAAATTAACAGCCGACGCCTAACTCCGATCGCCGCTCGGGGCGGCAAGACGGGCCACGGCCCGGTAGTGCCGGCCGCCAGAGAACGAGAAAGGAGCCCTCTGGATTTTAACTGCCGGCGGTGTGCGGGCGGTAGTGCCGGCGAGGGCGGTAGTACCGGCCTCACACCGTCGGTAGTGCCGACTTTCCAGGAGACTTTTTACAAAAAGTGGAATTTCGTGCAAATGAGTTCGGGACTTGACGCGAATGCATGATTAGGTTCCTAGGGACACTAGGGACCCATTCACGCAGGTTCCGTCAAGTTTCGAGCTCGTTTGCTCAATTTCACACTTTTTGACTTTGCGAACCCCGAAAACGACGCGAAATCGGTTTTCGACTCGAGAAGAGTCCAAATCCGGTTTTCGTCGCAGCTAAGGAACTTCTACGACACTAGGGACCCATGCGCGTCGAACTCGTGTATTTTGGATCTTCGGAATAAGAATTTGCTCCGAATGCCCAAAATGCACATTTTCGGCAAATCGGTCGAGCAAATGGATTCGCAAAGACGCGCAATGAATCCAAAAGTGCACTAAGGTCCTACACGTCTGAAAACTAGTCTACGAACTCGATGCACGATGATCAAACTTCTAGAACTCGAAAACCCTAATTAATCCCGAATATCGATTCTGGACCCGAATCGAGTTCAAACTCGATTCTTCTGCGAAAATCGACCTTCGTGGTATGGAACATATTCGTGAGTCGCCCTCTCGGCATTTCCGGAGCTAGGGCTTCAATGGGAGGTTTCCGGAAATTCGAGGAACGGCTTCTTGAGGCGAATAAACCCAACAAGGAGTAGATCAGGGTTTTCGGAACGAATCAATCGCGTAAAAGAAATCTTCTAACCCTAATCTAGATCTAGCGACTCGATGAATCATCGATCTACTACCCGATCTAGACTTTCTAGGGCTAAACAAGCGAGAAAAGAAAAGAGAAAAGGAGGGGAAGAGCTAGGGTTTAGCTCAAAACCTGCAGAATCAATTCAACAGTTGATTCCACCGGTCTTGTGGCTACTCCAGGGCTTGATGACGCTTCCCACACCTTGCTCAAGCCTTCACCTCGCTCCACTCGAGCTCCTCTTAGCCAAAGTGAGAGAGGAAGAGAGAGATCAGTGGAGGGAGAGGGAGAGGATGGCAGGGAGAGAGAGCTCACGGGAGAGAGAGGGAGTGAGTGAGGAAATGAGGGAGTGAGAGAGAGGAGGGGCTCTCCCCTGGCTGGATAAATACGAGAAAGGGAGGGCCAGGGCGACGTGGAGGAAGGAGATTGGTCAACAACCCCTACACCCATCGCTCGGCCGGCAGTACCGCTCCCCTCGAGCGGTAGTGCCGCCCGACCGGCAGTACCGACCCTAGCCGGGCCAGACGCCGCTCCGCAAAGAAACTCCATATTCTTCCGCGGACTTTTCCCCAATCTACGGAATCAACCTCCGGGGGTTCAAGGGAAAGGTTTTAGGATCTCAAGGAGAAGTTTTGGGGTTAGGCTTACTAACGACTTCAGAGGATTTCGACCGGACTCGAAACTCAGAGTTTCAGGTCAAAATCAAACAAAACGACTCGAGCGAATCGACAAAAACGATCCGAAAACAAATAACTCCAAATTAAGATCCAAAAGTCAAATCAAAGCACCAATAAACACTCAATTAGCTTAATTAAGCCTAGTTAAACTTAATTACAAATTCAGGATGTCACAGTGGGCCGTACGCGTGCAGAGTTGTTTGTCACGTGAGTATGGCAGGTGAGCCATACGCGTGCAGATTGTAATCGTTTGGGGTAGCTTGCATGTATTGGGCCATGTTGGACCAAGTGGACATGCATGCGTACTCTGTTAGGGTTGCTCATTATAAATAGGGGGAGGTGTCCTCTGTTTATTTATTGAGCACTGCATGAGAGCAAGGGGCGCATAGCCAGAGCTGTGTTTTAGGGTTTGTACTCTTTTGATGGGAGTAATTTAGACAAAAGAAATAAAGATCAATTTCCTCAAAGATCCTCTGCGTGCTATAGAAATCTTGAAGCTACAGTGCACGCGTTGCTACAGTATTATCTGTTTTGGTCTTTGTTTGCACATCTGTTCTGGTTCTAGATTGGTTTTTTGTCTACTTTGATTCTCTGAGTTTCACCTTGATTTGATCCATCCAAAACCTTTCTAGGGCTTTGATTTAGAGTTCCTCAAATTTTTGTTAGTTAATCTTTTGAAGATTTTGTTTAATCACGAAATTGATTTTAGATCAATTCTCGTCATATTCTATCACAGCAAGCTTGCAAAGTTCATAACTTTTCATTCGTAATCTCGATCAAGCTGATTCTTCTTCTGTTAGATTCGTATTGGAATCTAATTTCTTGTGTTCAAATTTCAGATCAATCCAACGGTTGGATATCTGGGAATTCACGTTTTACCGAACATGTGTCAATCTATTTTTGTTGAATACGAGGCAATTATTTGAGTCCGAATTGGGGTGAACTTTTAGTAGATCAAAAATTTTGTTTTAGCTTCCGCACTGTCATTCACCCCCCTCTGATTGCTATATTCGTATATATCGATCCTACAATAATAATAATAATTAAATGGGTTTTGTACATACCTGGATATCGCAATTTTGTTTGTTTGCAATGTTTGTCCTCATGTTCCCTTGTCGATGAAATAGAGGTAAGTGGTTGTGTAATCCTCATATTCCCTTGTCGATGAAATAGAGTTAAGTAATCGTGTAGCCCCCGACTCTCGACTCGATGGTTACATCGAGTAGAGAGTTGAGCATAAGCATCAAGGAATCGGCGATGTAGCCCCCGACTCTCGACTCGATGGTTGCATCGAGTGGAGAGTTTGAGTGTAAGCATAAAAAAATCGGCGATGTAGCCCCCGACTCTCAACTCAATGGTTACATCGAGTAGAGAGTTGAGCGTAAGCATCAAAACATCGGTGATGTAGCCCCCAACTCTTGACTCGATGGTTGCATCGGGTGGACAGTTGAGCGTAAGCATAAAAAAAATCAGCGATGTAGCCCCCGACTCTCGACTCGATGGTTACATCGAGTAGAGAGTTGAGCATAAGCACCAAAAATTCGATGATGTAGCCTCCGACTCTCGACTCGATCGTTACATCAAGTAGAGAGTGAAAGTGCATCTAGGCCCTTAAAGAAGTTTTGGATCATTAATGACAAACGATTAAAGGGACTAATGCGTTCAATGAGTTTGTGAACAAGTAATAGTCCCAAAGTGAGATCACTACGAACGATGGATACCCTCAAAATAAACAACGATGAAAACGGCATTATTTCAATATAATTTTCTTTTATTTGAGTCATAGGATTGCCGTACTATTAAGAGGGGTGCCTAGTAGTTGATCAAGAGATAATCTCCCTGCTTAGATGAATGTCAGCTAGGCCTTTTTAAGAAAACCAAAATCACTGCACTAACTTCGGAACCGTGTCTTTTAAAGTTAAGTCAGACATTCCGATGTAATATCGGAAGTTCCGTTGACCCAGAAGTTCCGAAGCTTAGTTGAGCCTGAGTCCGAAGCACTTAACGCACATCGGACATTCCGACACTTGGGTTCGGATGTTCTGATTAGTGTATAGTCTTTATAAGGGTGCTCTCTGGATAGATCGGACTTTCCGATGAAACCAATCGGAAGTTTCGATGCATGTTGAAATTGAAAAGGATGCTCTCTGTAGAGTTCAAAAGTTCTGATTATTTCCTTCAGAAGTTCCGATGTGTTCAAGTTCTTGCTTGGTAGCTCTTTGTGAGCTTCGGATATTCCGATCTAGAAATCGGATATTCCGATTTGCACTTAGTGAAATTTCTTGAGAAAGTTTCTTAGAGGTAACTCTCTGTGAGCTTCAGAAGTTCCGATCGTGTAATCGGAAGTTCCGATGAGTATTCTTTTTGACCGTTGGATTGTGCCAAGTTTGGAAGTTTGCACACATCGGAAGTTCCGATGTTGGGATTGGAAGTTCCGATATGTGGCTGAGTACGGGTATAACGGCTAGTTGTTATCCAAATCTATAAATACCCACCTCCACCTCCTTTGAAAGGTTACACACTTTGTTGGGCTGAACTTGTGAGCTTGTTGAGCACATTCTTAGAGTTTTTTTGAGTCCTTCTCTTTGATCTTAGTGATCATCTAGAGAGTCAGAGATAGAAGTGAGTTATAGTGCTAGAGCTAAAGCGAAATCATTCATCTTAAGCATTAGAGAGCATCTCCAAGATCAAACCACTTTGCATTTGTTACTCTTGGAGGTTGAAGGACTCCTAGACGGTTAGGCGTCACTCACGAGCTCCCGAAGAGTGTGAGACACTGTGAGAAGTTTGTGAAGGTTGATTTCACGTCCGAAAGGGAAGAAATCAAGAGTAAAACCGAATCTCAAGTGTGACCGAGGTTTGGGAGGAAAGGGTTGAAAGAGACCCGGCTCTTTGTGAGCCTCCTCAACGGAGATGTAAGATCCCCTCAAGGATCCGAACTCTGGGAAACAAACTCTTGTCTCTCTAGTTTGATTTCTCTTAAGTTACTTGTGTGCAATCTTTCTATTTGAGCTCCTCTATTGTTACTACTTTAATCTAGTTCATTCACTCCTTCTTGCTCTTAACTAGAGTAGTTTGCTAGACGTGCTACTTGTGCTAGAATTTCAATATTGATCGAACATTCTGATAATATACCGGAAGTTCCGATCCAGTCGGAAGTTCCGATATAATACCAAAAACTCTGATACCTTTTCCGCTGCGATAAAATTCGTTTGAATTTTTTAAATAGCCTATTCACCCCCCTCTAGGCAATTATCACATCTTTTCAGAGAGTTGAGCATAAGCATAAAAAATTCGGTGATATAGCCCCCGACTCTCAACTCGATGGTTGCATCAGGTGGAGAGTTGAGCGTAAGCATAAAAAACAATCGGCGATGTAGCTCTCGACTCTCGACTCAATGGTTGCATCGAGTAGAGAGTTGAGCATAAGCATCAAAAATTTGGCAATGTAGCCCCTGACTCTCGACTCGATGGTTGCATCGAGTAGAGAGTTTAGTGTAAGCATCAAAAAAATCGGCGATGTAGCCCCCGACTCTCGACTCGATTGTTGCATCGAGTAGAGTTGAGTGTAAGCATCAAAAAATCGGTGATGTAGCCCCCGACTCTCAACTCGATGGTTGCATTGAGTAGAGAGTTGAGCATAAGCATCAAAGATGTGCTAGTCGTTTCAACTTCTGCGTGACATCATGCTTCATAATGTCTCTGGTGTTGCTTCAGTTTTTGTGCCTCATGCAGTGCACTGCTTATACACCTTGGGAACTTGGAACAACTTGATGTGACATGGTTTCAGGGCTATAAATAGACAGGACTGGTTACTGTCTCGCCACCTATTCTAACTGTTACTTCGTTCTCCCATTCCTTTACTCGAGGTACCAGCGCACTTGTGGCTTCCACCCTACCTCGTTCTCCTTCTGCGATTGTCATCTCGTCGGACGACGATGAGATTGACTAGGACACCCTTGAATAGTGTGAAATCATGTGCTGAAAAATTGGCTTTGAACTGAAAAATTAACTTAGATTTGAATTTGCAAAATGTGTTTGTTCATGTGTTTTGACAATTTGACAAGAAACAGTAAGTTACGCATTAGCGCCGGACAAAGTTCTCAAGAAACAGTAAGTTTCCCATCTGCGACGGACAGTGTTTTTGGGTCTGTTGTGAACATGTTTTTGAGCCCATGACCGAAGTCATTTTCACATGTACAACGGACAGTTTTTCTTGGTCCGTTGTGAACAAGCTTTTTCGGTTTGGATAATTTCTTGGAACCAAGATTTTCACATGTACAACGGACTAATTCTTTTTGTCCGTCGTGAATGGACTTTTTCTAGGGTTTTACTTTTGTGAAACCGGCGTGGCACGCTTGCGCGACAAGCTTCGGGGTCCGTTGTGAACTTGTTTTGAGCTCATGGCGAAGCCATTTTGCATGTACAACGGACCAACTTTGTTTGTCCGTTGTGAACGTGTTTTTCCGCGTTTGGTTGGCTTCTTGGAACAGAAACTTTTCCTTATACAACGGACCAACTTTGTTTGTCCGTCGTGAATGCGTTTTCGCTCATTTAGGGTTTTGAGTGATTTGGATTTGAATTTTGAATGTGAATTTGAAATTTGTAATGATTTCATGATGCTTCTTTTGAAGTGGACTTTATGCAATACTCATGTGAGTAGTTGCATGGATTGACATTGAGTCAAGTCGTGGACTTGTGCTCGGATTTGTTTTGTGGTTTGTTCATGTGCAGGTATTGCTCGAAGACGAATGTGGTCGATGACGGGACCGGAACTAGGTTCATGGAGGAACTGAGGTTCGGGACTAGGTTCAGGAGGAACCGAGGTCTTGGTGGTCAAGGATGTCATGCGGGACGTTCGGGCTAAGAGAATGGTGCACATGAAGAATGGTTAGTCACGTGAGAATGGCAGGAGGTCATTCGCGTGCAAAGTGTTAGTCACGTGAGTATGGCAGGTGGCCATACGCGTGCAAAGTGTTAGTCACGTGAGTATGGTAGGGTTGCCATACGGCGTGCAAAGAGTTGTACTCGGCCTGGTTGGGCCAAGTAGAGTTGAGTTGGATACGGATTCCTTCTAGGGAATAGGAATCGTATTCGTAACTCCTTGTGGGTTGGTGCTTTAAATAGGTGGGGGTCTCTGTTGAAAGGCACCAAGTAGAGCTGAGCGCATCAAGCTTTGAGCTTGGTTTTAGGGTTTGTACTCTTTTGATGAGAGTATTTTAGACAAGAAATAAAGATCAATTCTTCCAAGATTTTTGCGTACAAGAACCTCGTCGCTACAAAGATTTTCTCGCTTTGGTTCTTGTTTGCATGTTTGTTCTAGTTCTAGATTGGTTTTTGTTCTTCAAGTTTTATCTTGATTTGATCCATCAAAACCTCTCTAGGATATTGATCTAGTGTTTCTCAAAGTCTAGTTGATCAATCTTTTGTCGTTCTTGTTTAATCTTGAAGTTTTGATTAGATTGATTCTCGTCAAGTTCTGGATCAGCAAGCTTGCGAAGCTCATAACTTTTGATCCGTAAGTACGATCGAGCTGATTCTTTTGGGTTCGATTCGTATTGGAATCTAGTTTCTTGTGTCCAAATTTCAGATCGTTTAGATGGTTGGATCTCCGGGAATTCTCGTTTTACCAAACCTCTGTCATTCTGTTTTTGTCGAAAACGAGGCAATTATTTGGTTCTGTTTTGGGGTGAACTTTTAATAGGTCAAGAATTTGGTTTTAGCTTCCGCACAATCATTCACCCCTCTGATTGCTATATTCGTATACTTCGATCCTTCAAGTGAGTATCGAGCAAGGCTCTACTAATCCATCTTAACAGGTGATTAGTAAGCGGTAAGTTATGGCAACAGAGAAATACTCGAACAAACCGCCAATCTTCGATGGCACAGACTTCCCCATCGGGCGGATCCGATGATCGCATATCTTCAAGCTCAAGGTAACGCGATTTGGCGCAAGGTAAAAATTTAAATGCGAGCTTCCTTCTAATGATGATATTGATAAAATCGAGTTTGAAAAAGATGTTGAAAACAATAATAGAGCTAGAAACATATTGCTTCAAGGACTTGCTAGAAAAGAATTCGATAGAGTCTGTCATTTACTCAACGCTCATGAAATTTGGAAATCTCTTCAAGATTATCATGAGGGGACTGACTCGGTACAAGAAGCGAGGCAAGATCAATTTCACAAGGAAGATACTAGATTTGAAAGGCTCTCTGGAGAATCTCTAGATGTTTGTTTTGCTCGCTTTAATGTAATCTTAAACAATCTTAGAGCTGTAGATGTAAAGTACATCGACTCTGAAAATGCTAGACATTTCCTATCATCTCTTGATCTTAAAATCGGCAAATGAAAGTGATCGCTTTTAGGGAAGCTCACAAGATGAGTGAAATGACTTTGGATAAACTTTATTCTAGTCTCAAGACTTTTGAAATAGACATTGTTTCAAGAACTTCCAATGATAACTCTATGGCTCTTAATGCTAATTCTTCATATGATAATGCTACTAGTTCTTCATCATCATATTCCATTTCTGCCTTGAGTGCTCTTAGTGATGAACAGCTAGATCAAATACCAGAAGATACACTTGCTCTTCTTTCCAAGCGTGTCAATGCAGCGTACATGAGATCAAGGGAGAGAAGAGGAGCCTCCATCCACTGCTACAACTGCGGCAAGGCAGGGCACATCCGTGCTAACTGTTTCAAGAACAAAGATAGAGAGGAGAAGGAGCAAAGCAACTCCTCCAAGTCCTTCAGCCAAGAGAGAGCAAGGATAAAAATAAACAACGAACAAAGAAGATGCTCAACAAAGTCTTGAGGCAATTGGTCGCTTAGACTTAGCGACATTGATGACTCAACTGAATATGAGAAGTAAGCTAACAAAACGAAGCTGAATGAGAAGGATCTCACCGGACTATGCTTCATGGCAAAAGGGAACACTAGTGATTCTAGTAACAACGACAAAGACCTCCAAATGACGGTGATGAGGTAATGCCTTCGTATGATGAGCTTTGTGAAGTTTTAGTCATATTGAGAAAATCTTTAAGAAAATCTTCACTCAAAAATAAAAGCTTAGAAAAAGATCTATCCATGCTAAAATCTGAAAACTTTGATCTTAGAAATTCAAATTCTGAAAATATTTGCGATACTTGCTTAGATCTCAAATTTGAAATTAAGTCACTAAAAGAGGAACATGTGATTAAACTAGAACAAGTTTATGCCGAACAATTGAAAAATGAAAAACTTGTGAAAAATATTGGTTGCTCTCTTGATAGTTTACGATCAAATTGCTTGCTCTAAATGTTCTATTCTTGAGTTGAAATTAAAAGATGCAAATTGTAGAGTTACCCAATTAACAAATGACATGTTCACTCATGAAATTAACTCGTGTTCAAATTGCCGTAAATGTAAAGCTAAAATTGACACTCCTTGTGATAATTGTTTAACTCTTGCTAAGAAAGTTGATTACTTGCAAAATTCTTTGGAACGCTTTCACCGATGGCAAGAAAAACCTAAACATGATTTTGGATCAATCAAAAGTCAGCACTCAAAACAAAGGTTTAGGTTTTGATTCTTTTGCTCATCATAAATCACATGCTCCCACTGTTGTCAAAACACTTGAAAGTGGAAAATTTGAAATTGTCAATGAGCCTAAGAAAACTGTCTTTAAATCTATTTGGTCTTTTATCTTCTACTATGATGAATGCAAAATGTGCTTCTCTTGTTAAAGCAAAACATCATGTTAAGTACACTTGCACTCATTGTGGTAGAGATGGACATTTAGTAGACTTTTGCTTTAGACTAGCTAAACAACAAAAGAGAGAAAGGTTTAATGCTAGGTCTAATTTCGTAAAGGCACACTCTACTTCTCATTATGTGCCTAGGGTGAAACAAACACCTTTTGTTTCTAAAAACACGGAAAAAGGCAAATCTGTTTTTGTACATAAGAATACTCGTGTTGTGCCTCATCACAAAGGCCGTGGTGTCTCGATCTTTGGATTCCTAAACATCTTATTTCTAACCCCATGCATCGAGGCCTCGACAATTTCTCGCTTCTATGTAGGCCTCTCACGAGGAAGGAGAACATGTGGCTAGTGAATTTCGGATGCTCACTTCATATGTTCAGTGATAAGTTTTGGTTCTTCTTCACTCGTGCATCTCATGCTAAAAGTGTTGCCTTTGAAGATACTTCTTCCACTTCTGTTTTCGCAAAAGGCACTAGTCCAAATAGTGCGAATGCAGTGCATATGTTCAGGGGGAGAGTGTCTTTGTTCATAAAGATGATGATAATCTTTGTTGAGGACGAGATAATTAGAGGTTTACATGAGAGACTCTCCCACGTGCTTGTGTGTGCTTGTTTTCAAGCTTCCCACGTGCGTCACATCGACAAGCTATCAAAAGGATTTTCAGGTATCTTCATAGAACTCAAGATTTTGGCATTTGGCTTTCTCGCTTCCTCATGCATTAGTTTGAGATCTTTTACGATGCTGATTTTGGAGGATGTAGAATTGATAGGAAGAGCACTTCTGGTTCATGTCACTTCTTGGGAAATTCTCTCATTGCATGGTCATCTAGAAAACAATCTTCATTTGCACAATCAAGCTGCTGAATCTGAATATGTGGTCGCTGCTAGTTGTTGTTCTCAAATTCTTTGGATAGTAGCTACACTAAAAGATTATGGGGTTAATTTGGATAGTGTTCCTCTTTTGTGTGATAACACTAGTGCAATTTGCATTGCTAAGAACCCGTGCAACACTCTAGAACAAAACACATTGACATCGATTTCACTTTCTTAGAGATCATGTTGAAAAAGGCAACATTGTGCTTCATCATGTGGATCTTGAACATCAATTGGCAGACATTTTCACAAAACCTTTGTCTTCTTCTCGCTTTTGCTTTTATTCGGGAGAACTTGGAATTGTTCATCCAATGGGATTGTTTTGAGGGAGTTTCTTTGCCAAGTTCTTTCACTTGATGAGCTCACTTTATCATATTTCTTTATATGTTATGTAATTGAGCTAATATATGATAATCTAATTGTCTCACTTGAACTAAAAATGACATTGTGGAATTCCTCGACTGATTCCCTATCGCTAACTACTCTGTGATATCTTACTCGTCTAGGCTTGATATTGAATCCTCTTGACAAATTTGGGCTATGAAGCAAGTGTGGTTTCAACTTTACTCTTTCATAAGACCTTTTAATCACTTTTGCATGTTTATAATCAAAGAAAAATGAAAAGAAAAGGGAATCAATAAAAGGGGTTGTTAAAAGCAAAAACCTCAAGTTATGTGCTTGAGGTGCTTTCCTAAAAAGATAAGATGTATGCTTCAAGCATGCCATTCCCTCAAAGATAAGATGTATGCTTCAAGCATGCCACTCCTAGAAAATAAAAGAAGTATGCTTCAAGCATGCCACATGCAACTTATTGTTTAAAGATTAAATTGGTCTACTAGATTGGAGTTGAAACTACTTGCTCGCCCTAAGTTGTTAGTTGCTTCAATTTTTAAAGTCTTGCTTTTTTCTGCTAAGATCTTGCTTAGTACTTGGCTATAGTTGACTAAATTGAGGTTGAGATGCATGTCATTCCCTAACTTGTTAAAATCACATCAAGATCATGTATTTTGCATATTATGTGATATATAAGGTTATATGATCGAATGAGCTCATCTTTTCCTATCTTGGCACTCCCTTGTTTCTCTTGGTGAAATCATTGTTTCAAGAAAAATTTTGAACCTGTTCTCTCTTTTACTCTTGATGAATCCATTGTCAAAGGGGGAGAAATTTGGAAATCTTTCTTTGAAAAGTTTAAAGAAAAAGGGAGAGTTGTATTTGGAAATTTGAGAATTTTGGGAGAAGTTTGGAGAATTTTTGAAATTTTTGGGCGCATTGCACATTCACACACATTTTCATTCTCAGGGGGAGATTTTGTCAAAGAGGGATTTCTGTGTTTTCTTACTTTGGTCTTTGATCCTTTGGATTTCAAAATCTTTGGTAAAGTGAATGCCAAATGATCAATTCTAAGTGGTGTTGCCAATGTTTTCATCAAGGGAGATTGTGAAATCATGTGCTTTGAAAAATTGGCTTTGAACTGAAAAATTAACTTAGATTTGAATTTGCAAAATGTGTTTGTTCATGTGTTTTGACAATTTGACAAGAAACAGTAAGTTACGCATTAGCGGGACAAAGTTCTCAAGAAACAAGAAGTTTCCCATCTGCGACGAGACGGTGTTTTTGGGTCTCATTGTGAACATGTTTTTGAGCCCATGACCAAGTCATTTTCACATGTACAACTGACGCTTTTTCTTGGTCCGTTGTGAACAAGCTTTTTCGGTTTGGATAATTTCTTGGAACCAAGATTTTCACATGTACAACGGACTAATTCTTTTTGTCCGTCGTGAATGGACTTTTTCTAGGGTTTTACTTTTGTGAAACCGAGCGTGGCACGTTTGCGCCGGACAAGCTTCTGGGGTCCGTTGTGAACTTGTTTTGAGCTCATGGCCGAAGCCATTTTTGCATGTACAACGGACCAACTTTGTTTGTCCGTTGTGAACGTGTTTTTCCGCGTTTGGTTGGCTTCTTGGAACAGAAACTTTTCCTTATACAACGGACCAACTTTGTTTGTCCGTCGTGAATGCGTTTTCGCTCATTTAGGGTTTTGAGTGATTTGGATTTGAATTTTGAATGTGAATTTGAAATTTGTAATGATTTCATGATGCTTCTTTTGAAGTGGACTTTATGCAATACTCATGTGAGTAGTTGCATGGATTGACATTGAGTCAAGTCGTGGACTTGTGCTCGGATTTGTTTTGTGGTTTGTTCATGTGCGGTATTGCTCGAAGACGAATGTGGTCGATGACGGACCGGAACTAGGTTCATGGAGGAACCGAGGTTCGGGACTAGGTTCAGGAGGAACTGAGGTCTTGGTGGTCAAGGATGTCATGCGGGACGCTCGGGCTAAGAGAATGGTGCACATGAAGAATGGTTAGTCACGTGAGAATGGCGAGGAGGTCATTCGCGTGCAAAGTGTTAGTCACGTGAGTATGGCAGGTGGCCATACGCGTGCAAAGTGTTAGTCACGTGAGTATGGTAGGGTTGCCATACACGCGTAAAGAGTTGTACTCGGCCTGGTTGGGCCAAGTAGAGTTGAGTTGGATCACGGATTCCTTCTAGGAATAGGAATCGTATTCGAACTCCTTGTGGGTTGGTGCTTTAAATAGGTGGGGGTCTCTGTTGAAAGGCACCAAGTAGAGCTGAGCGCATCAAGCTTTGAGCTTGGTTTTAGGGTTTGTACTCTTTTGATGAGAGTATTTTAGACAAGAAATAAAGATCAATTCTTCCAAGATTTTTAGTGCTACAAAGAACCTCGCCGCTACAAGATTTTCTGTTTTGGTTCTTGTTTGCATGTTTGTTCTAGTTCTAGATTGGTTTTGTTCTTCAAGTTTTATCTTGATTTGATCCATCAAAAACCTCTCTAGGATATTGATCTAGTGTTTCTCAAAGTCTAGTTGATCAATCTTTTGTCGTTCTTGTTTAATCTTGAAGTTTTGATTAGATTGATTCTCGTCAAGTTCTGGATCAGCAAGCTTGCGAAGCTCATAACTTTTGATCCGTAAGTACGATCGAGCTGATTCTTTTTGGGTTCGATTCGTATTGGAATCTAGTTTCTTGTGTCCAAATTTCAGATCGTTTCGACGGTTGGATCTCCGGGAATTCTCGTTTTACCAAACCTCTGTCATTCTGTTTTTGTCGAAAACGAGGCAATTATTTGGTTCTGTTTTGGGGTGAACTTTTAATAGGTCAAGAATTTGGTTTTAGCTTCCGCACAATCATTCACCCCCCCTCTGATTGCTATATTCGTATACTTCGATCCTACAAATAGGAAGCAGAGGAAGAAGACAGGGAGGAGGAGAGGAAAATGAAGGGAGGGGAGGAGGTGACCAGTAAGCTGCGGGCTCCCAGCAGCTCGAGGACTTCCACGGAGGGGAAGCCTTCGCCATCGACGGGGAAGCGGTTGAAGCTTGATGCTGTCCCCCGCCCAGATCCTTTCTCCATCATGCGGTGCAAGGCATTGCAGCGACCGTCGGCAGCCCGGGAGAGGGTGGCGATGCTGTAGAATCGAAGTATACGAATATAGCAATCAGAGGGGGGTGAATGATTGTGCGGAAGCTAAAACCAAATTCTTGATCTATTAAAAGTTCACCCCAAAACAGAACCAAATAATTGCCTCGTTTTCGACAAAAAACAGAATGACTAAGGTTCGGTAAAACGCGAATTACCGGAGATCCAACCGTTGGAACGATCTGAAATTTGGACACAAGAAATAAGATTCCAATACGAATCTAATTCAAAAAGAATCAGCTCGATCGGACTTACGGATCAAAAGTTATGAGCTTCGCAAGCTTGCTGTTTCAGAACTTGACGAGAATCAATCTAATCAAAACTTCAAGATTAAACAAGATCTTCAAAAGATTAATCAACTAGACTTTGAGAAACTCTAAATCAATACCCTAGAACGGTTTTTGATGGATCAAATCAAGATGAAACTCAACGATCAAAAACCAATCTAGAATTAGAACAAGCATGCAAACAAGAACCAAAACAGAAAACACTGTAGCGACGTGGTTACTGTAGCACGCAAAAATCTTGGAAGAATTGATCTTTATTTCTTGTCTAAAGTACTCTCATCAAAAGAGTACAAACCCTAAAACCAAGCTCAAAGCTTGATGCGCTCAGCTCTACTTGGTGCCTTTCAACAGGAGACCCCCCACCTATTTAAAGCACCAACCCACAAGGAGTTTTGAATACGATTCCTATTCCCTAGAAGGAACTGTGATTCAACACAACTCTACTTGGCCCAACCTGGCCGAGTACAACTCTTGCACGCTGTATGGCAACCCTACCATACTCACGTGACTAACACTTTGCACGCATATGGCCACCGCCATACTCACGTGACTAACACTTTGCACGCGAATGACCTCCGCCATTCTCACGTGACTAACCATTCTTCATGTGCACCATTCTCTTAGCCCGAACGTCCCGCATGACATCCTTGACCACCAAGACCTCGCCTTCCTCCTGAACCTAGTCCCGAACCTCGGTTCCTCCATGAACCTAGTTCGGTCCCATCATCGACCACATTCGCCTTCGAGCAATACTGCACATGAACAAACCACAAAACAAATCCGAGCACAAGTCCACGACTTGACTCAATGTCAATCCATGCAACTACTCACATGAGCATTGCATAAAGTCCACTTCAAAAGAAGCATCATGAAATCATCACAAATTTCATAATCTCAAATTCAAATTATTTCAATTCGCTCAAAACCCTAATTCAAAGAAAACGCATTCACGACGGACAAGGAAATATGGTCCGCGTGCACATGAAAAATCACTAAAAACCATTCACAGCGGACAAACAAAATCGGTCCGTTGTACAAGTGAAAGTTTCGTTCCAAGAAGAAATCATTCAGCGAAAACACGTTCACGACGGACAAACAAAATCGGTCCGTCAGCATGCGAAATCAAACCTCAAAAGCCATTCACGATCGACCAAAGAAGTTTGTCCGCCGTACATGCAAAACTTAATGGTTTCTTGGAAGATTGAGTTCGACTCATGAGCTCAAAAACACGTTCACGATGCATCTAAAACTTTGTCCGTCAGACATGCACAACTTAATCGTTTTTGAGGAAAATTGAGTTTGGCTCAATGAGTTCAAAAGCATGTCCACGATGACCAATAAAGTTTGTCCGTCGTAGATGGGAAACTTCTTGCTTCTTGAGAGCTTGGTCCGCGCAGTGCTTAAACTTATCGCTTCTTGTCAAATTGTCAAGCACATGCACAAGCACATTTTGCAAATCCAATTCTAAGTTAATTTTTCAGTTCAAAGCCAATTTTTCAGCACATGATTTCACAATCTCCCCCTTGATGAAAACATTGGCAACACCACTTAGAATTGAATATTTGGCATTCACTTTACAAAAGATTTTAAAATCCAAAGGATCAAGGACCAAAAAGAGAAAACACAGAATTCCCCCTTTGACCAAAATGCAAAACAAAATCTCCCCCTGAGAAGGAAAATGTGTGTGAATGTACAATGTGCCCAAAAATTCCAAAAATCTCCAAACTTCAAAAAAATTCTCAAAAATCCAAAAACAAAATCCAAAAACAATTCCCCCTTTTTCTTCTCCCCCTTTTTCCTTAAACTCTTCAATGATTTCCAAATTTCTCCCCCTTTGACAATGGATTCATCAAGAGTAAAAGAGAGAACAGGGTCAAAATTTTTCCTGTAGCAAAGATTTCACAAGGAGAAACAAGGGAGTGCCAAGATAGGAAAAGATGAGCTCATTCGATCATATAACCTTATATATCACATAATATGCAAAATACATGATCTTGAAGTGATTTTAACAAGTTAGGGAATGACATGCATCTCAACCTCAATTTAGTCAACTATAGCCAAGTACTAAGCAAGATCTTAGCAGAAAAAGCAAGGCTTTAAAAAATTGAAGCAACCAACAACTTAGGGCGAGCAAGTAGTTTCAACTCCAATCTAGTAGACCAATTTAATCTTTAAACAATAAATCGCATGTGGCATGCTTGAAGCATACTTCTTTTATTTTCTAGGAGTGGCATGCTTGAAGCATACATCTTATCTTTGAGGGAATGGCATGCTTGAAGCATACATCTTATTTTTTAAGGAAAGCATGCCTGAAGCATACAACTTGAAGCTTTTGCTTTTAACACCCCTTTTTTTATTCCCTTTTTTTTTCTTTTTCTTTGATTATAAACATGCAAAAATGATTAAATGGTCTTATGAAAGAGTAAAGTTGAAACCACACTTGCTTCATAGCCCAAATTTGTCAAGAGGATTCAATATCAAGCCTAGAAGAGTAAGATATCACAGAGTATTTAGCTATAGGCAATCGATCGAGGAATTCCGCAATGTCATTCTTAGTTCAAGTGAGATAATTTAGATTATCATATATTAGCTCAATTATATAGTATATAAAGAAATATGATAAAGTGAGCTCATCAAGTGAAAGAACTTGGCAAAGAAACTCCCCCTCAAAACAATCCCATTGGATGAACAATTCCAAGTTCTCCCCGAATAAAAGCAAAACGAGAAGAAGACAAAGGTTTTGTGAAAATGTCTCGCCAATTGATGTTCAAGATCCACATGATGAAGCACAATGTTGCCTTTTTCAACATGATCTCTAAGAAAGTGAAATCTGATGTCAATGTGTTTTGTTCTAGAGTGTTGCACAGGGTTCTTAGCAATGCAAATTGCACTAGTGTTATCACACAAAAGAGGAACACTATCCAAATTAACCCCATAATCTTTAAGTGTAGCTACTATCCAAAGAATTTGAGAACAACAACTAGCAGCAGCCACATATTCAGATTCAGCAGTTGATTGTGCAAATGTAAGATTGTTTTCTAGATGACCATGCAATTAGAGAATTTCCCAAGAAGTGATATGAACCAGAAGTGCTTTTCCTATCAATTCTACATCCTCCAAAATCAGCATCAGAAAAAGATCTCAAACTAATGCATGAGGAAGCAGAAAGCCAAATGCCAAAATCTTGAGTTCCATGAAGATACCTGAAAATCCTTTTGACAAATTTTGTCGATGTGAAGCACGTGGGAAGCTTGAAAACGAGCACACAAGCATACAGCAAATTGTATATCCGGCCTTGATGCAGTGAGGTACAAAAGTGAACCTATCATGCTTCTATATTCCTTTTGATCAACCGGCTCACCATCTTCATCCGGATCAAGTGTGCAAGCGCTCTCCATGGGTGTCATGATCGGTTTGCTGTTTTCCATCCCAAATCTATGCAACAAGTCTTTTGTGTATTTGCTTTGATGCACAAAAGTACCATCCTTTGTTTGCTTGATTTGAAATCCCAAAAAGTATGTCAACTCACCCATCATACTCATCTCAAACTCCTTCCTCATTATTTCTGAAAACTCAGACACTAAAACATGAGAGGAACCACCAAAGATAATATCATCAACATAAATCTGAATGAATAGTTGATCATTGCCTTGCTTGAGTAAAAAGAGAGTTTTGTCAACCTTTCCCATTGAAAACCCCCTTTCAAGTAAAAATGTTTTTAGCCTATCATACCATGCTCTAGGCGCTTGTTTCAAACCATACAAAGCTTTTGATAATTTGAACACATGATTTGGAAACTTTGGATTTTCAAAACCAGGTGGTTGCTTGACATAAACCTCCTCATTTATGTAGCCATTAAGAAAAGCACTTTTCACATCCATTTGATACAATTTGAAACCTTTGGATGCAGCAAAAGCTAAAAGGATTCTAATGGCTTCAATTCTAGCAACAGGAGCAAAGGTTTCATCAAAATCTAAGCCTTCAATTTGAGTGTAACCTTGAGCAACCAATCTAGCCTTGTTTCTAACAACAACACCATCCTCACTTTGTTTATTTTTGAAAACCCATCTAGTTCCAATAACATTAAAATCTGGAGGAGGTGAGACAAGTTTCCAAACTTTATTTCGTTCAAAATTCTCTAATTCTTCATGCATGGCATTGATCCAAGATTCATCAGATAATGCATGAGATATATCTTTGGGTTCAAAAGAAGCAACTAAAGCGGAATGAGCATGAGTGTCAGAATGAATAAACCTGGATCGAGTGACTCTCTCATTTAGGTCTCCAATCATTTGTTCAGATGGATGCATTTTTTGAATGTACAAGGGAGCATTGGCTTTTGAGACTTCTCCTTCTTCATTTTCAGCATGTACAGATGATGTTGTAGCTTGAGGATGGTTAGCTGTAGGTGATGTAGTAGTAGGTGCCAAAGGTGCTACATCTTGTTGTGCATTAGGAAGAGTCAAGACCTCATCTTCAACATCATCATCATCTTCAAAGATTTTCTCCCCCTGAATGTATGCGCTGCACTGCATCACTTGGACTAGTGCCTGGACTAGCCTCATCAAAAGTAACTTCACAAGTTTCTACAATTTTGTTAGTCTCCAAAACAAGCACCACGATAGCCACGAGTATGAGCAGGATATCCAAGAAAAATGCCATCGCTTGATCTAGCTTCAAATTTATCAAGATTTCCAGATTTCAAGACAAAACATTTGCATCCAAAAACTCGAAAGTGAGAAACAGAAGGTCTATGTCCAAACCAAGCTCATATGGAGTCTTACCCAATTTTGATCTCAAAAACACACGGTTTGAAACATAACAAGCAGCTTGAAATAGCTTCAGCCCAAAAATTTCTAGGAGAGAGATGTTCATCTAACATGGTTCTAGCCATCTCAACTAACGCTCTGCTTTTTCTTTCGACTACACCATTTTGTTGAGGCACTCTAGGAGATGAAAATTGATGATCAATTCCTTTTCAAAGACAAAAGAGATCAAAGGAAGCATTTTTGAATTCAGTTCCATTATCACTTCTAATAGCTTTGAGAGCTCCTGGATGGTCAACGTAAAGCCTAAGAACAAGACTTCTAAAATGACTAAAAGCCTCATCCTTAGATGCCATAAAATACACCCAAGAGTATCTAGAAAAATCATCAACAATCACAAGCACATACCGCTTTGCCTCCAAAGGATTGAACTCAAGATGGTCCAACTGTATCAAGATGTAGAAGCTGTCCCGAGCGTTTGTCATCATCATGGTAAGAGGTGGATGTGAACCTGCAATCATCTTACCATGTCTACAAGAAGAACATACTAGATTGCTATCACCCTTAAGCTTAGGCAGGCCACGTATAAGATCTAAACCACTTACACGAGTAAGATGATCAAAACCAACATGACCAAGTCTACGATGCCAAAAGAATAAATCTTTAGAAACATTGGCAATTAGACACCTATGCTTAGAAGAAGGTGATGCATCAAAATCAGCTTTAAAGACTCTTCCAAAACGAGAAATTTTGAACATAAGATCACAGAAGCATCTAGCACTTTGCATTCATTTTTCTTAAAGCTTATCTCAAGATCTTCATCAAGCATTTGTGAGACAGTAAAGCAAGTTATATTTCAAATTTTCAACAAGAGCCACATCTTTGAACATAAACTTGTCACTTACCTTTATTGTACCTTTTGCCACAACAGAAGAGGAAGAAGCATCTCCAAAAGTAACACTTTCAAAGACGAGATGCACGAGTGAGGAGGAGAACCAATTCTTATCACCTGACATGTGGCGTGAGCATCCGAATCCACTAGCCATATGTTCTCCTTCCTTGCGCGAGAAGCCTACATAGCAAAACATGTCGAGACCTCGATCTTGGGGTTAGGAATGAGATTTTTGGGAATCGATCTTGAGACACACGACGCACAACAAGAGGGTACAACACGATAATTTTTATGCACAAAATCAGATTTGCCTTTTCCCATGTTTGTAGGAACAGAAGGTGTTTTCATCACTCTAGGCGCATAAAAATGTGCTTTGCTAAAATTTGACCTAGCCTCAGTTCTTTCCTTCTTTTCTTTGTTTGGCTAGTCTAAAGCAAAAATCTACTAAGTGTCCATCTCTACCACAATGAGTGCAAGTGTACTTGACATGATGTTTAGCTTTAACAGTAAAAGCACATTTTGCATTCATCATAGTAGAAGATAAAAAACCAGCAGATTGAAAAGCAATTTTCTTAGGCTCATTAGATAACTCAATTTTGCAAGGAGCCTGAACAACAGTGCGAGGTTTAGTTTCATATGTGGCATAAGGATCAAAACCTAAATCTCTCTTGTTTGTGCTAACCTTATATTGATCCAAAATCATGTTCAACTTCTTCTTGCCATTAGTGAAACGTTCCAAAGAATTTTGCAAGTAATCAACTTTCTTAGCAAGAGTTAAACAATTATTGCAGCGAACATCTACTTTTCCTTTTTGCTTGCGACAAGTTGAGCATGAGAGAATTTCATGTGAAAGCAGATTATCAGTTAATTGAGAAACCCTAGCATTTGCATCTTTCAATTTTAATTCAAAAGTTGAGCATTTAGAACAAGAAGTTGAACCATGCAAATCATTAGTGGAACAGCTAGCATGTTTAACATGTTTCTCATTTTTCTCATTTAGATGCAACAGAAGAGCGTGTTCTTTCCTAAGCAAGGTGAGCTCATTGTAAATTAAGTCACATGATTTACAAGTATCATCATCAGGAATCAATGTCTTAAGTCTAGCAATTTCATCATTCAATGACTCCACAAGAATATCATGTTTCTTAATTTTTCTATCACGTTTGTTAAGTAATTTTCCAAGACGGGCAACAGCATTGGCTAATTCATCATAAGAAGGATCTACCTCATTGAAGTCGCTGTCATTGCCGTCCTCGGTGAAGCTATCCTTGCTGCTTGCCATGAGACACAATCCCATCAAATCATGCTTGCTTGGAGTTGCATCATCTTCGCTGCTCTCCGAGTCCACATCGCTCAAATTGACTTGTTCAAGAGCGGAAAGAACTCGGTGAACCACCTTGCGGTTGATGAAGCTCTTCTTCTTCCTATCATTTGACGAGAACCTTTTCTTCTCATACCTTCTGTCGTTGTCCTTCTCCTCCATTGATGTTTTTCCTGCAAGCTTAGGACAATTTGTGCGAATATGGTTGAGGTCACCACACTCATAGCATCTTGGAGGACCACCTCGCTTTCTCATTCTCACATTCTGCAAAGCTTTGTTAAAGCGAGAAGAGAGTAGTGCCAGATCTTCTTCGGGAAACTCTTCAAGTTGCTCATCTGTTAAAGAAGACAAGGAAGACAAGGCAAAGCTAGAAGAAGAATTTGCTTTTGACATGTTAGGGTTAGAGATCAAAGCAATTGATTTAATGTTACCCTTCCTGGCAAGAACATCCAACTCATGAGTTTTCAACTTAGAATAAAGAACATCTAAAGTAAGTGTACTCATGACAGTAGATTCTCTAATGGATGTAACTTTCATCTCCCAAATTGACATGTCTAAAGCACCAAGCAATTGTCTAGCATTAGCAGCATCATCAAAGCTAACTCCAACAGCACGAAGATTACTAAGAATTTTATTGAAACGTGCAAAGAAGTCATCTAGCGACTCACCGGGTTTCATCTCAAATCGCATGTATTCTTTTTTGTAAAGATCTTGACGAACCTCTTTAATAGTGTTAGAACCCTCATGGTAATCACAAAGAGATTTCCATACCTCATATGCGGACTTGAGATGGATCACACGGTCAAAGTCGCTGCGTCCCAAACCTTGGATGATCAAGTTGCGCTCCTTGCTGTTTGCTTCAACATGTGTGCGATTGGTGTCGTTGACGTTGTCGTTTGCAGTGACTTCATATGGCTTGTAGACCTTCTCCCAAATTGTGAAGCCTTGTGCTTGGATGAACGCCTCCATCTTGGCCTTCCAAAACTGAAAATCAACACCATCGAACACACATGGTTTTGTCGAATAACGATCCATTGATCTAATCACCGGTTAAGATAGATTAGAGAAACCTGGCTCTGATACCACTTGTAGGATCGAAATATACGAATATAGCAATCAGAGGGGGGGTGAATGATTGTGCGAAAGCTAAAACCAAATTCTTGATCTATTAAAAGTTCACCCCAAAACAGAACCAAATAATTGCCTCGTTTTCGACAAAAAACAGAATGACTGAGGTTCGGTAAAACGCGAATTCCCGGAGATCCAACCGTTGGAACGATCTGAAATTTGGACACAAGAAACAAGATTCTAATACAAATCTAACTCAAAAAGAATCAGCTCGATCGGACTTACGGATCAAAAGTTATGAGCTTCGCAAGCTTGCTGTTTCAGAACTTGACGAGAATCAATCTAATCAAAACTTCAAGATTAAACAAGATCTTCAAAAGATTAATCAACTAGACTTTGAGAAACTCTAAATCAATACCCTAGAACGGTTTTTGATGGATCAAATCAAGATGAAACTCAACGATCAAAAACCAATCTAGAATTAGAACAAGCATGCAAACAAGAACCAAAACAGAAAACACTGTAGCGACGTGGTTACTGTAGCACGCAAAAATCTTGAAAGAATTGATCTTTATTTCTTGTCTAAAATACTCTCATCAAAAGAGTACAAACCCTAAAACCAAGCTCAAAGCTTGATGCGCTCAGCTCTACTTGGTGCCTTTCAACAGGAGACCCCCCACCTATTTAAAGCACCAACCCACAAGGAGTTCTGAATACGATTCCTATTCCCTAGAAGGAATCCGTATCCAACACAACTCTACTTGGCCCAACCTGGCCGAGTACAACTCTTGCACGCGTATGGCAACCCTACCATACTCACGTGACTAACACTTTGCACGCATATGGCCACCTGCCATACTCACGTGACTAACACTTTGCACGCGAATGACCTCCTGCCATTCTCACGTGACTAACCATTCTTCATGTGCACCATTCTCTTAGCCCGAACGTCCCGCATGACATCCTTGACCACCAAGACCTCAGTTCCTCCTGAACCTAGTCCCGAACCTCAGTTCCTCCATGAACCTAGTTCGGTCCCATCATCGACCACATTCATCTTCGAGCAATACCTGCACATGAACAAACCACAAAACAAATCCGAGCACAAGTCCACGACTTGACTCAATGTCAATCCATGCAACTACTCACATGAGCATTGCATAAAGTCCACTTCAAAAGAAGCATCATGAAATCATCACAAATTTCATAATCTCAAATTCAAATTATTTCAATTCTGCTCAAAACCCTAATTCAAAGAAAACGCATTCACGACGGACAAGGAAATATGGTCCGGCAGACACATGAAAAATCACTCAAAACCATTCACAATGGATGCAGACAAAATCGGTCCGTTGTACAAGTGAAAGTTTCGGTTCCAAGAAGAAATCATTCGGCGAAAACACGTTCACGACGGACAAACAAAATCGGCCTGTCGTACATGCATAAATCAAACCTCAAAAAGCCATTTACGATCGACCAAAGAAGTTTGTCCGCCGTACATGCAAAACTTACTTGGTTTCTTGGAAGATTGAGTTCGACTCATGAGCTCAAAAACACGTTCATTTACTGCATCTAAAACTTTGTCCGTCGTACATGCACAACTTCTTGGGTTTTTGAGGAAAATTGAGTTTGGCTCAATGAGTTCAAAAGCATGTCCACGACATGCACCAACAAAGTTTGTCCGTCGTAGATGGGAAACTTCTTGCTTCTTGAGAGCTTGGTCCGCGCAGTGCGAAACTTACTGCTTCTTGTCAAATTGTCAAGCACATGCACAAGCACATTTTGCAAATCCAATTCTAACTTAATTTTTCAGTTCAAAGCCAATTTTTCAGCATATGATTTCACAGATGCTCGAAGTGGTGATGGGGTCCCTTCGCCCGCCGGTAGTTTGGATACAACCGGTGCTTTGGGGCTCCGGTCGAAGGAGCCTCCGCCGTATTCGCTCGCGCGCGATCACGTTTTTGCTCAACCCTCCGGCCCGTTTCAAGGATGGAGGAAGATCCCAGAGTCCCTTTTGTATTCCTTCGAGTCTTCGTGGATGAAGGGCAGGCGCAATGACTCCTAGAACAAGTAGTTGTGGTTCTCCATCTGTATATATGAAATATTAGTATAAATGAAATTGGAAGGCTTACCTAGTTTATCGCTGTTGGTGTATGCTTATGCGTGAAATTTTCTGAGTTGATCGATGTTCCAGGAGTTGCCCAGCATTGTTCCGACGAGTGTGGACAGTCGCACGGATCCAAGTTGAGTTGTTTCAATGAACTGATAGGGGCCTTCCCACTTAGGCTATAGCTTCTTATGATTGTCATTCTTCTGCACCTTTCATAGTACTATGTCCCCTGCGGCGAGTACCCTCTCACGAATCCTCTGACTGTGGTATTTCCGTAATGCTTGTTGGTATTTGGCCGCTCGAAAGGCGGCTCGATCTTGATGCTCTTCGAGTAGGTTTACATCGTCAGTTCGTGCTTGCTCTTGTCCCTCTTCCGAGTAGTTTTCCACTCTAGGTGACATGTATGTTAGTTTGATCGGGAGCACGGCTTCGGCTCCTTAGACCAAGAAAAATGGTGTTTCACCGGTGGCTCGACAAGTCGAGGTTCGAACGGCCCATAGCACCGCGGGTAGCTCTTTCGCCCATCGGGTCGAGTAGGCCTTGAGCCTATCGAACACGCGGGTTTTGAGTCCTTGTCGGACTAGACCATTAGCTCGTTCGACTTGGCCATTAATCTGGGGATGAGCTACTGAGGCGAAGTAGAGGTTGATTCCTAGTTCTTTGCAAAAGACTGTAAAAGCATTGCTCTTGAACTGGGAACCGTTGTCTATTATTACTCAATTCAGGATGCCAAATTGAGTAACTATGCTCCTCATGAACTTCTTGGGTGCTTCTGAGGTGATGTTTCTGATGGGCTCGGCTTCGATCCACTTGGTGAATGTGTCGATGGCCACGAATAGGAACTTGTAAACTCCTTGGGCTCTTGGGAAAGGTCCCAAGATGTCCAAGCCCCAGACGGAGAAAGGCCAAGATAGAGGAATAGTTTGTAGCGCTTGGGCTGGTCTGGTGGTCTGGTTGTCGAAAAATTGGCAGCTTTCTCACTTTTTCACCAGCTCGCAAGCATCCTGGAGGGCAGTTGGCCAAAAGAACCCTTGTCGGAAAGCTTTTTCGACTAGGATGCGATAGGATGCATGGTTGCCACAAAAGCCTCCATGGATATCGAGCAATATTTTATGCCCTCTTCCTGAGTGATGCACTTTATCAAGATTTCGTTACTCCCCTTTCGGTAGAGTTTGTCGTTTACCAACATGTACAGCCTGGATTTACGGGCAATTTTCTCAGCTGAGGCATCATCGTCAGGGACCTCTCGACCTTCGAGATAGGCTTGGAATGGTGTCATCCAAGTCGGCTCGCATTTGAGTAGTGCAGCTTCCGCATCTGCGAGTTCCGCCTCGCTGACTCGACTAGGCTGTTAGTCGAGTTGGGCGGCTTCTGTCTTCTGCTTGGCAGAAGCGGAAGGTTTTAGGAGTTTTTCCAAGAAGACTCCTACCAGAGTAGGCGAGCGGGATGAAGCGAGCCTGACAAGCTCGTCAGCGATGGAGTTATCACCCCGCCGGATGTGTCTTACCTCTAAGCCTTCGAACTTGTGCTCTAGCTTGCAAATCTCACCTAAGTATGCGGCCATATAGTCATCCGTACACTGGTAGTCTTTTTGCACTTGGTTTACGACTAACTGTGAGTCCCCTTTCATAAGTAGTCATTTTATTCCAAGCAAAGCGGCTATTCAGAGCCTGTTGACCAGTCCCTCGTATTCTGCAACATTATTTGAAGCTTGGAAATCGAGTTGGATGACATACCTAAGTTTCTCACCTATCAAAGATTTGAGCAAGATGCCGGCGCCTAAGCCTTGCAGGCTGAGTGAGCCATCGAAGAACATCGTCCAGTAGTCGTCGGGGGACTCGTGCTTCTTTTCTTCGACGTATGTCCATTCGGCTACGAAGTCTACCAAGATCCCTGCCTTGACGCTGGTCCTTGGAACAAAATCGACTCTGAACTCATTGAGCTCGACTGCCCACTACCCTACGTGTCCCATGGCTTCTCGGTTTCGGATTACTTCCATGAGCGGGTACGTTGTCATCACCGTGATCTTGTGCGCTTGGAAGTAGTACCGTAGTTTTCTAGAGGTCATTAGGACTGCGTAGAGCATTTTTTGTATTTGGGGATATCGTAACTTTGCGTCGTGCAGGACTTCACTTACATAGTAGACCGGTCTTTGTACTTTGACCTTTTTGTTGGGGTCGTCCCATTCGACTACTAAGACGGTGCTCACTACCTAGGGAGTTGCTGCAACATACAAGAGGAGATCCTCTCCTTCATTAGGAGATACTAAGACAGAGGGAGATGATAGGTACCTTTTCAACTCCTGGAAAGCTTCCTCGGCCTCCCTGGTCCACTGGAATTTCTCTTGTTTCTTGAGCAGCTGGAAGAAAGGCAAACCCTGTTCGCCCATCCGAGAGATGAATCGACTGAGGGTTGTGATGCATCCCGTGATCTTCTGTACTTCTCTCAAGGTCCGCGGCGAGCGCATTTGGTTGATGGCTTCAATTTTACGTGGGTTCGCCTCAATGCGTCGACTAGATACCAGGAACCCGAGGAGTTTTCTGGATGAGACGCCGAACGTGCACTTCTCGGGGTTTAGCATCATTCGATACTTCCTGAGATTCTCAAATGTTTCTTTGAGGTCGTCTATCAATGAGCTTTGGGTTTTCGACTTGACTACGATATCATCGACGTATGCTTTGACATTGCGCCCAATCTGGGTTTTCAGACAATTTTGTATACATTGTTGATATGTGGCTCCTGCACACTTTAGCCTGAAGGGCATCTTTACATATCAAAACACACCCAACGGGGTGATAAAGGACATTTTTTCCTCATCCTCTGCGGATATGCTAATTTGGTGATACCCCGAGTAGGCATCTAGGAAACTTAGCAGTTCACATCCCGCTGTCGAGTCTACAATTTGATCGACACGGGGGAGGGGAAAAGGATCTTTTGGGCATGCTTGTTAAGGTCGGTGTAGTCTACGCACATTCCCCACTTGCCATTGGCCTTTTGACGAGTACTGGGTTCGCCAACCACGTGGTGTGTCAAACTTCTCGAATGAAGCCGGCTTTTAGGAGTTTGCCGATTTCCTCTTGGATGGCCTGCTTGCGGTCTTCCGCGAACCTGCACTACTTCTGCACCACTGGTTTGAAGCCTGGGTCCACAGCCAATCGATGCTCAATCGCCTCCCTGGGAACCCCAGGCATATCAAACGGTTGCCAGGCGAAAACATCGCGATTTGCCTAGAGGAAAGTAATGAGCTCGAGTTCCTATTAGGGGTCGAGGTTGGCGCCCACCTTGATGGTCTTGGCTGGGTCGGATGCCTCCAATGTATGGTCTTAACTTCGCTATCAGCCTTCCTGCTCGGCTGGTCGCTAACGGTTGAATTATTGGCGAATCTGTCTGCCGTCTCAGTGTCTTCGAGGCTCTAGGACTTCTGACGCTTGCCCTAGCTAGCGGGACTATCAGTACGAATTTCTTTGACCATCTCCAGGCTTTTCTTGTCACACCTGACCGCCGAACGTGGATCACCCTTCACCGTTAGGATTCCCTTGGGTGCAGGCATCTTGATGGTTTGGTAGGCGTAGTGTAGGATCGAAGTATACGAAAATAGCAATCAGAGGGGGAGGTGAATGATTGTGCGGAAGCTAAAACCAAATTCTTGATCTACTAAAAGTTCACCCCAAAACAGCACCAAATAATTGCCTCATATTCGACAAAAACAGAATGATAGAGGTTCGGTAAAATGAGAATTCCCGGCGATCCAACTGTTAGATTGATCTGAACTTTGGACACGAGAAACTAGATTCCAATACGAATCGAACCCAAAAAGAATTAGCTCCATCGGACTTACGGATCAAAAGTTATGAACCTCGCAAGCTTGCTGTGACAGAAGATGACGAGAATTAATCTAACCAAAACATGAAAGTTTAACAGAAACGACAAAAGTTTAATCAACTAAACTTAGAGAAACCCTAAATCAATTCTCTAGAAAGGTTTTGATGGATCAAATCAAGATAAAACTAAAAGAATAAAAACCAATCTAGAAAAGAACAAGCATGCAAACAAGAACCAAAACAGGAAACATCAGAGCAACGCTTAGCATTATAGCACGCAAGGATCTAGAAGAATTGATCTTTATTTTTTTTGTCTAAAATACTCTCATCAAAAGAGTACAAACCCTAAAACTGAGCTTGAGGCTCTCAATGCGCTCAGCTTCGATTGATGCCCTTCAACAGGAGACACCCCTCCTATTTAAAGGAGCAAAACAGAAGGAGTTTTGAATACAATTCCTAATCTAGAAGGAGTATGTATACAACTCCTCTTGGCCCAACCTGGCCGAGTACAACTCTTGCACGCGTATGGCAACCCTACCATACTCACGTGTATAACACTTTGCACGCGTATGGCCACCTTCCATACTCACGTGACTAACACTTTGCACGCGAATGACCTCCTGCCATTCTCACGTGACTAACCATTCTTCATGTGCACCATTCTCTTAGCCCGAACGTCCCGCATGACATCCTTGACCACCAAGACCTCAGTTCCTCCCTGAACCTAGTCCCGAACCTCAGCTCCTCCATGAACCTAGTTCCGGTTCCGTCATCGACCACGTTCGTCTTCGAGCAATACCTGCACATGAACAAACCACAAAATAATTCCGAGCACAAGTCCACGACTTGACTCACATCAATCCATGCAAATACTCACACGAGCATTGCATAAAGTCCACTTCAAGCATCATGAAATTCTCACAAATTTCATAATCTCAAAAACAAATCAAACACAATTCCAATTTTGCTCAAAACCCTAATCGAGCAAAAACGCATTCACGCATTTAACCAAAAAATATGGTCTGGCGTACACATGAAAAAGTCACTCAAAAAACCATTCACAACGGACCAACAAAATCGGTCCGGTGTACAAGTGAAAGTCTCGGTTTCAAGAAGAAATCATTCCGGCGAAAACACGTTCACGACAGACTAAAGAAATCAGTCCTTCGTACATGCGAAATCAATCCTCAAAAAGCCGTTCACGACTGACCAAAGAAATTGGTCCGACGTTGATGCAAAACTTACTGGTTTCTTGGAAAATTGAGTCCGGCTCATGATCTCAAAAGCACGTCCACGACAGACCCAAAAACTTGGTCCGTCGTACATGCGCTGACTGCTATTTTCTTGGAAAATTGAGTTTGGCACAAGAGCTCAAAAACATGTGCACGACAGACCCAAACACTTGGTCCGTCGTACACAAAATCGGTTTGGTGCAAAAGGACTCAGATTCATGTTTACAACAGACCTCGTACATGGGAAAATGAGGTTGCCAAAGCTTGTTTACGACAGACCAACAAATTTGGTCCGTCGTAGATGGGAAACTTACTGTTTTCTTTAAGTTTGGTCCGGCGCCAAAGCGAAACTTACTGTTTCTTGTCAAATTGTCAAAACACATGAACAAACACATTTTGCAAATTCAATTCTAAGCCAATTTTTCAGCACATGATTTCACAATCTCCCCCTTGATGAAAACATTAGCAACACCACTTAGAATTGAACATTTGGCATTCACTTTACAAAAGATTTTGAAATCCAAAGGATCAAGGACCAAAAAGAGAAAACACAGAATTCCCCCTTTGACCAAAATGCAAAGCAAAATCTCCCCCTGAGAAGGAAAATGTGTGTGAATGTGCAATGTGCCCAAAAATTTCAAAATTCTCCAAACTTCTCAAATTTCCAAAAGCTTTTCCCCCTTTTTTCAACTTCTCCCCAAAAACTTTTCCTTAAACTTTTCAATGATTCCCAAATTTCCCCCCCTTTGACAATGGATTCATCAAGAGTACAAAAGAGAGAATTTGTTCAAAATTTTTCTTGTAGCAATGATTTCACAAGAAGAAACAAGGGAGTGCCAAGATAGGAAAAGATGAGCTCATTCGATCATATAACCTTATATATCACATAATATGCAAAATACATGATCTTGATGTGATTTTAACAAGTTATGGAATGACATGCATCTCAACTTCAATTCAGTCAACTATAGCCAAGTACTAAGCAAAACCTTTAGTAGAAAAACAAAGGCTCAAAATTGAAGCAACTAACAACTCTGGGCGAGCAAGTAGTTTCAACTCCAATCTAGTAAACCAATTTAATCTTTAAAACAGTAAACTGCATGTGGCATGCTTGAAGCATACTTCTTTTATTTCCTTGAAGTGGCATGCTTGAAGCATACATCTTGTCTTTGAGGGAATGGCATGCTTGAATCATACATCTTATCTTTTAGTGAAAGCATTCCTGAAGCTCATAACTTGAGGCTTTTGCTTTTAACAACCCTTTTTTATTGATTCCCTTTTCTTTTCATTTTTCTTTGATTATAAACATGCAAAAGTGATTAAAAGGTCTTATGAAAGAGTAAAGCTAAAACACACTTGCTTCATAGCCCAAATTTGTCAAGAAGATTCAATATCAAGCCTAGAAGAGTAAGATATCACAGAGTATTTAGCTATAGGCAATCAGTCCAGGGAATTTCGCAATGTCATTTTTAGTTCAAGTGAGACAATTAGATTATCATATATTAGCTCAATTACATAACATATAAAGAAATATGATAAAGTGAGCTTATCAAGTGAAAGAACTTGGCAAGGAAACTCCCCCTCAAAACAAACCCATTGGATGAACAATCCCAAGTTCTCCTCGAATAAAGGCAAAACGAGAAGAAGACAAAGGTTTTGTAAAAATGTCTGCCAATTGATGTTCAGTATCCCCATGGTGAAGCACAATATTTTCTTTTTCAACATGATCTCTAAGAAAGTGAAATCCAATATCAATATGCTCAAGAAAGGGGATTACTCAAGAGGTGGCACGAACCAAATCAATTCAACATCCTCCAAAGTCAACACCAGAATAAGCTCTTAAACTAATGCATAAGGAAGCAGAAAGCCAAATGCCAAAATATTGAGTACCATGGAGATACCTGAAAGTTCACTTGAACGCTTGTCGATGTGAAGCACGTGGGAAGCTTGAAAACAAGCACACACAAGCACGTGGGAAGAGTCTCTCATGTAAACCTCCAATTATCTCATCCTCAACAGCATCATCATCATCTTTTATGAACAAAGACACTCTCCCCCTGAACATATGCACTTGTACTTGCATCATTTGGACTAGTGCCTTTTGCGAAACAGTATGGAAGAAGTATCTCCAAAGGCAACACTTTTAGCATGAGATGCACGAGTGAAGAAAAACCAAAACTTATCACTGAACATATGAAGTGAGCATCCGAAATTCACTAGCCACATGTTCTCCTTCCTCGCGTGAGAAGCCTACATAGAAGCAGAAATTGTCGAGGCCTCGATACTGGGGTTAGAAATAAGATGTTTAGGAATCGATCTTGAGACACACGACGCACAACAAGAGGGCACAACACGAGTATTCTTATGCACAAAAATAGATTTGCCTTTTCCGTGTTTTTAGAAACAAAAGGTGTTTGTTTCACCCTAGGCACATAATGAGAAGTAGAGTGTGCCTTTCTGAAATTAGACCTAGCATTAAACCTTTCTCTCTTTTGTTGTTTAGCTAGTCTAAAGCAAAAGTCTACTAAATGTCCATCTGTACCACAATGAGTGCAAGTGTACTTAACATGATGTTTTGCTTTAACAGTAGAAGCACATTTTGCATTCATCATAGTAGAAGATAAAAGACCAGCAGATTTAAAGACAGTTTTCTTAGGCTCATTGACAATTTCAAATTTTCCACTTTCAAGTGTTTTGACAACAGTGAGAGCATGTGATTTATGATGAGCATAAGAATCAAAACCTAAACCTTTGTTATGAGTGCTGATTTTTGATTGATCCAATATCATGTTTAGGTTTTTCTTTCCTTTAGTGAAACGTTCTAATGACTTTTCCAAGTAATCAATTTTTCGAGAAAGAATTAAACAATTATTACAGGGAACGTCCACTTTTCCTTTCTGCTTGCGACAAGTTGAGCATGAAAGAACCTCATGTGTAAGCAAATCTTCTGTCATTTGAGAAACCCTAGCATTTGCATCATGCAACTTCAATTCTAGTATGGAGCATATAGAACATGGAGTTGTATCATGTAAATCAATGGTAGAATAACTAGCATGTTTAACAAGTTTCTCATTTTTCTCATTTTCAGCATTGATTTGCTCTAACAAGGTAACATGTTCTTTCCTAAGCAAAGTAAGCTCATTGTAAATTAAGTCACATGATTTGCAAGCATCATCATCAGGAATCAAGGTTTTAAGTCTAGCAATTTCAGCATTCAATGACTCAGCAACAAAATCATGTTTCTTAATTTTCTTGTCACGTTTATCAAGCAATTTACCAAGTCGAGCAATAGCAATAGCTAATTCATCGTAAGAAGGATCTACCTCATTGAAGTCGCTGTCGTGGTCGTCCTCAGTAAAGCTGTTGCTGCTTTTAGCCATGAGACACAACCCCGTCAACTCATGCTTGCTTGGAGTTGCATCGTCCTCACCGCTCCTTAATCCACATCGCTCAAATTGACTTGTTCAAGAGCGGAAAGAACTCGGTGGACAACTTTGCTGTTGATGAAGCTCTTCTTCTTTCTATTACTTGAAGAGAACTTCTTCTCTTTTCTTCTGTCGTTGTCCTTCTCCTCCCTTGATGCTTTACCTGCAAGTTTAGGACAGTTTGGACGAATATGGTCGAGATCACCACACTCATAGCATCTTGGAGGGCCACCACCACCTCTCTTTCTCATTCTCACATTTTGTAAAGCTTTGTTAAAGCGAGAAGAGAGTAGTGACAAGTCTTCTTCTGGGAATTGCTCAATCTGTTCATCGGTTAGTGAAGACAAGAAAGATAGAGCAAAACTATTATGAGATATGCTAGATTGAGATGTCAAAGCAATTGATTTATGATCATTCTTTCTAGCAAGAACATCTAATTCATGAGTTTTCAACTTGGAATAAAGAACATCTAAGGTAAGTGTACTCATGACAAGAGATTCTCTAATGGATGTAACTTTCATCTCCCAAATAGACATGTCTAAAGCACCAAGCAATTGTCTAGCATTAGCAGATCATCAAAGCTAACTCCAACAAAGACGAAGATTACTAAGAATTTTATTGAAACGTGCAAAGAAGTCATCTAGCGACTCACCGGGTTTCATCTCAAATCGCATGTATTCTTTTTTGTAAAGATCTTGACGAACCTCTTTAATAGTGTTAGAACCCTCATGGTAATCACAAAGAGATTTCCATACCTCATATGCGAATTTGAGATGGATCACACGGTCAAAGTCGCTGCGTCCCCAAACCTTGGATGATCAAGTTGCGCGCCTTTGTCGCTTTGCTTCAACATGTGTGCGATTGGTGTCGTTGACGTTGTCGTTTGCAGGGACTTCATATGGTTTGTAGACCTTCTCCCAAATTGCGAATCCCTGAGCTTGGATGAACGCCTCCATCTTGGCCTTCCAAAACTGAAAATCAACACCATTGAACACACAAGGTTTTGTCGAATAATGATCCATTGATCTAATCACCGATTAAGATAGATTAGAAAAACCTTTCTCTGATACCACTTGTAGGATCGAAGTATACGAATATAGCAATCAGAGGGGGGGTGAATGATTGTGTGGAAGTTAAAACCAAATTCTTGATCTACTAAAAGTTCACCCCAAAACAGAACCAAATAATTGCCTCATATTCGACAAAAACAGAATGATAGAGGTTCGGTAAAATGAGAATTCCCGGAGATCCAATCGTTAGATTGATCTGAAATTTGTACACAAGAAACTATTTTCCAATACAAATCGAACCCAAAAAGAATAAGCTCGATCGGACTTACGGATCAAAAGTTATGAACCTCGCAAGCTTGCTGTGACAGAAGATGACGAGAATTAATCTAACCAAAACTTGAAAGTTTAACAGAAACGACAAAAGTTTAATCAACTAAACTTAGAGAAACCCTAAATCAATTCTCTAGAAAGGTTTTGATGGATCAAATCAAGATAAAACTAAAAGAACAAAAACCAATCTATAAAAGAACAAGCATGCAAACAAGAACCAAAACAGGAAACACTGTAGCAACTCGGTTACTGTAGCACGCAAGGATCGAGAAGAATTGATCTTTATTTATTTTGTCTAAAGTACTCTCATCAAAAAGAGTACAAACCCTAAAAACTGAGCTTGAGGCTCTCAATGCGCTCAGCTCCAATTGATGCGATTGATGCCCTTCAACAGGAGACACCCCTCCTATTTAAAGGAGCAAAACACAAGGAGTTCTGAATACAATTCCTAATCTAGAAGGAGTATGTATACAACTCCTCTTGGCCCAACCTGGCCGAGTACAACTCTTGCACGCGTATGGCAACCCTACCATACTCACGTGTCTAACACTTTGCACGCGTATGGCCACCTTCCATACTCACGTGACTAACACTTTGCACGCGAATGACCTCCTGCCATTCTCACGTGACTAACCATTCTTCATGTGCACCATTCTCTTAGCCCGAACGTCCCGCATGACATCCTTGACCACCAAGACCTCAGTTCCTCCCTGAACCTAGTCCCGAACCTCAGCTCCTCCATGAACCTAGTTCCGGTCCCGTCATCAACTACGTTCGTCTTCGAGCAATACCTGCACATGAACAAACCACAAAACAATTCCGAGCACAAGTCCACGACTTGACTCACATCAATCCATGCAAATACTCACACGAGCATTGCATAAAGTCCACTTCAAGCATCATGAAATTCTCACAAATTTCATAATCTGAAAAACAAATCAAACACAATTCCAATTTTGCTCAAAACCCTAATCGCGCAAAAACACATTCACGACGGACCAAAAAATATGGTCCGGCGTACACATGAAAAAGTCACTCAAAAAACCATTCACAACAGACCAACAAAATCGGGCCGGTGTACAAGTGAAAGTCTCAGTTTCAAGAAGAAATCATTCCGGCGAAAACACGTTCACGACAGACTAAAGAAATCAGTCCGTCGTACATGCGAAATCAATCCTCAAAAAGCCGTTCACGACTGACCAAAGAAATTGGTCCGACGTTCATGCAAAACTTACTGGTTTCTTGGAAAATTGAGTCCGGCTCATTCTCTCAAAAGCACGTCCATGACAGACCCAAAAACTTGGTCCGTCGTACATGCGCTGACTGCTATTTTCTTGGAAAATTGAGTTTGGCACAAGAGCTCAAAAACATGTGCACGATAGACCCAAAAACTTGGTCCGTCGTACACAAAATCGGTTCGACGCAAAAGGACTCAGATTCATGTTTACAACAGACCAAAAAACTTGGTTTGTCGTACATGGGAAAATGAGGTTGCCAAAGCATGTTTACGACAGACCAACAAATTTGGTCCGTCGTAGATGGGAAACTTACTGTTTTCTTTAAGTTTGGTCTGGCGCCAAAGCGAAACTTACTGTTTCTTGTCAAATTGTCAAAACACATGAACAAACACATTTTGCAAATTCAATTCTAAGCCAATTTTTCAGCACATGATTTCACACGTAGTGTACCATAGCCATGAATTTCGTCAGCATCAGTCGCCCTAGGATCATGTTGTATGTGGTCTCGAAATCCGCTACATCGAAAAGGATCTTTTCGGTGCGGAAATTCTCTAGCATGCCGAACGTGACGGGCAACTCGATCTGTCCGAGTGGCATTGAGGAAGAATGCGGAGTTATGCCATGAAAAGGTTTTGCTCTGGCTTTTATTTCTATTCGAGAAACACCCATCTTGTCCAAAGTTTTGGCAAATATGAGATTTAATGAACCGCCCCCGTCAACTAGGGCTCTAGCCACCCGAATGTTGAGTATGGTGGACTCGACCACTACAGGGTATCGACCAGGTTTTGGGATCACAGCTACAAGATCTCGTTGGTCGAAGGTGACTACTACCTCTGACCATTTAAGATAATGGGGAAGTGATGGGTTGACTAGGCTCACCTCCCTTTCCACTGCCTTGTACTACCGTTTGGACTCGTACGTGGCAGATCCCCCAAAAATATGCGCCAACTTGTTCTCGGCCCCGTGGTACTCGGGTTCGTCGTTGCCAGGTTTCTCCTCGGCTTGCTCGATGCTGCGTTCGACGAGGGAAGCCTTGAGTTTTTCTTCGACCTTTTTGTCGATAACTTAGCCCTCGTCGAAATTGTGCTTGTCCGTGTGGTGGACAGGGCAATACTTCTTTCCTCCATGACTTCGACCTTTGTTATCGCCCGTGTTCTGCGCCTTGCTCCTCTCAACCGCGGCGATGGTGGAGTCACTCTTCCGCTTCTCGCCGTGGTTTTTGTTCTTCTTAGCCCCTTGCTTGGACGATTCTGGTTTATCGTTCTCTGGTTTTAGGTTGTCGAGGAAATCGTGAGCTTCGGTACGGACGGCGTACTTGTCTGCCAACTCGAATAGCTCTCGAGTTGTCCGGATTTTTCAGGTGGCGAGCTTGCCTTTAAGCTCGCGGTCTTTCACCCTGTTTTTGAAGGCCATTATCACAGCCTCATCGGAGATATCAGGGATCAAATTGCGCTTATTGCCGAAGCGCCTGATGTAGTTGCGTAGCGATTTCGTCGGTTCCTGGATTACTCGATGTATGTCACTACGAGTTCCTGGGCGTTCGTACATGCCCAGGAAATTTACGATGAACTGAACTCGCAGCTCGGCCCAAGAGGATATGGATTGTGGTGGGAGGTTGAGTAGCCACGACCTCGCTGCCCCGTCCAAGGTAGTGAGCAGGTAGTTGTCCATCACCTTCTCATTCCCGCCAGCCGCCCTCACGACCGTGGTGTAAATCTGCAACCATTCAATAGGGTTGATCTTACCCGAATATTTCTCGACCGGGCCTGGTTTAAACTTGTCGGGCCATCTGACAGACCGCAGTTCGGTGGTGAAGGCTTGACATCCTTCATCGATGTCTCGGGCACCAACTTGTCGGTCATGGTGTGTATACTCGTCAGGGAGATCCAACTTCCTTCTGGTTAGTATACTCGTCAGTGAGATCCAACTTGTCGGTCATGGTGTGTGAGGACCCGACCTCTCGGGGAGGGGCTTCTCCTTTCTTGTTGCTCGCGGGCTCGCTCTTCCCGTTGGTCACACAGTACGAGACGCAGATCTCGCCGGTTGTGGGGGATGAGCTCCCGGAGGTCTTCTGTGCACCTCTGGTAGCCATTGGATCGGGTCGTCTGGGATGTGTGGTGACTCGACGCGGCCACCGTTGATCTCGACGCTGGCCGACCATAGTGTGAAGGTCGTGGTGTTTGACTTGAAGCGCCCTGCTGATGGGAGCACCCAGGTTTCGAGTTAGATACTCGAATGGTCTAGGCCTATGCAGCATCGAGCAGAGCTCTCATTTGGACAAGCACAGGAGTCATCGGGTTATCCGGACCCGACAGGAGTGACTTCAGCAGCATGTGAGCACACTGGATGTTTGCTTCAGGAGTACTGAAGACATCACGGCTGCGGTGCTGCAAAGAAGCTGACCCGGTGATACGCTTGGACCTACTAGGGTTCATGTTCTTGGAGGTCCTGTGCCCTTCGGCGGGGCGCCATCTTCGGGTGAGGCGTCGTTAGGTTGACCTGGTTGAAACGCCTTGCCAGATTTGCCGTTTCCCAGCCGCAATCATGGTGTTGGTATCTCGCCGATGATCCGTCGTATCTGGGGCAATGACGTTGGTTATCAAGTGTAACACCCCAAAAAATTTTTTTGCTTTTCATGAATTTGAATGTCATTTTGCACTTTTGTGAATTTTGTGAATTTTCTGTAATTTATTTGGATTTAATTTGAATTTATTCCCTTTTGAAATAATTAAAGAATTAAAAGTTTTAAATAAAATTTTGTTGGAATTAATTTATTTGAGTCCAAAATGTCTCAAAGTATTTTCCAGAATTTTTCTAGGATTTTTCTAATTATTTTGCTATTTTTCTTGAATTATTTGAATTTCTAGAAATTATTTTGAATATTAAATCACTGGAAAAAATCGAATCGTTTTACTATTCCTCCAACCAAACCCGAGTCAGACTCGAGTCCGAGTCCGACTCGAGTCCAACCCGAGCCCAACCTAACCCTAACCGCGCGACCGTTGGATCGAGATCCAACGGCCGAGATTGCGCCACGTTGCCCACGTGGGAACTGGATCCGACACGGCCGGGCCCGTGCGATCTGAGCCGTCGATCGCAGACATGTGGACGGTTGCAATGCAGCCACGTCACCTCTCTGAATTCTCGTCGGACTCCACCGCCGCCGCCGAGTGGGCCTCGTTTCGCTCGAGATTCACGGAAGCCGAGGCCCCTATTTAATGCGCCGCCGCCGCCAACGTGAAGCCCTCTTCCGTGCGCACCTTTTGCCCCAACCCACGCCGGCCAAGCCATCGCCGCCAGCCCGCAAAAGCTCGCCGAAGTTGGAGGATAGGTCCACCGAGGTTTCCGTCGTTTTTCGCCGTCGTCCGCCGTTCTCTGCCGCGTGGGTGCCAAGATCCGGAACCGCCGCGTCGAGCTGCGTTGGAGGGTACCATCCACTTCACCGGAGCACACCCGCAACGTCGTTTCCCGTGTTGTCGTCTTTGTCTCCGGCGGCCTCTGCTCCGCCGTGCCATCGCCGACCCCGCGAGTTCCGTCAGCCGTTGGATCTTCATCGCACGGCCGAGGTTCGTCCACATCATCCCTGTGTAAATCCACGTTTCGGTGTTTAGATCTATTCTTAACCGTTGGATCGAGATCCAACGGCTTAGATTAAGCCACGTAGCTCATAACCGCACCGTGCTAGGGTAGATCTCAGTCGTTAGATCTAGATCGTACGGTTAGGGTTAACCCACGTTGTAACGTTAGATGCAATCCCAACCGTTCAATCGAGATCGAACGGCGAGGATCGAGCCACGCGTCGCCACCCGGTTCTTGCCACGTCGCCCCCTTGACGCGGTGAAACCCGATTGGATCTCGACCATCCGATCTAAATCGAACGGTCCAGATCAACCGCGTTGTCCTCAACGTGTGAGAGCCAGATCCAATCTGGACCGTTGATTTTTAAATCGACGGCCCAGATCAAGCCACATGCCCGGGAGGCAGACCGACGCGGTCAACCGAAAGCCGCCGGCCGCCGCCGACGCCACGCTGCGTGATGTCGTGGGAACCAGCGTGTCGGTCGGGCCGTCCCAACAAAGACCATGACGTCATCCGTGACGTCATGATGATATCACGGTGGGGCCCGCGTGTTAGTACCGTCAGCCGAGCGTGATGACATCAGCAGCTGACGTCATCCAGTGGGTCCCACGTGTCAGTGACACGTGCACCCGTGGACCGGGTCCACGGTGGACCGAGTCCATGGACCGGATGACGCAATGCTGACGTAATATTTCGATTTTTCAATAGAAAAATAATTCGGTGGAAATTCAAATTCCATGCTGACGTCAGCTGACATCATAAATCCAGATTTTCAATAGAAAAATAAATGAATTAATTCGGTTTATTGATTTATTTGGATTTTCAAACTTCAAACGCTTATAACTTTTGCGTTTCAACTCCGATTTGAACGATTCCACTTTCTAAATTTTTATAAAATTGAAATCTACTTAAATATGAATTTTAATTAATTTTTGGACATGAATTTTTCTCTATTTATATTTATTTAATAGATTCTTTAAACTTTAAACAATTATAACTTTTGCATTTTAACTCCGATTTGGGCGATTCAAATTTCTAAAAATTTGTAAAATTATGCCCTTTCTGTTATGGACTTTACTTGAACTTTTGAGCAATGTGTATGTACTATTTATTTATTTATTGCCATTTGCACGCGTTACGAGTAGACGTGGAAGTACCCGAAGGCTTCGAAGGTGAAGTTTTGACCCAGGAGCCAGCTCAAGACCAAGATCAAATACTTTTTGAAGGAAAGTTATGCTTTGACCATGTTGATCATACTTTTAGAAATTAATTTAATTTAAACTATTGCATGCTATGTTGATTAGAAAATGCTTTAATTAATTCCGGGAAATTAGATAAGAGCCAGCTTGCAATATGACACCTTGGTTATTTAATTATGTGCCATGAACCCTTGTCACCCTAGTTGTGGATTACTAGTTGGGATGTTATTAAATTGCCAACATGGGTATTTAGACCATTGTAGCATAATGCTTAGACCTGCCACGTATACATGACATGATTTTGGACAATTACATGTTAACCTTGACTTAATGAGATATGGAACATATTTTTGGAAAGTGGCATGTGTTATTGATGACGATGTTAATGGCACGTGGTGCATGGTAATCAACTGGGGGTTTGATAAATAGTTTCGACTGGGGCATGTGGCAAGAATGATCGGGTGGGCCAGTTGTGGCACCGGGGAAGTTGATTTGGTTCTACGGGTAGTCTTGCCTTGGTCACCCTAAGGACTTAACCTTGCAAGCCTTTGAACTGAGTCAAACGTGCAACCACATGTCTGTAATGGGACGGACCTAGTTGATTAAGATGCTAATAACTTACTTGTCGGACCTCGGGGTGTCAACTATACCTTTTGTGTAGTTGTACGGGGGAGCGTACCGGGGGCTGCGGCCAGGTACCCATCTAACGGTTGATTGACCTAGACTTCGCCTTTGCCAAGGGAAGGGTTAGTGTGCAATAACCGGGGAGGCCCACTTGTACAGTTAGAGGTTTCCGAAAGACTTTGTTACGGACACTCACCTTTTTGGTGTTTGGCTGTATCTTGTGGGTAAAGTGTATAACCTCTGCAGAGTGTAAAATCTATTCGAATAGCCGAGTCCGCGACATTGGACATTGCTCGGGAATTACAGTCAAGGGTTAGACTTTCATAAAAATGACTTGACTTTGGAAAAATGGTTGGTTTGGGACAACGAATTGGACCTAGGATTGGGAAATGCTTTATTTGTGAGATCATTGTGAAAGTACTTTATTCATTATTGTTTTACCGCTTTGCAATCTATTATTGTATTTACTCATGCTACTTTACTGCAAATGAACCCGTTTGCCTTTCCTTTGTATTAAGCCCTGCATGTAGAATATTAGCTTGCATTCTGTGCATGACTTGCTAAGTACCAAGTACTCACCCTTGCCACAATACAACATCAGTTGAAGAAGAGTCGACACCAGCTTTGGAGGAAGAATACCAGGAGGAGTCGTCTAACTAGGGAGCGAGCCCGGTCAGTTGCCTGTGGTATACTGGATGGCGCCACGAAATCTATTTTTATTTCACTGCAATTATTTCTCTTTTAATAAGTCTTCGCCCTACAAGGCGTATCTTTGTAACTTGACCATAAGGTCGAGCAACCAGTTTGGGTAATTAATTAAGGTACTTTACTATTTCGTTGAGTATGATTGTGATATATACCAATGTTGAAACTGTGTGCACTAGCGTGATCCTGGACTAGTGTTGAATACACAGAGGGTCCGGATTTGCAAATTCGGGTCCCAACATCAAGACCACTAGCGGGTCCACGGGGGTCTCCAAGGGGACTTGGAGTCCAAGGTTGCTTACAGCCCCTGTTTGGGTAGTCTTCTCCTGAGAATTTTCCGCAGAGGCTTCATTGTTGTTTCTAGCCACATAAACATAGCGACCAGCTTGATTGCTACTGCCGTGGTTGCTGCTATCCTTGCTGCTGCTAGAGCTGTCACTATCTATTTCAATGCACTTTAAGAGATTATCTCCCATAGGATCGAAATCGAGAAAGGACACTACTCGACTCGGGTCCCAAGGACGGGATTCGACGAAGCCAAGGTACTCGAGTATGCCTTCGGGTCTCCACTGGTAAAGCATCATTCCAAACGCAATCTGGGATCCGACGGCCGGGACTTGGTCAATGAAGATGTTGAAGTCGACGGCGTTGTTGATACTATTGTTGACTCCATGGAAAGCGCTCTCCATCATCGCGATTGATCTGCAAAATAGTTGAAGGCCCCTACCTGGCGTGCCAACTGTTGAAGGTTATGAAATCGACGGTAAATTTGTAAATGGGTACCTTCGGGGATCGCAAAATCAACAGAACGGGCATTGCACGGTTTAGACAGGTTCGGGCTTCGGATTCGAGTAATACCCTACTCCTGTGGTCTTTCACTATCAGGTCATTGAACGTGGAGTACAAATCAAGGGGGTTTGGCTCTAGTTACAATCCATACAAGGGCTAACGCTAGATCTACTATCTCAACTATGACCTAGCAGATGCTCTCTTCTGGCTCCCTCTTGTCCTTGCCTTTTTTTTCCGCCTTCTTTGAGCGCCTCCCTCTGTTTTTATAGCTGGTACATCATCTTCTGGAGACGTCCTCGGGTGAGGACTCCGAGTCGTACCCGATTAGGGGATGCTTGAGTCTGAGATCCTCGTAAGGTAACTGACTTTCCTTATTGCCTGGCGTGCCCAAGTCAATCTCCTCGTTCGGGGAGCATGATCGAGTCCTTCCAGATATGGGGATACCCCTTCCGTTATCATCTCGCCCCACGGAAACAGGGTTCCAGATGTATGGAATAGGCGGCATGATCTTCATCTTTCTGTTGTGCGTACATATCCCATATTTAGATATTTGATAATTCCCCAAAATGCCCAGACCTTAAAGTCAACTAGTGCAAGTGGGATTGCTCATTACCAGGCATATACAGATGGCTCCAAATTGGTAGAACATTAGCTATGAGCAACTATGTTTGCAACTGCAACCTTCGGCGTCACGCCAGCCTGAGTTTGCACATAAGGGGTAGCATGCCGATTTTGCTCCTAATTGGCAAGTACCTCAAACATGAGTTGCATCGACCAAAGAAACTGATTGGGCCGAAGCCATTAGCGATGTTTTGATGGATCAATTTGGCATTTAGCCAAAGGGGTGGAGCATTGGCTACCAAAAGTCATATCCTAATTCCATTGATCAGATCATGTATCCCAATGGTTAAAGGGTTCCCTTTTCCATATACCGATCTCATGGTACCTAAAAAAATATTAAACAAACAAGCGTGAGTCCAAAACTCAGCAAAGTGCATCATGCTGTGAAAACAAAACATAAGCATGTAATATGTGGTCGTAAATCATGTCTTGAAACCATACAGGGAAATGAACTCCTTAAATCAACATTCACATCTCTTTGTTTATAACAATGCAACATGCATGCTCATAAATGCACATCACATAGCATATACCAGTATTGATGAGTGCACACCCGTTAGTGTGCACTCTCTCATTCCCTTCCATCCCGTGGAGGGGCCTACCGAAGTAGGTATTTCGTGCTCACTACGTGTGAGCATAGAGGCCCACATGGGTCATCTCTTCCATCATGAATGCACATATGCAAATGACATGAACAAATTGCCAATCGCATTCTTTTCCAACATTCTCATAGCCATAATCATATACGTACACATTAACATATCCTCACATCCATAAACTTATCATTCACATTACCCTAAACATATTCATGAGTAATAACATGGCAACAAAACATATCAAATCTTTAAGACAACTAGGTAGCAAAACATTAAGCAACCAACGCACTACCAAGCAATAATCTACACAATGCACTTGCCTTTAACCTCAAGAAGCGGTGTGGTAGGAGGTTGACGCCACTCTCGGGTTTACACCACCTGAAATAATTTGTATACAACTCAAAATCATGCCACCACAATAAGTACAAAACATACGACATCGAACCTATGAAAAACTCCAAAACCCTGAAACCAGTCTACTGCCAATTGGGATAGCAAACTTCAAACGACCAAAACTTGAGTTCTACTACTTCCAATTTAGTAAACAAGGACATTTTCATCATCTACAAGAAATTTCACAACTTTTTCTAAGTATTGAGAAAAACAAATTACCGTAGGTGCTGTCAGCCGTGACAGATTCTGGACAGCCTTCGGTAATACAGCCATAACTTTTAAATGTCTAAACAAAATTTCATGATTTTGGTCTAATGAAAGATAAAATAAAGATCTACAATTTTTACAATAGCTGTACCCTTAGGAAATGAATCTAGAGTGCCCTAAATAGCGTCCTAACACAATGACCTAATTTGCTCGAACAGAATAACAGTGCTACGAAATTAGATCCATCACTCAAGTCTAATCCCCACCAATTGAGACTAGCAAATCTACCGATTACACTCCTAAACACAGCCACCCAATTTCCCCTCATTGGAACCCTAGAACAAAACAAAAATATACATTCCCGAAGGAGAGCGAGATTGACGACGAACACGAATCATGCCTCACCGACAACCCTCCAACCATGATCCACACCGAGGCAGCAAGCATAGGGCACTCCAAGGGCAATGGGAGAGGGGAGATTAGGGCAGGGGAGGGCGCCTAGGAGGAGGAGGAGGCTTTGGATGGGGGGTGTGAGGAGAGGCAACCAGGATGGGGAGGGGAGGAGGCGCTAGGGGAGAGGGGAGGAGGCGCTAGAGCAGAGGGGGAGGGGTGGCTAGAATGGGGGAGGGGAGGGTGCGGCCAAGGCTAGGGTTGGCGCCCCCCTTCCCACTTGGACCCCTCGCACTAGGGCCCCTCCCACATGGGCCAAAACTCTCCACCGAAAGCCCAGAAATCAATCCCCCATGGCCCAAACTACCCAGTAAGCTATCCACAATCCCTGACTGGACAATTCCTCGACTTAGACATTGATCCTGCTATCACATTCTCTCCCCCCTTAAAAAAATTCGACACTACTCACGCGCTACTACTCGACAACACAAGCAACAAAGAAATAACAACACGACACATACCTGAGGAGAACAATTTTGGATACTTCTCGCACATGCGAGATCCCAATTCCCAGGTCGCTTCTCTCTCTGACTGGTGCGACCACATGACTTTGACAAATTTGAGGGTTCTATTTTTCAACACTCGCTCTAAATTCCCCAAAATTTGCACTGGCTAGGATTCGAAAGTGAGGTTCTGATCCAGCACCAACGGCTCTAGTGGAACCGCCAAATCAGGGTCATGCAAGTATTTCCTCAGTATAGACACATGGAACACGTTATGCAGCCCTTGCATTGACTCAGGAAACTCCAAACTGTAAGCCAACTTACCAATTCGAGCAATAATAGGGAATGGCCCAACATACCTCGAGCTAAGCTTCCCTTTAGTGCTGAAACGAACCACACCCTTGATGGGGGACACCCGCAAGAGCATGCTGTCACCTACCTCAAACTCTAAATCCCACTTCCTCACATCAGCATAGCTTTTCTGTCTACTTTGTGCTATAAGGAGGTTCTGCCTCACCTTTGCCACTCAATCAACAATTTGCTGAACCCAATCCGGGCCAAGAACTGCTCTTTCCCCTACTGCATCCCAGCATAGGGGTGACTTGCACTTTCACCCATAGAGCACTTCATAGGGAGCGGCCCGAATGCTTGAATGATAACTGTTATTGTAAGCAAATTCAGCAAGGACCAAGTGATCTTCCCAACTACCTTTCCATGCCAGAACACAAGCTGTAAGCATATCCTCCAGGGTCTGAATGGTATGCTCAGACTGACCATCAGTTTGAGGATGGAAAGCGGTGCTAAGACGAAGTTGTGTGCCCAAAGCACTCTATAGGCTCTCCCAGAATTTGGAGACAAACTTTGCATCATGATCTAAAACAATCGTCTTTGGCACACCATGCAGTCTCACAATTTCACGCATATAGACAGGAGTCAACTCGCTCGCTGAATTTGTCCTGCGAATGGGGATGAAGTGAGTAGACTTACTGAGACGGTCCACTACAACCCAAATAGCATCCTTCCCTCATTGAGTACACGGTAGGCTGTAACACCCCAAAATTTTGCTTTTCTTGAATTCATGTGTGATTTGGCACTTTGGTGAATTTTTGGAATTTTCTGGAATTTATTTGGATTTATTTGAATTTATTCCATTTTGAAATAATTAAAGAATTTAATTTTGCAAATAAAATTTTGTTGGAAATATTTTATTCGAGTCCAAAATGTTCCAAAATATTTTCCAGAATTTTTCTGGAATTTTTCTGAGTATTTTGCTATTTTTAATGAATTAAATGAATTTCTGGGAATTATTTTAATTATTAAATCGCTGGAAAATGCGAATGGGTTTGTACTGTTCATCCGACCGAGCCCGAGTCAGACTTGAGTTCGAGTCCAACCCGAGCCACATGACTCGACCAAACCAACTCCAAAACCTAATCGATCCCAACCGTTGGATCAAGATCCAACGGTCAGGATCATCCCGTACCGCTTCGGTCGAATCCGGCCCGGATCCGATCGCGTCCACGCGATCGTGGCCGTTGATCGTGCCACGTGGACGGCTGAGCGTCATCGTCCCCGCCGAGTCCGAGCCGGACTCCTCCGCCGCGTCGCCGCCGTGTAGGATTAGGGTTCCGTCCCGTGCACGCATGCCGAGGGTATTTAAGTACCGGGAGGTACCCCGAGGACCGCCGTGATCCCGCGCCCTCTCTGCTCTACTTCACCGAGCCTTAGTCGCTGTAGATTCGCCGGAATCGCTCGCCGGAACTCTGACACCTCTCCGCGGTTTTGCTTGATTCCGCCGCCCGCCGCCCCTGCCGCCATTGACCCCAGATCCGAACCCCGAAGAGGCGCACCTGAAGAGACCCTTCACCTCGCCGGAGCACGCCCCAAACGCCGTTCGTGTGGTCGCCGTCCTCAGCGCCGGCAGCCACAACCTCGCCGTGAAGCCATCGCCGACCCCGAGCTCCACCAACCGTCCGATCAAGATCCAAGGGCTCAGATCGCGCCACGTCACCCTCGGTGAGTTCTCCGTTGAAAATCCTAGATCTAATCTCAACCGTTGGATCTAGATCCAACGGTTTAGGTCGTGCCACGTGGCGGGAATCGCACCAGGCTAGGTGGATGCGGACCGTTAGATCAAGATCCAACGGCCCCAGATCAACCCGTGCGCCCAAGCACTTGAGGCCCACAACCAATCCTAGCCGTCGATTTCCAACCCACCGGCTACGATCGTGCCACGTGTCCCGGGAGCTGACCCGCCGCGCCCCGCGGGCGTGCGCGTGGGCCACTGACCCGGGGGGCCCGCGTGTCAGCGACCGCACCGTGACGTCACCCATGACGTCATCGGATGGACCCACTCGCCGGGCCGCTGGTCGAGCCCCGACGCCAAAGAATGACGCCGCCCGAGTGGTCCCACATGTCGGGCCTTCACATGGAGCCGTGGACCGGGTCCACGGTAGACCCGAGCCGAGCGTGGACTACGTCCATGGACCGGCTGACGTCAGCAGGCCAATCCGAGGCTGACACGTGTCCATGATGACGCAATAATTAATTTCCGAAAAAGAAAATGATTTATTAATTCGAAATAATGATTTCAGATTTTGTTTCAAACTTCAAACGTTTATAACTTTTGCGTTTCAACTCCGATTTGGGTGATTCAAATTTCTAAATTTGTATAAAATTGAGATCTACCTAAATATGAATTTTATTTAATTTTTGGACTAAAGTTTTTCTCTGCAAAATTATTTAAATGATTATTTAAACTTTAAATAATCATAACTTTTGCTTTTTAACTCCGAATTTGACGATTCCAGTTTCTAAAAACTCATAAAATTATGTTCTCTCTGTTTATGGATTTTATTTGGGTGTTTGGACACTTTTTGCCTATTGTTTATTTGTGTATTTGCTATTTGCACGCTTTACGAGTAGACGTTGAAGTGCCGGAAGGATTCGAAGGAGAAGTATTAACTCAGGATCCAACTCAAGACCAAGAACAAGTACTTTTTGAAGGCAAGTTGTGCTTTGACCATGTTGATCCTATTTCGAAATCTATTTTGATTTAAACTATTGCATGCTAGTTCAATTAGAAAGATACTTTGTCTAAACATGGGGGTTAGATAAATACCAATTTGCTGTATGACACCTTGATTACTTAAGTATGTGCCATGACCCTTTGTCACCCTAGTTGTGGATCACTAGTTGGACATTATTAAATCGCCAACATGGGTTTAGACCGTTGTAGTATCTTGCTTAGACACACTACGTGCTCATGACATGATTTTGGACAATCAAATGTTAATATTGACTTAATGATATATTGAACCTGTTTTGGAAAAGTATCATGTGATGTTGATGGCACGTGGTGCATGGTAATCAAGCGGGGTTTGATAATGATTTTCGGCCAGGGCATGCGGCAAGAGTAATGTCAGTGGGCGGTTGTGGCATTGGGGATGTTGATTTGGTTCTTGGGTAGTCTTGCCCTGGTCACCCTAAGGACTTAACCTTGCAAGCCTTTGAACTGGGTCTAACGTGCAACCACATGTCCGTAATGGGACGGACCTAGTTGACTAAGTTGCTAATAACGCACTGTGGGACCTCAGGAGGTCAACTACACCCTTTGTGTAAGTTGTGCGGGGAGCGCATCGGGCCGAGGCCAGTACCCATCTAACGGTTGATTGGCCTAGACTTCGCCTTAGCGAAGGGAAGGGTTAGTGCGCAATAACCGGGAGGACCACTTGTATTGTTTGAAGTCTACGAAAGACTTTGTTACTGAACTCGCCTTTGTGGTGTTTGACTGTATCTTGTGGGTAAAGTGCATAACCTCTGCAGAGTTTAGAATCTATTCGAATAGCCGTGTCCGCGGTATTGGACATCGCTAGAATTACTGATCAAGGGTTAGATTTTCCTAAAAATAACTTTGGTTTGAAAAGTTGGGTTGGACTAATAATGAAGTTGATGGAAATGTGGATTAGGATGGGAAAGATGTTTATTAAATTCCTTGAAAAGTTATTTATACTTTACTTGTTTCTACTGCTTCGAATCTACTTATATTACTTTTCAAATGTGCATCGCAAATATACCTTGAGCTATTCCTTTGTACCAAGCCATGCATATAGTATATTAGCTTGCATTCTGCATGACTTCTGAGTACCAAGTACTCACCCTTGCCACAATACAACACAGTTGAAGAGGAGATTGCACCGGCTTTGGAGGAGGAACTCCAAGAGGATCCGTCTACTTAGGGAAGCGAGCCCGGTCGGTTGCCTGTGGTATCTTGGATGGCGCCACGAGTTATTTGATTTTTATTGCTATTATTTTTCTCTGAATAAGTTTAGCCTTGCGAGGCATATATTTGTAACTTGACCATAAGGTTGAGTAACCGGTTTGATTATTTAAATAAAGTACTTTATTGGTATCGAGTGGTATGATTGTGATATTTACCGATGTTAAGGCTGTGTGCACTAGCTGCGTTCTGGACTAGTGCTGAATACCTGAGGGTCGGATTTGCAAATTCGGGGTCCCGACAGAGGTGGTATCGAGCCATACTTGATTGTAGGCTCAACCCTAGCTAGAATGGTCGTAGTGAGGATAAAACCTATTTTCTAAAAGCTAAAAATTTGTCAAGATAAGAAATGACATCTCGACTTATCCCATTCTTTCTTTTCTTGTCTCTTGCTGAATTTTCCTTACCTTGTCACAATTCAAAAATTCCGAGTTCTTACGTAAAGCACTCTTGTGACAGATGGAGGAAGAGTTCAACTACGTTGATCTGGGAGTTGGTCACGCCGCGGAACTTTGTCATATGCTACAAACTCTCGGAGATTTTGAGAAGCCCCAATACCAAGTGGAAGTGATCAGACAAGCGGGATTGATCAAGGCTTGTGACGTGAAGATTGAGGTACTGCTAGGAAAAAGGGCCAGGCAATCGCTCGATACAACTGCTTTGCCAGGAGATCTACAATGCGAGATGGGTATCCAAGAAGTATCACGACGAGCAATGCGGCACATTACCCGTATCTACGCCAGAGAGTTGGAGAGTACGGTGTTCCGTTATCATCCGCGCAGCGATAACCTTCTTGACCCGAAGGCGATTCAGGATGAGGATGCCACGGTTACACAGTTGGCACGATTTGTTGTCGCCCAAGAGGATGTACTAGATAATACAAGCAAGGAGCTACAGAAGGCCCGCAAGGAGATCACGACAGAGAAGAACAGATGGCGGGAAGCTCAAGAGTATGTGGCACACCTTCTGCGAAGGATTGACGAGTTGGAGATGACTTTGTATGGACCAGACCCAGAGCCAGTACTCGAGCTACACGAACCAGATCCGGAGGAGTCAGACCTCGATGAGGACACTGCTTCTTCGACTACCACAGAGGACACAGTTGCTGGACATGGCAATCGTTTCGCGCCTATGCCGCAGCACCCGTACCCGGGCCGTGGAGGTTTTCTCGATGAGTGAGCATAGGTTCTATAGGGAGACTCCTTCGCCGAGTCGCGTCATAGAATAAAGAGTCACCCTTTAGGCGTTAGACTCCAGAGTTAGTTCGATTTGGATTCTCATTGTTTGCTGAGTGTGCAGTATGTGTTGCAAGGCCCTTAGGCATTGTAAGCAGCCATACCAAGTTATTAATAATAAAGTTGGACCTTAAAGTTACCCCTTTCGCCCCGCATAAGTTCCATGTTACTTGTCTATTCTTGTTTCCCTCTCATCTCTAAACCTAGAGCAAACCGACAGATGGTGAATACCCGTTGAAACTTTGGAAGCAATGGGAGTGGTTCTCGCCCAGCAGAAAACCCCAATGATGGAGCACCAGCACCGCCACTGGATATGCAGAATTTCGGAGCTTTTCTTGCTGCCCAGACTCAGTTGATGCATGCTATGATGCAACAAATGCAACACGTCAACTACTTGTGATCCTTTGCTAATCAAGTCAATCAGGGACCACGCCAGAATACAAGACTATCAGAGTTCATGAGAACTCACCCACCCACTTTCTCTGGGAATGCCAATCCATTAGAGGCCGATGATTGGTTAAGATCAATTGAGAGGAAGCTACATATCGCCCAATGCATAGGAAATGAGAAGGTACTCTACGCTTCTCATCACCGGAAGGAAGACATTAGAATGGTGGGAGAACTTCGTGCACGCAAAGAGAACCCTCAAGATATCACTTGGGAAGAGTTCACGGTGCATTCCGACAGTATCACGTGCCTCGAAGGAATCATGGACCTTAAGAAGGAGGAGTTCGTGAGCACCGAGGCAAGGTAATCGGCCAGTGGCCGACTACTGAATAAGTTCACCACGGCTAGCACGCTACGCACTTGAGGATGTAGCGACAGATAAATCCAGGCAGTCGTTTTATGAAGGGACTTAACTCGGGATTGCAAGTAGGGTTGATCACCCACACCTTTCCAGATTTCCAAGAGTTGGTGAATAAGGCGCTTATTCTTGAGGACAAGCGCAAAGGCCCGGATGAGAACGAGAAGCGCAGGATGCAACGGCAAGGATCACGCCAGGAACGCAATGGCGCTGAGAGTTGCACCAAATCAATTCTTGATTCCAACCACGAATGCAACAAGGACACCATCCTCAAAGCACCAAGACACATCAATCGTAACTACGGACCCGGCCCCCGCTAGAAACATTACTCGAGCAATCAAGAAGGAACGTGAGACGTGCTACAATCGCAACGAGCCAGGACACTTTGCCAACAGCTTGTCCGAAGAAGACAGCGAGAGTGACCCGGTTCGCTTCAATCTAGGAACCACCCCAGCTAGGACGCCAAAGACCAGGAGCCACACCCAGGCCGTGGTGAGAGGCCGAGTCAACCATGTCACCGCAGATGCACTGCGAGAATGCTACGGACGTCGTCTTTGGGTAAGTAACTTGTTAACTCAAGTACACTGCAATTTTGTTTGACTCGAGCTTCGCATTCGTTTGTTTCGCAAGGCTTTGCTACTAGAAATGATTTGAGGATTGCAAGACTTAAGTGCATGCTTTTAGTTCAAACCCACGGTTCGAACTCCGAGCGAAAGTAGGATGTTCCGGGGTGAGAATACTAATAGGTGGAATAGAGTTCCTAGCAAACCTTATTATTTTGGAGACCCAGACCTTAGACGTCATATTGGGAATGGATTGGTTATCCAAGCACAAGGCCGTATTGGATTGTGGACGAAGGACTATCTCAGTTGAGAGCCCGTGTGGGAAGAAAGTGGAATTTCAAGCCACTGCTGTTAGAGATGGACAGTTGATGGTTAACAGTACCAAGGCAATCGGCATAGAGGATGTCTCAAGAGTGAATGAGTACCCAGATGTTTTCCCGAAGATCTACAGGGAAGCCGCGAGACAGGACATAGAGTTTGTGATAGAGCTCAGACTGCACAAAGACCGATAGCAAAGAGACCCTATCGGATGTCCACCGAGGAGTTGGTTGAGATGAAGAAACAGCTAGAAGAGTTAATGGAGAAAGGATTTATCGACCGAGTTCGTCGCCGTGGGGAGCACCGCTTTGTTTGTCAAGAAAAAGGACGAAAGTTTCAGGATGTGCATCGACTACCGTGCACTCAATGAAGTCACCGTGAAGAATAAGTATCCACTACCCAGGATTGATGATTTGTTCGATCGGTGAGAGGAGCCGAGTTTTCTCCAAGATTGATCTTAGATCGGGATACCATCGATTGAAGATCCGATCGTAAGATATTCAAGATCGCATTCTCGTCAAGATATGGACATTACGAGTTCTGATTATGTCCTTTGGATCGACGAATGCGCCACTTATTTCATGAATATGATGAATAAGGTGTTCATGGAATATTTGGACAAGTTTGTCGTCGTGTTCATAGATGATATTCTAATCTACTCCAAAGCGGAAGATGAACATGCCGAACACTTAAGGCGAGTTTTGGAAAAGGCGAGGAACGACAACTTTTCGCCAAGTTCAGCAAGTGTGATTTTTGGAAGGACAAGGTGGAGTTTCTTGGACATGTAATGACCGCAGAATGAGTCGCCAGTAGATCCAAGCAAAGTAGAAGCTGTGTTACATTGGGAGCGACCAAAGGCGTGACCCGATTCGGAGTTTCCTTTGAATGGCGAGGATACTACCGCCGTTTCATCGAAGGCTTCTCGACAATTGCGAAACCTCTTACGCAATTGCTTGAAGAAGGAAAAGAAGTTTGCATGGACGCTTGAGAATGTGAGAAAGGATTTCAGAGTGAAGAAGCGATTGACATCAAGACCGGTGTTAGTTCTAGGATGTTGCTCAAAGCTTCGATATTTATTGTGACGCATCGCGCCAAGGACTTGGATGTGTCTTTGTCTGAGAATGGAAAGGTCGCCGCTTATGCATCAAGGCGATTGAGGCCGCATGAGGAAAATTATCCGACACATGACCTAGAGTTAGCGGTAGTAGTGCATGCCTTGAAGATATGGCGTCACTATCGATCGGAAGCAGATGTGAAGTATATACGGATCATAAGAGCCTTAAGTACATATTCACCCAGTCGGATCTGAATATGAGGCGGAGGAGATGGTTAGAGTTGATCAAAGACTATAATGTTGGAATCCATTACCATCCGGGAAGGCCAACGTAGTAGCCGATGCCTGAGTCGGAAAAGCCATACCGTGAGTACGTTGCTAGCCACAAGTCGAGGATGAGTTATGTGAGGATTTTGGAAAATGAAGATTGAGGTAGTACCTAGCGGATTCTTGGCCGCATTAGAAGTAAAGCCTACCCTAGAGGATCAGATCCGAGAAGGACGAAGGATGATGACAAGATCCGCAGGATTAAGTCCATCAAGGAGGAAGGCAAGGCAGAGGACTTCAAGTTGGATGAGCAAGGCACGTTGTGGATGAAGGATCGCATTTGTGTGCCTAACAAAAGGAGTTAAAGCAAGCGATTTTGGAAGAAGCCCATGACTCTAAGTACTCGATTCATCCTGGAAGCGCTAAGATGTATCAGGATCTCAAGGAGAGATTCAGTGGCCGAGTATGAAACGTGAAGTTGCCGAGCATGTTGCATTGTGCGACGTATGCCGAGAGTCAAGGCAATGCATCGAGAGACCGCCAGGATTGCTACAACCGTGAAAATACACGAGTGGAAGTGGGAGGAAATCGGAATGGATTTCATTACCGGCTTGTCAAGACTCAAGGAGGTTATGACTCCATATGGGTTATAGTGGATCGCTTGACTAAAGTAGCCCATTTTATCCCGTGAAGACCACTTACTCGGGAGATAAATTAGCGTAATTGTACATGATCAGATTGTCTGTTTGCACGAGTGCCAAAGAGGATTGTATCGGACAGAGGTACCCAATTTACCTCAAGGTTACGGAATAAGTTGCATGAAGCCATGGGAACCCGTTTGAACTTCAAGATCTGACTTATCATCCATGCAGACGGATGGACAGACCAGAAAGAGTCAACCAGATTGGAGGATATGTTGAGAGCTTGTGCATTAGCTTATGCTACTTCTTGGGATAAGAGTTTACCGTATGCCGAGTTCGATTACAACAATAGTTATCAGGCTAGTTCTGAGATGTCACCTTTTGAGGCCTTTGTATGGTCGACCTGTCGGACGCCATTGAATTGGAATGAGGCCGAGCGCCGTGTCTTTGGGCCTGATATTCTTCAAGAGGTGAAGAAGCGGATCGCTATGATTAGGGAAAGGTTGAAGATAGCCCAATCTCGACAGAAGAGTTATCTTGACAATCGTCGCCGAGACTTGAGTTTTGAACCGTAAGACTTTGTTTACCTCGAGTTACACCTCTCGGGGAGTTAAGAGGTTCCATGCCAAAGGGAAACTCGCACCCTGTTATGTTGGACCATTTAAGATTTTGAGTCGCAGAGGCGAAGTTGCTTACCAATTTGGAGTTGCCACGATCGTTGGCGAGTGCATGATGTATTCCATGTGTCCCAGTTGAAGAAGTGTCTCCGAGTTCCTGAGGAACAGACACCGCTAGAGTCAATTGAGTTGCAAGAGGATTTGACTTATAAGGAGCATCCCGTGAGGATTCTAGACACAATGGATCGAGAAACTAGAAACAAGTCAACCCGTTTCTGTAGAGTTCAGTGGAGCAACCATGCAGTGAGCGAAGCGACACAGGGCTTGAAGAGGATTTGAAGAAAGAGTTTCCAAACCTATTCTGTAGTGAGCCCTGAATCTCGGGGACGAGATTCTATTAAGGGGGGAGGTTTGTAACACCCCAAAATTTTGCTTTTCTTGAATTCATGTGTGATTTGGCACTTTGGTGAATTTTTGGAATTTTCTGGAATTTATTTGGATTTATTTGGAATTTATTTGAATTTATTCCATTTTGAAATAATTAAAGAATTTAATTTTGCAAATAAAATTTTGTTGGAAATATTTTATTCGAGTCCAAAATGTTCCAAAATATTTTCCAGAATTTTTGAATTTTTCTGAGTATTTTGCTATTTTTAATGAATTAAATGAATTTCTGGGAATTATTTTAATTATTAAATCGCTGGAAAATGCGAATGGGTTTGTACTGTTCATCCGACCGAGCCCGAGTCAGACTTGAGTTCGAGTCCAACCCGAGCCACATGACTCGACCAAACCAACTCCAAAACCTAATCGATCCCAACCGTTGGATCAAGATCCAACGGCCAGGATCATCCCGCATCGCCGGTCCGAATCCGGCCGGATCCGATCGCGTCCACGCCGATCGTGGCCGTTGATCGTGCCACGTGGGCGGTGGCGTCATCGTCCCCGCCGAGTCCGAGCCGGACTCCTCCGCCGCTTGTCGCCGCCGGTGTAGGATTAGGGTTCCGTGCGCACGCATGCCGAGGGTATTTAAGTACCGGAGGTACCAGGACCGCCGTGATCCCGCGCCCTCTCGCTTACTTCACCGAGCCTTAGTCGCCAGATTCGCGGAATCGCTCGCCGAACTCTGGCGCCTCTCATTGCGGTTTTGCTTGATTCCGCCGCCAGCGATCCCTGCCGCCATTGACCCCAGATCCGGAACCCCGGCCAGCGCACCGAAGAGACCCTTCACCTCGCCGAGCACGCCCCAAACGCCGTTCGTGTGGTCGCTGAGTCCTCGGGCCGGCAGCCACAACCTCGCCCAGTGAAGCCATCGCCGACCCGAGCTCCACCAACCGTCCGATCAAGATCCAAGGGCTCAGGATCGCGCCACGTCACCCTCGGTGAGTTCTCCGTTGAAAATCCTAGATCTAATCTCAACCGTTGGATCTAGATCCAACGGCTTAGGTCGTGCCACGTGGCGGAAGCGCACCAGGCTAGATTGGATTTGGACCGTTAGATCAAGATCCAACGGCCCAGATCCACCCGTGCGCCCAAGCACTTGAGGCCCAAATCCAATCCTAGCCGTCGATTTTCACACCAACGGCTACGATCGTGCCACGTGTCCAGTGGAGTCAACCGCCGCCACACGCAGCGCGCGCTGGCCGGGCCGATCGCACCGTGGACGTCACCCATGACGTCATCGGATGGACCCACTGTCAGCCGTGGCCGAGCCCTCGCCGACGCCAAGAATGACGTCGCCCGAGTGGTCCCACATGTCAGTCTCACATGGAGCCGTGGACCGGGTCCACGGTAGACCCGAGCCGAGCGTGGACTACGTCCATGGACCGGCTGACATCAGCAGGCCAATCCGAGGCTGACACGTGTCCATGATGACGCAATAATTAATTTCCGAAAAAGAAAATGATTTATTAATTCGAAATAATGATTTCAGATTTTGTTTCAAACTTCAAACGTTTATAACTTTTGCGTTTCAACTCCGATTTGGGTGATTCAAATTTCTAAATTTGTATAAAATTGAGATCTACCTAAATATGAATTTTATTTAATTTTTGGACTAAAGTTTTTCTCTGCAAAATTATTTAAATGATTATTTAAACTTTAAATAATCATAACTTTTGCTTTTTAACTCCGAATTTGACGATTCCAGTTTCTAAAAACTCATAAAATTATGTTCTCTCTGTTTATGGATTTTATTTGGGTGTTTGGACACTTTTTGCCTATTGTTTATTTGTGTATCTGCTATTTGCACGCTTTACGAGTAGACGTTGAAGTGCCGGAAGGATTCGAAGGAGAAGTATTAACTCAGGATCCAACTCAAGACCAAGAACAAGTACTTTTTGAAGGCAAGTTGTGCTTTGACCATGTTGATCCTATTTCGAAATCTATTTTGATTTAAACTATTGCATGCTAGTTCAATTAGAAAGATACTTTGTCTAAACATGGGGGTTAGATAAATACCAATTTGCTGTATGACACCTTGATTACTTAAGTATGTGCCATGACCCTTTGTCACCCTAGTTGTGGATCACTAGTTGGACATTATTAAATCGCCAACATGGGTTTAGACCGTTGTAGTATACTGCTTAGACCTGCTACGTGCTCATGACATGATTTTGGACAATCAAATGTTAATATTGACTTAATGATATATTGAACCTGTTTTGGAAAAGTATCATGTGATGTTGATGGCACGTGGTGCATGGTAATCAAGCGGGGTTTGATAAACGATTTCGGCCAGGGCATGTGGCAAGAGTAATCAGGTGGGCCGATTGTGGCATTGGGGATGTTGATTTGGTTCTTGGGTAGTCTTGCCCTGGTCACCCTAAGGACTTAACCTTGCAAGCCTTTGAACTGGGTCTAACGTGCAACCACATGTGTAATGGGACGGACCTAGTTGACTAAGTTGCTAATAACGCACTGTGGGACCTCGGGAGGTCAACTACACCCTTTGTGTAAGTTGTGCGGGGAGCGTCTGCAGTGAGGCCAGTACCCATCTAACGGTTGATTGGCCTAGACTTCGCCTTAGCGAAGGGAAGGGTTAGTGCGCAATAACAGGGAGGACCACTTGTATTGTTTGAAGTCTCTGAAAGACTTTGTTACTGAACTTCGCCTTTGTGGTGTTTGACTGTATCTTGTGGGTAAAGTGCATAACCTCTGCAGAGTTTAGAATCTATTCGAATAGCCGTGTCCGCGGTATTGGACATCGCTCGGGAATTACTGATCAAGGGTTAGATTTTCCTAAAAATAACTTTGGTTTGAAAAGTTGGGTTGGACTAATAATGAAGTTGATGGAAATGTGGATTAGGATGGGAAAGATGTTTATTAAATTCCTTGAAAAGTTAGTTATACTTTACTTGTTTCTACCGCTTTGAATCTACTTATATTACTTTTCAAATGTTTCTTTGCAAATATACCTTGAGCTATTCCTTTGTACCAAGCCATGCATATAGTATATTAGCTTGCATTCTGTGCATGACTTGCTGAGTACCAAGTACTCACCCTTGCCACAATACAACACCAGTTGAAGAGGAGACTGCACCAGCTTTGGAGGAGGAACTCCAAGAGGATCCGTCTACTTAGGGAAGCGAGCCCAGTCAGTTGCCTGTGGTATACTGGATGGCGCCACGAAGTTATTTGATTTTCCGCTGCTATTATTTTTCTCTGAATAAGTTTCGCCTTGCGAGGCATATATTTGTAACTTGACCATAAGGTTGAGTAACCAGTTTGATTATTTAAATAAAGTACTTTATTGGTATCGAGTGGTATGATTGTGATATTTACCGATGTTAAGACTGTGTGCACTAGCGCGTTCCTGGACTAGTGCTGAATACACAGAGGGTCCGGATTTGCAAATTCGGGGTCCCGACATAGGCCAACAACAAAGTCCATGGATATGTCATCCCAAGGCCAAATAGGAATCTCTAATGGTTGCAACAACCCAATAGGTCGTTTATGTTCGGCCTTAACCTTTTGATAAATCCCACAAGATGCTACATAATGAGCGATGTCAACCCTCATCCTTTTCCACCAGAAGCTCTTTTTTAAATCCCGATACATCTTAGTCTCACTAGGATAAACTGTGTACGGGGTTCAGTGAGCCTCTTTCAGGATATCCTACTTGACTTGAGATTTCTGAGGTACACAAACGCGGACTTGAAACCGCACAGGTCCCACATCATTAATGCTGAAATCTCCAGTCTTACCATTCTCGAGGCGTTTTCTGACTTGCTGGAGCAATCGGTCATGCTGCTGTGCCTCACGCACACGCTTTGGAATTGCTGACTCAAGAATCATCTAAGTTTCAGCTTGCACGGTGCCCGCAAAACAATATGAGACTCCCAACCGCTCAAAATCAGCAACAAGACAATCAATAATAGGGGGCATTATCTTGCAACTAAGAGCATCGGCCACCACATTCGCCTTGCCCGGATGATACTGAATTGTAAGGTCATAATCTTTTATAAACTCTAGCCACCTTCTTTGCCTCAAATTCAAATCTTTCTGGGTAAAGATGTACTTGAGGCTCTTGTGATCAGTGAAGAGATCACATGATTCACCATACAAATAATGCCTGTAGATCTTCAGGGTAAAGACCACAGTGGCTAGTTCAAGATCATGAGTAGAGTAATTATGCTCATGCTTTTTCAACTGTCTCGATGCATAAGCAATCACTTTACCCTCTTGTATGAGCACACAACTAATACCCAGTCAAGAAGCATCGGAGTAGACTGTGAAGCGCTTCCCTGGCTCAGGGAGGGTGAGAATATGAGCAGTTACTAGCTTCTCCTTCAAAGTGCAGAAATTGTGCTGACACTCAGAGGTCCAAACAAATTTCACTCTCTTGAGTCAACTAAGATAGTGGCTTGGCAATAATGGAGAAATCTTGCACAAAACACCAGTAGTAACCAGCCAACCCAAGGAAACTACCCAGTTCTTTGACACTAGAGTGTCTCTCCCAGTCCACCACTGTTCAAATTTTGTTAGGATCAACAGACATGCCTTCTTGATTGATGACATGGCCAATGAAACCCACTTCTAAAATCCAGAACTCACACTTTTTTAACTTGGCAAAGAACTGATTCTCCCTCAAAGTAACAAGCACAAGCCTCAAATGTTGCTCATGCTCTTCTTCTGACTTAGAATAAACCAAAATGTCATCGATGAACACTACCACAAAATCATCAAGATATCTGTGTAGCATACTATTCTTCATCTCCATAAAAACAGCAGGGGCATTGGTTAGTCCAAAAGGCATAACTTTAAATTCATAATGCCCGTACATAGTGGAGAAGGCAGTCTTTTCAATATCCTGTTCCTTCACACAAATCTAATTATAGCCAGACTGAAGATCAATTTTAGAGAACACCTTTGCTCCCTTCAATTGGTCAAAAAGATCTTCAATACGAGGTAATGTATATTTGTTTTTGATAGTCACCTGATTAAGAGCACGATAGTCGATGCACATACGCCAACTACCATCCTTCTTAGATACAAAGAGGACTGGTGCTCCCCACAGTGATACACTGTGCTGGATAAACCCCTTGGCTAACAAGTCATCCAACTGCTTTTCAACTCATCTTGGAAAGGACGAGCCAAACTATACGGAGACATAGAGATGGGTCGAGTGCCTGGAATATGGTTAATTATGAATTCCACACTCCTCTTAGGAGGCAAGCTAGGCAGCTCATCAGGGAAAACATCAACAAATCCCTTCACCACAGGAATCTCCTTGATTGATGCTGAAATACTTGGCTTCTTTGAAATAGCCATGAGTATACTCGATCTCCGCATACGGTGGCCAGGAAATAAACTAGCCAGCACAAAGATAGAGCTAGATGGCACACAGCCCTGGAAAACCAACTCCACTCCCAATAGAGCCTGCAAGGAAACTGTCTTCCAGTAGCAGTAAATATGGGCACAGTATTGATGCAGCCAGTCCATGCTCAAGATGACATCAAATGGGGCCAACTAAATCACCATTAGATTAGCAAAGAAATCCTCATCATCAATGATAATAGTGCAACCTGGGCAAACCAACGAACTCACAATAAGAGCCCCAGAGAACTAACTATCACAGACTTTGCAATACTTTGCATTCCCAACTTGGCTCTTCTAGCAAACTCAATTGATAAGAAAGAATAGGATGCTCCTGAATCAAAGAGAACAAAAGCATCAAATGAATCCACACGCAAAGTACTTGATACTACCTCTGGATGCTCGGCTGACTAAGCAGTCGGTAAAGCATAAGCTCCTGGTGGCGTTGGAGCAGCAGGAACTCCGACACCCTGCTGGGGCATCAGCGCGATAGGAGGCGGTGGAGTGAGCTGATGGGGAGCCGACGGCTGTGGGTACCAGAGGATCGCAGAGGGCACCCAAGCAGAGGGCTGCGGAAGGGTAGTAGCCGCCAGCATCTGTATTGAACCCCTAGAAGAAATAGCTACAGCTGGAGCAGGTGGCACTGGCTCCCACTTGATGATGCTACCTGGATTCATCCAGCAGACTCACCCCATATGGCCAGGTCGGCCACAATGATGGCACTCCCCTGACCATGAACACTCCGTAGTGCGGTGCCCACCACCACACTTGAAACAAATCATACCTTATCAAGGGGTAGGATGGAAGGTCAACCGTGGTGAAGACAGAAAAGACGATTGAGGCGGCTTCACCTTAGTCCTCGAGGAGGAACTCTGTCCCCCTTTGAATTTATTGGAGGTAGGTCGCTGAAAAGACCCACCTCCTCCACCAAAGCTCCTCTTCTTGCCACCACCAGAAGCTACAGGAACTCCTACATCACCAGGGTTTTGCTTATCCCTGGAGAGCTCCAACTTGAGCTCCATGCCCTTGGCCTGCTCCACCACAGAGCAGAAGTCACGAGAGACAGTTGCCCCCATGACAACTCTGAACTCCTGGTTGAGGCACCTATGGAACCTCGAGCTTTCTCTCCATCATCTGTTGCCACTACTGGTATGAAGTGGATGACATTGTTGAACTCTGCCTTATACTCAACCACCGACCTCTTACCGTGAGAGAGGGTGGATAAAGAGTACTCTATCCTCTCAAGGAAGGACTCCAAGTAGAACTTGGCTCGGAAGTGGTGGACGAAATCCTCCCAAGTGAATGGTCCAAGAGTGGGGGCCCTCACAACAAGAACCCCCTCCCACCAGATATCCGCCTGGCCCTTCAGCTGAAAGGCCACAAAGTGAGCTCTTTGGACCAAAGTCATCTCTAGGACTTCGAACAGCCTCTCCATGTAATGCAGCCAGTCTGCAGATTGGACTGACATGCCCACTCCATCAAAAGTGTCCAGACAGAGGGACATCCACTCCCAGAGGCTTATCCTAGCCTCTAACACTACAGGGACAACAGCGGGGGCCACTGCAGGTGGAGGCATAGCAGTAGGAGCTACTTGAATCTGCTAGCACAGCTCCTGTACCTCCCTCTGCAGTGCCTGCAACAGGGCCACAGTGGCAGCCTCAACCCCAGCCCCAGACTGCACCACCAGGACACCCTCCTGAGCTGACTCATGAGCATTGAGCGAGCCGCTTCCCTCTGCGACCGACTCAGCAACCACCTAAGAAGAGTGACTCCCACCTCAACCATGGCCTCCCCAGCTATGGTGACCATGACCTCTACCCCTCGGCATAGCTACAACATAGGCACAATCATACAGTTAGCTCAAGCCTCAGCACAACATCATATAATACTGTGGGGGCTCTGGTATTAGATTAGCGATCCAAGTTCTTACTGTTGCATCGGACTGGTAATTAACGTAACCCGCAAGAATTCCAAATGCTTAACTAAAACTGTACTCGGATTGGGACCAATTGATCGGCAACTACTTGACTTAAATACTCATGCCAACCGATTGAAGCCAATTCAAGCTTCCCGCAACCGTGTGTCTAGTGCTAGTTCCCTGAACCAATAGCCTAGCACCCACACATTGTCATTCGAGATGCATCGCAACTATACGAGAGTAAGTAACTTCATATCTGGAAGGTAGAGTTATTACATCTAACTTAATTACAGCTTACGGCCGCTCGGCCACTTACAATCCAAAAGAGAGGTAAATTACAGTGGAAGTCCAAAAGAAAACTTTGCAGTGTGCCTCATCACCCATAGGCAACTGACTGGGAAGGAACCCAGTTAACCCTCAGTGAAATCGTCGAACTCTGGGGCATACTGCGACTCATCGAGCTGATCGTCATTACATTCTTATTCTAGCCAAAATTGTGACAATAAACGGTGAGTACATGTATGTACTCGCAAGACTTTAGTGTATGGAAGCAGTAATGTAGATGCAGCCTATAACAAAGAATGCAGGTTTCTACACTAAGTCTGTTTTGAGCAAAAAAGCAAGATTTATTTGCAGTATCATAATAGATTCAAAACCATTCGCAGTTTGCAATTTCAATTAACAAGAGAGTAGTTACTTGCAATCGATGAGTAAAATTTTCGAACCATATTCCAGTTATCCAACCATTCCAAAACTACGAACCAATAACCACACCGATTAGGGGTGTAAACGGGTCGGGTACGAGCGGGTAGTAGGTCATCCCGTACCCTACCCTATTATTTTTTCTCCGAGTACGGGTACGGGCACGGGTAGTAAAAATCGGGTAGGGTACGGGTAACGGGTAGCATTTTCTATGAACGGGTAGAAATCGAGTTCCGGGTATTGTGCGGACGGGTATAATACAGACAACGGGTACTTCATCGGGTAGTGCACGAAATACCAAGGATCAAAACATGCAATGAAAACAATCGAACCATCACACTAATGCATCACATAATACAATAGATAATGCCATACAGTCTAACAAACATATATAGTCCAACAAAGAGTTCAAATAGTACATAATCAAATACATGGAGTTCAATAAACACATAAAGTCCAATACATGAAGTGAAATTCACACACATACACTACAGGATGACACATCCTTGCAAGCTGTAGGACCGCTTGGAATAAGGGTATTCCAAGCTGTAGGACCGCTTGGAATACCCTTATCTACTGCTTTCCGTTCTGCTGCTTCTAAAAGTATTCCAAGTGGTATATACATTATAAACGGTACTACCGCTTGTAAAACCATTTTTTGAAGCAGTAGTACCACTTGGAAAACCGTCTTTAAAAGCAGTAGTACCGCTTGTAAAAACGTTTTTCAAAGCACTACTGCCACTTGTAAAACCGTGGCGGCGGTGGGGAATGGGGAGGGGAGTGACGGACTGGGCTGGCGGCGATGGGGAATGGGGAGGGGATCGAATGGAGAGCACGCGTGGCTTTAGGTTTAGGGTTTCTAATAATTCCCCCCCCCCCCGCGAGAGAGCGGGCTAGATCTTTAATTCAGGCTAGATCTTTAATTCTGCCCGCGCGTGTATGCCCCAACACCCGCCAAAATAACATTGCAAGCGGTCCAACTGCATCAGAAACATTTTCACAGTGGTCCCGTAGCATTTAATAAAAATTCTTTTTCCAAGCGGTTGTACAGCTTAGATAGCTTACTTTTAAAAGCGGCACTCCAGCTTTTAGTTAAAATTATTTTTTCAAGCGGTAAGTCAGCTTTTAATTATTATTTTTTGAAGCAGTACTACCGTTTGCGCCAATGGGTCATCCTGTAGTGATAGTTCAACACATAAAGTCCAACACATAGAGTTAAATTATGCAAAACAAATTTCTTCATGCATATATCAAGATCTCAAGTCTCAACATCGTCATTCGTCCCTATAACATTCAGATATTCAATTAAGGCTGCTATTTTGTTCTTCGAATCTGAAATAGGTAAACAAGAAATTAGACGTGAGGTTTTTGCGGGTAGAATTTGAGGGAATGGGAGGGGAGACACGAGAGAGCATGAGGAATTTATGTGGTTGCGGGTGAGGAATGAAATTATTATATCTAGATTCAAAACGTTTAAAATTTGGGTACTTCAGAAATATTTTCCAACACACCTCCTTAATATACACGGGAGATTAACTAAAGTTAATGTGGTCTGTACGTACGTTCTGTGTACCCTATTCGTACAAATTGTACGTACGTTTTGTGTACCCTATTCGTCACTACAGGAAACGACAATGTTTTAAATCGGCTCAATTATTTTAAATCATTACAAATAGGCCGGCGTAAATAACGCCTTAATTTAAATCGATTTAAGTATAGCCGGCGAAAATAGTATTATTTTAAATCGGTTTTACGTGGGCAAGCGAATATGCGGTACTCTATTTTCGTCGGTATCTGTGGGTAAGCGAATATACGCCTCTATTTTTAAATCGGCTGGGGCAAGCCGACGAAAATACTTAGCAATCCGATATATACTAGGTCACGCGTGGGTGCTATCAAAATTGGAAAACTTGAGCGCCCCTGCCCCGGCCGCCGCATCCGCGGGCGCCTCCCCGGCGCGCGCCCCCTGCCCCGGCCGCCGAGTCCGCCGGCGCCTACCCCGCGCGCGCCCCCTGCCCCGGCCGCCACGTCCGCCCGCGCCTCCCCTGCTCGTTCGGCCCGGTCGCCGCCGCCTCAGCTCCCGTCCGCACCCTTTTCTTGCTCCTTCTTCAATCTGGTAGTCGTGCTCCTCGTAGCCGCCGTCCTCCTCCGACACGTCCTCACCTGCCCCCGCCGATCTATGCACCAGGAGCTCCATGGAACAAGTCCCCATCAATGCTCAGGTCTATGCGCCTTTCCCCAATAAAAATCCCATCTTTTTACATGGTTTTTAGCCGATTTGGGAGGTTTTTGACCGTGTTTTTCAGCCTGTTCATCCAGATCTAGGTGGTTCTTGGTGGGTTTTTCATCGAATTTTGATGGCTTGCCTTGTTGTTTCTTGTTTGTTGTTGTCTCATGAGATTGATGGATTCGATCGTTCGTTCGTTCGTCCAGGTCACGATGCTCACCGGCCGGCTAGCTACGCGCGTTCTCAAGGCAGAGGCGGGGGTGACGGTGCAGCGGGTGGAGCAGGAGCTACGGCAGCTGGTGGTTGACCGCAGGGACAGCAAGGGCTGGAATAGTTAAATTCATGCAGGGTTATAGCTGCCTAACGATTTCCTTTGTTTGAATGGTGTTCTGCCACACATTGCCAAAGATTTATTTTGTGATATCTTGATAATCAATGTGGGCTTCGTAATTATTTTATCAAAACATTTTAATTTACTTGCTCTAGGTTCCACTTGAATGGCTTCGTATTTTCGATTGTGTATGAGTACAAAGCTACCTAATGAAGATTTCGTAAGCCCTCTGACCTACATATTTTCTTGTTATTTTGTTGTCACAGCTGAACCTGTCTTTTTAATGCCAATTACCTCTGTCGGTTCATTTAGGCAAAATTTTCTTCATAATGTGCTACAAATTATTCACGTAATCTCCAAACACTCAAAGTGGTGCTTGAGAGAACTCTTTATGAATATGTTGATATGCTAAACCTTTCTTAATTAGTAGTATTGGTTCATCATATAGCTAGAGTGAAAAAAGTTTAGTGCAGTGCTAATATGCTATATACTGAATTTTATTATAGCATAATAATACTTTCTTCAATGATATTTTGCTCTTTCTAATGATCCTACGAACTTATTGCAATAACTTGCTTAAGGGTGTTTATTCTGAGGATCAAAGGAAACCTGAGTGGTTTGAAGTAGATCGTGCCATTGCATGTCGGAGGAAGTTTGATCATGATGGTTTATGTGACATGGCAGCTTTTCAGGATAATAAAGACTTTGAGGGATATGAGTTCCTTGTTAAATGGAAAGGTCTTGATTATTCTGAAGCTACATGGGAATCCTATTGCACCAAAGGTGTGTACCCAACTGTTTCTATACTTTTCAACAGGCATCAAAATACTTTAAAAAGAGTAGATTGTGTCAGCCAAATATGCCTAGATGGGATGATGCCAGAAAATGTACACAGCGATTCTATATATGACTATCAGCTTCAAGGGTTAGAATGGATATTTGATAATTCCGAACTAGGAGGAGCGTTACTACTACAGAACCGGTCATCACAAGCGGTTCGTAACCGCTTTCAGAAGCGGTTTTAGAACCGCTGGTAAGCAACCGGGAGTGATACCCTTCGGGGTATCACAAGCGGTTCGGACAACCGCTTGTGGTGAGACACCACAAGCAGTTCGAAAGGCGTCCAGGAAGGCTCGGGGGAGCGCCACGTGGGAGATCTTCACAAGCGGTTTGTGTTATAAACCGCTTGTGAAGACTTCCTCTCCACAAGCGGTTCGTATTACAAACCGCTTTGTGGAGAGTGCTCTCTCCACAAGCGGTTGGAGATAATAACCGCTTGTGGAGAGGCATTGTATATTATATATTCAATATATAATATGTTTTTGAGTAGGGTATCAATATGTATGGATTTTGACATTAAAAATACATAGAAATATTTGGTTTTTGTATACAATTAAATATATATTACTCATACGTACTCATTGAAATAATCATGAGATCATTCTGAGAAAAATCTGAACTTAATAGACTAAAAGATGGATAGGTTTGATGGACAAGACATAAAATAATGAGCACTTTTACAAGTTTGATTTACACATAAGCAACTTTTACAAGTTTGAAAGAATAAAAGGGTGAATCTCGAGTGATTTAATTCTTGCGTGCATCATTTGTTTACGCCCTTGGTCGACGTTGATGTCGAGATCACTGTCCTTATAGAAGGACAATCTCTCCAACCCGGTGTGTGGAACTCGCCGTCGAGATACAATCTCGTCAACAATAAAGCTAATGAGTTGTTCTTGAAGTGCTTCAACCCGCGGCGGGATCACATCTTGCACATCGATGTTGGGTGACAAAGAACGAAATTAATAAATCTTTGAGCATGTAATTAAAGTGTAAGTATTAATTGATATGTGCACTCACCTCGTTGTCGCTATGGGCACATCGTCGTGGGTAATATTTTGCATGTAGTGGCACACATAATAGCCACATAAGTTGTTTCCATCTCATCTGCTTTTAATACTCGAGTGCTTATTTGGACGTTGAATTCATTCTCGAATTGTCCTTGTTGCTTCTTGCGAAACCTTGCGAATGCCCCGTGTGTGGCGTTATTATGAATAGCAATTATCGGACTTGGAATTAGCAAGGTATTTCAATATAATAAGGAAACAATTGTATATATATTTGCTATAAACCTGTTTAGGACATCAATGATATCTTGATATTGTTCCACCTGGTCCCCTTTTGAGTCTTGAACAATGATCTTGCTACTATCAAGCTTGATGACCAAAAGGATCCAGTGATACCTGGTCATATATTGCGACATATATATAACTAGCTAGCAGATTATCAATGCCTTGGAAAAGAAAAGTTTATTAATGCGTTATGAGAACACGTAAATATCATTACATGAAGTTGAAGGGCGAAGTATGTATGGTTTGTAGTGTTGTCCCATGAATGCATCTAGAACGTAATCCTCAAGAGCTTTAGCCAGTATCGAAATACGATCTCATTGACAATTTCCGGTCGAGGAAGCCCACGTTGAATATGTTCTGCTTTCTACATCGTTGTATCTCCATTCTACGTAGAAATGTATAAGTTATTAGAGTTGCACTTCTATGGTACAAGGAAGTAAATGGTAAAGTTATGAGCTTGATACTTACAGCACCAAGAAATTTCATGAGAGACACGTTCATAGAGTCGCTATGGTAGATATTGTATATGTCTTCGAATTCGAGCCATATGGTGTTGTCCCCACGATAGAAATCTTCTTGTCGACCGGAGGGAACATTTTTCTTTGTTGAGCGAGACTCTATCATGTACCATTCATGAAATTGTCGCATCTTGGTTGGCGTGTCCTTTATCTTATTTGGATCAATTAACTCCGGCCAAGCTTATATTGCCATCGACTTACGCCATTGGGAGAACATCGATCCTAGAGCGGCCTACGGAAGTGAGTCTGCCTCCTTCATAAATCTCTCAAGGTTCTCTGATCTTGCCTTGATTGATCTTGATCTCTCTTACGCTTTGCCGCTTTGACCCGTTTACTCTTCCGTAGCCTTTATTATTGTACGTTCATAGTTGGGCAAGACGAGGAGTGGCATTGCACGACAGTCAAGAAGTGTTCCATCACTTTTGGATCAACTTATGCGTTTGGGTCGGTGACTTCTTTGGTGCGAAGTGTGCGACCACTTCTTCGGTGACGATCGCGTAATTCTCCTCGTCGGTCCTATCATATGCCCTCTTTGGAGGTGCCTTTACCCTTTTGACCATTTGGGACTGTGCCTTCGTGGGAGCGGTGGAGTAGTATGGCTCTTGAGCTTCTTCCTCGGAGGAGATGGTGGAGGTGTCGGTTGTCGTTGTGGAGGAGGCGTCTGTTCTCGTTGTGGAGGCGTCTGTTGTTGTTGTGGAGGAGGAGTCGGTTGTCGTTGTGGAGGAGGCGACGCCGAAGGAGGCGTCGGTTGTCGAGGAGGCGTGGGTTGTCGTTGTGGAGGAGACGAAGCTTCCTCTGATGGCGGCTCGGAGATGACACCTCCACGCCATCCGGAAATATGATCAACCTTTTTCGCCAGAGGATGATATTGTGGAGGGCCTGTCCAAGCTTGGTAACGTCGTCGCCTCCAAAGAATATCGAGTACTAGTTCTTCAAATCCGCCAAAGACCTCCTCCATCGCGACCTTCGAGTAACCCATGGGTATTGTGTTGCGGTGGAAGGTGGCCCGGTGACACCGGCAATGCCATGCCGTAAGCCACCACGATGGAGAGGTTGCGGCGCATCGATGTGTAGCTCACATGGCGGCGAACCCTTATGTCATCAACGGGATAATGGGCTTGCAAGTCTTCGTCCCCTTGAGGGGCCCGGTGGACGCGCAATGCTCCGCCGCTACCGACGGCCGATCATGGCGTCGGTGATTGATTGGACCTGCGATCCCGAAAGGTGCGAGAGCTACTCAAGACTTGTTGCGCAACTTGTTGCGCCACTAGTTCTCCAATGCTAGCCTGGGTTGCTCTAAGCTCCGTTCCAATTGAGCCATTTTATTTGCTTCTCTTGTTTTGGTTCTCTGGCGGCTCTGCATTTAAAGCGTATCCTTCACGAAACCATACTTCCATGGCGTCTTGCCAAAACCTCGTGTCCGTCCCCGGTGCTCGGGGGTTTGGAGGGCATGTGTTAGCTCATCGTTCTCCTGTCTACCACAAAAGAGCCTCGATCGAGACTCGGCCGACGGCTTGTACAATTCTCGGCCAACATCTTGTACATTTGGTAGCATCACCAACCGCCATCATCTGCAAGGCTCCCGTGACTCCATGAACCAATTGCGCAGCGCTCTTCCCACAAAGCAAGAGGTGTGACTTCCTTGGCCAATAATTCTTCTTCTTTCTTGTCCCATTTCCTGACCTTGAGGTAACCAGGTGCCGAGATGGTGGTGGTACTTCTTCTTACGTGCATTGGTCTTATTCTTCCGACTTGCACCGGCCTTCAGGTGACATCTTGTACTCCTCGAATGCTTCCAGTGATCGGCCAGATAAGGAAATTGGTTGAAGTCAGTCTTTCTCCCTTACGCACGCATTTTTGTCGAGAGCCGACTTCCATGACTGAAATGAGAGTGCCATCTTCTTCAACGTATAATTCTTGGCCTTGTCTCCAAACCCTTGAGGAAATGTGAAATTTTCCGAATATCTTGCCAGAGGAGGTCCTTGGTAGCTTGAGGAACTTCACCCATTTCTTGATGCTAATTGGGACGTGATCTCTTACGTGGTAACCACAGCGTTGTTGAACGGCCCAAGCTTTGAAAAGAGGGGCAATCGGCTTCCCATCGTTGTCAATTTCGGTAAACACATGCTTTGTGGGCGGCTTCTTGTTAGGTCCCCGATTCTTGGATTGGTTGCTCGATGTAACAGGCTTTAAATAAACAAACATATATATAACATGTCGTGGTGTATTCTAATAATGAATTGCGATTAATTAACATGCCCACAGGAATTATTTTCTTGACCATACCTCTGTTAATCGGTGTCCACATTCTCGCCGGAACGGTGTTCACAAGCCACAGCAATGAGGATAACCTTCATAGTCGGCGATGGAGTCTAACAGGAACTGTTCTTCCTCGTCGAAATTAGGGTCACCACGTGTTGGTTGTGCCATCTATAAATGTTGATATAATGTAAACTTAAATTCGAAAACATCTATAACAACATATATATATATAGGTATACATATACCAACATGAGGAGGAAAGGGGACGTCGGTGAAAGAACTGATCTCAAAGGAGTTGTTGTGGAGGTAGGGGTGGAAATGAGTCAAGTTCACATTTTTTCGGTCATTTTTAAAATTAACATAGTTTAATTTAATATCATTTTATTTTTGGAATTGAGCTAACGAACCGAGCCGATCTAGCGCAAAATTCAATTTCAATATATATATGGTATTGAGCTAACGAGCCGATCTACCGCAAAATTCAATTTATTTTTGGAATTGAGCTAACGAGCCAAGCCGATCCATACACCATCACCAACAACATACACACACACACACACACACACACACACACATATATATATATATATATATATATATATATATATATATATATATATACAATGTCTCTCAATATATATACACAATACCAAATACCAACATACCAAATACCATACACCATCACCAACAACATACACACACATATATATATATATATATATATATAGATATATATATATATAGATATATATATATATATATATATATATATATATATATATATATATACAATGTCTCTCAATATATATACACAATTAATACCAAATACCAACATACCAAATACCATACACCATCACCAACAACATACACACACATACCAACATACCAAATACCATACATACCAAATACAATGTCTCTCAATATATATATGAACATACATACCAAATACCATACATACCAATTAATACCAACATACCAAATACAATGTCTCTCACCAAATACCATACATACCAACATACCAACAATACCAAATACCAACATACCAAATACCAATAATACCAACATACCAACATACCAAATACATATATGAACATAATTAACAACATACATACCAACATATCAATAATACATATATGAAAATGCCTTGTGGACATTTCATCGAACACCTTATGGGCGATCAGAATAGAGGAGAGGGGTACACACAGCTATACCTACCTCCTCCGGTGGGGTGGCACAGCGGCAGCTGGCATGAGGCGGCGTCACGGCCGGTATGGCGAGGGCGGCGAGGCGCGGTGCACAGAGCAAAGACGGCGTGAGCTGCAGGGCGCGCGGGACTTAGGAAAATTTGGAGGTTTGACGAAGGGAGAGAGCGCGAGCGTGTATAAAGGCAGCCACCTCTACAAGCGGTTCTTAATACAAACCGCTTGTAAACGTGAGATCTACAAGCGGTTCTTAATACAAACCGCTTGTAAACTGTTCTACAAGCGGTTCGTAATACAAACCGCTTGTAAAGAGAGATCTCTACAAGCGGTTCTAATTAATAACCGCTTGTAAAGAGAGATCTCTACAAGCGGTTCCAATTAATAACCGCTTGTAAAAGCTCTCTACAAGCGGTTATTAATTGGAACCGCTTGTAGAGATATCTCTACAAGCGGTTATTAATACAAACCGCTTGTAGAAGCCATCTCAGCGGTTATTATTGGAACCGATACATACTACTTAAAAGAGTGTGTTGCCTATTACGGTTAACAAGAACTCTCCTCTCCCCCCTGGCTAGCGCGGGCGCTTGAGTGCGGGCTCGAGGTCGCCCGTTCGAGCCCCACTCGCTCCCCGCCGGCCATTCTTTTTTTTTTTCTTTTAAACCTTTTTTTTTTTTACTTTCTTTACCTTTTTTTTTTTACTTTCTTAACCTTTCTTTTTTGTTGATATTCTTCATTTATATTCTTTTTTTTTTAGTTTCTTTACCTTTTTTTTTTAGTTTCTTTACCTTTCTTTTTTGTTGATATTCTTCATTTATATTCTTTTTTTTTAGTTTCTTTACCTTTCTTTTTTTTTTACTTTCTTTATTCTTTATTCCATAAGGTTTATTTCTTTATTGTTTTTGTTTATATTCTTCATTTGTTAAACCTTTCTATTTTTTTTTACTTTCTTTACCTTTCTTTTTTGTTTACTTCTTGAGGTTTATATTTTTTATTTATTTATTGTTTATTCCATAAGGTTTATTTCTAGGGGTTTATTTCATGAGGTTTATTTCAAATAAACACGTACAGTATAAGACACGTCTAAAAATGATCACAAAAGTTCAAATAAATAAGTTCATACAGTAATACTACATTTTAAGTAGTACCATACTATGTCTTTACAAGTCTTCCTTCGTTATGATCGTGACGTATGTAAGCATCCAGGTCTGTGTCATTCAGGAGGCTTATGTCAACATCCACCGCAAAAGGAGGGAGCTCGTCGAACTGACTATAGTCTTCCTCATCTGTGACGTCCTCAACTCCGACAATCCTTCGTTTGCCTTGGAGAACCACGTGTCGCTTTGGCTTATTGTTATTATTATCTTTCTGCTTCTTAGGCTTACTTGACATGTCTATTACATAGAAGACATGTCTCACATCATTTGCAAGGACGAACGGTTCACGCCTATAGCCGACTTGCGTGAGGTCAACGGTTGTCATGCCGTATTTGTCGACCTTTACGCCGCCTGAAGTCAGTTTGACCCATTGGCACTTAAATAGAGGGACCTTTAAAGGTCCATAGTCAAGCTCCCATATCTCTTCTATGAAACCATAATATGTGTCCACCTTTCCTTTGTTGTCTTCGGCATCTATACGGACACCGCTGTTCTGATTGGTGCTCTTGTCATCCTGAGATCTGGTGTAAAATGTGTAACCATTTATCTCGTACCCCTTGAATGTCACGATTTCACTAGAAGGTCCCCGTGCCAATCGTTGCAATTGTTCATTGTCCGACCCTTTGAAAAGGATATAGTTTTGTAACCAAGCGAAAGAATCCATGTGCTTCAGTGTTATCCAATCCTCGGACCTCCCAGGGAATTCACGGCGTAGAATACTCTTGTGCTCAACAACATACGGGGCCACCACAGTTGATTGTTTTAAAATCGTGAAATGTGCTTGCTTAAATGTAAGAAGATCATTGCATGCAATTGCTTTCCTTCCTACTGTCCCTTTTCCCCGTAGCCTGCCCTCATGGCGTGATATAGGGACGCCGATCGGATTTAGATCATTAATGTAATCCACACAAAATTCAATCACCTCCTCTGTCCCATAACCCTCGGCAATGCATCCTTCCGGACGAGAACGGTTACGAACATACTTCTTTAGCACACTCATGTACCTCTCGAAAGGGAACATGTTGTGCGATACACAGTCCGAGAATACCTATCTCTTTGACAAGGTGAACAGTGAGATGAACCATAATATCAAAGAACGCAGGAGGAAATATCATCTCAAGACAAACCACACTTTGTACCACGTCATCCTGCAGCCTTACTTAGTTTATACGGGTCGATGACCTTATGCCAAATCGCATTGAAAAAGAACACGGCTTTGTGATTATCCCAGTACTCCACTCGGAAGTATACCTCTTATAGCCACTGGAGCATTGTGTCATCAACACAAGACGATCATGGGATTTGGTGTGCGATTTTATTCTCTTTCGTGTTTATGAGTCTCTTTACATTTGATGAGTATCAGGAAGGGACCTTCACACTATTCAGGCACTCTATCATGCTTTTTCTCTTCTTTGCTTAGAGTGTAGCTCGCAGGATGTAGGTAATGTTGTCCTTTTTCTCTCTTTTCCGGATGTAGGTCGTTCCTCAGTTCCAAGAGTTTAAGGTCCTTCCGACCTTGCAGTGTATCTTTTGATTGGCCATACATATCTATGTAGCCTAGCGAGTTCAAGCAAACATTCTTCGTGATGTGCATGAAGTCAAGTGAGTGACGAACCTCCAAGACTTCCCAATAAGGCAAGTCCCAAAATATCGACTTCTTCTTCCACATTGGCGCTGACCATCCTCATTCTCGCATGTGTTTGCTTCCAGGACCCTTTCCGAATACTACTTTCAGATTCTTTACCATAGCAAGTACATGTGGCCCAGTACGATGCTGAGGCCTAGCACGAAGGTCTACTTGCCCGTTAAATTTCCTGCACTTCTTCCGCCATGGGTGACTCATAGGAAGAAACCTCACGGTGGCCCATGTAGACAACCTTTCGAGAGTTTTTCAGGTACATGTCTGTCCGTTTCATCTAAGCATTGGACACAAGCTCTATATCCTTTGATAGTTTGGCCAGACAGGTTACCGAGAGCAGGCCAGTCGTTGATTGTTACAAATAACAATGCACGTAAGGTGAAATACTCCCTTTTGTACTCATCCCATACCCGTGCACCATCCTCCCACAACGTCACAAGATCTGCAACCAATGGTTTCAGGTAGACATCGATGTCATTTCCAGGTTGCTTGGGGCCTTGGATCAACAACGGCATCATGATGTACTTTCGCTTCATGCACTGACCATGGAGGAATGTTATACATACATAGTGTAACAGGCCAGGTGCTATGGTTGTCGCTCAACTCTCCGAAAGGATTCATCCCATCGGTACTTAACCCAAACCTTATGTTTCTCACCTCTTGTGCGAAGTGCAGGTACGTCCGATCGACTTTCCTCCACTGTGATCCATCTGCAGGGTGTCTAAGCATACCGTCATCTTTACGCTCTTCTTTGTGCCAACGCATCATCTGGGCATGCGCTTTGTTAGCAAACATACGCTTCAATCGGGGAATCACTGGGAAATACCACAACACTTTAGCTGGAGGTCTCTTCTTCTTACGCTCCCCATCTATTTCACCTGGATCATCTCTCTTCACCTTATACCGTGATTCTTTGCACACTGGACAAACATCCAAATTGGCATACGCATTGCGATACAGGATGCAATCGTTACGGCATGCGTGTATCTTATGTACTTTCAGTCCCAAAGGACAGACGACTTCCTTTGCTTCATATGTAGATTCAGGCAGAGTGTTATCTTCTGGAAGCAACTTCTTTATGAGTGTCAACAACTCATCGAATCCCTTATCTGACACACTATTTGTGGCCTTCCATTGCATAAGTTCAAGTGTGGTACGCAACTTCTTGTGGTCCCGCCCACAATTTGGGTATAAAGGAGTTACGTGGTCCTCTAACATGCGCTAGAATTTCTCGAACTGTCTTTCATCTGTGTAGTCTCCTCACCGCCACGCAAAGACATCTGGTCCAGCTCATCATCACCAAAGTCACTGAGTGTACCTCCCACGGAATAGCATTGCGTGGCGTCCGAGATATTTTTGAATCCCTCTTCTTCTTCCTCGTCTTCTTCCTCGTCTTCGCCATGGTTGGTCCAACGTTCATAGTTTGGCATGAAACCTCTCATCATCAAATGGTTCATAACCTGCCATCGCTGTGAGTGCTCCTTCTCGTTCTTGCAATCTACGCACGGACAACATATGAAGCTGCCTGGAGGCAGGAATGCAATGGCACATCGAGAAAAGCCTGCACGCCATCAATGAACTCTCTCGATCGACGGTCCGCATTGTACATCCATTCTTGGTTCATCTACAATAAAGTAATAATTTCATATATTTTTTCTTCTCCAAGAAAAACAACCCCACCAACACCTTCATGCAATTAAAGATCTACCTTTCTAATTTTTTTTATCCCTTTCTACCTTTCTAATTTTTTTTATCCTTATTTTCTTTTGTACACTACTAATTACGTCATTGCAATGTCATATTTTGAACTAGATCACCAGAGCTCGTCATACCATACCAACAACAAGCATACCATATACATGTTGGGGAACAGCTTCATGGCATACACATTTCAACATGTTCTACCTAGCAAAGCAACACATTTCAACATGAATAAATCATGATTTCTCCACATCCAATGCATAAAAACACCAATATGTAGGTGAGAAAGATGCTAACATGCTCTTCTGACCTTAAAACACTTAATTTGAAGCTAAATCACCAAGCAATTTCAAAACAAAAATTTGGGCAGCACCTCCAGGAAGAACAGTGCTCGGCCCTTCTCTCGCTCATCGATTGTTGGCTCGGGGAGGAAGAAGAAGTTTAAAGTCTTTGGCGGGAGGGATTCTAGAAGCGGTTTCATATACAAACCGCTTACGAAGGTTGAGTTCTAGAAGCGGTTTGTATGTCAAACCGCCGACTTTGTAGAAGCGGTTTGACAAACAAACCGCTACTAAAACTAAGACTTCAGAAGCGGTTTTATACACGAACCGCTTCTAAATATAAATCTCTACAAGCGGTTGAGGTCTCAAACCGCTTGTGATAATTCATAAGCGGTTTGGAAAACGAACCGCTTGTGATGCTTGTCAACACAAGCGGTTCGTATGACCAACCGCTTCTAGTGACCCCCTCCCGCCCGTTGCTCAGGAACCGCTTCTGGTGCGTGGGCCAGAACCGGTTCGCACCTAACCGCTTGTAATATGCCGCTTGTGATGCCCAGTTCTGTAGTAGTGTTATTCTTGCTGGTATGTTCATGAACTCTAAAACCATAATGCGTAATGTACTTGTTTATCTTTTATTTTGGTACATTGCCTAAGTTTTATCTTACTATTATTTCTGTACATTCCCTAAGTTGTGTGTTATCGAAGGGTTTTCTTAACAATTTTATTCCGATGTAATTTGACATTTTTTGTTCCTTTGAAATAAGCTACTCTATAATGATATTGTTAATTGTACCAAAGGCTATTGATGTAGAGTTTTACTTGTGAAATGGTCGCATTCATATTTCTTGACAATCTGTGTATGATGTAAAAAACTTCACGATGAAACCAATATGCTTAACCGTTTCTAGCTCGTATTGGTGGTGTTTTTCCATCCAACCATGAAAGCTGTTGCATTGCATGGATAGATGTTATTTTACTTGTGCCATACTGTCTCACGCCTACAAATTAGAGTATGCATAGATGTTATCTATTTGTTCAGAAAAAATACTATCTGTGTGTCTCAATTAATTATAGCTAATATTTTGTCCCTTTTTGTTAAGTTAGAAATGATTGATTCATTGTTTATGCCGCAAGGAACTGGGGATGATGGCCTCATTCGGTAAGAGGCCATTTTGTATATTTTTTTTAAAATTTAAAAATAGTATTTTCGTCGGCCTAGGCTGACGAAAATAGAAAAATTGCCGACGAAAATAACTCCTGAATATTTTCATCGGCCACGATTAATCAATCGGTAGCCATGTCAGTCACGGCCACTATTTTCGCTACTGATAAAAATTGACGAAAATAAATGTATTTTAAATCGGTTCTTAACAAAAAATAAATGTATTTTCGTCAACATAATTTCGTCGGTCAATTTTCATCGGTAAACCGACGAAAATAGCTATTTTCGTCGGTTTTTCTCGTATTTTCGTCGGTTTTAGGCTGACGAAAATAATACAGATTCCTGTAGTGCGTACAAATTATTCGTAAACGAAAGAAAATGACAAAGTACAAATAATAACACTCTAATGCCTGGAAGTTTTGGAGCTCAGCCAGCCTGGCTACGTTGCCTTTTTTTTGCGAAAACCTCCTCCGAAAAATTTAAAATTGCGGATAGATCCTTCCACCGCTACTTTTATAAAAAAAACACTAAAAAAATTAAAATTACGTTCAAGTACCTCATGTTTTTTTTGACAAAAAGTCCCTACGATAGTCATTGGATCAAATTTCGCACGGCTCAGCGTAACGCGCAACCATGCCTAGTATATTAGCGTCCCGGTAAACGCAAGAGCACAGCTTGGTTAGGCACGTACGGCTCGAGTGCTACAGCCCCCGTAGTACGTGCATGCGCTAATGAAATAACTAATAGTAATGGATCTACGTGCTCGACCGCTCCTGTGGACTAGAGGGGTGATGAGTTATAGGAGCGGCAGGACCACACCGAATTTCGTGCGAGTTAGTGATGAGCCTGTTTGTTACTCCTCCCATTAATGGATTCGGAGCGAAATATAGTAGCTGTAAGTCAACTCGCGTACGTACTATAGCTGCAGCACTAGTACTAGTGGCGGCAGTAACATATGATTTGATGCCTAAGGGCATGTACAATGGTATAGATGGCAGCTGTCTATAATGTAGCTCTATATCATCTACAGACAGCACTAAAAATAATTCATATAATGGATCGTCTATAAGCTATCTATTAAATAGTAGACAGCAGTCTGCTCTCTCTTTCTTCTCTCTTCTCCACATCATTTATATATATAACCATTATACATGCCCTAACACACAAGCGATAAACGCCTTTGGACCGTGACGGGTAAAAAACGTTTTGACTGCTTGTTCATCAGCCCGCGTTGCGGGGGTTCCAAATCTCATCGTTATCGATCTTCCTAGTGAGGGTGAGACACAGCCCAACGGCCTAGCTGGGCAAAATCTGACCGTACCGGCGTCGCCTGTGCAATATAGCCGCGCCCGTTCAGAGACGCGGTCTGTCCGAACCACCGCGCCGCGGAGGCCCAAGTGGTGATTGATTGTCCGCGCAGCCTGGCCTGGATGCCCATGCCCGCGACCGCAGCGCAGCTCGGCTCGCCGACTCGACGGGCCCAAACGGCGGGCCCTCGTGCCCAAAACTACCGTCCAGGAACCAGCCCAAAACTACCGTGCGGTTCGGCAGCCGCATCGCTAGGCCCAAAGCGAGAGTGGCCGCGCCGGCGAGCGACCCACCCGACCCGGCCCTAACCCGCACCGACCGCGCCTCCCCTCCCCTTCCCACCTGCCCGCACCGCCTACCCCAACCACGCCCTCCTCTCCCCTCCCTCCCACTCGACCGGCCGCCCTCGACCGCCGCCGCCACCACCTCGGACCTTTAGCTCGCTGGATCTCTCTCTCTCTTGGAACCTGGTATCGCCCGATTCCGCATCAGGTTAGCTTCGGCTGCGCCGTCACCCCTAGGTCTCGTCCCCGCCTGGGGTTGGTTTGCTTGGTGCTGCGGGTTTCGCGTGGGTGGTTCTCCGGCGGTTCCGGTCTAGATGGGGCTGTCGTCGGCCGCCGCGGGCGAAGGGGCGCAGCTGTGCATCTTCGATCTCAAGAGGGGCCAGCAGGAGGGCCAGGAGCTCGACAAGATCCTCTTCTTCCACCCAGTCGACTGCCCCATCCTGCTCCAGCTCTCCGTTATTGGCCTCTGCGAGGGGATCATCACCTTCACAAGGTTTGCCTTTTCGTTGCCCTCCATTTTTTTGCTGCGTGATTTGCGGCAAAAACGTTGACGACTTTGCTTCACCGTGTTACCTGTTACAAATCTAATCTTGGGTTGTAATAAGTGCTACGACGTTGCTCCTGAAAGCTTAGATCTGGCACAATTTTTTGCGCTCTGCTTCGCATAGTAGCATAGCAGAACTTAAACTTTTACACTGAGTACAAGATACATCTGCACTAAGGTTTCTGGGTGTGCAGTAGGAATCTAAGGCTAAATAATTTGGTGGCATGACATCCTGCTTACATTTTCATGCAACAACTAACATAAGACCTGTTCTGAACCATCCAGTGCTGATTTGCTACCAGGGTGCACCTTTCAGTGTTTAAGGGTCAAGGTGCTGTTTGGTTCAGCAAACCACAGGTAACGGTAATGCAAACAGCTCCACCTGGTAATCCATTCCGGTGTAAGGGAAAACGAATTTTGTTTGGTTCACTTATGTAATGTCTTCCATTTCCTTAGTCATGTTTGGCTAGGGACAAGGGGAACAGCTTACACATTCCAGAACAGCCAAGTCTGTGCATCTCAAAATATAACACGTCTGTGCATTCAAAATATAACATCTCAAAATATAACACATTCTAGAACAGCCAAGTCTGTTACACATTCCAGAACAGCCAAGTCTGTGCATCTCAAGTCTGTGCATCTCAAATCAAAAGTTATAAACATTCCAGAACAGCCAAGTCACGTGAGCACATTAGACATTCAGGTAGTAATGCTTCAGAACATTAAGTAGCACATTCAGAACAATCCACCTAATAGAACATGACTTTGAGCTTCCAGAACATGACTTTGTGCTTCAAGAACAGATACAAATAAAACATGACTTTAAGCTTCCAAAATATGAAGAACATGTCTTTGAACTTCAATTGCCGCATCAAGCAGGACTCACTTCTTCTTTTGAGCATCATCTAATGAAGGGAAAAAGTACAAACATAAGTACATATTTGCATCTAATCAAAAAGGAAGATAACCAATTATCAAAAAGGAAGATAACCAATGTATTATAAATATGACAGGACATAAGGAGAATTATCAATTGCAGAACTTACCAGCGAGCATGTGCAGTATGAATTCCCTCCTTAGAGTCTCTGGAAGTGCAAAAAGCATAGTCATCTGACTTGGGACATTGACAAAGGCTGCCTTGATAAGTTCAGTACCAGCGAAACCAAGCCTAGTCAACTCATCTATAGACTTCTTTTGTAGATTTTGCATTGGGTCCTCATGTGTTGCTTCCTCTTGGGTCTTAGCTTCACGGTCCATAATTTCAGCCATTTTACCGAAGTGATTTGAAGCATTCTTAAGATTACCACGAAGTCCACCAACCATATCCAAAAACGGGTCACTTGACTTGTTGAACTCATTCCCTTTGTCTCGCTTCCTTCTCTTAGAGGTTGATGAAGTTGAGTCAACAGAGTTTCTATCCGAAGTCAATCGTGGTGTTTCTCTAGACATAGAGTCTTCTTCCACCTCCCGACCATGATTCTCTTCCAAAGCAATTTCTTTCTCCATGTTTGAAACAGTATCAACAAGACCCTCTGCTCCTTCTCCTGTAGCAATGTCTCTCCCATATATAGCAGCTAAGGTATCGAGGTGTGGGAATGAAATGCCATACAAGCCCTTTGCATCAGGATTTTCCTACAAGAAATCAATATGGAACATTGGATAGCTGTAAAAGCAAGTATGTAGCCCACAAATAATATCTGAAACTTACCCTGCAATGGTTGTCATATTGTTGCTTCTCACATTGTACCATCTTCCTGTTTTCATCCCAAGAAAACCCACTCTTGGCTAGCATAATCTCGATTGCACCATACTTTGTTCTAAAATGTCTGACCCTAGACTCAATATGTGGAATTGCAGTGAGATTACAGCCTGGTATTTTTTGAGCAAGCACACTTTCTAGAACAGACAGGTAGCCATTCTTGAAACCACCCTCACTTTTCCACTTTGGATCTAGGGATAGCTCAAATAGTGCCTTGATCAACTCCTCATCTTCAAAATAAGTCCACACTCTTTTATTTTTTCCTCTTCCATGTGCAGGAGTTGAACTCATGGCTTCATTCATCCTGTAAGAAGTGTTTATGTTAATTAGTTAGACCTAGAAGCTCTATAGCTATTATACATCCCTTGAGCAAGATTATTACGAAAACCAGTCCACTCGTTAGATGTTGATACAGTTGTGATAAATTCCGGTTCACTAATTTCTCCTTCCATTACTTCAAATGAAGCCTCCATTGCTGGTTCCTCACATTCAAGTGGGTCTCTAGACATCTTTTGCAAAATTAAGTTGTGCAAGAGAGCACATGCCATTATGATTCGACATTGAGTCTTGACTGGAAAATAAGATGGAGCCCTCAAAATAGCCCAACGACCCTTGAGCCTACCAAAAGCCCTCTCAACAATATTCCTAGCTCTAGCATGGCACAAGTTAAAATACTCTTCTGCGCTATGTGGTGGATTTTGCGCGGTGAAACCTCATAGATGGTATCTTTGACCCCGGTATGGCGCTAAAAAGCCATTTGCATTGGTGTAACCAGCATCAACAAGATAATAGCAGCCTTGAGGGATTCTTAAACCATCAGACCTTGAGATAGCATCTCGAAGCACACGACCATCATGTGCTGAACCCTCCCAACCAGGTAACATATATATAAACTGCATGTCAGGTGCACAAACACCTAAGACATTTGTTACAATATCTCCCTTTCTTGACCTATACCTCCCCTTCAGCTTAGTTGGGACAGTAACCTTCACATGTGTACCATCCAATGCACCCAAACATTTCTTAAAATACTTCCATCTATAGTCTGTGCAGTCCTAAGGTATTGGTTCGGGTTTCTTAAGTAGTAACTGGTGAAGTTTCAGAACAGCTAGTAGGCATGAGTTGAAATGCCGGCTCACAGTCTCACCACTTCGGAAGAAAAAACCTCCTATTGTTCTATTTTTCAAATGATGAGACAACGTATACAAGAATGCCGCTACTATCTCTTCTAACGGCATATGCCTTGTTCCTTTCAAACCAACAACATCTCTAAGCATCTCACACAATGTATCAAAGGTCCTCCTATCCATGCGAAGCTCTCTAACTTGTATCCTCCTTTCTATTTTCCAACACTTCCACTTATATGAGAGGAGTAATAATACCCAAATATAATAGAACATAAGCATGAATGCAGACGTCATATTTCTAAGAACTAGATTTCTCTTCCTTTTTTGGGTAGTTAATGGAAGACGTGCCATAGTACTGTACAAAGATAACACAGGAACAAATTAGAATATATGCTACAGCACTAAACAAGCAAATATGACATCAAGATTAATGAACAAAGTATGGTGCAAATTCGATCTTGTGATGAACAATAAACAAGCAAATTCTATAATCTTAACCAAACAGCACTAAACAAGCAAATATGACATCAAGATTAATGAACAAAGTATGGTGCAAATTCGATCTTGTGATGAACAAAGATTAATTCTATAATCTTGATAACAAGCAAATTCGATCTTGTGATGAACAATAAACAAGCAGAACTACAGCACTAAACAAGCAAATAGATCTTGTGATGAACTACAGCACTAATTAAAAAAGGAGTGTGAAGGCAGTAGGCAATTAGACATCACCTGAAGTGGAACAAGACTACATGAGATTTCCTAAGTTCTATCCATTTCTTCCCTGAGCAAGATTCCTTGCAAACTCGAGTTCAGTTTCCCTAGTTTATCAAAGAAGTTCAGAACTCGAGTTCAGTTTCAGTTACCTCGCCCAGGAAATGTTGTTTTCTTGCAGGATGGGAGGGAGAAGAAGAGGAATATAGGGGAGGGAGGTCCTCGCCGGCGTGATGCGACGGGAGAGGGAGGTCCTCGCCGGCGTGATGCGACGGGAGAGGGAGGTCCTCGCCGGCGCAGACCTGTGCTGTGGATTGCAAGGGTTAGGGTTTGGAGAAATGGATAGGGTGGAGAGGGAGAGGGAGAGGGAGAGGACGATGGGGGCAGGAGATCCTCACCGGCGAGGTTGCGGTGGCCGGAGGCGCGGCGGCTGCTGCGTCGCGTGAGGGAGAGGGAGAGGGAGAGGACGGTGGCTGCTGCGTCGCGTGAGTGAGGACGATCGGATAACACTGGCTGGGAGCGGTAATGAGCTTGTGAGGGAGCGATATCTGTTAACGGAGCGATGGATTACGGAGCCGGCGAACCAAACACGAAGTAACGCCCTCCGGTAGCGCCGTTAACCGTTACGGGCTAAAAAATGCCTAACCAAACAGCTCCCAAGATGTTGCATATCAATTTAGTACTTCTTACTCTTAAAGCTACTAAATTTTGTACATTCCCTTGTTTCGTAAAGAGTTCACATATTCCAGTAGATCTCTGAACAACTATAAACATTTACTAATGGTTATGCAAACTAACATGGAACCATCAAAGGTCAGAAGATCGAAGCTCTTTATCGGCAATAATTCTTTTATAGCTACAATATGTCTTTCTTTATTCTTGATAATGCTTTCCATCCCAAACAGTTCTCCAAACCATTCTTGATTCTTTACCTCATTTATTGCCTTATTTCGCTGGATTCAGTCATCTCACCTCTCTAATATTAGTTATGTGCAGAATATTTTCTCCTGAAGATGATTGCGAGGTGATAGAATCAGAGAAACACTCCCATGTTTTTTACCAAGCCGAGCCAGATATTTGGATGGTTCTGGTAATAGCCATTCACTAAATTAGTAGTCTGCATTTGGGTTTTTGTACACTTTGGTTTGGACAAAGTTTGTGCATGAATCCATGTGCCTTTGCTATTTCAACATTGTTCAAGCAAAATGTCTTATTATCTCCTTGTCAATCTAGTATGCATATTGATAGCATTGTTCTTTTTATCTACCAGCAGAAATGTAAAACTTGATAATCAATATGGAAAAACTGAAAAAGTAATGTCTACCTGGCAGTTTTTACCATGAATAGTACTTATTGCAAGTAATGTCTGACTGGCAGTTAAGGCACTATGTCTACCCTGGAGCCAAAAACTTACCTTTTATGTCATGTTGTACAACAATGTGAACACAAATTAAATGTAGTTGAGCATTTCCACATGTTCCAGGCACCATCTTCTCAAATAGCATGTGGCTTATTGCGGCCATTAGATCTTTAATTTAGGAACATTGGAATTTGTTTCTTGATCTTTGTTCTTTCTCCTCGCAAATTTGGTTTTACATCCTCTGTACAACAAAATAGCTTGAATGATTGATTCCTTTTTTTACTGCTCAAATCGTTAACATGCAATTTAATGTTCAGGTGGTGGAGAAAACGAAGGACACTGAATCAACTTGGCGTTGTAGTGCATTGCAAGGAATACTTAAAGAAGTTCATTCACTTTTCACAATGTTTCATGGGCCAATCCGAACTTTACTTGACAGACAAGCCAGTGCTGAACTTGCCCGCGGTCACCTCCGCACATTTGTCACAGATTATTTAAGCGGTGGGCTTAGTTTTCCATTTAGTCTGTCGTCATCATATTTATTTCCATTGACGACATGATTTATTGCAAGTTGCAGTAGGATGGATATAATTTTGATCTTTGAAATGAAATGTATGATGATATTTGCGAATTTATTAGCTAAATTAATCCCATAATTTATGTTCTGGAACAGATTTTAGTGTTGGCAAAAAGCTACAATTGCCAACCTTCCGTGACAGCCTAAAGGAGCGGGGAACACTCCAAATGCTAACAGTCTCACGAGAAGTGGCACTTGAAGTTCAGGTAGGATGTATATCTTTGAAATCTGATGTGTTCTCTTCGTTACAGAAAGGGCATCTTAATTTTATTATTCAATAGAAACAGCAATGCTTAATCCCTCTTCAAGATGACCTGATCAGTTAAAATCATTTCCACAATTTTGAAGTCCCCTTTCACCATTAAATTTTTGTATGAAAAATCTGGCCTTTTTGCATGCAATTTGTTATTCATGTGATGTCCAGAGTTTTAGTCAAGTTTGCAAACCCAGTGTCAGACCAGTTTTTTGTTTGAGGTCAGTACTGGTTTCTAGGGTAGCTGGTGCAGTGCCGTCTGAACACTTATTTCTTGACATGGTTGGGGTACTGACCTCCTTGCTGAGGAACTGGACATTTTACACTAACTCAGTATAAATTATTCTGTATCCCTAAACTGCTCTCTTTTTTTTTTGGCAAAATCTAATCCTGTACCTTGCTTCTTGTTACTGGCTGGTTTCCACTGAAAAGAGAAACCTAGGTTCTATTTCATTCTCCATAGTTTATCTTTTATGCAATTGGTTAACATGACGCCTTGCCTGGTTTTTAAATATGGTATGGCCATTGGGAAGGGCTACTGTTGACATATTCCTTTACTGTGCATTAGCATTATCCTTAAAAATGTTTGCTTTCATTGTAGGCTTGTAACAAAGTGAAAATCGTTCTGGATAAATATGTAGAAACTTGCTTTCTAAGGAAAGTATTTCAGAACCAATTCAAACACCATATAATACTTTCAGACTAACCTCCAGCAGTAGTACTAGTATATAAACGTCATAGTTTGCAGTATTTTCTAGAATCATGTTGATTGTTGTAATCATAGTTTCTGGATTCGTTGTAAACCCCTGCGAATCGCGAAGTAGATTCGTCAAAACCGAGCCGGTTTAGAATATGAGGTTTGTATTTGCCAGTGGAAATTGGAATAAAAAGTAGCAAACTGCGAACCCAAATATTGTACCATGACTCGGACGAACTGTGTTTCTGGTAACTATGATTGTAATAGTTACATAGATTTGTTTCATTTATTTCAACCATTGATGTAGTAGTCTTTCAGTCACTCACCACAGTTGTTGGATCCTGTCTTGGAAACGTCACCTGCCAATCGCTTGTATTATTTGAAGACCTCTTGGTGTCAACGACACTTCCCCCGGTATGGTCTCCCTGAAATCACTACTTCCATTGGATTTTTACTTGCCTTTTCTTGCTTATGAGCATGTGGTTTGCTTGTGGTTAAGGATTTTATTTCTGCTTTAGGATGATACATTAAACCTATATACTTATGCTGTCCTGAGGTTGACTCCTCGTGCTTTATCTTCCAATGGAAACTCCTGGTCCTATTTGCGGAAAGGAACTTACGTTAATGCTGGCCCCACTTCAAGTTCATCAAATGGAGCAGCGGCAGCAGAAAGGTATTGTAGTCCATCTCGTCATACTTCTCGTGGTGGACAAAATCAGATGCATCATAATTTCAGGCCTCTCCAGCGTGAGAAATTGTCTAAGGGAAAGGATGGTTTTGTTGCTGCTGGCTTTGCAACTACAGAAGTTCGTGGTTCTGTGCCTTTGACTCCAATACTGTGGTTCCAGCAAGCAGAGGAGCGCATGTATCTATGTGTATATCAGCACAAGAACCTCACAATCTTATTACTAATTCCAGCTTCCTCGCTAATAAATGGAGAAGATGGTATTTCTCATGTGAAGAGGCTTCTTCTTGAAAATGTGAGTGATCCTTTTTTTCCTTTAATTTCTTGATGCAGTGGAGAAGCTAAAATATTCTAATTTTATGGAAAAAGGTTTTCATGCCATATTTTATATTGTTTCCGATGAAAATGGCTGTGAATGCGTGCTCTGTGATTTGATATATATTGCAGGCATCACAGAACATCGTCACTGTTGAACAGAAATTATCACGAGGATGGGGAGGAGAAAATGCATATCATGTTAGTGGATATCGTTACTTACTCGTTGATCCAGACAGAAAAGTATCAAGAGCGTCCCCACCTGGGAAGGTCACTACCCTGTCAAAGGTTTGCTCTTTTGCATCTGAGTACATTCTTTTCTTGATCATTCATTCATTTGGGGAACATATGTCCATCTCCGTAAACATGTAAGTTGTAAGGCCTGGATATTGATGATGTTATTTGATTTTCATACAATAGTAGGTGCTAGCTTGTTTATTAGGTTCAACATGTTTTTTAAAGTTCATGTTTATTGGAACTGATATTGGCCTTATCATGTTTATTGAAATTGCCTTCTGTGATGAAATTGTAATTGTGCAGGATTCTCTACTTTCCCTCAATAGGCTAAGAGAAGAAATAGATTTGGAGATTTCAAGAGCTAAAAGGAGTGACCCTTGTCATGACAAGGATTTTGAAGTATGCATCAGAGCGAAAAATAATGCATGGGTTATTGCTAAAATTACCCGAGGAAGAGAACTCTATATGGCTTTAGAGAAGGGTGGTGAAACACTTCTTTATGCATCCACGGCTGTTGAGAAATTTAGCAACAGGTAGCCTTTTGCTCTGTGGTGGCTAATTTCATCTTCGTATTCGCAATGACTGTGTTGTGATAATTTTATTCATCTATGCATGTTGCATTGGGATAAGGCATATCATTTACATGCTCTGTTGGGCAGCTATTTGAAGGAAATAATTGAAAAGAAGTATAGTTACATGCCCGTGCGTTGCTACGAAAAACAAATTGATAACAAAAAATAAAGATTAAAAAATAAAAAAAATTATTTCACAAAATCAAACATCTATCTTTAACGCTTCGTTTCTTGCGAAAACTGGCTAATTAAAGCAACGCTTCGTTTTAGGGCAATTAAGTAGGGCAATTAAGCAGCAATTAATGACGTGGGAAGAACGGACCACTGCCACCAAGTGCTGCTTTAGAATAGTAGAGATATTGCAAGCCATTGACTGGCAGTTAGCAAATGTTGTTGATTGTGCTTTAATGCCTGAAAAATATTGTGCCCCTCTTTAAATGCTCCAAACTAGGTTTGCATTGCCCTTCTGTTTTTCAAAAGTGTTTGTTTGAGCAAACTGGCAACCTTCATGTATTTGAATGGATCACCATGTTTTTACTTGTTTGCACATCAAATACAAATATCTTTTTATTTTGTACCTTTGATGTTCTAGTAATTTAATTAATGAGGGGACAGGAACATGTATTACCTGATTATGTCACCTTCTTTGATACATCCATGCTCAACTGAGTGAGCATTTCCTTGGTCTCATGTCGGCTAATAAATATGTTAAGCCTAAAACTGCATCTGACCTTGTTGATATTTGTGTTCCTCTCTCAGATACTGTGATGGAGCATTCTCAACAGACTGAAAGCACCAGCACGAGAGAGTGCATTTCCCCTACAAGTATCACATATCCAATTCATGGTTTTTATTTGGATCACTCACGGTGTCATGAATATGGATTTTGCTCTACGGAAGGATTCATACTAGTTGTACAGCTGTGCTGTTGTCATTTGTTATGCGTAATAATAGTCTCTAAAGCGAATAATGTGGAGCAGGAAATAGTTTGTTTGCCTTCCGGGATACATAGGACCGTGCTTGTTTTATTTCTTGTAAATGCTGACAATGGAATTGCTAACTTATATATGGTTCAATAGCAGATGTATTATGTGGCGCATCTGTGTTTCGTTGGTGTGTTATTTTGAGTGACCCTACTTTTACCCATTTTAGAGTTCGATTTTTGTTGCCTTGTTGGGGACCTTGTGGATGATCAGTGAAAATGACCTGCTTGATGTCTTGTATTTTAAGCTTGGTGCTAAGTTATGGTCAGGACTCGGGATAATTTAGTAGGGTTGTACCTTCGGCTGTTATGCACGCAGTAGCCGGCAGTCTTGTTGCTGTTCTGACTTATTACATACAGTTCCATCTTTCACGGTTTAAAATGTCTGCTGCTCTGTCGATATTCGTCAAGAATTCAGAAAGATGGACATTAAAAATAAGAACCGCAGCCATGCAAAAAAGAAAGGAGGAGAACAATGAGATGATATTTGGAAGTTGAAACTAACAAAAAGCAAAATATTTTAGGAAAAAGTACTGTTAAGTACGCAGTAGCTGGCTGTCTTGTTGCTGTTCTGACTTATTACATACAGTTCCATCTTCCACGGCTTAAAATGTCTGCTGCTCTGTCGATATTCGTCAAGAATCTAGAAAGATGGACATTAAAAATAAGAACCGCAGCCATGCAAAAAAAAAAAGGAGAACAATGAGATGATATTTGGAAGTTGAAACTAACAAAAAGCAAAATATTTTGGGAAAAAGTCTTGCGCATCCGGGGAATCGAACCCCGGTATGATGCACTTGATAGCCGGCGATCTTGTTCTTTATTCTGACTTATTACATGCAGTTCCATCTTCCACGGCTTAAAATGTCTGCTGCTCTGTCGATATTCGTCAAGAATTCAGAAAGATGGACATTAAAAATAAGAACCGCAGCCATGCAAAAAAGAAAGGAGGAGAACAATGAGATGATATTTGGAAGTTGAAACTAACAAAAAGCAAAATATTTTAGGAAAAAGTACTGTTAAGTACGCAGTAGTCGGCTTGTCTTGTTCTTTATTCGACTTATTACATACAGTTTCATCTTCCACGGCTTAAAATGTCTGCTGCTCTGTCGATATTCGTCAAGAATCCAGAAAGATGGACATTAAAAATAAGAACCGTAGCCATGCAAAAAAAAAAAAAGGAGGAGAACAATGAGATGATATTTGGAAGTTGAAACTAACAAAAAGCAAAATATTTTGGGAAAAAGTCTTGCGCATCCGGGGAATCGAACCCCGGTATGCACGCAGTAGCCGGCAGTCTTGTTGCTGTTCTGACTTATTACATGCAGTTCCATCTTCCACGGCTTAAAATGTCTGCTGCTCTGTCGATATTCGTCAAGAATTCAGAAAGATGGACATTAAAAATAAGAACCGCAGCCATGCAAAAAAGAAAGGAGGAGAACAATGAGATGATATTTGGAAGTTGAAACTAACAAAAAGCAAAATATTTTAGGAAAAAGTACTGTTAAGTACGCTTGAGTCGGGTCAGTCTTGTTCTTTGCTCGACTTATTACATACAGTTTCATCTTCCACGGCTTAAAATGTCTGCTGCTCTGTCGATATTCGTCAAGAATCCAGAAAGATGGACATTAAAAATAAGAACCGTAGCCATGCAAAAAAAAAAAAAGGAGGAGAACAATGAGATGATATTTGGAAGTTGAAACTAACAAAAAGCAAAATATTTTGGGAAAAAGTCTTGCGCATCCGGGGAATCGAACCCCGGTCAGTACCGTGGGAGGGTACTATGATACCACTACACCAGATGCGCCTGTTGTCTTTAAATGTTGTTTTTCCATATATTTATTAGGACTAACTCGATTCTAGAGAAAGAAAAGGCAAAAAAATCTAACCGCTAGTTCGCCCTTTCAAAAACATATTATCTAACTCCTTGGAAATTCTTATGAAACGACCGTGCGTCATTAGTATCTGCTGGATCCATATTTGTATAACCAACTGTACCAGTTTCTTTTTCCTGTTCTTTTCTTTTTGAAACTAATTACCTATTGTACCAGGGTCTTACTAGCAATCGCTAGTACGTACTACTGTCGATCTCTCACTCCAGTTAATGAAATAAGTCGAATGCATTTTGTATCGATCAAAAAACGAAGGCATCTGGGCAACGAAATTGTGGGGACCATCCTTTTTCGTTTGGAAAATCAAAAAAGGTTTTATTAGCATACAGTACTAGTCCTATGATTAGTAACTAGTACGTATATTTCCAACATTGATAATACATCCATACATATGATAACGGTAGATAGTTATAAATTAAAGTCTTACAAATCAACACTACTACAGAATAGTACAACACTATCGCTTCATTTGTGTCGGTTCCCAATTTTTGAGGAAAAAACCGATTATAATATGTGTATATAATTTGTAATTTTTGGAAACAATATTATCACAATCGGTTCTTAGCCAGAACCAATTGTGATGACACCCGCTCATCACAATCTGGTTAAAACTTAAACTTGGGTGATAAAATATGAAATTCTTGAGGATGTGTGTTAAGAGGGTAAGTTGAAGCCCTAGCTTGAGAAGATTTTCCCTCTATTTTCTCTTATTTATGTTTTTCTTCAAAAGGTGAGCATTCCTTCAAATCCCCTTCAATGTTGTATTAAGAAATTCGATTTTAATTTGGTGAATGTGTTACATGTTATTAGTGTTATTATGGTTGAAACCAATATGAGTGAGAAATTATGAAATCCTCGAGGAGATGGCGGTTTGAGGGTAAAGTTGAAACCTTAGCTTGAGGAGATTTTTCCTCATTTGTGGTTTTCTTCAAAAGGTGAGCTTCCTTTAAATCCCTTTAATTTTGCACTAGGAATTAAATTCAATTTTGATTTGATGAATGTGTTACATGTTATTATTGTTACTATAATTAATATGATCAATGCTAGAGTTTAGGTTACGTAACCTATGCATCTCCCGTTAGAGGGTGTTTCTTTATAAATATGCTGAAATTGCATATTTATAAATAAACAGTCTCGAATTGTTCACATTTTTTAGACAATTCGAGGATATATGGTCTGGGCAAGTTCCTAATGAAGCTGTTGTACAACTCCAAAGAAAGTTTCGGCAACATCTCCCTGGTGTTCTCCGGATACACTCTCTTGACTTGTTGTCGAGACATGTATATGGAAAACAGCGAGGAGATGCTGCCGAAATTTTCTCTGGAGTTGTACAATAGCTTAAGAACTTGCTCAAACCACATATCCTCAAATGAGTTTAGGACCTAAACTAATTAAGGTTAGTAGTCATCGTTGGTACGTACTTAGTTAGTCAATAGATAGACGTTTCTTCAATACCTCAACTTTGTTAATGCTCAAGTTTTTTCTTAATTTATTGTTTGCGGTTTAATTGTAGATGGATCGTGAAGAATGGATGTATCAAAAAAGTTGTGTAGTACTGAATTTCAGAGGGGGGTTAACAAGTTCACAAGAATTGCAAAAGAAAACATGGTTAAGAGGGGAGTAAAATTCATATATTGCCCTTGCATTGATTGCACCAATCTTAGAAGATTTAACAACTCAACTCAAATTGAAGACCACTTGATTCGATATGGCTTCGTGAGGAATTACACATGTTGGATCTATCATGGGGAGACAAGTAGTACCCCTCCGGTAGGCAATGAAGATATGCTGGAACCCGATCACGAGTTGGAGCTGATATGTTTGATGAGGAAAATTTAGATCAAATGTAGAGGGATGTGGAGGAAAATTACACAGAAAGAGAGTTTAAAAAATTTAAAAGTTTGATGGAAGATGATGCCAAACTATTGTTTTCAGGTTGCAAAGCGGAATACACCGAGTTGTGTTTGGTCCTTGCATTTTTCGAACTGAAGGCAAAACACCGTTGGACAGATACAAGTTGTCGGCGTGCTAGCCAACAGGCACCTCCGAGTCGGGTGCTTATAAGTTTCAAACGGGGGGCTTTCGGGGCAATCGCCGATGGAAGGAAGATGAACGGGGTGCCGGTGAAGCTCAGAGTGATGGAGACGCTAGGGTTTACCCAGGTTCAGGCCCTCCGAAGAGTAACAGCCCGAGTCCTGCTTTTCTTGCTATTGCCTGTCTTCTAACTTGAGAGTCTGAAACTTGCTAACAATGGGTCGAACCCCCTCTCCCATGCACCCCGGCCTCCTTTTATACTTGGGCTCCCGAGGGCACATGGGAGGCTTACACGGCAAGGCATACTCATTACACTGGCACGGGCGCATTTAATGCGCACGTCACTGTTCTTACATCCCATTAATATCTGCCGCAGCCGTCACACCCCCTCCTCGGGCCCCTCGTCCGCCAACGCTACCCGTTCCGTCAGGGGGTGAGGTGCTGCCGTGATGTCACATGCAATTAATGCACGCCTGGGGAAGACGCGCCGCCATACTGCATCCTCAATGCTTTGCATTTAATGCGCACGCCTCGCATTAAATGTCCTTGATCAGGGAGCTGCAGCTTTGGGGGTGGACGCCAGGGGAGTGGCCTGCATGCCACGTGTCTTCTGGGCGACCACCTTGCTGGGCGCCTAGCGGTGCGGCCTAACCGCCACTTGTCCACTGGGCAACCACCTCGCTGGTCGCCTAGTGGTGTGGCCTGACTGCCACGCGTCCACTGGGCGACCACCTTCCTGGTCGCCCAGAGGTGTGGCCTGACTGCCACGCGTCCACTGGGCGACCACCTTCCTGGTCGCCCAGAGGTGTGGCCTGACTGCCACCTGTCCACTTGGGCGACCACCTCGCTGGTCGCCCAGTGGTGTGGCCTGATTGCCACGCGCCCACTGGGCGCCCAGGGGGGGCCTGACTGCCACCTGTCCACTGGGCGACCATGCTGGGGAGTTACTGCTTGCCGGAGGTGGTGTGCCCGGACACACCCTTCCCGCCCGGCGGTCTCTTTTATTGCGGGGGAGTGGGGACCCTGGCATAAAATACGCCGACAGTAGCCCCCGGGCCCACCCAGGAGCGCTTTTTGGCCTACCATCTTCCTTTTTTCCTCTTTTAAATGCCCCTCGGGAAACCGCTTAGTCTCCCGGGTGGGGCCATTAATAAGCCCGCACGCCCCGCAGCTTTCAAGAGACCTTCTGGCTTCTCCCGGTTCTCAAGGCGGTTTGTGCAGTTATTCCTGCCCTGCAACCGCCGCACGACCCTTGGGACACGTCTTCTTAATGGGGCTTTTGAACTCCCTTCTTTCGAACCGCCGCGCCCTTTCGGTTTTCCCGCCGATCCTTCCCTCGCAGCCTTATAAGAGTTTGACCGAGGGGGAGCGGTTCTTCCTCTTTCTAACTTTCCTTCTTGCTTTAGAGCTTCTTTCTTCTTCTTCGCCGACGTGCTTCGATACTCTCCTGCGCCCGATGGCTCCCATTCTCCCCTCGTCGTCCGTCGAGGAGGAGGTTGCCGCCAGGCTCTCCCGGAACATAACCGCGGGCGCCCTTCGCGTCCGCGCCGGGACCGTCGAGCCCCGCTGCCGGCCCGGGGAAGTGGTTTTCTTCGGGTGGCAGCTTCTTGCCGGCCTGCTGCCGCCGGTTTCCGATTTTTATCTTTCCGTTCTTAATTTCTACGCCATTCACCACATCCATCTTCCCCCCAACTCCGTCGTCCTCCTTTCCGCCTTTGCCCACTTCTGCGAAATGTTCGTAGGAGTGTTACCCAACCTCCTACTTTTTCGCTTCTTCTATACCCTTCGCGCCACGGGCGGCAATTACTTTGCTACGGAGCTGCCACCGCGGCTCGCTGACGGGACCATGTCGCTACATTCCAACTGTTGCCGGTCGGTTGGAGGAATTGGCGCGAAGATTGGGTGTACGTCGAGGACGGCAGCGGCATTGAAGTCTTTGGAGCTTCCGTCTGGTCCGTGATCGGCAACCCCAATTGGGGGGCCCAGGTGAGCGAGACGCCCGAGCTCCAGGCGATGCTAGCCCGTGTTGACCAGCTGTGGACGGCGGGCCTGACAGGGCCCATGGTTATCCGGGACTTCGTCTCCCGGAGGCTGTGCCCTCTGCACCGTCGTGTCCGCCCGGCTTGGCAGTATATGGGCCTGGGCGACGGGACCCGGAGTATCACTGGAGGTAACCTGCTTCACCTCGGATCATCTTTTGCCCTTCGTCTTCATTGGTCGAATCTGGTGCTGACGGCGTTTCTGTCTCCCGGGGCTCCCCTCTTCTTCTTCTTTTGTTGTTGTCAGCTGCCGGGAACCTGGCTCCCGACGTGATCGACAGGTGGATGGCGCAGCTGGGCTTTGTCAGCCCCGTTCCGCCGTTCCCGGAGGGCGCGGTTCCGCTCTGCCGGTTGTCACCGGGGGAGCGCGCGGTGATAATCCGCGCCATGCCGTCGATGGACGCCATGGGCACACCCATCGTGATACGCCAGGCGCCCTTGACAATCCGGGACCCTCCTCCCGCCGGTGGTCGAGGAGGTGACCAAGGAGACGCAGCGTCCAGACGGCAACGATGCCAACGGTGGTCGTTCCCAAAGGCCCCGCCTTCTGGGTTCGGCCGGGGCGGGATCTTCTGTTGTGGCCGCGGGAACTTCTTCCGCTGCAGCGGCCGGCTCCTCAATGGTGGCGGGGGATTCGTCGACCGGCGGGACCTCGTCCTTCCTCGCCCCCGCTGGGGCGGTGACAATGGACCCTCCAGCGCCGGCTCCTTTTCCGCCTCGCCGCTCCGATGGTGGGGCAGCAATGCCGCCCTCCGCCCGGCTGGCTTTCTGACGCCGCCGCCGCCGCCCGCAGCGGCGATTCTTCCTCCGCCGCTGCCACCAGCAGCGGCGATTCCTCCTCCACCGCCAGCGCTGGTCCCTAGGCCGCTAGGGCCAAGCCAGCGACTGCTGACTGGTCCTCACTCCGAGCGTGCCCCGATTCTCGAGGCCGTCACCTAGGTACTCATCAAAAAATGCACATGCGATATGAAAATTAAGTCCCTTCAACCTGCATCTCACCGTTACTTACTTCTTTCCCTTTTTCAGGATTCCTGCCGCGGATATTCCCGCCGCCCAAGTCGAGGGCGATCCAGGCGTCGTGGCTGCAGGGGGTGCGCCACCCGGGGTCGCCGATCCCCAGGACGAGCAGGTGGAGGGGGGCGACCCCCAAGCGGTTGCTGTTGTCGCCGTCGTTCAGGACCCAGGATCCCCCTACCGCCTCCGTTCCTTCGGCAGACGCGGATGCTCTGCTGGCGGCTCTTAGCGAGCTCTACTCCAGCACGAGCACTCATCTGGTGACAAGTAGGGAGCGGCTCATGGAGGCGGGAGCCGAAATCAACCACCTCCGCAAGGAGGTGGAAGATTTACGCGAACGGGGAGCGGGGTTGGAGGCGCAGCTGCGGCGGGAGCGAGAGCAAAGCGCCCGCCGCGTCGAAGAGCTCGCCGCGGAGCTGGAGGCGGAAAGGGTCGATCGGGCCCAGTCGGAGGTGGACACCATAGAGATGCTGCGCCATGCCTTCGACCGGACGGTGGCCAGTCTTGCTCCATTGGGGCTGGAGCAGTCGGGTCCGCGGGAGGAGAGGCCGCGGCATTATGCATTCTGCCTCGGCCGGACTGCGGACTTCCTCACGCACCTGCCCGCCGCCCTTACCGCCCGGTCCGCCCAGGAGGGACGCGCAGTTGCGGCGGCCACGGCGAAGTTCGTCCGGCTTCTTCGCGCCTACCGCGACCCCAACCGATCCAGGCCACGGTCCAGGGAATCGAAGGTGACTGGGCGCAGGCGGAGGAGCGGGTCCACGACGCCTCCGAGCAGGTCGCCGCACAGCTGGCGATGGAGAACCCCTAGTTGGAGGCCGCTGCAGAAGACGTGGCGATGAGGCTGGACGTCGGCCCAGTTGACGAGGACGTGGCGGCCGCCGAGGCGGCAGCGGAGGACGAGGAGGATCCCCCAGCAGCGTAGTTTTTTTTCTTTTAGCTTTTGCCTGTAAAGACTTTAGATGCAAAACATTTTACATGAAACGGGAGCAGAAGTTCCCGCTAAAGGATCGCTTTTACCCTAATCTTTCCGGTTCCGTGCGAGCCAATACATGGCCGCTTAAAGACTTAAGGTCTTGTGCCAGGGAATCATTTCCCTCGAACCCCTTGCCTTAGCAAAATTTTGACTCCCAGATAGCCTCTAGGGAACGAACACTTAGTGAGTCCGGGCAGGACCTTAGGTTCTTGGCAGTGGTGGTCAAGTCGCCGACCCCCACGGGGACACCCGGAGTGTCACGACCGTGCTGGGGATCGTGCTGAACTAGCATCCAATCACCCACTCCCGTGTGCCGCTCTCACTTAGTGATCCCGCCTTTGCTATTGGGGCTTTGCAGGGTTGCAGGGTACCAGAGGCAAGTGCCCCGGCACTACTCGACAGAAGGCAAAAGACCGAAAAGAGGGCAGGAAGAATAACTGTTGCGGATAAGGAAAACGAGTATTTAATTTCAAACAGAAGGCCTCCCCCGACCCGCGGTGGAGAGGAAGACACTCTCCGGCCGGTCGGGGAACGGAGCCTGGGACTTACAACCGATCAAGGGTAGAATTTGCGCAGATTTTCTATATTCTGGGAGTTCGCCAGTTCTTCACCGTCTTCAGTGGCCAGCCTGACCGCCCCGGGACGAGAGACCGAGACCACTTTGAAAGGTCCCTCCCACTGGGGAGATAGTTTATGCGACCCGGCATGCGACTGGATTCTTCGCAAGACCAGGTCGCCTACTGCCAGTGTTCTCTCATTGACCCGGGAGGCGTGGTACCGCCTGAGACTTTGCTGGTACCTTGCAGCGCACAGAGCCGCCCGATCCCGCGCCTCTTCCAGGAGGTTGACGTTGTCCCGACGCAGATCTTCCTGGTCTTCTTCCACGAACGCAGCAACGCGTGGTGATCCCAGTTCCAGTTCCGAAGGGAGGACAGCCTTTGCGCCGTAGACCAGGAAGAAAGGGGTTTCCCTAGTGGCCCGACTAGGGGTAGTCCGAAGTGACCATAACACCGCCGGGAGCTCTTCGGTCCATTGGGCCCCACGCTTGTGGAGTCGATCGAATGCCCGTGTCTTGAGGTCCTTCAGCACCAGCGCGTTGGCCCGCTCGACTTGGCCATTGCTTTTGGGGTGGGCGACCGAGGCAAAGCAGACCTTGGTGCCCATCTCTTCGCAGAAATCTAAGAAGGCCGCGCTGGTGAACTGAGCGCCGTTGTCGGTGATGATGCGGTTGGCGACCCCAAAGCGGGCGAAAATCCCTTGCATGAACTTGATCGCAGCTGCGGCGGTGATGGATCTTACTGCCTCGGCTTCCACCCACTTAGTGAACTTGTCGATGGCAACGAACAGGTGGGTGTATCCCCCTGTGGCCCGCGGGAACGGGCCCAGGATATCCAGCCCCCAGACCGCGAAGGGCCAAGAGAGCGGGATAGTTTGCAGGGCCTGGGCTGGTTGGTGGATCTGCTTGGCGTGGAACTGGCAAGCCTCACATCTCCTCACCAGCTCTCAGGCATCCTGGAGGGCGGTAGGCCAATAGAACCCTTGACGGAAAGCTTTTCCCGCCATCGTTCGCTCAGACACATGGCTCCCGCACACGCCTCCATGGATATCCGAGAGCAAACTGCTCCCCTCTTCCCGAGTGATGCACTTCAGAAAGATTCCGTTCTTGCCCCGGCGGTACAGGTCCCCGCCCACCAGGGTATAGCACTTGGCCTTTCGTGCTACCTTCTCTGCTGACGCATCATCGTCGGGGCACACTTGATCCCTCAGGTAGGCCAGGATCGGATCCATCCATGTGCCTTTCCGGTCAAGTACAGCGACCACGAGGTGGTCGTCCGGGTACTCCGCCTGGCCAGGCGTTTCTGCCGGAACCACTTTCCCTCCAGAGGCGAGGGCTGGAGCGGCATCACCATCGTCCCCGCCAGAAACGGGGGCTGCGATGGACGGTCGCGGAAGCCTTTCTTCAAAGACCCCGACCGGCACAGGAGATCTGGTTGAGGCGAGCTGGGCGAGCTCGTCCGCCAGATGGTTGTCGCGCCGGGGGATGTGAGTATACCCCAACCCTTCGAAATGCCTTTCCAATTTTCTGACCTCCGCCAGGTACGCTGCCATGACGGGGTCAGGACAGGAGAAATCCTTCCTTGCCTGATTGACGACCAGCAGGGAGTCGCCCTTTACTTGCAGGCGCCAGACACCGATCGCTGCGGCAGCCCGGAGCCCAGCCAGTAAGCCCTCGTACTCGGCGACGTTGTTGGTGGCCTTGAAGTCGAGGACGACCACGTACTTGAGGAGGTCCCCGGTCGGAGAGACCAGGAGAACCCCAGCCCCCGCGCCTTCAAGCCTGAAGGACCCGTCGAAGAAGAGCGTCCAGGGGGAGGGCGCGGGGACCTCATCGGCTTCGGACTCAGAGGGAGTCCACTCGACGACGAAGTCCGCCAGCCTTTGACTCTTTATTGCGGTACGAGGAGCGAACTTGACACCGAACTCCCCCAGCTCGATGGACCACTTGGCGATGCGGCCCTCTGCTTCTCGGTTGTGGAGGATCTCGCGCAGGGCGTATGAGGAGACCACTGTGATCTCTCTCCCTTGAAAATAGTGCCGCAACTTTCTTGACGCCACCACCACCGCATAGACCATCTTCTGAGCCTAAGGGTACCTTGTTTCTGCGTCGTGGAGCATCTTGCTGACGTAGTAGACCGGCCGTTGGATGCCTTCTCGCTCTGCCACCAGCACCGCGCTCACGACGGAGGGGCTAGCAGCCACATACAACAGCAGTGGCTCACCCGGCTCGGGGCGACCAAAGACTGGGGAGAGGAGAGGTGCTGCTTCAAGCCTTGAGCGCTCTTTGGGCTTCTGGGGTCAATTCAAACGAGTTGGTTTTCTTCAACAGTTTGAACAGCGGCAGGCTTTTCTCCCCTAGCCGAGCTATGAACCGGCCAAGGGAGGCCAGCCGGCCAGTCAAGCATTGCAGTTGCTTGAGGCGGGTAGGCGGCTGCATCCGCTCAATTGCTTCTTTCTTCTCTGGGTTGACCTCGATCCCGCGGCTGGAGACCAAGAACCCGAGTAGCTTCCCGGATGAGACACCGAACACACACTTCTCGGGATTCAACTTTATGCAGTATTTTCTGAGGCGGAAGAAGGTCTCATCCAGGTCCTGGACTAGCTCATCGGCCTTTTTTGGTTTTACTACCAGATCATCAACATACACTTCGAGGTTCCTCCCTATTTGGGGCCGAAACACAATGTGCATGGCCCGCTGATAGGTGGCACCAGCGTTCTTCAGCCCGAAGGGCATCCTGACGTAGCAGTATACACCGAGAGGAGTCACAAAGGCGGTTTTTTCTTCGTCTTCCTGCGCCATACTGATCTGATGATACCCGGAGTAGGCGTCGAGGAAACATAGGGCTTCACACCCTGCCGTGGAGTCGACGACGATATCTATCTGCGGCAGGGGGTACGGGTCCTTGGGGCAGGCTTTGTTGAGGTCGGTGAAGTCGATGCACATTCGCCACTTCCCGTTGGACTTCTTTATGAGCACGGGGTTGGCCAACCACTCCGGGTAGGTGGCCTCCCGCACAATTTTGGCCGATAAAAGCTTCTCCACTTTATCCCGAATGGCGTCCTGCCGCTCTGGCGCCTGCCGCCGGATCTTTTGTCGAACCGGGTGCGCTCCAGGGAGCGTTGCCAATCGGTGCTCGATCACCTCCCTAGGGACCCTGGTCATTTCTAATGGTCCCCAGGCGAACACATCCAGATTAGACCGGAGGAAGGTGATGAGCGCGCCTTCCTATTTGGCGCTGAGGTCGGTGCCGATCTTGACGACCTTGCCGAGCCGTCCTCGCCCACGGGGACCGCCTTTGCCTCGCCCGAAGGTCTAGGCGGGGCGCAGGTCCTGACCGGGGGGGGGAGCTCGGGCTGTCGTCCTTATCACGCGCTGAGCAGGTGGTGCCGGCCAGGTCCTGCAGCTGCTTGCTTAGACGCAGGGCTTCCAGTCTATCCACCTTCACCGTAATTGGACCCCCAGGCCCGGGAATCTTCACCAGCATGTAGGCATAGTGAGCAACCGCCATGAACTTGACCAAGGCCAGAGGGCCAAGCAGGGCATTGTACGGGAGGTCGAAGTCGGCGACCTCAAAGTCGACCAGCTCCGTCCGGATGTTTTCCGCACTTCCGAACGTAACGGGCAACCGGACCTGCCCCAGGGGCAAGAGGCCCACCCCGGGGGCGACTCCGTAGAAAGGCGGGCGGCGCAGCTCTCATACTCTGATATCTGGAGCGCTTGGTACGCCCCAACTGACAGCAGGTTGATGGCGCTACCTCCGTCAACGAGGACCCGCCCGAGCTTCGCGTTGCAAACCGTGGGAGAGACCACGATCGGCAAATGGTTCGGGCCGGAAACGCTCTCCGGGTGGTCGGCCCGACTGAAAGTGATCGGTTGCTCTGACCACTTCAGCAGCCTACTCGCCCCCGAGGACGATGCGGTGGCGCAGACCTGCCTCAGATCCCGCTTGTACTGCGAGTTCGATGAGTGGGTGGCTGAGCCCCCGTGGATGAACGCCACCGTGTGCTCCGCCTGTTGGAAGGCCAATGGAGCTGAGTCTTCATCGTCGTCTTCCTCGCGGCGTTTCTTGAGTCACCTGTCTACCAGCTTGGACACAACTTGGCAGTCCTCCAAGTTGTGTCCACTTGTTCGATGGATGGGGCAATAGGGCTTGCCCTCATCGTCTTCGCGACGGGGCGAGCGGCGGTTCCTGCGGCCGTCGCGCCGGCCCTGACGCTCGTCCTTTCGGTCCTGATCATCGCGACGCCGGGATTTGGTCGCTGGTTCGGCAACCAGGACTTCCCTAGCAGTGGCCTCCTTTCGCTTCTTCTTTTTCTTCTTGCGGTCGGAGGATTTCGAGGTGCCGGCGTCGTCGGTGTCGGTAGGCCTTGTCGCGCACTTCCGAGCCTCAGCCACCCTGGCGCACTTGTGTGCCAGGGAGAACAACTCGAAAGTGGTTGAGATGGTGCGGGTAGCCATCTTCTCCCGCATCTTCTGGTCCCGGACCCCCCTTCGGAAAGCAATGATCACCGATTGCTCAGAGATCCGGGGGATCGTATTGCGGTAGTGACTAAACCGCCGGATAAACTCTCTCAGGGACTCCCCCTCTGTCTGCTCCAGAGCGTGGAGGTCGTCCTCCACGCCTGGTTGAGCGTAGGAGCCCTGAAAGTTGGCGACAAAAATGTCGCACAGCTCCTCCCACGAGTTCACGGAGCCTCGCGGGAGGTTAAGCAGCCAAGACCGGGCCGAGCCCGTCAGCGACGTCGGGAGGTAGTTGGCCATAACCTTTTCAGACCCTCCCGCCGCGCGCACCACCGTGGTGTAAATTTGTAGGAACTCCTCCGGGTTGGTGGTGCCGTCGTACTTCTCGATGGAGGCGGGGCGGAATCTCTCTGGCCATGTAGCTTGCCGGAGGCGGAGAGAGAACGCCTGGCATCCAACGTTATAGGGGGAGCAGCGTTGTTCGCCAGCCCCTCGATCCTGAGGAGAGGACGAGGAGTGCAACCCTGCGCTCTCCCCGGAGTCCGAGGGGGAAGCCCCCTGGCGTCCAGCGGATATCTGGGGATTGGGGTGCCGCTGTGCGCTCTCGCGACGCCCCCTGAGAACGTGGCGGAGGTCACCGCCGCGCTGGAGCCGCCTCTCGTCCAAGCGCGATCTGAGATCTCCGCGATTCCCCCTTGACTCGGGGGACCGCGAGAAGAGGCCGAATCACGTGCACGTCCCCCTATGACGGAGGGTGCCGCGACTAGGACTCCCTTCCCCTTGTCCCAGTCCTTGATACCGGGAGAAATCGTGTGGCGGCTGGAAGCCTGCGCGTCGGTTGCGCGCGCTTCTTGCCGCCATAGGCCGGAAGCCCCCGGCCGGGCCGCCGCTTCAACCTGCTGTTGCGTGGCATCGACCAAGTGGACAATATCCCGCAGCCATGGAGTGGCTGGGGTGTCTCCCCCCAGCGTTACTGGGGGGTGATCGAGGAGCAGCCGAGCTGCATGAAGGCTTCGCGCGGGGGTGTCGTCCCCCAACGCCAAGCACCGTTGGATGGGCTGACCGCCGAGCGTAGGAGCCATGCGCGCCCCTCCCGAAGCGGAGGGACCCGGGTGGCCTGGCTCCCTCCCCGAACGCCGAGACCGGCTACGGGCGCCGCTTTACTCGGGCAGATTGCTGCACTTGGAGTGCGACTCCGCCATGCAGACGAGCGCCGCTACTTCTGCTGAGCTTCGAACTGAAGATGGAAGAAAGAGGGCAATCTAACCACCAATAGCCCCTACCTAGCGCGCCACTGTCGGCGTGCTAGCCAACAGGCACCTCCGAGTCGGGTGCTTATAAGGTTCAGATGGGGGGCTTTCGGGGCAATCGCCGATGGAAGGAAGATGAACGGGGTGCCGGTGAAGCTCAGAGTGATGGAGACGCTAGGGTTTACCAAGGTTCAGGCCCTCCGAAGAGTAACAGCCCTAGTCCTGCTTTTCTTGCTATTGCCTGTCTTCTAACTTGAGAGTCTGAAACTTGCTAACAATGGGTCGAACCCCCTCTCCCATGCACCCCGGCCTCCTTTTATACTTGGGCTCCCGGGGGCACATGGGAGGCTTACACGGCAAGGCACACTCATTACACTGGCACGGGCGCATTTAATGCGCACGTCACTGTTCTTACATCCCATTAATATCTGCCGCAGCCGTCACACCCCCTCCTCGGGCCCCTCGTCCGCCAACGCCACCCGTTCCGTCAGGGGGTGAGGTGCTGCCGTGATGTCATACGCAATTAATGCACGCCTGGGGAAGACGCGCCGCCATACTGCATCCTCAATGCTTTGCATTTAATGCGCACGCCTCGCATTAAATGTCCTTGATCAGGGCGCTGCAGCTTTGGGGGTGGACGCCAGGGGAGTGGCCTGCATGCCACGTGTCTTCTGGGCGACCACCTTGCTGGGCGCCCAGTGGTGCGGCCTAACCGCCACTTGTCCACTGGGCGACCACCTCGCTGGTCGCCCAGTGGTGTGGCCTGACTGCCACGCGTCCACTGGGCGACCACCTTCCTGGTCGCCCAGAGGTGTGGCCTGACTGCCACCTGTCCACTTGGGCGACCACCTCGCTGGTCGCCGCTGGTGTGGCTTTGGCCGCCACGCGTCCACAGGGCGACCACCTTCCTGGCGCCAGAGGGCTTTGGCGCCACCGCCCTTTGGCGACCACGCTGGGGAGTTACTGCTTGCCGGAGGTGGTGTGCCCGGACACACCCTGCCCTCCCGGCGGTCTCTTTTATTGCGGGGGAGTGGGGACCCTGGCGTAAAATACGTCGACACAAGTTTCAATACACTTTTAGCTCTTCTATCGTATATGCTTCCAGGGGGAAACAAGTTGCGAATAAGCATTTATGAAGTGAAGAAGCTACTATGCAGGAATGGAAATAGAAATGATGCATGCATGTCCGTTTGGTATATGAGCAGTCATCATAGTACTTGGCCAGTTTTGTATTGTATCTACAATATTCTTTCTTGGTTGTGCTTGAAGCAAAAGTATATCATAATGCCATTGCTAATCTCGGAACCCAAATAGCCGAGGAATGATATTGATGTGTACCTAGCACCATTGAATGAGAATTTGGCAAAATTATGGAATGAGGGGGTCACGATGTGAGATGCATACAAAAGAGAGGACTTCACCATACGAGCTATGATATTTTGCACCATAAATAATTTTTCATCCATTGGTAATTTGGCGGGCTACAGCACGAAGGGAGCCAAAGTGTGTCCAATTTGTGAAGAGGAGACTGAGAGCTTGTGGCTGCCGAATTCCAAGAAAACTGTATACATAGGTTACTGTAGGTTTCTACCTCGAAGTCATCAATACCGTAAGATAGATGACAAATTTGATGGGTAGAGATAAGTTCAGGCGGCCCCGCAACCTATGAGTGGAAGGCAAGTATATTCACGCGTGGAGGATATCGATGTTCAGTATGGAAAGAGCTGTAAATCTATTCATCCCAGGACCATTTTGAAGAAGAGGTCGATATTTTGGGACTTACCATACTGGAAGGAGTTAGATGTCCACCATTGTATTGATTTCATGCATGTTAAGAAGAATGTTTGCAATAATTTGTTAGCATCTTGCTGAACATACCTAGGAAGACCAAGGATGGTGTGAATGCTCGCTGCGGCATGGCCTTCATGGGAATCAAGCCCAAGTTTATAGTGATAGAGGAGGATGGAAAAGGTCTATACATCCCTGCTGCATGCTACACCTTGTCCAAAAAAGAGAAAGAAGACATATGCCAGTATCTCTAAGGTATTAAAGTTTCATCGGGCTACTCCGCAGACATTAAGAAGCTTTTATCCATGAATGGTTTGAAGTTTCTTGGTATAAAGTCCCATGACTGTCATGTTTTGATGACCCAAATGCTCCCTGTTGCAATTAGAAATATTCTGCCAAAGGATGTTAGGTTGGCAATCACGAAGCTATGTTATTTCTTTAATGCGATTTCTAGCAAGGTTATTAATCTCGATGTACTAGACAACTTACAGAGTGAGGTGGTGCACACTCTTTGTCAGCTTAAGATGTATTTCCCCTTTTGTTCTTCGGCATCATGGTCTACCTCATTATTCACCTTGTTAGAGAGATTAAGATATGTGGACCCACATTCCTACGTTACATGTATCCATTCGAGAGGTACATGGGTATAATAAAGTCATACATGAGGAATAGGTCGAAGTATGAGGGTAGTATTGTTGAACGTTATGGGACTGAAGAGGTTATTGAGTTATGCGTGGACTATCTAGCTAAAAGACAACTAATTGGTGTTCCTATATCTTGTTATGAGGGCAGACTTGGTGGCAAAAGAACCATTGGGTCCAATCTAACAAGTCCATAGTTTGATATGTACTATAAAACACATTTTACAGTTTTGCAACACAGCGTAGAAGTTCATCCATATATCCAGCAGCACAAGTTGATATTACGGGAAGAGAATCCACATATGGATGAGCTTTCCAAATACGAGAACACAACTATCGATTCCTTACATGGTTCAAAGAAAAGGCGGAGGTCTCCGTTACTGAGGCTGTCAAATGGGTTGGCTAACGGACCAATATTTAATGTACAAATATGGCAAGGGTATGATATTAATAGCCACACCTTTTATAATGAAAGTCAAGATGCAAAGAGTATAGTTCAAAACAGTAGTGTGAGTATAGATGTTTTGTCTGATGATCACTTGAAAAGAGGAATCTCAACCACAATAAACTCCTACTATTCCAAATGAAGCTAAAGCGTCTTTATCACAGTGAGAGCCAGGACGAGGGGTTATGGTTTCCTACCAAGCGGCCTAGATTCAAGTCCAGGTTATATAGAATATGCATATGTAAGTGTGCTCAGTGGGAAATTATCGTGTTAGCACCCCCCTAAGTAGGGCTGTAAACGGGCCGAGTTTAGCGGGCTTGGGGCTCTCAGGCTCGAGATCAGTAAGGCTCGAGTCGAGCTTGAGTTGGGGTCCGAGCCTTGATCCAGGCTCGATCTCAGCTCAGTTCAAGCTCGAGTAGGCTCGAGCTCGGCTCAAGTAAGCTCAGTAAACATGATAAGCTCGCATAAGCTCGGTAGGCTTGAGTAAGCTCGGTAAATCTGCTAAGCTCGGTAACAAACTCGAGTAAGTTCGGTAACAAGCTCGAGTAAGCTCGGTTCATAAAAACTCGATCCAAGCTCAAGTAGGCTCACGAGCTATTCGAGCTCGAGTTCAGCTCGTTTGGAGCTTGAACCGAGCTTAAGCCGAGCTAAGATCAAATAGATTGCGAGCTCAAGCTTTTTTTACAGCCCTACCCGTAAGGTCACGGACTCATCCTCAACAGTAATGCACTTGTGTGTGCCGGTCGTGGTGACATGTGCTTTTGTTACTAATGTGCAAGCGTCCATTGTCCTTTAAAAGAGTGTTATTTTCCTAACTTGTTAATTATATTAGATAGAGTCGTGTGCGATACTATGCCGTGTGAAATTTGGTCCAATATTTGTTTTGCAAAAAATATAATTTCAGTTTTCTCGGTGGTTTTTTTCTTCTTCTAAAAATAGACCGGCTAGGTGGTGTTTTTTAAAAATTAGGCTGACTAGGAGCCTCGGCAAATTTGCGTAACCGCGGGGTCCTTTGTGCAAAAAACAAACTGTTAGAGGACCGTTCACGAATTTGCGAAGCCACATGTCCTTTTTTACAAAAAAAATAGTGGAAGGATCTATCTGCGATTACAAAAAATCGGTGGAGGACCCATTCGCGAAATCTACAAAACCACAGGGTCCTTTTTCTAAAATAATCGGTTGAAGGACCTATCTGTGCGGCAAAGAAATGGAGCTCAACCAGAGCGCCACCTCACCATTTTTGCGAAAAGCCCCCCAAAAATAGAAATTATGGATAGGTTCTTCCATCGGTTATTTTGCAAAAAGAACCATGTGATTCCGTAAATTCACGAACGAGTCCTCCACCGTTTTTTTGCAATTGCGGATAGGTCATTGCAATATTTTTTTGCATAAAGGACCCCCATGGTTCTGCAAGTCCTTCGCTGGTTTTTTTGCGCAAATAAACCCGTTGTTACACAAATTTGCTAATGGCTGTCAGCGAGCAAGGATTGAAATTTCGGACCGAAATCCGAAATCTCGGACGAGATTTCGGATTTCGGACCCCTTCGAGATTCAAAATTCCGGAAAATTCAAAAAATTCAAAAAAAAAATCGGATTTCGAATTTCTCGGCGAGATCTCGGGAATCTCGGGCAAGATCTCGGGTTTTTTTACCGGATTTTGATTTTTTTTGTACTGTATTTGATTGTATTTAGGGTGAAGATCATCCACAAAAAATTTTTAAAATTTTTGATGTGTTTTTGACCATTTTTTGGTCGGTTCAATTTGTCGGTTTGCACTGTCCGAATTTTTTAAAATTTCTCAAGATTGATCATCATCTGAAAATTTTATGGGAATATTATGGATGTGTTAGGACCATTCACAAAAAATTTCAAAATTTTTAAAAGTAGTTTGCACTATTTTTTTATTTCCAAAGAAAAGATTGAACACACATAAAATTAAGTCTTATCCAACGCCACTAACCAGCTGCACCAAGCCTTGTTTCCTGTTTTGAAGTAATGAATGCATGTATTTATAGATTGGGTCTTATGTTATTCACAAAAGCAATAATTGGCGACGCCTCACGGGCTCATACAGCAAACCATCACTTTGTTCTCACTCACCGAGTAGAGCTGAGTCGCCTAGACACAATCTCCGGCCACCGACGGCGGTGCAGCGGCGCATCTCGGCCGTGGAGAGCGAGATCTCAGCCAGATTAAGCGAAATCTCGGGTAGATTAAGCGAGATTTCATCGCAGGCAAATTTTTTTGGTCCGAATGATTCTTATAATATCAGGCTGAATTGATTTTATTCTATTACCAAATTAGATATGATTCATTGTAACTAGCATGCTGAATATATAATATAGCTAGGTAAGATGTGATTTGAACATTGTATGTGATTTGTTTTGGAATTTGGACACCTCATGCAAATAAGCAATTACCTCACAAGTATTTGGCTTGAAGCAACAACATATATAAAACTTTTTAAATGACTTGAAGTTCATTTGTTACATTTGAAAAATCCAAAACTGATTTTACATACGGTTTTTACAATGACTTTACCACTGTTACATTTTTTAAAAATTCCTCATGATTGATCATCATCTCAAATTGTTATGGAAACATTAGTAATGTGTCAAGACCAACCAAAAAAAAATTCAAAATTTTTTGACGTATTTTGGACCATTTTTCGGCGGGTTCAATTTGGCCGAGATCTCGATGATTTCGCCCGAGATCTCGGTGATTTCGGCCGAGATCTCGGATTTCCCGGTTGAAAAAAAACCGGATTTGAAATTTGGTTTTTGCAATTCGTCCAGATTTTGTCCGAAATTTCTGAATCTCGCCGAAATTTCGGATTTCGGGAACCTCCGGGATTTGACTCAAAACGAGATTTTTAACCTTGTCAGCGAGCCTATTTTTTTTTTTAAAAAAACACCATCTAGCTCGCCTATTTTTAAAAAACACCATCGAAAAAATTAAAATTATGTTTTTTGCAAAAAGAATATTGGACAAAATTTTGTACTAACATCGCGCACAACTCTATCTAGTATTAATCAATCGTCGCAAGTAAGCATGCGTTCAATTGCTTGCATATATATAAGCATGGCATGGCACACGACATGCTCCTAACTGGGAAAACAAGCATGCACAAAAAGCACTCACACGGCTACTTAACCACAGACACAAGCACTCACACGGCTACTTAACCACAGACACTTGACTAATTAACCACAGAAGTCTGTATTTTATTCCTCGCCGGTGCCATCAGCCATATGTTAGACTTTTGTTGTTATTTTTATATAGTCAATTATGTCTACGTCGTGAGGAGCAACGACTTTGATCCTACGGGTCGCGAGGTTAATTAATTTATGCCTTTGTAGGTATGCACAAAGGAGCATGTAACGCGCTCATGACCCTTGCATTTGCTTTTTACTTGTCCATTTTGAAATACCTGTCCACAGTCTATGCGTATAGACCAAAGAAACAATAAATCTAAGAAATATAATTAACGAGAAATAACTTTACATACTTATATTAAACAACATAATACAATTATTTAGTTTTTTCTATAGCATTTATATAGAGATAGAAAGTAAAAAAATTGCAATAATTATACTATAAATTTCTCAATAAATAAATATATTTAAATAAAGATTCTAATATTATAGACAAATATAGCGATACGATGAATAATTTAGTTGGCCTGGACGTCTAAAGTAGGGGTGAAAATGGTACGGATAATTTCCGACCGACCGACTGACCGAAGTGTCTCGGATAGCAATTCGGATAATTTTTCGGATATCCGAATATTTTTTACGGATACGGATCGGATATGGATAAAATGTCCCGGATACGGATACGGATACGGATATCACGGATAATTATCCGTCGGATATTATCCGACAATTTTTACGGATATAATCCGCGGATAATATCCGAATTCTCACATTATAGCTTAGCTCGGCTGGCCGGCTTGACCCAATGGCTCGTATGGCCGTATGTCACCACTCAAGTCACCAAATAGGGGCAAATGGGCTTCACCACTTCAGCCTTAGGCTCTTAACCCTTGACATGAGTTCGGCCAGCCCAGCATTCATCAAACCCTAGCCTGTAGCCTCCCTCACTTCCTGTCCCTGCAGAGTTTGCCGCCACCCCACCATCCCAGGCTCCTAGCTCCCGGCCGCCCCCGCCCCAGCTCCCAGCGCCCACTGCCCCACCGCCCTCGCCTACTCCCGCGCCGCGCGCCGCCGCCCGCCCTTGCCGGCGTTGTGTGGCCGCTCACCACTCCAGGAGCTCACCGTCGCGGGGGCGTCGTCCGCCCGCCGCCGCGGAGACTGGCTCTCTCCTGCTCCCGCTTTCGCCGCCAATGCTCCTCTCGTGAGTCGTGACTCCCTGACCGCTTCCGCTCCGACGTCCTTCGGCCCAGCGTCCTTCGGCTTCTGATCCGACGTCCTTAAGCCCCTTGCTTCTCGTCCGACATCCTTCAGCCCCTTGCTTCTCGTCCGCCGCCGCCGCCATCTACTGCTCCGCCATTCTCTCCCGACGCCGCCGCCATTCGCCGCGCCGAAGGACACTGGGAGCACCGTAGTTGTTCAGTTAAATCTGGAACTTCTTTGTGCTATCTCATCTTTCAATGATAAGCATATTAATGTGTTGGTTCTCATCCTATTTGCAATCCAGATTCTCAATAATAAATCTCTGTATTATGGATGCTTAGTGCTATGCATGTGCTTTGTTACTTTTGTTTACCTCTATGAATGGTGTGCAACTTCTATGGATGATGTATGTGCAATTCTGAGATGTGACTCAGTATATTGCTATAAACTGTATGGTTTTAACGGTCTTGATGTCTCAATGTCCTATACAATTTATGTTGGTTTTTTATCGATAATATTCATTGTAGCCCATCACTCCGTTTGTATTTAGTGTTTACGCGTATTATTCGAAAAATATCCGTTCCGATGATTATCCGAACTTATTTTATCCGTATTCGTTCGAATATTATCTATATCCGTATCCGGCATTATCCGTGTCCGAATCCGTATCCGGTATTATCCGTGTCCGAATCCGATCCGATAAAATTATATGGATCAAATACAATATAAGTGGTTTCCGATCCATATCCGATCCGTTTCACCCCTAGTCTAAAGCACGTATATACGCAAAGGTATAGGTGTCACCATCAGTACAATTAATTAATTAATTATTGGCTCCCTCCTTTTTTTTTTCTTTTTAAATATGCACGAGCCTTGCACATCATTGCATAGAAGAATATAAAACAACGCGGTACATCCAAGTCTCCGCTAACTTCTTTACGTGTGTCTAGCGTGGGATATTGTGCTGGCAAGATACGTGGTGTGTTTGTTGCTAACAAAATAGATATTGCAGTAGTTCCGCTAGCTCTCAAAAAGGAATTATAGATAGCTGTCAGATATCCCTTGGCGTGCTAAATTTTGTTGAGAAACTACAATGGCCATATAATGAAGGGGATCAACAATTTGATCACATTTTTCATGATGTATCCTTTTTTTAAGGCAATCTCAAATCCTAAAGTAGAGCCGGCAGAAAAGCTCGTTACATCTCGAATCAAAATTAATTGCTTTGATTATAGCAGTTAATGAGTTTAAAATTGAAATGAGTCTATTTCAAACGAAAAAATGTTAACGAGTGTCGGCTCGATAGTAGCTCGTTAGCTCAAATTTGAACTAACCACTTAAGTGATAAATAAAATTATTTATATTGAATTATGTCAAATTCGAACGAAGCTCGATATGTGATACCCTAGGCCATTAATGTAAAGGCCCATATAGCCCATATAGAGCGGTGGTAGGATTAGTTTCATATTACTTATCTAAAGTGAGTTGTAGTGATATATAATGCCTAGCTATTAGGTTCAAAAAAAATAGAAACTCTTTGTTAACCCTTTTACACGAAGCAAGAACAAAAATATAAACGGATGCTATATATGCATAGGTTCGTCCTATAAGTGAGTTGGGCATTAAGAAAATTTTAAACCAAAGTGTTACACTATAATAGCTAGTAAAGCTCCATAACCAGCCCTAAGTTGGCATTAATCGGTACAAATGTGTCTCCCTTTACATGAAGGACCCCATAAATACGGAAATTACAAATAAGGTTTTTAACTTCTCTCAAGAACTTCTACATGATGTTGAAGAAGTTCCAGAGATACAAAGCTCCCCAAGGGTATGAGTGCTGTTAGGAAATCATCTGGCCCACGAAGGCTCAGTATGGTCCCTTGCCAAAACCCTAGTCGTAGGCTATAAAAGAAGGAGGGGTTCCCCCTTATTGTACATGCAATCAGAAATAATAGATCATCTGTTCCTCCCATATTGTGTATCCCCCCTCTCTATCTCTCTCTCTCTCTCTCTCTCTCTCTCTCTCTCTCTTCTCCACCTTATAGATCTGTTCGGGAACCCTAGACTACGTGGTAGCAAGGTTCCCTAACACATTATCAGCACAAAGCTCTACCGAGACAGATTGAAAAGGTGAGATACGGGGATTGATCTAATCGCTCGTATGAATCTATGCATGCATCTAATCTACTATGGCAAAAAGCCACCATTCGACCCCGGTCCGAAGCATCACCGCTGGCTCGAAGCCACACGTGATCGGCCACCGTGCACATAGCCGACCACTGGCCGCCGGTCGACCTCCACTTGGCCTCAACCCGAACGCAGCCGCCAACCTGGCTCCGCGCCGCTCGATGCCTCGGATTCCCCATGCACATAGCACGGAGTGATCGCCGTGCGCCCCGCTGGCTTCGCTCACTGGGCGGCCTCCACATGCACGAAGCCCAGCCCGCCACCGCGCCCAAAGCCCAGCTCCTCCGCCTCGCGTGACCCGAAGCCACCAAAGACCAGAGACGCCTCGGCATCCCCGCGCTCGTAGCACGGCCGACGCCTCAGCTCTATTTGGCCTCGCAGGCCACTGCCGCCTCCAATGTGACACGAAGTCGCTGCCACCAGCTAGCGCCTCGGCTCCACCGCACGGCATGAAGTTGTGGCCGGCCTCCGCCGCGTCGCTTAGCTTGCAGCCGTGGCTGAGCCCATTCCGCACAAAGCCTGCAGCTGCCGCTCACCTGGCCGATGGCCCAAAGATGCCAGCAGGCCGCTGTTGCTCCACCTTGGCCCCGCCAGGCACCAACACCCGTGACCCGGCCGGCTCCGCACTGCCGTCCCGATCGGCGCCGAAGCAGCCGAGATGGCCCGGACCCAAAACTGGGTTCAAATCCAGTTAAGAACTAGAATCGGGCATGGGGGTGGGGATTTTACCTCTTTGCCCCTACCAAATTTCTATTTCTTTCCTTTTTTTTCTTTTTCTTTTTCTTTTTTCGAAAATTAATTAGAAATTCAAAAAGTTGATTAAAAATTGATAAAAAATTATGAAAATTGCTAGAAAATTCTGGGAAATGCTTTGGCTTTGGTTTTTATTTTCCTTAGCCCTCTTTTCTGCAATTATGAATATTTTTATGAATTTTGAATTTATTGCTTTCTATTAGTTTATTAGAAATTCTTGAGAATTTAATTATACATTTTATGAATTTTGCAACCACATTCATTAGATTGCACGCAGTAATCTAATGAAGGAATCTTGTAAACATGCACATGTCTGGCAATGTGAACCATGAGTTTGAAAAACTGGCCCTGCATGGCTAGAATTATCTCACATCGACATCAGATGTGAAGATCATGCTTAGGGGTAGGAAGCTCCGAGTTACCATCGGCTTAGGGTCCCCGCAGGACGCACAACCTACTACCGAGCAAAATGATCAAGCTTTGCATTTCCTTAGGCATCACCTCTCAGCCAACTTGAAAAATGAATATATGGCTGAGAAGAGCGCACTTGAGTTATGGACTGCACTTCAGAAGCGGTTTGAGAAGCTCAAGTACACCATCTTACCCCAAGCACAGCAAGATTGGATTCGCCTGAGTTTGCGGACTACAGAACAGTGGCCGAGTACAATTCTGCCTTGTACAGAATTTGTACCAATCTCTCTTTATGTGGCAAGAAGATCACTGATGAAGAGAAGATTGAGAAAACTCTCTCCACATTTCACCCTAGTGCTATCCAGAGTGCTAACAGCTATCGTCAGGACGCATACATGAACTGATTGATGTTATGCAAGTTGCGGAGTCACAAGATGATGTTCTTCGTAAGAACTTCGTCTCACAGCCACCTGGAAGAGGCATTGGCATAGAAGTAAATACCAATAGCTATAAGGTGAAAAAGCCCACTCAAAGGAAGAAGGGCAAGAAGGGTGGAAAGGAGAAATATTTGGCCAAGAGAAGGTCCAAAGCCCATGAGAAGCAGGATGGCAAGCCACCCACTATGCCGTATGAGCAGCAAAACCAAATGTGCTTTAGGTGTGGTACTTGGGGACATTGGTCGAAGATATGCCGGGAATCTAAGGAGGTCATCAATGCATATCAGGCCAAAAAGAAAGCAAAGGACAATGCACCAGTAGAGGCGCATTTCGCCAAGGTAGGCGATAATAATGCCATGGATGAGGACACCCCACTTGCATCATCCTCTCAGTCTAGCCTAGACATTGATGCAGCAGCCAAGCTCATGGCAACTGAAGAAAAAACCTCTGTTGATGACATAGAGGCAGAAGTCAGTGCATTCTTTACAGATTCCGTTTAATGCATGAATTGCATTATTAGCATTTTTTTTATATTTTGGTTGTTAGTGCATTTGGAATAATTGATTGTAAGCTCTAGAAGAGCACAAACTTTTCTCATGAATGGATAAGCAATTTATTCTTTATTCCAATATTCTATCTTTGCAAGCAATGTTTGAATCATTTTGCCACTGTCTAATTGGAATTATACTTTTATATAGAAACTATGTAGCACCCAAATGGAGGAGAAATGCATTGTTGATAGTGGCACAACAAATACCATCTTAAGAGAGTCTAAATGTTTCCAGTCGATCACGAAGAACGCTAGAAGGATTACTACAATCGCAAGTAGCGATTCATATATAATAGGCTCCGGAAGAGCCACGATTATATTACCAATGCGTACTACTTTGGTAATCAAAGAAGCCTTCTTGTACCCTGATTCAACATGAACTCTCTTGAGATTTAAGGACATCCTCGCCAATGGGTTTCACATAGAAACCAATGAAAAAAATGGCAAATAATTTTTGTGCATTGTGAAGCATGCGGAATATGAAAAAATGGTATTACAAAAATGTCCCTGATATGAATTTGGGTTGTACTACATGAGAATCAATGCACCCGTAGTGTATACTTCTCTAAAGACTATTTTTAGAAGCTCTGAATTATTTTCTCTATGGCATTGTAGATTAGGCCAACCTGGCCTTAGAATGATGAGAAATATAGTTAACAACTCGCAAGGTTATGGTATTAATGTTAAAAATTTCCCAAATCATAAAGATTTTGTGTGCCCTGCATGCGCCACTGGGAATTAATAACTAGAGCCTCTGTTATGAAAGTGCAAATTAAAATCCTTGCATTCCTGAAACGCATCCAAGGGATATTTGTAGCCCAATTCAGCCCTTATCATGGCCGTTTCGGTACTTCATTATGCTCATTGATGCTTCCTCGAAATGGTCACATGTATGTTTGTTGTCAATAAAAAACCATGCATTTGCAAAGCTGATCTCGCAAATCAATAGAATTAAGAACACTTTTCCTGATCATTGTGTGAAGTCCATTCGAATGGACAATGCTGGCGAATTTACTTTAAGGCATTTGATGATTATTGCACAGCAACTGGAATAGCCGTTGAGCATTTTGTACCGTACGTCCATACGCAAAATGGATTAGCTGAAACACTAATAAAGAGGATTAAATTTATAGCACGACCACTTTTGCTGGGTTGTAACTTGCCCAACACTTGTTGGGGACATATAGTCCTGCATGTAGCAACACTCATCAATTTTAGACCATCAATCTACAACATCCATTCACCTATGCAACTAGTGCAAGGGGTCATCCCGAAGATTTGCCATCTTAGAAAATTTGGATGTATGTTATATGTACCTATAACACCTCTACAGTGGACTGCAATGAGCCCTCTCCGCAAGTCTGGGTTATACATTGGTTATGAGAGTGCATCCATAATTAGGTATTTTGAAGCCATGACTGGAGACTTGCATACAGCCTGATTCGCTGATTGCATCTTTGACGAGGATCGTTTCCCATCATTAGGGGGAGAAAATCAACCTTTGGATGAAAAATGCTGGGAAATCATATGGCATCCCATTGGGATCCCCGCGCATGACCCTCGTACTAATGAAGCAAATATAAAAGTCCAGAAGATAATTAATTTGCAAAATCTAACAAATGAACTACCTGATCATTTTTGTGATCTGAAGAGCGTGGTTAAGTCGCATGTACCTGCTAGAAATGCACCAGAGAGGGTTGAAATAACAAAGAAAGCAGAAGGTATCCCTCATCCTATTCAGAGGCCTTAAAGAAAAAGAACAGGAAATCTAGCTTCTTAAACCCAAAGTACCCGGAGACGTCTGGAGAAAAAAGTGCAAGAGGACTTACCACAGCCAATCACAAAAATGCTCCAAAGCAAGAAGGGGAGCCAATTGACACCTGGCAGTGGAAAGAAGCTTGTCAAAAAGGCAATTCTAGATTTGAATATTACATTGCAGGAAGCTACCAAAAATAATGTGTGTGCATACATAGGCGATGTAAAACTAAAGGAACTTGCTCATGTGATGGGAAATAGCAGAGAAGAGCAAGCAGAAGTGCATGATGAAGCACCCTATGATGAAATGGCCATAAACTTTGTAATAATAGGAGAATCTCTTAATAGAGCAATAGCCAATGTTGATGCAAATTTTGCAAAGAATATTGCCACAATCATTGACCATGATCCCGAGCCTGCATCTCTAGCAGAATGCAAGAAAATGCTAGATTGGGAAGAATGGAAGAAGGCAAGCACCTTAGAATTAATCTCTCTGAACAAAAGATAGGTTTTTGGGACTGTGCGCCGCACGCCTCCCCATATAAACCCCGTAGGTCACAAATGGGTCTTTGTTCGAAAGAGGAATAAAAATAATGAAATTGTAAGGTACAAGGTAAGGCTTGTTGCACAAGGTTTCACTCAACATCCAGGGGTTGATTATGATGAAACTTATTCCCCGGTCATGGGAGGAATCACCTTTAGGTATTTAATCTCAATGGCAGTCAACTTGAAGTTGAAAATGAAACTAATGGTTGTTGTCATAGCATATCTGTATGGAAACTTGGATTTTGACTTATATATGAAAATACTAGAAGGTATCCCTGTCCCGAACCAAGAAGAGTAAACATAAACCTATACAGTGTAAAATTAGAGAAAGCACTGTATGGATTAAAACAGTCAGGAAGAATATGGTATAATCGATTGAGTGATTTTCTCTGCAAGAAAGGCTACACAAATAGCGAAGATTGTCTATGTGTTTTTATACAACGATCCCCGAATGGATTTTGTATAATTTCCATCTATGTAGAAGACTTGAACATCATTGGGGCGGATAAAGAAATAGAAGAAGCATGCTCATACTTGAAGTTTGAGTTTGAAATGAAGGATTTGGGTAAAACCAAGTTTTATTTAGGCTTGCAGCTTGAGCATGTCCGAGGAGGAATCTTGGTACACCAATCATCCTACACACAGAAAGTGCTATAAAGATTTGGTTTTGAAAAGACATCCTGCAAAGACCCCAATGATCGGAAGGTCATTACAAGAAAACCTAGACTCATACAGGCCTAAAGAAGAGGGGGATGAAGTCCTGGGAGCGGAATTCCCATATCTGAGTGCAGTTGGAGCACTCATGTACCTCGCAAATAATACCAGGCCAGACATTGCGTTCGCTGTGAATTTGCTAGCCCAGTACAGTGTAGAACGCACCAAAAGGCATTGAAAAAGGATCAAGGACATCTTCTGTTACCTCCAAAGAAGCAAACATCCTGGCTTGTTTTACAAAAGAAATCATGAATTGACTTTTGTTGGCTACACCGATGCTGGGTACCTATCGGACCCGCATACTGGCAAGTCACAAACTGGGTATGTTTTCCTTCGTGGTGGAACAGCAATCTCTTGGAAATTGTCTAAGTAGATTCTTGTCTCGACATCAATAAACCACTCGAAAATCATTGCCGTATATGAAGCCTCCCGAGAATTTGTGTGGCTGAAGAACGGTTCACCACATCTAGAAGTCATGTAGCCTGAACATCGAGAAAACTCCCACTATAATTTATGAAGACAATGCAGCTTGTGTTGCTCAAGTGCAAATGGGCTATGTGAAAAGCAACCTCACGAAGCACATCAACCCCAAGTTCTTCTATGCTCATGAATTGCATAAGATGAACGAAATCAAGGTACTGCACAATAAGTTGTGTTAGAATCTCGCCGATTTATTTACTAAGTCACTCCTAGCATCTACTTTTGAAAGGTGCGTCAAAGGAATTGGGATGATGAGACTTAGAGAAGTGCAGATCTTAGGGGGAGAATTTTCACATACTCCTAAATAAATCTTGAACATGAAGTTTGAGTACCCAACGTGTATCTCAAAGGTTAACATTGAAGTTTGGGTGAATTGTACTTTTTCCTTAGTAAGTTTTTCACAAAAGTTTTCTTACGTAAGGTTTTAATGAGACAATTTGTGCAACACAACAAGCATATACTATGTACTCTTTCTCCAAGCATTTTTCCCACTGGGTTTTTCTAGAGTTTTGATGAGGCATAGGCATCTTGCGGCAAAGGGCCCAAGGGGGAGTGTTGGGAAACCATCTGGCCCACGAAGACCCAGTATGATCCCTTGTCGAAACTCTAGTTGTAGGCTATAAAAGGAGGATGGGTCCCCCCTTATTGTACATGCAATTAGAAATAATAGATCAATCTATTCCTCCCATATTGTGTCTCCCTCTCTCTCTCTGTTCTCCATTGTATAGATTTATTCGGGAACCCTAGACTACGTGGTAGCAAGGTTCCCTAACAAGCGCATTGGCAACAAGTGCTTCATCTCTCAACAAACAGAGGCAACCGACAGAAGATGTTGTGGAGACCGGTGCAAGTGAGCACCTCGAAGTAGGGTTGAAAAAGGAATGAAAAATTTTCGATAGTTTTAGAGAAAAACAAAAATAGAAGTCTTTTTTCAGAAACGAAAACAAAAAATACCAGTATAGAAATGAAAACGAAAATTTTTGTCGGAAATGGAAACAGAAACGGGAGAGCTAATTTCGATGAAAATGGAAATGAAAATTCCATTTAAGTGAAACTGGAAATTAAACATAGAAATGGACCGAAAAGGGAAATAGGCTTGGCCCAAGAAAAGAGAAGGGAGAATTTACATTTATTTTCGAATTAAAATAATTTCAAAAATACAAATAGCTTTATAGAAAATATCAAATAGATTTCAAAAATTTTGGAAACATTATCAAAAATACTTTGGAACATTTTGAACATTGGAAAAATTATTTTTTAGCGTAATTTTATTTTTAATTTTCATAAATAAATTAATTCTATTAATCTAAAAATAGAAAAATAGCATTTATAAACTCCGAAAAATCCAGGATATATCTCAGAAAATCATAAATGAACATAAAAAAATCATATGCAAATTTTAGGGTGTTACACCTTTGTAGTTGGTGGAGCAAAAGGATGCCGATTGTAATGTTATGGAGGAGGACATGATAGTCCTATATGGGGGACAAATAAAGAGCCTTCAGCTGACAAACTTGAGAAAAAATTTTCTAGTGATACCGGTGAACATAACATTATTCTTGTGTCCACCTTGAAGGTGGAATGAGTTACATTGTTCGTGTGGTCATGTATATTATGATCATGTACTATGTTCTTGTGAATTTTTTGCTTTCATTTCTGTATCCGCTTCGTTTCATTCCACATCTGTTTCTGTCACTATCCGTTTCTATATCTATTTCTGGGGTTTTTGATTTTGTTTCTGTTACCAGTAAAAAATGTGGAAAAGGAAACGAAATAGCCATTTACCAACCGTTTTTGTACCGTTTTCAGCCTACTTCGAAGCATCATGGACACAGATTTGTCCCATAACGGGAACTCACATATAGGGAGACAGAGAAGGGAAAGTAGCTAGGAGAATAATTATTGATCATTTGCCCCCATTTTAATTGGTAAAATTGATCATTTGTCCTATATGTCTCACTGATATATGGCTCGAGGCAAATGATCAATAGCAAAAATAAATAAAGCCAAATCATTAATTATTCCTTAGCAGCTACTATTTACACATGGCAGACAGTCGGGTGGCTCTCAATCCTAGGTTATTAGTGAGATCGGAAAGCAATCCTGTAATACCTAATACCTCAGGGTTTTCTGTAAGGTCGCCAAGTCAGTGGGGGAAATGTAATAGAGAACAGGCCATCTACCACCTCCTTCTCACATAGGGATGCCAATAGCCCCATTCCCCATTCGCCGCTGGGAATTCCCCTATTAACGGGTGGGAATAGGAGAGTTTTTCCTCTTGAGGTTGTTAATGGAGAAAATTCATCCCTGTCGGGGAAAACAGGTACAGAGGAGTTCCACCACCCCCATCCCCGTTACCTAGCAACGCCCCACTTTCCTATGCCATATCCCGTTGCTCAGCCTCCCTCGCCAGTCACCCCCAAATACCAATCCCTCCACCTTGCTCACGCCGGCTCCGCTGCTCCACCTCGCCCTCGTCGCCTTTGCCTCACCTCTGCCTCACCTCACCTCCTCCTCCGCTTTCTCTACCTCGTGCTCTCGCCTTGTCGCCTCTGCCTCCACCTCCTCCCCTCCTCCTCGTTGATCGGCCTAACTGTAACACCCCATCATCTAGTATGCCTGAATGCTACCAAACATAGACTAAACATCACCTAAATACCATAAATAAAGACAAATTACAGCAAAGGCACAAATGCTAAAAACCGAAATTTCGGCAGCATCTCCTTTGTTTTAACATGAATTGAAACAATAGAAATATCATGGCAATATATATATATCATAACATAAGACATCTAAAGCAGCAATATAATGGATAAAGCATCAACATAAGCCAATAAAACCAAATCCAACCACTCCATAATCTATAGCTAAGCAAATAAGGATCACAAGCACACTAAATTATTCCATACACCAAGTTCATGGCACTTATTATGATCATGACTAAAAATGGTAAATGTGGCTGGAACTACGTGAAGATGTGTAGCTATTGCCCCTTCCCACATGCCGGTGTCATGGTACCTAAAAACAACATAAAACACAAGCGTGAGTTCATCACTCAGCAAGTATATTGCAATGGACCATAAAAACAATTCAATGTTATCATCACTAAATACCATGATCAACACCATGAATACCATATCATTCTCATGTCTCATCATCATTGTACTCATTTCATCATCATCATGTATGCAATGCAAATGCTCAGATCTCCACGAAGCACATACCGGTATTGCCGAGTGCACACCCGTCGGCATGCACCTCCTTACCCTTCCATCCCGTAGATGGAGGGTGCCTACTCTTACTGACTCGCTCCCATGCACACCCATGGATGGGACTACGAGGTAGGTCTTTCGTGTTCACTACGTGTGAACACAGGGGCCCGCATCAGCATGGGAAGCCTCTTCCATTATGAATGCACATATGACATAAACATGTAAATATTGGCATAAACATTAAATACCACACAATCATAATCAATATGAAATCATGTTCATCATGTCATAGGCAAACATCAATCTTAGCATCATATCATAAAGCAAGTTGCATCTAATCAAGTCTAGCAACAATCTAAACGATACCCATTATAATACACTTGCCTTAACCTCGGGCGACGAATTGGCGAGAGGATGAGGGCACTCCCGAGGTCACACCACCTGCACATACATACCACACACTCAAAACGTGCCCCCAAAACAGTACGCAATAGCATGTCTACCCCGACTTCACGAACTACTGTCGGGACCCCGAATTTGCAAATCCGGACCCTCTGTGTATTCAGCACTAGTCCAGGAACGCGCTAGTGCACACAGTCTTAACATCGGTAAATATCACAATCATACCAATCGATATTATCAAAGTACTTTATTTAAATAACCAAACTGGTTACTTGACCTCATGGTCAAGTTACAAATGTATGCCTCGTAGGGGCTAAAACTTATTCGAGAGAAACAATAGCGGCGGAAAATCAAATAAACTTAGTGGCGCCATCCGGTATACCACAGGCAACCAGTGGGCTCGCATCCCCTAAGTAGAGCGGGTCCTCTTGGAACTCCTCCTCCGAAATCGGCATAGTCTCCTCTCCAACTGGTATTGTGTTGAGGCAAGGGTGAGTACTTGGTACTCGACAAGTCATGCATGAATGCAAGCTAATATACTATATGCATGGCTTGGTACAAAGGAATAGCTCAGGGTATATTTGCGATAAACAGCTTTTGACAAGTAATATAAGTAGATTCAAAGCGGTAGAAATAAGTAAAGCATAAATAATTTTTCAGGAAATTTAATAAACATTTTTCCCATCCTAAACCACATTTCCATCATCTTCATTGTTAAACCAACCCAACTTTTCAAATCCAAGTTATTTTGAAAATCTAACCCTTGATTGTAATTCCAGAGCATTGTCGATCAAGTGGACTCGGCTATTCAAATAGATTCTACACTCTGCAGAGGTTATGCACTTTACCCACAAGATACAAGTCAAACACCACAAAGGCGAGTTCATGTAACAAAGCCTTTCGGAAGCCTCAAACAACACAGGTGGTCCTCTCAGGTTCGTGCTCTACACCATCCCTTCCCTTAGCTAAGGCGAAGTATGGGACCAACACACCGTTAGATGGGTACCTGGCCACGACCACGATACGCTCCCCGTACAATCACACAAGCGGTGTAATTGACACCACTGAGGCTCCACAAGTGAGTCCTTAGCGACTTAGTCAACTAGGGCCGTCCCATTCCAGCCATGTGGTTGCAAGTATGACCAGTTCAAAGGCTTGCAAGGTTAAGTCCTTAGAGTGACCAGGGCAAGACTACAGAAAAACCAAATCAACATCCCGATTGCCATCTTGGCCCACTGATTACTCTTGCCACATGCCCTGGCCGAAAGCTGTTTATCAAACCCCGCTTGATTACCATGCACCACGTGCCATCAACATCACATGATACTTTTCCAAAACAGGTTCAATATATCATTAAGTCAATATTAACATTTGATTGTCCAAAATCATGTCATGAGCACGTAGCGAGTCTAAGCAAAGGTACTACAGCGGTCTAAAACCCATGTTGGCAATTTAATAATGTCCAACTAGTAATCCACAACTAGGGTGACAAAGGGTCATGGCACATACTTAAGTAATCAAGGTGTCATACAAAGAAATTGGTATTTATCTAACCCCCATGTTTAAACAAAGTATTTTTCTAATTGAACTAGCATGCAATAATTTAAATCAAAATAGATTTGAAATAGGATCAACATGGTCAAAGCACAACTTGCCTTCAAAAAGTACTTGCTCTTGGTCTTGAGTTGGATCCTGAGTCAATACTTCTCCCTCGAATCCTTCCGGCACTTCAACGTCTACTCGTAAAGCGTGCAAGTAGCAAATACACAAATAAACAATAGGCAAAAACATCCCAAAACTCCAAATAAAATCCAAAAACAGAGAGAACATAATTTTATGGATTTTTAGAAACTGGAATAAATCAATTTTGGAGTTAAAGCATAAAAGTTATGATTATTTAAAGTTTAAATAATCAATTAAATAATTTTACAGAGAAAAACTTAAGTAAAAAAATTAAATAAAATTAATATTTAGTAAGATATCAATTTTATACAAATTTAGAAATTTGAATCGCTCAAATCGGAGTTGAAACGCAAAAGTTATAAGCGTTTGAAGTTTGAATCTAAATTTGAATCAATATTTCGAATTAATAAATCATTTTCTTTTTCGGAAATTAATTATTGCGTCAGCATGGACACGTGGCAGCCTCTGATTGGCCTGCTGACGTCAGCCGGTCCATGGGCTCGGTCCACGCTCGGCTCGGGTCTACCGTGGACTCGGTCCACGACTCTACGTGTCGCTGACATGTGGGCCCACTCGGGTGACGTCATCGCTGACGTCAGCGGGGCTCAGCCCATGGTGGCGGCGGTGGGGTCCACCGTGACGTCTGGGGGGACGTCAGCGCTTGGCTGGGTCGACCATCGACATGCGGGCCCTCGACACGCGGCCGGCGTGTCGGCGTCCTGCGCCAGCGTCGCGTGGGCCGGCCCGACCGCGTCGGTCCAACTTCCCGACACGTGGCGCCAATCTCGGCCGTTGGTTTGAAAATCAACGGCGCGGATTGGATCCAAGGTTAACAGCGTTGAAACTACTCGATGATCATGGGCCGCTCGATCTAGATCGACGGTCGGATCTAATCCTATAATCGCCTTTGCTACAAGACGTGGCGATTGTGAACCGTTGGATCTTGATCCAACGGTCCAGATCTACTCGTGTTTGGAACACGTGATCTCACCTCAACCGTCCGATCTGGATCTTACGGTCCTCCGAGCTTCGCGACGGCGATGGTTTCACGCCGGCGCTGGCTTGACCGGAGACGGACGACGACCAAGGGCGCGGCGCTACGGGCTTCTCGGCGAGATGAAACCTCCTTCGGTGCGTCTCGTCGCGGGACTCGGATCTGGGCTCCTTCTCGGCGGAAGACGACTGACGACGGCGGAAAACGGCAAGCAAACGCGGCGGAGGAAGAGACAACTCCGGCGAGCGATTGCGGCTCAACGGCGGCGGCTCGGCGAGATGGCTCGGGAAACGGAGTGCGCAAGGATGAGGGCAACCTCGGGGACATCTCACGCTTTAAATAGCCTCGGCGTTCGTGCCCTAGACGGAAACCTAGTTCGTTACTGGCGGCCATGCGGCGGAGTCCGGCTCGGACTCGGCGAAGACGACGAAAATCGTGGCCGTCCCACGTGGCACGATCGACGGCCACGATCGACGGGCGCGATCGGATCCGGCCGGATACGGCTCGAGCCGTCTGGTGATCTCGGCCGTTGGATCTTGATCCAACGGTTGGGATTGATTAGGGTTAGGAGTGGGTTCGGTCCGAGTCACGTGGCTCGGTCGGACTCGAACTCGAGTCGACTCGGGCTCGGTCGGATGAGCGAATCGACCCGGTCGGTCCTTTTCCAAATAATTAATATTTAAAATAATTCGATAATTCATTTAATTCATTAAAAATAGCAAAAGACTCAGAAAAATTCCAGAAAAATTCTGGAAAATATTTTGGATCATTTTGGACTCAAATAAAATATTTCCAACAAAATTTTATTTGCAAAATTAAATTCTTTAATTATTTCAAAATGGAATAAATTCAAATAAATTCCAAATAAATCCAAATAAATTCCAGAAAATTCCAAAAATTCACCAAAGTGCCAAATCACACATGAATTTAAGAAAAGCAAAATTTTGGGGTGTTACAAACCTCCCCCCCTTAATAGAATCTCGTCCCGAGATCTGTGGCTTACTAAAGGAATAGGTTTGGAAATTCTTTCTTCAAATCCTCTTCGCGCTCCCAAGTCGCTTCGCTTTCTTCATGATTGCTCCACTGAACTCTACAGAAACGGGTTGACTTATTTCTGGTTTCTCGATCCATTGTGTCCAGAATCCTCACGGGATGCTCCTTATAAGTCAAATCCTCTTGCAACTCAATTAACTCTAGCGGTGTCTGTTCCTCAGGAACTCGGAGACACTTCTTCAACTGGGACACATGGAATACATCATGCACTCCTGTTAACGACTGTGGCAACTCCAGCTGATAAGCAACTTCGCCTCTGCGGCTCAAAATCTTAAATGGTCCAACATAACGGGGTGCAAGTTTCCCTTTGGCATGGAACCTCTTAACTCCCCTGAGAGGCGTAACTCTGAGGTATACAAAGTCTTCTGGTTCAAAACTCAAATCCCGGCGACGATTGTCAGCATAACTCTTTTGTCGAGATTGGGCTATCTTCAACCTTTCCCTAATCATAGCGATCCGCTCTTCAGCCTCTTGAAGAATATCAGGCCCAAAGACACGGCGCTCGCCGGTCTCATTCCAATTCAACGGCGTCCGACAGGGTCGACCATACAGTGCCTCAAAAGGTGACATCTGTAAACTAGCCTGATAACTATTGTTGTAACTAAACTCGGCATACGGCAAACTCTTATCCCAAGAGGTAGCATAAGCCAATGCACAAGCTCTCAACATATCTTCCAGAATCTGGTTGACTCTTTCGGTCTGTCCATCCGTCTCAGGATGATAAGTCAGATCTTGAAGTTCAAACGGGTTCCCATGGCTTCATGCAACTTATTCCGTAACCTTGAGGTAAATTGGGTACCTCTGTCCGATACAATCCTCTTTGGAACTCCGTGCAAACAGACAATCTCGATCATGTACAATTACGCTAATTTATCTCCGAGTAAGTGGTCTTCACGGGATAAAATGGGCTACTTTAGTCAAGCGATCCACTATAACCCATATGGAGTCATAACCCCTTGAGTCTTCTAAACCGGTAATGAAATCCATTCCGATTTCCTCCCACTTCCACTCGGGTATTTTCTGCGGCTGTAGCAATCCTCGCTGGTCTCGATGCATTGCCTTGACTCTCCGGCATACGCCGCACAATGCAACATGCTCGGCAACTTCTCGTTTCATACTCGGCCACCGAATCTCTCTCCTTCAGATCCTGATACATCTTGGCGCTTCCAGGATGAATTGAGTACTTGGAGTCATGGGCTTCTTCCAGAATCAGTTGCTTTAACTCCTTTTTGTTAGGCACACAGATGCGATCCTTCATCCACAACGTGCCCTGCTCATCCAATTTGAAGTCCTCTGCCTTGCCTTCCTCCTTTTTGGACTTAATCCTGCGGATCCTGTCATCATCCTTCTGTCCTTCTCGGATCTGGTCCTCTAAAGTAGGCTTTACTTCCAATGCGGCCAAGAATCCGCTAGGTACAACCTCAATCTTCATTTTCTGGAAATCCTCACATAACTCATCCTGACTTGTGGCTAGCAACGTACTCACGGTATGGTTTTTCCGACTCAGAGCATCGGCTACTACGTTGGCCTTCCCGGGATGGTAATGGATTCCAACATTATAGTCCTTGATCAACTCTAACCATCTCCTCTGCCTCATATTCAGATCCGACTGGGTGAATATGTACTTAAGGCTCTTATGATCCGTATATACTTCACATCTGTTTCCAATCAGATAGTGACGCCATATCTTCAAAGCATGCACTACGGCAGCTAACTCTAGGTCATGTGTCGGATAATTTTCCTCATGCGGCCTCAACTGCCTCGATGCATAAGCGACGACCTTTCCATTCTGCATCAGCACACATCCAAGTCCTTGGCGCGATGCGTCACAATAAATATCGAAGCTTTGAGCAACATCCGGTAGAACTAACACCGGTGCTGATGTCAATCGCTTCTTCAGCTCCTGAAATCCTTTCTCACATTCTGGCGTCCATGCAAACTTCTTTTCCTTCTTCAGCAATTGCGTAAGAGGTTTCGCGATTGTCGAAAAGCCTTCGATGAAACGGCGGTAGTATCCTGCCATTCCAAGGAAACTCCGAATCTGGGTCACAGTCTTCGGCTGCTCCCAATGTAACACGGCTTCTACTTTGCTTGGATCTACGGCGACTCCTTCTGCAGTCATTACATGTCCAAGAAACTCCACCTTGTCCTTCCAAAAATCACACTTGCTGAACTTGGCGAAAAGTTGCTGTTCCCTCAGCTTTTCCAAAACTCGCCTTAAGTGTTCGGCATGTTCATCCTCTGTCTTGGAGTAGATTAGGATATCGTCTATGAACACGACGACAAACTTGTCCAAATATTCCATGAACACCTTATTCATCATATTCATGAAATAAGCTGGCGCATTCGTCAGACCAAAGGACATAACTGTAAACTCGTAATGTCCATATCTTGACGAGAATGCGATCTTGAATATCTTCCGATCGGATCTTCAACTGATGGTATCCCGATCTCAGATCAATTTTGGAGAAAACTCCGGCTCCTCTTAACTGATCAAACAAATCATCAATCCTGGGTAGCGGATACTTATTTTTCACGGTGACTTCATTGAGTGCACGGTAGTCAATGCACATCCTGAAACTCCCGTCCTTCTTCTTGACAAACAAAACCGGTGCTCCCCACGGCGACTAACTTGTTATGTTAAATCCTTTCTCCATTAACTCTTCTAGCTGTTTCTTCATTTCCACCATCTCCTCGGTATACATCCGTTAGGGTCTCTTTGCTATCGGTCTTTGTGCAGTACAAGCTCTATCACAAACTCTATGTCCCTGTCCGCGGCATACCGAGTAGATCCTCGGGAAAAACATCGGGTAATCACTCACTACCGGGACATCCTCTATGCTGATTGCCTTGGTACTGTTAACCATCAACTGTCCATCTCTAACTGCGGTGGCTTAAAATTCCACTTTCTTCCCACACGGGCTCTCCACTGAGATAGTCCTTCGTCCACAATCCAATACGGCCTTGTGCTTGGATAACCAATCCATTCCCAAGATAACATCTAAGGTCTGGGTCTCCAAAATCATAAGGTTTGCTAGGAACTCTATTCCATCTATTAGTATTCTCACCCCGGAACATCCTACTTCCGTTCGGAGTTCGGAACCAGGGGTTTGAACTAAAAGCATGCACTTAAGTCTTGCAATTCTCAAGTCATTTCTAGTAGCAAAGCCTTGCGAAACAAACGAATGCGAAGCTCCAGAGTCAAACAAAACTGCTGCAGGTACTGAGTTAACAAGTAACTTACCCAGTACGACGTCCGTAGCATTCTGCAGTGCATCTGCGGTGACATGGTTGACTCGGCCTCTCACCACGGTCTGGGGTGTGGCTCCTGGTGCTGGCGTCCTAGCTGGGGTGGTTCCTAGATTGAAGCGAACTGGGGTCGCTCCTGCTGTCTTCTTTGGACAACTGTTGGCAAAGTGTCCTGGCTCGTTGCAGTTGTAGCAGCGTCTCACTGTTCCTTCGATTTGCACAGGGGTAGCGTTTCTAGCGGGGCTGGGTCTGGTAGTTCGATTGACGTGTCTTGGTGCTGAGGATGGTGTCCTTGTTGCATTACGTGGTTGGAATCGAAGAATTGATTTGGTGCAACTCTCAAGCGCTATGCGTTCCTGGCGTGATCCTTCTTGTTTGCATCCTGCGCTTCTGTTCTCATCCAGTTCCTTGCGCTTGTCCTCAAGAATAAGCGCCTTATTCACCAACTCTTGGAAATCTGGAAAGGTGTGGGTGATCAACCCTACTTGCAATCCCGAGTTAAGTCCCTTCATAAACGACGACTGCCTGGATTTGTCTGTCGCTACATCCTCAGTGCGTAGCGTGCTAGCTGTGTGAACATTGTTCGGTAGTCGACCACCGGCTGATTACCTTGCTTGATGCTCTGAACTCCTCCTTCTTAAGGTCCATGATTCCTTCAGGCACGTGATCTTGTCGAATGCGGTGTGAACTCTTCCCAAGTGATATCTTGAGGGTTCTCTGCGTGGCACGTAAATTCTCCCACCATTCTGGCCAATGTTCCTTCCAAGCGATGAGAAGCGTAAAGTACCTTCTCATTCCCTATGCATTGAGCTATGTGTAGCTTCTTCTCAATTGATCTTAACCAATCATCGGCCTCCAATGGATTGGCATTCCCAGAGAAAGTGGGTGGGTGAGTCCTCATGAACTCTCGACACCTTGTATTACGGCGTGGTCCCCGATTAACTTGATTAGCGGTGGCCTGAGCAAAGGACGTGCTGCATTTGTTGCATCATAGCATGCATCAATCGAGTCCGAGCAGCAAGAAAGGCTCCAAATTCTGCATATCCAAAGGTGGCGGTGCTGGTGCTCCATCATTGGGGTTTTCTGGCCGGGCGAGATCCACTCCCATTGCTTCCAAAGTTTCCACGGGTGTTCACCATCTCGTTGATTTGCTCTAGGTTTAGAGATGAGAGGGAAGCAAGAATAGACAAGTAATATGGAACTTATGCGGGCGAAAGGGGTAACTTTAAGGTCCATCTTTATTATTAATAACTTGGTATGGCTGCTTACAATGCCTAAGGGCCTTGCAACACATACCGCACACTCAAAGCAAACAAAGCAAATCCAAATCGAACTAACTCGAATCTAACGCCTAAAGGGTGACTCTTTATTCTATGACTCGACTCGGCGAAGGAGTCTCACTATAGAACCTATGCTCACTCATCGAAAACCTCCACGGCCTGGTACGGTCTTTGTGGCATAGGCGCCAAACGATTGCCATGTCCAGCAATCGTGTCCTCTATGGTAGTCGAAGAAGCGGTGTCCTCATCGAGATCGACTCCTCCGGATCTGGCTCATGTAGCTCGGAAATCGGCTCTGGGTCCGGTCCGTACAAAGTCATCTCCAACTCGTCAATCCTTCGTAGAAGGTGTGCCACATACTCTTGAGCTTCCCGCCATCTGTTCTTCTCTGTCGTGATCTCCTTGCGGGCCTTCGTAGCTCCTTGCCTGTATTATCTAGTACATCCTCCTGGGCGGCGACGAATCGTGCCAGCTGTGTAACCGTGGCATCCTCATCTGAATCGCCTTGGGTCAAGAAGGTTATCATTGCTTGTGAGATGATAACGAACACCGTACTCTCCAACTCTCTGGCGTAGATACGGGTAATGTGCCGCATTGCTCGTCGTGATACTTCTTGGATACCCATCTGCATTGTAGATCTCCGGCAAGGTCAGTTGTATCGGGCGCATTGCCTGGCCCTTTTTCCTAGCGGTACCTCAATCCTCACGTCACAAGCCTTGATCAATCCCGCTTGTCCGATCGCTTCCACTTGGTATTGGGGCTTCTCAAAATCTCCGAGAGTCTCAGAGCATATGCCAAAGTTCCGCGGCGTGACCAACTCCCAGATCAACGTAGTTGAACTCTTCCTCCATCTGTCACAAGAGTGCTTTACGTAAGAACTCGGAATTTTTAAATTGTGACAAGGTAAGGGAAAATTCCAGCAAGAGACAAGAAAAGAGAGAAGGGGATAAGTCGAGAGGTCATTTCTTATCTTGACAACTTTTTAGCTTTAGAAAATAGGTTTTATCCTCACTACGACCATTCTAGCTAGGGTTGAGCCTACAGTCAAGTATGGCTCTGATACCACCTCTGTCGGGACCCCGAATTTGCAAATCCGGACCCTCTGTGTATTCAGCACTAGTCCAGAACGCAGCTTAGTGCACACAGTCTTAACATCGGTAAATATCACAATCATACCAATCGATATTATCAAAGTACTTTATTTAAATAACCAAACTGGTTACTTGACCTCATGGTCAAGTTACAAATGTATGCCTCGTAGGGCGAAACTTATTCAGAGAGAAACAATAGCAGCGGAAAATCAAATAAACTTCGTGGCGCCATCCAAAGATACCACAGGCAATCGACCGGCTCGCATCCCTAAGTAGACGGGTCCTCTTGGAACTCCTCCTCCGAAAGCGGCATAGTCTCCTCTCCAACTGGTATTGTGTTGAGGCAAGGGTGAGTACTTGGTACTCAAAGAAGTCATGCATGAATGCAAGCTAATATACTATATGCATGGCTTGGTACAAAGGAATAGCTCAGGGGTATATTTGCGAAATGACTTTTGACAAGTAATATAAGTAGATTCGAAAGCAGTAGAAATAAGTAAAGCATAAATAACTTTTCAGGAAATTTAATAAACATTTTTCCCATCCTAAACCACATTTCCATCATCTTCATTGTTAAACCAACCCAACTTTTCAAATCCAAGTTATTTTCAGAAAATCTAACCCTTGACTGTAATTCCCGAGCATTGTCCAGTACCGTGGACTCGGCTATTCAAATAGATTCTACACTCTGCAGAGGTTATGCACTTTACCCACAAGATACAGTCAAACACCACAAAGGCGAGTTCCCGTAACAAAGCCTTTCGGAAGCCTCAAACAACACAGGTGGTCCTCTCAGGTTCGTGCTCTACACCATCCCTTCCCTTAGCTAAGGCGAAGTATGGGACCAACACACCGTTAGATGGGTACCTGCCACACCCACGATATGCTCCCCGCACAATCACACAAACGGTGTAATCGACACCACGAGGCTCCACAAGTGAGTCCTTAGCGACTTAGTCAACTAGGGCCGTCCCATTCCACCATGTGGTTGCAAGTATGACCCAGTTCAAAGGCTTGCAAGGTTAAGTCCTTAGAGTGACCAGGGCAAGACTACGAAAAACCAAATCAACATCGATTGCCATACGCCCACCCGATTACTCTTGCCACATGCCCTGGCCGAAATCGTTTATCAAACCCCGCTTGATTACCATGCACCACGTGCCATCAACATCACATGATACTTTTCCAAAACAGGTTCAATATATCATTAAGTCAATATTAACATTTGATTGTCCAAAATCATGTCATGAGCACGTGCGTGTCTAAGCTGTACTACAACGGTCTAAAACCCATGTTGGCAATTTAATAATGTCCAACTAGTAATCCACAACTAGGGTGACAAAGGGTCATGGCACATACTTAAGTAATCAAGGTGTCATACAAAGAAATTGGTATTTATCTAACCCCATGTTTAAACAAAGTATTTTTCTAATTGAACTAGCATGCAATAATTTAAATCAAAATAGATTTGAAATAGGATCAACATGGTCAAAGCACAACTTGCCTTCAAAAAGTACTTGCTCTTGGTCTTGAGTTGGATCCTGAGTCAATACTTCTCCTCGAATCCTTAGGCACTTCAACGTCTACTCGTAAAGCGTGCAAGTAGCAAATACACAAATAAACAATAGGCAAAAACATCCCAAAACTCCAAATAAAATCCAAAAACAGAGAGAACATAATTTTATGGATTTTTAGAAACTGGAATCGTCAATTTTGGAGTTAAAGCATAAAAGTTATGATTATTTAAAGTTTAAATAATCAATTAAATAATTTTGCAGAGAAAAACTTTAGTCCAAAAATTAAATAAAATTTATATTTAGGTAGATCTCAATTTTATACAAATTTAGAAATTTGAATCGCTCCAATCGGAGTTGAAACGCAAAAGTTATAAGCGTTTGAAGTTTGAATCTAAATTTGAATCAATATTTCGAATTAATAAATCATTTTCTTTTTCGGAAATTAATTATTGCGTCAGCATGGACACGTGGCAGCCTCTGATTGGCCTGCTGACGTCAGCCGGTCCATGGGCTCGGTCCACGCTTCGGCTCGGGTCTCACAGTGGACTCGGTCCACGACTTCACGTGTCGGCCCGACATGTGGGCCCACTCGGGTAGCGTCATCGCCGACGTCGGCGGGCTCGGCCCATGGTGGCGGCAGGTGGGAGTCCACCGTGACGTCATGGGTGACGTCGGCGCTGGCTGGGTCGACCAGCGACATGCGGGCCCTCGACACGCGGGCCGCGTGTCGGCGTCCTGCCTGCCAGCGTCGCGTGGGCGCGGCCGACCGCGTCGGTCCAACTTCCCGACACGTGGCGCAATCTCGGCCGTTGGTTTGAAAATCAACGGCGCGGATTGGATCCAGGGTTAACGCGTTGAAACTACTCGATGATCATGGGCCGTTCGATCTAGATCGGACGGTCCAGATCTAATCCTATAATCGCACTGCTACGGCACGTGGCGATTGTGAACCGTTGGATCTTGATCCAACGGTCCAGATCTAATCGGGTTTGGAACACGTGATCTCACCTCAACCGTTCGATCTGGATCTGACGGTCCTCCGAGCTCGCGGACGGCGATGGTTTCACTGGGCGCTGGCTTGACCGGAGACGGACGACGACCAAGGGCGCGGGCGCTACGGGGCTTCTCGGCGAGATGAAACCTCCTTCGGTGCGTCTCGTCGCGGGGACTCGGATCTGAGCTCCTTCGGCGGAAGACGACGGACGACGGCGAAAACGGCGCAAGAAACCGCAATGAGGGAAGAGACAACTCCGGCGAGCGATTGCGGCTCAACGGGCGGCGCTCAAAGTAGATGGCTCGGGAAACGGTGCGCAAGGATGAGGGCAACCTCGGGGGCGTCTCACGCTTTAAATAGCCTCGGCGTTCGTGCCCTAAGCGGAAACCTAGTTCGTTACTGGCGGCGCGGCGTGAGTCCGGCCGGACTCGGCGAAGACGACGAATCGTGGCCGTCCACGTGGCACGATCGACGGCCACGATCGACGGGCGCGATCGGATCCGGCCGGACACGGCTCGAAGTCTGGTGATCTCGGCCGTTGGATCTTGATCCAGCGGTTGGGATTGATTAGGGTTAGGAGTGGGTTCGGCCGAGTCACGTGGCTCGGTCGGACTCGAACTCGAGTCCGACTCGGGCTCGATCGGATGAACGATGCTTGGCCGGTCGGTCCTTTTCAGTAATTAATATTTAAAATAATTCCCAGTAATTCATTTAATTCATTAAAAATAGCAAAAGACTCAGAAAAATTCCAGAAAAATTCTGGAAAGTATTTTGGATCATTTTGGACTCAAATAAAATATTTCCAACAAAATTTTATTTGCAAAATTAAATTCTTTAATTATTTCAAAATGGAATAAATTCAAATAAATTCCAAATAAATCCAAATAAATTCCAGAAAATTCCAAAAATTCACCAAAGTGCCAAATCACACATGAATTTAAGAAAAGCAAAATTTTGGGGTGTTACAACTACCCCCAACATCGAAAAACAGAGAAACTGTCCAGCCCGGACAGCAGACTTCAAACTGTCATAACTTTAGTTCTACGACTCCGAATCGATTAAACGAGTACATCCTCGCGTAGCTTAGGAAATTTCCTAACTTTTTATAAGTATATGGAAAAGCTGATTCGGACTCTAAAGTTGTCTAATCTACAAAACTCTACGTTCTGTCCCAGCTACGTTACAGATTTGAACACGCTCGATAAATCTAGCATAACTTTCAAACGGCTGGGCAGAATTGGACGTTCTTTATGTCCACTGAAAGGTATTGAAATTACCTACAACTTTCTCAACAGGCGTCCGACCAAATTCCGACTCTAAATTGGCGAAATTTCAAACCCTAGGTCGACTGCACAATCTGCCCGAAACAAAGAACGTGGCAAACTCTAGATTTGATCTAATCAACCCAATTACAGTACCGCCAATTGATCTAAAAACATGATATCAACCCCTAGAACAGTACCTAGACCAACCCCAAGGATTCCCGTGGCCATACCTTCGCCCGACGAACGAAGAACCAACGGATCTCCTCCCGGTTCGCGCGATCTCCTTCCTCGCTCCAAATCCACCGGATCTCCTCGTCGCAGAGCGCTCCAATGGACGGATCTGCGGGGTGGTGAAGTGGAGAACTCCCCTAGGGGCAGCAAGGGAGGTGGAGAGGTGGTGGAGGGGGTGGTGGCGCAAAGGAGGGTAGGGGAGATGAGGGGGCGGCTAGGAGGAGGAGATGAGGGGCGGCTAGGGCACACCAAAGGGTGGGGGGGCACAATGAAGGGGGCTGGCGCATGCAGCCCCTTGTGCTGCCCTCCTCCCCCTCATGGGCCAGGAAATCCCACCCTCGGCCCATGGGGGGTTTCCCCCTAAGGCCCAATTCGCCCCGGAGAGGCCCAAACTCCCGAAATCGGCCCGGAAACGCGATTAAACCTCAAACCGTATAGTTTTAACTTCAAATTTCACGTTTTATAAAGTCACATTCTTTAATTGCACCTTTTACGGTGTCTCGACATCCCGTAGTGTCATACTGACGCGCTGACATACCAGGCTTCTCCGCCACGCCTTGCACCCACGCCCACCGACGAGATGCCACGCCTCGCACCCACGTCCACCGATGAGAAGCCACTACACCACCGGCCGCCACTCTCCTGCACGGTGCCCCCTCCCATCCAGCCTCCAGGCTCCAGCCCTCCATGGTGGTGCTCTAGCCCTAGGTAAGCTCTCTATTTAGTTGTCGATTTCAGGATAGGGGTGGTTCTGGCTATCGGTGGCGCCTTGGTGATGGGGGTGGTTCCGACGCTAGCATGGAGGGTATTGGGTATAGCTCCCCATAGGACCCGATACCCCGACAGGGATGAAGAATGGGGCGAAGTGGCCCCTGATGTCGGGGCTAGCCGAGAAACGGGGATTTTCCTTCTCTCAGAGATGGAGATGTTCCACCATTCTCTGCCAGGGAACTCCCCATTGCTATCCCTACTCTCATACATCCGCACTCAAAACTTCAAAAAAAATATGTACTTCCTCCATTCTCTGTCTTAGAATTTGTGTCGTCAACCGTTATGAAGTTTGATTGTCAATATATTTAAAACTATCTAGGTTAGCTCTATGTAAATTGTATTATTAGATTTGTCGATAAAGATATTTTCCATAATATTACAATTTTATTAGTGTATCCTAACATAAAGTTATAAACAATAACAGCCAAAGTTGCATCTCAGAGGCTGTGAAAAATAAAAATAAAAACTAAAAAAGAAGAGTGGGTATCTTTGAATATTATACATGCTAGTCCAACTCGATCACATTAATTTTGACCAAATTAAAACAACCCTTTGTTGCAAAGGGTCAACACGTTAGCATACGTGCGCGGACCTGTGAATTCGACATGCGTATCGATCGCTAGCTGGTTAGACAGGAGAGAAATGGACGTGTGAATATATCGCAGACTCGCAGTTTCCATGCATCCATGGTAACTATAAATAGGGCGGCTCCTTGCTAACCTAGTAGCTTCGTACGTACCATTGATCTCCCAACAGCGAAACAAGGTAGCTAGTTTGTGCACTTTCAGTGTTCATCTCTTGATCAGCGAGCCGGCCGTGTGAACGGCCCCGATGATCCGAGCTGTAGTGGTCCTCGCCATGCTAATCGCCTCTGCGGCGCTGCGTGGGACGTCGTCGGTTGCGGCCGGCGCGGCTCTGGAAGGAGAAGATGTTGTTCATCACGGAACGGTCCGGTATGACGGCCGTGGTGCTACTCCCACTGCTGAAGATGATCAGCTTGTTGCCGCAGGCGAGGTGTCGGCTACGTACCCCGTCGTGCTGCTCCAACTACGTACGCAAGTGTCATAGTCCTATTCGTTGCCCGCCGCGTTCGTCACCGTAGAAGTATGTAAACTGTGCATGCATAATAGCTACACTGGTACAGAAAAAGACATTAAGACAGTTAATTTTAAGCAGCCATCACAGATGTATAAACCATCCATAAGCAAATGTCGGTGATAACGACGGCGCATCACGACGGTTTCATAACCGTCTGTAATATTCCTAATTTTTCCTAATTCCTCAATATTACTGTTTGTTGTTCAAAATTTTCTTGTGTTTAAATATTTTTGCAATGATTTTTAGAAGGCACAACTAGTTATAGATTTTATAATTGAATATTTAAATATCATAGATGCATCAATACAACAACTTGCCTAATCATGATCATCGTAAAATACGAACATTTATAGCGCTTTCATCCCATTTTTTATTATAATGTTGATAGTTTTCAAGGTAAAATCCTTTTCATTTGACAGTTCGTCCTGAAAGCTGTCATACTCTAATTTATTTCTTTTATTTTATCCTCATCCCCGAACGAGAATACCATAAGTAACTTAAAATAGGTTACCTATGGTATTCTCGTTCGGAGATAAGGTTGAAGTTTAAGCGACAAATCAAAGCATGACAGATTTCAGGATAAACCGTGGAATAAAATAGATTTTGCCTTCGAATACATCAATATTATAATAAGAAAGGAGATAAAGGTGCTACAAAATATTATATTTTAAGATTATTCTAATCAGATAAGATGTTGCCTCGATGCATCTAGAATGTTTAGATATTCAATTACAAAATATATAACTGGTTGTGCCTTATAAATGTCATTACAGAAATATCTAAGTAGAAAAAAATTTCGAACAACAGAAGCTAATGATGGAAGTTCTGCTAAGGGAGGTAGGAAAAACATTTGGTTCCAAGAAGCAAGACAACATTCAATCATTGGATTCAAGATGAGCAAATATTAAGAACAATGTCAAGTGAAAATACATTAACAAAATGTAATACCACAGATATCAACAAGCATACTTTGAGAAACAACATTATTTCATAGATCAAGACAAAAAGACCTTATGGCATTTTCATGTCGGCCATTACATGTGCCATAACTTCAGCAACAGAAGCTTTTCGGTTCTCTCTGAAATTTCAAAACTCTAGCACAGTACCCATTTGTTTGACACCAATAACCGATTGTTCTCCAGTCATATCTCTTAATCCCTACAAAAGCGATCATGTTGTTGTGAAAAGAGTGTGTTGATATATTATCAGTAACCATATCGAATTAAATACTAAAAACATTTATATTAACTCTATAACTCAGTTTTGGCTTCTTTCAGCTCTGCATTCGCCCTTCGGTCATTAATGATGAGTGCCGCGTTAAGAGATTCGATATCTTGCAACTTGTCATCTATATTTTTCAGTTTTTGTTTCATCTTATAAATATTTTCTGTTAAATCAGACTTGTCCTTCAACTCAAGTTTTTGTTTAGCTTTCAATAGCTTTTCCATGTTGTCTATTTTACCAAATCAGATTTCAATTAATTTAGGCCCCGTTTGGTAGAGTTTTGGCTCCTAGATTGTCGTCTAGAGGAGCTGGAGCTCTACCGAACGACATCTGATTCTAGCGACGGGAGTATAATCCAAGTGGAGTGATTCTTCCATTTACACTAGGAATGAGAAGCAGCCGAAATGCCACTCCTCGCAAGAATCCACTCGGCCTCGTCCCCGCATCGCTCGGTCCTCGTCCCCATCGCTGGGTCCTCGACCTCGATCCTGATCGTCGGCATTGCCACCTTGATCCAGCTCCCCGTCCCCGCCGCCTTGACCTCGGTCGCAGTCGCATTGACCCTGAGCCGCCTGGAGCACCACCTTGACCCCGCCTGGACCGCTGCTAGTCACCTCGACGTCACGCCACTGCCGACCACCGCCAAGGTACGGCCAAATCTGGAGCCTAGCTAGCCAAACACTTTTACTTCAAAACTCTCGATTCTTTTGAGAATTCGGATTTGAAGGCGTTGGAGTAGAATTGATGGGGAGCTATAGCTGAATCCCTACCGAACGGGGCCTTAGAGGGGATGCAAAAATACATAACTATGAGAGTGGATCACTTCATCTACCAGGCATAGTACTCCGAAGCAGCAAACAGATCCATGTGTGTGTACCCATGCGAGGATAGTAGTTTTATCATGCATCATGTACTTAAGTAATGACATGTAACTACACCCCCCACAAATTGCCATTTCTGATCTAAGCTTTACTTGCCTTTGGGATTACTTCACACAACATGTACTCAAGTAATGATATGTATCTACACCCTCCACAAATTGCTTACAAACAATACATGTGCAGGCATTAAAACAACATGTCAACATAGTCTTCACATTCAACAAATAAATCATTATATGAGTTGAGCACACCAGAAGTAGCAGTCCTCAAAATTCATGTTCAAACATTTGTAAGACCTGCAATAACATGTTCTAAAGTAGGGAGTCTAGAATCACACTATTGGATCTATCTAATTTAATTCATATATGCATCTTGAGGACTTTAACCTCATGAATATAACTTACATGTATAACCTGACAAATCTAATTTAATTCACATACAGTTTGGACCACAAACCGTTGGTGATATTTGCCTATATCATAAACGGTTGTATTAAAAAACCGTCTATAATACTTCATTAACGGTTTTGACCAGGAACTGTCTATGATATTGGTTTATCACAGGTGGTTCTTCGAACATCCTATAGTTTTAAGACGGTCATTATGAAAAACCGTATGTGATTAGCATGAACACAGACGGTTTTTAAAGCTGTCTATTATGAGACGTCTTATTTAGGCTTTTCTGTAGTGTGTGTGTAACACCCCAGCTTTTACTAAGCCCAGAATGTCACCAAACATAGGTCATGACACATTTAATACCATAATTTAAGGTAAATTACAGCAAGTAATCATTTGGAATAATTGGAAATTTTGACAGCATCTCCTTTGTTTTTGCATGAAACTTAACAACATAGCATCATATCAATATGTAAGACAAACGAGATATCCATATGCAGCGATAAGGATAGCTAATCATCAACTAAAACATCAATAAGCATCGATAACAAAATAATAAGCATCAATTTAACTCTAGGAAGTTAAAACAACTCCCTCCATAGCCCCACATGATATACATGAGGGAAACAACCAAACATACAGACCATACACTAATGATTATTGTAATACTTATTGTCGTGTCTCCAAAACAGGTGAATTAGCTAGATTATGATACTACGTGGAGGAGTGTAGCTAGATCCCTTTCCCGCACGCCGATTTCATTGTACCTAAATAAACAAACAACATAAAACACAAGCGTGAGTTCGAAAACTCAGCAAGCATATTGTAATGGACAACAAGATCATTTACAAGACAATAATACCTCACATCACATATAACATCTCATACTTGAGCACATAACAACATCATCATCATTAAATATGTATTGCAATGCAATGCAATGCAATGTTATGCTCATATCTCCTTGGAAACTCATACCGGTATGGTTGAGTACACACCCGTCGGTGTGCACCCTCTCCCCCCTTCCATCCCGAAGATGGAGGGTGCCTACTCCTCGCTTCCACCACCCACGGTAGATGGAATCACGATGTAGGACTTACTCTAATGGCTCTCCGGATTAGTCATAACTTTCTCACCGACCTTCCCGGATTAGTTAATGACTTTCTCACCGCCCGGGCCATGTAACATGTCATGTATGCAAGCATGCCAACAATATATCTTTACTATTCTAAAGCAGCAGTTGGTGGCAGTGGTCCATTCTACGTCATTAATTGCCCTGGTTAATTGCTCTACTTAATTGCCCTGCTTAATTGCCATACGCAAGAAACGAAGCGTTGCTTTAATTAGCTAGCTTTTGCAAGAAACGAAGCGTTAAAGATAGATGTTTGATCTTGTGAAATATTTTTTTCTTATTTTTAAATCTTTATTTTTTGTTATCAATTTTGTTTTTCGTAGCAACGCACGGGCATGTAACTAGTAAAACTCATATATTAACACATGGCATCATAACATCTTAAACATGCTCATCATATCATAGCAATCATTAAAACATGGCAAGTGATCATAATCGTATAGACAATTCCATCTAATTTCAACATGCAACCTACAACTCGCTATCCATCACAACACACTTGCCTTCAACCATGGGCAACGGAGTGACGAGAGGTTGAGGGCACTCCTGGAGGCACACCACCTGCAAACACGTGCCACACACTCAAATCGAGTCCACAAAACAGCACACATATATCCCACTACCCCGACTTCGCTTACAACTCCTAAAATCAGAAAACAGCAAATCTGTCCCTTCGAGACAGCAGCCTTCCAACGGGCATAACTTCTGATCTAGGACTCCAAATTGAATAAACGAGTACATCCTCGCGTAGCTTAGGAAATTTCTCAACTTTTTCTAGTTATAGGGAAAGACTAATTCGGACTCTAATGTTGTTTAATCTAAAGTTGAACACGAACTGTCTCAATCTCGTCACAGATTTGACAGCGCTCGGTAAAATGGCCATAACTTCCAAACGGCTGGGCGGAATTTCAATTTCTTTATATGCACTGAAAGGTATTGAAATTATCTACAACTTCCTAGAAGTCCGTACGGTCAGATTCGAACTCTAAATTAGTTTAATCTAATGTTGAACACAGACTGTCCCAACCTCGACACAGATTGGACAGCGCCCACCAAAACGGCCATAACTTTCAGACCGTAACTCCAAAAATTCTCAAACAAATACACAAAATAGGTCTTGACGATACCTACAACTTCTTCAACAGGAGGTCGGCCAAATTCCGACTCTAAAATTGCGAAATCGCACGCCCTAACACGGACTCCAAATCTGCCCGAAACTGAGTACAATACGAACTCTAGTTCTTTTCAGATCTACTCCATGGCAGCACGTCCTCTTGATCTAAAAACTCCAAATCTACCATGAGAACTGCACCTAGACCTTCCCCAAGGTTTCCCCATGGACATACCTTAGTCCGATTTAACGATTTAACACGAAGAATGTCTCTCGATCACCCGATCTCGCTCCCACGCGCCAAATCCTTCGGGATCCCTCGTCGCGGTTCTTCCAAACAGCGAGGGCAGCACGTAGACATGTCGTGGCAGCGAGGGGGCGTCCTTGGGGGCGCAAGGAGGAGGGGGGTGGCGCGGCTTGAGGTGGAGGTGGAGGAAGAGGACTAGAGGGAGGAGGGGATTGGTGGAGGCGCAAGGAGGAGGTGGAGGCGTGTGGGGAGGCGGCTAGGGCAGGGAGGAGGCGCCCCTAGCCCCTTTACCCACGTTCTTCCCCCTCCATGGGCCAATCTCTCTCCACAAAAGCCCACGGTTCTTCCCCCCTTGGGCCCAAACTCCCCCGGAAAGGCCCAATCTCCCAAAATCGGCCCGGAAACGCGATTAAACGGCATAACGTAAAGTTTTAACCTCCAATTTCATATTTTATAAAGTTTTTGACCTCATCAAGCAAATTAAATAAGGTTACGACACTCCATGGTGTCATATCACTTAATCCCCCCCAAGACCCGAAAACGCAAATAAACCTCGAGCCGTAAGGTTTTATCCTCTAAACTCACATTTTATAATGTCACACCAATCCGTAGTGTCACAGTGTGTATATATATATATATATCAGGCCAGTAAAAACGTATGATATTTTCAGCCCTCTAAAATACTAAAATTAGTCTAGGAGGTGGACCAGTTAGTTTTTTTTATGATTACAAGATAAACTAGGCCGTAAGCGCGGCGCACTCCGCGCGCGCGAACGAAAAATGATTTTGTATTTTTTCTAGAGAAAAAATAGATATAGACGTATTTTTAAAATTTTTGTAGGCTCGCGAAACCGTAGAGATCGCGCTAAGGAAAAAGTATACGGCGAACGCCATGCGCGTGAACGAAAAATGATTTTGTGTTTTTTCTGTAGAAAAAATAATTTTTCGAACAAAAAATAGATCTAGATGTATTTTTAAATGCGCATGGAGCGCATGTGAACGAAAAATAACTCTATTTTTTTTCCCGGAGAAAAAATATACTTAGACGTATTTTCCAAATTTTTGGAGGCACGAGAAACCTCAGAGACCGAGCCGAAAAAAATACGATTTTGCGTTTTTTTCTTCAGAGAAAAAATAATTCTCCGGAGAAAAAATAGATCTAGACGTTTTTCAAAATGAGCACGCCGCGCACATGAACGAAAAATTACTCTGCGTTTTTTTCCGTAGAAAAAGTAGACCTAGACGTATTTTTCAAATTTTTGGAGGCTCGAGAAACCTTATAGACTGAGCTGGGAAAAAAGTACACATCTTTCTGTTGACGAAAACATTTTTTCGAAGAAAAAGGAGAAATGACCTAGATGTAAGGAGCGAGGACCTATTTGTTATGCTTTTGAACCTGACCGCTACCCTGAAAAATTAGTAAAGGGCTCGATCGCGATTGGTATTTAATGAGAGTTTTTTCACGTAAATTAGCGAACAAGGGACCTAAATGCGATCCCAAAATTTTTTTCTTCCCCTCACAAGAAATCGCGAAGGACCTTTTTGTAACTTAGAGAGATCTATCCGCGATTCGAAGAAACGGAGGGGGGTTTTCGCAAAACCAGCAAAAAGGTGAGGTGGAGCTTTGACGGAGCTCCAAACCTCCCATCTTTAATGGGTTGGATGTATGTACACTTGCGCACACCATCATACACGCACATCCCTAAGCATACATCTAGAATGACGGAGGCAGATATAAATCCGCAACCTCACCGTGCTCTCGCTGAGGAGCACTCACGTGTGTAAAGATAGACAACCTGGTTTTGCACCCTAATGGAGTCATACATTCACAACTGCACAACCCAACCAGTTAAGCTTAATTTATATCCATGTATACGGTAAAAGAATATGCATATGCTCTGCCGGTAAATTATGGACACTGCAGTGTTGTGATATGGTACGATGTGGAGTGGACCCTAGTTTGTTTGGGTAATATGTACTGAGTCTACTGACTCTAGTAAACCTTTATTGCTATAATTCGATCTAAAATGATAGTTAAACTAAATGTTATTGTTTCCAAAGGCAGATAGGATATCTGCTTTTGAAAATCATTGGCAATACCAAACAAAGGCTCGGACACTTGAATGTCTGCTATAGAAGAAAATTTGGCTAAATTAAGGTTGGTTGTAAGGAAAAAACAATGTATTTTATTATTTTGATTTTTAATGGCATGGTTATTTGATGGTTAATTTGGATTATATACGTCCTTGTTTAATTTTGGTAGTTTTTTATGGTGTTAGAATATATACAAATATATAGTTTAGTCTTGTTTTGATTAATTTTGGTAAATCTCCAAAACTAAACTACATAAACTATTTCAATACGATAAAAATAAGCTACACAATTCACACAAGTATAAATATTTTTGCTACTCATATATGAGTTTTGTTATAAATAGCACTTGTATTCAACATAAGGCCAATGGACTGGCATATATACACATACATGAGGGTAAGGGTATGAAGGAAAGCCTATATAAGACTATCTATACAGGACTAACAAACTATATACAAGGATACTGTTTAACACCCCCCTCAATCTCATGGTGGATCTACAACACTAAGTTTGGAGAGATAAAAGTTATGGTGAACTCTAGTTTGTATCTTTCTGAAGAAATTTGCCAACTGAAGCTCTGAAGACATACTGAAGAGCTACAACCTGATCATGTACCTGTGACCGCATATAAGAAGCATCAACACCGATATGCTTGGCGAGCTCATGCTTCGTTAGATCTCAAGCAATGCTAATAGCTTCTATACTGTCAGATAAAATAAGAGTTGGTGTAGAAACAGAAATATCAAAATCCTCAAGTAACCACCATAGCCAAGTAACCTCTGCTGTCAAAAGGGCTATAGCTCGCAACTCAGCCTCAGCACTCGAACGAGAAACTGTTGTCTGCTTCTTTGAGAAAATCACCAAGAAAAACACATTAAGTAGAAAGAGACCGACGATCAATGTGATCACTAGCCCAGGTAGCATCAGAGTATGTCTAGATCTATAAAGAGTTGGAGTGTGGAAAGAAAAGACGGCGAGAGATAGTTCCACGAAGATATCGTAGAACACGAAGAAGATGACTATAGTGGAGCTGAGTGGGAGCGGAAACTGTAACACCCCGGCATTTAATATGCCTGAATGCTACCAAACATAAGCTAAACAACATCTAAATACCACAATTAAACATAAATTCCAGCAAAGGCGCATATGCTAAAAACCGAGATTTCGGCAGCATCTCCTTTGTTTTAACATGAATTGAAGGAGCAACAACAGCATAGCAATATAAGGCAATATGAGAGACAGCTAAAACAACAATAATTTAAGACTTAACGACAATATAAGTCTATTATCAAGCACTTAATGTTCTCAAGAATCAAACGAGCAATAAAACTCTCATACAGCAAAGCTAAACCTTAAAGCAATAATCATCACACACAATTTATTATCAAAACTAATAGAATGACTTGTGGAATCAAAATGGGTGAAGCTACGTGCGGACGTGTGACTATTTCCCTTCCCCGCATGTCGTTCTCATGGTACCTAAAACAACAAGAAAACACAAGCGTGAGTTCGAAACTCAGCAAGCATATTGCAATGAATACGACAAGAGCAATTACATGGCATTATTATCTCACATCATGTGAACCATCTCATTCTTGATCACATATCATTATCATCATCTTTATGTATGCAATGCAATGCTATGCTCATGTCTCCTTGGAAACTCATACCGGTATGGTTGAGTACACACCCGTCGGTGTGCACCCTCTCCCCCCTTCCATCCCGAAGATGGAGGGTGCCTACTCCTCGCTTCCGTTCACCACGGTGAATGGAATCACGATGTAGGACTTACTCATTGGCTCTCCGGATTAGTCATAACTTTCTCACCGACCTTCCCGGACAAGTTATGACTTTCTCACCGCCCGGGCCATGTAATCATGCCATGTATGCAAATATGCCACATCATAATCAACTTGTACATTAACACATGGCATCATAACAAGATAAACATACTCATCATATCAATGGCAATCATTAAAGCATGGCAAGTGATCATCACATATAATCAATCTCATCTAGCCTCAACTAGCAACCTACAAATCGCTATCCATTACAATACACTTGCCTCAACCATGGGCGACGGATTGGCGGGAAGTAGTAGGCCCTCCCGGGGTCACACCACCTGCACATAGGGACCACACACTCACAATCAAGCCCACAAAACAGTACGCAAACCCTCATCTACCCCGATATTGCCAACTACTCGCAAAACCCGAAAACAGCGGTTCTGTCCCGTCGGGACAGCAGCCTTCCAAAAGGCATAACTTGAGTTCTGGGAATCCAAATCAATTAAACGAGTATATCTTCGCGTAGCTTAGGAAATTTTACAACTTTTTATAGGTATAGGGAAAGACTGATTCGGACTCTAAAGTTGTTTAACCTACAAAATACCGTGATTTGTTCCAATCACGTCATAGATTTTAACACGCTCGGTAAAACAGCCATAACCACTACTACAGAAAAGACCATTAGAGACGGTTCACAAATATCATCAGAGACGGCTTTGTGAACCGCCTCTAACAATGGGTCAGTGATAATATAAGCACTTCACAGACGGTTTCATTAACCGTCTGTGATAATAATTTTACAGACGGTTCTTATTTAGAACCGCTGCTGCTATATTAAATCTACTAACGGTTTGTAATATGAACCGTCTGTGATATAAATCCTATCACTAACGGTTCCATATACCAACCGTCAGTGCTATATTAAATCTACTGACGGTTTGTAATATGAACCGTCTGTGATATAAATCCTATCACTAACGGTTCCATATACCAACCGTCTGTGTTAGTGTATATCACAGTCGGTTTGTAATATGAACCGTCTGTGTTATACAAACTATGACAGAAGGTCCACATGTATGAACCGTCTGTGATATTTATATCACAGACGGTGCTTAGTTGTGAACCGTCTGTGATATGGTTTTCATACATACATCTTTTTCTGTTTATTGGCTAGCCTCAGGAAATGCTAGCCATGCCCTCTGAAACAGACATAACACAGAAGCTACATTGCAGTTATTAGACAAGCATTATTTCAGCGATCACAGATATGGGATTCATTTAGCAATTGTTCCAAGCTGATTATAGCACTATTATTACATCCATTTCAGCAAATGAAGACTCAGCTGTGTAAATTTCATCAATATTAAATTCTTTTGACTTCCTAAAACAACGGGGCCTTTCAGGTGACTCGGAAAAAAATAAAGAATCAACAAAGTTGATATGGGAGAGAGTATATCCTACCCTCATTCCAGTCATGAAGCACAATTCTTGCAGCAGCTTCAACATTCCAGTCATGAAGCACAATTCTTGCGCAGCATCTGGTCCAGATTGTCATCATGCAACATATCCTCGTCGGAAGCAGAATCAATGTGATCATCCGGCATATCGTTGACTTCGTCGAAGATGTTAACAGTACCACCTGCTTCTTGTATATTCTGCTCTTCGCCGTGACTGGTCCAACATGTATATCCCTTTTTGAAACCTCGCATAATCAAGTGTGCTTCGATCTGCGCTGAGTTTCGAAACATCATCATATTCTCGCAATCGATGCATGGACAAGGCATATACTGCACTCCCTTATTAAACATGTCCTCCTCTGCAGCTCTTCTAAAAGTGGAGACGCCATTAATGTACTCCACACTAAATGACGGTCCCAGCGTACATCCACTTCGATCCATCTATGCTACACATGTAATATTCGATCCAATTAGAACTCTCTTTTCAACTGATTAAGTACACTTTCCTTAACAAGTTAGAGCTTCAAAATAATATTGCAATTATAACGTCCAATTACTATCACCACGAAAACATGGATCTACAAGCTAGATCTAAACAATCTTAAATTTCTTACATAACCAAGCTAGATATTGAATTAATATATATAAGGCAATTTTATATCCAATACTAACCTTAGATCTGAATTAATATATATAATGCAATTATCCATTACTAACCTTAATTACATCACAAGAATCACCTATTATATAGGCTTACAGACGGTTGTATTGCCAAACCGTCGGTGATATAACGGTCTTAGCATTCTATCCCAACAGGTGACCACAACATCGAACTTGCGCTCGGGCCTATATATAGGCAAGCTTTATCACAGACGGTTCTATGTAATAACCGTCTGTAATATACTAAGATTACAGACGGCGATGTGTAATCTTTATCACAGACGGTTCTATGTAATAACCGTCTGTAATATAGTAAGATTACAGACGGCGATGTGTACCAACCGTCGGTGATATTTTACAGACGGTTATGTAAACTAAACCGTCTGCGTGATATATAGGTATATCACAGACGGTTATTTTAAAAAACCGTCCGTGAAGGCAGACGAGGAATGGTGTGTGATAGTCAACAATCGGTTTGTTTATAGAATCGTCTGTGATAGCGACGGTCCGTCTTCGTCTCTTCGTTTCCTGCGCGCCTTTGAATGAGAACTCTTCGTTTCTCGCTTCGTCTTCAATTCCGGCCACCTATAAAATCACCGCTATTGATCGAATTCGATCAACACGTACATTACTGATAATGGAATCTGCCGCGAGCTCTCCTTCGTCGGCGTCGCCTCCACCATCACCTCCCCCGGCGTCGCCTCCACCATCACCTCCCCCGGCGTCGCCTCCACCATCACCTCCTTCCGCAAGCTCCCCCGGCGCCGCTCCACCATCACCTCCCCCGGCGTCGCCGCTATGCGGGAAACGCAAGCGGGAAGAGGAGGAGGAGGAGCGGGAGGAGGACGAGGAGGAGGAGGAGCGGGAGGAGGACGAGGAAGAGTCAGAGGAAGACGACCACGTCATGCACTCGGGGGGCTCAGATGACGACGACGACGACGGTAGCCCACCGTGGCGCGACGACGACGACGATGGCAGCCCACCGGGGAGCGATGACGACGACGATGGCAGCTCGCCACCTCCTCCGGACGACGATGAATATTTTAATTTATAAATAATAATATATATATATAATGTAGTAATGTAATGAAATGTTTTATGTTATAAAATGGCTGTTACAGTTGTTATCAAATTTCATTGGGAGAAACTTACACTCGGATGTCTGATTCTCGTTTTTTTTTTCGGACGCATTGCAAGATTTTTTTTGAATGTATGAAACAATTTTTTTACTGTTTGTCGAAGACAAATGTTTCACACGTACAAAGAAAATGTTATAAAAAGCGACGTCCGATCACTAGCAATTTCGAATTTCATTATGTTATAAAATGGCTTTTAACAATTTTCGTCCTATATATGAACGAATTATGGACTTCGATGAAAATAAGTAGTTCGATAAAAAAATAAAAATTTTATAATTCAGAGAACAGACGGTTATCAACACAAAACGTCTGTGATATAAGCAATATCAGAGACGTTTATAAACACAACCCGTCTGTGGTTACTATACAAATGGTTGTATAGTAAAACCGTCTGTGATATTACTTTATATCACAGACGGTGTTTTTATAGAACCGTTTGTGATAATATCACAGACGGTTTTAATACAAAACCGTCTGTGATATTAATCTAATCACAGACGGGTTTTATTAATAACGGTCTGTGATAATTTCACTGACGGTTGGTTTATAGAATCGTCTGTGATATCATATATTACAGACGGTTTTTGAAAACCGTCTGTGATAGTGCGTCTAATATAAGCATTTCTGTAGTAGTGAACGTTCAAACGGCTGGACGGAATTTAACGTTCTTTATATCCACGGAAAGATAATGAAATTATATACAACTTCTTAACGTCCGTACGACCAAATTCGGACTCTAAATTGGCAAAAAACCGAACCCTAGGTCGAGTGCTCATGCTGTCCAAAACAAAGAACGTGACCAACTCAAGAATCCATCTAATCAAATCAAATCCATCACCACAAATTGATCTAAAAACTTGATAATCATCCTTAGAACAGTACCTAGACCAACCCCAAGGAGTCCCATGGCCTTACCTTCGCCCGACGACCGAAATCCCTACGAAACTCCTCCCGGATCGCTCCACGCTCCTCGCTCCTCGCTCCTCGCTCCAATGGATGGATCCTCGAGGTGCAGGGGGTGGGGAGGCTACCCTAGGGCAGCAAGGTGGTGGAGGAGAGGTGGTGGAGAGGTGGGGAGGCAAGGGGACAAGGGGGGGTGCGCACGGCCAAAGAGGAGGGGAGGAGAGGGGCGGCTAGGGCCAAGGGAGGTGGGGAGGCGCACAATGGGGAGGTGGGGGCGCAAGAAGGGCAGGGGGAGGCCTTTTACCAGCCCCCACACCTGTTCCTAATCCTAAATATATTCCTACTCCATCCCACCAAAGCCCACAACCCCCTCTTTTAGGCCCAAACTCCCCCGGAAAGGCCCAAAACCCCGGAAACGGCCCGGAAGCGCTATAAACCTCCATTCCCAATGGTTTTAATCTTAATTCCACATATCATAATGTTTTTAACCTCATCATGCTCAGTAAATAAGGATACGACACTCCGTGGTGTCACATTCTCCCCCCTTCAATAGGATTCGACCTCGAATCTAAATCGCACCAAGACGCAACTGAAGGGAATATGCCCGAGTGGCAATAATAAATTGTTTATTATCATATTACATGTTTATAATAGATGTTTATTTCTCATGCTAAAATTGTATTAATCGGAAACGTTAATACATGTGTGTTTAATAAACAAAAGGGTTCCTAGTAAAGCCTCTTTTTAAACTAGCTCATTGATTAACTGATGATCAAGGTTTCCTGATCATGAACATTGGATGTTGTTAATAACGGGGTCATGTCATTAGAAGAATGATGTGATGAACATACACCCAAGTTGGTATAGCAAATACGATCAAGTCATTTAGTTTGTTGCTGTATCAAACACATACGAAATAGCTCTTTTCCTTAGACCATGAGATCATGTCAATCACTAACTCCGGAAGAGTACTTTGATGACATCAAACGTCACTCCGTAACAAGGTGACTATAAAGATGGATTTAGGTACTATGAAAGTATTAGTTGAGGCTCATGAATCAAGAGTGGGATTTGTCCATCCAGATGACAGAGAGATATACTCTGGGCCCTCTCGGTGATATTACATAGACATCGCTTGCAAGCATGTGACTAGGTCACAAGAATGTCATATCACGGAGCGAGTAAAGAGTACTTGTCGGTAACGGGATCGAACTAGGTATAGTTGATACTGATGATCGGATCCCGGACAAGTAAAATATCGTGAGACAAAAGGAATTGGTTATGTCGTTTCTGGTTTACGCGATCACTAGTTCATCATTGAGTGAATGGGAGTCATTATGGATCTCCAGATCCCGCTGATGATTATTGATCTGAGAGGTGTCTCAATCATGTCTATTTTATTCACGAACCGTAGGGTGACACACTTAAGGTTCATCGATGCATTTGAGTGGATACGAAACACCGGAGAAAAATATGGACAAGATCTGAGGACTGTTTTGAGTATGGCGGAATAGTTTGGGATATCGGAATAGTTAAAGGGGTATATGTTAATGTTTGTTAATTAAAAGAATTAACAAATATTAAAATATCTGAAATAAAAATGTTTATTTATTTATGGGAGAAAACCCTTTCATTTCTTGAGTGGGGTTTTAATGGAAACCAAAGTGGGTTGTTTTAAAGTGAGTGGAGAGATCACTCACATGAAGAGAGGGAGGGCAAGGGGCACCCCATGCGCCGGCCACCCCTTGGCCTTGCCTCCTCCTCCTCCTATAAAAGGGAGGAGGAGCTCCTCTCTTTGGTGTTCATCCATTTGACCCTTTGGTTGGTCCATTCTCCTTCCTCCTTGATCCGTTTTGAGCCGTGGCTTATGCGGCCGCTGAAATTATTTCTCCACCACCACCACCACTAAGCTGTAGTGTTTTTGGAGTTTTCCGGAGATCCTCTACTTCCGCTGCCCGCTGAACGAGGATTGGAGGTCATCGTTGATCCGTCGTGTGACCAAATGCGGGCGGCTGCCGTTTGTGGCGCTCATCTTCGCGACTTGAAGTCGGGAGTGTACCTCTACATCAACCACGTTTGTTTGCGGGAGCGTTATTCCCGCTTCGGTCTACGAGGGTGAGTCCTTCAAACCGTTTACTTGCATCTCCTAGATATGATCTTGGTGTTTGGTTGCAATCGTAGGAAAAATTTTTGTTTTCCATGCTTCGAAACCCTTCAGTGGTATCAGAGCCGTGTCTATGCGTAGATGTTTTGTACGGTTTAAAACACATGTGGATGTGGGCGTTGATGATCATGTTATTGCATATTTTCGTGTATTTTGGATCATGGTGGCATAGTGGGATTTGAAGCGGCCCGGACTAACCTTACATGTCCTCGCACATGAGACTTGTTCCACGCTCGACATGCAACTAGTATTGCATAAGTGGCTTTGCGGGTGTCTGTTTCTCCTACTATAGTCATGATCTAATTTACAACGGTTTGCTAATAATGTTTTTATCACCGTTGTGGTTCTTGTTCGTAGGTAAGAATAGTTTTTCCTAGAAAGCCCAAAACCACGTAAAATATGCAAAAATAAATTAGAGGCGTCTAACTTGTTTTTGCAGGGCTTGTGATGTGATATGGTCATTGATACAAAGATTGTTGTATGAAATGAAATTTATTGTAAATTTAAACAACCGTGAGAGCCATTTGGTTGTTTTTATTTCTTTTATGGCCTGCGTGCTAAATATATGTCCATGTGATATATTGTAATGGAGGAAGACAATCAAGATGGCAGCATCATGGACCTTGGTGCCATCTTAGGTGGAATGATGGAGATCATACCATGTCGCACAAGATGGAGATCAAGTCTTTGAAAGGACCATATCATATCACTTTATTCATGCATGTGATGTTAATCCTTTTATGCATCTTATTTTGCTTGGATATGATCACGTCGATAGCACTATAAGATGATCCCTCCAAATTAATATCAAGATAATAATGTGTTCTTCCATAGTATGCACCGTTAAGAAAGTTCGTCGTTTCGAAGCACCTCGTGATGATCGGGTGTAATAGACTCTACGTTCGCATACAACGGGTGTAAGCCAGATTTACACACGCAAATACTTTGGTTCTACTTGGCGAGCCTAGCATGTCTGAGACATGGCCTCGGAACACGAACCGAAAGGTAAAGCATGAGTCATATGGATGATATGATGAACATATTGATGTTCGCCTTTGAAACTATGCCGTCTCTCGTGATGATCGGTTTCGGTATAGTGAATTTGGTTCATGTAATCACTAAAGACAACTAGAGGGATGTTGTTTTTAAGTGGGAGTTCTCGTAGTAATTTTGAATTAACATTGAACTTAATCTATTATGAACTTAGTCTAAATAACTTTGCAAATACGTTGTAGATGGCACCCCTACTTTCAATTTCAATCTGTTCATGGAGAAAGAGAAACTAGCCACCAATGGTAGCAACTTTACCAACTGGGCCCTTAACACGAGGATTCTCCTCGTGCTCAAAGGAGCTATGTGCTAGAAGCGCCGCTAGGTGCCCCGCCCGTGATGATGCCCCGAGGAGGAGAAAAATGTTTTCTTGACTCGCAAGGAGGACCTGATTTAGTTCAATGCGGCATTTTGTATGGCCTTGAGCCCGAGCTGCAAAACGCTTTCGAGCACAGCAATGCTTTTGATACAATGAGAGAGTTGAAAATGATCTTCGACACCCATGCCGCAAGAGAGAGTTATGAAGCTTGAGAAAAGTTCTTTAGCTGCATGATGGAGGAAAACAGCTCCGTTAGTGAGCACGTACTCAAAATGTCTAGGTATGCCGATAAACTCATAGCTTTGGGAATAACGATCCCCATTGAGCTAGGAATTCATCGTGTTCTCAGTCCTCTGCCACCAAGCTACAAGAGCTTTGTGATGAACTACAACATGCAGGGCATGAAGAAGTCTCTCCCGAGCTTCATCAATCTGAAAGCTTCTTGAAGTGGAGATCAAGAAGGAACATCAAGTGTTGATGGTCCAAAAGACTATCGATTTCAAGAAGAAAGGCAAGGCTAAGGAAACTTCAAGAAGAAGGGCAAGTCTGTTGCCACATCGAGAAGAAGACCAAGGCTGGCCCTAAGTCGAATCTTGAATGTTTTTACTGCAAGGGCACTGGGCACTGGAAGCGCAACTGCCCAAAATATCTGGCTGATAAGAAGGACGGGAAAGTGAGCAAAGGTATATATGATATACATGTTATTGATGTGTACCTTACTAGTACTCGCAGTAGTGCCTGGGTATTTGATACCGGTTCGGTTGCTAACATATGTAACTCGAAACAGGAGCTAAGGAATAAGCGACAACTAGCAAGGGATGAGGTAATGATGCGCGTCGCCAATGGATCAAAAGTTGATGTGATCGCCGTCGGGACGCTACCTATCCAATTACCATCAGGATTAGTTATAAACATAAATAATTGTTATTTAGTGCCTGCGTTGCGCATGAACATCATATCTGGATCTTGTTTAATGCGAGACGGTTATTCATTCAAGTCTGAGAACAATGGTTGTTCAATTTATATGAATAATATCTTTTATGGTCATGCACCTGAAAAGAATGGTTTGTTTATTTTGAATCTTGATAATAGTACACATGTTCATAATGTGAATGCCAAAAGAATTAAGTTGAATGATGATATTGCTGCATATATGTGGCATTGCCGCTTATGTCATATTGGTGTTAAACGCATGAAGAAGCTCCATTCTGATGGACTACTAGAATCACTTGATTATGAATCATTTGAGACATGTGAACCATGCCTCATGGGCAAGATGACTAGAACCCCGTTTTCCGATACAATGGAGCGGGCAACCGACTTATTGGAAATCATACATACCGATGTGTGTGGTCCAATGAGTGTGTCATCGCGTGGTGGATATCGTAACAACGTTACTTTCACGGATGATTTGAGTAGATATGGATATATTTACTTAATCAAACACAAGTCTGAAACATTTGAAAAGTTCAAAGAATTTTAGAGTGAAGTAGAAAATCATCGTAACAGAAAGATCAAATTTCTACGATCTGATCGTGGAGGAGAGTATCTTAGTTACGAGTTTGGCACACACATGAGACAATGTGGAATAATTTCACAACTCACTCCTATTTGGAACACCACGGTGTAATGGTGTATCCGAGCGTCGTAATCGTACTTTATTGGATATGGTTCGATCTATGATGTCCCTTACAGATTTGCCACTTTCATTTTGGGGTCATGCACTAGAAACAACTGCATTCACTTTAAATAGGGCACCATCTAAATCCGTTGAAACGACACCGTATGAATTATGGTTTGGCAACAAACCTAAGCTGTCATTTCTAAAAGTTTGGGGATGCGATGTTTATGTGAAGAAACTTCAACCTGATAAACTCGAACCCAAAGCGGAAAAATGCGTCTTCATAGGATACCCTAAAGAAACAATTGGGTACACCTTCTATCACAGATCCGAGGGCAAGGTTTTCGTTGCTAAGAATGGATCCTTTTTGGAGAAAGAGTTTTTCTCGAAAGGTGTGAGTAGTAGGAAGGTAGAACTCGACGCGGTTGTTGAACCTTTTCTTCATGGAATGGCAAGTGCAGCAGCGCCGGAAGTTGTTTCGGAGTTGACTTCACCAAATGAAGAGGGAACTAATGATAAGGATCATGAAACTCCGAAAGAGAACACTACCGCACCTCGCAGGTCAACAAGAGCGCATACTGCTCCTGACTTTTATGTTCCTACTATGAATGTCATGGTAGTTGAGAATGATGACCCTACGACGTATGATGAAGCGATGATGAGCCCAGATTCCAACAAATGGCTAGAAGCCATGAAATCCGAAATGGGATCCATGTATGAAAACCAAGTATGGACTTTGGTGGACTTACCCAATGACCGTAAGGCCGTTGAGAACAAATGGATTTTCAAAAAGAAAATAGACGCTGATGGTAATGTGACCGTCTATAAAGCTCGACTTGTCGCAAAGGGTTTTCGACAAATTCAAGGAGTTGACTACGATGAGACTTTCTCACCCGTAGCGATGCTAAAGTCTGTAAGGATAATGTTAGCAATTGCTGCATTTTTCGATTATGAAATCTGGCAGATGGATGTCAAAACTGCGTTCCTTAATGGAAACATTGAGGAAGAGTTGTATATGATACAACCCAAAGGTTTTGTTGATCCTAAGGATGCTAATAAGGTATGCAAACTTCAGCGATCCATTTATGGACTGAAGCAAGCATCACGAAGTTGGAATCTCCGTTTTGATGAGGTAATCAAAGGTTTTGGATTTGTCCAAACTTACGGAGAATCTTGTGTTTACAAGAAAGTGAGTGGGAGCTCTATAGCATTTCTGATATTATATGTGGATGACATATTGTTGATAGGAAATGATATAGAACTTTTGAAAAGTGTAAAAGATTACTTAAACAGTAAGTTTTCAATGAAGGACCTTGGTGAAGCGGCATATATTTTAGGCATCAAAATCTATAGAGATAGATCGAGACGCTTGATTGGGCTATCACAAAGTACATATCTTGACAAGATTCTAAAGAAATTTAGAATGGACAAAAGTAAGAAAGGATTCTTACCTATGATGCAAGGCAAGACGTTGAGTAAGACTCAGAGTCCAGCTACAGCAGAAGATAGAGAAGTAATGAATAAGATTCCCTATGCTTCAGCCATAGGCTCTATCATGTATGCTATGTTGTGTACAAGACCAGATGTGGCACATGCTATTAGTTTGACTAGCAGATACCAGTCTGATCCAGGTTTTGAACACTGGACGGCGGTCAAGAATATCTTTAAGTACTTAAGAATAACTAAGGATATGTTTCTCATATATGGTGGTGAAGAAGAGCTCGTCGCAAAATGTTACGTCGACGCTAGCTTTGACACTGATCCGGATGACTCTAAGTCTCAATCCGGGTACATTTTTGAAATGAATGGAGGAAGCGGTGGTGGAGAAGTTCCAAGCAATCCGTGGTGGCGGGATCTTCAACAGAGGCGGAATATATTGCCGCTTGAAGCGGTAGAAGCGGTTTGGATGAAGATGTTCATATCCGAACTAGGTGTGGTTCCGAGTGCGTTGGACCCGATGATTATCTATTGTGACAACAATGGTGCCATAGCCAATGCTAAAGAACCAAGGTCACACAAGAATTCCAAGCATATTAAGCGCTGGTTTCACTCCATCCGTGAACATGTCAAGGATGGTGATATAAAGATTTGCAAAGTACACACGGATCTGAATGTGGCGGACTTCGTTGACTAAAGCTCTCCCAAGGGCAAAACATGATCAACACGAGAATTCAATGGGTGTTAGAATCATCACAATGTAATCTAGATTATTGACTCTAGTGCAAGAGGGAGACGGAAGGGAATATGCCCGAGAGGCAATAATAAATTGTTTATTATCATATTCCATGTTTATAATAGATGTTTATTTCTCATGCTAAAATTGTATTAATCGGAAGCGTTAATACATGTGTGTTTAATAAACAAAAGGGTTCCTAGTAAAGCCTCTTTTTAAACTAGCTCGTTGATTAGCGATGATCAAGGTTTCTTGATCATGAACATTGGATGTTGTTAATAACGGGTCATGTCATTAGAAGAATGATGTGATGAACATACACCCAAGTTGGTATAGCAAATACGATCAAGTCATTTAGTTTGTTCTTTGTATCAAACACATACTGAAATAGCTCTTTTCCTTAGACCATGAGATCATGTCAATCACTAACTCCGGAAGAGTACTTTGATGACATCAAACGTCACTCCGTAACAAGGTGACTATAAAGATGGATTTAGGTACTATGAAAGTATTAGTTGAGGCTCATGAATCAAGAGTGGGATTTGTCCATCCAGATGACAGAGAGATATACTCTGGGCCCTCTCGGTGATATTACATAGACATCGCTTGCAAGCATGTGACTAGGTCACAAGAATGTCATATCACGGAACGAGTAAAGAGTACTTGTCGGTAACGAGATCGAACTAGGTATAGTTGATACTGATGATCGGATCCCGGACAGGTAAAATATCGTGAGACAAAAGGAATTGGTTATGTCGTTTCTGGTTTACGCGATCACTAGTTCATCGTTGAGTGAATGGGAGTCATTATGGATCTCCAGATCCCGCTGATGATTATTGATCTGAGAGGTGTCTCAATCATGTCCATTTTATTCACGAACCGTAGGGTGACACACTTAAGGTTCATCGATGCATTTGAGTGGATACGAAACACCGGAGAAAAATATGGACAGTACAGGGACTGTTTCGAGTATGGCCGGAATAGTTTCGGGATATCGGAATAGTTAAAGGGGGTATATGTTAATGTTTGTTAATTAAAAGAATTAACAAATATTAAATTTCTGAAATAAAAATGTTTATTTATTTATGGGAGAAAACCCTTTCATTTCTTGAGTGGGGTTTTAATGGAAACCAAAGTGGGTTGTTTTAAAGTGAGTGGAGAGATCACTCACATGAAGAGAGGGAGGGCAAGGGGCACCCCATGCGCCGGCCACCCCTTGGCCTTGCCTCCTCCTCCTCCTATAAAAGGGAGGGAGGAGCTCCTCTCTTTGGTGTTCATCCATTTGACCCTTTGGTTGGTCCATTCTCCTTCCTCCTGCTGATCCGTTTTTCGAGCTGTGGCTTATGCAAAGCGCTGCTGAAATTATTTCTCCACCACCACCACCACTAAGCTGTAGTGTTGTTGGAGTTTTCCGGAGATCCTCTACTTCCGCTGCCCCGCTGGAACGAGGGATTGGAGGTCATCGTTGATCCGTACGTGTGACCAAATGCGGGGCGCTGCCGTTTGTGGCGCTCATCTTCGCGACTTCGAAGTCGGGAGTGTACCTCTACATCAACCACGTTTGTTTGCGGGAACGTTATTCCCGCTTTCGGTCTACGAGGGTGAGTCCTTCTGAAACCGTTTACTTGCATCTCCTAGATATGATCTTGGTGTTTGGTTGCAATCGTAGGAAAAATTTTTGTTTTCCATGCTTCGAAACCCTTCAGCAACCCAGCAAAGCAAAAGATAGCTAGGTCTCTGTCGGGACCCCGAATTTGCAAATCCGGACCCTCTGTGTATTCAGCACTAGTCCAGGAACGCGCTAGTGCACACAGTCTTAACATTGGTAAATATCACAATCATACCACTCGATACCAATAAAGTACTTTATTTAAATAACCAAACTGGTTACTCGACCTTATGGTCAAGTTACAAATGTATGCCTCTCAAGGCGAAACTTATTCAGAGAAAAATAATAGCAGCGGAAAATCAAATAACTTCGTGGCGCCATCCAGTATACCACAGGCAACTGACTGGGCTCGCTTCCCTAAGTAGACGGATCCTCCTGGAGTTCCTCCTCCAAAGCTGGCGTAGCCTCCTCTTCAACTGATGTTGTGTTGAGGCAAGGGTGAGTACTTGGTACTCAGCAAGTCATGCACAGAATGCAAGCTAATATACTATATGCATGGCTTGGTACAAAGGAATAGCTCAAGGTATATTTGCAGTAAACAGCATTTGAAAAGTAATATAAGTAGATTCGAAAGCAGTAGAAATAAGTAAAGCATAAATAACTTTTCAGGAAATTTAATAAACATTTTCCCCATCCTAAACCACATTTCTATCATCTTCATTATTAAACCAACCCAACTTTCAAACCAAAGTTATTTTTGAGAAAATCTAACCCTTGACTGTAATTCCCGAGCGATGTCCAATACCGCGGACACGGCTATTCGAATAGATTCTAAACTCTGCAGAGGTTATGCACTTTACCCACAAGATACAGTCAAACACCACAAAGGCGAGTTCCCGTAACAAAGTCCTTTGGAAACCTCTAACAATACAAGTGGTCCTCCCCGGTTATTGCGCACTAACCCTTCCCTTCGCTAAGGCGAAGTCTAGGCCAATCAACCGTTAGATGGGTACTGGCCTCGGCCAGATGCGCTCCCCGCACAACTTACACAAAGGGTGTAGTTGACCTCCCGAGGTCCCACAGTGCGTTATTAGCAACTTAGTCAACTAGGTCCGTCCCATTACAGACATGTGGTTGCACGTTAGACCCAGTTCAAAGGCTTGCAAGGTTAAGTCCTTAGGGTGACCAGGGCAAGACTACCCGAAGAACCAAAACAACACTCCCAATGCCACAACTGGCCCACCTGATTACTCTTTGCCACATGCCCCGGTCGAAAACTGTTTATCAAACCCCAGTTGATTACCATGCACCACGTGCCATCAACATCACATGATACTTTTCCAAAACAGGTTCAATATATCATTAAGTCAATATTAACATTTGATTGTCCAAAATCATGTCATGAGCACGTAGCAGGTCTAAGCAGTATACTACAACGGTCTAAAACCCATGTTGGCAATCTAATAATGTCCAACTAGTAATCCACAACTAGGGTGACAAAGGGTCATGGCACATACTTAAGTAATCAAGGTGTCATACAGCAAATTGGTACTTATCTAACCCCCAGGTTTAAACAAAGTATCTTTCTAATTGAACTAGCATGCAATAGTTTAAATCAAAATAGATTTCGAAATAGGATCAACATGGTCAAAGCACAACTTGCCTTCAAAAAGTACTTGCTCTTGGTCTTGAGTTGGATCCTGAGTCAATACTTCTCCTTCGAACCCTTCCGGCACTTCAACGTCTACTCGTAAAGCGTGCAAATAGCAAATACACAAATAAACACTAGGCAAAAAGTGTCCAAACATCCAAATAAAATCCACAAACAGAAAGAACATAATTTTATGGATTTTTAGAAACTGGAATAAATCAAATTTGGAGTTAAAGCATAAAAGTGATGATTATTTAAAGTTTAAATAATCATTTAAATAATTTTACAGAGAAAAACTTTAGTCCAAAACTTAAATAAAATTCATATTTAGGTAGATCTCAATTTTATACAAATTTAGAAATTTGAATCACTCAAATCGGAGTTGAAACGCATAAAAGTTATAAGCGTTTGAAGTTTGAATCTAAATTTGAATCAATATTTCGAATTAATAAATCATTTTCTTTTTCGGAAATTAATTATTGCGTCGGCATGGACACGTGGCAGCCTACGATTGGCCTGCTGGCGTGAGCGGTCCATGGACTTGGTCACGCTCGGCTCGGGTCTCACAGTGGACTCGGTCCACGACTCACGTGTCGGCCCGACATGTGGGCCCACTCGGGTAGCGTCATCGCCGACGTCGGCGGGCTCACCACGCAGTCGGCAGGTGGGACCGCGGCGTCATGGGTGGCGTCGGTAGCGCTGGGTCGGCCGGCCCGACATGCGGAGCCCTCGACACGCGGGCCCGGCGTGTCGGCGTCCTGCACTGCCAGCCAGCGTGGGCCAGGCCCGGCAGCGTCGGTCCAACTTCCCGACACGTGGCGCCAATCTCGGCCGTTGATTTGAAATTCAACGGCGCGATTAGATCCAGGGTTAACACGTTGAATCTACTTGATGATCGTGGGCGTTCGATCTAGATCGGACGGTCGAGATCTAATCCTATAAAAATCACTACTACGGCGCGTGGCGATTGTGAACCGCTGGATCTTGATCCAACGGTCCGCATCTAATCGGGTTTGGAACACGTGAACTCACCTCAACCGCACGATCAAGATCGGACGGCGCACAGAGTTCGCGAGGGCGATGGCGACGCGGCGGAGCTGCAGCCACCGGAGACGGAGACGACGGCGAGCCCGACGGCGCCCGGTCGTTCGGCGAAGTGGGTGGTCTCTTGGTGCGTCTCGAAGTGGGGACTCGGATCTGGGCTCCTTCGGTGGAAGGCAGCGGACGTCGGCGAGCCAGCGCAAACGCGGCGGTCACCTCCTCCAACTACGGCGAGCTCGCGACGAATAAGCGGCGGCTCGGCGAGATGGCTCGGGAACAGTGCGCAAGGATGAGGGCAACCTCGGGCGTGACCAGGGCTTTAAATAGCCTCGGCGTTCGTGCGAGGCGGAAACCTAATTACACGGCGGCGGCGCGGCGGCGAGTCCGGCTCGGACTCGGCGGAGACGACGACGACAGCCGCCCACGTGGCACGATCAGCGGCCACGATCGCGTGGCGCGATCGGATCGGGCGAATTCGGCCAGAAGCGATGCAGGCGGATCTCGGTAGTTGGATCTTGATCCAACGGTTGGGATCGATTAGGGTTTTAATTTGGTTTGATCGAGTCACGTGGCTCGGTCGGACTCGAGTCCGACTCGGGTTCCGACTTCGATCGGATGAAACGATTACTCGACCGAGTTGAATTTCCAGCGATTTAATATTTAAAATAATTCCCAGTAATTCATTTAATTCATTAAAAATAGCAAAAGACTCAGAAAAATTCCAGAAAAATTCTGGAAAATACTTTGGATCATTTTGGACTCAAATAAAATATTTCCAACAAAATTTTATTTGCAAAATTAAATTCTTTAATTATTTCAAAATGGAATAAATTCAAATAATTTCCAAATAAATCCAAATAAATTCCAGAAAATTCCAAAAATTCACCAAAGTGCCAAATCACACATGAATTTAAGGAAAGCAAAATTTTGGGGTGTTACAGTCTCACATCACATACCTGAGACGAAAAGCTCGGGATACTTCTCGCGCATGCGAGACTCCAGCTCCCAAGTCGCTTCTCTCTCGGTCTGATGTGACCACAAGACTTTGACAAACTTGAGCGTCCGGTTCTTCATTACTTGCTCCGAAGTCCCCAGAATTTCCACAGGACGGGACTCGAAGGTGAGGTCCTGCTCAAGCACTAGTGGTTCCAACGGAACCACCAACTCCGGATCATGCAAGTATTTCCTCAACATCGGGACATGGAACACATTATGCACACCTTGCATAGACTCCGGTAGCTCCAGACGATAGGCCAGCCTACCGACTCGGGCGATGATAGGAAATGGCCCAACAAACCTCGGACTGAGCTTTCCTTCGGTGCCAAAACGCACCACACCCTTGGTGGGAGATACTCGCAAGAGTACGCTATCACCCACCTCAAACTCCAAATCTCGCCGCCTCACATCAGCATAGCTTTTACGCTGCTCTGCTGCGAGAAGGTTCTCCGTACCTCCGCCACGCGATCAACGATCTGCTGAACCCAATCCGGTCCAAGAATCGCTCTCTCACCCACGGCATCCCAACAAAGTGGTGATCTGCACTTCCGCCATCTGATTACCTCATAAGGAGCAGCCGGATCTTTGGAATGGTAGCTGTTATTGTAAGCAAACTCTGCAAGAGGCAAATGATCTTCCCAGCTACCCTTCCAAGTCATCACACAGGCCCTGAGCATGTCCTCCAAAGTCTGAATGGTACGCCAGATCGCCCATCTGGCCCGAGGGTGAAAAGCGGTACTAAGGCGAAGGCTGCGTACCCAAAGCGCTCTGCAAGCTCTCCCAAAACTTGGAGACAAACTTCGCATCCCGATCAGAAACAATGGTCTTGGGTACACCATGCAGTCTCACAATCTCCCGCACATCGATGGGAGCCAACTCGCTCGCTGAATTGGTAGTGCGGATAGGAATGAAATCTTGTGAGACTTGCTTTGAGACGGTCCACCACAACCCAGACACATCCTTTCCTCGTGGAGTATGAGGTAGGCCAACCACGAAATCCATGGAGATGTCATCCCATGGCCACACAGAATCTCCAATGATCGCACCATGCATCAAATGGACGCTTATGCTCAGCCTTGATCTTTTGACAAATCCCACAAGACGCCAGATACTTGGCAATATCCACTCTCATCCTTTTCCACCAGAAATTCTTTTTCAAGTCCTTGTACATCTTGGTCTCCCCAGGATGGACCATGTACGGGGTGCGATGAGCCTCTTTCAGAATACCCTCTTTCACTTGGGATTTCTGAGGCACACCTGAGCGACCACGAAACCTCAAAGCTCCCACATCATCAACGGTAAAGTCTCGGACTTGTCATCCTCAAGGCGTTTCCTCACCTGCTGGAGCAACCGATCATGTTATCGTGCCTCCCTTTGACACGCTCGGGATTCTTGACTCAAGGATCAATTGAGTTTCAGCTTGCACGGTCCCATAAGCGAGGGAGACTCCCAAATTCTCAAAATCAGCAACAAGACAATCAACAACAGGGGCATTGTCTTGCGATCGAGCGTCGACCACCACATTTGCCTTACAGGATGGTACTGGATAGTGAGGTCATAGTCCTTTATCAACTCTAGCCACCTCCTCTGCCTCAAGTTCAAATCTTTCTGAGTAAAGATGTACTTGAGGCTCTTGTGATCAGTGAAGATATCACAAGACTCGCCATATAGGTAATGCCTCCATATCTTCAGTGCAAACACCACAGCGGCTAGCTCAAGATCATGCGTGGGATAGTTCTGCTCATGCTTTTTCAGCTGCCTCGATGCATAAGCAATCACCTTGCCATCTTGCATGAGCACACAACCAAGTCCCAAACGAGAAACATCAGAATAAACAGTGAAGCGCTTCCCCGGCTCGAGAAGAGTAAGAACAGGAGCAGTCACTAACTTCTCCTTCAAAGTGCAGAAATTGTGCTCACACTCTGCAGTCCACTGGAATTTCATCCCCTTCTGAGTCAGCTGCGAAAGTGGCTTGGCAATGATAGAGAAATCCTGCACAAAACGCCGATAGTAGCCAGCTAACCCAAGGAAACTTCGCACCTCTTTGACATTGGAAGGCCTCTTTCAATCCAAAACTGCTGAGACTTTGCTAGGATCTACGGATATGCCCTCTGGATTGATGATGTGGCCAAGAAAACCCACTTCTGAAATCCAGAATTCGCACTTTTTCAGCTTAGCAAAGAACTGATTCTCCCTCAAGGTGCTCAGCACAAGCCTCAGGTGTCGCTCATGCTCCTCTTCTGATTTAGAGTAAACCAGAATGTCATCGATGAATACTACCACAAACTCATCAAGGTACTTGTGTAGCATACTGTTCATCGCCTCCATAAAGATAGCAGGAGCATTAGTTAGTCCAAAAGACATAACTTTAAATTCATAATGCCCATACCTAGTGGAGAAAGCAGTCTTCTCAATGTCCTGCTCCCTCACACGGATCTGATTATAACCCGACTGAAGATCAATCTTGGAGAACACCTTTGCTCCCTTCAGTTGGTCAAACAGATCCTCGATGCGAGGCAAAGGATACTTGTTCTTGATTGTCACTTGATTAAGAGCATGATAATCAATGCACATACGCCAACTTCCATCCTTCTTCGAGACGAAGAGAACGGGTGCTCCCCATGGCGAAACGCTACGCCGAATAAAGCCCTTGGCCAACAAATCCTCCAACTGCTTTTTCAACTCGTCTTGAAAAGGAAGAGCTAAGCAGTATGGAGAGATAGAAATAGGTCGAGTGCCAGGAACAAGATCGATACGAAACTCCACATTCCTCACAGGAGGTAAATCAGGCAACTCGTCACGGAACACATCAACAAACTCCCTCACTACAGGAATCTCCTCAATGGAAACTGAAGAAGATGGCTTTTCTGACATAGCCATGAGGAAACCCAACTGCTTCAAACGGCGACCAGAAAACAGACTAGCCAAAGCAAAGACGGAACTAGAGGGTATAACACCCTGAAAGGTCAACTCTACCCCCGACGGGGCCTGCAAGGCAACCGTCTTCCAGAAACAACAGATCTTGGCACGGTACTGATGCAGCCAGTCCATGCCCAAAATGACATCAAAAGGAGCCAACTGGATCACCATAAGATTGGCGAAGAAAACCTCATCATCAATGGCGATGGTGCAACCGGGGCAAACCAAAGAACTAGCAATCAAACCCCCAGGAGAACTGACTAACACGGACTCAGAGATCCGCTGAACTCCCAACTTAGCTCTACTAGCAAACTCAGACGACACAAAAGAATAGGATGCTCCGGAATCAAACAGAACAAAGGCATCAACGGAATCCACGAGCAGAGTACCTGAAACCACCTCTGGATGCCCGGCTGACTCGGCGGTCGGCAAAGCGTACACTCCTGGTGGCGCCGGGACGAGGAGCCCGACTCCCGGTGATGCCCCAACAGAGCTGGGGCGGAGGAGGCAATGGAGGAAGCAGACGGCTACGGGCACGATGAAACCGTTGGTGGCGCCACGCAAAGGGCGGTGAGGAGGCGAGCAACCATCATGTGCACCGATCCTCTGGAAGACGCCGCTAGAGTGGGAGGAGAAGGCACCGTCTCCCACTTGATGATGCTCATCGGATTCATCCGGCAGACTCGTCCCATGTGGCCAGGCTTGCCACAGTGGTTGCAACTCCCGGTCCAACCACACTCTGAAGCACGGTGCTCACCACCGCACTTGAAACACATCATGCCCTGCCCGGGCACAGGACGAACAGCTGCTCATGAGGAAGACGACTGGGGCGGCCTCATCTTAGCCCCTGAGGAGGAGCCCTATCCTCCCTTGAACTTCTTGAAGGTGGGTCGCTGAGAAGACCCACCTCCTCCACCAAAGGTCCTCTTCTGGCCCCCGCCTGGGACCGCACGAACCCCTGAACCACCTGGGTTTTGCTTATCCCGAGAGAGCTCCAACTCGAGCTCCATGCCCTTCGCCTGCTCCACCACGGAGCAGAAGTCATGAGGGACAGTCGCCCCCATGACAACTCTGAACTCCTGGTTGAGGCCTCTACGGAACCTCCTTGCCTTCTCCCGATCTTCGGCTGCCACAGCCGGCACGAAGCGCACCACGCTGTTGAACTCCACCTCATACTCTGCCACCGACCTCTTTCCCTGGGAAAGAGTCGTCAGAGTATGCTCCATCCGCTCAAGGAAAGACTCTGGGTAGAACTTGGCTCGGAAGCGAGCCACAAAGTCCTCCCAGGTGACTGGACCAAGATCGGGGGCTCTAGTAGCCAGAACCCCCTCCCACCAGATATCAGCTTGGCCTTTCAGAAAGGCCACAAAGCGAGCCCTCTGGATCGAGGTCAACTCTAGGACCTCAAACTGCCTCTCCATGTACCGCAGCCAATCTGCGGATTGGATCGGCGTGCCCGCTCCGTCAAAAGTGTCACGACGGAGGGACATCCACTCCCGGAGACTCATCCTCGGCCCCGGCACAGCGGGGGCAACAACTGGGGCTACTGTAGGGGGAGGCACAACAGCATGGGCTGCCCGCAACTGCTGGCGCAGCTCTTGAATCTCCCTCTGCAGAGCCTGAACTAAATCCTCATTGGCGGCGGGTACCTCCGCCCCTGACTGTGCCGCTGGAAGCTCCTCCTAAGCTGGCCCATGAGCATTGAGCGAAACGCTACCCTCAGCAACAGACTCCGCAACTCCCTGAGAACCTCGCCCCTGGCCTCCACGGCCACGGCGACCACGGCCTCTACCCCTCGGCATGGCTGCTACAGACAGACAACCGTCCGATCACATAACCACAAACACAACATCATATAATCAAGAACACATAAACTTAATATTCATTAAATAATCAAGCGTAATGCAATGATGAACCAAAACCCCAACCTACTGTGCAACCAAGTGTGTCAAATTTTAGATTAGTTATACCACTTTTGCAAGTTTTAATGTTGCTATCCTATAACAAAATTTTATTTGAAACCTAAACCATGTTTCTAAGTTATTCCACATCTTATTTTAGTTGTAACCTAAGGTATGACACTAAAAATACACATTCCAAGGACCTACAGCCTGGCTCTGATACCAACTGTAACACCCCGGCATTTAATATGCCTGAATGCTACCAAACATAAGCTAAACAACATCTAAATACCACAATTAAACATAAATTCCAGCAAATGCGCATATGCTAAAAACCGAGATTTCGGCAGCATCTCCTTTGTTTTAACATGAATTGAAGGAGCAACAACAGTATAGCAATATAAGGCAATATGAGAGACAGCTAAAACAGCAATAATTAAAGACTTAACGACAATATAAGTCTATTATCAAGCACTTAATGTTCTCAAGAATCAAACGAGCAATAAAACTCTCATACAGCAAAGCTAAACCTTAAAGCAATAATCATCACACGCAATTTATTATCAAAACTAATAGAATGACTTGTGGAATCAAAATGGGTGAAGCTACGTGCGGACGTGTGACTATTTCCCTTCCCCTCATGCCGTTCTCACGGTACCTAAAACAACAAGAAAACACAAGCGTGAGTTCGAAACTCAGCAAGCATATTGCAATGAATACGACAAGAGCAATTACGTGGCATTATTATCTCACATCATGTGAACCATCTCATTCTTGATCACATATCATTATCATCATCTTTATGTATGCAATGCAATGCTATGCTCATGTCTCCTTGGAAACTCATACCGGTATGGTTGAGTACACACCCGTCGGTGTGCACCCTCTCCCCCCTTCCATCCCGAAGATGGAGGGTGCCTACTCCTCGCTTCCGTTCACCACGGTGAATGGAATCATGATGTAGGACTTACTCATTGGCTCTCCGGATTAGTCATAACTTTCTCACCGACCTTCCCGGACAAGTTATGACTTTCTCACCGCCCGGGCCATGTAATCATGCCATGTATGCAAATATGCCACATCATAATCAACTTGTACATTAACACATGGCATCATAACAAGATAAACATACTCATCATATCAATGGCAATCATTAAAGCATGGCAAGTGATCATCACATATAATCAATCTCATCTAGCCTCAACTAGCAACCTACAAATCGCTATCCATTACAATACACTTGCCTCAACCACGGGCGACGGATTGGCGGGAAGTAGTAGGCCCTCCCGGGGTCACACCACCTGCACATAGGGACCACACACTCACAATCAAGCCCACAAAACAGTACGCAAACCCTCATCTACCCCGACATTGCCAACTACTCGCAAAACCCGAAAACAGCGGTTCTGTCCTGTCGGGACAGCAGCGTTCCAAAAGGCATAACTTGAGTTCTGGGACTCCGAATCAATTAAACGAGTACATCATCGCGTAGCTTAGGAAATTTTACAACGTTTTCTAGGTATAGGGGAAGACTGATTCGGACTCTAAAGTTGTTTAATCTACAAAATACCGTGATCTGTTCCAATCACGCCACAGATTTTAACACGCTCGGTAAAACAGCCATAACTTTCAAACGGCTGGGCGGAATTTAACGTTCTTTACATCCACGGAAATACAATAAAATTATCTACAACTTCTTAAACGCCTGTACGAGCAAATTCGGACTCTAAATTGGCAAAAAACCAAACCCTAAGTTGACTGCTCATGCTGTCCGAAACAGAGAACGTGACCAACTCAAGAATCCATCTAATCTAATCAAATCCAGCACCACCAATTGATCTAAAAACTTGATAATCATCCTTAGAACAGTACCTAGACCAACCCCAAGGAGTCCCATGGCCTTACCTTCGCCCGACGACCGAAATCCCAACGAAACTCCTCCCGGATCGCTCCTCGCTCCATGCTCCTCGCTCCAATGGATGGATCCTTGAGGTGCAGGGGGTGGGGAGGCTACCCTAGGGCAGCAAGGTGGTGGAGGAGAGGTGGTGGATTGGTGGGGAGGCAAGGGGACAAGGGGGGGTGCGCACGACCAAAGAGGAGGGGAGGAGAGGGGCGGCTAGGGCCAAGGGAGGTGGGGAGGCGCACAATGGGGATGTGGGGGCGCAAGAAGGGCAGGGGGAGGCCTTTTACCAGCCCCCACACCTGTTCCTAATCCTAAATGGATTCCTACTCCATCCCACCAAAGCCCACAACCCCCTCTTTTAGGCCCAAACTCCCCCGGAAAGGCCCAAAACCCCGGAAACAGCCCGAAAGCGCTATAAACCTCCATTCCCTATGGTTTTAATCTTAATTCCACATATCATAATGTTTTTAACCTCATCATGCTCAGTAAATAAGGATACGACACTCCGTGGTGTCACAGAAACAAACTGACTCAAGATATGGACTGGATACAAAATGTCAGGATGAGTGACACCAAGATAAACAAGATGTCGATAGCGAGTAGGATCCTTAAGATGTTCACCATCAGTAGATCGAAGGTGAACATTGAGCTCCATGGGAGTCTCAGTTGTACGCTGATTAGTGAGAGAAGCACAATTAAGAAGATCCTGGATATACTTCTCTTGGGAGAGGAAGAAGCCCTCGGATATAGAAGAAACCTCAATCCCAAGACAGTAGCGAAGAGGACCTAGATCGAACATGAGAAATTGGTCACTACTGAGACGAGCCTTTGCAAAGGCAACATACTGAGAATCATCTCCAGTAATGATCATATCATCAACATATAGAAGGAGAAGAGTATGACCACTAGACAAAGTATTAACAAAGAGCACGGGATCATGAGCACTAGCAGAAAAACTAGCTGCAATGATCACAAAAGAAAAACGCTCAAACTAAGCACGAGGGGCTTACTTAAGACCATAAAGAGAGCGACGAGCTGACAAATCATTCTCTCAGGAACAGAATACCCCAATGGTGGCTGCATATAAACCTCCTCATGCAGCTCACCACTAAGAAAGGCATTATTGACATCAAGATGAGAGATGGACCACTCAAGGACAGAGGCCACAACAAGTAGAGTGCGAACGATGGTCATGTGAGCTACAGGTTCAAAAGTCTCATCATAATCACGACCATGCTCCTGCTGGAAACCACATGCCACAAGACGAGCCTTGTAAAGCTCAAGAGAACCATCAGAACGAGTCTAAATCTTATAGACCTACTTGCATGTAATGGGATGGACACATGGAGGAACAGGTACAAGATCCCACGTGCTAGTGCGCTCAAGGGCAGCAAGCTCTTCTGCAATCGCATGCTGTCATTTCTGATGAATAATAGCATCATGGTAAGAAGCTGGCTCGACAAGAACTGCACCAACAAAGCCAAGGCACTCAGGAGGCCGAATAGACTGGCGATCACGAAGAGTATAGCGAGGAGGAGATACTGAAGAAGATGGCTCAACAGGAGAAGAAGATGGCACATTAGAAGAGTCCTCAACTCACAGACGACGAGTATAATATAGAGGATAAGAAGGAACAATATCTGAAGAAAACTTTGTAGGAGAGGCCGATGGTGAAGAAGCTGGTGATGAAGGAGACACCAATTGTGAAAGAGGAAAAGTGACAACTGGAGTATCAGAAAAAGTCAGGAAAGAAAGTGGCTAGACAAGAGATGCTGGAGTGGAAGAAGAACGAGGGTAGAAGGGACGAGACTCATCAAAAGTAACATTCCAAGAGATTTGCATCCATCGGCCAACAGGATCCCAACAACGATAACCCTTATGCTCAGCACTATATCCCAAAAAAACACACTCAATAGGCTAAGCAATCAACTTGGTGCATTCATGAGGTGCCAGAAGAACATAGCACACACACCCAAAGAGACGAAGTCCAGAATAATCGGGAGGCATGCCACAAAGACGCTCCACTGAAATCCCACCCTAAAGAGTAGAAGAAGGCTGGATATTAATCAAGTAGGTGGTAGTGGAAACAACCTCAGCCCAGAAGTAAGGTGGAACAGCAGAAGTAAGCATAAGAGCACGTGTTGTCTTAAGAAGAATAGGAGAATCAAACTGTGTATGGATCATAGTGGAAAAATTCTTATAGATGGATAAAACCTCACTATGAGAAGACATAAAATATATCCAGGTGTGGCGAGAGAAATCATCTATAAAAAAATATAATATTTATGACCCCCTTTTGAAATAAAAGGAGTTGATCCCAAACATCATAATGAACAATATCAAAAGGACGCTGGGATACAGACTCACTAGAAGGATATAGGAGTTGTAGCTATTTGCCAAGCTTACAACCCTCACAATGTAAAATTACATCACCAGACACATCATCTAAAAGGCCACATCGAACTAAAGAAGACAGACTGAACCACAAAGATGTCCTAGACGATGATGCCACTGAGCAAACGACCCAGTAGATGATGCAACAGAGGCGAAAGCAGTGGAGAAGACTGAGAGACAGGAATAGGCGACGGAAGGAATACGAAGCTAATCAAGCTCCCAAAGACGCTGAGAGTCATGGTGGCAAGGGCCAGTCCCAACCAGAGACCCCGTGGGCAATCCTGAATACAACAAGAGTCAGAATCAAGGATAACACGACAGCCATGATCAATGAGTTGACCATCAGATATGAGCTGCATGGTCAGTTTGGGAATATGAGAAACTGCAGGAACATGAAAAGAGGAAGACAAAAGAGTGTCTCATCCTACAACAGAAAGAGAAGTAGCATCTGCAGTTTGCACAGTGATAGGAGCAACAAGAGGACTAATGGAATGGAGACTCGTGGGATCAAATGTCATATGAAAAGAAGCTCCAGAGTCAAGAATCTATGGTGTGATACCTGATGAGCAAGGTGGTTTCTCATTGGAAGACTAAGTAGCAAAACCTGTCGGTGTAAAGGCAGCCATGCGACATAGTAACGTAAGAATCTCCTGAGTGGAGTTAGAACAAATATAGATCTGCTAAGGGAAAGCACCCAAGAGTCCAGTGCCCTTAGAAGGGTGTCCACCTCAACGAGCAGGATCCTTCTTTTTCCAGTAGCAGAACTACTCCACATGTCTGTTCTTGTCACAATAGGTGCAGTGAAGGCCACTTCCAATAGTCGAAACTGGAGTAGGTGCCACTGACGAGGGTGAAAAACGAGGCACCGCCAAGACTGGAGGAGACACCAGCAAACCCGCACCACGAAGGCGAGTCTCATCAGTACGAATAGCTGCAAGGGCCTCCAACAGGGTCACACGAGGATGACGAGCAAGCAGTTGGGCATGAATTTGCTTAAATTCAGCCCGAAGACATGTCAGGAAGTCATAGATGCAGCGAAGCTCCAAATGAGAGTGCTGACGCTAATAGCACTGGCACGTGCGGCAAACCCCGGTCCCAGAGAATCAAGCTGACGCCACATCGCGGATAGTTGCGCATAGAACTCATCCATAGTAGAATCGCCCTACTACAGCGACTGCTCTTGTCACATAATAGCAAGATACAAAGAGTCGCTAGTAGGCTCATAGCGATCGCAAAGATGCACCCACATCAACTGTGCTGATGACAAAGTGACAATATCACCAGTGACATGTACCTCTATGCTAGCAACCAAAATAGTAGAGGCACGAGCATCTTCATCAATCCATGTTTTGTAAGCAGTGAACTGAGTCTGAAAAGACTTCACAACATCAGCATAATCATCAGACGCTGTCATTCGAGCGGCATCATCAGCCTCCTTGGGAATAACAGGCGTGGCAGGGGGAGTAAGATGAGACGGGCAAGATAGCTAGCCGAAAAGAAACTCCCAAAGATGCTGCCTACGTATGTGAAGGCACATCCAAAGAACCCAATCTCGATAATTGAGACCATCAAAGATAACTGGGCATCGAGGAATAGAATAGTTCCCGAAAAAGAACCAGAAGATGACAACATTTTTTTGGAACCGTAGAAAGTCAGAGCCGATGGACTAAAAGCCAGAGCCGCTAGAGCTAGAGCTAGAGCTGGAGTCGGACCCAAAAGGTTTTAAACCAATTCCCGATCGAATTTCAAATTTGATCGGAGGTCTTGGTCTTCTCGGTGGTTCGGTCTCGGTTAGCTCCGTAGGCACGGCGACAGTGTTAGCTGACAATGAGGATGCCGGGCTCGAGAGTCGAGCGAAGCAGAAGGAGATGGTCCACTCGAGCAATGACGAAGGCCGAAGTGAGCGGACGTCAAGGCCGAGCAAGTGAGTGGCCGACAGACTTCACCAAGTCGTGAACAATGGCGCGAACTTGGATAAGCGTCGGCACGGCCGAGGCGACCTAGCGAGCGGCTTTAACTCGTGTCATGGCCAGAGGCGGTTGAGGTCACGGGATCGAGCGAAGGCTGAGGAGCAACGAAGGTGTCAAGATCTAAGATGGAGGAGCGACGACCGTGTTGTGCAAAGTTGGTGACGAGCCTCGACAGTGTCGCGTCAGCCGGCCGGAGAGACGGCGATGGCTGGTGAAGTGAGGAAAAATCAAAGAAGGAAAACCAGAAGAGAGATAGAGCACAAGTGCAACACCCCGTAAGAAAACCCTAACCCTAACTTGGTTCTGATACCATGTTATGAATAGCACTTGTATTCAACATGAGGCCAATGGGTCGGTATATATACACGTACATGAGGGTATAGAGGGAAAGCCTATATAAAGAAATATCTATACAAGACTAACAAACTATTTATAAGGATACTGTCTAACAAGTTTCACATGTCTATTTTACCAATAGATAGATCCTATTTGTCAGGTTAAATATTCTATTTAATGAGAACCAAACAAATGTGTTGAGACTCTCCACTTGGGCGTGGAATAGTCGAATGTCTCATGTGTATACTTTAATACGCCCATGATCAGGGACTAGTACACACATTTACAATGTTGTCATCACATCCATACACAATATGTCATATACATTAAAACATAGGTCATATATATACAAGCTGATATTGTTCTTACAATAAGGGGGGCAATGACCAAATAAAACGTTGAAAAAAGCAATGAATTAAACATCAAGATCCATCGGCATACCTTAACCCAAAATATCCACAGGCAATCGACTAGATTAAGCCCTAGAAAAGCTCATCGTCGTATTCCCCGAAACTTGCAGTAAAATATGAGTTGTCGAGGCAGTCATTCATTCATCCTCTGAATATCAACAAGCAAGAGTGAGTACATTTGTACTCAGAAAGACCTTTAGTGTATCATAATTATAAGTATATGATTGTCTATACCAAAGGAATGGCTATCCTACCATGTTCTCAAATTTTGCATAAAACAAGATTTAGTCGACAATAACAAGTAGTATGTTGCAAACAGAACTTGTAAAGAGTAGATGGCAAGTTTGTAAACAACAAGTATATGACAAAAATATGAGTAATTCACAATCCTCCATGTGTTAGAATAGTCCCACATTGGTTGTGGAAGGGCAAAGGACCTAACTTATAAGTGGGGGAGTCCCTCACCTCTTAAGCTAGCTTTTGGGGTTGAGAAGGCCCTTACGATTCAACAATTGGTATCAGAGCCCGGTTCTGACATCTTTGGCCCGATGGACACTAGGGTGTGAAGGCTTGATGGACCGTGGCCCTAAGGGACGTCGGTGTACGGTGAAGGGGCGGTGAACGACTGAGAGATACCAATGTGTGAAGGGGGGATTGTTAGAATAGTCCCACATTAGTTGTGGAAGGGCAAAGGACCTAACTTATAAGTAGGGGAGTCCCTCACCTCTTAAGCTAGCTTTTGGGGTTTTGAAGGCCCTTACGATCCAACACCATGATTGTGATAAATGATCCATTACCTGCCATACTTTTTGTAACATATGATACATGGCTGCCCACCATTTTTCCAACACAAGTTCTTGCATAAAAGTTCAAAAGCTAATTAGTGTTTATGCACCAAGTCTCTCATGACTGCGAGCATAGCTTTTCGAAAAGAATTACACTTTGCAGAGGCATACAACATTGCCCATAAGACATGACCAACTCTTGTTACCAAGTTATTAAAATACTTCCTTTGGTGTGCGGCAAAGAGATCATGATAAGAATCGTTACATCACCTAGACCTAACACCTCGTTGAGGGTACCCCTGCAAGCAAACCTACTCAGAATGCTTGTACGACTCCGGTCTTCTAATGTACAAAGCTAGTCCTAGAGAACTTAATAACACTTATGGTTGCACAAAAATCTTGGATTTTACGACATTAAGTTCGGTCCTTAATCGACCCGGGCGAGAACTCCCCCCTGAAAGATGTGATAATTGCCTAGAGGGGGGTGAATAGGCTTTTAAAATTTAATTGAAATAGATCGTAGCGGAAAAATATTGGAACTTCTAAAGAGGAAATCAGAACTTCTGATATAGGATCGGAACTTCCGATTTACTATCGGAATATCTGATCAGTACATAGATCAAAAGAACAAGTAGCGAAATCTAACAAACTATAGTTTATCTCTACTCCAATCCTAGTGCAAGATAGAGTAAATGAACTAGACGAGACTAGCAACTAGAGTAGAGCTCAACTAAGGAGATTAAATCAAAATCCACATGAGGCTATAAGTAAATGAAATGAGGAGACTAAGGAATTTGTTCCCGGAGTTCGGATTCTTGAGGGAATCCTACGTCTCCATTGAGGAAGCTCACAAAGAGCCAGGTCTTTTCCAACCCTTTCCTCCCAAACCTCGGTCACACTTAAGGTTCGGCTTCACTATTGATTTCTTCCCTTTCGGAGGCGAAATCGGCCTTCACAAACTTTTCACGGCCACCCACAATCTTTAGGGGCTCGTGAGCGACACCTAGCCATCTAAGAGTCCTTAACCTCCAAGAGTAATGAATCCAACTTGCAATCGATCTAGGAGATTAACTCTAATGCTCAAAGTGAATGACTCTTTTGCTCTTAGCCCTAGATCTCTTCTCAACACCTCACTCTCTAATAGATCACTAAGATCAAAGAGGAGGAGAAGATGAACTTCAAGAAAGTGTATTGGATGCTTACAAAGCTTAGCCAAAGAGGTAACCTCACTAATGAGGAGGTGGAGGGGTATTTATAGGTTTGGCCAAAAACTAGCCATTATGTCTCCACTCAGCCACATATCAGAACTTCCGATGTTGACATCGGAACATCTGATATGTCTAAATCTCCAGAAATCAACTGACCCCAACAGTCAAAATTACACACATCGGAACTTCTGATTTTCAAGATCGGAATGTCCGATGTATCTAGAGAGTTACTTTGAAAGACTTTTTTGAAAAGTTTCTAAGTGTATATCGGAATGTCCGATATACATATCGGAACATCGATCCGTCCGAAGAGTACCCTTTTCAGATTTTATACGGATCAGAACTTCCGACCAAAAACATCGAAACATCCGAAGTGTCCAGAGAGTACCCTTAAACTTTCAAGTACTCATCGGAACATCCGATATACATATCGGAATATCCGATGTATCTAAAAAGTGCACAAAACACTTACACCGGAAAGTCCGATGGATCGGAACTTTCGATACAAAATCGGAACATCCGATCTGTAGAGAGAATAAAACTACTCGGTGTACATGTTGTGACTCGTGTCTCTCGAAAAAAATTGAGTAATCATTCATTTGAGCATAGAGACTTATCCTAGATCAACTACGTTGCATCCCTCTTAATAGTACGTGAAAGACCGAGATGGCGATCAGAGGGGGGTGAATGATCCGAAATAAAATTTGCCCCACTCAAAGTACTCAAAACAATCCCGCAAGGAAACTGGTGCTCCTAAAATTCGCGAAACCTACAAAAACCGGAACGACTCGACAACTATGTGTATCTCGAGTTTGCATGGATGAGAACCATGAATCATGTGAGGGATTTTTAAATCACAATCCAGGTTGTTAAGTGTCCAAAATAAAGAGAAATTAATTCAAATACTTCTTTTCTAAAAGAGATCAAGCATAATCACCAAAAAGCCTCTTTTAGAAAAGCAAAAGCAGATTTTTCAGGAATGGTCCCCAATTGGAGTAGGTGATTGGTGGACTTCTGTCATTCCAACATTTTTGGGCATTTTTCACCTTATGAGCAGATGAGTCGTGAAGCACTCCACCAAAAATCACCTCCAAAAGCCTTGTAGAAAAATCATGAAAAATCACGGACTACAGATAGTCACGAACTTCGATCAGGAAATTTGGGGCTCGATTGTCAATAGATCCCAAACGGTGCAATCAATGGACTCCAAAATTTTTTCACAGATGGATATATGAGTCACGCACATTCTCCAACAAGAATCAATCACAAAGGATTTTGTTAGAAGTTTCTAAAAATCAAAGACTGACTGCTGCGCGAAGAACAAGTTCTTGATAGATTTGCGATCTTGATAGAAACTTGACAAATAAACTCTTGCGGCATACAAACTTTGGCAAATGAACTCGATCTTGAGCGAAGATCCAAATAGAGTATAGAAGGAGCTGAATGCGAATTGCTTAAGTTAAGAACAAAATCCAGCAATCATAAATGTAAATGCCGGAATGTAAATGCTGAATTTAATACATGGAAGTAAATGCCGAAAGTAAAGACATAATGTAAATTGCAAGAATTAAATTGCGAGAAAATAAATTTGGCTTTTGGAACTTCTATTTCATTCAGAGATGTGTGATTACAAAGCCTCACTTTATGTGGGCAAAGCTCAAATGAGCAACACAACAACTCCAAGAATGAATGGGGATGGAGGCCTCCCTCCACCCCTCTATTTATAATACTCTTGGGCCACCTACCACCCTTGGATGAGCTCCAAACCCTAGGGCACTCCACCAAGGGCTAGGATTAACCCACTCACTCCACCATGCAAGGGACACCCAAAACCCTACACACATAATGGGTTTTCTTGCACGGTTTTCAAAGCATACTACTAGACCCGATATCCTATCAACTAGACCGCGATCCAACAGCCCTCATCGATCCTCGCGGCATCTAGCCAGTATCATCCCCTTTCCTTATCTTCTTTGACTTGCCCGGACTCCGTCTCCGATCATCTTCTGGCGATGTCCAACCGTCTGGACCTCTGGCGCACCTCGCCTAGTCCTGGTCAACATCCGCCTCACCATGACCTAGCACCGTCGTCCTGCAACCATCAAAGACAATGAAAACCATCACATAGCATTGTCCAATAATATGCAATAAACATCACAAATGCTCAAAATTAATCATGTCTCATTAATCAGTCGGTTCTACTGCCAGCCAAAAGCATGTAGTACCACAAGAGACCAACACAACCCAAATTGCTTCCTTTTGAATTCTGATTTAAATCAAACTCAAACATGAGCACACCTTGCTCAAATAAAGTCAAATACTCATCACAAATATGGATGGACCTCCATATGGTCCTTCAATCTCCCCCTTGATGAGTATATTGACAAACCACACAAAAGGCATAATTTGAGTTTGAAAATAAAAGAGGAAAAGCAATTTGATTGCAAAAATCATATTTGGTCCAACTAAAAGAGAAAGCAAGATCATGACCAAATAGATGAGAAGATTTTCAGAGTTCAACACAAGAAAGAATAATTTTTCGATAAAAGTTCCAAAAACTAAGAAATCCTCCAAAAAGCTCAATATTACTCATGATCTAAATGCAAGGACAATTTTTCAACATGATCATGAGAAAGCATTTTTTTTAATTTTCTTCCCTCTAAGATGCCTTTTTTATGTTTTCTCCCCCTTTTGGCAATATAGGCATCAAGAGAGCAAATTTTTTTTGAATGAAATGCAACCTAGAAGAGCTTTGAGGATTATGCAAGTGACCATTTAGACAAAGTATGACACCAAACTACTGAAGTTCAGAGTATGTCATTCTAAGTCATATCCAAAGGCATATTTCAATTTTTGCTAACTAGCTCAAAAGAAATTATACTAATTTTGCATGATTTCAACAATAGCAATACTTAGCACAATTTCAAGACTAGAAGCAAAGCCAACCTAACAAGCAAATGGATATACTAGAGTTCAACCTAGTCAACACTTTGAGAAGCTACAAGTCCATAAGAGAAGCCTCATGCTCAATCATCTCTTTAAATGCAATTTTTTAGATTAATGCTCATAAAGCGGTATGAGAGAGAGGCTTAGTGAAGCACATCCTCGACTAGGAGCCATCGACAAAGGCCTAATAAGATTTACTCTCCTCCGCAAACCTTTGAGGGTTTAGAGAGTTTATCCTAGGGAAACACAACCTCGACTAGGAGCCATCGACATAGGTCTCCTAGGCATCACTCTCTTCCTCTAGTTCCGTTTGCATTTTTCGGTGTATTGACTCAAGCCATTAGCAACCATCTCAAGCAAGAAGCTTAAAAGAGTGGTTTTGGTCATGCACACTTCATTCCAAGTTCATCCCAAGTGCAATGGGAAGCAGTCTCTTGAATGAAGAGTGTTGAGTTCAATTTTAGCACAAAAGAGTCAATTTGTATTTTCAGCACTTATATTCATGAGCATTATTGAGGATTCTGGAATGAAACAATGTAGCTAACCCAAGTTGCTCTAGGGACTCTAGTAGAATCCCACTATTTCAATAATGTAAATGGAGGCCTCCCTCCACCCCTCTATTTATACTACTCTTGGGCCACCTACCACCCTTGGATGAGCTCCAAACCCTAGGGCACTCCACCAAGGGCTAGGATTAACCCACTCACTCCAACATGCAAGGGACACCCAAAACCTTACACACATAATGGGTTTTCTTGCACGGTTTTCAAAGCATACTACTAGACCCGCTATCCTATCAACTAGACCGCGATCCAACAGCCCTCATCGATCCTCACGGCATCTAGCTAGTATCATCCCCTTTCCTTATCTTCTTTGACTTTCCCGGACTCCGTCTCCGATCTTCTTCTGGTGATCTCCAACCGTCTGGACCTCTGGCGCACCTCGCCTAGTCCCGGTCATCATCCGCCTCACCATGACTTAGGACCATCGTCCTGCAACCATCAAAGACAATGAAAACCATCACATAGCATTGTCCAATAATATGCAATAAACATCACAAATGCTCAAAATTAATCATGTCTCATTCATCAGTCGGTTCTACCGCCAGCCAAAAGCCGGTAGTACCACAAGAGACCAACACAACCCAAATTGCTTCCTTTTGAATTATGATTCAAATCAAACTCAAACATGAGCACACCTTGCTCATATAAAGTCAAATACTCATCACAAATATGGATGTACCTCCACATGGTCCTTCAGTACGACATATCTATGACTCAATAGTAAATGTAAATTACACCGAAGTCATTGAACGCATTGAACGCATTAGTCCCTTTAGTCATTTGTCATTAATCATCCAAAACTCATTTAGGGGCCTAGATGAACTTTCACCCCCTACACTATGTGTAAGTCTCTGCACTTCACATATTATATTAATAACTCATCTGCATCAAAACTTAGTTTTGGGTTTTTTGTTTCATACCAAAATAACAGAGGTAATCCCATCGGTACATCATGTCAAAATTTTCATTTATGAACAAATGTTTCAACCATTCATTTATTCTTCCCAAATCTAAAGCATGGCTAAGGATGTGCATGTATAGTTGAGTATACCCAAAATTCATATTAGTTATTGTCTAACCTTCAATCTTATGGGTTTGAATAGTAAGTTTGTCTATTTATTAATAAAGTTCCATGCAACAAGTAAGATTATCTACCGATACCTACAATATAGCACTTACTGGAAATAGGCGCATGCATATATAAATTTGTAAAACAATATATATTAAGTGAAATAATAGTATAAATATGAAGGAAAAAAGGTGCTTGCCTTGCTCATTGAATTCTAGAGCTTGTTCTAGTTTAATGAGGAGGGTCTCTGGGACGTCGGTGTTTATACGCAGTATATCATAAAGCAATAATAAAAACCAAATGAATACAAATAAAGATGCAATATCCCCAATTTCGGGCTTTTGCCAAAAGCTAATTTAAATTAATTAAATTCAAAACTTGGGTTTTCTTCAGTGTTCTAATTAACCTGGCATCCTTATCCTTCCGAAGTTGAAGTTCCTTCCTTCACCGTCTGCAAAGTCAAAATTCTAAATTCCAGACGGCTTGAAATTCCATCCTAGTTCCAAAATCCTTTAAAAATCCCGAAACCTATTGCATTAGGTTCCAAATATAATGTTTTTACGAATTTTTTCAAGATTTATAGTCTCTTTGCTATTTTATCTTTCGCGCTCTTCCTCGGAACACTATTCAAATTCAATTTATTCGTTCCGGTGTCATTCAAACTCTAAAATTCATCCAAAAATCTTGAAACCAATTTTATTTGGTTCCAAATATTCCTTAGTATTTTTTGAGAATTTTTCTGGGATTTTTAGATCCTTTTTGCTATTTTATCCCGCGCTCTTTTGTTGCAACACTATTTATTGGCCAATGAGGAGTTGTCACCTGTCCTGGCACTGTAGCATCATCTTCCTCCTATGATTTCTTTCAAGAGGAGAGCTTTGTTTCTTCCCATTCATGGCGCTTGGACTTCAATCCTCATAACTCTCTCATTAATCCACCAAATCATGCAAGGTTTGATCCGTTGCAAAGGTATTGATGAGAGGATTCCATTCCCGGCCATTAATCTCCCCAAATCCCGTTGGAAACATTGCATTTCATGTTTAAATTGAATTCAATGATTTAGCAATAACTCGACCGTTTCTTCGTTAATCCGCGAACCACCACATGCTATAGAAGCGTTTTGGCGTCCCCTACCCGGTGCTGACCTCCCCTCACCATCCCACCACTCCATTTCTCTGGAATCTTGCAAGAACCATCGCCGGACGTCCACCTTTGACACCGCCGTGGCATCTTTTGATCCAGTGAGGCATTCGCAAATCCGTTCGCGTCATTGTGTGCGTCTCATCGCCACGAACAAAAACCCTCAAGAAATTTTGGGTTTCGTTGCAGGACGATGATGAATTTTGCGTTTGAAGTTGCCGGTTGGAGCTTCGTTCATCGTCGATTACTCGCAAACCGGTGATCCCCTCAAAAATCCGGCAACACCCCTAGGTTCGTCTCGTCGCGTTCTACATGGTGCTAACTTCCCCTTTGCTGTTACATCCTCTAAAATTTTTTTTATTCATTAGCCGCTGCCCCGAGCACCGCCGAGCGCTGCTCTGGCTGCCTCGGTTCCGTTCCCCACTTGCCGCCGGCCGGCGATCCTCCAAAGTCCGGCAATGATCGGCGCCATTAGAGCCCTTCAAGCTCCTCTATTTCCTTGGTTTGAGAAAGAGCCACACACAATGATAGGAGGACCCCACGCGTCATTGAGTGAGGGAAAATCATAAAATGGTGGAAAAAGAAAGATTCCCGGAATATTCCTTCGTTTTCCAATTTCTAGATTTATAGAATTCAAATGCTCATAACTTTGTCGTCCGAACTCGGATTGGATCCATTCAAATTCCTAAATTTATCTAAATTCAATATCTTTCTGCCAGTACTAATTTTGTAATTTTTGGATTTTATTTATTTTACTTTATTTATTTGTCGCTCCGTTTTGCCCGTAGCCGAAGAACCCGCCGAAGTCGTCGACGCCGTCGCCGAACCTCAGGACTTTGAGACCCTCACTGCGACTGAAGGCAAGTCTCCTCGACACACATTGATCCTATGTTTTACAACTGTTTTACAATGATTTACAACTTGCATTGCTATCTTTATACATGTGATGTCAAATATAGATTGACAGTTAATCCGAGTTTGCTGTCACCTCCTTGTTATTGATATCCATGTTTACTTGTAACCCTAGGATACTGAGATATGTCATGTTTAAATTATATTGTGACATATGATGTTTAGTACGTTAGATGTGCTTAGTTGCAAAATTAATTAAAATGCCCATGGGTGGGATTTCTTCGAAACTATGGTTTAAAATATGTTTCGAGAATTATAGCATGGTATTTTCTACTATTATTTGCAAAATAAAAATGAAATAAAACTGGTTTGGACTTGGGCGGAATGGAATGTCGGGTGGGTGCGGATGGAGCACTAGTTTTCATTGTGCTAGTACCGCCCCGAGTCAATTAAGGACTGATGCTTGTGATTGTCCATTCCAAGCATAACCGTACAACCACAAGTCTAAATGAGTATGACATGGCTGAATAATTTGTAGAAGTCTAACTTAGACTCACCAGATGGTGGAATGTGGGTGCCGGATGGAGGCAAGTCGTATTTCCTACACGGTGCAAGAGGGGGCTTCTGTACTGGGTAGATGGAACCCTAACAGCGGTGAAACCTTAGCGGGTGGATCGGGTTAGATGGACACATTGTAAAGGCCTTGTGTTGTTTTACTTTGTCGCACGCTAAAGGAAGCGTGTAATGGCCGACATCAAAAGTAAAATAACTCTTGTGGGTAAAGCTATACACCTCTATAGAGTGTAAAACTATTAGAATAGCCATGCCTACGGTCAAGGGCAAGCGAAGCATGCTTTCATACTGGTAGATTTTTTTGTTTTAAAAATAGATGTTTTGGGATCTAGGAGTGGTTAGAACTCGAGGATGTTTATTTGGCGGATTGAGCCAGTCAGGTGGTTGGAACCTATTTTAAATCATGACAGATGAAGTCATGTGTTGGATTACCCTAATCTCTTAATATGTGCGGATAGAGCCAGTATACTAGCGATGGTGGATAGAACCTTCGCTGGAGTAATAAATAATTTCAGTTCTTCAAATAGTTGTTAAAACTGCTTTGTGAAAGTTAATAATAAGTATAGGTTGTTGAAACTTGGCTTTGTGCAAAAGAACCCTAATAAGCCTTCCTTGGAAAGCCTGGCATGATGCATGTTTTCCCAGCCTTGCTGAGTACATCTGTACTCATGTGCTTGTGACACCACGGAGTGTCGTAACCTTATTTAATGTGAATGTAAGGTCAAAAACTTTATGAAATATGGTATTGGAGGTTAAAACCATATGATAGGAGGTTTAATAGCGTTTCTGGGCCGATTCCGGACCGTTTCCGGGGTTTTGGGCCTTTCCGGGGGAGTTTGGGCCTAAAGGAAGGGATCGTGGGCTTTGGTGGGATGGAGTTTGAGTCCATTTAGGACTAGGAGAGTTGTGTGGGCTGGTTTAAGGGGCTCCCCGTGCCCCTTGCTGCGCCCCCTCCTCATTGGTACGCCCCCACCTCCCCCTCCATGCCCTAGCCGCCCCCCTACCTTCCCCTCCCCTCTTGTGCGCCCCCTCTCCCTTGCCCCCATTGCTCCCCACCTCTCCACCACCTCTCCTCCACCCCCTTGCTGCCCTAGGGTGGCCTCCCCACCCCCTGCACCTCGAGGATCCATCTATTGGAGCGAGGAGCAAGGAGCGAGAAGCGAGGAACGAGGAGCGAGGAGCGAACCGGGAGGAGATCCATTCAGATTTCGTGCGTTGGGCAAAGGTATGGCCATGGGAATCCTTGGGGTTGGTCTAAGTACTGTTCTAAGGGTGATTATCAAGTTTTTAGATCAACTGGTGGTGCTGGATTTGATTAGATTAGATGGATTCTTGAGTTGGTCACGTTCTCTGTTTCGGACAGCATGAGCAGTCGACCTAGGGTTCGGTTTTTCGCAAATTTAGATTCCGATTTTGGTCATACGGATGTTGAAGAAGTTGTAGATAATTTCATTATCTTTCCGTGGATATAAAGAAAGTTAAATTCCACCTAGCCGTTTGAATGTTATGGCTGTTTTACCGAGCGTGTTAAGATCTGTGACGTGATTGGAACAGATCACGGTATTTTGTAGATTAAACAACTTTAGAGTCCGAATCAGTCTTTCCATATACCTAGAAAAAGTTGGGAAATTTCCTAAGCTACGCGAGGATGTACTCGTTTAATTGATTCGGAGTCCCAGAACTCAAGTTATGCCTTTTGGAAGGCTGCTGTCCTGACTGGACAGAACCTCTGTTTTTGGGTTTTGCGAGTAGTTGGCAATGTCGGGGTAGATGAGGGTTTGCCTACTATTTTGTGGACATGATTGTGAGTGTGTGGTACCTATGTGCAGGTGGTGCAACCCCGGGAGTGCCTTCTACTTCCCGCCAATCCGTTGCTTGTGGTCGAGGCAAGTGTATTGTAATGGATAGCGATTTGTAGGTTGCTTGTTGAGAATGGATGAATTTGACTATATGATATGATCACTTGCCATGCTTTAATGATTGCCAATGATATGATGAGCATGTTTATTATGTTATGATGCCATGTGTTAATGTACAAGTTGATTATGATGTGGCATATTTGCATACATGGCATTATTACTTGGCCCGGGCGGTGAGAAAGTCATAACTAGTCCGGGAAGGTCGGTGAGAAAGTTATGACTAATCCGGAGAGCCAATGAGTAAGTCCTACATCGTGATTCCATTCACCGCGGTGAACGGAAGCGAGGAGTAGGCACCCTCCATCTTCGGGATGGAAGGGGGGAGAGGGTGCACACCGACGGGTGTGTACTCAACCATACCGGTATGAGTTTCCAAGGAGACATGAGCATCGCATTGCACTTCATACATATTGATGATGATGATAATATGTGACCATGAATGAGATGGTTTACATGATGTGAGATATTTTTTGCTATGTAATTGTTTATGTTTGTACCATTGCAATATACTTGCTGAGTGATGAACTCACGCTTGTGTTTATGTTGTTTTCTTTTAGGTACCATGAATCCGACATGCGGAAAAAGGGAGCTAGTCACACGTCATCACTTAGCATCACACATTTAAACAATGACATGTTCCTTCCCTTATGGTTATGGTTAATTCTTTGAGCTAAACTGTGGTTTCGATGATTCGTTGGTCGTTATGAGTAAATGATTAGTCCTTGTTTGTCATGTGACGGATAGAATTTATATCCTTAGTGGTATGGTGGCTGCTTGTCCGTTTGATCATGTTATTGCTATCGTTCATTATGCTATATTTACATGTTATTATTGTTGTTGCTTCAATTCATGTTAAAACAAAGGAGATGCTGCTGAAATTTCGGTTTTTAGCATGTGCGCCTTTTCTGTAATTTATGTTTAATTGTGGTATTTAGATGTTACTTAGTCTATGTTTGGTAGCATTCGGGCATATTAGATGCCGGGGTGTTACAGTGCTATACTCAACTTAATCATCAGAGAATTTCCAAGATGCCGTCGAAGACGGTGAGTACTTCGCCGAGGAGTTCGATGAAGGACATCAAGACAACTAGGCGCACGTTCTTTTGGGCTTTACCATTTGGTTATTTGTTCCGCTGTTGTTAACTTTGGTCATGTGACCGCACAATGTAATAATAGCCATGTGGCTTGTACTTAATATTTAGGCCCTATTTGGCACAGCTCCAGATCCCAGCTCTACCTTAGAGCTGAAACTTGTAGACTGAAATAAAGTGACTTAAGTTTATAATTTTATTCTAAAATGTAAACAAAATGACCCACCTAAATACTCTTAATATACTCACAGCTCCAGCTCCACGGATCTGGTTAAGCTAGGACTACCCAGCTCCACTAGCTCCACGAATTTGGTGGAGCTGGAGCTCTGCCAAACACCCCCTTATTCTAATATTTCATTCTGTCTGGTTATGATTCATCACTATGAACTGTGTGTGCTAGCGTTGATCTGGGACTAACACAGAAATACACAGGGGATTCCGGAAAGCAGATATGAGGGCCCACAAGAGACCAAATTCAAATATGTTTGCAGATTAAGAAAGTGCATAGTTTTAGAAAAATTTAAAACTATTTACTCAATTTTGAGTTTGTATGCAAAAGTTATGAGCATTTGAATTTAAATTGGTTGAAAAATCCCTGAAAAGAAAAGAGGGGTGACATCAAATATCTGGGCCCGGATTACCAAATTTAAAACCCTTTCTGTATACTGCACTAGTCCAGGATCACGCTGATGCACACAATGGCAACATAAATGAAAAACCATTCTATTCAATGAATTAACTAAGAAAATAGAAAATTATTATTAAATAGAAGCAATAGACCTTATGGTCAAGGTTTACACAACTATGCCTTAAAGGCTTAAGAAATAATCAAACTCTTGCAGCAAAAATAAAATAACTTCGGCCATTCGACATGCCATAGACAATCGTCTAGGAAAACACACTTCTAGTTTATGAAGTCTTCATAGTATTCGTCCTCGTAGAACTCTGTGTTCACTTGTCCTTTCTCAGCAATGGATCAACAAAGGCATATAGCCATGAGTACATAAAGTACTCAATAAGTAATAGGGAAATGATGCAATTATATTTATGGAAAGCTTGACAAAGAATAGCCATATGGTTCTTTTTGCATAAAGAAATAACTTCAATTTAAATACAATAAATAGATTCAAAACTTATTTAAGAAAAGATAATAAATAAATGGTAAACCAATGGTAGACAACATAAACAGATTGGCGAGGCTTCACCCATCATCATCTCAAACCATCATCAAACCACTGAACTCATTAATGCTAACTTTAGACATCAAAATCTCTAGTGAAGTCCACATTCACTTCCCAACAATTCCACCTTCCAACATTTTAATGAAAACTCTATATCTCACGTAACATTCCCAAGCACGTCCATAACCATGGACACAACTATTCGAATAGTTTTAAACAATCTGCAGAGGTTGCACTACTTTACCCACAAGATATGATCAACTTGTACTATTCGCTCACACTCAACATGATAGAGTGTGGCTAAGAAGATCACAACAAGGCCTTTATCATGCTCTATCTAAACCCAATACTGCCCACTAAGGTTTCACCACTTAAGGGTTCCATCCACCACAGCGAGGGCCCTCTCTTGTGCTGTATAAATATACCTGCCCATCCCGGAACCAACACCACCAATTGACAGTACTCAAGTTGATATATTGCAAATTAATCAGCCAAGTCTGTCCTATACCAAACATGTGATTGTGCATTTAGGCCCAATTTAATGACGCATAAGATTTTAGGCCCAATTTAATGGCACATAAGATTAAGTCCTTAAACAGCCTTAGTGAAGACATCCACATCCCAAATAACCGCACCCCCTTTAATGCACGATCACTCCCTTAAGTGAAAAACTATTTTTTTAACCAAGACCAATGGCATACCCTACCATGCCATAATAAATTTGACAACAGTAGCTATGCACCACAATTCCATATCTCATTAAGTCAAGTTTATCAATATTCATCATATGGTATAAGCCCATCGAACAACTAAGCGTGTTTAAGCACAACTACGGTAACCCAATGTTGGTAATACAATTATGTCCCACTATTAATGTGACACCACGGAGTGTCGTAACCTTATTTAATGTGAATGTTAAGGTCAAAAACTTTATGAAATATGGTATTGGAGCTTAAAACCATATGGTAGGAGGTTTAATAGCGTTTCTGGGCCGTTTCCGGGGTTTTGGGCCTTTCCGGGGGAGTTTGGCCCTAAAAGAGGGGGTTGTGGGCTTTGGTGGGATGGAGTAAGAGTCCATTTAGGACTAGAATTCAGGTTTGGGGCTGGTAAAAGGGGGGCTCCCCTGCCCCTTGTGCGCCCCACCCCTCCCATTGTGCGCCCCCACCTCCTCTACCTTGCCCCCATTGCTCCCCACCTCTCCACCACCTCTCCTCCACCCCCTTGCTGCCCTAGGGTGGCCTCCCCACCCCCTGCACCTCGAGGATCCATCCATTGGAGCGAGGAGCAAGGAGCAAGGAGCGAGGAGCGAGGAGCGAGGAGCGAGGAGCGAACCGGGAGGAGATCCATTCAGTTTTCGTGCGTTGGGCAAAGGTATGGCCATGGGAATCCTTGGGGTTGGTCTAGGTACAGTTCTAACGGTGTTTATCAAGTTTTTAGATCAATTGGTGGTGCTGGATTTGAGTAGATTGGATTAGATCTAGAAGTTGCCACGTTCTCTGTTTCGGGCAGAATGAGCAGTCGACCTAGGGTTTGGTTTTTCGCCAATTTAGAGTCGGAATTTGGTCTTACGGATGTTGAAGAAGTTGTAGGTAATTTCAATACCTTTCAGTGGGTATAAAGAACTTTAAATTCCGCCCAGCCGTTTGAACGTTATGCTTGTTTTACCGAGCGTATTAAAATCTGTGACGTGATTGGAACAGATCACGGTATTTTGTAGATTAAACAACTTTAGAGTCCTAATCAGTCTTTCCCTATACTTAGAAAAAGTTGTGAAATTTCCTAAGCTATGCGAGGATGTACTCGTTTAATTCATTCGGAGTCCCAGAACTCAAGTTATGCCTTTTGGAAGGCTGCTGTCCCGACGGGACAGAACCTCTGTTTTTGGGTTTTGCAAGTAGTTGGCAATGTCGGGGTAGATGAGGGTTTGCCTACTGTTTTGTGGACATGATTGTGAGTGTGTGGTACCTATGTGCAGGTGGTGCGACCCCGGGAGTGCCTTCTACTTCCCGCCAATCCGTTGCTTGTGGTCGAGGCAAGTGTATTGTAATGGTAGCGATTTGTAGGCTGCTAGTTGAGACTAGATGAGATTGATTATATGTGATGATCACTTGCCATGCTTTAATGATTGCCAATGATATGATGAGTATGTTTATCATGTTATGATGCCATGTGTTAATATACAAGTTAATTATGATGTTGGCATATTTGCATACATGGCATGATTACATGGCCCGGGCGGTGAGAAAGTCATAACTAGTCCGGGAAGGTCGGTGAGAAAGTTATGACTAATCCGGAGAGCCAATGAGTAAGTCCTACATCGTGATTCCATTCACCGCGGTGAACGGAAGCGAGGAGTAGGCACCCTCCATCTTCGGGATGGAAGGGGGGAGAGGGTGCACACCGACGGGTGTGTACTCAACCATACCGGTATGAGTTTCCAAGGAGACATGAGCATCGCATTGCACTGCATACATATTGATGATGATGATGATATGTGACCATGAATGAGATGGTTTACATGATGTGAGATATTATTGCTATGTAATTGTTTATGTTTGTACCATTGCAATATACTTGCTGAGTGATGAACTCACGCTTGTGTTTATGTTGTTTTCTTTTAGGTACCATGAATCCGACATGCGGGAAAGGGAGCTAGTCACACGTCATCACTTAGCATCACACATTTAAACAATGACATGTTCCTTCCCTTATGGTTATGGTTAATTCATTGAGCTAAACTGTGGTTTCGATGATTCGTTGGTCGTTATGAGTAAATGATTAGTCCATATTTGTCATGTGACGGATAGAATTTATACCCTTAGTGGTATGGTGGCTGTTTTTCCGTTTGATCATGTTATTGCTATCGTTCATTATGTTATATTGACATGTTATTATTGTTGTTGCTTCAATTCATGTTAAAACAAAGGAGATGCTGCCGAAATTTCGGTTTTTAGCATGTGCGCCTTTGCTGTAATTTATGTTTAATTGTGGTATTTAGATGTTGTTTAGTCTATGTTTGGTAGCATTCAGGCATATTAAATGCCGGGGTGTTACAGTTGGTATCAGAGCGGGCTATAGGTCCCTGGAATGTGTATTTTTAGTGTCATACCTTAGGTTACAACTAAAATGTGATGTGGAATAACTTAGAAACATGGCTTATGTTTTTACTAAAATTTTGTCATAGGATAGCAACATTAAAACTGGCAAAAGTGGTATAACTAATCTAAAAATTTGACACACAATGGATGCACGGTAGGAAAGGGTATGGGTATCATTTCTTTACGCTTAAATGTTGTATTTAAGCTTTGATGTTGAATGCTTCATTTGATAAAGCATGTTGCTATGTCTATGAGATAAATGATTGAATTGTTCTTGTGGTGGTGATAAAGTGGGGTTGTGGTGCCGAAGGGTTTTGGTCACCTCTTTTTGGTTCATAGTAAGTGTGAGGTTTGACGGTGTGGCCGGTTAGCGCCATCACCGAAGAACTATTAACCCCTGTAGGAGAAGAGTGCTTACCCTTTCTGTCGTAAATCGGGTAGTTGACTGGAGTCAAATAGAAAAGTTTGGTGGTGGATTCCTTCGGATGTTCTTTATCGTTCTGTGGTCGGTCTTGGTTGGTTTTCTTGGTTTTAGTTGATGGAAACCAAAAGAAAAGTGTTTGGTGTTGGATTTTCGCGGATCGTTCCGTATGTGGTGTGTGGTCTTGTCTTCCTTGGTTGAAGACGAAGAAGAAGAGTCTAGTGTTGCGCTTCTTTTGGTCATCTTTCCAGCTTTGAAGCTTAGTTGTTGATTGCTTTACGGGGAGAAGCATTCAATTTATTCCTGTGTTTGTCTTTCTCCAAGGTTAAAGGAGTTATTGCGGAGTTATGCCAGACCTGGCTGTCAAGGCTGAAATTCTGTGGCTTTGTAGGAGTAAGTGGTGTTTGATTTCGTTATTTGCTGGTTTAAGAAATCATCTTTTAAGAACCCTTCTTGTTTCGTGAAAGTTTGGGGTTTGGTGCTAAGGTTTTATTTGCAAAGGCTTACTTGATCGCTTGGTTTCCTTTAAGAAAATGGTCTTTCAACCATTTTCCTCTATGGGAGTTCTTGAGATTTAAAAGTGTTTTGGAGAATTCCTTTTTGCATGACTAAGTTTGAGGTTTGTCTCATTGCAATTTTGAGAGTCAAGTTTCCTTATGAATTTGGGATGAGTTTTAAAACTAAAATGGTGCAAACAAAGTAAGTAGTCTTTTGACTGAAATCGTTTGTCCCTAGTAAGAATTGTTGTTTAGCATGTTATGTAGCATGTACCAATGTGGTTTATGGGATGATGTATTGTTAAGTTAAATTGTGAGTGGAGTCAATTCAATGTGATTAATATCTCTAGCTTGAAAATAAATAGACTACAAGTGTTGTAGATTACTCGGTAGCGAGAATGATTGAATGTGTTAATGTACATGCTTAGAATCTGTTGCCTTGCTTTAAAAGTGCTTATGACCCCCGATTATGTTTAAAGTTTTAAACCCTGATGCATAGTTGAAACATTAAGATGATGTAGACTGCTGTTATTGTTAAAGAAACTTTGCTGGTTGTTTAAAGATGTTTTAATCTAATGGATTAATAGAGAGATTTAATCGTGTTGACTAGTGACTTTAATTTGGAAGTTGATTAGAGTTGCTATTTACGTTGTTGCAAACTACTAGTATATTTGGAAGTATGCAGTTGTGTCTCTACAATGCTAGTATTGATATCAATTGAGAAGACATAAGACTTATTGCTAATGATGTTGTTAAAGGCAGTGTTAATGCTAGTATTCAATCTATTTTAAATAGTGGGAGTATGTTGTGTGGTGGTAATTTTGCTATCACCTATGTGTAAGGTAGCTAAAAGTAATGTTGTTGGTTGATGATTATGCCCTTTTGTTGTTATTGATGACTAAGTAGTGGTGGTAACTGTTTAGATTACTCGTTGGAAAACAAAGACTCAAAAAAATTACAAATTGAAAATAGATGGCTCTTCAATGAAGAGCTTGATTTTATATTAATTTAAAATTTTGAATGGGTTCAATCGAAGTTCGTCCGAAAGAGAATGGGCTTTTGTGGGGTACATGGACCCCGGGTACCTACATGGTGGGCCGCATGGACCAACCAAAAGGGGACGGGCTGAGCTAGTCACGTGAGATCAAGCGTCATCCAGACTATCACCATGATACCTAACCCGGAAGGGCATGAGATGGTAACTGACTCTGTTTAGGAAAGATAGGATCGTAATCCCAGAGGATAACGTATCCAAGATAGAATCCTCATCCTGTAACCGACTTGGATTCCACCATGTAACCGACTCGGACTCTCCCGCCCCCTTCCTATCTAAGGGGGGGTCCTGGAAAGGAACACACGCAGAAAGAGAGATCAAGCTACACATAATTCCAGAGCACAGGACTAGAGTATTACCTTCACCACTGAGGGCCCGAACCTGTATAAACCCTTGTCTTGTGTTACCATCGAGTTTGGAGTATTCATTACTGCCAATAACAAACGTCGATAGTTGGCGCACCAGGTAGGGGAAGTGCAAAGATTAATATTAAAAATCTCAATGGCTTCCTTCGACGGAATCAATGTCACCTTTTCTCCCGGCCAGGTTTTTTGCTTCGAGAGCCTAAGCCTCAGCATTGACGAGCTTGGCAGGCTCGCCCTTTCAGACTCGGACTAGATCCAATCTGGGAGGGCCTTCAATAGCACTTCTATTCCCTCAGACTTGAATCAGATACGATATGGGGAGGACTCCAACGGTGTTTCTTCCGGGCTCCCGTTTGAGTCGGGGAAGGCCGCGGCCATCTGCTCACAAGTATTATGCTGAGGGCTCGCTTCTCAACTCGGACACGACGAAAGCCCGACCAGGGACGAATCTCCCTTTCACTCCTCTGGTTCAAAGATCGAACCAGAGAGCAACCCGAGAAATTGCCATGATTTTCGCGGGATTTGCATGATTGAGGATGAGTGGTGTGAATCACAATTCAAACGAGATGCTGAAGAAGCAGCAAAGGCAGAACGCTTTGGTCGCAGAACCCAAGAAGCACGCACTTAGTCTCTCCAAACCTGAGACCGCAACATCAACAAAGACATATTGCATTCCAGAATGGGGCACCAAGCCGTTTTCCGCATGCCGTAGCAGAACATCGTCGCCTCCAAGACACTCCTCGACACCTTGGGCCCGATGCTCAAGGCAGACAGCCTGACTGCCTCGATCATGGCCCAAGTCAAGTCCATGGTGACGACAACGGCAATTCAGCACAACCAATGAGATCAGGTAGTGACGACGCTCCCTCGCACTCACGCAGTCACACAGACTGCCTTCAGTCGGACCGCCCGCAGTTGGACTGAGGGTAGTCGGTGCAAGTCCCCGCATGGTAAGGATGCACGGCCAACCATCCATCGCGACCTTCACCAATACCTTATTAAAAGGAGACAAGAGCGAGAAGATGAAGAGCGGCACCATCGCCATGATGACTACGAGCATTTCGGCATCAACCACGATCAAGGCAGTAGCCGCCGCGAGGACGACCGAGACAGCCATGACAATCGGAGAGGAGATCGCAGTGAACGTAGGGACCAATACCACCCTGGCTGGCACAACAATGTTGGCCGCTAGGTTGGATCCCCGCCACACTGATCCCCACCGCGCCGCAGTGAGGAACTCATCGACGGGGTCCATGCGTTTACTGCTCGGCTCCGCCGAGTGGTATGGCCCGATAGTTTCAACCCCAAGGGCATTGTCAAGTTGAGAGATCTGGAAGCCTGGCTAAAGGTTTATGCCCTTGCAGTTAAGGCAGCCGGAGGCGACCGCACCATGATGGCAAATTACTTGCCAGTCATGCTCACCCCATTGGATCAGATCTGGCTCACAGGACTCCCAAGGAACTCGATAGATTCTGGGGGAGATCTTTGTGAGCAGTTCATCGCAAACTTCCAGGGCACTTATGAGAGTCCTAGTACTCCCTGGGACTTGTACCAACTTCATCAAAAGAAGAATGAGTCTCTTCGGGAATTCATCCGACGCTTCACACAAAAGAAAAACACAATTTGGGATGTCTTGGATGCAGTCGTCATAGCAGCTTTTCAGAAAGGAGTCGGCGATCTTGATCTAATCAAGAAGATGTCCTGGAAGCCACTAACTACAGTGAGAGAGATGTTTTTCCTAGCAGACCGCTATGCCACAGCCTCAGATGCCCTGGCTGAGTGACAAAACGGCCGTCCACAACCAAAGGACAAAAAGGATCATGCCGAGTCCTTAAGACAGAAGGACAAGAAGCGAAAACATGAGGAACTGGTCACAATGGTAGATTGCGGCCGAACAAAGGCATTGTAGACAAAAGACTACGACGAGGTATTGAATGTGTTGTGCCCTTTCCATCCCAAGGGCAAGCACGCTGCCAAAGACTGCTTCATGCTAAAATGGTTCGCGTGAGAAAGCAACAAGCAGTTGGAGCCCAAGGACAAGGGTAAGGAAGACAAGGAAGGGGATCCCCCCGAAGAAGATGACTACCAGGAGGTCGAGCATGAAATCAACTGTATATTCGGGGGCTCGGATGCATATGAGTGCAAGCGGAAGCAAAAGCTTACCGCTCGGGATATCAATGCAGTCATACCGGCGACCCCCTGGTACTTGAGGTGGTCCGAGGTCCCGATTACATTCGACCGCTCGAATCATTCGGACCACATACCGTACCCGAGTAGGTATCCTTTGGTGTTGGACCTTATCATTCGCAACGTAAAGCTCAAGAAAGTACTGATCGACAAAGGTAGTGTGCTCAACATCCTCTTCTCCAGAACCCTCGACGACATGAAGATCCCTCATTCTGAGATGAAGTGAAGCTCATTGCCATTCCATGGGGTGATCCCAGGTACGTCATCGGTACCACTCGGACAGATTACCCTGCCCGTTACGTTCGGTTCGAAGGAGAATTACCGAACTGAGCACTTGAATTTTGAAGTGGCTGATTTTGAGACAGCGTATCATGCCATCTTGGGAAGGCCAGGCTTAGCCAAATTCATGGCGGTACCACATTACACTTACTCGGCATTAAAAATGCCAGGCCCGAAGGGCGTTATCACAGTCTGTGGTGATGTCAAGCAATCCTTCCTATGCGACAGGAAGAGCTGCGAGCTTGCTGAGGCACAACAGGCGGCGGCCAACATGGAGAAAATCCGACAGGCGGCTGCAGTCCTGCAAGACAAAGACATACTTGCCAAGAAGCAAGCAAAGTCAGGAATTAAGCCTGACGAAGAAGTCAGAAAGATAGCGCTTGACTCGTCCAACTTAGCCAAGATGGCTCTAATTGGGACAGGGCTCGATCAAAAATAGGAAGAAGCGCTCATCACCTTCCTCCGGGCAAACAAGGACATCTTCGCATGAAAACCCTCTGACATGCCTGGTGTCCCAAGGGAGGTGATTGAGCCCTCTCTAAACGTTGATGAGAAGGCGAGACCAGTCAAGCAATGACTCCGGCGGTTAGCCCAAGACCGCCGCGACGCGATCAGGGAGGAAATCACCAAACTTTTAGCCGTAGGCTTCATAAAAGAATTGTATTGTCCCAACTGGTTAGTGAACCCAGTTCTTGTTTGCAAAAAGAATAAAAGTTGGCGCATGTGTGTTGAGGCCAAGCTTGTTGCCATGATCACAGCGGCCAAAGCTAGGGAATTCTTTCAGGAAATCGTGGTCAGATTTGGCGTGCTAAATAGAATCATGATAGATAACGGCACTCAATTCAGAGGTGCTGAATTTCAAGATTGGTGCGATGAGTTTGGAATTAAAATCTGCTTTGCTTCCATGGCGCATCCCCGGAGCAATGTACAGGTCGAACGAGCCAACGGCATGGTGCTGCAAGACCTAAAAGCCAGGATATTTGATCGTCTCAAACCATATGCCGCGCGATGGGTTAAAGAATTGCCTTTGGTACTATGGGGCTGAGGACTACTCCCAGTAGGGCAACTGGGTAGACACCTTTTTTCCTGTTGTATGGTACAGAGGCGGTCTTATTCGGATCCCCAAGGGTCTGGAAGTACAAGGAAGCCGAGTCAGAGAAAGCCGACTAGAAGATATTGACCGATTGGAGGAAGCCAGGGACGTCCCAGCATTCTGGTCGGCTAGGTACCTCCAGGGCTTACATCGCTACCACGATCGCAATGTTTGGAGACGCGCTTTCTCCAAAAGAGATTTGGTTCTAAGAAAGAATCAAAAAAGTGAACACAAACTCTCCCCAAGTTGGGAAGCCCCCTACATCGTCGATGAAGTGATGCGCCCGGGGGCTTACAGAATTAGGCACGAGGACGGCGTGGTCATCAACAACACGTGGAACATAGAGCAGCTATGTCTCTTCTACACTTAAATCTTATGTTTGATTATGTCATTACGAATAAAGTTTTTCCTGACTTACTACTTCGTTGTAAGTTCCTCCCAACAAAGCAGTAAGCCGAGGGCTAAACTCAATGAGTGCGCTTGCGCGTAGGTGTATGTATTTCCCTAAGACATCCTACCCTCTCTCATTCGACAGTTTCCAACGAATTCGAGTGCCTAAGTCCCGAGCAGTGAAACTCTGATCCTGTGAATAGCAAACTCTAGTCACCCGAAAGGCGTGTCTGGGACAAAGAGCCATGAGCCGAGTCCCAACGCTCGGGAGCTAGACTAGTCAGGCAGAGTGCATAGCGAGAAGGAAGGAAAGCTACTCGAGCGAATTCGGAATCAACAAATGAAAGAAGAAAAGAGAGTAAGGGGCGTCGGGATCGGATGCCAAAAGTAACCAAATAATACATTATTCCAAAATGTTCTACATTGCCTATGATTACAGGGGATCCAAGTCTAAATTCTCCACCAAAGCGGAAGAGGTGTCCTTGACTTCTTCAATTACGGTGGCGGCTTGGTCGTCATCCACCATACAAGCAAAACCCTCCTTGATGGCCTTAAGATCCACTCAGGGGTAGAGGGACTTTATGATCGCCAGCGCTTGGCTAGCGCTCATGGTCGCCGTTTCCCTCAAGAGGATCTTGAGCCTCTCGGGCGCCTCCTGTAGTTGCCGGATGACTTGGCCTTCGTCGCTCGGCCCTTCGGGTTGCAGAAACGCTAGCACTGGCTCGGAAGCTTGGCAGAGCGCAGTACGTGCTGCTTCTGCAGCCCTGATCTTGTTATTAAGGACACCAAACTGCGCTTGCGTCCTTTTCTAGTACTCTACAAGCAAAGAGGATCGTCACCAAGAAAGCCACGAGTACGATGAAGACAAAAGGAGTGCCGACCTAAAAAACATACCTCCCAGCTCTCGTGCCAGCTTCTCTGAGTTGGTTCGAGCCTGGAATTCTCGGCCCTCCAATGCCTTGAGCTGCTCCTGGAGCGTCGCGATGGTGGAGTCCCGAGCTGAAGCAAGCAAAAGGAGTCAGAAGACGAACACTCATCAGCGGCAACAAAATGATGGAGGAAACACTTGCATTGGAGGGAGCCGGATATATCCAGTTTCTCCCCCTGCAAGGAGTTGACTTCAGCTCGAAGCTCCCGAAGCTTGGCCTAGCGCTCGGTTCTGACTCGCTCCAGATCGGCGTTATACTCCTGGCGTGTTTTGATCTCAGGGAGCACTGTCAGGACTCAAATATGCAAATCCGGATCCTCTGTGTATTCATCACTAGTCCATGATCACGCTAGTGCACACAGTCTCAATATCGGTAAATACCACAATCATACTCAACGAGATAATAAAGTACTTTATCGAAAGGGGAATATAACCAATTGCTCGATCTTATGGTCAAGTTACAAAAGTACGCCTTGCAGGGCTTAAGTCATACTCAAATAAACTTGCAGCGGAAAATAAAGAAACGTGTGGCGCCAACCAATATGCCACAGGCAACTGACTGGGCTCGCTCCCTAGTTCGTCGGCTCCTCCTGGAACTCCTCCTCCAATGCTGGTGTTGATTCTTCTTCAACTAATGGTTGTGTTGTGGCAAGGGTGAGTACTTAAAGCACTCAACAAGTCATGCATAGAATGCAATCTAATATTCTATATGCATGGCATATTACAAAGGATAGGCTAAGATGGTTCATTTGCAATAAAGCATCATTCACAATTAACAGTAGTAGATTGAAAGCAGTAAAACAGTAATAACAATAATAACTTTCATAATCAATTTCTCAAGTAAAGCATTTATCAACCTAAAACAAGTTCATCATTTCCATGCCAAGTAAACAAAGTTATTTTTATGAAAGTCTAACCTTGACTGTAATCACCGAGCAATGTCCAATACTGTGGACTTGGCTATTCGAACAGGTTGTACTCTCTGCAGAGGTTATACACTTTACCCACAAGATACAATCAAACACCACCAAGGTGAGAGATCGTAACAAAGCCTTTCCAAAGTTACTTCTAGACCTGGTACTGCCCGCTAAGGTTTCAACACTAAAGGGACTAGTTACCACACTCAGGGCCCCCCTCCTGCACCTGTGAGTCCACCCGTTAACCCGGAGCTCACACCACCATGACAACACCCAAATATGGACATCACAGTTTACTCGGCCAGGTCTGTCCCATTCCAGACTTGTGGCTGTATGTTGGACTCAGTTCAAATTCTTGCTAGGTTAAGTCCTTAAGTGACCAAGGCAAGACTACCTAATGATTCACAATGTTCAAATCAGCAAAACCTGAATATGACCTCCCATGTGCCATACCTGGCCCACCAAAATAATCTTGCCACTTACCTCAGTCTAAATCATTTTATCACCCCGTTGATTTACCATGCACCACGTGCCATCAACATCATCAATAACACGTGTCACATCTTTCATAAACATGTTCCATATCTCATTAAGTCAAGATTAGCATTTAACGTTCCAAAATGATGTCGTTGACACGATGTAGGGCTAAGCATACTACGTGCAATCTAATTAACCCATGTTGGCAAATTATTAATGTCCAACTAATATTCCATAATCTAGGGTGACAAATGATTCATGGCATACAATTATTATAGACAAGGTGGCATACAACAAATAGGTTATTTATCTAATTCCCAAACTAATTGAAAGCATTTCTAATTAAATTAGCATCCAACACTTTAAATAAACATAGTTTAAAAAGTGGGATCAATATGATCAGAGCATAACTTGCCTTGGAAAAGGTCATGTTCCTGGTCTTGAACTTGCTCCTGGGTCAAAACCTCTCCTTCGAAGCCTTCGGGTAATTCAACTTCTACGCGACTCGGATAAATAAACAATAAATAAATAAAATAGAGCAAAACCCAAGTCCAAAAATTAAATAAAATTCACCATTAAATAGAGCTCAATTTTATAAAAATGTAGAAATTGGAATCACCTCAATCAGAGTTAAAACGCAAAAGTTATAGCCGTTTAAAGTTTGAAAAGTCAATTAAAAAGAATAAACCTAATTAATTCATTTATTTTTCTATTGAAAAATCTGAAATATGACGTCAGCATGACGTCATCGTGCAATTTCTTTTTCGGCCGAATTATTTTTCTAAAGGAAAATCGATTTATTGCGTCATGCTTGCGTCATCCGGTCCATAGACCCAGTCCATGGCTCGGGCTCGGTCCATAGACCCAGTCCATGGCTCGGGCTCGGTCCACCGTGGACCGGTCCACAAGTGCACGTGACGCTGACGCTTGGGCCCGCTCAGATGATGTCACACTGACATCATCACGTGGCGCGGTTGGCTAACCTGACAGGTGGGTCCCACCATGACGTCATTGATGATGTTATGCACGCGCGGGCACATCCACTGACATGTGGTCCTGTTGCTAACGTCAGGGGTGACGTCAGCGACGACCGGGGCTGACCGCGCCCTTCGGTTTCCCGCGACGTGGCACGATTTGGACCGTTGGTTCGAAATCCGACGGTCACGATTAGATCTAACCTCACACGTATTGGATCCACGCGATTTGATCTAGACCATTCGATATGGATCAGACGACTAAGATTGAATCTGGTTTGCCGCGTCACTGGGGGGGTGACATGGCATGACCCGGCGCCCGACGCGTGGCACGATCTGAGCCGTACACCGCAGATCGGATGGCTACGATTACATCTAGCGCTTACAACGTGAATTGAATCTAACCGTACGATCTAGATCTAACGGTTGAGATCTAATCTAGCACGGTGCAGTACGAATCTACGTGGCTTAATCTGGTGCATTGGATCTAGATCTAACGGTTGCTAATAGATCTAAACAGTAAAACTAGATCCAATCTAAACCGTACGATCTAAATTCTACAGTTGAGATCTATTCCAACGAAACTAATGGATCAGCTACGTGGACTCACCGCAGCCGTTGGATGAAGATCGGACGGTCGGCGTGCTTCGCGCGTTCTGGCAATGGCACGACGAGGCTGTCCCACCGGGCTTGAGGATGATGACCACCCGCGCGGCGTTAGAGGCCTACTCCGGCGAAGTGAATGGTCGCGTTCGACGCGCCTTGACTCGGGGATCTCGGATCTGGGCCCAACAGCGACGGAGGTGGCCAAACGGCGACGGAAAAAGGCGGAGAACCACTGCGGCGTCTCCCTAACCACGGTGAGTAATTGCCCACGCACAGTGAGGAGCTTGGCAGCACGACCTAGGGCAAAGTGCGGTGGACGAAACGGTGAACGCAGTGCGCGAGTCCACGCTTCAAATGTCGGCCTCGGCGTTTGGATTTGGCCCGAAAATCATGGGGCGGCTGTTGCAGCGGCGGACTCCAGCGCCTACTCGGAGAGGTGACATGGCAACCATCCGAGCGTCCACGCGGCTCAATCCAATGGCCCCACGTGCGTGTACACGCGGACAGATCACAGCCGTGAGATCCCAATCCAACGATTAAACGCTCGCGTGCACGTGGCCTAATTTCAATCGTTGGATCTAGATCCAACGGTCGGTGCGGATATGGTCTAGTTCGGGTCCGGCACGGTAACGGGTTCGCGGGTCCGATCCACAGCGCGACCTGTTAGGATTTCTGATTTTCTTTTTCGTTTTTAATCTTTAAAATAATCCCAAAAATTCAAATAAATTTAGAAAAATAGCAAAATGCTCAGAAAAATTCCAGAAAAATTCTGGAAAATACTTTGAGACATTTTGAGCTTAAATAAAATATTTTCAACAAAATTTTATTTGAAAATTTTAAATATGTAATAATTCAAGAGAAGGATTAATTCAAATTAAATCCAAATAAATTCCAGAAAATTCTAAAATTTCAAATAACTCAATAATTGAATAAAAGCACAAATTTGGGATGTTACAACACTCACCGGAGAAATTCCGCCTTTTTCTCGGAACGATCTCTCTGACTCTAAAAGACGACAACAAAGGAATGAAGAAGACAAGCTGCCTAGGGAGGGTAAAAGAAGAAAGGGACCAGTAACATATTTGTACCAGTCGGGCACACTCGATGGCATGCTCAAAGAGCTCCTGCCTCTCCTTCTCCGCCTCATCATCAATGGACTCCCACTCACCCAGCCCATCGCGCCATGCGGCTCGGAGAGGAGACTTGGGGTGTGGGTGCAAGCTTGGATCTCGAGGAATTTCCTCCATGGGAGGGGACGAGTAGGAGATGGGCCCCTGGGCCGCGGGACTCGAGGATGGCCCAAGACTGTGGCAAGGCAGCGAGGAGTTCGACACTGATTCAAGGAATGCTTCGGCAGACCCAGGTGCGGTAGCAGTCAGCGAAGGCACCTTGTCCGGACCGGGGGCCTCCTCAGGTTCAGCTTCCTGAGGGGTCTTGACCGCCACGTCCACAGGAACGTCATCAGACGGCATACTAAAAAAAGAGGACGATTAGGACACGACCCTATAAGGCAAAACCTAGAGTCAAGGGGAAAACTGACCTGTTGGACCTTCTTATTTTTATGCTGGGTCCTTTCCGAGTGGACAACAGCCAAAGGAAGAGCTCGGCTGCGGGTCAGACCTCAGAGCTTGTGGTGCGGGTTGCGCTGGGGGCTGGTTTGTGGACTTCAGAGCTCGCGGTGCGGGTTGCATCGGGGCCTGGTCCGAGGGCTCTTGGATCGTCGGGCCACCAGTCGGGCGCTGGGGGCTCGGAGGCCTCAGGGTTGCCAGCCCCTTCCCCTTCTTCGCATTCGACTCCTCAGCAGAGGGGCTGGCAGGTCGCTTCGGCCCCACCCCTACGTGCGGAGGAAAGTTGGGGAGCGGAGCAACGAAGAAGAAGGCCAGTCGATCCTGCAGAAAATGACAAGTACGCCATCAGTAAATGGCTACTCAGAAATTTAAGATTAGGTGATGAAGCAAAAGAGACTGTTACCTAAGGAGGGAGGTGCTTCACATTGAAGGGCTTCAGGCACCCCTTGGTGTCAAGCTAGGTGCCCAGGGCAAAGAAGTCGCTATGTCGCTTGGAGAACACCTTGCTTGGGACTGGTTTGAGTTCCTCTCGAGTAAGATCAGCTTCCCCGTAGTACTCGAACCCCAGGTGGACTCGCTCCTTGAGGGGCTGCACTTGACGGGCAGCAAAGCTGGTAGCAATGCCAACTCTGTGCAGGCCCTCTTCCTTTAGCCCGCGGATTATCCCAAAAAGCTCCTCGACTTGATCCACGTCGCATTCAGGGGGAACCGAGGACCAAGAGGGCGAAACATTGGGCTTGCGCCCGGCAAAGCAGAGGAGGAAAGGACCAGGATTGGCACAATAAAACCATTCATGGTGCCAACCCTTGTTGGAGGTTCTGAATGGGATGGCGAAGTAGGATTTCTTCAGGCCGTTCCGAAGCTGAAAGCCAGCACCCCCAATCACTTTGGGGGCGCTCCTACTCGGGAAAGGCTTGAGGAGGAAAAGATGGCGAAAAAGACTTAAATGGGGGCTAATGCTAATGAAGGCTTCGCAAAGGTGGACAAAGATGGAAATTTGCAGAATAGAATTGGGATTCAAGTAAATCAACTCAATCCCGTAAAAATGAAGAAGGCCATGAAAGAAAGCGCTGGCTGGGAGACCGAACCCGCGCTGGAAAAAAGACTCAAAAACAACTACTTCCTTAGGGCAAGATGTAGGAGACGACTCACCCGCCGTCGGGTGCGCGCTAATCAGCTCCAGCGCCGGGAGAACTCCGGTTACAACCATCTCCTCCAGGCACTCCTCCGTCCTCACCGAGGCAGCCCAGTCCTTGGACGAGGGCGGCACGCTGACGTCTTCAGAAGGAGAGGAAGACATCCTGGGCGTAGATGGAAGCGGCGGCGCGAAGTTTACGGTGAGGCGTCAGTAAACCCTAGCAAAGGGGGCGCAGTGTGAAGCTTGAAGGTGAAGAGGCGAAGGAACAAATGGGAGCGAGACTCCTCGATTACGCCAAAGACCCTATTTATGCGGGAGGTGGTGCTAGGTTTCCACCCTTGGGCGGGAGAAGCGTTTTGGCTTTTGTAAAAAGCCTGGGCCTGATCAAGTTCCCAGTTTGGGCCTGATCTAGGTTTGGGCCTAATACAGTTCAGAGGATATGCTCTAACTAAGAGCCGCTAGCTGTACACCACGATCGCTGGGTACAGGTACCATTCGATCAAAACATAGTTTGGGCTATAGTGCGCCTCATGATAGGCCGATCGCCGATTATTGCATTAAGCGAAACATGCGTACCTACCAAACTAAATAAAAATATATTCTCATGATATACCCCATGTTGGGCCGATCACCGGTTACCGCATGAGTAAGAATTGGGTATCACGAGTCGACTCGAGGCAAGGGTTCCATCGGTATGCCCCATGTTGGGCCGCCAGCTGTGCAACGCAACAGTCGGGTACAGGTACCACTCGGTAAAAATTCACTCGGGTTATGATGTGCCCCAAGATGGGCCGATTACCAGTACCCTATTGGCTCTACTGGATATCACTTGGTATTTCCGACACGTGAAGCTCTATTGAGTTCTTCATAATCCACTCGGTCAAAATCCACTCGGGTTATGATGCGCCCCAAGATTAGGGGTGTAAATGGGTCGGGTAATACCCGACCCGTACCCATACCCGGATGCAAAATTACCCTAATGGAAAACTATTTTACACTACCCGCCGGGTACGGGTACGGGTACGGGTAGTACCCGGGTAGGTTAGGTTCGGGTTCGGGTCGGGTACGGGATCGGCAATACTCGGCGGGTACGGGTCGGGTTCGAGTACCCGGATAATTCTCGCAATCGGGTACCTGGATATAATCATGCCGAGCCAATTCATTTGAGCATAACTTTTAAAATATAAGTCCAAATCGAGTGAGACAACTTTCTAAATTCATGTTAAATCATGTACTTTCATATTCTGCAAAAATATTTGAATTTTGTTTATCCATTTAAATCAAAATTCAAATTTGAATGGTATGTTTGAAACTAGCTACATGCAAATTTTGTGCAAAGTTAATTCAAAGTTAGTGGAATAAATTTTGTTACAATCCTTGTCTGATATATTTCTATATTATGCAAAGAATTTTGAATTTAGAGTTAATTTGCATTAATAGTTAAATAAGTAGGTTTTCAATGTAAGAAATAATTAAATAACCATAACTTGTTCAATATATGTTCAAAAATTATGAAACCACTTTTGTTTTGCTCATTAGGCAGTAGAGAACATGATTTTGGGAAAATACTTAGGGTGTAACATGCTACTGTTAATTACCACCTTCTATGTTGCTTTATGTATTGATTTATATTTATTTATAAAATTTTGGCCTCTTGAATTTGAATTTAAATATATATATAAATTTAAAATCTTAGCTTCTTCAATTTCTAATATAAAATAAAATAATACACATAGAATATGTATTGTGCGCTGTAGTGCCATTGTCGTTGATCAGGAAATGAATCTTTTAACCAGCTGAATTGTTTGGAGATTTTTTACTTGGGACTAGTAACTGTTAAGAGTTCATTCATCTGTAAGTTATGTAACCTGATCAATTCTCTTCTGAATTGACGGTACAAACTACATGTTCTAGAGTAATTGGACTATGTATGTTTGTTAGACTATACGCCGTTATCTATTATATTATATGATGTATTAGTGTGATGGTTGGATTGTTTTCATCGCATGTTTTGATCCTAGGTATTTCGTGCACTACCCAATGAAGTACCCGTTGTCTGTATTATACCCGTCCGCACACTACCCGTAACCCGATTTCTACCCATTCGTAGAAAATGCTACCCGTTACCCGTACCCTACCCGATTTTTACTACCCGTGCCCGTACCCGGAGAAAAAATAATAGGGTAGGGTACGGGATGACCTACTACCCGCCCGAACCCGACCCGTTTACACCCCTACCCAAGATGGGCCGATTACCAGTACCCTATTGGCTCTACTGGATATCACTCGGGATTTCCAACACGTAGAGCTCTATTGACTTCTTCACAATCTCCCTGCCTGTAACAAAGCACCCGGCGAGACAAGAAACCAGTCGAAAAGCTGCGGCAAAAACTAGAAGCACTAGGTGTGAAGCACGACTCGATTAGGATGTAACTAGAAAGGCTGCAACTCGATTGCGAAGCACTCGAGGGCTACTGTGGGGTACATGGACCCCGGGTACCTACATGGCAGGCTGCATGGACCAACCAAAAGGGGGCGAGCTGAACCAGTCACACAAGATCAAGCGTCATCCAGACTGTCACCATGATACCTAACTTGGAAGGGCATGAGATGGTAACTGGCTCTTGTTAGGAAAGATAGGATCATAATCCCAGAGGATAACATATCCAAAATAGAATCCTCATCCTATAGCTGACTCAGATTCTACCATGTAACCGACTAGGACTCTCTTGCCCCCTTCCTATATAAGTGGGGCGGTTGGTCCTGGAGGGGAACACACGCAGAAAGAGAGATCAAGCTACACATAATTCCAGAGCACAGGACTAGGGTATTACCTCCACCACTGAGGGCCTAAACCTGTATAAAACCTTGTCTTGTGTTACCATCGACTTTGGATCCAGCGCATAGCCCTGTATTCATTACTACCGATAACAAACGTCAACAGCTTTCAAAAGATTAAACAGGACATAAAAGCAAGAAAATAAAAAGAGAGTGAAAATATGTGACTAACAGAAGGGTCCCATGGCTGACATGTGGGGCCATGGTCAATGGACCAAGTCCCTAGGATAGCTCTAGTCCATGGTGTACTAGGTTCATAGGATTTGGAAGTATGACAGGAGGGTCCCACATGGGTGCTAACGTGGATGGATGATGTGGCAAGGGTCGCATGACATCATCGCTAATGTCAGCAAGGTTTAGCGGTGATGCAACTTTGGCCGACAACGAAGAAGATGACACATGGGATGATGAGGCAGTTATGGATTGGGGCTCTTCATTAGCACATTCAGACGTGGGGAGCACAGCAAGGTTGTTGGAGGCTACTGCGAAGTTGGGGCCTCACTGTAGGAGGATATTGGTGTAGGGAAAAGCTTCAGAGGATGGCAATGGCGCAATGGTGCTATAGTGAGCTCAAGAACGGCAACGACAGCATCTCGGGCTTCAGCAGCTAAGGTTTTGGGGTCAGCACGGTGTGGAGCACTCGAAATAAGGATCACCCAAGGATTTTATATCTTAGGGAGACATGCAAGAGGCAGACATGGACTCTGAGTTTGGCGGCCGACACATGACACGAACATGGTGTAGACACAGCGACGATGCTAGTGTTTTGTGGTGTGGGGTAGGTCAGCTGGGCAACAGAGTAGGTAGGCAGTGGTGCTAGGCCGGCTGGGCACTAGGGTGCGCCGAAGAGGTTGGGCTGACTGGCTGCGACGAAGGCCGAGGCGGCTGGCCAAGCACACGATGGCTGGTAGGCTGGTGGAGGCCGAGATGAAGGTGGGCCACAGGATAACATTGGCAGGACAGTATCCCATGGAAAGAAGATGGGTTGGTCAGTTTTGGCCCAATGATCTTTTGAGAAAAAAGAAAAGGGTTTTTGAATTAACTAAAATGCTAAAAAAATCAAAGAAATACCAAATGAGCTCAAAAATACAAAAAAAACTTGCAACATAATTTCTTTTATTTCATAAATAGATTAGTCATATTAAATATTTTTATTAACGAAAAAAATTCTAATTAATCTTTAATTAATTTGAGAAAATCCAAATGGTACCTTTTATTTTTAAAACTTTCCAAAGGCACGAAAATTGGGGTGTTACATCGAAGGTGTACTTCTAGATATTATACCTCTCAATAAAGAAGGTGTCTTCTCTACTAAATTAAAAGTGCATATCTCATTTTAGGGCATTTGATTTTCCTTTTACAAAGACTAACAAGTGGGGGTATATCATAATTTTATTATTTTTCAAAAAGGACTGTAATGTGGGATTTGCATGTCAGTGACTCATCTTTTAAATACCTGTTCGAGTTAAAAACTAAATCATTATTCTTAGTTGGCCCACATATTATAGATTCATTTTTTTTATAAAAAATAGATTAATTAAACTAATCTTAATCCTAATAACATTTCTAACAACTAGGGCCTCATGTCAGTGACCCACAACAAAGAAGAAAGCTGGTGTAACACCCTAGTTTTCGCTTTCTGGAGAAAAATCTAATTTAAATTAATTAAATTCAAATTTTGGAGTTTACTTGGTGTTTATATTAACCTAGCATCCTTTCCCTTCCAAAATCGGGATTCAATTCCCCTCCGGTCGAAAAATCGGATTTTCCAGTCCCCGCCGATACCCGAAATTTCACCCGAGTCCAAAAATGCTCCAAAAATCCCCGAACCACCTCAAATGTGTTCCAAATATTCCGAAATGATTTTAGGAACCATTCCCCAGATTTTTGGACCTCCGTTCCTATTTTATCTCGCGCGGCTTTTGTTTAATGCCTGCGATTCGCGCCCGAATATCAATTCCACAAAAATCATCCAAATTCTGCGGAACCAATTTTATTGGGTCCCAAATATTCTAAAATGGTTCTAGGAATTTTTCCGGAATTTTTAGACCATTTTTCCTTATTTTTCTCTAGGGTGGTTTATTCGCGTAAAAGAGAGCCAACCGGAGCTTGCCACGTGTCACTGCTACAGTAGCTTCTTCAACCTCCAGCCAAGGGAAAAACAACAGAGAGCTTCCTTTTTGCATTCATGGCTAGGGCTTACTTGAAACCCTTCTATCTCCCTCATTTCAACTCCAAATCGCGAAGCGCCGGTTCCGTTGAATTCGTAGCGGCGTCCTCTTCCAATTCCCCACCATCTTTAATCCCAAAGCTCGCCGGAAGTTGAACAACCGAGCAAAAACCGATTTCCACTCAATTGCCAATAACTCATCCGTTTCTCGTCCAAACGCCGCACCACCACCTCCATTCACTCCGTATAATTATCGCCGTTCCGGGAGTGTGCTCCCCTTTCCCTCTACTCCACGCATTTGCCCGTGACATCAAGAAAACCGAGGTGGTGTCACCCTTTTTCGGTGCTCTTCGTGTTCTTGCTCATAGCTTCTTCTCCGGTGAGCCATTCTTCATGCCACTTGGTTCCTTGTGACCGTGATTGAGTCTAGAGTCTAACCCAACAATCAATTTTAGGATCCCTCAAGTTTTGGAGATGAATTTCGGGGTTTTGTCATTTCGGCCGGAGCTCCGTTCGTCATCAAATTCGTCGCCTCCGGTGAGAATCAAGTCAATTCCTTCCTCTTATGAGTCCCTAAGGATGTTATCTAGAGAATCCATGATTTTATTTGGTCCAAATCCATGCGAAAATGGAGCAAAAATCCGTTTTTTTTTTGAAGAAAAGGAGGGCTCTGTAGTTTTGGTTCTGTTCTGGAACAAAACCTTTCGCGAGTACTGTAGCAAATAGTAACATTTCTCTTTTTCTTGATTTTTCATCATTTTCAAACTTCGAACGCTTATATCTTTTGCGTCCGAACTCCGATTGACTCCATTCAAATTTCTAAATTCATCCAAAATCAAGATCTTCCTGCCAGTATAATTTTTGTAATTTTTGGATTTTATTTATTTAATGCCTCGATTTGCGTGTAGTCGCCGATCCCGCCGCGACCGCCGATTCCGCCGCCGAGTTTTTCGAGTTCAACACCTCCGCCGCGACAGAAGGCAAGTCCCTTGACGCATTTTGATCCCGTGTTTATGAAATGCTTTTAATCTGTTTATAAAGTTGCATGGCTATTTTTAACGAAATATGTCAAATATAGGTGATAGTTAATCCGAAATTGTTGATTCCTCCTTGACATTGTTAATCATATCCATTGTAACCCTAGGACCTTGTCTATACCATGCCTATGCTTATATGGTACCCTTTGCTATGTAGTACGGTAGAATTGCTTAAGATCTTTATCGATGAAAACAACCCATGGGTGGGATTACTCAAAAAGACTGATTTCAAATGTGGTTTGAAAGATATTATTATAATTTTAATATTGTCTTACAAAATAAAAATAAAATGAAAAATGGTTTTGGACTGGGGCGGAAGGGTTTGTCTGGTGGGCGCGGAGGGAGTGCTAGCTTTCATTGCGCAAGTACCGCCCCAAGTCAATTAAGGACCGACGCTTATGACTGTCTCCATTCTAAGCATAACCGTACAACCACATGTCAAAGTGGGCACGACCTGGCTAACTAATTTGTAGAAACCTGACTTAGACTCACCACTCGGTGGAATGTGAGAGCCGGAAAGAGGCATTGTTGTTGTTGTTGTTGTTTTTCTCACACGGCGCAAGAGGGGGCTTCTGTACTGGGCGGATAGAACCCTAACAGCGGTGAAACCTCAGCGGGTGGGTCAAGTTAGGTAGATACATTGTAAAGGCCTTGTCATGATATCCCTGCCGGCACACCCAAGGAAGTGTGCTAATTGCATGGCATCAAGGGAATATCATGTCTTGTGGGTAAAGTTGTACAACCTCTGCAGAGTTAAAACTATTCGAATAGCCGTGCCTACGGTCAAAGGCAAAGCTTGCTGAATGCTTTCATACTGGTAGACTTTGGTTTTTGGTTTCAAACTAAACAATGTTTTGTTTTGGGATCTGGGAGCAGTTAGAACTCTCGGATGTGCTTCTGGCGGCCAAAGCCAGGTAGTGGAAGGAACCTGATTTTGTGAACCATGGCGGACAGAGCCATGTGATTGGATTGACCCCTGATTTTGTTGAGCTGTGGCGGATAGAGCCTGTATATTAGTGAGTGGTGGTTAGAACCTTCACTACAATATTACATAATTCAATTATTAAAAAGAATTGCTCAAATTGCTTTGTGAAAATTATTAACAAGTATGATTTGATGAAACTTGGCTTTATGCAAAAGAACCATATTAAGCCATCCTTGGATAGCCTACATTGTGCATAATTTCCCAGACTTGCTGAGTACTTTATGTACTCACGTGCTACATTCTAATCATATCTCAGAAGTGAAAGAAGCTGTTCAAGATTTCCAACGACTAGGGTGCGCTCCCCACTCGATTGCCTGTGGGCATTTGGATGGGTCGCTTTGGTGTTTTCGTCTTCCGCTGCGGTTGTTCAAGTCGTTCAGCCCGTTCAGGCCATAATGGTAAACCTTGACCATAAGGTTTTTGCTTTTATTTGGTATTATTCTTATTTAGTTATATGTGTTCGTGATATGGTTGTTGATTCATCACTTTTGACTGTGTGTACTAGCTACTGATCTGGGACTAGTACAGAAATACACAGGGGACTCCGAATAGCCGATCCGGGGGCCCACAAAGGTGGTATCAGAGCCATATCGACTGTAGGACGTGCCCTTAGTTAGAATAGTCGTTGTTAGGAAGTTTCAAAACTTATATTTATAAAGAAAGAAAGCAAATGATGTGCTATTCTCGTCTTCTCTCTCTCTTTCCGTTCGTTTGTTCCCCCCCCCTTTCGATTGCTTCTTCACCGTTTTGAAATGTAAATTGGACTATACCCCCTTAACAACTTCTATAGTAGGGTAATCGAATTCCCACGTCCGACTTCAAGATTTGACGACTCAAGAGGAGCAATACGGAAAGTTGGTACTGGCGTGTGCGTCTTCATGGTGAGGATCCAAACGTTGACTGATGAAGATCAAGGAAGCAAGGTTGATCTTAGACTAACCCTATATGTTAAGTGGCCAAGTTTCGTTCCGTGGTTGAACTGCCTTGTTCCGTTAGAGTGAGTAGTGTTACCGAGTAGACGAATGGATTTGCTTGGTGTTAAAAATGTTTTGCTTTTCGTGGCTGGGGTGTTCTTTGCCTGGGCAGTTGGTTTTGGGTGTTGTTAGAATCTCCCCTGCTTCTCTCGTCTGTGTTGTTCCCTCTCATCTGGAAGCCTTGTTCTACCGTCAGATGGAGAAGAACTGCAGTGCTAACCTCAACCAAGAAGCTCAGTCATCAGATCCCAATATTATTGTCAATAATAATGGTAACACCAGTGCTACTACCGAGCTCAACCAGCAACCAACCGAGGTGGGGCCTACCAGCAACCATCCGAGGTGATAATAGCATTTCTTCAAAATATGAACCAGTTCCTGGTGACTCAGACTGTCGGGACCCCGAATTTGCAAATCCGGACCCTCTGTGTATTCAGCACTAGTCCAGGAACGCGCTAGTGCACACAGTCTTAACATCGGTAAATATCACAATCATACCAATCGATATTATCAAAGTACTTTATTTAAATAATCAAAGGGTTACTCGACCTTATGGCCAAGTTACAAATATATGCCTTGCAAGGCGAAACTTATTAAAAGAGAAATAACGGAAAATCAAATAAACTTAGTGGCGCCATCCAAGATACCACAGCAACCGATCGGGCTCGCATCCCTAAGTAGACGGGTCCTCTTGGAAATCCTCCTCCGGCTGGCGTAATCTCCTCTTCAAGCGATATTGTGTTGAGGCAAGGGTGAGTACTTGGTACTCGACAAGTCATGCATGAGAATGCAAGCTAATATACTATATGCATGGCTTGGTACAAAGGAGTAGCTTAAGGTATATTTGCGGTAAACAGCATTTGACAAGTAATATAAGTAGATTCGAAAGCAGTAGAAATAAGTAAAGCATAAATAACTTTTCAAGAAGTTTAGTAAACATTTTCCCCATCCTAAACCATATTTCCGTCATCTTCATTGTTAAACCAACCCAACTTTTCAAATCCAAGTTATTTTCAGAAAGTCTAACCCTTGACTGTAATTCGAGCATTGTCGATCACAGTGGACTCGGCTATTCAAATAGATTCTACACTCTGCAGAGGTTATGCACTTTACCCACAAGATACAATCCACTCACCACGTCGGTAGTGAATCGCCATACAAGAGTATGCGAATGATCGATCTTAACAAAGCCTTCGGAAGCCTCAAACAACACAGGTGGTCCTCTCAAGACGTGCTCTACACCATCCCTTCCCTTAGCCAAGGCGAAGTATGGGACCAACACACCGTTAGATGGGTACTGCCACAGCCACGATACGCTCCCCGTACAATCACACAAGCGGTGTAATCGACACCCTGAGGCTCCACAAGTGAGTCCTTAGCGACTTAGTCAACTAGGGCCGTCCCATTCCAGCCATGTGGTTGCAAGTATGACCCAGTTCAAAGGCTTGCAAGGTTAAGTCCTTAGAGTGACCAGGCAAGACTACCCGAAAAACCAAATCAACACTCCCAATGCCACAATGGCCCACTGATTACTCTTGCCACATGCCCCTGGCCGAAAAGCGTTTATCAAACCCCAGCTTGATTACCATGCACCACGTGCCATCAACATCACATGATACTTTTCCAAAACAGGTTCAATATATCATTAAGTCAATATTAGCATTTGTTTATCCAAAATCATGTCATGAGCACGTAGCGAGTCTAAGCAAGATACTACTGATCTAAACCCATGTTGGCAATTTAATAATGTCCAACTAGTAAACCACAACTAGGGTGACAAAGGGTCATGGCACATACTTAAGTAATCAAGGTGTCATATAGCAAATTGGTATTTATCTAACCCCCATGTTTAAACCAAATATCTTTCTAATTGAACTAGCATGCAATAGTTTAAATCAAAATAGATTTCGAAATAGGATCAACATGGTCAAAGCACAACTTGCCTTCAAAGAGTACTTGTTCTTGGTCTTGAGTTGGATCCTGAGTCAACACTTCTCCTTCGAATCCTTCCGGCACTTCAACGTCTACTCGTAAAGCGTGCAAATAGCAAATACACAAATAAACACTATGCAAAAAGATCCCAAAACTCCAAATAAAATCCATAAACAGAGAGAACATAATTTTCTGGATTTTTAGAAACTGGAATCGTCAAATTTGGAGTTAAAACGCAAAAGTTATGATTATTTAAAGTTTAAATAATCAATTAAATAATTTTACAGAGAAAAACTTTAGTCCAAAAATTAAATAAAATTCATATTTAGGTAGATCTTAATTTTATACAAATTTAGAAATTTGAATCACTCAAATCGGAGTTGAAACGCAAAAGTTATAAGCGTTTGAAGTTTGAATCTAAATTTGAAATCATTATTTGAATTAATAAATCATTTTCTTTTTCGGAAATTAATTATTGCGTCAGCATGGACACGTGGCAGCTCCTGATTGGCTGGCTGACGTCAGCCGGTCCATGGACTTGGTCCACGCTCGGCTCGGGTCCACGGTGGACTCGGTCCACGGCTCACGTGACTGACATGTGGGCCCACTCGGGTGACGTCATCGCTGACGTCAGCGGGGCTCATCCCACGGCGCTGACACGTGGGCCCTCTGACACGCGGGCCCCGCGTGTCAGAGACACGCTCCCACGCGTGGCGCGGCTGAGCACACGTGGCACAATCTCGGCCGTTGATTTGAAAATCAGCGGTCCAGATTGGATCTAGACCTCACGTTCAAAACTACACGGTTGATCCGGGCGTTCGATCTAGATCGGACGGTCGGATCTAACCTAAAGCTACAACACAACTAACCACGACCGTGCGATCTAAATCTAGCGGTTGAAACCTAATCGAGAGCGAAAGCGATAGCAGGCGGCGTGGCCTCACCTCGTGCGTTGGATCTTGATCCAACGGTGCCCCGAGCTTCATGGCGACAATGGCTTGCGGCGGCGTTGCGGCTGCCGGCCGAGGACGGCGACCACCCTAACGGCGCTTGGGCGTCTCCGGCCAAGTGAGTGCACCCACAGTGCGCCTCGGCGCAAGGTTCTCGATCCGGGCTTGAAGCGGCGGAGGATGACGAGCGGCGGAAACGAAGAAAACCAGCGGCACTCCCCAAACCGGCGAAATCGCGAGGCGACGGGCGGCGGCTTGGGCGTTGGAAACTAGGGCAATAAGCGCGCACCACGCAGCGATCCTCGGCGATAACCCACGCCTTAAATAGCCTCGGCGGCGTGCACTGGCGGAAACCTAATCGGACGCGCGGCTACGCGGCGGAGTCGGCTTCGATTCTGGGAAGGCAGCGAAATCGTGGCCGTCCACGTGTCGCGCTCAACGGCCCACGATCGCACGGCGCGATCGGTCCGGTCGGACACGGCTTTCGGTTGGGTCAGGCGGATCTCGGCCGTTGGATCTTGATCCAACGGTTGGGATCGATTAGGAGTTAGGAGTGGGTTCGGTCGAGTCAATCGGCTCGGTCGGACTCGAGTCCGACTTCGGTCGGATGAAACGATACTTGACCCGAGTTGGATTTTCCAGCGATTTAATATTTAAAATAATTCCCAGTAATTCATTTAATTCATTAAAAATAGCAAATGACTCAGAAAAATTCCAGAAAAATTCTGGAAAATATTTTGGATCATTTTGGACTCAAATAAAATATTTCCAACAAAAATTTATTTGCAAAATTAAATTCTTCAATTATTTCAAAATGGAATAAATTCAAATAAATTCCAAATAAATCCAAATAAATTCCAGAAAATTCCAAAAATTCACCAAAGTGCCAAATCACACATGAATTTAAGAAAAGCAAAATTTTGGGATGTTACAAACCTCCCCCCCTTAATAGAATCTCGTCCCCGAGATTCAGGGCTCACTAAAGGAATAGGTTTGGAAATTCTTTCTTCAAATCCTCTTCGCGCTCCCAAGTCGCTTCACTTTCTTCATGGTTGCTCCTTTGAACTCTGAGAATCGGGTTGACTTGTTTCTAGTTTCTCGATCCATTGTGTCTAGAATCCTCACAGGGTGCTCCTTATAAGTCAAGTCCTCATGCAACTCAATTGACTCTAGCGGTGTCTGTTCCTCAGGAACTCGGAGACACTTCTTTAACTGGGACACATGGAATACGTCATGCACTCCTGCCAACATTTGTGGCAACTCCGGTGATAAGCAACCGCCTCTGCGGCTCAAAATCTTAAATGGTCCAACATAGCAGGTGCGAGTTTCCCTTTGGCATGGAACCTCTTAACTCCCCGAGAGGCGTAACTCGAGGTATACAAAGTCTTACGGTTCAAAACTCAAATCTCGGCGACGATTATCGGCATAACTCTTTTGTCGAGATTGGGCTATCTTCAACCTTTCCTAATCATAGCAATCTGCTCTTGACCTCTTGAAGAATATCAGGCCCAAAGACACGGCGCTCACGGTCTCATTCCAATTCAATGGCGTCAGGCAGTCGACCATCTGATGCCTCAAAAGGTGACATCTGTAAACTAACTCGATAACTATTGTTGTAACTAAACTCGGCATACGGCAAACTCTTATCCCAAGAGGTAGCATAAGCCAATGCACAAACTCTTAACATATCCTCCGAATCTGGTTGACTCTTTCTGGCCTGTCCATCCGATGCGTGGATGATAAGTCATCTTGAAGTTCAAACGGGTTCCCATGGCTTCATGCAACTTATTCCAGAACCTTGAGGTAAATTGGGTACCTCTGTCCGATACAATCCTCTTTGGCACTCCGTGCAAACAAACAATCCTGATCATGTACAACTCTGCTAATTTATCTCCCGAGTAGGTGGTCTTCACGGGGATAAAATGGGCTACTTTAGTCAGGCGATCCACTATAACCCATATGGAGTCATAACCTCCTTGAGTCTTCGGCAAACCGGTAATGAAATCCATTCCGATTTCCTCCCACTTCCACTCAGGTATTTTCAGCGGCTGTAGCAATCCTGCTGGTCTCTGATGCATTGCCTTGACTCTCTGGCATACGTCGCACAATGCAACATGCTCGGCAACTTCACGTTTCATACTTGGCCACCAGAATCTCTCCTTCAGATCCTGATACATCTTGGCGCTTCCAGGATGAATCGAGTACTTAGAGTCATGGGCTTCTTCCAGAATCAGTTGCTTTAACTCCTTTTTGTTAGGCACACAAATGCGCTCCTTCACCCATAACGTGCCTTGCTCGTCTAGCTTGAAATCCTTTGCCTTGCCTTCCTCCATTTTGGACTTAATCCTACGGATCTTGTCATCATCCTTTTGTCCTTCTCGGATCTGGTCCTCTAAAGTAGGCTTTACTTCCAAGGCGGCCAAGAATCCGCTAGGTACAACCTCAATCTTCATTTTAAAATCCTCACATAACTCATCCTGACTTGTGGCTAGCAACGTACTCACGGTATGGCTTTTCCGGCTCAGAGCGTCGGCTACTACGTTGGCCTTCCCGGGATGGTAATGGATTCCAACATTATAGTCCTTGATCAACTCTAGCCATCTCCTTTGCCTCATATTCAGATCCGACTGGGTGAATATGTACTTAAGGCTCTTGTGATCCGTATATACTTCACATCTGTTTCCAATCAGATAGTGACGCCATATCTTCAAAGCATGCACTACGGCTAACTCTAGGTCATGTGTCGGATAATTTTCCTCATGCGGCCTCAATCGCCTTGATGCATAAGCGGCGACCTTTCCATTCTCGTGACAAAGACACATCCAAGTCCTTGGCGCGATCGTCACAATAGATATCGAAGCTTTGAGCAACATCAGGTAGAACTAACACCGGTCTTGATGTCAATTGCTTCTTCAGCTCTGAAATCCTTTCTCACATTCGGCGTCCATGCAAACTTCTTTTCCTTCTTCGCAATTGCGTAAGAGGTTTCGCAATTGTCGAAAAGCCTTCAATGAAACGGCGGTAGCATCTGCCATTCCAAGGAAACTCGAACTGGGTCACGAGTCTTGGTGCTCCCAATGTAACACCGCTTCTACTTTGCTTGGATCTACGGTGACTCCTTCTGCGGTCATTACATGTCCAAGAAACTCCACCTTGTCCTTCCGTAAATCACACTTGCTGAACTTGGCGAAAAGTTGCTTTGTTCCTCGGCTTTTCCAAAACTCGCCTTAAGTGTTCGGCATGTTCATCCTCCGTCTTGGAGTAGATTAGGATATCGTCTATGAACACGACGACAAACTTGTCCAAATATTCCATGAACACCTTATTCATCATATTCATGAAATAAGTGGCGCATTCGTCGAGACCAAAGGACATAATCGTAAACTCGTAATGTCCATATCTTGACGAGAATGCGAGTCTTGAATATCTTACGATCGGATCTTCAATCGATGGTATCCCGATCTCAGATCAATCTTGGAGAAAACTCCGGCTCCTCTTAACTGATCAAACAAATCATCAATCCTGGGTAGCGGATACTTATTTTTCACGGTGACTTCATTGAGTGCACGGTAGTCAATGCACATCTGAAACTCCGTCCTTCTTCTTGACAAACAAAATCGGTGCTCCCCACGGCGACTAACTTGGTCTCGATAAATCCTTTCTCCATTAACTCTTCTAGCTGTTTCTTCATCTCTACCAACTCCTCGGTAGACATCCGATAGGGTCTCTTTGCTATCGGTCTTTGTGCAGTACAAGCTCTATCACAAACTCTATGTCCCTGTCTGGCGGCATACCAGGTAGATCTTCGGGAAAGACATCTGGGTACTCATTCACTACCGGAACATCCTCTATGCTGATTGCCTTGGTACTGTTAACCATCAACTGTCCATCCCTAACTGCAGTGGCTTGAAATTCCACTTTCTTCCCACAAGGGCTCTCAACTGAGATAGTCCTTCGTCCACAATCCAATACAGCCTTGTGCTTGGATAACCAATCCATTCCCAATATAACATCTAAGGTCTGGGTCTCCAAAATTATAAGGTTTGCTAGGAACTCTATTCCATCTATTAGTATTCTCACCCCGGAACATCCTACTTCCGTTCGGAGTTCGGAACCAGGGGTTTGAACTAAAAGCATGCATCTAAGTCTTGCAATCCTGAGTTAAGTCCCTTCATAAAACGAGACTGTCTGGATTTATCTGTCGCTACATCCTCAGGTGCGTAGCGTGCTAGCTGTGTGAACTTGTTCAGGTAGTCGGCCACTGGCTGATTACCTTGCTTCAGTGCTCTGAACTCCTCCTTCTTAAGGTCCATGATTCCTTCAGGCACGTGATACTGTCGGAATGCAGCTGTGAACTCCTCCCAAGTGATATCTTGAGGGTTCTCCTGCGTGGCACAGAAGTTCTCCCACCATTCGGCGGCTGTTCCTTCCAACTGATGAGAAGCGTAAAGTACCTTCTCATTCCCTATGCATTGAGCTATGTGTAGCTTTCTCTCAATTGATCTTAACCAATCGTCGGCCTCCAACGGATTGGCATTCCCAGAGAAAGTGGGTGGGTGAGTCCTCATGAACTCTGACAGCCTTGTATTCTGGCGTGGTCCCTGATTAACTTGATTAGCAGTGGCCTGAGCAGTGACGTGCTGCATTTGTTGCATCATAGCATGCATCAACTGAGTCTGAGCAGCAAGAAATGCTCCAAAATTCTGCATATCTAGTGGTGGTGCTGGTGCTCCATCACTGGGGTTTTCTGTTGGGCGAGATCCACTCCCATTGCTTCCAAAGTTCCCACGGGTGTTCACCATCTGTTAATTTGCTCTAGGTTTAGAGATGAGAGGGGAACAAGAATAGACAAGTAATATGGAACTTATGCGGGGCGAAAGGGGTAACTTTAAGGTCCAACTTTATTATTAATAACTTGGTATGGCTGCTTACAATGCCTAAGGGCCTTGCAACACATACTGCACACTCAGCAAACAAAGCAAATCCAAATCGAACTAACTCTGGAGTCTAACGCCTAAAGGGTGACTCTTTATTTTATGACGCGACTCGGCGAAGGAGTCTCACTATAGAACCTAAGCTCACTCATCGAGAAAACCTCCACGGCCTGGGTACGGGTGCTGCGGCATAGGCGCGAAACGATCGCCATGTCCAGCGACTATGTCATCTGTGGTGGTCGAAGAAGCAGTGTCCTCATCGAGATCTGACTCCTCTGGATCTGGCTCGTGTAGCTCGAAATCTTGGTTACGGGTCCGATCCGCATACAAAGTCATCTCCAACTCGTCAATCCTTCGTAGAAGGTGTGCCACATACTCTTGAGCTTCCCGCCATCTGTTCTTCTCTGCCGTGATCTCCTTGCGGGCCTTACGTAGCTCCTTGCTTGTATTATCTAGTACATCTTCTGGCGACGACGAATCGTGCCAAGCTGTGTAACCGTGGCATTCTCATCCTGAATCGTCTTCGGGTCAAGAAGGTTATCGCTTGTGGTGATAACGGAACACCGTGCTTCCCAACTCTCTGGCGTGGATACTGGTAATGTGCCGCATTGCTCGTCGTGAAACTTCTTGGATACCCATCTGCATTGTAGATCTTCTAGCAGTGCAGTGTATCGGGCGATTGCCTGGGCCCCTCTTCCTGACAGGTACCTCAATCCTCACGTCACAAGCCTTGATCAATCCTGCCTGTCTGATCACTTCCACTTGGTATTGGGGTTTCTCAAAATCTCCGAGAGTTTGTAGCATGTGCCAAAGCTCTGCAGCGTGACCAACTCCCAGATCAACGTAGTTGAACTCTTCCTCCATCTGTCACAAGCGTGATTTTCGTAAGAACTCGGAATTTTCAAATTGTGACAAGGTAAGGGAAAATTTCAGCAAGAGACAAGAAAAGAGTGAAGGGGATAAGTCAAGATGTCATTTCTTGTCTTCACAAATTTTTAGCTTTAGAAAATAGGTTTTATCCTCACTACGACCATTCTAGCTTAGGGTTGAGCCTACAGTCAACCTGGCTCTGATACCACCTCTGTCGGGACCCCGAATTTGCAAATCCGGACCCTCTGTGTATTCAGCACTAGTCCAGGAACGCGCTAGTGCACACAGTCTTAACATCGGTAAATATCACAATCATACCAATCGATATTATCAAAGTACTTTATTTAAATAATCAAAGGGTTACTCGACCTTATGGCCAAGTTACAAATATATGCCTTGCAAGGCGAAACTTATTAAAAGAGAAATAACAGCAGCGGAAAATCAAATAAACTTCGTGGCGCCATCCAGTATACCACAGGCAACTGACTGGGCTCGCATCCCTAAGTAGACGGGTCCTCTTGGAAATCCTCCTCCGAAACTGGCGTAATCTCCTCTTCAACTGATATTGTGTTGAGGCAAGGGTGAGTACTTGGTACTCAGCAAGTCATGCACAGAATGCAAGCTAATATACTATATGCATGGCTTGGTACAAAGGAGTAGCTTAAGGTATATTTATGTGAAACATTTGACAAGTAATATAAGTAGATTCGAAAGCAGTAGAAATAAGTAAAGCATAAATAACTTTTCAAGAAGTTTAGTAAACATTTTCCCCATCCTAAACCATATTTCCGTCATCTTCATTGTTAAACCAACCCAACTTTTCAAATCCAAGTTATTTTCAGAAAGTCTAACCCTTGACTGTAATTCCCGAGCATTGTCGATCACAGTGGACTCGGCTATTCAAATAGATTCTACACTCTGCAGAGGTTATGCACTTTACCCACAAGATACAATCCACTCACCACGTCGGTAGTGAATCGCCATACAAGAGTATGCGAATGAGCGATCATAACAAAGCCTTCGGAAGCCTCAAACAACACAGGTGGTCCTCTCCAGACGTGCTCTACACCATCCCTTCCCTTAGCCAAGGCGAAGTATGGGACCAACACACCGTTAGATGGGTACTGGCCACGACCACGATACGCTCCCCGCACAATCACACAAACGGTGTAATCGACACCCTGAGGCTCCACAAGTGAGTCCTTAGCGACTTAGTCAACTAGGGCCGTCCCATTCCAGCCATGTGGTTGCAAGTATGACCCAGTTCAAAGGCTTGCAAGGTTAAGTCCTTAGAGTGACCAGGGCAAGACTACCCGAAAAACCAAATCAACACTCCCAATGCCACACTGGCCCACTGATTACTCTTGCCACATGCCCTGGCCGAAAATCGTTTATCAAACCCCAGTTGATTACCATGCACCACGTGCCATCAACATCACATGATACTTTTCCAAAACAGGTTCAATATATCATTAAGTCAATATTAGCATTTGTTTATCCAAAATCATGTCATGAGCACGTAGCAGGTCTAAGCAAAGATACTACAAATGATCTAAACCCATGTTGGCAATTTAATAATGTCCAACTAGTAAACCACAACTAGGGTGACAAAGGGTCATGGCACATACTTAAGTAATCAAGGTGTCATATAGCAAATTGGTATTTATCTAACCCCCATGTTTAAACCAAATATCTTTCTAATTGAACTAGCATGCAATAGTTTAAATCAAAATAGATTTCGAAATAGGATCAACATGGTCAAAGCACAACTTGCCTTCAAAAAGTACTTGTTCTTGGTCTTGAGTTGGATCTGAGTCAACACTTCTCCTTCGAATCCTTCCCAGGCACTTCAACGTCTACTCGTAAAGCGTGCAAATAGCAAATACACAAATAAACACTATGCAAAAGATCCCAAAACTCCAAATAAAATCCATAAACAGAGAGAACATAATTTTACGGATTTTTAGAAACTGGAATCGTCAAATTTGGAGTTAAAGCATAAAAGTTATGATTATTTAAAGTTTAAATAATCAATTAAATAATTTTACAGAGAAAAACTTTAGTCCAAAAATTAAATAAAATTCATATTTAGGTAGATCTTAATTTTATACAAATTTAGAAATTTGAATCACTCAAATCGGAGTTGAAACGCAAAAGTTATAAGCGTTTGAAGTTTGAATCTAAATTTGAAATCATTATTTGAATTAATAAATCATTTTCTTTTTCGGAAATTAATTATTGCGTCAGCATGGACACGTGGCAGCTCCTGATTGGCTGGCTGACGTCAGCCGGTCCATGGACTTGGTCCACGCTCGGCTCGGGTCCACGGTGGACTCGGTCCACGGCTCACGTGACTGACATGTGGGCCCACTCGGGTGACGTCATCGCTGACGTCAGCGGGGCTCAGCCCACGGCGCTGACAGGTGGGCCCTCTGACTCGCGGGTCCCGCGTGTCAGAGACACGCTCCCCACGCGCGTGGGCGCGGCTGAGCACACGTGGCACAATCTCGGCCGTTGATTTGAAAATCAACGGTCCAGATTGGATCTAGACCTCACGTTCAAAACTACACGGTTGATCCGGGCCGTTCGATCTAGATCGGACGGTCCAGATCTAACCCTAAAGCTACAACACAACTAACCACGACCGTACGATCTAAATCTAACGGTTGAAACCTAATCAGAGACGGAAACAGTAACGGGCGACGTGGCCTCACCTCGTGCGTTGGATCTTGATCCAACGGTGCACCGAGCTCGCGGCGACGATGGCTTGCGGCGGCGTTGCGGCTGCCGGCGCTGAGGACGGCGACCACCCTAACGGCGCTTCGGGGCGTCTCCGGCCAAGTGAGTGCACCCCACAGGTGCGCCTCGACGCAAGGTTCTCAGATCCGGGCTTGAAGGCGGCGGAGGATGACGAACGGCGCCGGAAACGAAGAAAACTCGCGGCACTCCCCAAACTGGCGAAATCGCGAGGCGGCAGCGGCTTGGGCGTTGGAAACTAGGGCAATAGGCGCGCGACACGAACGGCGATCCTCGGCGATAACCCACGCCTTAAATAGCCTCGGCGGCGTGCACATGGCGGAAACCTAATCGGACGCGGCGGCTCTGGCGGCGAGTCGGCTTCGATTCACGGGAAGACGACGAAATCGTGGCCGTCCACGTGTCGCGCTCAACGGCCACGATCGCACGGCGCGATCGGGTCCGGTCCGGACACGGCTCGGTTGGGGTCGGGCGGATCTCAGCCGTTGGATCTTGATCCAACGGTTGGGATCGATTAGGGTTAGGAGTGGGTTCGGTCGAGTCAAGCGGCTCGGTCGGACTCGAGTCCGACTTCGGTCGGATGAAACGATACTTGACCCGAGTTGGATTTTCCAGCGATTTAATATTTAAAATAATTCCCAGTAATTCATTTAATTCATTAAAAATAGCAAATGACTCAGAAAAATTCCAGAAAAATTCTGGAAAATATTTTGGATCATTTTGGACTCAAATAAAATATTTCCAACAAAAATTTATTTGCAAAATTAAATTCTTCAATTATTTCAAAATGGAATAAATTCAAATAAATTCCAAATAAATCCAAATAAATTCCAGAAAATTCCAAAAATTCACCAAAGTGCCAAATCACACATGAATTTAAGAAAAGCAAAATTTTGGGATGTTACACAGACTCAGCTTATGCAGTTGATGATACAACAACTAAACAACCAAGCCCCGATGGTCATTTCCCCTATAACTCCTCAGCAGTACCCTTCTGATGAGTTACTGAAGACCAACCCTCCAGCAGTATTACGTGGAGACAATGGCATTAGCAATACCCCTCGGGTAGACCTTCACTCATGGGAATTTGTCATCTGCTATCAATATGGTGGAAACGGATATTTTGCTTATAGATGTCCCCAAAAAGGCAAGGCAAAAGAAAATATCCATTGTAGTAACTGCGACAGAACTGGACACCGGTTCAGCAAGTGCCCTCGAAGAAAGGAGACTCAGTACAAGGTCTGTAATTTTTTTGGCAAGGAAGGGCACTTTGTGAAACAGTGTCCCTTGGAAAAACAAAGTCTTTTGGCACCACAGACCGTTCCGGCATCAGAAGTCAGGATGGAAGTACCCCCTAAGCTGCACCAAGTATCGAAGATTCCTCCAGCTGGCAAAGGCAAAGCACTTTCCCTGGAAGACAACTGTCACCAACCGGGTTCCCGCAAAAGGAAGATGGTGAGTCAAGAGCAGCATGTTGCCAGTAATTCTCGGCTTCGTGTGGACCAATTTCAACTTAACCAAGCACCGGAAGTAACCTTAATCAAGACCCCAGGATCAGAAGTGCAACCAGTGATGCAAGGACGCTAGGCATCTACTTCCAATCCCCACATCCCGGATGCATCTTCTTCTAACCATAACCCCAGCAGCAGGAGGGAGGCGCAATCGAGAACTTCTATCACAGGTTCTGCAATATAGGACATCAGGTCTGCCTATGATCCAGGAAATTGAAGAAGAGACACTTGAAACTTAATGTTGTCAGTAAATGATAATGTATGGTACATTCAGTAGCACCATACCTCTTCTCAGGAATAAAATAAAAGAGTTTATGTACTGATCCAGTCTGTAAGATGTAATCGTCAGTATTGTTATCAATAAAAGTTTGGAAGAATTATAATGGTGGAAGTGGATTTCTGTTGATAGTTTTTGAAACATATTTGTATTTGGGCGCCGTTATGAAATGATTAAAGGATGGCCGAAGAGCCATAGTTCTCGTCCGAACCCTGGGAAGGAAGAAAAATAAATGGCACCATTGAACCCCTTGGAACTAAGTCCGGGTATGATTCTTTCTAAGGGGGGTAGTGTGGACAGATTGACAAAAGTTGCACACTTTGTTCCGTGGCGGATAACCCCTAGTTGGTGATAAACTTGTGGAACTTTGCGTGGCTAAAGCAGTGCATTTTCGGGGTGTGCCCAAGAAAATTTGGTCAGATCGAGGTTTCCAGTTCACCTCAAGGTTTTGGCAGAAGTTGCATGAAGTATTGGGCACCAACTTAAATTTCAGTACTGCGTATCATCCCCAGACGGATGGCCAGACGGAAAGGATCAATCAGATCTTAGAAGACATGTTGAGACCCTGTGCTCTAACATACAAAGGTTCGTGGGATCAGAATTTGCCGTATGCTGAGTTTTCTTATAACAACAGTTATCAAGCCAGTTTGAAGATGGCACCTTTTGAAGCTCTGTATGCAAGAAAAGGCGGAATACCCTTGTATGGGAAAGAGACCGATAATGGACAAATCAGTAGACCTGATATTCTGAAAGAAGCCGAAGAGCAGGTCAGACAGATCCGTGTAAATCCGAAGACTGCCCAGTCGAGATAGACGAGCTAGGCGGCTAGGGTTAGTGGGAGGGGGGTGGGGCACAGGGGGCTGGGCAGCAGGTTTTGCTGCCCAATAACTCCTCCACATGGGCCAAATCTTCCCCACCTTCGGCCCACATTGGTCCCCCAAGGCCCGAGTTAGGTCCCCCAAGGCCCAAACTACCCCAAAAGGCCCAAATTCTTCCCCGGAAAGGCCCAAATAACTGCTAAAGTGATTTAGGGCTTTGTGCCAAACTGCTTAAAAAGAGATTGATAACTTATTATATAATATGGTTTTACCGCTTTTGAATCTATTAAGATTATTTGGTAAAGGCAAAATGCTGCTTGATGCAAAATAACCACTTAAGCCATTCCTTTGGAAGAAGCCATGCATATAGTATTAGAACTGCATTTCTGTGCATGACTTGCTGAGTATGTTGTATACTCACCCTTGCTTTCAACACCATCATCAGTTGAGGAGAACACTACAATTTCGAAGAAGGCGAAGTTCCACGAGAAGGCGATTATCTAGGAGTTGAACCTTGTCAGTTGCCTGTGGTATACTGATGGGTGTCACCGATGTTCTTCATTCCGCTGCTGATTATTTACTTTTGTTATTGTAAGCCCTGCGTGGCTGAATATTGTAAGGTGACCTTAAGGTCTTGCAACAATTTATATTAATGTTTTGAAGTACTTTATTTATATTTCCGCTGTGTATGGATGTGATATTTAACCCTATTTGACTGTGTGTACTAGCGCGATCCTGGACTAGTACAGAATACACAGAGGGTCCGAATTTGCAGATTCGGGTCCCGACAGAGGTGGTATCAGAGCCATACCGACTGTAGGTCTTGACCCTAGATAGATTGGTCGTCTTTAGGAGCTTCAAAATTATTTTCTAAAGAGAAAATTTAACTTGAAAGAATAATGAGTTCTTGACTTATCTTGTCTTATTCTTCTATTCTCTCCTCTTTGCTGAAACTTCTATCCTTCCCTTCGGTTTAAAAGGAAATCTTACATGAGTCGTTCCGAATAGTTAACGATGTTTCACACTTAAGAAGAAAGTACTGGATGACGCTGTCAACCCTGAAGATCATGGAGCGAGGGATCATCAAGCTCGAAGAGAAGTAGATCGATGAAGTCTTCCCGGAGCTTGAAGAACCAGTGCTTTAGTCAGTTGAGATCCATGTGTGAGAGTCGCGTCCCCTAAGATAGGAAAGTTACCCTTTTAGACGCTAGATCGTTGTGTGCCTAGAAAATTTGGATCTTCCTTGATTGCTGAGTGTGCAATATGTGTTGCATAGCTGTTAGGCTTTTGTAAGCAACCATACCAAGTTATTAATATTATGTGCTTAAGTTTTTGGGTTAAACCTGCTTCCCTGCACTAGGATTCTTGAACCTTACCTTTGCTCTTCCCTCTTACCTAAACCCTGGAGTAGTCAACAGATGGAAAGGATCGACCACACTGGTGTTCTTGAAGCAGTTCAAGTCAATACAGTTGCTGCTACCATTGCCAATAATAAAGCAGACACCTCTGGAAGAGATAGAATTGCAAGAAGATCTGACTTATAAGGAATATCCAATTAAAGATCCTGGACACAGTCGAGTGGGAAACCAGGAACAAGACAATTTGCTTCTGCAGAGCCCAATGGAGTAATCCCTCGGAAAGCGAAGTAACAGTGGAACGCGAAGAAGATTTGAAGGAGTTTCCGAACCTATTCTCTAGTTAGCCTCGAATCTCGGGGACGAGATTCTGTTAAGGGGGGGAGGTTTGTAACATCCCAAAATTTGGTTTATTTACATTTATTAAGTTATTTGAATTTTTGAGAATTTTCTGGAATTTAATTGGAAATTTTGGAATTTATTTGAATATAAGCCTGCTTGAACTAATTGAATTAAATAAAGATCACGCATTTTTGCATAAGCATAAAATCTAAAAATTCGTTTATAATTAAGATAATTGGTAGACGAGAGTGTTCGCTTCAAATATTTTCGAAAAATATGTTATATAACGTACGTCGTTGATTTTATAAAAATCGATGCAGTGTGCGATTCACGAAAAGAATTTTTGCGAAAAATCTGTACGTCAAAAAAACGCGAAACCAACTTCGTTAAGTCCCAAATAGTTCCTAGGATTTTAGAGGAAATTTTTCGATTTTTAGTACCTCTCTGTTTTTTTTTCTTATCAACATGTGTTGAGTGCGTGTATGCACATATATAGGTATACATGTATACTTGGCCCTTTGGTTTTCCCATGCACGAATGATCAGCTTCCAGCGTTACTAGTTAATCAAACTGATCTCTCCATTTCCCACACGTAGATGTGTTGGCTGTCAGCCGTTTCATACCCATGCATGGAAGCCTTCAGTTTCCAGCCGTTTTCCACTCCTTTAATGCATGAACGCATGGACGTTACCAGATAATTCTCTAAATGCCATGCATGAGGCTTTTCCACTCCTGGACGTTTTCTATCTACTAAGCATGCAACCATTTCATTACGAGCAACCCTTCGGCCAGCCATTTTTCCTTCCTCTGTACGCGTGAACTTCTAGCTCTTTCTTCCACCCCTCAAGGTTTTGGCTACCTCCTCTGTTACATCTACGCCTTCCTGCCATTTTCGCCGTCGTTGACTCCGCTGCCGCCGTCTTGCCGTTGTCCCCGGCGTCGTCACCGCTACCGCCGTCTTGCCGCTGTCATCATCTACGTCGCTGCCATCGTCTACGTTGGTCACCGCCATTGACGCAGTCGCCATTGCCGTCTCATCGCCATCACCGCAGTCGTCGTCGTTGCCATCTCATCGTCGCCGCTGCCATCGTTGAAGCCGCCGCAGTCGTCGCCGTTTCTGTCTCATCGCTGACGGCCTGCGTTGCTGTCATCGTCGATCGGTATCTCCTGCTGTCCTTTGCACACTATATCTTTATCGATCGGTTGATCTCGTCGTATGTAGTTCCGCGGGTATCAAAGTGTTAGCGTGTATATATATATTGTTTACGTTTGCATGTTTCCGTATATGTATACTGTGTTGCATGTACGTTTTTTTTTGTAGTAGCATGTATATCGAGACACATATATAGATATCCACCATGCTTTATATATATGTGTATACCTGCGGTTAATTTTGGTTGATCTGAACGCAGATATGTTCGACCGAATCGCTAGTATAACTTTCCATATGTTTGTATACATGTATATATACGTATATATACATATATATTTATTTTGAGTAATGTATATTCGCCGAATAGTGCGCTGCGTGAAAATGCTCCCGCCGTGTACAGTAGCATGCAAGGAAAGAAAGTGAAGATTTGTTGTACTTGTTGATTTCCATATTTTGCAAGATTTGTCTTTTTCACTACAAAGTCGTTTTAAGTCCAAACTGCTTGCAACAAATTTTGTTAATTAGTAGAAATTAATACTTTTCTACAGTAATTTTTATGAAATTTTATGAATAAAATTGTACTGTTAAATTATTCGCGGAAAGTCTAAACTTGCGAATTTTGTATCTCTTAAACTATACGTCCAAAAATGTCAAAATAAATTCTATAAATCTTAGAAAATGCTAAAGTATTTATCTGGAAGTTTTCATGAAACTATAAGCTAGTTTGATTTGTAGCATTGTTTTTGAATGTGTGTTTATACGTTGTTCCGAATGTTTATTTGGTTCTTTATTTGCTACGCATAGACGTCGAGTTGTGTGACACTGTCGGAAGCGAAGCTTAGGACCAAGATCGAAGATCAAGATCTAGACCAAAACCAGCTAATCTTTGAAGGCAAGTTGTGCTTTGACCATATTGCTCCTAGTTTTTGAAATGTATTTTGATTTAAATTATGCATGCTATGTTGATTAAAATGAATAATTTAATTTGGGCTAACTAGTTAATCAACCTAATTGTTAGTTCCATCCTTGTTAATATTATTTGTATGCCATATGTTCCATTGTCACCTTAAGTTGGGATTAAACTGTTGGATGCTATGTATGTGCCAACACGGGAGGCTAGACCGTGACTAGTTGCTTAGCAATGCTTGCGCTGATGATATTTCCAAAACAGCAACATAATCTTGACTAATGATGAATGAACTGATTTTGGAATGCTAAGTGTGAGCTTGTCACGGATTGACGTGAAGTGTAGGTACCTTCGTGGTTCTACACTCAGAATCGAAAATATCATGGCATGCGTTGCACAGTAGATGAACAAGGGTGGGATTAATTTAGCCGGGGCAAGTGGTAAGAGGCTTTATGCCAGGTGGGCCTTCGTGGCACTGATAATTAATAAACGGCCTTCGTGTCGGTGGGATGAGTGTTGTGAGTTGTTTGGGTCAGGGATGAGTGATGAATGTCTTGCCCTGGACAGTTAAGGACTTAACCTTGCAAGCCTTTGAACTGAGTATTCCGTACAACCACATGGCTGAGCTGGGACAGTCTTAGTCTAGTAAGTTTCTGAAGTCTTACCTTTGATACCTCAGGGTGACAGTTACGTCGGGGTAACTGTGTGGGGGAGCGTACTGTGCTACGGCTTGGTACCCTATCCAACGGTGATTGTCGGTCCTACTCTTCGATCCTTCGTGGGGGAAGTGATAGTGAAGGCAATACCGGCGAGGGTCATAGGTGTAGATGGAAGTTTATGAAAAACTTCGTTACGGTCAATCGCCTTTGTGGTGTGCGACTGTATCATGTGGGTAAAGTGTACAACCTCTGCAGAGTGTGTCAAAACTATTCGAATAGCCGAGTCCACGATCGACAAAGCTCGGGATTACAAATCAAGGGTAGGTTTTCTAAAATAAAAACGTGGGAATGGTTGGTGTATGCCGAGATAATCGCTAAAGCGATTTAGGGCTTTGTGCCAAATCGCTAAAAAAGAGATTGATAACTTATTATATAATATGGTTTTACCGCTTTTGAATCTATTAAGATTATTTGGTAAAGGCAAAATGCTGCTTGATGCAAAATAACCACTTAAGCCATTCCTTTGGAAGAAGCCATGCATATAGTATTAGAACTGCATTTACATTGCATGACTTCTTGAGTATGTTGTATACTCACCCTTGCTTTCAACACCATCATCAGTTGAGGAGAACACTACAATTTCGAAGAAGGCGAAGTTCCACGAGAAGGCGATTATCTAGGAGTTGAACCTTGTCAGTTGCCTGTGGTATACTGATGGGTGTCACCGATGTTCTTCATTCCGCTGCTGATTATTTACTTTTGTTATTGTAAGCCCTGCGTGGCTGAATATTGTAAGGTGACCTTAAGGTCTTGCAACAATTTATATTAATGTTTTGAAGTACTTTATTTATATTTCCGCTGTGTATGGATGTGATATTTAACCCTGTTTGACTGTGTGTACTAGCGCGATCCTGGACTAGTACAGAATACACAGAGGGTCCGAATTTGCAGATTCGGGTCCCGACATGAAGCCTTTATGATTTTCAATCATCTTCTTTTCAAGATCGTCACCCGACTCCTTGTTCATCAACTTTTGATGAACCTCTTCATCTCTTATCTTCACTTCAGAATCTCCTCTTGACGCCCATCAACACATGATGCAATCCTTTTTATCCCGATTCTTCATTTCAACCTTGTTGGACTAATCCTATATCTACAATCTCAAGGAAAACATTAGTCCAACAAACATAGTTGTCTCAATCATCTCTCGCACTTCATTAACACATAATATATGCCTCCAGGATTGATTGAGCACAACCCTAATCAATTTGAATGATTTAAATGTGTCTTGAGTACATCGATGCAACTAATGCTTCGTTATATTCAAGAACTATCGATTACTCTTAATCGATCGAGGGAACACCATCAATACATGATAAAATGTTCGTTGATGATTAGAAGACAATCGACCTCAATTTAAATTTTTATTTAAATTGGCATGAGTATATATTAACTACACAAGTTTTCATATACTCATGCTCATGGTAAGTAATGATCCATAATTTATGAAATATATAGAAATGATCTTTACTCTAAGCCATCAACTATAGAATAAACTCCACAAGGATATGTGCATACATATAATTGACTTGGAATTAATATGCATATATTCAATTTTGATTGCATTGGAGTTTATTCTAAGATACCATGAGTATACTAGAACTAGGCAAGTTAAAACATATACTCAACATTATGTATCAAAGTCTTGATCCTTTATATGTGGCAATTAGACGTGGATCAATAATATGAAATATCAATTTAGAGTATGAACTCCCCCTATATGTGCATCCATATAATATATAGATTGGCGACATGATACACATCTTAGAGGTTAAAACAATGGAAGAGTTCATTATTTAACTTGAAACCAATGTATGCAATAAGATGATAACATGAATTAGAATGCATACCTTGGGTTTTTCATTTTCCATCCAAATTTGAGACTATTAAACATAAGCTCAATAAGCATGTTAGTTTCATAAAGATTAGATTTGTCATTAAACAATGATTAAGCATTAATCATAAAACAACCACCAAAACCAATGGAGGTTGAACTTACACCCTCCTCAAAGGCACTGGTCTGATAACACGGATCCCAACGAGTAGGCATCTACAAATTTGAAAGTTAGTGTGTAGTCGTAAACAATATTTGGCAAGTAGGAGCTAAAATTCAGGGTGCTAGAATTGGCCACATAATAGATACATAGGTGTCATATTCATAGGATAAAAACATTTCCGTTACATCTACTAGGGGTACATAGGGGTACAATTATCCCAAGAGTGAGCTCAAGACTTGGCTTACGCAACAGGGAAAGTTTCTTTTAGTGGCTCCCATTCAAACTCGGATAAGTATGGTCCTTTCAATTCTGGTTCTGACTTCTGAGTCGCTATAAAGTACCATGAGTTACGGATCATCGGTGGGTACTCTCTAGTATAAATTACCATTGAACTGTGGACCAGTCGTGAAAGTGGGGACTCTCTAGTGGCAGATAGCATGAAGAGGCATCAATATTCCTGACTATTGCCAGTGCGTCGATGACTCAGCCCTAGTGTGCATGTCCACAGGTGGCAATGGCTCTAGTGCAAATAGTTAAAGTGGAGGTGATGCTCCTCGCCTTACACGTGTCCCAACCACCTGGGTAAATGCGTTCATGTTGATTCGATGAAGCTTGTATATCCAGCGTAGGAGTTTGCATTAGGGATGGAACTGGTACGGATATTTTCCGACCGACCGACCGACCGAATTGATTTGGATGATGATTTGGATAATTTCACAGATATCCAGTTGATTTCTCGGATAAGGATATGGATACAGATAATTTACATGGATACGGATACGGATATGGAACACTGATTATCCGATGGACACGAAATATCCGAGTTTTTGTTCGGATAATATCCGAATATGACATACGGATATTATCCGAATAACACGTTTCAGAATAACACATTAACAATTTAACATGTTTCACTGTTTCAGAGACTGGGGTCTGCATTGGATGACAAGATATAATGTGTTCATGTGTGCTAGATGCTAATTTGGAGATATTTGGGTAAAGGTGGTACATAAATTGACAAGTGGCGTTTCAGGAGGGCTACTTAGGATTCAGCAACATATGCCAGCTGCAAATCATTTGGTTCAATTATTGCAATGGGGTACATTGTTACTCACAGAGTCACATGTATGACAAGCTAGGGATAAAAAGGCCAAAAAAAGACATACAAATATATTTCTTTTGGAATTTTGAATTTAAATTTGGACCGATTTTAGAAAAAAACTGAAATTGGTTTTTAAAATATCCGACTAATATTATTCGTATCCATGTTGATTCCGATCCGTATTCGATCTGTATTCGTAACCCATATTATCCTGTATAATTCGTATTCGATTCTGTATTCGACACTATTCGTATTCGATTATGTATTCGATAAAAAATACGGATACGGATATGAATAGGATGATATTCGACCATATCCGATCCGATCACATCCCTAGTTTGCATCATGTTCCCTGGATAGTAGAATCCTTGGCAAAACTGTGGTGCCTTACGCAATGTTGAAGAACTTGGATGCCAATCCTGGTGGTCTCGTATCATGTAACAACTTAGCCAACCACATGGCCCATATGGTTGTCCTCATCAATGAACATATAGTGGTGGTGCCTTCACCCAAAACTTTTTGATAACTCCCACACAAGATCAGTCCGACTCGTCATGTTTTCTTGGGTCACGGTTGCTATCTATGATTAATTTAAAGAAGGGAAATGGTTAGAAACAAAATGAAGGTAAGAGTAAGAGAAAAGATTCCAGGAAAAGAGAAAATGATAGACTATTTAAATAATTTTACAAAAATAATATGATGAAAAAAATTATAAAAAATGTACCCATGTCACTATTTCAAATGGCGACAGTAGATCTGTCACCATTTCATTTGGCAGCAGAGCTTCTGTTGCCAATTGAATTGGCGACAAATGTTTGTTTTGTCGCTAATTTAATTGGCTGACAGGTTGTTTAGTCAAATATTCATTTGGCTGACAAGCCTGGGGATTACATAAGCCTATCAGCAATTCATTTGGCAAAAGAAGACCTATCGCTAATTTATTTGGCAACAGTGCTTCTGTCGCTAATTAAAATGACGACAGAGCTTATAGTGCCAATTGAAATAGCGATAGAGGTATATTTTTTAAAAAATTTGCCGTACTATTTTTATAAAATTATTTAAATAGTGTATTATTAAAAAAGATCAATAGCTCTATTTTTTATAATTACTATACCCTTTTTGAAAATAGAACTTTGAATTACCAAGTCTTCATGCTAAAGGCCAGTTTAACTAAGGCTTAACCTACAGTCAGTATTGCTCTGATAACGATATTGTCAATACCCTTCACTCGGGTGTGGAATACCCGAGGGTCTCAATTAGTGGCTAGTACACACATTTACAACATTATAATCATATCCATACACAATACGTCATAGACATTAAAACATAGGTCATATATATACAAGCGGATATTGTTCGTACAATAGGGGGCTAGTGGCCAAATAAAACAAAGCGCAGAAGTTGTGAAATAAACACCAAGGTCCAGTGGTATATCTCAACCCAAAATATCCACAGGCAACGGACTAGATTAAACACTAGAAAAGCTCGTCATCGTATTCCCAAAACCTGCGATAAAATATGAATCATTGGGGGTGGTGATTCCTTCATCCTCTAAATATAAACAAGCAAGGGTGAGTACATTTGTACTAAGCAAGACTTGTAGTGTATCACAATTATAAGTATATGCTTGGCTATGCCAAAGGAATGGCTATCCTACCATGTTCTCAAATTTTGCATAAAGCGAGATTTAGTCGACGATATCAAGTAGTAGATAGCAAACATAATTTGTAAAGAGCTGATCACAAGTTTGTAAGTAACAAGTATATGACATAAATATAAGCAATTCACGGTCCTCCATAATTGTGTTTAACTATTCATTCCTTGTCGTACTTGGCATAACATATGAAACATAGCTGCCCACCATTTTTCTAACACAAGTTTTTGCATAAGAGTTCAAAAGCAAACTTGTGTTCATTCACCAAGTCTTTCATGACTGCAAACATGGCTTTTTGAAAAGATTTACACTCTGTAGAGGCATATAACTTTACCCACAAGACATGACCAACTCGTGTTGCCAAGCTATTATCATACTTCCTTTGGTGTGCGGTAGAGATATCATAATAAGAACAGTTACATTACCTAAACCTAACTTTGCGCCAGCCAGGGGATGTTTGATCCTTGCTATGGCGGTGGAAACCAAACGCACAGATAGTGCCAATGACAGTTTACACCCTGTCACAACCATTTCCCCCCATAGCATGGCATGCACCATTGTACCAGCAAGCATTATTCCCCAACACCTCAGTGCGGGCATGCTTGTGAGCAAACCCACCTGGAATGCTTGTACTACTCTAGCATTATAATGTGCAAAGCTATTCCTAGACAACTTAATAGGCTAGGGCCACCCCATAATAGTACTCGTGGTTGCATGGAAATCTAGGATTTTACGATACTATGTGCGGTCCTTAATTGACCTAGACGAGAGCCCTCACTACACTACGTGCAAGTCCATGCACTTCATAGATTATATAACTCACCCGCATCAAAACTTAGTTTTTCGGGTTTTTGATTTCATGCCAAAATAACAAAGGTAACCCCTTTTGTCCATTATATCAAAATTTCCATTCCCGACCAAATGTTTCAACCATTCATTTGTTCTTCACAAATCTAAAGCATGGCTAAGCATATCCATGTATAGTCGAGTATACCCAAGATTGATATTGGCTATTATCTAATCCCTAACCTTATGGGTTTCAACAGTAAGGTTGTCTATTTATTAAGAAAGCTCCATGCAACAAGTAGGATTATCTATCGATATCCACAATATAGCATTTTCACTAAAAGTACATACATACATACATAAATTTATAAAACAATATAAATTAAGACAAATAATAGGATCAATATGATCAAATGAGGTGCTTGCCTTGCTTGTTGAATTCTGGGGCTTGTTCTGGTTCAACGAGGAGGGTCTTTCAGAAGTCGGTGTCTATACGTATTATATCACAAAGCAATAATCAGGACCAAATAAAAACATATAAAGCAAAATTTAAATATTTTTGTAGATTAATAAAGCGCATGATTTTAGAAAAAATTAGAAACTATTTTCACTCAATTAGGAGTTTTTATGCAAAAGTTATGAGCATTTGAATTTAAATTGGTTGGAAAATCGCAAAAATGAAAAGAGGGGTGACGTCAAAGGCGTACTTCCAGAGATTAGTCCTCTCAACAGGGAAGGAATATTCTCTACTGAATTGAAAGTACATTTATCATTTTAGGATATTTAATTTTTCCTTTCACAGAGGCTGGCATGTGGGGTCCATATGTTAGTATTTTATTATTTTTTGAAAAGGATTGACAGGTGGGGTCTGCATGTCAGTGACTCATCTTTTAAATACTGGTTCGAGTTAAAAACTAAATCATTATTCTTAATTGGCACACATGTCGCATTCTTATTTGTTTAAAATTGGATTAATTAAACTAATCTTAATCATAATAATGTTTCAGACAACTAGGGCCCACATGTTAGTGAGCCGCAACAAAGAAGAGAGCTGGCGCCATGGCCGAGCTCAGTCTTGAGCTGACCGGTGTTGAGAGAGTGGTGGAAAGGCATGGACGAGGTTGGGGATGGTTAGAGGGGTTCATGAAGAAGATTTGGGCAACGAAGGTGGCCAGCGAGGTGGCCAAAAGTGGCAGCACGACAGCGTTGAGCGGCAAAGCTTCCCATGTCAGTGTGAGGCTAACTGAGTGAGAGCAATCGAGGGCAATCTAGTCATCGTATTGGCTTGCTGGGGTCTAAGTGAGGATAGGGCCATTGGCGCGGGGAGTAATAGTCACTAGAGGTGAGCTGGCGGCACAAAACAGTGCTACAATTCAGAACATGCAACGATGACTACTACAAAAACCACTACTCCGAGCTCAATTAAGCAGCATGTGAGGGACAGGAACTCACCACGATCATGTAGGAAGGCTTGGTGATAGCGGAGGAGGTCTTGAGCAGTGGATCAACAGAGAACAGTGGCTGCACAAAGCAAGCTTTACAGTAATGGACAAGCACATAGGGAGCTAGTGAAAAAGGAGGGTATCGATAGCTTTGCAACATCACGGAGAATGTGACATTTTAGAATTCGGCATTTTGGTACGACTTTATAGCGTGTTTTTGGGCCGTTTCCGGGTGTTTGGGCCTCTCCGGGGGACTTTGGGCCTTGGGGGTTGAGTTGGGCCTCCGGTGGAAGGGTTTGGGCCCAAGGGGGGTACTTTTGGGCAGCCAAACCTAGCCCCCACCCCTTGGTGCGCCCCCCACTCCCCTCTCCCTCAACCCTAGCCGACACCCACCCCTCTCCCCCCATGTGCCTCCCCCATTGCCTCCCCTAGCCGCCACCTTGCTCCTTCCTCCCCACCACCTCTAGCCGACCCTAGGCGAGCTCCACCCCCACCCCTTGCTGCCACGCTCTTCCACGCCGTTGCCCTCGCCATTGGGGAGCTCCACGACGAGAGGATCTGGCGGGATTGGCTCGTGGAGGAAGATCGGGCGATCGGGAGGCGTGTTCGTCGGATTCTTCGTTCGTCGGGCGAAGGTATGGCTATGGGTAATCGTTGGAGATGGTCTAGGTGCTGTGCTAGAGGATGTTTTGGTGTTGTTAGATCTAAAGGTGGTGCTTTGATTGGATAGATTTGATGAAAACTAGAGATTGCATAGTGTTCTGCTTCGGGCAGATTGGGCACACGACCTAGGGTTTGAGTTTTCGCAATTTTAGAGCCAGGATTTGGTCGGCCGCCTATTGCCAAAATTGTAGATAACTTCAATACCTTTAATTGGACACCAAGAATGCTTAATTCCATTCAGCCGTTTGAAACTTATGGCTGTTTTACCGAACGTGTTTAAAACTGTGACGAGATTGGGACAGATTACGTTGTTCTGTAGATTAAACAAATTTAGAGGCCGAATCAGCTTTTCCCAATACTTAGAAAAAGCTAGGAAATTTCCTAAGCTATGAGAAAATGTACTCGTTTACTTGATTTGAAGTCCTAGAACTCAAGTTATGCTAGTTTGAAGTTGCTGTCCTGGCGGGACAGATTCTCTGTTTTACGGTTTTGGGAGTAGTTTGCGAATTCGGGGTAAATGAGCGATTGTGTACTGTTTTGTGGGCATGTTTTGAATGTGTGGTATCCATGTGCAGGTGGTGTGACCCCGGGAGTGCCCTCATCCTCTCACCAATCCGTCACCCGCGGTTTAAGGCAAGTGTATTGGAATGGGTAGCGTGTTGTATGTTGCTAGTCTTGACTAGATGCAAATGGATTACATGTTGTGATATCTTGCCATGATTAGTGCTTGCCCATGTTATGATGAAATTGGAGTATTATGATGCTATGCCATGTTTAGTTCAGTTTGATGCAAGTTGTTATGTTTATGGCATAATCGCATACATGGCATGAGAACTGGCCCGGTCGGTGAGAAAGTCATAACTAGTCCGGTAAGGTCGGTGAGAAAGTTATGACTAATCCGGAGCGCCATTGAGTAAGTCCTACCTCGTGATTCCATCCACGGTTGTGAATGGAAGCGAGGAGTAGGCACCCTCCGTCTACGGGATGGAAGGGGAAAAAGGGTGCACGCGACGGGTGTGCACTCGGCAATACCGGTATGTGCTTCAAAGAGTCATGTGCATCACATTGCATTGCATGGATGACATTGTTTTATGAGATGCTTATGATGTTCTATGAGATGCATATGAAGATGATTATGACAATGTTATATGAGAGCATAAATGAAGAAGTTTATGAGTTGATTCTCATGATGTGTGAATGGCATAAAGTATGTATGTGAATTGTTATTGTTTTTGTACCATTGCAATACACTTTGCTGAGTGATGAACTCACGCTTGTATTTTTATGATGTTTTTAGGTACCATGAAACCGGCATGTGGGAAAGAGAGCTAGTCACACGTCATCACTTAGCATCACACATTTAAACAATGACATGTTCTTTCCTTTAATTGTGATGGTTAATGCATTGAACTAAATTGTGGTTTTGATGCTTCGATGGTCGTCATGAGTAAATGATTAGTCCATATTTGACATGTGACGGTTAGGCTTATATCCTTAGTGGTATGGTGGCTAAAATTCCTGATTGTCATGTTATTGCTATCGTTCATTATGCTATCTTGATATGTTAATATTGTTGTTGCTTCAATTCATGGAAAAACAAAGGAGATGCTGCCGAAATTTTTGGTTTTAGCATTTACTCCTTTGCTGTAATTTATCTTTATTTGTGGTATTTAGATGTTGTTTAGTCTATGTTTGGTAACATTCAGGCATACTAGATGCCGGGGTGTTACACTAAAAAGGACCATAATCAAATCTGGCTCACCAGAGAGGGAGACATTGCTTGACAACAATGGCAGTAGGATTTGGGGAAGACGACGTGGTTCCGACAATACTCTGCACAACAAGCAATATCATCTTAGGGCTTTGAAGAGGAAGGAAAATGATACAGTATGACGTGAGTGTCAAGGCTAGAGCTCATCAAAAAGAGGTTTAGCTTTGGTAGGGCATGAGGTGCTGCAAGTGGGCAAAACAGGCGTAGTGGTGAACATAGAAGCCGAAGGGCAGTGCAAGGGGCCTTAAATAAGAGAGGGACAATGATTCCCCTTGTTGGCTTCCTCTGTGCCGCGAGTAAGAGTCTCGATTTTTGTGTGCACAACAACAACTCTCAAGTGGTGTGGTGGTGGCATCGGGTAGGGAGCTCGTGGTGATGTGATGGGCATGCAGGGGGAGAAATCTTCGCTTGCACAGCCATGGCAGGGCTTGTGGAAGAAGAAGCCTGCAGGTGGGTCGTGGTTGTCAGCAGTAGGGAAGAGAGTAGATGTATCGGCCAAATGACATCTTCACTTGGGAAAAATGGCAAGGAAACATGGCCTTCAGAGATGATGTCGGCTGATGGATCGGGTCAGCATGTCAGCGAGAGAAAGGGATGACGTAGGCCAAGCTATTAGTGTGAGAATAGAGGGGGTTTGAAATTTGCTTTTTAATCAGAGATTATACCCAAACTTTTAGGCAAAGCTATTATGCTTCGAAATTTATGAAAATTTTTGTGGGTAGACCTAACGTGTTACTAATGTTTTTGTAAATTTGTGAGAAGTTTTGTAGTTCTAGAGTTTCTAAGAAATCCTTTTATTGCCACTATTTTGACTTTCCAAATATAGCAACCAAATTCTAAAATCCATAAAACTTCTTGGAGAGGCACTTTAGATTATTCAAGACCTAAATAAAATATGTTTATACTTTTGTAAGTTTTGAATAAATTTTCAAAATTCAAATACCTCAACAAGAAAGTGAAAAATGCAATTTCTTAAATTCTAAAAATTCTAGAAAAACTAAAAAATTCTAAAAATTCACATTAAGCACCTAGAAATAATTTGACAACTAGATTTTTAATTTGTAGTACAATTTGGGATGAGTGAGAGGCTTATTGAAATGTCACACCAAAGCATGTGTAGTTTCGCAAAAAGCAAACTAAAATGTGCGGTTCTTTCAGGCACTCCTGTTGTTACTAGAGATGAGAGAGGGATTTCAAATACAAGTACTCCAATAATTTGTTGCTTAAGCTTATTCTAAATAACTCCATAATTAATTAATGATTACATAGAACCCACATTCTATCCACCCTCTCTCTCCCACTTCTTTGCCTTCTCTTCTCTTTTCTTGGTCGAAGTGTCCAGCTTGTTACTCATGCAAATAACAAGTTCTCTCTTTTCTCTATATAATCTATAATTTAATGTGATAAACCCTTAGAAGTAGATTGAAATAATTGCTGGAGGTATCTTTAGAAAATCAAAGTAGAAACTAAAAGTACAGCAAAAATGAAACACGTGAAAGAAATTGGAAGTACACGACCGGGTGTCAACCAACCAAAAGAGGCCACACAAAGCCCAAGAGAATAGCCCATGCGGCGTGATGGCAACGCAAGGGCAATTTCTGTTGCGTGCCCATGCCTTCTCCCGTCCGTCCGGTGTACTCTGCACTTGACCGTGCCACCGGCCACAGAAAAGCCCAACCCAAAACATAGAAACTGTTAGAAACATGCGTAATATTTGTATTCCAAATTTTATACTGAGGCAAATATAACAAAAGACTAGAGATGCAGAAAATAACAGGCCACACATTGTACTTAAGAATATGCTCAAGTATTGTAAATTAATGGAGTTGATCGATCACACGAATGACTTATAGTTGGGCTTGCTGAAGAGTAGGAAGCAGTGCAGCACAAACGCGGTCATGGAAGTAATCGACGACGAGGAAGAAGAAAAGTGGTCACGCTGAAGCGTTGCCCAGAAACCTTATTGCCTCCCCGTGCAGGTAAACTCTGCGGCAATTGCTCGAAGATACCGCTGACCCTCCTTCACGGTGCATGCCGAGGAGGAAGGCCGATGAGGTTTAATAGCTCAACACCACAATACAGCTTATGCAGAGAGGAGTAGGAAGTGTAACACCCCGGCATCTAATATGCCTGAATGTCACCAAACAAAGGCTAAACCACATCTAAATATCACAAATTAAAGTAAATTACAGCAAAGGCACAAATGATAAAAACCAAAAATTTCGGCAGCATCTCCTTTGTTTTATCATGAATTGAAGCAACAACAATATGATCACAGGATATAGCATAATGAATGACATCTAAATCATCAATAACGAGGGTTCTAGCAACAATATAAGTCTATAATAATGAATTCAACCATCTCATGAGCCAAACGAAGTAAATGAGGAAACCAAGCACACAAATTAACCATTGTACCAAGTTACATGGCACTATTCTTAATATCATGACCCAAATGAATAAATTGTCTATAAGTGTGGAGCTACGTGTAGATGTGTAGCTAATGCCCTTTCCTGTATGCCGGTTTCCTGGTACCTAAAAACAACATAAAACACAAGCGTGAGTTCATCACTCAGCAAGCATATTGCAATGGATCATAAAGAATATATCAATGCCAACAACAATACCTACCATACTTTAACATCATGGTCAAATCATAATCTCATATACAACATCATAGCCATTACCAAGCACATTGTACACAACTCATTATCATCATCATGAATGCAATGCAATGCAATGCACATGTCTCCTGGAAGCATATACCGGTATTGCTGAGTGCACACCCGTCGGCGTGCACCCTCTTCCCCCTTCCATCCCGTAGATAGAGGGTGCCTACTCCTCGCTTCCAATCACCACGGTGGATGGAATCACGAGGTAGGACTTACTCAGTGGCTCTCCGGATTAGTCATAACTTTCTCACCGACCTTCCCAGACTAGTTATGACTTTCTCATCGACCGGGCCAGATCACATGCCATGTATGCGATTATGCCATAAACATAACAACTTGCATCAAACTGAACTAAACATGGCATAGCATCATAATACTCCAATTTCATCATAACATGGGCAAGCACTAATCATGGCAAGTTATCACAACATGTAATCATGACAAGATAGCACATCATGAAAGCAATTTGCACCTAGTCACAATTAGCATCATACAATACGCTACCCATTACAATACACTTGCCTTAACCTCGGGCGACGGATTGGCGAGAGGTTGAGGGCACTCCCGGGGCCAAGGACTTTTGTGTTCACTACGTGTGAACACAGAGGCCCGCATCAGAATGGGATGCCTCTTCTGTGACATCCCAGAATGTGACTTTATAGAATATGGACCGTTTCCGGGTGTTTGGGCCTATCCGGGAGAGTTTGGGCGTTGGGGGAAGCAGTTTGGGCCTTGGGGGATCAAGTTGGGCCGTAGGTGGGGATCCCTTGGCCCATGTGGGGGAGGTGGGGCAGCAAATTCCTGCCCCTTGCACCCCCCCATGCGCCCCCTAACCCTAGCCGCCTCCCTTCCTCCTCCCACCACCACCCAAGCCGCCACCCCCACCTTGGGCGCCTCCCCTCCCCATGCGCCATCCCCTCCCTCTCCTCTCCACACCTAGCTGACCCTAGCTCCTCCCCCTCATAGCCACTCCGATCTCGCTATCCAGGAGCTTTTCGTCCAAGAAGATCCGGCGGGATTGGCGCGTGGAAGGAGATCAGGTGACCGGGAGGAGTTTTCGTCGTTCGTCGGGCTAAGGTATGGTGATGGTAGATCCTTGGGATCAATTAGGTGTTGTGCTAGTGGTGTTTTTGATGCTTTAGATCCATGTTTAGGTGCTGCCTCTAGATGAGATTAGGGAGTTTGCTATGATTGTCCCACGTTCTGTCTCGGGCAGATTGGGCGGCCGACATAGGGCTTAAGTTTTCGAAATTTTAGAGACGTTTTCTGATCGGCCATCTGTTATGGAAGTTGTATATAATTTCAATACCTTTCAGTGGACACCAAGAATGTGAAATTATGATCAGCCGTTTGAAAGTTATGGCTATTTTACCGAACGTGTTCAAAACTGTGATGTGATTGGGATAGATCGTGTTGATCTGTAGATTAGCCAATTTTAGAGGCCAAATCAGTTTTTCCCAATACTTAGAAAAATCTAGAAAATTTCCTAAGCTTCGAGAAAATGTACTCGTTTACTTGATTTGGAGTCCTAGAACTAGAGTTATGCTAATTGGAAGCCCGCTGTCCCGTCGGGACAGATTCTCTGTTTTCGGGTTTTTGGGGTAGTTTGCGAAGTCGGGGTAGAGGATCGTTCATGTACTGTTTTGTGAGCACCTTTTGAGTGTGTGGTACCTATGTGCAGATGGTGTGACCCCGGGAGTGCCCTCAACCTCTCGCCAATCCGTCGCCCACGGTTGAAGGCAAGTGTATTGGAATGGGTTTGGGTTGTATGATTGCTAGACTTGCTTTAGTGCAATATGATTACATGATATGCTAACTTGCCATGATTGATGTTTTCCTATGATATGATCAACATGGTTTTATATATTGGTTATGAATTCATTGTATTAAATGTTTATGCGAGATGATACATGTTCATGTCATATGTGCATTCATAATGGAAGAGGCATCCCATTCTGATGCGGTCCTCTGTGTTCACACGTAGTGAACACGAAAGACCTACCTCGTAGTCCCATCCACGGTTGTGTATAGGAGCGAGTCAGTAAGAGTAGGCACCCTCCATCTACGGGATGGAAGGGGAAAGAGGGTGCACGCCGACGGGTGTGCACTCGGCAATACCGGTATGTGCTTCGAGGAGACATGTGCATTGCATTGTATATATGTTGATGTTGATGATATGTGTACAATGCGATTATGACATGGTTATGATGATGAATATGAGATTATGCCATGATTATGATGTTAAGAATGAGATGTAGTGATGTTAGCATTGAAAGCTGTTTCTCTTTGTTCCATTGCAATATACTTGCTGAGTGATGAACTCACGCTTGTGTTTTATGATATTTTAGGTACCTTGCAACCGGCATGCGGGAAAGGGGTTTAGCTACACTTCTTCACGTAGCCCCACACATTAGGAAGTTGTTTAATCATTTGGAGTTATGATAATAAGATTAGTGCGATGAAACTTGGAGTATGGTTTGATTGTGTGCTTGATTTCATCATTTGCTACGTTATAGTTTGTGGAGTGGTTGGATTCAGAATTTTAGTCCCAAGATGTTGCTATAGCGACTGTTATTGCTATTTTAGATGTCTTTTATATTGATATATCTTGCCATGATATTGCAATTGCTTCAAATCATGGAAAAACAAAGGAGATGCTGCCGAAATTTTCGGTTTTAGCATTTGTGCCCTTGCTGTAATTTATCTTTATTTATGGTTTTTAGATGATGCTTCTATCATGTTTGGTGACATCCAGGGCATACAAGATGTCTGGGTGTTACATCTTCCTTTTATGAATGCAATAATGCAAATTCCATGATAATGTACCGCATTCAATCATTAATAGCATTTGCATAATCTCATTCATAGCATTAATCCATTCATCAAACAACTACTCATATGGCAAAGCAAAATCTCACTCCTACCATGCTAGTATAACCTGTCAATCACAATACCATAAAACAACCAATCACAATCCATAACAACACACTTGCCTTCACCCTCGTGAGACTGCGTGGTGAGACGACGACGGCACTCCCGGGGTCACACCACCTGCACAAAGGTTCAATACACTCAACCACATGCACACAAGACCACACAAGAACACTTAGTTATACAGACTTTGCGATATACTCCCAATACCCAAAAACAGAGAATCTGTCCAACGGGATAGCAGCCTTCGGAAGACCATAACTAGGGCTTAACTACTCCAAATCAGACAAACGAGTACATTTTCTCGAATCTTAGGAAATTTCCTAGCTTTTTCTAAGTATTCGCGAAGACTGAATCGGCCTCTAAAATTGTCTAATCTACAGATCAACACGATCTGTCCCAATCACATCACAGTTTGACAACGTTCGGTAAAATAGCTATAACTTTTAAACGGCTGGACAGAATTAATCGTTCTTGGTCTTCATTGAAAGGTTTTTCGATTATCTACAACTTTCTCAACGGGCGTCCAACCAAATTCCGAATCTAAAAACCCCAAAACCACGACCGAAGTCGACTGTCCGGAATTGGCCGAGGCTACTGCACGAAACAGATCTACTAAACGAATCTATACCTCTAATTACAGCACCTAAACTTTAATTGTAGGCATGAAATTACCTATCTAACAGCACCTAGACCACCCCAAACAAGACACCAAATCCTTACCTCTTCTTGACGGATCACCCGGTCGACGAACGTCTCTTCCTCGCGACCCGATCTCTCCTCCAATCGCCGGGAACGCCGGAATCACCGGGAACGCCGGATCCTCTTGGATGAAGAGTTCCTGGACAGCGAGATCGTGCAGAGGGAGAGGCTCTAGGGCCGGCTAGGGGAGGAGGAGCAAGGAGGAGAGGTGGAGGCGCAATGGGAGGGGGCTAGGGTTAGGGGGAAGGGGGAGCACAAAGGGAGAGGGGGCTGGCGTATGGGGGTGTATTGGCAGGAATTTTCCCCCCTTGGCACCCAAAGACTCCCCCACCAACGGCCCACTTCATCCCCCAAAGGCTCAACTAGCTCCCGTTAGGCCCAAATTCTCCCCCGAAAAGGCCCAAACTCACGGAAAAAGCCCAAAAACATGATACACAAATCATACCTAAAACCGACACTGAAAAAGTCTCATACCGTCGCTCCGTAGTGTCACAGGAGTGTTATATAGTCATGCTCCCGTATCTTCTCATGAGCTTTCTAGAGAATGCCCCATCCTCGTGAACTGTGACCTCATAGTTATGCTCAAATAGGTGTATTCATTATAGGTATCCTGTAGGCCAATACCTTTTTCTCTCATTTTGATACTAGAATACATTAAGGCTTTAAGCCAACCTTCCAAACAGTCGAGAGTACTTTATCTATTAAGACACAGGTACAATTTAATAATATGTACTCTCTTGTTACAACATCAACTTGTTTTTCCCATTACTTAATACACGGGATCTCCGATCAAGAAGTTATGGATTACCATTGTGTTGTAACTCAAATGGACCTCATACCCATGTCCATAGATGCAATGGAAATCGTTTTCCTTGCAAGTCCTTTTGTAAAAGGATTTATCAGATTTTTCTCAATACGAATATAATTCACAGCAATTACTCCAGAGTTTCTCAATTTTCTGACAGATTTGAGCCTATGCTTCACATGTCTGAAGGACTTCATGTTATCCTTAGTACTTATAACCTTAGTCAAAACTGTTTGGTTATCGCAGTACATTAGGATCGACGGTACTAGTTTCTCAACCAATGGCAAGTCCAACAGTAGCTCTCTAAGCCATTCAGCCTCAACAGTGGCTGTATCAAGTGCTACGAGTTCATCTTACATGGTTGACCTTGTTAATATGGTATGTTTGCAAGACCTCCATTAAACTGCAGCACCAGCTAAGGTAAAAACATAACCACATGTAGCTTTGATCTCATCCGCATTAGAGATCCAATTGGAATCAGTATATCCTTCTAATACATATGGATATCCAGTATAGTGAATTTCGTAAGATGTTGTGCCTCTCAAGTAGCGCAACACTATTTCAAATGCCTCCCAATGATCATCTCCCGGGTTAGATGTAAACCGGCTTAATTTGCTCACAACAAATGAGATATTAGGTCTGGTGGCACCAGCTAGATACATAAGGGACCAAATAATTTGGGAATATCTCTTGATCTGTGACATTATAAAATATGACATTATAGAATGTGACATTACAGTACGAGTTTATTTCGTGCTTTCTGGGCTTTTCTGGGTGTTTTTCCTCGCTCGGTGGATCGTCAGTCCAGAGATCTTCGGCGATTCACTGCGGTTCTGAAGGCAGGAGTGGCCGGACGAAAGAAAGGATTTCGTCGTCGTTCGATTCTCCAAGAAGAGGTAACGAATTGCGGTTCTTTTGTGGTGGTCTAGGTGCTATTAGATGGGAGAATCCATACCTAAAATTCTCTTTTAGGTGCTGAGATTAGATGGGTTAAGTTGGATTCTAGATCTGTCTCGCGAGTGGCTCTCGGCCAGGATTGACAGTCGGCGTTAGGACGCATTTTTGAGGATTTTAGATTTGCGATATGGCCGGCCGGCTGTTGCGAAAGTTGTAGGTAATCGAATTACCGCACTGAAAATGCTAAATTCCGTTTATCCATTTAAAAGTTAAGATTGTTTTACCGAACGCTATCCAATCTATAACGCGAATGGTACAATCTGTGATCAACTGTAAATTAGAGGATTGTAGATGCCGAATCAGTTTTCGTGAATACTTAGAAAAAGTTGGGAAATTTCCTGAGGTTCGAGAAAATGTACTCGTTTACCTGATTTGGAGTTGTAGAACACAAGATATGCTTGTTGGAAATCTTCTGTCCCGTTGGACAGATTCTCTGTTTTTGGGTTTTAGAAGTGGGTTGCGAAGTCGATGTTGTTGATTGTTATTGTGCTATTTTGTGGGCATGTTTTTTAGTGTATTTTACCTGTGTGCAGGTGGTGTGACCCCGGGTGTGCCCTCAACATCCCGCCACTCCGTCTCGCGAGGTTAAAGGCAAGTGTATTGTAGTGGTTGTGGTTTAGGGGGGCCATTATGTTACGCAATGATATAGTTTTCCATGTGATATGTTAATGTTGCCATGTTTGATCTTTGCTTGTGATACGATGAATGTGAATGGTTAAATGGTTATGCCGTTGTTTAAATCGAGTTTATATGCAAGTAAATTCATGTTTATGGCATATGTGCATGCATAATGGAAGAGGCGACCCATTCTTATGCGGGCCTCTGTGTTCACACGTAGTGAACACGAAAGACCTACCTCGTAATCCCATCCATGGTTGTGAATGGGAGCGAGTTAGTAAGAGTAGGCACCCTCCACGGGATGGAAGGGAAAGAGGGTGCACACTGACGGGTGTGCACTCGGCAATACCGGTATGTGCTAAGCAAAGAGACATGTTGCATTGCATTGCATAAATGAGAGCATAAATGAAGAAGTGTATGGTTGTTTCTCATGATGTGTGAATGGCATAAAGTATGTATGTGAATTGTTATTGTTTGTATCATTGCAATACACTTTGCTAAGTGATGAACTCACACTTATTGCTTAATGTTTTTTTTAGGTATCTTGAGTTCGGCATTTGGGAAAGGGAGCTAGACACACACCTTCACTTGGCATCACCTGAACAGAAAATTTCATACCCATTCGATAGTTGTGATGGATTACTTTATTGAAATAGACTTGGTTTATGACGTATCTTTTGCTATGAATAATTGTTCACCCCGTATTGGTTCATGAGATGTTAATTTATATGTTGGGCTTGAACAGTTGCTAAAATCCTTTTATTTCGTTGATCGAAGTCCTCTATTATGCTATGGTGTTTTGATTATATTATTGATGCTTAAAACCATGGAAAAAACAGAGTTTATGCTGCCCAAATTTTGTTAAAACAATAGTGTAGTTGGTGTAATTTACTTCTAAATATGTTTATGGTTGTTGTCTCTAGCTGTTGTGGTGACATTCTGGGCATATTAGGTGTTGGAGTGTTACAGTTGGTATCAGAGCGGGCTTTAGGTCCGTGGAACATGTATTTAGTGTCATACCATAGGTTCAAGTAAAATATGATTTGGGACCACCTAGAAAAATGGCTTAGGCTCATACTATAAAATTTTGCCATAGGACAGTAACCCTAAAACTAGATATTGGTGAATTAATTGTAACACCCCAGCTTTTACTAAGCCCAGAATGTCACCAAACATAGATCATGACACATTTAATACCATAATTTAAGGTAAATTACAGCAAGTAATCATTTGGAATAATTGGAAATTTTGACAGCATCTCCTTTGTTTTTGCATGAAACTTAACAACATAGCATCATATCAATATGTAAGACAAACGAGATATCCATACGTAGCGATAAGGATAGCTAATCATCAACTAAAACATCAATAAGCATCGATAGCAAAATAATAAGCATCAATTTAACTCTAGGAAGTTAAAACAACTCCCCCACATGATATACATGAGGGAAACAACCAAACATACAGACCATACACTAATGATTATTGTAATACTTATTGTCGTGTCTCCAAAACAGGTGAATTAGCTAGATTATGATACTACGTGGAGGAGTGTAGCTAGATCCCTTTCCCGCACGCCGATTTCATTGTACCTAAATAAACAAACAACATAAAACACAAGCGTGAGTTCGAAAACTCAGCAAGCATATTGTAATGGACAACAAGAGCATTTACAAGACAATAATACCTCACGTCACATATAACATTTCAAACTTGAACACATAACAACATCCTCATCATTTAATATGTATTGTAATGCAATGCAATGCTATGCTCATATCTCCTTGGAAACTCATACCGGTATGGTTGAGTACACACCCGTCGGTGTGCACCCTCTCCCCCCTTCCATCCCGAAGATGGAGGGTGCCTACTCCTCGCTTCCACCACCCACGGTAGATGGAATCACGATGTAGGACTTACTCAAATGGCTCTCGGATTAGTCATAACTTTCTCACCGACCTTCCCGGATTAGTTAATGACTTTCTCACCGCCCGGGCCATGTAACATGTCATGTATGCAAGCATGCCAACAATATATAAAACTCATATATTAACACATGGCATCATAACATCTTAAACATGCTCATCATATCATAGCAATCATTAAAACATGGCAAGTGGACATATATCATATAGACAATTTCATCTAGTCTCACAAGCAATCTACGATCCATAATTCAATACAACACACTTGCCTTCAACCGCTGGCAACGGAGTGACGAGAGGTTGAGGGCACTCCCGAAGGCACACCACCTGCAAACACGTGCCACACACTTAATTTGACTCCTCAAAACAGTACCCACTACACCTAATACGCTAAATACTCCAAAACCCCGAAATCACAGATTTTGCCCCGTTCTGGACAGCGGCTTCGAAAAATCATAACTTGAGTTCTAGAACTCCAAATTGAATAAACGAGTACATCCTCGCATAGCTTAGGAAATTTCCCAACTTTTTCTAGTTATAGGTAAAGACTGATTCGGACTCTAATGTTGTTTAATCTAACGTTGAACACGAACTGTCTCAATCTCATCACAGATTTGACAGCGCTCGGTAAAACAGGCATAACTTCCAAACGGCTGGGCGGAATTTCAATTTATTTATATGCACTGAAAGATATTGAAATTATCTACAACTTCCTAGAAGTCCGTACGGTCATATTCGAACTCTAAATTAGTTTAATCTAATGTTGAACATAGACTGTCCCAACCTCGACACAGATTGGACAGCGCCCACCAAAACGGCCATAACTTTCAGACCGTAACTCCAAAAATTCTCAAAAAAATACACAAAATAGGTCTTGACGATACCTACAACTTCTTCAACAGGAGGTCGGCCAAATTCCGACTCTAAAATTGCGAAATCGCACCCCCTAAAACGGACTCCAAATCTGCCCGAAACTGAGTACAATACGAACTCTAGTTCTTCTCAGATCTACTCCATGGCAGCACGTCCTCTTGATCTAACAACTCCAAATCTACCATGAGAACAGCACCTAGACCTTCCCCAAGGTTTCCCCATGGACATACCTTAGTCCGACGAACGATTTAACACGAAGAATGCCTCTCGATCGCTCGATCTCGCTCCCACGCGACGTTGCCACCGGTGCCCCTCGTCGCGTATCCTCCCCCGGGGGTGGGCAGCACCTGGGGGTGGGGTGGCTGGGTGGGGACCGCTGCATGGGGGGGGGTGGTGGCGCATGGGTGTGGGTGGGGTGGCGGCTAGGGAGGAGGAGGCAATGGGGTGGAGGGGAGACAAGTGGGGGCTAGGGCTAGGGAGGGGACTTGTTTGGGGCGCAGGTAGGGCTAGGGCAGCAGTTTTGCTGTCCTAGACCACCTCCAAAAGGCCCAAATATGTCCCACCTTCGGCCCACATGGACCCCCCAAGGCCCGAACTCCCCCGGAAGGCCCAATTCCCCTCCGGAAAGGCCCAAAATCCCCCGGAAAGGCCCACACTTGCAGAAACGGCGCAAAAACATGTTACAAGAGTCGTACCTTATGGCCGAGATCAAAAATGACTCATACCGTCATTCCGTAGTATCACATTAATTCATTTAAAACTTGACACACTCTGGTGCACAGTAGGAAAAGGGTATGGGTATCGTTGCTTTACGCTTAAATGTTGTATTTAAGCTTTGATGTTGAATGCTACATTTGTAAATGAATGTTGCTATGTTCATGAAAGGAATGAATTGAGTTGTTCTTGTTATTGTGATTAAAGTGAGGTTGTGGTGCCGAAGGGTTTCGGTCACCTTTTGTTCATAGTAAGGTTGTGGTTTATTGGTGTGGCCGGTTAGAGCCATCACCGAAGGACTATGAACCTTCCATGGGGGAGAGTGCTTGGCTTTCTTGTCGTAGTTCGGGAAGTTGGTTAGAGTTAAACAGAAGAGCTGGTGGTAGAACCTTTCGGATTTTCTTTACCGTTCTGACGATCGATTTTGGTTGGTTTTCTTAGTCTTAGTTGATTGAAATTAAAGGAAAAGTGTTTGGTATTGGATTTTTTTTCGCTGACTGTTCCTTCGGCGGTTCTTGGTTTTGTATTCTTTGGTTGAAGACAAAAAAGAAGAGTTTAGTGTTGCGTCTCTTTTTGTCGCCTTTTCGGCTTTGACGCCTGATTTTGTTGGTTGCTTTACGAAGAAAGTTATCGATTTATTCTTGTGGTTGTCTTCCTCCGAGGTTAAAAAGAGTTATTGTTGTGTTGTGCCAGACCTGGTTGTGAGGGGTGAGGTTCTGTGTCTTTGTAAGAGTAAAGGGTATTTGATCTTGACATTTTACTTGCTTGGGAAATCATCTTTGAAAACCCTTTTCTTTAGTGGAAGTTTAAAGTTTGGTGTTTAACTGGAAGAGCTTTTGCTACCAGAGTCTGGGAATTTGAGAGTTGATCTCTCTTGTAATTCTGCTTGGGTTTTGTTTTTCTTTCTTTTCTAGAAAGGAGAATCTGATTATCGGTGTTCGTTCTTGTTCAAGAGATGTGGTTATCTTTCAAGTTCGGGGTTACATCATGTTTGTCAAGGGTAGGTGACCCATGAGGGTGTTTAGAAATTTTATGCCTGTGTTGTGTAGTTAGAACATCGAGATGATGTAAACTACCATTTTGGTTAGAGTGGGGTTAATGGTTGTTTGAAGACAACCTAAAAATTTTTGTGTTGTTAGAGGAGGATTAAAGGAAATGATATTTGATCTAAGTGAAAGTTGATTAGTGTTTTATGCAGCGTGTGCTGAGCCTTGGAATTAATTCGAAGTTTGAGAACTGTAGTATAGATCCCGATTAAGGTCTAGAATCTTTTAATCGAGAGATTATTATAGCAAGGTGAGTGTGTAAAGCACGGGAGTATGATGGTGTAGAGACATGATGAGTGTTGGCTTTTGTTGCTTAGGGATCAATTAAATTGTGAATCGAAAAATGACTTAATTGATGTGAACTCAAAGAATGGGAGAATGTGGAGTGAATGTACGAAAGGTTGAGTTTGTCCTTGACAAATGTTGGTCTATGGTCCGTGGTTGGAATATGACTATTGGAGTTCGTATCGAATGATTAGAAGAGTTTATTGATGGAACAAACTGGGGGTATTGAATATGTGATTTAAGGGTTGTATGGAAAATAACGGTTGATTATACCGAATAAGTGTTGAGAAGGTATGTTTAGGACTGGAATACACAATGGTGTGGGAGATGGCTCGTATTATGCTGAATTAATAGATAAGTTATTTGGGTTGAAGAAGTGAGAACGTGGTTCTCCTTGTTAATTGTCATGAGATGGGTTTGGATTATGGTTTGGTGGCAATACAGCTAGTTATGGTTATGTGAATAAGAAGAGGAAATTAATAGAAGATCGGGTTTTGTAAACTCTGTTCAAGGGTGTTGGACTTTTCAGGATTTTGGTGAGTACAAGATCCTAAATGGTTAAGAGATCGGAATACTAGAAATGGTGGGATTCGTGTGGAACCTTCTTTGAGAGATTTGCGGATTCGATTGATTGTATGATTTCCTGGGAGTGCATGCCGTTTGTTAAGGCGTTCTACTTAGTGGGCAATAGAACTCCCCTGATTAAGTTGCATTTTTGGTCAAGTTGCGGACTTGGCTTTGATGGTCGAAACTGAGGATGAAAGAGTAGACTTGGTAGTAATCGGTTGATGGATTCCAGAATAATGTATGTTATTGAACTATGCCAATCTCTAGTTTTGGCAAATTTGTTTAGCTTATGTCATGAGTAGGGATCTGCACCCAAAAGAATTTGAGTGGGACGCGCTCTTTCGTGTTCAATTGAATTATCTTTGGAGACCATATTTAAATGGAGCAAATGGACATGGTGGGTTGTGTTGGAAACCCTTGAGTTAAGCACTTAATTTGTAACTCTATTGTGCCTAGAGTTGTATTTATTTGGAAAATGTGTGTGGTGTTTGCGAGTGCTTCAAAAGGTGGATCTTATGAATGTTTCATAAGTGAATTTTGTTGGTGAAGTGTTTTCTTCTGGGAATGTGTTTCCCTTTCTCTTTGGGAGAATTTGTGGCGGTTGTGAGTGCAGATGTTTGACTTGAGAATTGTTGTTCTCTTCCAAAATGTTGATTTTGGGTTGAAATGCGATGTTTTGCAAGTTTAGCTTTCAATTGATGTTGGGTTGTGATGCGACGTGGTGTTTTACTGTTAACTATACTGTTGTCATAGTTTATATGAATTATCGCAATCATCGATGTTATTTGTGTTTCAATCATGTGATAAAAAGAATGAAATCTCTTTGTGAATGATTATTCGGTATTGTGGTTACAAGATGAATGAATGGTGAAAAGGAAACATGACATCGTTTATATATATATATATATTTAATCATAAAAGAGTTATTGAGCCAGGTCGGTGAGAAAGTCATATATGGATATATGACTAATTCGGAGCGCTCTTAAAAAGTTTGCATTCATGCCATGAATCGAGATTTCCATTGCTTTCTAGCATGAAAAGAAAAAATGAATAATTTCTAGTAGTTTGGCTGTGGTGTAAGAGATTGAGTTTCCTTTACATTTTGGCTTAGGAAAATAAAATGAGTGCTCTTTGGATGTTGTCGAATTCTTTCCAAAGTGGTTTTTAGCGCTTTGGGTTCGAGTTGTTGTATGTGGTCTACTTGGGTTCAAAGGAACCGTACTTCTATTGCTCTATAGGTGGGAGTGAGAATATGATTGTCCATGGATTATTGTTTGAATAATAAAGATTGATACCCTTGGGTTTGGTTGTTTGCGTGAAAAGATTGTGAGGGCGACACCCTCGTGGGAAAAGCACCAATTGTGATTTGGTAGTGAGTTACGGCTCTAGCTTGGGCCAGGTGTAAAACTTTGATTGTGGTGTAAAAGGTGGACCATGATGGAAGTTGTGATGTTAGTTCAAATCTTTTGAGAGTATCGTTGGTTATGAAGAAGGTGTTGGAAATTGATGTAAGGTGTCCGGTCGTGAACATCTGTTTTAGCTAAATGTCTCTGGGTATGAGATATGCTTGTGAGAGGATGGAATAAAAATGTATCATGGTCTGCGACTTGGAAAGGGAGTTGTCCCTTAATGAGTTATAGCTTTTGATGGCATTTTCTTAGTAATGATCCTTCTGATTTAAATGTCAATCAATTGGAAGAGTTGGGAATCAATGTTTTCTTGGGTCTTGGGGGTTCACGTTGGGGACTAGGGCTGGAAACGAGCCGAGCCCGGCTAGGCTCGGCTCGATGCGGCTCGGTTTAGTGGCGAGCCGAGCCTGGCCCAAAAAATCGGCTCGGCTCGAGGTCGGCTCGCGAGCTGGCTCGTTGGTTCGCCGAGCCAGGACATTTTATCAGGAAATTAAACATTTATACAATAATTCATGTATTTGCAGTGAATAATATTAACTTACTAGTTACTACTAAATAATAGTAGTTGCTTAGTTGCTCTCTATCACGCTTGTAGGAAACATAATTGTCTCAACATCATCTTCATCATCTTTTTCTTAAAAATATAAGTCATTAGTCATACTAAATTCCCTGCATGGGCTGAGCCGCCGAGCCAATTTGGCTCGCGAGCCAAGCCAAGCCGGCTCGGTGTTTTTGCGAGCCTGAAAAATGGGCTCGGCTCAAGCTCGGTCCGAGCCATGAGCCTGTGTGAGCCGAGCCAGGCTCGGGCAATCCCGAGCTGAGCCACGAGCCACGAGCTTATTTTCCAGCCCTATTGGGGACCCTAGTCATTCAATCAGATACCATTAGTGATTTGGTGGTCAAGCGGTGGTTAAAGAAATGTGATTCGCTTTGTGTGTGTCATCTTAAGTTTAAAGAATCGTGGTAGACAGGTTGAGAAATGAGGTTAGGGTATGAGTTTATTTCGTGCTTCCTGGGCTTTTCTGGGTGTTTGGGTTTTTTTCGGGAGGGATTGGGCCTTAGGGGATTGAGTTTGGGCCTTAGGGGATTCAGTTTTGGGCTTTTTGGGGAAGTTTGGGCCTTGGTGGGGGTTTTTGGCCCATGTGGGGCGAGTATCCTGCTCAAACCCTAGCCCACCTCCCCCTCCACCTCCCTAGCCACCCCCATCTTTCCCCCATGCGCCCTCTATGGCCAGCCACCCCCTTGCGCCTCCCCACCTCCATGCGCCCCCCTTAGGGTTTCCCCCCTTAGCCGCCACCCTCCCCTCCCCTAGCAGCCCCTCACCTCTCATTCCCCGGTGTTCTTCGTTTCCTTGCTCGGTGGATCGTTAGTCCGGAGATCTCCGGCGATTCGATGCGGTTCCGGAGGAAGGAGTGGCTGGACGGAAGGAAGGATTTCGTCGTCGTTCGATTCTCCAAGAAGAGGTAATGAATTGCGGTTCTTTTGTGGTGGTCTAGGTGCTGTTAGATGGGAGAATCCATGCCTAAAACTCTCTTTTAGGTGCTGATATTATATGGGTTAAGTTGGATTCTAGATCTGTCTCACGAGTGGCTCTCGGCCAGGATTGATAGTCGGCGTTGGGACACATTTTTGAGGATTTTAGATTCATGATATGGTCGGCCGGATGTTGCGAAAGTTATAGGTAATCGAATTACCTTTAATTGGGCACCGAAAATGCTAAATTTTGTTCAGCCGTTTAAAAGTTATGATCGTTTTACCAAATATTGTCTAATCTGTAACGCGAATGGTACAGTCTGTGATCAACTGTAGATTAGAGGATTTTAGATACCGAATCAGTTTTCACGAATACTTAGAAAAAGTTGGGAAATTTCTTGAGGTTCGAGAAAATGTACTCGTTTACCTGATTTGGAGTTGGAACTCAAGATATGCTTGTTGGAAGCCTGCTGTCCCGTTGGACAGATTCTCTGTTTTTTGGGTTTTAGAAGTGGTTTGCGTAGTCGATGTCGTTGATTGCTCTTGTGCTGTTTTGTGGGCATGTTTTTGAGTGTATTGTACCTGTGTGCAGGTGGTGTGACCCCGGGAGTGCCCTCAACATCTTGCCACTCCATCTCGCGAGGTTGAAGGCAAGTGTATTATAGTGGTTGTGGTTTGTGGGGCCATTATGTTACACAATGATATAGTTTTCCATGTGTTATGTTAATGTTGCCATGTTTGATCTTTGCTTGTGATACAATGAATGTGAATGGTTAAATGGTTATGCCGTTGTTTAAATCGAGTTTATATGCAAGTAAATTCATGTTTATGGCATATGTGCATGCATAATGGAAGAGACGACCAATTCTAATGCGGGCCTCTATGTTCACACGTAGTGAACACGAAAGACCTACCTCGTAATCCCATCCATGGTTGTGAATGGGAGCGAGTCAGTAAGAGTAGGCACCCTCTACGGGATGGAAGGGAAAGAGGGTGCACACCGACGGGTGTGCACTCGGCAATATCAGTATGTGCTAAGCAAAGAGACATGTTGCATTGCATTGCATAAATGAGAGCATAAATGAAGAAGTTTATGGTTGTTTCTCATGATGTGTGAATGGCATAAAGTATGTATGTGAATTGTTATTATTTTGTATCATTGCAATACACTTTGCTGAGTGATGAACTCACGCTTGTTGCTTAATGTTTGTTTAGGTACCTTGAGTTCGGCATTTGGGAATGGGATCTAGACACACGCCTTCACTTAGCATCACCTGAATAGAAAATTTCATACCCATTCGATAGTTGTGAAGGATTACTTTATTGTACTTGACTTGGTTTATGACTTATCTTTTGCTATGAATAATTGTTCACCCTGTATTGGTTCATGAGATGTTAATTTATATGCTGGGCTTGAACTGTTACTGAAATTCTTTTATTTAGTTGATCGAAGTCCTCTATTATGCTATGGTGTTTTGATTATATTATTGATGCTTAAAACCATGGAATAAACAGAGTTTATGCTGCCGAAATTTTGTTAAAATCAATAGCGTAGTTGCTATAATTTACTTCTAAATATGTTTATGATTGTTGTCTCTAGCTGTTGTGGTGGCATTCTGGGCATATTAGGTGCCGGGGTGTTACATGATCTTTCCCTAACCCTTGATTTTTCTGAAGCTTAACACTCAGTTCATATTGTGTTGGGGAAATTTTGCAATTCTCAAAACCAAGCAAGCTCAATATTTTGTCAGCATAATGGGATTGGTGCAAAATGATCACATCCTCATTCTTGGTCAATTTAATATTCAGAATAACATCTGCCTCTCCCAAGTCTTTCATTTCAAAGCATCGAGATAAGAAAGTTTTGACCTCGTCAATTACAACATTGTTTGTCCCAAATATAAGTATGTCATCAACATACAAACACAAAATCACACCTTAACCCTCACCATAACGATAATATACACATTTATCTGCCTCATTAACAGCAAAACTAGCAGATGTCAAAGTTTTATCAAACTTTTCGTACCATTGCTTAGGTGCTTGCTTTAGTCCATACAAGGATTTTAATAATTTGCACACTTTATTTTCCTATCCAATAATCACATAACCATCTAGTTGCTCCATATAGATTTCTTCCTCCAACTCTCTATTAAGGAAAACTACCTTTACATCCATTTGATAGATTTTTAGACCATGGGAAGTAGCTAATGCAATGAGCACTCTAATGGTGGTTAATCTGACAACAGGATAATAGGTATTAAAATAATCCTCTCCTTCTTTCTAGGTACAACCCTTGGCCACAAGTTTTGCCTTGTACTTATAAACAGTACCATCAGGCCTCATTTTGTTTCTGAAAATCCACTTGCATCCAACAGGTTTGCACCCACTAGGACGATCAGTGATCTCCTAAGTCCCATTAGCCATGATGGAATCCATCTCGCTACGGACCACCTCTTTCCAATACTCAGCATTAGGTAGTGCATAAGTTTCTGAAAGAGTTTTTGGCATATCACCCACGAGGTATACAATAAAGTCATCACCAAAGGTTTTCTCAACCCTTTGTCTCTTGCTCCTACGAGGAGCCTCTACGACTAAATTGTTATTTGCCTCGATAATATCTTCTACTAGTAGTGTATCACTCATTGGTTCAGAAATAGTGGTAGGTTCAGCATTATTATTATTTTCAGTTTGAGTATTCTCAGTTCGTGAAGTACTTCCTGCTGATCTCATAGGATAAATATCCTCAAAGAATGAAGCATCTCTGGACTCCATTATTGTATTAGCAATAATCTCCAGGAGTTTCTGATTTTACTACTAAAAATCTATAGGCTGTATTGTTATGTGCATATCCCAGAAAAAAGTAATCGACTGTTTTAGGTCCAAGCTTTCTCTTTTTCTGCAATGGTATATTGACTTTTGCCAAACACCCCTATGTTCGCAGAAAATTGACATTGGACTTTCTCCCCTTCCATCCCTCATACGGAGTAATGTCACACTTTTTAGTGATTACTCTATTTAGGACAAAAGTTGCTGTCAATATAGCTTCTCCCCACCACATTGTATGCATACCGGCACTCTCTAACGTGGCATTAACCAAGTTTGTGAGTGTTCGATTTTTCCTCTCAGCTGCCCCATTTGATTGGGAAGAATATGGTGGTGTAACTTCATGGATTATACCATGCTCAGATCAGAATTGGGAGAATTCATGAGAGATATACTCTCCTCCACGATAAGACCTTAGTCTTTTAATTTTCTTTTCTAGTTGGTTCTCAACCTCGGCCTTATAGATTTTGAAGTAGTTTAAAGCTTCATCCTTTTGTTTTCAGTAAATACACATAACAATAACGTGTTGCATCATCTATAAAAGTTAGAAAGTATCTTTTGCCTTCTTTTGTCAACAATCCATTCATCTCACATAGGTCAGAATAGGCAAGATCTAATGGTGCCAAGTACTTTTCTTTCTCTAATCTGCTTTCTAGGCTGCTTTGCTTGCACACAATATTGGCACTTTGATCCTTTGACAATATCACATTTTGGAATTAATTCTAATCTGGACATTCGAGCAATGCTATCAAAACCAATATGACAGAATCGAGAATGCCAAATATTGGCATCACATTTATTAAAACCAGTTGCAATATTCATATTATAACAAGACTCTAGAGTACTTAGGTGGAACAAGCCTCCGCTCTCATAGCCTTTCCCAACAAAGTTCCAGAACTTAGATATTACAACTTTATTTGACTCAAATACTAAATTATAACCATCCCTGCATAGGAGAGAACCACTAATGAGGTTCTTTTTTATTGTTGGTGCAGGCTGCATGTTCTTCAAGTGGACAATCTTCCCTTAAGTAAGCCTCAGATCCATTGTGCCAACACCAAGAACAGAAGCATGCAACCCGTTCCCCATTAGGACGGAGGAAGCCCCGGCTGCCTGGTAAGAAGAAAACAAGGAAATATCAAAACACACGTGAACATTACCACCAGTATCAACCCACCAATCAGTGGTTTGACATGCCGAAAAAACAATAGGAGAATTACCATACCCTCCTGAAGTCAAGGCATCGCCTATGGTCATGTTGGCATTTTTCTTACACTGTTCATTTGTCCTGTTTTTGTGATAGTGATAGTCTTTTGCCATATGACCGTCCTTTCCGCACACGAAATAGGTGATGTTCTTCATGTCCTTTTTCTCAATTTTCTTTTTAAAGCTAGTTGTCTTGTTTGGTTTAGGAACTTTGAAGTTCTTGCCATATGATTTCTTCTTGATGATATTGGCATTATTCTGATTAGTTATGCTTGGTGCATCTTTTGCTCTTGATATTTCTTCCACATCAAGGACTGCAATGAGATCCTCAACAGAAATCTCTTCCCTCTTGTGCTTTAAGCTAGTGGCAAAATCCCACCAAGGTGAGGCGAGTTTGGCAACAATGCCCACTGCCACAAACTTAGGGGGCAATGCACAACACAAGTGCGCAATCTCGCCAACCAGTAGCTGGAGGTCATGTTCTTGTGCAACAATCGACTTAGCGTCATCCATGCTAAAATCGAAGAATTGCTCGCACACGTATAGCCAGCGACTGGCTTCAGCCTCTGCATACTTCTGGTCAAGTGCATCCCACAACTCAGTGGTAGATGTGTAGTTCATATACACATCACAGAGCTGATCTACAAAAATGGTCAGAAGGCAGCCTAGTGCAGTGTTGTTCGCACTCTCAAACTGCATGTACTTGTCAACCGTAAATGGATACTGCAGGTGGATCACCCACCACATCCCTAATGAAATGAGCCAAAACTTAGCCCTTGTCTGCCATCGATGGAAATTTGCACCAGAAAATCTCTCAGGTTTCATAGCATCCGAAGCATTAGCCATTGCTGAATCATAAAAATATTGCAAATGAGGTTTCTAGATTGTTGGAAACATGCGTAATATTTGTATTCCAGATTTTATACTGAGGCAAATATAACAAAAGACTAGAGATGCAGAAAATAGTAGGTAACACATTGTACTTCAGAATATGCTCAAGTATTGTAAATTAATAGAGTTGATCGATCACACAAATGACTTACAGTTGGGCTTGCTGAAGAGTAGGAAGCAATGTAGCGCAGACGCGGTCGTGGAAGTAATCGACGACGAGGAAGAAGAAAAGTGGTCATGCTAAAGCGTTGCCCAGAAACCTTATTGCCTCCCAGTGCAGGTAAACTCTGTGGCAATGGCTCAAAGATACCGCTCACCCTCCTTCAAGGTACGTCGAGGAGGAAGGTCAGCGAGGTTCAACAACTCAACACCACAGTACAGCTTATGCAAAGAGGAGCAGGAAGAATGGAGGAATTCAGTGTGTCAAGCTTGGACGTCTCCAGGTGTTCTTATACACGCTCATTAGTAATTGACAGCGTAATGTGGTAATTACTAGTAACTGATTGCATAATGTCGGCAGTTACTAGTTACTAGAAATTGATGGCGTTTATGACACTAGAATGTTTAAATCGCATTTAAACAGAATGAACAGAGAGGTAATTGCAAGATTCAGCAAAACAAAAAGTGAATTCAAAGTGCCAGGAGACACATTGCGATGCGGCGTAGTCGCTCGTCGCAAGTCACGCGAATTTTCACGCGAAAATACACGAATGCGCGCGCACGTGCGTGTGTGTATTTGGCCACTGTCCACCCTATGCCATTCCCATGCCAAGTGTCACATTTATCAAGATGTGACAAAGACTCCACCTTTTAAGTTACCTTTCCTCCACTTGGCTAGGTAATATGGTACTAAACCATGCATGCTTTGGAATTAAAGAAAATGGACCTCCCATGGGCCAATTTCGAATAGAAACGATCAGCCCAACTCAAACCACCGGCCTCAAGTCACTGAGCGTGGCAGCGCAGACCGCCTCCACGACCGCGCCGAAACTTGGTTGGTCGCCCACGTCCCCCACTGCAGCGGCCTGCGTGTGTTTATTGTATTAATCCCTATATTTTTTCTTCCAAAACTATCTTCTATAAAAAATATTACAAAAATTGTTCTCTCCCCACCATGAAAGATCCGACATATGACACGTGAAGGTACCTAGCTCCGCGGGAGCTCGGGCTAGTGAACGGCGGGCGGGCTGGCTGGGCAGCGGGCAAGAGCACGCGCAGCCAGTGCAAAGACCACGTGGGCGGGGCTGGCAGTAGCACGTGCATGAGCAGCATTACTTACAAAAGGCATGCTCTATGTTTTTTTCTTACAAAAAGCATGAGCAGCATTACTTACAGCCTTTTTCTTACAAAAAGCATGAGCAGCATTTCTTACAAAAAGCATGAGCGACATTACAATCACCCATAGTTATGTCTTTTTCTTCTTGGGGGTCATCTTTTTCCTTGTCTGTGCCTTCTGAGGACTACTCTTCTTCTATGCAGATGGGGTGGCACTACTTGAGGCTTGAGATGGCTGGCATGCCCCAGATGTTGAAGCACCACTGGATGTTGGCTTGTGCATGCGTAAAAGGATGCTTATGCAGCTGCACAAACAAAACAAAGAAATATTAGAGCAAACCCAGCTGTATGCCAGACTTGAATGCTGCTATATACATACCTCCTTATGGCCACTCCAGGGCTATCATGTTGCACACCTGTATGTTCATCACTTTTGGTACCATACCTACTGCCCTGGGTTTTCTCTTCCTATAACAATGGACATTTTAGTGGTTAATAGTTAATTCAACAAAGATGAAAGCTGTGATTCATACTGGATACAAAAAGATGAATCTTGCATTTTCTTGGTTCCATTTAGTGGACATTTGTAGCTTGCTTGTCTGTGACCAACCTCCCCACATCTCTTACACTTAATAGGCCCTTGAAAGGACCAACGATGTCGCCTAGAGGGGGGTGAATAGGCGGATTTAAAAAATCGCAGCGGAAATAAACTGGCCGAACTGGTCAATCCGGAGTCTCCGGGTATTTGGTCCGGAGTCTCCGGCTTGTCCGGAGTGTCCGGTATTCTATCCGGATACTCCGGGTTAGCTGGCACGGGAACGCGACTAAGATTGCTCTAGCAAGGACAATAAACTACAATAAAGAGGTAGCAAGAGCAACTTAGAACACAAGCTAGTATGGATTTGAATTAAAGCTAAGCAAAGAGCTAGATCTAGCTTTACAAAGACAAATCCACACAAGCTAGACTAAGAAGTAAAAGTGAAAGCGAGGGAAACGATTTTTCACCGAAGTTCGGATTCTTGAAGGGAATCCTACGTCTTCGTTGAGGTGGCTCGGTCACACTTGAGCCGGGGTCTCTTTCAACCCGCTTTCCTCTCGGTGTTGCACAAATGCACTCGCCGGCTTCACTTCTTGTCTCTTCCCTTTCGGAGGCGAGACACTGTCGGGACCCCGAAATTTGTAAATCCGGACCCTCTGTGTATTCAGCACTAGTCCAGGAACACGCTAGTGCACACAGTCTTAACATCGGTAAATATCACAATCATACCACTCGATACTAAATAAGTACTTTATTTAAATAGTCAAACTGGTTACTCGACCTTATGGTCAAGTTACAAATATATGCCTCGCAAGGCGAAACTTATTCAGAGAAAAATAATAGCAATGAAAATCAAATAACTCGTGGCGCCATCCAAAGATACCACAGGCAACCGACCGGGCTCGCTTCCCTAAGTAGACGGATCTTCTTGGAGTTCCTCCTCCAAAGCCGTGTAGTCTCCTCTTCAACTGGTGTTGTATTGAGGCAAGGGTGAGTACTTGGTACTCAACAAGTCATGCAGTAATGCAAGCTAATATACTATATGCATGGCTTGGTACAAAGGAATAGCTCAAGGTATATTTGCAAGAAACAAGATTTGAAAAGTAATATAAGTAGATTCAAAGCAAGAGAAACAAGTAAAGTATAAATAACTTTTCAAGAAGTTTAACAAACATCTTTCCCATCCTAATCCACATTTCCATCAACTTCATTATTAATCCAAATTTCAACCTTTCAAACCAAAGTTATTTTTGAGAAAATCTAACCCTTGACTGTAATTCCCGAGCGATGTCCAATACATGAGACACGGCTATTCGAATAGATTCTAAACTCTGCAGAGGTTATGCACTTTACCCACAAGATACAGTCAAACACCACAAAGGCGAGTTCAGTAACAAAGTCTTTCGGAAACCTCTAACAATACAAGTGGTCCTCCCGGTTATTGCGCAAGACTAACCCTTCCCTTCGCTAAGGCGAAGTCTAGGCCAATCAACCGTTAGATGGGTACTGGCCTCACCCAGACGCCCCCCGCACAACTTACACAAAGGGTGTAGTTGACCTCCCGAGGTCCCACAGGTACGTTATTAGCAACTTAGTCAACTAGGTCCGTCCCATTACAGACATGTGGTTGCACGTTAGACCCAGTTCAAAGGCTTGCAAGGTTAAGTCCTTAGGGTGACCAGGGCAAGACTACCCGAAGAACCAAATCAACACTCCCAATGCCACAACTGGCCCACCTGATTACTCTTGCCACATGCCCTGGCCGAAAATCGCTTATCAAACCCCAGTTGATTACCATGCACCACGTGCCATCAACATCACATGATACCTTTCCAAAACAGGTTCAATATATCATTAAGTCAATATTAACATTTGATTGTCCAAAATCATGTCATGAGCACGTAGCAGGTCTAAGCAGTGTACTACAACGGTCTAAACCCATGTTGGCAATTTAATAATGTCCAACTAGTATTCCACAACTAGGGTGACAAGGGGTCATGGCACATACTTAAATAATCAAGGTGTCATACAGCAAATTGGTACTTATCTAATCCCCCATGTTTAAATAAAGTATTTTCTATTTGAACTAGCATGCAATAGTTTAAATCAAAATAGATTTCGAAATAGGATCAACATGGTCAAAGCACAACTTGCCTTCAAAAAGTACTTGTTCTTGGTCTTGAGTTGGATCCTGAGTCAATACTTCTCCTTCGAATCCTTCCCAAGACTTCAACGTCTACTCGTAAAGCGTGCAAATAGCAAATACACAAATAAACAATAGGCAAAAAGTGTCCAAACATCCAAATAAAATCCATAAACAGAGAGAACATAATTTTATGAATTTTTAGAAACTGGAATCACAAATTTGGAGTTAAGACATAAAAGTTATGATTATTTAAAGTTTAAATAATCAATTAAATAATTTTGCAGGGAAAAACTTTAGTCCAAAAATTAAATAAAATTCATATTTAGGTAGATCTCAATTTTATACAAATTTAGAAATTTGAATCACTCAAATCGGAGTTGAAACGCAAAAGTTATAAGCGTTTGAAGTTTGAAACAAAATCTGAAATCATTATTTCGAATTAATAAATCATTTTCTTTTTCAGAAATTAATTATTGCGTCCAAGAGGACACGTGGACCAATCGGGTGACGACGGCGTGGCCTCGGTCCACGGACGGCGCAGACGGTCTCGGCTCGGTCCACCGTGGGCTCGGCCACGGCCACGGCCCCGACAGTGGACCCTCGACACGCTGGCCTCGTGTCGGGCCACACGCACGCGTGCGTGGACGGCGCTGACCACGACGGTCAGGCTTCCCGACACGTGGCGCAATCTCGCCGTTGATTTGAAAATCAACGGCCCGCATTAGATCTCGCTAAAGCGCTTGGAAAACAACCCCACCGATTCGACTGCTCGATCTTGATCGGACGGCCAAGATCCACCTATTGCTATTAACGTGGTTCAATCTAAGCCGCTGGATCTAGATATAACGGTTGAGATTAGATCTCGAGATTAACACGTGATTCTTTACCGTGGGTGACGTGGGCGACCGACCGTGCGATGAAGATCCGACGGTTGAGAAGCTTCGCGGGTCTGCGATGTCCACGGCGGAGCTCCGGCGGCCGGCGTTGAGAACGAAGACCACACCGACGGCGTTTCGGGCACGCTCCGACGAAGTGGGTGGTCTCTTCGGGTGCGTCTCGAAGCGGGGACTCCGGATCTGGGCTCCTTCTCGGCGGAAGACGACGGATGGCGGCGGAATCGGCGTTAAACCGCTGCGCAACAGGATTCCAACTCCGGCGAGCTCGTACGGGCAAACGGCGACGACTCAGGCGAGATGGCTTGGGGGCACGGGTGCGCACGGACGAGGGCAACCTCGGGCGATGTCTCACGCATTAAATACCCTTGGGATGCGCGCACAAACCGGAACCCTAGCGGGACACGGCGGCAACGCGGCGGAGGAGTCCGGCCGACGGCGGAGACGACGACGGACACCGCCCACGTGGCGCGATCAACGGCCACGATCGACGACGGGCGCGACGGGTCCGGCCCGCACATCGCCTCGGTCGGGCGATCCAATCCGGACCGTTGGATCCCGATCCAACGGCCGGGATCGATTGGGTTAAGAACGGGTTTGGTTGAGTCAATCGCTCGGTCGGGTTCGGTCGGACTCGAACTCGAGTCCGACTCGGCCTCGGCCGGATGAACAAGACAAACCCACTCGCATTTTCCAGCGATTTAATAATTAAAATAATTCCTAGTAATTCATTTAATTCATTAAAAATAGCAAAATACTCGTAAAAATTCCGTAAAAATTCGAAAATATTTTGGAACATTTTGGACTCAAATAAAATATTTCCAACAAAATTTTATTTGCAAAATTAAATTCTTTAATTATTTCAAAATGGAATAAATTCAAATAAATTCCAAATAAATCCAAATAAATTCGAAAAATTCCAAAAATTCACCAAAGTGCCAAATCACACATGAATTTAAGAAAAGCAAAATTTTGGGGTGTTACAAACCTCCCCTTAATAGAATCTCGTCCCCGAGATTCGTGGCTTACTAAAGGAATAGGTTTGGAAACTCTTTCTTCAAATCCTCTTCAAGGCTCCCAAGTCGCTTCGCTTTCTTCATGGTTGCTCCAATCGAACTCTACGTAAACGGGTTGACTTGTTTTTAGTTTCTCGATCCATTGTGTCTAGAATCCTCACGGATGCTCCTTATAAGTCAAATCCTCTTACAACTCAATTGACTCTAGTGGTGTCTGCTCTCAGAACTCGGAGACACTTTTTCAATCGGGACACATGGAATATGTCATGCACTCGCTTAACGATCAAGGCAACTCCGGTGATAAGCAACTTCGCCTTTGCGGCTCAAAATCTTAAATGGTCCAACATAACGGGTGCGAGTTTCCCTTTGGCATGGAACCTCTTAACTCCCCCGAGAGGCGTAACTCGAGGTATACAAAGTCTTCTCGGTTCAAAACTCAAATCCTCGCGACGATTGTCAAGATAACTCTTTGTCGTGATTGGGCTATCTTCAACCTTTCCCTAATCATGGCGATCTGCTCTTCAGCCTCTTGAAGAATATCAGGCCCAAAGACACGGCGCTCGCCGGTCTCATCCCAATTTAATGGCGTCCGACATGGTCGACCATATAGTGCCTCAAAAGGTGACATCTCAGAAACTAGCCTCGATAACTATTGTTGTAATCGAACTCGGCATACGGCAAACTCTTATCCCAAGAGGTAGCATAAGCTAATGCACAAGCTCTCAACATATCCTCCGAATCTGGTTGACTCTTTCTGGCCTGTCCATCCGTCTGTGGATGATAAGTCATCTTGAAGTTCAAACGGGTTCCCATGGCTTCATGCAACTTATTCCGTAACCTTGAGGTAAATTGGGTACCTCTCGTCCGATACAATCCTCTTTGGCACTCCGTGCAAATGCAGACAATCTCGATCATGTACAATTACGCTAATTTATCTCCCGAGTAAGTGGTCTTCACGGGGATAAAATGGGCTACTTTAGTCAAGCGATACACTATAACCCATATGGAGTCGTAACCTACTTGAGTCTTAGGCAAACCGGTAATGAAATCCATTCCGATTTCCTCCCACTTCCACTCAGGTATTTTCGGTGTAGCAATCCTCGCTGGTCTCGATGCATTGCCTTGACTCTCTGGCATATGTCGCACAATGCAACATGCTTGGCAACTTCACGTTTCATACTCGGCCACGAGAATCTCTCCTTGAGATCCTCGATACATCTTGGCGCTTCAGGATGAATTGAGTACTTGGAGTCATGGGCTTCTTCCGTAATCCAGTTGCTTTAACTCCTTCTTGTTAGGCACACAAATGCGATCCTTCATCCACAACGTGCCTTGCTCATCCAACTTGAAGTCCTCTGCCTTGCCTTCCTCCTTGATGAACTTAATCCTGCGGATCTTGTCATCATCCTTACATCCTTCTCGGATCTGATCCTCTAGGGTAGGCTTTACTTCTAATGCGGCCAAGAATCCGCTAGGTACCACCTCAATCTTCATTTTCCGAAATCCTCACATAACTCATCCCGACTTGTGGCTAGCAACGTACTCACGGTGATGGCTTTTCCGACTCAGAGCATCGGCTACTACGCTGGCCTTCCCGGATGGTAATGGATTCCAACATTATAATCCTTGATCAATTCTAACCATCTCCTCTGCCTCATATTCAGATCCGATTGGGTGAATATGTACTTAAGGCTCTTATGATCCGTATATACTTCACATCTGCTTTCCAATCGGATAGTGACGCCATATCTTCAAGGCATGCACTACGGCAGACTAACTCTAGGTCATGTGTTGGATAATTTTCCTCATGCGGCCTCAATCGCCTTGATGCATAAGCGGCGACCTTTCCATTCTCTCGACAAAGACACATCCAAGTCCTTGGCGCGTGCGTCATAATAAATATCGAAGCTTTGAGCAACATCCGGTAGAACTAACACCGGTCGATGTCAATCGCTTCTTGACTCTGAAATCCTTTCTCACATTCGGCGTTCATGCAAACTTCTTTTCCTTCTTCAAAGAATTGCGTAAGAGGTTTCGCAATTGTCGAGAAGCCTTCGATGAAACGGCGGTAGTATCCTGCCATTCCAAGGAAACTCGAATGGGGTCACGATCTTTGGTGCTCCCAATGTAACACAGCTTCTACTTTGCTTGGATCTACTGGCGACTCCTTCGCGGTCATTACATGTCCAAGAAACTCCACCTTGTCCTTCCAAAAATCACACTTATCGAACTTGGCGAAAAGTTGCTTTGTTCCTCGGCTTTTCCAAAACTCGCCTTAAGTGTCGGCATGTTCATCCTCCGTTTTGGAGTAGATCGAATATCATCTATGAACACGACGACAAACTTGTCCAAATATTCCATGAACACCTTATTCATCATATTCATGAAATAAGTGGCGCATTCGTTACCCAAAGGACATAGCGTAAACTCGTAATGTCCATTTCTTGACGAGAATGCGATCTTGAATATCTTACGATCGGATCTTCAATCGATGGTATCCCGATCTCGAGATCAATCTTGGAGAAAACTCCGGCTCCTCTCGGTGATCAAACAAATCATCAATCCTGGGCAGCGGATACTTATTCTTCATGGTGACTTCATTGAGTGCACGGTAGTCGATGCACATCCTGAAACTTCCGTCCTTCTTCTTGACAAACAAAACTGGTGCTCCCCACGGCGACGAGCCTCGATCGATAAATCCTTTCTCCATTAACTCTTCTATTTGTTTCTTCATCTCTACCAACTCCTCGGTGGACATCCGATAGGGTCTCTTTGCTATCGGTCTTTGTGCAGTACAAGCTCTATCACAAACTCTATGTCCCTGCCTCGCGGCATACCGTAGATCTTCGGGAAAAACATCTGGGTACTCATTCACTACTGAGACATCATCTATGCTGATTGCCTTGGTACTGTTAACCATCAACTGTCCATCTCTAACTGCAGTGGCTTGAAATTCCACTTTCTTTCCACACGGGCTCTCAACTGAGATAGTCCTTCGTCCACAATCCAATACGGCCTTGTGCTTGGATAACCAATCCATTCCCAATATGACGTCTAAGGTCTGGGTTTCTAAAATAATAAGGTTTGCTAGGAACTCTATTCCATCTATTAGTATTCTCACCCCGGAACATCCTACTTTCGTTCGGAGTTCGGAACCAGGGGTTTGAACTAAAAGCATGCATCAACTGAGTCTGGGCAGCGAGAAAAGCTCCGAAATTCTGTACATCCAGTGGCGGTGCTGGTGCTCCCTCATTGGGGTTTTCTGCTGGGCGAGAACCGCTTCCATTGCCTCCAAAGTTTCCACGGGTGTTCACCATCTGTTGATTTGCTCTAGGTTTAGAGATGAGAGGGAAACAAGAATAGACAAGTAATATGGAACTTATGCGGGGCGAAATGTGTAACTTTAAGGTGCAACTTTATTATTGATATTAATAACTTGGTATGGTTGCTTACAATGCCTAAGGGCCTTGCAACACATACTGCACACTCAGCAAACAATGAAAATCCAAATCGAACTAACTCTGGAGTCTAACGCCTAAAGGGTGACTCTTTATTCTATGACGCGACTCGGCGAAGGAGTCTCACTATAGAACCTATGCTCACTCATCGAGAAAACCTCCACGGCCTGATGCACGGTCTTTGCGGCATAGGCGCGAAACGATTGCCATGTCCAGCAACTGTGTCCTCTGTGGTAGTCGAAGAAGCAGTGTCCTCATCGGGATCTGACTCCTCCGGATCTGGCTCGTGTAGCTCGAGTACTGACTCTGGTTCTGGTCCGTACAATGCCGTTTCTAACTCTCCAATCCTTCGCAGAAGGTGTGCCACATACTCTTGAGCTTCCCGCCATCTGTTCTTCTCTGTCGTGATCTCCTTGCGGGCCTTCTGTAGCTCCTTGCTTGTATTATCTAGTACATCCTCCTGGGCGACAACAAATCGTGCCAACTGTGTAACCGTGGCATCCTCATCCTGAATCGCCTTCGGGTCAAGAAGGTTATCGCTGCGCGGATGATAACGGAACACCGTGCTCTCCAACTCTCTGGCGTAGATACGGGTAACGTGCCGCATTGCTCGTCGTGATACCTCTTGGATACCCATCTGCATTGTAGATCTCCGGCGGTCAAGGTGTATCGGGCGATTGCCTGGGCCCTTTTTCCTAGCAGGTACCTCGATCTTCACGTCACAAGCCTTGATCAATCCCGCTTGTCTGATCACTTCCACTTGGTATTGCGGCTTCTCAAAATCTCCAAGAGTTTGTAGCATATGCCAAAGTTCCGCGGCGTGACCAACTCCCAGATCAACGTAGTTGAACTCTTCCTCCATCTGTCACAAGAGTGCTTTACGTAAGAACTCGGAATTTTTAAATTGTGACAAGGTAAGGAAAATTTCAGCAAGAGACAAGAAAAGAGAGAAAGGGATAAGTCGAGATGTCATTTCTTATCTTGACAACTTTTTAGCTTTAGAAAATAGGTTTTATCCTCACTACGACCATTCTATCTTAGGGTTGAGCCTACGGTCAGTATGGCTCTGATACCACCTCTGTCGGGACCCCGAATTTGCAAATCCGGACCCTCTGTGTATTCAGCACTAGTCCAGGAACACGCTAGTGCACACAGTCTTAACATCGGTAAATATCACAATCATACCACTCGATACTAAATAAGTACTTTATTTAAATAGTCAAACTGGTTACTCGACCTTATGGTCAAGTTACAAATATATGCCTCGCAAGGCGAAACTTATTCAGAGAAAAATAATAGCAGCGGAAAATCAAATAACTTCGTGGCGCCATCCAAAGATACCACAGTGCAACCGACCGGCTCGCTTCCCTAAGTAGACGGATCTTCTTGGAGTTCCTCCTCCAAAGCTGGTGTAGTCTCCTCTTCAACTGGTGTTGTATTGAGGCAAGGGTGAGTACTTGGTACTCAGCAAGTCATGCACAGAATGCAAGCTAATATACTATATGCATGGCTTGGTACAAAGGAATAGCTCAAGGTATATTTGCAGTAAACAGTATTTGAAAAGTAATATAAGTAGATTCGAAAGCAGTAGAAACAAGTAAAGTATAAATAACTTTTCAAGAAGTTTAACAAACATCTTTCCCATCCTAATCCACATTTCCATCAACTTCATTATTAATCCAGCCCAACCTTTCAAACCAAAGTTATTTTTGAGAAAATCTAACCCTTGACTGTAATTCCCGAGCGATGTCCAATACCGCAGACACGGCTATTCGAATAGATTCTAAACTCTGCAGAGGTTATGCACTTTACCCACAAGATACAGTCAAACACCACAAAGGCGAAGTTCCCAGAATAAAGTCTTTCGGAAACCTCTAACAATACAAGTGGTCCTTCCTGCTATTGGCAAGACTAACCCTTCCCTTCGCTAAGGCGAAGTCTAGGCCAATCAACCGTTAGATGGGTACTGGCCTCGGCCAGATGCGCTCCCCGCACAACTTACACAAAGGGTGTAGTTGACCTCCTGAGGTCCCACAGTGCGTTATTAGCAACTTAGTCAACTAGGTCCGTCCCATTACAGACATGTGGTTGCACGTTAGACCCAGTTCAAAGGCTTGCAAGGTGAAGTCCTTAGGGTGACCAGGGCAAGACTACCCGAAGAACCAAATCAACACTCCCAATGCCACAACTGGCCCACTGACATTTTGCCACATGCCCTGGCCGAAATCGTTTATCAAACCCGATTGATTACCATGCACCACGTGCCATCAACATCACATGATACCTTTCCAAAACAGGTTCAATATATCATTAAGTCAATATTAACATTTGATTGTCCAAAATCATGTCATGAGCACGTAGTGTCTAAGCAAAGGTACTACAACGGTCTAAACCCATGTTGGCAATTTAATAATGTCCAACTAGTATTCCACAACTAGGGTGATAAGGGTCATGGCACATACTTAAATAATCAAGGTGTCATACAAAGAAATTGGTACTTATCTAATCCCCCATGTTTAAATAAAGTATTTTCTATTTGAACTAGCATGCAATAGTTTAAATCAAAATAGATTTCGAAATAGGATCAACATGGTCAAAGCACAACTTGCCTTCAAAAAGTACTTGTTCTTGGTCTTGAGTTGGATCCTGAGTCAATACTTCTCCTTCGAATCCTTCCGGCACTTCAACGTCTACTCGTAAAGCGTGCAAATAGCAAATACACAAATAAACAATAGGCAAAAAGTGTCCAAACATCCAAATAAAATCCATAAACAGAGAGAACATAATTTTATGAATTTTTAGAAACTGGAATCGTCAAATTTGGAGTTAAGACGCAAAAGTTATGATTATTTAAAGTTTAAATAATCAATTAAATAATTTTGCAGGGAAAAACTTTAGTCCAAAAATTAAATAAAATTCATATTTAGGTAGATCTCAATTTTATACAAATTTAGAAATTTGAATCACTCAAATCGGAGTTGAAACGCAAAAGTTATAAGCGTTTGAAGTTTGAAACAAAATCTGAAATCATTATTTCGAATTAATAAATCATTTTCTTTTTCAGAAATTAATTATTGCGTCAGCAGGGACACGTGGACCAATCGGGTGACGACGCGTGGCCTCGGGTCCACGGACGGCGCCGCGATCTCGGCTCGGTCCACCGTGGGCTCGGCCACGGCCACGATCGGCCGACGGTGGGCCCCTCGACACGCTGGCGCGTGTCGGCGTCTGCCTGACGCGCATGGACGGCGCTGACCACGACGGTCAGGCTTCCCGACACGTGGCGCAATCTCGGCCGTTGATTTGAAAATCAACGGCCCAGATTAGATCTGGCTAAAGCGCTTGGAAAACAACCCCACTGATCTGGACCGTTCGATCTTGATCGGACGGTCAAGATCCAATCTATTGCTATTAACGTGGTTCAATCTAAGCCGTTGGATCTAGATCTAACGGTTGAGATTAGATCTGGAGATTAACACGTGATTCTTTACCGTGGGTGACGTGGGCGAATCTGGACCGTGCGATGAAGATCCGACGGTTGAGAAGCTTCGCGGGTCTGCGATGTCCACGGCGGAGCTCCGGCGGCCGGTGTTGAGAACGAAGACCACACCGACGGCGTTTCGGGCACGCTCCGGCGAAGTGGGTGGTCTCTTCGGGTGCGTCTCGAAGCGGGGACTCTGGATCTGGGCTCCTTCTCGGCGGAAGACGACGGACGGCGGCAGAATCGGCGTTAAACCGCTGCGCAACAGGATTCCAACTCCGGCGAGCTCGTACGGGCAAACGGCGACGACTCAGGCGAGATGGCTTGGGAACGCAGTGCGCCGCAGACGAGGCAACCTCGGGCGATGTCTCACGCATTAAATACCCTCGGGATGCGCGCACAAACCGGAACCCTAATGGGACACGGCGGCAACGCGGCGGAGGAGTTCGGCTCGGACTCGGCGGAGACGACGGCGACAGACGGCCGTCCGCGTGGCGCGATCAGCGACCACGATCGCCGGGCGCGATCGGTCCGGTCCGCATCGTCTCGGTCGGCGATCCAATCGGGCCGTTGGATCCGATCCAACGGCCGGGATCGATTGGGTTAAGAACGGGTTTGGTTGAGTCAATCGGCTGCCGGGTCGGGTTGGTCGGACTCGAACTCGAGTCCGACTCGGGCTCGATCGGATGAACAAGACAAACCCACTCGCATTTTCCAGCGATTTAATAATTAAAATAATTCATAATTCATTTAATTCATTAAAAATAGCAAAATACTCGAAAAATTCGAAAAATTACGGAAAATATTTTGGAACATTTTGGACTCAAATAAAATATTTCCAACAAAATTTTATTTGCAAAATTAAATTCTTTAATTATTTCAAAATGGAATAAATTCAAATAAATTCCAAATAAATCCAAATAAATTCCAGAAAATTCCAAAAATTCACCAAAGTGCCAAATCACACATGAATTTAAGAAAAGCAAAATTTTGGGGTGTTACAGACACGACTTCACAAACGACCGGGGCTCACCACACGCGTTGGTAGCTCCCGGTGACTCCTAGCCGTCTAGGAGACTTTCAACCTCCAAGAGTAATAGCACCACGGAAGTCGCTTGGAGGATGAACTAGTGCTCAACAACTCGACTTGAATGCACCTAGCACTTTACTTCTTCCTCTCCTCACCAAAATGGATCAACAACCAAATCTTAGGTGGGAGGAAGAGAGGGCTCTATTGAATGCTTTGAGAGTGTTAGAAATGGCTTGAAGGCAGCAATGAATGAGCTCAATGAATATCCTAGCCGTTGGGAGAGAATGGAGGCTTTAAATAGTCATTTCAAAAACTAGCTGTTACTCTCGTTTTTGTACAGGCCGGAGTGTCTGGACAAACAACCCGGAGACTCCGGGTTATCCGGAGACTCCGGACAAAATGTCCGGATACTCCGGACACCTGGAACCCAAAGTGGCCGAGGGGTCCAACCCGGAGACTCCGGACATATTGTCCGGATACTCCGGATTGAATCCGGATACTCCAGATTGAATGTCCGGAGAGTCCGGGTTGCCCAGCTCGGTTGGAAATGGAAGCTTTTGCAAACTAAATGCATGAGTGCTAATTTGAGATGCAAGTTTTGTCGTTGAGCCCAAGTCCTCTAGTTCTAGCCTTGAGCTGCACTACCACTGCTGGTAGTATCTTCCCTTCTAGCCTATCCCCAATCCTTCTTCTTTTCTCCCAGAGAATCATTATCATCTCCCTTAGCTTGTCAGCAAGGTCAACCACAAGGAGGTCCTTGATATCTCTGATCCAGTTGTTGAAACATTCAGCTAAATTGTTATTAATGTAATCACATTTAATCTCTGGGTTGAATATACACCTCTACCACTTCAGAGGGTGCCACTTACTCAAGTAATCCATGACTTGAGGGCATTGAGCCTCAATTGACTCCATGTGTTTCTCAAAAACTTCAACCCTATATGCCCTTGCTGTAGGGTACATCTCCCCAAAAGTTCCACCATGGAACTTTTCATGAATTTTTGCATTAGATGCCTGAAGCACTCCCTCTTTTCAGCCTGAGGGAATACCAACCTAACTGCATTTTCTAAACCTTTGCATGCATATGTACATATTGCAAGAAAAGGTAGGTCTCCTAATGCCTTATTAAGTTGGGTCATGAACCACACCTAACTATCTTGAGTTTCAGAATCAAAGAATTCAAAAGCCACATGGTACATCCAATTATGGCCATCTAAGGCTGTGGCAGCAGCTAAGTGACCATTCCACCTACCATTTAGAGCGGTGCTATCAATACTTAGGTATGGTCTACACCCACTCACAAATCCATCAATGCATGGTTTTAGTGCACAGAAAAACCTATGGAAATACACTCTATCATCTACTACTTTGGTGTCAATTTCTACAATGCTACCTGCTGACCTTCTTAGGACCTCTGCCCTCCATCTATACAACAACTGGAAGCTCTCTTCCCAACTACCATACATCTCCCCAAGAGCTCTCTGCATCCCCTTCCAAACAGTATCATAGGGTATGGTTACCTTGTGATCATCTTTTGCTTTTTCTGCAGGTCTACAGCACCAAAACTTGGATTCCTTCTAAGAACAGGGACAACCTTGTCAACCACCCATGCTTGAGATGATGTAGTGCCACTCACTCTGCTGCTTGATGTGCATGTGTGCTCCCCTTTCAGAACTGAGACCTATTAGAACAAAAAAAAGCTCTCATTAGCTGCACAAACTTCATCATACACATTACATCAAGTTATTTCACAAGATTAGTAATGCAAGCAAACTTAATTAAGTTAGTACCATTATGGTTTTCAAATCGCTTCTCCTGTGCCCAATAATCCTCCAAGGACAACCTTGTGCCTTGCAGAATCCTCTAAATCTGGTCTGATCTGTTTTTTCAACGCCTAAATCAAACTCCTTGTTGATAGCAAATTGTCCAACAGCAAGTCTAACCTCTTTCATTGAGGGGTACAGTGTGCCTACTTCCATTGTGGGGTGATCCTTGTCATAAGCAATGCATGGCTCATCTAGGTTTGCATCATCAACAGGAATGGCAGCATCCTCATTATCTCCCATACCAACAGTTGTGCCCTCTGTTCTTCTATCTGCACTTGGCATTCTTCCATCTGCATTTGGCATTTCATTGTTTTTATCCATATCTTCATCTCTTAGTCCCAGCAGCACATATAACTGATCCTCAGTCATTTGTGCTATTCTACCATCTTCATCTTGTGTTTCTTCAATCCTTTTGTTATCCCAATCAACTGGCTTAACTGTCTCAGCAGCTGCATCACCACTTCCAACTGTCTCAGCAGCTGCATCACCACTCCCAACTGCATCATCATTATACACTACTAAAGTGAGATCTCCTACTAAAGCACCACCGCCATCAGCAGCACCAATGCTATCTGCAGCACCAATGCCATCTGCATCACCACTTCCATCTGACCTACTCCCCGTCGCTGCACTAACATAATCTAGCGGTGGAGTGCAAGGAAGTGACTAATCTACCGTACTATCTGTCCAAGCATCTAGCCTATAAAGCACCTCAAATAGGTGGACAAAAAAATCAAATCGGTTAGGGTTATCTTCTTCTACCATTGTTCGGTTCTAATCAAAACAAGAGGAAAATGCCGAGTTATGAGGACTTTACCCCGACCTGTCCTTTGGATTGGGGTTCATCCCGCATTCCTCAGCGTGTTACTAGCTACGGTGACATGCAGAAGACAAAGAGAACGGAGGAAGGAGATCAAAATCAAATTGGAAGCTAGGGTTTCTATGGAGGCTAGGGTTGCAATGCCTCTCACCTTTTGGAAACCGGCGTCGCCGCCGGTTGGAACTCGCTCACCGCCGTGTGAAACCCTAGTTCGTCCACAGAGATCTCCTCGTTAGGTCTGAGACGGACTGGTGAAGGAGAGAGCTGGGTGCAACAAGTAACATGAGACAGACCAGTGAGTGGGCCCAAGGGCAAAACGGTCACTCTCCATGCGGGAAACAGGAAAATGGGTGGAAATGATTTTAAAGCTCCAAAATGGTATGCCAGATAGTTGGCCACTCTTGAGAGTAGCATTTTATCATGTGCAATGTCTAGAGTGGCATTTGGGCCAATCCAACTCTTGAGAGTGGCATATAGGGATGGAACTGGTACAGATATTTTTCGACCGATCGACCAACCGAATTGACTTGGATGATGATTTGGATAGTTTTATAGATATCCAGTTGATTTCTCGGATAAGGATATGGACACAGATAATTTATACGGATATAGATACGGATATGGAACACTGATTATCCGATGGATACGGAATATCCGAGTTTTTGTTCGGATAATATCCGAATATGACATACGGATATTATCCGAATAACACGTTTCAGACACCGGCGACTGGCGAGTGGCGAGACGCGGGAAAGTAAAACCACCGAGCGTGGGAACCGGGAACTGGAAGGCTGGAAACAGGGAGGCTTGACCGCACTGACCGCGTGAGTGGCCACTGCACAGCGTGCCAGCGACAGCGTGAGGTGAGTCACGTGACCACTGAGGCACTGACCAAGTCCAAGTCTCAAGTCTGTGGACTGTCCAACAGTCCAAGACTCCAAGAGTCCAAGTGCCGTGCGTCTGTGGCTCTGTGCTGCTGTGCGTCAGTGCGTGACCATTGACCAAGGGGCAAGGGCAAGGGTTGAGTGCCTGGGTGGGTCATTCACTCATTCGGCTGAGCCCTGAGGCGTGAGGCCTGACCGCCTGAGGCCTGAGCAAGTGAGCTGTGAGTGTGAGCGAGCGCTAGAGAGACTGAGAGAGCGAGCGCTAGAGAGATGAGCGAGCGCTGCCATGAGCGACTGAGCCGAGCACCTGAGGCCTGAGCGAGTGAGCGGACAGCAAAGCCGCAAAAGAGAGAGAGGACTAGAGCTGAGCGCAACCCCGACGGCGATCGCGCTTCACCATCGCGACGGTGCGCCTCACCGGGCGACAGCGACTTCGACCAAGCATCCGCACCCCCATCACCGACCGGTGGCGCTGGCGACCCGACCGGCAATGATCGACTCGACGTGCCTCCTCAAGCTTGAAGGATCCATCTCTCCGCTAATCTTTATGCCCCATTCGGCATCCGGTATTGATTCCCTGGATTCCTGGAAGAACTATGGTGCAGCTCTACATTCTTTTTCCCCTAATGTTCACCAAAGTTCAGCATAAGTGCATAACTCTATGTCTCTATACTTCTATAGGTTGTTCTGTCTCAGGTATAATTATTAGGCGAATTTGTTCGAATGAGGTTTTAGTGATAGATCCGTCGGAGATGTTAAGGATGGAACCCGGAATTGAAAGTGCAAATAGAAAGCTGAACACTCCCAATTAATTCATCATGAGTGATAGGCCAAATAGGTGATAGTTTGACTTGTGTTTGATCATGATTCATGATCATGGTTCTTTTTTGCAAAGATCTAAACTTGTGATGTTATCCGAGTACAAAATGATATGTTATGGATATAGATAGGTGACTGTATATGTGTTTGCACCAAAATTCGACACGTATTGGGATCGGTCTGAGACGGAAAGAAATGTACGTATGAAAAGGAATCGGTAAACGAGTCGGGAAGGTATCCGTTTCTAAAAGGAAAGGAAATCGGATCAGAGGCCGATACGGGTAAACGCACCGTGTCCATATGCAACTCGGATCGGCCAAGTGTGTTATAAAAAGGGGTAGACGTCAAGCGAAAAGGAATCAATCCAATAACACACACATCTACTTTTTACAAGCTTTTCTTTTACATTGTTTTAGCTTCATAGATCTCTCTGCAAGTCGACGGAATCAACATAGTTGCGCATCGCCGATTGTTGATTTTTGCCGATTTCACCCAGGTTTGATCTGCTTCGTTTTGTTGCGCATCGCCTTTTCGAAGCCGATTTTTACCTTGTATCCTGATCAATTGTAACCGATTGATCTAGTTATCTCCTAATCGGTTCTTGCCGACTAGCGAAAAGCCGATAGATCCTTGTTTATCGGCTTTGATCAAATTACAAACTCTACCTTGTCAATTTCAGGTCAAATTGACTGGCACGCTCTGCAAACCCGGCGTTTGTCTTGTGTTCGAGGCCAAAAACCCTCCTTCATGTTTTTTGCGCGAACATATTTTGGCACGCCCGGTGGGACCACGAAGAAAATCAATCATGTCGTCAACTGATAAGCCTACGGTCACCGCCGATATCAACACCGATGCTATAATCGCGCCTCAGATGGCCGATTTAACCCCTGAACAGCGAAAAGAAATTGAAGACCGAAAGGCAGCTTTAGAAGAAATGATGCTGCGGTGCTTCCAGAAAACACGCCGTGGCGTTACTCAAAAGACTGCACTCCCAAGCCTCAATCCTATCGGAGATTCGTCATCCGAATCGGTAAGCCGATACGCACCCGCTCAAGCTGATTTATCAAGTATGATCGAGCAATCTGTCCATCACGCATTAATCAATCGAGTCATCGGCTCTAGTATCCACAGAAGCCGATGATAGAAAATAGTGTGAAAACAATTGCTCAGGAATTGGTGTGTCCGGAAGCTTTGCTAGATCCACCACAAACCATCCCTACGCACTCAGTATATTCCATAACACCTAACACCAATACAAGAAGATTGTCGGCTCAAACGCCTATCATAATGCCAACTCAACCTACTTGTTTTGAAACCAAGCATACAGAGAGATGGATTTACACACTACCATGGGCACACGGATGGGGCTAAGATAAGCACATCAAATCCGTCAAATGGGCCCTCCAATAGCATCGGTTTATCGGCTTATCACCGATCGAAGCATCAGTCCCGCAATCACGGGGAGCCACAACCGTGAAACAAACGCCGTATAGGGTGGCGCCGTACGTCGAACCTTTCGCGCCCATACCCGATGCATTAGGTTTTAATCATGATTGCGACCAAGTGCTAAGACCCCCTGCGGTGCGATTTGGACAAAGACCGAGTTTGCACTCGGGGCGTGGCGTGAACCATGAAAATTGGCAATGTCCGGTTGCACCACAAGCCGACAATGTCAATTGGGCGGAACAAATTGCTAACGCTTTTAAGAGAACAGTTCGGTTTACTGACCCGGAGGAAGAGTGATCGGCTATAGGAAGCCGTATCCCGATTACATAGATCGAATGCCATACCCGCACAACTTTCGAATACCAGACTTTGCCAAATTCTCAGGTGATGATTCCGTCACCACGATTGAGCATATCGGACGGTTTATGGCTCAGTGTGGAGAGGGTCGCAAATCCGATGGACTAAAAATCGATCGTTTCCTTTATCATTATGCAGTCTTTGCATTCACTTGGTTCACTAATCTACCCCCAAATTCAGTTCACGTATGGAATGATCTAGAAAGCCGATTCCATGAATACTTTTTTTCGGGAACTATGGAGCTTAGGATTTCTGATCTTAGTTCGATCCGATAATCTGGCGAATCGGTTTCCGATTATATCAGAAGGTTTAGAGGCGTACGGAATAGATGCTTTAGTGTAACATTACCCTATGATCAATTGGCCGATTTAGCATTCCAAGGGCTAATCCGCCATTAAAAGAGAAGCTATCGGGCCAAGAATTTCCAGATTTAGGCCACTTACTCCACCGCGTATCGGCACACGAAAGCCGATATGCAGAATGTAAGGATTTAAAGATAGATTTAAGCCAAACGGTAATGAAAAGGCCAAAGTAAACATGGTAGATTACAATTCAAGCGACACCTCCGAGGACGAAGCAGAAATAAACATAGCCGAGTGGACCAAGGGTTCTAAAAAGCCACTCGTATGCTCTCTGCTCAAACCGACGAAGAATAGGGCGGAAATCAAGTATTCATATGACGTGTCAAAATGTGACAAGATATTTGATTTATTACTGCAAGAAAAACTCATAAAGTTGCCGGAGGGACACGTCATACCATCGACCGAGGAAATTAAGAAGCGAAGGTATTGCAAATGGCACCATTCGTTTTCACATAATACTAACGACTGCAATATTTTTTGACAACAGATTCAATCGGCCATCACTGATGGCAGGCTAAAATTTGCGGAAGAATCAGCTATGCAGATAGATATGAGCCCTTTTCAAGTCAACATGGTTCAATGTTCACGAAAAGAAAAGAGGCCTGCAGAAGAAGATAAGCCGACTAAAGGAATTGTATCATGAGACGAGACAGTGCAGATTACTATCGGTTCTATACAAATAGAAGCCGATAGGAATGGACAAAACTCAAGAACGGTAAAACCAAGAGGGGACTTGGAGGTCGGTAAATGGTATCGGGCTGAGAGGGCTCCAAGAAAAGCCGATTTCAAACCAAAGCCGACCTTCTCACAACTCCTGGGGAAGTATGAAAGGATAAGTCGGAGGTGTAACACTCAACACCACCAGAATCTTCATCGACTAAGGCAAAAGAGGGACGAACGTTGGCGGCCAGATATGTCATGTCGGCCAACTACTGAAGAAGAGAAACATCGGCAATGTCCCTTTTGGCAGTTTTGCTGGGAGAAAGGGATGACCTTACCAACAGTTGTGTCTTGTCCTATGCAACACTCATCTGTATATCGGCCAAACCGGTCTGTAAAAGATAGGTTGTCTAGACCGATATACAATCATCCAGATATGAGAAGCAGTAGGCCGATCCATGAAAGGTTGTCAACATCAGAGCAAGGCGAGTCCTCCCGAAATCAGGAACTATCGGCTAACACAGGTAGAATGGAATCTGACAATGAGATGAGCAATTTAGCTAGAAAAATACGAAGCCGATAGAACCTAAACCTAGGTGGTGCCCCAGGTCTCAAAGAAATCACAACGCAGAAGGCTTCAGTGATTGAAAACACAAGAAGAAAGGGAGGCCGAAAAGGAGAGCGAGAGGGATCGGATGTTCAATAAGTTAAGACCGGTACCAATTTTGAAAAAGGAGTGGAGAAAAAAGGAACAGATCGATAGTGATTCAGACCAATCGATCGAATCCGGTTCTCTGATGATCCGGGATGATACGCCACCGATGGATATAAACATGGTATTCGCTCTACCTGCCGAGTTCAAAACCGAAGAATCGGCTGAAGAAGTGTTCGCCCAATTATGCCTCGGAGCACCAGACGCCGTGTTCGAAAAGCCACAAGACATGCATCGGCATCTGAAACCATTATATCTGAAAGGGTATATTAATGGCCGACCGATATCTCGTATGTTGGTCGATGGCGGGCGACGATCAATCGATGCCGTTAAGTACTTTCGTAAAATTGGGTAAAGCCGATGAAGACTTGATCAAAACCAATATGGTGCTAAATGACTTCACGGAGACCCAACCGAGGCTAAAGGCGTAATGGTGTCGAAGCGGCGATCGGTAATAAAACTTTGCCGATTGCATTTTTTGTGATTGAAGCCAAAGGCAATTACAGCGTGCTCCTTGGCGGATCGATCCATGCCAATTGTTGTATACCATCAACTATGCACTAAAAATTGGTGCGGTGGAACGATGATCTGAGAGAAGTCGCATCGCCGACACATCGGCTCATATCGCCATGGCTAGCCACGATACCAACCGGCCACACGAAGAAGCCGAATGTATATCGGAAAAGCCTTGGACAATTGCGATTTTATCTGCGTTGAGAAGTCGGGATTCAAGCCGATCAGCGTCAAACCCAACACGCTTTGATCGGACCAGGCGAAGTAGTAAGAAGATGGAGTACAAGACACTAGCAAGGCTGCAGGAAAAGGCCAGGAGCTATCGGCAAGAAGAATACGAAGAAGCTGTTGAGGATTTTGAAGAAGAAAGAAAAGGGTTAGGATTTACTTCTGCCGATTTGCTCGAAGAGATCGATATTGGGGAAGGTGATAGCAAAAGACCAACGTTTGTAAGTGCTAAATTAGAACCCAGTTATAAAGCAAAGTTGGTCGAAATACTCAAGAAGTATAAGGATTGCTTTGCATGGGAGTATTATGAAATGCCAGGTTTAAGCCGACAGCTAGTCGAACATCGGCTACCAATAAAACCTGGGTATCGGCCATTCAAACAGTACCCTAGGCGATTTAATCCTACATTATATGACGCTATAAAGGAAGAAGTAGGACGATTGCTAGAGGCAAAGTTTATCCGGCCCTGCCAATACGCTGAATGGGTCTCAAACATCGTCCCTGTAAAGAAGAAAAATGGTAAACTTAGGGTATGTGTCGATTTTAGAGATTTAAACAAAGCTACACCAAAAGACGAGTACCCGATGCCTATAGCCGATATGCTTATCGATGCTGCATCTGGGAATAAAATCATAAGCTTTTTGGACGGGAACGCCGGATACAATCGATATTCATGGTCAAGTCGATATACCCAAAACAGCTTTTAGATGTCCGGGAGCTTTAGGGCTATATGAGTGGAAAGTTATGACCTTCAGTTTAAAAAATGCCGGTGCTACTTATCAACGTGCTATGAACCATATTTTCCATGATTTGATCGGCAATACCGTGGAAATATACATTGACGACGTAGTGGTAAAATCCAAAGAAGACTGGCAACATTTGGCCGATCTGGAAAGGATGTTCGAAAGCACAAGGTTGCATGGGTTAAAAATGAACCCTCTCAAATGTGCTTTCGGAGTATCGGCTGGACAATTTCTTGGGTTTACGGTGCATGAAGGAGGAATTGAAGTAAACCAAGCCAAAGTAAAAGCCATAGCCGATACTAAACCGCCGACAAGCAAAAGGAGTTGCGGTATTGATTGGAAAAATCAACTACTTGCGACGTTTCATCTCAAACTTGTCGTAGGCGTATTCGCACCTTCACACCGCTTTGAAAAATAAAGACAACCAAGAGTTCAAATGGGAAGCCGATCAACAAAAACCTTCGACGACATAAAAGGTTATCTCGATGAGTCCACCAAGATTGGATTGCGCCAAAACATGGTATACCTTTTAGACTATATATATCGGCCGAAGGTGATTCGATTGGGGCAGTTTTAACACAAGAAGCCGATAGGAAGGAGCGAGCAATATTTTACTTAAGCCGACGTCTTTTAGATGTAGAAACTAGGTATCCCCTAGTAGAAAAATTATGCTTATCATTGTATTTTGCTTGCACCAAATTAAGACATTATATGCTGGCTTCCAAATGCGTTATAATATGCAAAACCGATGTAGTTAAGTACATATTATCGGCGCCAATCCTGCGGGGTCGGCTTGGTAAATGGGCATACGCCTTAACAGAGTTCGAGTTAACCTATGAGTCGGCTAAATCTGTGAAAGGACAAGCTGTGGCCGATTTTATCACAGGAAGTGAAACATTAGTAGGAACAACTAGTGTAACTCCTTGGCAGCTGTATTTTGATGGATCTGTTTGCCAAGAAGGCGAAGGCATCGGTGTGATATTAGTTTCACCTAGAAAACAGGAGTATGACTTCATGTATCGGCTAAATAGCCGATGTTCAAATAATCAAGCAGAATATGAAGCATTGCTAAGAGGTCTACAATTGTTAGATAGCATCGGGGTGAAAGACGTCGAAGCTTTTGGAGACTCGATGTTAATTGTACAGCAAGTCAAAGGAGAATACCGATGCAACGATGATGCGCTAACTCGATTTACATCAATGCCTCCAGATCATCGAGATGTTCACTACATTTTCTATAAAGTATATCCCCAGAGAAGCTAATGATAAGGCAAACCGATTGGCACAATGTGCATCAGGGTACAAGATTGAAAGCCGACAAGGGTCAATCGGGCTAAACGTTTGGCCGATTCTATGCGTTCACCCTGTCGACTGGAGAAGAGAGATAAAGGATTATTTGTCGGACCCATCCAAGCCAACCGAGCAGAAGGTCAGGCGCAAAGCACTCAAATATGTTCTACTAGAAGATGTATTATACTTTCGGACTATGGAAGGTTTGTTGTTAAGATGCCTGGGAACCGAGGAAGCCAAAATAGCGATGGGTGAAGTCCATGAAGGCATCTGTGGATCACATCAATCGGCCCATAAGATGAAGTGGGTACTGAGGCGAACAGGATATTTTTGGCCGACGATGTTAGAAGACTGCTTCAAATATTATAAAGGATGCCAAACATGCCAAAAGTTTGGTAACATACTGATCGACCTGACATCGGCTTTGCATCCGATCATCAAGCCATGGCCATTTAGAGGATGGGGTATAGACGTAATCGGCCAAATATTTCCGTCATCCAAAGAAAGGACATAAATTCATCCTTGCGACCCGCAGTTATTTCTCAAAATGGGTTGAGGCTGTACCACTCAAGAAGGTTACTAGTAAAGAGCCGATCGACTTTGTAAATGAACACATCGTCCATCGGTTTGGAATTCCACAAACAATTACTCTTGATCAGTCTTGTGTTCATATCCAACGATTTCAAAGGTTTTACGGAAAGTCTTGGGATAAAATTACTCAACTCTTCCCTTACTACGCTCAGGCCAGCGGAAGCCGTAGTCGTCAAACAAGACATTGATAAAGTCGATAAAAGAAAAATTGAGGAAGAGCCAAGGAAATGGCATTCAACGCTATCGGAGGCTTTATGGGCTTATCGGCTATCTCATCACGGATCAACTAAATTGTCACCCTTTCGGTTGGTATCACGGACAAGAAGCCGTTTTGCTGTTGAAATCAACATCGGCTCAATAAGGCTACACGAGCAAGATAAGGTATCACCGATGAATACAAACAGCGATGCTTGACAATCTAGATGATTTGGGTGAACTAAGGCCGATCACACTAGATCGGCTTAAAAGAATAAAGAGAGGGTTGCCGTGTCGTACAATAAAAAAGTGATTTCAAAGTCGTTCAATCAAGCCGATTTGGTATGGAAAACCGTGTTGCCGATTGGGTCTAAGGATAATCGATTCGGCAAATGGTCTCCAACATGGGAAGGGCCTTATAAGATCAATCGGCCGATTGACGGGAATTCGTATATCTTTGGAGTCCTTGGAAGGGTTCGTCCTACCTAAAGCGATCAATGGAAAATATCGAAGGCATATCACCCAAGCATATGGGTCGGGTCCTAACTACGTAAAGGAAAACATCGGGATTAATTACAAAAGCACATGCATATAAAATCGGTCATACAAATTAATCGAGTCGCTTTAACACCCATCCACAGATTAAAGTTTACAAAATCGGTTGCATAACCGATCAAACAAGTGTTCAAAGGACATCATCCCAAGGTTAAAGCAATATTACAAAAAAGATTGGCCACAACCGATACCAATGAATCAAAGTTTAGTGTAGTCCTGATCCGGGCAAATGGGCTCCCAAAGCCGATAGTGCCGCTGCCGCTTTGCCAATAGTAGCTTGGACACCATCTATAAGTTGTTGATCGGCCACTGCATCACCCGGAACTGGAACTATTTTGGCCGATTGAGTCTTGACTTGCGCGAAAACCTCGCCAATCTCCGCCGACGGGCGACGGTGAGGATGTAGAGTTTGTGATGCCAATCCGGCAGTCTGCAAGTTCTTTTATGACCAAGGCCAACTGTTCTTCAAGTTTGGTCTTGGTCGACTCCAGCTCTTGAGCTCTGTTTTTAGCCGATTTAAGTGTAGCAGTACCTTGATCAAATATGCTCTTCCGATGTTTGGCATCCGCTATAAGCTTGTCCAAGAGTTGTTGATCGGCTTGTCGGGCCTTCCATTGTTCAACCCTTTGCTTGGTCGACTCTACATCCTGCCGACGAGCGCCCAAGTGGCATACCTCTAGTAGTGCGTTCATAGCGGCGGGGAAGATCGGCTTGGGCGGCGCCATCGCATTCCTCGAGAGATTGAGTGTTGGCGGAAGAAGAGCTGCTTAGGTTGCATCACTTCATCCAAGAGGCGGTTGAGCCGCTCCTGCATGCCCGGCTCCGTTACATGATTCTGACGCCGGGCGCGAAGCGGCAATTATGCGTTGAATGTCGGTAGGGTAGTCGTCGATGGCCAACACTTCCGGATCGTCGAGCTCGTCCAAAGAAAAGCCTAAAAGATCGGCTAAGTCCATCGACGGAGCCGGGCGTAAGGAGTTTTGGAGGTGAGGAAGCGGATGGCGGAGCGAGAGCCAAAGCCGGCAAGACAAGCACATCATGCAGGTCTTCTCTACATCGGCTTCTAGCAATTGGACGGAAGGGGTTTCCTGAGGAATATTTTACGGTAAGATAAGGAAAACAAAGACAAATCAAGATAAGGGTCGAAGCTAACCGCAGTGGCCGATCCAGTTGGGGATGATGCTGCATCACGACCCGCAGGCTTTGGAGGTCGTTTGATAACGACTCTACGGCTCTTCTTTTTCTCTAGAAATGACAAACATGGGGTTAGCCGACAGAAAGCATGAAAATTCGCTTACAAAAAAGAAGTCTAAGCAAAAATGGAACTGGGCGTACTTTTAGTGCGCTGATCGGCAAGATCGGACAGTGATGGGCTATTGACCCCCAACGTGCCAGAAGATAAACCGGCAAGAGGGGTCGACGGCCTTTGCCGCTTCGAGCGATCGCTTACCGATGCGCTTATACTGGAGTCAACCTTTTGCTAGTCTAAAAAAGGGCAAAAGATATGATCAAGCCGATGAAAATCTTATTTCAATGAACGTCAAGATGAAAATACCTCTCTAGACGAGTTAGCGTGGCTTGAACTCGAGCTAGACCCGGCCCGGTCTCCGTCGGCTCTTGGAAGTCGAGGAGAAAAGAGGACAAGACCTCATGGATAGTGCGCCCCATAAGAGCGCCTCAGCTATGGAAGCCCACCATGTGGTAAATTGGCCCGATCGACGTGTGTTTAACACGAGGAATGGCAAGTCTACCACATAGAGCTCATCGGCTAGCTCAATAATAAGCTCCGCCGCAGTAATGTTAGTAACTTTATTTCGTGGCTTGATTATGTTGAGCAAGGGAAAGCAAGGAATTGTTTGTCCAAAACCCAGCTGACGAGCATATACTGAGGGGTGATAGAACTCATAGGTCGGCTGAAATGTTCTATTTCGAGTACTCAAGCCGACGTGAAGAATGCAAGGAGAAATCAGCAGAGGGAGCGGATCAAGAGTGGTGGGCATTAGAGAGCTATCGAGTTTAAACGGAGGAAAGAAGGCCATGGAAGATCGGCTAGTTGGCTATACTAAAAGAAGTCTCGACGGTTGAAGGAAGCTTGGTTGAGATTCAAGAAGAAGGATAAATACTTATGAAAATCGGCCAGGAGATTTTTGGTTCATCGGTGAACACATCATGAATTTTTCACCCGGAGATCGGCTAGGTTGAAATCTAGGGGTTGCACCTCGGAAAATCTTCCGTTGGGAAAGCCGATTCCTCCGATGGATCTGGGATAATAAGACGGCCAAAGACACAAGAAAGCCAGATTTGAATGAACCAAAGTGGACCACCAATGTTGCCCACGACATAGGAACAGATTCTTAGGTAAAAAGCCGACTCGGATGATATGCATCATGTGGTATACGGCCCCAACAAGGATTTCCTAGAGCTAGCCGACGACCCATGACTATTTGCTCCGACATAAATTGGTAAACCTGGGTTGGTCCTAAAGAAGCGCCGCAGAAAAGGAATCGGTCTAGCCATAGGTTAAGGAAAGCTACATGTTCCTCATCCGATACAGGGCCAGTCAACTTGTTATTATTTTGTATATATCTGGACCAGCCTTCTCCCTTTTTTCGAGTCAATTTATACTGAGGTTTCCCGCTAAAAGCCGATATTTGGTCTCCATCAGGCCTAAGGCAACACAATTCGGCCATGTCTAAGAGGGTTGGGCCGATGGGACCAGTTGGGAAAAAGAAGGCGTTAAAAGAATCCGACCAAAAATAGCAAGCAGCGGCTACCAAGGATTCGTTAGGTTCTGGATCGGCTAAGGACATAGGAATACACTCAGCGATACCCATTCCTTCCCACTCAGCCTTTTTCTGGGATGATACTCTAATATACCAAGACCTCCAGCCCTTGAGAGCTGTCGGCCAAGCCCTAAAGCTTTTTGTCCATTCCTTAATATTATAGCCAGGAGCCGACAGAGGAAGTCTAGGGATTTCATCTCTAACAACCGTATCGGTCTCTATGGTTCCTAATGGGCCTAGAAAGTACTGATGGTCGCTATCTGGGATCGGAATGAGTACCTGGGATGCGTCCATTTCAGCCGATACGACAGGAAGAGAGGATTGATGCGGAGAAAAGCCGATTGCAAGATGAACGAGAGCACGCTAGGGTGAAAATGACCGCAGGGGGGGGACCTCATATTTATTTATACCTCGGTGAAAGAGATGAAAAGGCGGGAACAGTTGCTGTATTAAAAACGCACCGAGAACATTGCGGCGCCATTAATGGGGAAGTTACCGAGGTGAATCCTAAACGACATGCCGATCACGGAAAAAAGACGAAGAATTTTTGAAAGATAGCAAGCTACCTTTCAAAAATGGGGGGCATATGTTTGCACCAAAATTCGACACGTATTGGGATCGGTCTGAGACGGAAAGAAATGTACGTATAAAAGGAATTCCAGAACGAAGTCGGGAAGGTATCCGCTTCTAAAAGGAAAGGAAATCGGATCGAGGTCGACACGTAAACGCACCGTGTCCATATGCAACTCGGATCGGCCAAGTGTGTTATAAAAGGGGTAGACGTCAAGCGAAAAGGAATCAATCCAACAACACACACATCTACTTTTTACAAGCTTTTCTTTTACATTGTTTTAGCTTCATAGATCTCTCTGCAAGTCGACGGAATCAACATAGTTGCGCATCGCCGATTGTTGATTTTTGCCGATTTCACCCAGGTTTGATCTGCTTCGTTTTGTTGCGCATCGCCTTTCCGAAGCCGATTTTTACCTTGTATCCTGATCAATTGTAACCGATTGATCTAGTTATCTCCTAATCGGTTCTTGCCGACTAGCGAAAAGCCGATAGATCCTTGTTTATCGGCTTTGATCAAATTACAAACTCTACCTTGTCAATTTCAGGTCAAATTGACTGGCACGCTCTGCAAACCCGGCGTTTGTCTTGTGTTCGAGGCCAAAAACCCTCCTTCACGTTTTTTGCGCGAACAATATGGTTCCACTTCTTGTGATGCCATTGCATTCAGTTTTTGCCCTTTTTATTTCCCCTGTGAGAACAAGTTCAGGATATAAGAATTAGAGTTATATTCATGGCTCAATGACATGCATTGGCATTTTTGAGACGAGTTCTTTTTGTGCGCACCAAATTTGGAGGCCAGGACAGCCCATTTGACAGAAATTTACCCATCATTATGCATCAAACAGAACATGATACACAATGTAATGTTAGATAAGTAGATAGTGAAGTATTGAGTCGTAGGTTCATTAACCTTCTTTGGCTGTACTACTGTACTGCATAATATGCTCAGTTAGTGGTTTACTGCGAAATTTGATTGCTTCAATCAGTGTACCATTGTGGGTATTTTGAGTTTTTTGATTATTCATCCTACCGTTGGAAAATACTGAACAACAATTGGTGGATGCTATTTTAGTTTCAGTATTGATTGGTCTTACTCCTAATTTTCAAATTTAAATTTAGAAATTTTGAATTTGTACTAATTTAATAATATTCGTGCACAAATTTTTTAATTTTTGACATTTTCTTATTTTTTTAAAATTTCTAATTTTGAATTTAAATTTGGACCGATTTTGGAAAAAAACTGAAATTGGATTTTAAAATATCCGACTAATATTATTCGTATCTATGTTGATTCAGATCCGTATTCGATTCTGTATTCGTAACCGATATTATCCTGTATAATTCGTATTCGATTCTGTATTCAGCACTATTCAAATTTTATTCTGTATTCGATAAAAAATACAGATACAGATACGAATAGGACGATATTCGATCGTATCCGATCCGATCACATCGCTAGTGGCACATGGTCAATTTTCTCCCTATTGGAGGGGGAAGAAAGAAACCACCTCGTTCTTACAGGTGGGTTCTAAGACTATCTCTAGCAGCTTCCTTTCCCCTCCAAATCCCTTCGCGAACAGATCCTAAATATTCCAGCGAATTTTCTTCACGATTCTCTTCGGAAGGGATTCAAATAGTGAATCCCTTTAGAAAGGGATTCTCTCTCCAATCCCTTCACAAATTCTTTGAAGGGATGCTGCTGGAGATAGTAGAAAATAAAGGGAATGAATAGAAGAAAGGGAATAGGGAAAGGAATGGAATGAAGAGAAATTGATGGAGATAGTCTGACACCTCGTCGTGGCGCGCGAAACCCAGACCAGGTCACCATGGTAGCAGACCACCACCACCAGTCGCGGCGCAGCGCCGTGCTCCTTCCCCTTCCCTAAAACCTAACGGCCGGCGGCGGCGTTGGCCACGTCCTCTCCCCCCTCCCTCTTCTCCTATCTTTTCCAAGAATCTGAGGAACCAAGCCAGAGAAGATTGCCGCTACCCCTTCTCTAGTACCGAGTAATGCGGACCAGGGGCCAGTCCGGCCGCGACGCCGCCAAACCGCCGCCTCCTGGTTCGTCTCCCGCCTCCGTTCGGTTCCTGGCCTCCGCCTCCAATCCCTGCTGTTGTCTCGCTCTTACGGTTTGCCCTCTATTTCCACTGAAAACTTGTTCTTCATACTGCCGGAGTAGGGGGAGGAGCGGAGGCGGAGGTTGCGACCGGCGGCGCGAACCGCCGGAGAGCTTCGCCCGCCGCGAAAGGGAAATTGCCCGCCAAGGTGAGGCTCCAAGCTCCGGCGCTAGTCGGAATCGATGGGAGAATAGTAAAGGCGCCAGCTTGAGCGTTGGGATTCCAAAAGATTAGGAGAGAAACTGATTGTGTCGGTCGGGCGTATATGGAACTAGTCATGTAAAATGTAGTGTTTCTTTAGAAAATTCCCGTGGTTTCGTCTTTATTATATCTAAACTTGATTTACGACTTCCGGCTTTCAATATTCCTTTCCTTTTACCACGATTGTTGAACACAAATTCAGGTTACATGAGTTGAAACTTCACACGGGGATTGATTACAAAGGGACGCCTTTATCTGTTCGAGTGTTCAAGTTTTGTATGTTAAGGAGTACTATTGAGTTCCAAGTGTATGCCCTGAAGGGAACTCAGGATTTATAGCATCTCTGAGTTTTGTGTGAAAAATAAACAAACTTGAGGTAATGAATTATGGATAGTTTCTAAGGTAGGAGGGGAAATGCGGCCTAGGGATGTGAAGATTTAATCATGCAAGGCAAACTCACGGATTCCTTGATGGGATTCACTTACATTGTTTTCCTCAGGTGGAAATGGAATCGCCATTGGGATATAAACACAAAAAAGGTAAAGTCAAAACAGAGTGGAATGATCATGCTGATATCAAAAGGTGCAGCATAGGGAGTTCTGAAAAGAACAATTTGGAGGAAGAAGAGGCGGAGGCAATCGGCAACAATGATGCAGCTGATGTGGACTGGGAAGAGGGGCATGTCTCTGCAGTGGAATGCGAAGAGGGTTATTCCCATGAGCTTGGAGAGACAGTCACTGTTGAGTTCAATGATGTACCCTCTTCCACTGAAAAGAAGAGTGTTCGGAGGTCTACTGCTGAAGAAAAGGTAGTTTTTCATGAGTAAAAGAAATTTTTAGTCAAGGTGTCTGTCATGATTGAGCAAATAAACATGTGCTTTAAGCCTCAACCTGTTATCAGAACTTTATCCTGTGACAAATCGAATTCTTGATTGTCATTGGCCTTACAATGTGTGCTGACTGCTTAGCAGGGGCGGAACTGGGGGGGGGGGGGCATTTTGAGAAACGCCAAAGTTTCACCTCTTCAATAAGCTAAATTTGTTTATTGAATTGGCTTCGATTTTGGTGGTTTGGGATTGTTAAGACCTTAGAACTGTTGTTGGATTTATGATGGTACGAAATCATTGTATAAGGCTACAGAATTGTACGTGTGAAGTGGTGCACCCCATCAAAATTTTTCTAGTTCCGCCACTGCTGCTTAGTATTGCCCGGTACCAGCTTGTTTGCTGAGTAGCATGTAATGCTTTGCAGTCTAGTCACAACCAAGTCTTGAAGCATATCTAGAAGGGATATCAATTTCCATACTTTTGTTACATACTTCAGATTACTACTTTGTCTTTGAATTTCGACCAACTAGTTTTGTTTTCTGATTTATTCAGGAGTTGGCTGAACTCGTGCACAAGGTCCATTTGCTTTGCCTACTAGCAAGGGGTAGGGTAATTGACAAGGCTTGCAATGATCCTCTTATTCAGGTGCATTATAGTGGTATTCATTTATACCAGATTTCGAATTGCTCATGTTCCAAAATTATGAAATGTCATGATAGATTTATGGAAGTAGAAAACTGAGGTATCTTTCAAGCTAAACCATATCTTTGTTGTTTCAAATGTTCTCTGCAGGCTTCAATTCTCTCTCTTTTACCACACCACTTACTATGGAATGATGTAGACACTCCAAAACTGATAGCTAACAACCTACATAGTCTCGTGAGCTGGGTAGGCCCCCCTTTGGATACTAGTTTTATTGACTTCATATGTGTTCATAAAACGATAGTTTTGACACGTTACTTTTTTTAATTTGCATTTATTGTGCCTGCAGTTCCATCATACCTTCTGTGTAATTGCACAATCCGATGACAGGGGATCTTTCGAATCAAATTTAGCTTTCACTCTTCAAAATCATGTAGGAACTGCTGAAGAGGTATTGTATCTTCTCCCTGAAGATTATGCTTGCTGAAGAAATTAGCTGTCCTTATTTCAGCAAGCATATTGTCTTTACCAATGCTGTTTCAGATTTGGGAGCCTAGAAAATAAATGAGCGTAATCATGTTTCCTTGCCGCACAATTTATTTTCTTTTGGAGATTGGATATGAATGCTCAATGTTTTGTTTTGTTTTCTAAAGCTTCACAACGTTTCTATTTATAAGGCTGCCACATTAATGTTTTGCAATGCAGGTCTGTGCACTTTCAGTTGCACTGTTTAGGGCGCTTAACTTAACAGCTAGGTATGGATTTCACTGCATAGCTAATTATTGCTTGATTTTAGCCATATCTTAACTGTTTGCATCAGCAAGCCATACATCATTTTGTTGTCTTTTTACTTCTTGTCAAATGCTGTTTGCTTTGGTTCCACACGATGCACAATGGCAATAAACATTTTTTTGTAATATATGTATGACTTGTTATGTATCAAGGTTGTTGTTTATCAAAACAAACAAGATGTAGATCCATAGCTCTCTTCCTTTTATTGATATATTTTAGTGTGTATACCATTGATGTCAAGGTGCCACCTAGGTGCCTCCTAGGCACCCTGGTGCCGGAGGAGGCCCACCTGTTCCGCTTGCCTCGCCTGGTCGGAGCAAGGCGAACGCCTGGACGTTCTAGGCGTCGCTCGCGCCGTCCAGGCGTCGCCACTCGCCAGGCGAGGTTGGGCGGCCGACTAGGGTCCGGAGGAGGGCGACTGCGCGGAGGGGGGCGCGGAGCGGAGGGGGCGTGGAGGAGGGCACGGAGGGGGTGAGGAGGGGGGCGACTGCGGGGAGGGGGGCGCAGAGGGAAGGATCCATACCTCCGTTGGCTGAGGGACAAGATCCGCCACATCGCCGTCGCCACTTCCGTCGCCGCCGCCGGCTGCAGATCGTTAAGTGCGGCGCCTCCTCCTGTCGCCCTCCTCCTCCCTCTCCTTCGCCTCCCACCGCCTGGAGGCCGCGGCCCCCCTCCGTGCTGACCTCCCTCTCCTTCGCCTCCTGCCGCCTTGCGCCCCCCCCCTCCACGCCGTCGCCCAGTCGTCCCCTCCGCGCCGACCTCCACGCCATCGCTACTCTGGTGACTGGGCGACAACGCGGATGTCGGCACGGAGGGGGGCGACTGCGCGGAGGGGGACGTGGAGGAGGGTGCCGTCGTTGCTACTGATTTGCACCCCTCTGGTCTGCTCTGCTGCTCATCCGTTTGATGCTGCTCATCCATTTGATGCTTGATTGCTTGGTATGGATGCTATCTACTTGTTTAAGATATATTTGCTTCTCTACTTAATTGGCATCTTGTCATGCTATTTATTTGCATCCATACAAGGTATGTATATATTGGTGATAATGCGATATACTGAAAATACTGACCCTCGCCTAGGCGCCTAGGCGTCCAGGCGATGGGCTGGCGCCTCGCCTTGCCTTGTCGCCTTGACAACCATGGTGTATACAATGTGCCTCTATATCCACACATATATAGGAGAGGAGACTTTTCATGTAGGAGAAGAAAGTTATATCCTAGAGCAATCTAGTGAGACACTGAGTCCTAATTAGGGGTGTGTGTGTAGGCGACGTCGTGATAAGCCTAATCTCCCCAAAAGACATCGACTCTGAGTCTTCTCATACATATGCCCCTCACATGCTTCTCAAATGTAGAAGTCAATAAGGCTTCGGTAAACATATTAGCTACATTTTCACTATTCTGAATCTTCTTTGTTTGAACATTCCCCATCTCCCGCTGTTCATGGAATAGAAATACCTAGGAGATATATGCTTTTTCATGTTCGTCTTGACATAATTGCTCTTATGTAACATCCCAATTTTTGGATTATTTGGATTTAATGTGGTTTACATGGATTTTTTAAAATTTTGGGATTTTTAAAGAATTTATTTGGATTTTATTTATTATTTTGAAATATGTTTAATATGAAAAGTATTTAAAAGTTTGGATAAATTTGTATCAAAAATATTTTATTTGAGTTCCAAATGTCTCAAAATATTTTTAGGAATTTTTCTGATATTTTTACTATTTATTTTGGCTTAAACTATTTACTAGAATTATTTCAAATCAAAAGGCTTTGGAAATGCTTGAATAGTGTTTGGGCTGAAAGCCCGTTGGTCCAGCCCAAGTATTGTGCGTGCCATCCCAGCCCGGTCAACCCACTTTATCAGCGGAAATCAAACCTCTTGGGTCGTTGGATTTTATTTGTGCGGTTGGGATCGTGTCGCATTGCGCTTATGTGTGGACCGTTGGATCGTGATCAGGTGCACGTGGCTAAGTGGCGATTCGGGAACCCGAGCTCAGTATGGCTGTTGGATTTAGATCATGCGGTTGAGTTTGCTTGGGAACCCTAGCTTCTAGAATCCGTGGGATCTCCGCGTGTGGTTGAGATTACTTTTGGCTTGCGAAGCATCTGGCCATTCATCGTGCCACGTGGCGGCTTTCGGGTCATCATTCCTGATTAGTTCTTGAACTAGACTCTGCTCAAGCTCCGTGGCTGCCACAGACTTTGCTTCCGAATCCGTGCATATCGTGGACGCTTAGGCTATAAATAGGTGAGCACTGCCTGTGTCCAATCCTGAACGACCAAAACCCTAAGTCAATCGTAGGAATTGCGCCGTTGTTTCGCCAAATTTCACAAAGATCTCCGTGCGCCACTGCAAGCTTGACATCATCGATTCTTCGCCGTCCGTGGGATCTAGGGCTTGGAGTCGATGCTGTTCGCTTCGTCGTCACCAGAGCCAGCTCGTGCGCACCTTGGATCAACTAGAGCATCACTGTGTCACCGTCGCACCGAGGAGACCGTCGCTGCTAGAGGAGTTGCCGCCATCGATTCCTTGCGCTAGAGAAGGTAAGTGTGTCAGTATAACCGTGATGACGAGAGCTAGCCGTAGGACCCCGCCTTGCTCGCCGGCAATGACCCTAGGGCCACGCGCACTGTCAAGTGACGTCGCAGACTCGATGACTGCTGTCTGTCGCTGTTGTGGTGCCATCTGGACAACGGGTGTTGGTCACATCGGACGGAGGTCTTGCGTGGATGCTTGCGTGTGGCTGAGTCTGAGTGGTATGGGGCCCACTTGTCAGCACAAGAGATAAATATTTATATTTATCTTAATTGATTCATTAGTGCACTGACATCATCATGACGTCATAAATAGATTTTTCTGTAGAAAATTAATTCGGTCGAATGCCAGTGACATTAGTGTGACGTCATAAAGCCCTTTTACAATAGAGAAATAATTTGGATAGTTAGGGTTTATTCTTTTTCTTTTATTGTGAACTTTAGAGAGCCCGTTCTCCCTCATACGAGCTTCGATTGAGGTAATTCCAGTTCCTAAAAATTTGTAAAATTGAGTTCTATTTAATGATGGTTTTTATTTAATTTTTGGAGTTGAGTTTGCTCTCTATTTTTGGTATTTATTGCTTTATTTATTCGTTACGCATAAACGTTGAAGTACTCGAGGTGTTCGTGAGCGAGGACCAACTCAAGACTCAAGAGCAAGGTCCAAAGTAGGTACAAGAGCTTTTTGAGGCATGTTGTGTTTTGACCATTTGATCCCATGTTTTATAGTTATATTGTTTTAAGCTATTGCATGTTAATTCAAATTAAAACAATTTCAATTAATTTGGGAATAGTTATTCAACCTAATTGCAATATGTTTACATTGTCATTTGTATGCCCTGATTCATTTGTAACCCTAAGATGTTTATTTACTAGTTGATAGCTACTAAATGCCAACGTGGGTCGGTTAGAACGAGATTAGTGTGCTTAGCCATGCAATGAGTCATTAATGTCATTTTGGAAATACAAATTTAATATGATTAATGGAAAGTGGAATTTATTTATGAAATGGTGTGCCATGTGACGTGTTGTCCTACAACGATGTAGACTTATTGATGCTATGTGTTGCACAATAATCAAAAGGGTTGGTAAATGATTTTGATGGAGGTAAGTGGCAAGAGGCTGTGTCATGGTGGGCCTTAGTGGCAATGGGTTGATGAGTGAATGTGAGGGCTGTGCCATTGGTTACTGTGAGCGATTGGAAGGCTTGCCTCGGCCAATTAAGGATTTAACACTGCAAGCCTTTGAACTAGGCCAAACATACAACCACATATCTGGAATGGGACGGACCTAACTAAGATTACCAGTCCTAGCATTGGAGCCTCATAAAGGTGATAACCAAACTTAGTAGGTGATAACCAAACTTAGTGTGCGGTTATGGGGAATTTGGATGTGTTGTGCCGTAGCCTCAATCAGTCCAATGGTATGTCAGTCATATACTTCAGCTCTTAGTGAGGGAAGGGATAATGTATGGTATACTGGGAGGGTCTATGTTATGATGAAGTTTTTCGAAAGGTTTTGTTATGATCTACTAGCCACACGTCGATATGTACATGACATTGCATGGCAGATAGTTTGATCATATCTTGTGAGTAAGTGTATAACCTCTGTAGAGAAAATCTATTCGAATAACCGTGTCCACGATATTGGATAATGCTCAGGAATTGCAGTCAGGGGATAGATTTTGAAAAATAAAACTTCGGAAGGGAAGCTTTGAGCCAATGATAATGATGGAATTGGTTTAAGCTGTGTGCTAGTGTATCTTGTGAAATAACGGAGGAAGATACTTAGTATTGTTATTTCTTTTACTGTCGTTTCAATCAATCTACATTATTCCTTTGCAAATATTGCTTTATGCAAAACAACCATATCAGCCATTTATTTGGAATAAGCCTTGCATATAGTATAATAGATTTACATTTTGTGCATAACTTGTTGAGTGCTTTATGTACTCACCGCCTTGCAACAACCGTTGCAACCAAATCACCAGTTGAGGAGTCTACACCATTGATGGAGAAAGAATTCCACGAGAAGGCGAATATCTAGGAGTTGAACCTTTTCAGATGCCTGTGGCATGTTGATGGGATTCGCCGATGTTTTTCGTTCCGCTGTTGTTTATTTATTTTGAGTTGAAGCCATTAAGGTCAGAAGTGTAAAATTGACCTTAAAGTCGTTCAACAGGTTTATATTTAATAGATGAAGTCTTTTATTATATTTCCGCTATGTAGGGGTGGGTATTTGGTTAATTCGGTTTTTTCGGTTTAAAAATATTTCGGTTTTTAGGAATTGAAAACCAAACCGAACCGAACAAATTTGAAAACCAAACTGAATTAACCGAAATATTTCGGTTCGGTTAATTCGGTTTTTCGGTTAACCGAATTTCCTCAGCAAGGTTACCATATAATCATCACTTAGCACACATCAAAACTGATACCATAACCACATCAAAACTAATAAACATTTTGCACTTGTACTACACATAATATAGGGACTTTACTTCAATTCGATGGACTTATAATCATAAATATACCAAAAGGGCAAACTTCAGACATGAATGTAAAAGAAAAGGAAGGATTATACGTATGTACCGGTTAGTTTCTTCAATTTCTAATCTCCAACTAGGGATGAAAACAGATCGGATAGTTTCCGACCGATCCGGATAATTTTCGGATACGGATTCTGTCGGATCGGATATTTGTCGGATAGTATCGGGATCGGATACGGATACGGATTCGGTAGCTCACTATCCGTCGGATACGGATTCGGATAATCCGGATAGTGATGGATCGGATATCCGGATATACATGTGGACTGGGCCAAGCTACTCTTTTGGCCCAAAAAGGTTACTAAATTTTAACTTGTTTTCTAATTTAATTAATCCATAAATCAAGTTTCAATTATTAAAATTAGCAAACTAGCTCCAAAAATTATGAATTTTTTTGGTAAAATTCCTAACATAGTCTATAATTTTTTAAAAAATTGTTTTTAATTTTTTATCATATTTTAAATTTTCTAAAAAATTCAAAAATTGTTGTCTTTAATAGGAAAATATTTTAAATAAGTAGCTAAAATGCATAAAAACTCATAAAATACATCATTTATTATTTTAAATATAATTTAACAAATAATACAAATCTTGGGGTCATTACATGTAAGTGTTATATATGTTTTCTAGAGATATGGTAATTAAGTATTATCAAACTTTTTGTATATTCTATATTTGTTTCCATTTGTATCTCTGAACAAGGATCACCTTTATTTTGTGTTTTGATTTACATGTATGATGAATTAATCGTATGTACGTGATGAACTAAGTCTTACATAATTTTGTTTGCAACATGGTATCTAACTATTGTCTAAGTGAATGAAAATGCTTATATTTATTCAATTTTCAATAATGTTTTAATCAAATCAACTAGTTATGTATTTTCGTTGATTTTTTATGTACAATCTAAGGGATTATCATGTTCCGATAAATATTCGTGAATCAGATCCGATTCGATTCAGATTCGATCCTCAGATTCAGATTCGATATTATCCGTATTCGTATCCGAATCCGAGAAAAAATATGAAAACAAATATGATAGAGTCATTACCCGTCCGTATCCGATCCGTTTTCACCCTTATCTCCAACATATAACTCTAATATATGATGGTACAAGGCTTTTGGGCTTCATATTTACTGTCTCATTAATATCTCAAGGGAACGGTAACACATTGGTAAATACATACCTATGCCTGAATACAAGATTTGTTGTGGTACATTCGTTATCTCAAGCAGACAGCAGGATTTTAGAATTTTGCACTGATTTCATATTTATAGTACTAGTTTGCCATCTTAGGAGCTATTAGAATAAAAAAAAAACATAATTTGGCATGAGTGTGTCTGTAGCATCATAACATAGGCAAATCATACTATCACAGTACTATAACGTAGTTCAATTCATTGACCAAATGGTTAATTTCCTTGCTAATCATTGAAATAAGCAATTGACATAATATATTTTACTAAACAAGTGCTCACCTGTCGATCAACGATCTTCTTAACCTCGTGCGGTTCCTTAACCCCATTTGGGCAGCTCTCCTTGGCCTCTGCCTGCGGTGGGGTGGAAGGATCGCCCTCTCCAAAGAGGAGCCGGGTCATCGGTGAGTCTGTCACATGGCGCCACCAGCCGACGCAAGGTAGACTTCGAGGTGACTGGAGATGGCGAGCTCGGAGGGGAAGGCCTCGGCACAGTTGGGGCACGCAACGGCGGCGGCAGTAGGAGGCGCAGGAGGGGGTGGGCCGGAGCCGAGGAGGCGAGGACGTGGGAGGTTCCCTTGAAGGATGAGGCGGAGGGGGCCGTGACCTGAGAAGGATTTAGGGGAGGAGGATTTGGGTGATCGGGGTCGGCAGGTCGGGGGATTTAGGATCGATCCAATGGAGGGAGGGGGGATTCGGTCTTCCGGTTCGGGGGACGGGATGAGATAGTGTCAGTGAGATGCCAAATAAATTCAGTGTTTCGGTAGAACGGTTTTCAAAAGCTGAAAACCGAAACAAAAACCGAAAACCGAATATCACTAAAATAAAAACTGAACCGAAAACCGAAAAAACCAAAATATTCGATTAAATCGGTTCAGTTCGGTTCGGTTTTTCGGTTTCGGTTTAAAAATGCCCACCCCTACCGCTATGTATGATTATGATATTCATATATGTTAAGACTGTGTGCACTAGCATAATCCTAGACTAGTATAGAAAACACAGAGGGTTCGGATTTGCACATTTGGGTCCCGACATCTTTCATTTGTGCAATGCATGCTACATTATCCTCATGGATAATTGTGGAAATTTTATCCACCTCTACACCACATGACCCTTGGATATGATGAATTAATCTTCTAAGCTAAATGCACTCACGAGTTGTCTCATATAGCGTAATTATCGCGTAATGATTAGTTGACGTAGCAATCTGCTTCACTAATTTCCAAGAAATCACATTTGTACTGCTTAGAAAGACAAATCTAGTACAAGATATGGCATTATGGGGATCAAACAAATAGCCAGCATTGGAGTAACGACTTATTTTGTTATCTTGGCCTTTTGGGTAAAGAGTCCAAGATCCAATGTACCTTTTAGGTACCTGAGAATGTGTTTAATTTCAGTATAATGCCTCTTCGTGGGCTTAGACGAATATTTTGCCAAACAATTCACTACAAAAGCAATGTTAGGTCTCATAAAATTGGCAAGGTATAGAAGTGCACTGATGCACTCAAATATGGAGTCTCTGGCCGAATAGATCCTCATCTTCTCATCTAGGACCTTATGGATCTTTCTCTATATCCAGTTCCTAACGACCATGGGTGCAGTGGCAGAGCCAGGATTTCGGTAAACCTCAGGTGAAAACTAAGCTGCTATAGCTAATACCAAACACTACGGATAATGAGGTATAACAAAAGTATGTCACAAATGTACAATTAAAAATAAATTTGGACTCCTTGCTTAACATTTCAACAAAATAGAAAAAAATATGTCAAAATAATATAACGTAATGGAGCGGTACAAAAGTTAATACCTAATTAACGAAAGTTTGGTGCATCTGAGCCTATCATATCTTCATCAACAATAGTACAAGAAATTGAACTTGCAAAAGATGAAATTGCACATGCAAATTAAGCACACAAAACTACAAAGCTAACTATTGAGGCAAATTGCAAAACAAGAATATAACATACTGCTAGCACGAAGACCACGAGGTAGTTTTTGCTTACGATACCTCATACTTTGAAAATGTTGTAAAATCTTGTTCTTCAATGCTTGCAAATTCATCTTGCTCAATCTAGCATACCATACTATCATTCATCCATTCATCTTTCATCTTATTCCGCAACTCAGTCTTGACAATGTTCATAGCTGACAAAGCTCTTTCTACTATTGTGGTTGCAATGGGCAAAATCAAAGCCAATTCAATTAGGTGATATACCAATAAAAAAACTGTGTATTGGTCTGAACCATCTTCACAACAACATTACCAAGGTCATTACAGCTTGAAAAATCTGGACAACGCTCACGTCAGCAATGAATGTCTCAAGTTGGTCCTTAAGTACTACACAATCATATTGGGAGAAGCCAACAGCATAAATCTTAGCAAGTTCAATTAGTTTATATATCAAAGTTGGCAAAAGAATTCTTTGGATCAAGACAAGCAATGCATCTCAATAATTGAGTAGATCTTTTAGCAAAGCGATTGTTTAACTCGACAATAATTTGATCATGCACCACATTAAAGATTTCATGATTGAAATGATGGTATTAAGTTACCAATTGGCCACCACGACTCCTTGAGCGGCCCTGAACTGTTATTATATCTGACATTTGGTACAATGATGCTATGTTTGAGAGAAAAGGTCATTACCTCTTTGAAGAGCTCATCCCAACCATGATGCCTTACGCCATTAATTTTTTGCAATGTGGTCCCAACCAATCCTCTAGCACGAACAATGTTCTGTAGCACGGACAATGTTCTGATCTTTCTTTTGCAAGCACTGTGATAGATCACTAGTTTTGCCCAATATTCTAATCATAAGATGCAATATAAGCACAAATTCAAAACTCTCCATTTGTCGCAACAAACCTGAAGCTGTGGTTTTTTTGTGTTGTATGAGTGGCATCATCACATACATTCTCTATTGCCTTTGATTTTTAAAATCCTCGAGTTTACCAACGTGTTCATCAAAAGATTGAATTTCATTCTTCCAATAACTAAACCCCATCTTTCTATATGCATCAATACCAAAGTTTTCAGGTTTTCATTGCTTAAACAGAAAACAATCAAAGCAAAAGGCAGCATCTTTAGCAACACTATATTCCAACCAATCATACCTTTTAAACCACTCTTCATGAAAGCTTCTTTTATGATTTGCTATAGACACGTGCAGTAGGGAACCACTCTTCATGATAGCTTCTTCATGAAACCAAACCATTAGCAAGTGCAACAGGGCAACCCCTCGGTGCAGGCTTAGCAGGCCCCCCTCGGCGTCTCCAAGCCACGTAGGGCGTAGGGCGGTGAGCCGGCAATAGCACAGGGTGCCTCCTCGGTGCAGGTGCAGTAGGGCCCCCCTCAGCGTCTCCAAGCCACGTAGGGCGTAGGGCGGTGAGCCGGCAATAGCAAAGGGTGCCTCAGTGCAGGTGCAGCAGGGCCCCCTCAGCGCCTCCAAGCCGCACATGGCGCAGGATGGCGAGCTGGCGACGGCATAAGGCGTAGGGCGGCCCAACTTGGAGTTGGAGGAATAGGGTGCAGGGGGTAGCGACAGCGGTGGGCAACTTGAGGAGCGACGCGGTCGAGAGGATTGAGGAGTGGTGTGAGGTTGAGGAATGCTGCTCCTGATGGGTGTTACTATGTTAGCCTCAGGTCATTGCCTCAGGGTTGCATTGCTACTAGTTGGGCCAAGCCTCGACCCATTACCCCACCAGCCCGAGGCCTAACTTCGCCGTTGCATGGATGTACTAAGGGCCTGTTTGTTTTTGCTTTGGATTCTCTAAAAGCTGGTTCTGGATTGTGGTTGTAGATAAGCTGATTCTTCAAAAGCTAGAATCCAAAAGCACATATGTAGTGGATTGTAGATTTTAGTTTATATGGATAGGCTGGATTGTGAGAATCGGATTCTAGAATCAGGCTGTTTGTTTTTTATTCAGCTTTTGGAGTAGGAATCCAAAATCAAAAGCAAAAACAAACAGGCCCCAAGTGGTTTTGCTTCATCACGGGGATATACATCGTTATTGATGTATCCTTTCATCAGAAGGAATTGATTCAATTGGTTGTACCACATAGTCTGTATAGTGATCTTTTCAATTTCACACTATACATGTTGCGATCGTCATTCTCGCTCATACATGTGACCGTCAATCCCTAGGAATCTTCATAGAGATTTCTGAATCAAGTGACCCATACAAAAATGCAGTCACAACATCCGTGAGTTCAGTTCAACGTCAATTGCATCCTTCCATTTATCGCAATCATTCATTCAGCAATAGTCTTCGGGTTGACATATGAATTCTAAATATGGAAAGCAATCTTTAGAAGCAAAGCAGCTACTATTAACACATACTTTTATCAAGTATATTTCTCCAGAATCCACATAATTTGTGGCATACTCTTTATTTAAATCAATTGTCACTTCATTTAAATCAATCAACTCTTCGCGATTTCCCAATATGGTAGAGTTTGTGACTTCAATTGTTGTAGTCCTAGTGTTACTTGTTACGCGCAGTTTCACTGGGTTTTGTTTCATCTCTCCTTAGATGAACATCTATCACATTTATCCCAGAATGGACATTCTTATCTTTTGGACTCTATAAACCAGTGTCTCTTAGATGATTTTCATTCGTATTTTGTCCATGGAGTTTCCCCCCTATTCAAGTCGTCCCTTAAGTGGATGTCTCCACGGTCTGAGATCTTTAGAACCAGGAGGTCCCCGCCTCTTCTTGCGCAAGGGAATTTTGAAGTAGAACTCAAAGCCCGAGATGGCTCTACTCCCTCAAGCGCATACACAGTTGGAATATGCAGCTGGGTAACTCCCTTATGATATGTGAATGAATTTAGTAGCTTGTTTTCAAGGTATTGCAAATCAATGATCATCTAAACCTCTTGTTCAGCTTCTTTAGTGCGTGGATCCATATTATGAAGACATCTATCATGCCATGATAGTTCCCGTCATTCCAATTTAGGGTCGTTTCCTTTCCCTAATGTCGGGAATAAGTCTTCATTAAACATGCAATTAGCGTACCTCGCTTTTAAGTGATCCCCTGTCATGGGTTCAAGATATTTCAGAAGCAACAGAGATTCATATGCAAGTGGCAATTAGGCATCAATACTCGCTTAAACTACATTTTGATAATGCTTGGGTTTGAATGTCTGTAGCTAATTCTCTACAAATTGCTTTCTATTTTCATCTCCAACCATATCAAACATCCCATGAAGATCAATCAATTTTTACATGCAATGCCCATCTAACCTATTAAGTTTCAAGTAAACATACATAAAAATTGGGGCCTCGCTACACTATCCTGTGTTTCTCTTTGATAACTTCTTAGCCATATCTAAGTATAGTTTCGCTTCTAGGTTTGTTACAAATCTGGATGTTGCTGGACTCAAGCCTGATGCTAAAGCGACTGGGACAGCAAATCAAGATGCACCTAGGCTTTGTACAAGGGCACTGCCTTCTAGTTCATTTGTTGCAGGCCATAATGAGTTTAATAATCTTTCTCCTGTCCAATCACAAGATAATACCGAAGATAGCATCAGTGTGACTCAGCAGCAAGGCAATCTTGGAAATTTGAGAAGAACATCAGCCTGCTGGAGAAGATTGTCTAAAAATTTGTCAAAGTGCAAGGCAGATCAAGTAAGTAGTTTTGCATCAACATCAAAAGATAAATCATCCAGTAGCCTGTATCCTCCCACTTCCAATAATGATGAAGTACCAAAACGAAAAGGGGACTTGGAATTTGAGATGCAACTGGAAATGGCTCTTTCAGCCACTGCAGCCGAAATTCAAGAGAACAAGCTAGCTACTCAATTGAGCCAGTCAACTGGTAGCTTCCTAGATTGTACTCCACCATTGAAAAAATTGCGAAAAAATGCAGAAGCTTCATCCAACTCAAGCGCAGTTTGGTCAAGAAGTGGAGCACCATTATATTGGGCCGAGGTATACTGTGGTGGGCAGACGTCAACAGGAAGATGGGTGCATGTTGATGTTGTAAATGATATTATTGATGGTGAACGAAAAGTAGAAGCTGCTTCTGCTGTTTGCAGGAAGCCTTTGAGATATGTCATTGCCTTTGCTGGAAATGGCGCTAAAGATGTGACTAGAAGGTTTGCCTCTTTCACAATTCTTAAGTTTGTGTCATGTTTCTATGACAAAGATATGCTAATATCATGCCATCTTATTTTGTTTACTGTACCTTCTATTTGTCAGCCAAACCAATCACGGCACAACTACTTAAGAGTAAAATACTGTAGGCAACTAGGCATGGTTACTGAATTATTCTTCCCTAATGCACACAACGTCCAGTGCAAATCCCGTCTAAATTGAATGACTTGCAGAAATGTATGGTAATAATACTTGAACATGCCAAATTTCTGTAATTCTATGGTTTGCCCAACCCAACTTTTAATTTTTTTTTTGTCCAAACCCAACTTGTACTTAAGAAGCAATATAAAAACATGAGGACGCATTCTTCACTATGGAAATTCTTCAAATACTGGTTTGAGAATTTTCTCCTACATTTTCCCAGGTATTGTTTGCAATGGCACAGAATTGTCCAGGGGAGAGTGAATCCAGAGTGGTGGAAGAATGTTTTGTCACCACTAGAGCGGTTCGAATTGGCAGCAACAAATGACTCCGAAGATATCGAACTTCAGACCAGGGCCCTAACAGAGCCTCTTCCTACCAGTCAACAGGTATAAGCAATTACAGGATTTAAGAGATTAGTATAACTTCTTTTCTTTCAAAATAGCCTGTTGCCTTTGCTGTAACTATTTATGTAACCATTTAGGCCTACAAAGACCATCACCTCTATGCTCTTGAGAAGTGGCTTCACAAGAACCAAGTTCTTCACCCCAAGGGTCCAGTGCTTGGCTTCTGTAAAGGGCATCCTGTTTATCCAAGATTGTGTGTTCAAACACTGCAATCAAGACATGGATGGTTGCAGGAGGGTCTGCAAGTCAGAGAAAATGAGTTGCCTGCAAAGGTTCATAACAGAAGCACAGACTTATATCTTTTTTTTTGTGGTTAATTAGATACATGTCACTGCAAAGTTCCCACTTTGGAAATATGCCACTGCAAAGTTCGAAATTGGAGATATGCCACTCCAAACTGCGAATTCTTTGAAATATGTGATCATGGACACTGTTGGACCTAAATGCCCCTCCTATCTTCCTCCTCCTACCTTCTTCTTCAGTTCTTCCTGATCCCCTTCCTTATCTCTGCCCTCCCCCACCACTACCATCCCGAGCACCACCACCACACTCCACCGTGCCACCATAGATTGGCTGCCAACCACATCCTGTGCCACCTTGTCATCATCGCCGTCCACATCCCGTGCCATCAACATCTTGAGCAATGGCCGGAGCTCAGTGATGCGGCGGCCCATGGCGAGCAGTGGCAGCCGGAGATTTCGGAGAGGTGGGTGGCCATGGCAAGCGGCGGCGGCCCATGGTGAGCAGCGGCAGCCGGAGAGCTCGGAGAGTCAGTTGGCCATGGTGAGTGGTGTCTCAGTAAGCAGCGGCAGTCGGAGACCTCGGAGACGTGGCTGGCCATGGCGAGTGGTGTCTTGGCAAGCGACGGCAGCCCATGGTGAGAAGTGGGCACTAGAGAGCTTGGGGAGGCAGCTAGCCATGGTGACAGGAAGTAGCGGCGGCCCATGGCGAGTAGCGGCAGCCAGAGAGCTCGGAGAGGTGGCTGGCCATGGCAAGCGGCGTCTCGGCAAGCGATGGCGGCCCATGGCGAGCAGCAGGGGCTGGAGAGCTTGGGGAGGTGGCTAGTCATGGTGACAGCGAGTAGTGGCAGCCGGAGCTCGGTGGTGGCGGCGGAAGCGAGTAGCAGCAACCGGAGCCCAGTGAGGCGGTGGCGGCATGTAGCGGCGGCCAGAGCCCGGTGAGGCGGCAGCCCATGGCGAGCCGCAGCAGCAGCTCGAGCTCAGTGGTGGTGAGCAGCAGCAGGTAAGGAGTGGCCGGAGCTCGGTGGTGGCGAGTAGCAGCAGCGGCCATAGGAGGATGGATAGGTAGGGAGGAGGGAGGGGCAATTTGTCTAGAAAAGTTCATAATGTCATATCTCAAAGCAATGCAACTCGAGTGGCATATTTTCAATTTCGAACTTTGCCGTGGCAGATTTCAAAACTTGCAACTCTAGGTGGCATGTATCTAATTAACCCTCTTCTTTTTTGTCTCGTCTTTATAGTGAAGCGATTATTATTTTTTTTCTGTAGGTTGTGTCGCGTCCAAAGAGGACTTTCAATTCTCAGTCACTTCAATCCAATAGCAACGAAGATGGACTTAAGCTAACCGTGGAACTATATGGTAAATGGCAAGTGGAACCGCTGCAACTTCCTCATGCCGTAAATGGTATTGTGCCAAAGGTATGCCTCCTTCAATATGAGTATCACTTGCCATTTGGTAACCTTCAGTGCTTGTTTTGAGGTGTTCCATACTGACTAAATGCTAAATTTTCTCCAAGAATGAGCGTGGCCAAGTTGATGTATGGTCAGAGAAGTGCCTTCCACCTGGTACAGTTCACTTGAGCTTACCTAGATTAGTCCCGGTTGCAAGGAGACTTGGAATTGATTTTGCGCCTGCGATGGTTGGATTTGATTATCGAAGTGGCCGGTGCCTTCCAATTTTCGATGGAATTGTTGTCTGTACCGAATTCAAAAATATTATCTTGGAGGTATGTTGAATAGAGAAGACTGAGGAGTATTTTATTTATTTTCAAATATTTGAACCCTTTTATCTTGCTGTTGACAATATTTACCAGATCTTTTATACAATCTAGTGATGTTATGTAATTAGGTGAAATTATTGAATAATCTATAATTCTCACAAGTTATCGTAAGCTGTAATTATGGAATGTAGTAGCTTAGGGGTCCTTGTTGTAATGTGCATGCCTGAAAAAGACCTGCATAAATTGCGTGCTTTAATTCAGAAGCAAGCATAGCGTCCTTGTTTCATCATCGTGGTGCCATACAAATGTAGCTCTACAGTTGATGTAACATATTTTTGACTTTTTTACTTCCTGCTAGGCATATGCAGAAGGGGAGGAACAGAGACAAGCCGAAGAGAGGAAGCAGGAGGAAGCTCAGGCTCTCTCTAGGTGGTATCAGCTGCTCTGTTCCATTGTAACAAGACAACGGTTGAAGGACTCTTACAAAGCACCTTCACCAGCGCTTGGTGCGGAAAGAGAACAAAAAAATGATAATCACCAGAAAAGCACTCGTGATAGTGGATGCTCGAAAACGATGACTCATCCAAGCAGACTACAGACGGATCGACCGCCAAGTCCTTTGCCTGCTCATGGTCACCATGAGCATGATTTTCCGGAGAAAGATCAGAGCTTCGACGAAGAGACATTTGTGCGGACAAAGCGCTGCCCATGTGGTTTTTTAATCCAAGTAGAGGAATTGTAGCATTTTGATACCAGAAATGCACTTAACTGTGTTGCATATAGCCTCCTTTTGGTCCAGTTGAAACCTCAAAACATTTTGATGGACAGCGGTTGTGCTGTTTCCGTAGTATGCAATTCCGACTTCGCAGTTTATGATGTATTTAGTACAGATAACAGATGCCAGAGTGTGAGTTTGATATGCGCAGAGGCCAGAACTCTGTAAGTGGCAGAAACTGACGTTCACAGAATCACAGTAGGTTTAATAATAGGTTGGAAGTAAGAAAATAGTGTCATCAAGCTAAGATTTCATGACTAATGTTTAGATAGCGACTTATTTATGCTAGCTCTTCATTGCTAAACTCTATTAAATTACCTAGTAGCAACTTTATTGCATTCAATAAGAAAGAATTTAAATGCTCAGGGAGGAAGAAAGTAGTGCAACAAACATCAGCAGTGTATATAAAGCTTATGCCACTGCAGAATCCGCAGCCAGGAACATGGAACAATAACAAATGACAATAGAAACCGAAATGTCTCCTTTCAGAAGTAGAAAGGAAGAAATAAACCGAGGGCGCTGGCTGGCCGGCCGGCCGACTCGTCACGCCGACACGCTCCGGCTGCCGTCCGTGCTGCTGAAATCGGCCTTCCGGCCCGCGTCTTCGATGATGCGCTCGATCCTGGCCTCCACCTCGGCCATGGCTGGCCGCCGGTCGGGGTGGTGCTCGGTGCACTCCATGCCGAGCTGCAACAGCCGCATCATCTCCTCCTCGACGCGCGGCTCGTTGGCGATGGCGGCGTCGAACACCTCGGCCGTCCACTCCTCCTGCACCACCGACCGCACCCACCGCGGAAGGTCAACGCCGCCGGCGCCGCCGTCAGGCAGCGAGTACGCCGGCGCCCGCCCGCTGAGCAGCTCCAGCACGACCACGCCGAAGCTGTACACGTCGGCCCTCTGCGACACGCTGCGCGCGTCGGTGACCTCCGGGGCGCGGTACCCCGTGTCCCGCTTCTGCAGCGCGGCGGCGGCGACGAGCTGGGACAGGCCGTAGTCGGCCACGTAGGCGCCGTCACGCGTGGCGGTGACCACGACGTTGGACGATTTGATGTTGCCGTGCGACGACTTGGCCCCTCCGGCGTGGATGAACGCCACGCCGCGCGCCGCCGCCAGCGCTATGCGCGCGCGCGCCGTGAAGTCGAGCGATGCGCGTCCCTCGGCGCCGTTGCCTACGAGCCAAGAAGAGAATCTAAACGTATTGTACATACAGAAGACATACTACACGAGGAGAAGTTTATGTGATCATGTGAACGAACCGTGGAGGAGGGAGGAGAGGCTGCCGGCGCCGACGAAGTCGTAAACGAGGAGCTTCTCCTCCTTGCTGTAGAAGTAGGCGCACAGGCGCGGCAGGTTGTGGTGGCGAAGGGCGCTGAGGGCGGCCACCCTGTCGCCGAACTCGCGCTCGGGGAGGTGCACCTCGCAGAGCCTCTTGACGGCGAGGACGGGCTCGCCGCCGTCGAGCGTTGCGCGGTACGTCGTGCCGAGGGCACCCTTCCCGAGCACCTCAGCGGACGCCCGCAGCAGCGTCTCCAGGTCGTACAGCCTCTCCGGCGCGCTTCCCAGGAACACCAGCTTCTTGCCGTCGATGGCCATCGCCGGCGGTGGGGAGTGCGACCGCTTAACCGCGTCCCTGTCCGTCCTCGCCATGGTCACCGTTATAGGCTCCGTGCCCTCGTGCACGTCGGCCGCAGCCCCAGTGGACCTCCCAGCAGTCGAAGGGCGCCGGCGGAAGCAGACGAAGAACCCCAACGTGAGCACGACTATTAGCACGGCCACAGCGCCGATGATGATGCCGACGATCGCGCCACGGGAGAGCTTGCTGTTCTTGTTGTCCCCGTACGACGATGGCCCAGGCGCCGGCGGCGTTGCGTTGGTGCACGCGGCAAGAGGGCCGCCGCAGATCGCCGTGCCGAGGAAGGCGGTCGCCGGCATCCTGGTGAGCGACGCGGGCACAGGGCCACCAAGCTGTCCATTGTACGACACATTGAACCGTGTAAGCTTCGGGAGGTAAAGGCCGGCTGGAAGCGTGCCGTTTAGGTCGTTGTTCTGGAGGTTCAACGTGGCGAGCTGCCTGAGCCTGTTGAACTCCGGCGAGACGCCACCGGTGAGGCGATTCCCTGAGAGGTCGACCTTTTTGAGCAATGCCAGCGAGAAGAGCCCCTCAGGTATGCCGTCGGTGAGCCTGTTCCCCGCGAGGTACAGCCAACGGAGCTGGGTGCAGCTGCCGATGTCCGCCGGGATCCCACCCGAGATGGCGTTAAGCCGGAGCGACAGCGTCTGCAGGGCGGTGAGGTTGCCGACCGTGCCCGCCGGTATCTGCCCGCTCAGGCTCCTACCAGGCAGCCGCAGCTTGATGACGTGGTCGCCGGCTGGGGAGCACACGATGCCGCGCCACCCGTCACACGGCGTCGGCGCGGACGGGTCCCACGGAAGATGCTTTCCCACGGCGTCCCGCAGCGCGAGCAGCGCTGCGCGGTCGCCCGCCAGGTCCGGTACCACGCGGCGAGGCAGCACCGCTAGCAACGCAACGGCAGCGAGCCTCAGGAGGACATCGGCGCGGCCACCGCGCGCCCGCGGCACCGCCGGCCCGCGCAGCCCAGAGGCCATCTAGTTAGGGTGATCTAGTACTCTATTGATCGATCAGGCGTGTGCGAACACATACGTACTATGTAAAGCTAGTAAAAGTTGGTGTGTGACGGGAAGATCGAAGGGAAAAGGCACAGGATGCTCAATCTGGTGGCTTTATGTTGTATGGCGACGGACGATCCGGTGGAGGAAACACTGCGGCGATAGCTTCCGGCGACGCTTTCGAGCTAGCTGAGCTTTACCCATTTGGAGCTAGCTGAGGTGTAACCGTGTAAACTGAATGTCCTAAATAGGTTATTAGGATGTAATGGCGGAAAGGTCCATTCCCATGAATCTCTCGATCGCGTAGTCCAGCTATTCATGCGTAGGTGGGTACGGAGACACCGCATTGGGATCGACGCCGTCAATAGCTGAAGCGCCAGGTTTGGACGGGAGCGGCGAGCGAGGAAGACACTGTCAATGCCCGCCGGCGCCGCGCGCGGAGAAAGCCTTGCGCTCTCCACCCCCGTGTGAATTAATTCATATTACTCTTCATTCATTTTTTATGTTTTTTTATGACGCACACAGTCGATTTTTAAGACATTGATCACATATATATAAAACGAGCCTTTTACCATTTTTAGACGGTATTAAAATATACATCGAGCTATTATAAAAAAATACAAAAAAAAATTAAAAATTAAAGTATCAAGAGATACAAAAATTTAAAAGTAATTTAGTAGTACCCAATAGTACCCCCGAGAATCCTAAAAACTCTAATATAAAAATATAAGTGGTGCTTCTATGCTTTTCTTTTTTAAAGTTATACAAATATTAAAGTATGAATGTTTGCTTTAAGATTTAAAAGAAAAAGCATAGAAATACTGCTCTAAACATACAGAAATCCTACAAAACGGTATACCGTTTTCCCCCGTTTCGACGGTATATCTGAAACTGCAGCTGATGGTCATGACGATGATGAAGAGGTTAGTATTTTTATGTCTGATGTGTTATTAAGTTTCAGATATTAAGTTTCAGGTATTAATATAAACTAATTGATGAAGCTTACATGGCTCAATATGTTCCATGAGTTTCAAGAAGTACGGTTCACAAGTTTCGCAAGTTTCAGACATGAAACTTAATACTTGAAACTTAATATAAACTAATTGATGAAGCTTAGATACTATACCGTTGTGGTCTGATTACACGGTATAGCGTCCCCATCGGACTAAACATATTCAGATTTGTCATGTAAGAATATAAGCGCCCCCATCGGACTAAACAGGGCCAGTAGGGGTGGCAATCATACCCGCGGGTTCGGGTACCCGCGGGTTCTGCACCCGTCGGGTTCGGATTCGGGTCTTATTTTTTACCCGTGGGGTTTTCGGGTCGGGTACCCGTTTCGAGTCGGATCGGATTCGGGTTTAGAAAATCACCCACGGGTACCCGTCGGGTATCCGAAATTAGCTGGCGCCGGTACCGCACCACGTTGCCCCCATCGATCATGCCATCCGGCCCAATGGCCCATCGCCCCATCCCATTTCCTTCCTCGTGCGGTGCGGCATCGCGGCTAGGGCTCCGTTCAGATCGGGCGACTTCCTCGAGGCTGAATCCGGAATCCCCACCCTAATCCTGGCAGCGGCGGCGGCCGCCGGCTAGGGCGCCTCCGTGCATCTTCTTCGGCCTCCCTTCTTCGGCCTCGCGCTCGCGCCCTCCTCCCCGCTCTGTGGCGCTGGCCGACGCTTCGACGCCAAAGAAGCGGCGGTGGAGGGGCAAAGACAAAGCACCAAGGTCCAAGGGGTCCGGCCATCTACATCTTCTTCCGCCTGCGCCCTCCTCCCGCTCTCGTGCGCAGACTCGACGACAGCAAGCCGGCGGCGGTGAAGGGGCAGCAGAGAGCACAAAGGGGGTCCGGCCATCTCCATCTTCTTTGGTGAGTTCCCTCATATTATTCATCCACATAGTGACATCTGATTTGCCATTAAGGCATTAAGCATTGATTGATTTTCGAAATCAAGCATAATGACAATGAACTGATGATCCACAATGAAGTAATGAACTGACATGTCCATTCATTGATTGGATGATCCATGAACTGAAATTAATGACAATGAACGGACATAGATCCAATCAATGAACTGATGATCCACAATGGAGACATGGAGTTGTGTTGACTGCTCAATGCTTAATGACAATCTTTAGTTTGAATGGCTTATATGTGCATAGCTTGCTTGGATTCATGGAATGATGGAACTTCTCTGTAAACTGAATGGACCATGTAGTAAACTGAATGTAGTAAAGATATGTGGACAGCTTGCTTGGCTTATATAGTGTATTGGCTTGTTGCAATTGTCAATTTGATGGACCATGTAGTAAACTGAATGGCTTGTTGTTGACTGCATACCTTGATTGTATTGAAATTCTCTGTTTCGTAGAGTAAAACAACTAGCTTTTGGTTATGTTGTTTATTGGCTTGTTGCAATTGTCAAGTTAGACTCTTTAGTCTGCTCATAAACCAAACTGGCAGCACATAGAACATTAGAACATTTCAATTGAATTTAAACTATGTTTGATTCCCGTCGGGTACCCGTCGGGTTTCGGGTACCCGTTGGGTTCGGGTTCGGGTACATGTTTCTACCCGAAAGGTTATTCGGGTTCGGATCGGGTATCCCGAATCGGGTTCGGGTTCGGGTCGGATTTTGTAAAACCCGCACCCGACCCGACCCGTTGCCATCCCTAAGGGCCAGTGCCGCTGCGAACCGTGCCATGCACGTGAGAAGATCATCTCCTCGTGCAGGGAGATGGGACCTTCGAATCTTGCATGCCCGGTGGATGATTATTATTCTTGAATAATCATATCGAAGGTCGCACGTCATTAGCAAAACAGGATGATTATTATTCTTGAATAATCATATCGAAGGTCGCACGTCATTAGCAAAACATGCCTGTCTTGGAACCGAATGCAATGCAATACTCTGCAGCGCCAGTTTCGCACTCTGCCTAAACTGAAGCAAAGCAGAGTATCTGCTTCCGATGCTCCTCTTTATTTTCTTGGGATTTAATAAACTTCATTCGAATGTTTTTATTGCTGAAATGCTATTTTCTTTGCGATGAGATGCCAACCTTTTAGCAGAACTACTCTCTCAGTTCCATCGCATGTCGCAGTTAGCATGCACTTGACTGATCACGAATTCACGATTTAATAACACGTTAATGTTCAAGGCCGTTTCAGCTGTAGGCTTGTAGCTGGTTATTGGTACTTGGCAGCCGTGAGATGGCTGGACGGATATATCTATACAGTACATCGTAGCATCCGTGACAGGGAGACATATGTCCATGTTTGCGGACACGGATTGATCTAGTCTATGAGCTGGGGTTAATTCTCTCATGCTGTGAAGCATCATCGGTTCAGGTACGTAGACTACGGGGAAAAACCCATCTCTGGATGCACTTTCCAACCTCTCTAAAATTGGAGTTAAATAGAGTAGGTGCGATTTTTATAGACACTTTAAAAAAAATTGTACCGTAGAGAAAAAGATTTAGAACCACATGCAAAATTTTATTTCGCAGAGACGTTCTCTAATTTGTCGAAGTTTTGTGTTGTGTAAAAACATCTTTTTAAACGCTTTTCACCATCGAGAAACGTTTTTTCGGTGGTTGATATGTGTCAAATGACCTAAGTATAAATATTGCAAGGCACAACTAAACATACGAAGGGGTGAGATTAAGTTGGCTAATGCAAAAAGTCTAAAAGAATTGCTATTCCCACCATGTTAGAGTTCGAGTAACAGCCTTTGCAAGAATCCACACAGGCACAATAAAGAGTATCTATAAGATACCGTAAAGGATATAGAGGTGTTTTGTAACATCCCATAAATTTGCTTTTCCTGAATTTATTGTGCATTTGCTATTTTTTAGAATTTTCTGGAATTTATTTGGATTTATTTGAATTAAGTCTTTTGCTAAAAGTATTTAAAAATTTGAAAATCTTAATTAAAATTTGGTTGAAAATATTTTATTTGAGTTCCAAATATCTTAAAATATTTTCTAGAATTTTTTCTGAAACTCTTCGGGTATATTTGCTATTTATTTTGGTTTATTCAGATTTTCTGAAATTATTTTAATTGGAAAAAGTTGGAAAATCAGTATATTAGATTTTGGGCCCAATGGGCCCAGCCAAAACCCGCAGACCACCTCCGCAATTCAACCCAACCGTGCAAAACCTAACCCTAGCTATCATGAGATTGTGCCACGTCGCCGTTGCTCGGGAACCGTTCGATCACTGCCGCGTGGATGGCCACGATCCGGCCATGTCGCCTTGTTGTATCGTCGCCGGACTCCGCTGCTCTGCTGTAACCACCACGGATTTTGTGCTCGTTAAGGAGGCTATTTAATGCGCCGCCACGCGCATTGAATCAACCACCTTGAGATGTGCGTTTAACCCTAGAAACCCGAGCCTAGGTCACTACTATTTTGCCATAATTTCTCACCGTAGTTGAGTGCACCACCGCGGGTTCACTTCGCCTTCTCACCGCTCTCTCTCCACCTCCATCGTTGTGACACTACGGAATATCGTAATCTTATAAAATGTGAAATTTGAGGTTAAAACTATACGGTACGAGGTTTATTGCGTTTCCGGGCTGGTTTCGGGAGTTTGGGCCTCTCCAGGGGAGTTTTGGCCCAAGGGGAAGAGTCGTGGGCTTTAGTGGGATGGGAATTGGGCCCATGAGGGAGAGGGGGGCCACGTATTTCAGCCCTGGGCGCCTCCCCCTGCCCTCATTGCGCCCCACCCCCTTGCCCTAGCCACCCCTACTCCCCATCCCACCTAGCCGCCGCCCCCTTGCCCTTGCCCTTGCCGTGCGCCTCCCCCTCCTCTTCCCCATTGCGCCACCACCCCTCCCCTCCCTTCTCCTCCCGCTTGCTGCCCTAGAGGAGATCCCCACCCCGCCATTCCGTTGATCTCTCCATCGGGAAGCCCCGCGACGAGGAGATCTGGCGGTTCCAGCGCGAGGAGGACGATCGGGGAAGCCGGGAGGAAGGATTTCGGCGTTCGTTGTTCGTCGGGCAGAGGTATGGTATGGGTGACCCTTGGGGATGGTCTAGGTACTGTTCTAGAGGTTGATTTCATGCTTTTAGATCAAGTGGTGGTGCTGTGATTGGGTAGATTGGTTGAAAACTTGATGTTTCTTAATTCTCTCCTTCGGGCAGATTGTGCAGTCGACCTAGGGTTTGAGTTTTCGCGACTTTAGAGTCGGAATTTGGTCGGCCACATGTTGAGAAAGTTGTAGGTAACTTCAATACCTTTAATTGGACATAAAGAACGTCCAATTCCTCCCAGCTGTTTGAAAGTTATACTCTATTTACCGAACATGTTCAAATCTGTGACGTAGCTGGGACAGAACGTAGTGTTTTGTAGATTAGACAACTTTAGAGGCCGAATCAGTTTTTCCCTATACTTCGAAAAAGTTAGGAAATTTTCTAAGATATGCGATGATGTACTCGTTTAATCGATTCGGAGTTCTAGAACTAAAGTTATGCTAGATTGAAGCCTGCTGTCCCGACGGGACATATTATCTATTTTTCGGTTTTGGGTGTAGTTTGTGAAGTCGGGGTAGACGAGCTTTTGCGTACTATTTTGGGGGCACGTTTTGAGTGTGAGGTATGTTTGTGCAGGTGGTGTGACCCCGGGAGAGCCTCAACCTCTCGCCAATCCGTCGCCCGAGGTTAAGGCAAGTGTATTGGAATGGGTATCGTTTTGAATGTTGCTAGACTTGATTAGATGCAAATTGCTTTATGATATGATGCTAAGATTGATGTTTGCCTATGGCATGATGAACATGATTTCATATTGATCATGATTGAGTTGTACTTAATGTTTATGCCAATCTTTACATGTTTATGTCATATGTGCATTCATAATGGAAGAGGCGTCCTATGCTGATGTGGGCCTCTGTGTTCACACGTAGTGAACACGAAAGACCTACCTTGTAGTCCCATCCACGGGTGTGCATGGGAGCGAGTCAGTAAGAGTAGGCACCCTCCATCTACGGGATGGAAGGGGAAGGGGGTGCACGCCGACGGGTGTGCACTCGGCAATACCGGTATGTGCTTCGAGGAGATATGAGCATTTGCATTGCATACATGATGATGATGAAATGAGTACAATGATGTTGAGACATGAGTATGATGTTGTATATGAAATGATGACTTGTTCATGATATTGAGCATGGTATGTAGTGATGATAACATTGAATTGTTCTTTATGGTCCATTGCAATATACTTGCTGAGTGATGAACTCACGCTTGTATTTTATGTTGTTTTAGGTACCATGACACCGGCATGTGGGAAGGGGCATTAGCTACACATCTTCACGTAGCTCCACACCTATAGGCAGATTTATCAACTTGAGTCATGATCATAATAAATGCCATGAAACTTGGTGTATGGATTAAGTTGTGTGCTTGTGTTCCTTATTTGCTTCACTATAGTTTATGGAGTGGTTGGATTTGGTATTATTGGTTTATGTTGATGCTATATCAATTTATATTGCTGTTTTAGATGTCTTATGTTATGATATAACTTGCCATGTTATTGCTATTGCTTCAATTCATGTTAAAACAAAGGAGATGCTGCCAAAATTCTCGGTTTTAGCATTTGTGCCTTTGCTGTAATTTATCTTTATTTGTGGTATTTAGATGTTGTTTAGTCTATGATTGGTAGCATTCGGGCATACTAGATGCTAGGGTGTTACAATCGTGTCTGAGGCCGGAGTCGAGTTGCGCGCATCCAACCGCATCGACCCTGACTTGAACCGTCGCCGGAGGAGCCATGGAATGCCGTTGAGGTCATCGTCGTTCTCGTGTCCAGTAAAACATTGCATCCACGCACCACCATCACTCTCGCCGTTCACCATAGTGGTTAGATTTGAATTGTGCATCCTAGATCGTGCCACGTGTTTGCATCGCCGTCGCCACTTTGCCGTTGCTTCGTGTCGATTTAAGCAGTTAGATCTAAACCGTGTGGTTGCATAAATCCACATTTCATGCACCGGGACATGCCACGTGTCCACCTCGCCATCGCTGCTTCACCGAAATCTCAACCGTCCGATCTGGAACGGGTGGGCGAGATCTTGTCGCGTGTCACATCGCTTCGCATCTCATGCCCATTGACATCAGCTTTGATCGTCGATCAAACTCCCGTAGACCAAGTCCACGGTGGTCACGCATTGAGTCATGGACCGGGTGCATAGACCATGGGCCCACATGTTAGTGTAATAGAGGTTTTCCAGAATAATTTTATTTAATTTAATTCGATTTATGACATCAGCATAATATCATAGAATATATTTTTTATAAGAGAAATTATTCGATGGAATTAAAATTTGTAGTGAAATCATCATTGTGCAATAAATGGATTTTTTAGTAGAAAAATAATTGGGTTTTATTCTTTATTCTTTTATTTCAAATTTTTGTGAACTCATTCCTTCTCGTACGAACTTCGATTGAGGTGATTCTAGTTCTAAAAAATTTGTAAAATTGAGCTCTATTTATTGGTGAATTTTATTTAATTTTAGAATTAGTTTTCTCTTTATTTTTGGTATTTATTATGTTGTTTAATCGTTTCGTGTAGACATTGAAGTACCTAAGGTGTACGAGAGCGAGTAGGCAACTCAAGCGCAAGGTCCAGAACAGGAACAAGAGCTATTTGAAGGTAAGTTGTGCTTTGATCATGTTGAGCCCATTGTGTAGGATCGAAGTATACGAATATAGCAATCAGAGGGGGGGTGAATGATTGTGCGGAAGCTAAAACCAAATTCTTGATCTACTAAAAGTTCACCCCAAAACAGAACCAAATAATTGCCTCGTATTTGACAAAAACAGAATGATAGAGGTTCGGTAAAACGCAAATTTCTGGAGATCCAACCGTCGGAACGATCTGAAATTTGGACACCAGAAACTAGATTCCAATACGAATCGAACCCAAAAAGAATCAGCTCGATTGAACTTACGGATTAAAAGTTATGAACCTCGCAAGCTTGCTGTGATAGAAGATGACGAGAATAGATCTAACTAGAATTGTAGCTCACCGAAAGATTTGAAGAACTTGATCTTTATTTCTCCTTTCTTTTGTCTAAAGTACTCCAAACAAATGAGTACAACCCTAAAGCTTGCTCAAATCTTGATGCCCTTCAACAGGAGACAACTCCTCCTATTTAAAGGAGCAAAACACAAGGAGTCATGAATACAATTCCTACTCCTAATCCTAGAAGGAGTCCCACTCCTAATCCTAGGAGTCTCACTCCTAATCCTAGAAAGAGTATGTATTCAACACAACTCCTCTTGGCCCAACCTGGCCGAGTACAACTCTTGCACGTGTATGGCAACCCTACCATACTCACGTGACTAACACTTTGCACGCGAATGACCTCCTGCCATTCTCACGTAACTAACCATTCTTCATATGCACCATTCTCTTAGCCCGAACGTCCCGCATGACATCCTTGACCACCAAGACCTCAGTTCCCCCTGAACCTAGTCCCGAACCTCAGTTCCTCCATGAACCTAGTTCCGGTCCCGTCATCGACCACATTCGCCCTCGAGCAATACCTGCACATGAACAAACCACAAAACGATTCCGAGCACAAATCCGCGACTTGACTTACATTAAACCATGCAACCACTCACAGGAGTGCATTGCATTAAATATTCTAAGAACACGATTTCAAAACACGAACCAAAACCTTTGCAAAAATCAAAAAGCTTTTCAAATAATCAAACTGATTTCAGATCTTTTCAAATAAAGAAACCAAAAAATAAATCTTAAACCAAAAAATAAATCTTGTCGAAATATCAAACTGGTTTCAAATCTTTTTCAAATACTCATCATCAAAATCAAATGGATCAAAAATAACGATCCTTCAATCTCCCCCTTGATGAGTAATTTGACAAAACACAATATAAGATTTGACAAGAGATTGAGCAAAAACCAAAAGACCAATTCAAAAACCTCCTTGACTTGTTCTCCCCCTTTTTGACAAAATAGTCATCAAAATCTCAAAACTCCCCCTTAATGAATGCAGTATCTCAAGCTTTGAAGTATATTCAAGGTATATAATCAAAGTAAAGCATTTGGAGAGTTTTTAGGAGAACTTTCTCATTTTGTATCAATTTATCCAATGAGAAAGCAAATTGTGAGAATATGGAGGCTCTTACATATAGAATAGTTATTGCATAAGCAAATTAGAGCAAACAAGTAAAATGTCATAAACTGATTTTGCCAAAGCGAAAAAGAAATCTATCATGAGCATAGAGAGACTTTCAAATTCACTAATATTTGTCTCAATCCTTTTTCAACCATTTGAATTTCCTTTTTCTCTTTTAGCAAGTTTGACAATTTTGCTTTGTGATCAACTTGAGGATGACAAGTAACTGCACACTAGCCCATACTTGTGTATGAGTAGGTAGTTCTTTCTTGTATCTTTCTCAGTTTAAATTGGCAAGTGGCTTCACATTGTTCTGAACTTTTGTTTAGACAAGTAGCCTTTTCTTGCATCTTTTGCATTTCAATCCCTGGCAAGGAAGCTGCACATTGTACTAAACTTGTGTTTAGCCAAGTAGCTTTTGCTTGAATCTTTTTCAACTTGCTTTTAACATTAAAACACTGATTTTGCTTGAGACTCATAATGATCATTTGAAGTCCAACAAAAAGCTCACACATAGTTTCTAATCAGCTCTAGCCTTTCAACAGATGACAAGAAACTTTTAAGCCTATTTCACAAATGCAATACCATAATGAGCAAGAGCCAAAATATTCTCGAAAAGCATCTCAAATTGAATTATTTTAGCCTTTTAGTGATAAGTAAAGCATTGAGCATTAACTTGGCTATATACACAAGAATAATCACCAAAGCTTTGTACTACATGATGCAATATAAACAGGGGATTTTACTTGAGGTGTAAAGTCAAAATACCACTTATAAAAAAAATCACTTGTAGGAACCAAAGTCAAGTAACCCAAAAAGAGATAAACTCAAGACTCCCCCTCAAAACAAACCTATTGGATGAACAATCCCAAGTTCTCCCCGAATAAAAGTAAAACGAGAAGAGGACAAAGGTTTTGTGAAAATATCTGCCAATTGATGTTCAGTATCCACAATGTGAAGCACAATGCTGCCTTTTTCAACATGATCTCTAAGAAAGTGAAATCTGATGTCAATGTGTCCAAGAAAGAGAATTACTCAAGAAGTGGCATGAACCAGATGTACTTTTTCTATCAATTCTACATCCTCCAAATTCAGCATCAGAGAAAGCTCTTAAACTAATGCATGAGGAAGCAGAAAGCCAAATGCCAAAATCTTGAGTACCACGGAGATACCTTAAAATCCTCTTGATAGCTTGTCGATGTGAAGCACGCGGGGAAGCTTGAAAACGAGCACACAAGCACACAACAAACTCCAATTATCTCATCCTCAACAGCATCATCATCATCTTCATCAACAAAGATACTCTCCCCTGAACATATGCACCTGTACCTGCACTATTTGGACTAGTGCCTTTAAGTAAAACAGAGGTGGAAGAAGCATCTTGAAAAATAACACTTTTAGCACGAGATGCACGAGTGAAGGAGGAGAACCAATTCTTATCATCAGACATGTGGCGTGAGCATCCGGAATCCACTAGCCATATGTTCTCCTTCCTCGCGTGAGAAGCCTACATAGAAGCAGAAAGTGTCGAGGTCTCGGTACTGGGGTTAGAAATAAGATGTTTAGGAATCCAGTACTAAGACACACGACGCACAACAGTAGGCACAACACAAGCATTCTTCTGCACAAAGATAGATTTGTCTTTTCCCGTGTTCTTACCAACAAAAGATGTTTGCATCACCCTAGGCACATAATGAGAAACAAAGCGTGCCTGTCTGAAATTAGACCTAGTCTTAGTTCTTTCTTTCTTTTGTTGTTTGGCTAGTCTAAAACAAAAATTCACCAAATGACCATCTTTCCCACAATGAGTACTGCAATTGTACTTAACATATGGTTTGGCATTAGAAGTAACTTTTGCACTTGAAATAGTGGGAGATAGAGTGCCGGCAGATTTAAACAAAGTTCTTTTAGGCTCATTATCAATTTTCACATTTTTGCTCTCAACAGGTTTAATGATAGTAGAAGCATAAGAGTTAAAACCTAAACCTTGTTTGTTGGAGCTCACTTTAGATTGATCTAAAATCATGTTCAAATTTTTCTTCCCTTTAGTGAACCTAGAAAGAGAATCTTGCAAGTAGTCAACCTTTTTAGCAAGATTTAAACAATTATCACAAGGAGTGTCAATTTTAGCTTTACATTTCGGCAATTTGAACACGAGTTAATTTCATGAGTGAACATGTCATTTGTTAATTGGGTAACTCTACAATTTGCATCTTTTAATTTCAACTCAAGAATTGAACATTTAGAGCAAGCAATTTGATCATGTAAACTATCGATGAGAGCAACCAATATTTTTCACAAGTTTTTCATTTTTCAATTGTTCGGCATAAACTTGTTCTAGTTTAATCACATGTTCCTCTTTTAGAGACTTAATTTCAAATTTGAGATCTAAGCAAGTATCACAAATATTTTCAGAATTTGAATTTCTAAGATCAAAATTTTCAGATTTTAGCATGGATAGATTTTTTTCTAAGTTTTTATTTTTGAGTGAAGATTTTCTTAAAGATTTTCTCAATATGACTAAAACTTCACAAAGCTCATCATACGAAGGCATTACCTCATCACCGTCGCTGGAGGTGCTATCGTTGTCACTAGAATCACTAGTGTTCCCTTTTGCCATGAAGCACAGTCCGGTAAAATCCTTCTCATTCAGCTTCGTTTGTTTCGCTTCCTTCTCATCTTCAGTTGAGTCATCAATGTCGCTTAAGTCTAAGCGACCAATTGCCGCGAAGACTTTGTTGAACATCTTCTTCGTTCGTTGCTTATTTTTATCCTTGCTCTCTTTTGGCTAGAAGGACTTGGAGGAGTTGCTTTGCTCCTTCTCCTCTCTGTCTTTGTTCTTGAAACAGTTAGCACGGATGTGCCCTGCCTTGCCGCAGTTGTAGCAGTGGATGGAGGCTCCTCTTCTCTCCCTTAATCTCATGTAAGCTGCATTGACACGCTTGGAAAGAAGAGCAAGTGTATCTTCTGGTATTTGATCTAGCTGTTCATCACTAAGAGCACTCAAAGCAGTAATGGAATATGATGATGAAGAACTAGTAGCATTATCATATGAAGAGGAATTAGCATTAAGAGCCATAGAGTTATCATTGGATGTTCTTGAAACAATGTCTATCTCAAAAGTCTTGAGACTAGAATATAGTTTATCCAAAGTCATTTCACTCATCTTGTGAGCTTCCTAAAAGCGATCACTTTCATTTGCCGATTTTAAGATCAAGAGATGATAGGAAATGTCTAGCATTTTCAGAGTCAGTACTTTACATCTACAGCTCTAAGATTGTTTAAGATTACATTAAAGCGAGCAAAACAATCATCTAGAGATTCTCCAGAGTTCATTTCAAATCTAGTGTATTCCTTTTTAAATTGATCTTGCCTAGCTTCTTTTACAGAGTCAGTGCCCTCATGATAATCTTGAAGAGATTTCCAAATTTCATGAGCAGTGAGTAAATGACAGACTCTATCGAATTCTTTTCTAGCAAGTCCTTGAAGCAATATGTTTCTAGCTCTATTATTGTTTTCAACATCTTTTTCAAACTCGATTTTATCAATATCATCATTTGAAGGAAGCTCGTATGGAATCTTTACCTTGCGCCAAATAGCGTTACTTTGAGCTTGAAGGTATGCAGTCATCCGAATCCGCCAGTGGGGAAAGTCTGTGCCATTGAAGATTGGCAGCTTGTTCGAGTATATCCCTGTTGCCATAACTTACCGTTTACTAATAACCTGTTAAGATGGATTAGTAGAGCCAAGCTCTGATACCACTTGTAGGATCGAAAGACACGAATATAGCAATCAGAGGGGGGTGAATGATTGTGCGGAAGCTAAAACCAAATTCTTGATCTACTAAAAGTTCACCCCAAAACAGAACCAAATAATTGCCTCGTATTTGACAAAAATAGAATGATAGAGATTCGGTAAAACGCGAATTCCTAGAGATCCAACCGTCGGAACGATCTGAAATTTGGACACCAGAAACTAGATTCCAATACGAATCGAACCGAAAAAGAATCAGCTCGATCGGACTTACGGATCAAAAGTTATGAACCTCGCAAGCTTGCTGTGACAGAAGATGACGAGAATAGATCTAACTAGAATTGTAGCTCACCGAAAGATTTGAAGAACTTGATCTTTATTTCTCCTTTCTTTTGTCTAAAGTACTCCAAACAAAAGAGTACAACCCTAAAGCTTGCTCAAATCTTGATGCCCTTCAACAGGAGACAACTCCTCCTATTTAAAGGAGCAAAACACAAGGAGTCATGAATACAATTCCTACTCCTAATCCTAGAAGGAGTCCCACTCCTAATCCTAGAAAGAGTATGTATTCAACACAACTCCTCTTGGCCCAACCTGGCCGAGTACAACTCTTGCACGTGTATGGCAACCCTACCATACTCACGTGACTAACACTTTGCACGTGAATGACCTCCTGCCATTCTCACGTGACTAACCATTCTTCATATGCACCATTCTCTTAGCCCGAACGTCCCGCATGACATCCTTGACCACCAAGACCTCAGTTCCCCCTGAACCTAGTCCCGAACCTCAGTTCCTCCATGAACCTAGTTCCGGTCCCGTTATCGACCACATTCGCCCTCGAGCAATACCTGCACATGAACAAACCACAAAACAATTCCGAGCACAAATCCGCGACTTGACTCACATTAAACCATGCAACCACTCAAAGGAGTGCATTGCATTAAATATTCTAAGAACACGATTTCAAAACACGAACCAAAACCTTTGCAAAAATCAAAAAGCTTTTCAAATAATCAAACTGATTTCAGATCTTTTCAAATAAAGAAACCAAACAATAAATCTTAAACCAAAAAATAAATCTTGTCGAAATATCAAACTGGTTTCAAATCTTTTTCAAATACTCATCATCAAAATCAAATGGATAAAAAATAACGATCCTTCACCATGTTTTAAAAGTTACATTACTTTAAACTGTTGCATGCTAATTCAAATATAATTGTTTCAATTAAATTGAGATTATGTACTCTACTAATTGAACTTATGTCTACCTTTATCACTTGTGTGCCATGATTCATTTGTCACCCTAGAATAGTTCTTTATTAATTGGTAACTATTAATTGCCAATGTGGTATGATTAGAATGTGCTAGTTTGCTTAGCTATGCAACGGGTTATTGATGTCATTTTGGAATATAAAAATTAATATTGATTAATGAAATATGGAATATATTTATAAAATATGTGCCAGGTGTTATTAATGATGTTGATGGCACATAGTCCATGGTAATCAACTGGGGTGATAAAAGGATGTAGACTGGGGCAAATGGTAAGAATTATGAACTATGGTGGGCCAGTGTGGCAACTGGGCGACCACATTGTTATTTTGGTAACTGAAAAAGATGATGGTATGAAAAATGATATTGTGGGTTTTTCTAGAAGTCTTGTCTTGGTCAATTAAAGACAACCTTACAAGCCTTTGGACTAGGTTAAGCATACAACCACATATCCGGTATGGAACATACCTAACAGACTAATTTGTAATGTTTAGACTTTGGTACTGTCGTCGTGGTGTGGGTTTCGAGTGTACGGGTAGGCTCACATGGCGCAAGAGGGGGGGTCCTGTAAGTGGTAAAAGGTTTTGTTATAATCAATCATTCACATATACTTTTGTATGGCGAGTCACAGCAAACGTGGTGAATTGATTATATCTTATCGGTAAAGTATATAACCTTTGCAGAGTGTCAAACATATTCGAATAGTTGTGTCCGCGGTACTGGATAATGCTCGAGAATTACAGCTAAGGGTTAGATTTCGATATAATAGACATGAGAATAGACGCAATGTGCCTATGGAAATGTAGATATTGATTTAAGGTTGTGAGATGGTTTACTTGTGAAATAACTGAGAAATTTATTATTGTTAATAATTGTTTCACTGCATTTCAATCTATTTATTTAATCATTTGTAAATGTTGCTTTAATGAAAAATAACCAATTCAGATATTCATTTGGAATAAGCCATGCATGTAGTACAATAGACTTGCATTTTGTACACAAACTTGTTAAGTGCTTCATGTACTCACCTTCTTGTAGCAATCCAAACACCAGTTGGAAAGGAGTTAATCAATTAGGGTGCGAACCTTATCAGTTACCTATAGTATATTGAAGGGTTACTACGAACAGTTTATTTCTATTGTAGTTTTATTTATTTCTCAATCTAGCCCTATGTGGCGTATTACTGTAAATTGACCATAAGGTTGTTCAACAGGTTATATTTAATAGATAAAGTCTTATTTATATTTTTGCTGTGTATAATTGTGATATCCATCTATGTTGAGACTATATGTTCTAGCGTGACTCTGGACTAATACGGAATATACAGAGAGTCTGAATTTGTATATTCAGGCCCTGACATGTTTTAATAATAGGTCTCTACATTCATAGCAATTAGCAACGGTGAAACGCCTCTATAACTGTACATAAACAGATGAAAAAATGCCTCTTCTGTATTACGATCATCTGACGCGACCTTGCATTGAGTAGACAATTCAGGATCATGTAGGGCTAGCAGAGGTAACAAGCTAATCATACCTGAAGTTGTCTCCTCAAATGTGTCAATCTGGCTGTCATCCAGGACTCCAGGTATCTTGAACTAACTCAGTTCCTCTACTTGAATGTTCACATGGGCTAACAAAAAACGCTAATGCTGTTCAACTAGGGACAAATTCAGGTTGCTTTGTTTTTTTCCCCTTTTTGAAGAAAATGGAACATAATTAGCCAAAAGTATACGAAACATGGGTGAAAATCAAAACTAAAATCGAAGATGTTTTCTTGTGCAGATAATGCAAAAAAGCCTCTCAGAAAATTAAGGGACCATTGGGCTTGTATAAATCGTAGCGCTAGATTCGGCCCAAAATAGCAGGCCGAAACAAGGCATATATTGACGGGCCAACAACTTCAAACAGTGTTTTTTTGTTTTTCCCAGGAATTTTGAGCTGGCCTTTTTTTTCTAAAAAAATAAAAGTAGAGGGGAGCAAAGAATTTTGAGGTAAATACCGGTATAATTCACTTGTAAAGTTGTTAACATGATATACCTCGAGAAAAAAAAATCGAACTCGTAACTTCTCGTATAACAATAAGCAGTCTTGACCGCTGAACTATCACATAGTTATAATATCGTGTGGGCCTTCCACTTTTAAATATATAGATCTATACCGAATTATTGATATTTTTGGTTGACTCTCTGTTATCCCTTCTTCCAACATGTATTCTCTGGAGTTACTCTCCCTTCTTCCCTATCGTGCTCTTTCACTGTTTTATTGTGTTTATGTAAACTATTTCTATAAGAATCATCCTTGTAAGGTCCTGGTTTTTTAACGGGTCCTCGCATAATGACTGTCCGCACAAAATTTTTGTCATCGGTAGATCTAAATTTTGTTTAGTATTTACTCAAAACAATATGCACGGTTTTCATAAGAACAGTAGCATTGGGCAATATAAATAATAATTCATGGTACTAAATACAGTAACGTGTCAAATTGTCGATCGACTCCCTTTCTCTTCTCTCTTTATCTGCTCTCTCCAACCGATGACTTCCATGCTTTTCCCAAGCATATGATCCAGCTGCACATACTTACATCTAAAAAGACTTAATCAACACAGACACCATACCAAATAATCAGCGGTGCCATTAATTAAGCTGACATGAGATTGCTACCTTAGTCGTTCATGCGACACTACATCACTCGAACACACCCAACTGAAAGCAACAACTACAGTGTTCCAAACTGGTAGTTGCGAAAGGAGATGGTTAGAATAGATGGTTGCACCAATTGCTAGTGTCATATACTAGTGAGATTAAAGCTCTTGTTTTGTAGCAGTAGTTGTTTGCTATGCCGCTTCCATCTAGTGAGCTGCTGCAGCCGCTAGCTGGTGGAGTGCCCTTATCCGAGCATTAGGTGGAAGGTTGGAGGCTAACCCATGCATGCGTCCAGCTAAAAGTATATCTGTTTTTACCAATGTGTCAAGACACCGTCAAGGTTGATGTCAATTAATGTCACCAATAAATATTAACAAAGTGTAAGCATCGTAGGTTAATTTATCTGTGTTTTTATTCTCACTTGATGGTTATCATGTGTGTTTTCAACTTTGAAATAGACGTTTAGCTAGGAGTACAGGTGGATGAGCTCACAAACCGGAGATTAATGGTCAAAGAAAAAAAGGCAGTTTGGAAGAGAAGAATTTCCATAAAGCTTACTTCTCGTTCTTTGATCGTTAATTATGGTAATTTATATCTAATCTTTTTAGGATTTGAAAATGTGTGTTAGATTAAATCTAATCGGATTAGAATCTCTACTTTCTTTTAGACTAAGATTCCTACTTGCTTTGGAGGAAGACTAAAAGGGCTATATAAACCTATTGTTTGGTCATGGAAAACCTAAGCAACTAAGAAGCATCGTAGGTTTATCTTTGTGTTTTTATCCTCACTTAGCGGTTACCAACTCATTCAAAACAAGATTTGCACGAGAGAATTAGTGACTACGTTATTCTTTAGCACTAGATTATTATATTGGGGAAGAATCTAAGGGTCCTAAAAATGTTCAAGAGATTGTAAGAGAACAACAATCCTTTGTACTCTTTTGAGCTTGTGCTTAAAGAATTTACGGCCAGTTTCACGAAATCTTTCTATCTCATCATGGTTGCTTCAACGTCATTGTTTTGGTTCTATATGAGATTCATCTTCTTTGGCCTTCAGACTGTTCACACTCGTGTCGTACCTCACAAAACTCTGATCCAATCCCTAGGGGATTGTTGTGCATAAAAAGAGGTATATCAGAGTGTATCAAGTGGTATCAGAGTCAAGGCAAGATTAATCATATTTGTGAGAAGATCAGTAAAGAGTTAGGTGACACAAAAATAAGATCAATGTTGATGATGTGGGATTAAGTGGGGAATTTGACGTCGGAAACAATTTCAGCGTGTGGCAATGTATGGTGATGGTGTCATTGTCCAATAAGAGTTAATTGATGCTCTTGAATGGGGAAAATCGGAAAAGACGTCCGTTGAAGATTGAAAAGTGATGGAGCGGAAGGTTGTTTGATGAGGTAAAGCATTCGGTGATTAAGGATAATTCGTTGAAGAAATTATGGAAGGACATAAAAAATTATATATGCTAAAATAGCTAACAAATTGGTGGATGCTAAAGCAACAACTGTATAGGTTATGTATGGAGGAAGATACATTGTTCATTGATCATCTCAATATCTTTAACAAGCTTATAACACAACTGATTAGTGTTGATAAGAAAATTAAGGAGAACGAAAAGGTTGTTATATTAGCATTATCTCTACCACCATCTTGGAAGCTATTGGTGATGAATATTCTCGTCCGGAAAAGTACTCTCAACTTTAACAAAGCAGTTGCATATATATTGAAGGTGAAATCTTTAAAAAAGCCATCAGGATTTTCATTCTTGGGTGAACAAGCATTGCTCACAGTTTCTATTGCAAGAAAAAGCAAACATTACAAGAAGAAAGGCAACGGCAACGCACATGAGTATGTTATCTATGTGATGAGGAAGGTCATATGATAAAAGACTGTCCGAGTTTGAAGCAAATGAAAGGTACATGCTCAATGGCAGTAGCAAAAGATGATTTGGACGTACTTATTGTCAGTCAATCAAGTATTTCTCATGAATGGATATTACATTTAGGTTGTTGCTTCCAAATATGTTCGATGAGGAAGATATTTGACAAAGGATCTCTACGCTCGATGAATAGAACTGTTCACTTGGCTGATTGCAAGGAGTATGCATTACTGAGGTGTGAATAGTTACATTGGTGATGTGTGATGGAGTACATCGCACATTGAGGGGAGTTCAGTATGTTTTCAACTTAAAAAATAATATAATATCTGTAAGGACACTTGAACATGAAGATTGTGAGATATCACATTGAAGTCGAGTCATACGAGTTACTCGCAAAGGGTAGGTAATCATAAAAAGTATCTGGAACAATGAAGGATACCAATTTATGGATAAACCTAAATGAAGGGCAACCAATGGGAAGTTTTGAAAAAATCCTGACTAGGAGAAGGAAACCGTGTCGTCAACGATAGGTAGATATCAACTGCAGTTATGTGGGGAATTGCAAAAACGGTTGCAAAATCTAGTAGGTACAAAGGTAAATGTGCGAGCTATTGGAAGAAGAAAGACGTGATGGGACCAATCATACGGTACAAACAAGTAGTTGGAGCTCTGATGTGGTACAAACCTATGGCATGAGGGTTATATGAACATAAGGTGCCATTAACCAAATTGCACAAAGAAATTTCTTTCATTTGGAGGGTTTAGATAGTCAAACCCAAACACCAACAGATACATTGTGGTGATGTGCATGAGCCCCTATGGTGGGAGCACTCCCAAAGGTGAAAGGAAAAACAAAAAATTGTGGAGCTAACTTAGAGTGAGTTCTTAGATGAGCACGATGACTTCAACGTATAAGAGTTAATGTAGAGATCGTTAATTATGGTGACTCATATATAGTTTTTTAGAATTTAAAAATGTGTGTTAGCCGAATCCTAATAGGATTAGGATTCATATTTGCTTTGGAGGATGACTAAGGGGCTATATAAGCCCATGGGTGGGGGTGATCATAAAGAACCTAAACAACCAAGAAGCCACAAACCAACTAATCTAAAGCAAGAGGTGCACGAGAGGATTATATGTTAGGTTATTTTTTAGCACTAGATTATTTTATAGGGCAATGATATAAGGGTCCTAAAAAGGTTCGAGAAGCTGTGAGGAAGCGGAAATCCCTTGTACTCTTTTGAGGTTATGTTTAAACAATTTATGGTCGGATTCACCAAATCTATCTCTTTTGTCATGGTTGCTTCAACGTCGTTATTTTGATTCTCTTTACGAGATTCATCCTCTTCGTTTATAAGACTATACAAACTTGTGTCATATCTCACAAAACTTTGATTTGATTCGAGAGGCTGCGAGCATAAGAAAGAATATCAGAGTGTAACAAAATGTTGTTATTTTGATTCTTTTTACGAGATTTATGTTATTTTTTGAAGATATTCTCGTGAAAGACTTGCGGTTTCGATTTCGAAATATCCACGTGAAACCGTGTTTGTACGAACACTTTGCCGTTTCTTCCACGCATGCAATAGACCTGTCCTGTCTTTAGTCTTGTCCTAAGTAGCACAAGCATAATGTCTTCTTTTTTTTACATAGCACGTAATGCAAAATCAATGAGGGTAATCATATTTTACTGATGATGGCATGGTTCACCGAATTGTATGTATTTTTTTCCCTTCACGAAGTAGTTGTGCTTGTAATTTGTCCATTTCTTTTGATCTTTTTTTCCAAAGCATGACATTTCAAATGGTGAAAAAAATGTCCAATGCAACAATTTATTTTTCTTACACGACTTTGCCAAGAGTTACTAACACGTTTGTCTAATTGAAGAACATTCCAACGATGGAACTAATCTACTCCTAACAATATTTTTAAGATGTGACAATATGGCCGAAAATGCCTCACTGTTCCTTCCCCGACGGTTGAAAAGCCTCTCTCCAACTATTCATAAGAGCATCTCCAAAAGCCTTTCTATCCAACTCCCTATCTTCAAATATTACCGAGTTGCTGAAAAAATACGCCTCCAACAGATTCGCTATCCTGTTCTCCAAATCTAGTGAGCGGAGAGACACTCGCTATATTTGGCGATTCTCTCTCCGCTCGCTATCCGGTGAGGCGCAACCGAAGGTTTCATTCATGCGACCGCACGGAGCGTCGTCCCCCCTCCACTCGCTCGCTCTCTCATCCTCCACCACCACCTCCACTCGCTCGCTCTCTCGTCCTCCGCCACCACCTGCACTCGCTTGCTCTCTCGTTCTTCGCCAGCACCTCCACTCGCTCGCTCTCTCGTCCTCTGCCACCATCTCCAGTCGCTCTCCCCTCCCCCGATCCCATCCGAAGCTCAGGCCTGAGTTCCCCATTTCTCCCCTCCCCCGAGAAGCCCTCGGCAGATCCCGAAATCCTCACAAGCCACTAGCGGATCCCCAACCCCGACGAGCCATTCGACGGCGGATCTGGTACTGGTAATGCTGTGGACCTCTAGATCTGGCTGTTTCTTCTTGATTTGTTGGTAATTACACCCTGTCTTCTTGTTTCCTCTCCTACAGTCTTTGTCTCACCATCCAGTGGCAGATCCCCAACCCCCCACGAGCATCATTGTCCTCCGTGCGGCTGCGACGTGGATCTGGTACTGCTACTGCCTTGGACCTCCAAATCTAGCTGCTTCTCATTTTCTTGGTAAGGATTCACCCTAGCACCATTTTACTCTTCTCGTGTGTTACAGAAGGATTTGAGTGGTGATTTTTGGTTGGACACATGCTTAGTATGCCTTTCTGCAGTAGTTGATCGATCTATATAATATATTTTTGGTTATTGGGATGTAAGGTTTTGATTTTGTGGGTGGTGGTTTTCAGAGTGTAAGCCAAATGGAAGCTATTGTTGTTCACTATTATGGACTTAAGATAGATTGAATTGGGATATGAGGGGTTAGATTAGTTTCCAAGGAGCTTCATGAAAGACGGAAGGTTTTGTGGGTTAGCCTCATGCCACTGCAATGCGTTTTATGGGTACTTCTGTGCTTTTTAGTTATTCATCTTATGTATTGTGTTCTGTCATTTAGATGTAGGCCAGGTAGCTGCTGGTTAATTAATTTGTTTAGATATTATTCAACTTCAACCTATAGAGGAGATATTCTGATAATATTAATTAGAGTGACCCATTGCAGAGATAAGATATGATCCTCAGACAATGAATTGGTTCTTTGCTATCTTTACTTTTTTTTGATATGATTTACGATAGTTTGGATTGTTATGCCATAGTTATCGATCTATTGAATGTGTTACAAAATGGTTAATAGAGGATAGGGTGCCTTCTCTCAGACTCATCCTCTAAGAGACATTGTGAGACTAAGTTTCGATGTCTCATTAAGATATTGTAAGCAGTGAACAACAAGAAAAGTGCGATACTTTGAACTGCAAATGGGTATGTACTATATAGACAAGAATAATATAGCCGTTAAGATGACCTTTCCAACATGACTCAATCAGTAAAATATTTTTTAAAATATATAACCGTTACAATAAATTTTGAATTTAAAATTCCCGCGCTGAAATATAGCAATTTGAATTTACCCGTTCAAAAATAATCGTTGCAGTGTGGTCATTACAATAAATTTTGAATTTAAAATTCCTGCATTGAAATATAGCCGTTTGAGTTTACCCGATCAAAAATTAATCGTTACTGTTATAGCTGCTATAGAATATAATTAGAATATAGGACAGAGAAAATAGAGCGTGTGATATAGAGAGCTCTATTAGATAAAAATGAGATATGTAGAGTAATATTTTTTAAGAGCTCTTTAAATATAACTTATAAAGAGTAGGTTTTAGAGCACCTTTTTGGAGATGCTCTAACTACATTTACATTTCCCACCCACTAACTCTTTCATACATAACTTAATCCCTCTCGAGCAAACCAAGTCCTTCGCTACCTCTCACTTCCTCCCCCCCTCTCTCTCTTCTTTTCTCTCTCTTGCCCTTGTATATATATTGTGGCACCAGTGGGTAATGGTTTGGATGTAAGTAAAGCAAATTAAGGTTGTGTGCACGACAAGGTTGTAGTTGCTTTGCTCCCATGGAGGAGATGTCGGAGCAAGGTGCAAGGAGTGTGTTCAAGATGGAGCAGGAAGTGCTGATCCACAGCCAGGTCAGGAAGATCAAGCAGGAGGACGAGAAGGCTAGGGAGCTCCTCCAGAGGCTGCAGCTGCTGGAGATGAGGCCGGTCGCCGATTTCCGCGAGCCAGCGCGGCAGGCCTCGCCGTCGGCGCCGTCGCCCCTGCGCCGCTCCGGGCAGGCCATCTCGGTTGGAGATTGAGGGCAAGCATTTGCCTGCCCTCACTCCCTTCCCTTGATTAGTTGTGACGTAAATAAGTAGGGGAATGTTTCAGTTTGCTGTCCATGTGATGCGTGCAGCCATGGATTGGCAGGTTATAGCTAAATTAGGTTTGTAGCACCTGCTGTGTTCTCCCTTTCTCGTGTTGTAAATGCAAGGAGTTGCTTGCCACGTTGTTTGGTTTTGGTGCTTTGCTCGTCAAATTTTTTTTTTTTTTTGGGCCTCGAATAATCCTATGCACAAACCCGCCGAGATTCTGGCCACAGCGTTAATTCAGCCGCCGCGTTTGTTTCTCAAGTGACCACGTCCCACTTGACTTGGTCGGTTATACGGGTTATACATTTTAACATCGTCGGTTCTTACGGCGCAGCGGTAAGCCTTCTTACGTTCAAGCCTTTGATCGCACCTTCGAGCCCCCACCCGTGCTCGCGCGTGTCACCAGCACGATTTTTGCCCACGCGACTTGTGGCGGCATCACGGAGGCCACTGCGTGTCGTGTTTTTTTTGCGGGGATATCCTCGACATTTTTTAAAATTATGTATAGGTCTGGTTTGTTTTATAGAAAGGCTCCAAAAATTTCTAAAGTCTGTTTTAAATTATGGGGAGGCTCAAAAAACTTTCAAAATTGCATACTAGTCTAATTTTTTTTGCAGAGAGACCCTTGAAACTTCCAAAATTTGTTTTTTGTGGGAGACCTCCAAAATTTCTGAAATTTACTTTTTACCCGCGGAGACCCCCAAAAAATTATGGAAAAGCCCCCAAAATTTTCATTTTTTTTGCCCACATAAATACCCCAAAAAATTACGGGTAGCTTTCTAAAATTGCAACCATTACATTTATTATTGTTTTTTCAAAATTGTTTCGTAGGCGTGGCGTGGCGGCGCGCTCCCGCAGCTAGTAGTTTCAGATAAGAATGCAGAGCTTACAGCAGCAAACTGATAGTGCAACAGGGAAGGAATAGCCACCAGATCTTGCACAAACCATGGTTAACAATTTGGACATTTCGTCATGCAAACCATGGACTGAAGTGTCAAACAGATTAATCTTTTTCCCTTGATGTTGACGACAAGGCAGATTAGATGTCAGCGTCAACGTCAGAGTAGATATAACACTGAGCAATTGTACCATGACCGGATAAAGAACACAATGCCGTGGAATAGCATCCAAGACTTGGATAACATAGACTACATACAATTTGTTAGTAGCGTCTGGCGAGGCTTCTGCATATGATAAGAAGTCATAAATACCATTGTTAATTAGTTTTTTTTAGCTTAACACGATAATCACTGGAGCAACCACGGATGACAGTTTTACCCATTTACGGTAAAAGCTTAAAAGAGGTGAATATGTTTTTATGTACATGCTCATGGATATGTTTGTAGAGAAAGTTTTACCCGGCGCATAAACGGCACGGTATGTTCCAGCACTACCTGCCTAGTATGCTTACCCGTGTATATATATATATATATATATATATATATATATATATATATATATATATATATATATATATATATATATATTCTATGGAAGCCTAACCTAGAGATGAAAACTGATAGGATAATTTTCAACCGATGCGGATAATTTTTGGACATAGATTTTGTTGGATCAAATATTTGTCGAACAGTATCGGATCAGATACAGATTTTTTTTGTTGAATACGGATACGAATTCGGTAGCTCACTATCTGTCCGATACGGATACAGATCCGAATAATCCGGATATTGATAGGTCGAATATTCAGATATGCATGTGGGCTGGACCAAGGCTACTCTGTTGGCCCAAAAAGATTTCTGAATTTTAAAATTATTTTCTAACTTAATTAATTCACAAATCAAATTTCAATTATTAAAATTGGTAAATTAGTTCTAAAAATTAAAAAAAATTGAGAAAGTTTATGACATAATTTATCATTAAAAAAATATTTTTTAAGATTTTATTTTTTTTCTAAAAAATTCAAATACTGCTATCCTTAATAGGAAAATATTTTAAATCAGTAGATAAAAATGCATAAAAAATTATAAATACACTTTTTCTAGCGACATGATATCTAATTATTATCAAACTTTTAGTGTGTTTTTTGTTTGCTTCCATTTGTATATCTAAGAAAACATCACCTTCATTTTGTGTTTTGATCTACATGTACGATGAACTAATCGTATGTGTGTGATGAACTAAGTCTTACATAATTTTGTTTACGACATAGTATCTAACTATTGTCTAAGTGAACAGAAATGCTTATATTTGTTCAATTTTCAATAATATTTTGATCAAACCAACTAGTTATGTGTTTTCGCTGATTTTTTATATACAATCTAAGGGATTATCATATTCCGATAAATATTCTTAACCATATCTGATTCAATTCGTATTCGATCCATATCTGTATTCGATCTATATTTGTATTTGATATTATCTATATTCATATTTTTATCCGGATCATTCGTATTCATATCTGAGAAAAAAAACAATATAATAAAACTATTATCTATCAATATTCGATCTGTTTTCACCTCTAGCCTAACCCTGTCAGGCCGTGCACCTAGGGGTGAAAACGGATCGGATAATTTCCGATCGATCCAAATAATTTTCGGATATGGATTCTGTCGGATTAGATATTTGTCGGATAGTATCGGATCAGATACGGATACGGATTTCTTTTTGTCGGATACGGATACAGATTCAGATAATCTGGATAGTGATGGGTCGGATATCCGGATATACATGTGGGTTGGGCCAAGCTACTCTTTTGGCCCAAAAAGGTTTCTAAATTTTAAAATCATTTTCTAATTTAATTAATCCATAAATCAAATTTTAATTATTAAAATTGGTAAACTATCTCCAAAAATTACATTTTTTTTGAAAAAAAATTCTTGACATAGTATATAATTTTAAAAAATTATTTTTAAGATTTATCAGATTTTAAATTTTCTAAAAATTTAAAAATTGTTGTCCTTAATAGGAAAATAATTTAAATAAATAGCTAAAAACTCATAAAAACTCATAAAAACTCATAAAATATATAATTTATTATTTTAAACATAATTTAACAAAGAATACAAATATTGAGTTATGACATGTAAGTGTTATATATGTTTTCCAAAGACATGGCAGTTAAGTATTATCAAACTTTTAGTGTGTCTATGTTTGCTTCCATTTGTATATCTGAGTAAGGATCACCTTTATTTTGTGTTTTGATCTACAAGTATGATGAACTAATTGTATGTGCGCGATGAACTAAGTCTTACATAATTTTGTTTGTGACATGGTATCTAACTGTTGTCTAAGTGAATGAAAATGTTTATATTTGTCAATTTTCAATAATGAACTAAGTCTTACACAGTTATGTTTTCAATAACTCCTTGTCTAATTTTGTTTGCGACATGGTATCTAACTGTTGTCTATGTGTTTTCGTTGTTGTTTTATGTACAATCTAAGGGATTATCATGTTCCGATAAATATTCGTATCTGTATTCGATTTGATTCATGTTCAATCCATATCTGTATTCGACATTATCCATATTCGTATTCATAGCCAGATTATCCGTATCCATATCCGCATCCGATAAAAAATATGAAAACAAATATGCTAGAGCCATTATCCGTCCGTATCCGATCCATTTTCACCCCTAATTAATCCTTCATAGTAAACCCGAAAGTTACCTTCATGACTACCTAGTTACAGAGTAGTGTTTGGCAACTCCTAATTATACCATTACATATGTAGGAAACCATGATGATATCAGGTCTAAGGATCCCACATACACTATGTATGAGACCAATTGATGACACTTAAGAATATAATAATTCCCGTAGTGTCTCATGGTGGGTCAATCCAACACCATGTTCTCCAACAGGTCTCCACATTATTAATTTGATATCCCTATATCCATGATCTATGAAACATGATCATCAATCAATACATGTGCTAACTTGTAAATCACAATTGTCCCATACGATGGTATAAGGTCAGGGATAATTCATAATAATATCAAAACATAAACAAGGAGTTTCACATACAAGTCACATACTTGTTGATCAATACTAATGATATTTATTCAAGAGACAAAATAATCATATTATTACATAAACATAGACATAATGCAATCATCTCTATGATTGTCTCAATGGCATACCACTAACAAATTATACCAACCCAGTGTCACAATGACCCACCAAAGTTCACAACCTTTTGCTACTTGCCTCAGTCTAAATCATTTACCACCTCCATGATTATCGTTCAATACATGCCATAAATATCACCATCGTGTGACAACACATGACACACACTTTTCATAAATATATTTTATAGACGATTAGTTAAATTTGAATTTGCAGCTTCAAATGATATTGATAGCCCATTTCATGGCTAAGCACAGTAATCACGTTATAACCAAGCCACGTTGGTGATATATTAGTGACCAACTATTAATTATCAATCCTAGGTTAACAAATTACTACTACAGGAATATACATCACAATCGGTTCTTTTTTGTCATCACAGTCAGTTTTGGTGGTGATACAAAGTCTTTAGATAGCGATGAGGAGGTTCTATCATAGTCAGTTTTCACGCGATGGTGATAATACTATCATCACAATCGGTTCTGAGAAGGAACTAATTATGATTACCCCACTCATCACAATCCGTTCCATCTCAGAACTGATTGTGATGAAGGGGGGTCATCACAATCAATTCTGAGTTAAAACTGATTGTGATGAGGGTGGTCATCACAATCGGTTCCAATTAAGAACCAACTAAGAACCGATTATGATGATCCACTCATCATAATCGGTTATAAGATAGAAGCGATTGTAATGAGGGTGTCATCACAATCAGTTCTGAGATGGAACCAATTGTGGTGACCATATTACGACTATACACCATCCAAAAATATCCCCAAATTCACAGCATCATAATACAAATCACAGTATGCATACATTCACAATATCACAGACTAACACAATACTTATATATAGCATATAACATTCGCAACACAATCATATCACATTCATAGTACACATATCACATTCACATGATATAATATTGTTTACAACATATATATGGACTAGTAGGAGCCTATCGCGTCGTCTCTATACCTACCATCCTCTACTATAAATTTTGTCCAGTACCATATGCATAAGTGGTCTTGTAGTTTATTGAGATATTTGTTGTCTAGGCTCTTGAGGGGGATATTGAGTTTCTGCAAAAAATAAAAAGTGGTGCACTAATTTAAGTTTTAAAATAAGTATATAAAAGGCTAAGCATATTATACATATACATATACCTTAGAGAAAACCTATGAACCGCCAACTAGGATCAGCCTGTGATGCATGACATAGAAGTGCACAGGTCATCGCACCCCTATTGATGACACTATGAACAAAGAAAAGCAAATTAGGATAACTGTAACACCCCAAAATTTTTGGTTTTCTTAAATTCATGTGTGATTCGGCACTTGGGTGAATTTTTGGAATTTTCTGGAATTTATTTGGATTTATTTGGAATTTATTTGAATTTATTCCATTTTGAAATAACTAAAAAATTTAACTTTGCAAATAAAATTTTGTTGGAAATATTTTATTTGAGTCCAAAATGTTCCAAAATATTTTCCAGAATTTTTTTGGATTTTTTCTGAGTCTTTTGCTATTTTTAATGAATTAAATGAATTTCTGAGAAATTAATTGGATTAATTAATCGAGTGGGTTTTACTGTTCATCCGACCGGACCCGAGTCCGAGTCAGACTCGAGTCCGACCCGAGCCAGACCCGAACCCTAACCGCGTGACCGTTGGATCTTTATCCGACGGCCACGATTGAGCCACGTCACCCGAGCCAGCCAGCTCGCCCGAACCAGACCGAGCCCGAACCCGCACGACCGTTGGATCTTGATCCAACGGCTGAGCGTGTGCCACGTAGCCCTCGCCGTGTCCAGGACAGACTCCGCCGCCCGTACCGGCTTCGCCGCGGATTCCGCGGGGATCTCGGCGTCCGTGCCTGTATTTAATGCCCGGACTCGCGCCCGAGGTTCGCCCTTGCCTCGTGCGTCGATTGCCCTACGTGCCCTAGCCCTAGTCGCCGCTGTCGACCCGCTATTGCTCGCCGTAGTTAGCTCTCTCCTCCACCACGGTTCTTGCCTCGCCCCGCCGCCGTCCGCCGTTCTCCACCGCCGTTGAGGTCAGATCCGGAACCGCAAGGCCAAGACGCGTCGGGAGGTACCATCCACTCCGCCGGAGAAGCCCCGGAGCGCCGTTGGGCTCGTCGTTGTCTTCATCTCCGGTGGCCTCTGCTCCACCGCGTCGCCATCGCCATCCGATCAGAATCCAAGGGTCCAGATCGCGCCACGTCACGCCACGGTGAGATCTCACGTGCAATCTTCTAGATCTAATCTCAACCGTTGGATCTAGATCCAACGGCTTAGATTGTGCCACGTAGCCTTCACCGCACAGTACTAGATCCATTCTCAGCCGTTAGATTTAGATCGAACGGTTAGGGTTACCCGTGTTGTTTGCGTTAGATTGGATCTTGACAGTCCGATCAAGATCGAACGGTCCAGATCAGCCGAGTAGTTTTTCTACTGCATTAGGTTAGATCCGATCTGGGTCGTTGATTTTCAAATAACCGGCCGAGATCGAGCCACGCGTAAAGAAGTTGGACCGGCGCGGTCAGCGCCGTACGCGTGTGTGACGCTGACACGCCGGGCCCGCGTGTCAGTGACGCGGCCAAACCGCACCATGACGTCCACGGCCCGGCGTCATGGGGTCCGCTGTCGTGATCGCCCGGCCGTGCGGTGATGTCGGCAATGACGTCACCATGGAGTCCCACTGTCAGCGATGTCTTTGAGTCCCCGCTGACGTCAGCAATAACGTCACCCGTAGGGTCCCACATGTCAGAGACACGCGAGCCGTGGACCGGGTCCACGGTGGACCCGAGCCGAGCCGTGGGCTGAGCCCGTGGACCGGCTGACGTCAGCCGCCCAATCAGAGGCTGCCACGTGTCCTTGCTGACGCAATAATTAATTTCCGAAAAAGAAAATGATTTATTAATTCGAATTATTGATTTCAGAATTTGATTCAAACTTCAAACGCTTATAACTTTTGCATTTTAACTCCGATTTGAGTGATTCAAATTTCTAAATTTGTTTAAAATTGAGATCTACCTAATGATGAATTTTATTTAATTTTTGGACTAAAGTTTTTTCTCTGTAATATTATTTAATTGATTATTTAAACTTCAAAATGCTATAACTTTTGCAGTTTAACTCCGAATTTGATGATTCCAGTTTCTAAAAATTTATAAAATTATGCTCTCTCTGTTTGTGGACTTCATTTGGATGTTTGGATACTTTTTGTTTACTGTTTTATTCATTTGTTGCTATTTGCACGCGTTACGAGTAAACGTTGAAGTGCTGGAAGGATTCGAAGGAGAAGTATTGGCCCAGGAGCCAGCTCAGGACCAAGAGCAAGTACTTTTTGAAGGCAAGTTATGCTTTGACCATGTTCATCCCAATTTCAAATTAATTCGATTTAAAACTATTTCATGCTAGTTTAATTAGAAAATACTTTATTTAATTATGGGAATTAGATAAATGCCTAATTGCTGTATGACACCTTGGTTAATTATATATGTGCCATGATCCCTTGTCACCCTAGTTGAGGATTAAATAGTTGGACATTACTAAATTGCCAACCTGGGATTTTAGATCGTTGTAGTATATCGCTTAGACACGCTTTCGTGCTCATGACATGATTTTTGGACAATCAAATGTTAATATTGACTTAATGATGTATTGAACCTGTTTTGGAAAGGTATCATGTGATGTTGATGGCACGTGGTGCATGGTAATCAACTGGGGCTTTGATAAATAGATTTGACCGGGGCATGTGGCAAGAATGATCGGGTGGGCCAGTTGTGGCACCGGGAATGTTGGTTTGGTTCTTCGGGTAGTCTTGCCCTGGTCACCCTAAGGACTTAACCTTGCAAGCCTTTGAACTGGGTCAAACGTGCAACCACATGTCTGTAATGGGACAGACCTAGTTGATTAAGTTGCTAATAACGTACTTGTGGGACCTCAGGATGTCAACTACACCCTTTGTGTAGTTGTACGGGGGAGCGTACCGGGGCTGCGGCTAGGTACCCATCTAACGGTGGTTTGGCCTAAACTTCGCCTTCGCTAAGGGAAGGGTTAGCGTGCAACACCGGGGAGGACCACTTGTGCTGTTAGAAGTTTCCGAAAGACTTTGTTACGGAAACTCGCCTTTGTGGTGTTTGACTGTATCTTGTGGGTAAAGTGCATAACCTCTGCAGAGTGTAAAATCTATTCGAATAGCCGTGTCCGCGGTATTGGACATCGCTCGGGAATTACAGTTAAGGTTTAGACTTTCTTGAAAATAACTTGGACTTGAAAGGTTGGGTTGGTTTAATAATGATGTTGATGGAAATGTGGATTAGGATTGGGAAAAATGTTTACTAAACTCCTTGAAAAGTTATTGATGTTATACTTGTTTCTACTGCTTTCGAATCTACTTATGATACTTGTTAAATGCTCTTACTGCAAATATACCTTGAGCCACTCCTTTGTATTAAGCCATGCATGTAGTATATTAGCTGCATTCTGTGCATGACTTGCTGAGTACCAACTACTCACCCTTGCCGCAATACAACACCAGTTGAAGAGGAGTCTACACTAGCTTTGGAGGAGGAGCTCCAAGAGGAACCGTCTACTTAGGGAGCGAGCCTAGTCAGTTGCCTGTGGTATACTGAATGGCGCCACGAAGTTATCTTATTTTCCGCTGCTATTATTTCTCTCTTATTAAGTTTCGCCCTGCGAGGCGTATATTTGTAACTTGACCATAAGGTCAAGCAACCAGTTTGATTATTTGATTAAAGTACTTTATTAGTATCGAGTGGTATGATTGTGATATTTACCGATGTTAAGACTGTGTGCACTAGCGCGTTCCTGGACTAGTGCTGAATACACAGAGGGTCCGGATTTGCAGATTCGGGTCCCGACAGAGGTGGTATTAGAGCCATACTGACTGTAGGCTCACCCATAGTTAGAATGGTCGTAGTGAGGATAAAACTTATTTTCTAAAGATAAAATTTGTCAGGATAATGAATGAATTCTCGACTTACCCCTTTCTTTCTTGTTCATACCCCTTGCTGAGTTCCTTTCGTCTTCCACATTGATTTTAAAATGTTGCGTTCTTACGCGAGCGTCTTTTGGCAGATGTTGATAAAGAACAACTACGCCAAGCGTGAAGGAGGCTATGCTGCCGAATTGTGGCGTATGCTTCAGTTTCTTGGAGGTTTTGAGAGGCCACTCTACCGAGGGACTACACTTGTGCAAGCAGGACTGGTCACAGGATGGGACGTCCGGATCGCGGTGTATGCCCGAGAGAAGACAAAGTTCAGTCGCCCTTTCCACTTCACCGCCAGGAGGTCTACCTTTGAGATTGGAATCCAGGAGGTGTCGCGTCGAGCAATGCAGCAGATCGCTCGCACCTACTCCAGGGAGCTGGAAGGCAAAGTGTTCCATCACCACCCACGCCGAGACAGCAGAGTTTAACGGGAGCCGATAGAAGATGAGGATGCTACCATCACTCACTTAGCCAGATTCGTCGCCGCTCAGGAGGAGCTGATCGAAGACACAGTTCAGGAGTTGAAGAAGGCTCGCGAACAAGTTGAGGAGAGGAAGAAGCACTTGGAGAATGCTCGTGAGTACGTCGCCTATGCTGCGGAAAGGATCGCAGAGTTGGAGACTGCACTATATGGTCAGGGTCCCGATCCAGTGTTGGAGTTGGATGCTCCAGACCCAGAGGAAGAACTAGAAGAGGCGCCACCTGCACCCGCGCCACAGCCACAGCAGCAGCCAGATCCAAAACCAGAGGAGGACGCCGCGTCGTCAACCACAGCTGCAGTTGTGGGGCATGGCGATTGTTTCACGCCGATGCCGTCGCACCCGCCCCGAGGAGGCAGTGGAGGTTTTCTCGACGAGTAAGCGTAGGCGTTAAGGTTAAGACTCTTTCGTCGAGTCGCATTATAGAATAAGAGTCACCTTTAGAGGCGTTGGATTTTCATTGATTGCTGAGTGTGCAGTATGTGTTGCAAGGCCTTAGGCATTGTAAGCGACCATACCAAGTTATTACTATTATTAATAATAAAGTTGGATTTTGAGTTACACTTTTCCCCCGTATAAGTTTTCCTATTACTTGTCTATTCTTGTTCCCTCTCATCTCTAAACCTTGGAGCAATCGACAGATGGTGAACACCCGCGGAAACCTTGGAGGCAATGGCAGTGGTTCTCACCCAGCTGGAAACCCCAACAATGGAGCACCTGCACCCCAACCAGCACCGCCAGTTGACATGCAGAATTTTGGAGCTTTTTTTGCTGCTCAGACTCAGTTGATGCATGCTATGATGCAACAGATGCAACACGTCACTGCTCAGGCCACCGCCAATCAAGTCAATCAGGGACAACGCCAGAATACAAGACTGTCAGAGTTCATGAGGACTCACCCACCCACTTTTTCTGGGAATGCCAATCCGTTGGAGGCCGATGATTGGTTAAGGTCAATAGAGAGGAAGCTACACATTGCTCAATGCATGGGAAATGAGAAGGTACTCTACGCTTCTCATCAGTTAGAAGGGATCGCCGCCGAATGGTGGGAGAACTTCTGTGCCACGCAGGAGAACCCTCAGGACATCACCTGGGAGGAGTTTACAGCTGCGTTTCATCAGTATCACGTGCCGGAAGGAATTATGGACCTCAAGAAGGAGGAGTTCAGAGCACTGAAGCAAGGTAATCAGCCAGTGGCCGAATACCTGAACAAGTTCACACGGCTTGCACGCTACGCACCTGAAGACGTAGCGACAGATAAAGCCAGACAGTCTTGCTTCATGAAGGGACTTAACTCAGGACTACAGGTGGGACTGATCACCCACACCTTTCCAGATTTCCAAGAGTTGGTGAATAAAGCGCTTATTCTTGAGAACAAGCGCAAGGAACTGGATGAGAATAGGAAGCGTAGGATGCAGCATCAGGGATCGCGTCAGGGAGCACAACAACGTTTGAGGGTTGCACCCAATCAGTTTTTCAGATTCCAGCCGCAGAATGCTATAAGGACACCGTCACCAGCACCAAGACCCGTCAATCAGAACTATCAGACTCGGCCAAACGCCGCTTGAGGCGATCAGAGGGGCAGTGAGACGCTGCTACAACTGCAACGAGCCAGGGCACTTTGCCAACAGTTGTCCTAAGAAGGCAGCAGGAGTGACCCCAGTTCGCTTCAATCTGTGATCCACACCAGCCAGGACACCAGCGCCAGGAGCCAACCGAGGGACAGCATAGCCAGGGGCAGCACCCCAGACCGTGGTGAGAGGCCGAGTCAACCATGTCACCGCAGATGCACTGCAGAATGCCACGGACGTCGTACTGGGTAAGTTACTTGTTAACTCAGTACTTGCAACAGTTTTATTTGATTCTGGAGCTTCGCATTCGTTTGTTTCTCAAGGCTTTGCTGCTAAAAATGATTTGGAGATTGCAAGACTTAAATGCATGCTTTTAGTTCAAACCCCTGGTTCCGAACTCCGAACTAAAGTAGGATGTTCTGGGGTAAGAATATTAATAGATGGGATAGAGTTCCTAGCGAACCTTATTATTTTGGAGACCCAGACCTTAGATGTTATTTTGGGAATGGATTGGTTATCCAAGCATAAGGCCGTATTGGATTGTGGACGAAGGACTATCTCAGTTGAGAGCCCGTGTGGAAAGAAAGTGGAATTTCAAGCTACCATCGTTAGAGATGGACAGTTGATGGTTAACAGTACCAAGGCAATCAGCATAGAAAATGTCTCAGTGGTAAATGAGTATCCAGATGTTTTTTCCTGAAGATCTACCTGGTATGCCACCAGACAGAGACATAGAGTTTGTGATAGAACTTGTACCTGGTAAGCGCCGATAGCAAAGAGACCCTATCGGATGTCCACCGAAGAATTGGTAGAAATGAAGAAACAACTTGAAGAGTTAATGGAGAAAGGATTCATCAGACCGAGTTCGTCGCCGTGGGGAGCGCCAGTTTTGTTTGTCAAGAAGAAGGATGGGAGTTTCAGGATGTGCATTGACTACCGTGCACTCAATGAAGTCACCGTGAAGAATAAGTACCCGCTACCCAGGATCGATGACTTGTTTGACCAGCTGAGAGGAGCCGGAGTTTTCTCCAAGATTGATCTGAGATCGGGATACCATCAGTTGAAGATCCGATCAGAAGATATTCCGAAGACCGCATTCTCATCAAGATACGGACATTATGAGTTTACTGTTATGTCCTTTGGTCTGACAAATGCACCAGCATATTTCATGAATATGATGAATAAGGTGTTCATGGAATATTTGGACAAGTTTGTTGTTGTGTTCATAGATGATATCTTGGTCTACTCCAAGACAGAGGATGAACATGCAGAGCACTTAAGGCGAGTTTTGGAAAAGTTAAGGGAACAACAGCTCTTCGCCAAGTTCAGCAAGTGTGACTTTTGGAAGGACAAGGTGGAATTCCTCGGACATGTAATGACCACAGAAGGAGTCTCCATTGATCCAAGCAAGGTAGAAGCCGTGTTACATTGGGAACAGCCGAAGACCGTGACCCAGATCCGGAGTTTTCTTGGAATGGCAGGTTACTATCGCCGTTTCATTGAAGGCTTTTCGACAATTGCAAAACCTCTTACGCAATTGCTGAAAAAGGAGAAGAAGTTTGCATGGACGCCAGAGTGTGAAAAAGGTTTTCAGGAGCTGAAGAAACGATTGACATCAGCGCCAGTGTTAATTCTACCGGACGTCAATCAAAGTTTTGATATTTATTGTGATGCATCGCGTCAAGGACTTGGGTGTGTCTCGTCTGAGCGGAAAGGTCGTAAACTACGCATCAAGGCAGTTGAGGCCACACGAGGAGAACTATCCGACACATGACCTAGAGCTAGCTGCCGTAGTGCATGCCTTGAAATTATGGCGTCACTATTTAATTGGAAACAGATGTGAAGTATACACGGACCATAAGAGTCTTAAGTACATCTTCACCCAATCAGACCTGAACATGAGGCAGAGGAGATGGTTAGAGTTGATCAAGGACTACAATGTTGGAATCCATTACCATCCCGGGAAGGCCAACGTAGTTGCCGATGCTCTGAGTCGGAAGAGCCATACTGTGAACATGTTGTTAACCACAAGTCAGGAGGAGCTATGTGAGGATTTCCAGAGAATGCAGATTGAAGTCGTACCAGAAGGATTCTTGGTAGCATTAGAAGTGAAGCCTACCCTGGAGGATCAGATCCGAGAAGGACAAGAGGATGATGACAAGATCCGCAAGATTAAGTCCAACATGGATGAAGGCAAGGCAGAGGACTTCAAGTTGGATGAGCAAGGCACGTTATGGATGAAGGGTCGCATTTGTGTGCCGGACAAGAAGGAGCTGAAGCAATTGATTCTAGAAGAAGCCCATGACTCCAAGTACTCAATTCATCCTGGAAGTGCCAAGATGTATCAAGATTTGAAGGAAAGATTCTGGTGGCCGAACATGAAGCGTGAGGTTGCCGAGCATGTTGCACTGTGCGACATATGCCAGAGAATCAAGGCAATGCATCAGAGACCAGCAGGATGGCTACAACCGTTGAAGATACCTGAGTGGAAGTGGGAGGAAATCGGAATGGATTTCATTACCGGTTTACCCAAGACTCAAGGTGGATATGATTCCATTTGGGTTATAATAGACCGCTTGACTAAGGTCGCCCATTTTATTCCAGTGAAGAGCACCTATTCGGGAGATAAGTTACCTGAGTTGTATATGACCAGGATCGTCTATTTGCACGGAGTGCCGAAGAAGATTGTATCGGACAGAGGTACCCAGTTTACCTCAAGATTCTGGAATAAACTGCATGAAGCCATGGGACCCCGTTTGAACTTTAGCACAGCATATCATCCGCAGACGGATGGGCAAACCGAAAGAGTTAATCAGATTCTAGAGGACATGCTACGAGCTTGTGCATTGGCTTATGCTACCTCTTGGGATAAAAGTCTGCCGTACGCTGAGTTCAGCTACAATAATAGTTACCAAGCCAGTTTGCAAATGTCGTCATTTGAAGCACTATACGGTCGGCCCTGTCGAACACCGTTGAATTGGAACAAGATAGGTGAACGCCGTGTCTTTGGGCTAGGTATTCTTCAAGAAGCCGAAGAACAGATTGCCATGATTCGAGAAAGACTGAAGATAGCACAATCAAGACAGAAAAGCTACACCGATAACCGTCGCCGAGACCTGAGTTTTGAACCGAAAGATTTCGTGTATCTCAGAGTCACCCCACTCAGAAGAGTTAAGATATTCCATGCCAAAGGAAAACTCGCGCCGAGATATGTTGGACCATTTAAGGTTCTCAGCCGCAGAGGTGAAGTTGCTTACCAGCTGGAGTTACCGCAATCACTAGCAGGAGTGCATGACGTGTTCCACATGTCCCAGTTGAAGAAGTGTCTCCGAGTACCTGAGGAGCAGACACCGCTAGAGTCAATTGAGCTACAAGAAGATCTGACCTACAAGGAGCACCCCGTGAAGATTCTAGACACAATGGATCGAGAAACTAGAAACAAGTCAACCCGTTTCTGCAGAGTTCAATGGAGCAACCACGCGGAGAGTGAAGCAACTTGGGAGCGCGAAGAGGATTTGAAGAAAGAGTTTCCGAACCTATTTCTTTAGAAAGCCCTGAATCTCGGGGACGAGATTCTGTTAAGGGGGGGAGGTTTGTAACACCCCAAAATTTTTCTTTTCTTAAATTCATGTGTGATTTGGCACTTTGGTGAATTTTTGGAATTTTTTGGAATTTGTAACTTGACCATAAGGTCAAGCAACCAATTTGATTATTTGATTAAAGTACTTTATTAGTATCGAGTGGTATGATTGTGATATTTACCGATGTTAAGACTGTGTGCACTAGCGCGTTCCTGGACTAGTGCTGAATACACAGAGGGTCCGGAATTGCAAATTTGGGTTCCGACAATAACCCTGAAGTGCCTCAAAGACACTCCCATTATCTGCAAGGCATACCATCTCGCATTGATTTCATCGTCCTCTGGTATAATCTATTTCCCCTTAACTTCATCCCACAGCCGGTTCTTCTGCTCAACACTAACTTCATTCCTCCAGTCCTTAACTGTGATCGTCACTCTCTCCCTCACTAATTGGCCAAGAAAATAGGAGTATCACCCCTTATACTTGCTAGGACCCATGCAAACCCCCGTGGTATCTGTAACATCCCAATTTTTGAGTTTTTTGAAAAGTTCAAAGTCCAAAAGAACCATTTGGATTTTTCCCGAATTAATTCTAGCTTAATTTGAATTTTCTAATTACCAAAAGATTTTATTTAATTATTCTACGCATCAAATCAAAGAATTTTTCTCTATTTTCTGAGATTTTTCTGAATTTATTTGCTATTTATTTGAATTTATTTACTTTAATTTGAATTTCTAAAATTTTCTTTATTCAAAAAATGTTTTAAATGTCGAATCGGCCTTGGGCTGAATCACTGTTCGGCCCGCTCAGCCCACGCAAACCCACCCTGGCCCAGCCGCCGCCAGCGCCGGCGCAAACCCTAGCCGCCGCACTTCTCAGCGTCCGCGCCGCCTCCCCAGCCTTTAAAAGCCGGCGCCGCACCTCGTACGATGTTTCCCACCTCGCGCCGACTCCAACGTACTACTCCATGCAGACCGAGATGCATTCGAGCGCCGACGATTGCTCGCCGTAGCAGCACCGCCGCCGAAGCTTCTTCCTCCGCACCGACCGCCCGTTGTGCTGCATCTCCGCCGCTCGGATTGCTTTCTTTGAGTTCCCCGCGCCTTGCTTGCTCAGATTCGCACCAAGTCGACCCCGATTCGGTACGAAACAACCATCACCCGCATTGTCTTCCTCCGCTCTGGTGAAGCACCCCCGGGAGAAGAACGATCGCCGTCCAAAACCGAGCCCGATTCGACGTGGCTACCAGCGTGGCCGTCCATGTCAGCCACCAATTCCGCATCCTCACCTGCGTGTTTGCCCACGTCAGCGCCACACTGCGCCCACGTCGCCACCGCGTCAGCCGCCTGCCACCTCAGCCCCAAAACTGTTGCGGTGCACCGAGTCCACCATGAGCCGTGCACCCAGCCGTAGACCCGGTTCACCCGAAACCCTAGCTGACGTCAGCAATGCCGCAATAAACCTATTTTCCTTTAGAAAAATAATTCCAAAAAATGTCTTTTTCTATTTTCTTTGATTTTAAACTTCAAAGAGCCCGTTCTCCCTCATACAAACTCCGATTGAGGCAATTTCAGTTTCTAAAAATTTGTAAAATTGAGCCCTACATCCTAGAGCCATTTATTTTCATTTTTGATATTGTTTGATCTCTGTTTTGCTATTTATTTGTGTTTCTTGTATTCTTTTCCGGTAGACGTTGATCCTCAGGGAGCGAGCGCAGGATTCAGAGATCAAGACTCAGCGATTGCAATTGATCAACAAGGAAAGTCGTAGTCCTTGACCATGTTGGACCCATGTTTGCAAAATTACCTTGTTTCATACAATTGCATGCTATTTGTTTACAAGTATTATTTACTGGGATTAGCTACCACCTGATTGTCATTATGCCACCTTGAATAGTTGAAACACCATGTAACCATTGTCACCCTAGGATGGATTGTTTAATAGTTGGACCTATTGTAGTACCAACATTGGGTTAGCGTAACTGTGCTTAGCCATGCTTAGTTGTACGGAGGGCTCATGACATATGATGAATTAATAATATTGATTTAATGAGATATGGAATCGTGGCGGGTAACCACTGTTGTAAAATTTGTTGTACCATGGTGGGGTCTGCCATTGATCTTGGTTACACAAAATTGTTTTCACTCGGGCAAGTGATCGTGCAGTAAAGGGGTTGCTGTTGGCACATTTGGTATGTGGTTGTCTTGCCTGAGTATACTTAAGGACCTAATCTTGTGCACCATTAAACTGGGCCTAACCGTACAACCACATGTATGGTATGTGACATACCTGACTAATTAATTTGCAATGTCTAAATTTGAGTACTGTCGTGGTTGTGTGGTGTCGGGACCGGATTTCTGAATGCGAACCCTCTATGTATAACTGCACTATTCCCGGATCAAGCTAGTGCACACAGTGGAAACAGTGATGATAACACATCCATATCACGAATCAAATAATATAAAACTCAAATATAAGGTACCGATCTTATGATCAACGATTACAAATAAGAAACCTCATGGCTTAAATTCAATAAGTAGCAACGGAAACAAAATAAGTAGTAGCGAGGTAAACCCATTCATATGCCCAACAGGCAATCGACTGGGGTGCGCAACCTAGTATTCCGGATCTCCTTCATCGAAACCACAAGTGTAGAACTCGTAGTCACCTTCTGCTTCTGCACACTCCTCTGTGGAAAGAGGGGATGATTTGCAAGGGTGAGTACACAACCGTACTCGCAAGTCTTGGAAACTTAATGCATGTTAACTATATGCAAGCTGAACAAATAAAGGCATAATATGGCTCATTTGGCATAAAGCAACTTTTGAATTTAAATACCATTAGTAATTTCATAAAGCATCATTTAACGAATATAATCGTAAACAGTAAAATTCAATATAGCGAATAAACAAGTTTCAATCACCAGACTGGCTCCAACCGCCGAACCATAACCCGAGAGTTCTATCCACTCCCCAATTCCCAAAACATCATTTCATTTCAAAAACCAAACCATAAAATCTACAATGTGAAAGCGTACCTTGCATGCCCTTGACTGTGGGCACGGCTAATCGATTAGTTTTAACTCTGTAGAGTGTGTACAGCTTTACCCACAAGATATGATCAACTCTTGGTGCCATGCAATTAACACACTTCCTTTGGTGTGTCGACAGAGAGATCATGACAAGGCCTTTACAATGCACGACCTCACTACTGACTTTGCCCGCTAAGGTTTCACCGCTGTTAGGGTCAAAAAGCCCAGTACAGAAGCCCCCTCTTGCGCCTTGTGCATGCCTCAATCCGGCACCGCATTCCACTCAATGGCGAAGTCAAATAATAAGACGCACAAATTACTTAGCCAGGTCGTACCCATTTAGACTTGTGGTTGTATGGTAGTGCTTGGTCCAAAGTAACACACGCTTCGGTCCTTAATTGACTAGGGCGGAGCTTTCACTGTACCAAAACTTTCCCATTCATCCCACACCAACCAAACATCCATCCGCCCCAGTCTAAATCATTTTTAAACTTTATTTTATTCCAATAACAGTAGCAACACCAATTGCCACAATTTCACAAAAGAGTGTAAAACAAATTTGAAATGATTCCCATAATAATCTATACTGAAACGTTTAAGCTGGACTAAGCAATTTCTAACGTCCCAAGCTACACTAATAGTTATCACTAAATTACAGTAACTAGTATCATCTAGGGTGTCAAAGGTTCACAATTATCAATGTCAAAGGGGTCATAACAATTCTCAAAATTTAACTAAGCCTTAATACTATATTTGAAATACATTGCATAAAAGTAAGCATGCATAATTTAAAACAACATATAAATTTCATAAACATGGGTTCAACATGATCAAGGAAGACTTGCCTTCACTGCCTCCCACTTGTTCTACCTCCGACGGTTGAATTTCCTGAACTCCAGCGACGTCGTCTACACGCGAAATGAGAACAAATAAATAAAACAAATATAAATAAAATTCAAAAATTAAAAAGAATGGTACTGGAAGGTAGGGCTTGAATTTAGATGAATTTAGAAATTTGAATCACTGAAATCGGAGTTCGGACGAAGGAGAACGGGCTCCCAGAAGTTTGAAATTGCTGAAAAAGGAGAGAGAAAGACACGTGGCCTCCTCTGATTGGCTGGAATTTTTGGATTTTCTAGAAATTAGGAAAAAGGTAAAAGGAATTACTCTAACATGTGGGACCCACATGTCAGTGGCTTGGTTCACCTTGGACCGAGTGCACCGAGGAGTCAAGGACTGAGGTGGTAGGCGGCTGAGGTGGCGCAGAGGTGGACGGCCACATGGCCGGGAAGGCTAATGCGGTAGACAAGCAGCTTGGTTGTTGCGGGCGTGGCACTGAGGTGGTGTGTGACGTGGTGACACGCGGCATGCATCCGTTGGTCTCATCGGATCGGACGGTCGGCGAAGGATAGGGATTGGCAGTGGCGCTGCGCAGCGGCGGCGGCTCAAACTCGCCGGAGCCGAGGAAGACAACATGGTTGCCGGCGAAAAATAGTCGGATCGGCTCGGGCTTTTGGTGGATCTGGATGAGGACAACTCCACGCACCCAACGGAGCGAACGACACGGCTAGAGACCCACCGGAGGATGAGATCAGCGGAATAGAAGAGGTTACGGCGGCGACGCTACCCCAACGAGCTCGTGCGGGCACGACATGGCGGCTTGGGCAGCGTGAGATGGGGTGTCGGGTGCGGCGGAAGGAGGGGAACCCGAATCAAGTGGCGGTGCGAGCTTTAAATATCACGGGAAGGCGTGCCAAGCCCGGAAGCTGAGGGCGGCTAGGGTTCTCGACACCGATCGTCTTCTCCACGCCACAGTATTGATTGAGATGCTATATGTTTGATGTAGTGATGTTGTGGTGCCGGAGGTATCTGGTCACCTTCTATTGTTTGTAGTAATGTTATGTGGAGTATTGGTGTGGCCGGTGAGAGCTATCACCAAAATACTATTAACCTCCCGTAGGAGGAGTGCTTATCCTTTCTGTCATAGACCGGGTAGTTGGTTGGAGTTGATTAGAAAAGTTGATGGTGGATCCTTTTGGATTTCTTTTACCGTTTTGACGATCGGTGTGGTTGGTTTTCTTGGTTTTAGTTGATTGAAATCAAAACAAAAGTGTGTGGGTATTGGATTCTCGTGAATTATTCCGTAAGCTTTTTGTGGTTTTGTCTTCCTTGGTTGAAGACGAAGAAGAAGAGTTGTGTGTTGCTCGTCTTTTGGTCGCAATCTTTGTTTTGACACCCGGTTTTGTTGGTAATGGTGGACTGTCTTGGGGAGGAAACATATGTGGTTGTTATTCTCCCTATCTAAGAAAGTGTTGAAGTTTCTCCTTGTGCAGACCTTAAGTTGGGTGGCGTTAAGTTTGAATCTTTATCGAATAAGATTTGGTGGAACATTTGGTTTTTTCCTGGTGCCTCCATCTTCCTTCTTGGAAATTGTAGATATTGAGATTTCTTGAATAGTTTTGGCTATCAGAGTTGAGCTCTCCTGCATTTCTGTTGGAGTTTTGTTTTCTTCTTTGCCTGGAAAGGAGAAGTTGTTTATCGGTGTTCGTTCATGTTCTTGGGCCGTAGTTATCTTTAAAGTTGGGTTGCATCCTGTTCGTCAAGAGTAGGTGACTTATGAAGGTGTTTAGAAAAGTTTTTTTGTTCGTACTATGTAGTATGTAACAATGTGGTTTACGGAATGACGTATTGCTAAGTTAATCTGTGAGATGAATCGATTCAATGTGATTGTATCTTTAGCTTGAAGATAAATAGACTACTAGTGTTGTAGTCTACTCTATAGTGAGAATGATTAAATGTGTTAATGTACAGGCTTAGAATATGTTGCTTTGCTTTAAAAGTGCCTATGACCCCCGATCATGTTTAAAGTTTTAAACCCTGGTGCATAGTTAGGACATTAAGATGATGTAAACTACTGATATTATTAAAGAAACCTTACTGGTTGTTTAAAGATGTTCCAATTTAACGTGTTAATAGAGAAATTTAATCATGCTAGCTTGCGACCTTAACTTGGAAGTTGATTAGAGTTGCTATTTATGTTGTTGCAAACCATTGGTATATTTGGAAGTATGCATATGTGTTCCTATAATGCTAGTACCGATGTCAATTGGGAAAATATAGGTTTTGTTGTTGTTGTAAGAACATTGTGCTGGTCTAACTTATTAAATTTATTTTAATAGCTGGAGTATGTTGTGTAGTGACAATTTGTTATGATATATGGATAGAGTAATTAAAAACAATGCAGTTGTTTTTATGATTTTGTTTATTTATTGATATTTTGATGACTTAGTAGTGGTGGTAATTGTGTAGATTACTTGTTGGAAACAATTGTTAAGATGGAGGTTATTGTAACATGTGTGATGGAGTGAACCATGGATAATTAACATGATGTAGAATTTTATCCTTAATGAATGTATGTCTTAGAATCATAGTTACGAACTTTGTCTTGTAGAGATAATATTTACATGTTGAAGTCGTTTGTTAACTGAATAAGTTTCGATTGTCGAGACGTTGACATATAGGTGGTATGAAATTTATAGGTTGATCATGCTGAAAGATTTGTTGAAGTACTATGTTTCAAATTTAGAATAAGATGTATTATGATACGGTGAACTATGGGGATCATGTCAATGTAGTCTTGGTTGGGTGTCTTTTTGATAAGCATCATAAACTTTAATTAAAAGTGTTGGGAATGGTAACTAGAGAAAGAAATTGTTATGTAAATTTTGTTAAATCTGGTTGGACTTTCTCAATGAGTAAGTAGTGAATTTTGAAGTCTTTAATGGAAAGCGTAGTGGAACACTAGAGATGGTTGTATTTATGCTAAGCTGGTGTTTAAAACCTTTTTGGACTGGTTTGGTTGGTTGCTAGTTTGGTTGAATGCTGTCGGTCAAGGTATTCGTTATGATGTGTTTTAGAGCTCCCCTAGACCTAGAGTGATTAATGCTAAATCTGGGTAACTTTCGAGGTTGGGAAATGAGGGTAAAAGAATGATTAAACCTGAAGTAATTTGTGGAGGTTTTGGAATGTTTAATTCTATTAAACAACATTGTTCTTTCGTTGTTGCTAAGAAAATTAGCTTAAGTCATGGATGCGAAATTTATGCTCAAGGATGTATAATTGGTTTGTATCTGTTACTTTTCAAGGATGAGTTATCGACTACATTGTTGGTTAAAAGAAGTAGCTAAATCTAATGTAATGATTTAAAAGTTTGGGATTTGGAGATTTGTACATTATTAGTTTGTCTACAGATAGATTTGATTAAAATGGGTGAGGTTTTGTGGACGCTTCTTAAAGACGATCCTTATGATTGTTTCATAAGTGACTTATGCTAGTAAAGTAGTTTTTTGTCGGGAAATGAGTTTTCCCTTTCCCTTAAAATTTGTATATATATATATATTGTGTGGAGGTGTTTGATTCCTTGATTGGTTTCTTCTTTCCGAAATGCTGTTGTAGAAGACTTTCGTGGTGTTTCTCTGTTAAAATGGAGTTTCTTCCTGAGGTAAATTTTTGGTGTATTTGTTTTATGGAGTTCCTCTTTCAAGTCGAGTTGTCATGTATGTGAATTTTAGAGCCTTGGTTTAAAGGTGGTGGTTGTCATTCGTTGTGTTAAAGAGAATGAAGTCTCTTGGTGGATGATTATTCGGTATCGTTGTTTCATGACAAATGAATGTGAAAAGGGAAACCTGACATCGTTTATATGTATGCAACCATTAAAGAGTTGACGAGCCAGGTCGGTGAGAAAGTCATATAGGGGCATATGACTAATCCGGAGTGCTCTCGAAAAGTTTGCATTCATGTCATGAATCGGGATGTCCCTGGCTTTCTAGCATTAAAAGAAAGATTGAATAAGTTATGGCATTTTGGCTGTAGTGAATGAGATTTGAGTTTCCTTTGCGTTTTGTCTTAGGAAAATGAAATGATTGCTTTTTGGATGTTGTTGAGGTCTTTCCAAAGTGGATGTTTGCGCTTGGATTCAAATAGATGCACGTGAATCAATTGGGTTCAAAGGAATTGTACTTCTTTAGAATTCTAGATGGGGTTAAAAAAATGTTGATGATTAGAGTTGAGTATACCAAAGATTTATACTCTTTGTCTTGGATGCTTGGGTGAGAGATTGTGAGGTCGACGCCCTCGTGGGAAATGCACCAATTGTGGTTCGGTAAGGTTTTACGGTCCTAGTTGGGCTAGGTGCTGGACGTGAGTGGAATAAGGGTGGATCCCGATGGAGGTTGAAGATGTCTGGGTCAAAACTTTTATTAAGAGTATTGGTTGGTGGTAGTGAAGGTGACGGTAATTTGGTTGATAAATGTTCTGTGGTAAACAATTTTCTTAGCTAGTTGTCTTTGGGTATGAGATATGCTTGGGAGAGGATAGAATGAAATTCTAGCATGATTGTGAATTTGGAAGGACAATTGTGCCTTTGCGAATTATTTCTTTCGATGGCGTTTCTTGGTAATAGTCCATTTGGTTGAAAGGGGAATCGTTTTGAGTTCATTAGGTTGTTTACGATAGTAGCGTGGAGTGTTTGATGTGAGCATTTGGGCGTATTAATTATTTCGATTGAGCCTTTAGTGGGTGAAATCGAGGATTGTGGATGGGAATTTGGATTGAAAGGTCGAGCTGTGAGAGGCTGCACTGTAACACCCCAAAATTTTGCTTTTCTTACATTCATGTGTGGTTTGGCACTTTGGTGAATTTTTGGAATTTTCTGGAATTTATTTGGATTTATTTGGAATTTATTGGAATTTATTCCATTTTAAAATAATTAAAGAATTTAACTTTGCAAATAAAATTTTGTTGGAAATATTTTATTTGAGTCCCAAATACCCTAAAATATTTTCCAGAATTTTTCTGGAATTTTTCTGAGTATTTTGCTATTTTTAATAAATTAAATGAATTACTGGGAATTATTTTAAATATTAAATCGCTGGAAAATCAAACCGAGTCGGTTACTGTTCATCCGACTGAGCCCGAGTCAGACTCGAGTTCGAGTCCGACCCGAGTCACGTGACTCGACCGAACCCACTCGGCCGAGCCCTAACCGCGTGACCGTTGGATTCAGATCCAACGGCCACGATTGAACCACGTCGCCGGACCCGAGCCCGACCGAGCCAGCCAGCTCGCCCGAGTCCGACCCGAACCCAAACCCACGCACCGTTGGATCTCGATCCAACGGCTGTGCGCGTGCCACGTCACCTAATCCGAGACGCCGCCGGACTCCGTCGCCGCAACGGAGAGGACCTCGGATTCCGCGCGTTTCACGGACGCCGAGGGCCCTATTTATTGCGCCGCCACCCGTGTCGGGATCGCCGCTTCATTGCGCACCCGTAGCCCTAGACAACATCGCCTGAGCCGCCGCCGTTGAGCCGCAATCACTCGCCGGAGTTGCCTCTTCCCTCCGCCGTGGTTCTTTGCCGATTGCGGCCATCTCCGTCGTCCTCCGCCGCCGTTGAGGTCAGATCTGGAACCGGGAGACCAAGCCGCGTCGGAACGAACCTCTCACATCGCCGGAGCACGCTCAAAGCGCCGTTGCCGTGGTCGTCGTCCCCAACTCCGACAAGCCAGCGCCGCCGTGAGCCATCGACGGACTTCAAGCTCCCTCAGCCGTCGGATCTTCATCCAAGGGCCCAGATTGCGCCACGTCATCTCACGGTGAGATTTCGTCCAAAATCCCAGATCCAATCTCGACCGTTGGATCTAGATCCAACGGTCCAGATCAACCGCGTTCACCCCAAACGCGTGAGTCCAGATCCAATCTGGACCGTTGATTTTCAAATCAACGGTCGAGATCTAGCCACGTGGCCGGAAGGCTAACCGTCGCGGGGCCGCTGCTCACGCTGGCAGGCGTGACGCCGACACGCTGGGCCCGCATGTCGGCCCGCCCACTTCGCACCATGACGCCACACCGACGCCATGGCGGGCTCAAGATGTTAGCGGCCGTCCCGGCCGAGCGCCGACGCCAAAGAATGACGCCACGTGGGTCCCACTGCCGACCGTGGCCGAGCCTCGCCGACGCCAAGAAGCGACGCTATCCGAGGCGGACCCACATGTTAGTCTCACGAGGAGCCGTGGACCGAGTCCACGGTAGACCCGAGCCGAGCGTGGACCAAGTCCATGGACCGGCTGACGTCAGCCAACCAATCAGCGGTTGCCACGTGTCCAGGCTGACGCAATAATTAATTTCCGAAAAAGAAAATGATTTATTAATTCGAAATAATGATTTCAGATTTTGTTTCAAACTTCAAACGCTTATAACTTTTGCGTTTCAACTCCGATTTGAGTGATTCAAATTTCTAAATTTGTATAAAATTGAGATCTACCTAAATATAAATTTTATTTAATTTTTGGACTAAAGTTTTTCTCTGTAAAATTATTTAATTGATTATTTAGACTTTAAATAATCATAACTTTTGCGTTTTAACTCCAAATTTGACGATTCCAGTTTCTAAAAATTCATAAAATTATGTTCTCTCTATTTATGGATTTTATTTGGATGATTGGATACTTTTTGCCTATTGTTTATTCGTGTATTTGCTATTTGCACGCTTTACGAGTAGACGTTGAAGTGCCGGAAGGATTTGAAGGAGAAGTATTGACTCAGGATCCAACTCAAGACCAAGAACAAGTACTTTTTGAAGGCAAGTTGTGCTTTGACCATGTTGATCCTATTTCGAAATCTATTTTGATTTAACCTATTGCATGCTAGTTCAATTAGAAAAATACTTTATTTAAATATGGCGAATTAGATAAATACCAATTTGCTGTATGACACCTTGATTACTTAAATATGTGCCATGACCCCTTGTCACCCTAGTTGTGGTTTACTAGTTGGACATTATTAAATTGCCAACATGGGAAATTAGATCGTTGTAGTATCGCTTAGACACACTTTCGTGCTCATGACATGATTTTGGACAAACAAATGTTAATATTGACTTAATGATATATTGAACCTGTTTTGGAAAGGTATCATGTGATGTTGATGGCACGTGGTGCATGGTAATCAACTGGGGTTTGATAAATAGTTTTTGACCGGGGCATGTGGCAAGAATAATCAGGTGGGCCAGTTGTGGCATTGGGGATGTTGATTTGGTTCTTCGGGTAGTCTTGCCTGGTCACCCTAAGGACTTAACCTTGCAAGCCTTTGAACTGGGTCTAACGTGCAACCACATGTCTGTAATGGGACGGACCTCGTTGACTAAGTTGCTAATAACGCACTGTGGGGACCTCGGGAGGTCAACTACACCCTTTGTGTAAGTTGTGCGGGGAGCGTCTGGGTGAGGCCAGGTACCCATCTAACGGTTGATTGGCCTAAACTTCGCCTTAGCTAAGGGAAGGGTTAGTGTGCAATAACCGGGGAGGACCACTTGTATTGTTAGAAGTTTCCGAAAGACTTTGTTACGGGAACTCGCCTTTGTGGTGTTTGACTGTATCTTGTGGGTAAAGTGCATAACCTCTGCAGAGTGTAGAATCTATTCGGATAGCCGTGTCCGCGGTATTGGATATCGCTCGGGAATTACAGTCAAGGGTTAGATTTTCTCAAAAATAACTTGGATTTGGAAGGTTGGGTTGGATTAATAATGATGTTGATGAAAAATGTGGATTAGGATGGGAAAGATGTTTATTAAACTCTTTGAAAAGTTATCTATGCTTTACTTATTTCTACTGCTTTCGAATCTATTTATGATACTTGTTAAATGCTGTTTTCTGCAAATATACCCTGAGCTATTCCTTTGTACCAAGCCATGCATATAGTATATTAGCCTGCATTCTGTGCATGACTTGCTGAGTACCAAGTATTCACCCTTGCCACAATACAACACCAGTTGAAGAGGAGACTACACCAGCTTTGGAGGAGGAGCTCCAAGAGGAACCGTCTACTTAGGGAAGCGAGCCCGGTTACTGCACGTGGTATCTTGGATGGCGCCACGGGTTATTTGATTTTCATTGCTACTATTTCTCTCTTAATAAGTTTCGCCTGCGAAATCATACATTTGTAACTTGACCATAAGGTCGAGTAACTAGTTGACTATTTAAATAAAGTACTTTATTAGTATCGAGTGGTATGATTGTGATATTTACCGATGTTAAGACTGTGTGCACTAAGCTGCGTTCTGGACTAGTGCTGAATACACAGAGGGTCCGGATTTGCAAATTCGGGGTCCCGACAGAGGTGGTATCAGAGCCATACTGACCGTAGGCTCAACCCTAAGCTAGAATGGTCGTAGTGAGGATAAAACCTATTTTCTAAAGCTAAAAATTTGTCAAGATAAGAAATGACATCTCGACTTATCCCCTTCTCTCTTTCCTTGTCTCTTGCTGAATATTCCCTTACCTTGTCACGATTTAAAATTTCGAGTTCTTACGTGAGCACTCTTGTGACAGATGGAGGGAGAGTTCAACTACGTCGATCTGGAGGTTGGTCACGCCGCAGAACTTTGGCGTATGCTACAGACTCTCGGAGATTTTGAAAAGCCGCAATACCAAGTGGAAGTGATCAGACAAGCAGGATTGATCAAGGCTTGTGACGTGAAGATTGAGGTACCTGCTAGGAAGAAGGGCCCAGGCAATCGCCCGATACACTGCACTGCCAGGAGGTCTACAATGCAGATGGGTATCCAAGAAGTATCACGACGAGCAATGCGGCACGTTACCCGTATCTACGCCAGAGAGTTGGAGAGCACGGTGTTCCGTTATCACCCGCGCAGCAATAACCTTCTTGACCCGAAGGCGATTCAGGATGAGGATGCCATGGTTACACAGTTGGCACGACTTGTTGTCGCCCAGGAGGATGTACTCGATGATACAAGTAAAGAGCTACAGAAGGCCCGCAAGGAGATCACGACAGAGAAGAACAGATGGCTGGAAGCTCAAGAGTATATGTCACACCTTCTGCGAAGGATTGACGAGTTGGAGATGGCTTTGTACGGACCAGAACCAGAGCCAGTACTCGAGCTACACGAGCCAGATCCAGAGGAGTCAGATCTCGATGAGGACACTGCTTCTTCGACTACCACAGATGACACGATTCTTTGGACATGGCAATCGTTTCGCACCTATGCCGCAGCATCCGTACCCAGGCCGTGGAGGTTTTCTCGATGAGTGAGCGTAGGTTCTATAGTGAGACTCCTTTGCCGAGTCGCGTCATAGAATAAAGAGTCACCCTTTAGGCGTTAGACTCCAGTGTTAGTTCGATTTGGATTTTCATTGTTTGCTGAGTGTGCAGTATGTGTTGCAAGGCCCTTAGGCATTGTAAGCAACCATACCAAGTTATTAATATCAATAATAAAGTTGGACCTTAAAGTTACACCTTTCGCCCCGCGTAAGTTCCATATTACTTGTCTATTCTTGATTCCCCCTCATCTCTAAGACTTAGAGCAAATCGACAGATGGTGAACACCCGCGGAAACTTTGGAAGCAATGGAAGTGGTTCTCGCCCAGCAGAAAACCCCAATGATGGAGCACCAAAGACCGCCGATTGATATGCAGAATTTTGGAGCATTTCTTGCTGCTCAGACTCGATTGATGCATGCTATGATGCAACAAATGCAACACGCCACCGCTCAGGCCACGACTAATCAAGTCAATCGGGGACAACGCGAGAATACAAGACTGCCGAGTTCATGAGGACTCACCCACCCACTTTCTCGGGAATGCCAATCCATTGGAGGCCGATGATTGGTTAAGGTCAATTGAGAGGAAGCTACACAAAGCTCAATGCATAGGAAATGAGAAGGTACTTCACGCTTCTCATCGGTTGGAAGGAACATACCGCCGAATGGTGGGAGAACTTCGTACACGCAAGTGAACCCTCGAGGACATCACGTGGGAAGAGTTCACACCGCGCTTTCACAAGATTATCACGTGCTGAAGGAATCATGGATCTTAAGAAGGAGGAGTTCAGAGCATCAAGCAAGGTAATCAGCCATTGGCCGACTACCTGAACAAGTTCACACAGCCTAGCACGCTACGCACTGAGGATGTAGCGACAGATAAAGCCGCATACCTCGCTTCATGAAGGGACTTAACTCAGGACTACAAGTAGGACTGATCACCCACACCTTTCAGATTTTCAAGAGTTGGTGAATAAGGCGCTTATTCTTGAGGACAAGCGCAAGGAACCGGATGAGAACAGAAGCGCAGGATGCAACAGCAGGATCACGCCAGGAACGCAATAGCGTCGAGAGTTGCACCAAATCAATTTTTCAGATTCCAGCCACGAGAATCGCTACAAGGACACCGTCACCAAGCACCAAGACCCGTCAATCGTAACTACTGCACCCCCACCGCTAGAAACGCCGCCTGTGCAAATAAAGAAGGAACAGTGAGACGCTGCTACAATCGCAACGAAGTCGACATTTTGCCAACATTGTCCAAAGAAGACAAAGCAGGAGTGACCCAGTTCCGCTTCAATCTAGGATCCACCCCAGCTAGGATGCCAGCACTGTGAGTCACACCCTGCATCGTGGTGAGAGGCCGAGTCAACCATGTCACCGCAGATGCACTACTGAGAATGCTACTGACGTCAGATCGGGTAAGTTACTTGTTAACTCGATTACACTGCTTGATTTTGTTTGATTCGAGCTTCAGATTCGCTTGTTTCGCAAGGCTTTGCTGCTAGAAACGAATTGGGGATTGCAAGACTTAAGTGCATGCTTTTAGTTCAAACCCTGGTTAGAACTCCGAACGAAAGTAGGATGTTCCGGGTGAGAATACTAATAGATGGAATAGAGTTCCTAGCGAACCTTATAATTTTGGAGACCCGGACCTTAGACGTTATTTTGGGAATGGATGGTTATCCAAGCACAAGGCCGTATTGGATTGTGGACGAAGGACTATCTCGATTGAGAGCCCGTGTGGAAAGAAAGTGGAATTTCAAGCTACCGCCGTTAGAGAAGGACAGTTGATGGTTAACGGCACCAAGGCAATCGGCATAGAGGATGTCTCAAGAGTGAATGAGTACCAGATGTTTTTCCCGAAGATCTACCTGGTATGCCGCTGACAGGACATAGAGTTTGTGATAGAGCTTGTACTGCACAGCCGATAGCAAAGAGACCTTATCGGATGTCCACCGAGGAGTTGGTAGAGATGAAGAAACAGCTAGAGGAGTTAATGGAGAAAGGATTTATCGACCGAGTTCGTCGCCGTGGGGAGCACCAGCTTTGTTTGTCAAGAAGAAGGACGGGAGTTTCAGGATGTGCATCGACCGCCGTGCACTCAATGAAGTCACCGTGAAGAATAAGTATCCGCTACCCAGATTGATGATTTGTTCGATCACCGAGAGGAGCCGAGTTTTCCAAGATTGATCCGAGATCGGGATACCATCGATTGAAGATCCGATCGTAAGATATCCCAAGACGCATTCTCGCCAAGATATGGACATTACGAGTTTACTGATTATGTCTTTTGACTCGATTTAATGCGCCAAAGATATTTCATGAATATGATGAACAAGGTGTTCATGGAATATTTGGACAAGTTTGTTGTTGTGTTCATAGATGATATCCTAATCTACTCCATGACAGAGGATGAACATGCCGAACACTTGAGGCGAGTTTTGGAAAAGCTGAGGGAACAGCAACTCTTCGCCAAGTTCAGTAAGTGTGATTTTTTGGAAGGACAAGGTGGAGTTTCTTGGACATGTAATGGCCGCAGAAGGAGTCGCCGTTGATCCAAGCAAAGTAGAAGCCGTGTTACATTGGGAACAACTGAAGACCGTGACCCAGATCCGGAGTTTCCTTGGAATGGCAGGATACTACCGCCGTTTCATTGAAGGCTTTTCGACAATTGCGAAACATCTTACGCAATTGCTGAAAAAGGAGAAGAAGTTTGCATGGACGTCAGAATGTGAGAAAGGATTTCAGGAGCTGAAAAAGCGATTGACATCAAAGACCGTGTTAGTTCTACCGGATGTTACTCAAAGCTTTGATATTTATTGTGACGCATCGCGCCAAGGACTTGGATGTGTGCTGATGCAGAATGGAAAGGTCGTCGCTTATGCATCAAGGCAGTTGAGGCCGCATGAGGAAAATTATCCGACGCATGACCTAGAGTTAGCTGCCGTAGTGCATGCCTTGAAGATATGGCGTCACTATCTGATTGGAAACAGATGTGAAGTATACACGGATCATAAGAGCCTTAAGTACATATTCACCCAGTCGGATCTGAACATGAGGCAGAGGAGATGGTTAGAGTTGATCAAGGACTACAATGTTGGAATCCATTACCATCCCGGGAAGGCCAACGTAGTTGCCGATGCCTTGAGTCGGAAAAGCCATACCGTGAGTATGTTGCTAGCCACAAGTCAGGGTGAGTTATGTGAGGATTTTCAGAGAATGAAGATTGAGGTGGTACCTAGCGGATCCTTGGCCGCATTGGAAGTAAAGCCTACCCTAGAGGATCAGATCCGGGAAGGATGTATGATGATGACAAGATCCGCAGGATTAAGTCCATCAAGGAGGAAGGCAAGGCAGAGGACTTCAAGTTGGATGAGCAAGGCACGTTATGGATGAAGGATCGCATTTGTGTGCCCAACAAGAAGGAATTAAAGCAACTGATTTTTGAAGAAGCCCATGACTCCAAGTATTCAATTCATCCTAGAAGCGCCAAAATGTATCAGGATTTGAAGGAAAGATTCTGGTGGCCGAGCATGAAGCGTGAAGTTGCCGAGCATGTTGCATTGTGCGACGTATGCCAGAGAGTCAAGGCAATGCATCAGAGACCAGCAGGGTTGCTACAGCCGCTGAAAATACCTGAGTGGAAGTGGGAGGAAATCGGAATGGATTTCATTACCGGTTTGCCTAAGACTCAAGGAGGTTATGACTCCATATGGGTTATAGTGGATCGCTTGACCAAAGTAGCCCATTTTATCCCCGTGAAGACCACTTACTCGGGAGATAAGTTAGCAGAGTTGTACATGATCAGGATCGTCTGTTTGCACGGAGTGCCAAAGAGGATTGTATCGGACAGAGGTACCCAATTTACCTCAAGGTTTTGGAATAAGTTGCATGAAGCCATGGGAACCCGTTTAAACTTCAAGATCTGACTTATCATCCACGCAGATGGACAGACCGAAAGAGTCAACCAGATTCGGAGGATATGTTAAGAGCATGTGCATTGGCTTATGCTACCTCTTGGGATAAGAGTTTGCCGTATGCCGAGTTCGATTACAACAATAGTTACCAAGCTAGTTTCTGAGATGTCACCTTTTGAGGCCTTTGTATGGTCGACTCGCCGAACGCCATTGAATTGGAATGAGACCGGCGAGCGCCGTGTCTTCGGGCCTGATATTCTTCAAGAGGCTGAAGAGCAGATTGCCGTGATCAGGGAAAGGTTGAAGATAGCCCAATCACGACAGAAGAGTTATGCTGACAACCGTCGCCGAGACTTGAGTTTTGAACCAGAAGACTTTGTATACCTCGAGTTACGCCTCAGGGGAGTTAAGAGGTTCCATGCCAAAGGGAAACTCGCACCCCGTTATGTTGGACCATTTAAGATTTTGAGTCGCAGAGGCGAAGTTGCTTATCAGCTGGAGTTGCCACAGTCGTTAGCAGGAGTACATGACGTATTCCATGTGTCCTAGTTGAAGAAGTGTCTCCGAGTACCTGAGGAACAGACACCGCTAGAGTCAATTGAGTTGCAAGAAGATTTGACTTACAAGGAGCATCCCGTAAAGATTTTGGACACTATGGATCGAGAGACCAGAAATAAGTCAACCCGTTTCTGTAGAGTACAGTGGAGCAACCACACGGAGAGTGAAGCAAATTGGGAACGCGAAGAGGATTTGAGGAAAGAGTTTCCAAACCTATTCCTTTAGTAAGCCCTGAATCTCGGGGACGAGATTCTATTAAGGGGGGACGTTTGTAACACCCCAAAATTTTGCTTTTCTTACATTCATGTGTGATTTGGCACTTTGGTGAATTTTTGGAATTTTCTGGAATTTATTTGGATTTATTTGGAATTTATTGGAATTTATTCCATTTTAAAATAATTAAAGAATTTAACTTTGCAAATAAAATTTTATTGGAAATATTTTATTTGAGTCCCAAATACCCTAAAATATTTTCCAGAATTTTTCTGGAATTTTTCTGAGTATTTTGCTATTTTTAATGAATTAAATGAATTAATGGGAATTATTTTAAATATTAAATCGCTGGAAAATCAAACCGAAGCCTACATCGTTCATCCGATCGAGCTCGAGTCGACTCGAGTTCGAGTCCGACCGAGTCACGTGACTCGACCGAACCCACTCGGCCGAAAGCCCTAATCAAGGCGGACCGTTGGATTCAGATCCAATACCACGATTGAGCCACACGCTGTCGACTCCGAGCCCGACCGAGCCAGCCACCGCCTCGAGTCCGACCGAACCCAAACCCACGCACCGCTGGATCTCGATCCAACGGCCGCGCGCGTGCACGCCACCTAATCCGAGATGCCGCCGGACTCCGCCAAGAACGGAGAGGACCTCGGATTCGCTGCTTTGACGGACGCCGAGGGCCCTATTTATTGCGCCGCCACCGTGTCGGGATCGCCGCTTCATTGCGCACTCAGTAGCCCTAGACAACGCCGCCTAAGCCGCCGCCCGTTGAGCCGCAATCGCTCGCCGGAGTTGCCTCTTCCTCCGCCGTGGTTCTTTGCCGATTGGCGCCATCTCCGCTGCCCTCCGCCGTTGAGGTCGATCTGGAATCGGGAGACCAAGCCGCGTAAGAAGGACCTCTCACATCGCCGAGCACGCCAAGCGCCGTTGCCGTGGTCGCCGTCCCCAACTCCGACAAGCGGCGCGCGTAGTGAGCCATCGACGGACTTCAAGCTCCTCACCGTTGGATCTTCATCCAAGGGCCCAGATATGCGCCACGCCATCTCACGGTGAGATGGCGCCCAAAATCCTGCATCCAATCTCGACCGTTAGATCTAGATCCAACGGTCCAGATCAACCGCGTTCACCCCAAACGCGTGAGTCCAGATTCACCGACCGCTGATTTTCAAATCAATCGGCCGAGATCTAGCCACGTGTCCGGAAGGTCGACCGCGCGGGCCGCTGGCCCACGCTGCTGGCGCGTGTGACGCTGACACGCGGGGCCCGCATGTCAGCGGCCCAGCCACCCTCCACCATGACGTCACACTGACGTCATGGCGGCTCAAGCATGTCGGCCGCCGTCCCGCCGAGCGCCGACGCCAAGAATGACGCCACGATGGGTCCCACTGCCAAAGACCATGGGCCGAGCCTCGCCGACGCCGATGACGTCATCCGAGGCGGACCCACATGTCAGTCTCACGAGGAGCCGTGGACCGAGTCCACGGTAGACCCGAGCCGAGCGTGGACCAAGTCCATGGACCGGCTGACGTCAGCCAACCAATCAGCGGTTGCCACGTGTCCAGGCTGACGCAATAATTAATTTCCGAAAAAGAAAATGATTTATTAATTCGAAATAATGATTTCAGATTTTGTTTCAAACTTCAAACGCTTATAACTTTTATGCTTCAACTCCGATTTGAGTGATTCAAATTTCTAAATTTGTATAAAATTGAGATCTACCTAAATATAAATTTTATTTAATTTTTGGACTAAAGTTTTTCTCTGTAAAATTATTTAATTGATTATTTAGACTTTAAATAATCATAACTTTTGCGTTTTAACTACAAATTTGACGATTCCAGTTTCTAAAAATTCATAAAATTATGTTCTCTCTGTTTATGGATTTTATTTGGATGATTGGATACTTTTTGCCTATTGTTTATTCGTGTATTTGCTATTTGCACGCTTTACGAGTAGACGTTGAAGTGCCGGAAGGATTTGAAGGAGAAGTATTGACTTAGGATCCAACTCAAGACCAAGAACAAGTACTTTTTGAAGGCAAGTTGTGCTTTGACCATGTTGATCCTATTTCGAAATCTATTTTGATTTAACCTATTGCATGCTAGTTCAATTAGAAAAATACTTTATTTAAATATGGGGAATTAGATAAATACCAATTTGCTGTATGACACCTTGATTACTTAAATATGTGCCATGACCCCTTGTCACCCTAGTTGTGGTTTACTAGTTGGACATTATTAAATTGCCAACATGGGAAATTAGATCGTTGTGGTATACTGTTTAGACCTGCTACGTGCTCATGACATGATTTTGGACAAACAAATGTTAATATTGACTTAATGATATATTGAACCTGTTTTGGAAAGGTATCATGTGATGTTGATGGCACGTGGTGCATGGTAATCAACTGGGGTTTGATAAATAGTTTTTCGACTGGGGCATGTGGCAAGAATAATCAGGTGGGCCAGTTGTGGCATTGGGGATGTTGATTTGGTTCTTCGGGTAGTCTTGCCCTGGTCACCCTAAGGACTTAACCTTGCAAGCCTTTGAACTGGGTCTAACGTGCAACCACATGTCTGTAATGGGACGGACCTAGTTGACTAAGTTGCTAATAACGCACTGTGGGACCTCAGGAGGTCAACTACACCCTTTGTGTAAGTTGTGCGGGAGCGCATCGGCCGAGGCCAGTACCCATCTAACGGTTGATTGGCCTAAACTTCGCCTTAGCTAAGGGAAGGGTTAGTGTGCAATAACCGGGAGGACCACTTGTATTGTTAGAAGTTTCCGAAAGACTTTGTTACGGAACTTCGCCTTTGTGGTGTTTGACTGTATCTTGTGGGTAAAGTGCATAACCTCTGCAGAGTGTAGAATCTATTCGGATAGCCGTGTCCGCGGTATTGGACATCGCCGGGAATTACAAATAAGGGTTAGATTTTCTCAAAAATAACTTGGATTTGGAAGGTTGGGTTGGATTAATAATGATGTTGATGAAAAATGTGGATTAGGATGGGAAAGATGTTTATTAAACTCTTTGAAAAGTTATCTATGCTTTACTTATTTCTACTGCTTTCGAATCTATTTATGATACTTGTTAAATCTTGTTTCGCAAATATACTGAGCTATTCCTTTGTACCAAGCCATGCATATAGTATATTAGCCTGCATTCTGTGCATGACTTGCTGAGTACCAAGTACTCACCCTTGCCACAATACAACACCAGTTGAAGAGGAGACTACACTAGCTTTGGAGGAGGAGCTCCAAGAGGAACCGTCTACTTAGGGAAGCGAGCCCAATCAGTTGCCTGTGGTATACTGGATGGCGCCACGAAGTTATTTGATTTTCCGCTGCTACTATTTCTCTCTTAATAAGTTTCGCTCATGAGGCATACATTTGTAACTTGACCATAAGGTCGAGTAACCAGTTTGACTATTTAAATAAAGTACTTTATTAGTATCGAGTGGTATGATTGTGATATTTACCGATGTTAAGACTGTGTGCACTAGCGCGTTCCTGGACTAGTGCTGAATACACAGAGGGTCCGGATTTGCAAATTCGGGGTCCCAACATGCACCCAGTTAAGCTAAGTCAGCTCTTTCTCACTAAGTGTTGGTTTTGGGAATTTGCTTGTTGTTTGGTTCGGTTTGAGTCTTTGCATGGATGTTTTGCATTGTTTGTTTGGCGTAGTGGCATGTCTTGGATTCGGAGTCGAATCCTGTTAAGGGGGGGGGGAGAATGTGACACTACGGAATGGTGTGACATTATAAAATATGAAATCAGAGAATAAAACTTTACGGTATGAGATTTAATCGCGTTTTTGGGCCGTTTTCGGGAGTTTGGGCCTTTCCGGGCCGTTTTGGGCCTTAGGGGGGACCCCACATGGGCCAAAAGTGGAGTTTTCTGGCCCATGTGGGGGAGGGGGGCATCAATACCCTGCCTTGCACCCCCTCCTTGTGCCCTAGGGCGCCCCCCTTTCCCCCTCATCCCCCAAGCCGCCGCCCCCTCCTCCTCCACACGCCTCCCCCCTACCCGCACCTCCCCCTTGCGCCACCTCTCCCTCCCTCTCCTCTCCACCTTCCTAGCCGGCCTAGGGGGATCCTCACCTCTCCACCCCACTGTCCTCTCCGTTGGGAAGCTTCGCGACGAGGAGATCCGGCGGAACCGGCGCGAGGAAGGAGATCGGGAGAACCGGGAGGAGAAGGCTCGCCGTTCGTCGGTTCGTTGTTTGTCAATCGAAGGTATGGCTATGGGGAGATATTTGGGGATAGACTAGGTGCTGATATAGAGGAGGTTTTGGTGCTTTTAGATTGAAAGGTGGTGCTGCGTTTGGATAGAATTGATGAAAACTAGAGATTGCATGGTGATCTGTTTTGGGCAGATTGGATGTCCGACCTAGGGTTTGAGTTTTCGCAATTTTAGATTCGGAATTTGGTCAGCTGCCTGTTGAGAAAATTGTATATAATTTCAATACCTTTCAGTGGACACCAAGAACGCGTAATTCAGATCAGCCGTTTGAATGTTATGGTTGTTTTACCGAATGTGTTCAAAACTGTGATGTGATTGGGACAGATCGGGTTGATCTATAGATTAGGCAATTTTAGAAGCCGAATCAGCTTTTCCCAATACTTATAAAAAGCTAGGAAATTTCCTAATCTTCGCGATGATGTACTCATTTACTTAATTTGGAGTTTTAGAACTCAAGTTGTGATTGTTGGAAGCCCGCTGTCCCAACGGACAGATTGGTCTGTTTTTCAGGTTTTCGGGGTTTCGGGTAGAATCATTGTGTTCTGAGTTTTGTACTTGCTTGGGTGGTTGATATTGAGTGGAAAACATGTATTTGCAGGTGGTGTGACCCCAGGAGTGGCATCATCATCTCGCCACACCGTTCCGAAGGGTTAAAGGCAAGTGTATTGGAATGGGTTGTGTGTTATATGTTTGCTAGTCTTGTTTAGGTGCAATATGATTACATGATATGCTAACTTGCCATGATTGATGTTTGCCTACGACATGATGAAAATGGTTGGTTATAAGGCCATGCAATGGTTAGTTTGTGTTTTTATGCAAGTTATTTATGTTTATGGCATGTTGCATACATGGCATGAAAACTGGCCCGGTCGGTGAGAAAGTCATAACTAGTCCGGTAAGGTCGGTGAGAAAGTTATGACTAATCCGGAGCGCCATTGAGTAAGACTTACCTCGTGATTCCATCCACAGTTGTGAATGGAAGCGAGGAGTAGGCACCCTCCATCTACGGGATGGAAGGGGAAAGAGGGTGCACGCCGACGGGTGTGCACTCGGCAATACCGGTATGTGCTTCAAGGAGACATGTGCATTGCATTGCATTGCATTATATGATGATGTTATATGATGATGTCAATGAGTTGCATACACTGTGAATATGAGATGTTTATGATGTTGAATATGAAAAGTAGTGATGAAGGTATTGGAATGTGTTTTTTTTCTTGTTCCATTGCAATATACTTGCTGAGTGATGAACTCACGCTTGTGTTTATGTTGTTTTCCTTAGGTACCATGAAACCGGCATGCGGGAAAATGGGTTTAGCTACACATCTACACGTAGCTCCACACAAATTAGGCAGTGTTATCATTTGGAGTCATGATAATAAAAGTAATGCCATGAAACTTGGAGAATTGCTTAACTGTGTGCTCGGTCTTATTATTTGATTCGTTTAGCTCATGAAGTGGTTGAATGCTTTATCCTGGACTTATATTGTTGCTATGTCACCTGTTATTGCTGTTTTAGATGCTTTCCATTATGATATAACTTATGATACTTCGTTGTTGCTCCGAATCATGGAAAAACAAAGGAGATGCTGCCGAAATTTTCGGTTTTAGCATTTGCACCTTTGCTGTAATTTATCTTTATTTGTGGTATTTAGATGTTGTTTAGTCTATGTTTGGTAACATTCAGGCATACTAGATGCCGTGGTGTTATAGTCTAGCTGTTGAGAAACACGGTATGCTACTCTAGCACAAATTAAAATTTCTACAGCAAAACCAGAAAAGCTACTCGCAAGAAGGTGATCATAGATCAATTACCACTAGACGCACAGTTGTGGAATCCTTCGCGCGTTGATGTAGTGGATCGTTCTCGGTCTGGATAGTCCTCATCGTCGATCATCCTCGACGCCGATCGTCTTCTCCACGCCGCAGTAGCAGCAGCGTCACCAAGCAGTCCACACGTCCGGGGATGGAACGTCATGCGTCGGCGTGCAAGCACTGTGTCACTCGGCAGTGGCAACGAGAGGTGGAGGCTAGGGTTCTGGACAAAAGAGATGTGTGACGTCCACGCTTCTCCTCTCCTTATATAGCCACACGACGAAACCCTAAGCCAGGGCCCATCAGCGCGTTAAGCCCACGAGGTCCATTAATTACGGATCCAATCTGAATTAATGCGTCCCAGCCCATTAAGTGTGTGACCCTGTAGGTTCATGTGCTTTTGGACATAGATTCGAAAAACCCTTTTCTAATCCAATAGTTGGTAGCGACTCCTTGCAGAACATGCCAACTCCAAAATGCATATGATCAAAGTACTAATGTAATAATCTCTTTGCCAAACGATATGAAGATCGAACTCAAGGCGAGAAGCATGTCATCCTTTGACAGTTCAATCCATCTCTCATATCCGTGATATATTAATAAGTTGTGATTGACTTCTCAATCATGAAATGGCCATGCACTTCCTTAATCATATCACACGAGTGGCCTAGACATATATCTCTGTTACACTGGAGTGGCAAATTCCATCTTGATTGTTCACTTCCCTCTGCATGTTTCATAGTAAACATGAAAGCTACCTTTATAACTATCCGGTTTGGAAATAGTGTTTAGTAACCCCAAGGTAAACTATTACATATGTAGGGAATGTGACAATCTCAGATCTAAGGATTATACATCTACTATATATGAGATACACCGATGACACACAAGAATGTAACATTCTCGTAGTGTCTCATTGTGGGTCTATCTAACCCATGTTCTTCAACATGTGTTCACAATGTATTGATGATACCTCCATATCCATGATCTATGAAATGATCATCGATCAGTACATGTGCTGATCCATTCATCGTTGTCCACTACGATGATATACGATTAGAGATACTTACAAAATTATATCAATGAGTAGGGAGTTTTATAAGCATGTCACATACTTACTGATCAATATAATGATATATATTCATTGGACCAATAATCATATTATCATTCATAAACGTAGTCATGTTACATTCATCTATATGACTGCCTTAAGGGCATAACACTAACACTAGCAATCGTTGAAAATCCTTCAATGAATTGACGGTAATATCCCGCCATTCAAAGGAAACTGCGGATCTGAGTCACCATCTTCGGTTGCTCCCAATGCAATACTTCTTCTACTTTGCTTGGGTCGACTGCAACTCCCTCGGCAGTCATTACATGTCTAAGAAATTCTACCTTACTCTTTCAAAAGTCACACTTGCTCAACTTAGCGAATAATTGCTGTTCTCGCAACTTCTCAAGAACTAGCTTTAGATGTCCAGCATGTTCCTCTCTAGTCTTGGAATAGACAAGGATGTCATCAATGAACATGACTACAAACTTATCCAAGTACTCCATGAAAACCTTTTTCATCATATTCGTGAAGTATGCGGGTGCATTCGTCAGACCAAAGGACATAACTATGAACTCATAATGTCCGTACCTCGAAAAAAATGCGGTCTTCGATATGTCTTCTGATCAAATTTTCAACTGATGCTATCCTGATCGTAGGTCAATCTTGGAGAAAACTCCAGCTCCTCTTAACTGATCAAACAAGTCATCGATCCTGGGTAGCGGATACTTATTCTTTATCGTCACCTCATTGAGTGCACGATAGTCAATACACATCCGAAAACTTCCATCCTTCTTCTTGACGAACAAAACTGGTACTCCCCACGGCGACGAACTAGGTCTAATAAATCCTTACTCCAACAGCTCCTCAATCTGCTTCTTCATCTCCGCTAACTCATCAGTAGATATCCGATAAGGTCTCTTGGCTATTGGGGCTATGCCATGTACTAACTCGATCACAAAATCAATGTCTCTGTCCAGCGGCATACTGGGTAGATCTTCAGGAAAAACATTCGGGTATTTGCTAACCACTGGTACATCCTCTATGCTGACTGTCTTCATGCTGTTGACCATCAGCTGTCCATCTCAAATGGTTGTTGCTTGGAACTCAACCTTTCTACCATCTGAGCCCTCGACTGATACGACTCTTCGTCCACAGTCTAACACATCCTTGTGCTTGGACAACCAATCCATTCCCAGTATAACATCTAGGGTCTGGGTATCCAATATAATAAGGTTCGCTAGGAACTCTACCCCATCTATTAGCAACTTTACGCCTAAACATCCTACTTTAGTTCGGACTTCTCATCTCGAGGATTGAACTAAAAGCATGCACTTAAGATTCACAATCTCTAAATCATTCTTAGCAGCAAAACTTGAACAAGGGTTTGCGAATTCTGATCTCGGCTCACACACTGTGGATTGCCTCAAGTCTACTTTCTGATCTCGGCTCGTTGTAGTTGTAGCGGCGTGTGACACCACGGAGTGTCGTAATCTTATAAAATGTGAATGTTGAGGTCAAAACATTATGAAATGTGAAATTGGAGGTTGAAACCATACGGTATGAAGTTTAATCGCGCTTCCAGGCCGTTTCCGGCAGTTTGGGCCTTTCCGGGGAGGTTTGGGCCTAAGGGAAAGGACCGTGGGCTTTGGTGGGAAGGTGTTTGAGTCCATGTGGGAGTAGGAGACCTGTTTGGGCTGGTGGATGTGCCTCCCCCTGCCCTTATGTGCGCCCCACCCCTGCCCCTTGCGGCCCCCACCTAGAAAACCCTAGCCACCCCCCTTGCTCTCCTCCCTCACGCCCCCTCCCTCCCTCACGCCTCCTCTCCCCTACCCTCTCCACTAGCCTTGCTGCCCTAGGGAAGCCTCTCCACCTCACCACCCCGAAGATTCGTCCATTCGAGCGCTCCGCGATGAGGAGATCCGGTGGATTTGGAGCGAGGAAGGAGATCGCGCGAACCGGGAGGAGATCCGTTGGTTTTTCGCTCGTCGGGCGAAGGTATGGCCACGGGAATCCTTGGGGTTGGTCTAGGTACTGTTCTAATGGTTGATATCATGTTTTTAGATCAATTGGTGGTGCTGTAATAGGGTAGATTAGATGAAATCTAGAGTTTGCCACGTTCTCTGTTTCGGGCAGAATGAGCTGTCGACCTAGGGTTTGAGATTTTGCCAATTTAGACTCGGCATTTGGTCGTCCCCCTGTTGAAGAAGTTGTAGGTAATTGAAATACCTTTAATTGTACGAAAAGAATGCTTAATTCTGATTAGCCGTTTGAAAGTTATGCTCGTTTTACTGAGCGTGTTCAAAACTGTGACCAGATTGGAACAGATCATGGTATTCTGTAGATTAAACCACGTTAGAGGCCGAATCAGTTTTTCCATATACTTAGAAAAAGTTAGGAAATTTCCTAAGCTACGCGAGGATGTACTCGTTTAATCAATTTGGAGTCTTAGAACTCAAGTTATGCTCGTTGGAAGTCTGCTGTCCCGACGGGACAGAACCTCTGTTTTTGGGTTTTGCGAGTAGTTTGCGAAGTTGGGGTAGAAGAGTGTTTGCGTACTATTTTGGGGGCACGTTTTGAGTGTGTGGTTTGTATGTGCAGGTGGTGTGACCCCGGGAGTGCCCTCATCCTCTCGCCAATCCGTCGCCCGAGGTTAAGGCAAGTGTATTGGAATGGGTATCGTTTAGATTGTTGCTAGACTTGATTTGATACAACTTGCTTTATGATATGATGCTAAGATTGATGTTTGCCTATGACATGATGAACATGATTTCATATTGATTATGATTGTGTGGCATTTAATGTTTATGCCAATATTCACATGTTTATGTCATATGTGCATTCATAATGGAAGAGGCGTCCCATGCTGATGCGGGCCTCTGTGTTCACACGTAGTGAACACGAAAGACCTACCTCGTAGTCCCATCCACGGGTGTGCATGGGAGCGAGTCAGTAATGGTAGGCACCCTCCATCTACGGGATGGAAGGGGAAGGGGGTGCACGCCGACGGGTGTGCACTCGGCATACCGGTATGTGCTTCGTGGAGATATGAGCATTTGCATTGCATACATGATGATGATGAAATGATTACAATGATGATGAGACATGAGAATGATATGGTATTCATGGTGTTGATCATGGTATTTAGTGATGATAACATTAAATTGTTTTTATGGTCCATTGCAATATACTTGCTGAGTGATGAACTCACGCTTGTGTTTTATGTTGTTTTTAGGTACCATGACACCGGCATGTGGGAAGGGGCAATAGCTACACATCTTCACGTAGTTCCAATCACATTTACCATTTTTTAGTCATGATCATAATAAGTGCCATGAACTTGGTGTATGGAATAATTTACTGTGATTGTGATCCTTTTTTTGCTTAGCTATGGATTATGGAGTGGTTGGATTTGGTTTTATTGGCTTATGATGATGCTTTATCCATTATATATTGCTGCTTTAGATGTCCTATGTTATGATATATATTGCCATGATATTGCTATTGTTTCAATTCTTGTTAAAACAAAGGAGATGTTGCCGAATTTCGGTTTTTAGCATTTGTGCCTTTGCTGTAATTTGTCTTTATTTATGGTATTTAGGTGATGATTAGTCTATGTTTGGTAGCATTCGGGCATACTAGATGCCGGGGTGTTACAGTTGGTATCAGAGCGGGCTGTAGGTCCTTGGAATGTGTATTTTTAGTGTCATACCTTAGGTTACAACTGAAATGTGATGTGGAATAACTTAGAAACATGGCTTAGGTTTTAATTAAAACTTTGTCATAGGATAGCAACATTAAAACTTGTAAAAGTGGAATAAGTAATTTAAAATTTGACACACTTGGTTGCACAGTAGGATGGGGTTTTGGTTCATCATTGCATTGCGCTTGATTATTTGATGAAGACTATGTCTATGATGATGTTTGATCTTTGTTCTTGATTATATGATGTTGTGCTTATGTTTATGTGATTGGATGGTTGTCTGTCTGTAGCAGCCATGCTGAGGGGTAGAGGCCGTGGTCGCCGTGGCCGTGGAGGCCAGGGGTGAGGTTCTCAGGGAGTTGCTGAGTCTGTAGCTGAGGGTAGCGCTTTGCTGAATGCTCATGGGCTAGCGCAGGAGGAGCTCCCGGTGGTACAGTCAGGGGCTGAGGTACCCGCCGCCACTGCGGACTTAGTTCAGGCTCTGCAGAGGGAGGTTCAGGAGTTGTGCCAGCAGTTGCGGGCAGTCCCTGCTGTTGTGCCTCCCCCTGCAGCGGCCCCAGTTGCTGCCGCCGCTGTGCCGGAGCCGAGGATGAGTCTCCGGGAGTGGATGTCCCTCCGTCTTGACACTTTTGACGGAGCGGGCACGCCGGTCCAGTCCGCAGATTGGCTGCGGTACATGGAGCGGCAGTTTGAGGTCCTAGAGTTGACCTCGGTCCAGAGGGCTCGCTTTGTGTCCTTTCAGCTGAAGGGCCAAGCTGATATCTGGTGGGAGGGGGTTCTTACTGCTAGAGCCCCCGCTCTTGGACCGGTCACCTGGGAGGACTTTGTGGCTCGCTTCCGAGCCAAGTTCTACCCAGAGTCTTTTCTTGAGAGGATGGAGCAAACTCTGGCGACTCTTTCCTAGGGGAAGAGGTCGGTGGCAGAGTATGAGGTGGAGTTCAACGGCAGTGCGCCGTGCCACCGTGTGGCGGCACTACGAGGGAGAAGGCGAGGAGGTTCCGTAGGGGCCTCAACCAGGAGTTCAGAGTTGTCATGGGGGCGACTGTCCCTCGTGACTTCTCCTCCGTGGTGGAGCAGGCGAAGGGCATGGAGCTCGAGTTGGAGCTCTCCAGGGATAAGCAAAACCCTGGTGGTCCAGGGGTTCCAGCGGCCCTAGGCGGGGGCCAGAAGAGGACTTTTGGTGGAGGAGGTGGGTCTTCTCAGCGACCCACCTTCAAGAAGTTCAAGGGGGGACAGGGTTCCTCCTCAGGGGCCAAGGGGAAGCCGCCCCAGTCTACTTCTTCGCGGGTGGTTGTTCGTCCTGAGCCAGGGCAGGGCATGATCTGTTTCAAGTGCGGTGGTGGACACCGTGCTGCAGAGTGTGGTTGGTCCGGGGACTGCAACCACTGTGGCAAATCCGGTCATATGGGACGAGTCTGCCGGATGAATCCTGGTAGCCTCATTAAGTGGGAGGCGGTGCCTTCTCCTCCCATTCCAGCGGCGTCTTCCAGGGGTTCGGTGCATATGCTGGCGGCCCCTGCTCCCCCGTCGCCCTTTGTTTGGGCGCCCCCGGTGGCTTACTGGTGCCCGCAGCCGACGGCTCCTCCCCAGTTGCTCTCACCGCCCCCAGCTTTGTTGGGGCATCAGCCTTGTGTCGGGGCTCCCGCTGCCCCAGCACCACCAGGAGTGTACGCCTTGCCGACCGCCGAGTTAGCCGGGCATCCAGATGTGGTTTCAGGTACTCTGCTTATGGATTCAGTTGATGCCTTTGTTTTGTTTGATTCCGGAGCATCCTATTCTTTTGTGTCGTCTGAGTTTTCTAGTAGAGCTAAGTTGGGAATTCAGCAGATTTCTGAGTTTGTGATAGTCTGTTCTCCTGGGGGGTTGATTGCTAGTTCTTTGGTTTGCCTGGGTTGCACCATTGCTATTGATGATGAGGTTTTCTTTGCCAATCTTATGGTGATCCAGTTGGCTCCTTTTGATGTCATTTTGTGCATGGACTGGTTGCATCAGTACCGTGCCAAGATCTGTTGCTTTTGGAGGACGGTTACCTTGCAAGCCCCGTCAGGGGTACAGTTGACCTTTCAGGTTGGTATACCTTCCTGTTCCGTCTTTGCTTTGGCTAGTCTATTTTCTGTTCGCCATTTGAGGCAGTTGGGTTTCCTCATGGCTATGTCAGAAAAGCCATCTTCTTCAGTTTCCACTGAGGAGATTCCTGTAGTGAAGGAGTTTGTTGATGTGTTCCCTGATGAGTTGCCTGGTTTACCTCCTGTGAGGAATGTGGAGTTTCGTATTGATCTTGTTCCTAGCACTCGACCTATTTCTATCTCTCCATACCGCTTGGCTCGTCCTTTTCAAGACGAGTTGAAAAAGCAGTTGGAGGATCTATTGGCCAAGGGTTTTATTCGGCACAGTGTGTCACCTTGGGGAGCACCCGTCCTCTTCATTTCGAAGAAGGATGGAAGTTGGCGTATGTGCATTGATTATCGTGCTCTTAATCAAGTGATAGTCAAGAACAAATATCCTTTGCCTCGCATTGAGGATCTGTTTGACCAACTGAAGGGAGCAAAGGTGTTCTCCAAGATTGATCTTCAGTCGGGGTACAATCAGATCCGTGTGAGGGAGCAGGACATTGAGAAGATTGTTTTCTCCACTAGGTATGGGCATTATGAATTTAAAGTTATGTCTTTTGGACTAACTAATGCTCATGCTGTCTTTATGGAGGCGATGAACAGTATGCTACACAAGTACCATGATGAGTTTGTCGTAGTGTTCATCGATGACATTCTGGTTTACTCTAAATCAGAAGAGGAGCATGAGTGGCATTTGAGGCTTGTGCTGAGTACCTTGAGGGAGAATCAGTTCTTTGCTAAGCTGAAAAAGTGCGAGTTCTGGATTTCAGAAGTGGGTTTTCTTGGCCACATCATAAATCCAGAGGGCATATCTGTAGATCCTAGCAAAGTCTCAGCAATTTTGGATTGGAAGAGGCCTTCCAATGTCAAAGAGGTGCGTAGTTTCCTTGGGTTGGCTAGCTACTATCGGCGTTTTGTGCAGGATTTCTCTATCATTGCCAAGCCACTTTCGCAGCTGACTCAGAAGTGGATGAAATTTCAGTGGACTGAAGAGTGTGAGCACAGTTTCTGCACTTTGAAGGAGAAGTTAGTGACTGCTCCTGTTCTTAACCTTCCCGAGCCTGGGAAGCGCTTCACTGTTTAATCTGATACTTCTCGTTTGGGACTTGGTTGTGTGATCATGCAAGATGGCAAGGTGATTGCTTATGCATCGACGCAGCTGAAAAAGCATGAGCAGAACTATCCCACGCATGATCTTGAGCTAGCCGCTGTGGTGTTTGCATTGAAGATATGGAGGCATTATCTGTATGGCGAGTCTTGTGATATCTTCACTGATCACAAGAGCCTCAAGTACATCTTTACTCAGAAAGATTTGAACTTGAGGCAGAGGAGGTGGTTGGAATTGATAAAGGATTATGACCTCACTATCCAGTATCATCCGGGCAAGGCAAATGTGGTGGCTGACGCTCTCAGTCGCAAGACAATGCCCCCTGTCATTGATTGTCTTGTTGCTGATTTTGAGCGATCGGGAGTCTCCTACTGTTTTGCGGGGACCGTGCAAGCTGAAACTCAATTGATTCTTGAGTCAGCGATCCCCGAGCGTGTGCGGGAGGCACATCAGCATGATCGTTCGCTCTAGCAGGTGAGGAAACGCCTTGAGGATGGTAGGTCTGGAGACTTTTCCATTGATGATGTGGGAGCTTTGAGGTTTCAGGGTCGCCTGTGTGTACCTCAGAAAGCCCAACTCAAAGATGACATCTTGAGAGAGGCTCATCGCACCCCGTACACGGTTCATCCTGGGGAGACTGTCGCGACCCGAATCTGCAAATCCGGACCCTCTGTGTATTCAGCACTAGTCCAGGAACGCGCTAGTGCACACAATCTCAACATTGGTAAATATCACAATCATACCACTCGATACTAATAAAGTACTTTATTTAGTTAACCAAACTGGTTGCTTGACCTTATGGTCAAGTTACAAATATACGCCTCGCAGGGCGAAACTTAATAAGAGAGAAATAATAGCAGCGGAAAATAAGATAACTTCGTGGCGCCATCCAGTATACCACAGGCAACTGACTGGGCTTGCTTCCTAGTTAGACGAATCTTCTGGGAGCTCCTCCTCCAAAGCTGGTGTAGACTCCTCTTCAACTGGTGTTGTATTGCAGGAAGGGTGAGTACTTGGTACTCAACAAGTCATGCACAGAATGCAGCTAATATACTACATGCATGGCTTAATACAAAGGAGTGGCTCAAGGTATATTTGCAGTAAGAGCATTTAACAAGTATCATAAGTAGATTCGAAAGCAGTAGAAACAAGTATAGCATCAATAACTTTTCAAGAGTTTAATAAGCATCTTTCCCAAATCCTAACTCACATTTTCATCAACATCATTAATAAACCAAACCCAACCTTTCAAGTCCAAGTTATTTTCAAGAAAGTCTAAACCTTAACTGTAATTCCCGAGCGATGTCCAATACCGCGGACACGGCTATTCGAATAGATTTTACACTCTGCAGAGGTTATGCACTTTACCCACAAGATACAGTCAAACACCACAAAGGCGAGTGTCCGTAACAAAGTCTTTCGGAAACTTCTAACAGCACAAGTGGTCCTCCCCGGTGTTGCACACTAACCCTTCCCTTAGCGAAGGCGAAGTCTAGGTCAAGCCACCGTTAGATGGGTACCTGGCCGCAGCCCCGGTACGCTCCCCCGTACAACTACACAAAGGGTGTAGTTGACATCCTGAGGTCCCACAGGTACGTTATTAGCAACTTATTCAACTAGGTCCGTCCCATTACAGACATGTGGTTGCACGTTTGACCTAGTTCAAAGGCTTGCAAGGTTAATTCCTTAGGGTGACCAGGGCAAGAATACCCGAAGAACCAAACCAACATTCCCGGTGCCACAACTGGCCCACCCGATCATTCTTGCCACATGCCTCGGTCAAATCTATTTATCAAAGCCCCAGTTGATTACCATGCACCACGTGCCATCAACATCACATGATACCTTTCCAAAACAGGTTCAATACATCATTAAGTCAATATTAACATTTGATTGCCCAAAAATCATGTCATGAGCACGTAGCAGGTCTAAGCGATATACTACAACGATCTAAAATCCCAGGTTGGCAATTTAGTAATGTCCAACTATTTAATCCTCAACTAGGGTGACAAGGGATCATGTGGCACATATATAATTAACCAAGGTGTCATACAGCAATTAGGCATTTATCTAATTCCCATAATTTAAATAAAGTATTTTCTAATTAAACTAGCATGCAATAGTTTTAAATCGAATTAATTTGAAATTGGGATCAACATGGTCAAAGCATAACTTGCCTTCAAAAAGTACTTGCTCTTGGTCCTGAGCTGGCTCCTGGGTCAATACTTCTCCTTCGAATCCTTCCAGCACTTCAACGTCTACTCGTAACGCATGCAAATAGCAACAAATGAATAAAACAGTACACAAAAAGTGTACAAACATCCAAATGAAGTCCACAAACAGAGAGAGCATAATTTTATAAATTTTTAGAAACTGGAATCGTCAAATTCGGAGTTAAACTGCAAAAGTTATAGCATTTTGAAGTTTAAATAATCAATTAAATAATATTACAGAGAAAAACTTTAGTCCAAAAATTAAATAAAATTCATCATTAGGTAGATCTCAATTTTAAACAAATTTAGAAATTTGAATCACTCAAATCGGAGTTGAAACGCAAAAGTTATAAACGTTTGAAGTTTGAATCAAATTCTGAAATCAATAATTCGAATTAATAAATCATTTTCTTTTTCGGAAATTCTTTTATTGCGTCAGCATGACACGTGTCAGCTCCTGATTGGTCCACGTCATCCTTTGCTGACGTCAGCGCCGGCCTAACCCACCGATGACGTCAGCATGACGTCATCGGCCACGTGGCACCACCCGGGTGCTGCCACGTGTCCTGGTCCATGGACACGGTCCACGCGCGGCTCAGGTCCACGGTGGACTGGCGCACGGCTTGGTGCGGCTGACATGCGGGCCCGCATGTCAGCGGCCCACGTGCGCCCGCACGGTGCGGCGCGCCTAGGCTACGTGGCTACATCTGGGCCGTTGGATCTAGATCCAACGGTCCGGATCTAATCTAGTTCGTTACTACTACGGTTACGTGGCTCAATACGAAGCGTTGGATCTAAATCCAACGGCTGAGATTGGATCTAGAAATCGAAATGTAGATTTACACGGGATGACGTGGACTCACCGCGACTGTCAGATCCTGATCGGACGGCTGAGGGAGTTCGTGGGTGACGATGGCGTCGCGGCGGGGCTTGGTCACCGGAACCGAAGGAGACGACCCACGGGACGGCGACTCGGGGCAGATCCGGCGAAGCGAAGGTGTCCCACGGGCGCGTCACGCGATGGGGGTTCCAGATCTGGGACCCACGCGGCGCGGAACGGGCTATCGGCACCGGAGGAGAGGAAGAACCCACGGTGGCGCTTCACGAACTCCGGCGAAAGATTGCGGGCAGGCGGTGGCGGCTCGGGCGTTGGAAACTAGGGCAACAAGTGCGCACGCAAACGGTGGTCCTCGGGCGATGACCCACGCCTTAAATGGCCTCGGCATGCGCGCACTATTCGGAGCCCTAGGCCCACACGGCGGCGCTACCCGAGCTCGACTCGGAGTCCATGGCGGTGCGACGTGGCGCAATCCGGTGCGTCCACGCGGCTCGGTTTCGACGCGATTAGGGTTCGGTTTGGGTTCGGGGACGCGGTTGAGCCAAGTCACGTGGCGCGGGTCGGACATGAGTCCGACTCGAGTTCCGACTCGGTCGGATGAACAGTACTCGACCCGAGTTGATTTCCAACGATTAAATAAATCAAACAATTCATAGAAAATTCAATTAAACCCAGAAAAATAGCAAATAAATCAGAAAAAATCCAGAAAAATTCTAGAAAATATTTTAGGGAATTTGGGACTCAAATAAAATATCTCCAACAAAATTTTATTGCAAAGTTAAATTCTTTAATTATTTCAAAATGGAATAAATTCAAATAAATTCCAAATAAATTCCAGAAAATTCCAAAAATTCACCAAAGTGCCACATCACACATGAATTTAAGAAAAGCAAAATTCTGGGGTGTTACAGAGACCAAGATGTATAGGGATCTGAAAAAGAACTTCTGGTGGAAAAGGATGAGAGTTGATATCGCCAAGTATGTGGCGTCTTGCGGGATTTGTCAGAAGATAAAGGCAGAACACAAGCGTCCCGCTGGTCTATTGCAGCCATTGGAGGTTCCTGTGTGGCCTTGGGATGACATCTCCATGGATTTTGTGGTTGGCCTACCTCGTACTCCACGAGGGAAGGATGCTGTTTGGGTTGTGGTGGACCGTCTTAGCAAGTCCGCACACTTCATTCCTATCCGCACTACCCATTCGGCGAGCGAGTTGGCTCCCATCTATGTGCAGGAGATTGTGAGATTGCATGGTGTGCCCAAGATGATTGTCTCTGATCGGGATGCGAAATTTGTCTCAAAATTTTGGGAGAGCTTGCAGAGTGCTTTGGGTACACAGCTTCGCCTTAGTACCGCTTTTCACCCTCAGACCGATGGGCAGTCTGAGCGTACCATTCAGACTTTGGAGGACATGCTCAGGGCCTGTGTGATGGCTTGGAAAGGTAGCTGGGAAGATCATTTGCCTTTGGCAGAGTTTGCTTATAATAACAGCTATTATTCCAGCATCCGGGCTGCTCCTTATGAGGTGTTGTATGGCCGAAAGTGCAGATTGCCACTTTGTTGGGATGCAGTGGGAGAGCGAGCGGTCCTTGGACCGGATTGGGTTCAGTAGGCTATTGATCGTGTGGCAGAGGTGCGGCAGAACCTTCTCGCAGCACAGAGTAGACAGAAAAGCTATGCTGATGTGAGGAGGCGAGATTTGGAGTTTGAGGTGGGTGATAGGGTGCTCTTGCGAGTATCTCCCACCAAGGGTGTGGTGCGTTTTGGCACAAGAGGAAAGCTCAGTCCGAGGTTTGTTGGGCAGTTTCCTATCTTAGCTCGAGTCGGTAAGTTGGCTTACCGCTTGGAGCTACCGGAGTCAATGCAAGGAGTGCATAATGTGTTCCATGTTTCGATGCTGAGAAAGTATTTGCATGATCCGGAGTTGGTGGTTCCGTTGGAACCATTAGTGCTTGAGCAGGACCTCACCTTCGAGTCCCGTCCCGTGAAAATTCTGGGGACTTCGAAGCGAGTGATGAAGAACAGGACACTCAAGTTTGTCAAAGTCATGTTGTCACATCAGACTGAGAGAGAAACGACTTGGGAGCTGGAGTCTCGCATGCGCGAGAAGTACCCCGAGATTTTTGCCTCAGGTATGAGATGTGAAACCTAGCTATCTTTTGCTTTGCTGGGTTGCGTATTGGTGTGTCTTGGATTCGAGGTCGAATTCTGTTGAAGGGGGGGGGGAGAATGTGACACCACGGAGTGTCGTAATCTTATAAAATGTGAATGTTGAGGTCAAAACATTATGAAATGTGAAATTGGAGGTTGAAACATACGGTATGAAGTTTAATCGCGTTTCCGGGCCGTTTCCGGGAGTTTGGGCCTTTCCGGGGAGGTTTGGGCCTAAGGGAAAGGACCGTGGGCTGTGGTGGGAAGGTGTTTGAGTCCATGTGGGAGTAGGAGACCTGTTTGGGCTGGTGGATGTGCCTCCCCCTGCCCTTATATGCGCCCCACCCCTGCCCCTTCTGCCCCCCACCTGGAAAACCCCAGCCGCCCCCTTGCTCTCCTCCCTCACACCCCCTCCCTCCCTCACGCCTCCTCCCTCACCTTGTGCGCCTCCCCTCCCCTCTCCACCACCCTTGCTGCCCTAGGGAAGCCTCTCCACCTCACCACCCTGAAGATCCATCCATTGGAGCGCTTCGCGACTGTAACACCCCAAAATTTTGCTCTTCTTGAATTCATGTGTGATTTGGCACTTTGGTGAATTTTTGGAATTTTCTGGAATTTATTTGGATTTATTTGGAATTTATTTGAATTTATTCCATTTTGAAATAATTAGAGAATTTAATTTTGCAAATAAAATTTTGTTGGAAATATTTTATTTGAGTCCAAAATGATCCAAAATATTTTCCAGAATTTTTCCGAATTTTTCGAGTCATTTGCTATTTTTAATGAATTAAATGAATTCATCGGGAATTATTTTAAATATTAAATCGCTGGAAATCCAAACCGAGTCGGTTACTGTTCATCCGACCGAGCCCGAGTCAGACTCGAGTTCGAGTCCGACCCGAGCCACGTGACTCGACCGAACCCACTCGGCCGAGCCCTAACCGCGTGACCGTTGGATCTTGATCCAACGGCCACGATTGAGCCACGTCACCGAGCCCGAGCCCGACCGAGCCAGCCAGCTCGCCCGAGTCCGACCCGGACCCAAACTCGCGACCGTTGGATCGAGATCCAACGGTGTCGGCGTGCCACGTCACCCTCTCTCGCGCGCCGGACTTTCCGCCCGTTGAAACCGTGTCCGACCTCGGTCTCCGTGCGTTTCACGACGCCGAGGTCGCTATTTAATGCGCCGCCACCACGTGCCGTGACCTAGACTTCAGCGCATCCAGTGAGCCTGAGACAACGTCGCCGGAGCGCCGCCGTTCGCCGCAATCGCTCGCCGGAGTTGCCGTAACGCTCCGCCGCGGTTTCGCTGCGTTAAAATCGCCGTCCTGTCGTCGCCGCCGTTGACCCCAGATCCGGACTCACCGCGACGAGACGCACGAAGGATCTCTCACCGCCGGAGCGCGCCCGAAGCCCGTCGGCAAGGTCGCTGCCCTCCGCGGCCGGTGAGCAGCGCCGCGCCAAGCCATCGCCGGACCGCGAGATCTCTCAGCCGTCCGATCAAGATCCAACGCTCGAGATCACGCCACGTCATCGCACGGTGAGATTGCGTTACGATTTCCAGATCTAATCTCGACCATCGGATCTAGATCCAACGGTCCAAATCAATGCGTTAACCCAAACGCGTCAACACTGGATCTAATCCGCGCCGTTGATTTTCAAATCAACGGCCGAGATCGAGCCACGCGTCCGGGAAGTTGGACCGACGCGGTCAGCGCCGTACGCGCGTGACGCTGACACGCGGGGCCCGCGTGTCAGAGGGCCCGCATGTCAGTGGCTAATCCAGCCAAGCGCTGACGTCACCCATGACGTCATCGGTGGGTCCCACTTGTCAGCGCTGTGGGCTGAGCCCCGCTGACGTCAGCGATGACGTCACCCGAGTGGGCCCACATGTCAGTCTCACGTAGAATCATGGACCGAGTCCACGGTAGACCCAAGCCGAGCGTGGACCGAGTCCATGGACCGGCTGACGTCAGCCAACCAATCCAGTGCTGCCACGTGTCCATGCTGACGCAATAATTAATTTCCGAAAAAGAAAATGATTTATTAATTCGAAATATTGATTCAAATTTAGATTCAAACTTCAAACGCTTATAACTTTTGCGTTTCAACTCCGATTTGAGTGATTCAAATTTCTAAATTTGTATAAAATTGAGATCTACCTAAATATGAATTTTATTTAATTTTTGGACTAAAGTTTTTCTCTGTAAAATTATTTAATTGATTATTTGAACTTTAAATAATCATAACTTTTGCGTCTTAACTCCAAATTTGACGATTCCAGTTTCTAAAAATCCATAAAATTATGTTCTTTCTGTTTATGGATTTTATTTGGATGTTTGGACACTTTTTGCCTATTGTTTATTTGTGTATTTGCTATTTGCACGCTTTACGAGTAGACGTTGAAGTGCCGGAAGGATTCGAAGGAGAAGTATTGACTCAGGATCCAACTCAAGACCAAGAGCAAGTACTTTTTGAAGGCAAGTTGTGCTTTGACCATGTTGATCCCATTTAAAAATCTATTTTGATTTAAACTATTGCATGCTAGTTCAATTAGAAAGATACTTGGTTTAAACATGGGGGTTAGATAAATACCAATTTCTTTGTATGACACCTTGATTATTTAAGTATGTGCCATGACCCTTTGTCACCCTAGTTGTGGATTACTAGTTGGACATTATTAGATTGCCAACATGGGTTTTAGACCGTTGTAGTACACTGCTTAGACCTGCTACGTGCTCATGACATGATTTTGGACAATCAAATGTTAATATTGACTTAATGATACATTGAACCTGTTTTGGAAAGGTATCATGTGATGTTGATGGCACGTGGTGCATGGTAATCAACTGGGGTTTGATAAACAGTTTTCGACCGAGGCATGTGGCAAGAGTAATCAGGTGGGCCAGTTGTGGCATTGGGGATGTTGATTTGGTTCTTCGAGTAGTCTTGCCCTGGTCACTCTAAGGACTTAACCTTGCAAGCCTTTGAACTGGGTCTAACGTGCAACCACATGGCTGGAATGGGACGGCCCTAGTTGACTAAGTCGCTAAGGACTCACTTGTGGAGCCTCAGGGTGTCAATTACACCGTTTGTGTGATTGTACGGGGGAGTGTATCGTGGCTGTGGCCAGATACCCATCTAACGGTGTGTTGGTCCCATACTTCGCCTTGGCTAAGGGAAGGGATGGTGTAGAGCACGAACCGGAGAGGACCACCTGTGTTGTTTGAGGCTTCCGAAAGGCTTTGTTACGGGAACTCGCCTTTGTGGTGTTTGACTGTATCTTGTGGGTAAAGTGCATAACCTCTGCAGAGTTTAGAATCTATTCGAATAGCCGTGTCCGCGGTATTGGACATCGCTCGGGAATTACAGTCAAGGGTTAGACTTTCTGAAAATAACTTTGATTTAAAAGGTTGGTTTGGTTTGGTAATGAAATAGAAATGTGGTTTAGGATGGGGAAAATGTTTATTAAATTTCCTGAAAAGTTATTTATGCTTTACTTATTTCTACTGCTTTCGAATCTACTTATATTACTTTTCAAATGTCACATCGCAAATATACCTTGAGCTATTCCTTTGTACCAAGCCATGCATATAGTATATTAGCCTGCATCCTGTGCATGACTTGCTGAGTACCAAGTACTCACCCTTGCCTCAATACAACACCAGTTGAGGAGGAGACTACACCAGCTTTGGAGGAGGAACTCCAAGAGGATCCGTCTACTTAGGGAAGCGAGCCCAGTCAGTTGCCTGTGGTATACTGGATGGCGCCACGATGTTACCTTATTTGATTTTTCGCTGCTATTATTTTTCTCTGAATAAGTTTCGCCTTGTGAGGCATACATTTGTAACTTGACCATAAGGTCGAGTAACCAGTTTGGTTATTTAAATAAAGTACTTTGATAGTATCGATTGGTATGATTGTGATATTTACCGATGTTAAGACTGTGTGCACTAGCGCGTTCCTGGACTAGTGCTGAATACACAGAGGGTCCGGATTTGCAAATTCGGGGTCCCGACAGAGGTGGTATCAGAGCCAGGTTGACCGTAGGCTCAACCCTAAGCTAGAATGGTCGTAGTGAGGATAAAACCTATTTTCTAAAAGCTAAAAGTTTGTCAAGATAAGAAATGACATCTCGACTTATCCCCTTCTCTCTTTTCTTGTCTCTTGCTGAAATTTTCCCTTACCTTGTCACAATTTAAAAATTCCGAGTTCTTACGTAAAGCACTCTTGTGACAGATGGAGGAAGAGTTCAACTACGTTGATCTGGGAGTTGGTCACGCCGCGGAACTTTGGCATATGCTACAGACTCTCGGAGATTTTGAGAAGCCCCAATACCAAGTAGAAGTGATCAGACAAGCGGGATTGATCAAGGCTTGTGACGTGAAGATTGAGGTACCTGCTAGGAAAAAGGGCCCAGGCAATCGCCCGATACACTGCACTGCCAGGAGATCCACAATGCAGATGGGTATCCAAGAAGTATCACGACGAGCAATGCGGCACATTACCCGTATCTACGCCAGAGAATTGGAGAGTACGGTGTTCTGCTACCATCCGCGCAACAATAACCTTCTTGACCGAAGGAGATTCAGGATGAGGATGCCACGGTTACACGCTTGGCACGATTTGTCGCCGCCAGGAGGACGTACTAGATAATACAGGCAAGGAGCTACAGAAGGCCCGCAAGGAGATCACGACAGAGAAGAACAGATGGCGGGAAGCTCAAGAGTATGTGGCACGCCTTCTGCGAAGGATTGACGAGTTGGAGATGACTTTGTACGGACTGCACTCCAGAGCGATTGAGCTACACGAGCCAGATCCAGAGGAGTCGATCTCGATGAGGACATCGCTTCTTCGACTACCACAGAGGACACGATTCTTTGGACATGGCAATCGTTTCGGCGCTTATGCCACAAAGACCCGCACCGTGCCGTGGAGGTTTTCTCGATGAGTGAGCATAGGTTCTATAGTGAGACTCCCTCGCCGAGTCGCGTCATAGAATAAAGAGTCACCCTTTAGGCGATTAGACTCCAGAGTTAGTTCGATTTGGATTTGCTTTGTTTGCTGAGTGTGCAGTATGTGTTGCAAGGCCCTTAGGCATTGTAAGCAGCCATACCAAGTTATTAATAATAAAGCTGGACCTTAAGGTTACACCTTTCGCCCCGCATAAGTTCCATATTACTTGTCTATTCTTGTTTCCCTCTCATCTCTAAACCTAGAGCAAACCGACAGATGGTGAACACCCGTGGAAACTTTGGAAGCAATGGGAGTGGATCTCGCCCAGCAGAAAACCCCAATGATGGAGCACCAAAGACCGCCATTGATATGCAGAATTTTGGAGCATTTCTTGCTGCTCAGACTCGATTGATGCATGCTATGATGCAACAAATGCAGCACGTCATCGCCAGGCCACTTTGCTAATCAAGTTAATCGTGACCACGAGTAATACAAGACTGCCGAGTTCATGAGGACTCACCCACCCACTTTCTCCGGGAATGCCAATCCATTGGAGGCCGATGATTGGTTAAGATCAATCGAGAGGAAGCTACACATAGCTCAATGCATAGGAAATGAGAAGGTACTCTACGCTTCTCATCACCTGGAAGGAACATTGCCGAATGGTGGGAGAACTTCATGCCACGCAAGAGAACCCTCAAGATATCACTTGGGAAGAGTTCACAATGCATTCGACAAGATCACGTGCTGAAGGAATCATGGACCTTAAGAAGGAGGAGTTCAGAGCATCGAAGCAAGGTAATCACCCGGTGGTCGACTACCCGAACAAGTTCACACAGCCTAGCACGCTACGCACTTTGAGGATGTAGCGACAGATAAATCCGCATACCTCGCTTTTATGAAGGGACTTAACTCAGGATTGCAAGTTGGATTGATCACCCACACCTTTCCAGATTTCCAAGAGTTGGTGAATAAGGCGCTTATTCTTGAGGACAAGCGCAAGGAACTGGATGAGAACAGAAGCGCAGGATGCAACAAAGAAGGATCACGCCAGGGAACGCAGCAGCGCTTGAGAGTTGCACCAAATCAATTCTTCGATTCCAACCACGAATGCAACAAGGACACCATCCTCAGCACCAAGACCTGTCAATCAAAACTACCAGACGCCACCCCCGCTAGAAACGCTACTCCGTGCAACAAGAAGGAACCGTGAGACGCCGCTACAATCGCAACGAGCCAGGACACTTCGCCAACAGCTTGTCCAAAGAAGACAGCAGGAGTGACTCGATTCGCTTCAATCTAGGAACCACCCAGCTAGGACGCCAAAGACCAGGAGCCACACCCTGCATCGTGGTGAGAGGCCGAGTCAACCATGTCACCGCAGATGCACCGCAGAATGCTACTGACGTCGTGATCGGGTAAGTTACTTGTTAACTCAAGACTGCACACAGCTTTGTTTGATTCGAGCTTCGATTCGCTTGTTTCGCAAGGCTTTGCTACTAGAAATGATTTGGGAATTGCAAGACTTAGATGCATGCTTTTGGTTCAAACCCTGGTTAGAACTCCGAGCGAAAGTAGGATGTTCCGGGTGAGAATACTAATAGATGGAATAGAATTCCTAGCAAACCTTATAATTTTGGAGACCCAGACCTTAGACGTTATATTGGGAATGGATTGGTTATCCAAGCACAAGGCCGTATTGGATTGTGGACGAAGGACTATCTCAGTTGAGAGCCCATGTGGAAAGAAAGTGGAAGTTCAAGCCACTGCAGTTAGAGATGGACAGTTGATGGTTAACAGCACCAAGGCAATCAGCATAGAGAATGTCCCAGTGAATGAGTACCCAGATGTCTTTCCCGAAGATCTACAGTATGCCGCTTGACAGGACATAGAGTTTGTGATAGAGCTTGTACTGTACAAAGACCGATAGCAAAGAGACCCTATCGGATGTCTACCGAGGAGTTGGTAGAGATGAAGAAACAACTAGAAGAGTTAATGGAGAAAGGATTTATCAGACCGAGTTCGTCACCGTGGGGAGCACCGCTTTTGTTTGTCAAGAAGAAGGACGGGAGTTTCAGGATGTGCATTGACTATCGTGGTGCTCAATGAAGTCACCGTGAAGAATAAGTATCCGCTACCAGGATAGATGATTTGTTTGATCACCGAGAGGAGCCGAGTTTTCTCCAAGATTGATCTCGAGATCGGGATACCATAAGTTGAAGATCCGATCAGAAGATATTCAAGATCGCATTCTCGTCAAGATATGGACATTACGAGTTCTGATTATGTCCTTTGGGCCGATTTAATGCGCCAAATTTATTTCATGAATATGATGAATAAGGTGTTCATGGAATATTTGGACAAGTTTGTCGTCGTGTTCATAGACGATATCCTAATCTACTCCAAGACAGAGGATGAACATGCCGAACACTTAAGGCGATTTTTGGAAAAGTCGAGGAACATCAACTTTTCGCCAAGTTCAGCAAGTGTGATTTTTGGAAGGACAAGGTGGAGTTTCTTGGACATGTAATGACCGCAGAAGGAGTCGCCGTAGATCCAAGCAAAGTAGAAGCTGTGTTACATTGGGAACAACCAAAGACGGTGACCCAGATTCGGAGTTTCCTTGGAATGGCAGGATACTACCGCCGCTTCATCGAAGGCTTCTCGACAATTGCGAAACCTCTTACGCAATTGCTGAAGAAGGAAAAGAAGTTTGCATGGACGCCAGAATGTGAGAAAGGATTTCAGGAGCTGAAGAAGCGATTGACATCAGCACCGGTGTTAGTTCTACCGGATGTTGCTCACAGCTTCGATGTTTATTGTGACGCATCGCGCCAAGGACTTGGATGTGTACTGATGCAGAATGGAAAGGTCGTCGCTTATGCATCAAGGCAGTTGAGGCCGCATGAGGAAAATTATCTGTAACACCCCAAAATTTTGCTTTTCTTAAATTCATGTGTGATTTGGCACTTTGGTGAATTTTTGGAATTTTCTGGAATTTATTTGGATTTATTTGGAATTTATTTGAATTTATTCCATTTTGAAATAATTAAAGAATTTAATTTTGCAAATAAAATTTTGTTGGAAATATTTTATTTGAGTCCAAAATGATCCAAAGTATTTTCCAGAATTTTTCCGAATTTTTCTCGAGTCTTTTGCTATTTTTAATGAATTAAATGAATTCATCGGGAATTATTTTAAATATTAATTCGCTGAAAAGGACCGAATCGGCCTACATCGTTCATCCGATCGAGCCCGAGTCGACTCGAGTTCGAGTCCGACCGAGCCACGTGACTCGGCCGAACCCACTCCTAACCCTAATCAATCCCAACCGTTGGATCAAGATCCAACTACGAGATCACCGCACGGCTCGAGCCAGATCCGCCCGGATCCGATCGCGCCCAGGCGATCGTGGCCGTCCGATCGTGCCACGTGGACGGCCACGATTTCGTCGTCTTCGCCGAGTCCGGCCGGACTCACGCCGCCCGGGCCAGAACGAACTAGGTTTCCGTCTAGGGCACGAACGCCGAGGCTATTTAAAGCGTGAGACGCCCCCGAGGTTGCCCTCATCCTTGCGCACCCGCTTTCCCGAGCCATCTCGCCGAGCCGCCCGTTGAGCCGCAATCGCTCGCCGGAGTTGTCTCTTCCCTCCGCTGCGGTTTGCGCCGTTTTCCGCCGTCGTCCGTCGTCTTCCGCCGAGAAGGAGCCCAGATCCGGAGTCCCCGCGACGAGACGCACCCGAAGGGAGGTTTCATCTCGCCGGAGAAGCCCCGTAGCGCCGCGCCCTTGGTCGTCGTCCCCGTCTCCGGTCAAGCCGGGCCAGTGAAACTATCGCCCGTCCGCGAGCTCGGAGGACCGTCAGATCCAGATCGAACGGTTGAGGTGAGATCACGTGTTCCAAACCCGATTAGATCTGGACCGTTGGATCAAGATCCAACGGTTCACAATCGCCACGTGCCGTAGCAGTGCGATTATAGGATTAGATCTGGACCGTCCGATCTAGATCGAACGGCCCATGATCATCGAGTAGTTTCAACGCGTTAACCCTGGATCCAATCCGCGCCGTTGATTTTCAAACCAACGGCCGAGATTGCGCCACGTGTCGGGAAGTTGGACCGACGCGGTCAGCGCCGTCCACGCACGCGTGCGTGTGACGCTGACACGCGGGGCCCGCGTGTCAGAGGGCCCGCATGTCAGTGGCTGACCCAGCCAAGCGCTGACGTCACCCATGACGTCACAGTGGACCCCACCTGTCAGCACCATGGGCTGAGCCCCGCTGACGTCAGCGATGACGTCACCCGAGTGGGCCCACATGTCAGCGACACGTAGAGTCGTGGACCGAGTCCACGGTAGACCCGAGCCGAGCGTGGACCGAGCCCATGGACCGGCTGACGTCAGCAGGCCAATCAGAGGCTGCCACGTGTCCATGCTGACGCAATAATTAATTTCCGAAAAAGAAAATGATTTATTAATTCGAAATATTGATTCAAATTTAGATTCAAACTTCAAACGCTTATAACTTTTGCGTTTCAACTCCGATTGGAGCGATTCAAATTTCTAAATTTGTATAAAATTGAGATCTACCTAAATATAAATTTTATTTAATTTTGGACTAAACTTTTTCTCTGCAAAATTTTTTAAATGATTTTTTAAAATTTAATTAATCATAACTTTTTCGATTTAACTCCAAAATTGACGATTCCAGTTTCTAAAAATCCATAAAATTATGTTCTCTCTGTTTTTGGATTTTATTTGGAGTTTTGGGATGTTTTTGCCTATTGTTTATTTGTGTATTTGCTACTTGCACGCTTTACGAGTAGACGCGTTGAAGTCTAAGGATTCGAGGGAGAAGTATTGACTCAGGATCCAACTCAAGACCAAGAGCAAGTACTTTTTGAAGGCAAGTTGTGCTTTGACCATGTTGATCCTATTTCGAAATCTATTTTGATTTAAATTATTGCATGCTAGTTCAATTAGAAAAATACTTTGTTTAAACATGGGGTTAGATAAATACCAATTTCTTTGTATGACACCTTGATTACTTAAGTATGTGCCATGACCCTTTGTCACCCTAGTTGTGGATTACTAGTTGGACATTATTAAATTGCCAACATGGGTTTTAGACCGTTGTAGTACCTTTGCTTAGAGCACGCTACGTGCTCATGACATGATTTTGGACAATCAAATGTTAATATTGACTTAATGATATATTGAACCTGTTTTGGAAAAGTATCATGTGATGTTGATGGCACGTGGTGCATGGTAATCAACTGGGGTTTGATAAACAGTTTTCGACCGGGGCATGTGGCAAGAGTAATCAGGTGGGCCAGTATGGCACTGGGGATGTTGATTTGGTTTTTCGGGTAGTCTTGCCCTGGTCACTCTAAGGACTTAACCTTGCAAGCCTTTGAACTGGGTCATACTTGCAACCACATGGCTGGAATGGGACGGCCCTAGTTGACTAAGTCGCTAAGGACTCACTTGTGGAGCCTCAGGGTGTCAGTTACACCGTTTGTGTGATTGTACGGGGGAGCGTATCGTGGCTGTGGCCAGGTACCCATCTAACGGTGTGTTGGTCCCATACTTCGCCTTAGCTAAGGGAAGGGATGGTGTAGAGCACGAACCGGAGAGGACCACCTGTGTTGTTTGAGGCTTCCAAAGGCTTTGTTACTGAACTCGCCTTTGTGGTGTTTGATTGTATCTTGTGGGTAAAGTGCATAACCTCTGCAGAGTGTAGAATCTATTTGAATAGCCGAGTCCACTGTGATCGACAATGCTCGGAATTACAGTCAAGGGTTAGATTTTACGAAAATAACTTGGATTTGAAAAGTTGGGTTGGTTTAACAATGAAGATGATGGAAATGTGGTTTAGGATGGGAAAAATGTTTATTAAATTTCTGAAAAGTTATTTATGCTTTACTTATTTCTACAGCTTTGAATCTACTTATATTACTTGTCAAAAGGCATTTCTTGCAAATATACCTGAGCTATTCCTTTGTACCAAGCCATGCATATAGTATATTAGCTTGCATTCTGTGCATGACTTGTCGAGTACCAAGTACTCACCCTTGCCTCAACACAATACCAGTTGAAGAGGAGACTATGCCGCTTCGGAGGAGGAGTTCCAAGAGGACCCGTCTACTTAGGGATGCGAGCCTACCAGTTGCCTGTGGTATCTTTGGATGGCGCCACGAAGTTTATTTGATTTTCCGCTGCTATTGTTTCTCTCTGAATAAGTTTCACTTCTACGAGGCATACATTTGTAACTTGACCATGAGGTCAAGTAACGATTTGGTTATTTAAATAAAGTACTTTGATAATATCGATTGGTATGATTGTGATATTTACCGATGTTAAGACTGTGTGCACTAAGCGCGTTCTGGACTAGTGCTGAATACACAGAGGGTCGGATTTGCAAATTCGGGTCCCGACAGAGGTGGTATCGAGCCATACTTGATTTGTAGGCTCAACCCTAAGCTAGAATGGTCGTAGTGAGGATAAAACCTATTTTCTAAAGCTAAAAATTTGTGAAGACAAGAGATGACATCTCGACTTATCCCCTTCTCTCTTTTCTTGTCTCTTGCTGAAATTTTCCCTTACCTTGTCACAATTTAAAAATTCCGAGTTCTTACGTAAAGCACTCTTGTGACAGATGGAGGTTTTCTCGATGAGTGAGCATAGGTTCTATAGTGAGACTCCTACGCCGAGTCGCGTCATAGAAGAAAGAGTCACCCTTTAGGCGTTAGACTCCAGTGTTAGTTCGATTTGGATTTTCATTGCTTCTCGAGTGTGCAGATGTGTTGCAAGGCCCTTAGGCATTGTAAGTGACCATACCAAGTTATTAATAATAAAGTTGGACCTTAAGGCTACACCTTTCGCCCCGCATAAGTTCCATATTACTTGTCTATTCTTGTTTCCCTCTCATCTCTAGACCTAGAGCAAATCGACAGATGGTGAACACCCGTGGAAACTTTGGAAGCAATGGGAGTGGTTCTCGCCAAAGAAAACCCCAATGGTGGAGCACCAAAGACCGCCACTGGATATGCAGAATTTTGGAGCATTTCTTGCTGCCTGCACTCGATTAATGCATGCTATGATGCAACAAATGCAGCACGTCACCGCTCAGGCCATCGCTAATCAAGTTAATCGGGGACCACGCCGTAATACAAGGTGTCGAGTTCATGAGGACTCACCCACCCACTTTCTTCGGGAATGCCAATCCATTGGAGGCCGATGATTGGTTAAGATCAATTGAGAGGAAGCTACACATAGCTCAATGCATAGGGAATGAGAAGGTACTTTACGCTTCTCATCGCTTGGAAGGAACAAATTTGAATGGTGGGAGAATTTACGTGCCACGCAGAGAACCCTCAAGATATCACTTGGGAAGAGTTCACGGCCGCATTCCGACAAAGATCACGTGCCTGAAGGAATCATGGACCTTAAGAAGGAGGAGTTGAGCATCAAGCAAGGTAATCACCCGGTGGCCGACTACCTGAACAAGTTCACACAGCTAGCACGCTACGCACTGAGGATGTAGCGACAGACAAATCCGCATAGCCTCGCTTTTATGAAGGGACTTAACTCAGGATTGCAAGTAGGGTTGATCACCCACACCTTCCAGATTTCCAAGAGTTGGTGAATAAGGCGCTTATTCTTGAGGACAAGCGCAAGGAACTGGATGAGAACAGAAGCGCAGGATGCAACAAAGAAGGATCACGCCAGGAACGCAACAGCGCTTGAAAGTTGCACCAAATCAATTCTTGATTCCAACCACGAATGCAACAAGGACACCATCCTCAGCACCAAGACCTGTCAATCGTAACTACTGCACTTCACCCCGCTAGAAACGCTTACCCCGTGCAACAAGAAGGAACAGTGAGACGCTGTTACAATCGCAACGAGCCAGACACTTTGCCAACAGCTTGTCCAAAGAAGACAGCAGAGCGACCCAGCCGCTTCAATCTAGGAACCACCCAGCTAGGACGCCAAAGATCAGAGCCACACCCTGCATCGTGGTGAGAGGCCGAGTCAACCATGTCACCGCAGGTGCAACTGCAGAATGCTACGGACGTCGTCTTGGGTAAGTTACTTGTTAACTCAAGCACTGCACAGCTTTGTTTGACTCGAGCTTAGCATTCGTTTGTTTCGCAAGGCTTTGCTACTAGAAATGACTTGAGAATTGCAAGACTTAAGTGCATGCTTTTAGTTCAAACCCCTGGTTCCGAACTCCGAACGGAAGTAGGATGTTCCAGGGTGAGAATACTAATAGATGGAATAGAGTTCCTAGCAAACCTTATGATTTTGGAGACCCAGACCTTAGATGTTATCTTGGGAATGGATTGGTTATCCAAGCACAAGGCCGTATTGGATTGTGGACGAAGGACTATCTCAGTGGAGAGCCCGTGTGGGAAGAAAGTGGAATTTCAAGCCACCGCAGTTAGAGATGGACAGTTGATGGTTAACAGTACCAAGGCAATCAGCATAGAGGATGTCCCGGTAGTGAGTGATTACCCGATGTTTTTCCCGAGGATCTACAGGTATGCCGCGGACGAGGACATAGAGTTTGTGATAGAGCTTGTACTGCACAAAGACCGATAGCAAAGAGACCCTATCGGATGTCTACCGAGGAGTTGGTGGAGATGAAGAAACAGCTAGAAGAGTTAATGGAGAAAGGATTTATCAGACCAAGTTCGTCGCCGTGGGGAGCACCGGTTTTGTTTGTCAAGAAGAAGGACGGGAGTTTCAGGATGTGCATTGACTACCGTGCACTCAATGAAGTCACCGTGAAAAATAAGTATCCGCTACCCAGGATTGATGATTTGTTTGATCAGTTAAGAGGAGCCGGAGTTTTCTCCAAAATTGATCTGAGATCGGGATACCATCAGTTGAAGATCCGATCGGAAGATATTCAAGACCGCATTCTCGTCAAGATGTGGACATTACGAGTTCTGATTATGTCCTTTGGTCTCGATTTAATGCGCCACTTATTTCATGTATATGATTAATAAGTTGTTCATGGTATATTTGGACAAGTTTGTCTTCGTGTTCATAGTCGATATCATAATCTTCTCCTAGACAGAGGATGAACATGCCGAACACTTAAGGCGAAGTTTTGGAAAAGCCGAGGAACAAAGAACTTTTCGCCAAGTTCAGCAAGTGTGAGTTTTGGAAGGACAAGGTGGAGTTTCTTGGACACGTAATGACCGCCAAGGAGTCGCCAGTAGATCCAAGCAAAGTAGAAGCTGTGTTACATTGGGAACCAAGGACGGTGACCAGATTCGGAGTTTCCTTGGAATGGCAGGATACTACCGCCGTTTCATCGAAGGCTTTTCGACAATCGCGAAACCTCTTACGCAATTCTTTGAAGAAGGAAAAGAAGTTTGCATGGACGCCGTAATGTGAGAAAGGATTTCAGAGTGAAGAAGCGATTGACATCGACCGTGTTAGTTCTACGGATGTTGCTCAAAGCTTCGATATTTATTGTGACGCATCGCGCCAAGGACTTGGATGTGTCCGATGCAGAATGGAAAGGTCGCCGCTTATGCATCGAGGCGATTGAGGCCGCATGAGGAAAATTATCCGACACATGACCTAGAGTTAGGCCGTAGTGCATGCTTTGAAGATATGGCGTCGATCTCGATTGGAAACAGATGTGAAGTATATACGGATCATAAGAGCCTTAAGTACATATTCACCCAATCGGATCTGAATATGAGGCAGAGGAGATGGTTAGGGTTGATCAAGGACTATAATGTTGGAATCCATTACCATCCGGGAAGGCCAACGTAGTAGCCGATGCTCGAGTCGGAAAAGCCATACCGTGAGTACGTTGCTAGCCACAAGTCGATGAGTTATGTGAGGATTTAAAATGAAGATTGAGGTTGTATCTAGCGGATTCTTGGCCGCATTGGAAGTAAAGCCTACTTTAGAGGACCAGATCCGAGAAGGATGTATGATGATGACAGGATCCGCAGGATTAAGTCCAAAAAGGAGGAAGGCAAGGCAGAGGACTTCAAATTGGATGAAGCAGGGCACGTTGTGGATGAAGGATCGCATCTGTGTGCCTAACAAAAGGAGTTAAAGCAATCGATTCTCGGAAGAAGCCCATGACTCCAAGTACTCAATTCATCCTCGAAGCGCCAAGATGTATCAGGATCTCAAGGAGAGATTCGTGGCCGAGTATGAAACGAAGTTGCCGAGCATGTTGCATTGTGCGACGTATGCCAGAGAGTCAAGGCAATGCATCGAGACCAGCAGGATTGCTACTACTGAAAATACCTGAGTGGAAGTGGGAGGAAATCGGAATGGATTTCATTACCGGTTTGCCGAAGACTCAAGGGGGTTATGACTCCATATGGGTTATAGTGGATCGCTTGACTAAAGTAGCCCATTTTATCCCCGTGAAGACCACTTACTCGGGAGATAAATTAGCAGAATTGTACATGATCAGGATTGTCTGTTTGCACGGAGTTCCAAAGAGGATTGTATCGGACAGAGGTACCCAATTTACCTCAAGGTTCTGGAATAAGTTGCATGAAGCCATGGGAACCCGTTTGAACTTCAGTACAGCTTATCATCCACAGACGGATGGACAGACCGAAAGAGTCAACCAGATTCTGGAAGATATGTTGAGAGCTTGTGCATTGGCTTATGCTACCTCTTGGGATAAGAGTTTGCCGTATGCCGAGTTTAGTTACAACAATAGTTATCAGGCTAGTTCTGAGATGTCACCTTTGAGGCCTTTGTATGGTCGACCCTGTCGGACGCCGTTGAATTGGAATGAGACCGGCGAGCGCCGTGTCTTTGGGCCTGATATTCTTCAAGAGGCTGAAGAGCGGATCGCTATGATTAGGGAAAGGTTGAAGATAGCCCAATCTCGACAAAAGAGTTATGCTGACAATCGTCACCGGGATTTGAGTTTTGAACCAGAAGACTTTGTATACCTCGAGTTACGCCTCAGGGAGTTAAGAGGTTCCATGCCAAAGGGAAACTTGCACCCGTTATGTTGGACCATTTAAGATTTTGAGCCGCAGAGGCGAAGTTGCTTATCGGCTAGAGTTGCCACAATCGTTAACAGGAGTGCATGATGTATTCCATGTGTCCCGATTGAAGAAGTGTCTCCGAGTTCCCGAGGAATGCACACCGCTTAGAGTTAATTGAGTTGCAAGAGGATTTGACTTATAAGGAGCATCCCGTGAGGATTCTCGGACACAATGGATCGAGAAACCGTAAATAAGTCAACCCGTTTCAGAGAGTTCGGTGGAGCAATCATGAAGAAAGCGAAGCGACTTGGGAGCGAAGAGGATTTGAAGAAAGAATTTCCAAACCTATTCCTTTAGTAAGCCCCGAATCTCGGGATGAGATTCTATTAAGGGGAGGTTTGTAACACCCCAAAATTTTGCTTTTCTTAAATTCATGTGTGATTTGGCACTTTGGTGAATTTTTGGAATTTTCTGGAATTTATTTGGATTTATTTGGAATTTATTTGAATTTATTCCATTTTGAAATAATTAAAGAATTTAATTTTGCAAATAAAATTTTGTTGGAAATATTTTATTTGAGTCCAAAATGATCCAAAATATTTTCCGAATTTTTCCGAATTTTTCTCGAGTCTTTTGCTATTTTTAATGAATTAAATGAATTATCGGGAATTATTTTAAATATTAATTCGCTGAAAAGGACCGACCGGCCTACATCGTTCATCCGACCGAGCCCGAGTCAGACTCGAGTTCGAGTCCGACCCGAGCCACGTGACTCGACCAAACCCACTCCTAACCCTAATCAATCCCAACCGTTGGATCAAGATCCAACGGCTGAGATCAGCCCGTACCGGTTCGAGCCGTATCCGGCCCGGATCCGATCGCGCCCGTGCGATCGTGGCCGTCGATCGTGCCACGTGGACGGCCACGATTTCGTCGTCTTCGCCGAGTCCGAGCCGGACTCCGCCGCCGCGCCCGCCGCCGTAACGAACTAGGTTTCCGTCTAGGGCACGAACGCCGAGGCTATTTAAAGCGTGAGACGTCCCCCGAGGTTGCCCTCATCCTTGCGCACCCGTTTCCCCGAGCCATCTCGCCTGAGCCGCCGCCGTTGAGCCGCAATCGCTCGCCGGAGTTGTCTCTTCCCTCCGCTGCGGTTTGCGCCGTTTTCCGCCGTCGTCCGTCGTCTTCCGCCGAGAAGGAGCCCAGATCCGGAGTCCCCGCGACGAGACGCACCCGAAGGGAGGTTTCATCTCGCCGGAGAAGCCCCGTGGCGCCGCGCCCTTGGTCGTCGTCCCCGTCTCCGGTCAAGCGGCGCCCGGCCGTGAAACCATCGCCGTCATGAGCTCGGAGGACCGTCGAGATCGGATCGAACGGTTGAGGTGAGATCACGTGTTCCAAACCCGATTAGATCTGGACCGTTGGATCAAGATCCAACGGTTCACAATCGCCACGTGCCGTAGCAGTACGATTATAGGATTAGATCTGGACCGTCCGATCTAGATCGAACGGCCCATGAGCATCGAGTAGTTTCAACGCGTTAACCCTGGATCCAATCCGCGCCGTTGATTTTCAAACCAACGGACGAGATTGCGCCACGCGTGTCGGGAAGTTGGACCGACGCGGGCCGGCCCACGCACGCGCAGGCAGTGACGCCGACACGCGGGGCCCGGCGTGTCGAGGGCCCGCATGTTAGTGGTCTGACCCAAGCGCCGACGTCACCCATGACGCCACGGTGGACCCCACTGCCGCCACCATGGGCCGAGCCCCGCCGACGCCCGATGATGTCACCCGAGTGGGCCCACATGTCAGGCCGACACGTAGAGTCGTGGACCGAGTCCACTGTGAGACCCGAGCCGAGCGTGGACCGAGCCCATGGACGGCCGACGCCAGCAGGCCAATCAGAGGCTGCCACGTGTCCATGCCGACGCAATAATTAATTTCCGAAAAGAAAATGATTTATTAATTCGAAATATTGATTCAAATTTAGATTCAAACTTCAAACGCTTATAACTTTTATGCGTTTCAACTCCGATTGAGCGATTCAAATTTCTAAATTTGTATAAAATTGAGATCTACCTAAATATAAATTTTATTTAATTTTTGGACTAAAGTTTTTCTCTGCAAAATTATTTAATTGATTATTTAAACTTTAAATAATCATAACTTTTATGCTTTAACTCCAAAATTGACGATTCCAGTTTCTAAAAATCCATAAAATTATGTTCTCTCTGTTTTGGATTTTATTTGGAGTTTTGGGATGTTTTTGCCTATTGTTTATTTGTGTATTTGCTACTTGCACGCTTTACGAGTAGACGTTGAAGTCTTAGGAAGGATTCGAGGGAGAAGTATTGACTCAGGATCCAACTCAAGACCAAGAGCAAGTACTTTTTGAAGGCAAGTTGTGCTTTGACCATGTTGATCCTATTTCGAAATCTATTTTGATTTAAATTATTGCATGCTAGTTCAATTAGAAAAATACTTTGTTTAAACATGGGGGTTAGATAAATACCAATTTGCTGTATGACACCTTGATTACTTAAGTATGTGCCATGACCCTTTGTCACCCTAGTTGTGGATTACTAGTTGGACATTATTAAATTGCCAACATGGGTTTTAGACCGTTGTAGTACCTTAATCGCTTAGACACGCTACGTGCTCATGACATGATTTTGGACAATCAAATGTTAATATTGACTTAATGATATATTGAACCTGTTTTGGAAAAGTATCATGTGATGTTGATGGCACGTGGTGCATGGTAATCAACTGGGGTTTGATAAACAGTTTTCGACCGGGGCATGTGGCAAGAGTAATCAGGTGGGCCAGTATGGCACTGGGGATGTTGATTTGGTTTTTCGGGTAGTCTTGCCCTGGTCACTCTAAGGACTTAACCTTGCAAGCCTTTGAACTGGGTCATACTTGCAACCACATGGCTGGAATGGGACGGCCCTAGTTGACTAAGTCGCTAAGGACTCACTTGTGGAGCCTCAGGGTGTCAATTACACCGTTTGTGTGATTATGCGGGGAGCGTATCGTGGCTGTGGCCAGGTACCCATCTAACGGTGTGTTGGTCCCATACTTCGCCTTAGCTAAGGGAAGGGATGGTGTAGAGCACGAACCGGAGAGGACCACCTGTGTTGTTTGAGGCTTCCGAAAGGCTTTGTTACGGGAACTCGCCTTTGTGGTGTTTGACTGTATCTTGTGGGTAAAGTGCATAACCTCTGCAGAGTGTAGAATCTATTTGAATAGCCGAGTCCACTTTGATCGACAATGCTCGGGAATTACAGTCAAGGGTTAGATTTTCTGAAAATAACTTGGATTTGAAAAGTTGGGTTGGTTTAACAATGAAGATGATGGAAATGTGGTTTAGGATGGGAAAAATGTTTATTAAATTTCCTGAAAAGTTATTTATGCTTTACTTATTTCTACTGCTTTCGAATCTACTTATATTACTTGTCAAAAGTCAAGCATCGCAAATATACCCTGAGCTATTCCTTTGTACCAAGCCATGCATATAGTATATTAGCTTGCATTCGTGCATGACTTGCTGAGTACCAAGTACTCACCCTTGCCTCAACACAATACCAGTTGAAGAGGAGACTATGCCAGTTTCGGAGGAGGAGTTCCAAGAGGACCCGTCTACTTAGGGATGCGAGCCCAGTCAGTTGCCTGTGGTATACTGGATGGCGCCACGAAGTTTATTTGATTTTCCGCTGCTATTGTTTCTCTCTGAATAAGTTTCGCCCTACGAGGCATACATTTGTAACTTGACCATGAGGTCAAGTAACCAGTTTGGTTATTTAAATAAAGTACTTTGATAATATCGATTGGTATGATTGTGATATTTACCGATGTTAAGACTGTGTGCACTAGCGCGTTCCTGGACTAGTGCTGAATACACAGAGGGTCCGGATTTGCAAATTCGGGGTCCCGACATTATCCGACACATGACTTAGAGTTAGCTGCCGTAGTGCATGCTTTGAAGATATGGCGTCACTATCTGATTGGAAACAGATGTGAAGTATATACGGATCATAAGAGCCTTAAGTACATATTCACCCAGTCGGATCTGAATATGAGGCAGAGGAGATGGTTGGAGTTGATCAAGGACTATAACGTTGGAATCCATTACCATCCCGGGAAGGCCAACGTAGTAGCCGATGCTCTGAGTCGGAAAAGCCATACCGTGAGTACGTTGCTAGCCACAAGCCAGGATGAGTTATGTAAGGATTTTCGGAAAATGAAGATTGAGGTTGTACCTAGCGGATTCTTGGCCGCATTGGAAGTAAAGCCTACTTTAGAGGACCAGATCCGAGAAGGACAGAAGGATGATGACAAGATCCGCAGGATTAAGTCCATCAAGGAGGAAGGCAAGGCAGAGGACTTCAAGTTGGATGAGCAAGGCACGTTATGGATGAAGGATCGAATTTGTGTGCCTAACAAGAGGGAGTTAAAGCAACTGATTCTGGAAGAAGCCCATGACTCCAAGTATTCAATTCATCCTGGAAGCGCCAAGATGTATCAGGATCTGAAGGAGAGATTCTGGTGGCCGAGTATGAAACGTGAAGTTGCCGAGCATGTTGCATTGTGCGACGTATGCCAGAGAGTCAAGGCAATGCATCAGAGACCAGCAGGATTGCTACAACCGCTGAAAATACCTGAGTGGAAGTGGGAGGAAATCGGAATGGATTTCATTACCGGTTTGCCGAAGACTCAAGGAGGTTATGACTCCATATGGGTTATAGTGGATCGCTTGACTAAAGTAGCCCATTTTATCCCCGTGAAGACCACTTACTCGGGAGATAAATTAGCAGAATTATACATGATCAGGATTGTCTGTTTGCACGGAGTGCCAAAGAGGATTGTATCGGACAGAGGTACCCAATTTACCTCAAGGTTCTGGAATAAGTTGCATGAAGCCATGGGAACCCGTTTGAACTTCAAGATCTGACTTATCATCCACAGACGGATGGACAGACCGAAAGAGTCAACCAGATTCTGGAGGATATGTTAAGAGCTTGTGCATTAGCTTATGCTACCTCTTGGGATAAGAGTTTACCGTATGCCGAGTTCAGTTACAACAATAGTTATCAGGCTAGTTCTGAGATGTCACCTTTTGAGGCCTTTGTATGGTCGACCTGTCGGACGCCATTGAATTGGAATGAGACCGTGGCGCCGTGTCTTTGGGCCTGATATTCTTCGAGAGGTCAAGAAGCGGTCGCCATGATTAGGGAAAGGTTGAAGATAGCCCAATCTCGACAGAAGAGTTATCTTGACAATCGTCGCGAGATTTGAGTTTTGAACGAGAAGACTTTGTATACCTCGAGTTACGCCTCTCGGAGGAGTTAAGAGGTTCCATGCCAAAGGGAAACTTCGCACCAGTTATGTTGGACCATTTAAGATTTTGAGTCGCAGAGGCGAAGTTGCTTATCAGCTGGAGTTGCCACAGTCGTTAGCAGGAGTGCATGACGTATTCCATGTGTCCCAGTTGAAGAAGTGTCTCCGAGTTCCTAAGGAACAGACACCGCTAGAGTCAATTGAGTTGCAAGAGGATTTGACTTATAAGGAGCATCCCGTGAGGATTCTAGACACAATGGATCGAGAAACTAGAAACAAGTCAACCCGTTTCTGTAGAGTTCAGTGGAGCAACCATGAAGAAAGCGAAGCAACTTGGGAGCGCGAAGAGGATTTGAAGAAAGAATTTCCAAACCTATTCCTTTAGTAAGCCCTGAATCTCGGGGACGAGATTCTATTAAGGGGGGGAGGTTTGTAACACCCCAAAATTTTGCTTTTCTTGAATTCATGTGTGATTTGGCACTTTGGTGAATTTTTGGAATTTTCTGGAATTTATTTGGATTTATTTGGAATTTATTTGAATTTATTCCATTTTGAAATAATTAGAGAATTTAATTTTGCAAATAAAATTTTGTTGGAAATATTTTATTTGAGTCCAAAATGATCCAAAATATTTTCCAGAATTTTTCTGAGTCATTTGCTATTTTTAATGAATTAAATGAATTCATCGGGAATTATTTTAAATATTAAATCATTGAAATCCAAACCGAAGTCTAAGCATCTTGCTCATCCGATCGAGCCCGAGTCGACTCGAGTTCGAGTCCGACTGAGCCACGTGACTCGACCGAACCCACTCGGCCGAAGCCTTAGCCAAGTGACCGTTGGATCTTGATCCAACGGCCACGATTGAGCCAAATCAGAGCCCGAGCCCGTGAGCGGCCGGCTCGCCGAGTCCGACCGGACCCAAACTCGCGCACCGTTGGATCGAGATCCAACGGTGTCGCGCGCGTGCCACGCCACCCTCTCCGTGCGCCGGACTCAGCCCGCTGAAGCGTGTCGACCTCGGTCTCCGTGCGTTTCACCGACGCCGAGGTCGCTATTTAATGCGCCGCCACCACGGCCGTGACCTAGACTTCAGCGCATCCAGAGCCAGACAACGTCGCCGGAGCCGCCGCCCGTTCGGCCATGTCGCTCGCCGGAGTTGCCGTAACGCTCGGCGGTTTTCGCTGCGTTTCGCCGTCCGTCGCTGCCGCCGTTGACCCCAGATCCGGACTCACCGCGACGAGACGCGCGAAGGATCTCTCGCCAGCGCGCCCGAACGCCGTCGGCAAGGTCGTCGTCCTCCGCGCCGGTGAGCCAGCGCCGCCGCAAGCCATCGCCGGACCGCGAGATCTCTCAGCCGTCCGATCAAGATCCAACGCTCGAGATCACGCCACGTCATCGCACGGTGAGATTGCGTTACGATTTCCAGATCTAATCTCGACCATCGGATCTAGATCCAACGGTCCGAAATCAATGCGTTAACCCAAACGCGTCAACACTGGATCTAATCCGCGCCGTTGATTTTCAAATCAACGGCCGAGATCGAGCCACGCGTCCGGGAAGTTGGACCGACGCGGTCAGCGCCGTACGCGCGTGACGCTGACACGCGGGGCCCGCGTGTCAGAGGGCCCGCATGTCAGTGGCTAATCCAGCCAAGCGCTGACGTCACCCATGACGTCATCGGTGGGTCCCACTTGTCAGCGCTGTGGGCTGAGCCCCGCTGACGTCAGCGATGACGTCACCCGAGTGGGCCCACATGTCAGTCTCACGTAGAATCGTGGACCGAGTCCACGGTAGACCCAAGCCGAGCGTGGACCGAGTCCATGGACCGGCTGACGTCAGCCAACCAATCCAGTGCTGCCACGTGTCCATGCTGACGCAATAATTAATTTCCGAAAAAGAAAATGATTTATTAATTCGAAATATTGATTCAAATTTAGATTCAAACTTCAAACGCTTATAACTTTTGCGTTTCAACTCCGATTTGAGTGATTCAAATTTCTAAATTTGTATAAAATTGAGATCTACCTAAATATGAATTTTATTTAATTTTTGGACTAAAGTTTTTCTCTGTAAAATTATTTAATTGATTATTTGAACTTTAAATAATCATAACTTTTGCGTCTTAACTCCAAATTTGACGATTCCAGTTTCTAAAAATCCATAAAATTATGTTCTTTCTGTTTATGGATTTTATTTGGATGTTTGGACACTTTTTGCCTATTGTTTATTTGTGTATTTGCTATTTGCACGCTTTACGAGTAGACGTTGAAGTGCCGGAAGGATTCGAAGGAGAAGTATTGACTCAGGATCCAACTCAAGACCAAGAGCAAGTACTTTTTGAAGGCAAGTTGTGCTTTGACCATGTTGATCCCATTTAAAAATCTATTTTGATTTAAACTATTGCATGCTAGTTCAATTAGAAAGATACTTGGTTTAAACATGGGGGTTAGATAAATACCAATTTGCTGTATGACACCTTGATTATTTAAGTATGTGCCATGACCCTTTGTCACCCTAGTTGTGGATTACTAGTTGGACATTATTAGATTGCCAACATGGGTTTTAGACCGTTGTAGTACCTTTGCTTAGACACACTTTCGTGCTCATGACATGATTTTGGACAATCAAATGTTAATATTGACTTAATGATACATTGAACCTGTTTTGGAAAGGTATCATGTGATGTTGATGGCACGTGGTGCATGGTAATCAACTGGGGTTTGATAAACGATTTCGGCCGGGCATGTGGCAAGAGTAATCAGTGGGCAGTTGTGGCATTGGGGATGTTGATTTGGTTCTTCGGGTAGTCTTGCCCTGGTCACTCTAAGGACTTAACCTTGCAAGCCTTTGAACTGGGTCTAACGTGCAACCACATGGCTGGAATGGGACGGCCCTAGTTGACTAAGTCGCTAAGGACTCACTTGTGGAGCCTCAGGGTGTCAATTACACCGTTTGTGTGATTGTACGGGGGAGCGTATCGTGGCTGTGGCCAGATACCCATCTAACGGTGTGTTGGTCCCATACTTCGCCTTGGCTAAGGAAGGGATGGTGTAGAGCACGAACCTGAGAGGACCACTGTGTTGTTTGAGGCTTAGAAAGGCTTTGTTACGGGAACTCGCCTTTGTGGTGTTTGACTGTATCTTGTGGGTAAAGTGCATAACCTCTGCAGAGTTTAGAATCTATTCGAATAGCCGTGTCCGCGGTATTGGACATCGCTCGGGAATTACAGTCAAGGGTTAGACTTTCTGAAAATAACTTTGATTTAAAAGGTTGGTTTGGTTTGGTAATGAAATAGAAATGTGGTTTAGGATGGGGAAAATGTTTATTAAATTTCCTGAAAAGTTATTTATGCTTTACTTATTTCTCTTTGCTTTGAATCTACTTATATTACTTTTCAAATGTCAAGCATCGCAAATATACCTTGAGCTATTCCTTTGTACCAAGCCATGCATATAGTATATTAGCTTTGCATCCTGCATGACTTGCTGAGTACCAAGTACTCACCCTTGCCTCAATACAACACCAGTTGAGGAGGAGACTACACCAGCTTTGGAGGAGGAACTCCAAGAGGATCCGTGTACTTAGGGAAGCGAGCCCAGTCAGTTGCCTGTGGTATACTGGATGGCGCCACGATGTTACCTTATTTGATTTTCCGCTGCTATTATTTTTCTCTGAATAAGTTTCGCCTTGTGAGGCATACATTTGTAACTTGACCATAAGGTCGAGTAACCAGTTTGGTTATTTAAATAAAGTACTTTGATAGTATCGATTGGTATGATTGTGATATTTACCGATGTTAAGACTGTGTGCACTAGCGCGTTCCTGGACTAGTGCTGAATACACAGAGGGTCCGGATTTGCAAATTCGGGGTCCCGACAGCGACGAGGAGATCCGGTGGATTTGGAGCGAGGAAGGAGATCATGCGAACCGGGAGGAGATCCGTTGGTTTTTCGTTCGTCGGGCGAAGGTATGGCCACGGGAATCCTTGGGGTTGGTCTAGGTACTGTTCTAAGGGTTGATATCATGTTTTTAGATCAATTGGTGGTGCTGTAATAGGGTAGATTAGATGAAATCTAGAGTTTGCCACGTTCTTTGTTTCGGGCAGAATGAGCTGTCGACCTAGGGTTTGAGATTTCGCCAATTTAGACTCGGAATTTGGTCATCCGCCTGTTGAAGAATTTATAGGTAATTGAAATACCTTTAATTGTACGTAAAGAATGCTTAGTTTTGATCATCCGTTTGAAAGTTATGCTCGTTTTACCGAGCGTGTTCAAAACTGTGACGAGATTGGAACAGATCATGGTATTCTGTAGATTAAACCACGTTAGAGGCCGAATCAGTTTTTCCATATACTTAGAAAAAGTTAGGAAATTTCCTAAGATATGCGAGGATGTACTCGTTTAATCAATTTGGAGTCTTAGAACTCAAGTTATGCTCGTTGGAAGTCTGCTGTCCCGATGGGACAGAACCTCTGTTTTTGGGTTTTGCGAGTAGTTTGCGAAGTTGGGGTAGAAGTGTGTTTGCGTACTGTTTTGGGGGCACGTTTTGACTGTGTGGTATGTATGTGCAGGTGGTGTGACCCCAGGAGTGCCCTCATCCTCTCACCAATCCGTCGCCCGAGGTTAAGGCAAGTGTATTGGAATGGGTATCGTTTAGATTGTTGCTAAACTTGATTTGATACAACTTGCTTTATGATATGATGCTAAGATTGATGTTTGCCTATGACATGATGAACATGATTTCATATTGATTATGATTGTGTGGTATTTAATGTTTATGCCAATATTCACATGTTTATGTCATATGTGCATTCATAATGGAAGAGGCGTCCCATGCTGATGCGGGTTTCTGTGTTCACACGTAGTGAACACGAAAGACCTACCTCGTAGTCCCATCCACGGGTGTGCATGGGAGCGAGTCAGTAAGAGTAGGCACCCTCCATCTACAGGATGGAAGGGGAAGGGGGTGCACGCCGACGGTTGTGCACTCGGCAATACCGGTATGTGCTTCGTGGAGATATGAGCATTTGCATTGCATACATGATGATGATGAAATGAGTACAATGATGATGAGACATGAGAATGATATGGTATTCATGGTGTTGATCATGGTATTTAGTGATGATAACATTAAATTGTTTTTATGGTCCATTGCAATATTCTTGCTGAGTGTTGAACTCACGCTTGTGTTTTATGTTGTTTTTAGGTACCATGACACCGGCATGTGGGAAGGGGCAATAGCTACACATCTTCACGTAGTTCCAGCCACATTTACCATTTTTTAGTCATGATCATAATAAGTGCCATGAACTTGGTGTATGGAATAATTTAGTGTGCTTGTGATCCTTTTTTGCTTAGCTATAGATTATGGAGTGGTTGGATTTGGTTTTATTGGCTTATGATGATGCTTTATCCATTATATATTGCTGCTTTAGATGTCCTATGTTATGATATATATTGCCATGATATTGCTATTGTTTCAATTCTTGTTAAAACAAAGGAGATGCTGCCGAATTTCGGTTTTTAGCATTTGTGCCTTTGCTGTAATTTGTCTTTATTTATGGTATTTAGGTGATGTTTAGTCTATGTTTGATAGCATTCGGGCATACTACATGCCGGGGTGTTACACGACGTCTCCCTGCCACCTGTGAATTGCCTCTAGTCTAATTTCCAGCTTGAACTGGGGTCTGCGAATTCTGACCAATTGGGCGCAGTGCAGGTGATGGTGTCTTAAAAGTATTCTTGGGCTAAAATCTGAACATCTGGTTTGGCACAACCCTCAGCCTTTGTGCTACTTGGCGAGTTCCCTGTTGTGCCATTTGGTGCTTCCGGTTGTCGTCTAGCTCTTTGCGCTTATCCTCCAGAATAAGGGTCTTGTTCACCAGCTCTTGAAAATCAGGAAAGGTGTGGGTAATCAGTCCCACCTGTAGTCCTGAATTCAGTGCCTTCATGAAGCAAGAATGCCTTGCCTTGTCTATCGCCACGTCTTCAGGTGCGTGTGGGCTAACTGCGTAACTTTATTCAGATCATCAGCCACTGACTGGCTGCCTTGCTTCAGAGCTCTGAATTCCTCTTTCTTAAACTCCATGATTCCCTCAGGCACATGGTACTGGCGAAACAAAGTCGTGAATTCTTCCCGAGTGATTTCCTGTGGGTTTTCCTGCGAAGCGCAGTAATTCTCCCACAACTCAGCTGCAGTTCTTTCTAGCTGATGAGAGGTATAAAGTACTCTCTCATTTTCCAGTGCATTGGGTGATGTGCAGCTTCCTCTCAATGGACCTTAGCCAATCATCTGCCTCCAGTGGGTTGACATTCCTAGAGAATGTGGGCGGATGAGTCCTCATGAACTCTGACAACCTTGAGTACGAACGTTGTCCTTGGTTGGCTTGGTTGTTCTGATTAGCAGAGGCTTGGGCAGTGACCTATTGCATCTACTGCATCATAGCATGCATTAGCTGTGTATGTGCGGTAAGGAAATCTCTACAATTCTGCATGTCCACCGGGGGTGCTGGCTAGGGCGCAGGTTTGCCATCATTGGGGTTCCCAATGGGACGAGAACCACTTTTACTTGCACTATTGTTGCCATGGGTGTTCACCATCTGTTGATTACTCCAAGGCTTAGAGATAAGGGGGAAACAAGAATAGACAAGTAATACAGAAACTTATGCTGGGGTAAAAAGGTGTAACTCAAAATCCAAACTTTATTAATTATTCAGTATAACTTGGTATGGTTGCTCACAATGCCTAAGGGCTTTGCAACACATACTGCACACCCAGCAAGCAAAGAAATCCAAATTAAACTAACACACTGGAGTCTAACGCCTAAAGGGTGACTCTTATTATTCTAAGACGCGACTCAACACTCGAGTCTCAAGCACTAGACGTAGAACACTCACTCATCTACCCATCCAGGATGAGGACCTCCTGGCAAATACACAGGCGGGTGTGGTGGCATCGACGCGAACCGGTCGCCATGCCCTTGAACTACCGTGGTCGACGAAGCTGCGTCCTTAGCCTCTGGCTCAGCCTTAGGTGCCTGCTGCTGCTCTGGCTCGGGCTTGGGCTCTGGCTGCACCTCCTCTGGGTCCTCCTCGTCGAGCTCCAGCTCTGCCTCCAGCTCTAGCTGTCCTCCATACAGTGCCTCCTCCAGTTCTTCGATCTTCTGGACGGCCCACATTATGACATCCTGCAGACTCTTCTCGGTGGCCTCAAAGCAGTGTAGACACCATCCAGCTCCTGCACAGTCTGGTCCATCACTGCATTGTCGCTCTCCTGGTCTATCGAAGCACTAGTGGCTCCTCCTTCGTGTGGGTGAAGATGAAAAACAGACTCCTGCAACTCGTTGGCGTATGTGGTGGAGATCTTCCTCAAAGCAAGCCGTGTTGTCTCCTGAATGCCGACATCAAAGGTATCCCCCCAAACTGTGATGTTGACAGGGCGAATCACCTTGGTCTTCTCCCGGCCATACACATTGATCTTGGTGACCATGCCCTGGGCCTTCCCGTTCATGATCCAAGTGTTGGCTCTGTAGATCGGCCGCTCAAAGCCTCCCAAAACCTGAAGCATCATCCATAGCTCTGCGGCGTAGCCTCCCTCATGCTCACCATAGGTATGAATCCTCATCATCTGCCAAAATACACTCTCGTAACAACGCAACACTGTAAAACAAAGTAAGAAGAAAATTCAGCAAGGGATATGAAACAAGAGAGAGAGGATAAGTTAAGTGTTCATTCTTTATCTTGGCAAATTTTAACTTTAGAAAATAGTTTTGTCCTCTCTAACGACCATTCTAACTAAGGGCAACATCTACAATCAGTATGGCTCTAATACCACTTCTGTTGGGACCCGAATGTGCAAATATGTACCCTCTGTGTTTTCCGAACTAGTCTAGGATCACGCTATTGCACATAGTCTCAACATCGATGAATATCACAATCATACACAATGGAATAATAAATAAAGTCTTTATTATAACAAAAGCGGTTGAGTCAACCTTATGGTTAACTTACAAAGATATGCCTCGTAGGGCAAAGTCTTAAATAAATAAACTACAGCAGAAATAAATAACTCGTGGCGCCAACCAATATGCCATAGGCAACTGACTGGGCTCGCTCCTTAGTTCGCTGGATTCTCCTCCAGCACTGGTGTCGATTCTTCCTCAACTGATGGTTGTGTTGTGGCAAGGGTGAGTACTTTAAAGCACTCAGCAAGTTATGCACGGAATACAAGCTATTAACTATATGCATGGCTTATTCCAAATGACAGGCTGAGTTGGTTCATTTGCAATAAAGCAACCTTCACAAGTAACAGTAGTAAATTGAAAAGCGGTAAAACAATAGTAATGATAATAACTTGCACAATTAACTTCCAAGTAAAGCATTTATCATCCTTAACCAGTTTCATAATTTCCAAACCAAGTATCTCCAACTAAGTTCAATTTTATGAAATGCTAACCCTTGATTGTAATCCCCGAGCAATGTCCAATACCGTGGACTCGGTTATTCGAATAGTTTTGACACTCTGCAGAGGTTATGCACTTTACCCACAAGATACATCCGCTCACCACACAAGCGATTAACCATAACAAAGTCTTTCGGAAACTTCTAACTTAACAAGTGAACCTCTTCGGTATTGCCTTCACTATCACTCCCCTCACACAGAGCCGAAGTATAGGACCGACAAATACCGTTGGATGGGTACCAAGCCGCAGCATAGGTACGCTCCCCTGTATAGCTACACCCCTGTGTAACTATCACCCCGAGGTATCAAATATCAGTAACTTACTCAACTAGGTATGTCCCATTCCGGACATGTGGTTGTATGTTAGACTCAGTTCAAATTCTTGCAAGATTTAGTCCTTAAATGACCAAGGCAAGACTTCTTTCTCTCCATAATTTGGTACACAACCCTCACACACTCATTAACCCATTTGCCACACAGGCCCACCTGGCACATAGCCGCTTGCCACTTGCCCCGGTCTAAATCATTTCCCAGTGATTATTGTGCAACACATGCCAACAATAACTCAACATCTATGTAGACCCACACAGGCTTCTACATTTCACATCATCATGTGGCATCATCACACTAACTCAAAATACAATTCCATAGTCCATTAGTCAAGATTATGTTTGCATCCAAAATTTTTATCAATAGCACGATGCATGGCTAAGCAAACTACTGTCGGTCTAAATAACCCATGTTGGCAATTTATTAATGTCCAACTATTAATCCACAATCTAGGGTGACAAAATGATTTAGGGCATACTATAAATAATCATGGTGGCATAATTCAAGTGGGAGTGTAGCTAATCCCAAATTTAATTGAAAGCAGTTTAATTTAAACCAGCATGCAGTAATTTAAAACAATATACATTTTAGAAATAGGATCAATATGGTCAAAGCACAAATTGCCTTGGAAAAGGTATTGTTCCTGGTCTTGGACTTGTTCTTGAGTTAGCACCTCACCCTCGAAGCCTTCCGGCAATTCGACGTCTATGCGTAACGATTGAAAATAGGAATAAATAACCAAAATTGAGGACAACTCAAGTCCAAAAATTAAATAAAATTCACCATTAAATAGAGCTCAATTTTACAAAGTTTTAAAAACCGGAATCATCTCAATAGGATTTAAAACGCAAAAGTTATAGCCATTTGAAGTTTAAAAATTCATTTAAAAGAATAAACCAAATTATTTTATTTATTTTTCTATTGAAAAATCGGAAATATGATGTCATGCTTGCGTCAGCGGCTAATTTCTTTTCCTGCAGAATTATTTTTCTAAAGGAGAAACGATTTATTATGCAACGCTTACATCATCCGGTGTACAAACCCGGTCCACGGTTCGGCTTGGGTCTACCGTGGACCCGGTCCACAAGCCCATGTGTCACTGACACATGGGCCCCATGGATGATGTCATTGCTGATGTCAGCGCCGCGCAGCTGGGTCCGCTGACAAGTGGCTTCCACCGATGACGTCATCGCTGACGTCACGCGCGCTCGGATTAGCTGCTGATATGCGGGCTCGGCGTTGACGTCATCGCTGACGTCAACGACGACCGGGCGCTGGCCCGTGTTGCTTCGGTTTCCGTGCACACGTGGCATTGCACGATTGGTCACGCGCGTGGCAGATCCAGACTGTGTATTTGAAATTCTACGGTCCAGATTTAATCAAATCGGCGCGATTCCGAGGTGGTGTGGCATGTCCCAGTGACTGCCACGTGGATGCATCCCAGCCGCACGCTAATGATCAAATGGTTGAGAATGAACCTAATGCAACGCTACACGATCTAATCTACCCCACCCATTTCAGATCGGATGGTTGTAGACCAATCCAATCCCCAGCACCCAAACTCAATTACATGGCTTACTCTCGCCCGTACGATCTAAATCTAACGGTCCAAGTTACTTCTCATTTACGGAATTGAAGGCTACATGGCACAATCTAATCTGTTCATCTTAGATCCAATGGCCTAGATTGATTTGATCTCACGGTGCTAGATTACATCTACATGGTAGAAACTACACCCTAGGATCTAGATTCGACAGTTCCGATCTAATCTAACTACACGAGTGAAAGGTATACGTGGCCAAACCTGAAGCGTTCGATGAGGATCGGACGGCTGAAGAAGTTCACGAAGATGGCGATGTCGCGGTGGTGCTGGGTTGCAGGCGTTGGGGACGACGACCACGTCACTAGCGTTGCTGCGCGAGCCCATCGAAGTGAAGTCTCCCCCCCGAAGCGTCTCATCATGGCGAATCCGAATCTGGGTCCTACTCGGCAGAGGATGGCTTGACAGCGACGCTAGACGACCAAAACAGAGGCAGCTTCCCCTTCCGACTCCGGCGAGAAATTGGCGCGAGCAGACAGCAGCTCAGGCAGCGAAGCGTGTGGCAAACGACGCGCAAGGAAACCAAGGTCACGATGGCGGCGGCTGCGCATTAAATAGAGCCTCGACGTCCGACTTAGGCGCGAAAAATGCAGGGCGTGTAGCGGTGGCAGCGGAGTCCGGCGTCGACATGGAGAGGTGACATGGTGTCATCTTGGCCGTCCACATCGTGCGGATCTAGCTTCGTGATTGCCAACTTGACATGCTCTGGTAGAATATTTCTAATTGCAATAGGGAGCATTTGGTTCATCAAGACATGACAGTCGTGGGACTTCATAGCAAGCAACTTCAAATCATGCATGGACACAAGCTTCTTAATGTTTGCGGAGTAGCCCGATGGAACTTTAACACCTTGGAGACACTTGTAGAGGTCTTCTTTCTCCTTCTTGGATAAGGTGTAGCATGCAGCAGGGATGTACAAACCTTTTTCGTCGTCCTATATCACTGCAAGCTTGGGGCTAATTCCCATGTAGACCATGTCGCGCGAGAATTCACACCATCCTTGATCTTCCCAGGTATGTTCTGCAGGATAACAACCAAATTGTAGCAACATTCGTCTCGATATGCATGACATCAATACAATGACGAACATCTAACTTCTAATAGTATGGTAAGTCCCAAAATATCGACCTCTTCTTCCAAATAGTCCTGGGCTGAAAAATTTATGGCTCTTTCCATATTGAACATTGATATTCTCCACGCGTGAATATACTTGCCCTCCCCTCACATGCTGTGGGGCCGCACGAACTTCCCTCTTCTCATTAAATTTGTCATCTATCTTACGGCATTGATGACTTCTAGATAGAAACTTATGGTAACCCATGTACACAATTTTCTTTAAATTTCGTAGCCACAAGCTCTCAGTCTCCTCACAAATAGGATACGCTTTGGCACCCTTCATACTGTAGCCCACCAAATTACCAAGGACTGGAAAATCATTTATGGTGCAAAATATCATAGACCGAAGGGTGAAGTTCTATCTTTTGTATGCACCCCAGACCGCGACCCCCTCATTCCATAATTTTAGCAAATCCTCAATCAATGGTGCTAGGTACACATCAATACCATTTTCCAGATGTTTTGGTCTCGAGATTAGTAACAACATTATGATGTACGTTCACTTCATACAAAACCAAGGAGGGAGATTGTAGGTACACAACAGAACTGGTCAAGTGCTGTGATGACTGCTTATATTAATAGACGGATTCATTCCATCGGTACTCAATCCAAATATTATGTTTCTCATCTCGGCACCATACTTCTTATGTTTTCAATCAATGTTTCTCTATTAAGCCAAATCAGCAGGGTGTCTCAGCTTATCATCTTTCTTTCAAGATTCATAATGCCAACACAACAATTTTGCCTCTTTAGAATTTACAATAAAAACATATTCTCACAATTTTACGTAGACTCTTTTTGAAACTGGTTGTAGTCTCTTACCACTAGGGCCCATTGTCAGTCACTGCGGGCATATGAACGAAGCGGTGCCTATGCAATTGACGATGTGGTCACGCGCGCAACTGACCCTGGTTCTTCGGTCCCACATGACAATGGTTTGACTGGCTCGGTAGCTGACAATCGTGGCCTGCATGGCATAGAGCTGGAGCAGGGGAGACCTTGGTCGGAGCTCGCCGGTGGCGAGGTGGGATTGGAGGTCGGTGAGCATAAGCATGGGGGGCTTCAGCATGATCGTGCGCAGCTGAGGGAGGGATTATCTAAGGTCAGTATAGGCTGGAGATGGGTCAGTGGCAGGTGCTTGCGGTGGCGAGGGCGGTCAGAGGGGAAAGTTCTTAGGTGCTCATAAGCTTGAGCGATAGTGATTTAAGCATCTATGTGGTGTGTGAACCGAGTTATAGTATCTTACCAAGGGAATAAAGCTTTGTGATGGCCTGCCTATGAGTCATCGAAATTGGAGAAGATGAAGACTGTGGATGGGGAGCTATGATGAATAAGGTTTGAAATTGATCAAGGCATTTCGGTTGTATGTGATCAGTGGTGCTCTAAGCAAAAGGACTTGAATGGCACATTGTACTGGATGTTTGACTATTATCTGTCAGTGGCCAGAGAAATTGGGGGTGCGATGAAATTAGAGGGTGTATACGATGCTTCAGGTTAATAGAGGGTTGCTGTGGGTTGTGAAGGATCCAATGAAGCTCCAGAGCTCTTTAAATAGGGGTTTGAGGTAGTTGGACTGTGTTTGAATGGAGATACATGGCGGCGGCTTGGTCAGACGTCGGCAGGAGCTTCTCAACTCTTCACAGGAGCACGGTATCGGTGTGAATCAATACATGGTATGGGCGACTAGGGTTGACACTTGACAGCAGGAACGGGCAATTGTGAGGGACCACAGGTCAATGACATGGGCTCACGGCTGGTCGGTGGAGCGCAATAAATGCGCGGGTCCCATGCATCAGTGAGAGAAGGAATGACTTCAGTTCAATGAATCTAGATAGTACATTAAATACGCATTTAATTCGGGTAACCAACCGTGATGATTATTTTTAAAACTTTTTACTGAGTGATTGGGTAAGTTATCTACTAGCTGTAAAAATTTGAGATGAAAATTAGTATTAGTTTATTTACCAAATTCTGACATGAAGCACTTCTCAAATTTCCAATTTTGGAAAATGATTTAGTTGAAGGGTTAAATTAACTTACTAATTTTTGAAACTTTTACACAAGGTTTGCAATGATGTTAGGATACTTCCAAAAAAATATAAAATTTCAGTATTAATTATTTATTTTCTCATAAATCTTTTAATCAAATTCTTATATTTTCATATTTGAGATAAATAAATTGGAGTAAATATTAAATTTTATTATTAATTTTTACCAATTTTACCAATGGTGAACAATTGACTAAAGGTCTCATGGTAAAAATTTGAGATATAGGAAAGTTCAGTAGTAATTTATAAAATTACTTGTTTGTATTGTTCTTTGTCAAATCAAATTAATAAAAATAATTATTTCTTTGATTACATAGATTCACATGGATTTTTGACTATCAAAACAAGCTTCCAGAGGGCTCTAGGGTTTTTATAATATTTTTTCTAGATTTGTAACACATTTTTACTTTTTACCTTTTTCTCTTTTACTAATTCCAACTCAATTATTTTTCAACCAAGAAATCTCGAAAAGACAAATAAATTTCAGATAAATCAAGAATACAGAAATTAAATATTTTAAATTTTATTTTTATTCTTTATTAAATTTTGGGATGTTACACACACACACACACTCTCTCTAAATATGTTTGTAACTGAATTATTTTCATGTGATTTTAGGTCCAGAAAATGCTTGAGATTTTTGTGTGTTGAACTTGGGTTCCTTGATTTTATGAGTGAGAGTCCGGTTCCTTAGTGAAGTGATGTTGTGTTTAAAGGGAAATTGGTGATAAGAGAAAATGTTTAACATGGCATTGCATGTAAAGTTATGTTCGCGTGGAGAACGAATTATGCATGTAGCATCTTTGGAGTTGACTCATTTAAATGTAATAGTTGTCTTTGGAGCAAATCTGATTAAATTATTGTGTGATAAATGACCCTACGGTGAATAATTATTGATTGTGTTATGTTTATCATTGCAAACTATTGAATAAATTGAAAGTAAGGAATCGTGTTCCATTAATTCTAGAATAGGTGGAGGTTGAGAATGTCTAGGACTTTAATCTTTGATGAATTATTACAGTACTGATATTGTGTAAATTACTAATTTTTTTTAAGTAATTAGAATATGTTGTTTATTGATGAATTAACATGATGTATCATGGAATAATTCAATTTATGTTGTAGTTGAAAGATGAAGAAATGTTGAATTGTTATCTTGGTGTATAGTTTTATCCTCAATGAATGCTTGTCTTAGAGCTAGCTAGATTGTTGATATAAATCTACTGGAGATTATATTTACTCGTTGAAGACATTTAATGATGTGCATGTTTTGATTACTTGAATCATAATCATTGGATAGGACAATTTCCCTATAAATTATACTAAAAATTTCGTTTGAGGGGTCTTTGAAATTTAAAATATGAAATCACATAATTTGATGGATCTTCATAGCTAGCAAAGTTGGAATAATGTAGATGTAGCGTCATATGATAATTTATCATATTGTGTGTGGTTAAAATCCTAACGGGATTCCTTTCCATTTTGTCGTCATGAGGTAGACTTAGTTTCTTTTTTTTTTATATAAAATTATATTTGCTATAAATATTAGAGAAAATAATTAGAGGAAGAATAAAAAAGACTTAGCTTCTTGGGGAAGGAATCAGCGCGTCCCTCCGATCTTTACCCAAGCAGTCTGCTTGGTCGGGGAAAACCTGGATGGTCGCTCATAATCCATCCAACTCATCCGCCACCTTGGCATGCTCGGATGCTGCAGCAGTTCTTCACTGCAAGATACCAATCCCCCCTGTGAGTCTTTTTGAGGCTCAAGGGGAAGACCAGACCAAGTGGCTTTCCACTCGAGCCTCGGAGGCTAGCTGTCGGGGATTGGAGTATTTTTCAAGGACCTTTGTAGCCCCGACGGCCAATGCCAACCGACCATAAAACAACCTTGGTCGGGGTGCCCAAGAAAAGGCCTCAAATGACCCTATGCTCGGTCACGAGCATGCTCGCCAACCCTCAGCAAAACATGATCGGCTGCATGCTTCGAAGACAGGTACGAGCAACCTTGCTCGAGAAGGCGCCAGTTGGTCGAGCATGGTCGTGGGAATGCCCAACAATGGCCGAAGGACGGGGTCAACCCACTAAACAGGAAAATGGCGACCAGTTCGCCGGGGATCGAGGGAAGTTGTACCAGAAGATCAAGCACGGCGAAAATCAAGGACACGTCAGAAAATGGCAATAGGTGTGATTTTAGGGGTAGTTACCATTTGTAATTACATACACCCATTATTTAAACGTCCCCTCGATGAAAGAGGAGGGAGAGAGACGCATATGCAAGCTTTTGATCGTATACACGTCAATACTCAATACCACTGGAGTAGGGCTATTATCTCCACACGAGTGGCCCGAACCAGGATAACCCGTGTATCTCCCATTGCGCGAGCATCCTTCGGACACCAACCCTTCATGGGCGAAGGGGCCTTAGTTGATCCCTCATTCAATAAGTAAGCTCGATGGGGGCCGGTTCCCCAATCGTCGACACATTCATTGGTGCAATAAAAATCTACAATACATGCTCATTTGCTCATCATATGGCCTATACTGGTAGGCAGAATGAACACCTATCAATGTCCACCCTATCATAAGCCCATCCTCTTCGGCACAAGGATCTCTCCACTCCCGTGGAGGTCTACCAAAATAGGTCGACATACATGTCAACCCAGTATAGAAATTCTCTTTCATGGTATGAATGTGGACATGATACAATGTGAGTGTCCCATTATCATTTAACATTACTCATCATCATTAATTAACCATCAACATGCAAACATCATAAGTAACATGAGTAAGAATATCAATATTAGTGTAAATAAATAAATGCCAAGCATAAATTGCAAGGGACAAATAACACGTCTACCGTTCTACCATGTATTTGCCTTTTTAACCATGGGGAACAAATTAATGTGAACTTGACACTAACCACGAAGCCACTCCTACTAAATAAATACCCAACCTCAACAAAATGACACAACAATACATAAAGATTGAACAAATAAATATTACACCTACACCCTTTCCCGGCCTAATTACTAACCCTTCACTGGAAAAACCCTCCATTGCCACGGTGATCAAACGACCATAACTTTCAACTCTAGAATTTAAACATAGAAAACCATATAAGTTTTGAAAACTACACAAATTTAGCATCCAAAACAACGTTACTTACCAAATCAACCTTTGTCCTAAAGAAAAGAAACTCATTTTCCAATAGGAAACCACTTCACCAATAGATATCACTTAAGAAATAATCAAATAAATCACTTAATAATCATTAAAATCCCACACATTCTAATTAAAACTTCACTCCTATCTAAATTGAGATAAATGTTTTGCAAATAATGAGACCCCAAAATATTACATTTAAACCTAATTGTTTCTTTTAGGTTAACATTACCAAGGATAACTCCTTTTGTAACATAGAAAATAATTAGCACAAAAACTTCGCACACCAATATGTAAAATTTTGCATATATATAACTTTTGTTAAGTCTCTGTAATATGTCAAAATTTGCTTAAATGTACTTATGGCATTTTTGGTGGTTTGGAAATGTTTGGAATTTATTTGGAATTTTTGGAGTTGATTTGAATTTACGTTTTTATCGAATTAATTATATAAAATTGCATTTTGCATGAGCATAAAATCTAAAATTTTGTTTATAATAAAGATATTTGAAAAATAAGAATGTTCCATTTAAATGATTTCAAAAACCTGTTTATAAATTACATTGTCGATTATATTAAAAATCTGTACAGGTATCTGATTCACTAAAAGAATTTTTGCGGAAAATCTACACGTCGAAAAATTACGAAACCAACTTCGTTAGGTTCCAAATAATTCCTAGTATTTTGGACGAATTTTTCAAGATTTCTAGAGCCCTTTTTGCTACTTTAGCATAAACGCGTTTTATTTCAGTCCTATTCGAATTCGTGAGTGCTTAACGTCACGTGGATGTCATCTCTATTGAAGCGTTCCATTTCTCCTGCACGTCTCCAACTCTAGCCATCTCTCCTCCTGCCAGGCGCATGCATCCCTCATTCCCTCCAACCGTTTCATTCCCACATGCATGGTTTAGTAACGTTCAAGCTCTTTTATTCCTGCATGCACGCGTGAAGTGAAGCTTTTGGAAAACTACACATGCATGCATGTGTGTTTACGTTTCTTCCACTAGCCAACTCATTCAAGCCATCTGGGATGAATGCACGTAGTGGAGTTTCCACTCCATCCCTTAAGTCACAATTTATTTTCCAGCTGTTCCCCACCAATTCCTGTTCGTGTATGCATGAAGTGCATGTACGCATGGCTGTTGCTTCTATTCCTCTCATGCATGAATTAATACAAGGCGTTTCCTCTCCCAGGCGCATGCATCATTCCATCCGCTAGCCTTTCTCATTACCTTTCTTAACTCACGTTTTAATTATCTTCCAGCCGTTGCTATTTAGGTTCTTCACGTCAATATCTCCTGGCCGTTTCCATTACCATGCAAGTGCTAGTGAATGCATTGGACGTGAATGCATTTGCTAGTGAATGCTAGCTTGTGAAAATCCTTAAAGCGACGTGAGAGTTCATTTCCAGCCGATTTCAACTGTAGTGCACTGCCGCCGTAGTGTTCTGTTGTCGTCGCCGTCGCCGTTGCTGTCGTCGCTGTCACCGCCGCCGCCACCGTTTACTTCGTCGTCGGCGCACTCTCTGGCCACACTTCTTACTGCACTAACAACCAGCTGCCTGCGCGATTGAGGAGAGATCTGTGCTCCTTCTGTTGGACGGACGCGTGAGTACGTAATATATACAGGATGATCCGCTTGTACATACACCTATATATCTTTAAGTTAGCATGTAAACGTATGTACTAGGATGACTTGCATGCATACGTAAATTTTCTATATACATGCTTACGTATATAATATGCAACATGCGCGGGTATATATATATATGTATGTATATAGTACACACACGCACACATTATGTATACATACATGTTGTATTCGGTTGCTCTCTCACGTAGCAACTAGCCAAACCGAACAATAGGCAGAGAAGCATACACATATACGCTTTGAACAGTGCCATGCATAGGAAAGAAAATGAGAGATTAGCTGTACATGAATTTATCCAAAATTGCGAATTTTGTCTTTTTCGTTACAAATTCATTTTAAGTCCAAATAGTACGTGATAAATTTTGTTAATTAGTAAAAATTAATACATTTCTACAGTCATTTTTATGAAATTTTATAAATAAATTTATACTATTAAATCATTTGCGGGAAGTCCAAACTTATGAATTTTGTAGCTTCTATACTATATGTCCAAAAATACCGAAATAAATTTTATAAATCTTAGAAAATGCTAGATTAATTATCTGGAAGTTTTTGTGGAATTACGAATTAGTTTGTGGCATTTTTGGAATGTGTGATTGTATGTTGTTTTGCGTGTTTATTTGGTTCTTTTACTGCTACGTGTAGACGTTGAACTGTGCGAAGGTGCGGACATTGAAGATCAGGACCAAGATCAAGCTTAGGACCAAGACCAAGCTTAGGACCAAGACCAGCTATTTTTCGAAGGCAAGTTGTGCTTTGACCATATTGCTCCTTGTTTTTGAAATGTATTTTGATTTAAATTATGCATGCTATGTTGTTAAAATAATTTAATTTAATTTGGGATAAAGTAGCTAATTCACCTAATTGTTAATTCCACCCATGATGTTAAAATTTGTATGCCATGTATCCATTGTCAACTTAAGTTGGGTTTAAAATAGTTGGATGAAATAATTGTGCCAACATGGGAGGCTAGACCATCAATAGTTGCTTAGCCATGCTTACGTGGAAATGTGTTTTAAATGACAAAATAATATTGACTAATGATATATAGAATGAATTTTGGAAATGGTGTAATCTTGCCACGTGATGATGTGAAGTGTAGGTACCTTTGTGGTTCTATATGGTAATTGATATTATTGTTGGCATGTGTTGCATAATAATCAAACTGGGGTGGGAAAAGATTTAGTCTGGGGCAAGTGATAAGAGGCTTCATGCCAGGTGGGCCCTCGTGGCAACAGTCTTTGGGATAACAGCCTTTGAGGCAACAACCTTTATGGCAATGGGATGAGTGATGTGAGGGGCTTTATGCCAGGGTTCTGAGAGAAGGATGTCTTGCCCTAGACACTTAAGGACTTCACCTTGCAAGCCTTTGAACTGGGCCTTTCGTACAACCACATGACTGGAGTGGGACGGTCTTAGTTTAGTAGGATTCTGAAATCTTACCTTTGATACCTCAGGGTGACAGTTACATCGGGGTAACTGTGTGGGGGAGCGTACCGGAGCTACGGCTTGGTACCCTATCCAACGGTGATTGTCGGTCCTACCCTTCGATCCTTCGTGGGGGAAGTGGTAGTGAAGGCAATACCAGAGAGGGTCATAGGTGTAGATGGAAGTTTCTGAAAAACTTCATTACGGTTAACCGCCTTTGTGGTGTGCGACTGTATCATGTGGGTAAAGTGTGCAACCTCTGTAGAGTGTGTCAAAACTATTCGAATAGACGAGTCCACGGTACTGGACAAAGCTCGGGGATTACAGTCAAGGGTTAGATTTTCCAAAATAAAATGTGGGAATGGGTGGCTGTACGCCAGAGATAATTGCCAAAGTGATATAGGGCTTTGTGCCAAACTGCTTGAAAAGAGATTGATAACTTATTATACAATATGATTGAATTGCTTTTGAATCTATTAAGATTATTTAATCAAAGCAAAATGCTGCTTGATGCAAATTAACCACTTAAGCCATTCCTTTGGAAGAAGCCATGCATATAGTAATTGGATTGCATCTCTGTGCATGACTTGCTGAGTATATTGTATACTCACCCTTGCTTTCAACACAATCATCAGTTGAGGAGAAGACTACAACTTCGAAGAAGGCGAAGTTCCACGAGGAGGCAATTATCTAGGAGTTGAACCTTGTTAGTTGCCTGTGGCATACTGATGGGTGTCACCGACGTTTTTCATTCCGCTGCTGATTATTTACTTTTGTTATTGTAAGCCCTGCGTGGCTGAATATTGTAAGGTGACCTTAAGGTCTTGCAACAATTTATATTAATGTTTTGAAGTACTTTATTTATATTTCTGCTGTGTATGGATGTGATATTCAACCCAGTACGACTGTGTGTACTAGCTTGATCCTGGACTAGTACAGAATACATGGAGTGTCCGGATTTGCAGATCCGGGTCCCGACAGAGGGTCTTGGTAGGTGTAAGACTAGAATTCAAATATACGCCACGCAGGGCGAAAACTTAATAAAAGAGAAATAATAGCAGCGGAAAATAAGATAACTTCGTGGCGCCATCCAGTATACCACAGGCAACTGACTGGGCTCGCTCCCTAGTTAGACGGTTCCTCTTGGAGCTCCTCCTCCAAAGCTGGTGTAGACTCTTCTTCAACTGGTGTTGTATTGTGGCAAGGGTGAGTACTTGGTACTCAGCAAGTCATGCACAGAATGCAACTAATATGCTACATGCATGGCTTAATACAAAGGAATAGCTCATGGTTCAATTGCAGTAACAGCATTTAACAAATAACATAAGTAGATTCGAAAGCGATAGAAACAGTGTAATATCAATAACTTTTCCAGGAGTTAAATAAACATCTGTCCCATTACTAATCCACATTTCCATCAACATCATCAGTTAACCAAACCAAACCTCTCAAGTTCAAGTTATTTTCAAGAAAATCTAACCCTTGACTGTAATCCCCGAGCATTGTCCAATACCGCGGACACGGCTATTCGAATAGACTTTACACTCTGCAGAGGTTATGCACTTTACCCACAAGATACAGCCAAACACCACAAGGGCGAGTGATCGTAACAAAGCCTTTCGGAAACGGCTAACTACGCAAGTGAACCTTTCCGGTTTTTGCCATACACCATCCCTTCCCTTAACAAAGGCGAAGTATGAGACCGACATACCGTTGGACGGGTACCATGCCATCGCACTGGTACGCTCCCCTTTTAAGCTACACAAAGGGTGTAGTTGACACCCGAGGTATCACATGCAAGTTATTAGTAACTTACTCAACTAGGTCCGTCCCATTACGGAAATGTGGTTGCACGATTAACTCAGTTCAAAGGCTTGCAAGGTTAAGTCCTTATGTTGACCAGGGCAAGACTACCCAAAGAACCAAACCATCGCTCCCGATGCCACCACTGGCCCATCCGATTATTCTTGCCACATGCCCCGGTCGAAAACTATTTATCAAACCCCCAGTTGATTACCATGCACCACGTGCCATCAACATCACAACACATGATACCTTTCCAAAACAGGTTCAATATACCATTAAGTCAATATTATCATTTGATTGTCCAAAGTCATGTCATGAGCACGTAGCAGGTCTAAGCAATATACTACAACGATCTAAATTCCCATGTTGGCAATTTAATAATGTCCAACTATATAATCCTCAACTAGGGTGACAAGGGGTTCATGGCATTCAATTATCTATGTCGAGGTGGCATACAGCAACTAGGTGATTAACTAATCTCCCAAAATTAATTTAAGCATTTTATAATTGAACTAGCATGTAATAATTTAAACCAAATTAATTTCAAAATGGGATCAACATGGTCAAAACACAACTTGCCTTCAAAGAGTACTTGATCTTGGTCCTGAGGTGGCTCCTGGGTCAACACTTCACCTTCGAAGCCTTCGGGCACTTCAACGTCTACTCGTAACGCGTGCAAATAGCAATAAATGAATAAAACAGTAGACAAAAAGTGTCCAAACATCCAAATGAAGTCCATAAACAGAGAGAGCATAATTTTATTGATTTTTAGGAATTTGAATCGGCGAAATCGGAGTTAGAACGCAAAAGTTACAAGCGTTTAAAGTTTAAATAATCAATTAAATAATATTACAGAGAAAAACTTTGGTCTAAAAATTAAATAAAATTCACCATTGGGTAGATCTCAATTTTATACAAATTTAGAAATTTGAATCACTCAAATCGGAGTTAAATTGCAAAAGTTATTAGCGTTTGAAGTTTCATAATTCAAATAAATCAATAATCCAAATTAATTCATTTATTTTTATACTGAAAAACCGAATAATGACGTCAGCGTGGATTTTGATTTTCCACCGAATTATTTTTCTATTGAAAAATCGATTTATTGCGTCAGCCGGTCCATGGACGTGGTCCACGGTTCGGTTTGGGTCCACCGTGGACCCGGTCCACGAGAACATGTCTCACTGACATGTGGGCCCCATCGGATGACGTCAGCGGTGACGTCATCACGCTCGGCTGAGGGACGGCTGACAGCTGGGCCCCACCGTGACGTCAGCATGACGTCATGGTGCGGTTTGGCTCGGTCGCTGACATGCGGGCCCCACGTGACGTCACGGCTGACGTCAGCGGCGACCGGCGTGACCGCGCTGACCGCGACGGTCAGCCTCCTAGCCACGTGGCTAGATCTCGGCCGTTGATTTGAAAATCAACGGCCCAGATTGGATCTGGCTTAACGCAAATAGGAAACTACTCGGCTGACCCGGACCGTTCGATCTCGATCGGACGGTCAAGATCTAATCTAACGCTATAACGTGGGTTAACGCTAGCCGCACGATCTAGATCTAACGGCTGAGATCTATCCTAGCATGGTGCAGTTACTGTAACACCCCCGCATTTAATATGCTCGAATGGTACCAAACATAGACTAAACAACATCTAAATACCACAATTAAACATAAATTACAGCAAAGGCGCACATGCTAAAAACCAAAATTTCGGCAACATCTCCTTTGTTTTAACATGGATTGAAGCAACAACAATAATAACATGTCAATATAGCATAATGAACGATAGCAATAACATGATCAAACGGAAAAACAGCCACCATACCACTAAGGATATAAATTCTATCCGTCACATGACAAATATGGACTAATCATTTACTCATAACGACCAACGAATCATCGAAACCACAGTTTAGCTCAATGAATAAGGGAAGGAACATGTCATTGTTTAAATGTGTGATGCTAAGTGATGACGTGTGACTAGCTCCCTTTCCCGCATGTCAGACTCATGGTACCTAAAAGAAAACAACATAAACACAAGCGTGAGTTCATCACTCAGCAAGTATATTGCAATGGTACAAACATAAACAATTACATAGCTTCAACAACTCACATCATGTATATCATCTCATTCATGATCACAAATCATTATCATCATCATTATGTATGCAATGCAATGCGATGCAATGCTCATATCTCCTTGGAAACTCATACCGGTATGGTTGAGTACACACCCGTCGGTGTGCACCCTCTCCCCCCTTCCATCCCGAAGATGGAGGGTGCCTACTCCTCGCTTCCGTTCACCGCGGTGAATGGAATCACGATGTAGGACTTACTCATTGGCTCTCCGGAATAGTCATAACTTTCTCACCGACCTTCCCCGGATTAGTTATGACTTTCTCACCGCCCGGGCCATGTATCATGCCATGTCATATATGCAAATATGCCAACATCATAAATCACTTTTACATTAACACATGGCATCATAACATAGTAAGCATATTCATCATATCATTGGCAATCATTAAAGCATGGCATGTGATCATATCATATAACCAATTTCATCTATTCTCAACAAGCAACCTACAAACCGCTATCCATTACAATACACTTGCCTCAACCACAAGCAACGGATTGGCGGGAAGTAGAAGGCACTCCCGGGGTCGCACCACCTGCACATAGGTACCACACACTCACAATCATGTCCACAAAATAGTACGCAAACCCTCATCTACCCCAACATTGCCAACTACTTGCAAAACCCAAAAACAGAGGTTCTGTCCCGTCGGGACAGCAGCCTTCCAAAAGGCATAACTTGGGTTCTGGGACTCCGAATCAATTAAACGAGTACATCCTCGCGTAGCTTAGGAAATTTCCTAACTTTTTCTAGGTATACAGAAAGACTGAGTCGGACTCTAAAGTTGTTTAATCTACAAAATACCGTGATCTGTTCCAATCACGTCACAGATTTTAATACGCTCGGTAAAACAAGCATAACTTTCAAACGGATGGGCGGAATTTAAAGTTATTTATACCCACTAAAAGGTATTGAAATTACCTACAACTTCTCCAACAGCCGTACGACCAAATTCCGACTCTAAATTGGCGAAAAACCAAACCCTAGGTCGACTGCTCATGCTGCCCGAAACAGAGAACGTGGCAACTTCTAGATCTAATCCAATCTACTCAATTCCAGCACCACCAATTGATCTAAAAACATGATAATGACCCTTAGAATAGTACCTAGCCCAACCCCAAGGAGTCCCATGGCCATACCTTCGCCCGACGCACGAAAACCCAATAGATCTCCTCGCTCCTCGCTCCTCGCTCCAACGGATGGATCTTCGAGGTGCAGGGGTGGGGATGCTACCCTAGGGCAGCAAAGGGTGGAGCAGAGGTGGTGGAGTGGTGGGGAGCAAAGGGGGCAAGGCGAGGGACGCACGGCCACAAGGGAGAGGGGGAGGTGGGGGTGGCGGCTAGGGCAAGGAGGGAGGGGAAGGGGGCGTACATAGGAGGGGGGTGGGGCGCATGGCAGCAGGGGGAGCCCCCTTTTTAACAGCCCAAACAGGATTCTCAATCCTAAATGGACTCATACTCCATCCCACCAAAGCCCACAACCCTTTCCCCTAGGCCCAAAACTCCCCGGAAAGGCCCAAACTCTCGGAAACGGCCCGGAAACGCTATTAAACCTCCTACCATATGGTTTTAACCTCCAATACCATATTTCATAAAGTTTTTGACCTTAACATTCACATTAAATAATGTCACACCATTCCGTAGTGTCACAGTTACGGCTACGTGGCACGATCTAAACCGTTAGATCTAGATCCAAAGGTTGAAAACAGATCTAAGAATTACAACGTGAGATCTCACCGGGGATGATGTGGACGAATCTGAGCCCTTGGATCTTGATCGGACGGTTGACGGAGTTCGCGAGGCGGCGATGGCGCGCGGCGGAGCCGGCTCACCGGAGACGAGGATGACGACCACGGCAACGGCGTTGCGGGGCCCCTCCGGCGGAGTGGAAAGGTACCCTCCGACGCGTCTCATCCTTGCAGTTTCGGATCTGGGCTCAATGGCGGCGGAGGACGGCGGACTGTGGCGTAATCGACGATTAACCGCGGCGGAAACCTAGCGCAACTACGGTGAGCTCTAGCGGGCGAACGGCGGCGGCTCAGGCGACGTGGTCTAGGGCTACGGATGCACACGGAAGTCGGCTACCCGGTGGCGGCGGCGGCGCCTTAAATAGGGGCCTCGGCTTCCGTGTATTACGCGGAGACCGAGGTCCACCTGGTCACGACGGCGGAATCCGAATCCAATTCGGATTCGGTGACGTGGCTCAACGTGGACCGTCGGATCAAGATTCGACGGTTGCGGGGTTTGGGCTCGGGTCTGGCTCGACGACTTGGCTGGCTTGATCGGAGTCGTGCTCGGGTGACGTGGCGTGATCGTGGCCGTTGGATTACGATCCGATGGCCACGCGCGTTAGGGTTCGGTGACTTGGTTTGACCGAGACGGCTGGCGCGGTCGGGTCCGGGTCGGACTCGAGTCTGACTCGGACTCGGGTCCGGTCGGATGAACAGTGAAACCGGTTTGGGTTTTTCCAGCGATTAAATAATCAAATTAATTCCCAGAAATTCATTTAATTCATTAAAAATAGCAAAACACTCGGAAAAATTATGGAAAATATTTTAGAACATTTTGGACTCAAATAAAATATTTCCAACAAAATTTTATTTGCAAAATTAAATTCTTTAATTATTTCAAAAGGGAATAAATTCAAATAAATTCCAAATGAATCCCAGAAAATTCCAAAAATTCACAAAAGTGCCAAATCTTATTTAAATTCATGAGAAGCAAAAATTGGGGTGTTACACATGCTAACTTAAAGATATATACGTCTACGTACAAGCGGATCATCCTGTATATATTACGTACTCACGCGTCCGTCCAACAGAAGGAGCACAGATCTCACCTCGACCGAGCAGGCAGCCGGTTGTTAGTGCAGTAAGAAGTGTGGCCAGAGAGTGCGCCGACGGCAAAGTAAATGGCGGCAGCGGCGGCGGCAACGTACACGGCAACGGCGGCAACGTAGACGGCGACGATGGCAACGGTGACGACAGTAGAACACTACGACGGTAGTGCACTACTGTTGAAATCGGCTGGAAATGAACTCTCATGTCGCTTTAAGGATTTTCACTAGCTAGCATTCACTAGCAAATGCATTCACGTCAAATGCATTCACTAGCACTTGCATGGTAATGGAAACGGCCAGGAGATATTGACGTGAAGAACCTAAATAGCAACGGCTGGAAGATAATTAAAACGTGAGTTAAGAAAGGTAATAAGAAAGGCTAGAGGATGGAATGGTGCATGCGCCTGAGAGAGGAAACGCCTTGTATTAACTCATGCATGAGAGGAATAGAAGCAACAGCCATGCGTACATGCACTTCATGCATACACGTACAGGAATTGGTGGGGAACGGCTGGAAAATAAATTGAGTTAAGGGATGGAGTGGAAACTCCACTACGTGCATTCATCCCAGATGGCTTGAATGAGTTGGCTAGTGGAAGAAACGTACACACACATGCATGCATGTGTAGTTTTCGAAAAGCTTCACCCCACGCGTGCATGCAGGAATAAAAGAGCTTGAACGTTACTAAACCATGCATGTGGGAATGAAATGGTTGGAGGGAATGAAGGATGCATGCGCCTGGCAGGAGGAGAGATGGCTAGAGTTGGAGATGTGCAGGAGAAATGGAACGTTTCAATGGAGATGACATCCACATGACGTTAAGCACTCATGAATTCGAATAGGACTGAAATAAAACGCGTTTAGGATAAAGTAGCGAAAAGGGCTCTAGAAATCTTGAAAAATTCCTCCAAAATACTATTAATTATTTGGAACCTAACGAAGTTGGTTTCGTAATTTTTCGACTTGTAGATTTTCCGCAAAAATTCTTTTAGTGAATCAGACACCTATACAGATTTTTAATATAATCGACAACGTAATTTATAAACAGGTTTTTGAAATCATTTAAATGGAACATTCTTATTTTTCAAATATCTTTATTATAAACAAAATTTTAGATTTTATGCTCATGCAAAATGCACGATCTTAATTTTATATAATTAATTCGATAAAATTTAAATTCAAATCAACTCCAAAAATTTGAAATAAATTCCTAATAATTCCAAACCACCAAATATGCCATAAGTACATTTAAGCAAATTTTGAGATGTTACAGAGACTTAACAAAAGTTATATATCTGCAAAATTTTACATATTGGTGTGCGAAGTATTTGTGCTAATTATTTTCTATGTTACAAACTGAGTTATCCTTGGTATTGTTAACCTAAAAGAAACAATTAGGTTTAAATGTAATATTTTGGGGTCTCATTATTTGCAAAACATTTATCTCGATTTAGATAGGAGTGAAATTTTAATTAGAATGTGTGGGATTTCCATGATTATTAGTGATTCATTTGATTATTTCTTATGTGATATCTATTGGTGAAGTGGTTTCCTTTTGGAAAATGAGTTTCTTTTCTTTAGGAAAAAGGTTGATTTGGTAAGTAACGTTGTTTTGGATGCTAAATTTGTGTAGTTTTCAAAACTTATATGGTTTTCTATGTTTAAATTCTAGAGTTGAAAGTTATGGCCGTTTGATCACCGCAGCAGTGGAGGGTTTTTCTAGTGAAGGGTGAGTAATTAGGCCAGGAAAGGGTGTAGGTGTAATATTTATTTGTTCAATCTTTATGTATTGTTGTGTCATTTTGTTGAGGTTGGGTATTTATTTAGTACGAGTGGCTTCGTGGTTGGTGTAAACTTAACATTAATCTGTTCCCCGTGGTTAAAAAGGCAAATACATGGTAGAACGGTAGACGTACCTTGCAATTACGCGTGTTATTTGTCCCTTGCAATTTATGCTTGGCATTTATTTATTTACACTAATATTGATATTCTTACACATGTTACTTATGATGTTGGCATGTTGATTGTTAATTAATGATGATGAGTAATGTTAAATGATAATGGGACACTCACATTGTATCATGTCCACATTCATACCATGAAAGATAAGTTCTATACTGGGTTGACATGTATGTCGACCTACTTTGGTAGACCTCCACGGGAGTGGAGAGATCCTCGTGCCAAAGAGGATGAGCTTATGATAGGGTGGACATTGATAGGTGCTCATTCCGCCTGCCAGTATAGGCCATATGATGAGCAAATGAGCATGTATTGTAGATTTTTATTGCACCAATGAAAGTGTCGACGATAGGGGAACCGGCCCCCATCGAGCTTACTTATTGAATGAGGGATCAACCAAGGCCCCTTCGCCCGTGAAGGCTTGGCGTTCTGTCGGGACCCGAATTTGCAAATCCGGACCCTCTGTGTATTCAGCACTAGTCCAGGAACGCGCTAGTGCACACAGTCTTAACATCGGTAAATATCACAATCATACCACTCGATACTAATAAAGTACTTTAATTAAATAGTCAAACTGGTTGCTCGACCTTATGGTCAAGTTACAAATATACGCCACGCAGGGCGAAACTTATTAAGAGAGAAATAATAGCAGCGGAAAATAAGATAACTTTGTGGCGCCATCCAGTATACCACAGGCAACTGACTGGGCTCGCTCCCTAAGTAGACGGTTCCTCTTGGAGCTCCTCCTCCAAAGCTATTGTAGTCTCCTCTTCAACTGGTGTTGTATTGTGGCAAGGGTGAGTACTTGGTACTCAGCAAGTCATGCACAGAATGCAGCTAATATACTACATGCATGGCTTAATAGAAAGGAGTGGCTCAAGGTATATTTGCAGTAAGAGCATTTAACAAGTATCATAAGTAGATTCGAAAGCAGTAGTAACAAGTAAAGCATAAATAACTTTTCAAGGGGTTTAGTAAACATCTTTCCCATCCTAATCCACATTTCTATCAACATCATTATTAATCCAACCCAACTTTTCAAGTCCAAGTTATTTTTGAGAAAGTCTAACCCTTGACTGTAATCCCCGAGCGATGTCCAATACCGCGGACACGGCTATTCGAATAGATTTTACACTCTGCAGAGGTTATGCACTTTACCCACAAGATACAGTCAAACACCACAAAGGCGAGTTCACGTAACAAAGTCTTTCGGAAACTTCTAACAGTACAAGTGGTCCTCCCCGGTTGTTGCACACTAACCCTTCCCTTAGCTAAGGCGAAGTTTAGGCCAACCAACCGTTAGATGGGTACCTGGTCGCAGCCCGCAGACGCCTCCCGCACAACTTACAGAAAGGGTGTAGTTGACCTCCTGAGGTCCCACAGGTACGTTATTAGTAACTTAATCAACTAGGTCCGTCCCATTACGGACATGTGGTTGCATGTTTGACCCAGTTCAAAGGCTTGCAAGGTGAAGTCCTTAGGGTGACCAGGGCAGGACTACCCGAAGAACCAAACCAACATTCCCGGTGCCACAACTGGCCCACCCGATCAATCTTGCCACATGCCCCGGTCGAAAACTATTTATCGAACCCCAGTTGATTACCATGCACTACGTGCTATCAACATCACATGATACCTTTCCAAAACAGGTTCAATATATCATTAAGTCAATATTAACATTTGATTGTCCAAAATCATGTCATGAGCACATAGCAGGTCTAAGCAATATACTACAACGATCTAATTTCCCATGTTGGTATTTTAGTAATGTCCAACTAGTAAACCACAACTAGGGTGACAAGGGGTCATGGCACATATTTAATTAATCAAGGTGTCATACAGCAATTTGGCATTTATCTAATTTCCCATACTTAAATAAGGTATTTTCTAATTGAACTAGCATGCAATAAGTTAAATCAAAATAGGTTTCAAAATAGGGTCAATATGGTCAAAGCATAACTTGCCTTCAAAAAGTACTTGCTCTTGGTCCCGAGTGGCTCTGGTCAATACTTCTCCTTCGAATCCTTCCGGCACTTCAACGTCTACTCGTAACGCGTGCAAATAGCAATAAATGAATAAAACAGTAGACAAAAAGTGTCCAAACATCCAAATAAAGTTCATAAACAGAACATAATTTTATGAATTTTTAGAAACTGGAATCGTCAAATTTGGAGTTAAAACACAAAAGTTATGATTATTTAAAGTTTAAATAATTTTACAGAGAAAAACTTTAGTCCAAAAATTAAATAAAATTCATATTTGAGTAGATCTGAATTTTATGAATTTTTAGAAATTTGAATCGTTCAAATCGGAGTTGAAACACAAAAGTTATAAGCGTTTGAAGTTTTGAAATTCAAATCAATTATTATACCGAATTATTAAATCATTTTCTTTTTCGGAAATTATTTATTGCGTCAGCAGTGACACGTGGCAGCCTCTGATTGAGCGGTCCGACGCCACCGCTCATGGGCTCAAATTTCACGGCTTGGCTTGGTCCACCGTGGACTCGGTCCACGGCTTACGCGTGCGACTGACAAGTGGCCCCCCCTCGGGTGACATCATTCTTGGCGTCACGGGCTCACCACCAGTCGACGGTGGGGACCCGGTGACGCATCGCTGACATCACTACACGGCTGGGGTGGCGTGGCGTTCGCCATGACGTCGGCGTGACGTCATGGTGCGGTTTATCGCATCGCCGACACGCGGGCGGCGTGTCGGCGTCACACGCGAGTGCGGCCGTGGCGGTCAAGCTCCCCGTCACGTGGCGCAATCTCGGCCGTTGATTTGAAAATCAACGGCCCAGATTAGATCTGGACTCACGCGTTTGGGTTAACGCGTTTGATCTGGACCGTTGGATCTAGATCCAACGGTCGAGATTGGATCTGGGATTTTGGAACGGGATCTCACCGACGGTGATGTGGCGCAATCTGGACCGCTTGATGAAGATCCGACGGCTGGCAGAGCTCGAAGTCCGGCGATGGCGAGCGGCGGCGCTGGGTCACCGGCGCAGGGGACGACGACCTAGCCGACGGCATTTCGGGCGCACTCCGGCGAGGTGAGTTGGACTCCCGGACGCGTCTTGACCTCCCGGTCCCGGATCTGGGGTCAACGGCGACGGAGGACGGTGGACGGTGGCGGAATTCGACGAAAACCGCGGCGGCATCTTCTCCTTACTCCGGCGAGCTCTAGCGGCGCAACCACGGCGGCTCAGGCGAGGTGAGTTAGGGCTACGGGTGCGCAATGAAGTGGCGGTCCCTACACGGGTGGCGGCGCAATAAATAGGGCCCTCGGCGTCCATGAAACGCACGGAAACCGAGGCCCACTCCGTTCTTGGCGCGAGTCGGCGGCGACTGGATTGGGTGACGTGGCTCAACCACGGCCGTTGGATCAAGATCCAACGGTGCGGTGGTTTGGGCTCGGTCCGCTCGGTGAGTGGCTGGTTGCCTCGGTCGAGCTCGGCTCGGTGACGTGGCTCAACCGTGGCCGTTGGATCTGAATCCAGCGGCCACGCGGTTAGGGCTCGGTGAGTGGGTTCGGTCGAGTCACGCGTGGCTCGGTCGGACTCGAGTCCGACTCGGGTTCGACTTCGATCGGATGAACAAGATTTGACCCGACTTCGATTTTCCAAATGATTTAATATTTAAAATAATTTCCAAGAATTCATTTAATTCAAGAAAAATAGCAAAATACTTTAAAAATTCCAAAAAAAATCTGGAAAATATTTTAGGGCATTTGGGACTCAAATAAAATATTTCCAACAAAACTTTATTTGAAAATTTAATTTCTTTAATTATTTCAATATGGAATAAATTCAAATTAAATCCAAATAAATTCCAGAAAATTCCAAAAATTCAGAAATGTGCAAAATAATATTTAATTTCATGAAAAGCAAAAATTGGGGTGTTACAAACCTCCCCCCCTTAATAGAATCTCGTCCCCGAGATTTAAGGCTAACTAAGGAATAGGTTCGGAAACTCTTTCCTCAAATCCTCTTCGCGTTCCCAAGTCGCTTCGCTTTCTTCATGGTTGCTCCACTGAACTCTACAGAAACGGGTTGACTTATTTCTAGTCTCTCGGTCCATAGTATCCAAAATCTTCACGGGATGCTCCTTATAAGTCAGATCCTCTTGCAGTTCAATCGACTCCAAGGGCGTTTGCTCATCTGGCACTCGAAGACACTTCTTTAGCTAGGACACATGGAACACGTCATGTACTCCTGCTAACGACTGCGGCAACTCCAGCTGGTAAGCAACTTCGCCTATGCGGCTCAAAATCTTAAATGGTCCAACATAACGGGGTGCAAGTTTCCCTTTGGCATGGAACCTCTTAACTCCCCTGAGAGGCGTAACTCTGAGGTATACAAAGTCTTCTGGTTCAAAACTCAAATCCCGGCGACGATTGTCAGCATAACTATACTGTCGTGATTGGGCTATCTTCAACCTTTCCCTAATCATGGCACCGCTTCTTGACTTCTTGAAGAATATCAGTTCAAGACACGGCGCCACGGTCTCATTCCAGCTTAATGGCGTCGGCAGGTCGACCATACAAAGGCCTCAAAAGGTGACATCTGTAAACTAGCCTGGTAACTATTATTGTAATCGAACTTCGGCATACGGCAAACTCTTATCCCAAGAGGTAGCATAAGCCAATGCACACGCTCTTAGCATATCTTCCAGAATCGATTGACTCTTTTCTGGTCTGTCCATCCATCTCAGGATGATAGGTTATCTTGAAGTTCAAATGGGTTCCCATGGCTTCATGCAACTTGTTCCAACCTTGAGGTAAATTGGGTACCTCTCGTCTGATACAATCCTCTTTGGCACTCCGTGCAAACAGACGATCCTGATCATATACAACTCTGCTAACTTATCCCCCGAGTAAGTGGCCTTCACGGGAATAAAATGGGCGACCTTGGTCAAGCGATCCACTATAACCCATATGGAGTCATAACCCCCTAGAGTCTTGGGTAAACCGGTGATGAAATCCATTTCGATTTCCTCCCACTTCCACTCAGGTATCTTCGGCCGCAACAATCTCGCTGGTCTCTCGATGCATTGCCTTGACTCTCTGGCATACGTCGCACAATGCAACATGCTCGGCAACTTCACGCTTCATGCTCGGCCACCAGAATCTCTCCTTCAAGTGTTGATACATCTTGGCACTTCCAGGATGAATCGAGTACTTGGAGTCATGGGCTTCTTCTAGAATCAATCGCCAGCTTCCTTCTGCTCGGCACACAAATGCGATCCCTCATCCATAACGTGCCTCGCTCATCTAGCTTGAAGTCCTTTGCCTTGCCTTCCTCCATTTTGGACTTAATCCTGCGGATCTTGTCATCATCCTTCGTCCTTCCCGAATCTGATCTTCTAGGGTAGGCTTTACCTCCAAGATGGCCAAGAATCCACTAGGTACCACCTCAATCTTCATTCTCTGAAATTCTCGGCATAGCTCATCCTGATTCGTGGCTATCAACATATTCACGGTATGGCTTTTCCGACTCAAGGCATCGGCCACCACATTAGCCTTTCCGGATGATAATGGATTTACATTGTAATCCTTAATCAACTCTAACCATCTCCTTTGCCTCATATTCAGATCCGACTGGGTGAATATGTACTTAAGGCTCTTATGATCCGTGTACACTTCACATCTGTTCCCGATCAGATAGTGACGCCATATCTTCAAGGCATGCACTACGGCAGCTAACTCTAGGTCATGTGTCGGGTAATTTTCCTCATGCGGCCTCAACTGCCTTGATGCATAGGCAACAACCTTTCCGTTCTGCATCAACACACATCCAAGTCTTTGGCGCGATGCATCACAATAGATATCAAAGCTTTGATTGACGTCCGGCAGAACCAAATCTGGTGCTGATGTCAATCTCGTGTTCAGTTCTTGGAATCCTTTGTCGCACTCTGGCGTCCATGTAAACTTCTTCTCCTTTTTCAGCAATTGCGTAAGAGGTCTCGCAATTGTTGAAAAGCCTTCAATGAAGCGGCGGTAGTAACCTGCCATTCCAAGGAAACTCCGGATCTGGGTCACAGTCTTCGGCTGCTCCCAATGTAACACAGCTTCTACTTTACTTGGATCAACGGCGACTCCTTCTGCGGTCATTACATGTCCGAGGAACTCCACCTTGTCCTTCCAAAAATCACATTTACTGAATTTGGCGAAGAGTCATTGCTCCTCACTTTTCCAAAACTCGCTTCAAGTGCTCTGCATGTTCATCCTCTGTCTTGGAGTAGATTAGAATATCATCTATGAACACAACAACAAACTTGTCCAAATACTCCATGAAAACCTTGTTCATCATATTCATGAAATATGCTGGCGCATTCGTCAGACCAAAGGACATAACAGTAAACTCATAATGTCCGTATCTTGACGAGAATGCAGTCTTCGGAATATCTTCTGATCGGATCTTCAACTGATGGTATCCCGATCTCAGATCAATCTTGGAGAAAACCCCGGCTCCTCTTAGCTGATCAAACAGATCATCGATCCTGGGTAGCGGGTACTTATTCTTCACGGTGACTTCATTGAGTGCACGGTAGTCAATGCACATCCTGAAACTTCCGTCCTTCTTCTTGACAAACAAAACTGGCGCTCCCCACGGCGATTTAACTCGGTCTGATAAATCCTTTCTCCATTAGCTCTTCGAGTTGTTTCTTCATCTCTACCAATTCCTCGGTGGACATCCGATAGGGTCTCTTTGCTATCGGGGCTGTACCAGGTACAAGCTCTATCACAAACGCTATCGGGGCGGCATACCAGGTAAATCTTCAGGAAAAACATCTGGATACTCATTTACCACTGAAACATCTTCTATGCTGATTGCCTTGGTACTGTTAACCATCAACTGACCATCTCTAATGGCGGTAGCTTGAAATTCCACTTTCTTTCCACTCGGGCTCTCAACTGAGATAGTCCTCCGTCCACAATCCAATACGGCCTTGTGCTTGGTAACCAATCCATTCCCAAAATGACATCCAAGGTCTGGGTCTCCAAAATAATAAGGTTCGCTAGGAACTCTATCCCATCTATTGGTATTCTCACCCCAGAACATCCTACTTTCGTTCGGAGTTCGGAACCAGGGGTTTGAACTAAAAGCATGCATTTAAGTCTTGCAATCTCCAAATCATTTTTAGCAGCAAAGCCTTGAGAAACAAACGAATGCGAAGCTCCGGAATCAAACAAAACTATCGCAGGTACTGAGTTAACAAGTAACTTACCCAGTACGACGTCCGTAGCATTCTGCAGTGCATCTGCGATGACATGGTTGACGCGGCCTCTCACCACAGTCTGGGGTGTGCCTCCTGGTGCTGGCGTCCTGGCCGGTGTGGATCCCAGATTGAAGCGGACTGGGGTCACTCCTGCTGTCTTCTTTGGGCAACTGTTGGCAAAGTGTCACGGCTCATTGCGGTTGTAGCGGCGTCTCACTTGTCCCTGTTGACTACCTGAGCGGCGTTTCGGCCGGTGCCGGGTCCGATAGTTCGATTGACGGGTCTTGGTGCCGGTGACGGTGTCCTTGTTGTATTCTGCGGTGGAATCAAAACTGATTTGGTGCAACCTCAAACGTTGCTACGCCTCGACGCGATCACGATGCCGCATCTCGCGCTTCTGTTCTCATCCAGTTCCTTGCGCTTGTCCTCAAGAATAAGCGCCTTATTCACCAACTCTTGGAAATCTGAAAGGTGTGGGTGATCACCCCACTGTAGTCTGAGTTAAGTCCCTTCATGAAGCGAGACTGCCTGGCTTTATCTGTCGCTACATCCTCAGCGCCAGAGCGCAAGCCGTGGTGAACTTGTTCAGTATTCGGCCACCGGTGATTACCTTGCTTTAGTGCCCCGAACTCCTCTTTCTTGAGATCCATGATTCCTTCAGGCACGTGATACTGACGAAATGCAGCTGTGAACTCCTCCCAAGTGATGTCCTGAGGGTTCTCTTGCGTGGCGCAGAAGTTCTCCCACCATTCGGCGGCTGTTCCTTCCAACTGATGAGAAGCGTAGAGTACCTTCTCATTTCCTATGCATTGAGCAATGTGTAGCTTCCTCTCAATTGACCTTAACCAGTCATCGGCTTCCAACGGGTTAGCATTCCCGGAGAAAGTGGGTGGATGAGTCCTCATAAACTCTGACAGTCTTGTGTTCTGGCGTTGTCCCTGATTGACTTGATTAGCGGTGGCCTGAGCAGTGACGTGTTGCATCTGTTGCATCATAGCATGCATCAACTGTGTCTGAGCAGCAAGAAATGCTCCAAAATTCTGCATGTCCAGTGGCGGTGCTGGTGCTCCATCATTGGGGTTTTCTGCTGGGCGAGAACCACTTCCATTGCCTCCAAGGTTTCCGTGGGTGTTCACCATCTGTCGATTGCTCCAAGGTTTCAGATAAGTAATATGGAACTTATGCGGGGCGAAAGGTGTAACTTAAAGTCCAACTTTATTATTCTAATCAATAGTAACTTGGTATGGTTGCTTACAATGCCTAGGACCTTGCAACACATACTGCACACTCAGCAAGCAATGAAAATCCAAATCGAACTAACACTGGAGTCTAACGCCTAAGGGTGACTCTTTATTCTATGACGCGACTCGGCGAAGGAGTCTCACTAAAGAACCTACGCTCACTCATCGAGAAAACCTCCACGGCCTGGGTACGGACGCTGCGGCATAGGCGCGAAACGATCGCCATGTCCAGCAACTGTGTCATCTGTGGTAGTCGAAGAAGCAGTGTCCTCCTCAAGCTCCGGCTCCTCCGGGTCTGGCTCGTGTAGCTCGAGCATTGGCTCCGGCTCTGGTGCGTACAATGCCGTCTCTAACTCTCCAATCCTTTACAGAAGGTGAGACACATACTCTTGAGCTTCCCGCCATCTGTTCTTCTCGGTCGTGATTTCTTTGCGGGCCTTCTGTAGCTCCTTGCTTGTATCATCGAGTACCTCCTCCTGGGCGACAACAAGTCGTGCCAACTGTGTAACCATGGCATTCTCATCCTGAATTACCTTCGGGTCAAGAAGGTTATTGCTGCGCGGATGATACCGGAACACCGTGCTCTCCAATTCTCTGGCGTAGATACGGGTAATGTGCCGCATTGCTCGTCGTGACGCCTCTTGGATACCCATCTGCATTGTAGACCTCCTGGCAGTGCAGTGTATCGGGCGATTGCCTGGGCCCTTCTTCCTAGCAGGTACCACAATCTTTACGTCAGAAGCCTTGACCAATCCTGCTTGTCTGATCACGTCCACTTGGTATTGCGGCTTCTCAAAATCTCCGAGAGTCTGTAGCAAACGCCAAAGTTCCGCGGCGTGACCAACCTCCAGATCTACGTAGTTGAACTCTCCCTCCATCTGTCACAAGAGTGCTCACGTAAGAACTCGAAATTTTTAAATCGTGACAAGGTAAGGAAAAATTCAGCAAGAGACAAGAAAAGAGAGAAGGGAATAAGTCGAGATGTCATTTCTTATCTTGACGAACTTTTAACCTTTAGAAAATAGGTTTTAACCTCTCTACGACCATTCTAGCTAGGGTTGAGCCTACGGTCAGTATGGCTCTAATACCACCTCTGTCGGGACCCGAATTTGCAAATCCGGACCCTTTGTGTATTCAGCACTAGTCCTGGAACGCGCTAGTGCACACAGTCTTAACATCGGTAAATATCACAATCATACCACTCGATACTAATAAAGTACTTTAATTAAATAGTCAAACTGGTTGCTCGACCTTATGATCAAGTTACAAATATACACCACGCAGGGCGAAACTTATTAAGAGAGAAATAATAGCAGCGGAAAATAAGATAACTTCGTGGCGCCATCCAGTATACCACAGGCAACTGACTGGGCTCGCTTCCTAAGTAGACGGTTCCTCTTGGAGCTCCTCCTCCAAAGCTGGTGTAGTCTCCTCCTCAACTGGTGTTGTATTGTGGCAAGGGTGAGTACTTGGTACTCAGCAAGTCATGCACAGAATGCAGCTAATATACTACATGCATGGCTTAATACAAAGGAGTGGCTCAAGGTATATTTGCAGTAAGAGCATTTAACAAGTATCATAAGTAGATTCGAAAGCAGTAGTAACAAGTAAAGCATAAATAACTTTTCAAGGGGTTTAGTAAACATCTTTCCCATCCTAATCCACATTTCTATCAACATCATTATTAATCCAACCCAACCTTTCAAGTCCATGTTATTTTTGAGAAAGTCTAACCCTTGACTGTAATCCCCGAGCGATGTCCAATACCGCGGACACGACTATTCGAATAGATTTTACACTCTGCAGAGGTTATGCACTTTACCCACAAGATACAGTCAAACACCACAAAGGCGAGTTCCCGTAACAAAGTCTTTCGAAAACTTCTAACAGCACAAGTGGTCCTCCCCGGTTGTTGCACACTAACCCTTCCCTTAGCTAAGGCGAAGTTTAGGCCAACCAACCGTTAGATGGGTACTGTCGCAGCCCCAGACGCTCCCCGTACAACTTACAGAAAGGGTGTAGTTGACCTCCTGAGGTCCCACAGGTACGTTATTAGTAACTTAATCAACTAGGTCCATCCCATTACGGACATGTGGTTGCATGTTTGACCCAGTTCAAAGGCTTGAAAGGTGAAGTCCTTAGGGTGACCAGGGCAGGACTACCCGAAAAACCAAACCAACATTCCCGGTGCCACAACTGGCCCACCCGATCAATCTTGCCACATGCCCCGGTCGAAAACTATTTATCGAACCCCAGTTGATTACCATGCACCACGTGCTATCAACATCACATGATACCTTTCCAAAACAGGTTCAATATATCATTAAGTCAATATTAACATTTGATTGTCCAAAATTATGTCATGAGCACGTAGCAGGTCTAAGCAATATACTACAACGATCTAATTTCCCATGTTGGTATTTTAGTAATGTCCAACTAGTAAACCACAACTAGGGTAACAAGGGGTCATGGCACATATTTAATTAATTAAGGTGTCATACAGCAATTTGGCATTTATCTAATTTCCCATACTTAAATAAGGTATTTTCTAATTGAACTAGCATGCAATAAGTTAAATCAAAATAGGTTTCAAAATAGGGTCAATATGGTCAAAGCATAACTTGCCTTCAAAAAGTACTTGCTCTTGGTCCTGAGCTGGCTCCTGGGTCAATACTTCTCCTTCGAATCCTTCCGGCACTTCAACGTCTACTCGTAACGCGTGCAAATAGCAAAAAATGAATAAAACAGTAGACAAAAAGTGTCCAAATATCCAAATAAAGTTCATAAACAGAGAGAACATAATTTTATGAATTTTTAGAAACTGAAATCGTCAAATTCGGAGTTAAAACACAAAAGTTATGATTATTTAAAGTTTAAATAATCAATTAAATAATTTTACAGAGAAAAACTTTACTCCAAAAATTAAATAAAATTCATATTTGAGTAGATCTGAATTTTATGAATTTTTAGAAATTTGAATCGTTCAAATCGGAGTTGAAACGCAAAAGTTATAAGCGTTTGAAGTTTTGAAATTCAAATCAATTATTAAACCGAATTATTAAATCATTTTCTTTTTCGAAAATTATTTATTGCGTCAGCAGTGACACGTGGCAGTCTCTGATTGGGCGGCTGACGTCAATGCTCATGGGCTCGACCACGGCAGCTTGGTCCACCGTGGACTCGGTCCATGGCTTACGCGTCTGGCGATCGACAGTGGCCCCCTCGGGTGACGTCATTCTCGGCGTCGGCGAGGCTCACCACAGTCCGACGGGTGGGACCCATCGGTGACGTCATCGCCGACGCGTCACTACAAGGTTGGGGTGGCGGCGTGTGGGCCGCCATGACGTCGGCGTGGCGTCATGGTGCGGTTTGGTCGGCGTCGACACGCGGCGTGTCGGCGTCCTGCCACACGCGACGGTGCGCTGATCATGGCGGTCAAGCTCCTCGTCACGTGGCGCAATCTCGCCGCTGATTTGAAAATCAACGGCCCGTATTAGATCTCGACTCACGCGTTTGGGTTAACGCGTTTGATCTCGACCGTTGGATCTAGATCCAACGGCCGAGATTGGATCTGGGATTTTGAACGGATCTCACCGACGGTGACGTGGGCGCATCTGGACCGCTTGATGAAGATCCGACTACCGTGGCAGAGCTCGAAGTCCGGCGATGGCGAGCGGCGGCGCTGGGTCACCGGCGCAGGGGACGACGACCTAGCCGACGGCGTTTCGGGCGCGCTCCGGCGAGGTGAGTTGGACTCCCGGACGCGTCTTGACCTCCCGGTCCCGGATCTGGGGTCAACGGCGACGGAGGACGGCGGACGGCGGCGGAATTCGACGAAAACCGCGGCGGCTCCTTCTCCTTACTCCGGCGAGCTCTAGCGGCGCAACCACGGCGACTCAGGCGAGGTGAGTTAGGGCTACGGGTGCGCAATGAAGTGGCGGTCCCGACACGGGTGGCGGCGCAATAAATAGGGCCCTCGGCGTCCGTGAAACGCACGGAAACCGAGGCCCACTCCGTTGCGGCGGCGGAGTCCGGCGGCGACTCGGATTGGGTGACGTGGCTCAACCACAGCTGTTGGATCAAGATCCAACGGTGCGGTGGTTTGGGCTCGAGTCTGGCTCGGGTCTGGCTCGGGCGAGCTGGCTGGCTCGGTCGTGCTCGGGCTCGGGTGACGTGGCTCAATCGTGACCGTTGGATTTGAATCCAACGGTCACGCGGTTAGGGCTAGGCCGAGTGGGTTCGGTCGAGTCACGTGGCTCGGGTCGGACTCGAGTCCGACTCGGGTTCGACTCGGTCGGATGAACAAGATTTGACCGACTTCGATTTTCCAGCGATTTAATATTTAAAATAATTTCCAGTAATTCATTTAATTCAAGAAAAATAGCAAAATACTCAGAAAAATTCCAGAAAAATTCTGGAAAATATTTTATGGCATTTGGGACTCAAATAAAATATTTCCAACAAAACTTTATTTGAAAATTTAATTTCTTTAATTATTTCAATATGGAATAAATTCAAATTAAATCCAAATAAATCCAAATAAATTCCAGAAAATTCCAAAAATTCACAAATGTGCAAAATAATATTTAATTTCATGAAAAGCAAAAATTGGGGTGTTACACGTTCGAAGGATGCTAGCGCAATGGGAGACACACGGGTTATCCTGGTTTGGGCCTCTCATGTGGAGATAATAGCCCTACTCCAGTGGTATTGAGTATTGACGTGTATACGATCAAAAGCTTGCCTATGCATCTCTCTCCCTCCTCTTTCGTCGAGGGGAGGTTTAAATAATGGGTGTATGTAATTACAAATGGTAAGTACCCCTAAAATCACACCTATTGCCATTTTCTGGCGTGTCCTAGATTTTCACCGTGCTTGATCTTCTGGTACAACTTCCCTGTATCCCCGGCGAACTGGTCGCCACTTTCTTGTTTAGTTGGTTGACCCCGTCCTTCGGCCATTGTTGGGCATTCCCACGACCATGCTCGACCAACTGGCACCTTCACGAGCAAGGTTGCTCGTACCTGTCTTCGAAGCTTGCAGCCGATCATGTTTTGCTGAGGGTTGGAGAGCATGCTCGTGACCGAGCATAGGGTCATTCGAGGTCTTTTCTTGGGCACCCCGACCAAGGTTGTTTTATGGTCGGTTGGCATCGGCCGTCGGGGCTACAAAGGTCCTTGAAAAATACTCCAAACCCCGACAGCTAGCCTCCGAGGCTCGAGTGGAAAGCAACTTGGTCGGGTCTTCCCCTTGAGCCTCAAAAAGACTCACAGGGGGGATTGGTATCTTGCGGTGAAGAACTGCTGCAGCATCTGAGCATGCCAAGGTGGCAGACGAGTTGGATGGATTATGAGCGACCATCCGGCTCTTCCCCAACCAAGCGGACTGCTTGGGTAAAGATCGGAGGGACGCGCTGATTCCTTCCCCAAGAAGCATCTCCGTAACGGTCAAGACAGTTTGTTGGGGAATGTGTTTTTACTAACCATTACGGCTGTAACGGACATGCGTTGGTTCGTGAAGGGTCATGGCGCATTAAATGTGGCTTTTTGCCCCCTTTTTAAGCCCGAATAGTGCAGCAGAGAAATCTTACCGCATCCTTGCTCGATTTCACTTGAAAACGATCCCCAAGCTTCCTGCGCTTCGCACCCTCTCTTCCTCTGCATCCATGGTGAGGTTCGGGGTCAGTCAAATGAGCAGGAGGAGGCTTCAGTTGCTCGTCGATGATGGCCATCTTGACGAGGGCTCGGCATGAGCACCCGGCGGTGATACAGAGCTGGCGCCGTAGGAAGGGGAGATCATCTCATGCCAGCTTTACACCATCAACGGGCTTCGGATGCCCGAGAGTGAGTTCCTCACTTCCGTACTCGCCTTCTATGAGTGCGAGATCTCCCACATGAATCCCAACTCCATCCTTGTCTTGGCGGTCTTCTCGCACCTCTGCGAGGGATACGTGGGCATTGTGCCCATGGCCGGTCTTTTCTTCCACTTCTATTCCTTGTTCTGCACCAGCGGTAACACTCCCGCCAGTTGCATCTATTTCCGGCTCCGGTCCAACCGTCCTTATGACTACCCAATCCTTTCGATGAAGGATTCGGTGTCCGGTTGGGCTGGGCATTGGTTTTATCTGAAAAAGTCGGACGGGAGCGACCTCCGCTATACCGAGGAATCGGCCTCGGTGGTCGCGACACCGCATTCGCCCGTGCAACCTGAAGAGGAACGGACGCTGATGATGATCAGTGAGCCCACCCAAATGGGGCTCACTGGTCGGGACATTGCCCGGGACTTCCTCAGGAACCGGGTGTCCCCACTACAAAGGAGGGAGCATCCCTTCTTCGAGATTGTTGGGTGGCAAGACCTCACCCGTGAGGCGGACTCAGGTAGATTCCTTTGATTCTTCTTTGAACTCTGTTTTCCTTCGGCCTTTCATTTGCTCGGGTTCTCACTTTTTGCTTGTATTGCAGCCCCACGCGAAGACTGGGTGAAAGAACGGGTCGTTGAGATGTTCGGGACCCCGAACAGCAAGGAGCTGATGTGCGGGCACCAATTTGCTCGAAATGTGTTCGACCGCAGTGAGGAGGGAAGTGTCCTTTGTAAACTATGCTCAAGGGATTCCGTTCTGAGCACCTCTGACAGCCTCCTTGATCGTGAGACAGAAAAAGGTCACCCTCGAGATCACGATGGCTGCGATCCAACCGCTACCACGAGGGGATTCTCCTGCTGTGGGTACGAGGAGGAAGGTGACGACCAAGCGTCGCCGTCGGTCTCCTTCACCTTCCCCTGTTCGACGCTCCAAGAGGTAGGTCCTGACTAGGCCGCCGACCAAGTGGCACCTGGATTATGCCGATAGGAAGAAGGTAAGAGAGCTACGGCGATGGTTTGCTGATTTCAAGAGCAAGAAACCGGCTTTGGCGGCTCGCTTGCAACAGCTGGCCGAAGAGGCCAAGAGGGCTGAAGCAACGGCCAGGACCCCTGCGAGCAAGGAGCAATTGGAGGAGAAAATCGCAGCCCTCCAATCTCGGCTGGCGCAGGCGATCGCGAGCCCTGCGAAGGCGAAGACTAAGGAGGAGGAGGAAGAGGACGATGCACCTCTCGTCAGGAGGCGCCATAGGTCACCGGTTGAAGGACCGGTGCGGCCGACCTTAGCCATCGAGGGCGTTGACATGGAGGCGGTTGACCCTGCGATGGCACGGGCTAGCGACGCGGCCAAGGAAAGGGCCGAGGCCGTAATCGAGGCCTACGTCGCTGCGAGCAAGCCCTCCGCAGACGTCAGCAAGGACACCGAAGATGAAGCCGCAAGGCTCGTAGAAGGTAAGGTCACTTGTCCGACATGCATGCTTTTGTCTTTCCTTTCCTCTTTGGATGCTTGAGCTAACCCCACTTCGGTGATGTGGGTGTGATAGCTCGTCTCTTGTCTTTAGACTTAGGGCAGATAGCTGAAGGGATCCTTGACTCTACAACGGAGAAGGCGCTTCAGCTTGCCGCTGATTTGGTGATGTCCGAGGAGCTGAGGGGCTTCCATATGACGGCGCACCACAGATCGAAGAGGCCCAAGCGAGGCTAGAGGAACAAGGCTCCCAGGGGAGTGGGAAGGATGGGACTCTGAGTCCTGGAGCTGTTGAGGTCCTGCCCGTGGTTCCGAGCATGGAGGTCGCTCGGGACGATTCCCCAAAGGTTCTGGAGCGGGAGGTCCCTCAGGAGGAGCTCATCCCTGAGGAACAATATCCGCGCGGAGAGCCCGAGTTGGAGGAAGTGCATCCCCATCTGGGGCCCATGCCGGAAGAGCCGATCTTGGAGGGAGACTGCCCTCAAGAGGAGTAGGGCTTGGAGGAGAACCCTCTCCAGGAGGAGAGGGACCAGGGGGCCCTCGCTCTCATTCCCCTGAGTGCATCCGATGCTCGGGCCGAAGACCACCCAAACCCGAGCCATTCGCTTACTCGGGATGAGGAAGATCCTGCTCAGGCTAGGCCTGGATTTGGAGCTTTGACCCTCAGCTGTGAGCAGGTTCAAAACAACATGATCTGCTGCGCCCTCCTAGTAAGACTTGGTCTTCTACTATATTTTCTCTTTTCTTCGGTGTTCGTACACCTGACCCTTCTTCTTCGCAGCTTGTTGCCAAATCCATGGAGGACTTTGATGCGGCGACCATCTCCAAGGGCGAGTTCGCCAAACACCATGGCGAGCAAGAAGCCCGGATTGCCGAGCTAGAGCGTCGAGTGGCCGAGCTCCAAGCTTCGGGAAATGCATAGCTGCGCCAAGCCCAAGAGTTGGTCATGGTCCTTCGGGAAAAGATTTTCCAGAGTACCCTGGATAAATCAATCCTAGAGTCCGGGCACGCCGACCTAGAGGAAGAGGCGGAGAAGCTGAGGCAGGAGGTCTCCGAGCTCCGACGGACCGCGCAGGAGGCCACTAAGTTAGCCAACACGCACCAGAAAGAAGTGCATCGTCTCCGCCAGGCTGCCGCGGAAAGTCGCGCGGCTCAGAGGCGGGTCATCGACCTCGAGGCCGAGCTTGATACTCTTAAAGAAGAGCTTGTTGCTCTCCAGGACGAGCGGCGGGGCAGGGCGTAGCTGCCCATGGTGTAATTTTTGTAAAACATCTTTTGAGTAATCAGTAAACTTCGCCCTTTACTCCTTTCACTCCGAATGATCGGAGATTGTCCTGTGCAAAGACAAAGCAAAAGAAAACAGGGAAAGCCAAAAATTTTCTAGTAGTAAAGGACAGGACGAAAATGAATCTAGAAACACCATATTTTATTAGGAAACACGGTTGTTCATTCATCCCTACTAGCCCCCGTTATGAACGATGGCCGTGCACCATTATTGCGAGCATGAGCTCGTTCATAGGAGAGTTAGAAAATTTTGCTCATGCCCTGACGCACACGATCTTACACCAAATCTCCTTATTGCGAGCATGGGTTGAGTCGCGAAAGGAACATGCGCGTGGCTTCATCCCCCCACGCATCTTGACCCATACCCCTAGATTGCGAGCATAGTTATCCACATGTTTGGGATAAACATGCGCTATACGGCAATGGTCGTGGCAACTTGTCGCGTGTAGGTCAGATTCGGGCTCTGGACCATCCAGAGGCTGTCTTGTTGCGATTGTTTCGTGCAGCGAAGTGCTACTGCGGACCGTGATTGGCTTATATAGACTTGATCATCTGGCAGTGAGCTCGGTGACGTGGCATTTGGTGCACTCACATTATCGTTGTGTGCACGTTTGCCGACCTTAAGAGTAGCAAAACTAGAGCGAATGTTCTTGCTTGTGCATGCCCATGCCATCATCAAGACTATGAGGAAGGGAGTGTGCCCTTTTGTGCGAGACTAGGTCGGCTTACCAATGGGCAGGGACATTCTCGAAATCTTGGGTAGGGCGGGGGGCGCAGAGGCGAAAGAACCGAATTTTTGTAGAAAAACCCGTTAAGGACGCGAAAAATGTAAATGTATTAAACATAGAACTTAAGCAATTGATCGATGTTCCAGGTGTTGTTGAGCTCTCGACCATCTTCCATCGCTAGGCGAACAGCCCCCGGGCGTGTTGCTGAAACGACCGTGTAAGGATCTTCCCACCTGGGGGTCAGCTTGTTGACCTTTGATAAGTCTTGAACTCGACGTAGGACAAGGTCGCCGACTTGCAGGGTCCTTGGCCGTACCGATTTGGTCGCATGCCTATGGAGAGCTTGTAGGTAAACTACGGATCGGAGCAAGGCCCGTTCTCGTGTTGCCTCAGCGAGGTCTAGGTCTACGAGATGCTTAATCTCTTGGTCAATGGAATCGACCAAGTGCACCCTTGGGGACCCAAGCACAATTTCTGTAGGTAGTATGGCCTCTGCGCCATAGATGAGTTTAAACGAGGTTTCACCCATGGCTCGCCTCGTCGTGGTGCGAACTGACTAGAAGACAGAAGGAATCTCGTCCACCCAGTCCTGCTTGTGTCGGTTGAAGTCCTTGAAGACCCTCTTTTTTATTCCCTGAACGATTTGCCCATTTGCTCATTCGGCTGCTCCGTTGCTCTGTGGATGCATCACGGAAGCGAAGCAAACCTTTGTCCCGATCTCCTCACAATAAGCTTGGAATATGTAACACCCCAAAATTTTGCTTTTCTTACATTCATGTGTGATTTGGCACTTTGGTGAATTTTTGGAATTTTCTGGAATTTATTTGGATTTATTTGGAATTTATTTGAATTTATTCCATTTTGAATTAATTAAAGAATTAAACTTTGCAAATAAAATTTTGTTGGAAATATTTTATTTGAGTCCCAAATACCCTAAAATATTTTCCAGAATTTTTCTGGAATTTTTCTGAGTATTTTGCTATTTTTAATGAATTAAATGAATTACTGGGAATTATTTTAAATATTAAATCATTTGGAAAATCAAATCGAAGCCTACATCGTTCATCCGATCGAAGGCGAGTCGACTCGAGTTCGAGTCCGACCGAGTCACGTGACTCGGCCAGAACCCACTCGGCCGAAGAGCCCTAACCGCGTGGCCGTTGGATTCAGATCCAACGGCCACGATTGAGCCACGTCGCCGACCCGAGCCCGACCGAGCCACCACCGCCCGAGTCCGACCGAACCCAAACCCACGCACCGCTGGATCTCGATCCAACGGTGGCGCTGCCACGCGTCACCTGTCGAGACGCCGACGGACTCCGCCGCCGCAACGGAGAGGACCTCGGATTCCGCGCGTTTCATGGACACCGAGGGCCCTATTTATTGCGCCGCCACCCATGTCGGGATCGCCGCTTCATTGCGTACCCGTAGCCCTAAACAACGTCGCCTGAGCCGCCGCCGTTGAGCCGCAATCGCTCGCCGGAGTTGCCTTTTCCCTCCGCCGTGGTTCTTTGCCGATTGCGGCCATCTCCGTCGTCCTCCGCTGCCGTTGAGGTCAGATCTGGAACCGGGAGACCAAGCCGCGTCAGAAGGGACCTCTCACATCGCCGGAGCACGCTCGAAGCGCCGTTGCCGTGGTCGTCGTCCCCAACTCCGACAAGCCAGCGCCGCCGTGAGCCATCGACGGACTTCAAGCTCCCTCAGCCGTCGGATCTTCATCCAAGGGCCCAGATTGCGCCACGTCATCTCACGGTGAGATTTCGTCAAAAATCCCAGATCCAATCTCGACCGTTGGATCTAGATCCAACGATCCAGATCAACCGCGTTCACCCCAAACGCGTGAGTCCAGATCCAATCTGGAACGTTGAATTTCAAATCAACGGTCGAGATCTAGCCACGTGTCCGGGAAGGCTGACCGTCGCGGTCAGCGCCGTCCACGCGCGCGTGACGCCGACACGCGCCCGCATGTCGGCCGCCCACCACCGCACCATAACGCCACACCGACGTCATGGCGGCCCGCATGTCGGGCCGTCCCGCCCGAAAGGCCGGGCGTCAAGAATGACGTCACAGTGGGTCCCACTGCCGACCGTGGTCGAGCCCCGATGACGCGTCGGCGGACGTCATCCGAGGCGGACCCACATGTCGATCTCTGAGGAGCCGTGGACCGAGTCCACTGAGACCCGAGCCGAGCGTGGACCAAGTCCATGGACCGGCCGACGCCACCAACCAATCAGCGGTTGCCACGTGTCCAGGCTGACGCAATAATTAATTTTCGAAAAAGAAAATGATTTATTAATTCGGAATAATGATTTCAGATTTTGTTTCAAACTTCAAACGCTTATAACTTTTGCGTTTCAATTCCGATTTGAGTGATTCAAATTTCTAAATTTGTATAAAATTGAGATCTACCTAAATATAAATTTTATTTAATTTTTGGACTAAAGTTTTTCTCTGTAAAATTATTTAATTGATTATTTAAACTTTAAATAATCATAACTTTTGCGTTTTAACTCCAAATTTGACGATTCCATTTTCTAAAAATTCATAAAATTATGTTCTCTCTGTTTATGGATTTTATTTGGATGTTTGGATACTTTTTGCCTATTGTTTATTCGTGTATTTGCTATTTGCACGCTTAACGAGTAGACGTTGAAGTGCCGGAAGGATTTGAAGGAGAAGTATTGACTCAGGATCCAACTCAAGACCAAGAACAAGTGCTTTTTGAAGGCAAGTTGTGCTTTGACCATGTTGATCCTATTTTGAAAATCTATTTTGATTTAACTTATTGCATGCTAGTTCAATTAGAAAAACACTTTATTTAAATATGGGGAATTAGATAAATACCAATTTGCTGTATGACACCTTGATTACTTAAATATGTGCCATGACCCCTTGTCACCCTAGTTGTGGTTTACTAGTTGGACATTATTAAATTGCCAACATGGGAAATTAGATCGTTGTAGTATACTGCTTAGACCTGCTACGTGCTCATGACATGATTTTTGACAATCAAATGTTAATATTGACTTAATGATATATTGAACCTGTTTTGGAAAGGTATCATGTGATGTTGATGGCACGTGGTGCATGGTAATCAACTGGGGTTTGATAAATAGTTTTTCGACCGGGGCATGTGGCAAGAATAATCAGGTAGGCCAGTTGTGGCATTGGGGATGTTGATTTGGTTCTTCGGGTAGTCTTGCCCTGGTCACCCTAAGGACTTAACCTTGCAAGCCTTTGAACTGGGTCTAACGTGCAACCACATGTCTGTAATGGGACGGACCTAGTTGACTAAGTTGCTAATAACGCATTACTGTGGGACCTCGGGAGGTCAACTACACCCTTTGTGTAAGTTGTGCTGGGAGCGTCTGGCCGAGGCCAGTACCCATCTAATGGTTGATTGGCCTAAACTTCGCCTTAGCTAAGGGAAGGGTTAGTGTGCAATAACCGGGGAGGACCACTTGTATTGTTAGAAGTTTCCGAAAGACTTTGTTACGGGAACTCGCCTTTGTGGTGTTTGACTGTATCTTGTGGGTAAAGTGCATAACCTCTGCAGAGTGTAGAATCTATTCGAATAGCCGCGTCCGCGGTATTGGACATCGCTCGGGAATTACAGTCAAGGGTTTGATTTTCTCAAAAATAACTTGGATTTGAAAGGTTGGGTTGGATTAATAATGATGTTGATGGAAATGTGGATTAGGATGGGAAAGATGTTCATTAAACTTCTTGAAAAGTTATCTATGCTTTACTTATTTCTACTGCTTTCGAATCTATTTATGATACTTGTTAAATGTTGTTTTCTGGAAATATACCTTGAGCTATTCCTTTGTACCAAACCATGCATACAGTATATTAGCCTGCATTCTGTGCATGACTTGCTGAGTACCAAGTACTCACCCTTGCCACAATACAACATCAGTTGAAGAGGAGACTACACCAGCTTTGGAAGAGGAGCTCCAAGAGGAACCGTCTACTTAGGGAAGCGAGCCCAGTCAGTTGCCTGTGGTATACTAGATGGCGCCACGAAGTTATTTGATTTTCCGCTGCTACTATTTCTCTCTTAATAAGTTTCGCCCTGTGAGGCGTACATTTGTAACTTGACCATAAGGTCGAGTAACCAGTTTGACTATTTAAATAAAGTACTTTATTAGTATCGAGTGGTATGATTGTGATATTTACCGATGTTAAGACTGTGTGCACTAGCGCGTTCCTGGACTAGTGCTGAATACATAGAGGGTCCGGATTTGCAAATTCGGGGTCCCGACAGAGGTGGTATCAGAGCCATACTGACCGTAGCTAGAATGGTCGTAGTGAGGATAAAACCTATTTTCTAAAGCTAAAAATTTGTCAAGATAAGAAATGACATCTCGACTTATCCCCTTCTCTCTTTCCTTGTCTCTTGCTGAATATTCCCTTACCTTGTCACGATTTAAAATTTCGAGTTCTTACGTGAGCACTCTTGTGACAGATGGAGGGAGAGTTCAACTACGTCGATCTGGAGGTTGGTCACGCCGCAGAACTTTGGCGTATGCTCTGCACTCTGAGATTTTGAGAAGCCACAATACCACGTGGAAGTGATCAGACAAGCAGGATTGATCAAGGCTTGTGACGTGAAGATTGTGGTACCTGCTAGGAAGAAGGGCCCAAGCAATCGCCCGATACACTGCACTGCCAGGAGGTCTACAATGCAGATGGGTATCCAAGAAGTATCACGACGAGCAATGCGGCACATTACCCGTATCTACGCCAGAGAGTTGGAGAGCACGGTGTTCCGTTATCACCCGCGCAGCAATAACCTTCTTGACCCGAAGGCGATTCAGGATGAGGATGCCATGGTTACCGCTTGGCACGACTTGTTGTCGCCAGGAGGATGTACTCGATGATACAAGCAAAGAGCTCTGAAGGCCCGCAAGGAGATCACGACAGAGAAGAAACAGATGGCGGGAAGCTCAAGAGTATGTGTCACACCTTCTGCGAAGGATTGACGAGTTGGAGATAGCTTTATACGGACCGTAACTGTGAGCCGTGATTCGAGCTACACGAGCCGTGATCCGAGGAGTCGGATCTCGATGAGGACATCGCTTCTTCGACTACCACAGATGACACACGATTCTTGGACATGGCAATCGTTTCGGCGCCCATGCCGCAAAGATCCGCACTCTCGTGCCGTGGAGGTTTTCTCGATGAGTGAGCATAGGTTCTATAGTGAGACTCCTTCGCTGAGTCGCGTCATAGAATAAAGAGTCACCCTTTAGGCGTTAGACTCGGTGTTAGTTAGATTTGGATTTTCATTGTTTCTTTGAGTGTGCATTATGTGTTGCAAGGCCCTTAGGCATTGTAAGCAACCATACCAAGTTATTAATATCAATAATAAAGTTGGACCTTAAAGTTACACCTTTCGCCCCGCATAAGTTCCATATTACTTGTCTATTCTTGATTCCCCCTCATCTCTAAAACCTAGAGCAAATCGACAGATGGTGAACACCCGTGGAAACTTTGGAAGCAATGGAAGTGGTTCTCGCCCAGCAGAAAACCCCAATGATGGAGCACCAGCACCGCCAGTTGATATGCAGAATTTTGGAGCATTTCTTGCTGCTCGAGACTCGATTGATGCATGCTATGATGCAACAAATGCAACACGTCCTTTGCTTTCAGGCCACAGCTAATCAAGTCAATCAGGGACAACGCCAGAATACAAGACTGTCAGAGTTCATGAGGACTCATCCACCCACTTTCTCTGGGAATGCCAATCCATTGGAGGCCGATGATTGGTTAAGGTCAATTGAGAGGAAGCTACACATAGCTCAATGCATAGGAAATGAGAAGGTACTTTACGCTTCTCATCAGTTGGAAGGAACAGCCGCTGAATGGTGGGAGAACTTCTGTGCCACGCAAGTGAACCCTCAGGACATCACGTGGGAAGAGTTCACAGCTGCGTTTAAAGATTATCACGTGCTGAAGGAATCATGGATCTTAAGAAGGAGGAGTTGAGCATCAAGCAAGGTAATCGGCCGGTGGCGACTACGAACAAGTTCACACAGCTAGCACGCTACGCACCTGAGGATGTAGCGACAGATAAAGCCAGACAGTCTCGTTTCATGAAGGGACTTAACTCAGGATTGCAGGTGGGATTGATCACCCACACCTTTCCAGATTTCCAAGAATTGGTGAATAAGGCGCTTATTCTTGAGGATAAGCGCAAGGAACTGGATGAGAACAGAAGCGCAGAATGCAACGGCGAGGATCACGCTGTGGAACGCAACAAATGGGCCTCGAGAGTTGCACCAAATCAATTTTTCAGATTCCAGCCACGAGAATGCTACAAGGACACCGTCACGGCACCAAGACCCGTCAATCGAACTACCAGACCCGGCCCCGCTAGAAACGCTGCTCGAGCGATCGGCAAAAAAGAACACGTGAGGCGCTACAAGCGCAACGAGCCAGGACACTTTGCCAACAGCTGCCCAAAGAAGACAGCAGAGTGACCCCGATTCGCTTCAATCTAGGATCCACCCCACCTAGGACGCCAAAGACTGTGAGTCACACCAGGTGTGGTGAGAGGCCGAGTCAACCATGTCATCGCAGATGCACTGCATAATGCTACTGACGTCGTCTGGGTAAGTTAATTGTTAACTCGCACTGCAATGATTTTGTTTGACTCTGGAGCTTAGCATTCATTTGTTTCGCAAGGCTTTGCTGCTAGAAACGATTTGGGGATTGCAAGACTTAAGTACATGCTTTTAGTTCAAACCCACAGTTCGAACTCCGAATCGAAAGTAGGATGTTCCGGGTGAGAATACTAATAGATGGAATAGAGTTCCTAGCGAACCTTATAATTTTGGAGACCCAGACCTTAGACGTTATTTTGGGAATGGACTGGTTATCCAAGCACAAGGCCGTATTGGATTGTGGACGAAGGACTATCTCAGTTGAGAGCCCGTGTGGAAAGAAAGTGGAATTTCAAGCTACTGCCGTTAGAGAAGGACAGTTGATGGTTAACAGCACCAAGGCAATCAGCATAGAGGATGTCTCAGTAGTGAATGAGTACCCAGATGTTTTTCCCGAAGATCTACCTAGTATGCCGCCAGACAGGGACATAGAGTTTGTGATAGAGCTTGTACCTGGTACAGCGCCGATAGCAAAGAGACCTTATCGGATGTCCACCGAGGAGTTAATGGAGAAAGGATTTATCAAACCGAGTTCGTCGCCGTGGGGAGCACCAGTTTTGTTTGTCTAGAAGAAGGACGGGAGTTTCAGGATGTGCATCGACTACCGTGCACTCAATGAAGTCACCGTGAAGAATAAGTATCCGCTACCCAGGATTGATGATTTGTTCGATCAGCTGAGAGGAGCCGGAGTTTTCTCCAAGATTGATCTGAGATCGGGATACCATCAGTTGAAGATCCGATCGTAAGATATCGAAGGCGCATTCTCGTCAAGGTATGGACATTACGAGTTCTGATTATGTCTTTTGGATCGAATGCGCCAAAGATATTTCATGAATATGATGAATAAGGTGTTCATGGAATATTTGGACAAGTTTGTTGTCGTGTTCATAGATGATATCCTAATCTACTCCAAGATAGAGGATGAACATGCCGAACACTTGAGGCGAGTTTTGGAAAAGCTGAGGGAACAGCAACTCTTCGCCATGTTCAGTAAGTGTGATTTTTGGAAGGACAAGGTGGAGCTTCTTGGACATGTAATGACTGCAGAAGGAGTCGCTGTTGATCCAAGCAAAGTAGAAGCCATGTTACATTGGGAGCAACCGAAGACCGTGACCCAGATCCGGAGTTTTCTTGGAATGGTAAGGTACTACCGCCGTTTCATTGAAGGCTTTTCGACAATTGCGAAACCTCTTACGCAATTGCTGAAAAAGGAGAAGAAGTTTGCATGGACACCAGAATGTGAGAAAGGATTTCAGGAGCTGAAGAAGCGATTGACATCAGCACCGGTGTTAGTTCTACCGGATGTTGCTCAAAGCTTTGATATTTATTGTGACGCATCGCGCCAAGGACTTGGATGTGTCTTTGTCACGAGAATGGAAAGGTCGTCGCTTATGCATCAAGGCAGTTGAGGCCGCATGAGGAAAATTATCCGACACATGACCTAGAGTTAGCTGCCGTAGTGCATGCCTTGAAGATATGGCGTCACTATCTGATTGGAAACAGATGTGAAGTATACACGGATCATAAGAGCCTTAAGTACATATTCACCCAGTCGGATCTGAACATGAGGCAGAGGAGATGGTTAGAGTTGATCAAGGACTACAATGTTGGAATCCATTACCATCCCGGGAAGGCCAACGTAGTTGCCGATGCCTTGGTCGGAAAAGCCATACCGTGAGTATGTTGCTAGCCACAAGTCAGGGTGAGTTATGTGAGGATTTTCAGAGAATGAAGATTGAGGTGGTACCTAGCGGATCCTTGGCCGCATTGGAACTAAAGCCTACCCTAGAGGATCAGATCTGGGAAGGACAGAAGGATGATGACAAGATCCGCAGGATTAAGTCCATCAAGGAGGAAGGCAAGGCAGAGGACTTCAAGTTGGATGAGCAAGGCACGTTATGGATGAAGGATCGCATTTGTGTGCCCAACAAGAAGGAATTAAAGCAACTGATTTTGGAAGAAGCCCATGACTCCAAGTATTCAATTCATCCTGGAAGCGCCAAAATGTATCAGGATTTGAAGGAAAGATTCTGGTGGCCGAGCATGAAGCGTGAAGTTGCCGAGCATGTTGCATTGTGCGACGTATGCCAGAGAGTCAAGGCAATGCATCAGAGACCAGCAGGGTTGCTACAAATTGAAAATACGAGTGGAAGTGGGAGGAAATCGGAATGGATTTCATTACCGGTTTGCCTAAGACTCAAGGAGGTTATGACTCCATATGGGTTATAGTGGATCGCTTGACCAAAGTAGCCCACTTTATCCTCGTGAAGACCACTTACTCGGGAGATAAGTTAGCGAGTTGTACATGATCGGGATCGTCTGTTTGCACGGAGTGCCAAAGAGGATTGTATCGGACAGGTACCCAATTTACCTCAAGGTTTTGGAATAAGTTGCATGAAGCCATGGGAACCCGTTTAAACTACAAGATCTGACTTATCATCCATGAGACGGATGGACAGACCGAAAGAGTCAACCAGATTACGGAGGATATGTTAAGAGCATGTGCATTGGCTTATGCTACCTCTTGGGATAAGAGTTTGCCGTATGCCGAGTTCGATTACAACAATAGTTACCAAGCTAGTTTACAGATGTCACCTTTTGAGGCCTTTGTATGGTCGACCACTGTCGGACGCCATTGAATTGGAATGAGAGGCCGTGCGCCGTGTCTTGGGCTTTGATATTCTTCAAGAGGTGAAGAAGCGATTGCCGTGATCGAGGAAAGGTTGAAGATAGCCCAATCACGACAGAAGAGTTATCTTGACAACCGTCGCCGAGACTTGAGTTTTGAACCGAGAAGACTTTGTATACCTCGAGTTACGCCTCTAAGGGAGTTAAGAGGTTCCATGCCAAAGGGAAACTCGCACCCGTTATGTTGGACCATTTAAGATTTTGAGTCGCAGAGGCGAAGTTGCTTATCGGTGGAGTTGCCACGATCGTTAGCAGGAGTACATGACGTATTCCATGTGTCCCGATTGAAGAAGTGTCTCCGAGTACTGAGGAATGCATACACCGCTTAGAGTCAATTGAGTTGCAAGAAGATTTGACTTACAAGGAGCATCCCGTAAAGATTTTGGACACTATGGATCGAGAGACCAGAAATAAGTCAACCCGTTTCTGTAGAGTACAGTGGAGCAACCACACGGAGAGTGAAGCAACTTGGGAACGCGAAGAGGATTTGAGGAAAGAGTTTCCAAACCTATTCCTTTAGTAAGCCCTGAATCTCGGGGACGAGATTCTATTATGGGGGGGAGGTTTGTAACACCCCAAAATTTTGCTTTTCTTACATTCATGTGTGATTTGGCACTTTGGTGAATTTTTGGAATTTTCTGGAATTTATTTGGATTTATTTGAATTTATTTGGAATTTATTTGAATTTATTCCATTTTGAATTAATTAAAGAATTAAACTTTGCAAATAAAATTTTGTTGGAAATATTTTATTTGAGTCCCAAATACCCTAAAATATTTTCCAGAATTTTGGAATTTTTCGAGTATTTTCTATTTTTAATGAATTAAATGAATTCTCGGGAATTATTTTAAATATTAAATCGCTGGAAAATCAAACCGAAGTCGATTCTTGTTCATTCGGCCGAAGCCCGAGTCAGACTCGAGTTCGAGTCCGACTGAGTCACGTGACTCGGCCAACCCACTCGGCAGAGCCCTCCCCGCGTGACCGTTGGATTCAGATCCAACGGCCACGATTGAGCCACGTCGCCGGACCCGAGCCCGACCGAGCCAGGCAGCTCGCCCGAGTCCGACCCGACCCCAAACCCACGCACTGTTGGATCTCGATCCAACGGCCTGCGCGTGCACGTCACCTAATCCGAGACGCCGCCGGACTCGGCCGCAACGCGAGAGGACCTCGGATTCTCGCGGCGTTTCACCTGACGCCGAGGGCCCTATTTATTGCGCCGCCACCCGTGTCGGGAGCGCCGCTTCATTGCGCAAGTAGCCTAGACAACGCCGCTCGAGCCGCCGCCGTTGAGCCGCAATCGCTCGCCGGAGTTGCCTTTTCCCTCTGCTAGTGGTTCTTTGCGATTGCGGCCATCTCCGTCGTCCTCACTTGTGGTTGAGGTCGAATCTGGGCAGGAGACCAAGCCGCGTAGGAAGGGACCTCTCACATCGCCGGAGCACGCTCGAAGCGCCGTTGCCGTGGTCGTCGTCCCCAACTCCGACAAGCCAGCGCCGCCGTGAGCCATCGACGGACTTCAAGCTCCCTCAGCCGTCGGATCTTCATCCAAGGGCCCAGATTGCGCCACGTCATCTCACGGTGAGATTTCGTCCAAAATCGAGATCCAATCTCGGCCAGTTGGATCTAGATCCAACGGTCGAGATCAACCGCGTTCACCCCAAACGCGTGAGTCGGATCAATCCGGGCCGTTGATTTTCAAATCAACGGTCGAGATCTAGCCACGTGTCCGGGAAGGCTGACCATCGCGGTCAGCGCCGTCCACGCGCGCGTGCGTGTGACGCTGACACGCGGGGCCCGCATGTCAGCGGCCCAGCCACCCTGCACCATGACGTCACACTGACGTCATGGCGGGCCCGCATGTCGGGCCGTCCTGCCGAGCGCCGACGCCAAGAATGACGTCCTGATGGGTCCCACTGCCGCCAAAGACCGGTGGTCGAGCCTCGCCGACGCCGAGTGACGTCATCTGAGGCGGACCCACATGTCAGTCTCACAAGGAGCCATGGACCGAGTCCACGGTAGACCCGAGCCGAGCGTGGACCAAGTCCATGGACCGGCTGACGTCAGCCAACCAATCAGCGGTTGCCACGTGTCCAGGTTGACGCGATAATTAATTTCCGAAAAAGAAAATGATTTATTAATTCGGAATAATGATTTCAGATTTTGTTTCAAACTTCAAACGCTTATAACTTTTGCGTTTCAATTCCGATTTGAGTGATTCAAATTTCTAAATTTGTATAAAATTGAGATCTACCTAAATATAAATTTTATTTAATTTTTGGACTAAAGTTTTTCTCTGTAAAATTATTTAATTGATTATTTAAACTTTAAATAATCATAACTTTTGCGTTTTAACTCCAAATTTGACGATTCCAGTTTCTAAAAATTCATAAAATTATGTTCTCTCTGTTTATGGATTTTATTTGGATGTTTGGATACTTTTTGCCTATTGTTTATTCGTGTATTTGCTATTTGCACGCTTTACGAGTAGACGTTGAAGTGCCGGAAGAATTTGAAGGAGAAGTATTGACTCAGGATCCAACTCAAGACCACGAACAAGTTCTTTTTGAAGGCAAGTTGTGCTTTGACCATGTTGATTGTAACACCCCAAAATTTTGCATTTCTTAAATTCATGTGTGATTCGGCACTTTGGTGAATTTTTGGAATTTTCTGGAATTTATTTGGATTTATTTGGAATTTATTTGAATTTATTCCATTTTGAAATAATTAAAGAATTAAAATTTGCAAATAAAACTTTGTTGAAAATATTTTATTTGAGTCCAAAATGATCCAAAGTATTTTCCAGAATTTTTCTGGAATTTTTCTGAGTCTTTTGCTATTTTTAATGAATTAAATGAATTACTGGGAATTATTTTAATTATTAAATCGCTGGAAAATGCGAGTGGGTTTGCCTGTGTTCATCCGACCGAGCCCGAAGTCGGACTCGAGTTCGAGTCCGACCGAGCCACCGACTCGACCAAACCACGTTCGAACCCACACCCACAGGGACCGTTGGATCGAGATCCAACGGTCATGATCGACCAAACCGAGCGGCAGTATGCAGGCCGGACCGGTCGTGCCGTGCGATCATGGCCGTTGATCGCGCCACGTGGACGGTCCACCGTCATCGCCCCGTCGAATCCGCGCGGATTCCTCGCCGCGCCTGCATTCGATTAGGTTTCCGCCCCGGCGCGACGCCGAGGTTATTTAAAGCCGAGTCACGCCCGAGGTTGGCCGTTCCGTGCGCACCCATTGCCCTAGCCGCCGCTCGTAGCTCACCAAGCCGCCGCAATAGCTTCGCCGTGAATTGGGCTTAGCTTGCAGCGTTCCGGTTTTGTGCATGTTCCGCCGTTGAGCCGCCTCTGCGCCACCGAAACGCAGATCTAGAACCCCAGTGACGAGGCGCACCAACCGGAACCACCCACGTCGCCGGAGGAGCCCCAAACGCCGCATCAAGTGTCGTCGTCCTCGATTCCGACCGCCGCCATCGCCGCCGCGCCATCGCCGCCTCGCGAGCTCACATCGGCCGTCCGATCAAGATCGCACGGCTTAGGATCTCGCCACGTCACCCCAGGTGAGATCTCGCTTTGAACTCCAGATCCAATCCCGACCGCTGGATCTAGATCCAACGGTCGAAATCAATCGTTAACCCAAACGGCGTCAACACTAGATCCAATCCGCGTCGTTGAATTTCAAATCAACGGCCGAGATCGAGCCACGCGTCGGGAAGTTGGGCCGGCGCGGTCGACTGCACGTCTGCGTGGCCGCCGACACGCCGGGCCCGCATGTCGGCGGCTGTCGGCCAAGTCCGACGCGTCAAGAAATGACGTCACCCATGGGACCCACCGCCGACTGCAGTGGTGAGCCCCGCTGACGTCAACAATGACGTCACCCGAGGGGGACCCACCTGTTAGTGACACGTGGAGCCGTGGACCGAGTCCACGGTAGACCCGAGCCAAGCGTGGACCAAGTCCATGGACCGGCTGACGTCAGCCGCCCAATCAGAGGCTGACACGTGTCCATGCTGACGCAATAATTAATTTCCGAAAAAGAAAATGATTTATTAATTCGTAATAATGATTTCAGATTTTGATTCAAACTTCAAACGATTATAACTTTTGCGTTTCAACTCCGATTTGAGTGATTCAAATTTCTAAATTTGTATAAAATTGAGACCTACCTAAATATGAATTTTATTTAATTTTTGGACTAAAGTTTTTCTCTGTAAAATTATTTAATTGAATATTTAAACTTTAAATAATCATAACTTTTGCATTTTAACTCCAAATTTGACGATTCCAGTTTCTAAAAACTCATAAAATTATGTTCTCTCTGTTTATGGATTTTATTTGGATGTTTGGACACTTTTTGCCTATTGTTTATTCGTGTATTTGCTATTTGCATGCTTTACGAGTAGACGTTGAAGTGCCGGAAGGATTCGAAGGAGAAGTATTGACTCAGGATCCAACTCAAGACCAAGAACAAGTACTTTTGAAGGCAAGTTGTGCTTTGACCATGTTGATCCTATTTTGAAACTTATTTTGATTTAACATATTGCATGCTAAGTTCAAATAGAAAAATACTTTATTTAAATATGGGGGATTAGATAAGTACCAATTTGCTGTATGACACCTTGATTATTTAAGTATGTGCCATGACCCCTTGTCACCCTAGTTGTGGTTTACTAGTTGGACATTATTAAATTGCCGACAATGGGTTTTAGACCGTTGTAGTAAACTGCTTAGACCTGCTACGTGCTCATGACATGATTTTGGACAAACAAATGCTAATATTGACTTAATGATATATTGAACCTGTTTTGGAAAGGTATCATGTGATGTTGATGGCACGTGGTGCATGGTAATCAACTGGGGTTTGATAAATAGTTTTCGACCAAGGCATGTGGCAAGAGTAATCAGGTGGGCCAGTTGTGGCATTGGGGATGTTGATTTGGTTCTTCGGGTAGTCTTGCCCTGGTCACCCTAAGGACTTAACCTTGCAAGCCTTTGAACTGGGTCTAACGTGCAACCACATGTCTGTAATGGGACGGACCTAGTTGACTAAGTTGCTAATAACGTACCTGTGGGACCTCAGGAGGTCAACTACACCCTTTGTGTAAGTTATGCGGGAGGCGTCTGGCCGAGGCCAGTACCCATCTAACGGTTGATTGGCCTAAACTTCGCCTTAGCTAAGGGAAGGGTTAGTGTGCAATAACCGGGGAGGACCACTTGTATTGTTAGAGGTTTCCGAAAGACTTTGTTACGGGAACTCGCCTTTGTGGTGTTTGACTGTATCTTGTGGGTAAAGTGCATAACCTCTGCAGAGTGTAGAATCTATTCGGATAGCCGTGTCCGCGGTATTGGACATCGCTCGGGAATTACAGTCAAGGGTTAGATTTTCTCAAAAACAACTTGGATCTGAAAGGTTGGGTTGGATTAATAATGATGTTGATGGAAATGTGGATTAGGATGGGAAAAGATGTTTATTAAATTCCTTGAAAAGTTATCTATGATATACTTGTTTTTACTGCTTTCGAATCTACTTATGATACTTGTTAAATGCTGTTTACTGCAAAAATACCTTGAGCTATTCCTTTGTACCAAGCCATGCATATAGTATATTAGCTTGCATTCTGTGCATGACTTGCTGAGTACCAAGTACTCACCCTTGCCATAATACAACACCAGTTGAAGAGGAGACTACACCAGCTTTGGAGGAGGAACTCCAGGAGGAACCGTCTACTTAGGGAGCGAGCCCAGTCAGTTGCCTGTGGTATACTGGATGGCGCCACGAAGTTATTTGATTTTCCGCTGCTACTATTTCTCTCTTAATAAGTTTCGCCCTGCGAGGCATTCATTTGTGACTTGACCATAAGGTCGAGTAACCAGTTTGACTATTTAAATAAAGTACTTTATTAGTATCGAGTGGTATGATTGTGATATTTACCGATGTTAAGACTGTGTGCACTAGCGCGTTCCTGGACTAGTGCTGAATACACAGAGGGTCCGGATTTGCAAATTCGGGGTCCCGACAGAGGAGGTATCAGAGCCATACTTGACCGTAGGCTCAACCCTAAGCTAGAATGGTCGTAGTGAGGATAAAACCTATTTTCTAAAGCTAAAAATTTGTCAAGATAAGAAATGACATCTCGACTTATCCCCGTCTCTCTTTTCTTGTCTCTTGCTGAATATTCCCTTACCTTGTCACGATTTAAAAATTCCGAGTTCTTACGTGAGCACTCTTGTGACAGATGGAGGGAGAGTTCAACTACGTTGATCTGGAGGTTGGTCACGCCGCAGAACTTTGGCATATGCTTCAGACTCTCGGAGATTTTGAGAAGCCGCAATACCAAGTGGAAGTGATCAGACAAGCAGGATTGATCAAGGCTTGTGACGTGAAGATTGAGGTACCTGCTAGGAAGAAGGGCCCAGGCAATCGCCTCGATACACCGCAGACCGCCAGGAGGTCTACAATGCAGATGGGTATCCAAGAAGTATCACGACGAGCAATGCGGCACATTACCGTATCTACGCCAGAGAGTTGGAGAGCACGGTGTTCCGTTATCACCAGCAGCAATAACCTTCTTGACCCAAAGGCGATTCAGGATGAGGATGCCATGGTTATCTGATTGGCACGACTTGTTGTCGCCAGGAGGATGTACTCGATGATACAAGCAAGGAGCTCTGAAGGCCCGCAAGGAGATCACGACGGAGAAGAACAGATGGCGGGAAGCTCAAGAGTATGTGTCACACCTTCGCGAAGGATTGACGAGTTGGAGATGGCTTTATGCGGACGGAGCGAGCGAGCGATTACTCGAGCTACACGAGCCAGATCCGGAGGAGTCGGATCTCGATGAGGACACGGCTTCTTCGACTACCACAGATGACACGATTGCTTTGGACATGGCAATCGCTTTCGCGCCTATGCCGCAAAGACCTGCACTGTGCCGTGGAGGTTTTCTCGATGAGTGAGCGTAGGTTCTATAGTGAAACTCCTTCGCCGAAGTCGCGTCATAGAATAAAGAGTCACCCTTTAGGCGTTAGACTCGGTGTTAGATCGATTGGATTTTCATTGTTTGTCGAGTGTGCATTATGTGTTGCAAGGCCCTTAGGCATTGTAAGCAACCATACCAAGTTATTAATATCAATAATAAAGTTGGACCTTAAGGTTACACCTTTCGCCCGCATAAGTTCCATATTACTTGTCTATTCTTGTTTCCCTCTCATCTCTAAAGCGAGAGCAAATCGGCAGATGGTGAACACCCGCGAAACTTTGGAAGCAATGGGAGTGGTTCTCGCCCAACAGAAAACCCCAATGATGGAGCACCAAAGACCGCCATTGATATGCAGAATTTTGGAGCTTTTCTTGCTGCTCAGACTCGATTGATGCATGCTATGATGCAACAAATGCAACACGTCCTTGCCAGTGCCAACGCTAATCAAGTTAATCGGGGACCACGCCGAGAATACAAGACTGTTAGAGTTCATGAGGACTCACCCACCCACTTTCTTCGGGAATGCCAATCCATTGGAGGCCGATGATTGGTTAAGGTCAATCGAGAGGAAGCTACACATAGCTCAATGCATAGGAAATGAGAAGGTACTCTACGCTTCTCATCGGTTGGAAGGAACAAATTACGAATGGTGGGAGAATTTACGTGCCACGCAAGAGAACCCTCAAGACATCAATTGGGAAGAGTTCACAGTGCGTTTCGTCGATATCACGTGCTGAAGGAATCATGGACCTTAAGAAGGAGGAGTTCAGAGCATCAAGCAAGGTAATCGGCCGGTGGCCGACTACCTGAACAAGTTCACACAGCTAGCACGCTACGCACCTGAGGATGTAGCGATAGATAAAGCCAGACAGTCTCGTTTTATGAAGGGACTTAACTCAGGATTGCAAGTAGGATTGATCACCCACACCTTTCCAGATTTCCAAGAGTTAGTGAATAAGGCGCTTATTCTTGAGGACAAGCGCAAGGAACTGGATGAGAACAGAAGCGCGAGAATGCAACGGCGAGGATCACGCCAGGGAACGAAACAGGCGTCGAGAGTTGCACCAAATCAATTTTTCAGATTCCAGCCACGAATCGCCGCAAGGACACCGTCACCAAAGCACCAAGACACATCAATCGTAACTACTGCACCCACTTCGCTAGAAACGCCGCTCGAGTGCAACAAGAAGGAACAGTGAGACGCCGCTACAATCGCAACGAGCCAGGACACTTTGCCAACAGTTGTCCCAAGAAGACAGCAGGAGTGACCCGATTCGCTTCAATCTAGGAACCACCCCAGCTAGGACGCCAAAGACTGTGAGCCACACCCCAGGCCGTGGTGAGAGGCCGAGTCAACCATGTCACCGCAGATGCACCGCGAATGCTACTGACGTCGTCTTGGGTAAGTTACTTGTTAACTTCAAGACACTGCAACAGTTTTGTTTGACTCTGGAGCTTCGCATTCGTTTGTTTCGCAAGGCTTTGCTACTAGAAATGATTTGAGGATTGCAAGACTTAGATGCATGCTTTTAGTTCAAACCCCTGGATCCGAACTCCGAACGAAAGTAGGATGTTCCGGGGTGAGAATACTAATAGATGGAATAGAGTTCCTAGCGAACCTTATTATTTTGGAGACCCAGACCTTAGACGTTATTTTGGGAATGGACTGGTTATCCAAGCACAAGGCCGTATTGGATTGTGGACGAAGGACTATCTCAGTTGAGAACCCTTGTGGAAAGAAAGTGGAATTTCATGCCACTGCCGTTAGAGATGGACAGTTGATGGTTAACAGTACCAAGACAATTAGTATAGAGGATGTCTCAGTAGTGAATGAGTACCCAGATGTTTTTCACGAAGATCTACGGTATGCCGGAGACAGGGACATAGAGTTTGTGATAGAGCTTGTACTGGTACAAAGACCGATAGCAAAGAGACCCTATCGGATGTCCACCGAGGAGTTGGTAGAGATGAAGAAACAGCTAGAGGAGTTAATGGAGAAAGGATTTATCAGACCGAGTTCGTCGCCGTGGGGAGGACCAGTTTTGTTTGTCAAGAAAAAGGACGGGAGTTTCAGGATGTGCATTGACTACCGTGCACTCAATGAAGTCACCGTGAAGAATAAGTATCCGCTACCCAGGATTGATGATTTGTTTGATCAGCTGAGAGGAGCTGGAGTTTTCTCCAAGATTGATCTGAGATCGGGATACCATCAGTTGAAGATCCGATCAGAAGATATCCCGAAGACTGCATTCTCGTCAAGATATGGACATTACGAGTTCTGATTATGTCTTTTGGATCGACGAATGCGCCAAAGATATTTCATGAATATGATGAATAAGGTGTTCATGGAATATTTGGACAAGTTTGTCGTCGTGTTCATAGACGATATCCTAATCTACTCCAAGACAGAGGATGAACATGCCGAACACTTAAGGCGAGTTTTGGAAAAGTGAGGAACGACAACTTTTCGCCAAGTTCAAACAAGTGTGATTTTTGGAAGGATAAGGTAGAATTGCTCGGACATGTAATGACCGCTTGAAGGAGTCGCCGTAGATCCAAGCAAAGTAGAAGCGGTGTTACATTGGGAGCGTAGAAGGCGTGACCCAGATCCGGAGTTTCCTTGGAATGGCAGGATACTATCATTTGTTTCATTGAAGGCTTTTCGACAATTGCGAAACCTCTTACGCAATTGCTGAAAAAGGAAAAGAAGTTTGCATGGGCGCTTGAGAATGTGAGAAAGGATTTCAGAGCTGAAGAAGCGATTGACATCGGCACCGATATTAGTTCTACCTGGGATGTTGCTCAAAGCTTTGATATTTATTGTGACGCATCGCGCCAAGGACTTGGATGTGTCTTGTCTGAGAATGGAAAGGTTGTCGCTTATGCATCAAGGCAGTTGAGGCCGCATGAGGAAAATTATCCGACGCATGACCTAGAGTTAGCTGCCGTAGTGCATGCCTTGAAGATATGGCGTCACTATCTGATCGGGAACAGATGTGAAGTGTATACGAATCATAAGAGCCTTAAGTACATATTCACCCAGTCGGATCTGAACATGAGGCAGAGGAGATGGTTAGAGTTGATCAAGGACTACAATGTTGGAATCCATTACCATCCCGGGAAGGCCAACGTAGTTGCCGATGCTCTGAGTCGGAAAAGCCATACCGTGAGTACGTTGCTAGCCACAAGTCAGGATGAGTTATGCCAGGAATTTCAGAAAATGAAAATTGAGGTTGTACCTAGCGGATTCTTGGCCGCATTGGAAGTAAAGCCTACTCTAGAGGACCAGATCCGAGAAGGACAGAAGGATGATGACAAGATCCGCAGGATTAAGTCCATCAAGGAGGAAGGCAAGGCAGAGGACTTCAAGTTGGATGAGCAAGGCACGTTGTGGATGAAGGATCGCATTTGTGTGCCTAACAAGGAGTTAAAGCAACTGATTTTGGAAGAAGCCCATGACTCCAGGTACTCAATTCATCCTGGAAGCGCCAAGATGTATCAGGATCTGAAGGAGAGATTCTGGTGGCCGAGCATGAAGCGTGAAGTAGCCGAGCATGTTGCATGGTGCGACGTATGCCAGAGAGTCAAGGCAATGCATCAGAGACCAGCAGGATTGCTACAGCCACTGAAAATACCTGAGTGGAAGTGGGAGGAAATCGGAATGGATTTCATTACCGGTTTGCCTAAGACTCAAGGAGGTTATGACTCCATATGGGTTATAGTGGATCGTTTGACCAAAGTAGCCATTTTATTCCCGTGAAGACCACTTACTCGGGAGATAAGTTAGCAGAGTTGTACATGATCAGGATCGTCTGTTTGCACGGAGTGCCGAAGAGGATTGTATCGGACAGAGGTACCCAATTTACCTCAAGGTTTTGGAATAAGTTGCATGAAGCCATGGGAACCCGTTTGAACTTCAAGATGACTTATCATCCATGAGACGGATGGAGCCAGGCCAGAAAGAGTCAACGGTCTCGGAGGATATGTTAAGAGCTTGTGCATTGGCTTATGCTACCTCTTGGGATAAGAGTTTGCCGTATGCCGAGTTCAGTTACAACAATAGTTATCAAGCTAGTTTACAGATGTCACCTTTTGAGGCACTGTATGGTCGACCCTGTCGGACGCCATTGAATTGGAATGAGACCGGCGAGCGCCGTGTCTTCGGGCCTGATATTCTTCAAGAGGTTGAAGAGCAGATTGCTGTGATCAGGGAAAGGTTGAAGATAGCCCAATCACGACAGAAGAGTTATGCTGACAACCGTCGCCGAGACTTGATTTTTGAACCAGAAGACTTTGTATACCTCAGAGTTACGCCGCTCAGAGGAGTTAAGAGGTTCCATGCCTAAGGGAAACTCGCACCCCGTTATGTTGGACCATTTAAGATTTTGAGCCGCAGAGGCGAAGTTGACTATCAGCTGGAGTTGCCACAGTCGTTAGCAGGAGTACATGACGTATTCCATGTGTCCCAGTTGTAGAAGTGTCTCCGAGTACCTGAGGAACAGACACCGCTAGAGTCAATTGAGTTGCAAGAAGATTTGACTTACAAGGAGCATCCCGTGAAGATTTTGGACACTATGGATCGAGAGACCAAAAATAAGTCAACCCGTTTCTGTAGAGTTCAGTGGAGCAACCACACGGAGAGCGAAGCGACTTGGGAGCGCGAAGAGGATTTGAGGAAAGAGTTTCCAAACCTATTCCTTTAGTAAGCCCTGAATCTCGGGGACGAGATTCTATTAAGGGAGGGAGGTTTGTAACACCCCAAAATTTTGCATTTCTTAAATTCATGTGTGATTCGGCACTTTGGTGAATTTTGGAATTTTCTGGAATTTATTTGGATTTATTTGGAATTTATTTGAATTTATTCCATTTTGAAATAATTAAAGAATTAAACTTTGCAAATAAAACTTTGTTGAAAATATTTTATTTGAGTCCAAAATGATCCAAAGTATTTTCCAGAATTTTTCTGGAATTTTTCTGAGTCTTTTGCTATTTTTAATGAATTAAATGAATTACTGGGAATTATTTTAATTATTAAATCGCTGGAAAATGCGAGTGGGTTTGCACTGTTCATCCGACCGAGCCCGAAGTCGGACTCGAGTTCGAGTCCGACCGAGCCACGACCGACTCGACCAAACCACGTTCAACCCAAACCCGAGGACCGTTGGATCGAGATCCAACGGTCATGATCGACCGACTCGACCCGAACCGCACCGGGACTGCACCCGTCGCCCGCGGCGATCGTGGCCGTTGATCGCGCCACGTGGACGGTCCACCGTCATCGTCCCCGTCCGAATCCGCGCCGGATTCCTCCGCCGCGCCGCCGCCGTACCCGATTAGGTTTCCGTCCCGGGCGCGGACTACGAGGCTATTTAAAGCCCGGGTCACGCCCCGAGGTTGGCCGTTCCCGTGCGCACCCATTGCCCTAGCCGCCGCCGCTCGTAACTCACCAGCGCTTCGCAATAGCTTCGCCGTAGTTGGGCTTGCGGCGTTTGGTTTGTGCACGCGTTCGCGCCGTTGAGCGCCTCGCCGCCGAGAAACGCAGATCTAGAACCCCAGGGCGAGACGCACAAACCGGAACCTCCCACGTCGCGGAGGAGCCCCCAAACGCCGCATCAAGTGTCGCCGCCTCGATTCCGGCCGCCGCCGCCGACGCCATCGCCGCCTCGCGAGCTCATCGGCCGTCCGATCAAGATCGCACGGCTAGGATCTCGCCACGTCACCCCCGGTGAGATCTCGCTTTGAACTCAGATCAATCCGACCGTTGGATCTAGATCCAACGGTCCGAAATCAATGCGTTAACCCAAACGCGTCAACACTAGATCCAATCCGCGTCGTTGAATTTCAAATCAACGGCCGAGATCGAGCCACGCGTCCGGGAAGTTGGACCGACGCGGTCAGCACCGTACGCGCGTGACGCTGACACGCCGGGCCCGCATGTCAGCGGCTGTCCCGGCCAAGCGCTGACGTCAGCAATGACGTCACCCATGGGACCCACCTGTCAGCACCGTGGGCTGAGCCCCGCTGACGTCAGCAATGACGTCACCCGAGGGGGACCCACCTGTCAGTGACACGTGGAGCCGTGGACCGAGTCCACGGTAGACCCGAGCCAAGCGTGGACCAAGTCCATGGACCGGCTGACGTCAGCCGCCCAATCAGAGGCTGACACGTGTCCATGCTGACGCAATAATTAATTTCTGAAAAAGAAAATGATTTATTAATTCGTAATAATGATTTCAGAATTTGATTCAAACTTCAAACGATTATAACTTTTGCGTTTCAACTCCGATTTGAGTGATTCAAATTTCTAAATTTGTATAAAATTGAGACCTACCTAAATATGAATTTTATTTAATTTTTGGACTAAAGTTTTTCTCTGTAAAATTATTTAATTGAATATTTAAACTTCAAATAATCATAACTTTTGCATTTTAACTCCAAATTTGACGATTCCAGTTTCTAAAAACTCATAAAATTATGTTCTCTCTGTTTATGGATTTTATTTGGATGTTTGGACACTTTTTGCCTATTGTTTATTCGTGTATTTGCTATTTGCACGCTTTACGAGTAGACGTTGAAGTGCCGGAAGGATTCGAAGGAGAAGTATTGACTCAGGATCCAACTCAAGACCAAGAACAAGTACTTTTTGAAGGCAAGTTGTGCTTTACCATGTTGATCTTATTTTGAAACTTATTTTGATTTAACCTATTGCATGCTAAGTTCAAATAGAAAAATACTTTATTTAAATATGGCGGATTAGATAAGTACCAATTTGCTGTATGACACCTTGATTATTTAAGTATGTGCCATGACCCCTTGTCACCCTAGTTGTGGTTTACTAGTTGGACATTATTAAATTGCCGACAATGGGTTTTAGACCGTTGTAGTAAACTGCTTAGACCTGCTACGTGCTCATGACATGATTTTGGACAAACAAATGCTAATATTGACTTAATGATATATTGAACCTGTTTTGGAAAGGTATCATGTGATGTTGATGGCACGTGGTGCATGGTAATCAACTGGGGTTTGATAAATAGTTTTCGACCGGGGCATGTGGCAAGAGTAATTAGGTGGGCCAGTTGTGGCATTGGGGATGTTGATTTGGTTCTTCGGGTAGTCTTGCCCTGGTCACCCTAAGGACTTAACCTTGCAAGCCTTTGAACTGGGTCTAACGTGCAACCACATGTCCGTAATGGGACGGACCTAGTTGACTAAGTTGCTAATAACGCACTGTGGGACCTCAGGAGGTCAACTACACCCTTTGTGTAAGTTGTGCGGGAGCGTCTGGGGTGAGGCCATGTACCCATCTAACGGTCGATTGGCCTAAACTTCGCCTTAGCTAAGGGAAGGGTTAGTGTGCAACAACCGGGGAGGACCACTTGTATTGTTAGAGGTTTCCGAAAGACTTTGTTACGGGAACTCGCCTTTGTGGTGTTTGACTGTATCTTGTGGGTAAAGTGCATAACCTCTGCAGAGTGTAGAATCTATTCGGATAGCCGTGTCCGCGGTATTGGACATCGCTCGGGAATTACAGTCAAGGGTTAGATTTTCTCAAAAACAACTTGGATCTGAAAGGTTGGGTTGGATTAATAATGATGTTGATGGAAATGTGGATTAGGATGGGAAAAGATGTTTATTAAATTCCTTGAAAAGTTATCTATGCTATACTTGTTTTTACTGCTTTCGAATCTACTTATGATACTTGTTAAATGTCAAGCATCGCAAAAATACCTTGAGCTATTCCTTTGTACCAAGCCATGCATATAGTATATTAGCTTGCATTACTGCATGACTTGCCGAGTACCAAGTACTCACCCTTGCCATAATACAACACCGCTTGAAGAGGAGACTACACGGCTTTGGAGGAGGAACTCCAGGAGGAACCGTCTACTTAGGAGCGAGCCCGGTCGATTGCCTGTGGTATCTTGGATGGCGCCACGGTTATTTGATTTTCCGCTGCTACTATTTCTCTCTTAATAAGTTTCGCCTGAGGCATTCATTTGTGACTTGACCATAAGGTCGAGTAACCAGTTTGACTATTTAAATAAAGTACTTTATTAGTATCGAGTGGTATGATTGTGATATTTACCGATGTTAAGACTGTGTGCACTAGCGCGTTCCTGGACTAGTGCTGAATACACAGAGGGTCCGGATTTGCAAATTCGGGGTCCCGACATTGATCCTATTTTGAAAATCTATTTTGATTTAACCTATTGCATGCTAGTTCAATTAGAAAAATACTTTATTTAAATATGGGGAATTAGATAAATACCAATTTGCTGTATGACACCTTGATTACTTAAATATGTGCCATGACCCCTTGTCACCCTAGTTGTGGTTTACTAGTTGGACATTATTAAATTGCCAACATGGGAAATTAGATCGTTGTAGTATACTGCTTAGACACCTTTCGTGCTCATGACATGATTTTGGACAATCAAATGTTAATATTGACTTAATGATATATTGAACCTGTTTTGGAAAGGTATCATGTGATGTTGATGGCACGTGGTGCATGGTAATCAACTGGGGTTTGATAAATAGTTTTTCGACCGGGGCATGTGGCAAGAATAATCAGGTGGGCCAGTTGTGGCATTGGGGATGTTGATTTGGTTCTTCGGGTAGTCTTGCCCTGGTCACCCTAAGGACTTAACCTTGCAAGCCTTTGAACTGGGTCTAACGTGCAACCACATGTCTGTAATGGGACGGACCTAGTTGACTAAGTTGCTAATAACGTACCTGTGGGACCTCAGGAGGTCAACTACACCCTTTGTGTAAGTTGTACGGGGGAGCGTACCGGGGCTGAGGCCAGGTACCCATCTAACGGTTGATTGGCCTAAACTTCGCCTTAGCTAAGGGAAGGGTTAGTGTGCAATAACTGGGGAGGACCACTTGTATTGTTAGAAGTTTCCGAAAGACTTTGTTAGGAGAACTCGCCTTTGTGGTGTTTGACTGTATCTTGTGGGTAAAGTGCATAACCTCTGCAGAGTGTAGAATCTATTCGAATAGGCTGCGTCATGGTATTGGACATCGCTCGGGAATTACAGTCAAGGGTTAGATTTTCTCAAAAATAACTTGGATTTGAAAGGTTGGGTTGGATTAATAATGATGTTGATGGAAATGTGGATTAGGATGGGAAAGATGTTTATTAAACTTCTTGAAAAGTTATCTATGCTTTACTTATTTCTACTGCTTTCGAATCTATTTATGATACTTGTTAAATCTTTGTTTTCGCAAATATACCTTGAGCTATTCCTTTGTACCAAGCCATGCATATAGTATATTAGCCTGCATTCTGTGCATGACTTGCTGAGTACCAAGTACTCACCCTTGCCACAATACAACATCAGTTGAAGAGGAGACTACACCAGCTTTGGAAGAGGAGCTCCAAGAGAAACCGTCTACTTAGGGAAGCGAGCCCAGTCAGTTGCCTGTGGTATACTGGATGGCACCACGAAGTTATTTGATTTTCCGCTGCTACTATTTCTCTCTTAATAAGTTTCGCCCTGTGAGGCGTACATTTGTAACTTGACCATAAGGTCGAGTAACCAGTTTGACTATTTAAATAAAGTACTTTATTAGTATCGAGTGGTATGATTGTGATATTTACCGATGTTAAGACTGTGTGCACTAGCGCGTTCCTGGACTAGTGCTGAATACACAGAGGGTTCGGATTTGCAAATTCGGGGTCCCGACAGAATAGTTCACTGGTGAACTGAGTTCCGTTGTCCGTGATGAGGCGGTTGTGGATCCCAAAGCACGTCACCACGTTGCTCCAGAAGAATCTCTTGGCCGCTTGGGCCGAGATAGTCGACACGGGTTCGGCCTCTATCCACTTTGTGAGAGTGTCTATGGCCACAAGCAAATACTTGCAGCCTTTCTGTCCTCTAGGGAATGGTCCGAGTATATCGAGCCCTCAAGTCGAGAATGGCCACGAAAGTGGGATGGTTTGAAGTGCGTATGCCGGTTGGTGGGACTCTCAAAGTTAGTGAGGCTCTTTTTGATGCTCTACTCAATATAACTTTCTTATGCAATCAATATGTATTTTCTAGTACTAGGGTAAAGTCTATCAAATGACTCAACCACTTAATCTAATACATGCAAGCTCGTAATATATATCTAGCACAAACCCATTTTAAATGCTAACTTGCTAAACTCCTTATGTGAGCCATTGGATGAGATTTAGAGGAATCAAATTGGAGATATTTTATAAGTATAACATCCATGGATCAAGAATGAATCTGATTCATTGAGATCTTATCCAATGACTCGTGTGAAGAGTTAGCAAGTTAGCACCAAATGTATGCAGCTTCAACCTTTTCCCATTCTTGTCTTCAACTATGGAACCAAATAGTTTTCCTACACCCCTCAGCGGAACTTCCATCATTAGTATCTTTTGTTCGAATTTTTCATCTGCTTAGATATTTCTACAACGATATTTATAAGGCACAACCAGTTATAGATTTTGTAATTGAATATCTAAACATCCTAGATACATTGAGGCAATAGCGTGTCTGATCAGGAGCGTCTTAAAATATGAAGTTTTGTAGCACTTTCATCTCCTTTCTTATTATAATATTGATGGATTCTAAGCTAAAATCTATTTCATTCTACAGTTCATCATGAAAGGTGTCATACGCTGATTTATTGCTATTACTTTATCCTCATTGCCGAATGCAAATACCATAGGCAGCCATGCTTATTGAATTATAGAGTTGATTAACTTATCAGTATAGCGTTGATTAAGTCATTGTATAGAGTTGATTAATTCATCGCATATAGTTGATTAATTCATATGATGAGTTAATCAACTCTATACAATGACTTAATAAACTCTACAATTGAAGAAGCTAGGCTACTTTTGGTATTCTCGTTTGGGGATGAGGCTGAAGTAGAAGCGATAAATCAGAGCATGACAGCGTTCAGGACGAACAATGAAATGAAGTGGATTTTGTCTTAGAAACCATAAATATTATAATAAAAAAAGAGATGAAAACGCTACAAATGTTTATATTTTAAGATGATCTTGATCAGACAAGGTGTTGCCTGATGCATCTATGATGTTTAGATATTCAATTACAAAATCTATAACTGGTTGTGCCTTATAAATGTCATTGCAAAAATATCTAAGCAGATGAAAATTTTGAACAACAGATACTAATGATGAAAGTTCTGCTAGGGGTGTAGGCAAAAAATGGGATCACATACAGTTCTAATTAGAAACCATATGTAATGTTATAGTATCACAGACGGTTCTAGTAAAGAACCGTCTGTGATGTGTACCACAATATAGACGGTTCTTTACTAGAATTGTCTGTGTGTGAGATTCACTGACGGTTTAAGATCCGTTTGTGATACATCATTGGCATCACTGACACATGTTTACAAATGGTTGACAAAACCTTCTGTGATCACTTTTTAGAATCATCTGTGATGACCTTGTCTTTAGTAGTGGTTATTGTACGATTTTGATATGGATATAACTATTGCAGAAGGTGTGACTTTAGGAGTGGCTTCGATCTCATGCCATTCCATGCTATGTGGGTAAAGAGAAAAAGTATATTGTAAAAAGATCATGGTTTGAGATGAATTGATGTTTAAAATTAATAATTGAAACCTTGTTGTCCTATATGTAGGTTATTAATCATTATTGTTGTTTATGCTCGAGATCTTGATAATAATGATGAATGATGGATAATGAATTACATAACTTGCATATATATCATGAAAAGTGCATATGAGGAATGTCGTGAAATAGTCATATAACTAATCCAGAGTGCATGAGCCAGGTCGGTGAGAAAGTTGTATGACTAATCCTGAGTGCTCTTGTAACACCCTGGCATTTAATATGCTCGAATGCTACCAAACATAGACTAAACAACATCTAAATACCATAAATTAAGATAAATTACAGCAAAGGAGTAAATGCTATAACCGAAAATTTCGGCAGCATCTCCTTTGTTTTTCCATTAATGGAAGCAACAACAATATGATCACAGGATATAGTATAAAGAATGACATCTAAATCATCAATAATAAAGGTTCTAGCAGTAGTATAAGACTAGAATAAAGATTCCAACCATCTCATGAGCCAAACGAAGTAAATGAGGAAACCAAGCACACAAATTAACCATCACAATTTAAAGGAAGGAACATGTCATTGTTTATATGTGTGATGCTAAGTGATGACGTGTGACTAGCTCCCTTTCCCGCATGCCGGTTTCATGGTACCTAAGAAAAACAACATAAACACAAGCGTGAGTTCATCACTCAGCAAGTATATTGCAATGGAACAAGAAAATACATTCTAATACCTTCATCACCACTTTCACATACGACATCATACACATCTCATATTCATAGCGTAAGCATATCATTGACATCATCATATATCATCATCATATAACATCCTCATATAATGCAATGCAATGCAATGCGATGCACATATCTCCTGGAAACTCATACCGGTATGGTTGAGTACACACCCGTCGGTGTGCACCCTCTCCCCCCTTCCATCCCGAAGATGGAGGGTGCCTACTCCTCACTTCCATTCACCGCGGTGGATGGAATCACGATGTAGGACATACTCACTGGCACCCCGGACTAGTCATAACTTTTCTCACCGACCTTCCCGGACTAGTTATGACTTTCTCACCGACCCGACCATGCATTGTAACACCCCAAAATTTTGCTTTCTTAAATTTCATGTGTGATTTGGCACTTTGGTGAATTTTTGGAATTTTCTGGGATTTATTTGGAATTTATTTGAATTTATTCCATTTTGAAATAATTAAAGAATTAAACTTTGCAAATAAAAATTTGTTGGAAATATTTTATTTGAGTCCAAAATGTTCCAAAATATTTTCCAGAATTTTTCTGAGTCTTTTGCTATTTTAAAGATTTAATTGAATTTCTGAGAATTTAATTGGATTAATTAAATCAAGTCGGGTCGAGTATCGTTTCATCCGACGACCAGTCCGAGTCGACTCGAGTCCGACCGAGCCACGTGACTCGACCAACCCACTTAGCCGAAAGCACTAATGGCGTGACTGGTTGGATTCAGATCCAACGGCCACGATTGAGCCACGCCACCGAGCCCGAGTCCGACCGAGCCGGCCTACCGCCGAGCCGACTCGAGTCCAACTCACGCCGACCGTTGGATCGAGATCCAACGGCTCACGCTGCGCCACGTCGCCTCTCGTGCCGCCGTCGAATCCGCCGCCGTGCTGTCGACCTCGGTCTCCGCGTGATTCACTAAGCCGAGGCCGCTATTTAATCGCGCCGCCGCCGCCATCGGTAGCCCATTTTCGTGCGCATCCGTAGCCCTAACACACGCTGCCGAGCCGCGCCGTCACCCCGCTTAGAGCTCGCCGTAGTTGATCTAAGGAGCCGCGCGTTTTTGCTTCGCTCCGCCGTTGACCTCAGATCCGGACTCACCGCGACGAGACGCACGAAGGAGAACTCACCTCACGGAGAAGCCTCTGAGCGCCAGAGCTGTGTCGCCGTCCCCAACTCCGGTGACCTCGAGCCGCCAGACCGCCATCGACGTCCTCGAAGCTTCTCACCGTCCGATCAAGATCCAACGCCCCAGATCACGCCACGTCACCGCGGTGAGATCCCAATCCAAAACCCCAGATTCAATCTCGGCCGTCCGATCTAGATCCAACGGTCCAGATCAAACGCGTTAACCCAAGCGCGTGAGAGCCGATCTAATCTGGGCCATTGATTTTCAAATCAACGGCCGAGATTGCACCACGCGTCGGGAAGGCCGATCGCGGTCGGGCCGCATCAAGACGCTGCAGCGTGTCGGCCGACACGCCGCCCGCATGTCGCTGATTTGGTGAACCGCACCATGACGCCGACGGGCCCACACGCCGCCGCCACCTCAGCTGCGCCGTGGACGCCAACAATGACGTCACCGTGGGTCCCACTCACAAGACCGTGGGCTGAGCCCCGCTGACGTCAGCAATGACATCACCCGAGGGGACCCACCTGTCAGCGACACATGGAACCGTGGACCGAGTTCACCATGGACCGAGCCAAGCCGTGGGCTGAGCCCATGGACCGGCTGACGTCAGCCGCCCAATCAGAAGCTGCCACGTGTCCTCGCTGACGCAATAATTAATTTCCGAAAAAGAAAATGATTTATTAATTCGAAATAATGATTTCAGATTTTGATTCAAACTTCAAACGCTTATAACTTTTGCGTTTCAACTCCGATTTGAGTGATTCAAATTTCTAAATTTGTATAAAATTGAGATCTACCTAATTATGAATTTTATTTAATTTTTGGACTAAAGTTTTCCTCTGTAATATTATTTAATTGATTATTTAAACTTCGAAATGTTATAACTTTTGCATTTAAACTCCAAATTTGACGATTCCAGTTTCTAAAAATTCATAAAATTATGTTCTCTCTGTTTATGGATTTTATTTGGATGTTTGGACACTTTTTGCCTATTGTTTATTCGTGTATTGCTATTTGCACGCGTTACGAGTAGACGTTGAAGTGCCGGAAGGATTCGAAGGAGAAGTATTGACTCAGGATCCAACTCAAGACCAAGAACAAGTACTTTTTGAAGGCAAGTTATGCTTTGACCATGTTGATCCCATTTTGAAACCTATTTTGGTTCAAATTATTGCATGCTAGTTCAATTAGAAAATACTTTATTTAAATATGGGAGATTAGATAAATGCCAAATTGCTGTATGACACCTTGATTACTTAAGTATGTGCCATGCCCCCTTGTCACCCTAGTGTGGATTACTAGTTGGACATTACTAAATTGCCAACATGGGTTTATAGATCGTTGTAGTATACTGCTTAGACCTGCTACGTGCTCATGGCATGATTTTGGACAATCAAATGTTAATATTGACTTAATGATATATTGAACCTGTTTGGAAAGGTATCATGTGATGTTGACGGCACGTGGTGCATGGTAATCAACTGGGGTTTGATAAATAGTTTTTGACCGGGGCATGTGGCAAGAATGATCAGGTGGGTCAGTTGTGGCACTGGGAATGTTGTTTTGGTTCTTCGGGTAGTCTTGCCCTGGTCACCTTAAGGACTTCACCTTGCATGCCTTTGAACTGAGTCAATCTTGCAACCACATGTCTGTAATGGGACGGACCTAGTTGATTAAGTTGCTAATAACGTACCTATGGGACCTCAGGAGGTCAACTACACCTTTTGTGTAAGTTGTACGGGAGCGCATCGGAGTGAGGCAGTACCCATCTAACGGTTGATTGGCCTAAACTTCGCCTTAGCTAAGGGAAGGGTTAGTGTGCAATAACCGGGGAGGACCACCTGTATTGTTAGAAGTTTCCGAAAGACTTTGTTACGGGAACTCGCCTTTGTGCTGTTTGACTGTATCCTGTGGGTAAAGTGCATAACCTGTGCAGAGTGTACAATCTATTCGAATAGCCTTGTTGTCGGGACCCCGAATTTGCAAATCCGGACCCTCTGTGTATTCAGCACTAGTCCAGGAACGCGCCAGTGCACACAGTCTTAACATTGGTAAATATCACAATCATACCAATCGATATTATCAAAGTACTTTATTTAAATAACCAAACTGGTTACTTGACCTTATGGCCAAGTTACAAATATATGCCTCGCAAGGCGAAACTTATTCAGAGAAAAATAATAGCAGCGGAAAATCAAACAAGATAACATCGTGGCGCCATCCAGTATACCACAGGCAACTGACTGGGCTCGCTTCCCTAAGTAGACGGATCCTCTTGGAGTTCCTCCTCCCAAGCTGGTGTAGTCTCCTCTTCAACTGGTGTTGTATTGAGGCAAGGGTGAGTACTTGGTACTCAGCAAGTCATGCACAGAATGCAGGCTAATATACTATATGCATGGCTTGGTACAAAGGAATAGCTCAAGGTATATTTGCGATGCTTGACATTTGAAAAGTAATATAAGTAGATTCGAAAGCGAGAAATAAGTAAAGCATAAATAACTTTTCAGGAAATCTAATAAACATTTTCCCCATCCTAAACCACATTTCTATCATTTTCATTACCAAACCAAACCAAACCAAACTTTCAAATCAAAGTTATTTTCAGAAAATCTAACCCTTGATCAGTAATTCCCGAGCGATGTCCAATCATGCGGACACGGCTATTCGAATAGATTCTAAACTCTGCAGAGGTTATGCACTTTACCCACAAGATACAGTCAAACACCACAAAGGCGAGTTCCGTAACAAAGCCTTTGGAAGCCTCAAACAACACAGTGGTCCTCTCCGGTTCGTGCTCTACACCATCCCTTCCCTTAACCAAGGCGAAGTATGGGACCAACACACCGTTAGATGGGTATCTGGCCACGCCCACGATCGCTCCCCGTACAATCACACAAACGGTGTAATTGACACCCTGAGGCTCCACAAGTGAGTCCTTAGCGACTTAGTCAACTAGGGCCGTCCCATTCCAGCCATGTGGTTGCAAGTATGACCCAGTTCAAAGGCTTGCAAGGTTAAGTCCTTAGGGTGACCAGGGCAAGACTACCCGAAGAACCAAATCAACATCCCCAATGCCACAACTGGCCCACCTGATTACTCTTGCCACATGCCCCGGTCGAAAACTGTTTATCAAACCCCAGTTGATTACCATGCACCACCACTACTACAGAATGACACATTACTATCGCTTCATCTGTGTCGGTTCTAAACTTTTGACTAAAAAACCGATTGTGATAAGTATATTCCATTTGGAAATCTTGGTAACAGGTTATCACAATCGGTTCTGAGAGGGAACCGATTGTGATACGATAATAATCCCAATCGGTTCTAGATAAGAACCGATTGTGATAATCATTGTTTTATCACAATCGGTTTTTATATAGAACCGATTGTAATGAGTAGGTATTATCACAATCGGTTTGAGGAAGAAACCGATTGTGATGAGCACAGGGGTTATCACAATCAGTTCTTTTCCAGAACCGATTGCAATGAGATGGTATTATCATAATCGGTTTTGGGAAGAAACCGATTGTGATGAGCACAGGGGTTATCACAATCATTTCTTTTCCAGAACCGATTGTGAGATCCTCACAGATTTCCCCTTCAGGGAACAAGAAAAAAACAAACTCCAACACGGACCGCTCTGCTAGAATCCCAACACAGACCTCATCTACCCTTCATTCATGCTTTAATATTTGTGCAACTTGTTTTTTCGGACGATGAATAGTACCGCTCTGCTAGAATCCCAACTCGCGGTTCAACTCTCGGACAATTTATATAGACACATTGTAACACCCCAAAATTTTGCTTTTCTTAAATTCATGTGTGATTTGGCACTTTGGTGAATTTTTGGAATTTTCTGGAATTTATTTGGATTTATTTGGAATTTATTTGAATTTATTCCATTTTGAAATAATTAAAGAATTTAATTTTGCAAATAAAATTTTGTTGGAAATATTTTATTTGAGTCCAAAATGATCCAAAATATTTTCCAGAATTTTTCTGGAATTTTTCTGAGTCTTTTGCTATTTTTAATGAATTAAATGAATTACTGGGAATTATTTTAAATATTAATTCGCTGGAAAAGGACCGACCGGGTCGGTTACTGTTCATCCGACCGAGCCCGAGTCAGACTCGAGTTCGAGTCCGACCCGAGCCACGTGACTCGACCAGAACCCACTCCTAACTCCTAATCAATCCCAACCGTTGGATCAAGATCCAACGGCCGAGATCACCAGACGGCTCGAGCCGTATCCGCCCGGATCCGATCGCGCCAGGCGATCGTGGCCGTCGATCGTGCCCGCGTGGGCGGCCACGATTTCGTCGTCTTCGCCGAAGTCCGAGCCGGACTCCGCCGCGCCCGCCGCCGTAACGAACTAGGTTTCCGCTCAGGTACCTAACGCCGAGGCTATTTAAAGCGTGAGACGTCCCCGAGGTTGCCCTCATCCTTGCGCACCCGCTTCCTCGAGCCATCTCGCCGAGCCGCCGCCCGTTGAGCCGCAATCGCCGCGGAGTTGTCTCTTCCCTCCGCTGCGGTTTGCGCCGTTTTCGCCGTCGTCCGTCGTCTTCCGCCGAGAAGGAGCCCAGATCCGGAGTCCCCGCGACGAGACGCACCCGAAGGGAGGTTTCATCTCGCCGGAGAAGCCCCGTAGCGCCGCGCCCTTGGTCGTCGTCCCCGTCTCCGGTCAAGCCAGCGCCGCCGTGAAACCATCGCCGTCCGCGAGCTCGGAGGACCGTCAGATCCAGATCGAACGGTTGAGGTGAGATCACGTGTTCCAAACCCGATTAGATCTGGACCGTTGGATCAAGATCCAACGGTTCACAATCGCCACGTGCCGTAGCAGTGCGATTATAGGATTAGATCTGGACCGTCCGATCTAGATCGAACGGCCCATGATCATCGAGTAGTTTCAACGCGTTAACCCTGGATCCAATCCGCGCCGTTGATTTTCAAACCAACGGCCGAGATTGCGCCACGTGTCGGGAAGTTGGACCGACGCGGTCAGCGCCGTCCACGCACGCGTGCGTGTGACGCTGACACGCGGGGCCCGCGTGTCAGAGGGCCCGCATGTCAGTGGCTGACCCAGCCAAGCGCTGACGTCACCCATGACGTCACAGTGGACCCCACCTGTCAGCACCATGGGCTGAGCCCCGCCGACGCCGGGCCGATGACGTCACCCGAGTGGGCCCACATGTCGACACGTAGAGTCGTGGACCGAGTCCATCAGTAGACCCGAGCAGGCGTGGACCGAGCCCATGGATCGGCCGACGCCAGCAGGCCAATCGAGGCTGCCACGTGTCCATGCCGACGCAATAATTAATTTCAGAAAAGAAAATGATTTATTAATTCGAAATATTGATTCAAATTTAGATTCAAACTTCAAACGCTTATAACTTTTATGCGTTTCAACTCCGATTGAGCGATTCAAATTTCTAAATTTGTATAAAATTGAGATCTACCTAAATATAAATTTTATTTAATTTTTGGACTAAAGTTTTTCTCTGCAAAATTATTTAATTGATTATTTAAACTTTAAATAATCATAACTTTTGCGTTTTAACTCCAAAATTGACGATTCCAGTTTCTAAAAATCCATAAAATTATGTTCTCTCTGTTTTTGGATTTTATTTGGAGTTTTGGGATGTTTTTGCCTATTGTTTATTTGTGTATTTGCTACTTGCACGCTTTACGAGTAGACGTTGAAGTGCCGGAAGGATTCGAGGGAGAAGTATTGACTCAGGATCCAACTCAAGACCAAGAGCAAGTACTTTTTGAAGGCAAGTTGTGCTTTGACCATGTTGATCCTATTTCGAAATCTATTTTGATTTAAATTATTGCATGCTAGTTCAATTAGAAAAATACTTTGTTTAAACATGGGGGTTAGATAAATACCAATTTGCTGTATGACACCTTGATTACTTAAGTATGTGCCATGACCCTTTGTCACCCTAGTTGTGGATTACTAGTTGGACATTATTAAATTGCCAACATGGGTTTTAGACCGTTGTAGTACCTTTGCTTAGACACGCTACGTGCTCATGACATGATTTTGGACAATCAAATGTTAATATTGACTTAATGATATATTGAACCTGTTTTGGAAAAGTATCATGTGATGTTGATGGCACGTGGTGCATGGTAATCAAGCGGGGTTTGATAAGCGATTTCGGCCAGGGCATGTGGCAAGAGTAATCGTGTGGGCCAAGATGGCAATCGGGATGTTGATTTGGTTTTGGGTAGTCTTGCCCTGGTCACTCTAAGGACTTAACCTTGCAAGCCTTTGAACTGGGTCATACTTGCAACCACATGGCTGGAATGGGACGGCCCTAGTTGACTAAGTCGCTAAGGACTCACTTGTGGAGCCTCGGGTGTCGATTACACCGTTTGTGTGATTGTGCGGGGCGTATCGTGGTCGTGGCCAGGTACCCATCTAACGGTGTGTTGGTCCCATACTTCGCCTTAGCTAAGGGAAGGGATGGTGTAGAGCCTGAGCAGGAGAGGACCACTGTGTTGTTTGAGGCTTAGAAAGGCTTTATTACGGGAACTTCGCCTTTGTGGTGTTTGACTGTATCTTGTGGGTAAAGTGCATAACCTCTGCAGAGTGTAGAATCTATTTGAATAGCCGAGTCCACGATCGACAATGCTCGGGAATTACTGATCAAGGGTTAGATTTTCTGAAAATAACTTGGATTTGAAAAGTTGGGTTGGTTTAACAATGAAGATGATGGAAATGTGGTTTAGGATGGGAAAAATGTTTATTAAATTTCCTGAAAAGTTATTTATGCTTTACTTATTTCTACCGCTTTGAATCTACTTATATTACTTGTCAAAAGTCATTTATCGCAAATATACCTGAGCTATTCCTTTGTACCAAGCCATGCATATAGTATATTAGCTTGCATTCTGTGCATGACTTGCTGAGTACCAAGTACTCACCCTTGCCTCAACACAATACCAGTTGAAGAGGAGACTATGCCAGTTTCGGAGGAGGAGTTCCAAGAGGACCCGTCTACTTAGGGATGCGAGCCCAGTCAGTTGCCTGTGGTATACTGGATGGCGCCACGAAGTTTATTTGATTTTCCGCTGCTATTGTTTCTCTCTGAATAAGTTTCGCCCTACGAGGCATACATTTGTAACTTGACCATGAGGTCAAGTAACCAGTTTGGTTATTTAAATAAAGTACTTTGATAATATCGATTGGTATGATTGTGATATTTACCGATGTTAAGACTGTGTGCACTAAGCTGCGTCCTGGACTAGTGCTGAATACACTGAGAGGGTCGGATTGGCAAATTCGGGGTCCCGACAGAGGTGGTATCAGAGCCATACTTGACTGTAGGCTCAACCCTAGCTAGAATGGTCGTAGTGAGGATAAAACCTATTTTCTAAAGCTAAAAAGTTGTCAAGACAAGAAATGACATCTCGACTTATCCCCTTCTCTCTTTTCTTGTCTCTTGCTGAAATTTTCCCTTACCTTGTCACAATTTAAAAATTCCGAGTTCTTACGTAAAGCACTCTTGTGACAGATGGAGGTTTTCTCGATGAGTGAGCATAGGTTCTATAGTGAGACTCCTACGCTGAGTCGCGTCATAGAAGAAAGAGTCACCCTTTAGGCGTTAGACTCCAGAGTTAGTTCGATTTGGATTTGCTTTGTTTGCTGAGTGTGCAGTATGTGTTGCAAGGCCCTTAGGCATTGTAAGCAGCCATACCAAGTTATTAATAATAAAGTTGGACCTTAAAGTTACACCTTTCGCCCCGCATAAGTTCCATATTACTTGCCTATTCTTGTTTCCCTCTCATCTCTAAACCTAGAGCAAATCGACAGATGGTGAATACCCGTGGGAACTTTGGAAGCAATGGGAGTGGATCTCGCCCAGCAGAAAACCCCAATGATGGAGCACCAGCACCGCCACTGGATATGCAGAATTTCGGAGCCTTTCTTGCTGCTCAGACTCAGTTGATGCATGCTATGATGCAACAAATGCAGCACGTCACTGCTCAGGCCACTGCTAATCAAGTTAATCAGGGACCACGCCAGAATACAAGGTCGCCGAGTTCATGAGGACTCACCCACCCACTTTCTTCGGGAATGCCAATCCATTGGAGGCCGATGATTGGTTAAGATCAATTGAGAGGAAGCTACACATAGCTCAATGCATAGGGAATGAGAAGGTACTTTACGCTTCTCATCGCTTGGAAGGAACAGTGGCCAGAATGGTGGGAGAATTTACGTGCCACGCAGAGAACCCTCAAGATATCACTTGGGAAGAGTTCACGGCCGCATTCCGACAAAGATCACGTGCCTGAAGGAATCATGGACCTTAAGAAGGAGGAGTTCAGAGCATCAAGCAAGGTAATCAGCCGGTGGTCGACTACGAACAAGTTCACACAGCTAGCACGCTACGCACCGAGGATGTAGCGACAGACAAATCCAGGCAGTCTCGTTTTATGAAGGGACTTAACTCGGGATTGCAAGTAGGGTTGATCACCCACACCTTTCCAGATTTCCAAGAGTTGGTGAATAAGGCGCTTATTCTTGAGGACAAAGCGCAAGGAACTGGATGAGAACAGAAGCGCAGGATGCAACAAAGAAGGATCACGCCAGTGGAACGCAATGGCGCTTGAGAGTTGCACCAAATCAATTCTTGATTCCAACCACGAGAATGCAACAAGGACACCATCCTCGGCACCAAGACCTGTCAATCGAACTACTGACCCTCACCCGCTAGAAACGCTTACCCCGTGCAACAAAGAAGGCAGTGAGACGCTGTTACAACCGCAGAACGAGCCAGGACACTTTGCCAACAGCTTGTCCAAAGAAGACAGCAGAGCGACCCTGGCCGCTTCAATCTAGGAACCACCCAGCTAGGGCGCCCGACATCAGGAGCCACACCCTGCACCGTGGTGAGAGGCCGAGTCAACCATGTCACCGCAGATGCACTGCAGAATGCTACGGACGTAAATCGGGTAAGTTACTTGTTAACTCAAGACTGCAACAGCTTTGTTTGACTCGAGCTTCAGATTCGTTTGTTTCGCAAGGCTTTGCTACTAGAAATGACTTGAGAATTGCAAGACTTAAGTGCATGCTTTTAGTTCAAACCCACAGTTCCGAACTCCGAACGGAAGTAGGATGTTCCGGTGAGAATACTAATAGATGGAATAGAGTTCCTAGCAAACCTTATGATTTTGGAGACCAGGACCTTAGATGTTATCTTGGGAATGGATTGGTTATCCAAGCACAAGGCCGTATTGGATTGTGGACGAAGGACTATCTCGATGGAGAGCCCGTGTGGGAAGAAAGTGGAATTTCAAGCCACCGTGATTAGAGATGGGCGATTGATGGTTAACAGTACCAAGGCAATCAGCATAGAGGATGTCGGTAGTGAGTGATTACCCGATGTTTTTCCCGAGGATCTACAGTATGCCACGGACAGGGACATAGAGTTTGTGATAGAGCTTGTACTGCACAAAGACCGATAGCAAAGAGACCCTATCGGATGTCTACCGAGGAGTTGGTGGAGATGAAGAAACAGCTAGAAGAGTTAATGGAGAAAGGATTTATCAGACCAAGTTCGTCGCCGTGGGGAGCACCGGTTTTGTTTGTCAAGAAGAAGGACGGGAGTTTCAGGATGTGCATTGACTACCGTGCACTCAATGAAGTCACCGTGAAAAATAAGTATCCGCTACCCAGGATTGATGATTTGTTTGATCAGTTAAGAGGAGCCGGAGTTTTCTCCAAAATTGATCTGAGATCGGGATACCATTAGTTGAAGATCCGATCAGAAGATATTCAAGATCGCATTCTCGCCAAGATATGGACATTACGAGTTTACTGATTATGTCCTTTGGTCTCGATTTAATGCGCCACTTATTTCATGAATATGATGAATAAGGTGTTCATGGAATATTTGGACAAGTTTGTCGTCGTGTTCATAGACGATATCCTAATCTACTCCAAGACAGAGGATGAACATGCCGAACACTTAAGGCGAGTTTTGGAAAAGCTGAGGGAACAGCAACTTTTCGCCAAGTTCAGCAAGTGTGATTTTTGGAAGGACAAGGTGGAGTTTCTTGGACATGTAATGACTGCAGAAGGAGTCGCCGTAGATCCAAGCAAAGTAGAAGCCGTGTTACATTGGGAGCACCAAGATCGTGACCAGCATTCGAGTTTCCTTGGAATGGCAGGATACTACCGCCGCTTTCATCGAAGGCTTTTCGACAATCGCGAAACCTCTTACGCAATTCTTGAAGAAGGAAAAGAAGTTTGCATGGACGCTAGAATGTGAGAAAGGATTTCAGGAGCTGAAGAAGCGATTGACATCAGCACCGGTGTTAGTTCTACCGGATGTTGCTCAAAGCTTCGATATTTATTGTGACGCATCGCGCCAAGGACTTGGATGTGTGCTGATGCAGAATGGAAAGGTCGTCGCTTATGCATCGAGGCAGTTGAGGCCGCATGAGGAAAATTATCCGACACATGACCTAGAGTTAGCTGCCGTAGTGCATGCTTTGAAGATATGGCGTCACTATCTGATTGGAAACAGATGTGAAGTATATACGGATCATAAGAGCCTTAAGTACATATTCACCCAGTCGGATCTGAATATGAGGCAGAGGAGATGGTTAGAGTTGATCAAGGACTATAATGTTGGAATCCATTACCATCCCGGGAAGGCCAACGTAGTAGCCGATGCTCTGAGTCGGAAAAGCCATACCGTGAGTACGTTGCTAGCCACAAGTCAGGATGAGTTATGTGAGGATTTCCAGAAAATGAAGATTGAGGTTGTACCTAGCGGATTCTTGGCCGCATTGGAAGTAAAGCCTACTTTAGAGGACCAGATCCGAGAAGGACAGAAGGATGATGACAGGATCCGCAGGATTAAGTCCAAAAGGAGGAAGGCAAGGCAGAGGACTTCAAATTGATGAGCAGTGGCACGTTGTGGATGAAGGATCGCATCTGTGTGCCTAACAAAAAGGAGTTAAAGCAATCGATTAGAAGAAGCCCATGACTCCAAGTACTCAATTCATCCTGGAAGCGCCAAGATGTATCAGGATCGGAAGGAGAGATTCTGGTGGCCGAGTATGAAACGAGAAGTTGCCGAGCATGTTGCATTGTGCGACGTATGCCGAGAGTCAAGGCAATGAATCGAGACCAGCCAGGATTGCTACAACAATAAAATACCCGAGTGGAAGTGGGAGGAAATCGGAATGGATTTCATTACCGGTTTGCCGAAGACTCAAGGGGTTATGACTCCATATGGGTTATAGTGGATCGCTTGACTAAAGTAGCCCATTTTATCCCCGTGAAGACCACTTACTCGGAGATAAATTAGCGTAATTGTACATGATCGGGATTGTCTGCTTGCACGGAGTTCCAAAGAGGATTGTATCGGACAGAGGTACCCAATTTACCTCAAGGTTCCGGAATAAGTTGCATGAAGCCATGGGAACCCGTTTGAACTTCAAGATCTGACTTATCATCCACAGACGGATGGACAGACCGAAAGAGTCAACCAGATTACGAAGATATGTTGAGAGCTTGTGCATTGGCTTATGCTACCTCTTGGGATAAGAGTTTGCCGTATGCCGAGTTTAGTTACAACAATAGTTATCAGGCTAGTTTACGATGTCACCTTTTGAGGCACTTTGTATGGTCGACTTCGGACACCGTTGAATTGGAATGAGACCGGCGAGCGCCGTGTCTTTGGGCCTGATATTCTTCAAGAGGTCAAGAGCGGATCGCTATGATTAGGGAAAGGTTGAAGATAGCCCAATCTCGACAAAAGAGTTATCTTGACAATCGTCGCGGATTTGAGTTTTGAACCGAGAAGACTTTGTATACCTCAGAGTTACGCCTCTCGAGGGAGTTAAGAGGTTCCATGCCAAAGGGAAACTTGCACCCTGCTATGTTGGACCATTTAAGATTTTGAGCCGCAGAGGCGAAGTTGCTTATCGCCTAGAGTTGCCACAATCGCACAGGAGTGCATGATGTATTCCATGTGTCCTAGCTTGAAGAAGTGTCTCCGAGTTCCCGAGGAGCAGACACCGCTAGAGTTAATTGAGTTGCAAGAGGATTTGACTTATAAGGAGCATCCCGTGAGGATTACGGACACAATGGATCGAGAAACCGTAAATAAGTCAACCCGCTTCAGAGAGTTCGGTGGAGCAATCATGAAGAAAGCTAAGCGTTTACTTGGGAGCGCGAAGAGGATTTGAAGAAAGAATTTCCAAACCTATTCCTTTAGTAAGCCCTGAATCTCGGGGACGAGATTCTATTAAGGGGGGGAGGTTTGTAACACCCCAAAATTTTGCTTTTCTTAAATTCATGTGTGATTTGGCACTTTGGTGAATTTTTGGAATTTTCTGGAATTTATTTGGATTTATTTGGAATTTATTTGAATTTATTCCATTTTGAAATAATTAAAGAATTTAATTTTGCAAATAAAATTTTGTTGGAAATATTTTATTTGAGTCCAAAATGATCCAAAATATTTTCCGGAATTTTTCCGAATTTTTCTCGAAGTCTTTTGCTATTTTTAATGAATTAAATGAATTATCGGGAATTATTTTAAATATTAATTATTGAAAAGGACCGACCGCCTACATCGTTCATCCGATCGAGCCCGAGTCGGACTCGAGTTCGAGTCCGACCGAGCCACGTGACTCGACCGAACCCACTCCTAACCCTAATCAATCCTAACCGTTGGATCAAGATCCAACGGCCGAGATCACCAGACGGTTCGAGCCAGATCGGCCCGGATCCGATCGCGCCAGGCGATCGTGGCCGCCGATCGTGCCACGTGGACGGCCACGATTTCGTCGTCTTCGCCGAGTCCGAAGCCGGACTCCGCCGCGCCCGGCCGCCGTAACGAACTAGGTTTCCGCTAGGCACGAACGCCGAGGCTATTTAAAGCGTGAGACGTCCCCGAGGTTGCCCTCATCCTTGCGCACCCGCTTCCCGAGCCATCTCGCCGAGCCGCCGAGTTGAGCCGCAATCGCCGCCGGAGTTGTCTCTTCCTCCGCCGCGTTTGCGCCAAGCTTTTCCGCCGTCGTCGTCTTCCGCCGAGAAGGAGCCCAGATCCGGAGTCCCCGCGACGAGACGCACCCGAAGGGAGGTTTCATCTCGCCGGAGAAGCCCCGTAGCGCCGCGCCCTTGGTCGTCGTCCCCGTCTCCGGTCAAGCCAAGCCGCCGTGGAAACCATCGCCGTCCGCGAGCTCGGAGGACCGCCGAGATCCAGATCGAGCGGTTGAGGTGAGATCACGTGTTCCAAACCCGATTAGATCTGGACCGTTGGATCAAGATCCAACGGTTCACACCGCCACGCGTCGTAGCAAAGGCGATTATAGGATTAGATCCGACCGCCCGATCTAGATCGAGCGGCCCATGATCATCGAGTAGTTTCAACGCGTTAACCCTGGATCCAATCCGCGCGTTGATTTTCAAACCAACGGCGAGATTGCGCCACGTGTCGGGAAGTTGGACCGACGCTCGGCCGCCGTCCACGCACGCGTGCGTGTGACGCTGACACGCGGGGCCCGCGTGTCAGAGGGCCCGCATGTCAGTGGCTGACCCAGCCAAGCGCTGACGTCACCCATGACGTCACGGTGGACCCCACCTGTCAGCACCATGGGCTGAGCCCCGCTGACGTCAGCGATGACGTCACCCGAGTGGGCCCACATGTCAGCGACACGTAGAGTCGTGGACCGAGTCCACGGTAGACCCGAGCCGAGCGTGACCGAGCCCATGGACGGCTGACGCCAGCAGGCCAATCGAGGCTGCCACGTGTCCATGCCGACGCAATAATTAATTTCGAAAAGAAAATGATTTATTAATTCGAAATATTGATTCAAATTTAGATTCAAACTTCAAACGCTTATAACTTTTGCGTTTCAACTCCGATTGGAGCGATTCAAATTTCTAAATTTGTATAAAATTGAGATCTACCTAAATATAAATTTTATTTAATTTTTGGACTAAAGTTTTTCTCTGCAAAATTATTTAATTGATTATTTAAACTTTAAATAATCATAACTTTTATGCTTTAACTCCAAAATTGATTTATTCCAGTTTCTAAAAATCCATAAAATTATGTTCTCTCTGTTTTTGGATTTTATTTGGAGTTTTGGGATGTTTTTGCCTATTGTTTATTTGTGTATTTGCTACTTGCACGCTTTTACGAGTAGACGTTGAAGTGCCTAGGAAGGATTCGAGGAGAAGTATTGACTCAGGATCCAACTCAAGACCAAGAGCAAGTACTTTTTGAAGGCAAGTTGTGCTTTGACCATGTTGATCCTATTTCAAATCTATTTTGATTTAAATTATTGCATGCTAGTTCAATTAGAAAAATACTTTGTTTAAACATGGGGTTAGATAAATACCAATTTCTGTATGACACCTTGATTACTTAAGTATGTGCCATGACCCTTTGTCACCCTAGTTGTGGATTACTAGTTGGACATTATTAAATTGCCAACATGGGTTTTAGACCGTTGTAGTACACTTTGCTTAGACACGCTACGTGCTCATGACATGATTTTGGACAATCAAATGTTAATATTGACTTAATGATATATTGAACCTGTTTTGGAAAAGTATCATGTGATGTTGATGGCACGTGGTGCATGGTAATCAAGCGGGGTTTGATAAACGATTTCGGCCAGGGCATGTGGCAAGAGTAATCGTGGGCCAAGATGGCAATCGGGATGTTGATTTGGTTTTTCGGGTAGTCTTGCCCTGGTCACTCTAAGGACTTAACCTTGCAAGCCTTTGAACTGGGTCATACTTGCAACCACATGGTCGGAATGGGACGGCCCTAGTTGACTAAGTCGCTAAGGACTCACTTGTGGAGCCTCAGGGTGTCGGGCATACACTGCTTTGTGTGATTGTGCGGGGAGCGATCGTGGCCGTGGCCAGGTACCCATCTAACGGTGTGTTGGTCCCATACTTCGCCTTAGCTAAGGGAAGGGATGGTGTAGAGCACGAACCGGAGAGGACCACTGTGTTGTTTGAGGCTTCCGAAAGGCTTTGTTACTGAGGAACTCGCCTTTGTGGTGTTTGACCGTATCTTGTGGGTAAAGTGCATAACCTCTGCAGAGTGTAGAATCTATTTGAATAGCCGAGTCCACTTGGACAATGCTCGGGAATTACAGATCAAGGGTTAGATTTTACGAAAATAACTTGGATTTGAAAAGTTGGGTTGGTTTAACAATGAAGATGATGGAAATGTGGTTTAGGATGGGAAAAATGTTTATTAAATTTCCTGAAAAGTTATTTATGCTTTACTTATTTCTCTTGCTTTCGAATCTACTTATATTACTTGTCAAAAGTCACATCGCAAATATACCTGAGCTATTCCTTTGTACCAAGCCATGCATATAGTATATTAGCTTGCATTCTGCATGCATGACTTCTTGAGTACCAAGTACTCACCCTTGCCTCAACACAATACCAGTTGAAGAGGAGACTATGCCGGTTCGGAGGAGGAGTTCCAAGAGGACCCGTCTACTTAGGGATGCGAGCCCGATCGGTTGCCTGTGGTATCTTTGGATGGCGCCACGAAGTTTATTTGATTTTCCGCTGCTATTGTTTCTCTCTGAATAAGTTTCGCCCTACGAGGCATACATTTGTAACTTGACCATGAGGTCAAGTAACCAGTTTGGTTATTTAAATAAAGTACTTTGATAATATCGATTGGTATGATTGTGATATTTACCGATGTTAAGACTGTGTGCACTAGCGCGTTCCTGGACTAGTGCTGAATACACAGAGGGTCCGGATTTGCAAATTCGGGGTCCCGACACACATGTAGTGATGCAAAATATATATAACATTAGTCTTCCACAGATTGTACTTTCATTACAATATATATCACCACATCCATTGTTTATAATTATTAAACATATATTACAGCTAATATATTACATTTACCAGCCCGAGTCAGCCGAGTCACCCGAGTCGCCAGAGTCGGTATCACTGGAGACTACGCGGACTAGTGATGGTTCATCCTCAGATGATGAACCCGATCTAGACGAGGCGCCGGTCCCTATGGTGATCGGCGCGAAGTACTCCACCTCCTCCTCCTCCTCCTCCTCCTTCTTCTCCTCCTCGTCCTCCTCGTCGTCGTCGTCCTCCTCCTCCTCCTCGTCGTCGCCGCCGTCCTCCTCCTCCTCCTCCTCGCCGTCGTCTTGATCGCCATCTCTGCGGGCGCTTCTGGCTTTGGAGGCGCTCGGATGGGGTGAGGCGCCAGGAGGGATGGGAGACAGTGGCGCCCGGCGCCACGCCGAGTGAGGCGCCGGAGGCTGAGGCGGTGGCCGGGCGGCGGTGAGGGCGCTGGAGGAACGCACGGTGACTCCACGGATTCCTCGGACCTTGCCGGGAGAAGGAGGCGCCGCCATTGCTGCGGTCGACGAAAGGATCAAGTTAGACCTTGCAGAGAAGAAAGGGGCTATATGAAAGAGATCAGAAAAGGAGCTATATGGAGTCACCGTGACGTTCCTTGCAGAGAAGTTAGACCTTGCGAGAGAGAAGAAAGGAACGCGATCAAACCTTGGAAGAGTACCGATATCGATGAAAGGAGTTATATGAAAGGAGCTATATGTTTGAACGGTCAAATTGGCGGGAAGACGAGGGTGCGGTAATATCCGTGTCGGTTCATATCCGAACCGATTGTGATGACCTATGTTATTGCGATCGGTTCTTTTTTAGAACCGATCTGAGATACATTATACGTGTCGGTTCTATAAAGAAACCGATGTTGTTGAGGATCCAAATTATCACGATCGGTTTTACATATAAGCGGCGGTGATAAATAAATAATCACAAACGGTTCTTGTATAGAACCGATTGTGATGAGGTTCGCTAGGTTTATATATGTACCATCTGGACTCGGGATGAACTTATTAACTCTCGTCGAGTTGGTTCGCTAGGCGATTTCTCTATTTTCCTGCCTAGCTTACTTGTGGCTTTATTCAAAAGGTGGGCCCCATTCCTTCGAATCCCTTCAATTTTGTATTAACATACATTATTCGATTTTGATTTGGTGTCATTAGCAGAGTGTATGGTTGAGAAACGAGGGGGTGTAGGAGATCAGTGCGTTGAAGGTTAAAGTTAATTGAAACCCTAGCTAGCTTGATCAGGAGCTAGATTTCCCCTCGTTTGTGGCTTTCCTCGAAAGGTGATCAGCATTAATTCTTATAATGAAGATGCTGATCACTTCTTGCAGGGTCCTTCTTTGTAGAGGAGAGCGCTGATCTGAATAGACTTCCTCACGGAGTTAAGGTCGACAAGACAGGTTTTACAATTGTTGATCTGAATAGACTGGCCTACAGAGATGAACCGTTCGTCCTCGCAAAGCAAGCAACTCAAGTTTTCTACGTGCGTGATCCGGCCAATCCGAGGTTGCACGTCGTACTTCATGGCAAGAGGAGGATTGTTGGAGTTGAAAATGTCGTAGATGAAGAAGAGTACAACCAATTTGATGAAACACCTCCGTTTGCAGATGGGGCATGTCTTAGCGGTGACGACGGCACACATGGAACACATTACATGCGTGTAGATCATCAAGAAGGGTTGTATTTTAAATAAATTAAGTTGTAAGAATTCCCTGTATTAATGTAGCATTTTGTGGAATATATATGTCAAATGGATCTTATAGTATAGCAAATTTGAAAAAGATTTGAATTATTCGACTCTTTTGAATGAAGACTCTGTTTTAAAAAAAAATAGAAATTGGATCATAGTCATCACAATCGGTTCGTTTAGGAAACCGACACTTATAGTATAATTGCGATCGGTTCTTCTATAGAACCGACACATATTCTCCAAATATTGCTATCGTTTTTTATTTAGAACCGACACATATACTCCAAATATTGCGATCGGTTTTTATATAGAACCGATTACGGATACTCAACATATTGCGATCGGTTTTTCTATAGAACCGACACGGATACTCCACATATTGCGATCGGTCTCTTTGGTTAACCGACCGTGATAAAACCCAGAGCATTTTCATTTCGGCGCGCATACTCAGTTCATTTCGGCGCGCACTGATTTCGTTTCAATTCATTCCACAACCCTAGCTCGACCACCTCCCCCACCGGCGCATCCCCCTCCGCCTCCTCCCCCATCGGCGGGTACCCCGTGGGCGCCTCCCCCTCCGGCTCCTCGATCCCACACCCTAGCTCGACCCCCGCCCCCCCCGGCGCCGCCCCCCCCGGGGGCGCCCCGGCGCCTCCCCTCCGGCGATTCCCCTGGCGCCTCCTCCGGCTCCTCCCCCCCGGCGCCTCCCCCATCGGCGGGTACCCCGTGGGCGCCTCCCCCTCCGGCTCCTCGATCCCACACCCTAGCTCGACCACCTCCCCCACCGGCGCCTCCCCCTCCGGGTCCTCCCCCCCGGCGCCTCCCCCTCCGGCGATTCCCCCCTGGCGCCTCCCCCTCCGGCTCCTCCCCGGCGCCTCCTCCTGGCTCCTCCCCCAATCGGCGCGTCCCCATCGGCTCCTCCCCATTGCCGACTCGGTTCGGCGACCTTGTAAGATGCATTTGGTTGTGGGCTGTAATTGGTTGTAAATAGCTCGATGATGATTGCGTTTGAATGAGGCTTGATTAATCTGATCATTAAAGGAACTTGCTAGACCTAGAACAACACTGCTCTTAGCTGACAATTTGGTGCCACTTGCTCTTAATGCATTGTTCTAGGGTCGAGCTTGATCTTTGTGCTTATTCCTTTATGCTCTTAGTGACAATTTGGTGGCACTTGCTCTTAATGCATTGTGGTAGGGTTAGATTAGTGCTATATTCATTACGTGCTATCTTTGTACTTGTTGTTTTCTGCTATAGAGCAAAGGCTGTTCTAGGGTTGTAATCCTGAAATTTTTAGATGTAATAGCCGGTGATATATTGACCATCTAGAAGTTGGACGGCTAATTAATTTAGCAACCCTTCTATAGCAAACTGAGAGCAATCCATCATTGCAATTTGAAACTTGTAACACATGCTATATTATCGCACTTTATTATCGAGTTTAGTTGCGTAACCTATGCGTCTCCCGTTCGAGGGTGCTTGTTTATAAGTATGCTAAAATGGCATATTTATAAATAAGCGATCTCGAGGTATCCCACGTTTTTGGGCAGTTCGAGGATATGTGGCTCGGGCAAGTTCCTAAATTTGTTGTACAAACTCTAGAAAGTTTCGGCGACATCTCCTGGTGTTCTTCGAATACACACCCTCTTGACCTGTTGTCGAGGCGTGTATTTGGAGAACAGAGAAGATGTCGAAAATTTTCTCTAGAGTTGTACAACAACTTAGGAACTTGCTCGAACCACATATCCTCGAATGGGATTAGGACCTAACCTAATTAGAGATTAGGAGTCATCGTTGGTACGTACGTACTTAGTCGGTCTACAAATAGACATGTGAATTGTTTTCTATTATTTGAAATTTGAATTGCTTCCTCTCATGAAGTTTAGGTTTGACATATACGTACTTACTTGAAATGTCGCAAAGAGAGAGCAATCGCTCAACGCCAGAGAGAGAAGAAGGTCCTGCTACCCCATCGAGGAAGGTTAGAAAGGCCAGAGGACCGAATAAAGGAGCCACAGGGAGAACGCCGCAAGTGCTCCGCTTCAATGCCAGGGGGGTTTGCACGGGTCCTGGCCCGTTTAAGGGGCGCTACTCCTCTTTTCTCGGCCAATTGGTGAGGGAGCGAGTGCCGATCACAATTAAGGACTGGTGTAAGTAATTAAGCGACGAGCAGAAGAACCGACTGTGGGACGAAGTTAAGGGAAAATGGATTATACCAGAGGAAGATGAAATCAATGCGAGACGGTACGCCTTGAAGAGAATGGGTGTGGCTTTGAGGCATTTCAGGGTGACCATGCATGCCAAGTTCGTGTTGAAAGACCGTACTCCCTTCCAAAGTTATCCATTTGTTACACCCGAGGTTTGGGAGGAGTTTGCAAGGATGAGGAATACGCCTGAGGCGGAGGAGCCGAGAGAGAAGAATATCGCTATACTGAGGCGTAACACACACGCCGCACCACCTCGGTTCCGGTGGGTATGTAGGGAAGAAGGCAGAGTGGGTGCGACTAGCGAGGAGTGTGCAACCTTCGGGACAACGATGCCTTACTCCCACATATGCGAGGAGCGGCACGCTGACCGGGTATTAGCGAGGACGAAGAAAACCTCGACGGTCGATTGTCATTCCAAACCTCGCGATCGCACAGATCGTCACGACCATCGTAAGATATCTAACATAGTACATTGCATATTATATTCCCATTGTATTTTAGTAATAATTTATACTTGCGACTGCAGGAGGAGGTAAGCTGCAGAAAGAGCAAGGAGCATTTGAAAGCCAAGGGTCAAGGGACATCCTGTGTTCGGCAATCGGGAAGCCCGATCATAAGGGGCGGTGCTTGCCGCAGTGCGGGTATCTGAAGAGGTCCTTCTTTGTAGAGGAGAGCGCTTCAGTGCCAGGGCAAGATCATGGGAAGCACGTGGAGGCGCGGATTAGGCGCAGATGAAGGAGGAGTTGAAGGAGGAGTTAAAGGCTGAGATGATGGCTGAGATGATGGCGATGTTCTCCCGAATCAGATTCCTCAACCATCGCCTATGCTACGCCCTAGCATTGCGCTTCCAATAAGGAAGCGTGCATTCCACACCTCAAGGTAATAAGCTGTTTGAGACCAAAAGGTACATGAGTAAGCTTAACACAGATTATGATGAAGATGCTGATCACTTCTTGCGTGGTCCTGCCAAGTGCCGGCTAGTCCTCGATCGACGACGGAATCTGATTGAGGCTGCGGCGGGTTGCATTTCCAAGCAAGGAGGATGACACGGTGCATGGTATACCTTTGGGGATGGGCTACATGAGGGTGCAGGTGGACTATGTCCACGATGTTTACATGTCTCATGCCCTCGAAGTTCCCCTCAACGAAGATATCACCACTCTTGGGCAAGCACGGATGTCGTTCATCAAGTGGCCCGCGACGGGTGTCGTAGTGCAAGCACCTCCTGCCGCTACTGCTGGTACCATCGCTACTACTGCCATCACTGCTGGTACTCGCTGCTTTGCTACTACTGCGCTCGCTATCAAGCATCGCTATCGCTCTGATTGCTACTACTCACGCTCGCTAGTACTTGCATGCGCTCTCGGTGCTTTGCTCTCATCGCTACTGCTGGTACTACTGCTGCTGCTCCTGGTACTACTCCTGCTGCTGCTGCTGCTGCTCCTGCTCCTCCTCCTACTGCTGCTCCTGCTCCTGCTCCTCCTCCTACTGCTGCTCCTGCTCCTGCTGCACATGCTCCTGCCCCTGCTACACAACCTGCACCTACGCCTGCAGCTGCACCTCCTGCACCTACGCCTGCAGCTACAAATGCTGGTGCGCAGGTGGGGCGCAAAAGGACTTCTACCACGATGACGAAAGATACAAAGCAGAGTTCAGAGAGTCCCTCCGTGAAGAAGGCAAAGTTGTCAGAGGGCACAGAACACCCTGATGATCACAAGCGGTACATACATGGAAAGCCCTTTCTCCCAAGCCAAGAATTGAATTCTTTGGGCTTGTTCACTCGCCACCTACATGGATGGTACATCGATAGGTCACATGAGGACGAGCCTCGCCACGATTTCATAGTGAAGTATCGAGCGCGCCAATTCCACCGCAACGAGGATGGGACCTTCGATCCGCTTTTGAGGATCATGTACTTTATGTACAGCTTGAAAGCCGTCGATATTTCTACCATACGATCCCTGGCGCTGTGAGTCTCGCACCATACTCAATCGATGACTATTTATTGATTTTGTATTATATTTTTTAACAATTGACATGAATTGCAGGATCATGAGGCGGCGAGCCGTGGCGGTCGACACTGTCGGGTTTGTCGACCCGAGATGGTGTCTGCGACCATGGCTAAGTATCAATCGGAGTTCCTTGCAGGATACATCAAGTAGGCATTGCATGAGGAGGCAAAAAAGGACTTCATTCTCTTCCCATACCACCAGGAGTATGTACTACTATACAATTCAATTACATGTACACACTTCAACCTTGCATTAACTTATTCTCTTGCATTGTGTACCGTTTAATAAGCAACCATTGGGTTCTACTTGTGGTTGTTCCGAGTCAAAACAAGGTCTACACGTTGAACTCGCTCGAAAATAGACCGATGGAATATGCGATCGAGCCTGTTTTGCAGAAGTAAGTACATTCCTCTAACCTAACACTTTACATATTGAACTACGTTACGTATTTTTAACCTCAATGGCATCTCTCCAATGTATAGGGCTTTCATGTCTTACGTTGCTGAACGTGGCCGACACAATGATAAACAAGGCACCAAACTCGAGTGGAAGCGCTTCAAGGTACAAGTGTCTATCATAGGATTTTTTCTGACACCTATTTTTAATTCGTCTCCTAATTTAAGTTTCTTTGTTCACAGTGTCATCAACAAGGGTGCGATGATCTATGCGGCTTTTACGTGATGCATCACATCCTGATTTTGGTTGGTCGCTCACATCTTTTTCCTAAGGTATAGAGCAGATTATTTGCACTACTATCTATGTGATATTTGTTTACAAGCATAATACTATCAGCATGTTTTAGTTCCAATTTAAGACTTAAATATATTAGTGCACTACTATCTATTTTGCAGGACATTGATATCAACCTAAGAGCCTAACCAACGCCGATCTCAAGAAATTACGAGACCATTTATGCCGGTGGTACCGACGAAGTTATAACGGATGATGGTAGATATAGAGACCATTCAAGCAAATACTAGTCCATAAAGTGTAAACAAAATTTATCTGAATGTGAATGTGATGCATTACATGATTGTAAACAATATTAATTTTAATGCAATGTGTGTAGATTGTGATGTATATGTTACGTGATATTGTGGATTGTGATGAATGTGTCATATTGTCAATGCGAGGCCATTTTGGACGATGGGCGGTAACATCATCACAATCGGTTATTTGTTGGAACCGATTGGGATAGGTACTGATATCTGTCGGTTCTTCTTGGAACCGATTGGGATATGTACTGATATCTGTCGGTTCTTCTGGAACCGATTGGGATATGTACAGTATCACAATCGGTTTGCATAAAGAACCGATTTTGATAATATTATTATCCCCATCGGTTTCAATAAAAAAACCGATTGTGATAATGTAATAATTTGAATCGGTTCTACAAAAGAACCGATTGTGATATTATTATTATCCCCATCGGTTCTACAACTGAACCGATTGTGATAATGTAATCATTTGTATCGGTTCTAGATAAGAACCGATTGTGATATTATACTTATCGCAATCGGTTCTAAGAGAAAACCGATTGTGATAAGTGTAATATCACAGTCGGTTCGTAAAAAAGAACCGGCGATGATAATGTATTATTAGTGTCGGTTAAAAACCGACTGTGATATATCTACCTTATCACTGTCGTTGGACTTTGTATCGCCACCAAAACCGACGGTGATGGCCGAAAAAAACCGATAGTAATGTGCCATTCTGTAGTAGTGCACGTGCCATCAACATCACATGATACCTTTCCAAAACAGGTTCAATATATCATTAAGTCAATATTAACATTTGATTGTCCAAAATCATGTCATGAGCACGTAGCAGGTCTAAGCAGTGTACTACAACGGTCTAAAACCCATGTTGGCAATCTAATAATGTCCAACTAGTAATCCACAACTAGGGTGACAAGGGATCATGGCACATACTTAGATAATCAAGGTGTCATACAGCAAATTGGTATTTATCTAATCCCCATGTTTAAACAAAGTATTTCTCTAATTGAACTAGCATGCAATAGTTTAAATCAAAATAGATTTCGAAATAGGATCAACATGGTCAAAGCACAACTTGCCTTCAAAAAGTACTTGCTCTTGGTCTTGAGTTGGATCCTGAGTCAATACTTCTCCTTCGAATCCTTCCGGCACTTCAACGTCTACTCGTAAAGCGTGCAAATAGCAAATACACAAATAAACACTAGGCAAAAACATCCCAAAACTCCAAATAAAATCCATAAATAGAGAGAACATAATTTTCTGGATTTTTAGAAACTGGAATCGTCAAATTTGGAGTTAAGACGCAAAAGTTATGATTATTTAAAGTTTAAATAATCATTTAAATAATTTTACAGAGAAAAACTTTAGTCCAAAAATTAAATAAAATTCATATTTAGGTAGATCTCAATTTTATACAAATTTAGAAATTTGAATCACTCAAATCGGAGTTGAAACGCAAAAGTTATAAGCGTTTGAAGTTTGAAACAAAATCTGAAATCATTATTTCAAATTAATAAATCATTTTCTTTTTCGGAAATTAATTATTGCGTCAGCATGGACACGTGTCAGCTCCTGATTGGCTGGCTGACGTCAGCCGGCTCATGGGCTCAGCTCACGGCGCGGTTCGGTCCACGGTGGACCCGGTCCACGGCTCCACGTGAGACCGACAGGTGGGACCCACCTGTCAGTGCGGGGTCTCACGCAAACACGGCTGTCGTGTGGGCCCTCTGACATGCGGGGCCCGCGTGTCAGGGACACACGCTCACACGCGTACGGCGCTGACCGCGTCGGTCCATCTCCCCGACACGTGGCGCAATCGCGACCGTTGGTTTGAAAATCAACGGCGCGGATTGGATCCAGGGTTAACGTGTTGAATCTACTCGATGATCGTGGGCCGTTCGATCTAGATCGGACGGTCCAGATCTAATCCTATAATAGCACTGCTACGGCACGTGGCGATTGTGAACCGTTGGATCTTGATCCAACGGTCCAGATCTAATCGGGTTTGGAACACGTGAACTCACCTCAACCGTCCGATCCGATCTCGACGGTTCACCGAGCTTCGCGAAGTCCGGCGATGGCACGCGAGGCTTGGGCATCGGAGACGGGGGCGATGACCAAGAGCGCGGCGCTACGGGCTCCTCGGCGACGTGCGTGGTCACGCTCGAGTCGCCTTGGCTCGAGGATCAGTTACGGCCTCCTTCTCCTCGGCGGCGGCGGGCGGCGGCGGAAGGTGAAAAAACCACCACAATACCCTAAGCTACTACGGCGAGCAATCCCGAGCAAGCGGCGGCTGCTAGGGTTTAGCAAGCTAAGGCAAAAAGTAGCGCAAGGTCACGGCGGTCCTCGGTGCGATCCGGCATTAAATAGCCGGAGGCGTGCTCGGCATGAGCCCTAGTCGATTCTGGCGGCAAGACTTTCGTGGCGGAGTCCGACTCGGACTTCAGCGAGGAAGACGGCACGAGAACCGTCCACGTGTCCAGATCAGCGGCCCGATCGGACCGGCGCGAGCGAGGTTCGGGTCGGACACGGCTCAACCGTGCAGGCGGATCTCGGCCGTTGGATCTTGATCCAACGGTTGGGATTGATTAGGTTTAGGAGTGGGTTCGGTCGAGTCCGCGTGGCTCGGGTCGGACTCGAGTCCGACTTCGGGTTCGACTTCGATCGGATGAAACGATACTTGACCGAGTTGAATTTCCAGCGATTTAATATTTAAAATAATTCGATAATTCATTTAATTCATTAAAAATAGCAAATGACTCAGAAAAATTCCAGAAAAATTCTGGAAAATATTTTGGATCATTTTGGACTCAAATAAAATATTTCCAACAAAATTTTATTTGCAAAATTAAATTCTCTAATTATTTCAAAATGGAATAAATTCCAAATAAATCCAAATAAATTCCAGAAAATTCCAAAAATTCACCAAAGTGCCAAATCACACATGAATTTAAGAAAAGCAAAATTTTGGGGTGTTACAAACCTCCCCCCCTTAATAGAATCTCGTCCCCGAGATTCAGGGCTCACTACAGAATAGGTTTGGAAACTCTTTCTTCAAATCCTCTTGGCTCCCAAGTCGCCGCTTTCTTCATGGTTGCTCCATCGAACTCTGTAAACGGGTTGACTTGTTTCTAGTTTCTCGATCCATTGTGTCGAGAATCCTCACGGGATGCTCCTTATAAGTCAAGTCCTCTTGCAACTCAATTAACTCTAGCGGTGTCTGTTCCTCGGGAACTCGGAGGCACTTCTTCAATCGGGACACATGGAATACATCATGCACTCCTCGCCAACGATCGCGTGGCAACTCCGGTGATAAGCAACTTCGCCTCTGCGACTCAAAATCTTAAATGGTCCAACATAGCAGGTGCGAGTTTCCCTTTGGCATGGAACCTCTTAACTCCCCGAGAGGCGTAACTCGAGGTATACAAAGTCTTACGGTTCAAAACTCAAATCTCGGCGACGATTGTCAAGATAACCCTTACATCGAGATTGGGCTATCTTCAACCTTTCTCTAATCATGGCGATCTGCTTCTTGACCTCTTGAAGAATATCAGGCCCAAAGACACGGCGCTCACGGTCTCATTCCAATTCAATGGCGTCAGGCGAGGGTCGACCATGCTGATGCCTCAAAAGGTGACATCGTAGAACTAGCACGATAACTATTGTTGTAATCGAACTCGGCATACGGCAAACTCTTATCCCAAGAGGTAGCATAAGCCAATGCACAAGCTCTCAACATATCCTCCGAATCTGGTTGACTCTTTGGTCTGTCCATCCGTGCATGGATGATAAGGCATCTTGAAGTTCAAACGGGTTCCTATGGCTTCATGCAACTTATTCCGTAACCTTGAGGTAAATTGGGTACCTGTCCGATACAATCCTCTTTGGCACTCCGTGCAAACAGAAAATCTCGATCATGTATAATTACGCTAATTTATCTCCGAGTAAGTGGTCTTCACGGGGATAAAATGGGCTACTTTAGTCAAGCGATCCGCTATAACCCATATGGAGTCATAACCTCCTTGAGTCTTGACAAACCGGTAATGAAATCCATTCCGATTTCCTCCCACTTCCACTCGGTATTTTCAGCGGTTGTAGCAATCTCGCTGGTCTCTCGATGCATTGCCTTGACTCTACGGCATACGTCGCACAATGCAACATGCTCGGCAACTTCACGTTTCATACTCGGCCACGAATCTCTCCTTGAGATCTGATACATCTTGGCGCTTCCAGGATGAATTGAGTACTTGGAGTCATGGGCTTCTTCCAAAATCAGTTGCTTTAACTCCTTTTTGTTAGGCACACAAATGCGATCCTTCATCCACCACGTGCCTTGCTCATCCAACTTGAAGTCCTCTGCCTTGCCTTCCTCCTTGATGGACTTAATCCTGCGGATCTTGTCATCATCCTACATCCTTCTCGGATCTGGTCCTCTAAAGTAGGCTTTACTTCCAATGCGGCCAAGAATCCGCTAGGTACAACCTCAATCTTCATTTTTCGAAAATCCTTACATAACTCATCCTGACTTGTGGCTAGCAACGTACTCACGGTATGGCTTTTCCGACTCAGAGCATCGGCTACTACGTTGGCCTTCCCGGGATGGTAATGGATTCCAACATTGTAGTCCTTGATTAACTCTAACCATCTCCTCTGCCTCATATTCAGATCCGACTGGGTGAATATGTACTTAAGGCTCTTATGATCCGTATACACTTCACATCTGTTTCCAATCAGATAGTGACGCCATATCTTCAAGGCATGCACTACGGCAGCTAACTCTAAGTCATGTGTCGGATAATTTTCCTCATGCGGCCTCAACTGCCTTGATGCATAAGCGACGACCTTTCCATTTTGCATCAGTACACATCCAAGTCCTTGGCGCGATGCGTCACAATAAATATCGAAGCTTTGAGCAACATCCGGTAGAACTAACACCGGTGCTGATGTCAATCGCTTCTTCAGCTCCTGAAATCCTTTCTCACATTCTGGCGTCCAGGCAAACTTCTTTTCCTTCTTCAGCAATTGCGTAAGAGGTTTCGCAATTGTCGAGAAGCCTTCGATAAAACGGCGGTAGTATCCTGCCATTCCAAGGAAACTCCGAATCTGGGTCACAGTCTTTGGTCATTCCCAATGTAACACAGCTTCTACTTTGCTTGGATCTACTGGCGACTCCTTAGCGGTCATTACATGTCCAAGAAACTCCACCTTGTCCTTCCAAAAATCACACTTGCTTTGAACTTGGCGAAAAGTTCTCGTTCCTCAGCTTTTCCAAAACTCGCCTTAAGTGTTCGGCATGTTCATCCTCTGTCTTGGAGTAGATTAGGATATCGTCTATGAACACGACAACAAACTTGTCCAAATATTCCATGAACACCTTATTCATCATATTCATGAAATAAGCTGGCGCATTCGTCAGTCCAAAAGACATAGCGTAAACTCGTAATGTCCATATCTTGACGAGAATGCGATCTTGAATATCTTACGATCGGATCTTCAGCGATGGTATCCCGATCTCAGATCAATCTTGGAGAAAACTCCGGCTCCTCTCAGCTGATCAAACAAATCATCTATCCTGGGTAGCGGATACTTATTCTTCACGGTGACTTCATTGAGCGCACGATAGTCAATGCACATCCTGAAACTCCCGTCCTTCTTCTTGACAAACAAAACTGGTGCTCCCCACGGTGACGAACTCGGTCTGATAAATCCTTTCTCCATTAACTCTTCTAGCTGTTTCTTCATCTCTACCAACTCCTCGGTAGACATCCGATAGGGTCTCTTTGCTATCGGTGCTGTACCAGGTACAAGCTCTATCACAAACTCTATGTCCCTGTCTGGCGGCATACCAGGTAGATCTTCGGGAAAGACATCTGGGTACTCATTCACTACCGGGACATCCTCTATGCTGATTGCCTTGGTACTGTTAACCATCAACTGTCCATCTCTAACTGCAGTGGCTTGAAATTCCACTTTCTTCCCACACGGGCTCTCAACTGAGATAGTCCTTCGTCCACAATCCAATACGGCCTTGTGCTTGGATAACCAGTCCATTCCCAATATGACGTCTAAGGTCTGGGTCTCCAAAATTATAAGGTTTGCTAGGAATTCTATTCCATCTATTAGTATTCTCACCCCGGAACATCCTACTTTCGTTCGGAGTTCGGAACCAGGGGTTTGAACTAAAAGCATGCATCTAAGTCTTGCAATCCTGAGTTAAGTCCCTTCATAAAACGAAACTATGCGGATTTATCCGTCGCTACATCCTCAGTGCGTGGCGTGCTAGGCTGTGTGAACTTGTTCGGGTAGTCGGCCACCGGTGATTACCTTGCTTTAATGCTCGAACTCCTCCTTCTTAAGGTCCATGATTCCTTCAGCACGTGAATCTTGTCGAATGCAAATGTGAACTCTTCCCAAGTGATATCTTGAGGGTTTTCTTGCGTGTACAGAAATTATCCCACCATTCGTAATTTGTTCCTTCCAACTGATGAGAAGCGTAGAGTACCTTCTCATTTCCTATGCATTGAGCTATGTGTAGCTTCCTCTCGATTGATCTTAACCAATCATCGGCCTCCAATGGGTTGGCATTCCCAGAGAAAGTGGGTGGGTGGGTCCTCATGAACTCTGACAGTCTTGTATTCTGGCGTGGTCCCTGATTAACTTGATTAGCAGTGGCCTGAGCAGTGACGTGCTGCATTTGTTGCATCATAGCATGCATCAATCGAGTGCAGGCAGCGAGAAAAGCTCCGAAATTCTGCACATCGGTGGTGGTGCTTTGGTGCTCCATCATTGGGGTTTTACATTGGCGAGATCCACTCCCATTGCTTCCAAAGTTCCCACGGGTGTTCACCATCTGTCGATTTGCTCTAGGTTTAGAGATGAGAAGGAAACAAGAATAGACAAGTAGTATGGAACTTATGCGGGGCGAAAGGTGTAGCCTTAAGGTCCAACTTTATTATTAATAACTTGGTATGGCTGCTTACAATGCCTAAGGGCCTTGCAACACATACTGCACACTCAGCCAACAAAGCAAATCCAAATCGAACTAACTCTGGAGTCTAACGCCTAAAGGGTGACTCTTTATTCTATGACTCGACTCGGCGAAGGAGTCTCACTATAGAACCTATGCTCACTCATCGAGAAAACCTCCACGGCCTGGGTGCGGATGCTGCGGCATAGGCGCGAAACGATTGCCATGTCCAGCAACTGTGTCATCTGTGGTAGTCGAAGAAGCGGTGTCCTCATCGAGATCTGACTCCTCTGGATCTGGCTCGTGTAGCTCGAGTACTGGCTCTGGGTCTGGTCCGTACAAAGTCATCTCCAACTCGTCAATCCTTCGCAAAAGGTGTGCCACATACTCTTGAGCTTCCCGCCATCTGTCACAAGAGTGCTTTACGTAAGAACTCGGAATTTTTGAATTGTGACAAGGTAAGGAAAAATTTCAGCAAGAGACAAGAAAAGAGAGAAGGGGATAAGTCGAGATGTCATTTCTTGTCTTCACAAATTTTTTTAGCTTTAGAAAATAGGTTTTATCCTCACTACGACCATTCTAGCTAGGGTTGAGCCTACAGTCAACCTGGCTCTGATACCACCTCTGTCGGGACCCCGAATTTGCAAATCCGGACCCTCTGTGTATTCAGCACTAGTCCAGGAACGCGCCAGTGCACACAGTCTTAACATTGGTAAATATCACAATCATACCAATCGATATTATCAAAGTACTTTATTTAAATAACCAAACTGGTTACTTGACCTTATGGCCAAGTTACAAATATATGCCTCGTAAGGCGAAACTTATTCAGAGAAAAATAATAGCAGCGGAAAATCAAACAAGATAACATCGTGGCGCCATCCAGTATACCACAGGCAACTGACTGGGCTCGCTTCCCTAAGTAGACGGATCCTCTTGGAGTTCCTCCTCCCAAGCTGGTGTAGTCTCCTCTTCAACTGGTGTTGTATTGAGGCAAGGGTGAGTACTTGGTACTCAGCAAGTCATGCACAGAATGCAGGCTAATATACTATATGCATGGCTTGGTACAAAGGAATAGCTCAAGGTATATTTGCGAAATGACATTTGAAAAGTAATATAAGTAGATTCGAAAGCAGTAGAAATAAGTAAAGCATAAATAACTTTTCAGGAAATCTAATAAACATTTTCCCCATCCTAAACCACATTTCTATCATTTTCATTACCAAACCAAACCAAACCAAACTTTCAAATCAAAGTTATTTTCAGAAAATCTAACCCTTGACTGTAATTCCCGAGCGATGTCCAATACCGCGGACACGGCTATTCGAATAGATTCTAAACTCTGCAGAGGTTATGCACTTTACCCACAAGATACAGTCAAACACCACAAAGGCGAGTTCCCGTAACAAAGCCTTTCGGAAGCCTCAAACAACACAGGTGGTCCTCTCCGGTTCGTGCTCTACACCATCCCTTCCCTTAACCAAGGCGAAGTATGGGACCAACACACCGTTAGATGGGTATCTGGCCACAGCCACGATACGCTCCCCCGTACAATCACACAAACGGTGTAATTGACACCCTGAGGCTCCACAAGTGAGTCCTTAGCGACTTAGTCAACTAGGGCCGTCCCATTCCAGCCATGTGGTTGCAAGTATGACCCAGTTCAAAGGCTTGCAAGGTTAAGTCCTTAGGGTGACCAGGGCAAGACTACCCGAAGAACCAAATCAACATCCCCAATGCCACAACCGCCCACTGATTACTCTTGCCACATGCCCCTGGCCGAAAATCGTTTATCAAACCCCAGTTGATTACCATGCACCACGTGCCATCAACATCACATGATACCTTTCCAAAACAGGTTCAATATATCATTAAGTCAATATTAACATTTGATTGTCCAAAATCATGTCATGAGCACGTAGCAGGTCTAAGCAGTGTACTACAACGTTCTAAAACCCATGTTGGCAATCTAATAATGTCCAACTAGTAATCCACAACTAGGGTGACAAGGGATCATGGCACATACTTAGATAATCAAGGTGTCATACAGCAAATTGGTATTTATCTAATCCCCATATTTAAACAAAGTATTTCTCTAATTGAACTAGCATGCAATAGTTTAAATCAAAATAGATTTCGAAATAGGATCAACATGGTCAAAGCACAACTTGCCTTCAAAAAGTACTTGCTCTTGGTCTTGAGTTGGATCCTGAGTCAATACTTCTCCTTCGAATCCTTCCGGCACTTCAACGTCTACTCGTAAAGCGTGCAAATAGCAAATACACAAATAAACACTAGGCAAAAACATCCCAAAACTCCAAATAAAATCCATAAACAGAGAGAACATAATTTTCTGGATTTTTAGAAACTGGAATAAATCAAATTTGGAGTTAAGACGCTTAAAAGTTATGATTATTTAAAGTTTAAATAATCATTTAAATAATTTTACAGAGAAAAACTTTAGTCCAAAAATTAAATAAAATTCATATTTAGGTAGATCTCAATTTTATACAAATTTAGAAATTTGAATCACTCAAATCGGAGTTGAAACGCATAAAAGTTATAAGCGTTTGAAGTTTGAAACAAAATCAAATCATTATTTCAAATTAATAAATCATTTTCTTTTCGGAAATTAATTATTGCGTCGGCATGGACACGTGTCAGCTCCTCGATTGGCTGGTGGCGTCGGCCGGCTCATGGGCTCGGCTCACGGCGGCGGTTCGGTCCACGGTGGACCGGTCCACGGCTCCACGTGAGGCAAGCGGTGGGACCCACTGTCGGTCGTGGTCTCACGCAAACACGGCTGTCGTGTGGGCCCTCTGACCTGCGGGGCCCGTGTCGAGACACACGCCACAGCGTCTGGCGCTGACGCGTCGGTCCATCTCCCCGACACGTGGCGCCAATCGCGGCCGCTGGTTTGAAAATCAGCGGCGGATTGGATCGGGGTTAACGTGTTGAATCTACTCGATGATCGTGGGCCGCTCGATCTAGATCGGACGGTCCAGATCTAATCCTATAATAGCACCGCTACGGACGCGTGGCGATTGTGAACCGCTGGATCTTGATCCAACGGTCCGAATCTAATCGGGTTTGGAACACGTGAACTCACCTCAACCGTCCGATCCGGATCGGCGCTCACCGAGCTCGCGAAGTCCGGCGATGGCACGGCGAGGCTTGGGCACCGGAGACGGGACGATGACCAAGAGCGGGCGCTACGGGGCTCCTCCGGCGACGCGTGGTCACGTTCGAGTCGCCTTGGCTCTGGATCCGGTTACGGCCTCCTTCTCCTCGGCGACGGCGACGGCGGCGGAAGGTGAGAAAACCACCACAATACCCTAAGCTACTACGGCGAGCAATCCCGAGCAAGCGGCGGCTGCTAGGGTTTAGCAAGCTAAGGCAAAAGTAGCGCAAGGTCACGGCGGTCCTCGGGTGCAATCCGGGCATTAAATAGCCGGAGGCGTGCTCGGCGGAGCCCTAGTCGATTCTGCCATTTCGGCGGCGGAGTCCGGCTCGACTTCGGCGGGAAGACGGACGAGAACCGTCCCACGTGTCCAGATCAGCGGCCCCGATCGGACCGGGCGCGAACGGGTTCGGGTCGGACACGGCTCAACCCGTGACGGGCGGATCTCACCGTTGGATCTTGATCCAACGGTTGGGATTGATTAGGTTTAGGAGTGGGTTCGGTCGAGTCACGTGGCTCGGGTCGGACTCGAGTCCGACTCGGGTTCCGACTCGGTCGGATGAACAGTACTTGACCCGAGTTGAATTTCCAGCGATTTAATATTTAAAATAATTCCCAGTAATTCATTTAATTCATTAAAAATAGCAAATGACTCAGAAAAATTCCAGAAAAATTCTGGAAAATATTTTGGATCATTTTGGACTCAAATAAAATATTTCCAACAAAATTTTATTTGCAAAATTAAATTCTCTAATTATTTCAAAATGGAATAAATTCAAATAAATTCCAAATAAATCCAAATAAATTCCAGAAAATTCCAAAAATTCACCAAAGTGCCAAATCACACATGAATTTAAGAAAAGCAAAATTTTGGGGTGTTACACTTGTCCGCAGTATTGGACATCGCTCGGGAATTACAGTCAAGGGTTAGACTTTCATGAAAATATCTTGGACTTGAAAGGTTGGGTTTGGTTTAATAATGATGTTGATGGAAATGTGGACTAGGATGGGAAAGATGTTTATTAAACTCCTTGAAAAGTTAGTTATGCTTTACTAGCTTCTACTGCTTTCGAATCTACTTATGCTACTTGTCAAATGCTGTTTACTGCAAATATACCTTGAGCTATTCCTTTGTATCAAGCCATGCATATAGTATATTAGCTTGCATTCTGTGCATGACTTGCTGAGTACCAAGTACTCACCCTTGCCACAATACAACACCAGTTGAAGAGGAGACTACACCAGCTTTGGAGGAGGAGCTCCAAGAGGAACCGTCTACTTAGGGAGCGAGCCCAGTCAGTTGCCTGTGGTATACTGGATGGCGCCACGAAGTTATCTTATTTTTCCGCTGCTATTATTTCTCTCTTAATAAGTTTCGCCCTGCGTGGCGTATATTTGTAACTTGACCATAAGGTCGAGCAACCAGTTTGACTATTTAGTTAAAGTACTTTATTAAGTATCGAGTGGTATGATTGTGATATTTACCGATGTTAAGACTGTGTGCACTAGCGCGTTCCTGGACTAGTGCTGAATACACAGAGGGTCCGGATTTGCAAATTCAGGTCCCGACATGCATCATGCCATGTATGCAAACATGCCAACATCAAAGATAACTTGTACATTAACACATGCCAACATCATAGATAACTTGTACATTAACACATGGCATCATAACATAATAAACATATTCATCATATCAATGGCAAACATTAAAGCATGGCATGTGAACATATCATATATTCAATCTCAATCTCAACCAATCTAGCAAACTACAACCCGCTACCCATTCCAATACACTTGCCTCAACCACGGGCGATGGATTGGCGAGAAGTAGAAGGCACTCCCGAGGTCACACCACCTGCACATAGGTACCACACACTCACAATCATGTCCACAAAACAGTACGCAAACACTCTTCTACCCCGACATCGTAAACTACTCGCAAAACCCAAAAACAGAGGTTCTGTCCCGTCGAGACAGCAGCCTTCCAAAAGGCATAACTCGGGTTCTAACACTCCGAATCAATTAAACGAGCACATCCTCGCGTATCTTAGGAAATTTCCTAACTTTTCTAAGTATATGGAAAGACTGATTCAGACTCTAAAGTGGTTTAATCTACAGAATACCGTGATCTGTTCCAATCACGTCACAGTTTTTAATACGTTCGGTAAAACGAGCATAACTTTCAAACGGCTGGGCGGAATTGGACATTCTTTATACCCACTGAAAGGTATTGAAATTACCTACAACTTATTAAATAGGAGGCCGACCAAATTATGAATATAAATTGGCAAAAACACAAACCCTAGGTCGACTGCTCATGCTGCGCGAAACAGAGAACGTGGCAAACTCTAGATTTCATCTAATCTACCCAATTAAAGCACCACCAATTGATCTAAAAACATGATATTAACCCTTAGAACAAAATCTAGACCAACCCCAAGGATCCCCGTGGCCATACCTTCGCCCGACGATCGAAAACCCACAGGATCTCCTCCCGGTTCGCGCGATCTCCTTCCTCGCTCCGAATCCACCGGATCTCCTCATCGCGGAGCGCTCCAATGGATGGATCTTCGGGGTGGTGAGGTGGAGAGGCTTCCCTAGGGTAGTAAGGGGTGGTGGAGAGGGATGGGGAGGAGAGGGGCGCAAGGGGGCGGCTTGGGGAAGTGGAGGCGCCACAAAGGGGAGGTGGGGGAGGTGAGGGGCGGCTAGGGCAAGGGGGGAGCATATGGGCAGGGGGTGGGGCGCAAGAAGGCTGGGGGAGGCACACCAACCAGGTCTCCTACTCCTACTTGGACTCAAACTCCATCCCACCAAAGCCCACGACCCTTTCCCTTAGGCCCAAACTCCCCCGGGAAGGCCCAAACTCCCGGAATCGACCTGGAAACGCAAATAAACCTCATAGCGTAAGGTTTCAACCTCAAATTCCATATTTCATAATATTTTTGACCTCAACACTTACATTATATAAGGTTACGACTATAACACCCCGGCATTTAATATGCCCGAATGCTACCAAACGTAGACTAAGCAACCTCTAAATACCACAATTAAAAGTAAATTACAGCAAAGGAGCAAATGCTAATACCGAAAATTTCGGCAGCATCTCCTTTGTTTTTCCATGAATTGAAGCAACAATAATATTAACATGTTAAGATAGCATAATGAATGATAGCAATAACATGACCAATCGGAAATTCAACCTCCATACAACTAAAGATATAAGTCTATCCGTCACATGTCAAATATGACCTAATCATTTACTCATGACAACCAACGAAGCATCAAAACCACAATTTAGTTCAGTGAATTAACCATCATAACTAAAGGAGAGAACATGTCATTGTTTATTTGTGTGATGCTAAGTGATAACGGGTGACTAGCTCCCTTTCCCGCATGCCGGTTTCATGGTACCTAAGAAAAACACATAAACACAATCGTGAGTTCATCACTCAACAAGTATATTGCAATGGAACAAGAAAATACATTTGTAACACCCCGGCATTTACTATGCCCGAATGCTACCAAACATAGACTAAGCAACCTCTAAATACCACAATTACAAGTAAATTACAGCAAAGGCACTAATGCTAAAAACCAAAATTTCGGCAGCATCTCCTTTGTTTTAACATGAATTGAAGGAAACACAATAGCATAGCAATATAAGGCAATATGAGAGACATCTAAAATAGCAATAATTGAAGGTATGACGACCAAATAAGTCTAATTCCAAACATTCAATGCCTCCATGAGCCAAACGAACAATAAGACTCTCATATCGCAAAGCTAAACCATAGAGCAATAAGCATCACACTAGTTTATTGTCAAAACCCAATTGAACGACTTGAGGGACAATTGAGTGAAGCTACGTGTAGAAGTGTGACTATTTCCCTTCCCCGCATGCCGATCTCAAGGTACCTAAAACAACAAGAAAGCACAAGCGTGAGTTCAACACTCAGCAAGCATATGCAATGGTACACAAAAACAATTACATGGCTTCAACCACTCATATCATGTCTATCATCTCATTCATGATCACATATCAATATCATCATCATTATGTATGCAATGCGATGCGATGCTCATGTCTCCTTGGAAACTCATACCGGTATAGTTGAGTACACACCCGTCGGTATGCACCCTCTCCCCCCTTCCATCCCGAAGATGGAGGGTGCCTACTCCTCGCTTCCGTTCACCGCGGTGAATGGAATCACGATGTAGGACTTACTCATTGGCTCTCCGGAATAGTTATAACTTTCTCACCGACCTTCCCTGGACTAGTTATGACTTCCTCACCGCCCGGGCCATGTAACATGCCATGTATGCAAATATGCCAACATCATAATTAACTTGTACATTAACACATGGCATCATAACATAATAAGCATACTCATCATATCATAGGCAATCATTAAAGCATGGCAATTGATCATATCATATAATCAAGTTCATCTAGTCTCAACTAGCAACCTACAAACCGCTATCCATTACAATACACTTGCCTCAACCACGGGCAACGGATTGGCGAGAAGTAGAAGGCACTCCCGGGGTCACACCACCTGCATATGAGTACCACACACTCACAATCATGTCCACAAAACAGTAAGCAATCCCTCTTCTACCCCGACATCGCAAACTACTCGCTAAACCCAAAAACAGAGGTTCTGTCCCGTCGGGATAGCAGCCTTCCAAAAGGCATAACTCGGGTTCTAAGACTCCGAATCAATTAAACGAGTACATCCTCGCGTAGCTTAGGAAATTTTCCAACTTTTTCTAAGTATGAGGAAAGACTGATTCGGACTCTCAAGTGGTTTAATCTACAGAAAACCGTGATCTGTTCCAATCACTTCACAGAATTTAATACGTTCGGTAAAACGATCATAATTTTCAAACGGTTGGGCGGAATTGGACGTTCTTTATACCCACTGAAAGGTATTGAAATTACCTACAACTTCTTCAACAGCCGTACGACCAAATTCTGACTCTAAATTGACGAAAACCCAAACCTAGGTCGACTGCTCATGCTGCCCGAAACAGAGAACGTGGCAAACTCAAGATCCCATCTAATCTACTCAATTCCAGCACCACCAATTGATCTAAAAACATGATAATGACCCTAAGAACAGTACCTAGGCCAACCCCAAGGAGTCCCATGGCCATACCTTCGCCCGACGACCGAAAACCCAACGGATCTCCTCCCAGTTCGCGCGATCTCCTTCCTCGCTCCAATTCCGCCGGATCTCCTCGTCGCGGAGCGCTCCAACGGATGAATCTTCGAGGTGTTGAGGTGGAGAACTCCCCTAGGGGCAGCAAGGGTGGTGGAGAGGTGGTGCAGCAATGGGGAGCAATGGGGGAGGTGGGGGCGACACAAGGAGGAGGTGGGGAGGTGTGGGAGGCGGCTAAGGCACTTGGGGCGCAAGGGGCAAGGGTGGGGGCGCAATAAGAGGCAGGGGAGGCCCCCAACCAGGACCAATTGGACTCAAACTCCATCCCACCAAAGCCCACGACCCCTTCTCTTAGGCCCAAACTCCCCGGAAAGGCCCAAACTCCCGGAAACGGCCCAGAAACGCTATTAACCTCCATACCTTATGGTTTTAACCTTAATTTCATATTTCATAATGTTTTTGACCTCAACAGTCACATTATATAATGTCACACCATTCCGTAGTGTCACAACATTCCAATACCTTCATCACCACTTTTCACATACGACAACATACACATCTCATATTCATAGTGTAAGCATATCATTGACATCATCATATATCATCATCATTTAACATCCACATATAATGCAATGCGATGCACATATCTCCTGGAAACTCATGCCGGTATGGTTGAGTACACACCCGTCGGTGTGCACCCTCTCCCCCATTCCATCCCGAAGATGGAGGGTGCCTACTCCTCGCTTCCATACACCGCGGTGGATGGAATCACGATGTAGGACTTACTCATTGGCTCTCCGGAATAGTCATAACATTCTCACCGACCTTCCCCAGACTAGTTATGACTTTCTCACCGCCCGGGCCATGTATCATGCCATGTATGCAAATATGCCAACATCATAAATAACTTTGTACATTTACACATGGAATCATAACATAATAAGCATATTCATCATATCAATGGCAAACATTAAAGCATGGCATGTGAACATATCATATATTCAATTTCAACTCAACAAAACAAGCAAACTACAACCCGCTACCCATTCCAATACACTTGCCTCAACCACGGGCAACGGATTGGCGAGACGTAGAGGGCACCCCCGTGGTCACAACACCTGCACATAGGCACCACACACTCAAAATCATGCCCACAAAACAATACGCAAACACTCTTCTACCCCGACTTCGCAAACTACCCGCACAACCCAAAAACAGAGGTTCTGTCCCGTCGGGACAGCAGACTTGCAACGAGCATAACTCGGGTTTTACGACTCCGAATCGATTAGACGAGTACATCCTCGCATAGCTTAGGAAATTTCATAACTTTTTCTAAGTATATGGAAAAGTTGATTCGGACTCTAAAGTTGTTTAATCTACAAAATACCGTGATCTGTTCCAATCACGTCATAGTTTTTAACACGTTCGGTAAAACAAGCATAACTTTCAAATGGCTGGGCCAAATTGGACGTTCTTTATACCCACTGAAAGGTATTGAAATTACCTACAACTTCTTCAACAGGCGGCCGACTAAATTCCGAATATAAAATGGCAAAAACCCAAACCCTAGGTTGACTGCTCAATCTGCCTGAAATAGAGAACGTGGCAACTCTAGTTTTCTCCCAAATCTACCCATGGACAGCACCACCATTTGATCTAAAAACATGAAATCGACCTCTAGAACAACACCTAGACCCAACTCATAGATCACCCATGCCATACCTTCGCTCGACGATCGGAAACCCAACGGATCTCCTCCCGGTTCGCGTGATCTCCTTCCTTGCTTCCAAATCCACCGGATCTCCTCGTCGCGGAGCGCTCCAATGGACGGATCTGCGGGGTGGTGAGGTGGAGAACTCCCCTAGGGGTAGCAAGGGAGGTGGAGAGGAGAGGAGAGGGGTGGTGGCGCCATGGGGGAAGATAGAGAGGAAGGGGAAGGGTGGAGGCACATGGGGGGCTAGGGGTGGCGGCTAGGGTTGGGAGAGGGAGTAGGGGGCGCACCAAGGGGTGGGGGCCAGATTTGGCTGCCCAAAAGTCCCCCCCCTTGGGCCCAAACCCTTCCACCGGAGGCCCAACTCAACCCCCAAGGCCCAAAGTCCCCCGGAGAGGCCCAAACACCCGAAAACGGCCCAAAAACACGCTATAAACGGCATAACGTAAAGTTTTAACCTCGATTTTCACATTTTATAAAGTTTTTGACCTCAACATTCACATTTTATAAGATACGACACTCCGTGGTGTCACATTCTACCCCCCTTCAACAGGATTCGACCCCGAATCGAAGACATGCCACCACGCCAAACCAACAACACACAGAGATCTAATCTTCACGGTTCAAACCTGAAGAAAAGAGCTTTGGGTAAAGCTCGCCCCCGCGAGACTTCAACTCCCAGGTCGCTTCTCTAAATAAAACCACTGGAATTTACACTGATCGAGACTCGATGACAGGACGCCTAGGTTCGAAGACCAACGGCTCTAATGATAGCTCGCAATCAAAACTTGCGAGAACATTACTCAACATTGAAACACAAAGTACTCATACATGGTCTCAGCACGACCCCAAGCGATAGGATAAAAAACCTAAATAGACCACGAAAGGAAACGGCCTCACACTTCTCCTTCGATACATCCCTTGGCACTAAAGTGCCCGATCCCTTTAACCAAAGCCACTCTCCAGAAGGACATGGTACCAACTTCTAGATCCATATTCCGCTCCTACGCACAACAGTGTTTCACGTCTCAACCTCTCAACTGTGGTTCGTCGTATTCGAGACGACGCAAACCAAGTGAGACACAACACTCTAAGATTACTAACTGCTTGAACCATCGGGGTTACATTCTGATCTTTTACAACAAGACCAACACCCACCCCACTACCACCGAAAGGAGAAGCCTACTTTATGGCCAGGGTTTTGAAAACCCGCAAAATCAATAACAACCGAACATTCCACTTCGATTGGCACAACACGCTCAATAGCCCGGCGACAAAAAGATCCAATACACTTCAAAAGGAAAAGCAATTACTAGCAATCACCAAGTGGTCCACTAATAATTTAATCAACCCTACCGAGGAACACCTCAACGACACAATTCTCCAAGAAGGTTTGCATTGAGTCATACACAACCTTCCACTCAAAGGACTACGATAAAGAGTACAATCATTGAGTGAGCTCAACCATAAACATGAACCCAATTGGTCCACATACAATACCATAAACCCCAAAGTGCTAAAACCACTTTGGAAAGGATCCGGCAACATCCAAAGAGAACACATTTTATTTTTCTAAACCAAATCGCAAAGAAAACTCAAACCTCTAACACCACAGCCAAAATACCACAACTTATTCATTCTTTCCTTTCATACTAGGAAGAAATGGAAATCTCGATATATGACGAGAATGCACACTTTTCAAGAGCACTCCGGATTAGTCATATATCCATATATGACTTTCTCACCGACCTGGCTCATCGACTCCTTTATGATTAATTATGCATAAACAATGTCTCGTTTTCCTTTTCACCATTCATTCATCATGTAACAACGGTACCGAATAGTCATTCACCAAATGACTTCTTCCTCGGTATCAAATAATGGAAACACAATTAACATCGAAGATTGCGGAAATTCATATAGACTATGACGGCAGCATAGATGACAGTAAAACACCACGTCGCATCACATCCCACATCAATTGAAAACTGAACTTGCAAAACATTGCATTTCATCCAAATTCAACATTTTGGAAGAGAACATCAAAATTTCAAGTCGAGCATCTACTCCCACAACCGTCACAAATTTTCTCAAGGAGAGGGAAACTCATTTCCAAAAGGGAACACCTCACTAACAACATCACTTTATAAAACATTCATAAAATCCACCTTTTTGAAGCACTCGCAAACATCACACACATTATGCAAATAAATCCAACTCCAGTAAAAAAGAGTTACAAATTAAATCTCAAGAGTTTCAAACACAACCCACTATGTCCATCTGCTTCCGTTAAAATTTATTCCAAAGATAATTCAGGGTGAACGCGAAGGAGCGCGATCCACTCAAAACTTTTGGGTGTAAAATCCATACTCATAACACAAATTAAACAAAATAGCCAAAACCAAAGATTGGCACCAAAAGCCACGGGTTTTAGGGAAACTCGGAAACACAACACAAGGAATACCTTGACCGAAGGCATTCAACCAAAATGGCAAACAACCACACCAGTTCAAAATGTTTTAAACACCAGCTCAGCATGAATCCCACCATAACTTGTAGTCCACTACACTTACCATTTAAGCATTCAATAATCACTATTTACTCATCAAGAGAGTCCAACCGGATTTAACAAGATTTACATAACAATTTCTTTCTCTAGTTACCATTCCCAACACTTTTAATTATGGTTTAAGATGCTTATCACAAAGGCACCTAACCAAGACTACATTGACATGATCCCCACGGATCACCAAATCATATAACAACATATTCTATATTTCAAACATAGTACTTCAACAGCTACTTGAGCATGGTCAACCTATCAATTTTTATACTATCCATACGTCAAAATCTTGGCAATTGAAACTTGTTCAATCAATAAAATGACTTCAACAAATAAGTAATATCTCTACAAGATAAGATTCGTAAATAGGGTTCTAAGATATGCATTCATTAAGGTTAAAATCTTGCATCATGATTATTATCCATTGTTCATCCCATCACAACATGTACTCGACATAATACCACAGTTTTACACCTTTCTTCTATTGGATCAATGGTTTCCAACAATTAACAACACTACCAAGGCATCAATATCAACAAATGGGCATAATCATCAACCAACAACATTACTTTTAGCTACCCTATACATAGGTGATAACAAAATTACCACCACACAACATACTCCAACTATTTAAAATAGATTGAATACTAGCATTAACACTGCCCTTAACAACATCATTAACAATAAGTCTTATGTCTTGTCAATTGATATCAATACTAGCATTGTAGAGACACAACTGCATACTTCCAAATATACTAGTAGTTTGCAACAACGTAAATAGCAACTCTAATCAACTTCCAAATTAAAGTCACTAGTCAACACGATTAAATTTCTCTATTAATCCATTAGATTAGAACATCTTTAAACAACCAGCAAAGTTTCTTTAACAATAACAGCAGTCTACATCATCTTAATGTTTTAACTATGCATCAGGGTTTAAAACTTTAAACATAATCGGGGGTCATAAGCACTTTTAAAGCAAAGCAACCGATTCTAGGCATGTACATTAACCCATTTAATCATTCTCGCTACAGAGTAAACTACAACACTAGTAGTCTATTAATTCTCCAGCTAGAGATGATAATCACATTGAATTGATTCAACTCAAAATTTAACTTAGCAACACGTCATTCCATAAACCACATTGTTACCTACTACATAGCCCGGACATAAACTTTTTTAAACACCTTCATGGGGCACGAACTCTTGACAAACAGGATGCAACTCAACTTTTAAAGATAACCACAACTCAAGAACCAGAACGAACACCGATAGAAAATTTCACCTTTCCAGGCAAGGAAGAAAAACAAAACTCCAACAGAAATGCAGGAGAGCTCAACTCTCAAATTCCCAAATTTGCCAACAAAACTCTTCAAGAAATCTCAAGATCTATACTTCCAAGAAGGAAGAAGGATGCACCAGGGAAAATCAAATGTTCATTAAATCTTTTCTGATAAAAGATTCAAACTTAGCTCCACCAACTCAGGGCCCGCACAAGGGGAAACTCCAACACTTTTTCTTAGATAGGGAGAACAACAACCACAAAAGTTTCCTCCTCAAGACAGCCCGTAATGACCAACAAAACCGGTGTCAAAGCAAAAATAGCAACCAACAGATGCGCAACACAAAATCTTTCTTCTATGTCTTCAATCAAGGAAGACAAAACCACCAATCGCCTACAAAACAATCGGCGATAAATCAAATACCAAACACTTTTCTTTTGATTTCGATCGACTAAAACAAAGAAAACCAACCAAACTGACCGTCAGAACGGTAAAGAACATCCATAGGAATCCACCACCAATCTCTTCTATTTGACTCCAGTCAACTACCCGACCTACGACTGAAAAGGTAAGCACTCTTCTCCTACAGGGGTTAATAATTCTTCGGTGATGGCGTTAACAGGCCACACCGTCAAACCACACCCTTACTATGAACAAAAAGGGGTGACCAAAACCCTTCGGCATCACAACCTCACTATATCACAAATAAAAAGAACAATTCAATCATTTATCTCATAGACATAGCAACATGCATTATCAAATGAAGCATTCAACATCAAAGCTTAAATACAACATTTAAGCGTAAAGAAACGATACCCATACCCTTTCCTACTGTGCATCCATTGTGTGTCAAATTTTAGATTAGTTATACCACTTTTGCAAGTTTTAATGTTGCTATCCTATGACAAAATTTTAGTTAAGACCTAAGCCATGTTTCTAAGTTATTCCACATCACATTTTAGTTGCACCCTATAGCATGACACAAAAAATACACATTCCAAGGACCTACAGCCCGCTCTGATACCAACTGTAACACCCCGGCATTTAATATGCCTGAATGCTACCAAACATAGACTAAACAACATCTAAATACCATAAATTAAGATAAATTACAGCAAAGGAGTAAATGCTATAACCGAAAATTTCGGCAGCATCTCCTTTGTTTTTCCATTAATTGAAGCAACAACAATATGATCACAGGATATAGTATAAAGAATGACATCTAAATCATCAATAATAAAGGTTCTAGCAGCAGTATAAGACTAGAATAAAGATTCCAACCATCTCATGAGCCAAACGAAGTAAATGAGGAAACCAAGCACACAAATTAACCATCACAATTTAAAGGAAGGAACATGTCATTGTTTATATGTGTGATGCTAAGTGATGACGTGTGACTAGCTCCCTTTCCCGCATGCCGGTTTCATGGTACCTAAGAAAAACAACATAAACACAAGCGTGAGTTCATCACTCAGCAAGTATATTGCAATGGAACAAGAAAATACATTCTAATACCTTCATCACCACTTTCACATACGACATCATACACATCTCATATTCATAGCGTAAGCATATCATTGACATCATCATATATCATCATCATATATCATCATCATATAACATCCTCATATAATGCAATGCAATGCGATGCACATATCTCCTGGAACCTCATACCGGTATGGTTGAGTACACACCCGTCGGTGTGCACCCTCTCCCCCCTTCCATCCCGAAGATGGAGGGTGCCTACTCCTCGCTTCCATTCACCGCGGTGGATGGAATCACGATGTAGGACTTACTCACTGGCACCCCGGACTAGTCATAACTTTTCTCACCGACCTTCCCGGACTAGTTATGACTTTCTCACCAACCCGGCCATGCATCATGCCATGTATGCAAACATGCCAACATCATAGATAACTTGTACATTAACACATGCCAACATCATAGATAACTTGTACATTAACACATGGCATCATAACATAATAAACATATTCATCATGTCAATGGCAAACATTAAAGCATGGCATGTGAACATATCATATATTCAATTTCAATCTCAACCAATCTAGCAAACTACAACCCGCTACCCATTCCAATACACTTGCCTCAACCACGGGCGACGGATTGGCGAGAAGTAGAAGGCACTCCCGGGGTCACACCACCTGCACATAGGTACCACACACTCACAATCATGTCCACAAAACAGTATGCAAACACTCTTCTACCCCGACATCGTAAACTACTCGCAAAACCCAAAAACAGAGGTTCTGTCCCGTCGGGACAGCAGCCTTCCAAAAGGCATAACTCGGGTTCTAAGACTCCGAATCAATTAAACGAGTGCATCATCGCGTAGATTAGGAAATTTCCTAACTTTCTCTAAGTATATGGAAAGACTGATTCGGACTCTAAAGTGGTTTAATCTACAGAATACCGTGATCTGTTCCAATCACGTCACAGTTTTTAATACGTTCGGTAAAACGAGCATAACTTTCAAACGACTGGGCGGAATTGGACGTTCTTTATACCCACTGAAAGGTATTAAAATTACCTACAACTTCTTCAACAGGAGGCCGACCAAATTCTGACTCTAAATTGGTGAAAACCCAAACCCTAGGTCGACTGCTCATGCTGCCCGAAACAGAGAACGTGGCAAACTCTAGATTCCATCTAATCTACCCAATTACAGCACCACCAATTGATCTAAAAACATGATATTAACCCTTAGAACAGAACCTAGACCAACCTCAAGGATCCCCGTGGCCATACCTTCGCCCGACGATCGAAAACCCACCGGATCTCCTCCCGGTTCGCACGATCTCCTTCCTCGCTCCGAATCCACCGGATCTCCTCATCGCGGAGCGCTCCAATGGATGGATCTTCGGGATGGTGAAGTGGAGAGGCTTCCCTAGGGCAGCAAGGGGTGGTGGAGAGGGATGGGGAGGAGAGGGGCGCAAGGGGGCGGCTTGGGGAGGTGGAGGTGCCACAAAGGGGAGGTGGGGGAGGTGAGGGGCGGCTAGGGCATGGGGGGCGCATATGGGCAGGGGGTGGGGCGCAATAAGGCTGGGGGAGGCACACCAACCATGTCTCCTACTCCTACTTAGACTCAAACTCTATCCCACCAAAGCCTACGACCCTTTCCCTTAGGCCCAAACTCCCCCGGGAAGGCCCAAACTCCCGGAATCGCCCCGAAAACGCAAATAAACCTCATAGCGTAATGTTTCAACCTCAAATTCCATATTTCATAATGTTTTTGACCTCAACACTCACATTATATAAGGTTACGACACTCCGTGGTGTCACAGCTCTTGAGTAAGATGTACTTCGGTAGGCCCATCCATGGGATGGAAGAGAATGAGACGGTTCAGGCTATGTGATGTGCATATGAGCATGCATACATATTTGCATTGCATCACTGATGATGAATAATGACTAATAGGATGAATGTGATAAATGGTTATATTATTGAGTCGTGGACTCACCCAAAGATGACTAATAAGATGAATGTGGTAAATGGTTATGTTATTATTTTATTATGTACTTTGCTGAGTTTTAGACTCATGCTTGTTTATTTAATGTTTTAGGTACAATGTGATCGGCATACAGGGAAAGGGAAGCAACATAGTCACGCCACTTGTTGCCACACCACCTTCTTAATGATATTTAGCATTTGGTCATGTTTAGCTCATTGAATAGACTAGATAATCACAATCATGGAATAGTTTTAGTAGAATCAATCATGTGATAGTTGGTTTTGTTAAACAATGTTTGTGGTCTTTGGTTATGTCGTGTTAAGTAATGTCCGTGGCTTTGTTTATGTCTTGAGATTAAGGTAAGCAACAAGTTTAAAATTATTATTGTTATTTTAGAATTGATATTGTTAACTCTCATTGTCTTTCCATGTGAATAGCCTTTAGTTGATGTTTAGTGATTAATTAAAGAGATTACATTGTTGCTGAAATTATTGTTAAAAAGATTAGTTAATTGTTAGAAAGGTATGATGTAGTGACATTCAAAGCACATGGTGTGCCGGGGTGTTACATCCTCATGATATCAAATGCAAGATATAAATTATACCACTAGAAATTCTCATCTATAACCATAAGACATCCTTATAAGGAATTTACCCTGATAGTTTGCCATAAAAAATTTGCCTCATCCCTTATATGTCACAAATTATCCTACTAATATATAGGCCCAGACCCACCTTGTCATTGAGACAAGAAGGGATTTCACAAAAATTTAGTACCATGTACAAAATTAATCCCATAATTAAGCTGTGAATATAATCGTCTAAAGAAAACTGAAACTATTAAGGGGACAGATGGGAAAGGTTTTAAACCTTTAATACCCTCAAACACAATTGAACTTATAAATATCATGTGTATTTTCCATAACATATGATAAATAATCTAGTTTTCATATGGGGGTAAATAAAGAAAAATCACGTTGAGTTTCCATATAACACCCAATTGAATGACGCATGCATATTCTTAAAGGTCGTGACTAACGGTTACCGCTAGCATGAACACCTTGCATTTTTTTGTCATGGGCTTTTCTTTCACACTTCCATTCGTTTGCTTTCCAATGTGTTGTCACATCTTCCCTTCTTTTTTCCAGCAAAATAATGTCCACATGATTTCCTTTTTGTTCATGCAACTGAGTACTCAATTGCATGGTTGTTTGTTATTGTACGATATTGTACTTGTTCTATTGTAATCTTTATGTTGGGTAGGGGTAGAACCTTGAGGTGAATATAGTGGTTTATTTATTTATGTGGAGGTGTGTGGGTGGGGAGTACATATACTCCCGCCCTAACCTATCCAAATTGTCTAATTTAAATCCACTTTCAAAAGAGGTACAAATAACCCCTTACATCCAAAACCACTTGATTTTAGCTTATGTGGCATCCTAGTCCAAAACCACTTATGTTGTGATTTGGAAGAATACGGCTTGCTATAAAAATCGTATTGGCTTTGACATGAGTGGCTCGGTCACTTGGAAGCTAGATGGTTGGTATTGTTATCTAAAAGACCTATGATCGGCACTACCACCTGCGATAATTAGTGCACTAATTAAGTAAAAATTAAAAGAGTTAATAATTTTAATAAATAGACAATATAGCATTAATTGTAGTGTTTTCATAATGGGCATTAGGGCCACCTAAATTCCAACAAATAGCAATGCAAAGATGCATGCACCATCTCGTCTGCAATTAAAACCAAAAGGCGTGTATAAAACCAAGAAACAGAGTGAGGGAAAAGGTGGCTCGGACTAACAACGACTTATTATCATCATGTTTCGAGCTAAATCTACACACCTTCAATGTCAACCCAGGCATTCCAAAAAGAATCAAACAAGAACCAAGGATTTCAACAATAATAAACAAAATGTGAACCGAAGTTGTCTAGTCGAACAAGCCAAGAAATCACAATAGAAAAGAATTAAAGCACCTCATATATGAAGCTAAAATTTGTAAATGAATTAGCCCTTGTCTGATCTCTCTCATCGACATTAAAGAACATACAAACACTAAGAGAGCACAAACATAGCAAAAAGAGTAAAATTAAAGATTCAAGATATATTTTGATGAGCTGCAAATGCATGTCTGTCAAAGTAAGAATGGTCAAAAGACTATGGCCATGTTTGGTATGACTGGAGCTTTTCTAAAAAGTAGTTTTTAGCTGAGCTGTATGACTGAAGGGCTGCACGGTTGAACAGCTGGGCTGAAGAGGTTTGGTGTTTGTCAGTCTGACTTTTTAGTATACCTTTTAGGTATGAGAGATACAGGTTGGTAATGAGGGTGAGAGTGGTGCGGTTTGGGATTTTATACTTGGTGGGAATGGATAATTTTCTTTGAACTCTAGTGGTAAAGTCATAACCCCAACCCATCGAAGCTGTAGGAAGCTACCTCAGACCAGCTTTTGGCTTTCAGCTTTTTCTAGTACAAATGGGCTGCTGGCTTCTAGTTTCTGGCTACGAAAAAGCTAGCTGTTTGGAACAGCTTTTGGCTTCCAGAGGATAGAAGCCGAAGCTGAAGCCGTTCCAAACAGGACTTATATGTGTGGCTTTCCAATATATTGGACCAACAAAAACTTGCTTCCTGATGATCCTCCGATGCAGATCAACGGTAATTTATTTGTTTTCTCTCATTGTGATACATAGGTAAAAATATATATTTATGTTTATCAACGTATTATCGAGATCATATGTGATTATTACATTTTGTTTCTCGATAGAGATGAGATACCGTATACACTTTGAAATGAAACTTGGCGTAGATAAATTTGCACATAGGACACACATGGTTGAAGAAAAGGTGTAACACTACTACAGAATGGTATATCACTATCGTTTTATCTGTGCCAGTTCTTAACTTGTGATGGAAAAACCGATTGTGATATGTGTACGTAACCACTCATTTTTAGAAACGTGGTCAACATTGTTGGTTCTAGCTTAGAACTGATAGTGATAAGGGGCACTCGTCAGTGTCGGTTCTAGGCCAGAACCGACTGTGATGAGGCTCTCATCAATGTCGGTTCTGGGCAAGAACCAATACTGATGAGGTGCACCCTCATCACAGTCGATTCTGGGCAAGAACCGACATTGATGATCGCGTGTCAACAGTGTCGGTTCTGGGCTAGAACGGACAATGATGACCAAAATCAGTGTCTAAATTCAAATTCACATAACTTTCACGTTTTAAATCCAGAAATTATGAAATAAAATTCTAAATTCATGTTTAATCCTGTAGATTCAAAATATGCAAAAATACTCTATGTTTGACCTCTGTTTAAAATTCAGATTTGAATTTAAAGATTAGGTTAAAACATGCATGCTATTTTGTAGAATTTGAACAAATGAACTCCAAATTTAATGAAACAAATTTTGTTGGAATTCTGAGGTTATAAGCAACTCAAAGCTGTAAAAATATTTAAGTTAGAACCAACAGATAAGGAGATGTCCCTCATCTGAGTACGTTTGGTAAAATGGCCATAACTTTTGACTCGTAACTCCGATCGGGGCGTTCTTTGGCTCGTTAGAAAGATAATGAAAAATAGTATCTGAAAATGATAATTGCAAGAAAATTAGATGGTTGAATCTTGAAATTTTGGGCGAGTGCGTGTGTGCGAGAAAATCAGAATTCCAAAAAAAACATCGTTTAGGGCCTCAAAACGGCCTCCGAAGTTTTGTAGCCAATTCGGTCTCTTTTTTTTGCCTTTTCGTGTGCTCCAAACCGTATTCTTCATGATCATAGATAACCACTACTACAGAACATGCAATCCTCGCCGCCATATCACTGCCTGTTGGGCTAGAGCCGTCGGGGATAAAATATCACTGCCGGTTCGTAAGAATTGCTGCCCTGGAAACGTATCCCTGCCGATCTGTATAACGAACCGGTAGTGATAATATATTATCACTCCCGGGTTATATATAAAACCGGTACTGAATTATCACTGTTGGTTGTAAATACAACCGGCAGAGATATTGGAGCTTTTACTGCCGGTTCGACATTTTAACCGGCAGTGATATTTTCCCGCCAATATGAAACCTCCCGCGTATTTCAACCTTATAACTGCTAGTTCTAGGAAAAGCCGGCAGTGATAAGTTATTTATATAACTACAGCGTCAGACGCCCTCGCGACCGAGCAGACAGAGAGGAGCTCTGTTTGCTTGCTCGGTTGGCATTTTCTTGGGGAGGTGCTGCCAAAAAATGTGTTAATAATTTTTCAGTATTTATTTTCGGGACGATATCTTCTCTGACCAAGTAGAACAAAGAAGAAATCTACTTTGCTCGGTAGTTATTATCTTGCCAAGTTGCTGTTGGAATGTTGTTTTAAATAGCAAAAAAGGTTTGATATTTCTTAATATAGACAAGATTGCCAGCTGTATTTGTAAATCTAATCATTTACAATTATATTGTTATTTGCAGTTATGTGCTTATAATGTGTTTATCGTTTGAATTAATTACCACTTCATGATTAATGGAAACAATAAATTATTTGTAGATGGACCGAAGATGGATGTATGACACGGACCGTCGCGGTCCAGAGTTCTTTAATAGTGTGTCTGGTTTTCTGAATGTGGCTACGGCACACAAGTCAAAGAATCTGGCGGATTATATGTGTTGCCCATGCGTTGATTGCAAAAATGAGAAGCTGTTTTCTAACATAGAGTTGATACGTGCACACTTACTTTGAAGGGGTTTCAAGGCTGGCTATACATGTTGGACCGAGCACGGTGAAGATGATATTCTAGAAGAAGGGCAACACATTGATGAAGATGATATTGTATAAGAAGGGCAACACATTCATAAAGATGATATTGTACATGAATGGCACCACATTGATGAAGATGATAGAGACAATGATATGACAGTGGTGGAAGATACGTTTGTTCATAGCCACGAAGATGATATAGATCAAATGTTGCGTGATGGGGAGGGGGACTTGACGAGTGAAAGGGAGTTTCAAAAGTTTCAGCGTATGGTAGAGGACTCTACAACGCCATTGTACCCGGGCTGCAAGGAGGAGCACAAAAAGCTGCGTACTGTACTTTCACTACTGCAGTTGAAGGCAAGCAATGGTTGGTCCGATAAGAGCTTTACTGAGCTGTTGTGTCTCCTGGGGGACTTGCTTCCAGAGGGTAACGTGTTGCCTACAACTACGTACCAGGCCAAGCAGGTTGTCTGCCCGCTGGGACTGGAAGTACAAAGAATCCATGCATATCCAAACGATTGCATATTGTATCGCAATGAGTTTGCAGACAGGGATGCCTGTGTTGTTTGCAAAGAAAAGCGCTATAAGGGCAACGATGATGATATCGAAGTAGATGATGTCGGGGTGAAGCGTAAGAAGAAGAGGTGTCCCTGTAAGGTGGTGTGGTATTTCCCTATAATTCCGCGTCTGAAGCAATTATTTGCGAACAAAAGGCATGCCCAATTGCTACGATGGCACACCGAAGAGCGTAAGAAGGATGGAATGCTCAGACACCCTGCTGATTCTATGCAATGGAGGAACATCGATAGGAAATATAAGAAGCACTTTGCATATGATGTGAGGAATATAAGGTTCGGGTTGAGTACGGATGGGATGAATCCTTTTGGCAACATGAGTAGTCGTCACAGCACTTGGCCGGTGACTTTATGCATCTACAACCTTCCTCCATGGCTTTGCATGAAGCGAAAGTACATTATGATGCCACTACTGATTCAAGGGCCCAAGCAACCTGGCAATGATATCGATGTGTACCTCAAACCATTGGTTGAAGATCTTCTAATATTGTGGAACGATGGTGCACAAGTATGGGATGAGTATAAAAGAGAAAACTTTATCCTACGGGCATTGTTGTTCGTAACCATCAATGATTACCCTGCTCTTGGCAACCTGTCGGGCCAGACGACAAAAGGCTTCAACGGATGCGTCCGGTGCTTGGGTGATACAGCTAGCCGGTGGCTGAAGAATTGCCGAATAATGGTTTACATGCCGCATCGTAGGTTCCTCCGCAAGGATCACCCGTACCGCAATAATAAGAGAGCATTTGACAGGACAAAGGAGATTGCCTTAGCTCCAAAGAATCACATGGGGAAAAAGATATTTGCGGCCGTAAAGGATATCACAGTTATTCACGGAAAGGGACTCGGCAGTACATCTATCCCGAGTTCCCAGGGTAAGGATCATTTGTGGAAAAAGAGATCAGTATTTTGGATCCTACCTTATTGGCAGCACCTGCAAGTTCGACACGCAATCGACGTCATGCACATAGAGAAGAACGTGTGTGATAGCTTGCTTGGTATCTTACTGGACATACCTGGCAAAACGAAAGATACACTCTAAGCACGGATGGACCTCAAAGATATGAAACTCAGGAAGGAGCTGCATCACAAAGAAATGGATACGGGCAAAAATTACCTTCCCGCAGCTTGCTTCACTCTGAGTAAGAAAGAGAAAATTAGCATTTGCGAATGCTTGCATGGAGTCAAAGTTCCGTCTGGTTAGTCTGCTAATATAAAGAGACTAGTCTCAATGAAAGACTTAAAATTAATTGGTATGAAGTCTCACGATTGCCACGTGATGATGACACAGATGCTTCCAATTGCAATTATGGGTGTTCTGCCAGAGAAAGTCCGAGACCCAATTATCAAGTTGTGTTCATTCTTCAACGCGATTTCACAGAAGGCCATCGATCCGTTAAAACTACATAAGCTGTAGGAAGACGTGGTCCACACTCTGTGCAGGCTTGAGATGTGTTTCCCTCCATCTTTTTTTGATATTATGGTCCATCTCATTATTCACATTGTGAAGGAGATACTGATTCTTGGTCCCGTATTTCTACATCAGATGTACCCTTTCGAGAGATTCATGGGGGTTATAAAGAAATATGTTCATAACCGACATCGACCAGAAGGCTGCATTGCCGATGGCTGGGGAACCGAGGAGGTCATTGAGTTCTGCGTCGATTATATGGACCTCAAACCGATTGGTGTGCTTGTAACTCGGCATGAGGGGAGGCTACAGGGTAAAGGGACACTGGGCGAGAAGTTTGTACGTACTAGAAATCTAGCTTCATTTACACAAGCACATTTCGCAGTTTTGGGACAATCAGTTGTTGTGGCCCCGTTTGTCAACATTCACAAGAACATGCTATCCAGAACCAACCCAGGGAGGTCAGAGGTTTGGCTCGCGAGAGAGCACAGGGATAACTTTGGTGATTGGTTGCGTAGACACATAATGCATACAGAGACAGACTACACTCAGTTGAAAGAGTTAGCTCAGGACCGTCATGTACATTTCAGACATTCCAAGGATACAATATAAATGGTTTTACATTTTATACAACAGCGCAAGATAAAAAGAGCATCAACCAAAACAGCGGTATCCGTATAGATGCCTATGACAGCAATAGAAATAGGCAAACCTACTACGGATTCATAGAAGAGATTTGGGAGCTTGACTATGGACCTTTAAAGGTCCCTCTCTCAGACTTCCAGGGGGCATGAATATCGACAAGTACGGTATCACTACCGTGGACCTCAAACTCGTTGGATACAGAGAAGAACCATTCGTGCTTGCTAATTATGTTACACAAATCTTCTTCATAACTGACCCGGCTAACAAGCAGCGCCACGTGGTTATGAGTGGAAAAAGAAGGATTGTCGGGGTTGAGAACGTTGTTGACGAGGAAGAGTACAACCAATTCAATAAGCTTCCGCCTTTCGGAGAGGATGTTGACCTAAGTATCATGGAAGAGACTGACGAAGCTACATACATACGCCGCAATCATAATGAAGGCCGAATCGTAGCTTAGCTGTAGTAATGAAATGTATGTTTTCTTTTGTACACACAACATGTATTGAACTTCAACCATTTTGCGAATATGAGTATTTGGAATTTATATTGCATTAGCAATCTTATTCATGACCTCTAAAAACTTTTACTAAGTTTGGAAATGATTTACTAATGTTAGAAAATGAAAAATCACCGTGTGGTATATCGTTGCCGGTTGGAAAATGGGCCGGCAGTGATGTTCCTTACCCCTGCCGGTTTTACAATTGAGCCGGCAGTGATATATTGTTATCACTGCCGGTGACATCTTCAACCGGCAGTGGTATAGAATTATCACTGCCGGTTAACTAATATAGCCGGCAGTAATAGTATTATCACTACCGGTTGTTATGGTCAACCGTTAGGGAAATATTATCACTATCGGTTGCTATTTTCAACCGGCCGTGATAGTCTCTATAATTTCAAAGGGCGCGCTCTCCTCCCTCATTTACCCTAACTTAGCCGTCGGACCCGAACTGCTCTCACTGCCGTCCCCGAGCCCGCCCCCCCCCCCCCCGAGCCCTGCGCCACCCTCCCCGCCGTCCGGAAACGCCCCACGAGCTTGGCGCCGCCCTCCCCGCCGTTCGGGAACGCCCCTCGATCTTGGCGCCGCCCTCCCCGCCGTCCGGGGATGCCCCTCGTGCCCGGTGCCGCCCTCCCCGCCGTCTCTCTCTCTCTCTAACTTGAAAATGTTAATTAAGATAATTAAGCATGTGTTAATATTAGATTGAATGTTGTCTTCTGTCTGCTGAGTGAATGGCCACTATTTTAGGGGAGGTGCTGCCGATTGTTTTGTTAGGTTCAGCAACCTTCACTGTTTTGTAATCTCAATTTTAATGGCTGCCTTTGACGTAGCCTCCTCGTAGTTGTGGCAAATGCTAATTTATGATAAACTTGCTAGGAATGGCCTCTAATCAGGGACAAGTGCCAGAGGTAGTGCCGCTCTCGAATATAGATGAAGTAGGAACGGGTAGCCCATTGTACTACCTGAACCTACAGGATATTGATACGGCGCCCCTCCAACCTGGCGCCGCTGCCATGGACCAACCTGGCGCCACTGACATGGATCAAGATGATGCCACTAACATTGGCGAGGTAAATTATTAGTACATTGTGACTCCCAACACATAGTAGTGTCAGACGACTAATAAAGAAGATCCATTTGCAGGCTCAAATGGCTGATGAACAAAGGGGACGCGCAGGCCGTGGTCCAAACAAGATGCCTAAGGGTGTTCACAACATAGTACAGCTCTCGGCGGTCGGGGAACCTGAAATACTGTAGGATCGAAAGACACGAATATAGCAATCAGAGGGGGGTGAATGATTGAGCGGAAGCTAAAACCAAATTTTTGATCTATTAAAAGTTCACCCCAAAACAGAACCAAATAATTGCCTCGTTTTCGACAAAAACAGAATGATAGAGGTTCGGTAAAACGTGAATTCCTGGAGATCCAACCGTCGGAATGATCTGAAATTTGGACACAAGAAACTAGATTCCAATACGAATCAAACCCAAAAAGAATCAGCTCGATCGGACTTACGGATCAAAAGTTATGAGCTTCGCAAGCTTGCTGATCCAGAACTTGACGAGAATCAATCTAATCAAAACTTCAAGATTAAACAAGAACGACAAAAGATTGATCAACTAGACTTTGAGAAACACTAGATTAATACCCTAGAGAGGTTTTTGATGGATCAAATCAAGATAAAACTTAAAGAACAAAAACCAATCTAGAACTAGAACAAGCATGCAAACAAGAACCAAAAAGAGAACGTTGAAGCAATGCGGGAACTAGAAGAATTGATCTTTATTTCTTTTGTCTAAAGTACTCCCATGAAAAGAGTACAAACCCTAAACTTTGAGCCCAAGGCTCTATGCGCCTAGCTCTCCTCAATTCGATGCTCTTCAACAGGAGACAACCCCTCCTATTTAAAGCACCAACCCACAAGGAGTTCTGAATACGATTCCTATTCCCTAGAAGGAATCTGTATCCAACACAACTCTACTTGGCCCAACCTGGCCGAATACAACTCTTGCACGCGTATGGCAACCCTACCATACTCACGTGACTAACACTTTGCACGCGTATGGCCACCTGCCATACTCACGTGACTAACACTTTGCACGCGAATGACCTCCTGCCATTCTCACGTGACTAACCATTCTTCATGTGCACCATTCTCTTAGCCCGAACGTCCCGCATGACATCCTTGACCACCAAGACCTCAGTTCCTCCCTGAACCTAGTCCTGAACCTCAGCTCCTCCATGAACCTAGTTCCGGTCCCGTCATCGACCACGTTCGTCTTCGAGCAATACGCACATGAACAAACCACAAAACAATTCCGAGCACAAGTCCACGACTTGACTCACATCAATCCATGCAAATACTCACACGAGCATTGCATAAAGTCCACTTCAAAAGAAGCATCATGAAATTCTCACAAATTTCATAATCCCGAAAATGAATCAAACACAATTCCAATTTTGCTTAAAACCCTAATCGAGCAAAAACGCATTCACGACGGACAAACAAAATCGGTCCGGTGTACAAGTGAAAGTCTCGGTTTCAAGAAGAAATCATTTCGGCGAAAACACGTTCACGACAGACTAAAAGAAATCAGTCCGTCGTACATGCGAAATCAATCCTCAAAAAGCCGTTCACGACTGACCAAAGAAATTGGTCCGACGTACATGCAAAACTTACTAGTTTGAGAGTTTGGTCCGGCACAAAAGATGACTTCACTGTTTGCTGTCAAATTGTCAGACACAAGCACAAACACATTTTGCAAATTCAATTCTAAGCCAATTTTTCAGCACATGATTTCACAATCTCCCCCTTGATGAAAACATTGGCAACACCACTTAGAATTGAACATTTGGCATTCACTTTACAAAAGATTTTGAAATCCAAAGGATCAAAGACCAAAGTAAGAAAACACAGAATTCCCCCTTTGACCAAAAAGCAAAAGAAAAACTCCCCCTGAGAAGGAAAATGTGTGTGAATGTGCAATGTGCCCAAAAATTTCAAAATTCTCCAAACTTCTTCCAAAATTCTTAAACAACTCCCCCTTTTTCTTCTCCCCCTTTTTTCCTTAAACTTTTCAACGATTCCCAAATTTCTCCCCCTTTGACAATGGATTCATCAAGAGTACAAAAGAGAGAACAGGTTCAAAATTTTTCCTGTAGCAAAGATTTCACAAGGAGAAACAAGGGAGTGCCAAGATAGGAAAAGATGAGCTCATTCGATCATATAACCTTATATATCACATAATATGCAAAAGACATGATCTTGATGTAATTTTAACAAGTTATGGAATGACATGCATCTCAACCTCAATTCAGTCAACTATAGCCAAGTACTAAGCAAAACCTTTAGTAGAAAAACAAAGGCTCAAACTTGAAGCAACTAACAATTCTGGGCGAGCAAATAGTTTCAACTCCAATCTAGTAAACCAAATTAATCCTTAAACTGCATGTGGCATGCTTGAAGCATACTTCTTTTATTTCCTTGGAGTGGCATGCTTGAAGCATACATCTTGTCTTTTGAGGGAATGGCATGCTTGAAGCATACATCTTATCTTTTAGGGAAAGCACCCTGAAGCACATAACTTGAGGTTTTTTGCTTTTAACAACCCTTTTTTTTATTCCCTTTTCGTTTCATTTTTCTTGATTATAAACATGCAAAAGTGATTAAAAGGTCTTATGAAAGAGTAAAGTTGAAACCACACTTGCTTAATAGCCCAAATTTGTCAAGAGGATTCAATATTAAGCCTAGAAGAGTAAGATATCATAGAGTATTTAGCTATAGGCAATCAAACCAAGGAATTCCGCAATATCATTTTTAGTTCAAGTGGAACAATTTAGATTATCATATATTAGCAAAATTACATAATATATAAAGAAATATGATAAAGTGAGCTCATTAAGTGAAAGAACTTGGCAAGGAAACTCCCCCTCAAAACAAACCCATTGGATGAACAATCCCAAGTTCTCCTCGAATAAAAGCAAAACGAGAAGAAGACAAATGGTTTTGTGAAAATGTCTGCCAATTGATGTTCAGTATCCACATGATGAAGCACAATATTTTCTTTTTCAACATGATCTCTAAGAAAGTGAAATCCAATATCAATATGCTCAAAAAAAGGGATTACTCAAGAGGTGGCACGAACCAAATCAATTCAACATCCTCCAAAGTCAACATCAGAATAAGCTCTTAAACTAATGCATAAGGAAGCAGAAAGCCAAATGCCAAAATCTTGAGTACCATAGAGATACCTGAAAGTTCACTTGAACGCTTGTCGATGTGAAGCACGTGGGAAGCTTGAAAACAAGCACACAAGCACACACAAGCACGTGGGAAGAGTCTCTCATGTAAACCTCTAATTATCTCGTCCTCAACAGCATTATCATCATCTTTATGAACAAAGACACTCTCCCCCTGAACATATGCACTTGTACCTGCATCATTTGAACTAGTGCCTTTGCGAAAGCAGTGGAAGAAACATCTCCAAAGGCAACACTTTCGGCATGAGATGCACGAGTGAAGGAGAATCAAATCTTATCCTTGAACATATGAAGTGAGCATCCAAATTCACTAGCCACATGTTCTCCCTCCTCGCGTGAGAAGCCTACATAGAAGCAGAAAGTGTCGAGGTCTCGATGCTGGGGTTAGAAATAAGATGTTTAGGAATCCAAAGATCGAGACACACGACGCACAACAAGAGGGGCACAACACGAGTATTCTTATGCACAAAAATAGATTTGCCTTTTTCCGTGTTTTTAGAAACAAAAGGTGTTTGTTTCACCCTAGGCACATAATGAGAAGTAGATTGTGCCTTTCTGAAATTAGACCTAGCATTAAACCTTTCTCTCTTTTGTTGTTTAGCTAGTCTAAAGCAAAAGTCTACTAAATGTCCATCTCTACCACAATGAGTGCAAGTGTACTTAACATGATGTTTTGCTTTAACAGTAGAAGCACATTTTGCATTCATCATAGTAGAAGATAAAAGACCAGCAGATTTAAAGACAGTTTTCTTAGGCTCATTGACAATTTCAAATTTTTCACTTTCAAGTGTTTTGACAACAGTGGGAGCATGTGATTTATGATGAGCATAAGAATCAAAACCTAAATTTTTGTTATGAGTGCTGACTTTTGATTGATCCAAGATCATGTTTAGGTTTTTCTTTCCTTTAGTGAAACGTTCTAATGACTTTTCCAAGTAATCAATTTTTCGAGAAAGAGTTAAACAATTATTGCAAGGAACATTCACTTTTCCTTTTTGCTTACGACAAGTTGAGCATGAAAGAACCTCATGTGTAAGCAAATCATCAGTCAATTGAGAAACCCTAGCATTTGCATCTTTTAATTTTAATTCAAGAGTTGAGCATTTAGAACAAGAAGTTAAACCATGCAAATCATCAGTGGAACAGCTAGCATGTTTAACATGTTTCTCATTTTTCTCACTTTCAGCATTAATTTTCTCAATCAAGGAAGCATGTTCTTTCCTAAGCGAAGTAAGCTCATTCCAAATTAAGTCACATGATTTGCAAGCATCATCATCAGGAATCAAAGTTTTAAGTCTAGCAATTTCAGCATTCAATGATTCAACAACAAAATCATGTTTCTTAATTTTCTTATCGCGTTTATCAAGCAATTTACCAAGTCGAGCAACAGCAATAGCTAATTCATCATAGGAAGGATCTACCTCATTGAAGTCGCTGTCGTGATTGTCCTCGGTGAAGTTGTCGCTACTTTTGGCCATGAGACACAATCCCATCAAATCATGCTTGCTTGGAGTTGCATCATCTTCGCTGCTCTCCGAGTCCACATCGCTCAAATTTACTTGTTCAAGAGCGGAAAGAACTCGATGGACAACTTTGCTGTTGATGAAGCTCTTCTTCTTTCTATTACTTGAAGAGAACTTCTTCTCTTTTCTTCTGTCGTTGTCCTTCTCCTCCCATGATGCTTTACCTGCAAGTTTAGGACAGTTTGGACGAATATGGTCGAGATCACCACACTCATAGCATCTTGGAGGGCCACCACCACCTCTTTTTCTCATTCTCACATTTTGTAAAGCTTTGTTAAAGCGAGAAGAGAGTAGTGACAAGTCTTCTTCTGGGAATTGCTCAATCTGTTCATCGGTTAGTGAAGACAAGAAAGATAGAGCAAAACTTGAAGCAGCACCATTATGAGATATGCTAGATTGAGATGTCAAAGCAATTGATTTATGATCATTCTTTCTAGCAAGAACATCTAATTCATGAGTTTTCAACTTGGAATAAAGAACATCTAATGTAAGTGTACTCATGACAGTAGATTCTCTAATGGATGTAACTTTCATCTCCCAAATAGACATGTCTAATGCACCAAGCAATTGTCTAGCATTAGCAGCAGCATCAAAGCTAACTCCAACAGCACGAAGATTACTAAGAATTTTATTGAAACGTGCAAAGAAGTCATCTAGCGACTCACCGGGTTTCATCTCAAATCGCATGTATTCTTTTTTGTAAAGATCTTGACGAACCTCTTTAATAGTGTTAGAACCCTCATGGTAATCACAAAGAGATTTCCATACCTCATATGCGGACTTGAGATGGATCACACGGTCAAAGTCGCTGCGTCCCAAACCTTGGATGATCAAGTTGCGCGCCTTGCTGTTTGCTTCAACATGTGTGCGATTGGTGTCGTTGACGTTGTCGTTTGCAGGGACTTCATATGGCTTGTAGACCTTCTCCCAAATTGCGAATCCCTGAGCTTGGATGAACGCCTCCATCTTGGCCTTCCAAAACTGAAAATCAACACCATTGAACACACAAGGTTTTGTCGAATAATGATCCATTGATCTAATCACCGATTAAGATAGATTAGAAAAACCTTGCTCTGATACCACTTGTAGGATCGAAAGACACGAATATAGCAATCAGAGGGGGGTGAATGATTGAGCGGAAGCTAAAACCAAATTTTTGATCTATTAAAAGTTCACCCCAAAACAGAACCAAATAATTGCCTCGTTTTCGACAAAAACAGAATGATAGAGGTTCTGTAAAACGTGAATTTCCGGAGATCCAACCGTCGGAATGATCTGAAATTTGGACACAAGAAACTAGATTCCAATACGAATCAAACCCAAAAAGAATCAGCTCGATCGGACTTACGGATCAAAAGTTATGAGCTTCGCAAGCTTGCTGATCCAGAACTTGACGAGAATCAATCTAATCAAAACTTCAAGATTAAACAAGAACGACAAAAGATTGATCAACTAGACTTTGAGAAACACTAGATTAATACCCTAGAGAGGTTTTTGATGGATCAAATCAAGATAAAACTTAAAGAACAAAAACCAATCTAGAACTAGAACAAGCATGCAAACAAGAACCAAAAAGAGAACGTTGAAGCAATGCGGGAACTAGAAGAATTGATCTTTATTTTTTTTGTCTAAAGTACTCCCATGAAAAGAGTACAAACCCTAAACTTTGAGCCCAAGGCTCTATGCGCCTAGCTCTCCTCAATTCGATGCTCTTCAACAGGAGACAACCCCTCCTATTTAAAGCACCAACCTACAAGGAGTTCTGAATACGATTCCTATTCCCTAGAAGGAATCTGTATCCAACACAACTCTACTTGGCCCAACCTGGCCGAATACAACTCTTGCACGCGTATGGCAACCCTACCATACTCACGTGACTAACACTTTGCACGCGTATGGCCACCTGCCATACTCACGTGACTAACACTTTGCACGCGAATGACCTCCTGCCATTCTCACGTGACTAACCATTCTTCATGTGCACCATTCTCTTAGCCCGAACGTCCCGCATGACATCCTTGACCACCAAGACCTCAGTTCCTCCCTGAACCTAGTCCTGAACCTCAGCTCCTCCATGAACCTAGTTCCGGTCCCGTCATCGACCACGTTCGTCTTCGAGCAATACCTGCACATGAACAAACCACAAAACAATTCCGAGCACAAGTCCACGACTTGACTCACATCAATCCATGCAAATACTCACACGAGCATTGCATAAAGTCCACTTCAAAAGAAGCATCATGAAATTCTCACAAATTTCATAATCCCAAAAATGAATCAAACACAATTCCAATTTTGCTTAAAACCCTAATCGAGCAAAAACGCATTCACGACGGACAAACAAAATCGGTCCGGTGTACAAGTGAAAGTCTCGGTTTCAAGAAGAAATCATTTCGGCGAAAACACGTTCACGACAGACTAAAAGAAATCAGTCCGTCGTACATGCGAAATCAATCCTCAAAAAGCCGTTCACGACTGACCAAAGAAATTGGTCCGACGTACATGCAAAACTTACTAGTTTGAGAGTTTTGTCCGGCACAAAACATGACTTCACTGTTTGCTGTCAAATTGTCAGACACAAGCACAAACACATTTTGCAAATTCAATTCTAAGCCAATTTTTCAGCACATGATTTCACAAATACCCCAGTCATCATTAGCTCCGTACAGGACATCCTGCGGAGTATTTGCTAGGGATAATGTGCCGATCAGCTATAGATCATGGACCGGCCGCCGAGGTGACCAATGGGTGGTTCCTGATGACCTGAAGGACTTGCTGTGGGATAAGCTAAAAGAAGTATTCCAATTCCCCGAAGGGTCCGAGGTGGTTGCAAAGAAACGTGCACTATGCATCATGTGCATAGCGTGGAAGAATTGGAAGACGACGCCGAACAAAAACTTTGTGAAGAAGAACGAAACGCCAAATTTTAACTTATACCCAAAGATAATGGAGTTCTGGGAGGACTTCGCGGCGTACAAGAATTGTGAAGAAGCTCAGATAGTGAGTCAGAGGAACAAGGCTAATGCAGATAAAAATACATACCCTCACACACTAGGCACTGGTGGCTACGTGAAGAAAATACCTGCATGGGATAGGAGTGAAGAAGAGCTAATCCGCAGGGGCGTCATTCCTGCGACTGCCGAGTTGAGCGAACGATCAAAGCACTGGTTGCTTGCGAGGGGGGCTTCTATCTCAGAAGATGGCAGCTTAAGCTTCAAGAGCGATAGAACCCAAGAAGTGTCGCGAAAAATTGCAGATGCTCACGCGCAGTCCTCCCAAGGCTTTTTCACACCACAAAGGGAGAATGATGAGCTGAGCGTTGCCCTAGGTAACAAGGAGCACCCTGGTCGCACCCGAGGAGTTGGTTTGGTGCCGTGGAAAGAAGGCTTCCCATCTGACGCATCGTTGTACAAGCGGCCGAAGAGACTAAGAGAAGATCAACTGGACCGTCAAATAAAAGATGATGTGGCAAGAGCGTTGGCGGAACAGAGAGCGGAGCTGGATAAGGTTGTCGAGCAAGCAGTAGAGAGAGCTCTCAGCTCACGAACACCACCTAATGACAGCCCTCGGAACTTCAGTCACGGTGTTCATAAGAGCGATTCTTGGCGTCCCACAGGGATCCCTGAAGAGCATGGACTCCATTTCCCAGTGGATGACATCACAGAACTGACACCGTGCAAGCTGCATTTGTCCGCACATAGCATTACCTTCAAGGTGGCTGATGGCAGGGCTTGGCCATGCGGCTCCTCGCAGGTTCTGCACTGCCGCCCGATTCCCCTGGGATTTGCTAGGGTCGAAGTGGACAGTGTAGTCCGGCAATACCGCAAAATGGTGGTAGAGATCCCTGGTGAGGATGGGAACAAAAGACTTGGAGAAAACGTGCATGGCTTCCTCGCGTGGCGCAAGAGCTTGATTATGTTTGGTTTGGACGATGAGGATGACAAAGACGACGACGATGATGATCCTCAGCCGTACACTCCACGCAGAAACCTATCGCCAGGGACAAGTCCAACCCCCCTACCGGCATCTGCAGCCAGGAAAAGTCCAAGTCCCCCACCGGCACTAGGCAGAATAAGTCTGTCTCCTCAGCTGGCACCATCCAGGCAAAGTCTGTCTCCTCTGCCGGCACTAACAAGGAAAAGTTCGACTCGAACATCAGCACCATCTCGGAAGGCCGCACTGTCTCATAGCAAATCTCGGTCATCTTTGAAGACATCACAACCTCAGAAGAAATTACCAGCCGAGATGACTGAAGAAGAACAAAAAAAGGAAATAAGCGCATGTGTAACTTCTCACTTCAAAAAGAGGCCATCGCCTCCGAAAACTAAAGTTGATGCTAATGCGCAGCAGTTTTTCTTGAGTATAGCAGAAGGCAAACAGTCAGGGGTGGCTTCTGAACCTTCAAAAATGTTAGACTACGAGCGCATCTCCAGAAAGAAATATTTGAAGGAGGCTAGTTGTAACACCCCAAATTTTGCTTTTCTTAAATTCAAGTGTGATTTGGCACTTTGGTGAATTTTTGGAATTTTCTGCAATTTATTTGGATTTATTTGGAATTTATTTGAATTTATTCCCTTTTTAAATAACTAAAGAATTTGATTTTGCAAATAAAATTTTGTAGGAAATATTTTATTTGAGTCCAAAATGTTCCAAAATATTTTTCAGAATTTTTCTGGATTTTTTCTGAGTGTTTTGCTATTTTTAATGAATTAAATGAATTTCTGAGAATTATTTTGAATATTTAATCGCTGGAAAAATCGAGTGGGTTTGTACTGTTCATCCGACCGGACCCGAGTCCGAGTTAGACTCGAGTCCGACCCGAGCCAGCCGACCCGGTCGAACCTAGTCGCCTAACCCTAACCCTCTCGACCGTCCGATCAAGATCGAACGGCCGAGATTGAGCCACATCGCCCGAACCCGAGCCCAACGTCTCACGTTGAGCCACGTCACCCAATCCGAATCCAATTCGGATTCCGCCGCCGCAACGGAGTGGGCCTCGGTTTCCGCCGCCACGTTGTAATCTCTAGATTGGATCTTGACCATCCGTTCAAGATCGAACGGTCCAGATCAGCCGAGTTGTTTTCCAAACGCGTTAAGCCAGATCTGATATGGGCCGTTGATTTTCAAATCAACGGCCGAGATCTAGCCACGTGGCCGGGAGGCCGACCGTCGCGGTCAGCGCGGTCAGCGCCCGCGCGTGGGTGCGTGTCTCTGACACGCGGGGCCCGCGTGTCAGTGGGGCCCACTGTCAGTCACGCCACACCGGCGTGAGTCCAGGCCGCTGACAGGGCGGGCCCACCGCCGCTGAGACGTGTGGGCGGCGCCAGGTCCACGGTGGACCGAGCCGCGCCGTGCGCCGGGTCCATGGACCCCGAGGCGACGTGGCGGCTCCTGATTGGTCCACGTGTCACTGCTGACGCAATAATTCAATTTCCGAAAAAAAATGATTTATTAATTCGAAATATTGATTTCAGAATTTGTTTCAAACTTCAAACGCTTATAACTTTTGCATTTTAACTCCGATTTGAGTGATTCAAATTTCTAAATTTGTATAAAATTGAGATCTACCTAATGATGAATTTTATTTAATTTTTGGACCAAAGTTGTTCTCTGTAATATTATTTAATTGATTATTTAAACTTTAAATGCTTGTAACTTTTGCATTTAAACTCTGAATTTGACGATTCTAGTTTCTAAAAATTCATAAAATTATGCTCTCTCTGTTTACGAACTTTATTTGGATGTTTGGACACTTTTGTTCTACTGTTTATTTATTATTTGCTATTTGCACACTTTACGAGTAGACGTTGAAGTGCCCGAAGGCTTCGAGGGAGAAGTGTTGACCCAGGAGCCAGCTCAGGACCAAGAACAAGTACTTTTTGAAGGCAAGTTGTGCTTTGACCATGTTGATCCCATTTTCAAATTAATTCGATTTAAAACTATTGCATGCTAGTTTAATTAGAAAATACTTTATTTAATTTTGGGAAATTAGATAAATGCCAAATTGTTGTATGACACCTTGGTTAATTAAATATGTGCCATGACCCCCTTGTCACCCGAGTTGAGGATTAAATAGTTGGACATTACTAAATTGCCAACATGGGACTTTAGATCATTGTAGTATATTGCTTAGACCTGCTACGTGCTCATGACATGATTTTGGACAATCAAATGTTAATATTGACTTAATGATATATAGAACCTGTTTTGGAAAGGTATCATGTGTTGTGATGTTGATGGCACGTGGTGCATGGTAATCAACTGGGGTTTGATAAATAGTTTTCGACCGGGGCATGTGGCAAGAATGATCGGGTGGGCCAGTTGTGGCACCGGGAATGTTGTTTTGGTTCTTCGGGTAGTCTTGCCCTGGTCACCCTAAGGACTTAACCTTGCAAGCCTTTGAACTGAGTCAAACGTGCAACCACATGTCTGTAATGGGACGGACCTAGTTGATTAAGTTGCTAATAACGTACCTGTGGGACCTCAGGATGTCAACTACACCCTTTGTGTAGTTGTACGGGGGAGAGTACCGGGGCTGCGGCCAGGTACCCATCTAATGGTGGATTGGCCTAAACTTCGCCTTCGCTAAGGGAAGGGTTAGTGTGCAATCACCGGGGAGGATCACTTGCTGTTAGAAGTTTCCGAAAGACTTTGTTACGGACACTCGCCTTTGTGGTGTTTGGCTGTATCTTGTGGGTAAAGTGCATAACCTCTGCAGAGTGTAAAATCTATTCGAATAGCCATGTCCGCGGTATTGCACATCGCTCGGGAATTACAGTTAAGGGTTAGACTTTCTTGAAAATAACTTGGTCTTGAAAGGTTGGGTTTGGTTTATTAATGATGTTGATGGAAGTGTGGATTAGAATCGGGAAAAATGTTTATGTAACTCCTGGAAAAGTTATTGATGATATACTTGTCTTTACTGCTTTCGAAACTACTTATGATACTTGTTAAATGCTCTTTACTGCAAATATACCTTGAACCACTCCTTTGTATTAAGTCATGCATGTAGTATATTAGCTGCATTCTGTGCATGACTTGCTGAGTACCAAGTACTCACCCTTGCCGCAATACAACACCAGTTGAAGAGGAGTCTACACCAGCTTTGGAGGAGGAGCTCCCAGAGGAACCGTCTAACTAGGGAGCGAGCCCAGTCAGTTGCCTGTGGTATACTGGATGGCGCCATGAAGTTATCTTATTTTTCCGCTGCAGTTATTTCTCTTTTAATAAGTTTCGCCCTGCGAGGCGTTTATTTGTAACTTGACCCTAAGGTCGAGCAACCCGTTTGGTCAACTATTAAGGGTACTTTTAATTCGTTGAGTATGATTGTGATATTTACCAATGTTGAGACTGTGTGCACTAGCGCGTTCCTGGACTAGTGCTGAATACACAGAGGGTCCGGATTTGCAAATTCGGGTCCCGACACTAGTGCGGACGCGTTGAAATCACAAAATGAAAGAGATATTGCTGAACAACTTCGTGTTCACGAGGCAGGCCTAAGGTGGAGGTTCGTTAACGGGCAACCATTGGTTGAACCAGCTCATGTAGACCAACTAACAACACAATTGCGGCGCATCCATCACTGGTACATGCAGCAAAGCAGAAATGGCATGGATGCATTCCCAGTCAAAAACAAAGAATCTTATTTTCACAATGGGGATAATACCTTCTGGGTGGTTTTCCACGAATTGTATATGCTGTACCAGCAAGATGCCCTGGACGTGAATATAGTCAGAGTGTGGACTTTGTAAGTTTCAATTTATATTATTGTATATATATTCATGTACCACCTAACTTCATGTCTAACTTCTTTCTTATACATGCAGAATGGAGACACATACATGTAGAATAAATGGCAATGAAAACCTAGGATTTATCGATCCGGGGATTGTCAACGAGGAGATTGTCCAGCAGGACCCAATTTTTCTTGAAGAGAATTTATTTAATACTTTCTTGAAGCTGCAATACAAAACCTCCATACTTTTACCCTATAACTTTAAGCAGTGGCGGAACCAGAAAACTTGCAAGCCCCGGGCTAAACTTTTAAGCATATAACTAATAGCAATTTCTAAGCCAAAATATTATGGGCTAAAGATGACTTTGATGACCCGGGCTGGACTAGATATACTTGGGCTATACACTATACTAATTTCTAAGCCTAGGGCTCAAGCCCGGCCTGCCATGGGCCTGTTTCCGCCACTGACTTTAAGTACGTATTACACTACTTCTAATATCGTTTTACTATTTTTACGTGACACGATGTGGGACTAATAGGCTATGTTAACACACACACACACACACACACACACACACACACATATATATATATATATATATATATATATATATATATATATGAACAGGTTTCACTGGGTCCTCCTCGTCATCGAGTTAGATGCTAGCAGGATTTTTGTCCTGGACTCGATGAGAAAACCCCTTAAAGATTATGGAAACTTTTTCGACATGATAAACAGGTAAACTCGATCGTTGCATTATTGTTGTAGTAGTTCCATTCTATTGCAGTTAAGATTAATTACTATTTAAAATCATTCACAGGGCATTCCAAAAATATTGCAAGTAAAGTCTTCGGCATCGTCCCTACATGAAAACTTTCCAAATAATAATGGACTTTCCATGCATGAGACAGGACCTAGGAAATAATTTATGTGCATACTACGTATGCTCAAATATGCATTCAATTACGACGGAAAGTGTCGGCTATAACGAAGCCATGGTATATAATTAGACATTGATCCCTACTTTTCAGTCATTTAATACATATCATCATTAATTTAATTTCTCTTTTCTTCAATAACAGCGCTCCAGGTTGAAAACCAATAAGTTACTTCTAACAGAAGTTTTAGCAATTCAAGAGCAGATGGCTGGATTCATTCACGATCAAATCATCAATCCAAACGGCGAGTTCCATGAGAAGCTTTAATTCTACTGGAGTCGTTGGAAACCATAATTGGATTAGATGTACTGACACTATAGTTGTAAACAGACGATTGTAAAAACTAAATATTGTGATGCTTTAATATATTTCAATTACGATTTAACGATGCTTTATATACTATATATTTGAAGGCAACATATCCTGTGAACACTGGGCTTCCCGTGTACACACCGTGCACACTACCTAATAAAATTGATGAAAAACTTTGAAAAAATTTGCGGATGTACTTCGAAGATGACTCTACGTATGTATAAAATTGCAGGTTCAAATTCAAAACATATGAAGAGTTACAAAAAAGAGAAAATAATTTTTTTCCTGTTTTTTGTAACTCTTCACATGTTTTGAATTTGAACCTGCAATTTTATACATACGTAGAGTCATCTTCGAAGTACATCCGCAAATTTTTTCAGAGTTTTTCATGTGCAAATTTTATACATAAGGCGTTGTACAAAATATTTGTTTCAAATTATATAATGCAAAGAAAATATGAGAAAAATTCCTCACTGCCGGTTCGTCCAAGAACAGATAGTGATATACATATCACTGCCGGATTGTGGTATAGGCCGGCAGTGATGTATATATATCACTGCCGGATTTAGTTTGAGCCGGCAGTGATATACAAGTATCACTACTGGTTTTAGTGTGAGCCGGCAGAGGTATCTTTTATCACTGCTGGTTCCTGAGCCGGCAGTGATAATCCCGAGTATCACTGCCGACCAATCACTACCGGCTGCTATAACCGGCTGTGATAGCGTTTCCTAACCGGCAGAGATTGCCTGTCCTGTAGTAGTGAACTCTTCTATATATATATATATATATATATATATATATATATATATATATATATATATATATATATATATATGCTTAACCCGTGTTTGGAGTATGAGAATACTAAAATCGATGTTCGGGTGCTCTGTGAGGTTAAAGGGAAGGGGACGTGTTATATTTCAGATGCGATCATACTAACACTATAGTACCAGACCATATACGAACTTTGAAGTTAAGCGTGCTTGAGGGAGAGTAGTTCTAGGATGGGTGACCTCTCGGGAATTGCCTGTATTGTGTGGTGATCTCTTGGGAAGTCCTCGTGTTGTGTTAAAACCATCATATGACACATCTGTGTCGGTTCCCACCAAGAACCGACACAGATGAGGGGGACTGAGATGACCCCTCATCTGTGTCGGTTCTAGTTAGGAACCAACTGTGATAATAGATTATTACTGTTGGGTGTGAACCGACTGTGATAGAGCCTGTTTATTATTGTCGTTGGACTTTGTATCGCTATCAAAACCGATTGTGATGGCTTATTCTGTAGTAGTGTAAGCACGTTGGTGTCTTCTACACAAATAGGAATGCATGGCAATAATCCAGACGTTATTCTTGATGTTATTTTGAATCAAGGGGGAATAATTACAAAACAAAACACTCTGATTCCTGTAAAAGATTATAAAATGAAGTACATGGAGATTACAAGTCCGAGGGATGTTGTCTATGAAATGTATAATGCAAGTTCGTTCCTTGGTCTGAGTTTAAAACCTAAGGAAGTTGTCTATGAAATGTATAATGTAGGTCCATTCATTGGTCTGCTTAATATTGACTGTATTTATGAAAAGAAGCTAATATTACTTACATGGGATGTCTAATGCCCTTAGATGGTTCAAATCATAAAGGTACATTGTTATGGATATAAGTTCAAGGCCGTCAATGCAGCACTGTCTCTGGTCAGGCTTCACGACCATTAACTTTAAAGGACCTACAACAGTCCTTAGCCTTCTTAGCAAGAGCCTGACTGCTTGAGCCAACCTGGTTGGCATTTTTTCTTTGCCTAGACTCTGAAAGGGAGAAGTTTAGTATATATAAACTCTAATCTTAGCAGTTTCAAGATTAAAGCAACTCCTTTTACCTTTATACATTCGCCCAAAACAGTTATCAAAGTCCCAATGAGGCTTACGGGCTGCCTCTCAAGTGGGACAGGCTCTGAATTATCCTTGATATCTCTCAAAATCTTAGAGGTCCTATCCGCAACTTGGGCGTCCGGAAAAACTAAAAAAAGAATAACAAGTTCTAAATAACAAATCTACTACTTAGAAAATCTCAAAACAATGAAATTAAATAGGGAGTAAAATACCTCCATGTTGATCCTTTGTAGGATTATCTAATCCTTCTTTCTTCCATGCAAGATGAAACCTCTTTTTCAGAGGGTTAATCTTGTTCTTCAAAAAATCATGGACGATCTTACGACCAGCAATACCGTCCTTCACCAAGGTCGAGATAAGCTCAACCACCTTCTTCTCCTCGGCTGACAGGGTAAAATATTTCGTATAGCTTCTCACTTGTTATGGCTTGGACCTTTTATGGCAGATCTCGGCGCACAGACTCCTTTTTTTCAATATTTTTAGAGAGAGAGAGAATTGATATATTATCTATTTGAAGCTGCTCTCATTCTTCGTCCAGGATCGAGGTAATTTCCCAGTATACCATAGACTTCTACTTTCTGGGATATCAGAGTAAAACCACTCCTTGTTGTACTCTCATCATGAATGCTTAGTGGACAAGATCGGGTATTAGTCGGTGGTGCTATCATAAAGTTTAAAATAAACACTACCATAGAAACCTTGACACCTATTGTTTAGGGTAAACTCATAGAATTGATGAAAGAGGCGAACTAAAGGAGGACTACCAAGTAAAGCTTCGCAGATACGTGAAAAGATACTAATAATCAAGATCCAATTTGGAACCAGATGGACCAATTCTAGATGTAGTGATCAAGCATGTGGAATACATGGACCCTGGGTATCTGCACGGTAGGCTGCGAGGGCCAACCAAGAAGGGATGGGCCCAGCAAGTAGCGTAAGATCGAACATCACAAGGACCATCAGCACCGTACCGAACAAGGGAGGTCAGAGGATGGCAACTAATTCTTGTTAGGAAAGATATGATTGTAAGCGTGTCCAGTAAGAAAGGATAGGGATAGAATCTTATCCCGTAATCGACCGTGATTCCCCCTTTGTAACCGACACGGATTCTTCCGCCCTCTCCCTATACAAAGGGGGTGGGGGTCCCTAGAGACAACACCCAGACACAATACGTGAGAAACATACAGCTCATAATTCTAGAGCACAGGATAAGGGTATTACCTCCACCGCTGAGGGCCTAAACTTGTATAAACCCATGTCTTGTGTTACATCGAGTTTGGATCCAGCGCATAGCCCCATATTCATTATTATCGACAACAAACGTCGATAGTTAGTGCGCCAGGTAGGGGAAGCGCTAAGATCAATCTCGCCAAGCTTGATGGCCTCTTTCAACGTCATCAATGTTACCTTCGCTCCCGGGCAAGTTTTCTGCTTCGAGAGCCTGAGCTTCCTCGCCGATGAACTCGGCAAACTGGCTCTCTCGGACCTAGACCAGATCTAATCTAGGAGGGTCTCCGACTGCCCTTCGGACTCGGCTCAGATCCAATCCGGAGAGGACTCCAATGGCACTTCTTCTGGCTTCCCATTTGGATCGGGGAAGGCCACGGCCATCTACTCATGAGTAGTATGCCAAAGGCCCACTTCCTGACTCGGATTCGGTGAACTGGAAAGCAACATGAGGAGCCCCCACAGTTTCCAGGGGATTTGCATGATCGAGGATGAACGCTCTGACTCGGATTGTCGGCGGGATGCCGAAGGAGCGACAAAGGCAGATCATCTTCATCGTGAAGCCCAAGAAGCGCGAACTCGGTCTCTCCAAACCCAAGGCCGCAATGTCAACAAAGATATCCTGCATGCCAGAATGGGGAGCCGATCCATTTTCCATACACCGCAGCAGAATATTATTGCATCTAAGACACTTCTCTACACCTTGGGCCCGATGATTGAAGCCGACAACCCGGCCGCCCCAATCATGGCCCAAGTCAAGGCCATGGTAACGGTGGCGGCAATTCAACACAACCAACGAGATCAGGTGGTGACGACTCACCCTCGTACTCACGCAACCAATCAGAAAGCCAGCAGTCGGACCGCTCGCAGTCGGGCCGAAAGCAGTCGGCAGAAGTTCCATCGTGATGTGGATGCACGCCTAACCATCTACCGTGAAATCCGCCAAGATCTTACAACTAGGAGGCGAGAGTGGGAGGATGAAGAACGGTGCCACCGCGACGACGACTACGAGCGCTTCGGCATCAACCACGATCAAGGCAACAGCCGCCACAATGGTGGCCGGGACAGCCGCGTCAATAGGAGTCCAGATCACGGCGAACGGAGGGACCAACACCACTTTGGCCGTCTCAATGACGCCGACCTCTGGGTAAGATCCCCCCTCGCCGGTCTCCTCCCCACAAATCTCCACCACATCGCGATGACATACCTATCGATGGGACCAGCTTCGCCGAGTGGTGTGGCCCGACGGTTTCAACCCCAAGGCATTATCAAGTTCGATAGGGAAAGAGATCCAGAGGCCTAGCTGCAGGTCTACGCCCTCGCAGTCAAAGCAACTGGGGATGACTACAACGTAATGGCAAATTACTTGCCGGTCATGCTCGCCCCATTAGCTCAGACCTGGTTCACAGGACTTCCAAGGAACTCAATAGATTCTTGGGGAGATCTTTGTGAGAAGTTCATTACGAACTTCCAGGGCACTTACAAGAAGCCTAGGACCCCGTGGGATTTATATCAACTTCATCAAAAGAAGAATGAATCTCTTCGGGAGTTCATCCGACGCTTCACAGAGAAGAAGAATATGATTCGAGATATCTCTGACGCAACTGTCATAGCAGCCTTTCAGAAAGGAGTCAGCGACTCTGATCTAATCAAGAAGATGTCCTGAAAGCCGCCGACCACGGTAAAGGAGATGTTCGCCCTGGCAGATCGCTACGCCACGGCTTCAGATGCCCTGGCTGAGCGCCAAGATGATCATCCCCGATAGAAGGACAAGAAGGACCACCCCGAGTCCTCAAAGCAAGAAGATAAGAAGCGGAAAGGCGAGGAGCTGGTCACGGTAGCAGATTGCGGCCGGACAAAGGCGCCACAGACAAAAGATTACGATGAGGTAATGAATGCACAGTGCCCTTTTCATCCCAAGAGTAAGCACTCCGCCAAGGATTGCTTCATGCTGAAAAGATTCGCGCGAGAAAACAACAAGCAGTCGGAGCCCAAGGATAAAGGGGAGGTTGGAAAGAAAGAAGACCCCCCCGAAGAGGACGACTACCAGGAGATCGAGCATGAGCTCAACTTCATATTCGGAGGTTCAGGTGCATATGAATCCAAGAGGAAGCAAAAGCTTACCACTCGGGACATCAATGCAGTCATGCCAGCGACCCCCCAATATTTGAGATGGTCCAAGGTCCCGATCACATTTGACTGCTTGGATCATCCTGATCACATACCATACCTGGGTAGGTATCCCTTAGTGCTAGATCCTGTCATCCGCAGCGTGAAGCTTAAAAAAGTCCTGATCGATGGAGGGAGCGGACTCAACATCCTATTCTCCAAAACCTTCGATGACATGAAGATCCCCCACTCCGAGTTGAGGCAAAGCTCAACGCCGTTCCATGGGGTAATCCCTGGGATATCATCTGGTACCACTCAGGTAGATCACTTTTCCTTTTACATTTGGTACAAAGGAAAATTACCGGACTGAGTACATTAATTTCGAAATAGCCGATTTCGAGACGGTGTATCACGCCATCTTGGGAAGACCAGGCTTGGCCAAATTCATGGCAGTACCGCATTACACCTACTCAGCGTTGAAAATGCCAGGCCCGAAGGGCATTATTATGATCTGTGGTGACGTTAAGCAGATCGCTCAAGAAGTGTATCATCCCAACTAGCTAGCGACCGACCCAGTTCTTGTTCCCAAAAAGAATAAAAGTTGGCCCATGTGTGTTGACTATACCGATCTCAACAAAGTGTGCCCAAAAGATCCATTCTGGCTACCTCGCATTGACCAAGTGGTGGACTCAACCACCGGCTACGAGCTCCTGAGTTTCCTAGATGCCTACTCAGGGTATCACCATATCAACCTCAAGGAGGAAGATTGTATCAAGACTTCGTTCATCACTCCATTTGGGGCTTTTTGCTATGTCACAATGCCATTCGGGTTGAAAAATGCTGGCGCAACCTATCAGCACAAGATACAACGGTGTTTTCACACTCAACTCAGACGCAATGTGGAGGCTTATGTGGGCGACGTCGTTGTCAAGTCTCGGCTGAGGGAAGACCTCATCTTTGACCTGGCCGAGATATTTGAAAGCTTAAGGGCTTACAGGATGAAGCTCAACCCCGAGAAGTGTGTTTTCGGAGTACCTTCAGGAAAACTGCTCAGATTTATCGTGTCTCACCACGGTATTAAGGCAAACCCAGAGAAGATCAACGCCATCATGAAGATGAAGCTGCCGACTGGCCAAAAGGATGTCCAGAAGCTCACAGGATGCATGGTCGCACTCAGCAGATTTATTTCCCGCTTGGGAACATGGGGGGATGTCGTTCTTTAAGCTCCTAAAGAAGCAAGATAAATTCCAATAGACTCCTGAGGCACAGCAAGCTTTTGAGCATCTTAAGACTTTCCTAACCACACCTCCAGTATTGGCTTCATTGATGCCGAAGAAACCTCCTATACTTTACATAGCAGCAATGACTCACGTAGTCAGCACAAGAATTGTTGTGGAGCGAGAGGAGGTGGGACACCTACAAAGGGTGCAATGCCCAATCTACTTCGTCAGTGAGGTATTGGGCGAATCAAAGGTACGGTACCCGCAGATACAGAAGATACTATATGCCGTGCTAGTTACTTCCCGTAAGCTCAAGCATTATTTCCAAGAGCACGTGATTTTGGTGATCACCGCCTTCCCGATTGGAGACATACTCCACAACCGGGAGGCCATCGGGAGGATTGCAAAATGGGCAGCCGAGCTTGGAACCTTCGAGATTACATTCAAGCCACGCACCACCATCAAATCACAAGCACTCACCGACTTCACCGCCGAGTGGACCGAACTGCAAAGCCCTATAGCTGTCAAAGAACTTGAATACTAGATGATGTATTTTGACGGTTCCCTCACACTCAACGGTGCGGGGGCAGGAATAGTGCTCATCTCTCCGAAAGGGGAAAAGTTGAAGTATGTTCTTCAAATTCATTTTTTAGCATCAAACAATGCCACCGAGTATGAGGCACTTATCCACGAGCTCCGTATTGCCATTTCGCTCGGTATCCGGCGGTTGGTGGTTCGCGGAGACTCACAGCTCGTGATTAGCCAAGTACAAAAGGACTGGTTATGCGTCAATGATAAGATGGCCGCATACTGCTAGGAGGTGCGCAAGCTAGAAGATAAATTTGATGGGCTAGAACTTGTCCATGTGCTTCCCCAAGATAACAAAGCAGCGGATGAGCTCGCCAGATTGGGTTCCAGTCGGTCAACAGTTTCGGCTGGTATATTCGTTGAAGAGCTCCATAAACCCATGACGAGCCAGCAACAGAAGGCGGACAAGCCAGGGGAGGAGCCAACGGATATGGAGGTTTTAGTCATTAACCCTGATTGGACAACCTCTTATCTGGACTATCTGTTGAAAGACGAACTCCCTGAAGACTGTACACAGGCAGAACGAATCGCGCACAGGAGTAAAAGCTATACAGTGGTCAGGAATGAACTTTTTCGGAAGAGTGCCTCCGGAGTGCTAAGACGATGTATATCAGAACAAGAAGGGAAGAATCTCCTCAAGCAAATCCACTCAGGAATCTGCAGGCATCACGTAGCTTCAAGTACCCTAGTCGGAAAAGGTTATCACCAGGGTTTTTTCTGGCCGACCGCAGTAACAGATGCGGAGGGCATCATCCGCGCGTGCTAGGCTACCAATTTTTTGCTCAGCAGATACATGTGCCGGCGCAGGAGTTGCAAACCATTCCGATCACCTGGCCGTTTGCAGTTTTGGGGCTCGACATGGTCGGACCCCTGAAGAAAGCGCAAGGTACTTCACCCACCTCTTCGTCGCCATAGATAAGTTCACGAAATAGAATGAGGCCAAGCTCGTGGCCATAATCATAGCTGCTAAAGCTAGAGAATTCTTTCAAGAAATTGTGGTCAGATTTGGCGTGTCCAGTAGAATTATAACGGATAATGGCACTCAATTCAGGGGCGCTGAATTCCAGGATTGGTGCGAGGAACTTGGCATCAAAATCTATTTTTGCCTCTGTGGCGCACCCACGGAGTAATGGACAGGTCGAGCGGGCCAATGGCATTGTACTATAGGGCCTAAAGGAGAGAATATTTGATTGCCTCAAACCATATGCCACGCGATGGGTCAAAGAATTGCCTTCGGTGCTCTGGGGGCTTAGGACTACTCCCAGTCGGGCAACCGAGCAGTCACCTTTCTTCCTGGTGTATGGTTCAGAGGCGATCTTACCCACCGAATTGGAATTCAGATCCCCAAGGGTCCGGAACTACAAGGAAGCCGAGTCCGAAGAAAGCCAGCTAGAAGACCTTGACCGATTGGAAGAGGCCAGGGACGTCGCGGCAATCTAGTCGGCCAAGTACCTTCAGGGCTTACGTCGCTATCATGATCGCAATGTTCGGGGCCGCGCCTTTTCTAAAGGAGATTTGATTCTAAGAAAGAATCAGAAAAGTGAGCATAAGCTCTCCCAAAGCTGGGAAGGCCCCTAAATCATCGATAAAGTGATACACCCAGGGACCTATATACTTAAGCGTGAAGACGGCGTGGTCATCAGCAACACGTGGAACATAGAGCAGCTACGTCGCTTTTACACTTAAACCTTATGTCCGACTATGTTATTATGAATAAAGTTTTTGACTTACTACTCAGTTGTCGCCCAAATAAGCAGTAAGTCGGGGGCTACATTTAATAAGTGTACGCTTGCACGTACACATTCCTTGGAAATGTCCTTTTTTATTCAGGTAGCTTTCAAAAAATTCCGAGTGCGTAAATCCCGAATGAATGATACTCTAATCCCATGAGCGGCGAACTTTAGTCACTTGGAAGGCGTGTTTGGGGCAAAAGGCCATGAGCCAAGTCCTGGTGCTCGGGGGCTAGACTAGTCGGGCAGAGCATACAACAAAAAGGGGTCAAACCACTCAGATAAATTTGAAGTCAACAATGGAAGAAGATGAGGCAGAAGGCATCAAGATTCAGATGACAAAAAAAGATTGAATTATACAAGTCAACTAAATGTCTTACACTGCCTACAGATACATAATTACAAGCCCAAGTCTAAGTTCTCCACCAACTCGGCAGATGTGTCCTTGATAGCTTCGAGAAGGGCGATGACTTGGTCATCGTCCACCGTGCTGGCGAAGCCTTCCTTGACAGCCTCAAGATCCACTCAGGGATAAAGAGATTTCACAATCGCTAGAGCCTGGCTAGCGCTTGTGGTCACTGTCTCCCTCAAGTAGGTCCTAAGCCACTCGGGCGCCTCCTATAGGAGTCGGAGGACTTGGTCTTCGTTGCCCGACCAGCCGGGGTGCAGAAGCGCTAGCATCGGCTCGAAGGCTTGGCGAAACGCAGCATACGTAGTTTCCGCAACCTTAACCCTCTCGTTGAGGTTGCCGAGCTGTGCTTGTGTCTTGTCTCTGTACTCTGCAGGCAAGGCGGATCATCGTCAAGAGTACTGCAAGAAGGATAGAGATGAAGGACAACCAAGCTAAGAAGCGCACCTGCTAACTCCTGTGGCAACTTGTCCGAGTCAGTTCGGGCTTGGAGCTCCGAGATCTCCAGTGCCTTGAGCTAATCCTAGAGCTTCGTGATGGTGGAGTCCCGAGCTAAAGGAGCAGAGGAAGTCAGAAAATAGACAACCAACTGCGGCAGCAAAATGATCGATGAAATACCTATCTTGGAGGGAGTCATATACATCCAGTTTCTCCAAGTGCAAGGAATGGATCTCGGCTCAAAGCTCTCGAAGCTCGGCTTGGTGCTCGGCCCTGGCACGCTCCAGGTCGGCATTGTACTCCTTGTGCGTCTTGATCTCTATGAGGACTCGTCGGAGGAATTCCGACTTTCTCTCAGAACGGTCTCCCGGGCTTTGAAGACAACGAGAAAAGACGAAGAAGATGCACTGCCAGAGGCAGATAAAAGAAGGAAGGGACCAAAAACTTACCTGAATCAGTCGGACGCACTGGACGGTGTGTTTGAGGAGTTCCTCCCTTTCCTTATCCTCTACCGTGTCATCAACATTCTCCCACTCCTCTGCCCTGCTGGCCATGCCGAGATATGTTGGACCATTCAAGGTTCTCAGCCGCAGAGGTGAAGTTGCTTACCAGCTAGAGTTACCGCAATCACTGGCATGAGTACATGACGTGTTTCACGTGTCCCAGTTGAAGAAGTGTCTCCGAGTACCTGAGGAGCAGACGCCGCTAGAGTCAATTGAGCTACAAGAAGATCTGACTTACAAAGAGCACCCCGTGAAGATTTTGGACACCATGGATCGAGAGACGAGAAACAAGTCAACCCGTTTCTGCAGAGTTCAATGGAGCAACCAGGCGGAGAGTGAAGCAACTTGGGAGCGCAAAGAGGACTTGAAGAAAGAGTTTCCGAACCTATTTCTTTAGAAAGCCCTGAATCTCGGGGACGAGATTCTGTTAAGGGGGGAGGTTTGTAACACCCCAAAATTTTGCTTTTCTTAAATTCATGTGTGATTTGGCACTTTGGTGAATTTTTGGAATTTTCTGGAATTTATTCCATTTTGAAATAATTAAAGAATTTAACTTTACAAATAAATTTTGTTGGAAATATTTTATTTGAGTCCAAAATGTTCCAAAATATTTTCCAGAATTTTTCTGGAATTTTTCTGAGTCTTTTGCTATTTTTAATGAATTAAATGAATTTATGGGAATTTAATTGGATTATTTAATCGAGTGGGTTTTACTGTTCCTCCGACCGAGCCCGAGTCAGACTCGAGTCCGAGTCCGACCCGGACCCGATCGCGCCACGCGACTCGATCGAACCGCGTCCAAACCCTAACCCCCGTGGACCGTCGGATCGAGATCCAACGACCCACGTTGGCCCACGTAGCCACGTGCGTGAACCGCACTTACCCCTAACCTGGGATCAATCCGGACCGTCGGATCGAGATCCAACGGTCAGGATCAACCCGCGCTTTGCACGGCCACGCCGAGCCGATCTCCGCCGTTGATCGCGCCACGTGGACGGCTCACGCGCGTCCACGTCACCTCGCCGTGTCCAGGACAGACTCCGCCGCCTGCATCGCCGCGGATTTCGCTGGGATCTCGGCATCCGTGTTTGTATTTAATGCCGGACCGCGCCGAGGTTCGCCTTTGCCTCGGCGCCGATTGCCCCACGTGCCCTAGCTCCTAGCCGCCGCTGCCGACCCGCTATTGCTCGCCGTAGTTAGCTCTCTCCTCCGCCACGGTTCTTGCCTCGCCTCGCCGTCGCCGTTTCTCCGCCGCAGCGGAACCCAGATCCGGAGTCCTCACAACGAGCCGCACCCGTGGAGCCAACTCACTCCGCCGGAGAAGCCCCGAAGCGCCGTTGGGCTCGTCGTCGTCTTCGTCTCCAGTGGCCTCTGCTCCGTCGCGTCGCCATCGCCGTCCGCGAGCACCGCCAGCCGTCCGATCAGGATCCGACGCCCCAGATCTCGCCACGTCATCCCACGGTGAGATTCCGTTCCAACCCCCAGATCCAATCTCGACCGTTGGATCTAGATCCAACGGCCTGCATTAAGCGCTGCTCACCCCAAACGCTTGAGACCAGATCCAATCTGGGCCGTTGATTTTCAAATCAACGGCCGAGATCGAGCCACGTGTAAGGAAGTTGGACCGGCGCGGTCAGCGCCGTACGCGTGTGTGACGCTGACACGCCGAGCCCGCGTGTCAACGACGCGGCCAAACCGCACCATGACATCACGCTGACGTCATGGGGGCCCACCTGTCAGTGGTCACCCCAGCCGTGCGGTGACGTCAGCAATGACGTCACCAGTGGGTCCCACCTGTCAGCGCAGGGTGCTGAGTCCCCGCTGATGTCAGCAATGACGTCACCCGTAGGGTCCCACATGTCAGAGACACGTGAGCCGTGGCTCGGGTCCACGGTGGACCCGAGCCGAGCCGTGGGCTGAGCCCGTGGACCGGCTGACGTCAGCCACCCAATCAGAGGTTGACACGTGTCCTTGCTGACGCAATAAATTACTTTCTGAAAAAGAAAAAGAAATATTAATTCGGTTTAATGTTTAATTTGAATTTCAAAACTTCAAATGCTTATAACTTTTGCATTTTAACTCCGATTTGAGTGATTCAAATTTCTAAATTTGTATAAAATTGAGATCTACCTATTGATGAATTTTATTTAATTTTTGAACTAAAGTTTTTCTCTGTATAATTATTTAATTGATTATTTAAACTTCAAAATGCTATAACTTTCGCGTTTAAACTCCGAATTTGACGATTCCAGTTTCTAAAAATTCATAAAATTTTGCTCTCTCTGTTTATGAACTTTATTTGGATGTTTGGACACTTTTTGTCTACTGCTTATTTATTATTTGCTATTTGCACGCTTTACGAGTAGACGTTGAAGTGCCCGAAGGCTTCGAAGGAGAGGTGTTGACCCAGGAGCTAGCTCAGGACCAAGAACAAGTACTCTTTGAAGGCAAGTTATGCTTTGTCCATGTTGATCCCAATTGGAAACCTATTTTGATTCAATTTATTGCATGCTAGTTTAATTAGAAAATACTTTATATAATTCCGGGGAAATAGATAAATGCCAAATTGCTGTATGACACCTTGGTTAATTAAATATGTGCCATGACCCCTTGTCACCCTAGTTGTGGTTTACTAGTTGGACATTATTAATTGCCAACTTGGGAATTTAGACCGTTGTAGTATACTGCTTAGACCTGCTACGTGCTCATGACATGATTTGAACAATCAAATGTTAATATTGACTTAATGATATATTGAACCTGTTTTGGAAAGGTATCATGTGATGTTGATGGCACGTGGTGCATGGTAATCAACTGGGGGTTTGATAAATAGATTTGACCGGGGCATGTGGCAAGAATGATCGGGTGGGCCAGTTGTGGCACCAGGAATGCTGGTTTGGTTCTTCGGGTAGTCTTGCCCTGGTCACCCTAAGGACTTAACCTTGCAAGCCTTTGAACTGGGTCAAACGTGCAACCACATGTCTGTAATGGGACGGACCTAGTTGATTAAGTTGCTAATAACGTACTGTGGGGACTCAGGATGTCAACTACACCCTTTGTGTAGTTGTACGGGGGAGCGTACCGGGGCTGCGGCCAGGTACCCATCTAACGGTGGCTTGACCTAAACTTCGCCTTCGCTAAGGGAAGGGTTAGTGTGCAACACCGGGGAGGACCACTTGTGCTGTTAGAAGTTTCTGAAAGACTTTGTTACGGACACTCGCCTTTGTGGTGTTTGACTGTATCTTGTGGGTAAAGTGCATAACCTCTGCAGAGTGTAAAATCTATTCGAATAGCCGTGTCTGCAGCATTGGACATCGCTCGGGAATTACAGTCAAGGGTTAGACTTTCATGAAAATAACTTGGTCTTGAAAGGTTGGGTTTGGTTAATAATGTGTTGAATGGAAATGTGAGTTAGGATTTGGGAAAGATGTTTATTTAACTCCTGGAAAAGTTATTGATTTTATACTTGTTTCTACTGCTTTCGAATCTACTTATGATACGTGTCAAATGCTGTTTTACTGCAAATATACCCTGAGCTATTTCGTTGTACTAAGCCATGCATGTAGTATATTAGCTGCATTCTGTGCATGACTTGCTGAGTACCAAGTACTCACCCTTGCCACAATACAACACCAGTTGAAGAGGAGTCTACACCAGCTTTGGAGGAGGAGCTTCCAGAAAATCCGTCTAACTAGGAAGCGAGCCCAGTCAGTTGCCTGTGGTATACTGGATGGCGCCACGAAGTTATCTTATTTTCCGCTGCTATTATTTCTCTTTTATTAAGTTTCGCCCTGCGTGGCGTATATTTGTAACTTGACTATAAGGTCGAGCAACCCCGTTTGGTTAACTACTTTAAGTACTTTATTATTTCGTTGAGTATGATTGTGATATTTACCAATGTTGAGACTGTGTGCACTAGCGCGTTCCTGGACTAGTGCTGAATACACAGAGGGTCCGGATTTGCAAATTCGGGTCCCGACAGGCACTCTTGTTCGGAAACGGCTTGAGGAGAAAATGGTGGCAAAAGAGATTGAAGTGGGGGTTGATGCCAAGAAAGGCTTCACAAAGATGGACAAAGATGAAAATTTGAAGAATGGAATTGGGATTCAAATGAATCAACTCAATTCCATAGAAATAGAGAAGACCGCAAAGGAAAGCGCAAGCAGGAAGGCTGAACCCGCGCTGGAAAAAAGACTCGAAAATCACCACCTCGTCAGGGCGAGGCGTGGGGGAGGGCTCACCAGCCACTGGGCATGCGCCGACCAAAATCAGCGCCGGGAGAACTCCGGTGAAGACCAGCTCCTCCAAGCGCTTCTCTGTTGTTACTGAGGTGACCCAATCCCCGGACGAAGACGGCGCGACAGCGTCTCTAGAGGGGGAGGAAGACATCTTGGGCGTAGGAGAACGTTGCGGTGCGAGGTCTGTGAAGTGTCGATGTGGGAACTAGAAGACAAAGAGGCGAATGCGTGAAATAAAGAAAGAGACTCTTCGCCTGTGCCGGAATCCTAAAAAGGTGGGCCGTGACGCTAGGTCTTTCGCTCCTGGGCGGGAATGGCGTTTCGGTCTCCATGAAGTGGCTCAGGCCCGAAGCCAAATCCCCAATTGGGGTTTAATTTAGGTTTTAGGTTCGGACCTAACCAAGGCTCCGAGGGTATGCCCCAAGTTCGACTGCCAGCTGTACACCACGAACGTCAGGCTAAGCCACGATATGCCCCATGTTGGTTTGCGGGCCATGCGTCACGACAATTGGGTACAGATACCACTCGGCCAAAGCCTATTCAAGCTATGGTGCGCCCCAAGATGGGCTGATCTCCAGTATCCTAATGGATATAGCTATGGTGCGCCCCAAGATGGGCTGATCTCCAGTATCCTAATGGATATAGCTATGGTGCGCCCCAAGATGGGCTGATCTTCAGTATCCTAATGGATATAGCTATGGTGCACCCCAAGTTGGGATGATAACCAAAGTCCTAATAGATATAGCTATGGTGCTCCCCAAGATGGGCTGATCACCACCAAAGTCCTAGTAGTTATATTGGGTATCACTCGTGATGTGCCCCACGTTGGGCCGATCGCTGGTTACCACAAGTTGGAATCAGATGTCACGAAATGACTCTGAATAATAGGTTCCGAGGGTATGCCCTATGATGGGTTATCAGCTGTGCATCATGGCAGTTGGATACAAGTACCACTCGGCCAAAACTTATTCAAATTGTGGTGCGCCCCAGGTTGGGCTGATCACCAGTATCCTAATGGTTGTATTGAGCATCTCTCAGAATTCCCGACCGGCGAAGCTCTATCGAGTTCTTCGCAATCTCCCTACCTGCAACAAAGCACTCGGCATAAAAGGAGGACCAGTCGGGAAAGCTGCGCCAAAAACTAGGAGCACCTGGCATGAAGCAGGACTCGGTTGGCTGCAACCAAAAAGATGGTGACTCGATTGCAAAGCATTCGGGGGCTATTGTGGAATACATGGACCTTGGGTATCTGCGCGGCAGGCTGTGAGGGCCAACCAAGAAGGGATGGGCCTAGCAAGTGGCATAAGATCAAACACCACATGGACCATCAGCACCGTACCGAACAAGGGATGTCAGAGAATGGCAATCGATTCTTGTTAGGAAAGATATGATTGTAAGCGTGTCCGGTAAGAAAGGATATGGATAGAATCTTATCCCGTAATATATCGGGATTCCCCTTTTGTAACCAACTCGGACTCTTTCGCCCTCTCCCTATATAAAGGGGGCGGTGGTCCCTAGAGACAACACCCAGACACAATACATGAGAAACATACAGCTCATAATTCCAGAACACAGGACTAGGGTATTACCTCCATCGCTGAGGGCCTGAACCTGTATAAACCCTTGTCTTGTGTTACCATCGAATTTGGATCCAGCGCATAGCCCCATATTCATTATTGCCGACAAAAAACGTCGACAAAGCACATTGACCGAAAAATCACTCTCAGGCAAACGATAACCCTATCAAACAAAAGAATTGAATAGATCAACCCGACATTGTTTCGGTACCGGTTAGGCAAGTTGGGATGGTTGACAAATGTGAGTTTCAAGACACATATGTGAAGACAGGAGATAGTTATTACGGCATTAACTTTCACCATATGTACAATGGTTTACAGTTAGATGTCTATCAGAGATGCCATATAGAATTTTAAGTGATGTAGAGGAGAGAGAAAGCTATTGTTTACTATTTAATAGACAGTCTTATAAGTAGCTTTACATTTTGTGTACCATTGTATAGACAGTCTCTTAATTGAATGAGAGACCGTTACAGACAACTATATAGACGATCCATTGTATGAATTATTTTTAGTGCTATCTGTAAATGATATGGGGATGTATTATAGACAGTGCCATCTATACCGCTATATATACCCTTAGATAGATATAAATGAGGCGTATGTGCGTCTCACTCAGCATAGTGATTTTCATTCACATCATTTGTAATTAGCTTTTCCTTTGGTAGTTTTAATAAGTTCGACAGTGGGACTATGAGTTTCGTACATCGGTACTTTCCAAACATGGAACTAATCCAACTCCTAAAAAAAATTCAATATGTGGCAATGTAGCCGAAAATGCTTTGCAACATTGAAGCTGGTTGTCCTCAATGTCTTTCCTAGAGAAATATCATGTGAAAATGTGAATTTGCTCACCAAACTTGGAGTAATATATAATAGGCAGCCCTCCTGCCTGTTCATTTCAAGAACAAAAAAAAAAAAAAACAGCAGCAAACTGATGGTGCAACAGGGGAGGAAGAGGAACAGCCACCTGAATTTGCACAAATCATGGTACACGATTTGGACAAGCAGCTGGGATGTCATCATGCAAACCATGACTGAAATGAAAAATCGATGAATCGTTGTTCATCTATGACACACTAAATCTTTTTCCATTGATGTTGCCGACAAGGCAGATTAGAATTCAGCGTCATCATCAGAGTAGACATCACACCGAGCAATCGTACCATGACCGGATAAAGAACACAGTGCCGTGAAAGAATATCCATGACTTGACTACAATTAGTTAATGGCAAGGATCCTGCGCATCATTAGTCATAAAATACCATTACTAGATTGATTTTCATTATCAGCTTCACACCATAATCGCTAGTGCAACCAGTAGATAAAATTAACACCTGAGGCTGCAAATTCCAGATCACGGCAGCCTTCTAAACTAATAGAAGCGGAGTTGTTTTTGGAAACCAAAACAAAACGCTGTTCTCTGCTCCCAGAGATACTACAGCTCAAACTGGTACAACCTATCACAAGATAATCTTGCAGCAGATGCGAAGAGCAGTGCTCACAATACAGCCATCACCATCACTACACGTGCGTCAATCAGTCGGTCTTCATTGCCTCGGCATGATAAGTTTCCAGCTCTTTGTCCAGCTCATCTGCAGTCCTCTCAGCTTGCTTCCTTCCCCGCCCACGACCCTGGAATTGACCACGACCCCTGCCTCGGCCCTGGAACTGGGCCTGGAATGGGGCACGAGCCCTGCCACGGCCTCGGCCAGCTTGGAAACCACCACCTCGTCCAGCTTGGAAACCACCACCTCGTCCAGCTTGGAAACCACCATGGTTCCATCTATTGCTTGAATTACTGGAATGTCAGATTGAGAATGACAGTCAGCAAGGATCAATTGAACTTTTGTGAAGCTTCAAAACATTTTTTTTTATGTTTTGAGGGCTTCAACCCAAAGGAACCACAGGCTACCAGGTGACCCCATTATCGCCAACCGCCAAAAGCCTTAAACCACAAAAAATAATTATTGAAAAGCAACATTCTTTTTCCCCTTTTTATTTGTCTCAGATATATCCATGAACTAGCAAAATTTGTCGTATGGCAGGAACATGTGGTAACTTGATGGGTTCATCCTAGAAATTTAGTAACATGCAATTATTACTCCCACATTCGAACTTTGTGCTGTGACATGTTTTTTATTAAAAAAAAGCAAGAAATTGCTCCCTATTGATCCCGCAAGTTGTATGCAGAATTAGAAAGAATTTATATGAAGTGCCTAATAAGTACCTTTTCCAGAAAGGAGCCAAACATTTAATGCTAGTAATAACCACGAAGCAATGGCTTCACTGTAAATACCATAGCATAATGATAAAGCATGTATTACACAATTAAACAAGCCAATAAAGGATACAGTTGCTACTTGCTACCTAATAAGTAACACAATAAATTTCACAGCTAAAAGAAGTTGATATTGTGAGAATCTTTACCCTGAAGGCCTATTGCTGGAACTGCCACCACGTCGACCAAGTTCAGGCCTGAAATGTACATTTTTATTGAGATATAACACGATGAGGTAAATATACACCACTCAAAAGACAAAAGAGAACAACAAAAGCCTCAGCAACTACTTATTCAAATTCTGGTTCATGTTCAGAATTATCTTAAACTGCTAATGATAAACATGAAGAAACACATTTAACAGTTGGAATTTTTTTCCTCATTTCAAACTAATATCGTCTTGTAGAAGTACTCATTGCATACAGCATTTTTCACAAAATTCTTGAGTCTGCCATAACGTGAAGGGGTTATACTGGCAAGTCAATATGCACTTTTAGAAATCCAAAAGCAAATTTACTTGACAATTACACAACTAAAGTACAGGCATATGAAGAAACTTATTGACTGAAGTTGCTAGTCAGACATAGAAGGTAAATTAGCTTGCAGTAGATTAACACAAAGAAAAGGAAGGAAGATTTCTCTGCCAGCAACCAGGACTCGTTATGGCCAATTACTATTAAACTTTGGACAAAAGACATAATGCATTGTAATGGGTAATTTAGCTGAGATTTTAGATCTTTTTTTTTTGTCCCCAGAAGCTAGAGTAGATATTGAGAAATATGAAGCAGAAGTTTCAGCACATGAAAAGGACGTCATTGAACTTAGATGGGGCAAAATATCCAAGTTGACAACAATCTGACATGCCCAGCAACACACTTCTGGTGGGCAATAGGACAACAAATAAAAATTTAATAAGAACATGATAAAATAAGCAAAAATGAAAAATATCACTCACGTCATAACAACTGTTCTCGTAGCTCTGCCGTTAGAAGCCCCGATAACATTTATACGAGGTGTCATAGGCAAACCTAAGTCACTTCCAATAACTTCAATCTTCATAGCTTTTCCATCAAGTAGAACATTATTATAACGTTTCAATGCAGCAATTGCATCACTTCTCCTTGTAAACACCACCTCCGCTGTACCCTTTAAAAATTAAAAAACACATATTAATACAAAAATAGAGACAAAATAAAGGTAGCCAGCAAAAAGAAGGGCCCCAGTGACCACAAAAAGTGAAGTTATATAATACCTTAGTCATGCAAATGTTTATGGAAGACACTAAATTTCGATAATGTACCTAAGCTTCAAGTAATTTCTTCTAATCTCTAGCTTTTCTTTCATCTTGCAGAGTAAACACAACAATGGTTAAATTTTTACATAATGTTTGGTTTGGAAGGCCAACTAATTATTAAATTAAGCTTCTAGATTAATATATCATTGAAGCAAACACCAGCATGGAAGTAAATTTTCTCTAAGCAGGTAATCGTCTGCACTTTCCAACCAGAAATGCATAGGCATGCATTCAAACATTCTTTCTCATGGTAAGGTCCAACATGAGAAGAAACTGGCTAGCCATTAGCCCTATATTTCTACAAATAAATGTTCTCTTCTATCCTTTTCATATCCTCTCACCTCAAATGCAAGGTAATTCTCACTAGAAATTCTCATCTATAAGATAAGTATATAAATGAGTAAATTCATCTAGAGCAAACTTAAACTACAAAAGAGGCTGATGGAAAATGTTTTAATACCCTCAAACGCAATTGAACATATCTCTACTATTCTAAAGCAGCACTTGGTGGCAGTGGTCCGTTCTTCCCACGTCATTAATTGCCGCTTAATTGCCCTGCTTAATTGCCCTACTTAATTGCCCTGCTTAATTGCCCTACGCAAGAAACAAAGCATTAAAGATAGATGTTTGATCTTGTGAAATAATTTTTTTTATTTTTTAATCTTTATTTTTCGTTATCAATTTTGTTTTTCGTAGCAACGCACGGGCATGTAACTAGTAATTATCATGTGTATTTTTCATAAAGTGTGGCAACTAATCTAACTTCCATTGACAGATAAAGTAAAGTAAAAAATCACTTTAAGTTTACATATAAAACCTAATTGAATCATGCATAGAAATTTCTTAAAAGGTGTGCTAAATATGAACGTAAAGATGAAATACTAGAAGAAATACAAACATTTGGGCGACCATAACCATCAAAGTGAACAGCAAAGCGTTTCAAATGACCGACTTCTGAAAACAGCTCCTACAAGGCAAATTGAAAATTATTAGTTTGACAGCTTTACATCAAGTAAGGAATGGTGATAAGATAACTTCAGGCAATCTACTTGTTTCACAAACCTTTATATCCGCATTGGAAACCCCGTAGTCCAAGTTTGAAATGTACAGTTTTGTACCAGTTTCTATTCCACTAGCTGCCATACTATCACTAAACAGATCAGGTCTCCAGGTCATGTCTTTGGTTCTGCTAAAAGACTGAAAAATGCCAAACATCCAGCATGTGAGGAAACATGTCATCATAGTTCACAGAAGAATACCACCTCAAACTATTTGATATGATCAAACCACTATCAGGAGCCACATTGATTTAACATCGATCTTTATGGTATAGCAACAATTTACTGATAAGCAGCTAAACTATATATACTGCATTAAGTTAGCAATGTAGAGGAAGAGAGTTCCATCAATATCACCAATATAACAAGCCAAGCCGATAAATGGCTAGAGCACTTGCTCTGGAGACAGCCTAGAAGCACTTCAACGGAGTAGAATCCAGAACTGTCAGATGAGGGGCGCATTGAAGTCCCAGACATAGGAAGAGGATCAGTGTAGATTCCTCATTCAGGGCCGCATGTACCATACACATCAAATTGCAAGATCTCCGCAAAGTTTCTTTTGCATTTACTTCCTTTCATACATTTGAGGAAAAGGCGGTATCCTTCAAATTTTCCATTGGAGGCATTCGCCACAGTTACTTCTGCCACTCCATAAATGAAAGCTTAGAGATCCTCTACCCAGCACTCATATGATTAATTAGAGACAAATACCAAAGTTACTTCTGCCCCTCCACGTAATAAAAGAGATGCTCTAGCCAACAAAGAGTCCATTAGTGATAAACACCACTGTTATTTCTGCCGCTCCATAAAATAAAACCTTATAGATGCTCTCCTCATTCAGTTTTTATACTTTATTCAGGAATCTGACCATGAACAAGAACATAGTGTCAGTTTTGGCCTTGCCTTAGCAATAGTGCGTGCAGATGGTCGGGTGTTAACCCCAAGTGGTCCTCGAGAAGGCAGTCCTGATCTTCCACGCAGGACATGTCCACCTCGCCCACTCCCTCCTTGAATACGGCCACTACCCCTATCTCCACCCCTTCTGGCATAAAATGCCATATCCAAAGTTGTTTCAGTCAACAGCGGAAACAAGTCTCCAACAATACAATGACAACCTGCAGAACAGATAATAACTTTTAGAGTTTAGAGACAGAGATGGCTGTACCTCCATAAAATCACAAGAAACTAAACAATCGTGTATATTGTAACTGAAGATGTATTTCAAAAGATGCGAAGTGCACTGAAAAATTGAAAATAAATGAACAGCACAATTCTAACCCATCACAATACATTCATACGGATACGCACATAAGAAAGCAAAATTCAACAAGCAGGAAATGCAACAAGCGTCAAAAGGATTGTACTAAAGACTAAAAAAAAGAACAGTAGTAACTAACAAGTACTAACAACTAACTCCGAAAATCTCCGGGTTTTGGTACCAAAACAATGAAACATCAACAATGCGGATCCTATCTGGAGTACCAGGATACCAGCACTAATCAATTAATCATACATCTTGTTATTACAAGTCCCATGGGCACCACTTCAAAGAAGCGAACTTAAGGTCTGTAGGACTTCTAAAGCATTGAAAAATTTCCGTAGCCAGGTTGAATTGCACTGGGCATAAGTGGTGGATTGGACAGATCCAGTGAGCAAAAGAATACCTATTCACCTATTCAGGACACCCTATTTGGGAATCATCGTTGATTAAATTTCCAGCAAAGGCATGTTTGAACCCAGATAAACCAAATGCGGCAAACAAATGTCTTAAGATCTAGTCACTCTCTCTTGGTCAATTCAGACAAAGAAAGGGAAACTAGCCTCTTCGCACTGATTCATGTCAGTGTCATCTATAAGACCACATTTATCCCCTTCTCTCCGCATCTATAGATGAACCCGGGACTACAAGAGCATAAGAAGCGACGCACATGTTGAGGCGCGGTGACAAGCTAGCTCTCGCACAGTTTTTTCAAGGTTCGAGCTGGAAACCAAATCCCCCAAATTCGCATCGAATTCTGCACTAACCCAAACAACTACCACCGAATAAACCGGATCGAATCAAGAAGAGCACAGGGTGCGTCGAGCTGGAGGACTTACTTTTGCGGCGCTCGGCAGCCGCTGCTTCTGCTCGCGGGGGTAGGTAGATGCTTCCGACCTCGGTATCCTCGAGCCCCGGCCGCCGCTGGCTGCGAGAGAGGAGGGAGGAGGCGGAGGCGCTTCCGGGGAGGGAGGGGCAGAAGGGGAGGAGACTGCGGAGGCGGCGTGCGAGGGTGTCGTTGGAATCAAAACCCTAGCCTAGCCGCCACTCGCTCTCGTGTCGCTTTCTATGCTGCTCATGAGCCAATAGAATACGGTGAAGACTTCGTCGCGAAGAAGTCGCGTTTGTTCGGCAGGTGGGTCGAGATGGCCAAACGAGCGGCACGGCCCGGCCCGGTCCGTACGGGCGGCACGGCCTGTTTATCCTAAACAGGCCGTGCCGTGCCCGCACGTGTGCCGGTGCCGGGTGCTGGTCCAAGCACGGTCCAGTGGCTAACGGGCCATGTCGTGCCGGCCCATTACTATGCAGGCCAACGGGTCGAAACGGGCCGGGTCGGTCCGTTAGTGCCTAAAAATTGAATTTTTGAAAAAAAAATCAGAAAATATAGGAAAAAAATCCAAATTTTTTTTAAAAAAAATCAGAAATAAAAAAGAATGAAAACAAATTGAAAACAAATTCAGAATAAATGAAAAAAGTTAGAATAATTAGAAAAACTCAAGAATGTAGGAAAACTTTTAAAAATATATATAAATTGAGAAAAAGTTAAAAATATAAAATAAATTCTAAAATGAGCTAAATAATTAAAATTAAATAATGAGCTTTATTGATGTTTGGTTGCCTCGTTAAAAACTTTGCCATGTAAAAACTAAACATTAGAAAACCTTGGCAAAGAAAAAAGAGTACAACTTAGCTCAATGGTACAGGGAAAAAGTGAAGAGTACAACCAGGCCGTGCCTAATAGTGCCGTGCCTAAACGGGCCGGGCCGGGCCGGCCCGCTGTGCCGCAGTGCCGACCCAAGCACGGCCCGGGCTATCGTGCCGTTAATGGGCCGTGCCTACAGTAACGTGCCTCGGGCCGACCCATTTGGCCATCTCTAGGTCGATCTGACCGTAGAAATCTGATCTAAGTGCGAGTCTTCTGTTGGCGCGGTCGAGATGGACGGTCAGGATTGGAATCAGATTGGGCTAGAAATTATTACTCCCTACGTTCAAATTTACATGGTGTATTTTTTTTTTAAAAAAAAAGAACTCCATTGAATCTCTCCTCCATTGAAAACTCTTGAATTTTGCTTGAAATCGTACTGTTAGCGCAAAAAATTTGATGACGGGTTAGTTGCAATCAACACACGCAAACACCGGGTTTAATTTCGAGGTGCGGACGTGCTAGCCGATTTGATCCTACAACCGGCAAGAGGGTAATGTGTCAGTAAATCAGTTATAGCCAAATGTAACCCTTCTACTTCCTCGTGCTCCTAATCAGACTACTCCTCTTTCTGCACGAGTTCGAAGATCCTCTCGCGGACTGGCCTCTGTGGGGCCTCCTCTCGTTAGCTTGGTTTCGGTTTTGAGATCCGAGATCGAGCCGACGTGTGAAGACCCTGTCTTTCACAGCACATTGGACTGCAAAAGATAGGTTATTAATATGCTTTATGTGCTAGTCCCTGGATTGGTCGCTAGCACGCATATACACAAATTTTGATCACAACCATACATCACATATTATTATATTATAGCGGAAGCAGTTCATACATATAAATATTACAAGCCAAAAGTTTAGATGTCTCTATCTTACAGTATGCCAACTACCCATTTTTCACAGGCAACTGACAAGGTAGAACTCTAGTTAGAAACACCATCGTTATCCTCGTAACCTGCATCGATATAAGTTTCCTCGACGTATTATAATCCTTCACCTAAAAACAACAATATAGCAAGATTGAGTACATTGTGTACTCAGCAAGACTTAAGGTGTTTGCAAAGCCTAATTATATGCAAGCCGATACAAAGGAGGTTTCAACGGTTTTTTGCATAAAGCTAAATTGAATTTAAATACTGAATAACAGATTGGAAGCGAAATTGAATAAAAGAAATTTAACAGGTATATAAAATAATGAACTGGTAAATGAATAACAAGCATCTCACAATTCCTCCACGAATGTGAGAAATGAAATATCCAACACCAACACATGGCGAACATTTATCTTAACTGCCAACACATGGCACGGCAGGTGAACACAACCTTGTCAACACATGACAAGCATTGAGTCATCTGTAGGGTAACTTCTATTACTAAATTCTTTATTTCTTTCTATTTTTATGAAAATGTCAAAAATAACTAACCTAGTGCAAGTTCACCAAGTGCTCATAACCGAGAGCGCGGCTAATTGATTAATTTTTACTCTACAGAGTTGTATAGCTTTACCCACAAAAAATGATTATCTATTTTTGCAATGCATATTTAACACACTTCCTTTGGTGTGCCGCAGAGATAATCATATATAGCCTTTACATCACATAACCCCAACTTTGCACCAGCCTAGTAACGACAAACCCTTACTAATGGCGGCATGAGATATTTGTACATACAGTGCGACAAACGAATAAACACACCGACGCCCCACTCCTCCCCATAGTAAGGCGTATATTGTTGCATTGGTATGAGTTTAACCCACACCTATGTGTGGACATCCCTACGAGCAATCCAATGGGAACATCTCGTGCTACTTCGGCCTTCCAATGTGCAAAACCAGTTTTAAGCAACTTAATTAGTTATATGTGTCTCATACCAGCATTGTGGTTGCATGATTATTCTTAAATCATACAACACTACGTTCGGTCATTAATCTGACCCGGGCGATAAATCTCCCCCTATCTACGTGCAAGTATACCCTCGCACATCCGGCTATTGCCAATAATCGCCCGCGTCCAAATCATAGTTTTATTTTTATTTTTACCAACATATCAGTATCCTTTACTGCCATATCGAACCTTTTTAAATCTTATAAAAATTCAAGTTAACCATTCTAAGCATAACTAAGCATGTGTCATTATAGAGCAATTATACCCATTTTTCATGTTCATGTGTCATTTCATGACCTAGGGTATTAATGGTTCACAAGACAAAGTTGATTGAGGAAATCCATAATGAATGGTCTAACTACTACATCCGACAAAATAACATTGTTGAATATACAACATGCATGAAAAATAGTTATGAAAACATTTTTGAAAACTGGGATCAATATGTTCAAGGAGGTGCTTGCCTTTCTCGTTGCTCTCAGCAGTGAAGTCAGGGTCAACCATCACAGATTCTGGAACGTTGGAGTCTACACATCGTTCGTCACAAGGCAGCAGTAATAAGAAGCAAAAAGAAGTCAAATAATACTAAATTTGAAATGACATTACAAAATTAGGTTAATTTGATTTTTATAAAGATTTGGCATTTGGTTTCGCAGTTTTTAGATGTTATTTGCCATAGTTATGAGGGAAATTCCAAATTTTAGTTATGCGCAGTGAATTTTGTTTGTCCTATCATTCTGCGCGCAAATTTTTGCTGATTAAATGCTGGAATTGTTAATTTCACACATACTTCAATATTTAAAGCTTTAATTAATTTAGAGAAAAACAAGGGAAAAATAAAATCTGAATTTATTTTCTATTACTCCCCCTCTTAACCATTTTATTCTTCTTTTATTTTGGGCCAGATTGAGATACACACATATATTATTTTATTTTATATTTTTATAAATTTACTTATCTATTCTTTCATTACCTTTTTATTATATTATTTCTCTCTCTCTTTTCCTTACAGCCCAGACCGGACCACCTTTTTGGCCCAACTAGCCCGGCTGGCTCCCCTAACACAAACCCTAACCCTTACTCTCTCTCTCTCCCTCCCCCCACTAACACACTCCCCTCCATTCCCAGCCACCGTCTCCACCTCTCTCTCTCTCTCTCTCTCTCTCTCGGATGCGTTCCCCCCTGCTTCCCAAACGCTGCTGCCTCCTTCTTCTCCCTCTCTCTACGCTGCCTTCTTCTCCCTCTCTCCCTGATCCGCGACCCCCCGACAGAAGCTGTCGTGCCTCGGCCGAGCATAGCGCCTCCGAGCCGGTTGCTAGCCTTCGGATCTCCTTCTTCGAGCGGCGCCGATCTTGGTCTCCGGCCGAGTCCCCCGTCGCCAGTCGGATCCTTGACCCCCCTACCTTTCCCGCTCTCACCCCATGCTCCAGCCGCAACTCTCCTCCGATTGGACCCCTGCCAGATCTGGAGGTCTCCGAGGTAAGTATTTCCCTCACTCTCCCTCTCTTCTTGCTCTTCCTCCCCTCTGCTTTGCTCACCTCCTCCCTGATTTCCCATCTCTAGGTCACCACCTTGCTGTCACTGCCGATTGGAGCATGTTGGTTCGACCCATGCTCTGGCCTCTACTTCCTCAACTATGGCTCTTTCACAAGCAAAGTGGCCAACTTCCACTCCTACTGCCGGTCCATTATGCTCCAAAGTAATTAATGGTCGTTTTTGTGTTCATGGAGATGCTAGTAGACTTCTTATGGTAATTAGTGTCATGTATAGAATTGTGAGTGTGAGTGGCAGCCGTATGCATTAGGGGTATGCAAGTTCTGAAATGAGTGTGTTTAAATAGAGGATGAGCTAGAGTAAAAAAATATTTGTTACTCTAGTGAGTAAATGCTAAAGGTGGAGGTTGGTATGATTAATTTAATGGGAACCGCGGAGGCTACGCTAGCACAATTTTAAAAATTCTACCGTAATCACTCAGGATATCATGTGAGTAGGAGATCATGGATCATTACCCTTGGCGCACAGAAGCAGTGGAAGATGAGTTGGTGAAGTCAGTTCTCACGCCGCGCACGTCGAGGTACAGGAAGTAGTCATTCACGTCATGTCAAACGTCTCCTCCTCACCGATCACCACCATAGCATGTCATCGTACATACTCCTCCTTGACAATCAGCGCCGCAGTAATTGCAGCAACGCCTCTATGGTATCCACACATCCGGGGACGGAACGCTGTGCGCCGGTGTGCTAGCATCGTCACGCACGGCTAGGGTTTCTGGAGGACAGATGTGGTGGCGGCTAGGGTTTTGAGATGGACTAACTGCGCCCCTTGCCCACCACACCTCCTTTATATAGAGTATAGTAACAAGCCTCTACGATGGAGGCCCATTATAACTCCATACCTACATGGATTAGAATCCGCGAAAACCCACTAGTGGAATCAATCCATTAGTTATGTTCCAACCCATTAAGTATGTGACCCGTTAGGTTCAGGCGCAAGCGGCCGTGGAAGAAAACTCATTTCTCGACCACAATTCAATAGTGGTACCTAGCTGGACATATTGACCCCCAAATGCACAGAATGATCGTATCAGCTGAACTTTGATATACTCACATATCAATCACTTTGCCGCACGATACCAGTCAAGCTCAAGGCGAGATACAGGCCACCCTTGTGATAGATCAACCCTTCACTCGCTCTTGTAGTGGATTTTGAAACCGTGATTAACTCTTTAACCCATTGGCATGGTCATGCACTTTTCAATCCAACTACAACCGAGGGGCCCAGAGGTATCTCTCTCATTATCTAGGAGGGGCAAATTCCATCTTGATTGCTCACACCCCCACGCCATGTTTCATAGCATACCTGAAAACTATCTTTTAAGGTACCTAGTTACAAAGTAGCGGTTGATAGCCCCAAAGCATACCACTATGCATTCTGGGAATCAATGATGGTCTCAGGTCTAAGGATCATACAGGTAAACCACACGAGACACACTGATGGCACTTTAAAGATAACAATCCTAGCAGTGTCTCGAGGTGGGTTTATCCGACATCATGTTCTCTAACATGTATCCACATTATTGATTTGATATCTCTATATCTATGGCATGTGAAATATTGCCATCAATCAATACATGTGTTGGTCTAAGAATCATTATTGTCCCACATAATGATATGAGACTAGGGATCATTTTAGAATAACATCGTAAAACAAAGTGTCTCACAACCAAGTCGTACTTGATGAACAAATACAAGAGTTTATTCATAGAATGCATTATCATGGAGTATATAAACATAGACATGTGATACAATCATTTCCATGATCGCCTCTAGGGCATATCACTAACATAATTTGCTCTTGTTCTTGGCTGATGGAAATGGAGTCTAGAGAATGCATTGTGTTGCTAATTGTCAAGAAATGTATGTATATACTTGTATTATGCATTTTGCAATGGTTAAATGGTATAAGGCCTAGAGGGTTAATATGTGTATATTGAAATTAGAGGCGTATATATATATATATAGCAAAATATCCAGTTCAATTAAAGTTTTCGTGCAACCACCATGCAACCATACTAAAAAAAGTTTCAAAAAATTCTAAAAACAATCCTGGATGTACATCTCAACTTACCCCATCTACGTATAAAATTTCACGATCAAATACATACTATGCTAGAAGTTACAAAAAAGACAAATTTTCGCTTGGAATCTTGCTACAATAGACAACACAAAATTTGTCTTTTTTGCAACTTCTAGCATATTACGTATTTGATCGTGAAATTTTATACGTATATGGGGTAAGTTGAGATGTACATCCATGATTTGTTTCAAAATTTTTTGAAACTTTTTTTAGTAGGGTTGCACGGTGGTTGCACGAAAACTTTAATTGCACTAAATATGTTGCCTATATATATACTGGTGTCTTCGAATTGATAGTGAATAGTGCATGTGTTGGAGATTTGCATGACCGTGGGTAGGGTATAAAAGGGTGTCATCATCGTGTATGGCGGTTACTGGAGTCATTCGTTTTAGTCAACGAGATGGTTATATGCCGAAAAGGATGGTAACATTTGAAATTGTAACACGCCGGCATCTAGTATGCCCGAATGCTACCAAACATAGGCTAAACAACACCTAAATACCACTAATAAAGACAAATTACAGCAAAGGAGCAAATGCTAAAACCGAAAATTTCGGCAGCATCTCCTTTGTTTTAACATGATTTGAGACAATAGCAATAACAGGCAAGTAATATCATATCATAAGACATCTAAAGAAGCAATGTAAATGGATATAGCATCAACATAAGGCAATAATATCAAGTTCAACCACTCCATAAACTATAACGAAGCAAATAAGGGACCCGACCACAATTTAATCCATACACCAAGATTCATGGCACTATTATTAACGTCATGACTCAAAATTTGGTAAATGTGACTGGAACTACGTGAAGATGTGTAGCTAATGACCTTTCCCACATGCCGGTGTCATGGTACCTAAAAAAAAACAACATAAACACAAGCGTGAGTTCATCACTCAGCAAGTATGTTGCAATGGTACAAAAGAAACAATTTCATGGCTACAACAACTCACATCATGTCTATCATCTCATTCATGATCACATATCATTTTCATCATCATTATGTATGCAATGCGATGCGATGCGAATGTCTCCTTGGAAACTCATACCGGTATGGTTGAGTACACACCCGTCGGTGTGCACCCTCTCCCCCCTTCCATCCCGAAGATGGAGGGTGCCTACTCCTCGCTTCCATACACCGCGGTGGATGGAATCACGATGTAGGACTTACTCATTGGCTCTCCGGAATAGTCATAACTTTCTCACCGACCTTCCCCGGACTAGTTATGACTTTCTCACCGCCCGGGCCATGTATCATGCCATGTATGCAAACATGCCAACATCATAAATAACTTTGTACATTAACACATGGCATCATAACATAATAAGCATATTCATCATATCAATGGCAAACATTTAAGCATGGCATGTGAACATATCATATATTCAACTTCAATCTCAACCAATCTAGAAAACTACAACCCGCTACCCATTCCAATACACTTGCCTCAACCATGGGCGACGGATTGGCGAGACGTAGAGGGCACCCCCGGGGTCACAACACCTGCACATAGGCACCACACACTCAAAATCATGCCCACAAAACAATACGCAAACACTCTTCTACCCCGACTTCGCAAACTACCCGCACAACCCAAAAACAGAGGTTCTGTCCCGTCGGGACAGCAGACTTGCAACGAGCATAACTCGGGTTCTACGACTCCGAATTGATTAAACGAGTACATCCTCGCATAACTTAGGAAATTTTCTAACTTTTTCTAAGTATATGTAAAAACTGATTCGGACTCTAAAGTGGTTTAATCTACAGAATACCGTGATCTGTTCCAATCACGTCACAGATTTTAATACGTTCGGTAAAACTAGCATAACATTCAAATGGCTGGGCAGAATTGGACGTTCTTTATACCCACTGAAAGGTATTGAAATTATCTACAACTTCTTCAACAGGCGGCCGACCAAATTCCGAATCTAAATTGATGAAAACCCAAACCCTAGGTCGACTACTCATGCTGCCCGAAACAGAGAACGTGGCAACTTCTAGATTTCATCTAATCTACTCATCCAGCACCACCAATTGATCTAAAAACATGATATTAACCCTTAGAACAGAACCTAGACCAACCCCATGGATCCCCGTGGCCATACCTTCGCCCGACGAACGAAAACCCAACGGATCTCCTCCCGGTTCGCGCAATCTCCTTCCTTGCTCCAAATCCACTGGATCTCCTCATCGCGGAGCGCTCCAATGGACGGATCTGTGGGGTGGTGAGGTGGAGAACTCCCCTAGGGGCATCAAGGGAGGTGGAAAGGGGAGGAGAGGGGTGGTGGCGCCATGGGGGAAGATGGAGAGGAAAGGGAAGGGTGGAGGCTCATGGGGGGGGCTAGGGGGTGGCGGCTAGGGTTGGGAGAGGGAGTGGGGGGCACACCAAGGGGTGGGGGCCATATTTGGCTGCCCAAAAGTCCCCCCCCTTGGGCCCAAGCCCTTCCATCGGAGGCCCAACTCAACCCCCAAGGCCCAAAGTCCCCCGGAGAGGCCCAAACACCCGAAAACGGCCTAAAAACACGCTATAAACGGCATAACGTAAAGTTTTAACCTCTATTTTCACATTTTATAAAGTTTTTGACCTCAACATTCACATTTTAAAAGATACGACACTCCGTGGTGTCACATAAATCCTAAAATAGTGAATAATGTATGTGACTGCTGTTTTATTTGCTTAGATTCAAATAGGGAGTGAATTGTTTTTAGTGTATCACATGCATATATCTATTGGATCTTGGTTAGAAATGTAGTATTATGTCCTTATTCGACTATGACCCTCTAGTTTTGATTCAGCATCAAAGTAAGACTATTGTAATACTACTGCCTTAGAATAGCTTTGCTCTGATTGTTGGCTTAGAATGCATGCATGATCCTATGTTATTGGCTTCATGTGTTAAATCCTGTTAAGCTATTGAGCAGTAGTTCTATGTATGTGAAATTTCTGTTGATTGTAGTTGCATGTGTCAGTGTAGGGCCCCTTATGTTGTGATCATAGAAATGTGTGTGTTTTGTCTTAGTATCTTTCATATGCAGTGTGGTATGGCCTTTAATTAATGGATCTTGATTAACCATTGTAGGCATAATTATGGGTTTTGTCACTGATGTATTGATGATTATATTGTGTATGACTATGTTGCTGTTGAAACCTATTGTTCAACTGCATTCCTTATTATACCCATGGTCTTGCACCATGTTTGTTTAGTGTCATACTTTAGGTAATCTTAAATGCAGTCTACTTAGTTTCCCTCACCCTACAAGACTACTTCATACAAGAAAAATCAGTGTAGTCAGATCTTGATGATTGGTACCTTTTATTGCAGTGTCTGAAGGATGGAATGACGGGTGGGAAAGGAAAAGAATAGGGCAGCCCCTTTCTCTTTCTCCTTGGTTAGTTTTCTTTCACTCCTAGCAGTAAAGGACAATAGTAGAGGACAGTAGCCCTTGGTAAGGGTGTAATGTTTACTGCTCTTTTTATACTGCTACCCTAAGGCTCTTAATCGACATTGTTGGCTGTGGAAACAGGTTTTGGAGGCTAAAACTATGGGCTAGAGGGGTAAAACTGTGGGCAGAATGGATAGGGAGAGTGTTGTGGTGGCAGCTATGCATGCATTGTTGCATGCAGCTCTCCACATACTCTTTGTCATGGCAGCTGGCTGAGAGAAGATTCAGAGTATTGACTGGTGGGGTGTAGAACTAGAGAAGGGAGATTGTAGGTCGGTTTGGGTGGATGTGTGATTAGGAGTGTATTTCTATAACTTTAGATATTAGTGCTGTATGAAATGTTGATTATAGCTTGTATAAAATGTTTGAGAGCATAAATTCTAACGTGTACATTGATATTCATTGTTTATACTAAAGTCTCTTGTCTCTATTTATTTCATGAGATTGGAATGTTGGTTTAAGATGTGATTGCTGATGTATTATGGGTTGTCTTCATCCTTGGTGCATTATCAATAGAATCATTTAAAACTAATATTCTTGAATGGTGATATTGATTTGTATGTTTAATTGTGTTGATGTGCTGTTGCATTAGGGTCGTGCTGTGCTGACCTTATATGCATAAGCATTTGCATATACACATCTCGCATAACGCTGAAGTTGCATGTATACTAGTTGTTGTTATTGTGTGTGTGTATACATATAAAATGCTAATGCTATGTTTGAGCACCGATGTGTATGTGTATGCGTATGTTGTTGGCATGGTGCATATGAGTATATGTATTTGATGCTAACATTTGTGGCTAGGGGTGTATGCATATGGTTGAGCTTAGGTCTATACAATTATTCAAGTGTTTGCCTAGGCTCAGAATCTATGAGTACATGTATTCATGTTTGTTTGATTTTAGATTTTGGAATTAAGGGTCTACTACTTCTAATCATTAAAAGCTTTTCTTTAAATGGCAAAGGTCCAAAACAATTTAATAAATAGATAGAATTTTAATACAGGGCCATATTTCAAGTTTAGATTTTCATTTTCACTTTCTCTTTATTTCGGGGTTGTTACACGATGGTCTGTGTTCATAGGTTGCCCAGGATATGCTGCATTGGGCAAACGTAGGGAGATAGCAGTGTAAACCCACGCTCCTAACAGAACTACCAAAAAGGGCATCGTTCGTGAGCTTTCTTGGTTGCAGTTGGCCGATAAGGATCTATCGACTATCGTTGGAGTCTTTCCTACAACCTCTGACCCCTTCACTCGTATTTAGCCAACAATTGTGAAAATGTTGGCTTTTGTTTCTGTATCAGCTTTATCAGCGGTACATGCCTTTCAACTTTGTACCACTTGCTGACTTCAAGCTCTCCCTTTGGCTTTACCGATCTGGAGTGCTTGCCTTCACGGTCAATCTCGATTTGGATTGCACCGACTGTAATCTTGATTGTCTCCGCACTGCTTGCCGTCTTTACCTCAGCCCATCGACTGCTTCCAACCGCTATAGAAAATCACCGGATCTCATCCGACACCAACTCCTTCCCCTTAGATGAGCTGGTAACCATGTTGACAGGGAACGGGTCGACATCGAGTTGCATAGTCGACTCCTCTGCGAACTTCAGTCGACCCTCTTCAATTGCTGACTATATCTGTTGGCGAAAGATATTGCAATCATTAGTATTATGAGAAAATGAGTGATGCCATTTACATTACCTGCGCTTTTTGATCTTATCAGCCGATAGTATGGTGTGACCCTCAGGCAACCGTACGAGCTTTTCTTGCAACAATAAGTCAAAAATGTGGTCGCACTTGGTCACGTCAAAGGAATGCTTAACCCCCGACTTGAGTCAGCTTTAGCCATGAACAGACTAGGGATTTCATATTCCCTTTGACCCATTTGGCTATGTTAATTTCAGCTTCCTCCTCGTCGGATGAACTACCAGATTCATACTCAACGAGGTTAACTTTGGACTTTTTCTTGTCTTTATTATTTTTTTAAAAACTTATCTTTAAAATCTTTGTTGTCAAAGAATCGGCTTTCTTGAGCTGACACTTGGTGCAAAGGGTGGCTTAGGTCAGTAAACTCCTGGCCACCAAACTTCTCCTTTAGAGGACGAATTAACGCTTGGAAGGCTAAATCGGCTAACTAATTATCATACAGTGTAACATTGAAGCACCGATTTCTCACTTCCCTAAATCTCTTGATTTAATCAGTTACCGGTTCCTCAAACTTCTATCGAATGGAACTGAGATAGAGAGGATGTGTTACCCTTGTTCGCTTCGATGTTGGATCTCCACCTGTGAAGGCATCAGTGCTAGGAGTGAATCATGGAGCATTGCAAGCTGCAGGTTAAGTCGAAGCTACACCACAAGCGATGGTGAGAGTTTGTATTAGCCACATCACCGCTGATGGAGCACAGGATGTGCTAGATGCTATCTTGGGTAAGTTCTTGGTCAAATCAGTCCCACAACAAATTTATTTGATTATGGGGTTTCGCATTCATTTGTTTGTCGTGTTTTTGTTATTGAGAATAATTTGGATGTTTCGAGTCTTAAGTATACCTTGTTAGTCCAATCCCTAGGATCAGAACTTAGATCTAAGCTCAGTTGTTTGGGAGTTAAGTTATTTCTTAATGGGATTGAGTTTTCAGCAAATCTCATCATGTTGGATACTTATACTCTAAATGTTATCCTTGGAATGAATTGGTTGTTGCAACACAAAGCTATTTTGGATTTGGTTGAAAAGCTGTGTCTGTTGAAAGCCCAAAAGGCGAGAAAGTGAAATTTCAAGCCACTGCAATTTGTGATATTCAGCTAATGGTCAATAGTGTGAAAGTTATCAATTTCGAAGATATGCCTGCGGTGGAGAATACCCATATATTTTTTCAGAAGATCTGCCTAGAATCCCGCCAGATCGGGATATTGAGTTAGTACCTGGTATTGCCCCAATAGCCAAAAGACCATATTGGATGTTTGCCGATGAGTTAGTAGAAATGAAGAAGCTTATTAGAGAGCTGCTAGAGAATGGTTTTGTGAGACCTAGTTTGTCGCCACTAGGAACTCTAGTTCTGTTCATCAGAAAGAAAGATGGAAACATAAGAATGTGCATTGATTACCGCTCGCTCAATGAAGTGATGATCAAGAATAAGTATCTTCTTCTTAGGATCGATGACTTGTTTGATCAGTTAAGAGGAGCTAAAGTGTTATATAAGATTAATCTACGATTATGATATCACCAGTTGAAGATTCATGCAGAGGATACGCCTAAGACTACATTTTCAATGCAGTATGGACATTATGAGTTCAGAGTCATGTCATTTGGATTGACTAATGCCCCTGCTTGTTTCATGAACACGATGAATAAAGTTTTCATGGCATATCTAAACAAATTTGTTGTTGTGTTCATAGATGATATTTGTCGGGACCCGAATATGCAAATCTGGACCCTTTGTGTATTCAACACTAGTCCTGGATCACGCTAGTGCACACAGTCTCAACATAGATGAAATATCACAATCATACACACCGGAATATTAAATAAAGACTTCATCTATTAATTTGGAACTATTGAATGACCTTAAGGTCAAACTTACACTTGTGAGGCCTTGATGGCTTTAACTCAAAATATATATAAACAACAGCGGAACGAAGAACGTCGGTGATTCCCATCAATATGCCACATGCAACTGACAAGATTCAACTCCTAGATATTCGCCTCCTCGCGGAACTTCTCCTTTGAAGATGTAGAATTCTCCTCAACTCGTGATTGTTTGTTGCAAGGGGGTGAGTACATAAAACACTCAACAAGTCATGCACATAATGCAAGTCTAATAACTATATGCATGGCTTATTCCAAATGAATGGCTGAATTGGCTATTTTCAATAAAACAGTATTCACAAATAACATAATAGTTTGTAAGCGGTAAAATAAGTAACAATAGTAATAAATTTCACAGTTATTTCACAAGTAAACCATTCCACATCCTTAATCAGTTATCAATTTTCCATAGGCAGCCTACCTCCACGCCCAAGTTCATTTTATGAAAATCTAACCCTTGACTATAATCCCCAAGTATTGTCCAATAACACGGACACGGCTATTCGAATAGTTTTGACACTCTGCAGAGGTTATACACTTTACCCACAAGATATAATCAACTCACCACGTCAACCGTGAATCGTCATACAAGAGTATGCGAATGAGCAATCATAACAAAGCCTTTACAATGCTCGTTCTAGACTCAATACTCCCGCTAAGGTTTCAACATTGAAGGGTTACACCACCACAACAAGGCCCCCCTCTTGCGCCATGTGAGTTTTCACCCGTACAACCGGAACCCACACCAACCATGACTGTACCGAAATCTAGACATCACAAATTAGTCAGCTAGGTCTGTCTCATTCCAGACATGTGGTTGTATGTTTGGCTCAGTTCAAAGGCTTGCAAGGTTAAGTCCTTAATTGACCAAGGCAAGACTTCTAGAAAAATCCACAAATACCATTAATCCACTTCACCACTTCCCTTTATTCAAAACAAAAATGTGACCGCCCAAATGCCACATCTGGCCCATCATGAACATTTTTGCCACTTGCGTCAGTCTAAATCATTTTATCACCCAGTTGATTACCATGCACCACGTGCCATCAACATCATCAAAAACACATGTCACATCTTTCATAAACACATTCCATATCTCATTAAGTCATGATTAACATTTAATATTCCAAAATGAGGTCATTGACACGTTGTAAGACTAAGCATACTACATTCGATCTATCATCCCATGTTGGCAATTAATATAATGTCCAACTATTAATCCATAACCTAGGGTGACAAATGATTCATGGCATATAATTATTAAAGACAAGGTGGCATTCATCAAGTAGGTCACATAACTATTCCCAGAATTAATAGAAAGCATTTTCATTAAACTAGCATGCAATAATTTAAATCAACATAATTTTCAAAAGTGGGATCAACATGATCAAAGCATAACTTGCCTGGCCCTTTCTATTTTTAGTGCTCTTTATTCTTTATCTTTGATTCTAGATCTTCAATCCTCAATCTCCATTTTCTTGATCCTCAGCTCCTTCGAACGACTTCCGGACGACGCGTCTAACGATTAAAGAAGAAGCAAATACAAACCAACTCAAAAGATAAATCGAATAAACTCCAAATTGAGAACAGATAGTATTGGATCACAATGGCTTAGATGAATTTAGGAACTTGAATGGATTAGATCGAAGATTAGATAAAAGAGAACGAGCTTTCGGAAAATACACTGAAAAGAGAAAGACCGATAACTGAGAAAGAAAGAATAATATTCCAAAGAATATTTCTTCTAAAGTTATTATCTTGATTGGACAGACAATGACATATGGAATCTCGATCTATAGACTGGGTCCATAAAGATATGTTAGTTCACAATGAACTAAGCTGATGTTCGATGTTGACTGAACATATACACAGTCAATCAAAAGAAAGATAGACCGATAGATTAGATATGGGCACAAGGATATGTGTATGGCCAATAGTCTATCGACCAAGTCCACTGTAACACCCCGGAACCTAGTATGCCGCGAATGTCACCACAAAGGATACTAGCAACAACCAAAACACATATTTAACAATAAATTACAGCAACTACATTAATAGCTTAAACAAAATTTCGGCAGCATATACTTTGTTTTTCCATGGTTTGAAGCATCAATAACAATATCATAACACAATATCATAATAGAGGACATCTATAACATAAATAACAGGGATTTCAGCAATAGTTCAAGCCAAGAATATAAATTTAAACATCTCAAGAACCAATACGAAGTGAACAATTAAACATAGCAAACGATATAACATAAACCACGTTTAGTTTAAGAAGATAAACCATCACAACTATGAAAAGGGGTATGTAATTATCTAATTGAGTGAAGCTAAGTGAAGATGTGCATCTAGCTCCCCTTCCCACATGCCGAATTCAATGTACCTAAAAACAACATCAAACAACAAGCGTGAGATCATCATTCAGCAAAGTGTATTACAATGGAAACAATTTAACAACAGACAACATACACCATGAGAAACAATTCATAAACTTCTTCATCATACTCTCATTTATGCAATGCAATGCATCATGCCTCTTTGCTTAGCACATACCGGTATTGCTGAGTGCACACCCGTCGGTGTGCACCCTCTTTCCTTTCCATCCCGTGGAGGGTGCCTACTCTTACTGATTCGCTCCCATTGACAACTGTGGATGGGACTACGAGGTAGGTCTTTCGTGTTCACTACGTGTGAACACAGAGGCCCGCATCAAAATGGGTCATCTCTTCCATTATGAATGCACATATGCCATAAACATGAATGAACTTGCATAAATACTCAATATAACAACTACATAGCCATTAAACTAATCATGTTCATCATATCACATGCAAGGATTCAACATGGAAAATTAACACATCACATAGTTATATTGCAACGCTACGAATCTATATGGCCACCCAAGCCAAAGCCATCCAAATACACTTGCCTTCAACCTCGCGAGACGGAGTGGCGAGATGTTGATGTGAAAGATCGGAATGGCGATCAGAGGGGGGGGGGGTGAATGATCCCAAGTTGGAGAAAATAAAACTTCCCCCTCTATTTGGACAAATAACTGAAGGGAATATGCCCTAAATCAATCATGGTGATGATTGTAACACGTCTTTGTTCATGTAATTATGATAACTTTGTTTATCGGTTCCCTGAATAAATGTTGTGATTTTGTCCATTAGGTACGACCTAATTGTGAAACACATTATCAAGTGACATTATTCTAAACGGGTCCATAATCCATATCATTACGAGGAGCGGTGATGATTTGATCAGCACATGTATTGGTTGATGGTAATGTTTCACATACCACAGATATGGAGATATCGAACCAATAATGTGGACATATGTTGAAGAACATGGGTAGTCGGACAAGACCCACTCCGAGACGCTGTGAGTTGTTATCTCTTACAGTGCTATCAGCGTATAGTCTCGAGTGGTACGCCTATATGGTCCTTAGACCTGAGATTGTCATGGATACCTAGCATGTAGACTTGTATGCTTTGGTATCATCAAACGCTACACCGTAACAGGGTAGTTATAAAGATGACTACTGGGTATGCCACGATACATCGCCAATGGTGTGATGATCAAGATGGGATTTGCTCCTCCTTGATAACGGGAGAGATAGCTCTGGGCCCCTCGTGTGGATCGATAGGGAAAGCGCACGGCCGTGCTAAGATGACTAAGGAGTTAGTCATGGTTTGTATCCATCACACTGTTGAGTGAAGTGGTCGAGCTATCAACAAGGGTGGCGCGCATCTCTCCTTGAGCTTGACTGGTATCGTGAGGCAAAGGGATCGGTATGTGAGTGTATCAAGGTTCGGCCGAATATTGATTCTGTGCATTCGGGGGTCAATACGTACTGCTAGGTGCTACTGTTGATCAATAAATTGGAAATGGGTTTCCAGATTCATGTCCGAATTGCATTGAACCTAACGGGTCACACACTTAACGAGTTGGAAACTGTTTAATGGGTTTGTGCAGGGATAAGATCCATGTTGGAGATGGAACCCTAGCGGGCTTCGGCCCACTAGTGTGTCTATAAAAGGCGAGGCCAGGAATAGTGTGCGACATGAGATAGAACCCTCACCACGTTCAGCCGTCGTGCACCCCTCCTGCTCCCTAGAAACCCTAGTCGTGTGGCGAGGTGCTAGCACACCCCGCACGGCGTTCCTGCTTGGTACGTGTGGATACCGGTAGAGGCGCTGCCGCCCGCGGACGCGCTGTTCGGTTGGATCTCCGGCGGCTTTTCGGTGTTCGATCTCAACTAGATCCATTGGGAAGCTCTCGGCACTGGTCGAGAACCACTCGGCAAGGATCGGGAACCACTCGGCGTTGATCGGGACGTGAACGACTACTTCCTCTACGCGCACGTATCTGCTTTCGCTGCATCGGCGCGTCAAGGGTAACGACTCATGATCCTCTACACGCATGTGATCTTGGATGATTAGTGGTAGAAAATTTTGATTTTATCCTCGCGTAGCCTACCCCGTATCGCAACAATAACAACTAAGAAGAACTCCTCCAACAGAATTCGTGAACTCTAGAGCAAATAGATCAGAAAAAAATCCTGAGGCCGGCACTACCGCAGTGCAAAATGGGGTACTGCCGCTTGGCTGGCACTACCGCTCTTTAGGGGCGGTGCTACCGGGCTCAAGAACAGGACGCAGAAAAACAGCCCGAGGCCAAGACCAAAATTGATGAAACAATTGATCCAGTCGTCAAGGCCTCATGAAACTTGGTAGATACCCTCTAAAGGATGTCAGGAACTTATTCTAACAATCAATCGCAAGGATTGACGTCAAAGTTCTGACCTTTAACCATTTGAAGAGGGAAGGCACCAAGAACTCAAGAAAATGCAACTTTGCGATCTAGTGTTGCTCGTGGGGATTCAATGATCAAGATGGATTTGGATATACTCCCACTAGTCACAGCAACCTAGAGTATACAAGAATCAACCCAAAAACTCGATCTACGAAGATTTCTCCATAAAAGCTCTAGAGATCGGTTTCTTGCAAAAACTTGAAGAATTGCCTAGAGGTTTGGGATATAATCTCAAGGAAGACTCATCCGATCAATCACTCATCATAGGCATGAAGAACCAAGAGCAAGTAGAAGGAGGGGAGGCAAAAATCAACTTGTGGAATTTAAATTGCAAGAAAGTAAAGACTGAATTTAAATTGCGGAATGTAAAGACATAATGTAAATGCGGAACTTAAATTCAGAAATGTGGAAAATATTTTTGTATTTTATTTTCTTTGAAGTTTTTACAAAGCCTCACTTCATGTGGGTAAAGCTCAAAGGAGCACCAAAAACTTCTCTCAAAAAAACGCACCAGGGGAGGCTACCCCTACCCCTCTATTTATAGTGTTCTAGGATCAATTCCCACCCTTGGATGTCTTGCTTCAATCCTAAGCTAACTTCCAATGGTCAAGATTTGATCCCACACTTTCTCTCACATGGGTAACACTGATTCACTTTTACACATGCTTTCTCAAAGCAACTTTAAGTGATCAGTTCAACAACCCTCTCACAGAAGCTAACTTGACAACTAATTTAGCTCTAAAGACCAACAACTCCCTAGTCTACTAGACCTAAAAAGCCTCAAACTTAGCAGACACTTTGTCTCCTTGCCTCCTTGGACTGCATTGGTTCCATCTCCGGCCATCTTCCGGCGACCACCGGCCATCTTGAACCTCCGGCAACTCTTGCCTAGTTCCGGCCTCCTGTGACACTACGGAGTGTCGTAACCTTATTTAACGTGCATGATAAGGTCAAAAACAGTATGAGATGTGGAAATAAGGTTAAAACCATATGGTATGTAGGTTAATAACGTTTCTGGGACGTTTCCGGGGTTTTGGGCCTTTCCGGGGGATTTTGGGCCTTAAAGAGGGGGTTGTGGGCTTTGGTGGGATGGAGTAGGAATCCATTTAGGATTAGGAAAGGGGCTTAGGTCTGGTAAAAGGGGGGTTCCCTGACCCTTGGTGCGCCACACCCTTGCTGCCCCCCTCATTGTGCGCCCCCACCATCCTCTCCCTTGCCCTAGCCGCCCTCCCCACCCCCTTGTGTGGCCGTGCGCCCCCCCTTGCCCTCTCCTCTACACCTCTCCACCTCTCCACCTCTCCACCTCTCCTCCACCCCCTTGCTGCCCTAGGGTGGCCTCCCCACCCCTGCATCCTCGTGGATCCATCCGAGGAGCGAGGAGCGAGGAACGAGGAGCGAGGAGATCTATTGGAGTTTTCGTGCGTCGGGCAAAGGTATGATCATGGGAATCCTTGGGGTTGATCTAGGTACTGTTCTAAGGGTGTTTATCAAGTTTTTAGATCAATTGGTGGTGCTGGAATTGAGTAATTTGGATTAGATCTAGATGTTGCCACATTTCTGTTCTGGGACAGCAAGAGCAGTCGACCTAGGGTTAGGTTTTTCGCCAATTTAGATTCCGAATTTTGTCGTACGGATGTTGAAGAAGTTTTAGATAATTGCTTTATCTTTCCATGGATATAAAGAACGTTAAATTCTGCCCAGCCGTTTGAAAGTTATGGCTGTTTTACCGAGCGTGTTAAAATCTGTGACGTGATTGGAACAGATCACGGTAATCTGTAGATTAAACAACTTTAGAGTCCGAATCAGTCTTTCCATATAACTAGAAAAAGTTGGTAAATTTCCTAAGCTACGCGAGGATGTACTCGTTTAATTGATTCGGAGTCCCAGAACTCAAGTTATGCCTTTTGCAAGGCTGCTGTCCCGACGGGACAGAACCTCTGTTTTTAGGTTTTGCGAGTAGTTGGCAATGTCGGGGTAGATGAGAGGTTGCGTACTATTTTGTGGTCATGATTGTGAGTGTGTGATACCTATGTGTAGGTGGTGCGACCCCGGGAGTGCCTTCTACTTCCCGCCAATCCGTTGCCCGTGGTTGAGGCAAGTGTGTTGTAATGAATAGCGAGTTGTAGGTTGCTTGTTGAGAATAGATGGAATTGACTTCATGATATATGATCACTTGCCATGCTTTAATGATTGCCAATGATATGATGAGCATGTTTATTATGTTATGATGCCATGTGTTAATATGTGAGTTAAATATGATGTTGGCATAATTGCATACATGACATGTTACATGGCCCGGGCGGTGAGAAAGTCATAACTAATCCGGGAAGGTCGGTGAGAAAGTTATGACTAATCCGGAGAGCCAATGAGTAAGTCCTACATCGTGATTCCATTCACCGCGGTGAACGGAAGCGAGGAGTAGGCACCCTCCATCTTCGGGATGGACGGGGGGAGAGGGTGCACACCGACGGGTGTGTACTCAACCATACCGGTATGAGTTTCCAAGGAGACATGAGCATAGCATCGCATTGCATACATATTGAGGATGAAAATGTTATGTGATTATGAATGAGATGGTTTACATGATAAGAGTTATTATTGCCATGAAATTGTTCTTGCTGTACCATTACAATATGCTTGCTGAGTTTTGAACTCACGCTTGTGTTTTCTTGTTGTTTTAGGTACCATGAGAGCGGCATGCGGGGAAGGGAAATAGTCACACGTCCGCACGTAGCTTCACCCATTGATTACACAAGTCATTCTATTAGTTTTGATAATAAATTGCGTGTGATGATTATTGCTTTAAGGCTTAGCTTTGCAATATAAGAGTTTATTGTTCGTTTGACACTTGGAGACATTAAGTGCTTGATAATAGTCTTATATTGTCGTTAAGACTTTAATTATTGCTGTTTTAGCTGTCTCTCATATTGCCATAAATTGCTATACTGTTGTTGCTCTTTTAATTCATGTTAAAACAAAGGATATGCTGCCGAAATCTCGGTTTTTAGCATATGTACCTTTGCTGGAATTTATGGTAAATTGTGATATTTAGATGTTGTTTAGCTTATGTTTGGTGGCATTCAGGCATATTAAATGCCGAGGTGTTACAGTTGGTATCAGAGCGGGCTGTAGGTCCTTGGAATATGTATTTTTAGTGTCATACCTTAAGTTACAACTAAAATATGATGTGGAATAACTTAGAAACATGGCTTAGGTTCTAACTAAAACTTTGTTATAGGATAGCAACATTAAAACTTGCAAAAGTGGTATAACTAATCTAAAAATTGACACACTTGGTTGCACAGTAGGTTGGGGTTTTTGGTTATCATTGCATTGCGCTTAATTATTTGATGAAGACTATGCGTATGATGATGTTTGATCTTTGTTCTTGATTATATGTTGTTGTGCTTCTGTTTATGTGTTTGGATGGTTGTCTGTTTGTAGCAACCATGCCGAGGGGTAGAGGCCGTGGTCGCCGTGGCCGTGGAGGCCAGGGGCGAGGTTCTCAGGGAGTTGCGGAGTCTGTTGCTGAGGGTAGCGTTTCGCTCAATGCTCGCGGGCTAGCTCAGGAGGAGCTTCGGTACCTGATCGGGCGGGATACTGCCGCCAATGAGGATTTAGTTCAGCTCTGCAGAGGGAGATTCAGAGCTGCGCCAATAGCCATGGGCAGCCCCTGCTGTTGTGCCTCCCCCTGCAGCGGCCTCAGTTGTTGCCCCCGCTGTGCCGGAACCGAGGATGAGTCTCCGGGAGTGGATGTCCCTCCGTCTTGACACTTTTGACGGAGCGGGCACGCCGATCTAGTCCGTAGATTGGCTGCGGTACATGGAGAGGCAGTTTGAGGTCCTAGAGTTGACCTCGGTCCAAAGGGCTCGCTTTGTGGCCTTTCAGCTGAAGGGCCAAGCTGATATCTAGTGGGAGGGGGTTCTGGCTGCTAGAGCCCCTGTCGGGACCCCGAATTTGCAAATCCGGACCCTCTGTGTATTCAGCACTAGTCCAGGAACGCGCTAGTGCACACAGTCTTAACATCGGTATATATCACAATCATACCAAACGATACTATCAAAGTACTTTATTTAAATAATCAAAGGGTTACTCGACCTTATGGCCAAGTTACAAATATATGCCTTGCAAGGCGAAACTTATTAAAAGGGAAATAACAGCAGCGGAAAATCAAATAAACTTCGTGGCGCCATCCAAAGATACCACAGTAACCGACCGCTCGCATCCCTAAGTAGACGGGTCTTCTTGGAAATCCTCCTCAACCGGGCGTAATCTCCTCTTCAAGCGGTATTGTGTTGAGGCAAGGGTGAGTACTTGGTACTCGACAAGTCATGCAATGCAAGCTAATATACTATATGCATGGCTTGGTACAAAGGAATAGCTCAAGGTATATTTGCAGTAAACAGCTTTTGACAAGTAATAAAAGTAGATTCGAAAGCAGTAGAAATAAGTAAAGCATAAATAACTTCTCAAGAAATTTAATAAACATTTTCCCCATCCTAAACCACATTTCCATCAACTTCTTTACTAAACCAACCCAACTTTTCAAATCCAAGTTATTTTCAGAAAGTCTAACCCTTGACTGTAATTCCCGAGCATTGTCCAGTACCGTGGACTCGGCTATTTAAATAGATTCTCAACTCTGCAGAGGTTATGCACTTTACCCACAAGATACAGTCAAACACCACAAAGGCGAGTTCCCGTAACAAAGCCTTTCGGAAGCCTCAAACAACACAGGTGGTCCTCTCCGGTTCGTGCTCTACACCATCCCTTCCCTTAGCCAAGGCGAAGTATGGGACCAACACACCGTTAGATGGGTATCGGCCACGACCACGATACGCTCCCGCACAATCACACAAACGGTGTAATCGACACCCGAGGCTCCTCAAGTGAGTCCTTAGCGACTTAGTCAACTAGGGCCGTCCCATTCCGACCATGTGGTTGCAAGTATGACCCAGTTCAAAGGCTTGCAAGGTTAAGTCCTTAGAGTGACCAGGGCAAGACTACCCGAAAAACCAAATCAACACTCCCAATGCCACAATCGGCCCACTGATTACTCTTGCCACATGCCCTGGCCGAAAATCGTTTATCAAACCCCAGTTGATTACCATGCACCACGTGCCATCAACATCACATGATACTTTTCCAAAACAGGTTCAATATATCATTAAGTCCATATTAGCATTTGATTGTCCAAAATCATGTCATGAGCACGTAGCAGGTCTAAGCAGCATACTACAACGGTCTAAACCCATGTTGGCAATTTAATAATGTCCAACTAGTAAACCACAACTAGGGTGACAAAAGGTCATGGCACATACTTAAGTAATCAAGGTGTCATATAGCAAATTGGTATTTATCTAACCCCCACGTTTAAACAAAGTATCTTTCTAATTAAACTAGCATGCAATAGTTTAAATCAAAATAGATTTCGAAATAGGATCAACATGGTCAAAGCACAACTTGCCTTCAAAAAGCACTTGCTCTTGGTCTTGAGTTGGATCCTGAGTCAACACTTCTCCTTCGAATCCTTCCGGCACTTCAACGTCTACTCGTAAAGCGTGCAAATAGCAAATACACAAATAAACACTATGCAAAAGATCCCAAAACTCCAAATAAAATCCATAAACAGAGAGAACATAATTTTCTGGATTTTTAGAAACTGGAATCGTCAAATTTGGAGTTAAAACGCAAAAGTTATGATTATTTAAAGTTTAAATAATCAATTAAATAATTTTTGCAGAGAAAAACTTTAGTCCAAAAATTAAATAAAATTCATATTTAGGTAGATCTTAATTTTATACAAATTTAGAAATTTGAATCACTCAAATCGGAGTTGAAACGCAAAAGTTATAAGCGTTTGAAGTTTGAATCTAAATTTGAATCAATATTTCGAATTAATAAATCATTTTCTTTTTCGAAAATTAATTATTGCGTCAGCATGGACACGTGTCAGCCTCTGATTGGCTGGCTGACGTCAGCCGGTCCATGGACTCGGTCCACGCTTGGCTCGGGTCCACGGTGGACTCGGTCCACGGCCACGATCGGCCGACGGTGGGTCCACTCGGGTGACGTCATTGCTGTCGTCAGCACACTGCTGGGGACAGCTGCTGACAAGCGGGCCCCCACCGTGACGTCAGCGATGACGTCATGGTGCGGTTTCGCTGTCCTGCTGACGCGCGGGCCCGCCGTGTCAGCGTCTCACGCGGCGTTGGCCATGGCGGTCAAGCTTCCCGACGCGTGGCGCAATCTCGGCCATCGATTTGAAATCCGACGGTATGGATTGGGTCTCGGTTTCACGTGTTGGATTAACGCGGCGGATCTGAGCCGTTGGATCTTGATCCAACGGTTGAAATTAACCCTAACTCTGCGTTACCCACGTTACAAGCAACGTGGCCGATTATGGGCCGTTGGATCTTGATCCAACGGTCCCGATCTAATCTGGGATCTTAGGGTTGGGATAGAACGTGGGCTCACCTCAACCGTCCGATTTGGATCTGACGGTTCACCGAGCTCGGGACGGCGATGGCTTCGCGGCGGCGCGGGCTCACCGGCGCTGAGGATGACGACCACGGCAGCGGCGCCTCGGGGCGTCTCCGGCCAAGTGAGTGCACTCAACAGGTGCGCCTGGCTTCGGGGGTTCCGGATCCGGTCTTGGTTGCGGCGGAAACGGCTTGCCGGCGGCGGAATCGTCAGAAGAACGCGGTGGAAGAGAGAGGCAACTACGGCGAGCTTTGCGGCTAGACGGCGCGCTAGGGCTCAAACTTGAGGGAAAAGGCGCGCAGTCTGAGCTTCAACGGGGCGGCCTTGGGGCTTTAAATAGTGCCTCGGCGTCGCGGCGCAACACACGAAACCCTAACGCACACGGCGGCCCACGGCGGAGCGATCCGTCTCGGTCGGATCGGGAACGATGACGCCGTTGGATCTCGATCCAACGGCTGGCGTCTTGAAGCAGGCTTCGGTCGAGCGGCAGCCTTGGCCGGTCCGGTCGGACTCGAACTCGAGTCTGACTCGGGCTCGGTCGGATGAACAGTAACCGACTCGGTTTGATTTTCCAGCGTTTTAATATTTAAAATAATTCCCAGTAATTCATTTAATTCATTAAAAATAGCAAATGACTCAGAAAAATTCCAGAAAAATTCTGGAAAATACTTTGGATCATTTTGGACTCAAATAAAATATTTCCAACAAAATTTTATTTGCAAAATTAAATTCTTTAATTATTTCAAAATGGAATAAATTCAAATAAATTCCAAATAAATCCAAATAAATTCCAGAAAATTCCAAAAATTCACCAAAGTGCCAAATCACACATGAATTTAAGAAAAGCAAAATTTTGGGGTGTTACAAACCTCCCCCCCTTAATAGAATCTCGTCCCCGAGATTCAGGGCTCACTAAAGGAATAGGTTTGGAAATTCTTTCTTCAAATCCTCTTCGCGCTCCCAAGTCGCTTCACTTTCTTCATGGTTGCTCCACTGAACTCTACAGAAACGGGTTGACTTGTTTCTAGTTTCTCGATCCATTGTGTCTAGAATCCTCATGGGATGCTCCTTATAAGTCAAGTCCTCTTGCAACTCAATTGACTCTAGCGATGTCTGTTCCTCAGGAACTCGGAGACATTTCTTCAACTGGGACACATGGAATACGTCGTGTACTCCTGCTAACGACTGTGGCAACTCGGTGGTAAGCAACTTCGCCTCTGCGGCTCAAAATCTTAAATGGTCCAACATAGCAGGGTGCAAGTTTCCCTTTGGCATGGAACCTCTTAACTCCCCGAGGCGTAACTCGAGGTATACAAAGTCTTACGGTTCAAAACTCAAATCTCGGCGACGATTGTCAAGATAACTCTTTTGTCGTGATTGGGCTATCTTCAACCTTTCCCTAATCATAGCGCTCGCTCTTGACCTCTTGAAGAATATCAGGCCCAAAGACACGCTCGCCGTCTCATTCCAATTCAATGGCGTCAAGCGAGGTCGACCATCTGATGCCTCAAAAGGTGACATCTGTAAACTAGCCTGATAACTATTGTTGTAATCGAACTCGGCATACGGCAAACTCCTATCCCAAGAGGTAGCATAAGCCAATGCACAAGCTCTCAACATATCCTCCGAATCTGGTTGACTCTTTCGGCCTGTCCCATCCGTCTGTGGATGATAAGCCGTACTGGAGTTCAAACGGGTTCCCATGGCTTCATGCAACTTATTCCAGAACCTTGAGGTAAATTAGGTACCTCTGTCCGATACAATCCTCTTTGGCACTCCGTGCAAACAGACAATCTCGATCATGTACAACTCGCTAACTTATCTCCCGAGTAGGTGGTCTTCACGGGGATAAAATGGGCTACTTTGGTCAAGCGATCCACTATAACCCATATGGAGTCATAACCTCCTTGAGTCTTGACAAACCGGTAATGAAATCCATTCCGATTTCCTCCCACTTCCACTCGAGGTATCTTCGGTTGTAGCAATCCCGCTTTGGTCTCGATGCATTGCCTTGACTCTTCGGCATACATCGCACAAGGCAACATGCTCGGCAACTTCACGTCTCATACCCGGCCACGAGAATCTCTCCTTGAGATCCTCGATACATCTTGGCGCTTCGGGATGAATCGAGTACTTGGAGTCATGGGCTTCTTCCAAAATCAGTTGCTTTAACTCCTTTTTGTTAGGCACACAAATGCGATCCTTCATCCACAACGTGCCTTGCTCATCCAACTTGAAGTCCTCTGCCTTGCCTTCCTCCTTTTTGGACTTAATCCTACGGATCCTGTCATCATCCTTCTGTCCTTCTCGGATCTGGTCCTCCAAAGTAGGCTTTACTTCCAATGCGGCCAAGAATCCGCTAGGTACAACCTCAATCTTCATCTTTTGAAAATCCTCACATAACTCATCCTGACTTGTGGCTAGCAACGTACTCACGGTATGGCTTTTCCGACTCAGAGCATCGGCTACTACGTTGGCCTTCCCGGGATGGTAATGGATTCCAACATTATAGTCCTTGATCAACTCTAGCCATCTCCTTTGCCTCATATTCAGATCCGACTGGGTGAATATGTACTTAAGGCTCTTATGATCCGTATATACTTCACATCTGTTTCCAATCAGATAGTGACGCCATATCTTCAAAGCATGCACTACGGCAGCTAACTCTAGGTCATGTGTCGGATAATTTTCCTCATGCGGCCTCAACTGCCTTGATGCATAAGCGACGACCTTTCCATTCTGCATCAGCACACATCCAAGTCCTTGGCGCGATGCGTCACAATAAATATCGAGGCTTTGAGCAACATCCGGTAGAACTAACACCGGTCTTGATGTCAATCGCTTCTTCACTCTGAAATCCTTTCTCACATTCTCAAGGCGTCCATGCAAACTTCTTTTCCTTCTTCAAAGAATTGCGTAAGAGGTTTCGCAATTGTCGAAAAGCCTTCGATGAAACGGCGGTAGTATCCTGCCATTCCAAGGAAACTCCGAATCTGGGTCACCGTCTTTGGTTGTTCCCAATGTAACACAGCTTCTACTTTGCTTGGATCTACGGCGACTCCTTCTGCGGTCATTACATGTCCAAGAAACTCCACCTTGTCCTTCCAAAAATCACACTTGCTGAACTTGGCGAAAAGTTGCTGTTCCCTCAGCTTTTCCAAAACTCGCCTTAAGTGTTCGGCATGTTCCTCCTCTGTCTTGGAGTAGATTAGGATATCGTCTATGAACACGACGACAAACTTGTCCAAATATTCCATGAACACCTTATTCATCATATTCATGAAATAAGCTGGCGCATTAAATCGACCCAAAGGACATAATCAGTAAACTCGTAATGTCCATATCTTGACGAGAATGCGATCTTGGGATATCTTGATCGGATCTTCAATCGATGGTATCCCGATCTCGAGATCAATCTTGGAGAAAACTCGGCTCCTCTTAACTGATCAAACAAATCATCAATCCTGGGTAGCGGATACTTATTCTTCACGGTGACTTCATTGAGTGCACGGTAGTCAATGCACATCCCGAAACTCCGTCCTTCTTCTTGACAAACAAAGCTGGTGCTCCCACGGCGATTTAACTTGGTCTCGATAAATCCTTTATCCATTAATTCTTCCATTTGTTTCTTCATTTCTACCAACTCCTCGGTAGACATCCGATAGGGTCTCTTTGCTATCGGTCTTTGTGCAGTACAAGCTCTATCACAAACTCTATGTCCCTGTCTGGCGGCATACCGTAGATCCTCGGGAAAACGTCTGGGTACTCATTCACTACCGGGACATCCTCTATCTTGATTGCCTTGGTGCTGTTAACCATCAACTGTCCATCTCTAAGCTGCGGTGGCTTGAAATTCCACTTTCTTCCCACACGGGCTCTCCTTTGTGATAGTCCTTCGTCCACAATCCAATACTGACCTTGTGCTTGGATAACCAATCCATTCCCAATATGACGTCTAAGGTCTGGGTCTCCAAAATTATAAGGTTTGCTAGGAACTCTATTCCACCTATTAGTATTCTCACCCCGGAACATCCTCCTTCTTAAGGTCCATGATTCCTTCGGGCACGTGATACTGTCGGAATGCAGCTGTGAACTCTTCCCAAGTGATATCTTGAGGGTTCTCCTGCGTGGCACAGAAATTCTCCCACCATTCGTAATTTGTTCCTTCCAACTGATGAGAAGCGTAAAGTACCTTCTCATTCCCTATGCATTGAGCTATGTGTAGCTTCCTCTCAATTGATCTTAACCAATCGTCGGCCTCCAACGGATTGGCATTCCCAGAGAAAGTGGGTGGGTGAGTCCTCATGAACTCGGATAGCCTTGTATTCTGGCGTGGTCCCTGATTAACTTGATTGGCTGTGGCCTGAGCAGTGACGTGCTGCATTTGTTGCATCATAGCATGCATCAACTGAGTCTGAGCAGCAAGAAAAGCTCCGAAATTCTGCATATCCAGTGGCGGTGCTGGTGCTCCATCATTGGGGTTTTCTGCTGGGCGAGATCCACTCCCATTGCTTCCAAAGTTTCCACGGGTGTTCACCATCTGTCGATTTGCTCTAGGTTTAGAGATGAGAGGGAAACAAGAATAGACAAGTAATATGGAACTTATGCGGGGCGAAAGGTGTAACCTTAAGGTCCAACTTTATTATTAATAACTTGGTATGGCTGCTTACAATGCCTAAGGGCCTTGCAACACATAATGCACACTCAAAGAAACAAAGCAAATCCAAATCGAACTAACTCGAGTCTAACGCCTAAAGGGTGACTCTTTATTCTATGACGTGACTCGTGAAGGAGTCTCATTATAGAACCTATGCTCACTCATCGAAAACCTCCACGGCACAGATGCGGGTCTTTGTGGCATAGGCGCCGAAATGATCGCCATGTCCAAAGAAGCTGTGTCCTCTGTGGTAGTCGAAGAGGCGATGTCCTCATCGAGATCGACTCCTCCGGATCGGCTCGTGTAGCTCGAAATCGGCTCGGGTGCAGTCCGTACAAAGTCATCTCCAACTCGTCAATCCTTCGTAGAAGGTGTGCCACATACTCTTGAGCTTCCCGCCATCTCGTTCTTCTCTGCCGTGATCTCCTTGCGGGCCTTCTGTAGCTCCTTGCTTGTATTATCTAGTACATCCTCCTGGCGACGACAAATCGTGCCAAGCGTATGTAACCGTGGCATCCTCATCCTGAATCGCCTTGGTCGAGAAGGTTATCGCTCTTGTGGATGGTAGCAGTACCGTACTCTCCAACTCTCTGGCGTAGATACGGGTAATGTGCCGCATTGCCCGTCGTGATACTTCTTGGATACCCATCTGCATTGTAGATCTCCTGGTAGTGCAGTGTATCGGCCGATTGCCTGGGCCCTTTTTCCTAGCAGGTACCTCAATCCTCACATCACAAGCCTTGATCAATCCCGCTTGTCTGATCACTTCCACTTGGTATTGGGGCTTCTCAAAATCTCCGAGAGTGCAGAGCATATGCCAAAGTTCCGCGGCGTGACCAACTCCCAGATCAACGTAGTTGAACTCTTCCTCCATCTGTCACAAGAGTGCTTTTACGTAAGAACTTGAAATTTTTAAATTGTGACAAGGTAAGGGAAAATTTCAGCAAGAGACAAGAAAAGAGAGAAGGGGATAAGTCGAGATGTCATTTCTTGTCTTCACAAATTTTTAGCTTTAGAAAATAGGTTTTATCCTCACTACGACCATTCTAGCTTAGGGTTGAGCCTACAAATAACCTGGCTCGATACCACCTCTGTCGGGACCCCGAATTTGCAAATCCGGACCCTCTGTGTATTCAGCACTAGTCCAGGAACGCGCTAGTGCACACAGTCTTAACATCGGTATATATCACAATCATACCAAACGATACTATCAAAGTACTTTATTTAAATAATCAAAGGGTTACTCGACCTTATGGCCAAGTTACAAATATATGCCTTGCAAGGCGAAACTTATTAAAAGGAAAATAACAAGAATGAAAATCAAATAAACTGCGTGGCGCCATCCAAAGATACCACAGTAATCGACCGGGCTCGCATCCCTAAGTAGACGGGTCTTCTTGGAAATCCTCCTCCGAATGGCGTAATCTCCTCTTCAACTGGTATTGTGTTGAGGCAAGGGTGAGTACTTGGTACTCGACAAGTCATGCAGAATGCAAGCTAATATACTATATGCATGGCTTGGTACAAAGGAATAGCTCAAGGTATATTTGCAAGAAATGCTTGACTTTTGACAAGTAATAAAAGTAGATTCGAAAGCGAGAAATAAGTAAAGCATAAATAACTTCTCAAGAAATTTAATAAACATTTTCCCCATCCTAAACCACATTTCCATCAACTTCTTTACTAAACCAACCCAACTTTTCAAATCCAAGTTATTTTCAGAAAGTCTAACCCTTGACTGTAATTCCCGAGCATTGTCCAGTACCGTGGACTCGGCTATTTAAATAGATTCTCAACTCTGCAGAGGTTATGCACTTTACCCACAAGATACGCCAAACACCACAAAGGCGTAAGTTCCTCAGAATAAAGCCTTTGGAAGCCTCAAACAACACAGTGGTCCTCTCCGGTCGTGCTCTACACCATCCCTTCCCTTAGCCAAGGCGAAGTATGGGACCAACACACCGTTAGATGGGTATCTCGGCCACAGCCACGATACGCTCCCCGCATAATCACACAAACGGTGTAATCGACACCTGAGGCTCCTCAAGTGAGTCCTTAGCGACTTAGTCAACTAGGGCCGTCCCATTCCACCCATGTGGTTGCAAGTATGACCAGTTCAAAGGCTTGCAAGGTTAAGTCCTTAGAGTGACCAGGGCAAGACTACCCGAAAAACCAAATCAACACTCCCAATGCCACAATGGCCCACTGATTACTCTTGCCACATGCCCTGGCCGAAATCGTTTATCAAACCCCGCTTGATTACCATGCACCACGTGCCATCAACATCACATGATACTTTTCCAAAACAGGTTCAATATATCATTAAGTCCATATTAGCATTTGATTGTCCAAAATCATGTCATGAGCACGTAGTGTGTCTAAGCAAAGATACTACAACGGTCTAAACCCATGTTGGCAATTTAATAATGTCCAACTAGTAAACCACAACTAGGGTGACAAAAGGTCATGGCACATACTTAAGTAATCAAGGTGTCATATAGCAAATTGGTATTTATCTAACCCCACGCTTAAACAAAGTATCTTTCTAATTAAACTAGCATGCAATAGTTTAAATCAAAATAGATTTCGAAATAGGATCAACATGGTCAAAGCACAACTTGCCTTCAAAAAGCACTTGCTCTTGGTCTTGAGTTGGATCATGAGTCAACACTTCTCCTTCGAATCCTTCCCAAGACTTCAACGCCTACTCGTAAAGCGTGCAAATAGCAAATACACAAATAAACACTATGCAAAAGATCCCAAAACTCCAAATAAAATCCATAAACAGAGAGAACATAATTTTCTGGATTTTTAGAAAATGGAATCGTCAAATTTGGAGTTAAAACGCAAAAGTTATGATTATTTAAAGTTTAAATAATCAATTAAATAATTTTTGCAGAGAAAAACTTTAGTCCAAAAATTAAATAAAATTCATATTTAGGTAGATCTTAATTTTATACAAATTTAGAAATTTGAATCACTCAAATCGGAGTTGAAACGCAAAAGTTATAAGCGTTTGAAGTTTGAATCTAAATTTGAATCAATATTTCGAATTAATAAATCATTTTCTTTTTCGAAAATTAATTATTGCGTCAGCATGGACACGTGTCAGCCTCTGATTGGCTGGCTGACGTCAGCCGGTCCATGGACTCGGTCCACGCTTGGCTCGGGTCCACGGTGGACTCGGTCCACGGCTCACGGTCGCTGACAGGTGTGTCCACTCGGGTGACGTCATTCGCATCGTCGACACCGCTGCTGGGGACAGCCGACAGCGGGCCCTTCACCGTGACGTCGGCTGACGCGTCATGGTGCGGTTTATTTATCGCTGGCGCGGCCCGCTGTCGTCGTCTCACGCGCTGAGTCGTTGGCCGCGGCGGTCAAGCTTCCCGACGCGTGGCGCAATCTCGGCCATCGATTTGAAATCCGACGGTATGGATTGGGTCTCGGTTTCACGTGTTGGATTAACGCGGCGGATCTGAGCCGTTGGATCTTGATCCAACGGTTGAAATTAACCCTAACTCAGATCGTTACCCACGTTACAAGCAACGTGGTCGATTATGGGCCGTTGGATCTTGATCCAACGGTCCCGATCTAATCTGGGATCTTAGGGTTGGGATAGAACGTGGCTCACCTCAACCGTCCGATTTGGATCTCGACGGTTCACCGAGCTTCGACGGCGCGATGGCTTCGCGGCGGCGCTGGCTCACCGGGCGCCGAGGATGACGACCACGGCGGCGCGCCGGGCGTCTCCGGCCAAGTGAGTGCACTCAACAGTGCGCTGGCCGGGTTCGGATCCGGTCTTGGTTGGCGGCGAAACGGCTTGCCGGGCGGAATCGTCGAGGAACGCGGTGGAAGAGAGAGGCAACCACGGCGAGCTTTGCGGCTAGACGGCGGCGGCTAGGGCTCAAACTTGAGGGAAAAGGTGCGACTGATGCAGAGCTTCAACGGGGCGGCCTTGGGGCTTTAAATAGTGCCTCGACGTCGCGCCAAGAACACACGAAACCCCAACGCACACGGCGGCCCACGGCGAGCAGTCCGTCTCCGGTCGGATCGGAACGATGACGCCGGCCGCTGGATCTCGATCCAACGGCTCAGCGGCGAACGAGCTCTGGCCGAGCCAATGACGGCCGGTCCGGTCGGACTCGAACTCGAGTCGACTTCGGGCTCGATCGGATGAACAAGAATCGACTTCGGTTTGATTTTCCAGCGTTTTAATATTTAAAATAATTCCCGAGAATTCATTTAATTCATTAAAAATAGCAAATGACTTTAAAAATTCAGAAAAATTCTGGAAAATACTTTGGATCATTTTGGACTCAAATAAAATATTTCCAACAAAATTTTATTTGCAAAATTAAATTCTTTAATTATTTCAAAATGGAATAAATTCAAATAAATTCCAAATAAATCCAAATAAATTCCAGAAAATTCCAAAAATTCACCAAAGTGCCAAATCACACATGAATTTAAGAAAAGCAAAATTTTGGGGTGTTACAGCCCCCGATCTTGGTCCAGTCTCTTGGGAGGACTTTGTGGCTCGCTTCCGAGCCAAGTTCTACCCGGAGTCTTTCCTTGAGCGGATGGAGCATACTCTGACGACTCTTTCCCAGGGAAAGAGGTCGGTGGCAGAGTATGAGGTGGAGTTCAATAGCGTGGTGCGCTTCGTGCCGGCTGTGGCAGCCGACGATCGGGAGAAGGTAAGGAGGTTCCGTAGGGGCCTCAACCAGGAGTTCAGAGTTGTCATGGGGGGTGATTGTCTCTCGTGACTTTTGCTCCGTGGTGGATCAGGCGAAGGGCATGGAGCTCGAGTTGGAGCTCTCCCGCGATAAGCAAAACCCGGGCGGTTCAGGAGTTCCTGCGGCCCCGACGGGGGCCAGAAGAGGACCTTTGGTGGAGGAGGTGGGTCTTATCAGCGACCCATCTTCAAGAAGTTCAAGGGAGGACAGGGCTCCGCCTCAGGGGCTAACATGAAGCCACCCCAATCGTCTTCCTCGCGAGCGGCTATTCGTCCTGTGCCCGAGCAGGGCATGATGTGTTTCAAGTGCGGTGGTGAGCACCGTGCTTCAGAGTGTGGTTGGACCGGGAGTTGCAACCACTGTGGCAAGCCCGGCCACATGGGACGACTCTGCCGGATGAATCCCGGTAGCATCATCAAGTGGGAGACGGTGCCTTCTCCTCCCACTCCAGCGGCGTCTTCCAGAGGATCGGTGCACATGATGGCTGCTCCTGTTTCTCAGCCGCCCTTTGCGTGGGCGCCACCAGCGGCTTACTAGTGCCCGCAGCCGTCTGCTCCTCCTCTGTTGCCTCCTCCGCCCCTAGCCTTGTTGGGGCATCAGCCGGGAGTCGGGGCTCCTTCTGTCCTGGCACCACCAGGAGTGTACGCTTTGCCGACCTCCGAGTCAGCCGGGCATCCAGAGGTGGTTTTAGGTACTCTGCTCGTGGATTCCGTTGATGCCTTTGTTTTGTTTGATTCCAGAGCATCCTATTCCTTTGTGTCGTCTGAGTTTGCTAGTAGAGCTAAGCTGGGAGTTCAGCGGATTTCTGAGTCCGTGTTAGTCAGTTCTCCTGGGGTTTGATTGCTAGCTCTTTGGTTTGCCCGGGTTGCACCATTGCCTTTAAGGATGAGGTTTTCTTTGCCAATTTTATGGTGATCCAGTTGGCTCCTTTTGATGTCATTTTGGGCATGGACTGGCTGCATCAGTACCGTGCCAAGATCTGTTGTTTCTGGAAGACGGTTGCCTTGCAGGCCCCATCAGGGGTAGAGTTGACCTTTCAGGGTGGTTTACCTTCCAGTTCCGTCCTTGCTTTCACTAGTCTGTTTTCTGGTCACCGTTTGAGGCAGTTGGGTTTCCTCATGACCTTGTCCGAGAAGCCATCGTCTTCAGTTTCCATTGAGGAGATTCCTGTAGTGAAGGAGTTTGCTGATGTGTTCCCTGATGAGTTGCCTGGTCTACCTCCCGTGAGGAATGTGGAGTTTCGTATTGATCTTGTTCCGGGCACTCGACCTATTTCTATCTCTCCATACCGTTTGGCTCGTCCTTTTCAAGACGAGTTGAAGAAGCAGTTGGAGGATCTGTTGGCCAAGGGCTTTATTCGGCGTAGCGTTTTGCCATGGGGAGCACCCGTTCTCTTCGTCTCGAAGAAGGATGGAAGTTGGCTCATGTGCATTGATTATCGTGCTCTTAATCAAGTGACAGTCAAGAACAAGTATCCTTTGCCTCGCATTGAGGATCTGTTTGACCAACTGAAGGGAGCAAATGTGTTCTCCAAGATTGATCTTCAGTCGGGGTACAATCAGATCCGTGTGAGGGAGCAGGACATTGAGAAGACTACTTTCTCCACTAGGTATGGGCATTATGAATTTAAAGTTATGTCTTTTGGACTAACTAATGCTCCTGCTGTCTTTATGGAGGCGATGAACAGCATGCTACACAAGTACCTTGATGAGTTTGTGGTAGTGTTCATCGATGACATTTTGGTTTACTCTAAATCAGAAGAGGAGCACAAGCGACACTTGAGGCTTGTGCTGAGCACCTTGAGGGAGAATCAGTTCTTTGCTAAGCTGAAAAAGTGCAAGTTCTGGATTTCAGAAGTGGGTTTTCTTGGCCACGTCATCAATCCAGAGGGCATATCCGTAGATCCTAGCAAAGTCTCAGAAGTTTTGGATTGGAAGAGGCCTTCTAATGTTAAAGAGGTGCGTAGTTTCCTTGGGTTGGTTGGCTACTATCGGCGTTTTGTGCAGGATTTCTCTATCATTGCCAAGCCACTTTCGCAGCTGACTCAGAAGGGGATGAAATTTCAGTGGACTACAGAGTGTGAGCACAGTTTCTGCACTTTGAAGGAGAAGTTAGTAACTGCTCCTGTTCTTACCCTTCCCGAGCCGGAGAAGCGCTTCACTGTGTATTCTGATGCTTCTAGGTTGGGACTTGGTTGTGTGCTCATGCAAGATGGCAAGGTGATTGCTTATGCATCGAGGCAGCTGAAAAAGCATGAGCAGAACTATCCCACTCATGATCTTGAGCTAGCTGCGGTGGTGTTTGCATTGAAGATATGGAGGCACTATCTGTATGGTGAGTCTTGTGATATCTTCACTGATCACAAGAGCCTCAAGTACATCTTTACTCAGAAAGATTTGAACTTGAGGCAGAGGAGGTGGCTAGAGTTGATAAAGGACTATGACCTCACCATCCAGTATCATCCGGGGAAGGTTAATGTGGTGGCTGACGCTCTCAGTCGCAAGGCAATGCCCCCTGTTGTTGATTGTCTTGCTGCTGATTTTGATCGTTTGGGAGTCTCCTACTGCTTTGCGGGGACCGTGCAAGCTGAAACTCAATTGATTCTTGAGTCAGCGATTCCCGAGCGTGTGCGAGAGGCACAGCAGCATGATCGGTTGCTCCAGCAGGTGCGGAAATGCCTTGAGGATGGCAAGTCTGGAGACTTTACCGTTGATGATGTGGGGACTTTGAGGTTTTAGGGTCGTCTGTGCGTGCCTCAGAAATCCCAAGTGGAAGAGGATATTCTGAAAGAGGCTCATCGCACCCCATACACGGTCCACCCTAGGGAGACCAAGATGTACAGGGACTTGAAAAAGAATTTCTGGTGGATATTGCCAAGTATGTGGCGTCTTGTGGGATCTGTCAGAAGATCAAGGCTGAGCATAAGCGTCCCGCTGGTCTGTTGCAGCCACTGGAGATTCCTGTGTGGCCATGGGATGACATCTCCATGGATTTCGTGGTTGGACTACCTCGTTCTCCACGAGGGAAGGATGCTGTTTGGGTTGTGGTGGACCGTCTCAGCAAGTCTGCGCATTTCATTCCTATCCGCACTACCAATTCTGCGAGCGACTTGGCTCCCATCTATGTGCGGGAGATTGTGAGACTGCATGGTGTACCCAAGACCATTATTTCTGATCGGGATGCGAAGTTCGTCTCCAAGTTCTGGGAGAGTTTGCAGAGTGCTTTGGGTACGCAGCTTCGCCTTAGCACCGCTTTTCACCCTCAGGCATTTAATGGGGCGGGCCTGAGCGCACCATCCAGACTTTAGAGGACATGCTCGTGGCCTGTGTGATGGCTTGGAAAGGTAGCTGGAAGATCATTTGCCTCTTGCAGAGTTTGCTTACAATAACAAATTTATCATTCCAAAGATCCCGGCTGCTCCTTATGAGGTCTTGTATGGCTGGAAGTGCAGATCGCCACTTTGTTGGGATCTTTGTGGGAGAGAGAGCGATTCTTGGACCGAATTGGGTTCAACAGATCGCTGATCGCGTGGCGGAGGTATCTGGCAGAACCTTCTCACAACAAGCAGAGCGCATGAAAAGCTATGCTGATGTGAGGCGGCGAGACTTGGAGTTTGAGGTCGGTGATAGCGTACTCCTGCGAGTATCTCCCACCAAGGGTGTGGTGTGTTTTAGCACCAAAGGAAAGCTCAGTCCGAGGTTTGTTGGGCCATTCCCTGTCATCGCCCGCGTTGGTCAGCTGGCCTATCGTCTGGAGCTACCGGAATCCATGCAAGGTGTGCATAATGTGTTCCATGTCTCGATGTTGAGGAAATACTTGCATGATCCGGAGTTGGTGGTTCCGTTGGAACCATTAGCGCTTGAGCAGGACCTCACCTTCGAGTCCCGTCCTGTGGAAATTCTGGGGACTTCGGAGCGAGTGATGAAGAACCGGACGCTCAAGTTTGTTAAAGTATTGTGGTCACATCAGACCGAGAGAGAAGTGACTTGGGAGCTGGAGTCTCGCATGCGCGAGAAGTATCCTGAGCTTTTCGCCTCAGGTATGTGATGTGAAACCTGGCTATCTTCGGTTTTGCTGGGTTGCGTGTTGGTGCGTTTTAGATTCGAGGTCGAATCCTGTTGAAGGGGGGAAGAATGTGACACCACGGAGTGTCATAACCTTATTTAACGTGCATGATAAGGTCAAAAATAGTATGAGATGTGGAAATAAGGTTAAAACCATATGATATGTAGGTTAATAACGTATCCGGGGTTTTGGGCCTTTCCGGGGGATTTTGGGCCTTAAAGAGGGGGTTGTGGGCTTTGGTGGGATGGAGTAGGAATCCATTTAGGATTAGGAAAGGGGCTTAGGGCTGGTAAAAGGGGGGTTCCCTGCCCCTTGGTGCGCCACACCCTTGCTGCCCCCCTCATTGTGCGCCCCCACCATCCTCTCCCTTGCCCTAGCCGCCCTCCCCACCCCCTTGTGTGGCTGTGCGCCCCCCCTTGCCCTCTCCTCTCCACCTCTCCACCTCTCCTCCACCCCCTTGCTGCCCTAGGGTGGCACTCCCCACCCCTGCATCCTCGTGGATCCATCCGAGGAGCGAGGAGATCTATTGGAGTTTTCGTGCGTCGGGCAAAGGTATGATCATGGGAATCTTTGGGGTTGATCTAGGTACTGTTCTAAGGGTGTTTATCAAGTTTTTAGATCAATTGGTGGTGCTGGAATTGAGTAATTTGGATTAGATCTAGATTTTGCCACGTTTCTGTTCTGGGACAGCATGCGCAGTCGACCTAAGGTTAGGTTTTTCGCCAATTTAGATTCCGAATTTGGTTGTACGGACGTTTAAGAAGTTTTATATAATTTATTTATCTTTCCGTGGATATAAAGAACGTTAAATTCCGCCCAGCCGTTTGAAAGTTATGGCTGTTTTACCGAGCGTGTTAAAATCTGTGACGTGATTGGAACAGATCACGGTAATCTGTAGATTAAATAACTTTAGAATCCGAATCAGTCTTTCCATATAACTAGAAAAAGTTGGGAAATTTCCTAAGCTACGCGAGGATGTACTCGTTTCGTTGATTCGGAGTCCCAGAACTCAAGTTATGCTTTTTGCAAGGCTGCTGTCCAGTCGGGACAGAACCTATGTTTTTAGGTTTTGCAAGTAGTTGGCAATGTCGGGGTAGATGAGAGGTTGCATACTGTTTTGTGGTCATGATTGTGAGTGTGTGATACCTATGTGTAGGTGGTGCGACCCCGGGAGTGCCTTCTACTTCCCGCCAATCCGTTGCCCGTGGTTGAGGCAAGTGTGTTGTGATGGATAGCGATTTGTAGGTTGCTTGTTGAGAATAGATGGAATTGACTACATGATATATGATCACTTGCCATGCTTTAATGATTGCCAATGATATGATGAGCATGTTTATTATGTTATGATGCCATGTGTTAATATGTGAGTTAAATATGATGTTGGCATAATTGCATACATGACATGTTACATGGCCCGGGCGGTGAGAAAGTCATAACTAATCCGGGAAGGTCGGTGAGAAAGTTATGACTAATCCGGAGAGCCAATGAGTAAGTCCTACATCGTGATTCCATTCACCGCGGTGAACGGAAGCGAGGAGTAGGCACCCTCCATCTTCGGGATGGACGGGGGGAGAGGGTGCACACCGACGGGTGTGTACTCAACCATACCGGTATGAGTTTCCAAGGAGACATGAGCATAGCATCGCATTGCATACATATTGAGGATGAAAATGTTATGTGATTATGAATGAGATGGTTTACATGATAAGAGTTATTATTGCCATGAAATTGTTCTTGCTGTACCATTAAAATATGTTTGCTGAGTTTTGAACTTACGCTTGTGTTTTCTTGTTGTTTTAGGTACCATGAGAACGGCATGCGGGGAAGGGAAATAGTCACACGTCCGCACGTAGCTTCACCCATTGATTCCACAAGTCATTCTATTAGTTTTGATAATAAATTGCGTGTGATGATTATTGCTTTAAGGCTTAGCTTTGCAATATAAGAGTTTATTGTTCGTTTGACACTTGGAGACATTAAGTGCTTGATAATAGTCTTATATTTTCGTTAAGACTTTAATTATTGCTGTTTTAGCTGTCTCTCATATTGCCATAAATTGCTATACTGTTGTTGCTCCTTTAATTCATGTTAAAACAAAGGATATGCTGCCAAAATCTCGGTTTTTAGCATATGTACCTTTGCTGGAATTTATGTTAAATTGTGGTATTAAGATGTTGTTTAGCTTATGTTTGGTGGCATTCAGGCATATTAAATGCCGGGGTGTTACACCTCCCTTCGCCTCACCATGACCACCAAATAGATCCCTGCATCCATCACAGACAAAGAAAACACATCACATAGCATTGCTCAATAATAATATGCAATTTTTCGTCAAAGCTCAACAGAGCACAAAGCATCTACGACAAACATCTTTTTGGTCCGGCGTCACTCACGACCGACTGAACAAATTGGTCCGGCGTACATGGGGACTAAACCCTGGAGTTTGCAGTTCACGCCGGACCGAAACTTTGGTCCGACGTACACGTCGAAGTCTCGGTTAATTGAAAAACTTGGTCCGGCGCAAAAGCCTCAATTTCACGTTCATGACGGACTAAAGAAATTGGTCCGGCGCAAATGCCTCAATTTCACGTTCACGACGGACTAAAGAAATTGGTCCGGCGCAAATGCGAAAAGTCATTTCTAACTTGGTCCGGTGCAAACATAGGTCATTTCTAAACTTGGTCCGGCGCAAATGGGAAACTCTCTGTTTCTTTTTTCCTTTGGTCCGGCGCCAAACAAAATGCTTTCAATTCAAATCCATTTCAAATCCAAATCAAATCTAACTCAAACCTGAGCAACCCAATCTCAAAAAATGTCAAATACTCATCACAAACAAGGATGGACCTCCACATGGTCCTTCAATCTCCCCCTTGATGAGTATATTGACAAATCACACAAAAGGCATAATTTGAGTTTGAAATTAAAGAAAGAAAGCAATTTGATTGCCAAAAATCATGCTTGGTCCATTAGAAAGAGAAAGCAAGTTCATGACCAAGTAGATGAAACGATTTTCAGAGCTCAACACAAGATAGAACAGTTTTTCGACAACAGCTCTAAAAACGAAGAAATCTCTTAAAAAGCTCAATTCTGCTCATGATCCAAAAGTAAGGACAAAAGTTCAATAGGATCATGAGAAAATCATTTCTTTTTTACCCCTCTAAGATGCCTTTTCTACAATTTCTCCCCCTTTTGGCAATATAGGCATTAAGAAGGTAGTTTTTGGATGAAATGCAACCTAGAAGAGCTTTGAAGATTATGCAAGTGATCATTTAGACAAATTATGACACAAAGCTACTCATGTTCGGATTATGCCATCCTAAGTCATATCCAATGGCATATTTCAATTTTTGCTAACTAGCTCAATAGAAATTATAATAATTTTGCATGATTTCAACAAAAGCATTACTTAGCGCAAATTCTAGACTAGAAACAAAGCCAATCCAAAGGATCATATGGATATACTAGTCTTCAACCTAGTCAACACTTTGGGAAGCTGCAAGACCATTAGAGAATCCTCATGCTCAAACATCTCTTTTAAATGCAAATTTTTGGTTAAAGCTTATGAGGTGGTATAGAGAGTTAGGCCTAGTAAAGCACATTCTTGACTAGGCGCCATCGACAAAGGCTTCCTAAGCTTCACTCTCCTCTGCAAACCTCTAGTTCATTTTGCATATTTCAGTGTATTGACTCAAGCCATTAGCAACCATCTCAAGCAAGAAGCTTAAAAGAGTGGTTTTGGTCATACACTCTTCATTCCAAGTTCATCCCAAGTGCAATGGGAAGCAGTCTCATGAATGAAGTGTGTTGAGTTCAATTTTTTGCATAAATGAGTCAATTTGTATTTTTCGCACTTAGATTCATGAGCATTATTGAGGATTCTTGTAACATCTCCAATTTCGGCCTTCTGCTAAAATCTAATTTAACCCTATTAAATTCAAAAATTTGGTTCTTCCTCGGTGTTTAAACTAACCTGGCATCCTTTCCCGTTCGAAATTGAGTTCAATCCTTCTTCGTCCGAAAAATCGAATTTTCGAATTCCGGTCTGTACCCGCAATTCCACCCTCATTCCAAAATGCTTCAAAAATTTCAAAACCTATTGCATTAGGTTTCAAATATTCCAAAAACATTTTGGGAGTGTTCCCAAGATTTTTGGAAACAGGCTGGTATTTTATCGTTCGCGGCTTTTCGTTAAATGCCCTTTTATCGCCACGAAATATTCTAAATTCCAAATTTCATCCAAATTCCATGAAGCCAATTTTATTGTGTTTCAATTATTCCCTAATATTTTTAGGAATTTTTTTCAGAATTTTTAGACTATTTTTGCTAATTTTTCTCGCGCATGTATCTTCCCACTTACTCCCAACCAATGAGGAAGTGACACGTGCGCGCGCACTGTAGCTCATCTTCAACCTCCCGATGGAAACTCACAGTGAAGCTTGTTCTTAGCTCTTTCATGACTTCCTTCATTCAAATCAGCATAACTCTCGCAATAATGCCCCAAATCACTCCCGAGCGGATCCATTGGAATGGTTTCGTTGAGGAGTTTCCATTCCCGGTGTCCATTAGCCCTTAATCACGCCGAAAATGGCCCCATTAACCAAAAACCAAAAATCACTTGAATGTTCATAACTCGGCCGTTTCAACTCCAAATCACGTGCTTCCACTTCTCAAATCTCCGGCTTGGTGTCCTCTTTCCAGTACTATCATCCTTCTTGTGCCTGTCCTCATCCTTTGCCCAGGAGATCGCGAAAACTGGCGACCACCACCGTTCTTCGTTCTCGCCGGCACATCTCTCGCTCCGGTGAGCCAAACTCGACTCCACTTGTTCCATTGTGTGCGTATGGATGTCAAAATCATAACCCCTCCATCAATTTCAGGTTTCGTAGAGTTTGGACTTCGAATTTTGAGTTTGAATTGCTTCGGCCGAACCACCGTTCGTCGTCAAATTCATCGTTTTTGGTAGTTCACTGTTTGATTCTTTGCAATCCTAAACCCCTCTAGATGCCCTCTAGTTGATCCATCATTCATTTGGCAAATTCATGTGTTAATTCTCACAAATTTTCGAATTTTTGGAAATTTTGGGCCCGTCTCTGTTCTTGCCGTTTGACCGCGTGGCTCGCCGCCTCGCGCCCCCTCCGGCAGGCCCGCCGGCACCGCCGCCAGTAGCTAGTCCTGCCCCGCCGCTAGTAGCTAGTCTCGCCCGCCGCCGCCACCGCTAGCCCTCGCTGCCGTCACACGCTGCGCCACACGCCGCCGCCGCGCTTAGCCCACTGCCGCTTCGCCACCTGCCTCTCGTCTCGGCCGAGACCGCTGCCGGCTCCCCATGCTGCGCCGCCCATCGCCGCCCTCGCCCACTTCTACTGCCAAGCCGCCTCGCGCCCGTTGGGCCCCACCTCGCCGGCGCATGGAGGAGCCATGGCTCCTTTGTTTCTTGGCCATGGAAGCCAATGGGGAAGAACCCCCAAGCCAATGACATGGGGGTCCCACCCTCCATAGAGACAAGCCCTTCAAAAAAAATCAGCCAAAAATAAAGATTCCGAGGAATATTCTCCAATTTCGTATTTTCCATTATTTTCAAACTTCGGACGATCATAACTTTTCCGTCCGCACTCCGATTCACTCCATTAAAATTCCTAAATTCATATAAATTCAATATCTACCTGCCAGTATAATTTTTATAATTTTTGAATTTTATTCATTTTATTGTTATTTATTTGTTGTACCATTTTACGCGTAGCCGAGGATCCCCCGAGTCTGCCGACCCCGCCGCCGGACTTCAAGACTTCGACGTCCCCGCTGCGACTGAAGGCAAGTCCCTTGATGCATTTTGATCCCATGATTTCAAATGCTTTTACAATGTTTTAGAACATGCATTGCTATCTTTATCATCGTATGTCAAATATAGATTACTAGTTATTCCGAATTGTGATCACCGCCTTGGTTATTGATATCCATGTTTATTTGTAACCCTAGGAATCTTTGTTATGTCATACCTATCTTATATTGTGACATTTGTTGATTAGAACGGTAGATATGCTTAGTACACAAATTGATTAAAATGACCCATGGGTGGGATTATATCAAAGTTGTGATTCAAAATGTGATTTAAGAATTATTGTAAAGTATTTGGTACTATTTTTATAAAATAAAAATAAAACTAAAATGGATTTGGACTTGGGCGGAGTGGAATGTCTGGCGGGTGCGGATGGAGCACTAGACTTCAATGTGCAAGTACCGCCCCAAGTCAATTAAGGACCAACGCTTATGATTGTCCATTCTAAGCATAACCGTACAACCACATGTCTATAATGGGTACGACCTGGCTAAATAATTTTTAGTAACCTAATTTAGACTCACCAGTTGGTGGAATGTGGGCGCCAGATGGAGGCGAGTCCTTTTTCCCACACGGCGCAAGAGGGGGCTTCTGTACATTGTAAAGGCCTTGTCATGCTCTCTGCCGGCACAGCGGTGAAACCTCAGCGGGTGGGTCGGGTTAGGCGTATACATTGTAAAGGCCTTGTCATGCTCTCTGCCGGCACACCTAAAGAAGTGTGCTAACAGCTTGGCATCAAGAGAATATCATGTCTTGTCGGTAAAGCTGTACACCTCTGCAGAGTTAAAACTATTCGAATAGCCGTGCCTACGGTCAAGGGCAAAGTGAAGAATGCTTTCATATTGGTAGACTTTGGTTTTGGTTTTAAAAATAACTGTTTTGGGATTCGGGAGTGGTTAGAACTCTCGGATGTTCTGTTGGCGGATTGAGCCAACCAGGTAGATGGAACCTATTTTATTTCATGATGGATAGAGTCATGTGTGGATAACCTTGATCTTTTAAAATGTGGCGGATAAAGCCTTTATACTAGTGATGGTGGATAGAACCCTCACTAAAATATTAAATAATTCAATTGTTAAAATAATTGCTAAAATATGCTTTGTGAAACTTATTATTAAGTATGGTTTGATGAAACTCAGCTTTATGCAAATGAACCATATTAAACCTTCCTTGGAAAGCCCAACATGTGCATACTTTCCCAGACTTGCTGAGTACTTTTGTACTCACATGCTACACAAAATGTTGTCATTAGAAAATTATCAGGATGCCGTTGAAGACGGTGAGTTCTACGCCGAGGAGTTCGATGAGGACCGTCAGGACAACTAATCGCGTTTCTAGTCGTCGCCTGTGGTGTTATTTGGGTTTCATTACTTGTCGTTTTGTTTCCGCTGTCGTGAACTCTGGTCATGTGACCATGTGATGTAATAAATAGCCATGTGGCTAATACTTTATGTTTATGTTACTATTACGTTCTGTTCGGTAATGATTTATCACTGTCTGACTGTGTGTACTAGCAACTGATCTGGGACTAGTACGGAAATATACAGGAGATTTCGGATATCTAATTCGAGGTTTCACAATTCTAGAATGAAACAATGTAGCTAGCCCAAGTTGCTTTAGGGACTCTAGTAGAAACCCATTATTTCACTTAATCATGGCATAAGCATCTAGTAAAGAAATCTAGCAAGTAAAAGCTAGGTTTCATCAAGTTTTCAGGAAAGTTCAACTTTAAATATCGGCTAGCTTTACTTGATATACCAAATTGGATATGACCTAGACTAGCAATTATCCTCAGAAAAGTAGCTAGGTGCAACATACCACAATTTTATCATTTGCATAGTAGACAAAGATCGGAAATGAGAAACAAGTCTATATGCAATGCAAGAAAGTCAGTTTCACGAACTCCTCCTCAACAAATGAGTTGATTAAGCACAAGATCTGATTCAAGTTGAGTTATTAGCAATTTTAGATTCCAAAAAGATGAATTAGAATCAACTGAAACCAGAAAGACAGAAATGAGGAGAAGGAATCAAGAACCTGACAAATGGATAATCTATGAGCATAGATAAGATGAAGAGAAACACTAACACTCAAACTCGCTCCCACCTTCCCCATATGACTTATATAGGAAAGCTACACCTCCAACTCCAACCCAGGAGCAAACACAGACCCTGTCTACCCAGGGGGCCCAACACCTGCTAGACCTAAAAGACTGTGAGTGAGCTCAACCGAGAAGAAGAGAAGAATGGCACCCTAAAGCATAAGGTGAGAGGTCCATGCCGAGGCATGCCAGAAGTCTAAGTGAAGTGGACTCAATAAGGTGAAAACTATCCCATAGATACCCAGAAGAAGAAGGCAATGCTGAATATACATATAAACATATAATAGACACCAGCTCCCCCTCAATATATACCATGTGGGCTCATAATCCCATGCTCTCCTCTCAGGGCAACAAGCCTGGAGCTATTGAAAAGCTTGGTGAAAATATCAGCCAATTGGTGGTCACTCTCTACAAACTGAAGCACTATATCACCCTTCTCTACATGGTCTCTAAGGAAGTGATATCTGATATCAATGTGCTTGGTCCGAGAATGCTGCATTGGGTTCTTAGCAATGTGAATGGCAGAGGTGTTATCACAGAAAAGTGGAACACACTCTGCGGCTAACCCATAGTCCCGCAGGGTCGATCTCATCCAGAGTACCTGGCTACAGCAACTGGCTGCAGCAACATACTCGGCCTCTGCGGTGGACTGAGCAACTCCGGATTGCTTCCTAGAGGACCATGATACAAGAGAAGTGCCAATGAATTGGCAAGTGCCAGATGTGCTCTTCCTATCTATCCTACAGCCAGCAAAGTCTGCATCTGAAAAGGCTCTAAGGGATAGACAAGAGGAAGAAGAGTACCAGATACCATAGTCAGTGGTAGCTCGAAGGTACCTGAAGATGCGCTTCACTGCCTGACGGTGAGAGAAGCGGAGAGAAGCCTGAAACCGAGAACAAAGACATACAGAGAAATGTATGTCATGCTCCGGAACTCCTTCTGATCAACTGGCTCACCATCCTCATCAGGCTCGAGGATAGCAGTGGTGGCCATACGAGTCATAACTGGCTTCCCATCAGACATATCAAAGCGCTTCAGGAGGTCTCGAGTGTACTTGCCTTGATTCAAGAATGTACCCCCCGAGTCTGCTTAATCTGAAAGCCAAGGAATTAGCTTAACTCGCCCATCATGCTCATCTCGAACTCAGTACTCATCACATCTGAGAACTGAGTAACGAGCGAATGCGAGGAACCACCGAAAATGATGTCGTCGACATAGATCTAGACTAGGAGAAAGTCCGAATCAGAATGTCTGATGAACAACGTCTTGTCCACTTGACCCATACGAAAACCATGACTCAAGAGGTAGGACTTAAGCCTCTCATACCAAGCTCGTGGGGCCTGCTTAAGTCCATACAAAGCTTTGGAAAGCTTGAAGACATGGTTTGGGTACTTGGGGTTCTCAAATCCTGGAGGCTGTCTGACATACACCTCTTCCTCAATGAACCCATTGAGAAATGCACTCTTGACATCCATTTGATAAAGCTTGAAGCCTTTGGACGCCATGAATGTGAGAAGGATCCTGATGGCCTCTAGTCTGGCTACAGGGGCAAAGGTCTCCTCGAAGTCGAGGCCCTCGACTTGAGTGAAACCCTGAGCAACTAGTCTAGACTTGTTTCAAACTACAACCCCATCCTCACTCTGCTTATTTTTGAACACCCACTTGGTCCCAATGATGTTGTTACCAGAAGGGGGCTCGACAAGCTTCCAAACTTTGTTCCGCTCGAAGTTTTCAAGTTCCTCATGCATAGCATTGATCCAAGATTCATTAGATAATGCATGAGAAACATCCTTTGGCTCAAAAGAAGCAACAAAGGTAGAGTGAAGGCAGAAAATGGACAAAACTAACTTAGAGCGAGTGACTCGCTCAAATAGATCTCCAATAATCTGGTCAGGTGGATGAGCCTGCTGAATGTGGCGGGGAGGTCCAGAAGTGGAAGTGACCTCTACTCCTCGTGTGGGGGAAGTAGGAACAGAGTCACTAACCGCCAAAGAGTCTAAGGGTACGGGCTAATCTCCCTGAGGTGCAGAAATGGAAGTGGGAGGCACCTCAGGAGCAGGAATGGTGATTGGATCAGGCAAGGCGCCTTCATCTCCATCATCAACTTCCTTAGAGAAAATAGACTGAAATAGAGGAGAAGATCCTGAAATGTCTGGTCTAGCACCAGGGCTAGCCTCATCAAAGGTCACCTCACAGGTCTATGATCCTACCCAAGTCTATAGCCCAAATCCTATAGCTACGGGCAGAAGTTGAGTAACCCAGAAAGATCCCGTCAGCAGAGCGTGACTCGAACTTATCTAGGTTCCCAGACTTCAAGAAGAAGCACTTGCAATGCAAAACACAAAAATGAGATACACTAGGTTTTCTCCCATATCTCAACTCATAAGAACTGTGGTGCAAGTGTGCCCTAAGAAAGACTCTGTTGGAAATATGGCATGCCGTAGCTACAACCTCAGCCCAAAACTTCTTAGGAGTATTGTACACATCTAGCATCGTCCTGGCCATCTCAACCAAGGTCTTGTTCTTCCTCTCCACTACACCATTTTGCTGAGGGACATATGGAGAAGAGAACTGATGCTCTATGCTTAACTCCTCACAGAAGCTACTAAAATAGGAGTTCTTGAACTCTGTGCCATTGTCACTGCGGATCGCTCGTAAGGCACCTGGGAGCTCAAGAGACAACTGTGACATTACTTAATGTGACATTATAGAATGTGGCAGTACGGTACGACTTTATACCGTGTTTTTGGGCCTTTTCAGGTGGTTGGGCCTCTCTGGGGGAGTTTGGGCCTAGTGGGAGTTAGTTTGGGCTTTGGGGGGATGAAGTGGGCTGTTGGTGGGGGAGTTTTTGGCCCATGAGGGGGGAATTCCTACCATCCCCCTAGGGGTTGTCCACCCTTACGCCCCCCCTTTAGTGTGTGCGCCCCCCCAATTTCCCCCTCCTAGCCGCCATCCCCTCCCCTTTGGGGTGCGCCACCCCTTCCCCTTCCACCAAGCCACACCCTCCCCATCCCCTTGCACCTTGTAGGAACGAGTATGGCAACTAGAGGGGGGTGAATAGTTCCACAGAAGCTAAATTTTTTTTGATCTACTGAAAATTCACCCCAAAACAGATTCAAATAATTGTTTTGTAATCAACAAAAAAAGATTGACAGTCGTCCACCAAATAGCAAATATCCAAAAATCCAACCGTCAAATTGAAGTGACATTGTTGCTGCAGAAAGTAGATTAAATTTAGAAACTAACCCAATAAGAATCACCTCAATCGGATCTTTTGATCAAAGGTTATAAGCTTAGCAAGTTGACTGTTTCGAAATAGACTAGTTCGAACCAGTCTCGGACCGCTCCGATCAGAGTCGTCAAGTTCGAACCATTCCGATATAGGTTCGGACCGCTCCGATCAGAGTCGTCAAGTTCGGACCAGTCCGAACTTGATGATATCGCCTTTTTCAGATGCATTTGGTAAAATGTGAATTCCTAGAGATCCATCTGTCGGATTGACCAGAAATTTTAATACAAGAAACTAGATTCCAATACAAATCTAACAAAAGCAGAATCAACCCGATCGGCCTTACGGATCAAAAGATATAAACCTCACAAGCTTGCTGTGACAGAAGATGACGAGAATTGATCTAACCAAAACTTGTAGATTAAACAAGAACGACAATACATTAATCAACTAAACTTTGAGGAACTCTAAATCAATACTCTAAAAAAGTTTTTGATGGATCAAATCAAGATGAAACTCAAAAAACAAAAACCAATCTAGAGCCAGAACAAGCATGCAAACAAGATCGAAAACAAAGAACACTGTAGCAACGTGGTTACTGTAGCACGCAAGGATCTAGAAGAATTGATCTTTATTTCTTCTGTCTAAAATACTCCAACACAAGATTACTAACCCTAAAAATTGCGCACTGCTCTCTACCTAGCGCAAAGTACTAATTGATCCCTTCAACAGGAGATAACCTCTCCTATTTAAATGTGACATCACGGAGTGACGTAACCTTATATAATGTGACTGTGAGGTCAAAAACATTATGAAATGTGGAATTAAGGTTAAAACCATAAGGTATGGAGGTTAATAGCGTTTTCGGGCCATTTCCGGGAGTTTGGGCCTTTCCAGGGAGTTTTGGGCCTAGGGGAAAGGGTCGTGGGCCTTGGTGGGGAAGAGTTTGAGTCCATTTAGGAGTAGGAATCCTGTTTGGGGGGCTTCCTCCAGCCCTTTAAGTGTGCCCCTCCTGGTTTGGTGCACCCCCACCTCCCCCTTTGTGCCCTAGTCGCCCCCCACCTCCCCTCTCCCTCTTGCATGCGCCCCCCTTGCGCTTCCCTTGCGCCACCACCCCCTCCACCACCTCTCCACCTCCCTTGCTACACCTAGGTGAGTTCTTGACCTAACCACCTCGAAGGTTCATCCATTGGAGTGCTCCGCGACGAGGAGATCCGGTGGATTTGGAGCGAGGAAGGAGATCGCGCGAACCGGGAGGAGATCCATTGGGTTTTCGTGCGTTGGGCGAAGGTATGGCCATGGGAATCCTTGGGGTTGGTCTAGGATCTGTTCTAAGGGTGATTATCATGTTTTTAGATCAATTGGTGGTGCTGGAATTGAGTAGATTAGATGGAATCTTGAGTTTGCCATGTTCTCTGTTTCGGGCAGCATGAGCAGTCGACCTAGGGTTTGGGTTTTCGTCAATTTAGATTCGGAATTTGGTCATACGGCTGTTGAAGAAGTTGTAGGTAATTTCAATACCTTTCAGTGGGTATAAAGAACGTCCAATTCCTCCCAGCCGTTTGAAAGTTATGATCGTTTTACCGAACGTATTAAAATCAGTGACGTGATTGGAACAGATCACGGTATTTTGTAGATTAAACAACTTTAGAGTCCGAATCAGTCTTTCTGTATACTTAGAAAAAGTTAGGAAATTTCCTAAGCTACGCAAGGATGTACTCGTTTAATTGATTCGGAGTTTTAGAACCTGAGTTATGCCTTTTGGAAGGCTGCTGTCCCGGCGGGACATAACCTCTGTTTTTGGGCTTAGCGAGTAGTTTGCGATGTCGGGTTAGAAGAGGGTTTGCCTACTATTTTGTGGACATGTTTGTGAGTGTATGGTACGTATGTGCAGGTGGTGTGACCCCGGGAGTGCCTTCTACTTCTCGCCAATCCGTTGCCCGTGGTTGAGGCAAGTGTATTGTAATGGACAGCGGTTTGTAGGTTGCTAGTTGAGACTAGATGAAATTGATTATATGATATGATCACTTGCCATGCTTTAATGATTGCCAATGATATGAGGAGTATGCTTATTATGTTATGATGCCATGTGTTAATGTACAAGTTAATTATGATATTGGCATGTTTGCATACATGGCATGATACATGGCCCGGGTGGTGAGAAAGTCATAACTAGTCCGGGGAAGGTCGGTGAGAAAGTTATGACTATTCCGGAGAGCCAATGAGTAAGTCCTACATCGTGATTACATTCACCGCGGTGAACGGAAGCGAGGAGTAAGCACCCTCCATCTTCGGGATGCAAGGGGGGAGAGGGTGCACGCCGACGGGTGTGTACTCAACCATACCGGTATGAGTTTCCAAGGAGACATGAGCATCGCATCACATTGCATACATAATGATGATGATATTGATATGTGATCATGAAAGAGATGATAGACGTGATATGAGTGGTTGAAGCCATGTAATTGTTTTTGTGTACCATTGCAATATGCTTGCTGAGTGTTGAACTCACGCTTGTGCTTTCTTGTTATTTTAGGTACCTTGAGATCGGCATGCGAGGAAGGGAAATAGTCACACTTCTACACGTAGCTTCACTCAATTGTCCCACAAGTCGTTCAATTGGGTTTTGATAATAAACTAGTGTGTTGCTTAATGCTTTATGGTTTAGCTTTGCGTTATGAGAGTCTTTTTGTTTGTTTGGCTCATGGAGGCATTGAATGTTTGGAATTAGACTTATGTGGTCGTCATACCTTTAATTATTGCTATTTTAGATGTCTCTCATATTGCCTTATATTGCTATGCTATTGTGTTTCCTTCAATTCTCGTTAAAACAAAGGAGATGCTGCCGAAATTTCGGTTTTTAGCATTGTGCCTTTGCTGTAATTTACTTGTAATTGTGGTATTTAGAGGTTGCTTAGTCTATGTTTGGTAGCATTCGGGCATTTTAAATGCCGGGGTGTTACATTAAAGGAACAAACACAAAGAGTCCGAATACAACTCCTACTCCAAACATGGAAGGACTTTGTATTCAACACAACTCCACTTGGCCCAACCTGGCCGAATACAACCCTTGCACGCCTGTACAACCCACACGCCATACTCACGTGACTAACCACTCTGCACGCGTATGGCCACCCTGCCATACTCACGTGACTAACAAAACTTCATGTGCACCGTTCTCTAGCCCGAACGTCCCGCATGACATCCTTGACCACTAGGACCTCGATTCCTCCAAAACCTAGTCCCGAACCTCAGTTCCTCCATGAACCTAGTTCCGGTCCCATCATCGACCACGTTCGCCCTCGAGCAACACCTGCACATGAACAAATCCCAAAACAATATTCCGAGCACAAGTCCACGACTTGACTCAACATTAGTCCATGCAACTACTCACACGAGCATTGCATCAAACAAAACAATTACCATGCTATCAAAACCATATCAAAAGATCATATGAGACAACACTTGCACAAGCACATTTTTTCAAAAGCAATTCTAGCAATTTCAATTCTAAGCCAATTTTTCAGCACATGATTTCACAATCTCCCCCTTGATGAAAACATTGGCAACATCACTTAGAATTGAACATTGGCATTCACTTTACAAAAGGTTTTTGATCAGACCAAAGTGAAACAATACAAAATCTCCCCCTTTGATAAAAATGCAAAGTGAAAACTTCCCTTGGGTGAAAATAAGAAAAATCCCCCCCTAAGAAGAAAAATGTGTGTGAATGTGCAATGTGCCAAAATTCCAAAAGTCTCCAAACTTCTCCCCCAATTCTCCCCCTTTGACAATGGATTCATCAAGAATACAAAAGAGAGAACAACAAGCTTTTCCTCCTTTTTGGCAGAATAATCATCACGAAATGACTCCCCCTAGATGGATGCACAGGATGAATGCAATTCCTAACAGCTTTGAGTTTTATCCAAGGTGCATAACCAGGCTAAAGCAATTGTTAAGTATCATGCCAACATAGCCAAGGAAGGAGAAATAGTTTAGAATATAAAGGCTCTAATTAAGTAATAGTCGATACATAGTCAAATTAGAGCAGAAAAGTAGATTCTCCTAAACTTAACTTGCCAGAGCTTAAAAGAAATCCACAATGAGCACACAGAGGGAATCCAAACTCACTAGTGTTGATCTAGAGCATATGAACCTGCTTATTATTGATAGCATTTTGTTGGGTCAGTATCATCTCTTCTCACAAGTCCACGTGTTTTTCAATGATTAGCATATTCTTTTTCTATAAAACCAAGGGATGACAAGTAACTGCACACTATCTCATACTTGTGTATGAGTAGGTAGTTCTTTCTTGTATCTTATCAATTTTAAATCCCTGGCAAGGAGCTTCACATTGTACTAAACTTGTGTTTAGCCAAGTAGCCTTTGCTTGCATCTTTTCGTATGACACTCCATGTGGCAAGTGGCTTCACATTGTACTAAACTTGTGTTTAGCCAAGTAGCCTTTGCTTGCTTCTTTTCACAAGTTATGCAATAGACTCATAATGATCATTTGGACTACTGCAAAGGTTTCAAAGCAGTTTCAAGAAAGCTCTAGCCGTTAAATAGATGACAACAGATTTGTAAGGTTAATTCAATAGGTGTAAGACTATAAGAATCAGAAACAAAGTATTCTTTTACTGTCATCACAAATTCAGCTATTTTTGGCTTTCAGTGAGGAGTGTAGTCTGAGGATACTATTAGCATTAACTTGGCTATACAAGGAAGGATAATTAGCAAAGCTTGAGCTACATGGTGCAATTTTGATGCATAGATATGTGAAAGCTCTCCCTCAAACCAAGCCATAAGGATAAATGATCCCAAGTTCACCACGCAAAAAGGCAAATCGTGAAGAATCAAGTGATTTAGTAAAATATCAGCAAGTTGACGGTCGGTATCCACGAATTTCAGTTCAATAGCACCTTTTTCAACATGGTCACGAAGAAAATGATATCGAATGTCAATGTGTTTAGTCTTTGAATGTTGAACCGGATTTTTAGCAATATTGATTGCACTAGTATTATCACAAAAGAGTGGAACACTATCAAAATTAATGCCATAATCTTTAAGTGTCAAAGTGATCCAAAGAATTTGTGAACAACAACTAGCAGCTGCAACATATTCTGCTTCAGCAGTGGACTGAACAACTAAGGACTGTTTTCTCGAAAAACCATGAAACAAGAGATGTACCAAGAAAATGACACATGCCAGAAGTGCTTTTTCTATCTACTCCACACCCCGCAAAATCAGCATTAGAAAAGCCTTGGAGTGCAAGTAAAGATGAACATGAATACCAAATACCAAATTCGGATGTGGAGCGTAAGTACCTGAAAATTCTTTTGATTGCTTGTCGATGTGATTCCCGAGGAGAAGCTTGAAATCGAGTGCACAGACACACAACAAAATGTATGTCAGGCCTCGAGGCAGTCAAGTACAGCAATGATCCAATCATGCTTCTGTACTCCTTTTGATCCACTATAGTACCATCTTCATCAGGATCTAACACTGTTGTGGGGCTCATAGGAGTAGATACTGATTTTCCTTCTCCCATGTCAAATTTCTTGAGTAGCTCCTTTGTGTATTTTGATTGGTGAAAGAATGTCCCTTCTTTCATTTGTTTGATTTGAAAGCAAAGAAAGTATGTCAATTCTCCCATCATGCTCATCTCAAATTCCCTGGACATTAATTCAGAAAAGTGCACAACAAGGTAGTGGGAGGAACCTCCAAAGATTATGTCATCCACATAAATTTGCACCAAGAGGAATTGATTATTTGAACGTTGAACAAACAATGTTTTGTCCACCTTTCCCATCTCAAAATCATGTTGGAGTAAGAAACCTTTTAATCTATCATACCATGTACGTGGAGCTTGTTTTAATCCATAAAGAGCTTTTGACAGATGAAACACATGATTCGAGAATTTTGCATTTTCAAAGCTAGGAGGTTGTTTTACATAAACTTCTTCAATAAAGCCATTCAGAAAAGCACTTTTCACATCCATTTGGAAGAGTTTAAAACATTTTGAAGCGGCAAAAGCCAACAGAATGCGAATAGCTTCTAACCGAGCAACAGGAGCAAAGGTTTCATCAAAATCAATACCTTCAAGTTGAGAGTAACCTTGTTCTACAAGTCTAGCTTTGTTTCTCAATTTATTCCATCCTCATTTAACTTGTTTTTAAACACCCATTTGGTTCCAATGATGTTCTGACCTTTAGGAGGTTCCACTAAAGACCAAACTTTGTTGCGCTCAACATTCTCTAACTCTTCATGCATAGCATTTACCCAAGACCTATCAGTTAAAGCATGTGAAATATTCTTGGGTTCGAAATTAGCAACAAAAGCTAAATGCAAGCATAAAAGATTTTGAGATGAACCAGAACGGGTGACTGTGACACTACGGTATGGTGTGACATTATAAAATGTGAAATTAGAGAATAAAACCTTTCAGCTTGAGGTTTACTCGCGTTTTTGGGCCTTTTGAAGTGTTGTGACACCACGGAGCGTCGTAAACTTATAAAAGGTGCATGATGAGGTCAAAAACATATTGAAATATGATATGGGAGGTTAAAACCATAAGGTATGGAGGTTAATAGCGTTGTCGGGCCGTTTCCGGGGTTTTGGGCCTTCCCGGGGGAGTTTGGGCCTTAAAGAGGGGGTTGTGGGCTTTGGTGGGATGGAGTGGGAATCCATTTAGGATTAGGAAAGGGGCTTAGGGCTGGTTAAAGGGGGGTTTCCCTGCCCTTTTGGGCGTCCTCCCCCTGCCCCTTGCGCCCCCAAGTGCCCTAGCCGCCTCCCACACCTCCCCACCTCCTCCTTGGGCGCCTCCACCTCCCCCAAGCCTCTCCCCTTGCGCCACCACCCTCTCCACCACCTCTCCACCTCCCTTGCTGCACCTAGGTGAGTTCTTGACCTCACCACCTCGAAGATCCATCCATTGGAGTGCTCCGCGACGAGGAGATCCGGTGGATTTGGAAGCGAGGAAGGGGATCGCGCGAACCGGGAGGAGATCTATTGGGTTTTCGTGCGTCGGGCAAAGGTATGTCCATGGAAATCCTTAGGGTTAATCTAGGTACTGTTATAAGGGTGTTTATCAAGTTTTTAGATCAATTGGTGGTGCTGGAATTGAGTTATTTGGATTAGATCTAGATGTTGCCACATTCTGTTTTTGGAACAGCATGAGCAGTCGACCTAGGGTTTGCGTTTTTGTCAATTTAGAATCCGAATCTGTCCGTACGGATGTTGAAGCAGTTGTAGATAATTTCATTATCTTTCAGTGGGTATAAAGCACGTTAAATTCCGCCCAGCCGTTTGAAAGTTATGGCTGTTTTACCGAGCGTGATAAAATCTGTGACGTAATTGGAACAGATCACGGTAATCTGTAGATTAAACAACTTTAGAGTCCGAATCAGTCTTTCCATATACCTAGAGAAAGTTGGGAAATTTCCTAAGCTACGCGAGGATGTACTCGTTTAATTGATTCGGAGTCCCATAACTCAAGTTATGCCTTTTGCAAGGCTGCTGTCCCGACGGGACAGAACCTCTGTTTTTAGGTTTTGCGAGTAGTTGGCAATGTCGGGGTAGATGAGGGTTTGCGTACTATTTTGTGGACATGATTGTGAGCGTGTGGTACCTATGTGCAGGTGGTGAGACCCCGGGAGTGCCCTCTACTTCCCGCCAATCCGTTGCCCGTGGTTGAGGCAAGTGTGTTGTGATGGATAGCGATTTTTAGGTTGCTTGTTGAGAATAGATGGAATTGACTACATGATATATGATCACTTGCCATGCTTTTATGATTGCCAATGATATGATGAGCATGTTTAATATGTTATGATGCCATGTGTTAATATGTGAGTTAAATATGATGTTGGCATAAATGCATACATGGCATGTTACATGGCTCGGGCGGTGAGAAAGTCATAACTAGTCCGGGAAGGTCGGTGAGAAAGTTATGACTAATCCGGAAAGCCAATGAGTAAGTCCTACATCATGATTCCATTCAGCGCGGTGAACGGAAGCGAGGAGTAGGCACCCTCCATCTTCGGGATGGAAGGGGGGAGAGGGTGCACACCGACGGGTGTGTACTCAACCATACCGGTATGAGTTTCCAAGGAGACATGAGCATTGCATTACATTGCATACATAATGATGATGATATTGTTAAGTGTTCATGAATGAGATGATATATATGATGGGAGATGTTATTGCCATGATATTGTTCTTGTTGTCCATTGCAATATGCTTTCTGAGTTTCGAACTCACGCTTGTGTTTTCTTGTTATTTTAGGTACCATGAGAACGGCATGCGGGGAAGGGAAATAGTCACACGCCCACACGTAGCTTCACCATATTGATTGCACAAGTCATTCTATTAGTCTGATAATAAATTGCGTGTGATGATTATTGCTTTAAGGTTTAGCTTTGCTATATGAGAGTTTTATTGTTCGTTTGACCCTTGGAGACATTATGTGTTTGAAACTAGACTTATATTGTTGCTAAGTCGTTAATTATTGCTGTTTTTAGTTGTCTCTCATAATCCATACATTGATATACTGTTGTTGCTCCTTTAATTCATGTTAAAACAAAGGAGATGCTGCCGAAATTTCGGTTTTTTAGTATATGTACCTTTGCTGGAATTTATGGTAACTTGTGGTATTTAGATGTTTTTTAGCTTATGTTTGGTAGCATTCAGGCATAGTAAATGCCAGGGTGTTACAGTGACTCTTTCATGAAGACTACCAATCATAAGTTCAGGAGGACGATTCTTCAAGACAGTAAGGGGAGGTCCAGAAATTGTTTCACCCAAATTTTGGAGTTCAGGAGCAGTGGCCGAATCACTTGGAACATGAGCATCATCTTCTGCTGCATGTATGGGACCATCGTCATCATTACCTTCATCGTCTTCTTCAAATCTTTTGTCCAAAAAGATTGGTTCTGAGTCCTCTCGTTAACCTGAAATGTCAGGTCTAGCGTTAGAGTTAGCCTCATCAAAAGTGACATCACATGTCTCCAGGAGTTTGTTAGTAGATAAGTCAAGCACACGATGTCCACGTGAGTGCAAAGAGTATCCAAGAAATATGCCATCTGTACTACGAGCTTCAAATTTATCAAGATTTCCATGTTTAAGAATGAAACATTTACAACCAAACACTCGTAAATGAGAGACAGACGATTTGCGACCAAATTTCAATTCATAAGAAGTCTTGCCAAGTAAGGATCTGAGATAAACCCTATTTGAAATGTAGCAAGAAGAAGAAATTGCTTCAACCCAAAATTTTCTTGGTGTGCTATACTCATCTAGCATAGTGTTGGGGAACGCGGTATGCTACACTAGCACAAATTAAAATTTCTACCGCAAACCAGAAAAGCTACTCGCAAGAAGGGGATCATGTATCTAGTACCACTAGACGCGCAGTTGTGGAATTCTTCGCACGTCGTTGTAGTGGATCGTTCTCGGCGTGGATCATCCTCGCCGCGGATCGTCCTCGCCGCAGATCGTCCTCGCCGCGGATCGTCCTCGCCACGGATCGTCCTCGCTGCGGGTCATCCTCTCCACGCCGCAGTAGCAGCAGCGTCACCACAGCAGTCCACACGTCCGGGGATGGAACGCCGTTCGTCGGTGTGCAAGCACCGGGTCGCTCGGCAGGGGCAACGAGAGGAGGTGGCTAGGGTTTCTGGCGAAACACCTCTAAACTGCACGAAAGTGTATCCTGCGTCTAGCCTCCTCCCCTCCTTATATAGCCACGAGGTGAAACCCTAGGCAGCCAGGGCCCATCTACGCGCTAAGCCCACGAGGTCCATTAATTACGGATCCAATCCGAATTAATGCGTCCCAGCTCGTTAAGTGTGTGAACCTATAGGTTCATGCACATTTGGACATGGATTCGGAAAACCCCTTTTCTAATCCAATAGTCGGTAGAGGCTCCTTGCAGAGTATGCCAACTCCCAAACGCATATGATTAAAGTACTGATGTAATAATCCCTTTGCCAAACTATATGAAGATCGAACTCAAGGCGAGAAGCTTATCATCCTTTGACAGTTCAATCCATCTCTCGTATCCGTGATATATTAATAAGTTGTGATTGACTTCTCAATCACGGCATGGCCATGCACTTCCTTAATCATATCACACGAGTGGCCTAGACATATATCTCCGTTACATTGGAGTGGCAAATTCCATCTTGACTGCTCACTTCCCTCTGCATGTTTCATAGTAAACATGAAAGGTACCTTTATAACTATCCGGTTAGGAAATAGTGTTTGGTAACCCCAAGGTAAACTATTACACATGTAGGGAATATGACAATCTCAGGTCGAAGGATCATACATCTACTATGTATGAGATACACTGATGACACATAAGAATGTAACATTCTCGCAGTGTCCCATTGTGGGTCTATCTAACACATGTTCTTCAACATGCGTCCACAATGTATTGATGATATCTCCATATCCCATGATCTATGAAACATGATCATCGAACAATACATGTGCTGATCTATTCATCGTTGTCCTATACGATGATATCCGATCAGAGATATTTATCGAATTATATCAATAAGTAAAGAGCTTCATAAACAAGTCACACACTTGTTGATCAAAACAATGATATACATTCATTGGACCAATAATCATATTATTATTCATAAACATAGTCATGTTACAATCATCCATATGATTGCCTCAAGGGCATAACACTAACACATAGTTCTAGCCATTTGAATCAAGGTTCTATTTTTTCTTTCAACAACACCATTCTGTGAGGGAGCATAAGGTGAAGAAAATTGATGCTCAACTCCATTAGATTCACAGAATGATTTGAACAAATAATTCTTAAATTCAGTCCCATTATCAGTTCTAATGGCCTTCAACTGATTAGGCAATTCATCTAGCAACCTTTTGATGAAGACATGAAAGAGTTCGAATATCTCATCTTTGGTAGACAAAAAATGAATCCAAGAGTATCTAGAATAGTCATCAACGATTACCAGAAAGTACCACTTACCTCCAGCCGATTGAACTCTAGAAGGTCCAACTGTATCCATGTGAAGAAGTTGATCGGGGCCAGTCGTCATAACAGTAGTAACAGGAGCATGAGAGGCTCCAACCATCTTACCATGATGATAAGAAGCACAAACAATGTCTTTACACAGTTTCAAAATAGGCAAGCCATGTATCAAATCTAGACCACTTAATCTAGAGAAAAGATCAAAGCCCATGTGACCTAAACGACGATGCCAAAAATTGATATTTCTAGATTCAGAAGCAACAAGACAGTGCAAACTTGAAGAGTTGCTAAAATTTGCTTTGAAAATTTTACCAAGTCTAGCCATATCAAAGATCAGATTTCTAGTGGCATCTAGTACTCTACAAGCATTTGGTTTGAAACTTACTTCCAAATTTTCATCAAGCATTTGTGATACAGAAAGCAAGTTGAATTTTAGTTTTATGACCAGAGAGACATCTTTGGGAGTGAAATGATCATTTACCTTTACTGTACCTTTTGCAATTACACGTCCAGTAACAGCATCTCCAAAAGTGATTACTTCATTTCTTGATGCCCTTGTTAGAGAGGAGAACCATTTTGAGTCACCTGTCATGTGCTGACAGCATCCAGAGTCTACAATCCACATGTTCTCCTTTCTCTCTTGAAGAACCTACAAGCCATGAGCAAATGGCATCAAGGATTCAGTACTCGGGTTAGTCAAACAAGATTTAGGTATCCAGTCCTGAATCACTTGACGAGTAGGTGATCGGACAACAACTTGTGAATGCAAAGAAATAGAGTTATGAAGATTTCTATTTGCTCTCACAAAACCTATCTCACGGTTGTTTCTCAGGCTAGTGGTGTTTAAAAGGTGATCATGTTTATGAAGAGGAGTTGAAAACACCTTCTTGTTATATCCCAAACCTGCTTTCTTTTTGTTGTAATTCCTAAAAGCCTCATTACCAAGTTTATAAGAATCCAATTTGTTCTTTTCGACAAATTCAACTCTTCTAGTCATTTTTGAATATTTCATTCTTTTCCTCTTCTCAAGTTTAGCTTTCCTATAGCAAAAATTCACTAGATGACCAGTTTTGTGACAAAAGGAACAATTGTATTTGGCTCTAGAAGTACTAGCACCTTGTGTTTGAGTGGATCAGGTTTTTGCAGTGAAATCACACAATCCAGCAGATTTGAATTTTATTACACTTGGTTTGGGAGGAAGAACTTCAATTTTACCAATACCAAGTGTTTTCACAACTACAGGGGGATTGTTCTTCAAGTGTTCTACATGATCAAATCCAATTTCACTACTTTTAACACTTACTTTTGATTGATCAAGAATCATATTCAATTTCTTCTTTCCACCTACAAATTTCTCCAAAGTTTATTTCAAATACTCATTTTTTCTAAGTACAACTTGGCAATTTTGACATGAGTCAACTTGGCAAATTTTACCCTTTTCTTTGGTTTGAATGGCTCTGTCTCTAGCTAGAATAGCTCTCTCTACATTGTTCTTTTCAAGTGCCACATCTATTTTCAAAATTTCACACTTCTTGCATTCATTAGGAATAGTAGTAGAGTGAGTAGAAATAATATATCCAGCAAGACAGATCGCACACATCTTTTTCAAATTTTCCTGAGTGACAAACAATTCTTGCAAAACATATGAATGCATTATTGAACCAAGGGCTAGAGCTTGTTTGAAATCATCAGTCTTATCTTTTAGCAAATTTAGCTCTTTTATTTTGCAAGAATGAGCAGCTCTAAGTGATTGTAATTCTGATTGGAATCCTAAGCAATCATAACATGCTTCATTGCTAGAAATAGAATTTCTAAGATTGAGATTTTCAGTTTTCAGCATGAACAACTCATTTTCCATGTCTTTATTTTTACGAGAGGATTTCTTCAGTGATTTTCTCAAAATAACTAACACTTCACAAAGCTCATCATAAGAGGGTGTTACCTCATCAGTATCACTGGATGTATCATTGTCATTGGAATCATCATTAGAGTTGCTTCTAGCCATGAAGCAGAGTCCAGTGAACTCTTTGTCATTCAACTTTCCTTATTTTTCTTCAACTTCATCTTCAGTTGAGTCGTTAATATCGCTCAAGTCTAAATGACTAATGGCAGCAAAGACCTTGTTTAGCATCTTCTTTGTCCTTTGTTTGTTCTTGTCTTTGCTTTCCCTTGATCGAAAGGACTTGGATGGAGCACTCTGATCCTTCTCCTCTTTGTCCCTGTTTTTAAAACAATTAGCACGAACATGCCCAGTCTTACCACAGTTGTAACAGGTGATGGAGGCTCCTCTTCTTTCTCTTGATCTCATGTATGCTGCATTCATGCGCTTGGAGAGAAGAGCAAGTGTATCTTCTGTTGATCTAGCTGTTCATCACTTAGTGCACTCAAAGAAGCAATAGAATATGAAGAACTAGAAGCATTATCAATTACAGAAGAGTTAGCATTCAAAGCCATATAGTTATCATTGGAAGTTCTGGAGACAACATCTATCTCAAAAGTCTTGAGACTAGAGTACAGTTTATCCAGTGTCATCTCACTTATTTTATACGCCTCTCTTATAGCAACGACTTTCATTTGCCAGACTTTAAGATCAAGTGAAGATAAAAAGTGTCTAGCATTTTCAGAATCAGTGTACTTGATGTCTACTGCTCTAAGGTTATTTAAAATTTTGTTAAAGCAAGCAAAGCTATCATCTAAGGATTCTCCAGAATGCATCTCAAATCTAGTGTATTCCTTTTTAAATTGATCCTGGCGAGCCTCTTTAACAGAATCAGTACCTTCATGATAGTCTTGCAAAGACTTCCAAATACTATGAGCAGTAAGCAAATGACAGACATGATCAAATTCTTTTCTAGCTAGTCCTTTAAGCAAGATGTTCCTAGCTCTGTTGTTGTTTTCAACATCTTTTTCAAACTCAAGATTATCAATAACATCATTACCATGAAGGTCATATGCGTTTTTTACCTTGCGCCAAATTGCATTACCTTGAGCCTAAAGATATGCTGTCATGCGGATCCTCCAATGTGGAAAATTTGTTCCATCGAAGACAGGAGGCTTTGTTGAATACTTCTTTGTTGCCATTGCAAACCTCTGTGGCATCTCAGAATGTGACTTTAGAGAATATGGCATTACGGTATGGTGTCTTATCGCGTTTTGGGCCGTTTCCGGGGGTTCGGGCCTTGGGGGACTTTATTGGGCCGTAGGTGGGGGGTTTTCTTGGACCATGTGGGGAAATTTCTGCAATAAAACCCTAGGGCTTCCCTCTTGCGTCCCCATTGCCTCCTCCCCCATGCGCCCCTAGCCTCCCCCATGCGCCCCCTTGTCTCCCCTAGCCACACCTCTCCCTCTCCCTTTGCACCCCTCCCACGTCTCCTCACCTCAATCTCCACCTCTCTTAGCCCCCATAGTGCTGTTCGGGAGTGCTCCATCCGCGGGGATTCGGCATTTCTGGCGGTTCCGGCGGAGGGACGGAGGATCGGGTCGCGAGTAGGAGACGTGCGTCGACCCGGAAGTTCGTCAAGGGAAGGTAAGCAATGGGGATTTGGTCTGTAGGGTTGTGGATCTGGTTATGTGGGGATTAACATGATTAATTTTGGTGTTTGGGTGCTGCCATTAGAGGTATGAAGTCGTTTATTAGATTTGTCGCGCGCGGTAGCCTCGGCCAATTCTAGACAGTCAACTTCGATCGCAATTTCGGGGATTTTAGATTCGGAATTTGGTCGTCCGCCTGTTGATAAAGTTGTAGGTAATTTCAATACCTTTCAGTGGACATCAAGAACGTGAAATTACGATCAGCCGTTTGGAAGTTATGGCTGTTTTACCGAACGTGTTCAAAACCGTGATGTGATTGGGACAGATCGTGATGATCTGTAGATTAGTTAATTTTAGATGCCGAATCAGTTTTTCCCAATACTTAGAAAAAGCTAGAAAATTTCCTAAGCTTCGAGAAAATGTACTCGTTTACTTGATTTGGAGTCCTAGAACTAGAGTTATGCTAGTTGGAAGCCCGCTGTCCCGTCGGGATAGATTCTCTTTTTTCGGGTTTTGGGGGTAGTTTGCGAAGTCGGGGTAGAGGATCATTCGTATACTGTTTTGTGGGCATGTTTTGAGTGTGTGGTACCTTAGTGGAGGTGGTGTGACCCCGGGAGTGCCCTCAACCTCTCGCCAATCTGTCGCCCACGGTTGAAGGCAAGTGTATTGTAGTGGTTGCGGCTTAGGGAGACGTAATATTTGAAAATGAGATGGTTTACACATGTTTTATGATATTATGCTATGATTGACTCTTGCTTGTGACATGATGAAAATGGTTTATTATGAGGCTATGCAATGATTAGTTGAGTTTATGTGCAAGTTGTTTATGTTTATGACATATTTGCAAACATGGCATGAGAACTGGCGAGGTCGGTGAGAGAGTCATAACTAGTCCGGTAAGGTTGGTGAGTAAGTTATGACTAATCCGGAGCGCCATTGAGTAAGACCTGCCTCGTGATTCCATCCACAGTTGGGAATGGAAGCGAGGAGTAGGCACCCTGCATCTACGGGATGGAAGGGGGAAAGAGGGTGCACGCCGACGGGTGTGCACTCGGCAATACCAGTATGTGCTTCAAAGAGACATGTGTATTGCATTGCATGAATGAAGGGGTTTATGAGATGATAATGATGCTCTATGGGATGCATATGAAGATGTGTTTTTGAGATGTTTATGATGATGTTATATGAGAGCATAAATGAAGTTCATGAGTTGACTCTCAGGATATGTGAATGGCACTAAGTATGGATGTGAGTTGATTATTGTTTTTGTATCATTGCAATACACTTTGCTGAGTGATGAACTCACGCTTGTTGTGTTATGTTGTTTTTAGGTACCTTGAACTCGGCAATCGGGGAAGGGAGATTAGCATCACATCTCCGCATAGTGTTGCTCACCTAGACAACTACACACTCCCACTTGTAGTTGTAATGATTATCTTATTGCGTTAAAAACTTGGACTATGCTTATGAGCTTGGTTTTATTGTTCCCTACGTATTGGTTGATGAAACGTTGGAGTTTATGTTATGGACTTGAGATGATGCTTTAACTCTGGTTAGTGCCGTTTAGATGCCATCTATTATGCTATAATGATGTGACAATATTATTGTTGCTTAAACCCCATGGGAAAAACAAAGGGAATGCTACCGCATTTTCAACTAAACTATTAGCGTAGTCGCTGTAATTTATTGTTAAATATGTGATATTGGTTGTGTCTAGAGCTGTTCGGGTGACATTCGCGGCAGACTAGATGCTGGGGTGTTACAGTTGGTATCCGAGCGGGCTTCAGGTCCGTGAAATGTGAACGTAGTAATTTACTTTAGAGTAAACTAAAATATTGACTTGGAAAAGTAGAAACATGGCATAGGTTTACTTGTTAAAATTTGGCCTTAGGGCAATAACCTTAAAATCTGAAATAGTTGGTTAACTAATTTAAAATTTGGCACACTCTGATGCACAGTAGGAAGGGTATGGGTATCGATGCTATCCGCTTAAATGTTGTATTTAAGCTTTGATATTAAATGCTGCATCTTTGATGATGTATGATGTTATACTTATGAAAGTATTGATTGAGATGCTATATGTTTGATAAAGTGAGGTTGTGGTGCCGAAAGGTTTTGGTCACCTTCTTTAGTTCGTAGTAAAGTTGTGTGGAGTTTCGGTGTGGCCGGTGAGAGCCATCACCAAAAGACTACTAAACCTCCCGTAGAGAGAGTGCTTATCCTTTCTGTTGTAGTTCGGGTAGTTGGTTGGAGTCAAATGGAAGAGTTGATGGTGGATCCTTTTGGATTTCTTTTACCGTTCTAACGATCAGTTTGGGTTGGTTTCTGTGGTTTTTTTAGTGATTGGAAATCAAGGAAAGGTGCTTGGTGTTGAGTGTTCGCTGATGATATTTCGGCAGTTTTTGTTTGGTTTTGCCTTCCTTGGGTTGAAGACAAAGAAGAAGAGTTTAGTGCTATGCCTTTTTTGGATTGCCATTTCAGTTTTGGTGTCCGGTTTTGTTGAATGCTTTACAGAGAAAGCTCTCGATTTATTCTTGTGTTTGTCTTTCTCCGGGATTTGCAGAGTTTGTGGTGTTGTGCCAGACCTGGTGGTCAGGGCTGAAGTATGAGCCTTTGTAAGAGTAAGGGGGATGTTTGATCTCATCATTTGACTTGGTTGGGAGATCATCCTTGAAAACCCGTTTGTTTCGTGGAAGTTTGGAGTTTGGTGTTAAGGCTTTATCTGAAAAGGATTTGGTTGATCGTTTGTTTCTCCCTCGTGCATCCATCTTCTTTCGTGGAAGTTGTTGATCTCGAGATTTGTGGAGTAGCTGCATGTTAGCATTTGGGAATTTAAAGAGTTGACTTTTCTTGTGTTTTATGGTTGAGTTTTCTGGAAAGAAAGGTGTTTTTGGGTGTTCTTTTCTTGAGAAACTGTGGTTTTCTTAAGAGTGGAGTGCGTGACCCACGTAGATGTTCAGGAAGTTAAGTGTATGTCGAGGAGTTAGAGTTTTCAGATGATGTGGGTTATTGATTCAGTTGAAGTGATGGTGTTGGTTGTTAAAGACAACCTAAACTATTGTGTTGATAGAGATGATGAACCGAGATGCTAGGTGACCCAAATTGAAAGTTGATTAGTGTTTTATGCAGAGTGTTGTGAGTTATGGAGTTATCGGAAGTTAGAGATTAGTAAGTGTTGTTTGCGGTTGAGAAGGTCTAGAATTTTTTCTGGGTGACAAATTAGTATAGTGGGGTTATGGTGTAAAGACTTGAGGATTGTCGGGTTTGTTGTTTCGGGGTCGAGTAAGCGGTGAATCGGCAAAATGACTTAATTAATAGGTAATCAAAGGATAGGGATATGGAATGATTGTAGGAAAGGTTGAAATTGTCCTTGACAGATGTCTGTCTGGGATCCGTAGTTATGAAAGATGTCTAATGGAGATTGTATTGAGTGGTTAGAATTATTCATTGGGTGAATGAACTAGGGATATTGAGTAAGTACCTTATGGTTTGTGCGAGAGGCATTTGTTGTTTATGCCAAAATAAGTGATGAAGAGATGTGTTTTAAAGCTTGGGATAAATAGTGGTATGAACGATGAGTCATAGTGGTTGGTAGACCAAAAGAAGAAGTTGACGTGAGTCTTATGTTGAGGTAACTAGTAAGTTCGTTGTGTCGAAGTTGTGAGAACATGGTTCTCCTTGTTGATTGTTATAAGATAGACATGGATAGAGTTTGATGATCATATGACCGGTGGTGGGTACATGATTAGTAGGAAGTGTTTTTATCAAAGATTAGATGTTGTAACTTGTGTTCAACAGTGTTGGACTTCTCAGGATTTGGTGATTATGAAATCCTTAATGGCTAAGAGTATTGGAATGCGAAAAATGGTGGGATTCGAGTCGAACCTTCTTTTAAAGGTTTACGGATTTAAATGAATGCATAAACTTTCTGGGAGTGCCTGCCCTTTTGTTAAGGCATCTTGATTAGTGTGCAATAGATCTCCCCTGGGTAAGTGGCATCTTGTCAAGTTACGAATTTGACTTCAATGATTGGAAATATGGGTGAAAGAGTAGTTTTGGAAGTATCTGGTTGATGGATTCCGGAATATTGTATGTTATTGAATCATGACAATCTTTGGTTTCGCAAATTTGTTTAGCTTAGGCTATGAGTATGGGTTTTCACCCAAAAGTTTTGAGTGGATCGCGCTCTTTCGCGTTCAACTGAATTATCTTTGGAAACCATATGTAAAGGAAGTAAATGGACATGGTGGGTGGTGTTGGAAACCCTAGAGTTAAGCACTTAACTTGTAACTCTATTGTGACTAGAGTTGACTTTATTTGGAAAATGTGTGCGGTGTTTGCAAGTGCTTTAAAAAGGTGGATCTTATGAATGCTCCATGAGTGATTTTGCTGGTGAAGTGTTTTCTTTTGGAAATGAGCCTCCCTTTCTCTTTGAGAGAATTTGTAGCGGTTGTGGGTGTAGATGTTTGATTCGAGAATTGATGTTCTCTTTTGAAAAAAAAAATATTGATATTGGTTAAAATGCGATATTTTATCATAAAAGAGTTGATGAGCCAGGTCGGTGAGAAATTCATATATGGATATATATGACTAATCCGAAGTGCTCTTGAAAAGTTTGCATCCATGTCATGAATCGAGATTTCCATTGCTCTCTAACATGAAAAGAAAGAATGGATAAATGCTGATATTTTGGTTATGTTATGTTAGGGATTTGTTTCCCTTTCTCTTTGAGAGTTTTGCGGCAGTTGTGGACCCTTTTGTGTGATTTGAGAATCAATTTTCTCTTCCAAAATGTTGATTTTGGTTAAAATGAAAGGGTTGGCTGTGGTGAAAGCGAATTGAGTTGTCATTAGTTGTTAATAACTTCTGTCAAAGAATTGTGTGGAGTCTCCCTTTTGTTTGAGTGCTCCGCGATGCGAAATGTATCGCCTTGATTTGAGATTTAAGTTTTCCTTTGCGACTTGACTTTGGAAAAGAAAAAGAGTAATCTTTGGGATGTTGCCGAATTGTTTCCAAAGTGATTTGTGATGCATTGGGTTTCTATTGATGAATGTGGTTCATCCGACTAAAGAGATTTGCTATGTTATTGGCATTCTAGTTGGGAATAAGAATAGAAGGGTTTATGGACTTGATGAGTTTACTGAAGGAATATATTCATGGGCCTGGATGTATTTGAGTAAGAAAATGTGAGGGTGAGACCCTCTTAGGAAAAGAACCAATTGTGGTTTGGTAATAATTGACGGCCCTAGCTTGGGCTAGGTGTTGTACATTAGTGGTATAAAGGTGGATTATGATGGAGGTCGTTTGATGTCGTGGTTTAAATTTTGTTGAGAGTACTGTTCAATGGTAGTGAAGGTTATAGAAATTATGATGTAAAATGTTCTATCGCGAACAGTTGTCCTAGCTGTTGTCCTTGGGTATGAGATATGCCCGGGAGATGATAGAATGTCAATAATGTGGTTTGTAGTCGAAATGAAAAAAAAGAGATTATTGCCTTTGTGGGCTTTGTATGTAGATGACATTGGTTAATTTTGATTCTTTGTGAAAAAGGTCAAATAATTGGAAGAGATGGGATGTTGTGTAATCGATTCTTAGGGGGTCATGTTTAGAACCCCAATCATTAATAAGATACCATTGGTGATTTATTGGTAGAGAGGTTGTTAAAAGAGATGTGATTAGCTTTGATTGTGTCATCTTGAGATTAATGAGATGTGGTAGACAGGTTGAGAAATGAAATTAAGGTTTTGTGAATGAAGTTGAAAAGGGAGTTGGAGTTGAGTTTGGATCCCTTGTGGAATTGGTGTTCCGAGCTGGTGTTCTTCGGATTCGAGGTCGAATCCTGTTAAGGGGGAGAGGATGTGGCATCTCAGAATGTGACTTTAGGGAATACGGCATTACGGTATGGTGTTTTATCGCGTTTTGGGCCGTTTCTGGGGGTTCGGGCCTTGGGGGGTTTTCTTGGCCCATGTGGGGAAATTTCTGCAATAAAACCCTAGGGCTTCCCTCTTGCATCCCCATTGCCTCCTCCCCCATGCGCCCCCTTGCCTCCCCCATGCGCCCCCTTGTCTCCCCTAGCCACACCTCTCCCTCTCCCTTTGCACCCCTCCCACGTCTCCCCACCTCAATCTCCACCTCTCATAGCCCCCATAGTGCTGTTCGGGAGTGCTCCATCCGCGGGGATTCGGCGTTTCTGGCGGTTCCGGCGGAGGGACGGAGGATCGGGTCGCGAGGAGGAGACGTGCGTCGACCCGGAAGTTCGTCAAGGGAAGGTAAGCAATGGGGATTTGGTCTGTAGGGTTGTGGTTCTGGTTAGGTGGGGATTAACATGATTAATTTTGGTGTTTGGGTGCTGCCATTAGAGGTACGAAGTTGTTTATTAGATCTGTCGCGCGCGGTAGCCTCGGCCAATTCTAGACAGTCAACTTCGGTCGCAGTTTCGGGGATTTTAGAGTTGGAATTTGGTCGTCCGCCTGTTGAGAAAGTTGTAGGTAATTTCAATACCTTTCAGTGGACATCAAGAACGTGAAATTACGATCAGCCGTTTGGATTTTATGCAGAGTTTTACCGAACGTGTTCAAAACTGTGACGTGATTGGGACAGATCGTGATGATCTGTAGATTAGTTAATTTTAGAGGCCGAATCAGTTTTTCCCAATACTTAGAAAAAGCTAGGAAATTTCCTAAGCTTCGAGAAAATGTACTTGTTTACTTGATTTGGAGTCCTAGAACTAGAGTTATGCTAGTTGGAAGCCCGTTGTCCCGTCGGGACATATTATCTGTTTTTGGGTTTTGGTGGTAGTTTGCGAAGTCGGGGTAGAGGATCGTTCGTGTACTGTTTTGTGGGCACGTTTTAAGTGTGTGGTACCTTAGTGCAGGTGGTGTGACCCTGGGAGTGCCCTCAACCTCTCGCCAATCCGTCGCCCACGGTTGAAGGCAAGTGTATTGTAGTGGTTGCGGCTTAGGGAGCCGTAATATTTGAAAATGAGATGGTTTACACATGTTTTATGATATGATGCTATGATTGACTCTTGCTTGTGACATGATGAAAATGGTTTATTATGAGGCTATACAATGATTAGTTGAGTTTATGTGCAAGTTGTTTATGTTTATGACATATTTGCAAACATGGCATGAGAACTGGCCAGGTCGGTGAGAGTCATAACTAGTCCGGTAAGGTCGGTGAGGAAGTTATGACTAATCCGGAGCGCTATTGAGTAAGACCTACCTCGTGATTCCATCCACAGTTGGGAATGGAAGTGAGGAGTAGGCACCCTCCATCTACGGGATGGAAGGGGGAAAGTGGGTGCACGCCGACGGGTGTTCACTCGGCAATACCGATATGTGCTTCAAAGAGACATGTGCATTGCATTGCATTGCATTGCATGAATGAAGGGGTTTATGAGATGATAATGATGCTCTATGAGATGCATATGAAGATGTGTTTTTGAGATGTTTATGATGATGTTATATGAGAGCATAAATGAAGTTCATGAGTTGACTCTCAGGATATGTGAATGGCACTAAGTATGGATGTGAGTTGATTATTGTTTTTGTTTCATTACAATACACTTTGCTGAGTGATGAACTCACGCTTGTTGTGTTATGTTGTTTTTAGGTACCTTGAACTCGGCAGTCGGGGAAGGGAGATTAGCATCACATCTCCACATAGTGTTGCTCACCTAGACAACTACACACTCCCACTTGTAGTTGTAATGATTATCTTATTGCGTTAAAAACTTGGACTATGCTAGCTTATGAGCTTGGTTTTATTGTTCCTACGTATTGGTTGATGAAACGTTGGAGTTTATGTTATGGACTTGAGATGATGCTTTAACTCCGGTTAGTGCCGTTTAGATGCCATCTATTATGCTATAATGATGTGACAATATTATTGTTGCTTAAACCCCATGGAAAAACAAAGGGAATGCTGCCGAATTTTCAACTAAACTATTAGCGTATTTGCTGTAATTTATTGTTAACTATGTGATATTTGTTGTGTCTAGAGTTGTTCGGGTGACATTCACGGCAGACTAGATGCCGGGGTGTTACAACCTCGCTCTGATACCACTTGTAGGAACGAGTATGGCAACTAGAGGGGGGTGAATAGTTGCATGGAAGCTAAAAACAATTTTTGATCTACTAAAAATTCACCCCAAAACAGATTCAAATAATTGTTTTGTAATCAACAAAAACAGATTGATAGTCGTCCACCAAATCGCAAATATCCAAAAAGAATTAGCTCAATCGGATCTTTGGATCAAAAGTTATAAGCTTAGCAAGTTGACTATTTCGAAATCGACTAGTTTGGACCAGTCCGATCTTGGTAGTCAAGTTCGGACCACTCCGACCAGAGTCATCAAGTTCGGACTATCCGATGTAGGTTCGGACCGCTCCGATTAGAGTCGTCAAGTTTGGACCAGTCCGAACATGATGATATCGCCTTTTTCAGATGTGTTCGGTAAAACATGAATTCCTGGAGATCCAGCCGTCGGATTGACCTGAAATTTTGACACAAGAAACTAGATTCCAATGCAAATCTAACAAAAGAAGAATCAACTCGATTGACCTTACAGATCAAAAGATATAAACCTCACAAGCTTGCTGTGACAGAAGATGACGAGAATTGATCTAACCAAAACTTGTAGATTAAACAAGAACGACAAAAGATTAATCAACTAAACTTTGAGAAACTCTAAATCAATACTCTAGAAAAGTTTTTGATTGATCAAATCAAGATGAAACTGAAAGAACAAAAACTAATCTAGAACCAGAACAAGCATGCAAACATGATTGAAAACATAGAATACTGTAGCAACGTGGTTACTGCAGCACGCAAGGTTCTAGAAGAATTGATCTTTTATTTCTTCTGTCTAAAATACTCCAACACAATAGTACAAACCCTAAAAATTTCGCTCTGCTCTCTGCTTGGCGCAAAGTACTAATTGATCCATTCAATAGGAGACAACCCCTTCTATTTAAAGGAACAAACACAAAGAGTCTGAATACAACCCCTACTCCAAACACGGAAGGAGTTTGTATTCAACACAACTCCACTTGGTCCAACCTGGCCGAATACAACTCTTGCACGCGTGTACAACCCACATGCCATACTCACGTGACTAACCACTCTGCACGCGTATGGCCACCCTACCATACTCACGTGACTAACAAAACTTCATGTGCACCGTTCTCTAGCCCGAACGTCCTGGATGACATCCTTGACCACTAGGACCTTGATTCCTCCAGAACCTAGTCCCGAACCTTAGTTCCTCCATGAACTTAGTTTCGGTCCCATCATCGACCACGTTCGCCCTCGAGCAACACCTGCACATGAACAAATCCCAAAACAATATTCCGAGCACAAGTGCACAACTTGACTCAACATTAGTCCATGCAACTACTGACACGAGCATTGCATCAAACAAAACAATTACCATGCTATCACAACCATATCAAAAGATCATATGAGACAACTATGGGAGGAGCCGCCCAGACCGTCCTCGGGTTATTTGAAGACCCGGTCGACCCCATCGGATTTGGAGGCTAAGACCGGACCGCCGAGAGCGCTCGCAGTGTTAGCACCCAAGCCCAATTGGGACAACGGTGAGACCTTTCGAATAACTCGACAACAATCCCGGTATTCCCCTAGTATGCGACCCAAACTCGCCCAGGATCGCCCTGCATACCGGCTTGCAACGCCATATCATTTCAATTTGCATAAAGTGGGCAACGAACTAAAAACCCCACAACCAAAGCACGCAACGCGGAAGGACAGCAACGAACTAACACACGCACGAAGACAAAACCCGACAAGGAACACGAACAACACCAAACAACAACCCGACAACCACCACGCGACACGAGATTCAACGAGAAAGAGGGCACAATAGTGTATTGAAGAGTTGCAACAAGTACCCAAGCGCTTAATTCAGACATGACAGCGTTTAAGACCAATTTGTACAGCAAAAGTAATCTATACAACAAAAGTGAACTCCCTACCACTAAAGTAAAACAAAAGTACAACTCCTCCGGAAGTGTCCTGCCCCTGAACACTCCCAGGCGTAAGCAACACCGTCGGTAGCCTCTACTCGGTGCCCCGCCCGGTCACCGAGAGGCAGTACGGACAGAACTCAGATCCATCTGGATCCTCACCTGAAAACCACAAAGCAGAAGCATGAGTACAAAAGTTACTCGCAAGACTTACCCGTGGTCCATATATGACCGACTCGAAAGGATATGCATTCGGCTGTAGCAAGGAATAAGCTTACAGTAAAAAGAGCAGAAAGCTTATCTTTGTTGTACAATTACATTCCACTACTCCATTTACAAATTTTATAGCACTTGTAGACAACACCTATTACTAGAGTAGAATCTGAAACGTTACAATTAAAGTAAAGCAAGTAACCTCATAAACAAGTACCACCATCGAACCAACTAGCATTAAGTTCAAGTTATTACTACGTTGAAATGTCGGATGACGCGAGCGTGCTCGTATCTGAGAGCGCGGCAATTCGAATCGCTTATTCACCCTGCAGGGGATCATCAATCGCACGACATGTGCCACAAGGAACATCATGTCAACCCACCTCCCATCCATACATACTCGTTGGGCCAACTTCATGCGGTCCGAACACCTAGCACCCCCTCGAGCGGCCCAAGCCCGGCTTGGCCCTCGAGAGTCGGCCTAAGCCTCGCCCTCAACCACGCCCAACCGCATGAGGGTTGTAACACCTCGGCATTTAATATGCCTGAATGCTACCAAACATAAGCTAAACAACATCTAAATACCACAACTTACCATAAATTCCAGCAAAGGTACATATGCTAAAAACCGAAATTTCGGCAGCATCTCCTTTGTTTTAACATGAATTAAAGGAGCAACAACAGTATAGCAATGTATGGAATATGAGAGACAACTAAAAACAGCAATAATTAACGACTTAGCAACAATATAAGTCTAGTTTCAAACACATAATGTCTCCAAGGGTCAAACGAACAATAAAACTCTCATATAGCAAATCTAAACCTTAAAGCAATAATCATCACACGCAATTTATTATCAAACTAATAGAATGACTTGTGGAATCAATATGGTGAAGCTACGTGTGGGCGTGTGACTATTTCCCTTCCCCGCATGCCGTTCTCATGGTACCTAAAATAACAAGAAAACACAAGCGTGAGTTCGAAACTCAGCAAGCATATTGCAATGGACAACAAGAACAATATCATGGCAATAACATCTCCCATCATATATATCATCTCATTCATGAACACTTAACAATATCTTCATCATTATGTATGCAATGTAATGCAATGCTCACGTCTCCTTGGAAACTCATACCGGTATGGTTGAGTACACACCCGTCGGTGTGCACCCTCTCCCCCCTTCCATCCCGAAGATGGAGGGTGCCTACTCCTCGCTTCCGTTCACCGCGGTGAATGGAATCACGATGTAGGACTTACTCATTGGCTTTCCGGATTAGTCATAACTTTCTCACCGACCTTCCCGGACTAGTTATGACTTTCTCACCGCCCGAGCCATGTAACATGCCATGTATGCATTTATGCCAACAACATATTTAACTCACATATTAACACATGGCATCATAACATATTAAACATGCTCATCATATCATTGGCAATCATAAAAGCATGGCAAGTGATCATATATCATGTAGTCAATTCCATCTATTCTCAACAAGCAACCTACAAATCGCTATCCATCACAACACACTTGCCTCAACCACGGGCAACGGATTGGCGGGAAGTAGAGGGCACTCCCGGGGTCGCACCACCTGTACATAGGTACCACACGCTCACAATCATGTCCACAAAACAGTACGCAAACCCTCATCTACCCCGACATTGCCAACTACTCGCAAAACCTAAAAACAGAGGTTCTGTCCCGTCGGGACAGCAGCCTTGCAAAAGTCATAACTTGAGTTCTGGGACTCCGAATCAATTAAACGAGTACATCCACGCGTATCTTAGGAAATTTCCCAACTTTCTCTAGGTATATGGAAAGACTGATTCGGACTCTAAAGTTGTTTAATCTACAGATTACCGTGATCTGTTCCAATTACGTCACAGATTTTATCACGCTCGGTAAAACAGCCATAACTTTCAAACGGCTGGGAGGCAATTAACGTGCTTTATACCCACTGAAAGATAATGAAATTATCTACAACTTCTTCAACATCCGTACGGACATATTCGGATTCTAAATTGACGAAAACGCAAACCCTAGGTCGACTGCTCATGCTGTCCCAAAAACAGAACGTGGCAACATTTAGATCTAATCCAAATTACTCAATTCCAGCACCACCAATTGATCTAAAAACTTGATAAACACCCTTAGAACAGTACCTAGATCAACCCCAAGGATTTCCATGGACATACCTTTGCCCGACGCACGAAAACCCAATAGATCTCCTCCCGATTCGCGCGATCCCCTTCCTCGCTTCCAAATCCATCAGATCTCCTCGTCGCGGAGCGCTCCAATGGATGGATCTTCGAGGTGGTGAGGTCAAGAACTCACCTAGGTGCAGCAAGGGAGGTGGAGAGGTGGTGGAGAGGGTGGTGGCGCAAGGGGAGAGGCTTGGGGGAGGTGGAGGCGCCCAAGGAGGAGGTGGGGAGGTGTGGGAGGCGGCTAGGGCACTTGGGGGCGCAAGGGGCAGGGGGAGGACGCCCAAAAGGGCAGGGAAACCCCCCTTTAACCAGCCCTAAGCCCCTTTCCTAATCCTAAATGGATTCCCACTCCATCCCACCAAAGCCCACAACCCCCTCTTTAAGGCCCAAACTCCCCCGGGAAGGCCCAAAACCCCGGAAACGGCCCGAAAACGGCCCGACAACGCTATTAACCTCCATACCTTATTTTTTTAACCTCCCATATCAAATTTCAATATGTTTTTGACCTCATCATGCACCTTTTATAAGGTTACGATGCTCCGTGGTGTCACAACACTTCAAAAGGCCCAAAAATGCGAGTAAACCTCAAGCCGAAAGGTTTTATTCTCTAATTTCACATTTTATAATGTCACACCATACCGTAGTGTCACATTCTTCCCCCCTTCAACATGATTCGATCTCGAATCCGAAGGACGCCATAATCAACAACAAAGTCCCCAAGGGACAAAAGGCTTCTCTGCAGCTCAAAACATTCGCACAATGACTAAAACCGGAACAAACGACAAACGAGTTCTCAAAACCAACACTTGGCGAGAAAATTAATGATCTAGCTCAACCAAGGGCAACCTCTCACAGGTCGACCTTCACTTCCATTCCCAAACAGAATCTGCGTACCAACCACAAAGGGCTCCATCAACCCAAAACGCTCGAATCCTCACGGCCAACACTTCATACTTCTATCACAACCAACCTGACTACCATACTCCATTAAACTCAACATGACATAATCAAAGCAAGTCACAATTCGTTTAATGACCTCTCTACATTCCCAAAAATTCCATCGAGGGGAATAACTCATTAAGGCACACTTGCCCTTCCGATACACGATCATGCTAACATTCATTCTATCCTCTCCCAGGCAAAACTCAAATCCAAAACAACTAGTGACGACAATTGCTCACGGCAGGACAAACATCACCGAACTACCGTCAACTTCACTTCCACCCATCACTACTCTTAATAAAGGTTAAATCCTTACATCATCAACCTACATCACAAACCACCCTTATACCACTAAGGTTCTACACCTAGCCCCAAGCTAGGATCGTAAAAACTTTACCAAACCACAATTGGTTCCTTTCTTAAGAGGGTCTCGCCCTCACACAAAAACACTTAGCTATCAAGCCCAAGTGTACTCACGACAACTCAAACCCAAAGCGTTAACAACCATTTTGGAAAGAATTCGGCAACATCCAAAGAGCACACAAAGGAAGCATAAACCCCTACACCACAACCAAGATACCATAATTTCTTCATTCTTTCTTTTCATACTAGAAAGCAAGGGAAATCTCGTTTCATGACATAAATGCACATTCTTCAGGAGCACTCCGGATTAGTCATATCTCCATATATGACTTTCTCACCGACCTGGCTCAACGACTCTTTTATCATTTAACATGTAAAAACGATGTCATGTTTACTTTTCACCATTCATTCATCATGGAACAACGGTACCTAATAGTCATTCACCAAATAACTTCTTCCTCGGTATCAAATGATTGAAATACCCATAACACTGACGGTTGCGCTAAATCATATAGACTATGACGGCAACATAGTTAACAGTAAGGCACCACATCAAATCAGAACCCACCAACGATAGATAGCTAAACTTTGCAAAACATCGCATTTTAACCAAAATCAACGTTTTGGAAAAGAACATTGACTCCAAAGTTAGACATCTGCACAAACAACTGCCATAAATTTTATCAAAAGAGAGGGAAACTCAATCCCAAAAGAAAACTCTTCTCTAACCAAATTCACTTATGAAGCATTCATAAAAATCCAGACATGTGAAACATCCGCACACCAGACACATTTTCCAAATGACTCCAACTCTAGCCAAACAGAGTTACACATCAAGGGCTTAACTCAAAAGTTTCCAACACAACCCTTTATGACCATCTGCTTCCTTTTAAAATTAATTTCAAAGATAATTCAGTGCGAACGCGAAAGGGCGCGATCGACTCAAAAACTTTTGGGGTGTAAATCCATACTCATAGCACCAACTAAACAAATTAGCCAAAACCAAATATTTGCACCAATTTATACGAGTTTTAGGGAAACTCTGAAACACAGCATATGGAACAGCTTGACCGAAAACTCTTCAACTAAAATGGCAAACAACCAAACCAGTCCAAAAGCTTTTGAACACAAGCTCAAAGATAAAAAGAACCATCTCTAGTACTCCACTACGCTTTCTATTAAAGACTTCAGTAATCACTATTTACTCCTTGAGGAGCCCCAACACAAATCAACCAAAAGCTTCACAACAAATTCTTCCTCTAGTTACCATTCCCAACACTTTTAATTAAGGTTTAAGATGCTTATCACAAAGGCACCCAACCCAGACTACATTGACATGATCCCCACGGATCACCGAATCATAATACATCTTATTCTAAATTTGAAACAATATACTTCCACAAATCTTTTAGCAAGATCAACATATAAATTTCATACCTCCTATATAATCACGTCTCGACAACCGAACCTTATTTAGTTAAACAACGACTTCAACATGTAAATATTATCTCTACAAGACAAAGTTCATGACTAGGATTCCAAGGCATACATTCCTTAAGGGTAAAACTCTACATCAGGTTAATTATCCATGGTTCACTCCTTCACCACAGGTTACAATACCCTCCATTTAATCAATGGTTTCCAACAAGTATTCTACACAACTACCACCACTACTAAGTCATTAATAACAACAAATGGGCATATTCATCAACCAACAACATTACTTTTAGCTACCCTATACATAGGTGATAACCAAATTACCACCACACAACATACTCCAACTATTTAAAATAAATTGAATATTAGCATTAACACTGCCCTTAACAACGTCATTAACAATAAGTCTTATGTCTTCTCAATTGATATCGATACTAGCATTGAAGGGACACAACTGCATACTTCCAAATATACTAGTAGTTTGCAACAACATAAATAGCAACTCTAATCAACTTCCAAATTAAAGTCACTAGGCAACACGATTAAATTTCTCTATTACACCATTAGATTAGAACATCTTTAAACAACCAGCAAAGTTTCTTTAACGGTAACAGTAGTCTACATCATCTTAATGTTTTAACTATGCATCAGGGTTTAAAACTTTAAACATAATCGAGGGTCCTAAGCATTTTTAAAGCAAAGCAACAGATTCTAAGCATGTACATTAACACATTAAATCATTCTCACTAAGAGTAAACTACAACACTAGTAGTCTATTTGTTCTCAAGCTAGAGATATTAATCACATTGAATTGATTCAACTCAAAATTTAACTTCGCCACACATCAATCCATAAACCACATTGTTACCTACTACATAACATGCTAAACATCAATTCTTACTAGGGACAAACGATTTCAGTCAAAAGACTACTTACTTTGTTTGCAGCATTTTAGTTTTAAAACTCATCCCCAAATTCATAAGGAAACTTGACTCTCAAAATTGCAATGAGACAAACCCAAACTTGGTCATGCAAAGGAATTCTCCCAAAACACTTTTCAATCTCAAAGACTCCCACAGGAGGGAACCAACCGATCAAATAAACCTTTGCAAATAAAACCTTAACACCAAACCCCAAACTTTCACATAACAAGAAGGGTTTTTCAACGATGATTTCTTAAACCAGTAAAATAACGAAATCAAACTCCACGTACTACTACAAAGCCACAGAACTTCAGCCCTGACAGTCGGGTCCGGCACAACTCCGCAATAACTCCTTTAACCTCGGAGAAAGACAAACACACGGATAAATTAAATGCTTCTTCCCCATAAAGCAATTAACAAACTAAACGTCAAAACTGGAACGGCGCCCAAAAGAAGCGCAACACTAGACTCCTCTTCTTTGTCTTCAACCAAGGAAGACAAAACCACACACCGCATACGGAATTATCCGCGAAAAACCAATACCAAACACTTTTCTTTTGGTTTCCATCAACTAAAACCAATAAAACCAACCAAGACCGACCACAGAACGATAAAGAACATCCGAAGGAATCCACCACCAAACTTTTCTATTTGACTCCAGTCAACTACCCGATTTACGACAGAAAGGGTAAGCACTCTTCTCCTACAGGGGTTAATAGTTCTTCGGTGATGGCTTTAACCGGCCATACCGTCAAACCACACCCTTACTATGAACAAAAGTGGTGACCGAAACCCTTCGGCACCACAACCCCACTTTATCACCACAACAAGCACAATTCAATCATTTATCTCATCGACATAGCAGCATGCATTATCAAATGAAGCATTCAACATCGAAGCTTAAATACAACATTTAAGCGTAAGGAAACGATACCCATACCCTTTCCTACTGTGCATCCATTGTGTGTCAAATTTTAGATTAGTTATACCACTTTTGCAAGTTTTAATGTTGCTATCCTATAACAAAATTTTAGTAAAAACCTAAGCCATGTTTCTAAGTTATTCCACATCACATTTTAGTTGTAACCTAAGGTATGACACTAAAAATACATATTCCATGGACCTACAGCCCGCTCTGATACCAACTGTAACACCGCGGCATTTAATATGCCTGAATGCTACCAAACATAAGCTAAACAACATTTAAATAACACAAGTTACCATAAATTCCAGCAAAGGTACATATGCTAAAAACCGAAATTTCGGCAGCATCTCCTTTGTTTTAACATGAAATAAAGGAGCAACAACAGTATAGCAATGTATGGAATATGAGAGACAACTAAAAACAGCAATAATTAACGACTTAGCAACAATATAAGTCTAGTTTCAAACACATAATGTCTCCAAGGGTCAAACGAACAATAAAACTCTCATATAGCAAATCTAAACCTTAAAGCAATAATCATCACACGCAATTTATTATCAAACTAATAGAATGACTTGTGGAATCAATATGGTGAAGCTACGTGTGGGCGTGTGACTATTTCCCTTCCCCGCATGCCGTTCTCATGGTACCTAAAATAACAAGAAAACACAAGCGTGAGTTCGAAACTCAGCAAGCATATTGCAATGGACAACAAGAACAATATCATGGCAATAACATCTCCCATCATATATATCATCTCATTCATGAACACTTAACAATATCTTCATCATTATGTATGCAATGTAATGCAATGCTCACGTCTCCTTGGAAACTCATACCGGTATGGTTGAGTACACACCCGTCGGTGTGCACCCTCTCCCCCCTTCCATCCCGAAGATGGAGGGTGCCTACTCCTCGCTTCCGTTCACCGCGGTGAATGGAATCACGATGTAGGACTTACTCATTGGCTTTCCAGATTAGTCATAACTTTCTCACCGACCTTCCCGGACTAGTTATGACTTTCTCACCGCCCGAGCCATGTAACATGCCATGTATGCATTTATGCCAACATCATATTTAACTCACATATTAACACATGGCATCATAACATATTAAACATGCTCATCATATCATTGGCAATCATAAAAGCATGGCAAGTGATCATATATCATGTAGTCAATTCCATCTATTCTCAACAAGCAACCTACAAATCGCTATCCATCACAACACACTTGCCTCAACCACGGGCAACGGATTGGCGGGAAGTAGAGGGCACTCCCGGGGTCGCACCACCTGTACATAGGTACCACACGCTCACAATCATGTCCACAAAACAGTACGCAAACCCTCATCTACCCCGACATTGCCAAGTACTCGCAAAACCTAAAAACAGAGGTTCTGTTCCGTCGGGACAGCAGCCTTGCAAAAGTCATAACTTGAGTTCTGGGACTCCGAATCAATTAAACGAGTACATCCATGCGTAGCTTAGGAAATTTCACAACTTTCTCTAGGTATATGGAAAGACTGATTCGGAATCTAAAGTTGTTTAATCTACAGATTACCGTGATCTGTTCCAATTACGTCACAGATTTTATCACGCTCGGTAAAACAGCCATAACTTTCAAACGGCTGGGCGGCAATTAACGTGCTTTATACCCACTGAAAGATAATGAAATTATCTACAACTTCTTCAACATCCGTACGGACATATTCGGATTCTAAATTGACGAAAACACAAACCCTAGGTCGACTGCTCATGCTGTCCCAAAAACAGAACGTGGCAACATCTATATCTAATCCAAATTACTCAATTCCAGCACCACCAATTGATCTAAAAACTTGATAAACACCCTTATAACAGTACCTAGATCAACCTCAAGGATTTCCATGGACATACCTTTGCCCGACGGACGAAAACCCAATAGATCTCCTCCCGGTTCGCGCGATCCCCTTTCTCGCTTCCAAATCCACCGAATCTCCTCGTTGCGGAGCGCTCCAATGGATGGATCTTCGAGGTGGTGAGGTCAAGAACTCACCTAGGTGCAGCAAGGGAGGTGGAGAGGTGGTGGAGAGGGTGGTGGCGCAAGGGGAGAGGCTTGGGGGAGGTGGAGGCGCCCAAGGAGGAGGTGGGGAGGTGTGGGAGGCGGCTAGGGCACTTGGGGGCGCAAGGGGCAGGGGGAGGACGCCCAAAAGGGCAGGTAAACCCCCCTTTAACCAGCCCTAAGCCCCTTTCCTAATCCTAAATGGATTCCCACTCAATCCCACCAAAGCCCACAACCCCCTCTTTAAGGCCCAAACTCCCCCGGGAAGGCCCAAAACCCCGGAAACGGCCCGACAACGCTATTAACCTCCATACCTTATGGTTTTAACATCCCATATCAAATTTCAATATGTTTTTGACCTCATCATGCACCTTTTATAAGGTTACGACGCTCCGTGGTGTCACAACACTTAAAAAGGCCCAAAAACGCGAGTAAACCTCAAGCCGAAAGGTTTTATTCTCTAATTTCACATTTTATAATGTCACACCATACCGTAGTGTCACAAGTGTACACCCCATCGAATAGCATGCGATGAAAGAATAGCTTACCGTCCCATTCCAGCATGCGACTAACAAGATGTGCTCGTTCAACATGGCAAACAACGGATCTGTCCTCAACTGACACAGGCGAGACTACAACACTTGAGTCTCCACACCCAAATGCCCCAACTTTCACGCCCGGTCTCATTTCATTTTCCATTTCTCTTTATAATCATAAGCACTGTAACCCCATACTGTGAAGTGTAATGATCTCAAGCGATGGAACCATCCACCGCTTGGCCCATACCCGACACCTAAGCAATTAAGCGTGGACACATTATATTTACCCATATACTAGCTCCAAGGGAGGTGTTCAACAATATCAAAGGGTGTATGTGCAGCAACTTGGTTCTAATACCAATCCCACCATCCAACTCCTAATGCATAACTTAATCATCCAATAAGCAATTGAATCACAAAAATAATTTACACATAGGGTTGAACATGCTTAGGTGCTTGCCTAATGCTTCTGCTTGAGTACCGACAACGACTTGCTCCTCGGCAATCCCCTCGACCACGGCCACGTCAGTCACCGCGGTCTCATTCTCTACACGGACACAATGCATGAATGAGATGCATGCAATGCAAAAGAAACGAAATACAATGCGTTCCCCAATGAAACAGACCAGGTAAACCCGGATAGTCCGGATAAGCCGGACATTCTCGGCAATTTGTCCGGACACTCCGGACACCGCGCAACCCACCCAAATGACACGAGGGATCGAGGTGCCGCCAAGTTCTACGACACCGCGAGGACCCTATTTATAACTTTTCTACACGTGGCTAAGCCGGAGAAGCTCCAAGCTAGCCCGAACACGACGAAACGACGCTCACTTCTAAAAACCCCAACCAAAACCTAATCAAATGCTTAGAACGGCATCATCTACCCCCAATCTCTCACCCTACACCCTACATTACCTAATCCACCCCAAATCCAACCAGCCACCAAAACCCTAACACTCCCAAGTTTACCCCCAACTCCCAATCTACATACCAAGCCCCAAATCCACCCCATGGACGCCCTAGAACCCAAGAATCCACGAATCAAGCTCCAAGAAGAGGTCTTACATTCGAGGAGGATGAAGGAGAGGAAGGGGAAGCCGGGTAGGAAAAGGAAGACGCCGGCTTGGGGAGGAGCTTGAGGACGTCGGGGTGAGGAAGTCACTAGGGAGGAGCACGTGAGGTTGCCGGAGTGGGGAGCTCACCGGAGACGAGCTTGAGGTGGAGGAGGAAACGCACGGGCAGTGGGGAGCAAATAGTGGAAGAAGAAATGAGTGAGGAGCTATGAAAACCGGAGTTTTTATACCCAACCCGCGCAAAGTCCAGATACTTCGGGTGTTTAACCCGGAGACTCCGGGTTGGGGTCTTTGGTAGAATTAACCCGGACACTCCGGACATTTAATCCGGATACTCCGGGTTAGGGTGCTCGATCACAACAACCCGGACACTCCGGACCTTTTGTCCGGATACTCCGGATGGCCCAGAATTTCCAGCACAGGATTCGATTTTTAGCACTAGGTTTAATCTAGGGTTTGACGTCGGATCTTGGTGCAAACCTCACCACGTCGGAGAGAAAAGTTCCTAGTTCATGACCAAGCAACACACATCCTAGGTCATCCCAGATCTCAAGTTACATGGCTCCAAACTTGGATGAAATACCCATTTGCGGATTGGAGTGTGCAAGCTCCAAACTTGCAGTTGAGTTTTGGACTCTTCTAAGGGACGGCTTAGGATACCCTAGGGAGTTATTGCTCGACCCCAATTGCGGCTATCGACTGGTTAGGGTTTAAGTTTGCCGCGCGAGTCGAATTTAAATTCGGGGCCCTGACAAACCCTCCCCCCTTAAGGGAATCTCGCCCCGAGATTCAGAACAACGCATAAGTGGAACAGAACGCAGATAGATAGTATAGTCACATACTAATCGACATGCCTGGAATTTCGAAGAATTTGCATACTAGCAACTTACATGGTATGGAAGAACTTGGGATACTCGGTCCTCAGACGATCTTCGGGCTCCCAAGTGGCTTCGTCTTCGGTGTGATTGCTCCACTGAATCTTGTAGAACTTGAGAGTCCTCCGTCGGGTCTTGCATTCAGCTTCATCCAAAACTCGAATAGGACGCTCTTGGTAAGACAGATCAGGTTCGGGCTGAACTTCGAGTTCGTCCACCTCCAGTGACTTGAAGGGAGTACGGAGGCATTTCTTCAATCGGGATACATGGAATATGTTGTGGACCATCGCTAGAGAGGGAGGAAGCTCCAGCTGATATGCAACTTGACCACGTCTTGCAAGGATCTGAAAAGGTCCTATGTAGCGAGGTGCCAGCTTTCCCTTAACTCCGAAACGACGGGTGCCCTAGAGGGGAGACACTTTCAGATAGACGTAATCACCCACGTCGAAGGAGAGAGGTCTCCTACGACGGTCAGCATAACTCTTTTGCCGTGATTGTGCTACCTTCAGGTTTTCTTGAATGGTCTTCACCTTCTCTTTTGTAGCTTTAACCACATCAGGTCCAAAGAATGGTCGTTCCCCACTCTCGGACCAGTTCAGGGGTGTCTGACAGCTGCGACCATAGAGTGCTTCGAAGGGAGATATCTTTATGCTGGTTTGGTAGCTGTTGTTGTAGGCAAACTCGGCATAAGGAAGACACTCATCCCATTTCTTCCCATAAGACAGAACACAAGCCCTCAACTTGTCCTCAACGACCTGATTGACTCTTTCGGTTTGGCCGTCAGTTTGCGGATGATATGCTGAGCTGTGGAGTAGCTTGGTGCCCAATGCCTCATGCAAGCTTTTCTAGAATCGAGAGACAAACTGAGAGCCTCGATCTGAAACTGTTCGCTTTGGCACTCCATGCAGACATACAATTCAGGAGATGTACAACTCCGCATACCTCTTGGCTGGATAGGTGGTGCGAACAGCTAGGAAATGAGCGGACTTTGTGTTTAACCATGTGTTTTGATAAGATGCCATGATTGATTCTTGCTTGTGACATGATGAGTATAATTTGTTAAATGTCTATGAAATGGTTAAATCGAGTTTATATGCAAGTTATTCATGTTTATGGCATATGTGCATGCATAAAGGAAGAGGCGACCCATTCTGATGCGGGCCTCTGTGTTCACACGTAGTTAACACGAAAGACCTACCTCGTAGTCTCATCCACAGTGGTGAATGGGAGCGAGTCAGTAAGAGTAGGCACCCTCCACGGGATGGAAGGGAAAGAGGGTGCACACCGACGGGTGTGCACTCGGCGATACTGGTATGTGCTAAGCAAAGAGGCACGATGCATTGTATTGCATTGCATAAATGAGAATGTGAATGAGAAAGTATATGAGAATGTGATTGAGGAAGTCTTCATGGATTGTTTTCCATGGTTGGTGATCGGTATGTCGTATGTATGTGAATTGTTATTGTTTTGTACTATTGCAATACACTTTGCTGAGTGATGAATTCACGCTTGTTGTTTAATGTTTTTTTTAGGTACCTTGAATTTGGCTTGTGGGAAAGGGAGCTAGATTCACGTCATCACTTAGCATCACACATTTAAACAATGACATGCTCCTTCCATAGTTGTGATGGTTGTCTTATCCAGTTAGACCTTGGAATAATTACCTCGTTGGTTGCCTTGAATAATCGTTTACTTCTTAATAGTTTAGGTGACGATTAAATCTATGTGTTGAGCTTGAATTGATGTTGGAACCATGGATTGTCATGTTATTGTTGTCTCCCAATATGCTACCTTGTTATGCTATTATTGTTGATGTTTAAAACCATGGAAAAAAGAGAATATGCTGCCAAAATTGTGTTAAAGGCATTAGTATAGTTGCTGTAATTATACCTTTAAAGATGATATTTGGTTGTTGTTTTATCTTTTGTGGTGACCTTCTGGGCATTCTAGGTGCCGAGGTGTTACAGTTGGTATCAGAGCGAGATTTAGGTCCGTGGAATATGTATTTAGTGTCATACCATAGGTTCAACTAAAATGTGATTTGGGATAACCTAGAAACATGGCTTAGGTTATACTTAAAATTTTGCCACAGGATAGTAATATTAAAACTTGTGTAAGTGGAATAACTAATTTAAAATTTGACACACGTGGATGCACAGTAGGAAAGGGTATGGGTATCGTTGCTTTACGCTTAAATGTTGTATTTAAGCCTTGATGTGAATGCTACATTTGGTAATGTATGTTGCTATGCTTATCAAAGAATTGATTGAGTTGTTCTTATTATTATGATTAAGCAAGGTTGTGGTGCCGAAAGGGTTTCGGTCACCTTCTTTTGTTCGTAGGAAGGTTGTGGTTTAACGGTGTGGCCGGTTAGATCCATCACCGAAAAACTATTAACCTCCTATGGGGGAAGAGTGCTTACGCTTTCTTTTGTAGATTGGGTAGTTGACTGGGGACAAATAGAAGAATTTGGTGGTAGATTCTTTTGGATTTCTTTTACCATTCTTGCAATCGGTCTGGTTGGTTTCTTTGGTTCCTGTTGGTTGGAGACAAAGGAAAAGTGTTTGGTATTGGATTTTCGCTGATTGTTCCTTCGGCGTTTCTTGGTTTTGCGCTGATTGTTCCTTCGGTGGTTCTTGGTTTTGCCTTGTTTGGTTGAAGACAAAGAAGAAGAGTTTAGTGTTGCGCCTCTTTTGGTCGCCATTTCGGCTTTGACGCCCGGTTTTGTTGGTTGCTTTATGGAGAAAGTTATCGATTTACTCTTGTGTTTGCCTTTCTCCGAGGTTAAAAAGAGTTATTGTTGCATTGTGCTGGTTGTGAGGGCTGAGGTTCTGTTTTGTAAGACTAAGGGGTATGAGATTGAGCTTCTTCTTGCCTTCAACAAATTTCTTGAGGGTACTCATAAGGTACTGGCACTCTCGAAAAAATGAGGCACAAGAAGAGCAGGGGGAAGGAGTAGAAGAAGAAAAGCCATATGGAGAAGAGCGAATAGCACGAGCAAATCTCTCCCTGTAAACAGCGGCCTCAATCTTTAGCGACTCGCAAGATACACAGTGAGCTTCTCTAATTCTACCAACCTGGGCCTCTAGCTTCTTCCTAAGCTCAGTGTGGACTTTGTCCACATCATCCTTAACCCCAACACACAGCAAGCAACCAGTTGGTGACTTAACTAGTAAGTCCTTAGCAAATTTAGCACACTTGACAGTCAAAGCATCATTGTCAAGTTTTAGTTGCTTACAGCCCTCACATGAGCTGACTGGGTCCTTAGAAGCATATGATTCAAGTTCATCATTTCTAGTAGAAAGCTTCCTAAGGTGTGAGCTCATGGCATCAATTTCAGCAAGCAATTTAGGGCAATTTTCACAAGAAGCAATCGTGTGAGCATGAATAAAACTAGCATCAGCAGGAATAGGATCAGCAGAACATGTGCTAGCATCCTTCGACCTAAGAACCTCAAGATCAGAAACCACACTATCATGTAAGGTCCTTAGGTTCTCCAACTCCACGAGCAAAGCATCACAGAGAGTACAACCATCAAAGTCTCAAGAGGAACATGATCTAAGTGAAGCTAACTCCCGAGATAAGGTACCTACTTCCTTCTCTAATTCTGCACACTTAGCTCTAGACTTAGAATGAAATTTTCCTAGCTTGATAAAAGCATCATTGAGTTGGTCATAGGAAGGTACCTCCTCTGTGTCGCTGTACAGCTCGGAGTCGTCTACTTCTATGGCATTGGAGGCCATGAAGCACATGTCGGAGAAGTCATCGCCATTCTTCGCCCTCTCTTGCGGTTCATCCTCGTCCTCATTGCTCCATGTCTCCATGTCGAAGAGGTCCAGATCGTCCAAAGCGGCGAGTACGCGGTGAAAGATCTTCTTGCTCTTGGCGAACTTGCGGTGCTTCTTCTCTCGCGTCGGCTCGCAAGCTGGAGGCTTCTTATTGCCGTTCTTGTCGATGTAGTCATTCTTTCTCGGACCGCCTTGTTCGTTTTTTCCCTTCTCCAGCTTTGGCCAGTTTGCCCGAATGTGGTTGGGGCCACCACACTCAAAGCAAGTGATCTTGCCACTCCTCTTCCTATCTCTCACCTTCTTGTAAATGTTCAAAAAATTTCGACCGACAAGAGCAAGCTCGTTTTCTGGAAATAATTCCAGAACGTCATCGCTTACGTCGCAAAGAGCGGAGAGAGAAAAACCAAAAAAGAAGTCAAGTGAGGGTCCTGAAGAGGAAGACCTGATGGGATCGGTAATGAAGGCCATCGATTGGGATTTCATCCTACAAGCGATAATGTCGAGCTCATGAGTCTTGAGATGGGAATACAACCCATCAAGAGTCAAAGTGGAAAAATCCATGTGGTCTGTGATGGCAATTACCTTCATTTCCCAAATCCTCAGATCGAGTGCTATAAGAAAATGCCTCGCATTCTCCGAATCAGTGTATGAGCAACCAACTGATCGAAGATTGCTGAGGATCTTTGCAAAACGAGCAAAGCACTCGTCGATGATCTCACCAGCGTGCTATCTCATGGACTTGATCTAAGTGGTGCCCTCATGGTAAGCATTGAGGGTCACCCAGATCTCGTGAGCTGATCGTAGGTGAGAGACGCGATCATACTCACTGCGGCTAAGTTCCTGTATGAGGAGGTCCTTGGCCTTAGCGTTTGCCTCAACGTCAGCAATGTTTGCGGCATTGACGTTCTCATCGGCCGAAACCTCATACGGGAGCTTCACCTTCTGCCATATAGAAAAGCCCTGGGCAGTGATGTATGTCTCCATCCGAACCTTCCAGAAATGGATAATCAACTCCAGTAAAAATTGGAGGCTTAGAAAAGTATTTGTCTGTCGCCACGGCTCTTGAGACTGGTCAAGATCTATGAAAGAGTAAAACTGGCACTGATACCAATTGAAAGATCAGAATTATGATCAGAGGGGGGGGACTACCCCTACCCCTCTATTTATAGTGTTCTAGGATCAATTCCCACCCTTGGATGTCTTGCTTCAATCCTAAGCTAACTTCCAAGGGTCAATATTTGATCCCACACTTTCTCTCACATGGGGTTGCACTGATTCACTTTTACACATGCTTTCTCAAAGCAACTTTAAGTGATCAGTTCAACAACCCTCTCACAGAAGCTAACTGATCACTACTTTAGCTCTAAAGACCAACAACTCCCTGGTCTACTAGACCTAAAAAGCCTCAAGCTTAGCAGACACTTTGTCTCCTTGCCTCCTTGGACTGCATTGGTTCCATCTCCGGCCATCTTCCGGCGCCCTCCGGCCATCTTGAACCTCCAACAACTCTTGCCTAGTTCCGACCTCCCTTCGCCTCACCATGACCACCAAATAGAGCCCTGCATCCATCACAGACAAGGAAAACACATCACAAATCATTGCTCAAGAATAATATGCAATTTTTCGTCAAAGCTCAACAGAGCACAAAGCATCTACGACAAACCTCTTTTTGGTCTGGCGTCACTCATGGCGGGCTGAACAATTGGTCAGGCGTACATGGGGACTAAACCCTGGAATTTGCAGTTGCTGGACTGAAACTTTGGTTCGGCATAACTCACGACGGACCGAACAATTGGTCCGGCGTACACGTCGAACTCTCGGTTAATTAAAAAACTCAGTCCGGTGCAAAAGCCTCAATTTTACGTTCACGACGGACTAAAGAAATTGGTCCGGCGCAAATGCCTCAATTTCACATTCACGACGGACTAAAGAAATTGGTCCGATGCAAATGCCTCAATTTCACGTTAACGACGGACTAAAGAAATTGGTCCGGCGCAAATGCGAAAAGTCATTTCTAACTTGGTCCGACGCAAACATAGGTCATTTCTAAACTTGGTACGGCGCAAATGGGAAACTCTCTGTTTCTTGATTCCTTTGGTCCGACGCAAAATAAAATGCTTTCAATTTAAAATCCATTTGAAATCCAAATCAAATCAAACTCAAACCTGAGCAACCCAAGCTCAAAACACGTCGAATACTCATCACAAACAAGGATGGACCTCCACATGGTCCTTCAATCTTCCCCTTGATGAGTATATTGACAAACCACACAAAAGGCATAATTTGAGTTTGAAATTAAAAAAAGTAATTTGATTGCCAAAAATCTTGCTTAGTCCATTAGAAAGAGAAAGCAAGTTCATGACCAAGTAGATGAAACGATTTTCAGAGCTCAACACAAGATAGAACAGTTTTTCGACAACAGCTCTAAAAACCAAGAAATCTCTCAAAAAGCTCAATTCTACTCATGATCCAAAAGCAAGGACAAAAGTTCAACAGGATCATGAGAAAAGCATTTCTTACCCCTCTAAAATGCCTTTTCTACAATTTCTCCCCCTTTTGGCAATATAGGCATCAAGAAGGTAGTTTTTGGATGAAATGCAACCTAGAAGAACTTTGAAGATTATGCAAGTGATCTGTCCAAATGGGACAGCAGACTTCTAACGGTCATAATTTGAGTTTAACAACTCTAAATCAAGTAAACGAATACATTTTCTCGAAATACAGGAAATTTTCCATCCTTTTCTAAGTATTCGAAAAGTCTCATTCGGCATCTAAGTCCCTCTAATCTACAGATGAACATAGACTATTCCAATTGCGACACAGTTTGGACAGCGTTCGGTAAAATGGCCATAACTTTTAAACGGCGGGACGAAAATTAGTGTTTTTGGTGCCCAATTAAAGGTAATTCGATTATCTACAACTTTCACAATAGCTGGGCCCCCAGAAAATGCCTCTATAAAATCTCTAATTCGCGTCCTAAGATCGATGACCTAGCTGCCCAAGGACAGAACACATGACAGATTTGCATTCTCCCTAAATTCATCTAACCACAGCACCTAAACACAAATTTTAGGCATGAAATCCCCCTTCTAATTAGCACCACAAACCTAAAAAAGAACCTACAGTCACTTACCTCCCTTGAAGAAACCAACGAACGATGAACTTCTGCTCCTCCCGGCCACGATCTTCCTCCAATCGCCGAATTCACCGGATCTTCTTGGTTGCAAGGCTCCCCAACAGAGGGGGAGGTGTGGCAGCTATGGGAGGGGACAAATCCTTGCTAGGGCTAGCTAGGGAGGAGAGGGAGGGGCGCACGGGTGGGAGAGATGGGGAGGAGGGGGGCGGCGGCTAGAGAGGGGGAGGGGGGCGCAAGGGCAAGCGTGGCACATGGAGGGGGTGGGAAAACCTAGGGTTGGCAGGAAATCCCCCCACATGGGCCAAAAACCCCCCACCAATGGCCCAACTAATTCCCACAAGGCCCAAACTAGTCCCCCAAGGCCCAAACACCCCGGACAAGCCCAAACACCCGGAAAAGCCCAAAAACACGATATAAACTCATACCCTAATATCACATCCACGAATGATTTCTAGGTCAATGGCAGATTAGTTTTTTAGGGATGAGACATGGACAAGTGGGGTCAACATTCGCTGCGATTCGATCTGAGGTTCAGTCATACATTGATGAAGAGGTTTAACAATGATAAGGCAGTGATGACATGATTACTAGGTAGCGATGCCGATGTAGGATAAGATGGAGCACCAATGTTTTTACTACGGTTGACACAACGAGAAAGATCGCAATGACAGCAACACGACTCACGATGAACTCAGTCCATCGAGCCAGTCTTAGGTTATGCTTTTGGTTCGGCTTTGTAGATGATATGAAGATGAGGCTAGGTACACATGTGATGGGATTAGGTTACAACATGGCAATAAAGAAGGTAATGATATTGCACTAGGGCTTTTGCTTGCATGCGTTCATGCGATAACAGCGAGGCGATGACAGCAAAGCCTTGACAGGACACTCATGAAATAACAAGGTGTCGATTATCAATGCTACAATATGGCAGCGAGGTTATGATATGGCTCAAGATTGATTTGTGGCTATGGGGTTTACATGCCATGATGCATCGTCAACGACAAATCGGACCTAGGGTTAGGTTAGGGTTTGAGCGAAATGACTCAGATATATCTACTTGGCTTAGGGATAGGATAGGTAGGGTTGGCTCTAGGACAAAACGCTACCAAGGATGGCTAACCAAAACACGAACCGATAACAAAAGAAACTAGATCGACAGACTATGGTTATGTACTAGATTATGGCTTTGGTGGCAATTGGAGACCAAATGAACTGTAAAGATGAGCAAAATAGGGAATAATGACCTACTGGACAAGATGACATGGCCAAGGCGAACTAAGATGGTTGGCGGCGAAAGACGGCGCGCGGCACTGACGAAAGGCGGCAGCCAACGAATATTAAAATTTCCGTAGGATGGAACATCAAAGGGGAAGTGAGCACCGCATAGAACATGACAAGATGAACTCAATAGTATAGGCGGATTCGGTGGCGACCCAACAGACAGATCACAAACTACCGATGAACAGTTTCTAAAGCTAAAAGATCAAACGGTCATAACTATTAAAATAATGCATGAAACCTAACCAAATTTTACAGAGAGTTATATGGGTCCCTAAGGCACAATGTGATGTGAATGGATCCGAGTTTTACCTTTTGGATCAATGGGGAACATGCGATGAATTTTCCTGTTATCTGAACGCAGTCTGATCTGGAAAGATTGAATTTTCTGCAAAAAATTCCTTGGACAAAACCTTGAGTTAGGGTGAGCACCGTGTAGAGGACATCAAGATGAATTTACAGTAAAAAAATCACATTCAAATTCGCAAAAACAAAGGAGAACGAGCGATAGCAAGATTAGAGATTGGAATGGCCATAACTTTTGATTCTCTGGGTGAAACTGCACCAAATTTGGAAGAGAGATAGGTGAGAGTACATGGCTCAAAGTGACGTGAAATTTTTTTGGAAAAACTCACTAGGATGACAAGGAACGTGATGCCATGTTGCGTCTATCGTGGGCTGCGCACCGGAGAGACATGGTGGCCGCTTTAGGGTTTTGGATGTGTCTCGGAGGTTGGATATGTGTGGGAGGGGGTCACGGCACTCTTATATAGGTGTGGGAAGTCGGGCCATGAAAGGAAACCGAAAGAAAATGAATTTGGATCGAAAACAGCTCGGATCGAGCACCTGGCCCGCAATGAACAGTAACAGGCCGGCCCAACACTGTTCACAGCATTTTCTAGGGATTTTCGAATTAAAATAATTTTGAAAATTAAACTAATTCATTTAGGGCAATAGAAATACCAAAAAAATTCTAGAAAATATTTTGAAACATTTTGAACTCAAATAAAATATTTTTAGCAGAACTTTATTTAAACTTTTGTAATATTTAATTACTTTAAATAAAAGGCTTAGTTTAAATTAATTCCGAATAAGTCCAAATAAATTCAAAAAATTCTCAAAAATTCAAATAACTCAATAAATTCAAGAAAAGCAAAAATTGGGATGTTACAATATTCATGTCTATTCCAAGACTGAAGAAGAGCACGCATAGCTAGAGATTAGTAATCGAAAAGCTTCAAGAGCAACAGTTGTATACTAAGTTCAATAAGTGTGATTTTTGGAAGAATGAAATTGAATTCTTTGGTTACGTAATAACTACTAAAGGAGTTGCTGTCGACCTAAGAAAAGTTGAAGCTATGTTGCATTGGGATCAACCAAAATTAGTTACTCAGATTCATAGTTTTCTTGGTATGGCAGGATATTATCATCTATTCATAGAAGGATTTTTGACAATTGCCAAGCCGCTTATGCAGGTGTTAAAGGAGAAGACATCACTTCGCCACCAGAGCATGAGAAGAGATTCTAGGAATTGAAGAAGCGTTTGACGTCAGTACCAGTGTTAGTGTTGCCGGATATTCAAAGTAGTTTTGATGTCTACTGTGATGATTCACGATAAGGACTTGGATGTGTGCTGATGTAGAAAGGCAAAGTTGTTACTTATGCTTCAAGGTAATTGAGGCTGTATGAAGAGAATTATCCGACGGATGATTTGGAGTTAGCTGTTGTAGTGCATGCTTTTAAATTGTGGCGCCATTATCTCATTGGTAATTGTTGTGAGATATATACAAACCACAAGAGTTTGAAGTACATTTTTTACTTAGACAGATCTCAATACGAGACAATGACGATAGTTGGAGTTGATAAAGGATTATGATATGGGAATTCATTATTACCCAGGAAAAGCCAACGTGGTGGCAAATGCCTTGAGCTGCAAGAATTATAGTGTCCATATGTTAGCTCAGGAGAGTCAACCTAAGTTGCTTGAAGAGTTTCAGAAGGTAAAACCGGAAGCGGTTCCAAAAGGATATCTAACTACCTTGGAGGTAAAGCCAAATTTAGAAGATCATATTTGTGAAGGTCAAAAAGATGATGCCAAGATCAAAAGCATTAAGTCCAAAGTGGAGAAAAGCAAAGCTAAATACTTTTCTTTGTATGGTCAAGGTACTCTATGGCTTAAGAGTCAAATTTGCGTACCAAATCAGAAGGATTTCAAGTAGTTGATTCTTGAGGAAGCTCATGATTCAAAGTACTTGATTCATCCATGAAGTGTTAAGATGTATCACGATCATAAGGAGAGGTTTTGGTGAAAGTATGAAGCGTGAAATTACTCAGTATGTTGCTTTGTTTGATGTGTGTCAAATTGTAAAAGCAATGCATCAAAGGCCAACTGGTTTGCTACAACCGCTGAAAATTCCAAAATGGAAGTGGAAAGAAATTGGTATAGACTTTATCATTGGTTTACACAAGACTCATAATGGTTATGATTCTCTGTGGGTCATGGTGTATCGTTTGACAAAAGTTGCCTATTTTATACCAGTTAAAACTACTTATACTGGAGATCATTTGGCAGAGTTGTATATGTGAAGTATTGTATGTTTGCATGGAGCGCCAAAAAAGATAGTGTCAAATAGAGGTTCTTAATTTACCATGAGATTTTTGAATAACTTGCATGAAACAATGGTAACTTGTTTAAATTTCAATACTACATATCACCCCCAGACAGATGGTCGGATTGAAAGGGTAAATCAAAATTTGGAGGATATGTTAAGAGCTTGTACTCTAGGTCATGCTACTACTTGGGATAAAAGTTTGCCGTATGCAGAATTTAGTTATAATAACAGTTATCAAGCTAGTTTACAGATATCACCATTTGAAGCATTGTATGATCGTTCTTATCTTACTCCGTTGAACTGGAATGAGACAGGAGCGCATCTTATCTTCAAACCAAAAACTCTCAAAGAAGTAGAAGAATAGATCGCAATGATCAAAAGGTTAAAGGTAGCCCAATCAAGGAAGAAGAGCAATGCTAATAATCATCATCGAGAGTTGTGTTTTGAGCTTGAGGATTTAGTTTATCTCATAGTTACTTGTAACATCCATATTTTTTTTTGCTTTTCTTGCATTAAGGCCCTGTTTGGCAAAGCTCCAGCTCCCAACTCCACCCCAAATCTGGTTGGAGCCCAGCCAAACGCCCCAACTTCACAAAATCACGGAGCAGGCAATTCCATGGAAGAAGCAGAGTTCCAGTACATATTTTTGGAGCAAGGAAAAAGGTGGGGAGAAATTACCCACCTTTGCCATAGGGGTAATACCCCTTCCAATTCCCAACACCAACCCCACATAGCGCTCCCCTCCCTGTGCTTGGCGGTGGCTCCCTGCTCCTGCGCTCAGTCGCCGCCGCTCCTCCTAGCTCGGCCGCTAGCGATGCCCCTCCCTACGCCTGAGCTCAACGGCCGCCCCTCCTCCCAGCGAGGCCACCGCCGCCTCTCCTCCCAGCTCGACCGCCGGTGACACCCCTCCCTGTGCCTCCTCCCAGCGAGGCCACAGCCTCCCCTCCTCTCAGCAAGGCCGTCGGTGACCCTCCTCCCAGCGCGGCCGCCGCCCCCCTCCTCGCATCTCCCTCCACTCCTGCTGCCCCTCTCAGCGTGCCAAGGTGAGGTCGCTATCCCTAAATCCATATATCGCAAGTTCAATTCATCCATCCATGCCTATCCCTTGCTGTTTGCGAGTGATTCTTCGATTGGTTATCTGGATTGCTGGGATGTATGGGTGCTAAAGCTGTTGTAAGGATCATTTGGATCTGCCAATTTATGATCGATTCCTGAAGTATGTGATCAGCGAGTTCTGAATTCATGAAATTGGATAGTGATTTGTTGACTGTCGTGAGACCTAGGCGAGCTTGTTGTAAAAAATAGATTAGGTTAGGGATCTTGGAGCTCTACTTCTGCAATTCTGCGTGCTGATTCGTATGTCAATTAGTTGTTCAGCAATCTTGCTCGTAAGGATTAGTTTCGAGATAGTAATATTGATTCCTTAGGTGGATCTTTGGGATATGGGGGTGCTGGTGTTGTTAATTGATTTGTATGGGAACAAACTGTTTTACAGCCAACCTTTATACTTGGAAGCTGTACTACTCCCTGGGATGGAGACCCTATTTTGGTAGCTGTTGACGATTGGAGAACGAGCTCCCGCCGAGCTTACTTGTTGAACGAGGGATCAACAGGGGCCCTTCGTGCGAGCCGGGGTGTTCGTCCGAGCAACGCGAGTTCGGGAGAAAGACGCGTGATGTTTATCCTGGTTCGGGCCTCTCACCGCCGAGATAACAGCCCTACTCCAGTATATTGTGTTTATGTTTGGTCAAAAAAAGCCCCCCCTGCAGATGCTCTTGGGGGGTTTAAATACAAAAGCTGAAGATACATAGAAGGTAATAACCCCCTAGATTTATGCCATGCTTCCATAACCGTAGCACCCACGATCCGGCGCCCTTGATCTGTGCGTTATTTGAATTTCGGGCGCGTCTTCCCATGATCTCCAGCGGATTGGTTGCCACCTTCCTTTCTAACGATTTGACCAAGTCCCCCGACCATCTGTGTAGCATACACGAGCGTGGTCACTTGCATGGTCGTGGGCGAGTCCCCGAGCATGCAAGCTCGGGCGCCTTGGCCGCTCGGGCAAGTTTCCCGAGCTTCTTCCGTGGGGGACTGTGTGGTCGGTGTTCTTGGACCCCTAGGGGTAAAATGGTCATTTTTAGTGAATAGTCAATCCCCGACAGCTAGCCCCCGAGGCTCAAGCGGGGAGTTATCTATGCTCGGGCTTCCTCTTGAGCCTGAAAACTCGACGGAGGGATTAGATTTCCCTGGTCGTGCCTCACGGCCATCCTGTGACGGGCGACGACCTCATTGTCTTGTTTTGTTGGTCAAACGTCCATGCCGTGGTGGCGCGACGTTTGGTTATTTTGATTCCTTCTCTGAGAAGCCTCTCTGTAACGGTAAAGCAGTTTCTCAGAAAGCGTGCATTTACAGGGCCGTTTCTGCCGTAACGGACAGGTGCAGTTTCGCGAAAGGTCGTGGCAGCATTTAATGCACTCTTTCGCAACCTTTTTAACCCTAGACACTGCATAGATGAGGTCACTTCGCGCTTTGCTCGGCACTTGCTTAAACTTTTCTCCAAGCCTTTAGCGCCCTTGGTGCCCTTTTCTTCCCATCACTCTCTGCTCCTTAGCGACCTTTGCTCCTTCTCTTCCCATAGCAATGGCGCGATTCGGAGTCAGCCAGATGAACCGAAGGAGACTCCAGGCGCTCGTGGACGACGGTCACGTCGACCCGAACACCGCCCGAGCGCCCGGTCGTGAAGAGGCGCCAGCGCCGCGGGAGGGGGAGATCATCTCCTACGAGCTCTACGCCGTCAATGGGCTCCGCTTGCCCGAGAGTGAGTTTCTTGTCTTCATGCTCGCCTTCTGCGGGTGCGAGATTTCTAACCTCAACCCCAATTCTATCCTTGCTCTCACGATCTTCTCCCACCTTTGTGAGGCGTACGTGGGGGTAACGCCCATGGCCAGCCTCTTTTTTCACTTCTACTCTCCTTTCCGCACCGGCGGGAATACCCCCGCCGGCTGCATCTACCTTTGTCTCCGGCCCAACCGCCCATACGAGTACCCCCTCCTTTCCTTGAAGGACTCGGTGTCGGGTTGGGCCGACCTTTGGTTCTATCAGCAGAGGACCGAAGGGAGCCAACTGGTCTATACCGGGGAGGTCGCCCCGGCGGCCGAGACCGCACGCCCGCTCATCTAGCCCGAGGAGGAGCGCATCCTTAGGATCATCAGTGAGCTCACCCAGATGGGGCTCACTAGTCAGGACATTGCCCGGGACTTCACCTTCCACCGGGTGTCCCCCTTGCGGCGTCGCGTGCATCCATTCTTCGAGGTGACCGGGTGGCAAGACATCACCCATGAGGACAACGCAGGTAAGTTTTTTGGTCCAATCCTTGGTTTTCGTCTTTGGCCGAGCATGGGTTTGATCCCGCGCTCTTTTTGCTCGAATCGCAGCTCCAAGGATGGACTGGGTCGAGGAGAGGGTCACCGAGATGTTCGAAGCCCCAAAGGAGAAGGAACTGAAGGCCGACCGTCAGTTCCCGAAGAACGTCCTCGACCGTAGCGACACGGTAAGTACCCGTGTTTGTTCTCGCACGAAGAACTCATTCCGAGCTTGTCTAATTTGATTTCTGGTTGCAGGAGAGGGTCGTCCTCGAGCTCGCTGTGTCGAGCGCGGAGCCACTGCCGCAAGGAGATACCCCAGCCAGGGGTCCTCGCAAGAAGACGGTGGGTCAAAACCGCCGACCACCTACCTCGCCTCCTCGTGCCAAGCGCTCAAAGCGCCAAGCCTCGGCCAGGGTCCCGACCGCGTAGCACCTGGAGTACGCCGACCGAAAAGAGGTAAGAGGGCTCCGAAAATGGTTTGCTGATTTCAAGCGGAAGAAGCCGGAGCTAATGGGTCGACTGCAATAGCTGGCCGAGCAGGCGAAGAAGGCCGAGGAGGCAGCCAAGTCTACCACGAGCAAGGAGCAGCTGGAGAGCCAAATCAAGGCCCTCCAAGATCGACTTGCTCAGGTGGCCGAGGACCCCGAGGAGGAGGAAGAGGAGGAAGACGCCTTCGCCCTAGTTAGGAGGAGCAGAAGGTCGTCGCCTCAACCGACCTCGGCTCTGGAGGGGGTCGACATGGACGAGGTCGACCCGACGATGGCACGGGCTAGCGATGCTGCTGCGGAGCGCACCAGGACCATCACCGAGGCCTACGAGGCCGCCGCGGTTAGGGCGCCCGTGGTTCAGAGCGAGGAAGCCGAGGACGAGGATGCTGCTCGCCGGGTGGAAGGTAATCCTCGCGTAGTCTCTTCATCGAGTCCTTTGTTCTTGTTTGCGATTTTTTGGGCTAACCCCACTCCGCTTGGTGTGGGCGTGATAGCTCGGCTGCTGTCCTTGGATTTCCAGCAAATGGCTGAGAGGATTCTCGACTCTGCAGTTGACGCCGAGCTCGACCGCATCTTTGACCAAGTGATGGCCGAGGATGAGGAGGAGCCGCCACGGGCCGCGCTTCCGGAGGAACCCGAGCTTCGCCCGGCGAATGTCGAGCCCGCTCCGGCCGCAGAGGAGCAAGACTCGCAAGGGGCCGAGGACCAAGGGGCCATGGCCTTGGTCCCTTATGACGGGACGGGTGAGGTGCCAAGCACGAGGGAGGCCCAAACGGCAGGCTCCGAAGGCCAGGAGCTGGTCGTCCTCGACCAATCGTCTCTGGCCCGAGACCAAGGAGCGGAGGAGTTGGTCATCGTCGACCAGTTGCCTCCGGCCGCGGACCAAGGAGCGGAGGCGGCCGCGGTTGGCGTCCAGCCCCCGAGCATGGTGGCCGAGCAGGGGGAAGGCAGCAACGAGCTGCAACCCCTCGGGGCGACCAGGAGATGGCCGAGGAAGAGGCCGCCGCTGACCTCTTGGGTGCGTCGGGTGCCCAGGAGGGCCAAGACCTTGACGTGCCCGCTCGGGGCCAGGATGATCCTGCGTGGGTCAACCCTTTCTTCCGAGCTGGTGCGTCCGACCGCCAGCGGCTCCAGGACAAGCTGGTCAGCCGTGCTCTTTTGGTGAGTACTTCGCCCCTTTCTTCTGTATAAAAAACTTTTTAAGGTGTTTTTAACCCTTCTTCTTCTTCGCTCGCAGTTCGCTGCCAAGGCCATGGAGGATATCGAGGCCTCCACGATTTCTGCGGAAGTGTACTGGGGGTACCACCGCGAGCAAGACGCCAAGATCGCCGATCTTGAGCGTCGGATCTCCAAGGTGCAAGCCTCCGACCAGAAGGAGCTGGAGTCGGCGAAGAGCATTGTCGCCGAGCTTCGGGACCAACTCCTCCAGAGTGAAACGGCGAAGACCACCTCAGAGCGAAGGTGTGCCAAGCTTGAGGAGGAGTTGGGGAGGCTACGGCAGGTCCCCGACCTGCGCCACGCCGCCCAAGGAGCTCGGGAGTGCGAGGAGGCCTAGCTCAAGGAGGTGCAGCGCCTTCGGGAAAGCGCAGCTGAAGGTTGTGCGGCCCCGCGGAAGGTTCTGGACCTCGAAGCCGAGGTCGATTCCCTTAAGGAGGAGCTTGCTGCCCTCCAGGCCGAGCGTAGGAGTTAATCTTAGATGCCCCCTTCTTTTTTTTCTTTTTTTTTTGCTTTTGCTTTTGTAGACCTGTAAAAAACTTTTGGTTATTAAACAAGAATATAAGAATTAGAACCTTGTCCTCTTTTTCCTGACCTTGCTCTAGATGTACTTATGCTTGTTCGAAGCTCATCCTGTAGAGAAGAAAACAACCACAGGAGAGAACAAGGGTATAAACTTGATTCCCGTATAAAGGCAAGGCATTACGAGCAAAGATGATTCCGATCAAGAGTAAAACTCCGGGAAAAGAACGATTCACCCCTATTGTACGGAGCCCCTGCTATGGACAAAGGTCGTGCCCCTAAAGTTGCGGGCACGAGTTTGTTCATAGGAGAGTCGAAAAATCCTTAAGCATACCGCGTTGTAAATGATCGGATATGTCGCTCGAGTCAAGAAAGGGACGCGCGAGCATGGTCACACGTGTAGGACAAACGGGCTTGGTCTGACGATATGTAGAGTTACCAAACCCAAGTAGGGACTGAGTTTGTACCGGGCTAGAGGATGTCTGCGCACGATCGTTCATGCAGTGAAGACCTACTGCGGATTGTGATCGGTGCAGGCGAACGCCTAGCCGGTGCCCAAAGGGGATGGTACACATTTATCGTCGGCTAAGCTCGTTTGCTGTATTGGCGGTTCATAAAGCTCTTGGAAGAGAACGAGAAAAAACGATAGAGGAAAAAGAACCGGTTTGGCAAAGGCATCGCAGCGGGCGCAAAATAGAGATACACGCCTAAACGTAGAATTTACGCAGTTGGTCAATGTTCCAAGTGCTGGCGAGCTCCCGACCGTCCTCCATCGCTAGGCGAACAGCCCCCGGGCATGTTGCGGATACGACCGTGTAGGGGCCCTCCCATCTTGGGGTTAGCTTGTTGGCTTTTGACAAGTCCTGAACTCTTCGTAAGACCATGTCGCCGACTTGCAAGGCCCTTGGTCGAACCGATTTGGCCGCGTGCCTATGAAGAGCCTGTAGGTAAACCACGGACCGGAGCAATGCCCGTTCTCTTGTTGCCTCTACGAGGTCTAGGTCGACGAGCCGCTCGATTTCCTGGTCGACGGAATCGACCAGTTGCACCCTTGGGGAACCCAGCACAATTTCTGCAGGCAAAACGGCCTCTGCACCGTAGACAAGCTGGAATGGGGTTTCGCCCGTGGCTCGACTTGTGCTGGTGCGAACCGACCACAGAACGGAGGGTAGCTCCTCCACCCACTCCTGCTTGTGCTGACTGAGGTTCTTAAAGACCCTCTTTTTGATTCCTTGGACTATTTGCCCGTTTGCTCGTTCGGCTGCTCCGTTGCTCTGTGGATGTGCCACAGATGCGAAACAGACCTTGATCCCGACCTCCTCGCAATAAGCCTGGAACAATTCACTGGTGAATTGAGTTCCGTTGTCCGTGATGAGACGGTTGGGTATCCCAAACCTCGTCACCACGTTGCTTTGGAGGAACCTCTTGGCCGCCTGGGCCGAGATGGTTGACACGGGTTCGGCCTCTATCCACTTGGTGAAAGTGTCGATGGCCACGAGCAGGTACTTGCAGCCTTCCGACCTCGAGGGAAAGGTCCGAGGATATCGAGCCCCCAGGTCGAAAATGGCCATGAGAGTGGTATGGTTTGTAGTGTATATGCCGGTTGATGGACTTTGTGAGCATGAAACTGGCATGCTCGACAGGTCGTCACGATCGTCCGTGCATCCGCCAAGGCCGTAGGCCAATAGTAACCCAATCGGAAGGCTTTGCTCACAAGTGTTCTGAACGACGAGTGAGCTTCGCATATTCCTTCATGGATGTCACGAAGAAGGTACTGGCCTTCCTCCTAAGAGATGAATTTGGAGAGGATTCCTAATGCACCTTTTCGATATAGGTCGCCTTTGATCAGTTTGTACTGAGAAGATCGCCTTGCTAGCCGGTAACGCTCGGCTTCTTCCTCGGGCAATGTCCCATGCACAAGGTATTGGACGAATGGCGTCATCCAACTTGCACTTTGCTCGAGGAAGGAGACCCTACCGACGGCCTCTAGTGCCTCCTCTTCAGAGGGAATGGAGGGCTTGTATAGGTGCTCGACGAGCACCCCCGCCGGGGCGGTAATTTGAGAGGAACCGACCTTGGACAGCTGGTCGGCCAGGGCATTATCCTTCCTGGGGATGTAGAGTACTTCGAAGTTCTTGAAGTACCTCTCCATCTTCCTTACTTCGACCAAGTAAAGCGCCATTGAGGTATCGGAACACTGATACTCCTTGTTGACCTGGTTCACGACCAACTGTGAATCGCCCATCACAGTTAGCCGTTGGACTCCTAGCGATTTGCACGCTCGCAGTCCGGCCAAGAGGCCTTCATACTCTGCCATGTTGTTGGTTGCGGCAAAGTGCAATTGCACGGCGTAATGGAGTCGTTCTCCATCCGGGGAGACCAACACGACTCCAGCCCCCGAGCGCTCGTATGCTCGAGATCCGTCAAAATACATGGTCCAGTGGTTTTCCCTCGATCTGGCGGGCTCGCTTGCTGGCGGAGCTGGAGCCGACCATTCTGCCACGAAGTCGGCCAGAACCTGGGACTTGATCGCCGTGCGAGCCGAGAACATTATCTCGAATTCGGCCAGCTCCATGGCCCACTTAGCTATACGACCACTAGCGTCCTGATTTTTCAATATTTCTCTGAGCGAGAAATTGGTTGGTATCACGATCTTGTGTGCTTGGAAGTAATGGCGCAGCTTCCTGGAAGCCATTAGTAATGAATACAAGAGCTTTTGGACCTCAGGGTAACGCTCCTTTGGTCCATGTAGTACTTCACTAACATAATAGATAGGTCGTTGGACACCATCCCTTTCCACCGTTAGTACTGCACTTACGGCCTGTGGGGTTGCCGCCAGGTATAGCAGCAATTCTTCCCCCGTCTTAGGTGTGACCAAGACGGGCGGTTTGGATAGGTATTGCTTTAGCTCCTCAAAAGAACGATTAGCTTCTTCTGTCCATAAAAAACCATCGTGCCTTCGAAGGGCTTTGAAGAAGGGTAGCCCTCGCTCACCCAGCCGGGAAATAAAGCGGCTCAAGGCGGCCATTCGTCCGGTCAAGGCTTGTACTTCCTTCACACATGTGGGCGGTCTCATATTCTCGATGGCTTCGATTTTCTCTGGATTTGCCCCAACGCCTTGTGGGCCGACTATGTAGCCGAGCACCTTGCCGGCCTTTACACCGAAGATGCATTTCTCCGGGTTCAATTTTATCCGATGCTTATTGAGATTACAAAATGTCTCCTCTAGGTCGGCGACATGACTTGGAGCGTGCTTGCTCTTGACGACTATGTCGTCTACATAAACTTCCAAGTTCCGGCCTACTTGGTCTGTAAAGGTTTTCTGCATGAGGCGTTGGAAGGTCGCTCCGGCGTTTCTCAGACCGAAGGACATGGTCGTATAGCAGAATGTACCGAACGGGGTGATGAAGGAGGTCTTCTCTTTGTCTTCGCGCGATATGCTAATTTGGTGATATCCCGAGTATGCATCCAGGTAGCTCATGACTTGCGACTCCGCCGTTGCGTCGACCAATTAGTCTATGCGAGGCAGCGAGTAGTTGTCTTTTGGGCATGCTGCGTTTAAGCCCGTGTGGTCGACGCACATGCGCCAATTGCCACCTTTCTTTCTGACTATGACCGGATTGGCCAGCCATTCCGAGTGCTCGACCTCCCTGATGAAGCCGGCCTTAAGGAGCTTGTTGAGTTCTCCCCGGACGATCGCCTGTTTCTTTGGGGAAAACCGTCTGAGTTTTTGTCACACTGGTTTTTTATCAAGATGAACCGCTAGCCTGTGCTCGATCACCTCCCTTGGGACCCCAGGCATGTCGGATGGTTCCCAGGCGAACGCATCAAAGTTTGCTCGGAGGAAGGTGATGAGCTCGAGTTCCTATTTGGGATCTAAGGAAGATCCCAAATGCACGATCTTGGCAGGTTCCGACTCATTGAGTGGAATGGCCTTGGTCTCTCCTCCAGGTTGGAGAGCAATTTTGGGCCGGGAATGCTTCGACTCCTGGTCGGGGCCGCGCGTAGGCAGCTGTCCGACCATATCTAATGCCCTTTCGTTGCAACTTGTAGGATCGAAGTATACGAATATAGCAATCAGAGGGGGGGTGAATGATTGTGCGGAAGCTAAAACCAAATTCTTGATCTATTAAAAGTTCACCCCAAAACAGAACCAAATAATTCCCTCGTTTTCGACAAAAACAGAATGACAGAGGTTCGGTAAAATGCCAATTTCTGGAGATACAACCGTCGGAACGATCTGAAATTTGGACACAAGAAACTAGATTCCAATACAAATCTAACCCAAAAAGAATCAGCTCGATCGGACTTACGGATCAAAAGTTATGAGATTCGCAATCTTGCTGTTCCAGAACTTGACGAAAACTAATCTAATCAAAACTTCAAGATTAAACAAGATCTTCAAAAGATTAATCAACTAGACTTTGAGGAACTCTAAATCAATACCCTAGAAAGGTTTTTGATGGATCAAATCATGATGAAACTCAAGAATCAAAAACCAATCTAGAATTAGAGCAAGCATGCAAACAAGAACCAAAACAGAAAACACTGTAGCAACGTGGTTACTGTAGCACGCAAGAATCTTCGAAGAATTGATCTTTATTTCTTTTGTCTAAAGTACTCTTATCAAAAGAGTACAAACCCTAAAACTGAGCTTGAGGCTCTCAATGCGCTCAGCTCTGCTTGATGCGATTGATTGCCCTTCAACAAGAGACACCCCTCCTATTTAAAGGAGCAAAAACAAGGAGTTCTGAATACAATTCCTAATCTAGAAGGAGTATGTATACAACTCCTCTTGGCCCAACCTGGCCGAGTACAACTCTTGCACGCGTATGGCAACCTGTAACACCCTACAAATCTAAACTGTCGTACAAGAAAATTTCGACAGCATCTCTCCTAAAATTAGGACAAAACGGAAGCGACAACAAGATTCATAACAACCATTATAAACAGGAATAACATAAAAGCATCAATACTAGAGATAACAAGTCTAAATCAACCAGAAAACAAACATAAACGTAAAACAGCTCCAAAGAGGACATCAATAGGTCTATGATTAATAAAATTTCAGCAAGCTAATGAATTATTAAATGCACTAGTCCATGTGATTCGTGGTGACCCCGGAGGGTTGAATGTGCTACTAAGCCCACCCTTCAAGCTTACGACTCGCGAGAACTACCTGAAAACAACAAAATAACAAGGGGTGAGATTGGGTAATCTCAAAGCGGAACAACTTCTAACAAATAACACAGCCACAAGAAAACTAGCATACCAAATTCCTCATATACAATACCACATCAAAGAGTCCACATTCCTCATATACAATACCACAACAAAGAGTCCACATTCCTCATATCCAATGCCACATTACGGAGTCCACACAACCTCAGTAAAATGCATATGATTGTGCACATGCTTATGCCATGATCCTCCTCACCGTGCCCTTTCTCAGGAACACACGGTGTTGTACTGCTGATCGCGCCAAGACGCTAGGCGTCGACAAACTTCCAATGCATGATTGTGCAGTTAATGCTTCATGCATGAATTCATTCATAATTTTCCTCATTGAGTCCACATATTTGCATGCCATCATATAACATGGATAGAAAACAAATAATATTGAGATGAACTATTTAGACAATTCAACCAATAGGCAACATCATTCTTCTCTTTACTCATGGTTCAAAGCCAAAGCACATCATCACATTGCTAATCTAATTATTGCAATCTTCCCAGCAAATGATCAAACCATGTATGATTAATGTCATCGAAATATAACGAAGGCAATGCAAACAACGATGTATAGCTCAACCATAACACTACTTCCACTTGCCTTTACCGACGAGACGACGGATCTAGTTGCGCCCAGAAGGGGCACCACCTGTACAAGCATATTTTCAGTATGCAATAACACCACAATTGATCACACAACTCAAACACGCAATTCCTACAACCCGCTCCTTTTCCAACACCGAAACCCGATCTGTTCGGATCGAACAGCAGCAACCCCCATTCTCTTTTTCGGATCTTTTTTTTCCACAGAACATAAAAATATGAAAAAATTACAGGAGCTAGATATTGACGAGACCTACAACTTTCATGAAGATCACAAATTCTAATTCCTCTGTTAAATATGCCTAAACTAACGTCCAACACAGTGGACAAAATCTGTTTCCAGATTCTGTCCGTCATCTTGTAACAGAGATAACTCTCAGACCCACGCCCCAAAAATTCTGAAAAAAATACAGAAGCTAGATCTCGACGTTATCTACAACTTTCTAGTTATAGGTTTTTGCAGAAAAAAATCGTCTATGCCACGTAAAACGCGAAACAATCCGCGCTGCACAATCTCCCCTTCCAAAAACAGCACCACGTGAACATCTACCCTTCTCCCCCATCAAGATCCATCCAAACCACTCACCACCAGATCTAATACACTCCTAATCCCTAGGTAGAACAGGGGTAAAAGATTGGGAATTTTACCTTGAGTTCTCCCTTGAGATCCCACAAAGAACACGCGACGATCCCCGAAACGGAAATCTGATCGAACTCCTCGCCTCCACGGATCCCCTTCTCTCTCTCTCTCCTTCGCGTTTTCGTGGTGGATCTTGAGCCACCATGCAAGGGAGGAAGAACAGGGGGTGGCGGCTGCTAGGGGGAATGGGGGAGGCGCCCTAGGGTTGGGGGGGTGGCCGGCCACATGGTGGGGGCGCACCCAAGTGGGCCGGCCCACTAGGGGGGTGGGGAGGTGGAGGTGGGAAGAGGGATTTCCGGTCCAGGCCCAGGTTTTCTTCGGCCTTTTTCCCCTAGCCCGAAACACCAAAAATTAATATTAAAACACCGCATAAACTTCAATTATTTAATTCCCCAAAAATTTCCCTCATTCCTCCCGAAACAAAACCAGGAAAAAGGAACCCTAGAATCGCTCTGACGCTCTAAGGCATCACATTCTCCCCTCCTTAAAAGGATTCGTCCCCGAATCTACTCCTCTTTGCTACGGAACCTTAAAAAAAAAGGAAGGCAAAATGGTAATCAACACTTTACCTTCAGCATCCTCAAAGAGTGTAGGATACTTCTTCCGCATCTGGTCCTCAAGTTCCCAAGTTGCATCCCGCTCAGACTAATTGGTCCACAAATCTTTCATTGGACACTAACACGAACTATTCCCCTATTAAATAAAGGACACCTATTAGGTGAATCTGGTATCGATCTGGAATCTCAACTCCCACTCCTCTCTTCAACCCGATCGCGAAACTCCGCATTCCAATCTCAACTCCTCTACCACAGTTCGTCACATTCTGGACGACGCGAACCATGTGAGACACAACGCTCTAGGTAAGTCTCTAAATCAACCCAAACACAAACTCCTATCTCCTACAAGTGATTGATCTTTTACAAAAAGAACCAATATCCACCCTACCAACGACAGAGATAGCCTACTTTACAACCAGGGTCCGTAAATCCGCAGAAACAATAACAACCGAACACAATCACTACGGTTGACACAAACTCGCTCGAACCCAGCGACAAAAGTTCCAAAAAAATTAATGTAATTACCTGCAACTTCCAAGTTGTCCACTACTAAATTAAGCAACCCCACCGAGGAACACAACAATGAAAACAATTCTCCAAAAAAGGTTTGAATTGAGTCATACACAACCTTCCTTTACTCTTCACTTTTAAACTACTTACGATCAGCGACCCACACTAGTTTTCCCTTGTAAGAAGGTTTCGCTTTCACATTCTTCCACCCAAGGACCAGGGCAAGGAGTACAATCCTTGAATATACTCAACCATAACATAAACATTCATTTTCTTACCCCCAAGCTTGAACGTAAAAGAAATCTTAATTCTCACTAACACAACGAACGACAATCACCACCTTTAAACCAAAGGGCTGAAATTCACATACACGGGAACTCAACTTGGAAGAGGAACTTGATAGAACCAAAAACACCAAAAAAAATTTCTTCGGGGAGAAGCTCTATTCAAAAGAGAAACACCGCGAAAGTCTTCAGCAAATGCATTTCACTTTTACCAAAACAAATCATCTCACTTTTATCCAAGGCCAAGCCATTCAGAAAAAGAAACCGATCAAGGAATTAAATGCTTCCACACAACCACCATCTCTTTTTCCTTAAAAAGGAACCAAACTCACTTCCCAACAGAAAAATTGTTTCAACCACGAATATCATTCATGTCACAACCAGAAGAATCGTCTCTTAAATGAAAACTGTCAAACACCTCACACCACAACACAACGCTAGCCCAAAATAGAAATACAAATATTTCCAGATCATGAAGTTCCAAAACTTACATTGGATTAGCTACTTCTCTTAATCAACAATGCAACCGATAACTCGACCTTGAAAACTACGGACACAGTCAAAGCATACATCCTTGAGCATAAATTTCGCATTCATAACTTAAGCTAGTTTTCTTATCAAAGACGAATGAATGACGATATTTAACAGAATAACATTCCAAAATCTCCACAAATTACTTCAAGGTTAATCATTCTTTTGTCCTTGTTTTAAGCCTCGAAATTAACCCACATTTGTCGTAATCATTCTAAGTTTAGGGAAACTCAAACACAAAGACAAAGAATACTTTGACCGAAAGTATTCAACCCAAATATCAAACAGACAAACCAATCCATATGAATTTTTAATCATAAGTTCAGCATAACTCCCGCCATCTATAGTATTCCACTACCCTTACCATTTAGATTTCAATATTCCCTATTTACTCATTGAGAAGGCCCATCAAGATTTAACAACAACTACACAACAAATTCTTACTCTTATTACCTTTTCCACAATTATAAATAAAGTTCACAGTGCTTATCAAAAACACATCCAACCAACACTACCTCATCAAGATCCCCACTGAGCGACCTAACCTATAACATCATATTCTAAATTTGAAAGGCAGTGCTTCAACAAGTCTTTCAGCATGATGAACCTATAAATTCCATACCACATACGCGTCAACATCTCGACAATGGAAATTTATTCACCTAAAAGATGACTCAACAAGTAAATATTATCTCAACAAGGCACGAATCGTAAATAGAAGTTTAAAACATACATTTATTAAGGACAAAATCACGCGTCATGCTAACTATCCCTGGTTCACTCCATCACAACATGTTACAATTTCCACCATTTTAACAAAGGTTTTCAACAATTAATCTAATCAGTTACCACCACTACTAAGTCATCAATATCAATAATTGGCATAATTGTAAAACAACAACATTGCTTTTAGTTACCCTATCCACAGGCTATGACAAACTGCCACTGCACAACATACTCCAACTATGTAAAATAGATTGAATAATTTAAGCCATCCAAAGCTCTTACGGCAATGGCAAAAACTCATGTCTTCCCAATTGATATCGATACTAGCATTAATGGAACGCAACTGCATACTTCCGAATCTACTAATAGTTTGCAACGTCATAAATATCAACTCTAATCAATTTCCAAGTTAACGTCACTAGCCAACACGATTAAATTAGAACATCTTTAAACAACCAGCATGGTTTCTTTAACAATATCGGTAGTCCACCATTACAATTAAATTGTTCTACCGACCTTATATTAAAATGTCTCTAAATAACCCACTAATTTTCTATTACCTTCACAAAGAGTTTACATCATCTTAATGTTCTAACTACGCATCAAGATTTAAAGCTTTAAACATTGTCCATGGTCAAGGGCACATTAAAAATAATGCAATAAATCCTAAGCATGCACATTAACACATTCAATCATTATCGCTATAGAGCAATCTACAATACTAGAAGTTTATTTAATCTCAAGCTAAAGATAACAATTACATTTTAATTGATTCAACTCACAAATTAACTTAGAAGTACATCATTCCATAAACCACATTGTTACATACTACGTAATACAGACATAAAATTTCTAAACACCGTCATGGGTCACCTACCCTTGACAAACAGGAGGCAATCCAAAACATTAAAAAAACAAACACAGTTCTAGATCAAGAACAAACACCGATAAAAAATTCTTCTTTTCAGGCAAGGAAGAAAAGCAAAATCCAAACATAAATGCAAGAGAGCTCGACCCTCAAATGTCCAATCATAGTAGCCAAAACTCTTCAAGAAATCCAAAACCTACACTTTCCACAAAGGAAGACAGATGCAAAAGGGAAGACCAAATGTCCAACTAAAATTTTCCGATAAAGATTCAAACTTAGTTCCATCCAAATTTTGATCTCGCAACAGAGAAACTCCAACCCCTTCTTTTTTTAAAAAAAAAATCGGGGAAACAACAACCACAGAAATTTCCTCCCAACGACAGTCCATCACAATAAATCAGGTGCCAAAGCAAAATTGTGACCAAAAGACGCGCAACGTAGAACTCTTCTTCTGTGTCTTCACACAAAGGAGACAAAACCACAAACCGCCAAAAGGACAAATCAGCGAGTGCTCAAAACTAAGCATTTTCCTCGGTTTCGAACCAACCACATACCCAGAAAACCAACCAAAACCGACCGTCAGCACGGTAAAGAACATCCGAATGATTCTACCACCAATCTCTTCTATTTGACTCCAGTCAACTACCCAATCCACGACAGAAAGGGTAAGCACTCCTCCTACAGGGGTTAATAATTCTTCGGTGATGGCGTTAACCGGCCACACCGTCAAACCACACCCTTACTATGAACAAAAAGAGGTGACCGAAAACCCTTCGGCACCACAACCCCACTTCATCACAAATGAAGCAACTCAATCAAATCTATCATAAATATAGCATTATACATCATCAAAAGTAGCATTCAACAACAAAGCTTAAATTCAACCTTTAAGCATAAGGCAACGATACCCATACCCTTTCCTACTGTGCATCCATGTGTGTCAAATTTTAAATTAGTGATTCCACTTACACAAGTTTTAATGTTGCTATCCTATGACAAAATTTTAGTTAAAACCTAGGCCATGTTTCTAAGTTATTCCACATCACATTTTAGTTGTATCCTATAGTATGACACTAAAAATAGACATTCCAAGGACCTACACCAGCTCGATACCAACTGTAACACCCTACAAATCTAAACTGTGACAAGAAAATTTCGACAAAGATCTCTCCTAAAATTAGGACAAACGGAAGCGACAACAAGATTCATAACAACCATTATAAACAGGAATAACATAAAAGCATCAATACTAGAGATAACAAGTCTAAATCAACCGTAAAACAAACATAAACGAACAACAGCTCCCAAGAGGACATCAATAGGTCTATGATTAATAAAATTTCAGCAAGCTAATGAATTATTAAATGCACTAGTCCATGTGATTCGTGGTGACCCCGGAGGGTTGAATGTGCTACTAAGCCCACCCTTCAAGCTTACGACTCATGAGAACTACGAAAACAATAAAATAACAAGGGGTGAGATTGGGTAATCTCACAAGCGGAACAACTTCTAACAAATAACACAGCCACAGTAAAACTAGCATACCAAATTCCTCATATACAATACCACATCAAAGAGTCCACATTCCTCATATACAATACCACAACAAAGAGTCCACATTCCTCATATCCAATACCACATTACGGAGTCCACACAACCTCAGTAAAATGCATATGATTGTGCATATGCTTATGCCATGATCCTCCTCACCGTGCCCTTTCTCAGGAACACACGGTGTTGTACTGCAGACGGTCGCAAGACGCCAAGGCCGACAAACTTCCAATGCATGATTGTGCAGTTAATGCTTCATGCATGAATTCATTCATAATTTTCCTCATTGAGTCCACATATTTGCATGCCATCATATAACATGGATAGAAAACAAATAATATTGAGATGAACTATGAACTATTTAGACAAATAATATTGAGAAGACAAATACCATACTCACGTGACTAACACTTTGCACGCGTATGGCCACCTGCCATACTCACGTGACTAATACTTTGCACGCGAATGACCTCCTGCCATTCTCACGTGACTAACCATTCTTCATGTGCACCATTCTCTTAGCCCGAACGTCCCGCATGACATCCTTGACCACCATGACGTCAGTTCCTCCCTGAACCTAGTCTCGAACCTCAGCTCCTCCATGAACCTAGTTCCGGTCCCGTCATCGACCACGTTCGTCTTCGAGCAATACCTGCACATGAACAAACCACGAAACAATTCCGAGCACAAGTCCACGACTTGACTCACATCAATCCATGCAAATACTCACACGAGCATTGCATAAAGTCCACTTCAAGCATCATGAAATTCTCACAAATTTCATAATCTCAAAAACAAATCAAACACAATTCCAATTTTGCTCAAAACCCTAATCGAGCAAAAACGCATTCACGACGGACCAACAAAATCGGTCCGGCGTACACATGAAAAAGTCACTCAAAAAACCATTCACGACGGACCAACAAAATCGGTCCGGTGTACAAGTGAAAGTCTCGGTTTCAAGAAGAAATCATTCCGGCGAAAACACGTTCACGACAGACTAAAAGAAATCAGTCCGTCGTACATGCGAAATCAATCCTCAAAAAGCCGTTCACGACTGACCAAAGAAATTGGTCCGACGTATATGCAAAACTTACTGGTTTCTTGGAAAATTGAGTCCGACTCATGAGCTCAAAAGCACGTCCACGGTAGACCCAAAAACTTGGTCCGGCGCAAACACAAAATCGGTTCGGCGCAAAAGGGAAACTCTCTGTTTTTGAGAATTTGGTCCGGCACAAGAAAAAGATACACTATTTCTTGTCAACTTGTCAAACACATGCACAAACACATTTTGCAAATTGAATTCTAAGCCAATTTTTCAGCACATGATTTCACAATCTCCCCCTTGATGAAAACATTGGCAACACCACTTAGAATTGAACATTTGGCATTCACTTTACAAAAGATTTTGAAATCCAAAAGATTAAGGACCAAAAAGAGAAAACACAGAATTCCCCCTTTGACCAAAATGCAAAACAAAATCTCCCCCTGAGAAGGAAAATGTGTGTGAATGTGCAATGTGCCCAAAAATTTCAAAATTCTCCAAACTTCTCCCAAAATTCTCAAATTTCCAAAAACAACTCCCCCTTTTCTTCTCCCCCTTTTTCTTAAACTTTTCAATGATTCCCAAATTTCTCCCCCTTTGACAATGGATTCATCAAGAGTACAAAAGAGAGAACAGGTTCAAAATTTTTCCTGTAGCAAAGATTTCACAAGGAGAAACAAGGGAGTGCCAAGATAGGAAAAGATGAGCTCATTCGATCATATAACCTTATATATCACATAACATGCAAAATACATGATCTTGATGTGATTTTAGCAAGTTAGGGAATGACATGCATCTCAACCTCAATTCAGTCAACTATAGCCAAGTACTAAGCAAAACCTTTAGTAGAAAAACAAAGGCTCAAAGTTGAAGCAAATAACAAATCAGGGCGAGCAAGTAGTTTCAACTCCAATCTAGTGGACTAATTTAATCTTTAAACAAGAATCGCATGTGGCATGCTTGAAGCATACTTCTTTTATTTCCTTGGAGTGGCATGCTTGAAGCATACATCTTGTCTTTTGAGGGAATGGAATGCTTGAAGCATACATCTTATCTTTTAGGAAAGCATCCTCAAGCTCATAACTTGAGGCTTTTGCTTTTAACAACCCTTTTATTGATTCCCTTTTCTTTTCATTTTTCTTTGATTATAAACATGCAAAAGTGATTAAAAGGTCTTATGAAAGAGTAAAGTTGAAACCACACTTGCTTCATAGCCCAAATTTGTCAAGAGGATTCAATATCAAGCCTAGAAGAGTGAGATATCACAGAGTATTTAGCTATAGGCAATCAGTCCATGGAGTTCCACAATGTCATTTTTAGTTCAAGTGAGACAATTATATTATCATATATTAGCTCAATTACATAACATATAAAGAAATATGATAAAGTGAGCTTATCAAGTGAAAGAACTTGGCAAGGAAACTCCCCCTCAAAACAAACCCATTGGATGAACAATCCCAAGTTCTCCCCAAATAAAAGCAAAACGAGCAGAAGACAAAGTTTTGTGAAAATGTCTGCCAATTGATGTTCCGTATCCACATGATGAAGCACAATGCTTCCTTTTTCAACATGATCTCTAAGAAAGTGAAATCTGATGTCAATGTGCTCAAGAAAGAGGATTACTCAAGAGGTGGCATGAACCAAATGTACTTTTCTTATCAATTCTACATCCTCCAAAGTCAACATCAGAATAAGCTCTTAAACTAATGCATGAGGAAGAAGAAAGCCAAAATGCCAAAAATCTTGAGTACCATGGAGATACCTGAAAATTCGCTTGACAGCTTGTCGATGTGAAGCACGTGGGGAAGCTTGAAAACAAGCACACAAGCACACACAAGCACATGGGAAGAGTCTCTCATGTAAACGTCTAATTATCTCATCCTCAACAGCATCATCATCATCTTTATGAACAAAGACACTCTCCCCTTGAACATATGCACCTGTACCTGCATCATTTGAACTAGTGCCTTTTGCAAAAACAGAGGTGGAAGAAGCATCTTGAAAAATAACACTTTTAGCACGAGATGCACGAGTGAAAGAGGAGAACCAATTCTTATCATCGGACATGTGGCGTGAGCATCCGGAATCCACTAGCCATATGTTCTCCTTCCTCGCGTGAGAAGCCTACATAGAAGCAGAAAGTGTCGAGGTCTCAGATCGGGTTAGAAATAAGATGTTTAGAAATCCAGTACTGAGACACACGACGCACAACAGTAGGCACAACACGAGCATTCTTATGCACAAAGATAGATTTGTCTTTTCCCGTGTTCTTACCAACAAAAGGTGTTTGCATCACCCTAGGCACATAATGAGAAACAAAGCGTGCCTGTCTGAAATTAGACCTAGCCTTAGTTCTTTCTTTCTTTTGTTGTTTGGCTAGTCTAAAGCAAAAATCTACTAAATGTCCATCTCTACCACAATGAGTGCAAGTGTACTTAACAGGATATTTGACTTTAGAAGTAGAAGCATCATTTGCATTCATCATAGTAGAAGATAACACTCCAGCAGACTTAAAGACAATTTTCTTAGGCTTATTGACAATTTCAAATTTTCCTCCTTCAAGTGATTTAACAATAGTGGGAGCATGTGATTTATGATGAGCATAAGAATCAAAAACCTAAACCTTTGTTATGAGTGCTGACTTTTGATTGATCCAAGATCATGTTTAGGTTTTTCTTTCCTTTAGTGAAACGTTCTAATGACTTTTTCAGGTAATCAATTTTTCGAGAAAGAGTTAAACAATTATTAAAGGGAACGTCCACTTTTCCTTTTTGCTTGCGACAAGTTGAGCATGAAAGAACCTCATGTGTAAGCAAATCTTCTGTCATTTGAGAAACCCTAGCATTTGCATCATGCAACTTCAATTCTAGTATGGAGCATATAGAACATGGAGTTGTATCATGTAAATCAATGGTAGAACAACTAGCATGTTTAACAAGTTTCTCATTTTTCTCATTTTCAGGATTGATTTGCTTTAACAAGGTAACATGTTCTTTCCTAAGCAAAGTAAGCTCATTGTAAATTAAGTCACATGATTTGCAAGCATCATCATCAGGAATCAAGGTTTTAAGTCTAGCAATTTCAGCATTCAATGACTCAACAACAAAATCATGTTTCTTAATTTTCTTGTCACATTTATCAAGCAATTTACCAAGTCGAGCAACAAAGAATAGCTAATTCATCGTAAGAAGGATCTACCTCATTGAAGTCGCCGTCGTGGTCGCCCTCAAGAAAGTCGTTGTCGCTTTTAGCCATGAGACACAACCCCGTCAACTTATGCTTGCTTGGAGTTGCATCGTCCTCACTGCTCCCTGAATCCACATCGCTCAAATTGACTTGTTCAAGAGCGGAAAGAACTCGGTGGACAACTTTGCTGTTGATGAAGCTCTTCTTCTTTCTATTGCTTGAAGAGAACTTCTTCTCTTTTCTTCTATCGTTGTCCTTCTCCTCCCTTGATGCTTTACCTGCAAGTTTAGGACAGTTTGGACGAATATGGTCGAGATCACCACACTCATAGCATCTTGGAGGGCCACCACCACCTCTCTTTCTCATTCTCACATTTTGTAAAGCTTTGTTAAAACGAGAAGAGAGTAGTGACAAGTCTTCTTCTGGGAATTGCTCAATCTGTTCATCGGTTAGTGAAGACAAGAAAGATAGAGCAAAACTTGAAGCAGCACCATTATGAGATATGCTAGATTGAGATGTCAAAGCAATTGATTTATGATCATTCTTTCTAGCAAGAACATCTAATTCATGAGTTTTCAACTTGGAATAAAGAACATCTAAGGTAAGTGTACTCATGACAGTAGATTCTCTAATGGATGTAACTTTCATCTCCCAAATAGACATGTCTAAAGCACCAAGCAATTGTCTAGCATTAGCAGCATCATCAAAGCTAACTCCAACAGCACGAAGATTACTAAGAATTTTATTGAAACGTGCAAAGAAGTCATCTAGCGACTCACCGGGTTTCATCTCAAATCGCATGTATTCTTTTTTGTAAAGATCCTGACGAACCTCTTTAATAATATTAGAACCCTCATGGTAATCACAAAGAGATTTCCATACCTCATATGCGGATTTGAGATGGATCACACGATCAAAGTCACTACGTCCCAAGCCTTGGATGATCAAGTTGCGCGCCTTGCTGTTTGCTTCAACATGTGTGCGATTGGCGTCATTGACGTTGTCGTTTGCAGGGACTTCATATGGCTTGTAGACTTTCTCCCAAATTGTGAAGCCCTGTGTTTGGATGAACGCCTCCATCTTGGCCTTCCAAAACTGAAAATCAACTCCATCGAACATACATGGTTTTGTCGAATAACGATCCATTGATCTAATCACCGGTTAAGATAGATTAGAAAAACCTTGCTCTGATACCACTTGTAGGATCGAAGTATACGAATATAGCAGTCAGAGGGGGGGTGAATGATTGTGCGGAAGCAAAAACCAAATTCTTGATCTATTAAAAGTTCACCCCAAAACAGAACCAAATAATTGCCTCGTTTTCGACAAAAATAGAATGACAGAGGTTCGGTAAAACATGAATTTCTGGAGATCCAACTGTCGGAATGATCTGAAATTTGGACACAAGAAACTAGATTCCAATATGAATCTAACCCAAAAAGAATCAGCTCGATCGAACTTACGGATCAAAAGTTATGAGCTTCGCAATCTTGCTGTTCCAGAACTTGACGAAAACTAATCTAATCAAAACTTCAAGATTAAACAAGATCTTCAAAAGATTAATCAACTAGACTTTGAGGAACTCTAAATCAATACCCTAGAAAGGTTTTTGATGGATCAAATCATGATGAAACTCAAGAATCAAAAACCAATCTAGAATTAGAGCAAGCATGCAAACAAGAACCAAAACAGAAAACACTGTAGCAACGTGGTTACTGTAGCACGCAAGAATCTTGGAAGAATTGATCTTTATTTCTTTTGTCTAAAGTACTCTCATCAAAAGAGTACAAACCCTAAAACTGAGCTTGAGGCTCTCAATGCGCTCAGCTCTGCTTGATGCGATTGATTGCCCTTCAACAGGAGACACCCCTCCTATTTAAAGGAGCAAAAACAAGGAGTTCTGAATACAATTCCTAATCTAGAAGGAGTATGTATACAACTCCTCTTGGCCCAACCTGGCCGAGTACAACTCTTGCACGCGTATGGCAACCCTACCATACTCACGTGACTAACACTTTGCACGCGTATGGCCACCTGCCATACTCACGTGACTAACACTTTGCACGCGAATGACCTCCTGCCATTCTCACGTGACTAACCATTCTTCATGTGCACCATTCTCTTAGCCCGAACGTCCCGCATGACATCCTTGACCACCAAGACCTCAGTTCCTCCCTGAACCTAGTCTCGAACCTCAGCTCCTCCATGAACCTAGTTCCGGTCCCGTCATCGACTACGTTCGTCTTCGAGCAATACCTGCACATGAACAAATCATGAAACAATTCCGAGCACAAGTCCACGACTTGACTCACATCAATCCATGCAAATACTCACACGAGCATTGCATAAAGTCCACTTCAAGCATCATGAAATTCTCAGAAATTTCATAATCTCAAAAACAAATCAAACACAATTCCAATTTTGCTCAAAACCTTAATCGAGCAAAAACGCATTCACGACGGACCAACAAAATCGTTCCGGCGTACACATGAAAAAGTCACTCAAAAAACCATTCACGACGGACCAACAAAATCGGTCCGGTGTACAAGTGAAAGTCTCGGTTTCAAGAAGAAATCATTCCGGCGAAAACACGTTCACGACAGACTAAAAGAAATCAGTCCGTCGTACATGCGAAATCAATCCTCAAAAAGCCGTTCACGACTGACCAAAGAAATTGGTCCGACGTATATGCAAAACTTACTGGTTTCTTGGAAAATTGAGTCCGGCTCATGAGCTCAAAAGCACGTCCACGGTAGACCCAAAAACTTGGTCCGGCGCAAACACAAAATCAGTTCGGCGCAAAAGGGAAACTCTCTGTTTTTGAGAATTTGGTTCGGCACAAGAAAAAGATACACTATTTCTTGTCAACTTGTCAAACACATGCACAAACACATTTTGCAAATTGAATTCTAAGCCAATTTTTCAGCACATGATTTCACATAATTTAATGCGGACTTGTGGCTCCCTTTTATGGTTATGACCCCGTTTGGCCCAAGAACCTTCAGGCATTGATACGCGTGATGCGAGGCAGCCATGAATTTGGCCAAAGCGGGCCTGCCGAGGATGGCGTTGTAGGCTGATTCGAAGTCGACCACTTCGAAGGTGATCAGCTCTGTACGGAAGTTACTCGGGCTACCGAAGGTAACGGGCAAAATGGCCTGGCCCAAAGGCTTGATCGAGGTTCCCAGGACTATTCCAAAGAAGGGTACCGCTATGTTTTTAATCTTGGAGCGAGGGATCTACATCTCGTCCAAGACCTTGGCGGAAATTAGATCCAAGGAGCTTCCGGAGTCTATGAGAACCCAGCCAACGACGGTGTTGCTGATGGTGGGGCTCACGATCATCGGAAGCCTCTGTGGTTTGGTCATTCCAAGGGGACAGTCTTCCTTGGAGAAGGTAAGAGACAGCTCGGACCACTTGAGCTGCTGCACAGGAGGTTTACCTTGGGTAACATGGTGTACTTCCCGCGTAGCATCCTTCAAATCCCGGTGAGATTTGTAGGAAGAGGATCCCCCGAAGATAACCGCAATGTGGTTCTGGGGTTCTTGATACTCCATGTCGTCCTCGTTGTCTTCGACGGGTTGTTTGCCTTTGCTATTCTCGCCCTGTTCCGGGAGCGACGGCATGGGACCCTTGCTGCTGTAAAATTGCTCCAGGCGGTAGGTCCATGTTCAGCAATTCCGTAGATCATGCCCGTATGCCTGATGAAGTGGACAGTAGAGGCCGCCCCGTTGGTCTGCTTGGTCGCCTCGATCACGGGGCCTGTTTTGCTGTCCCCCTCCCCGAGTATTACGCCCCCGGCGCTGTAGCTGGGACGCTCGGGGCCACTGCTGCTCCACCGTAGTGACCAAGCCCGGCGAGGGTTGCTTTTTCTTCTTCTTCTTGATCTTCTTGTCCATAGAGTTTGAGCCCTTTTTGCTAGCAGAGGTTTCCAATCCGGGCTGAGGTGGCAACTTTCCTTCGTCCAACATTTTCTTCCATTGGACGGCCTCATCGGCATTGGCATACCGGTCGGCCATTCGGAAGAGCTCGTTTGCTGTTAGGTCCGGATGGATCTCCAGGTCCTGTGTGAAACGCACGTCCCGCACCCCGAACTTGAAAGCCCGGATGACGGCTTCGTCCGATATGTTCGGGATCGAATTTCGGACTTGGATGAACCTCTGGACAAACTGTCGTAGAGTTTCATTCTCCATTTGAATCAGGCGCTCGAGGTCGCGTTCCCTTCCTGGGCGAGTGTAGCAGTTTTGGAAATTTGCTCGGAGCGCTGCGCTGAGCTGTCCCCAAGATCGTATGGACCCCTCCTTTTGGTTGAAGAGCCATGTACGAGCGGCCCCATCCAAGACCGTTGGGAGATAGTTCGCCATCACCCCCTCATCGCCCCCGGCAGCCAGGATGGCGGTGGTATAGATTGAGAGAAACTCGTCCGGGTTCTGAGTCCCATTGAATCTCTCAATATGCCCGGGCTTAAACTTGGTCGGCATCGTGACACTCCGAAGAGAGCTTGTGAAAGCCTGGCAACCGAAGCTCGGGGCTTCACAGTGGAAACCTTGGCCATAATGGTCTCTACGGGCATCACCCGCCCATCGCCCCACGCATGGGCCAAGCCGAGAGAAGACTTCGCGAGAATGGTGCACCGACGACCGCTCGGTCGTGGAGCGTTCAGAATGCTCGTAATCCGGGTGGATGTGAGCATGTCGCTCTGAGGTTGCTCGGGAATCACCCCGAGGCTTCTCGCGGGCCAGGTTAGTAGTCGGAGGCATTCTTCGAGCATAGCTTCGGGATTCATCCCTGTGTGAGCGAACGGGTGTATGCCCTCGGCGGTCCCGGGAAACACACCGGGCACTCTGATCACAAGGAGTGTCCGGGACCTTTAGATCAGCAACAAGCTTCTCCAGATCTTCGGCCACGACCATGCCTACGGCGTCAAAGTCCAGTTGATCGGGGAAGCTGCGAAGGTAGCGCACGACCACCGCCAGAGCCTGCAACCGTTCTCGGTTTTGGCGAACGGGTGGCGGGGAGCTCCGACGGTGTTCTGGGACGTGGTCAGGGGTACGACGATCGCGAGAGTTTCCCTGGGAGGAATTCCTCTCCCTGGAAACCCGCTTCTCTCTTGCTTAGCGGCGTATGCTTGCCAGGGTCTTTCCCAAAGACGCCTCCAGGTGGTGCCTGGCTGCTTCGTAGCGATCCCGCTTAGCAGCCCCCGAGGATTGTACCTCGGAGTCGATACGGATTCCGGCCATATTGACGTGGCGAGAATGAGACAAGCGTGATGGGGACATCATCGTATCTCCTTGGGACGCCGTCTCGCGATCGAACTCAAGATGATCGGGTATGTCCAAACCATCATAGAGCCCGTCATAGTTGTCCTCATGGCCAGCGAGGGTAATGCGCGGAGGATGGGGGACCCGTCGTCGCGCCCCAGACTCCGGAGAAAAGCTCCCGGACTCGGTGTGGCCTGCGGGGTCGGTCACACTGGCTACACCGTCGCCGGCGTAGTACATACTATCATCATCAACGTCATTGAAGGCACACAGGCTCCTAGTGTCTCCCGAATTCGCCGGCGTAGTACATACTATCATCATCAACGTCATTGAATTCAACGGGAATCACACTGTCTTCCCCACGGACGGCGCCAGCTGTCGACGATTGGAGAACGGGCTCCCGCCGAGCTTACTTGTTGAACGAGGGATCAACAGGGCCCCTTCGTGTGAGCCGGGGTGTTTGTCCGAGCAACGCGAGTTCGGGAGAAAGACGCGTGATGTTTATCCTGGTTCGGGCCTCTCACCGCCGAGATAACAGCCCTACTCCAGTATATTGTGTTTATGTTTGGTCAAAAAAGTCCCCCCTGCAGATGCTCTTGGGGGGTTTAAATACAGAAGCTGAAGATACATAGAAGGTAACAACCCCATAGATTTACACCGTGCTTCCATAACCGTAGCGCCCACGATCTGGCGCCCTTGATCTGCGCGTTATTTGAATTTCGGGCGTGTCTTCCCTTGATCTCCGGCGGATTGGTTGCCACCTTCCTTTCTAACGATTTGACCAAGTCCCCCGACCATCTGTGTAGCACACACGAGCGTGGTTACTTGCATGGTCGTGCGCGAGTCCCCGAGCATGCAAGCTCGGGCGCCTTGGCCGCTCGGGCAAGTTTCCCGAGCTTCTTCCGTGGGGGACTGTGTGGCCGGTGTTCTTGGACCCCTAGGGGTAAAATGGTCATTTTTAGTGAATAGTCAATCCCCGACAGTTTTGTTCTTCAAATAAGAGTTCTTTCTAGTTCAAAGGTTAGTTTGTTAGTTTGTTGTTTGTACAACTTTCAAATAAGAGTTCTTTCTAGTTCAAATAAGAGTTCTTTCTACAGCTTCCTGAATCTTGCAGAGCTGTTGCTTTGAACCTTTCTATTTCAAAGGTTAGTTTGTTAGTTCCAAGCTCTAAGAAAATGGGGAGGAATTTAGGAATTTTTCTATCTTAAAAAAGAAGTAAATATTGTCCTGAATCCATCCATTTAATTCCGTTGTGGCTATACCTCTCCAGTATCCCTTCCCTAGATTTCAAATTGTTAGATGATATCTTTGTTCATTAGTCTGTCCACACTTGATTTTGCTTGAGTTATCTTGGAAGGAACGAATTGGCTGAATGATATTTTAGCCTATCTAAGATTTTAGTTGTCCTAGATACAATATATTTATCACATACACAAGAATAAATTGAACACTAGATATTGATCATTTCCCTAATTGTTTATGCACAAATCTGTCCAGATGACTATTGAGTGGAATGATTTGAACACTAGAATCATTTGTGAGTTGTTTGCTGAACAAATGGAGATTGGAAACCGACCAAACACGCACTTGAACTCTGTTGGTTACGTAGAGATTAGAAAAAAGGTTTAAAGAAAGAACAGGCATAGAACTCAACAAGACTCAAACTAAGAACAAGTGGGATAAGTTGAAAGTTGAATTTACCACATGGAATAAGTTGTTGTTGAGGTAGACAGGTGGGGGTTGGGACCATGAGAAAGGTACTCTCAATCAGGATGATGAATGGTGGGAGAAGGCAAAGAAGGTTAGTTTCTGCACATATTTCCAACGTGCCAGGACATTCCATGATTAATGAACTAATATATGTTTATTACCAATGTGCCAGGACATTCCTTGTTGTGGCAAATTTAAGAAAAAAGCCATTCAAAACGAAGACCTTCTTCAACAGATGTATCGTGACATTTCCAATGATGGTGGAGACCATTGGAATCCTATGGGTGCCACCCCAGTAGCAACTTCTGCAAATAGTGATGCACAAAATGTAGCTACACAAGACTAGGAGGATGAAAGCATGAATGATGATGTGATTCCTGATGATTCTCCCAGCACTAGTAACGGCAAGAGACGTGCTCGTCTTGTTCTTGGTAAAGGCAAGAAGGTTAAGACAAGTACATCTCTTGTCATTCAAGAAAAAATTACGAAGATAGCTGATTCGGCCTCGTCTGTAGTTGCTAAACATACAGATCGTACTTCCATTGCACAAGTCATGGAACTTGTTGTTGCTTGTGGTGCAAACTATGGAAGCAATGAGCATTACATTGCTACTGATTTGTTTGTGAAAAGGGAGCAGAGGGAGATGTTCATGACATTGCCTAGTAATGAGATTAGATTTGATTGGCTAAGGAGAAAGTACGTTGACAAGTATGGGCAGTAATGAGATGTGTTTCTGAACTAGTTGTATTGCTACTGATTTGTGTGTCAAGACTATTTTTGTATGTCATGTTTGGATATTGTCATTCTGTTTGAAGACAATTTGTTTGAAGACTATTGATTATTGTCATTGTATTGATTTCTTATTTGTGTATCAAGACTATTTTTGTATGTCATGTTTGGATATTGTCATTCTGTTTGAAGACAATTTGTTTGAAGACTATTAATTATTGTCATTGTGTTTGAAGACTACTGCTATTGTTGTCTCATATTGATATTTGAAGACTATTATTATTGTTGTCTCATACTGATGTTTATTGTACAGATGTTTGAAAGTGATAGTGATGATTCTAGTGAAGAGTTGGAATTTTTTTTTGATATGGTTCTGGGTGCTGCTGAAATAGCTCAAATATATTGTGAGTTTTACCTACACAAGGCACCACCAAGGACATCACGAACAAGTGGCATGGGATGGTTGATTGAGACACTAAAGACTCCTGAAGAATGTCATACCCAACTACGTATGAACAAAACTATCTTCATGGATCTGCATGGTTTGCTAGTGAATAGGTATGGATTGCAATCATCTACACATGAGCACTTACGAAATGCTAGCAATTTTCCTATTTACATGTGGTGGATGTGAGTCAAATAGGAGAGGTCAAAATCGGTTTAAGCATTCAGGTGAAACCATTAGTAGGAAGTTTGATGAAGTTCTAAACTTCTTGGTTGCTATGGCAAAAGATTACCTAAGACCTCAAGATCCTAATTTCCTAACTGTCCATAAGAGGATTAGAGATGATAAGAGAGCTTATCCACATTTGAAACATTGCATTGGGGCTCTTGATGGAACTCATATTCGTGTATCTCTTGCACCTGAAGAGCAAATAAGGCATGTTGGAAAAACTTGAATTCCAACTCAAAATGTGATTGTAGTTTGTGACTTTGATATGCGATTCACTTATGTATCAACTGGTCAACTGGGAGCAATGCATGACACTAGTGTATTGTACCATGCGATTAGAGTGGATCGAGAGTTCTTTCCACATCCTCCACAAGGTAATGCACTTTCAAATATTCATGAAATTTACATAAGTGTGTTCTATTGAAATAATAACTTGCTTTAACTTTCTTATTTTGACAGGCAAGTATTATGTTGTTGATGCTAGCTATCCTAACCGTCCTGGATACCTAGCACCATATAAGGGAGAAAGATATCATTTACCTGAGTGGCATAGAGGCATGGAACCGAATACTCCTACGGAGAAGTTCAATAGAATACACTCATCCGTGCGTAATGTTATTGAGCGATCATTTGGAGTATTGAAGATGAAGTGACAAATCCTGTACAAGATGCCAAGCTATCCGATGCACAAAACAAAAATGATTGTTGCTGCTACTATGGTGCTTCATAACTTCGTACGTGAGCATGCTAGTGGAGATTGAAACTTTGAAAAATATGATCGAGATCATAACTACATACCTACCATCCCAAAAAGATACAACAAATATGCAATTCCTCATCAAGCATCAGATGGGACAACTACTCAGCCAAATATTGTGACTATGGATGCATTCCGAGATGAATTGGCAACTGCTATTGCGCTTTCATGGAATTAATCTTATTTTTTCCTATATGTTCTTTGATGGAACCATTTTACTTATATATTTCATGGAATTAATCTTATAGTGTGGATCAATTTCTTTTTGTAATGGTATAGAACAAAACTTATATATTTATAGCGTGGATCAATTTCTTTTTATAATGGTATAGAACAAATTATGAAAACTAGTTCCTCTGGGCACATCTTGTACCAATACACGCCAGCCATATGTGCTAGAAATTACAACGCCATTGGGACTTGTCCTCAAAAATTACAACGCCATCTTATGGAGAGGCCCTTTGTTAGAGCTAACATGCTAATTAGAGGGTAATGTTGACCATTCACCATCATTTTAGGATCTGGAGCTAACCTCATGGCCAAACACCACAACTCCAACTCTAGTTCTGCAATGGAGCTGCTCTACAGTGGAGTTCTGGAGCAGAGCTGACAAAATGGAGCTGGAGCTCTGCCAAACACCCTCTTAATGTGTCTTTTGAATTTTTGAGAATTTTTGGAATTTATTTGGAATTATTTAGAATTATGTATTTTATTTAAATTAATTAAATATTGGAAAATTTTATATAAAGTTTTATTGGAAATATTTTATTTGAGTCCAAAAATGTCTTAAAATATTTTCTAAAATTTTTCTAGAATTTTTTTGGTATTTTTTATTGCCTTAAATGAATTAATTGAATATCCAAATTTATTTTAAATGGAAAATCCCTAGAAAACCCTGGAACAGTACTGGGCCAAGCCCGGTACTGTGTTAGACCCGATCCAGTCCATTTCAAATCCGACCCGCACCGTAACTAACCTAACCCTAACCCTAGTGTGGACCGTTGGATTCGCATCCGACGGTCACGATTATGCCATGCCACATTGCTTGCGACTGGTTCTGATTGAATCATGCCGATCAAATCAGGACCGTAGATCGTGACACGTGTAAGGCTCCCATTCATCTCCTTCACCGAATCCGTTTCGGACAGCGCCGCCGCGCAATCGCCGTGCCCGCTGGGCTTCCGAGCTGCACACGCCTTCCAAGTGGACTATTTAAAGCGCTGCACCCCTCCTGAGATTCGCCGCTTTGCATGGAACTACTAGCCCTATCTCACGCTGCCAGATATGCCACCTAGTGCCCGTGATTTCTCGCTAAACTTGGTTTGCGCCTCCACAGTCTTTTCCACCTTCCGTCGCCGTTGGATCGCTCTAGGAGTGATTGATCTCATATCTAGACTCCCCGTGTCAAGGCGCATTCAACCCGACCTTTCACTTCGCTGAAAAGTTCTTGAGACGCTGCCACCTTGGTCGTCTGCTTCATCTTTGGCCGAACCGTGTTGCCGCACCATCGCTAGGTCTTTGCGAACATCTCCAACCGCTAGATCATGATCAAACGACCAAGGTGAGTCCACGTAGCGTTTTACCATCGTCACTGAGATTAGATCTCCACCATTGGATCATAGATCAATGGCGTAGATGTATACATGTGTCACGAACCAGAACATGCCACGTAGGTAGTAATCGTGTCAGATTGGATTGAATCTGGTCCATTCGGTTTTGAATGGAGGGTGGAGATCATGCCGCAGGTTGGTCGAATCATGGGATGCCGCATGTACAACGCGCGTTACGAAGCATCCCGAGCTAGCCTTGCCTTTCTTACATCATTCGTGATGTCATTTTGATGTCAGTGCTGATGTCACCCGTAGGGGCCCACATGTCAGCGTCGCTTAAGTCCCGTGGACCGAGTCCACAGTGGACCGAGCCGGGCCGTGGACCAAGTCCATGGACCCGAGGCTATGTGTTAGCACCATAGCACGCCACGTGTCCAGCTGACACAAGATGACATCATAAATCGAATTTCCAATAGAAAAATAAATAGATTAATTCAGTTTATTCTTTTTAATATATTTTTAAACTTCAAATATCTCGTTCTTGCTCATACGAACTCCGATTGAGGTGTTCCAGAGCCTAAAAATTTGTAAAATTGTGATCTAATTAATGGTGAATTTTATTTGATTTTTGGAGTTGATTTTATCTCTTTTTTGGTATTTATTTGCTTCTTTATTTGTTTCGCGTAGACTTTAAATTGCACGAAGGATACGAGGGTGAAGTGTTGACTCAAGAGCAAATTCCAGAGCAAGATCAAGAGCTATTCTAAGGCAATTTGTGCTTTGATCATGTTGATCCCATGTTTTAAAATTATGTTGTTTTAAATTATTGCATGCTAGTTTGAATTAAAATGATTTCAATTAATTTGGGAATAGATAATCAACCTAATTGTTATGCCAACTTGTCACTATTATTTGTATGCCATGATTCATTTGTCACCTTAGGTTTGTGGAATAATAGTTGGTCGCTATCATAATTGCCAACATGGGTTATTAGATCGTGACTAGTTTGCTTAGCCATGCAACGAGTTGTCGATATCATTTTGGAATATCAAAATTAATCTTGCTTAATGAAATATGGAACGTGTTTATGAAAGATGTGACATGTTGTTGATGATGTTGATGGCACGTGGTACATGATAATCAACTAGGTGGTAAAATGATTTAGACTGGGGCAAGTGGCAATAGATATTTATTGGTGGGCCAGTGTGGCATTGGGTTGATATGGTAACATGATATATATGAGTGATGGTGAGATGGTTTTTTTGAGAGATGTGGTGGAAGTCTTGCCTCGGTCAATTAAGGAATTAACCTTGCAAGAATTTGAACTGAGCCAAACATACAACCACATGTCTGGAATGGGACAGACCTAGTTGACTAATTTATGATGTCTAGATTTCGGTAATGTCGTGGTGATGTGGGTTCCAGATGTACGGGAAGACTCACATGGTGCAAGAGGGGGGCCTTGATGGTGGTAACTAGTCCCCTTAGTGTTGAAACCTTAGCGGGCAGTACTGGGTTTAGACAGAGCATTGTAAAGGCTTTGTTATGATCGCTTATTCACATACTCTTGTATGGCGATTCACGGCTGATGTGATGACTTGATTATATCTTGTGGGTAAAGTGTATAACCTCCGCAAAGTGTCAAAACTGTTTGAATAGCCATGTCCGCGGTATTGGACAATGCTCGGGGATTACAATCAAGGGTTAGATTTTCATAAAATGAACTTGGGATAGGAAGATAGTGTGTTTATGAAAATGTGGAATTTGGTTTAGGATGATAAATGGTTTACTTGAGAAACAACTATTAAATTATTAATGTTATTATTTGTTTTACCGCTTTTCAATCTATTATGATTATTTGTGAATGCGGCTTTATTGCAAATTGTGAAATCATGTGCTGAAAAATTGGCTTAGAATTGAATTTGCAAAAATGTGTTTGTTCATGTGTTTTGACAATTTGACAAGAAACAGCAAGTTTCGCTTTGGCGCCGGACCAAACTTAAAAAAAAACAGTAAGTTTCCCATCTACAACAGACCAACTTTCTTGGTCCTTTGTAAACATGCTTTTGACAACCTCATTCTCCCATGTACAAATGCACCAACTTTCTTTGTCCTTTGTAAACATGCTTTTGACAACCTCATTCTTCCATGTACAACAGACCAACTTTCTTGGTCCTTTGTAAACATGCTTTGGACAACCTCATTCTCCCATGTACAAATGCACCAACTTTCTTGGTCCTTTGTAAACATGCTTTTGACAACCTCATTCTCCCATGTACGCATGCACCAACTTTTTGGTCCTTTGTAAACATGCTTTTGACAACCTCGTTTTCCATGTACGCATGCACCAACTTTTTGGTGCATGCGTAAATGTGTTTTTGAAGGTTGTTGTGCCAAACCAAGTTATTGAAAAACAAGAAGTTTTACATATGCGCGGACCAAATTTTTTGGTCCGTCGTGAATGGGTTTTTGAGTGATTTTGAGATTGAATTTTGATTTTGATTTTGAGATTATGAAATTTGTGAGAATTTCATGATGCTTATTTTGAAGTGGACTTTATGCAATGCTCATGTGAGTAGTTGCATGGATTGACATTGAGTCAAGTCGTGGACTTGTGCTCGGATTTGTTTTGTGGTTTGCTCATGTGCAGATATTGCTCGAAGACGAATGTGGTCGATGACGGGACCGGAACTAGGTTCATGGAAGAACTGAGGTTCGGGACTAGGTTCAGGAGGAACTGAGGTCTTGGTGGTCAAGGATGTCATGCGGGACATTCGGGCTAAGAGAATGGTGCACATGAAGAATGGTTAGTCACGTGAGAATGGCAGGAGGTCATTCGCGTGCAAAGTGTAAGTCACGTGAGTATGGCAGGTGGTCATACGCGTGCAAAGTGTTAGTCACGTGAGTATGGAAGGGTTACCATACGCGTGCAAGAGTTGTACTCGGCCTGGTTGGGCCAAGTAGAGTTGTGTTGGATACGGATTCCTTCTAGGGAATAGGAATCGTATTCAGAACTCCTTGTGGGTTGGTCCTTTAAATAGGAGGGGTGTCTCCTGTTGAAGGGTATCGAACCAAGTAGAGCTGAGCGCATCAAGCTTTGAGCTTGTTTTAGGGTTTGTACTCTTTTGATGAGAGTATTTTAGACAAGAAATAAAGATCAATTCTTTCAAGATTTTTGCGTGCTACAGTAACCACGTCGCTACAGTGTTTTCTGTTTTGGTTCTTGTTTGCATGCTTGTTCTAATTCTAGATTGGTATTTAATCGTTGAGTTTCATCTTGATTTGATACATCAAAAACCGTTCTAGGGTATTGATTTAGAGTTTCTCAAAGTCTAGTTGATTAATCTTTTGAAGATCTTGTTTAATCTTGAAGTTTTGATTAGATTGATTCTCATCAAGTTCTGAAACAGCAAGCTTGCGAAGCTCATAACTTTTGATCCGTAAGTCCGATCGAGCTGATTCTTTTTGGGTTCGATTCGTATTGGAATCTAGTTTCTCGTGTCCAAATTTCATATCAATATAACGGTTGGATCTCCAGGAATTCGCGTTTTACTAAACCTCTATCTTTCTGTTTTTGTCGAAAACGAAGCAATTATTTGGTTCTGTTTTGGGGTGAACTTTTAGTAGATCAAGAATTTGGTTTTAGCTTCCGCACAATCATTCACCCCCCCTCTGATTGCTATATTCATATACTTTGATCCTACAAGTGGTATCAGAGCAAGGTTTCTCTAATCTATCTTAACCGGTGATTAGATCAATGGATCGTTATTCGACAAAACCATGTGTGTTCGATGGTGTTGATTTTCAGTTTTGGAAGGCCAAGATGGAGGCGTTCATCCAAGCACAGGGCTTCACAATTTGGGAGAAGGTTTACAAGCCATATGAAGTCCCTGCAAACGACAACGTCAACGACACCAATCGCACACATGTTGAAGCAAATAGCAAGGCGCGCAACTTGATCATCCAAGGCTTGGGACGCAATGACTTTGATCGTGTGGTTCATCTTCGATCCAAGATATGAGGTATGGAAATCTCTTTGTGATTACCATGAGGGTTCTAACACTCACAAAGAGGTTCGCCAAGATATTTACAAAAAAGAATACATGCGTTTTGAAATGAAACCTAGTGAATCAGATGACTTCTTTGCACGTTTCAATAAAATTCTTAGCAATCTACGTCTTTGTTGGAGTTAGCTACACCGATGCTGAAAATGCTCGACAATTGCTTAGTGCTTTGGACATGTCGGTGGGAGATGAAAGTAACATCTATACAAGAATCTACTACCATGAGCACACTCACATTAGATGTTCTTTACTCTAAGTTGAAAACTCATGAGTTGGATGTTCTTGCCAGGAAGGGTAACATTAAATCAATTGCTTTGATCTCTAACCCTAACATGTCAAATGCAAATTCTTCTTCTAGCTTTGCCTTGTCTTCCATGTCTTCTTTAACAGATGAGCAACTTGAAGAGTTTCCTGAAGAAGATCTGGCACTACTCTCTTCTCGCTTTAACAAAGCTTTGCGAGAATGTGAGAATGAGAAAGAGAGGTGGTCCTCCAAGATGCTATGAGTGTGGTGACCTCAACCATATTCGCACAAATTGTCCTAAGCTTGCAGGAAAAACATCAAAGGAGGAGAAGGACAACGATGAAGGAATGAGAAGAAAAGGTTCTCGTCAAATGATAGGAAGAAGAAGAGCTTCATCAACCGCAAGGTGGTTCACCGAGTTCTTTCCGCTCTTGAACAAGTCAATTTGAGCGATGTGGACTCGGAGAGCAGCGAAGATGATGCAACTCCAAGCAAGCATGATTTGATAGGATTATGTCTCATGGCAAGCAGCAAGGATAGCTTCACCGAGGACGACCACGACAACGACTTCAATGAGGTAGATCCCTCTTATGATGAATTAGCTATTGCTGTTGCTCGTCTTGGAAAATTGCTTGACAAACGTGGTAAGAAAATTAAGAAACATGATTTCATTATTGAATCATTGAATGCTGAAATTGCTAGACTTAAGACTTTGATTCCTAGTGATGATACTTGCAAATCATGTGACTTAATTTACAATGAGCTCACCTTGCTTAGGAAAGAACATGCTCTTTTGTTGCATCTAAATGAGAAAAATGAGAAACATGTTGTACATGCTAGCTGTTCCACTGATGATTTGCATAGTTCAACTTCTTGTTCTAAATGCTCAACTCTTGAATTAAAATTGAAAGATGCAAATGCTAGGGTTTCTCAATTAACTGATAATTTGCTTTCACATGAAATTCTCTCATGCTCAACTTGTCGCAAGCAAAAAGGAAAAGTAGATGTTCCCTGCAATAATTGTTTAACTCTTGCTAAGAAAGTTGATTACTTACAAAACTCTTTGGAACGATTCACTAATGGCAAGAAAAAGTTGAACATGATCTTGGATCAATCTAAGGTTAGCACAAACAAGAGAGGTTTAGGTTTTGATCCTTATGCCACATACGAAACTAAACCTCGCACTGTTGTTCAGGCTCCTTGCAAAATTAAGTTATCTAATGAGCCTAAGAAAATTGCTTTTCAATCTGGGGTTTTATCCTCTACTATGATGAAAGCAAAATGTGCCTTTACTGTTAAAGCTAAACATCATGTCAAGTACACTTGCACTCATTGTGGTAGAGATGGACACTTAGTAGATTATTGCTTTAGACTAGCCAAACAACAAAAGAAGGAAAGAACTGAGGCTAGGTCAAATTTCAGCAAAACATATTTTACTCCTTATGCGCCTAGAGTGATGAAAACACCTTCTGTTCCTAGAAACATGGGAAAAGGCAAATCTGATTTTGTGCATAAAAATTATCGTGTTGTGCCTACTGTTGTGCGTCGTGTGTCTCAGTACTAGATTCCCAAAAATCTCATTCCTAACCCCAGTACTAAGACCTCGACATGTTTTGTTGCTATGTAGGCTTCTCGCGCGAGGAAGGAGAACATATGGCTAGTGGATTCCGGATGCTCACGCCACATGTCCGGTAAAAAGAATTGGTTCTCCTCCCTCACTCGTGCATCTCGTGCTGAAAGTGTTACTTTTGGAGATGCTTCTTCCTCTTCTGTTGTGGCAAAAGGTACAGTAAAGGTAAGTGAGAAGTTTATGTTCAAGGATGTGGCTCTTGTTGAAAACTTGAAATATAACTTGCTTTCTGTCTCACAAATGCTTGATGAAGATCTTGAGATAAGCTTTAAGAAAAATGAATGCAAAGTGCTAGATGCTTCAGGTGATCTTGTGTTCAAGATTTCTCGTTTTGGAAGAGTTTTTAAAGCTGATTTTGATGCATCACCTTCTTCTAAACATAGGTGTCTAATTGCCAACGTTTCTAAAGATTTATTCTTTTGGCATCGTAGACTTGGTCATGTTGGTTTTGATCATCTTACTCGTGTAAGCAGTTTAGATCTCATACGTGGCTTGCCTAAGCTTAAGGGTGATTGCATTTTAGTATGTTCCTCTTGTAGACATGGTAAGATGATTGCAGGTTCACATCCACCTCTTACCATGGTGATGACAAACGCTCCAGGACAGCTTCTACATCTTGATACAGTTGGACCATCTCGAGTTCAATCCTTTGGAGGCAAATGGTATGTGCTTGTGATTGTTGATGATTTTTCTAGATACTCTTGGGTATACTTTATAGCATCTAAGGATGAGGCTTTTAGTCATTTTAGAAGTCTTGTTCTTAGGCTTTCTATTGATCATCCAGGAGCTCTCAAAGCTATTAGAAGTGATAATGGAACTGAATTCAAAAATGCTTCTTTTAATCACTTTTGTCTTGAAAAGGAATTGATCATCAATTTTCATCACCTAGAGTGCCTCAACAGAATGGTGTAGTTGAAAGGAAAACAGAACATTGGTTGAGATGGCTAGAACCATGTTAGATGAACATCACACTCCTAGGAACTTTTGGGCTGAAGCGATTTCAACTGCATGTTATGTTTCAAACCGTGTGTTTTTGAGATCAAAATTGGGTAAGACTCCATATGAGCTTCGGTTTGGACATAGACCTTCTGCTTTCTCACTTTCGAGTTTTTGGATGCAAATGTTTTGTCTTGAAATCTGGAAATCTTGATAAATTTGAAGCTAGATCAACTGATGGCATTTTTCTTGGATATCCCGCTTCATACTCGTGGCTATCGTGGTGCTTGTTTTGGAAACTAACAAAATTGTGGAAACTTGTGAAGTTACTTTTGATGAGTCTAGTCCAGGTACTAGTCCAAGTGATGCAGTACAAAGCATACATTCAGGGGGAGAAAATCTTTGAAGATAATGATGATGTTGAAGATGATGTCTTGATTCTTCCTAATGCACAACAAGCTGTAGCACCCTTGGCACCTACTACTACATCACCTACAGCTAACCATCCTCAAGCTACAATATCATCTGTACATGCTGAAAATGAAGAAGGAGAAGTCTCAAAAGCCAATGCTCCCTTGCACATTCAAAAAATGCATCCATCTGAACAAATGATTGGAGACCTAAATGAGAGAGTCACTCGATCCAGGTTTATTCATTCTGACACTCATGCTCATTCTGCTTTAGTTGCTTCTTTTGAACCCAAAGATATATCTCATGCATTATCTGACGAATCTTGGATCAATGCCATGCATGAAGAATTAGAGAATTTTGAACGAAATAAAGTTTGGAAACTTGTCTCACCACCTCCTGATTTTAATGTTATTGGAACTAGATGGGTTTTCAAAAATAAACAAAGTGAGGATGGTATTGTTGTTAGAAACAAGGCTAGATTGGTTGCTCAAGGTTACACTCAAATTGAAGGCTTAGATTTTGATGAAACCTTTGCTCCTATTGCTAGAATTGAAGCCATTAGAATCCTTTTAGCTTTTGCTGCATCCAAAGGTTTCAAATTGTATCAAATGGATGTGAAAAGTGCTTTTCTTAATGGCTACATAAATGAGGAAGTTTTTGTCAAGCAACCACCTGGTTTTGAAAATCCAAAGTTTCCAAATCATGTGTTCAAACTATCAAAAGCTTTGTATGGTTTGAAACAAGCCCCTAGAGCATGGTATGATAGGCTAAAAACCTTTTTACTTGAAAGGGGGTTTTCAATGGGAAAGGTTGATAAAACTCTCTTTTTACTCAAGCAAGGCAATGATCAACTATTCGTTCAGATTTATGTTGATGATATTATCTTTGGTGGTTCCTCTCATGTTTTAGTCTCTGAGTTTTCAGAAACAATGAGAAAGGAGTTTGAGATGAGTATGATGGGTGAGTTGACATACTTTTTGGGATTTCAAATCAAGCAAACAAAGGATGGTACCTTTGTACATCAAAGCAAATACACAAAAGACTTGTTGCATAGATTTGGGATGGAAAACAGCAAACCAATCATGACACCTATGGAAAGCAATTGCACACTTGATCCGGATGAAGATGGTGAGCCGGTTGATCAAAAGGAATATAGAAGTATGATAGGTTCACTTTTGTACCTCACTGCATCAAGGCCGGATATACAATTTGCTGTGTGCTTGTGTGCTCGTTTTCAAGCTTCCCCACGTGCTTCACATCGACAAGCTGTCAAAAGGATTTTCAGGTATCTTCATGGAACTCAAGATTTTGGCATTTGGCTTTCTGCTTCCTCATGCATTAGTTTGAGATCTTTTTCTGATGCTGATTTTGGAGGATGTAGAATTGATAGGAAAAGCACTTCTGGTTCATGTCACTTCTTGGGAAATTCTCTCATTGCATGGTCATCTAGAAAGCAATCTTCTGTTGCACAATCAACTGCTGAATCTGAATATGTGGCTGTTGCTAGTTGTTGTTCTCAAATTCTTTGGATAGTAGCTACTCTTAAAGATTATGGGGTTAATTTGGATAGTGTTCACTAGTGCAATTTGCATTGCTAAGAACCCCGTGCAACACTCTAGAACAAAACACATTGACATCAGATTTCACTTTCTTAGAGATCATGTTGAAAAAGGCAATATTGTGCTTCATCATGTGGATACTGAACATCAATTGGCAGACATTTTCACAAAACCTTTGTCTTCTTCTCGTTTTGCTTTTATTCGGGGAGAACTTGGGATTGTTCATCCAATGGGTTTGTTTTGAAGGGGAGTTTCCTTGCCAAGTTCTTTCACTTTATGAGCTCACTTTATCATATTTCTTTATATATTGTGTAATTGTGCTAATATATGATAATCTAAATTGTTCCACTTGAACTAAAAATGACATTGCGAAATTCCTTGGTCTGATTGCCTATAGCTAAATACTCTGTGATATCTTACTTTTCTAGGCTTGATATTGAATCTTCTTGACAAATTTGGGCTATGAAGCAAGTGTGTTTTAGCTTTATTCTTTCATAAGACCTTTTAATCACTTTTGCATGTTTATAATCAAAGAAAAATGAAAAGAAAAGGGAATAAATAAAAAAGGGTTGTTAAAAGCAAAAGCCTAAAGTTATGAGCTTCAGGAATGCTTTCCCTAAAAAGATAAGATGTATGCTCCAAGCATGCCATTCCCTCAAAGACATGATGTATGCTTCAAGCATGCCACTCCAAGGAAATAAAAGAAGTATGCTTCAAGCATGCCATATGCAGTTTACTGTTTAAAGATTAAATTGGTCCACTAGATTGGAGTTGAAACTACTTGCTCGCCCTGATTTGTTATTTGCTTCAACTTTGAGCCTTTGTTTTTCTACTAAAGGTTTTGCTTAGTACTTGGCTATAGTTGACTGAATTACGGTTGAGATGCATGTCATTCCCTAACTTGCTAAAATCACATCAAGATCATGTATTTTGCATGTTATGTGATATATAAGGTTATATGATCGAATGAGCTCATCTTTTCCTATCTTGGCACCCCCTTGTTTCTCCTTGTGAAATCTTTGCTACAGGAAAAATTTTGATCCTGTTCTCTCTTTTGTATTATTGATGAATCCATTGTCAAAGGGGGAGAAATTTAGGAATCATTGAAAAGTTTTAAAAAAAGGGGGAGAAAAAAAAAGGGGGAGTTGTTTTTGGAAATTTGAGAATTTTGGGAGAAGTTTGGAGAATTTTGGAATTTTTTGGCACATTGCACATTCACACACATTTTCCTTCTCAGGGGGAGATTTTGTTTTGCTTTTTGGTCAAAGGGGTAATTCTGTGTTTTCTCTTTTTGGTCCTTGATCCTTTGGATTTAAAAATCTTTTGTAAAGTGAATGCCAAACGTTCAATTCTAAGTGGTGTTGCCAATGTTTTCATCAAGGGGGAGATTGTGAAATCATGTGCTGAAAAATTGGCTTAGAATTGAATTTGCAAAAATGTGTTTGTTCATGTGTTTTGACAATTTGACAAGAAACGGCAAGTTTCGCTTTGGCGCCGGACCAAACTTAAAAAAAAACAGTAAGTTTCCCATCTACAACAGACCAACTTTCTTGGTCCTTTGTAAACATGCTTTTGACAACCTCATTCTCCCATGTACAACAGACCAACTTTCTTTGTCCTTTGTAAACATGCTTTTGACAACCTCATTCTTCCATGTACAACAGACCAACTTTCTTGGTCCTTTGTAAACATGCTTTTGACAACCCCATTCTCCCATGTACAACAGACCAACTTTCTTGGTCCTTTGTAAACATGCTTTTGACAACCTCATTCTCCCATGTACGACAGACCAACTTTTTTGGTCCTTTGTAAACATGCTTTTGACAACCTCGTTTTCCCATGTACGACAGACCAACTTTTTTGGTCTGTCGTAAATGTGTTTTTGAAGGTTGTTGTGCCAAACCAAGTTATTGAAAAACAGTAAGTTTTACATGTACGCGGACCAAATTTTTTGGTCCGTCGTGAATGGGTTTTTGAGTGATTTTGAGATTGAATTTTGATTTTGATTTTGAGATTATGAAATTTGTGAGAATTTCATGATGCTTATTTTGAAGTGGACTTTATGCAATGCTCATGTGAGTAGTTGCATGGATTGACATTGAGTCAAGTCGTGGACTTGTGCTCGGATTTGTTTTGTGGTTTGTTCATGTGCAGATATTGCTCGAAGACGAATGTGGTCGATGACGGGACCGGAACTAGGTTCATGGAAGAACTGAGGTTCGGGACTAGGTTCAGGAGGAACTGAGGTCTTGGTGGTCAAGGATGTCATGCGGGACATTCGGGCTAAGAGAATGGTGCACATGAAGAATGGTTAGTCACGTGAGAATGGCAGGAGGTCATTCGCGTGCAAAGTGTAAGTCACGTGAGTATGGCAGGTGGTCATACGCGTGCAAAGTGTTAGTCACGTGAGTATGGAAGGGTTACCATACGCGTGCAAGAGTTGTACTCGGCCAGGTTGGGCCAAGTAGAGTTGTGTTGGATACGGATTCCTTCTAGGGAATAGGAATCGTATTCAGAACTCCTTGTGGGTTGGTCCTTTAAATAGGAGGGGTGTCTCCTGTTGAAGGGTATCGAACCAAGTAGAGCTGAGCGCATCAAGCTTTGAGCTTGTTTTAGGGTTTGTACTCTTTTGATGAGAGTATTTTAGACAAGAAATAAAGATCAATTCTTTCAAGATTTTTGCGTGCTACAGTAACCACGTCGCTACAGTGTTTTCTGTTTTGGTTCTTGTTTGCATGCTTGTTCTAATTCTAGATTGGTATTTGATCGTTGAGTTTCATCTTGATTTGATACATCAAAAACCGTTCTAGGGTATTGATTTAGAGTTTCTCAAAGTCTAGTTGATTAATCTTTTGAAGATCTTGTTTAATCTTGAAGTTTTGATTAGATTGATTCTCGTCAAGTTTTGAAACAGCAAGCTTGCGAAGCTCATAACTTTTGATCCGTAAGTCCGATCGAGCTGATTCTTTTTGGGTTCGATTCGTATTGGAATCTAGTTTCTCGTGTCCAAATTTCATATCAATCTAACGGTTGGATCTCCGGGAATTCACGTTTTACTAAACCTCTGTCTTTCTGTTTTTGTCGAAAACGAAGCAATTATTTGGTTCTGTTTTGGGGTGAACTTTTAGTAGATCAAGAATTTGGTTTTAGCTTCCGCACAATCATTCACCCCCCTCTGATTGCTATATTCATATACTTTGATCCTACACAAAACAACAACTTCAGCCATTCATTGGAATAAGCCATGCATGTAGTAATAGACTTGCATTATGTGCATAACATGTTGAGTGCTTTATGTACTCACACCCTTGTAACAATTCAACCACCAGTTGAAGAGGAGTCTACACCTACTCTTGAAGAGGAGAACCAGGAGGTGCCAAACAACTAGGGTACGAGCCTAGTTAGTTGCCTATGGCATATTGACTGGTCACTACGAGTCTTTCTTTTCCGCTGTAGTTGTCTTTATTTTGAGTCTTTGCCCTGTGAGGCATAATATTGTAAACTGACCATAAGGTTAGCTAAACAAGCTATTTCGAGGCTGTGTGCACTAGCGTGATCCTGGACTAGTGCAGAATAGACAGAGTGTTCGGAACTGTAAATTTCGGGCATGACACTACTCCCCTCAAAGGGGTCAAAATGTTCCACACTAAAGGAAAGCTCAAGATCTTGAAGTGAAGAGAAGTTGCCTATCAGTTACAGTTGCCTGAATCTTTGGCAAGAGTGCATGATGTTTTTCATGTCTCTTAGCTCAAGAAGTATCTTCCAGTGCCAACAGAGCAGACATTGTTATAGTCTATTGAGTTGCAAGAGGATCTAACCTATAAGGGGCAAACGATCAAGATTTTTGATATTGCTAATTGTAATACTAGGAGCAAGTCAGATCATTTCTGTAGAGTGTAGTGCAGCAATCACTCTTAGAGTGAACTGACATGAGAGCATGGGAACAATCTAAAGTCAAGAGTTTCCTGATGAGGACATCACTCCTTTGGATACACGCATACATCATGGTCCTATGACAAGAGCTCACGCACATCAATTAAATCATGAGGTGAGCTCGTTTCTTGCTATTCATCACAATAATATTATTGAGGATGGGATGCTACTAAATATTTGTGATGTTTTACTTCTTAGGAACATGGGAGAAGCACGCCAAGTCAATCCGAAGTCGAAGTCATCCACAATTAGGCCTCCGAGTTCAATTCGGAGTAAGCGGATAGCACTTCACTAAAATGGGCATAACTTTCTCATACGAAGTCCGATCGAGGAGTTCTTATGCTTGTTTGAAAGATAACGCCGAGATATTTCCAATGGATCTGGTCTCTGCTCTAGATTCATCATGAGTCGGTCGGAATCATCAAAACAATGGATGAAATCACTGTTTTGGGCTGTTTTAGGCCTTGTAAGCGTGTGGGGGACCAAGCCCAGGTTGTGTGCGCCCCCTCCAGCTGCACACAACCCTAGCCCTTCCTCCTCACACCCCTCCCTATCATAAATTCTGTAGCCGCTGCTTTAGGCCGCGGGTTTTGCTTAGATTTGAACTAGACACATTGTCAGTTTTTCGCCGATCATCGGTTTGTAGAACCCCAACTTCGTGTGCTTAATTCAATTCGCAATTTCAAATTGTTCTTCTGCGTTCTTGCTCATGTTCTCGATTCGCTTGTAGGGATAAGCCTTCTTGGCGAGGTCAATTGTGTTTATGCGTGGTTGATAACCTACGGAGCCGTGGTGTAGCGATTGCAAGGGTCGGATCGGTTCTGATCGGAAGCCAGATCGTCAACGTCGAGTCTCCAACAATCGACTTACCTCTACCTGTCGGAAGATCGATCCACCGTTTGCATCATTTCCTAACCATTTTTGTAGTAAGCCTGAAATCTTGAGGTCAAAATTCTACTAAGGGAGAGGTTTGTAACATCCCATTTTTTGCTTTTTTGAAAATGTTTTATGCATTTTAGCCTTTTAAAAAGTTTCACAATTTTTATTTCCATTTAAAGCTTAATTTGTGATTTTCTTAAGTAAAAATGATTTAATATGATTAATTCTCAAGTAAACAATTATTAAAATTATTTTATTTGGGTTAGTATGTTCTAAAGTACTATACTAAATTTTCTTGGAATTTTTAGAGTGTATTTGATATTTATTTGGAGCTCATTTGCATTTTTTGTATTTCATAAAAAGAAAAACCAAATAAAAATGATGGAATAGTGTTCGGGCCAAAAGCCAGTCCAGTCGGCCCATGGAGCCAAACCAGTCAACCCAAACCTATGCGTAGCCTAGCTGCTCAGCCCGCTCAGCATGTGTGGCTGACAAGTGGGTTCGACCTGTCAGACGAATGTTCGTCATCTCAAACGTGAACACTATGTCTGTGTTGTGCCCGTTGTGGACTCCGTCACATATCGAGCGCAACATGCATGCCAAGGATGGTATAAAGGGAATACCATAGTTGTCCAAGTTTCCTCGTTCAAAGCCCTAACCTTAGACATCGAGATTCGCCATGGTTTTGCTGGATTTTGAGTTTTTCTGTGAATACCATAGCCGAGGTCTTCGTCAGATTCTACCGCTATTGATGAGTTTCTATCGTATTGGTCTTCACCTTTAGATTTGCCATTTTGTGTTTTATCTGTTGAACACTTTCTCGTGGCCGAAGTGTCATCGGAGGTCATCGTCACCATGGAGTTTGTCGTCGTGCTGCCTTCATAGCCATTGCCATCGCCATAGGCTACTGTTCGCATCATCTTGATCATTGTGTCAATCTCGTGCTAGAGGCATTACCCGTGGTCTAGTGGAGTCATCATTGAAGCTCACTGTTGTTCACTCGATCTCCACTATAGTCATGCAGGCAGTGACCATTGATCCTTGTGTCGATGCACATCTACTTTGTAAAGCTCTAAGCATTAGTTTGATCCAACCTAGAGGGAAAACGGTGCAATGGTTTGCTAGATAGAGGTTCGCTGGAGAGCGTCATCTTCCCCAATGAGGTCGCCAATGTGGAAGTCACATTAGTGCCACGTGGAAGCCACCTTATCGCCACGCAAGCCATATCTAATATAGATAGACTTAGTTAATTGTGAGTTATGTCTATGACGTGTGGGGTCCACATGTCAGTGAGGCAAACCTATGTGTTAGGTGCATCCTGGACTAGGTTTAGTGTTTGTGGATTTGGTCCATAGAACAAAGGCCCACATGTCATCCTTTGGTTAATTTTTGAAATTTCAGAAATTAATTAAAAAATGGAAAATCAACATGAGCCCGCTTGTCAGTCTCCAAGGGAATAATATTATTAGAATATTCTCCTTTCTCTCTTTTTCCATGATTTAATTGTCCGATGAATCTTCTAAGAGTACGTTCTCTTTCACACGAACTCCGATTAAGTCTGTTCAAGTTTCTAAATTCATCTAAAATCAAGCACTACATGCTAGCATATTTTATGTGATTGCTAGAGTTGATTGTGTCTCTATTATATATTTATGTTGTTTTTCACCATTTGTTTTTCTTAAACATTGAAGTGCCGGGAGTGTTCGAAGGTGAAGAATTGATTCAAGTTCAAGGACAAGATCAAGATCAGGATTTGTTCCAAGGCAAGTTGCGCTTTGATCATATTGAACTTGTTGGATTGATATATATGAATATAGAAATCAGAGGGGGGTGAATGATTGCGCGGAAGCTAAAATCAAAATTTTGATCTACTAAAAGTTCACCCCAACTCAGAACCAAATAATTGCTTTGGATCAAGCAAAAATAGATTGATAAACATTCGGTAAAATGAAAATTCCCGAAGATCCAATCGTAGGATTGATCTAAAATTTGAACACAAGAAACTAGATTCCAATATGAATCAAACATAAAAAGAATCAGCTCGATCGAACTTACGGATCAAAACTTATTAACCTCGCAAGCTTGCTGTGACAGAATATGATGAGAATTGATCTAACATGAATTTCATGATTAAACAAAATCTTCAAAAGATTAACCAACAAAACTTTGAGGAACTCTAAATCAAATCCCTAGAAAGGTTTTTGGATGGATCAAATCAAGACGAAACTCAAAGAATCAAAGTAGACAAAGAACCAATCTAGAACCATAACAGATGAGCTAACGAACACTAAAAATAGAAAATACTATAGCAATGCATGCACTGTAGCTACGAGATTACTATAGCACACAGAGGATCTGGAAGAAATTGATCTTTATTTCTTTTTGTCTAAACTACTCCCATCAAAAGAGTACAAACCCTAAAACACGGCACAAAATTGTTTCCTGTGCTCTGCTCTATATAACGCATAAACAGGGGACACCTCCCCCTATTTATAATGAGCAACCCTAACAGAGTACGCATGCATGTCCACTTGGTCCAACATGGCCCAATACATGCAAGCTACCCCAAGCGATTATAACTCTGCACGCGTATGGCTCACCTGCCATACTCACGTGACTAACAACTCTGCACGCGTACGGCCCACCTGCCGTACTCATGTGACTAACAACTCTGCACGCGTACGGCGCACCTGCCGTACTCATGTGACTAACAACTCTGCACGCGTACGGTCCACCTACCGTACTCACGTGACTAACAACTTTGCACGCGTACGGTCCACCTACCGTACTCACGTGACTAACAACTCTGCATGCGTACGGCCCACCTACCGTACTCACGTGACTGACTAGTCTTCATGTGCACCATTCTCTAGCCCGAACGTCCCGCATGACATTCTCGACCACTAGGATCTCGATTCCTCCCTGAACCTAGTCCCGAACCTCAGTTCCTCCATGAACCTAGTTCCGGTCCCATCATCGACCACGTTCGCCCTCGAGCAACACCTGCACATGAGCAAACCACAAAACAATTCCGAGCACAAGTCCACGACTTGACTCAACATTAGTCCCTGCAACTACTCACACGATCATTGCATAAGATCAAAACAAGCATTATGAAATCCACATGAATTTCATAATCACCAAATCGAACCAGAACCAATTTGATTCAAACACAAGAAGTTAACCCTAGAAAATCACATTCACGTCGGACCGAAACCTTGGTCCGGCGCAATCCACAGCGGACCGAAAACTTGGTCCGGCGTACACGTCAAACTCTCGGTTAAATGAAGAATTTGGTCCGGCGAAAAAGCCTCAAATTCATGTGTCGGCGTATTCTACACCAGGGTGCCCACTACACTTCAATAGGAGCCGCCAGCAGACACGTGGCGTCCAGGCCACGTCGCTGGCGGTCAGCTGTGTGATCGCCCAGCGGTCAGGTGGCGACCAGGCCATGTCGCTGGCGGTCAGCTGTGTGATCGCCCAGCGGACAGGTGGCGACCAGGCCACGTCGCTGGCGGTCAGCTGTGTGATCGCCCAGCGGTCTGGTGGCGACCAGGCCACGCTGCTGGCGGTCAGCAGGGTGGTCGCCTGGCGGATGTACGACGCCCAGTCCACACCACTGGCGCTCAGTTCCCGAGTCCACCTAGTAACCTGCACGGCCGCACAGGAGGTCAAAGACATTTATTGCGTATCGTGCGCATTAAATGGGAGTAATAAAGGCCGCAGCACGGCGGCGTGTGTTTCCAACGCGCGCCATTATTGCGGATGATGTCATGGTGCAATTTCCCACTCCGGCAGAGCGGGCGCAGCCGATAGGCGCGGGGCCCAAGACGGGGGAGAGGACAGCTGCACCAGGGCATTAAGTGCGCTGCAAGAACAGTGACAAGCACATTAAATGCAGCGTATCAAGTATGTTCAATGTACTACACTCTTGTAAGCCCCGCACGCCCCAGCCAACCTGAGTATAAAAGGTAGCTGGGGTGCGTGGGAGAGGGGGGTTCGGCCAGTTCTTCTTCCTCTTCTCTGTTGGTCCACCTCTTTAGACGGGTTCGAGTCCTTCAGACCGAATCATTCTCCTCTGGGGTAAGGGTCTTGGAGTCTCAGATCCATTGTTCGAGTGATTTCCTCCAAGAGCACAATCAAGAACAACACAAGCAGGACTAGGGCTATTACTCGTGAGGGGGGCCCGAACCTGAATAAACCAAGTGTCTTCCTCTTGTGAGCTCCGTTCGTTCTCTTTCCACTGCGTCTCGAGCGATCCGCCACACAAGCCCCTCATTCGGACTTCTCAAACCCCATTTCGGAAGGGGTCTATTAGCTCATACGCTGACAGTGGCACGCCAGGTAGGGGGCTCAGTGGCTGGATTGTTCTTTCTCCTTCTATCTTCTTGCAAAGCTTGCAAGAAGCTTTGACGATCGTCAGAATGGCGGCTTCTTGTTCATAGCTGGTCCCGGCGCTCGCCCAGGGCGTCGGACCCCCCGGGTCCCTCCGTCCGGGGAGGGACGCGTGGCGCTTCCGCGTAAGGAGGTCAGCCTGTCCGGCGGCGTCTCCTTATGGGAGACGACACCCCGGCGCGGAATCTTCATGCGGCCCGGCTGCTCCTCGATCACCCCCCGGTTGCGCTAGGGGGCGAAACCCCAGCCGCTCCATGGCTGCGGGACATAGCCCGCCTTGTGGACGCCGCCCAACAGCAGGTGGAGGCGGCAAATCATCCGGGGGCTTCCGGCGTCGGGCGGCAGGGCATGCGCGTGACCGACGTGCAAGACTCTAGCCGCACGGACACAACTTTCCCCGGTCGCGAGGGCCGGGACAAAGGAAAGGGTGCACAGGTTGCAGTCCCCTCGAGTGCAGGGGGACGTGCACGTGCTCCCACTTCTTCCCATGGTTCCCCCAAGCTGGCGGGGGGCCATAGGGATCTGAGGGCCTGCCTAGACGAAAGGAGGTCCCAGCGCGGCGGTGACTTGCGCGACGTCCTTAGGGGGCGTCGTGCGCATGTGCAGCACCCCGTGGGCCACCCGATGTCTAGTGGTCGGGAGGAGACCTCGCTCCCTGGCTCCAGGGAGAGTGTAAACTCGCACTCCTCGACTCCATCTCGGGGCCGAGGTGCGGGCGAGCGGCGCTGCTCCCCCTACAACGTTGGATGCCAAGCGTTTTCCCTCCGCCTACGCCAAGCTGCGTGGCCGGAGAGGTTCCGCCCAGCGTCCATCGAGAAGTATGACGGCACCACCAACTCGGAGTTCCTGCAGATCTATACCACGGTGGTGCGTGCCGCGGGAGGGTATGAGAAGATCATGGCCAGCTACCTCCCGACATCGTTGACGGGCTCCGCCCGCTCCTAGCTGTTGAACCTCCCTCAAGGCTCCGTGCACTCGTGGGAGGAATTGTGCGACATCTTCGTCGCCAACTTTCAGGGCTCCTACACTCAGCCGGGTGTGGAGGACGACCTTCACGCCCTGGAACAAACGAAGGGGGAGTCCCTGAGTGAGTTCATTCGACGGTTCAGCCACTGCCGAAACACGATCCCCCGGATCTCCGAGCAATCGGTGATTATCGCCTTTCGGAGGGGGGTCCGAGATCAAAAGATGCGGGAGAAGATGGCTACCCGCACCATTTCGACCACCTCCGAGCTGTTCTCCCTGGCGCATAAGTGCGCCAGGGCAGCGGAGGCCCAAGAGCGAGCGGCGGGGCTGTCCGGCCACAGCGATGCGGGAACCTCAAAGGCTTCCGATCACAAGAAGAAGAAGAAGAAGCACAAAGAAATCAGTGCCGGAGAGGTCCTAGTCGCCAAGCCGGAGGACAAGCCCCAGAAGCGCAACCTCCAGGACAGGAGGGGTGATCGCCGAGGCCCGCGAGGTGACCACGGGGATCGCCGATCCCCCCGCCGAGAAGACGACGGAGGCAGACCTTACTGCCCCATCCACAGGACCAATGGACATGACCTGTCGGATTGCCAGGTCATGTCCAAGATGGTGGAGCAGCGGCTTAAGGAGCTCCGCGAAGACGACCGCGATGACGCGGACGAAGACCCTGCTCCGCTGGCCTTTCAGCAAGCGGAACACACGGTGGCGTTCATCCATGGTGGCTCCGCCACCTACTCTTCAAACTCGTAGTACAAGCGAGAGGTGAGAGAAGTGTGCGCCACCGTACCAACTCCCGGGGCGAGCAGGCTACTGAAATGGTCGGAGGAGCCGATCACCTTCAGTCAGGCCGACCACCCGAAGAGCACCTCATGCCCAGGCCATCTCCCGATCGTGGTTTCTCCCACAGTCCAGAATGCGAGACTCCAGCAAGTGCTTGTCGATGGAGGGAGCTCCATCAATCTCATGTCCGTAGGGGCGTTCAAGGCACTCTAGATTCCTTATGAGGAGTTGCGCCCAGCCCCTCTCTTCTACGGAGTTGCCCCTGGGGTGGGTTTGACGCCCCTAGGGCAGGTCCGGCTGCATGTCACATTCGGAAGTGTGGAGAACTTCCGGACAGAGAAAATCAACTTCGAGATTGCGAACTTCGACCTTCCCTACAATGCTTTGCTTGGCCGACCAGCTCTGGTCAAGTTCATGGCGGCCACGCATTACGCCTACATGATGATGAAGATCCCAGGGCCTGGAGGCCCGATTATAGTGAAGGTGGATTGGCTGGAAGCCCTGCGCCTCAGCAAATAGGTGCAAGACCTGGCCGGCACCACCTGCTCGGCTCGAGGTGAGGACGACTGCCCAGAGCTCCCCCGGTCAGGGCCCGCGCCTCACCTGGTGCTTCGGGTGAGGTGAAGGTGGTCTCCGTGGGCGAGGATGGCTCTGGGAAGGTCGTGAAGATTGGTGCCAACCTCAGCACCAGATAGGAAGATGCACTCGTCACCTTCCTCCAGTCTAATCTAGATGTGTTCGCCTGGGAACCATCTGAAATGACCGGGGTCCCTAGGGAGGTGATCGAGCACCGATTGGCGACGCTCCCTGGAGTGCACCCAGTCCGACAGAAAGTCTGGAGGCAGGCACCAGAGCGGCAGGATGCCATTCGGGATGAGGTAGAAAAACTGCTACAGGCGAGGATTATACGGGAGGCCGCCTATCCCGAGTGGCTGGCCAACCCTGTGCTTGTCAAGAAGTCGAATGGGACATGGCGGATGTGCATCAACTTCACCGACCTCAACAAAGCCTGCCCCAAGGACCCGTACCCCCTGCCGCGGATAGACATCATCGTCGATTCCACAGCAGGGTGCGAGGTCTTGTGCTTCCTGGATGCCTACTCCGGCTACCACCAGATCAGCATGGCACGGGAAGACGAAGAGAAGACTGCTTTTGTGACCCCTCTAGGCGTGTATTGCTATATTCGAATGCCTTTTGGGCTGAAGAATGCTGGTTCAACCTACCAACGCGCTATGCACACTGTATTTCGATCGCAAATTGAGAGAAATCTTGAAGTATATGTTGATGATTTGGTAGTGAAGACCAAAAAGACTGTTGGGCTTGTCGAAGATTTAGAAGAGACTTTCTCCCACCTCCAGCAGTATTGCTTGAAGCTGAATCTTGAGAAGTGTGTGTTCGGTGTGTCATCTGGAAAGCTGCTTGGGTTCCTCGTTTCCAATCGTGGGATCGAGGTCAACCCGGAAAAGATCGCGGCCATCGAGCGCATGAAACCGCCCACAAGGCTCAAGCAAGTACAGTGCTTAGCTGGTCGCCTGGCCTCTCTCGGCTGGTTCATAGCCCGGCTGGGGGAAAAGACCCTTCCCTTCTTCAAGCTGCTGAAGAAGACCAACTCCTTCGAGTGGACTACAGAGGCGCAGCAAGCACTTGAAGAGTTGAAGCAATACCTCTCCTCCCCTCTGGTGCTGGTCGCCCCCGAGCCGGACGAGCCGCTACTTTTATACGTGGCGGCTAGTCTGGCAGTTGTGAGCGCGACACTGGTGGCGGAGCGTGAAGGGGTCCATCGGCCAGTTTACTACGTCAGCAAGGTGCTACATGATGCATAAACAAGGTACTCGCAGGCTCAGAAGATGGTATATGCCGTGCTGGTGGCGTCCCGGAAGTTGCGGCATTATTTCCATGGAAGGGAGATCACGGTGGTGTCTGCCTATCCCTTGCGTGAGATTATTCACAACCGCGAAGCAGAGGGCCGCATTGCCAAGTGGTCTATGGAGCTGGGGGAGTTCGGTCTCAAATTCGCCCCCCGCACGACGATCAAGAGTCAAAGGCTGGCAGAGTTCGTCGTTGAGTGGACTCCTGCTGAGTTCGAGACTGAGGAAACCCCCGCGCCCTTCCCCTGGACACTCTACTTCGATGGTTCCTTCAGGCTCGAGGGCGCGGGGCTGGGGTCCTCCTTGTTTCCCCAACCGGGGACCTCCTCAAGTACGTGGTCGTCCTGGACTTCAAGGCCACTAACAATGTTGCCGAGTACGAAGGCTTGCTAGCGGGACTTCACGCTGCCGCGGCCATCGGAGTTCGGCGTCTACAAGTCACGGGCGACTCGCTGCTAGTCGTCAACCAAGCGAGAAAGGAGTTCTCCTGCCCTGATCCCGTCATGACAGAGTACTTGGCGGAGGTCAGAAAGATGGAGCGACATTTCGACGGGCTGGGATATACCCATATCCCCCAGCGCGACAACTACTTGGCGGACGAGCTCGCGCAGCTCGCCTCAACAAGGTCCCCTGTTCCGATCGGAGTCTTTGAAGAAAGGCTTCCACGACCGTCCATCGCAGCCCCGTTTCTGGTGGGGACGATGGTGATGCTGCTTCAGCCCTCATTCCGGAAGGGAGAGTAGTACCGGCGGAAATGCCCGGCCAGGCGGAGTACCCGGGCGATCACCCTGTGGTCGCTACACTTGACCGGGAAGGCACATGGATGGATCCGATCCTGGCCTACCTACGGGATCAGGTGTGCCTCGATGATGATGCATCAGTAGAGAAGATAGCACGAAAGGCCAAGTGCTATACCCTGGTGGGCGGGGACCTTTACCGCCGGGGTAAAAACGGAATTCTTCTGAAGTGCATCACTAGGGAAGAGGGGAGCAGTCTGCTCTCTGATATCCATGGAGGCGTGTGCAGGAGCCATATGTCAAGTCGAACGATGGTTGGGAAAGCTTTCCGCCAAGGGTTCTATTGGCCAACCGCCCTCCAGGATGCTTGTGAGCTGGTGAGGAAGTGCGAAGCATGCCAGTTCCACGCCAAGCAAATCCACCAAGCAGCCCAGGCTCTGCAAACCATCCCGCTCTCATGGCCCTTCGCGGTCTGGGGGCTGGATATCCTGGGCCCTTTCCCGCGGGCCACAGGGGGCTACACCCATTTGTTTGTTGCCATCGACAAGTTTACCAAATGGGTGGAAGCCGAAGCAGTAAGGGCGATTACCGCCGCCGCTGCGATCAAGTTCATACAAGGTATCTTCGCCCGCTTTGGGGTCGCCAACCGCATCATCACCGACAACGGCATGCAGTTCACTAGCGCTGCTTTCTAGGGCTTTTGTGAAGAAATGGGCACCAAGGTTTGTTTCGCCTCGGTGGGCCACCCGAGGAGTAATGGTCAAGTTGAGTGGGCCAATGTGCTGGTGCTGAAGGGCCTCAAGACCAGGGCATTTGATCGACTCCAAAAGCGCGGAGCCCAGTGGACCGAAGAGCTCTCGGCGATGCTGTGGTCGCTTCATACCACCCCCAGCCGGGCCACCGGGGAAACTCCTTTTTTCCCGGTCTACGGCGCGGAAGCTGTCCTACCCTCGGAGCTTGCCTTGGGGTCACCGCGCGTGGCGCCGTTCACTGAGGAAGCCCAGGAAGACCTACGTCGAGAGGATGTCAATCTCCTGGAAGAAGTACGAGACCGCGCAGCATTGCGCGCTGCCCGGTACCAGCAAAGTCTCGGGCGGTACCACGACACCCGGGTCAACGAGAGAACACTGGCAGTGGGCGACCTGGTCTTGCGCAGAATTCAGACGCATGCCGGGTTGCATAAACTGTCTCCCCAGTGGGAGGGCCCCTTCAAGGTGGTCTCAGTCTCTCGCCCCGGGGCGGTCCGGCTGGCCACTGAGGACGGGGAGGAGTTGGCGAACTCCCAAAACATAGAGCTTCTGCGCAAGTTCTATCCCTAAAAATGGCTGTAAGTGCAGAGCTGGGCGCCCCGACCAGCCGAGTTGAGCTGTCCTCTTCAAAGCTAGTCGGGGGAAGCCCCTGCTTAATTCAGTGTCCAGTTTCTATTTTAAAGCAGTTGTCACCCCTGTTCTCTTTTTTTTCCTCTAGTTTGCGCCCCGGTGGGCCGCGTCCGCGTAATCGCTCTCAGCACCTTAAGGCTTTCTGAATTCTCGACGGTAAAAGTGGGACCACTGAGTGAGCGTGGCGTGCAGAGATGGGCGATCGGGTGGCTAGTTTGGCCCAGTTTTCAACACGGTCATGACACTCAGGGTGTCCCCGTGAGAACCGGCGAATCAAACACCACTCCCGAGAGCCTACTACCCTGCCACACCTCACCAAGCGCTTAGCCCCAAGAGACCGCGAGAGTGATTAGCTTCACAAAGTCCTAAGGTCCCGAGACAGCGGTATTCCGGCGCGAGGGATCCGAACTCTGCACCTCGACTAACATTTAAAGCGTGCGGTTGCCTTTTTGTTCATCCAGAACCAACATAGTGGAGGCGCGAACAAGCGTCCAAACATAAGACATGAAAAGGGAAGTAGCATATGCATGCATAAACTTGCAGGAATCCTTTACAAGGGACGACAAAAAAGAGAAGAACAACAACAACGAATTAAAGGTCTTCACTCTTCGTCTGCCGCGGCTTCTGCGGCCTCCTGGTCCTCCACCGGGTCAACGTCCAGCTCGAGTGCCACGTCCTCGGCCATTGCTTCCAGTGCCGGGTTGACCATATCGAGCTGATCGACGACCTGCTCGGCGGTGTTGCTGACCTCTGCCTCGGCGCGGGCCCAGTCTCCTTCCACTCCCTGGATGGCGGCCAGGGGTCGGTTGGCATCACCGGCGCAAAGAAAGTAGCACGCACGACGTGGTCGCTGGCGACCGCCCGCCCCTCTTGGCTGGACCGGGTGGCCAGGGCGCTGGGCAGGAAGGTGAGGAAGTCGGGGATCTGGCTCAAGCAGAAGGCATAGTGCCGGGCCATCTGCTCGACCGGGGCCGGCTGCTCCAACCCCAATGGCGCCAAGCTGGCCACCATCCGGTCGAAGGCAGGACGCAACATGTAGGTGGTCTCGGCTTCCGCACGGAGCCGCTCGCCCTTCTCCTCGTCGCGCTCTCGGGTGATCGCCTCGACGCAAAGGGCTCCTCGCTCCCTCTCCTGCTGCAGGTCCCGCTCCGACCTCTCCACCCGGCCGCGCCAGTCCTGCACCTCTGTGCGGAGGCAGTTGTTCTCCGCAATGGCCTCCCTCAGCCTCTCCTTGCTCGTCGCGAGGCGGCCGCTCACGCTGGAGTGCAGTTCGCTGAGGGCGGCCAGCAGAGCATCCGCGTCCGCCGAGGGGATTGAGGCGCTGGGGATCTCCAGAGTGGGCGGCAAGCCCATCCCGCCTTCGGGCGGTAGGACGGCCGCCCCTGCGGAGGCCACCTGGTGGTCTCCCACCTGGTGGTCGCCTGGGCTGCCTTGGTGCTCATCCGCCGCTGCCGGCACTACCGCGGCTGTTGCGGCGCCCTGGTCGCCCCTGGCTGGGGCCCTCAAAGTAGACGCCCTGAAGGTAAAAAAGAGGTAAGCCTCTTAAATTAAAGGAGCTTGACAATATGCTATGTGTCTGTTTGCGTACCCAGCAGAAGGCCTCCTGAAATGAGGTATGGCTGGGGCGAGCGTTATTCCCCCTCGCGGCGCCCGATCGGGTGAGCAACCAGCCGTGGCGGCGGAGGAAGGACCTGCGGCCGGGCGCGAGGCAGTAACCGAGCAGTGGAGCTATTGTCGGGGCGGCGCCAGCCGACGTGGAAGCTGTGGCCGCCGTAGAGCTCCCCGCTCCGGTTGTGGTCGCCGTGCCCCCTGGCGTGACGCGGACCCTCCTGGGGCTGGTGCCAGAGGCGTCGTCGTCAGCGGGACGCTTGCCCCTCCTCGGATCGCCAGCTGGAGGAGGGCCCCGGATTGTCAACGCCACTTGGCGGGGTGTGTTCACTGGTCCCAGGGCATCCATGGTGGGCATGGCGCGGGTGATCACCACGCGTTCCCAGGGCTCCACTTGGCAGAGTGGGAGCGTGCCCGCCGGGAAAGGCGGGACGTTGCTGGAGGCGCCTAGCAAGCCCATCCAGGATTCGAGCTTGGCAGGAGACACGTCCTCTGTGGCTGAAAAAGAGAAAACAAGGTAAAGTCATTGTTAGTTTGGCAGCGGTGGCAAAAAGCACCGAAAAGAGAGAAAAACAAGCAACCTACCTCCGAGAGCTGTCCTGGTCATGTCGTCGGAGCCCGTGTACTGCCAGGCGGGGTGGGCACGACGGCGCAGAGGGCTGATTCTCCGGACGATGTAGTCCCGGAAAACCATGCCTCCCGTCAGGCCCGCTGTTCGCAGCTGGTCCACGCGGGCCAGCATCGCCTGGAGCTCGGGCGTCTCGTCGACGTGAGCTCCCCAGGTGGGGGTGCTGACCGCTGGCCCAGTCGGTAGCTCCAGGACTTCTACGCCGCTGTCGTCCTCGACGTAGAACCACTCATTGCGTCAAGCCCTCCAGTTGGAATGGAGGTCCAGCGGAATGTAACGGGAAGCCGCGCCGTCCCGAAGGCGAAGGTGGCAGGAGCCTGCCGCGGTGGAAAGGTCCTTGGCCGCGCGCAAGGAGTAGAAGAAGCGGAAGAGAGGAAGATTGGGGGCCACTCCCACGAACATCTCGCAGAAGTGGACAAAGACAGCAAGAAGGATGATGGAATTGGGAGGAAGGTGAATGTTGTGGATGCAGTAGAAGTTGAGGACGGCGAGGTAGAAGTCGGAGATCGATGGGAGGAGACCCGCCAGCATCCCCCATCCGAAGAAGATTACTTCTCCCGAGCGACAGCCGGGCGCGGCGGTCCCGGAGCGAGTGTGGACGGTGCCGCCGGCGACGTACCGGGCAGACCTCTCGGCATCGATCTCCTCGACGGTCGATGGAGGAAGCAGGGGTGCTAGCGGCGCCATGTGGGCGAAGGAGCAGGTCACAAGGAGCAAAGGCGAGGGAGCAGTTCACAGGAGGCAAAGGCTAAGGAAAGAACGAACCGCCTCCCCCCGAGCCCCCTATATAAGTGCGCATGGAGGAGCGCTTCGGCGGGGGACCCGAGGGGGCGCGGCGGTTCGAATGGCGGGAGACCCGAAGAGACGCGGCGGTTCGCTGGCAGGAAAACCCAAAAGAATCAAAAAAGGTGCGGGCATGCCCCCCAGGCCCGCGCCGGTTACGACGCGGGGGCGGCTGCACGTTCCACCTCGATGCCCGGAATCGGCAGCGGCTTTTAAAAGCCGTAGCGTTACATGGGCATTTATAATGGACCCACCCGGGAGACTGAGCCGCTTTCGTTTCCAAAAAGGTAAAAAGGGCGCTCCAGGGTGGGTCCGGGGGCTACTGTCGGCGTATTCTACACCAGGGTGCCCACTACACTTCAGTAGGAGCCGCCAGCAGACACGTGGCGTCTAGGCCACATCGCTGGCGGTCAGCTGTGTGATCGCCCAGCATGCAGGTGGCGACCAGGCCACGTCGCTGGCGGTCAGCTGTGTGATCGCCCAGCGGACAGGTGGTGACCAGGCCACGCCGCTGGCGGTCAGCAGGGTGGTCGCCCAGCGGTCAGGTGGCGACCAGGCCACGCCGCTGGCGGTCAGCAGGGTGGTCGCCTTGCGGATGTACGGCGCCCAGTCCACACCACTGGTGCTCAGTTCCCGAGGCCACCTAGGAACCTGCGCGGCCGCACAGGAGGTCAAAGACATTTATTGTGTATCGTGCGCATTAAATGGGAGTAATAAAGGCCGCAGCACGGCGGCGTGTATTTCCAACGCGCGCCATTATTGCGAATGATGTCATGGTGCAATTTCCCACTCCGGTAGAGCGGGCGCAGCTGGCAGGCGCGGGGCCCAAGATGGGGGAGAGGACTGCTGCACCAGGGCATTAAGTGCGCTGCAAGAACAGTGACAGGCGCATTAAATGCAGCGTATCAAGTATGTTCAATGTACTACACTCTTGTAAGCCCCGCACGCCCCAGCCAACCCGAGTATAAAAGGTAGCTGGGGTGCGTGGGAGAGGGGGGTTCGGCCAGTTCTTCTTCCTCTTCTCTGTTGGTCCACCTCTTTAAACGGGTTCGAGTCCTTCAGACCGAATCATTCTCCTCTGGGGTAAGGGTCTTGGAGTCTCAGATCCATTGTTCGAGTGATTTCCTCCAAGAGCACAATCAAGAACAACACAAGCAGGACTAGGGCTATTACTCGTGAGGGGGGCCTGAACCTGGATAAACCAAGTGTCTTCCTCTTGTGAGCTCCGTTCGTTCTCTTTCCACTGCGTCTCGAGCGATCCGCCACGCAAGCCCCTCATTCGGACTTCTCACACCCCATTTCGAAAGGGGTCTGTTAGCTCATACGCTGACAGCATGTTATGACGGACTAAAAATTTGGTCTGGCGTACATGCGAAATCATACTTCAAAACGCCGTTCACGACGGACCAAAACATTTGGTCTGACATACATGCGAAATCACACCTCAAAACGCCGTTCACAACGGACCAAAAAATTTGGTCCGGCGTACATGTAAAACTTACTATTTTTTAATAAACTTGTTCCGGCGCAATTCCCTCAAAAACACATTCACGGCGGACCAGAAAATTGGTCCGGCGCAAATACAAAAAGTGTTCCGGCGCAAAAGGAAAACACTCTGTTTCTCCAAAACTTAGTCCGGCGCAAATGCAAAATTTCTCTGTATCTTGGAAACTTAGTTAAGCACATGTACAAGTATATCAAATGATCAAATGAGACAACACATGCGCTTGCACCACACAAGCCATGAGCACAACCACTTTGCACTATCAAATTCATCATTAAGCCAATTTTTCAGCACATGATTTCACAGAACCTAATTTTACAAATGCCATTTTGTTTTAACCTATTGCATGTTATTTTAAATTATAACCGTATTAAAATAGTTTGGGAATTAGTTATTCAACTCATGTGAATTATACCTATCTTGTCATTTTCTATACAATGATTATTTGTCACCCTAGGATGGATAATTATTAATTGGTTGTTAATATAATGCTAATATGGGTTGGTTAGATCGCGAGTAGTTTGCTTAACTCTGCCATGAATAACTGGTATCTTTTTGGAAGTGTAAATGTTAACTTGACTAATGGTCTATAGAATATCTTTTTGAAAAGAGTGTGTCATGTGTTGTCGCACAATGATGATGATATTGTTAATGGCTTGTGTTGCATGATAATCAATCGTGGTGGTAAATAATTTTGATTAAGGCAAATGGCAAGAGGTTGTGTGCCATAATGGTGGGTTTGTATTACATTGGGTTGGAAGAGGAGTCAACATTTGCTGTGGAGGAAGATTTTCAAGAGGGAGTGAGTTATTATGAATGGAGCCTTGTCGATTGCCTGTGGCAGATCGATGGGTTTTCCGTCGAAGTTTCCGAAAGAGGTAGTATGAGAGTCATACCGACTATAGGTCTTGACCTTAGTTAGACTGGTTGTTTCCTATGAGCTTCAAAATTATTTTCTAAAAGGAAAATTAACTTGCAAGATTAATAAGTTTTTGATTTATCTTATCTCTCCTACTCATCCCGTTTGCTAAAAATTTTCAATCTTTTCCTCTGCTGTTTAAGCTGGAATCTATTGATTTTGTCAATGAAGTGGATATATAGACTTCACGGACTCGGCAACTTGCTGTCTGAATAACAGTCTTATGCTCTTAACTGGCACATGCCTATGAATGTGTTAATTTTCCAGGCCACAATGTGAACAACATGATAGTTGAAGGATGAAGGACGACACCATTATTCGCCTTCACAGGTCATTCTGGTCCCTTTGTATAAATGTTTAAACGTCCTGTATGTTGACTGGAACATGCATCTAGAACTGTAAGATGATATTCTTTAGCAAATGTAGTGCAGAATGGTAGTCTCAAAGTTTTCGGCGTTTGCTTCTGGTCTCTTGCACCAAATCTGCATCAACCTTGACAAGAGCAATGCTATTTGTCCTATAACTATTTTACAAAAGCTCTGTAAAATCTGAATAGTGAGGGTAAGGTGAGCACAAATCAAGGTGAATATTTCTTTTCGAAACTTCAAATCAAGGTGAATCTGAATATGGGTATACATTGAGTGTGGAGATTAGTTTTCGAAAGAAATTTCATATATACTCATAGCACTTTGTTTATGCCACCAAATTTATATCAGTATTTTGGTCCCAGATGCTTCCTGATTCGAGAAAATAAGGTGCTTCTGTACACACCGTCACCCATTCCCCATCTAGGGGAGGAATCAAAATCTGAATGGGGAAAACCAGGGCAAAAAAAAAAAAAAAAAAAAATCTGCTCAAGTTCTTGCGTTTCCATTGCTCTCCAGCAGTCAATTTCAAGAGGGAATCCAATAGTTAACACGGTGAAGCCCGAATCTAACTTTAACGATGGAGATATCATACTCTTTGGGTCTTTGAGTTTAGACCACATGTAAAGGTAAGATCATTGACTCCCCCCTGGATGTGAAACCGGAAACGGGTGCTCCGTGTAGGGATGTGATCGGATCGGATACGGTCGAATATCGTCCTATTCATATTCGTATCCGTATTTTTTATCGAATACAGAATCGAATACGAATAGTGTCGAATACAGAATCGAATACGAATTATACAGGATAATATCGGTTACGAATACAGATCGAATACGGATCGGAATCAACATGGATACGAATAATATTAGTCGGATATTTTAAAATCCAATTTCAGTTTTTTTCCAAAATCGGTCCAAATTTAAATTCAAAATTCCAAAAGAAATATATTTGTATGTCTTTTTTTTTTTGCCTTTTTATCCCTAGCTTGTCATACATGTGACTCTGTGAGTAACAATGTACCCCATTGCAATAATTGAACCAAATGATTTGCAGCTGGCATATGCTGTTGAATCCTAAGTAGCCCTCCTGAAACGCCACTTGCCAATTTCTGTACCACCTTTACCCAAATATCTCCAAATTAGCATCTAGCACACATGAACACATTATATCTTGTCATCCAATGCAGATCGAGTCCAAAACAGAAATATGTTAAATTGTTAATGTGTTATTCTGAAACGTGTTATTCGGATAATATCCGTATGTCATATTCGGATATTATCCGAACAAAAACTCGGATATTCCGTATCCATCGGATAATCAGTGTTCCATATCCATATCCGTATCCATGTAAATTATCTATATCCATATCCTTATCCGAGAAATCAACTGGATATCTGTGAAACTATCCAAATCATCATCCAAATCAATTCGGTCGGTCGGAAAATATCCATACCAGTTCCATCCCTAGCTCCGTGCCTAAAGAAGCAAAATTAGTAAGTCGCGGGCATATCCACTGCCGTCCACCATTTTCGCAACGGTATTTCACGGTGCAGATCTTTTAAAAACGCCCTGTAATTACAATGGACACTGATGGAACAGGTGGCAGCATCCGGTACGTCTTTGGAAATTCTGACAAATAAAGGAAACTTACTTACTCTCTCCGATCACAAAAAATTATTATTTTAAACATCGATACGGTCTTTAAAATACAATTTTGATAGCTAATTTTTATTATAATGTATTTATAACATCCAATAAAATCATAATATTAAAGAGAGTACTTTTCAAGACAAATTTACACATGATTTTTATGTATCTAATTTAAATATTTAAAAGATATTGAGAGTCAAAATTTTAAAAAATTGACTATATCTATATCTAAAACGATAACTATCTGTGACAGAAGGGAGTACTGCACCCTTCACGGGTGAGTTCCAAGGCAGGCCAGTAGCTGGGTTGTTCCATCCAATGCCCTGCTCCTTGCCATGAACTGAAGTGAAGGGCACCTCCTCTTCCTCACGAAAAAAAAATAAAGCAGCAGCTACCTCACAACCTGAAACTTCTTTTCCCGTGTCGGTGACCGTCGCCAGGTACCCTAGAACTAACCACCAATCCATGACATTTACATGAGCACTAACACCCCAGAAAACACGCGTCCGGAGGCTCTGAATTTGCAGAGAGCAACAGCAAAAAGAGAGCTTTGTGATCGTGAGTGATACATATGTCATGAGCTTAGATGCAATCTTTATTCTTGCATGAGACAGTGAGGGGGCGGCGTTGGTTGGGAGAACACAATCTTTGGGCCACCCCATCATGTATGGTGATCTGATCTCTTTCTTTCTGTGGAAGTGGCTCAAGAAAAGGCTTAGTAATAGCACTGGCACCTGGCCCTCCTCTTCAGGATGTTGTTGATGCTTTCGCATCCCATGTCAAAAGCTTAACAACCCCTTCAATTGTGCAATGATTAAGGATGAAGGACGATAGGAGAAAAAGTGCACCCATGGTGATCTCTTATTTTTCATGGTTTCTTCTCATGAGTGACAAATCGGACCTTGCAGCCGCGACACCGAAACACGGTGTATTGATGGCTAGTTTTAGGTCAAGTCAGAGGCTGTGATTGTCTAAAGTGTGCTCAATTAGTTGTGCTGGTGCCGATTAATGTACGTTTATCCTGACTAAGTAGGATAATCTGTGCATTCTTGATTAGCGAGAGAAAAAGAAATGATAAAGTGGACCACTATACTCTAATTTTACTCGGAAATTCAGATTAATCATTCCAGTTCAAGCTTGCTGAAAAAGTGAGTCGATAAATGAGGTGATCATTCAGAGAGAGAGAGAGAGAGAGAGAGAGGAAAAGAAACAAAAGAGAAGATCTCTTTTTTTTAAAAAAAAAATATACAGAATTGATCATTCGACCTGTTCCTGAAGCGAAGCCTTGATGTGTACTGTTGGTTGGTGGATCAGTTAAATCCAAGGTCAACTAATACAACAAAATGTAGCCTTACTCTCTTATCAAACTATTGCTGCCATTGCTATAATTCAGAGCTTCTTTTACCACTCAACTTTTATGCACCGTTCATATCATATTTAACCTTTCCAATTCAGTGTCAAATCCTCCACTGTCCTTGCAGGATTCACAATCTGTTTGTTAAGGACAGAATCCACAAACTTGTGAGAACTTCATTCCTGCGATGTCACGGGAAGTTTCATATGTTGACAAGAAGAGTGAAATTGTTGACCTTTATATGCATGGCAATGGCATCATTCAAAATTTGCAGCCAGCTGGCTGCCAAAATTTTGTCCACCAAGTAGATTAGACTGCGGCTACAAAGCTCTGAATTGCGGACCACTGCTTAATATGCAATATATACGCGCATTCCGTCGCATACCCTATTATTTTCAGAAAAAAGGGAATGGAAATTTTTATCCATGCTAGGAGCCTAGAACATACAGCAAGGACCCCCCTTGTACGCGATACCTGAAGCTCTAGAACAATGACTGAACACCAAGAGGTCAAGTTTCTCAACAACCGTGTAATCCGACAAACAGAAGACTGTAGGTAAAACAGTCGGCAGTGCAATTTTCGCGTCAAAAACCCGGGGGAAAAACCGAATGATGAATCGAAGATAATCTAGTTAAACACAAAAGGGAAAATCACGGAAGCTTTGTAGTGCAGCACTTGCAACTGCAGAGCAAGCAAAAGGGACCCAAGAGCAGAAGCTCAGGCCTCATGGTGGCACGTAGGCTCCTCCGGCAACGCTGCCGACATCCCGCCGCGGGCCCACCGCTCAGCCTCACCACCGCGACACAATTGCATGGGTCTAGCAAATTAAAATAATAAAAATGAACAAATAGAGGGCTTGAACAAATGTAGGTGCCGGGCTGCCGGCTATCTGCTGTTTGTCATGTCCCCGCCTCCTCTCACCCCCCCCCCCCCCCCTCTTATAAAGGAAGGTGAGCACTGCACCTAGTCCCTTGGTACTCCTCCTCCGTCACAACTCACGATCAGAGGTTCAGGGCCCGTGATGCCATTGCTAGTTGCTTGCTTGCTCTTGGTTCTTGATCGATCACCTGCCTTGTGTGCTGTCAGTTTGTTGTTCTGCAAACCAAGTAAATTCGAGAGGAAGCACTAGCTAGGAGCAACAATGGGGAGGCAGCCGTGCTGCGACAAGGTGGGGCTGAAGAAGGGGCCGTGGACGGCGGAGGAGGACCAGAAGCTCATCAGCTTCATCCTCAGCAATGGCCAATGCTGCTGGCGCGCCGTGCCCAAGCTCGCCGGTGCGTGATCATCTCATCTACGGGATTAATCCCCTCAAATCGCGGCCTCGATCGGTTTTGCATTTTTTTTCTTCTCGCGCTTTGTCCTGAGACATGTTTACGCAAACAGGGCTGCTGCGGTGCGGGAAGAGCTGCCGGCTGCGGTGGACGAACTACCTGCGGCCGGACCTCAAGAGGGGGCTGCTCTCCGACGCCGAGGAGAAGCTTGTCATCGACCTGCATGCCCAGTTAGGCAACAGGTAATATAATTCGCCTCAATTACAATACGGAATTCGGAATTCGGATTTACCGTTTGCCACATTTTCTTTTAATTTCCGATGTAAACAACGTGTGTGTCTAGCTCTTAACAGTCGGGTTACAAATTAAAGTTTTTTTTTATTCCTTTGAAAACTAGGTGGTCCAAGATCGCGTCCCTGCTGCCAGGACGGACGGATAACGAGATCAAGAACCACTGGAACACCCACATCAAGAAGAAGCTCAAGAAGATGGGGATTGACCCACTCACCCACAAGCCCCTCCCTCCACAGCAGCATCACGACCGGCATACGCCGGTCGCCGGCGAATCGCTGGAGATTCAAGGGCCGCCGGAGCAGGAGCGGAACAATACGGAGGCGGAGACGGTGACCGTGGACCAGCACGACGAGAAGCTCCTCCTAAGGAAGTCCCCCGGATTCTGCACCGACGAGGTGCCGATGGTCCACCCGGACGAGATCATGGTGCCATTGTGCGACCAGCCGCCGCAGCTGCCAACATCAACGTGCGCCGCCGCGTCGGCACCGACGACGTCTTGCTCCACCTCGGCGTCGACCAGCTGCGACGAGGACACGCTGTTCTCGATCATGGAGTGGACGGACAACCTGTACCTGATGGGGCTGGACGACATGATCGCGGCGGCGCCGTCGCCGTGGGATGACTGCCTAGTGCAGCCGGCGGCGGCGCCGGTGTACGAGGACACCTTCAACGCTTACCAATACCAGAGGGGTAGCGCTGCGTTTGACCAGGAGGCATCGAACAAGCTTGAGCTGTTCTAGTTTACTAATTAACCCCTGTAAATTAAACCGTGTTTTAATAGCTGAACTAAACAGGGCAGTTCTTTGTGTTAATTACTGCTGCTTCTCTAGTTAATTTCCTTGGAGCTGCATTAGTGGTGTGATATGATGTTCACGAAGAATTCACACTAGCAAGACAAGCACAATAATCAAAGCTAGGAGTATTTTGTTGGATCTTTTTCAACCCTTTTCAGCCCTGTCTTTCTGTACTTCCATTAAGTCTTTGGCACATATATACTGCAAATGAAAAGGAAGTTTCAAGCAATCTATGAATTAAAGAAAATGTTGTTTGGTTTGCCCTCTAATTTTTGATTGTGCACATGTTAATTCATGCTAAAAGCAAGACTTGTAGGGACAAAAAGAATGCAGGTGATCAGATGATGAGAATTTTGCAGTTGTCATATTTTAAGAATAATCCTGCCAAACTGGTCTTGAGTACATCGTGCTCTGCTTGCCGGGTGCAACAGGACAATGAGAATTTTGTCGTTCAGGGGTGGATGGGATTGATCAAAGTGGGTAGATGGGATTAGTCAAAGTGTTACATGAGTTAGCCTTTGCACGTAACCTTGCGCGTGCATATATATAGATAAATTTATTCTTTTAGATTTTTGTTTTTTAAACAAAGTGTTACAATTTCGTACCACTTTTTATACGCAGTATTGTTCGGATCGGATCAAAATTTACTAAGATACAATACGAGCGTTTACAGTCTCAAAAATGAAGAAAATGAATCTCATAGAGAGAAGCAATCACGATAAAAGAGAAAGATTTGGCGAAATTGATCGTAAATTCTTTAAACACAGCCTCAAGAAACTACAAGGGATTGTTGCACTCTCACAATCTCTTGGCCTTTTAGGACCTTTGAATCTTTGTCCTATATAAGAACCTACTGCTAAAGAATAAATTAGCCTCTAATCATCTATTCTTCCTTTGGATGAGTTGATTTGGAATTTATTGGTTACTTGGGTTCTTCATGATCACTCTCTAGGTTTATATAGCCTTCCTAATTCTCTTCCAAAGTAAACAGAAATTCTATTTCTGTTAGGATCAGAAATCCTAATCTTATTAGAATTTATCTATTATATATTTTTAACTACTAAAAGACTAGATATTAAAGGACCGAAAAGGCGATTAGAGGGGGGGGGGGGAGGGGGTGAATAGGAGCCAAATAAAATTTTTCCTTAAAATTCAAACCACCAAAAGAACAGATTGAAAGAACTGAACAATCCAAGCAGGTGGATGGATGAATAGTACCCCCGACCAGGAGGTTAGGTGAACAAAACCACCGACCTGTTGAGGTCGGATGAACAATGTTCGTGAATAGTACTCGTACGAACAGTAAAAAACTGCACTGGTCGGATAGCAACTGTACTCCCCCGACCTGTTGAGGTCGGATGAACAGTACCCCACCAGTGGAGGTCGGATGAACATTAAATCAACACAATCTCAAAAACAAAAATCGATGTAACTTTTGATCGGCTGATCCAAAAATCGTGAAATTATGTACACACCTTCCTATAGATGTTAGGAACATATTCCAACATTTAATCACAAGGATTGATGTCAAAGTTCAAGCTTTTTTTTCAGTTTAGTGAAGCTTGCATCAAAACCGAGTCAAATATAGAAACTTCACCTTTAGCTTACCCGTGGGGAATTTATAATCAAGGTGATATTAGATGACCACCCACATGTCACTACAAGCAAAAACACAAAAGAATAACCCTTTAAACAAGCAAGAACATGATCTACAAGAATATCTCTTCTTTCAAGCACAAAGATCGATTTCTTGCAAAAATTGAAAAGAAGAGGTCAGAGATTGCCTGGATGACTGAGATATGATCTATAGAAGATTCATACAGCAATCTTTCATCCTTGGCACAAGATCCAAAAGCACTTAGAAGGAGGGGAGTCAAATTCAAAGTGCAATAAGAGAAAATGCAAGAAATAACAGAAATTTCAGAATATTGAAGAAATTTGGTCTTGCATTGCTTTGGAAGGAAGGTTTATAAAGCCACACTACCAGGTGAGCAAAACTCACAAGAGCATAAGAACAACCAAAAATCCTCTTTAAAGACTTAAAGGTGAGGCATCCCTCCACCCCTCTACTTATAGCATACTCAAAGCAATCTCTACCCTTAGGTAATCTTTTTGACTTTCAAGAAATCTCATCAAGGGTTCAGATTCTCTCCCTCACAAATACATGAGCTAACCCACAACCCAACATCATAATCGGTTTTATCCACACACACTAACTTAGCCAATACACTACCCACGAACCCTTGATCCAACTATCCTGCTTCACTTGAGTAGAGCTCAAGTTAGCATCTTATCTATCCACTTGTCATCTTGGTTCGCAGTCACTTTCCGGCCTTAGTCATTTTTTGGCAACACATTGACCGTTTAGACCTCAACTCTCCCAGTCTAAACCCGATCTCCTACGCCTCACCATGACCTAGCTCCGAAGTCCTGCAACTATCACAGACAAGAAAAACACATCACATAGCATTCCTCAAAATGATATGCAACCAGTAACCATCACACAACTAAGTATCCCACCTTAGCTCACAAACACTTAAGTGTGCCCTGACCACTTAAGGTCATGTTCAGCTAAGCCTCGACCACTAAAGGCTTCGACCTGCCAAGGCCCGACCTCTCAAGGCCTGACCTTTGGTCCTGGGCGACTCATAAAAACTCAAATTGCTTACTCCAAAGCAAACTTAAACCTAAGCACTAAAGACTCATAAATTGTCAATTACTCATCTCACACATGGTAGACCCAGAGGCGTAGCTACCACTGGGGCGCACTGGGGCGTGCGCCCCTGCTCCAACGCGGTGACAGGAAGGATGACATATCATGCTCACAAGAAATTCGAGGTTATCACGCTCATCCTTCCTGTTAGGCTGAAACAAGGCACGATCAGATTAGCCCAAAAAAGATAGATCATCACTAATGCAATGTCAAATGAATTTTGAAGAAAGGATCTAGATATTGTTCATCTTGCATTTGATGTTAGATTTGTTGGGCATCACTAATGCAATGTCAAATGAATTTTAAAGAAAGGATCTAGATATTGTTCATGCCATGGGCCTAATTATGAATGTGAAAGAGAACTTGTAAAGTTGGATTTTTTCGGCAATGAAGGTTATCAAGACTGATTTGCGCAACAAAGTCTCTGATGATTGGCTCAATGACTTAATGGTGTGCTACATCGAGAAAACAGTATTCAAATCTATTGATGATGAAGCAATTATGGACTGCTTTCAAAGGATGAAAACCCGTAGAATGTGCTTGCCTGTTGCCTCCAAATCCAACAACTTCATTTATGTGAGTATCTTATAAACTTCTACTTTGTTTCACTTGTTAAATGATTATTTATGTATGAATTTGGCTTTTATTAGTAGTTGAAATGTTTAGCTTAGCTCCCCTTTAATTTAGTCCTGGCTTCGCCACTAGGTAGACCTACACATGATCTTTTCGAGATGAGTCACTATATTTGACACAAAGGTAGACGTTTAATATGCCAATTCGTTAAAAGAAGAAGATGAACACCTGAGCTGGACCTAGGACTCAAACATGGCTATCGGTGTGGGGATTAATTAGCCTTCCACCATGCCACCACAATCCACAAGCGGGATATCGTGTTCTTAACTTATCACCGCACTATATATACGGGGCTGCCCTTTCTGCATGCTCTCACTACCAGAATCCATAAGTCTCCCTAGTGCCATGACTTTTCCTGTGTGTTTTTTTTAAAACACTAGGAAAGGTTCCCTAGTGTAAGTAGAACCACACGGAAGTATATACCCTGTGTTTGAGCAAAACACGAGAAATAAGGAAGGACGGTCGGGTAGAAAGGAGCTTACATTACGGGCGTCAATGATGTGCCGAGTTTTTTGTGTTACCATGTTATACCTAACACACGGGAGAAAGAACACAAGAACGAGACTCCGTTACGGTTACATCGACGGGTGCTCACGCACGATATTTACACATTTTCACAATATATCGAAATCTCCTGACAAAGGTAAGGTATACATTGTTTTAGTGCAAGTGTGTCACTTCAGACTACTACTACATAAATGCTCATCACAGACGGTTCTAAAACCTCATCACATACGGTTTTGAAAACTGTCTGTAAACATGTGTTAGTGATAACACTGGCACATCACAGCCGGTTTTCGAACCGTCAGTGAAAATTAACATCGGTCTAGAACCGTCTCTGATAGTATATTATCACAAATAGTTTTAGCCTTGAACCGTCTCTGACAGTATATTATCACAAACAGTTCTAGGCTAGAACCGTCTCTGATAGTATATTTCATAGACGATTTTAGGCTAGAATAATCTCTGATATATTATTACAGATAGTTCTAGTCTAAAACCGTCTGTGATAACTATATAAACCTCCAAGCACATGTGAGAGCAAATGTTGATGGATTCAAGGCAAATTCCAATCTATTCATAGTTCATTCTAAAAGTTGTCATCTTCTGATTTATCCATCCACTCCACCCTCAACCTCGAATAAGAATACTATAGGTAGCCTATTTTCACTCTGGTATTGTGCAGTAACAGAATTATTTCTATGGTTCTCTATCCCATCAAATATAGAGTTAATTAAGCTATCCGGTATAAGATGACTTAATCAACTCTATATTTCATGAAATAGAGAACAATCAAAATAATCCTATTTCTGCACAAAACCAAAGTGAAAATAAATTACTTATGGTATTCTCATTCGAGGATGAGAGGATGAAGTGAAAAGATAAATTAAAACATGGCAACTCTCAGGGATTTTGCCTTAGAATCCATTAACATTTGCTCTCACATATACAAGGAGATACTTAGCAAGCAAGACACATTCTCCTCTACATAGATGAAGTGAAAACATTTAAATGCAACCATAAATAAGGTATTTAAATTGAAGCCTGGAACAGATCATACACATTCTCCTCTACATAAAAACAGGTTTCTAACATGTATATCTCTTTATTTTTCTTTCTATAGACATTTAAACTAATATTATTGGTCAATTTTTTTCTTATTAGGCTGCTTCATACAATTTTCATGGGTTGATTCTTGATGATGGAAACACCGAGAAATCATATGAGATGGCAATACCCGCACTATAAGCATCAGAGGAGTTTCATAATGTTACAGACATGCACATCACATTCTTCTCTAAAATAAAGCATATCAGCACACAACTGAAAATATATCATATTACACTTGTTCTCAGAATGCCAACTATCATCACTTGTAATCACAAACTAAGCATCCTAACTTCCATCCATACAAAGTAATCACATGCAAATATTGAAAACCAAAATATCTTCAAGTGTTCGCAAACAAGTACTGGGACCACAATAATCATCACTAAATCCTAATAACAACAAATCCCTATATTGTGCTTGGATGACGAGGAGGAATCGTTAACCTTACCTTATCATCATTGTAATGTGAACATTCTCATTGACAGCCTGCACAACAGTGAAGTACATGAGAACGTATAGATGACTTGTTAGGAGTCAAAAACATGTGTTTTCATTTAGCAAGATATAAGCATACCGTTATGTTTTTTAATTATTCATATGTAACATCACCGGCTTTATATGAACTTGGATGCCATTTTCTCTCCAACCAATTGAAGCATCTAGGCCCCTAGTTCTTTAATTGGTGCTTCAATTGGTTTTGGTAATTCATGACAATCGGCTGTTTATGGACTAACACTTTTTCTTGAGTATACAAAAGGTGATTAGTCTTCATCAATGAAATACAAGACGGAACCACGTAGCTCAACATGTGTAAAAAAGCTCAAGACCAAGGCTCTATTATCAAGGTTTCTTTATTTATCATTTTTACCAATCTCGGTGCTTAGAGAAAAGATCAAATTTGCTAGAATAGATGTCGCACTATAAAGGCGGACTTGGTTAGTAGCTTGAGATCAAAGTGCATCTAAAATGGCTCAATTAGTGGTATGACTCATGTTCATTAACTTGTACTAAAATTCCTTTTTCAAAATCAGTAACTCTGCTAATATGCGGCACTACCGATGGCATATGTGCGGTATTATCGGCTCTTAGCGGCAGTACCGCCCATATAACGGCGGATACTTTTTAGCAGTAAGGGTGCTTTTTTGGACCCTCTGGTCGGCACTACCGGAACTATGTAGCGGTACTACCGGGCTTTAGCGGTAGTACCGCCCAGTGTACTGCGGTAGTTATTTAACAGAAGCATATCTTTTTGCATTCGGCCAGAGCGGCACTACTGGTGCATTAGAGCAGTACTGCTAGCCTGAGCGACAGTACCACCCCAACACCTGCAGTTGCTTTTTAACAATAGGGGGTGTTTTTGTTCAAAATGGAAAGCAGCACTACTGGCAATTCTTTGCAGTAGTGCCGGACTTACTTCTTTGGCACCAACGGCTACTAACAACACATTTAATGCATTGAACAATGTCGTTGTAGTATGGCCGGCACTACCAGCCCTATGAGGGCGGTAGTGCCGGGCTATGCTGAATTTCAGCAAAACCCCCCAACGGTTAGTTTCTTTGAGTGGGGTTATAAATACCCCCACCAGTATCAAAGGGTAGGTTGGTGATCACATTGATTTCATTTTAAGCCCTTGCAATCCTCTCTACTCTCTTGTGCGTTCATTTCTCAAGTTTGTGAGAAGTAGAGAGAAAAGTTGAGTGAATTGTGTTTCATAGCATTCTTTGAGCCATTATAAGCACTCAACATCCTCAAGTGAACATCAAGTCTATTACACTTGGAGGTTGCCACCTCCTAGATGGCTTGGTGGCTTGGAATCGGTGATCTTCTTAACAGAGTTTGTGAGAAGGCCCAATCGGTTGTGAAGGCAAGGAGCTCACCTACCCAGAGTGGAGAAGAGCTACCCTAAGTATACGAGGAAGGCTCAATTGTGCAAAAGAGCCAGCTTGAAGTGAGTCAAGCTATCTCAATGTGGATGTAACATCCTCAAATTTATAAAGGTTTAAAGTAAAATATTAAAAAAAATGTGAAATCATTTCCTTGCTTTATTTCTTGATTTTATGTGCATTTGTTGAATTGTTTGTTAATTGAAATGATTATTGGAATCAAATAGAAGAAGAAAAGAAGAAATGATAGAATGGTAAATTTTTGAAATTACCATAGTAATTCTGATCTAATAATGGACTACCCTAGAAACGTCTCTAGCTGGTCAAAAGACCATGTGCATGCTTCTACTAGTGAAGAAAACAAATTAAAATGATGAATCTTATCTCTGCCCTGATCCATGTCAGAATTATGGAGAAAAATGTGGAGCAATCTAGGCCTTGAAATTTTTACCATAAGACCTCAGACATATCACCTTCATCCTAAAAAATTTTCGAAAATTATTAAGAAGATTAACTATTTAATTACAATTAAACAAAGCTGAGTTGCAATTCTGCAGAAAACAGTAAAAGAATTTTAGAGAAATAAATAATGCGACTTTAATGTTGAAATTTTTATGGTAGGTCCATTGTATGGAAACACATCTTCAGTAAAAATTTAAAAATTAAATAAGATGATTTAGTCCTTCAAACAATCTGAAAACCGAAGTAATTATCTTGTGCAAGTTGGCATGTCAGAATTATTAAAAATAAATGGTAAATCTTCTTAACCCCAAAATTTTACTGAGGATAGATAAGTTACCTCTTCACTTGGTCAAAAAGTTTCGAAAAATCTGGTGGCAACTTGACCCATGCATTAATTCATTTTCTGCGCTGTCCATGGAAGCAACTGGAGTTCTTCTCCCTTGCTCTTACGTGTGGGTCCACGCGTCCAGTGACGCGCGTGCCGGCACCGCTGCCGACAGGGACCCAGAGGGTTCCTAGCCCACGCGTCATGACTGCCTTTGCCCCTTCATCGCCAAATGAACCACTGACATGTGGGACCCGACCCCACATGTCAGGGCCTTCTTCTTCCTTCCCCTTCTCTATTTCTCTGTCTCTCTCGCTCTCTGTTGTCGGAAAAAATCGACCAAACCGCCTCGGTCCCTTGTCGCGACCCCGCCGCAATCCCGCGCCTCGAGGCCACCCTCTGCCACGCCGCTGCACCCTTGTACCACGCCCATGCCTTGACCGAGCTGGGAGAAGAACTTCCAGAGAACCCGAGCTGAGATCTCCGCCATTCTTCTCTACAGACCAAACCTCGCCTTACCGCCTCTCGTGCCTATTTAAGGGAACGAGCAGCATGTTCAAACCCAACCAAACCAAGTGCACCCAGCCATTTCCCTTCTTACGCCCAAAACCGACCAAGCCGAGTCTTTCTTCTCCGTTGCCGGCGAAGCCGATTTGGGGGAAACACCAAATTCGCTTGACTCGGTAAGAGATCGTCCAAATTGATGGACCTTTGAGCATCCACAGATACTCACAAAACTATTGTGCATCTTCTTCCAGCCCGAGGTTACCCAAGGAGACCCCGCACCGTGCGACGTTGCCTCCGCCGTTACCGCCGCTCGGTGAGAACTCCACCCGGCTGTTTCCTTTCGGGTTTGAATGCACAGTTAGAGTCCTAAGGACCTCCAGATGCTTTTGCGCATGTCCTTCAAGCTCGAGAATCCCCCTAGTGCCGTCACACCTTGCGCCACCGTGAAGCGCCGCCGTCCATAGCCGTGCGCACAAATTCTCCAAACAACAACCTCAACCGAGTGATGCCCTAAGTCCATCATGGTCCCGTGACACTGTAGGAACCATCCAAACCCGATCGACGTCGCCGGAGGATCGTCGAAGAGCTCCGGCCATCGTCTCCCCTGCACCGTGTCACTGTCATGTGGGACCGGGCGGTCAGCCACTCGTTTGCTGCTCTCGCAACCGAGCCAGCCCTTACTGCCATGCGGGCCCGGCCGCTCAGCCTCACGCAACCGCGCGTGTACGCCCGCGCATGGGACGCTGCTGAGTGGGACCCGTTGTCAGCGACTGCGGCCCAAATTCAAACCTAGCCCGCGCGCAATTGGGAAAAGACGCTTTCCCTTAAGGAAAGCGCACTTTCCTTTTATTGGATTAATTCAGACCCGATTATATTCAAGTGCTTATAGCTTTTTATCTGTAAATCCAAACCAAGTGAAACTTGTTTGTAAATTCATTATAAATCATCTAGTTTCATAATCTGCAAAAATATCTTGAACTTGTTTAATAATTTAAATCTAAATTTGAATTTAAAGAGAGGAATTTGAATATGTGCCATGTAGAGATTTTACAAATAAAGTCCAAATTGAATAAAACCAACTTTGTTGGAATCCTTGGGTCAAATAGTGTCTAAATATGTAATTAGATTTGAACTTGGAGTTAGTTTGTGAAAATTTCATATTAGGACTTTATTTAATATATAAATTTAATATAGTTGCTATAACTTGATCAAAAATCATCCAAAATAAATGAAACTTGTTTCTTTATGCTCATTACACTAATTAGGATCAAATGATAATATAAAAGTTAGGGTGTACCATGTTACTTTTGTTTGACATGTTTGAAGTTACCTTATGCAATGTTTAATATTAATACAACTAACACCACACCCTAAAAATGAATTTCATTATATTCAACTTTACAATCTTAGCTTCCTGAATTCGTAAATTAAAATGAAATAATACACAAAGAAGGTAGCTGTGTTATATGCCCCTAAGCTTTAATCTTTAGATTAGAACCATATATCTTAGTTCATACTTGAAATGATAAAGAGATGAAGTGATTGCCATCATTGGTTGATTTGAATTGATTCCATTTGAATCCTTCAATTGCTATCTTTATTGTTTGTGTATTTGCTTCTTCTATCAATATTGAAGTATCTTATTTGCCATGTTCGTATTCGACGTATAGAAGCTGAGACTGCCGACTACGCTATCGACGACACAGATCCAGCTTACACCGTCGAGGAGCAAGGCAAGCACCCCTTTGATCATTCTTGAACCCAGTTTTTATAACCAGATAAAATGTGATTAAGAATCTTCCTGCATGCTTATATTCTAACCATCTATTTCACGCTCTCGGTAGTTATAACCCAATGTTGATATATTGTCTTAATCATATCAACATAAACCCCATGATAACCATAGGAATGGATACTCAATTAAAGGATGGGCTATAACGAATATTAATTGCATCTGCTTAGCAATACTAGAATGATACGTTGACATTTACACCCACACATTTTTCTTTATGAAATCTTTTATGATTTATTTAAGCAGTAAAGAATACTGGTAGTTTGATAAAAATGAAAATAAAACTACTGTCTTGACGTGGGTGATTATTGGCAATAGCCGGTTGTACATGTTTTAACGTGTACGTAGCTAGGGTGGAGTTATTACCCATGTCACTTTGAGGACCGAACGTAGTGTTGCATGATCCAAGTATAACCGTACATCCACAAGTACTGTAATGGGACAGTCTTAACTTATTAAATTATTTGGGAATTAGCTTTGCACATTGGTAGGCAGTTGTAGCACGGGCATTCCGGATATATGTTTGCTCGAGGGAGGTGTCATCACCGAGGTGTTGGCATCTGCCGTTGTAACGGTGTACGCCTGGCTATGAATTGGGGCTGTTGTTGTACCATTTGAGCCGCGGGCTCCTGAATACTATTGCTTCACTGTTTGTTTGCTTCCATCATAGTCAGGAGTAACGTCATTGGGCTAGTGCAAAGTTAAGGTTCAAGTAATCGAACAGTTTCGTTATGAACTCCTCGCGGACATACCAAAGGAAGTGTGTCTTATAGCTTGCAAAAAGGGAGAACATATCTTGTGGGTAAAGCAGTACAAACTCTGCAGAGTCTAAAACTATTCGAATAGCCATGTCCACGGTCATGGACGACTTGGCGAATTGACACTAGTTAGCTGTTTCTGTTTTCAAAAACCTTTAATTAAATGATTTGAGAAATGGTTTACACCCTTTTATGTCACTCATTGTTACTTTTGTCCATATAAGACCATGGAGGGTCTTTTTCGTTAATTTACTCACAAAGGGCCGTGAGTAGATTGTTATATTTCATCTTACTACTTGTTATTTAAATTACTTATTAAACTGTTTTAAATTTCGATTATGCTTTCCATTATTATTCAAGATTACTTCATTCAAATCTTCCGCTTTATGCAAAACAACCGTAGAGACCCACTTTCTATTTCATTTGCATATATTCCAGAATTGCATACACTACAAAGTCTTGCGAGTACCAATGTACTCAACTTGCTTCAACAATGTTTTTAGGTGATGAGAAAGATTACGATAATGACGGAAATGAATATGAGGAACCTGCGAATTTTAGCGACGACTGATCTTTCTAGGTTCATCTCAGCAGTTGCCTGTGGAGTTATGGAATAGTTGGCATACTATGAGACATGGTTTTAATTTCCTGCTACTTTTGGTATTGTAATAACACTATAAAACTTGTGATGTAATAAAAATGTGTATCTGTGTGGCTGTAATTTCCAAATTGTGTTTGTGCGTGCCAGCCACTGATCATGGGAATGGCACAGGAAGCACTTAAAGAACCTCATATTTATGTTACTTAGTGACATAAAAATGAGGGTCTCACAGTGGATTACGGGAGACCGACAAGCCTTTGACACCACGGGATAAAAAATTCGTGTCTCTCAATTGTGGTTTGCCCCTTCTTGGTTTAAATTAGTGTAAATTGCAATTCTACCATATCTAGGCTTGTTCATTTGTCCAGAATTAATTGTTTGCTTAGACTTAGCATTGTTGGTGCACATTAGCGAAAACTAGATGTTTTAGGTCTTATTTGTGAAAATCATCATTTATAGTTTTAATTGTTCATTTATTGCAATTAGAGCCAAAATTTTATAACCTCCTATTCACCCCTGTAACACCCCAAAATTTTGCTTTTCTTAAATTCATGTGTGATTTGGCACTTTGGTGAATTTTTGGAATTTTCTGGAATTTATTTGGATTTATTTGGAATTTATTTGAATTTATTCCATTTTGAAATAATTAAAGAATTAAACTTTGCAAATAAAATTTTGTTGGAAATATTTTATTTGAGTTCAAAATGTTCCAAAATATTTTCCAGAATTTTTGTGGAATTTTTCTGAGTATTTTGCTATTTTTAATGAATTAAATGAATTTCTGGGAATTATTTTAATTATTAAAACGCTGGAAAATGCGAGTGGGTTTGTACTGTTCATCCGACCGAGCCCGAGTCAGACTCGAGTTCGAGTCCGACCCGAGCCACGTGACTCGACCGAACCAACTCCAAAACCTAATCGATCCCAACCGTTGGATCAAGATCCAACGGTCAGGATTTCCCCGTACCGCTTCAGTCGAATCCGGCCCGGATCCGATCGCGCCCACGCGATGGTGGCCGTTGATCGTGCCACGTGGACGGCTGTCCGTCGTCGCCTCCGCCCGAGTCCGAGCCGGACTCCGCCGCCGCGCCTGCCGCCGTGGAGAACTAGGTTTCCGTCTCGGGCACGAACGCCGAGGCTATTTAAAGCCGAGTCACGCCCGAGGTTGCCCTCTTCCGTGCGCACCGTGTCCTCGAGCCATCTCGCTGAGCCGTCGCCGTTTGCCGTCTGAGCTCGGCCGGAGTTATAATCTGTTTCGCCATTGTTAAAAGCCGATTCCGCCGCCGTCCGCCGTCCTCGCCGCCAGAAACCTGAGATCTAGGACCCCAGTGACGAGACGCACCGAAGAGACCTTTCATCTCGCCGAGCGCGCCGAACGCCGAGACCGTGGTCATCGTCTTCATCTCGGCCAAGCTAAGCGCCGCCGTAAAGCCATCGCCGACCCGAGCTCCACCAACCGTCCGATCAAGATCCAAGGGCTCGAGATCGCGCCACGTCACCCTCGGTGAGTTCAGTTGAAAATCCTAGATCTAATCTCAACCGCTGGATCTAGATCCAACGGCTTATGTCGTGCCACGTGGCGGAATCGCACCAGGCTAGATTGGATCCGGACCGTTAGATCAAGATCCAACGGCCAGATCAACCCGTGCGCCCCAAGCACTTGACGCCCAAATCCAATCCTCGTCGTCGGTTTTCAAACCAACGGCTACGATCGTGCCACGTGTCCAGGGAGAACCACCGCGCCACGCCGGGCGCGTCAGGTCACCGACACGCGGGGCCCGCGTGTCGGGCCGATCGCGACCGCGGACGCCACCCATGACGCCATCGGAGGGACCCACTGCCGCCGACCGTGGCCGAGCCTCGCCGACGCCAACGATGACGCTACCCGAGTGGTCCCACATGTCGGGCCTCTCACGTGAGCCGTGGACCGGTCCACGGTAGACCGAGCCGAAGCGTGACCGAGTCCATGGACCGGTGGCGTCGCCAGACCAATCGGTGCTGCCACGTGTCCATCTTGATAATAATTAATTTCGAAAAGAAAATGATTTATTAATTCGAAATAATGATTTCAGATTTTGTTTCAAACTTCAAACGTTTATAACTTTTGCGTTTCAACTCCGATTTGAGTGATTCAAATTTCTAAATTTGTACAAAATTGAGTTCTACCTAAATATGAATTTTATTTAATTTTTGGACTAAAGTTTTTCTCTGCAAAATTATTTAATTGATTATTTAAACTTTAAATAATCATAACTTTTGCATCTTAACTCCAAATTTGACGATTCCAGTTTCTAAAAACTCATAAAATTATGTTCTCTCTGTTTATGGATTTTATTTGGATGTTTGGACACTTTTTGCCTATTGTTTATTCGTGTATTTGCTATTTGCACGCTTTACGAGTAGACGTTGAAGTACCGGAAGGATTCGAAGGAGAAGTATTAACTCAGGATCCAACTCAAGACCAAGAACAAGTACTTTTTGAAGGCAAGTTGTGCTTTGACCATGTTGATCCTATTTTTGAAATCTATTTTGATTTAACCTATTGCAAGCTAAGTTCAAATAGAAAATACTTTATTTAAACATGGGGGATTAGATAAACACCAATCTACTGTATGACACCTTGATTATTTAAGTATGTGCCATGACCCCTTTGTCACCCTAGTTGTGGATTACTAGTTGGACATTATTAAGTTGCCAACATGGGTTTTAGAACGTTGTAGTATCTTTGCTTAGACACACTCGTGCTCATGACATGATTTTGGACAATCAAATGTTAATATTGACTTAATGATATATTGAATCTGTTTTGGAAAGGTATCATGTGATGTTGATGGCACGTGGTGCATGGTAATCAACTGGGGTTTGATAAACAGTTTTCGACCGGGGCATGTGGCAAGAGTAATCAGGTGGGCCAGTTGTGGCATTGGGGATGTTGATTTGGTTCTTCGGGTAGTCTTGCCCTGGTCACCCTAAGGACTTAACCTTGCAAGCCTTTGAACTAGGTCTAACGTGCAACCACATGTCTGTAATGGGACGGACCTAGTTGACTAAGTTGCTAATAACGTACCTGTGGGACCTCAGGAGGTCAACTACACCCTTTATGTAAGTTGTACGGGGGAGCGTACCGGGGCTGAGGCCAGGTACCCATCTAACGGTTGATTGGCCTAGACTTCGCCTTAGCTAAGGGAAGGGTTAGTGTGCAATAACCGGGGAGGACCACTTGTATTGTTAGAGGTTTCCGAAAGACTTTGTTACGGGAACTCGCCTTTGTGGTGTTTGACTGTATCTTGTGGGTAAAGTGCATAACCTCTGCAGAGTGTAGAATCTATTCGAATAGCCGTGTCCGCGGTATTGGACATCGCTCGGGAATTACAGTCAAGGGTTAGATTTTCTCAAAAATAACTTGGTTTGAAAAGTTGGGTTGGATTAATAATGATGTTGATGGAAATGTGGTTTAGGATGGGAAGATGGTTGTTAAACTTCTTGAAAAGTTATTTATACTTTACTTGTTTCTCTTTGCTTTCGAATCTACTTATATTACTTGTCAAATGCTTTCATCGCAAATATACCTTGAGCTATTCCTTTGTACCAAGCCATGCATGTAGTATATTAGCTTGCATTCTGTGCATGACTTGCTGAGTACCAAGTACTCACCCTTGCCACAATATAACACCAGTTGAAGAGGAGACTACACCAGCTTTGGAGGAGGAACTCCAAGAGGATCCGTCTACTTAGGGAAGCGAGCCCAGTCAGTTGCCTGTGGTATACTGGATGGCGCCACGATGTTACCTTCTTTGATTTTCCGCTGCTACTATTTCTCTCTTAATAAGTTTCGCCTTGTGAGGCGTATATTGTAACTTGACCATAAGGTCGAGTAACCAGTTGGTTATTTAAATAAAGTACATTATTAGTATCGAATGGTATGATTGTGATATTTACCGATGTTAAGACTGTGTGCACTAGCGCGTTCCTGGACTAGTGTTGAATACACAGAGGGTCCGGATTTGCAAATTCGGGGTCCCGACAGAGGTGGTATCAGAGCCATACTGACTGTAGGCTCAACCCTAGCTAGAATGGTCGTAGTGAGGATAAAACCTATTTTCTAAAAGCTAAAAATTTGTCAAGACAAGAAATGACATCTCGACTTATCCCCTTCTCTCTTTTCTTGTCTCTTGCTGAAATTTTTCCTTACCTTGTCACAATTTAAAAATTCCGAGTTCTTACGTAAGCACTCTTGTGACAGATGGAGGAAGAGTTCAACTACGTTGATCTGGGAATTGGTCACGCCGCAGAACTTTGGCATATGCTACAAACTCTCGGAGATTTTGAGAAGCCCCAATACTAAGTAGAAGTGATCAGACAAGCGGGATTGATCAAGGCTTGTGACGTAAAGATTGAGGTACCTGCTAGGAAGAAGGGCCCAGGCAATCGCCTGATACACTGCACTGCCAGGAGATCTACAATGCAGATGGGTTTCCAAGAAGTGTCACGGCGAGCAATGCGGCACATTACCCGTATCTACGCCAGAGAATTGGAGAGCACGGTGTTCCGTTATCACCCCCGTAGCAATAACCTTCTTGACCCGAAGGCGATTCAGGATGAGGATGCCATGGTTACACAGTTGGCACGATTTGTTGTCGCCCAGGAGGGTGTACTAGATGATACAAGCAAGGAGCTACAGAAGGCCCGCAAGGAGATCACGACGGAGAAGAACAGATGGCGGGAAGCTCAAGAGTATGTGTCACACCTTCTGCGAAGGATTGACGAGTTGGAGATGACTTTGTACGGACTGCAGCGAGCCGCGATTACTCGAGCTACACGAGCGATCCGGAGGAGTCGATCCCGATGAGGACACCGCTTCTTCGACTACCACAGATGACACTGATTGCTTTGGACATGGCAATCGTTTCGCGCGCTTATGCCGCAAAGACCCGTACCCAGGCCGTGGAGGTTTTCTCGACGAGTGAGCGTAGGTTCTATAGTGAGACTCCTTCACCGAGTCGCGTCATAGAATAAAGAGTCACCCTTTAGGCGTTAGACTCCAATGTGAGTTCGATTTGGATTTTCATTGTTTGCTGAGTGTGCAGTATGTGTTGCAAGGCCCTTAGGCATTGTAAGCAACCATACCAAGTTATTAATAATAAAGTTGGACCTTAAAGTTACACCTTTTGCCCCGCATAAGTTCCATATTACTTGTCTATTCTTGTTTCCCTCTCATCTCTAAACCTAGAGCAAATCGGCAGATGGTGAACACCCGTGGAAACTTTGGAAGCAATGGAAGTGGTTCTCGCCCAGCAGAAAACCCCAATGAGGGAGCACCAAAGACCGCCACTTGGATGTGCAGAATTTGGAGCTTTTCTCGCTGCCGGACTCAGTTGATGCATGCTATGATGCAACAAATGCAACACGTCAGCTGCTTGATCCTTTGCTAATCAAGTTAATCAGGGACCACGCCAGAATACAAGACTGTCAGAGTTCATGAGGACTCACCCACCCACTTTCTCTGGGAATGCCAATCCATTGGAGGCCGATGATTGGTTAAGGTCAATTGAGAGGAAGCTACACATAGCTCAATGCATAGGAAATGAGAAGGTACTCTACGCTTCTCATCAGTTGGAAGGAACAGCCGCCGAATGGTGGGAGAATTTCTGTGCCACGCAAGAGAACCCTCAAGATATCACTTGGGAAGAATTCACAGCTGCATTCCGACAGTATCACGTGCCTGAAGGAATCATGGACCTTAAGAAGGAGGAGTTCAGAGCACTGAAGCAAGGTAATCAGCGGGTCGACTACGAACAAGTTCACACAGCTAGCACGCTACGCACCGAGGATGTAGCGGCAGATAAAGCCGCAGCCTCGCTTTTATGAAGGGACTTAACTCAGGATTGCAAGTAGGATTGATCACCCACACCTTTCCAGATTTCCAAGAGTTGGTGAATAAGGCACTTATTCTTGAGGACAAGCGCAAGGAACTGGATGAGAACAGGAAGCGCAGGATGCAACAGCAAGGATCACGCCAGGCGCAGCGGCGCTGAGAGTTGCACCAAATCAATTCTTGATTCCAGCCACAAAATGCAACAAGGACACCGTCACCGGCACCAAGACACATCAATCAGAACTACGGCACCCGGCCCCGCTAGAAACACTACTCGAGCGATCAAGAAGGAACAGTGAGACGCCGCTACAAGCGCAGAACGAGCCAGACACTTTGCCAACAGCTTGTCCAAAGAAGACAGCAGAGTGACCCGATTCGCTTCAATCTAGGAACCACCCAGCTAGGACCCCAGCACCAGGAGCCACACCCTGCATCGTGGTGAGAGGCCGAGTCAACCATGTCACCGCAGATGCATCAGTAGAATGCTACTGACGTCGTCTTGGGTAAGTTACTTGTTAACTCAAGACTGCTGTGATTTTGTTTGACTCACGGAGCTTCGCATTCGTTTGTTTCGCAAGGCTTTGCTACTAGAAATGATTTGAGGATTGCAAGACTTAGATGCATGCTTTTAGTTCAAACCCTGGTTCCGAACTCCGAGCGAAAGTAGGATGTTAGGGTGAGAATACTAATAGATGGAATAGAGTTCCTAGCAAACCTTATTATTCTAGAAACCCAGACCTTAGACGTCATATTGGGAATGGATTGGTTATCCAAGCACAAGGCCGTATTGGATTGTGGACGAAGGACTATCTCAGTTGAGAGCCCTTGTGGAAAGAAAGTGAAATTTCAAGCCACTGCCGTTAGAGATGGACAGTTGATGGTTAACAGTACCAAGGCAATCAGCATAGAGGATGTCTCAGTAGTGAATGAGTACCCAGATGTTTTTCCTGAAGATCTACCTAGTATGCCGCTTGACAGGGACATAGAGTTTGTGATAGAGCTTGTACTGCACAAAGACCGATAGCAAAGAGACCCTATCGGATGTCCACCGAGGAGTTGGTTGAGATGAAGAAACAGCTAGAAGAGTTAATGGAGAAAGGATTTATCAGACCGAGTTCGTCGCCGTGGGGAGCACCAGTTTTGTTTGTCAAGAAAAAGGACGGGAGTTTCAGGATGTGCATTGACTACCGTGCACTCAATGAAGTCACCGTGAAGAATAAGTATCCGCTACCCAGGATTGATGATTTGTTTGATCAGCTGAGAGGAGCCGGAGTTTTCTCCAAGATTGATCTGAGATCGGGATACCATCGGTTGAAGATCCGATCGAAGATATCCTCAAGACCGCATTCGTCAAGATATGGACATTACGAGTTTACAGTTATGTCTTTTGGTCTGACGAATGCGCCAGCATATTTCATGAATATGATGAATAAGGTGTTCATGGAATACTTGGACAAGTTTGTCGTCGTGTTCATAGATGATATTCTAATCTACTCCAAAACGGAGGATGAACATGCCGGACACTTAAGGCGAGTTTTGGAAAAGCTGAGGGAACAGCAACTCTTCGCCAAGTTCAGTAAGTGTGATTTTTGGAAGGACAAGGTGGAATTTCTTGGACATGTAATGACCGCAGAAGGAGTCGCCGTAGATCCAAGCAAAGTAGAAGCTGTGTTACATTGGGAGTGTAGAAGGCGTGACCCAGATTCGGAGTTTCCTTGGAATGGCAGGGTACTACCGTCGTTTCATTGAAGGCTTTTCGACAATTGCGAAACCTCTTACGCAATTGCTGAAGAAGGAAAAGAAGTTTGCATGGATGCCAGAATGTGAGAAAGGATTTCAGGAGCTGAAGAAGCGATTGACATCAGCACCGGTGTTAGTTCTACCGGATGTTGCTCAAAGCTTTGATATTTATTGTGACGCATCGCGCCAAGGACTTGGATGTGTCTTGTCTGAGAATGGAAAGGTCGTCGCTTATGCATCAAGGCAGTTGAGGCCGCATGAGGAAAATTATCCGACACATGACCTAGAGTTAGCTGCCGTAGTGCATGCCTTGAAGATATGGCGTTACTATCTGATTGGAAACAGATGTGAAGTATATACGGATCATAAGAGCCTTAAGTACATATTCACCTAGTCGGATCTGAATATGAGGCAAAGGAGATGGTTAGAGTTGATCAAGGACTACAATGTTGGAATCCATTACCATCCCGGGAAGGCCAACGTAGTAGCCGATGCTCTGAGTCGGAAAAGCCATACTGTGAGCATGTTGCTAGCCACAAGTCAGGATGAGTTATGTGAGGATTTTCAGAAAATGAAGATTGAGGTGGTACCTAGCGGATTCTTGGCCGCATTAGAAGTAAAGCCTACTCTAGAGGACCAGATCCGAGAAGGGCAGAAGGATGATGACAAGATCCGCAGGATTAAGTCCATCAAGGAGGAAGGCAAGGCAGAGGACTTCAAGTTGGATGGGCAAGGCACGTTGTGGATGAAGGATCGCATTTGTGTGCCTAACAAGAAAGAGTTAAAGCAACTGATTTTGGAAGAAGCCCATGACTCCATGTACTCAATTCATCCTGGAAGCGCCAAGATGTATCAGGATCTGAAGGAGAGATTCTGGTGGCCGAGTATGAAACGTGAAGTTGCTGAGCATGTTGCATTGTGCGACATATGCCAGAGAGTCAAGGCAATGCATCAGAGACCAGCAGGATTGCTACAACCGTTGAAAATACCTGAGTGGAAGTGGGAGGAAATCGGAATGGATTTCATTACCGGTTTGCCTAAAACTCAAGGAGGTTATGACTCCATATGGGTTATAGTGGATCGCTTGACTAAAGTAGCCCATTTTATCCCCGTGAAGACCACTTACTCGGGAGATAAGTTAGCAGAATTGTACATGATCAGGATCGTCTGTTTGCACGGAGTGCCAAAGAGGATTGTATCGGACAGAGGTACCCAATTTACCTCAAGGTTTTGGAATAAGTTGCATGAAGCCATGGGAACCCGTTTGAACTTCAGTACAGCCTATCATCCACAGACGGATGGACAGACCGAAAGAGTCAACCAGATTCTGGAGGATATGTTAAGAGCTTGTGCATTGGCTTATGCTACCTCTTCGAATAAGAGTTTGCCGTATGCCGAGTTCAGTTACAACAATAGTTATCAGGCTAGTTTACAGATGTCACCTTTTGAGGCACTATATGGTCGACCCTGTCGGACGCCATTGAATTGGAATGAGACCGGCGAGCGCCGTGTCTTCGGGCCTGATATTCTTCAAGAGGCTGAAGAGCAGATCGCCATGATTAGGGAAAGGTTGAAGATAGCCCAATCACGACAAAAGAGTTATCTTGACAGCGTCGCCGAGACTTGAGTTTTGAATCGAAGACTTTGTATACCTCGAGTTACGCCTCTCGGGGAGTTAAGAGGTTCCATGCCAAATGGAAAATCACACCGCGTTATGTTGGACCATTTAAGATTTTGAGTCGCAGGGGCGAAGTTGCTTATCAGCTTGAGTTGCCACAGTCGTTAGCAGGAGTACATGGAGTATTCCATGTGTACCGATTGAAGAAGTGTCTCAGAGTTCTGAGAGCAGACACGCTAGAGTTAATTGAGTTGCAAGAGGATTTGACTTATAAGAAGCATCCGTGAGGATTACGGACACAATGGATCGAGAAACTAGAAACAAGTCAACCCGTTTACTGTAGAGTTCGATGGAGCAACCATGCAGAGCGAAGCGACTTAGGAGCCTTGAAGAGGATTTGAAGAAAGAGTTTCCAAACCTATTACGTAGTGAGCCACGAATCTCGGGGATGAGATTCTATTAAGGGGGGAGGTTTGTAACACCCCAAAATTTTGCTTTTCTTAAATTCATGTGTGATTTGGCACTTTGGTGAATTTTTGGAATTTTCTGGAATTTATTTGGATTTATTTGGAATTTATTTGAATTTATTCCATTTTGAAATAATTAAAGAATTAAACTTTGCAAATAAAATTTTGTTGGAAATATTTTATTTGAGTCCAAAATGTTTCAAAATATTTTCCAGAATTTTTCTGGAATTTTTCTGAGTATTTTGCTATTTTTAATGAATTAAATGAATTTAGGGAATTATTTTAATTATTAAAACGCTTTGGAAAATGCGAGTGGGTTTGTATCTTGTTCATCCGATCGAGCCCGAGTCGGACTCGAGTTCGAGTCCGACCGAGCCACGTGACTCGACCAACCAACTCCAAAACCTAATCGATCCCAACCGTTGGATCAAGATCCAGCGGTCGATTTCCGCATCGCCGGCCGAATCGGCCGGATCCGATCGCGCCACGTGATCGTGGCGTTGATCGTGCCAATGGGCGGCTGTCCGTCATCGCCTCCGCCCGAGTCAGCCGGACTCGCCGCCGCCCGCCGCCGTGGAGAACTAGGTTTCCGTCTCGGGCACGAACGCCGAGGCTATTTAAAGCCCGGGTCACGCCCGAGGTTGCCCTCTTCCGCGCACCGTGTCCTCGAGCCATCTACTTTGGCCGTCGCCGTTTGCCGTCTGAGCTCGCCGGAGTTAGAATCCTGTTCGCCGCGGTTAAAAGCCGATTCGCCGCCGTCCGCCGTCCTCCGCCGCCACCAGAAACGCAGATCTAGGACCCCGTGACGAGACGCACCCGAAGAGACCTTTCATCTCGCCGGAGCGCTTTAACGCCGAGACCGTGGTCATCGTCTTCATCTCCGCCAAGCTAGCGCCGTGAAGCCATCGCCGACCCGAAGCTCCACCAACCGTCCGATCAAGATCCAAGGGCTCGAGATCGCGCCACGTCACCCTCGGTGAGTTCCCGTTGAAAATCCTAGATCTAATCTCAGCGGTTGGATCTAGATCCAACGGCTTAGGTCGTGCCACGTGGCGGGAATCGCACCAGGCTAGATTGGATGCGGACCGTTAGATCAAGATCCAACGGCCCCGAATCAACCCGTGCGCCCCAAGCACTTGAGGCCCAAATCAATCCTAGCCGTCGGTTTTCAAACCAACGGCTACGATCGTGCCACGTGTCGAGGGAGCCGAACCGCGCGCCACGCGGCGCGCGTGGAGTCAGCGACACGCGGGCCCGCGTGTCGGCCGATCGCGACCGTGGCGTCACCCATGGCGTCATCGGAGGGACCCACTGCCAAGACCGTGGTGAGCCGAGCCCGATGTTAGCGATGGCGTCACCCGAGTGGTCCCACATGTCGATCCTCACGTGGCCGTGGACCGGGTCCACGGTAGACCCGAGCCGAGCGTGGACCGAGTCCATGGACCGGCTGACGTCAGCAGACCAATCCAGTGCTGCCACGTGTCCATGCTGACGCAATAATTAATTTCCGAAAAAGAAAATGATTTATTAATTCGAAATAATGATTTCAGATTTTGTTTCAAACTTTAAACGTTTATAACTTTTGCGTTTCAACTCCGATTTGAGTGATTCAAATTTCTAAATTTGTATAAAATTGAGTTCTACCTAAATATGAATTTTATTTAATTTTTGGACTAAAGTTTTTCTCTGCAAAATTATTTAATTGATTATTTAAACTTTAAATAATCATAACTTTTGCATCTTAACTCCAAATTTGACGATTCCAGTTTCTAAAAACTCATAAAATTATGTTCTCTCTGTTTATAGATTTTATTTGGATGTTTGGACACTTTTGCCTATTGTTTATTCGTGTATTTGCTATTTGCACGCTTTACGAGTAGACGTTGAAGTGCCGGAAGGATTCGAAGGAGAAGTATTAACTCAGGATCCAACTCAAGACCAAGAACAAGTACTTTTTGAAGGCAAGTTGTGCTTTGACCATGTTGATCCTATTTTTGAAATCTATTTTGATTTAACCTATTGCATGCTAAGTTCAAATAGAAAATACTTTATTTAAACATGGGGGATTAGATAAACACCAATCTACTGTATGACACCTTGATTATTTAAGTATGTGCCATGACCCCTTTGTCACCCTAGTTGTGGATTACTAGTTGGACATTATTAAGTTGCCAACATGGGTTTTAGAACGTTGTAGTATACTGCTTAGACACACACGTGCTCATGACATGATTTTGGACAATCAAATGTTAATATTGACTTAATGATATATTGAACCTGTTTTGGAAAGGTATCATGTGATGTTGATGGCACGTGGTGCATGGTAATCAACTGGGGTTTGATAAACAGTTTTCGACCGGGGCATGTGGCAAGAGTAATCAGGTGGGCGGTTGTGGCATTGGGGATGTTGATTTGGTTCTTAGGGTAGTCTTGCCCTGGTAACCCTAAGGACTTAACATTGCAAGCCTTTGAACTGGGTCTAACGTGCAAACACATGTCTGTAATGGGACTGACCTCGTTGACTAAGTTGCTAATAACGCACTGTGGGACCTCGGGGTCAACTACACCCTTTGTGTAAGTTATGCGGGAGTGTCTGGAGTGAGGCCAGGTACCCATCTAACGGTTGATTGGCCTAGACTTCGCCTTAGCTAAGGGAAGGGTTAGTGTGCAATAACCGGGGAGGACCACTTGTATTGTTAGAGGTTTTCGAAAGACTTTGTTACGGGAACTCGCCTTTGTGGTGTTTGACTGTATCTTGTGGGTAAAGTGCATAACCTCTGCAGAGTGTAGAATCTATTCGAATAGCCGTGTCCGCGGTATTGGACATCGCTCGGGAATTACAGTCAAGGGTTAGATTTTCTCAAAAATAACTTGGTTTGAAAAGTTGGGTTGGATTAATAATGATGTTGATGGAAATGTGGTTTAGGATGGGAAGATGGTTGTTAAACTTCTTGAAAAGTTATTTATACTTTACTTGTTTCTACTGCTTTCGAATCTACTTATATTACTTGTCAAATGCTGTTTACTGCAAATATACCTTGAGCTATTCCTTTGTACCAAGCCATGCATGTAGTATATTAGCTTGCATTCATGCATGACTTCTTTGAGTACCAAGTACTCACCCTTGCCACAATATAACACCAGTTGAAAAGGAGACTACACCAGCTTTGGAGGAGGAACTCCAAGAGGATCCGTCTACTTAGGGAAGCGAGCCCAGTCAGTTGCCTGTGGTATACTGGATGGCGCCACGATGTTACCTTCTTTGATTTTCCGCTGCTACTATTTCTCTCTTAATAAGTTTCGCCTTGTGAGGCGTATATTGTAACTTGACCATAAGGTCGAGTAACCAGTTGGTTATTTAAATAAAGTACATTATTAGTATCGAATGGTATGATTGTGATATTTACCGATGTTAAGACTGTGTGCACTAGCGCGTTCCTGGACTAGTGTTGAATACACAGAGGGTCCGGATTTGCAAATTCGGGGTCCCGACAACCCCCCTCTAGTCGGTTTTCGTTGATCCTACACCAAACAACATGTGTCACTGACCAATTAGAGATTCCACCAGGATCTACCATTTGAATATTAAAGTGGAAGTATATGAGAGAAAAAAGCAAGGGGCCAAGAAAAAAGAAAGCTAAATATCTATTCAAATGATTATTACTGACATTGAAGAGGGTTGGCAAATAATGCTCGTTAGCAATACAATTGTGTCCTTCTACAGGATGCAAATCACAAAAGCAAAGACATTGCTTATCTAAAACCAACTTCTGAAAAGACAATAATTTTTTTAACAAGGTAAAAGTCATGATCATTAGTTCTAGAAAACAACAATTTATATAGTACTGACAAAATGCTGGCAATATGGTTATTTGCACCAGATGTAATACAGACAACTCTATTAATCATATATCACAGTACACCAGTAAACACCATTGTAACTTAAGCTATAAAACACTATGTGAACTGGGCCATTTCTGCCTATGCCATACAACTTCGAAAAAAGGTAATACAAACTTCTACGCAATGCATAAAAGTAGCAAGCTCCACTTATTCATAGAGAAAAAACACAAGCCCTAGATCGTCACCTGGATGGAGGAGGAGGTCGGGGGGAGCCAAGGTCACACGTCGCCGGGGGAAGGAGGAGGCTAGGGGGAGCCGAGTTCCGAACACTGGGGGAAGGAGGAGGAGGCCAGGGGGAGCCTAGGTCGCGGACATTGAGGGGAGCTGAGGTCACGTGTCACCAGGCTAAGGAGGAGGAGGCCAGGGGGTGACGAGGTTCGGATGCTGGGGGAAGGGGGACGAGATTGGGGGGAGTTGACTTCTCGCACCCCTGGGAGGAGGATGAGGAGGAGGCAGGGGGATGCGCGCCGTCCAAGCTAACGTCGTGCTAGGGTTAGGAGAGAGCACATGCGGGAGGCGAAATGGACGATAGGGCGAGGGAGAAACCGAGAGGGCGAGAACGCTGTACGAAAACTACTTACATTACTATAGATAATAACATCACAGTTGGTTTAGAATCGTCATCACAGATGGTTTTTTGAATAGTCTGTAACCATGGGTTAGTGATAGAATAGCATATCACAGACAGTTCTAGTTAGAAACTGTCTGTGATACTACAATATCACAAACAGTTCTAACTAAACCCCTTTCTTTCCTTACACCCCTAGCAAAATTTCCATTATTAGTATTTGTTGTTCGAAATTTTTATCTGCTTAGATATTTCTACAATGATATTTACAAGGCATAACCAGTTATAGATTTTGTAATTGAATATCTAAACATCGTAGATGCATCGAGGCAACAGCTTGTCTAATTAGTATCATCTTAAAATATAAACATTTGTAAAGCTTTCATCTCCTTTTTTTTATAACATTGATGGTTTATAAGGCAAAATTCATTTTATTTCATCGTTCATCTTGAACGTTGTTATGCTCTAATTTATCACTTCCACTTCATCCTCATCCCTGAATAAGAATATCATAGGCAGCCTAGCTTCTTGAATTATAGAGTTGATTAAGTCATCGTATAGAGTCTATTTCATGAATTAATCAACTATATATGATGAATTAATCATCTCTATATGATTATTTAATCAATTCAATATGATGAGTTAATAAACACTATAATTCAAGAAGCAAGGATACCTATGGTATTGTCATTCAGGGATAAGGATAAAGTTATAGCGATAAATTAGCATGACACCTTTTAGGATGAACTATGGAATGAAATAAATTTTACCTTAGAATCCATCGACATTATAATAAGAAGGGAGATGAAAGCGCTACAAATGTTCATATTTTAAGACGATCCTGATCAGGCAAACTGTTGCCTTAAAGCATCTAGGATGTTTAGATATTCAATTACAAAATCTATAACTGGTTGTGCCTTATAAATGTTGCTGCAGAAATATCTAAGCAGATGAAAATTTTGAACAACATATACTAATGATAGAAGTTCTGTTGAGGGGTGTAGGAAAAACATTTGGTTTCAACAAGCAAGACACTATTAAGTTATTATATTCAAGATGAACAAATATAGTGTTGGTTGATATGAAATTGCCAGTTGTTATTAGTTTGGAAATAAGGTGAGTATTGGCATTCAATGGCAACATACAGTAGTAGCGTGCTGGAGAATTGGAATAGGATAAGAGGAGACAGTTGCTAGATCCTACGATACAATATTAGGGGCGTAAGATCATACGATACACATCGTGATATTGACAAACTGATGAACTCCTTGCCACTAAGTGTCGGGATACTAGAGACTAGTCTCTTACCTCCTCTATGTTGTAAGAATTATGGCATTAGCAGATTTATCATGACAATAATTCCAATCATATTAAATAACCATGATGAATCATTGTTAACAAAGCATGAGTAAAAATACTTAAACATGATATTTGACAATATCGCATGTAAGCCCATAATCAAGTATTTAAGCAAATGCATAAAATGATAATAAAAGAGACACACAACTAGCAATAAGCACAAATTGAATTTAGATTGTTCTTAGATGTCGAGTTGCCTTAAAAAGGCCTTCCTCACCACTTGGAATAAAGTAGACTTGTTTGTGATAGCCTTACCTCAAATTAACAATTTCAATACTTGGTAGTTTAAGAATCTAATCAATTGATCATCTAAAACAATGTAAACATGTATATAGGGATAAACCAACTTGAAGTAGATTACTAGACAGATAGAACATACAATAGCATATATGAATAGTTTCAACGACAATAGGGAGTAATCAATACAATAGTAAAGGCTATTGAACAGTGAGCAAACTATCACATAAATATGTCACAAGTCACAGTAGACTAGTTATATGCCCGTGCGTTGCTACGAAAAACAAAATTGATAATGAAAAATAAAGATTAAAAAATAAAAAAAATACTATTTCATAAGATCAAACATCTATCTTTAACGCTTCGTTTCTTGCAAAAGCTGGCTAATTAAAGCAACGCTTCGTTTCTTGCGTAGGGCAATTAAGCAGGGCAATTAATGTGACGTAGGAAGAAACTCTCACTTTATATAGTAGAGATAATCAAATGATCTAACCAGGTATTGCAGTGTATAAAAGCTAATTTTGTTGTCACAAACAATCTAACTTAACCCAAATCCTCATAGAACAATTGTCTCCCCACTGCAAGGTTCCCAGGTTAATTAACCGACCCCTTTGCAATATAAAGAAAGCAAGTAATCACAGCAGTTCAAGAATACTCACAAAGCACCAACTGAAAAGTTAGTGCAGCTAGTTAGGCACATCAAAGACGATGTCCCAGAAAACGATATTGCCACTGCAATGCCATAGAAATCACCGACAATCGTTCCGGAGATACAAAGCCGTAGCATCCACGGTGTGGCAAATCACCAAGAGGCCCGAGATGCAGTTAACACTGCCCAAGACCTCAGAACCAGCACCCCTGGCCAAAGGGGATGAAGATGCTGAACAATGCCTAAAGGTCACAAAGACCAGAACCAGCATAGGCAACCAACCAAACCAAGAATCCATTGCACACCCACACGGGCGAGCCACCGTCCCCCCTCCTTGATGGCCACTAAGGCCTCCACGTTGTCCTCTTCCTTCTGGGTGTAGTTGTCATCCACGGGGGAGCCGAGGAGGATGAGGAGGTCACCGGGGCGAAGGTAGCTGGGGAAGAGGTTGTCAGGGAGGAGGTAGCCGAGGAGGAGGTTGGGGGGAGGAGTTTGTCCGGCGGGAGGAGTTCGTCCAGGAGAAGGATGCGGGGGGCGGGGGGGGGCTAGGGTTTAGGGAGGTGAAACGAGCTGGGAGCGGCCAAGGTCTGCGCGATGAACCTCTATCGGTATGATTATATATATAGTGGTCTCTTAATATCACAGATGGTTCGCAATTAGAACCGTATGTGATGGATACATATCATAGACAGTTCATAGTTAGAACCATCTGTGATATATACAATAATTATCACTGACGATTTTTATGTAAAACCGTATGTGATGATTATCTCATCACTGACCCTTCTAGCTAAAAACCATCAGTGATGACTATGGTAGTCATCACTAATGATTTTTGGTTAGAAGGGTCAGTGATGAGGGGTTATCACAGACGATTTTTGGCTACCGTCAGTGATGAGGGGCTTAATATAAGCCTTTTGTAGTAGTGTTATAACCTAAGGAGAGATATCATAGATAGTTCGTAGTTAGAATCGTCTGTGATGGATACATATCACAGGCAGTTTTAGTTTAAAACTATTCATGATAGCTACATTAGTTATCACTGAAGGTTTTATATTAAAACCGTCTGTGATATTGCTGTATATCACTGATGGTTTATAAAGAGGACCATCTGTGATGATATCACTGACGGTTTCACTATAGAACCGTCAGTGATGATCCTCATCACAGATGGTTTTGAAAAAATGTCTATGATGAAATGTCTAATATAGGTCTTTCTGTTGTAGTGGACTCATAATTCATCATTTGTCATGCATCAACTAACCATACATGTTTACGAGCAAAAACATACAAAAAAGGAGTCAATCGCCAAAGTTCATCGGCAGAGGTTGCCATAGAAGGCAAAACGGCTATCGCGACAAGGAAAATCCTTGCCGCGGGATGCTATAGCAGCACCAAGGTGGTCCGCTAACCAAGCATGGGTTGGACGACACATGCACCTCTTCCACCCCGAAGCCAACATGGACAAAGTGGTGATCGGCTAACTAATGCATGGTTCGGCCAATTCACACACCAAGGCGAAGAATGAAGCTCTAAACACTACTACAGATCTGGCCTTCCATACCGGCCCATTAGTACCGGTTGGTGTAACCAACCGGTACTGATAATCCCACATCAGCACCGGTTGGTGTATTAAACTGGTTGATGATCTCACATCAGCACCGGTTGGTGTATTAAACTGGTACTGATGCCCCCTCAACTAGTGCGCCAAATATTGTTTGCCCTAGCGGACATCATATCGGTTGGCGTTATGACCCAGTACTGATGGAGGAAATTAGTACCAGTTGAGGTTATGACCCGGTACAGATGGGGGAATCAGTACCGGTTGGTGTGATGACCCAGTACTGATGCTCACTCATATAAAAATTGGAGATGCTCTGCTCGATTCCCGCCTCTCTTTCTCGCCGCCTCAGTCCAATCACTCTCTCTCTCTCTCTCTCTCGCCGCCACTCTGCCTCCAACCCCTGACATCGAAGACCCCGCGCGCGTCGCCGTCCCCCTCGCCTTCGACTCCGCGCGCACGCCACCAACCAGCTTCACCTCTAACCACCTCGGTGTCCTCCTCGCTTGCACCCCCCACGACGTTGAAGACCCAGTGGGCGCCGCTGTCCTCCTCACCTTCGACTCCGCCCGCGCGCTTCGCCGTCCGGCTTCGGCTCCGACGACACCGCCATCCTCCTCGCCTGCACCCCCCACGGCGGCTCCACCCTCACTGTCTCCCCCTCGGTTTGTGTGTTTGTGAAATGAGACTTGTTGATTGATTGTGTGCCATACATTATTATCTTTGTCAAAATAAAAATGTTGGAATGTGGATGCTGATTAAGTGAATGTTTACTTAGCATCACTATTATCGGTTCATGTGGATGTTGTTCATCAGTTATGAGAATTATTTAGAGAAGTGCTACTGAAATTACTTGTAAAAGGATGTTAATCGTAGCAAAAAATAGACATAATTTACTTTATATTTACTATTGCATTAGACATAATTTACTTTATTATAGCGAAACAAGGAATACCAAAAAAATTATATGAGTTGAGTTGCTGATACTATCAGTGCCGATAACCCCTTCATAATCCTGGCTTACGGAAGGTCATGGGTATCATCGCGACACCGCCAAACCCCAAACAATCAACCCATAATCATCATAAACCAATGAACTATAGCATAAAATTAATTACTCACAATATTAGTAGCTCGAATCCATAACCACATGGATTAATCAGCTGCTTGCTTCAGTAGAGAAATGTAAGCGGTGCAATTAGACGAGTCATGAATCCGCACAAGATGCATGAAGAAGACAAAGCAAAAGTGTAGCCATAAGATGATCCCGGCCAGCACACCAAAACGTGACACAAATAGAAAAGCTAAACGCAACTAGTTTAGTAGTCTATTACACCCAAAAGAAAGCTAGTTTGGTTGCTTTCATAGGCGTATTCGCCGTCTTCTTCGGCGTGCCGCTATCCACGGACTTTTTCGCGAGTATTTATAGGTTACAGGGATATTCTCTTAATTACCGTCCAAACAAGGGCGTTTGACTGCAGCTAATATTGTTGTAACTGAAAGCCTCAATCTACGCCACATTCTCATCGTGGGCGTAACGGCCCCATATCATGGCGCAATCATTGCTATCCTGGCGTAACCATCAATCACGACTATCCGACCATGCACCTTGCAGGCGAGCTAAGACCGAGCAAGTTTGATCGTGGCTGAGAAAGTACGCTTGGGCCCTGCGCTTGGATACTAAAGTCGAGTAACAAGCCCGTACCGGCCGGGCTGACCGAGCCATCAAACCTGATGCCCATAGGGTCATCCCCGGGAACATCCTTCGGGGGTACGCATGGTTTGGACGGAACTGATTGCCAGGGTATTATGGTGATTATGGAAATTATTCAATCCCCGACAGCTAGTCCCTGAGGCTCAAGTGGAGAACTACTTGGAGGGGCCTTCCCCTTGAGCCTACTGACTTAACGGAGGGATTGGAATCTTGCAGCGAACCACTACTGCAGCATCCCATCAAATCCTACCTATAGACGAGCATGATTGAGTGAGGCTAGGCAAACAGCTCAATCCACAACCAAGGGGAGCCCGGGCAAAAACAAATGTGAGAAGTTGTTGCGTTTCCTTCTTGGAAAAGCCTGGCGGCTGTAGTGCGGACCATTTCTGTCGGGACCCGAATCTGCAAATCCGGACCCTCTGTGTATTCTGTACTAGTCCAGGATCACGCTAGTACACACAGTTAAACAGGGATGAAGTACCACAATCATACACAGCGGAATTAATAATAAAGTACTTCAAACATTAAATAAACTGATTACAAGACCTTAAGGTCAACTTACAAATAGTCTGCCACGCAGGGCTTACAATAACAAAAGTAAATAATCAGCAGCGGAACACAGAACGTCGGTGACACCCATCAGTATGCCACAGGCAACTGACAAGGTTCAACTCCTAGATAACTGCCTCCTCGCGGAACTTCTCCTCCTTTGAAGTTGTAGTCTTCTTCTCAACTGATGATTTTGTTGGAAGCAAGGGTGAGTATACAACATACTCAGCAAGTCATGCACAGGGGTGCAGTTCTATTACTATATGCATGGCTTCTTCCAAATGTATGGCTTAAGTGGTTATTTTGCATCAAGCAGCATTTTGCTGTTACCAAATAATCTTAATAGATTCAAAAGCAGTAAAACATATTATATAATAAGTTATCAATCTCTTTTTAAACAATTTGGCTCAAAGCCCTAATTTACTTTAGCAATTGCCTCTGGCACTCGGCCACTCATTCCCACATTTTTGTTTTAGAAAATCTAACCCTTGACTGTAATCCCCGAGCTTTGTCTAGTACCGTGGACTCGGCTATTCGAATAGTTTTGACACACTCTGCAGAGGTTATACACTTTACCCACACGATATAGTTAAACACCACATGGGCGAGTAACCATAACAAAGTTTTTCCGAAACTTCTATCCTCGCCAGTGTACCTCCCGGTATAGTTTCCGCTATCCCTTCCCTTTTGCGGAGCGGAAGTACAGGGCCAACGTATACCGTTGAAGAGATGTAAGACCAATCGGTAAACACTACACCCTTCTTTGCACATTTACAGATACAAAAACCACCTGAGGTCTCACATGCTAAGAGTTTGGAATCGTACTCCACTAGGTCTGTCCCACTCCAGACATGTGGTTGTATGTTAGGCCCAGTTCAAAGGCTTGCAAGGTTAAGTCCTTAAGTTGACCGTGGCAAGACTACCCAAAGTTCACAAAACCAAATTCAACAGTATCACTCCCATATGCCACATCGGCCCCCCCATTAATCACTTGCCACTTGCCACAGTCTAAATATTTTCCCACCCCAGTTTGATTATTGTGCAATACATGCCAACAATAATACCAGTTACCATGTAGAACCAAAAAGGTACCTACACTTCACATCATCACGTGGCAAGATTAAACTGATTCCAAAATTCATTCCGTATATCATTAGTCAATATTATTTTGCCATTTGAAACACATTTCACGTAAGCATGGTTAAGCAACTATTCATGGTCTAGCTTCCTGTGTTGGCACAATCATATCATCCAACAATTTAATCCCAACTTAAGGTGACAATGGAACATATGGCATACAAATAATATTAACAAGGGTGAAGTTAACAATTAGGTTGGTTAACTAATTATCCCAAATTAAACTATTCATTTTAATCAACATAACATGCATAATTTAAATCAAAATATATTTAAAAAGCTAGGAACAATATGGTCAAAGCACGACTTGCCTTCAAAAAGCTGATGATCTTGATCTAAGGCTTTAGCTTGGTCTTCAGCTTCTGCACTCTCGCACAGTTTAACGTCTACGCGTAACAGATACACAAATAAACACACAAAAACAACGAATAAACACACATTCGGGAAAATACCGCGAATCAAACTAATGCGTAATTTGATGAAAACTTCCAAATAATTAGTTTAGCACATTCTAAGATTTATAAAATTTATTTGGACATTTTTCGACGTATAGTTTAAGAGAAACAAAATTCGCAATTTGGACTTTCTACGAATAATTTAACAGTATAAATTTAATTATAAAATTTCATAAAAATTACTGTAGAAAGGTATTAATTTCTACTAATTAACAAAATTTGTTGCAAGCAGTTTGGACTTAAAACGAATTTGTAGCGAAAAAGACAAAATTCGTAAATCTTGGAAATTAACACATACAACTCACTCTCCACTTTGGCACTATTCACGTTGTATATGTATATACTTGTTGGTTCGGCTAGCTACACGTGAGGAAGCGATTCAATATATAAATTACGTATTTAAATACGTATACCTCCTAATACAATCTTATAAATGCATATAGAAAATTTATACTTGCGAACCGATCGAATATACATATGCAGATTCGACGAATATATCTACGCGCGACTATATCTACACGTGGACATGTATATGCGCAGGCTACAGAATACATCCGCCTAACCTATATGTATATATACTAACATATATATACACGATTACGCGCCGTAAGGATCAATCAATCGGTAGAAATAGAACGCGCGCAAAAGAAAGGCGAGTCAGTACCGATCGACGACGGGCAGTAGCGCATCGTCGACGCGGAAGAAGGCGAGACCGGAGAGTGCGCCGGCAACGACGATGGCAGCGACAACGGCAGCGACGACAGCGGCGACCGGAACAGCGACGACGGCAGTGGCGACAACGACGTACACGGCGGCGGCGGTGAGAGAAGCGCGCGGTTGGTGGTGACGACGGTGGCAGCGACGTAGACGGCGTCGACCACGGCGGCAGTGACAGCAACTGCGGTGGCGGTCGGTCGGTCGAGCAGCAGCGGTCGGCCGAATTAGTCGTTTGGAGATGGAACCAGCAGGAGATATGAGGAGAGGATGAAATAGAAGAAGGGAAGACTTGGCCAAAATGAGAAGGAGCAGACCGTATGGAAAATAAAATGGTTGGAAAGGAAATGGAGAACCGCATGGAAAGGAAAATAAAGAGGCAAAACGGCTGCTGGTTCAAGCGTACAGGAGTATGGGGAAACGACTGGAGGAAATATGACTAGAAACGGGTGGAGCAATTGAATCGGCTGGGAGGATTAATGGAATGGCTATGACGCTTCAGTGGAACAGAAAGAAAAACTCCTCACGTTTCATGCATGGGAAAGCTCGTAATGCCACATGCATGGGTGGACTTGTCCGGCGCAGTAGGAACGCATGGCAGGACGTTTCATCCATGCATGAAGTACTCGTTTCCTGTCCTATTAACTACAGAACACTTACTTGGAAATGGCTTACTCTCAAACGTCCACATGCCTGTGAAAAGGAAAGGTCAACCAGTCCTGTATACATGTATGGTATACGTATATACGTTCTCAAAACGGAAAACGGGTTCAGAAAGGGAGGGGAAAAAATAGCTGCGAGGTTCTAAAGGTCTGAAAAATTTCTCTAAAAAACTAGGTACTATATGGAACCTACGAAGTTGGTTTTGTGATTTTTCGACGTATATATTTTTCGTAAAAAATCTTTTCGTAGATCAGACACCTATACCGATTTTTATAAAATCAATGACTTACGTTATATAACATATTTTTCGAAAATATTTGAAACGAACACTCTCGTCTACCAATTATCTTAATTATCAATAAAATTTTAAATTTTACGCTTATTCGAAAATGCCTGATCTTTATTTAATACGATTAGTTCAATAGACTTCCATCCGAATTAACAGCGAGGACATTAAATAATTTCTGAAAAATTCAAATAAACCCAGAAACACACTAAATAAATTAAAAGCAAACTTTGGGATGTCACAAACCTCCCCCCTTAACAGAATCTCGTCCCCGAGATTCGAGGCTAACTAGAGAGTAGGTTCGGAAACTCCTTCAAATTTTCTTCACGTTCCCAAGTCGCTTCACTTTCCGAGTGATTGCTCCATTGAACTTTGCAGAAACGAATTGGTTTGTTTCTTGTTTCACAATCCAAGTTCTGATTAGTTACTGTCGGTACGGTGGATAGCTGCTTGTCTGTCTCTGCTTGAATATTGGCAACGGTGGCAGCAACTGAATTGACTTGAACTGCTTCAGGAACATTGGTGTAGTCTATCCCTTCCATCTGTGGACATGCCAAGGTTTAGTTGAAAGGGGAGAGCAGAGGTAAGGTTTAAGAATCCTAGTGCAGGGAAGCAAGTTTAACCCAAAAACTCAAACACATATACAAACATTATTAATAACTTGGTATGGTTGTTTATCCAAGCCTAAAAGCTATGCAACGCATACTGCACACCCAGCAAACAATGAAGAACCAATTTAACCTAAGCACACACTGATCTAGCGACTAAAAGGGTAACTCTCCTATCTTAAGAGATGCGACTCTCACACATTAGTCTCAACTGACTACTAACGCACTGGTTCTTCAAGCTTCGGGAAGACTTCATCGATCTACTTTTCTTCGAGCTTGATGATCTCTCGCTTCATGATCTTCAAGGTTGACAGCGACATCCAGTAATTTCTCCTCAAATGTGAAACAGCATTAACTATTCAGAATGACTCAGGTAAGATTTCCATTTAAACCGAAGGGGATGATAGAAGTTTCAGCAAAGAGGAGAGAATAGAAGAATAAGACAAGATAAGTCAAGAACTTATTATTCTTTCAAGTTAAATTTTCTTTTTAGAAAATAATTTTGAAGCTCCTAAAGACGGCCAATCTATCTAGGGTCAAAACCTACAGTCAGTATGGCTCTGATACCACCTCTGTCGGGACCCGAATCTGCAAATCCGGACCCTTTGTGTATTCTGTACTAGTCCAGGATCACGCTAGTACACACAGTTAAACAGGGATGAAGTACCACAATCATACACAGCGGAATTAATAATAAAGTACTTCAAACATTAAATAAACTGATTACAAGACCTTAAGGTCAACTTACAAATAGTCTGCCACGCAGGGCTTACAATAACAAAAGTAAATAATCAGCTGGAACACGTAACGTCGGTGACACTCCATCAAGATGCCACAGGCAACTGACAAGGTTCAACTCCTAGATAACTGCCTCCTCGCGGAACTTCTCCTCCTTTGAAGTTGTAGTCTTCTCCTCAACTGATGATTTTGTTGGAAGCAAGGGTGAGTATACAACATACTCAGCAAGTCATGCACAGGGGTGCAGTTCTATTACTATATGCATGGCTTCTTCCAAATGTATGGCTTAAGTGGTTATTTTGCATCAAGTAGCATTTTGCTGTTACCAAATAATCTTAATAGATTCAAAAGCAGTAAAACATATTATATAATAAGTTATCAATCTCTTTTTAAACAATTTGGCTCAAAGCCCTAATTTACTTTAGCAATTGCCTCTGGCACTCGGCCACTCATTCCCACATTTTTGTTTTAGAAAATCTAACCCTTGATTGTAATCCCCGAGCTTTGTCCAGTATCGTGGACTCGGCTATTCGAATAGTTTTGACAAACTCTGCAGAGGTTATACACTTTACCCACACGATATAGTTAAACACCACATGGGCGAGTAACCATAACAAAGTCTTTCCGAAACTTCTATCCTCGCCTGCGTACCTCCCGGTATAGTTTCCGTTGTCCCTTCCCTTTTGCGGAGCGGAAGTACAGGGCCAACGTATACCGTTGAAGAGTTGTAAGACCAATCGGTAAACACTACACCCTTCTTTCCACATTTACAGATACAAAAACCACCTGAGGTCTCACATGCTAAGACTTCAGAATCGTACTCCACTAGGTCTGTCCCACTCCAGACATGTGGTTGTATATTAGGCCCAGTTCAAAGGCTTGCAAGGTTAAGTCCTTAAGTTGACCGTGGCAAGACTACCCAAAGTTCACAAAACCAAATTCAACAGCATCACTCCCATGTGCCACATCGGCCCCCCCATTAATCACTTGCCACTTGCCACAGTCTAAATATTTTCCCACCCCAGTTTGATTATTGTGCAATACATGCCAACAATAATACCAGTTACCATGTAGAACCAAAAAGGTACCTACACTTCACATCATCACGTGGCAAGATTAAACTGATTCCAAAATTCATTCCGTATATCATTAGTCAATATTATTTTGCCATTTGAAACACATTTCACGTAAGCATGGTTAAGCAACTATTCACGGTCTAGCTTCCTGTGTTGGCACAATCATATCATCCAACAATTTAATCCCAACTTAAGGTGACAATGGAACATATGGCATACAAATAATATTAACAAGGGTGAAGTTAACAATTAGGTTGGTTAACTAATTATCCCAAATTAAACTATTCATTTTAATCAACATAACATGCATAATTTAAATTAAAATATATTTAAAAAGCTAGGAACAATATGGTTAAAGCACGACTTGCCTTCAAAAAGCTGATGATCTTGATCTAAGGCTTGAGCTTGGTCTTCAGCTTCCGCACTCTCGCACAGTTCAACGTCTACGCGTAACAGATACACAAATAAACACACAAAAACAACGAATAAACACACATTCGGGAAAATACCGTGAATCAAACTAATGCGTAATTTGATGAAAACTTCCAAATAATTAGTTTAGCACATTCTAAGATTTATAAAATTTATTTCGACATTTTTGGACGTATAGTTTAAGAGAAACAAAATTCACAATTTGGACATTCTGCGAATAATTTAACAGTATAAATTTAATTATAAAATTTCATAAAAATTACTGTAGAAAGGTATTAATTTCTACTAATTAAAAAAATTTGTTGCAAGCAGTTTGGACTTAAAACGAATTTGTAGCGAAAAAGACAAAATTCGTAAATCTTGGAAATTAACACATACAACTCACTCTCCACTTTCCTTGCATGGCACTATTCACGTTGTATATGTATATACTTGTTGGTTCGGCTAGCTACACGTGAGGAAGCGATTCAATATATAAATTACGTATTTAAATACGTATACCTCCTAATACAATCTTATAAATGCATATAGAAAATTTATACTTGCGAACCGATCGAATATACATATGCAGATTCGACGAATATATCTACGCGCGACTATATCTACACGTGGACATGTATATGCGCAGGCTACAGAATACATCCGCCTAACCTATATGTATATATACTAACATATATATACACGATTACGCGCCGTAAGGATCAATCAATCGGTAGAAATAGAACGCGCGCAAAAGAAAGGCGAGTCAGTACCGATCGACGACGGGCAGTAGCGGATCATCGATGCGGAAGAAGGCGAGACCGGAGAGTGCGCCGGCAACGACGGTGGCAGCGACAACGGCAGCGACGACAGCGGCGACCGGAACAGCGATGACGGCAGTGGCGACAACGACGTACACGGCGGCGGCGGTGAGAGAAGCGCGCGGTTGGCGGTGACGACGGTGGCAGCGACGTAGACGGCGTCGACCACGGCGGCAGTGACAGCAACTGCGGTGGCGGTCGGTCGGTCGAGCAGCAGCGGTCGGCCGAATCAGTCGTTTGGAGATGGAACCAGCAGGAGATATGAGGAGAGGATGAAATGGAAGAAGGGAAGACTTAGCCAAAATGAGAAGGAGCAGACCGTATGGAAAATAAAATGGTTGGAAAGGAAATGGAGAACCGCATGGAAAGGAAAATAAAGAGGCAAAACGGCTGCTGGTTCAAGCGTACAGGAGTATGGGGAAACGGCTGGAGGAAATATGACTAGAAACGGGTGGAGCAATTGAATCGGCTGGGAGGATTAATGGAATGGCTATGACGCTTCAGTGGAACAGAAAGAAAAACTCCTCACGTTTCATGCATGGGAAAGCTCGTAATGCCACATGCATGGGTGGACTTTTCCGGCGCAGTAGGAACGCATGGTAGGACGTTTCATCCATGCATGAAGTACTCGTTTCCTGTCCTATTAACTACAGAACACTTACATGGAAATGGCTTACTCTCAAACGTCCACATGCCTGTGAAAAGGAAAGGTCAACCAGTCCTGTATACATGTATGGTATACGTATATACGTTCTCAAAACGGAAAACGGGTTTAGAAAGGGAGGGGAAAAAATAGCTGCGAGGTTCTAAAGGTCTGAAAAATTTCTCTAAAAAATATGGTATACGTATATACGTTCTCAAAACGGAAAACGGGTTTAGAAAGGGAGGGGAAAAAATAGCTGCGAGGTTCTAAAGGTCTGAAAAATTTCTCTAAAAAACTAGGTACTATATGGAACCTAACGAAGTTGGTTTTGTGATTTTTCGACGTATATATTTTTCGTAAAAAATCTTTTCGTAGATCAGACACCTGTACCGATTTTTATAAAATCAACGACTTACGTTATATAACATATTTTTCGAAAATATTTGAAGCGAACACTCTCATCTACCAATTATCTTAATTATCAATAAAATTTTAATTTTTACGCTTATTCGAAAATGCCTGATCTTTATTTAATACGATTATTTCAATAGACTTCCATCCGAATTAACAGCGAGGACATTAAATAATTTCTGAAAAATTCAAATAAACCCAGAAACACACTAAATAAATTAAAAGCAAACTTTGGGATGTCACAATTTCTTTCTGGAACCTCTCCATTACGGGACAGTTTTGGAAATTGTGCACCCATATTTGTGATGAGTATTTGACTTTATTTGAGTAAGGTGTGCTCAGGTTTGAGTTTGATTTGACTTGGCATTGCATGTTTGAATTAATGATAATTGTGGACTAACATGCAGGAAGAAAAATGTATGTGCATTGTGGTATGTGCAAAATGGTTTTGTCCTTATGGTACAGGTTATTGAGGCAGCTATGGTCGTTGGTGAGTACCGGGACTAGGTTGGGAGAACCGAGGTCCGGAGCGGTCGAGGATGCCAATGAGATGGTTGGGCTCAAACCAGGATCACTTGGACGTCATGGAAATGGACTTGAGGTGGCTCAAGGTTTCTGGTTCGGGTTGCAGGCTGGAAGAGGCGGAAACTGAGCGGTCAAGTCCGGCGGATGAAGGCCCGTTGCATCGGGTTAACCGGGTTTTGTTTAAAACCCATGTATGGCCAATGTGGCCCATGTAAAGCCCATGTGTGGGGTCAAATGAGTGGGTTAATCCTAGACCTTGGTGGAGTGCCCTAGGATTTCGGACTCATTCAAGGGTGGTAGGTGTGTAACACCCTACAAATCTAAACTGTCGTACAAGAAAATTTCGACAGCATCTCCCCTAAAATTAGGACAAAACGGAAGCGACAACAAGATTCATAATAAACATTACCAACGGGAATAACATAAAAGCATCAATACTAGAGATAACAAGTCTAAATCAACCAGAAAACAAACATAGACGTAAAACAGCTCCAAAGAGGACATCAACAGGTCTATGATTAATAAAATTTCAGCAAGCTAATGAATTATTAAATGCACTAGTCCATGTGATTCGTGATGACCCCGGAGGGTTGATTGTACTACTAAGCCCACCCTTCAAGCTTACAACTCGCGAGAACTACCTGAAAACAACAAAATAACAAGGGGTGAGATTGGGTAATCTCAGCAAGCGGAACAACTTCTAACAAATAACACAACCACAGTAAAACTAGCATACCAAATTCCTCATGTCCAATACCACATTACAGAGTCCACACAACCTCAGTAGAATGCATATGATTGTGCACATGCTTATGCCATGATCCTCCTCACCGTGCCCTTTCTCAGGAACACACGGTGTTGTACCCGTCTGATCGCGACGACAAGGGCGTCGACAAACTTCCAATGCATGATTATGCAGTTAATGCTTCATGCATAAATACATTCATAACTTCCCACTCTGAATTCACATGCTTGCATACCATCGAATAGCATTGATAAAATGCGAACATCATTGAGATAGAATATCTCAACAATTCATCTTGCAAACAACATCTTTCTTCATTCTTACTCATGATTCAAAAGCCAAACAACCACATCACAATGCAGGATAGGATATTGCAATCTCATAAACAAGTAGTTAAACCATGTAGGTGTGCTGCAATTAAGGTTTATATTGAAGACGAAACAAATAGCGAGTTATAGTTTAGCAAGACCGCTACTTCCACTTGCCTTTACCGACGTAGACGACGGATCTAGTTGCGTCCAGAAGGGGCACCACCTGTACAAGCATATTTTCAGTATGTAATAACACCACAATTGATCACACAACTCATACACGCAATTCCTACAACCCGTTCCCCTTTTCCAACACCGAAACCCCGATCTGTCCGGATCGAACAGCAGCAACCCCCATTCTCTTTTTCGTATCTTTTTTTCTACAGAACATAAAAATATGAAAAAATTAAAGGAGCTATATATTGACGAGATCTACAACTTTCCAGAAGATCATAAATTCTAATTCCTCTGTTAAATATGCCTAAACAGTCGTCCAACACAGTGGATGAAATCTGTTCCCAGATTCTGTTCGTTGGTTTGCAACAGCGATAACTCTCAGAAAACTTCCCCAAAAATTCTGACAAAATTACAGAAGCTAGGTCTCGACGTTATCTATAACTTTCTAGTTATAGGTTTTGGCAGGAAAAATCATCTATGCCACGTAAAACGCGAAACAATCCGCGCTGCACAATCCCCCCTTCCAGAAACAGTACCACGTGAACATCTACCCTTCTCCCCCAACAAGATCCATCCAAAACCCTCACCACCAGATCTAATACACTCCTAATCCCTAGTTAAAACAGAGGTAAAAGTTTGGGAATTTTACCTAGTGTTCTCCCTTGCGAACCCACGAAGAACACGCGATGAACCCCGAATCGGCGATCTGCTCGTCCTCCACGCCTCCACGGAGTCGCTCCTCGCCTTCTCCTTCGCGATTCGCGGCGGATCTTGAGCCACCACGTAGGGGAAGGAAGGGGAGGGAGAGGTGGCTGCTAGGGAAGGGAGAGGGAGAGGGAGAGGGAGAGGGAGGAGGCGCCTAGGGTTAGGGGGAAAAGGGGTGGCGCCCCCCTTGGCTAGTGGGCCGGCCCACTTAGGGGAAGGGGGAGGGAGAGGTGGGGAGGGAAATCCCGGCCTCGGCCCAGGTTGTCCTCGGCCCACTGATTCTAGCCCGACGCTGCAAAAAAAATATTAAAACGTCGCATGAACTTTAGTTAATCAATTCCCGACCAAACTTCTCTCTTTTCGAAACAACCACGACGGAAAAGAACTAGGATCGCTCTCAGACCTAGGGCATCACAAGGTGACCATAGAGTAGTATAAATAGAGGGGGAGGGGTGCCCTCCCTCACTTGAAGATTTGAGTTGCTCCTTTGAGCTTTGCCCACATGAAGTGAGTCTTTGTAAACCTTCCAACCAGAAAATACAAAGATTTTCTTTACATTCTTGTGAATTTAAAATCCGCATTTACATTATGTCTTTACTTTACGCAATTTAAATTCAGCATTTACTTTTTCGCATGTAAATTCTCGCAATTTACTTTCTCGCAATTTGGATTTGCCTCCTCTCCTTCTAAATGCTGTTGATGAAGGATGTCTTGAGGGTGCTCATTTGGTTTTACATCTTTCTTGCACCCTAGGATAGACTAGAGATCAAGATTCTATCAAGATTGCAAATCTGTCCTGAACTTGTTCTTCGCGCAGCAGTCAGTCTTCGATTTTTAGAAAAATCTAGAAATCCTTTTTGAGTGATTCTTATTGGAGAAGTGCTTGACTCATATATCCATCTGTGAAAAAATTTTGGAGTCCACGGGGTGCATCGTTTGGGAGCTGTGAGGTTAAAACCAAGCCCCAAATTTCCTGATTGAAGATTCTGACTGTTCGTAGTTCTTGATTTTTTCTGATTTTTGTAAAAGGCTTTTTGTGGTGATTTTTGGTGGAGTACTTCGCGACTCTTCTGCTCACAGGGTGAAACATTCCCAAAATTTTTGAAGCAACAGAAGTCCACCATCCACCTGCTCTAAGTGAGGACAATTCCTGAAAAATCTGCTTATGCTTTTCTAGAAGAGGTTTTGTGTTTTGGCTTGATCTCTTTTAGAAAAGAAGTATTTGAATTGATCCCTCTTTGCTTTGGACACTTGACAACCAGGATTGTGATTCAAAAATCCCTCACATGATTCATGGTTCTCATCCATGTAAGCTTGGGATACACATAGTTGTCTAGTCGTTCCCGATTTTGCGGGTTTTCCAATTTCGAGGAGCACCGAGTTTTCTTTGCGGGATTTTTTGGAGTACGTTGAGTAGGGGACAATTTTATTTGGGATCATTCACCCCCCTCTGATCGCCATCTCGGTCTTTCAATTGGTATCAGAGCCCGGTTTTGTTCTTTTCTAGATCTTGACCGGTCTCAAGAGCCATGGCGACGGACAAGTACTCAACTAAACCTCCAATTTTTGCTGGAGTTGATTATCCATTCTGGAAGGTTCGGATGGAGACATACATTACTGCCCAGGGCTTTTCTTTATGGCAGAAGGTGAAGCACCCGTATGAGGTTCCGGCCGATGAGAACATCAACGCCGCAAACATGGCTGACGTTGAGGCAAACGCTAAGGCCAAGAACCTCCTCATACAGGGACTTAGCCGCAGTGAGTATGATCACATCTCTCATCTACGATCGGCTCATGAGATCTGGGTGACCCTCAATACTTACCATGTGAGCACCACTCAGATCAAGTCCATGAGACAAAATCAATTTAAGCGTGACTACAACAAGTTTGAGCAGCAGGCTGATGAGAGCCTTGATGAGTGCTTTGCTCATTTTGCAAAGATTCTCATCAATCTTCAGTCAGTGGGTTGTTCATACACTGATTCGGAGAATGCGAGGCATTTTCTTCAAGCACTCGATCTGAGGATTTGGGAGATGAAGGTAACCACCATCACGGACCATACGGACTTGTCGACCTTGACTCTTGACGGGTTGTATTCCCGCCTCAAGACTCATGAGCTCGACATCGTCGCTCGCAGGACGAAGTCCTAAACGATGGCATTGGTTACCGATCCCACTGGGTCTTCCTCTTCTAGACCCCCTCTTGACTTCTCTTCTAGTTTTTCTCTCCCCGCTCTTTATGATGTAAGCGATGACGTTCTGGAACAATTTCCAGAAGACGAGCTTGCTCTTGTCGCTCGAAATTTTTTGAACATTTACAAGAGGGTGAGAGATAAGAAGTGGAGTGGCAAGATCACTTGCTTTGAGTGTGGTGGCCCCAACCACATTCAGGCAAACTACCCCAAGCTGGAGAAGGGCAAGAATGACCAAGGCGGTGTGGGCAAGAATGACTACATCAACAAGAACCGCAACAAGAAGTCTTCAGCTCGTGAGCCGGCGCAAGAGAAGAAACACCGCAAGTTCGCCAAGGGCAAGAAGCTCTTTCACCGCGTGCTCGCCGCGCTCGACTACCTTGACCTCTCCGACATGGAGACATGGAGCGACGAGGACGAGGATGAACCGCAAGAGAAGGCGAAGGGCGGTGATGACTTCTTCGGCTAGTGCTTCATGGCCTCCAATGCTATGGAAGTACCCGACACCGAGCTGTACAGCGACACGGAGGAGGTACCTTCTTATGACCAGCTCCATGATGCTTTTATCAAACTAGGAAAATTTCATTCCAAGTCTAGAGCTAGGTGTTTGGATCTAGAGAAGGAAGTAGGTACCTTATCTCGGGAGTTAGCTTCAATTGATCCCTCTTTGCTTTGGACACTTGAAAACCAGGATTGTGATTCAAAAATCCCTCACATGATTCATGGTTCTCATCCATGTAAGCTAGGGATACACATAGTTGTCTAGTCGTTCCCGATTTTGCGGGTTTTGCGATTTCGAGGAGAATCGAGTTTTCTTTGCGGGGTTGTTTGGAGTACGTTGAGTAAGGGACAATTTTATTTGGGATCATTCACCCCCCTCTTATCGCCATCTCGGTCTTTCAGTCTATCACGGCCTACAAGGAACTCCTTGCCCAGAGCGAGTGGGCGAGGGTAGCCTTAGAGTAGACGGTGAAGGAGTTGAGCCAATCCGTGCTCAAAGCCACTGAATCGGCCGAGGTAAACAAGGAGGAGGTGAAGTGACTTCACCAATCGGCGAGCGAAGGGCGCGAAACTCGGAGGCGGGTCATCAACCTTAAGTTCGAGCTCGATGCCGTGAGGGAAGAGCTCACCAAACTCTAAGATGCCAATAGCGCTGGGAAGTTTTGAACTGTACAGTTTGCTTTATGTAATCCAGCAATTCCTTCCATACGGAAAAACTTTGCTTCTTTTTCTTGTGTGCTTTGCACCTTTTCACACTGGTCGTCTCATGCCCGCAATCGATGATTGTCCTGAAAAATGAACAAAACAACAATGAGCAGACCGAGCAAATAATATTTGAGTAGTAAAGGGTGGTAAGATACGAGCGCACATTTTTAGAAAAAGCACGATTGTTCATCGTCCCTATTAAGCCCATGCTGTTAACAAAGGTCATGCACCTAAATTGCGAGCACGATCTCGTTGACAGGAGAGTTAGGAAAAATCGCGTGCCCCTTACTTAGCGACCCACGACCGTCTCTGAGTTGCGAGCATAGGTTAGGTCGATAAAAAAATAGCACGCGCGGCCTTATCCCCCCGAGTGTCATGACCCATGCTCCTAAGTTCCGAGCATGATTTTTTCGAAGGCAGGGAAGTCATGCGGTTGATCGACGCCCTGTGCAACGGCCGAGCACGAGCAGATCGAACTAAGCCTAAGGAGCGTCTGAGAGGGTGTCTGTATGCGATTGTGATTTGCAGCGAAGTACTACTGCAGAAGATAATCGGCTTATGTAGACTGGGCCCTCTAGAGGCGAGCTTAGTGATTCGGCACTGGCCATTGCTCTTCTGGTCGGTCGTGCGCATGCTAGCTGATCCTTAGAAGAAAGTGATTGAAGTGAATGTTCTTGCCCTTTTGCATTCATCCAATCATCAAGACTGTGAGGAGAAAAGTATACCCTTGAGTGAGACTGACTCGGCTTACCAATGAGTAGGGACTTTGTGGTCTTGACACAGATCAAATACTAGGCGATAAGAAGATTGAATATGCACAAGTCAGATGGCCATTTACACCTGGCGCATCATTGGTCAGGCGTGAGGAGGTTGCCCAGCTACTGTCGGGACCCCGAATTTGCAAATCCGGACCCTCTGTGTATTCAGCACTAGTCCAGGAACGCGCTAGTGCACACAGTCTTAACATTGGTAAATATCACAATCATACCAATCGATACTAATAAAGTACTTTTATTTAAATAACCAAACTGGTTACTCGACCTTATGGTCAAGTCACAAATGCGCCTCGCAGGCGAAACTTATTAAGAGAGAAATAGTAGCGGCGGAAAATCAAATAACTCGTGGCGCCATCCAAGTATACCACAGCAACTGGCCGGGCTCGCTCCCTAAGTAGACGGATCCTCTTGGAGCTCCTCCTCCAAAGCCGGTGTAGTCTCCTCTTCAACTGTGTTGTATTGTGGCAAGGGTGAGTACTTGGTACTCGGCAAGTCATGCAGAATGCAGCTAATATACTACATGCATGGCTTAATACAAAGGAGTGGCTCAAGGTATTTTTGCAAAGAAACAGCATTTAACAAGTATCATAAGTAGATTCAAAAGCGGTAGAAACAAGTAAAGCATAGATAACTTTTCAAGAAGTTTAATAAACATCTTTCCCATCCTAATCCACAATTCCATCAACATCATTATTAGTCCAACCCAACCTTTCAAACCCAAGTTATTTTTGAGAAAATCTAACCCTTATTTGTAATTCCCGAGCGATGTCCAATACCGCGGACACGGCTATTCGAATAGATTCTACACTCTGCAGAGGTTATGCACTTTACCCACAAGATACTGATCAAACACCACAAAGGCGAGTTCCCGTAACAAAGTCTTTCGGAAACTTCTAACAATACAAGTGGTCCTCCCCGGTTATTGCACGCTAACCCTTCCCTTAGCTAAGGCGAAGTTTAGGCCAATCAACCGTTAGATGGGTACCTGGCCTCAGCCCCGGTACGCTCCCCCGTACAACTTACACAAAGGGTGTAGTTGACCTCACGAGGTCCCACAGTGCGTTATTAGCAACTTAGTCAACTAGGTCCGTCCCATTCTGGACATGTGGTTGCATGTTAGACCCAGTTCAAAGGCTTGCAAGGTGAAGTCCTTAGGGTGACCAGGCAAGACTACAGAAGAACCAAATCAACATCCCCAATTCCACAACTGGCCCACCTGATTATTCTTACCACATGCCCTGGTCGAAAAACTATTTATCAAACCCCAGTTGATTACCATGCACCACGTGCCATCAACATCACATGATACCTTTCGAAAACAGGTTCAATATATCATTAAGTCAATATTAACATTTGATTGCCCAAAATCATGTCATGAGCACGAAAGCGAGTCTAGGCAAAGATACTACAATGATTTAATTTCCCATGTTGGCAATTTAATAATGTCCAACTAGTAAACCACAACTAGGGTGACAAGGGGTCATGGCACATATTTAAGTAATCAAGGTGTCATACAGCAAATTGGTATTATCTAATCCCCCATATTTAATAAAGTATTTTCTAATTGAACTTAGCATGCAATAGGTTAAATCAAAATAAGTTTCAAAATAGGATCAACATGGTCAAAGCACAACTTGCCTTCAAAAGCACTTGTTCTTGGTCTTGAGTTGGATCCTGAGTCAATACTTCTCCTTGAATCCTTCCTAAGACTTCAACGTCTACTCGTAAAGCGTGCAAATAGCAATACACAAATAAACAATAGGCAAAAAGTGTCCAAACATCCAAATAAAATCCATAAACAGAGAGAACATAATTTTATGAATTTTTAGAAACTGGAATCGTCAAATTTGGAGTTAAAATGCAAAAGTTATGATTATTTAAAGTTTAAATAATCAATTAAATAATTTTACAGAGAAAAACTTTAGTCCAAAAATTAAATAAAATTCATATTTAGGTAGATCTCAATTTTATACAAATTTAGAAATTTGAATCACTCAAATCGGAGTTGAAACGCATAAAAGTTATAAGCGTTTGAAGTTTGAAACAAAATCAAAATCATTATTCCGAATTAATAAATCATTTTCTTTTGGAAATTAATTATTGCGTCAGCGAGGACACGCGTGTCATCCTGCGATTGGTCGGTGGACGTCATCACCGAGCGGATCCGTGATGACGTCATGTCGACGTCAAGATGACACGTGGCACCACTCAGAGTGCCGCCACGCGTGTCTGTCCATGGGTAGGTTCACGCAGGCGGCACGGGTCCACGGTGGATCCGGTCCATAGCGCACGGTCAGCGACATGCGGGCCCGTATGTCGGCGGCTCACGTCTTGGCGCCGCAGTCTTGATTCGGTGAGCCACGTGGCACAATCTCGGCCCTAGGATCAAGATCTAACGGTACGCTAAAGGATCCAATCTATAACACGTGATCTAACCTGGACCGCACGATCTAGATCCAACGGGTGATACGAGATCTGGGGTTGGAATAGTAAAGGGCTACGTGGCCTCACCTCGTGCGCGCGTCGATCGAATCGGGCCGACGGAGCTTCAGCGGGATCGCGGCGGCGCTGGGTCGACGGGATCTGGCCGGATTGAGGACGGCGACACACGGACGGCGCCTCGGGGCGAATCCGTGAAGTCGTGGTCCAATCCGATGCGCCTTGACCTAGGGTCTCGAATCCGGGCTCGAGCACGGCGGAGGGCTCTTTGTCGGCGGAAAAAGGCAATAACGCTGGCGGAGGAGTGATCCAACTACAGGCGATGCGACTAGCCGGCGGCGCCTGGGCTCGGAGACTTGAGGGAAAAGGTGCGCACACAAGCGGCGGTCCTCGGCGATGATCCACGCCTTAAATGGCCTCGGCAGATGCGCCAAGACAAAACGGAAACCTAATCGGACGCGGCGGCTACGCGGCGGCGCTCTCCGGCTCGGATTCAGACGAAGACGATGACGGAGGGCCGTACACGTGGCACGATCAACGGCCACGATCGCTGGCAGAATCGGTTCCGTCGGACGGCTCGAGCCGATGACGGTGAAATCGGCCGTTGGATCTTGATCCAACGGTCCCACAATGATTAGGGTTTGGGCGTGGTTCGATCAAGTCACGTGGCTCGGGTCGGACTCGAGTCCGACTCGGTCGGATGAATAGTACTTGACCCAACTCGAATTTCCAGCGATTTAATAATTAAAATAATTCCCAGTAATTCATTTAATTCATTAAAAATAGCAAAAGACTCAGAAAAATTCCAGAAAAATTCTGAAAAATATTTTGGATCATTTTGGACTCAAATAAAATATTTCCAACAAAATTTTATTTGCAAAGTTTAATTCTTTAATTATTTCAAAATGGAATAAATTCAAATAAATTCCAAATAAATCCAAATAAATTCCAGAAAATTCCAAAAATTCACCAAAGTGCCAAATCACACATGAATTTAAGAAAAGCAAAATTTTGGGGTGTTACAAACCTCCCCCCCTTAATAGAATCTCGTCCAGAGATTCAGTGGCTCACTCTGAGAATAGGCTTGGAAACTCTTTCTTCAAATCCTCTTCGCTCCCATGTCGCCGCTTTCTTCATGATTGCTCCTTTGAACTCTGAAACGGGTTGACTTATTTACGGTCTCTCGATCCATAGTGTCCAAAATCTTTACGGGATGCTCCTTGTAAGTCAAATCTTCTTGCAACTCAATTGACTCTGGCGGTCTGCATTTCCTCAGTACTCGGAGACACTTCTTCAATCGGGACACATGGAATACGTCATGTACTCCTCGCTAACGATTGTGGCAACTCCGGTGATAAGCAACTTCGCCTCTGCGGCTCAAAATCTTAAATGGTCCAACATAACGGGTGCAAGTTTCCCTTTGGCATGGAACCTCTTAACTCCCTGAGAGGCGTAACTCGAGGTATACAAAGTCTTACGGTTCAAAACTCAAGTCTCGGCGACGGTTGTCAAGATAACTCTTCTGCGTGATTGGGCTATCTTCAACCTTTCCACGATCACGGCAATCGCTCTTGACTTCTTGAAGAATATCAGGCCAAGACACGGCGCCACGGTCTCATTCCAATTCAATGGCGTCTGACAGGGTCGACCATACAGTGCCTCAAAAGGTGACATCTGTAAACTAGCTTGGTAACTATTGTTGTAACTGAACTCGGCATACGGCAAACTCTTATCCCAAGAGGTAGCATAAGCCAATGCACAAGCTCTTAACATATCCTCCAGAATCTGATTGACTCTTTCGGTCTGTCCATCCGTCTGTGGATGATAAGCTGTACTGAAGTTCAAACGGGTTCCCATGGCTTCATGCAACTTATTCCAGAATCTTGAGGTAAATTGGGTACCTCTGTCCGATACAATCCTCTTTGGCACTCTGTGCAAACAGACGATCCTGATCATGTACAACTCTGCTAACTTATCTCCCGAGTAAGTGGTCTTCACGGGGATAAAATGGGCTACTTTGGTCAAGCGATCCACTATAACCCATATGGAGTCATAACCTCCTTGAGTCTTAGGCAAACCGGTAATGAAATCCATTCCGATTTCCTCCCACTTCCACTCAGGTATTTTCAGCGGCTGTAGCAATCCTGCTGGTCTCTGATGCATTGCCTTGACTCTCTGGCATACGTCGCACAATGCAACATGCTTGGCAACTTCACGCTTCATGCTCGGCCACCAGAATCTTTCCTTCAAATCCTGATACATTTTGGCGCTTCCAGGATGAATTGAGTACTTGGAGTCATGGGCTTCTTCCAAAATCAGTTGCCTTAGCTCCTTTTTGTTCGGCACACAAATGCGATCCTTCATCCATAACGTGCCTTGCTCATCCAACCTGAAGTCCTCTGCTTTGCCTTCCTCCTTGATGGACTTAATCCTGCGGATCTTGTCATCATCCTTCTGTCCTTCTCGGATCTGGTCCTCTAGAGTAGGCTTTACTTCCAATGCGGTCAAGAATCCGCTAGGTACCACCTCAATCTTCATTCTCTGAAATTCCTGGCATAGCTCATCCTGACTTGTGGCTAGCAACATGCTCACAGTATGGCTTTTCCGACTCAGAGCATCGGCTACTACGTTGGCCTTTACGGGATGGTAATGGATTCCAACATTATAGTCCTTGATCAACTCTAACCATCTCCTCCGCCTCATGTTCGAGATCCGATTGGGTGAATATGTATTTAAGGCTCTTATGATCCGTATACACTTCACATCTGTTTCCAATCAGATAGTGACGCCATATCTTCAAGGCATGCACTACGGCAGCCTAACTCTAGGTCATGCGTCGGATAATTTTCCTCATGCGGCCTCAATCGCCTTGATGCATAAGCGGCGACCTTTCCATTCTGCAGACAAAGACACATCCAAGTCCTTGGCGCGATGCGTCACAATAAATATCAAAGCTTTGATTAACATCCGGTAGAACTAACACCATTGGCTGATGTCGGGCCGCTTCTTCACTCTGAAATCCTTCCTCACATTCTGGTGTCCATGCAAACTTCTTCTCCTTTTTCAGCAATTGCGTAAGAGGTTTCGCAATTGTCGAAAAGCCTTCAATGAAACGGCGGTAGTATCCTGCCATTCCAAGGAAACTCCGGATCTGGGTCACAGTCTTCGGCTGCTCCCAATGTAACACAGCTTCTACTTTGCTTGGATCTACGGCGACTCCTTCTGTGGTCATTACATGCCCAAGAAACTCCACCTTGTCCTTCCAAAAATCACACTTACTGAACTTGGCAAAGAGTTGCTGTTCCCTCAGCTTTTCCAAAACTCGCCTCAAGTGTTCGGCATGTTCATCCTCTGTCTTGGAGTAGATTAGGATATCATCTATGAACACGACAACAAACTTGTCCAAATACTCCATGAACACCTTATTCATCATATTCATGAAATATCTTTGGCGCATTAAATCAGTCCAAAGGACATAACTGTAAACTCGTAATGTCCATATCTTGACGAGAATGCTGTCTTTGGAATATCCTCTGATCGGATCTTCAACTGATGGTATCCCGATCTTAGGTCAATCTTGGAGAAAACTCCGGCTCCTCTCAGCTGATCAAACAAATCATCAATCCTGGGTAGCGGGTACTTATTCTTCACGGTGACTTCATTGAGTGCACGGTAGTCAATGCACATCCTGAAACTCCCGTCCTTCTTCTTGACAAACAAAACTGGTGCTCCCCACGGCGACGAACTCGGTCTGATAAATCCTTTCTCCATTAACTCTTCTAGCTGTTTCTTCATCTCTACCAACTCCTCGGTGGACATCCGATAGGGTCTCTTTGCTATCGGTGCTGTACCAGGTACAAGCTCTATCACAAACTCTATGTCCCTGTCTGGCGGCATACCAGGTAGATCTTCGGGAAAAACATCTGGGTACTCATTCACTACTGAGACATCCTCTATGCTGATTGTCTTGGTACTGTTAACCATCATCTGTCCATCTCTAACTGCAGTGGCTTGAAATTCCACTTTCCTTCCACACGGGCTCTCAACTGAGATAGTCCTTCCACAATCAATACGGCCTTGTGCTTGGATAACCAATCCATTCCTAAAATAACATCTAAGGTCTGGGTCTCCAAAATAATAAGGTTCGCTAGGAACTCTATTCCATCTATTAGTATTCTCACCCCAGAACATCCTACTTTCGTTCGGAGTTCGGAACCAGGGGTTTGAACTAAAAGCATGCATTTAAGCCTTGCAATCCCCAAATCGTTTTTAGCAGCAAAGCCTTGCGAAACAAACGAATGCGAAGCTCCAGAGTCAAACAAAACTGTTGCAGGTACTGAGTTAACAAGTAACTTTCCCAGTACGACGTCCGTAGCATTCTGCAGTGCATCTGCGGTGACATGGTTGACTCGGCCTCTCACCACGATGCAGGATGTGGCTCTGGTCTTTGGCGTCCTAGCTGGGGTGGATCCTAGATTGAAGCGGCTGGGGTCACTCCTGCTGTCTTCTTTGGGCAAGCTGTTGGCAAGGTGTCTGGCTCGTTGCGATTGTAGCGGCGTCTCACTTGTTCCTTCGACTGCTGGAGCGGCGTTTCTAACGGGGCTGGGTGCAGTAGTTCGATTGACGGGTCTTGGTCGGAGACGGTGTCCTTGTTGCATTTTGTGGCTGGAATCAAGAATTGATTTGGTGCAACTCTCGGTATTTGTTGCGTTCCTGGCGTGATCCTATTTGTTGCATCCTGCGCTTCTGTTCTCATCCAGTTCCTTGCGCTTGTCCTCAAGAATAAGCGCCTTATTCACCAACTCTTGGAAATCTGGGAAGGTGTGGGTGATCAGTCCTACTTGTAGTCCTGAGTTAAGTCCCTTCATGAAGCGAGACTGTCTGGCTTTATCTGTCGCTACATCCTCAGGTGCGTAGCGTGCTAGCTGTGTGAACTTGTTCAGGTAGTCGGCCACTGGCTGATTACCTTGCTTGATGCTCTGAACTCCTCCTTCTTAAGGTCCATGATTCCTTCGGCACGTGATCTTGTGAAAACGCGGCTGTGAACTCTTCCCAAGTGATATCTTGAGGGTTCTCTTGCGTGTACGAAGTTCTCCCACCATTCGTGTTTGTTCCTTCCAACTGATGAGAAGCGTAGAGTACCTTCTCATTTCCTATGCATTGAGCTATGTGTAGCTTCCTCTCGATTGACCTTAACCAATCATCGGCCTCCAATGGATTGGCATTCCCAGAGTAAGTGGGTGGGTGAGTCCTCATGAACTCACGGCAGTCTTGTATTCGGCGTTGTCCCCGATTAACTTGATTAGTAGTGGCCTGAGCGGTGGCGTGTTGCATTTGTTGCATCATAGCATGCATCAAGCGAGTGCAGGCAGCGAGAAAAGCTCCAAAATTCTGCATATACAGTGGCGGTGCTGGTGCTCCATCATTGGGATTTTCTGCTGGGCGAGAACCAATTCCATTTCTTCCAAAGTTTCAGCTGGTGTTCACCATCTGTCGATTTACTCTAGGTTTTAGAGATGAGAGGGAAACAAGAATAGACAAGTAATATGGAACTTATGCGGGGCGAAAGGTGTAACTTTAAGGTCCAACTTTATTATTTTAATCAATAGTAACTTGGTATGGTTGCTTACAATGCCTAGGGGCCTTGCAACACATACCGCACACTCAACAAACAAGGAAAATCCAAATCGAACTAACACTGGAGTCTATCGCCTAAAGGTGACTCTTTATTCTATGACGCGACTCGGCGAAGGAGTCTCACTATAGAACCTACGCCACTCATCGAGAAAATCTCCACGGCCTGGTACGGATCTTTGCGGCATAGGCGCGAAACGATTGCCATGTCCAAAGAATCGTGTGTCATCCGTGGTAGTCGAAGAAGCGATGTCCTCATCGAGATCCGACTCCTCGGATCTGGCTCGTGTAGCTCAATCGGCTGCAGTTGGTCCGTACAAAGTCATCTCCAACTCGTCAATTCTTCGCAGAAGGTGTGACACATACTCTTGAGCTTCCCGCCACCTATTCTTCTCTGTTGTGATCTCCTTGCGGGCCTTACGTAGCTCCTTGCTTGTATCATCAGTACATCCTCCTGGCGACAACAAGTCGTGCCAAGCGTGTAACCATGGCATCCTCATCCTGAATCGCCTTCGGGTCAAGAAGGTTATCGCTGCGCGGATGATAACGGAACACCGTGCTCTCCAACTTTCTGGCGTAGATACGGGTAATGTGCCGCATTGCTCGTCGTGATACTTCTTGGATACCCATCCGCATTGTAGACCTCTGGCGGTGCAAGGTGTATCGGCCGATTGCACTGGCCCTTCTTCCTAGCAGTACCTCAATCTTCACGTCACAAGCCTTGATCAATCCTCGCTTGTCTCGATCACTTCCACTTGGTATTGCGGCTTTTCAAAATCTCCGAGAGTCTCAGAGTATACGCCAAAGTTCTCAAGGGCGTGACCAACCTCCAGATCAACGTAGTTGAACTCTCCCTCCATCTGTCACAAGAGTGCTCACGTAAGAACTCGGAATTTTTAAATTGTGACTAGGTAAGGAAAAATTCAGCAAGAGACAAGGAAAGAGAGAAGGGGATGAGTTGAGATGTCATTTCTTGTCTTGACAAACTTTTAGCTTTAGAAAATAGGTTTTATCCTCACTACGACCATTCTAGCTAGGGTTGAGCCTACGGTCAGTATGGCTCTGATACCACCTCTGTCGGGACCCCGAATTTGCAAATCCGGACCCTCTGTGTATTCAGCACTAGTCCAGGAACGCGCTAGTGCACACAGTCTTAACATTGGTAAATATCACAATCATACCAATCGATACTAATAAAGTACTTTTATTTAAATAACCAAACTGGTTACTCGACCTTATGGTCAAGTCACAAATGTACGCCTCATGAAGCGAAACTTATTAAGAGAGAAATAGTAGCAGCGGAAAATCAAATAACCCGTGGCGCCATCCAGGTATACCACAGGCAACCGATCGGGCTCGCTCCTAAGTAGACGGATCCTCTTGGAGCTCCTCCTCCAAAGCCGGTGTAGTCTCCTCTTCAACTGGTGTTGTATTGTGGCAAGGGTGAGTACTTGGTACTCGACCAAGTCATGCCTGCAGAATGCAGCTAATATACTACATGCATGGCTTAATACAAAGGAGTGGCTCAAGGTATTTTTGCGATGCTTGACATTTAACAAGTATCATAAGTAGATTCAAAAGCGGTAGAAACAAGTAAAGCATAGATAACTTTTCAAGAAGTTTAATAAACATCTTTCCCATCCTAATCCACAATTCCATCAACATCATTATTAGTCCAACCCAACCTTTCAAACCCAAGTTATTTTTGAGAAAATCTAACCCTTGACTGTAATTCCCGAGCGATGTCCAATACCGCGGACACGGCTATTCGAATAGATTCTACACTCTACAGAGGTTATGCACTTTAGCCACAAGATATAGTCAAACACCACAAAGGCAAGTTCCCGTAACAAAGTCTTTCGGAAACTTCTAACAATACAAGTGGTCCTCCCCGGTTATTGCACGCTAACCCTTCCCTTAGCTAAGGCGAAGTTTAGGCCAATCAACCGTTAGATGGGTACCTGGCCTCAGCCCCGGTACGCTCCCCCGTACAACTTACACAAAGGGTGTAGTTGACCTCCACGAGGTCCGCAGTGCGTTATTAGCAACTTAGTCAACTAGGTCCGTCCCATTACAGACATGTGGTTGCACGTTAGACCCAGTTCAAAGGCTTGCAAGGTGAAGTCCTTAGGGTGACCAGGGCAAGACTACCCGAAGAACCAAATCAACATACCCAATGCCACAACTGGCCCACCTGATTATTCTTACCACATGCCCCGGTCGAAAAATTATTTATCAAACCCCAGTTGATTACCATGCACCACGTGCCATCAACATCACATGATACCTTTCCAAAACAGGTTCAATATATCATTAAGTCAATATTAACATTTGATTGTCCAAAATCATGTCATGAGCACGTAGCAGGTCTAGGCAGTATACTACAACGATCTAATTTCCCATGTTGGCAATTTAATAATGTCCAACTAGTAAACCACAACTAGGGTGACAAGGGGTCATAGCACATATTTAAGTAATCAAGGTGTCATACAGCAAATTGGTATTTATCTAATCCCCCATATTTAATAAAGTATTTTCTAATTGAACTTAGCATGCAATAGGTTAAATCAAAATAAGTTTCAAAATAGGATCAACATGGTCAAAGCACAACTTGCCTTCAAAAAGCACTTGTTCTTGGTCTTGAGTTGGATCCTGAGTCAATACTTCTCCTTCGAATCCTTCCGGCACTTCAACGTCTACTCGTAAAGCGTGCAAATAGCAATACACAAATAAACAATAGGCAAAAAGTGTCCAAACATCCAAATAAAATCCATAAACAGAGAGAACATAATTTTATGAATTTTTAGAAACTGGAATCGTCAAATTTGGAGTTAAAATGCAAAAGTTATGATTATTTAAAGTTTAAATAATCAATTAAATAATTTTACAGAGAAAAACTTTAGTCCAAAAATTAAATAAAATTCATATTTAGGTAGATCTCAATTTTATACAAATTTAGAAATTTGAATCACTCAAATCGGAGTTGAAACGCAAAAGTTATAAGCGTTTGAAGTTTGAAACAAAATCTGAAATCATTATTCCGAATTAATAAATCATTTTCTTTTTCGGAAATTAATTATTGCGTCAGCGAGGACACGTGTCATCCTGCGATTGGTCGGCTGACGTCATCACCGAACACGTGGCACCACTCAGGTGCTGCCACGTGTCCTGTCCATGGACTGGGTTCACGGGCGGCACGGGTCCACGGTGGATCCGGTCCATAGCGCACGGTCACTGACATGCGGGCCCCGTATGTCAGCGGCTCACGTCTTGGCGCCGCGGTGCGGTTCAGCTGAGCCACGTGGCACAATCTCGGCCCTAGGATCAAGATCTAACGGCTGCTAAAGGATCCAATCTATAACACGTGATCTAACCTGGACCGCACGATCTAGATCCAACGGGTGATACGAGATCTGGGGTTGGAATAGTAAAGGGCTACGTGGCCTCACCTCGTGCGTGCGATCGGAATCGGACGGCTGACGGAGCTCGCGGGATCGCGGCGGCGCTGGTCGACGGGATCTGGCCGGATTTGAGGACGGCGACACACGGGACGGCGCCTCGGGGCAGATCCGGCGAAGTGCGTGGTCCAATCCGATGCGCCTTGACCTAGGGGTCTCGAATCCGGGCTCAGGCACGGCGGAGGGCTGCTGTCGGCGGCGGAAAAAGGCAATAACCGCGGCGGAGGAGTGATCCAACTACGGCGAGCGATTGCGACTAGCCGGCGGCGCCTCGGGCTCGGAGACTTGAGGGAAAAGGTGCGCACACAAACGGCGGTCCTCGGGCGATGATCCACGCCTTAAATGGCCTCGGCATGCGCGCACAAAACGGAAACCTAATCGGACGCGGCGGCTACGCGGCGCTCTCGGCTTCCGGATTGACGAAAGCGATGACGGAGGGTCATTACACGCGTGTAACGCGATCAACGGCCCACGATCGCGCTGGCGTAATCGGGTTCGTCTGACGCGGCTCGAACCGATGCGGTGAAATCCTGACCGTTGGATCTTGATCCAACGGTCCACAACGGTTAGGGTTTGGACGTGGTTCGATCAAGTCACGTGGCTCGGGTCGGACTCGAGTCCGACTCGGTCGGATGAATAGTACTTGACCCAACTCGAATTTCCAGCGATTTAATAATTAAAATAATTCCCAGTAATTCATTTAATTCATTAAAAATAGCAAAAGACTCAGAAAAATTCCAGAAAAATTCTGAAAAATATTTTGGATCATTTTGGACTCAAATAAAATATTTCCAACAAAATTTTATTTGCAAAGTTTAATTCTTTAATTATTTCAAAATGGAATAAATTCAAATAAATCCAAATAAATTCCAGAAAATTCCAAAAATTCACCAAAGTGCCAAATCACACATGAATTTAAGAAAAGCAAAATTTTGGGGTGTTACAGCTACCAACTAGGATGCTCCGATTTCATGAATGGTACCTGGATGCATTCCGGCATGGTCTAGATGTTTTCGCCGTCAAGTACATGGAATAAGATTTTTCACGGTGGCAGTGAATTTTATGTCTAATGGCACGTAATGTACGAACTATACCAAACAGACACCCTCGATGTGGCCATGTTGAGCTGCTGGACTCTGTAAGTCTCTTATTTAATTGCGAAAATCCATCGTGTGGGCCCTTGCACTATACTAACTTACAAGCCTAACTAATTTCTTCTATATAGAATGGAGATACAAAGATGCAGAAAGGAGAGCATTTTCGACAGAGCTTTCCTTGACCCTATGGTTATCAATAAGAAGACTGTTACTAGCTCCCCTGTCGATACAGAGACCAACATATACAGGGGGTTAATGGGTTAAAGATATAAGTCAAGGATACTTCTACCCTACACCTTTGAGTATGTGTTTTCGTACCGCCTCATTCTAATCCTTGTCCATAACACGATTTTAGAGCTAATTAGTTACCTACGTTGACATATATGCACAGCTTTCACTAGATTCTTCTCATTATCGAGCTAGATCGTAGCATGATCACAATTATGGATTCGCAGAGGAAACCAGTTAAAAACTCAGAAAACTTGATCAACATGCTCAACCGGTATTCTTGTTACTTTCATTATTATGCTAGTTTCACTCCATTTGAAACAAATTCTAATCATGTTCAATTCGTAATCACATGTGTAGTGTATTCGCACGGTTCCGTGCTAAAACCATGGGCCAATTCAAAAAGGAATTAGATATTACACTTGCCTCTCGAGTACATATGCCATCATGCTAGCGTTTTAGTTAGTTAACTTTATTTCCATGCATCCATTTCACACTTTCAGCTTGTTTCATAGTAGATCTTGCTTTAGCAGCCGGGCAACAATTTATGCGGCTACTATGTGTGCCAGTTTATGCACATCCAGACCGAAGGTACTTGTCGCTTGCAAGATTCGTCAAATTTCTCGCCGGCGCACATGAGAGCAATACAAGAACAACCCGTTGGCTGGATTTACGATGAAGTCATCAATCCAACAGGCGAGTTTCACGATCCAGTGACAAATAGGTGGGGCCCTTTGATAAAGACTGGTGAACTGTCGGAGTCAACATCTACGGCTACCAAGAGCGATGCACGTAAAAGAAAGGCCCCATGAATGATCTGTAATTAAAGTTGTAATGATCGAATGTTATGTGTAACACCCCAAAATTTTACTTTTCCTAAACTCATGTGTGATTTGGCACTTTGGTGAATTTTTGGAATTTTCTGGAATTTATTTGGATTTATTTGGAATTTATTTGAATTTATTCCATTTTGAAATAATTGAAGAATTTAATTTTGCAAATAAATTTTTGTTGGAAATATTTTATTTGAGTCCAAAATGATCCAAAGTATTTTCCAGAATTTTTCTGGAATTTTTCTGAGTCATTTGCTATTTTTAATGAATTAAATGAATTACTAGGAATTATTTTAAATATTAAATCGCTGGAAAATCAAACTCGGGTCAAATACTGTTCATCCGACCGAGCCCGAGTCAGACTCGTGTTCGAGTCCGACCCGAGCCACGTGACTCGACCGAACCCACTCCTAACCCTAATCAATCCCAACCGTTGGATCAAGATCCAACGGCTGAGATCCGCCGACCCGACCCGAGCCAGATCCGGCCGGATCCGATCGCGCCGCGGCGATCGGGGCCGTTGATCGCGCCACGTGGGCGGCTGCGATTGCGTCGTCTCTGCCGAGTCCGAGCCGGACTCCGCCGGTGAGAGCGCCGTGACCGACTAGGGTTCCGCCGAGCACGCCTCCGGGGCTATTTAATGCCGGATCGCACTCGAGGATCGCCATCCCACGCCGGTCCCGAAACCTAGCTCACGCCGCTAGGATCCCCACCGTCTCGCTGCTATTGTTCGCCGGAGTTGGTAAAGCACTCCGCCGCGGTTTCGCGCCGTTTCCGCCACCGTCCGCCATCCTCCGCCGACGTTGACCCCAGATCCAGATCCCTTGCGTCAAGGCGCACCCGTGCCTACCATCCACTTTCACGGAGGGGCCTGCGGCCGTCGGGCGTGTCATCGTCATCGCCCGGCCGCAAGCCGCCGCACGCCATTGCCGTCGCCCGAGCTATCTCAGCCGTCCGATCAAGATCGCACGATCCAGATCTTGCCACGTCATCGCACGGTGAGGTTTCGTTACGATCTCTAGATCCAATCTCAACCATTGGATCTAAATCCAACGGTCCAGATTAACCGCGTTCACCCCAAACGCGTAACACCAGATCCAATCTGGGCCGTTGATTTTCAAATCAACGGCCTAGATCTAGCCACGTGGCCAGAAGGCCAACCGCCGCGGTCAGCGCGGTCAGCGCCGCGCATGAGAACGTGTCTCTGACACGCTGGGCCCGCATGTCAGCGGCCCAGCCAAACTGCACCATGACGTCACGATGACGTCATGGCGGGCCCGCATGTCAGTGGCTGTCCACCGTGGCGCCGACGTCAAGAATGACGCTACAGTGGACCCCACTGTCGCCGACTGTGGCCGAGCCCCGCGGACGTCGGCGATGGCGTCACCCGAGGACCCACATGTCGATGACTGAGCGTGGACCAGGTCCACGGTGGACCCGAGCCGAGCGTGGACCGAGTCCATGGGCGGTGACGTCGCCAGAGACCAATCGAGAGGCTGCCACGTGTCCTTCGACGCAATAATTAATTTCCGAAAAAAGAAAATGATTTAATAAATCGGTTTAATAATTGATTTGAATTTCAAAACTTCAAACGCTTATAACTTTTGCGTTTCAACTCCGATTTGAGTGATTCAAATTTCTAAATTTGTATAAAATTGAGATCTACCTAAATATGAATTTTATTTAATTTTTGGACTAAAGTTTTTCTCTGTAATATTATTTAATTGATTATTTAAACTTTAAATAATCATAACTTTATGCTTTTTAACTCCAAATTTGATTTATTCCAGTTTCTAAAAATCCAGAAAATTATGTTCTCTCTGTTTATGGATTTTATTTGGAGTTTTGGGATGTTTTTGCCTAGTGTTTATTTGTGTATTTGCTATTTGCACGCTTTTACGAGTAGACGTTGAAGTGGGAAGGATTCGAAGGAGAAGTGTTGACTCAGGATCCAACTCAAGACCAAGAGCAAGTACTTTTGAAGGCAAGTTGTGCTTTGACCATGTTGATCCTATTTGAAAATCTATTTTGATTTAAACTATTGCATGCTAGTTCAATTAGAAAGATACTTTGTTTAAACATGGGGTTAGATAAATACCAATTTGCTATATGACACCTTGATTACTTAAGTATGTGCCATGACCCTTTGTCACCCTAGTTGTGGTTTACTAGTTGGACATTATTAAATTGCCAACATGGGTTTAGATCGTTGTAGTATCTTGCTTAGACTCGCACGTGCTCATGACATGATTTTGGACAATCAAATGTTAATATTGACTTAATGATATATTGAACCTGTTTTGGAAAAGTATCATGTGATGTTGATGGCACGTGGTGCATGGTAATCAAGCGGGGTTTGATAAACGATTTCGGCCAGGGCATGTGGCAAGAGTAATCAGGTGGGCCAGTTGTGGCATTGGGAGTGATGATTTGGTTTTGGGTAGTCTTGCCCTGGTCACTCTAAGGACTTAACCTTGCAAGCCTTTGAACTGGGTCATACTTGCAACCACATGGCTGGAATGGGGCGGCCCTAGTTGACTAAGTCGCTAAGGACTCACTTGTGGAGCCTCAGGGTGTCGATTACACCGTTTGTGTGATTATGCGGGGGGCGTATCGTGGGCGTGGCAGGTACCCATCTAACGGTGTGTTGGTCCCATACTTCGCCTTGGCTAAGGGAAGGGATGGTGTAGAGCACGAACAGGAGAGGACCACTGTGTTGTTTGAGGCTTAGAAAGGCTTTGTTACTGGGAACTTCGCCTTTGTGGTGTTTGATTGTATCTTGTGGGTAAAGTGCATAACCTCTGCAGAGTGTAGAATCTATTTGAATAGCCGAGTCCACGATCTTTGGACAATGCTCGGGAATTACAGTCAAGGGTTAGATTTTCTGAAAATAACTTGGATTTGAAAGGTTGGGTTGGTTTAACAAAGAAGATGATGGAAATATGGTTTAGGATGGGGAAAATGTTTGTTAAACTTCTTGAAAAGTTATTTATGCTTTACTTATTTCTACTGCTTTCGAATCAACTTTTATTACTTGTCAAAAATTGTTTACATAAATATACCTTGAGCTATTCCTTTGTACCAAGCCATGCATATAGTATATTAGCTTGCATTGTGCATGACTTGTCGAGTACCAAGTACTCACCCTTGCCTCAACACAATACCAGTTGAAGAGGAGATTACGCCGGTTTAGGAGAAGATTTCCAAGAAGACCCGTCTACTTAGGAATGCGAGCCGATCGGTTACTGTGGTATCTTGGATGGCGCCACAAAGTTTATTTGATTTTCATTGCTATTATTTCTCTTTTAATAAGTTCTGCCTTGCAAGGCATATATTTGTAACTTGGCCATAAGGTCGAGTAACCCTTTGATTATTTAAATAAAGTACTTTGATAGTATCGTTTGGTATGATTGTGATATATACCGATGTTAAGACTGTGTGCACTAAGCGCGTTCTGGACTAGTGCTGAATACAGAGGGTCCGGATTTGCAAATTCGGGGTCCCGACAGAGGTGGTATCAGAGCCATACTTGACTGTAGGCTCAACCCTAAGCTAGAATGGTCGTAGTGAGGATAAAACCTATTTTCTAAAGCTAAAAATTTGTGAAGACAAGAGATGACATCTCGACTTATCCCCTTCTCTCTTTTCTTGTCTCTTGCTGAAATTTTCCCTTACCTTGTCACAATTTAAAAATTCCGAGTTCTTACGTAAAGCACTCTTGTGACAGATGGAGGTTTTCTCGATGAGTGAGCATAGGTTCTATAGTGAGACTCCTACGCCAGAAGTCGCGTCATAGAAGAAAGAGTCACCCTTTAGGCGTTAGACTCGAGTTAGTTCGATTTGGATTTGCTTTGTTTCTTTGAGTGTGCAGTATGTGTTGCAAGGCCCTTAGGCATTGTAAGCAGCCATACCAAGTTATTAATAATAAAGTTGGACCTTAAAGTTACACCTTTCGCCCCGCATAAGTTCCATATTACTTGCCTATTCTTGTTTCCCTCTCATCTCTAAACCTAGAGCAAATCGACAGATGGTGAATACCCGTGGGAACTTTGGAAGCAATGGGAGTGGATCTCGCCCAGCAGAAAACCCCAATGATGGAGCACCAGCACCGCCAGTTGATATGCAGAATTTTGGAGCCTTTCTTGCTGCTCAGACTCAGTTGATGCATGCTATGATGCAACAAATGCAGCACGTCCTTTGCTCAGGCCACTTTGCTAATCAAGTTAATCGGGGACCACGCTTGAATACAAGGTGTCGAGTTCATGAGGACTCACCCACCCACTTTCTCTGGGAATGCCAATCCATTGGAGGCCGATGATTGGTTAAGATCAATCGAGAGGAAGCTACAGATAGCTCAATGCATAGGAAATGAGAAGGTACTCTACGCTTCTCATCAGTTGGAAGAACATTGGCCGAATGGTGGGAGCATACGTGCCACGCAAGAGAACCCTCAAGATATCACTTGGGAAGAATTCACAGCTGCATTCCGACAGTATCACGTGCCTGAAGGAATCATGGACCTTAAGAAGGAGTTCAGAGCACTGAGGCAAGGTAATCAGCCAGTGGCCGACTACCTGAACAAGTTCACACAGCTAGCACGCTACGCACCTGAGGATGTAGCGACAGATAAATCCAGACAGTCTCGCTTTATGAAGGGACTTAACGCAGGATTGCAAGACTTAGATGCATGCTTTTAGTTCAAACCCCTGGTTCCGAACTCCGAACGAAAGTAGGATGTTCCGGGGTGAGAATACTAATAGATGGAATAGAGTTCCTAGCAAACCTTATAATTTTGGAGACCCAGACCTTAGATGTTATATTGGGAATGGATTGGTTATCCAAGCACAAGGCTGTATTGGATTGTGGACGAAGGACTATCTCAGTCGAGAGCAGTGTGGGAAGAAAGTGGAATTTCAAGCCACCGCAGATTAGAGATGGACCGATTGATGGTTAACAGTACCAAGACAATCAGCATAGAGGATGTCCGGTAGTGAATGAGTACACAGGCGTTTCCCGAGGATCTACGGTATGCCGCGACGAGGACATAGAGTTTGTGATAGAGCTTGTACCGGGTACAAAGACCGATAGCAAAGAGACCCTATCGGATGTCCACCGAGGAGTTGGTAGAAATGAAGAAACAGCTAGAAGAGTTAATGGAGAAAGGATTTATCGGACCAAGTTAGTCGCCGTGGGGAGCACGATTTTGTTTGTCAAGAAGAAGGGCGGGAGTTTCAGGATGTGCATTGACTACCGTGCACTCAATGAAGTCACCGTGAAGAATAAGTATCCGCTACCAGTGATTGATGATTTGTTTGATCGGTTAAGAGGAGCCGGAGTTTTCTCCAAGATTGATCTCGAGATCGGGATACCATCGATTGAAGATCCGATCGAGAGGATATTCAGAAGGCGCATTCTCGTCAAGATATGGACATTACGAGTTTCTGATTATGTCCTTTGGGCTGACGAATGCGCCCGGCTTATTTCATGAATATGATGAATAAGGTGTTCATGGAATATTTAGACAAGTTTGTCGTCGTGTTCATAGACGATATCCTAATCTACTCCAAGGCAGAGGATGAACATGCCAGAACACTTAAGGCGAGTTTTGGAAAAGCCGAGGAACAGCAACTTTTCGCCAAGTTCAGCAAGTGTGATTTTTGGAAGGACAAAGTGGAGTTTCTTGGACATGTAATGACTGCAGAAGGAGTCGCCAGTAGATCCAAGCAAAGTAGAAGCTGTGTTACATTGGGAGCGTAGAAGGCGTGACCAGATTCGGAGTTTCCTTGGAATGGCAGGATACTACCGCCGTTTCATTGAAGGCTTCTCGACAATTGCGAAACCTCTTACGCAATTGCTTTGAAGAAGGAAAAGAAGTTTGCATGGGCGCTTGAGAATGTGAGAAAGGATTTCAGAGCTGAAGAAGCAATTGACATCGGCAGGTGTTAGTTCCTCTGGGATGTTGCTCAAAGCTTCGATATTTATTGTGACGCATCGCGCCAAGGACTTGGATGTGTCTTTGTCTGAGAATGGAAAGGTCGCCGCTTATGCATCAAGGCGATTGAGGCCGCATGAGGAAAATTATCCGACACATGACCTAGAGTTAGGCTAGTAGTGCATGCTTTGAAGATATGGCGTCACTATCTGATTGGAAGCAGATGTGAAGTATATACGGATCATAAGAGCCTTAAGTACATATTCACCCGATCGGATCTGAATATGAGGCAAAGGAGATGGCTAGAGTTGATCAAGGACTATAATGTTGGAATCCATTACCATCCGGGAAGGCCAACGTAGTAGCCAGAAGCTCGAGTCGGAAAAGCCATACCGTGAGTGCGTTGCTAGCCACAAGTCAGGATGAGTTATGTAAGGATTTTCAGAAAATGAAGATTGAGGTAGTACCTAGCGGATTCTTGGCCGCATTGGAAGTAAAGCCTACTTTAGAGGACCAGATCCGAGAAGGACGAAGGATGATGACAGGATCCGTAGGATTAAGTCCAAAAGGAGGAAGGCAAGGCAGAGGACTTCAAGTTGGATGAGCAAGGCACGTTGTGGATGAAGGATCGCATTTGTGTGCCTAACAAAAGGAGTTAAAGCAAGCGATTACGGAAGAAGCCCATGACTCAAGTACTCGATTCATCCCGAAGCGCCAAGATGTATCAGGATCCGAAGGAGAGATTACGGTGGCCGAGTATGAAGCGTGAAGTTGCCGAGCATGTTGCATTGTGCGACGTATGCCGGAAGAGTCAAGGCAATGCATCGAGAGACCCGGCAGGATTGCTACGGTACCGAAGATACGAGTGGAAGTGGGAGGAAATCGGAATGGATTTCATTACCGGTTTCTTTGAAGACTCAAGGAGGTTGTGACTCCATATGGGTTATAGTGGATCGCTTGACTAAAGTAGCCCATTTTATCCCGTGAAGACCACTTACTCGGGAGATAAATTAGCGAGTTGTACATGATCAGGATTGTTTGTTTGCACGGAGTGCCAAAGAGGATTGTATCGGACAGAGGTACCCAATTTACCTCAAGGTTACGGAATAAGTTGCATGAAGCCATGGGAACCCGTTTGAACTTCAAGATACCTTATCATCCACAGACGGATGGACAGGCCGAAAGAGTCAACCGGATTCGGAGGATATGTTGAGAGCTTGTGCATTGGCTTATGCTACCTCTTGGGATAAGAGTTTGCCGTATGCCGAGTTTAGTTACAACAATAGTTATCAGGCTAGTTCTGAGATGTCACCTTTTGAGGCCTTTGTATGGTCGACCTGTCGGACGCCATTGAATTGGAATGAGGCCGTGACGCCGTGTCTTTGGGCCTGATATTCTTCAAGAGGTTTGAAGAAACGGTCGCCATGATTAGGGAAAGGTTGAAGATAGCCCAATCTCGACAAAAGAGTTATCTTGACAATCGTCGCGAGATTTGAGTTTTGAACGAGAAGACTTTGTATATCTCGAGATTCGCCTCTCGGGGAGTTAAGAGGTTCCATGCCAAAGGGAAACTTGCACCGTTATGTTGGACCATTTAAGATTTTGAGCCGCAGAGGCGAAGTTGCTTATCACCGGAGTTGCCACGATCGTTAACGAGAGTACATGATGTATTCCATGTGTCCCGATTGAAGAAGTGTCTCAGAGTTCTGAGCAGACATCGCTAGAGTCAATTGAGTTGCAAGAGGATTTGACCTATAAGGAGCATCCTGTGAGGATTCTAGACACAATGGATCGAGAAACTAGAAACAAGTCAACCCGTTTCTGTAGAGTTCAGTGGAGCAACCATGAAGAAAGCGAAGCGACTTGGGAGCGCGAAGAGGATTTGAAGAAAGAGTTTCCAAACCTATTCCTTTAGTAGGCCCTGAATCTCGGGGACGAGATTCTATTAAGGGGGGGAGGTTTGTAACACCCCAAAATTTTACTTTTCCTAAACTCATGTGTGATTTGGCACTTTGGTGAATTTTTGGAATTTTCTGGAATTTATTTGGATTTATTTGGAATTTATTTGAATTTATTCCATTTTGAAATAATTGAAGAATTTAATTTTGCAAATAAATTTTTGTTGGAAATATTTTATTTGAGTCCAAAATGATCCAAAGTATTTTCGAATTTTTGGAATTTTTCGAGTCATTTGCTATTTTTAATGAATTAAATGAATTACTAGGAATTATTTTAAATATTAAATCATTGGAAAATCAAACTCGGGTCAAATCTTGTTCATCCGACCGAGCCCGAGTCAGACTTCGTGTTCGAGTCCGACCGAGCCACGTGACTCTAGAACCCACTCCTAACCTAATCAATCCCAACCGTTGGATCAAGATCCAACGGCCGAGATCCGCCGACCCGACCGAGCCGTATCGGCCGGATCCGATCGCGCCCGTGCGATCGGGGCCGTTGATCGCGCCACGTGGGCGGCTGCGATGCGTCGTCTCCGCCGAGTCCGAGCCGGACTCCGCCGGTGAAGCGCCGTGGACCGACTAGGGTTCCGCCGAGCACGCCTCCGGGGCTATTTAATGCCGGATCGCACCGAGGATCGCCATCCCACGCCGGTCCGAAACCTAGCTCACGCCGCTAGGATCCCCACCGTCTCGCCGCTATTGTTCGCCGGAGTTGGTAAAGCACTCCGCCGCGATTTCGCGCCGTTCGCCACCGTCGCCATCCTCCGCCGACGTTGACCCAGATCCAGATCCCTTGCGTCAAGGCGCACCGTGCCTACCATCCACTTCGGCGGAGGAGCCTGCGGCGCCGTCGGGCGTGTCATCGTCATCGACTCCGGCCGCAAGCCGCCGACGCCATTGCCGTCGCTCGAGCTATCTCGGCCGTCCGATCAAGATCGCGACGATCCAGATCTTGCCACGCGTCATCGCGCGGTGAGGTTTCGTTACGATCTCTAGATCCAATCTCAACCATTGGATCTAAATCCAACGGTCCCGGATTAACGCGTTCACCCCAAACGCGTAACACCAGATCAATGGGCCGTTGATTTTCAAATCAACGGCCTAGATCTAGCCACGAGGCCGAAGGCCAACCGCGCGATCGGCGGTCGGCGGCGCATGAGAACGTGTCTCGACACGCCGGCCCGCATGTCGGCCCGACCAAAGCCATACCATGGCGTCACGATGGCGTCATGGCGGGCCCGCATGTCGCTGGTTGTCCCGGTGTCTTGGCCGACGTCGGCAATGACGTCTGATGGACCCCACCTGCCGACCGCAGTGGTGAGCCCGCCAGACGTCGGCGATGGCGTCACCCGAGGGGACCCACATGTCAGTGACCTGAACCGTGGACCAGGTCCACGGTGGACCCGAGCCGAGCGTGGACCGAGTCCATGGGCCGGCTGACGTCAGCAGACCAATCAGAGGCTGCCACGTGTCCTTGCTGACGCAATAATTAATTTCCGAAAAAAAGAAAATGATTTAATAAATCGGTTTAATAATTGATTTGAATTTCAAAACTTCAAACGCTTATAACTTTTGCGTTTCAACTCCGATTTGAGTGATTCAAATTTCTAAATTTGTATAAAATTGAGATCTACCTAAATATGAATTTTATTTAATTTTTGGACTAAAGTTTTTCTCTGTAATATTATTTAATTGATTATTTAAACTTTAAATAATCATAACTTTTGCGTTTTAACTCCAAATTTGACGATTCCAGTTTCTAAAAATCCAGAAAATTATGTTCTCTCTGTTTATGGATTTTATTTGGAGTTTTGGGATGTTTTTGCCTAGTGTTTATTTGTGTATTTGCTATTTGCACGCTTTACGAGTAGACGTTGAAGTGCCGGAAGGATTCGAAGGAGAAGTGTTGACTCAGGATCCAACTCAAGACCAAGAGCAAGTACTTTTTGAAGGCAAGTTGTGCTTTGACCATGTTGATCCTATTTCGAAATCTATTTTGATTTAAACTATTGCATGCTAGTTCAATTAGAAAGATACTTTGTTTAAACATGGGGGTTAGATAAATACCAATTTGCTATATGACACCTTGATTACTTAAGTATGTGCCATGACCCTTTGTCACCCTAGTTGTGGTTTACTAGTTGGACATTATTAAATTGCCAACATGGGTTTAGATCGTTGTAGTATACTGCTTAGACACACTACGTGCTCATGACATGATTTTGGACAATCAAATATTAATATAGACTTAATGATAAATTAAAAATGTTTTGGAAAAGAATCATGTGATTATTAAGGAACGTGGTGCATGGTAATCAAGCGGGGTTTGATAAGCGATTTCGGCCGGGGCATGTGGCAAGAGTAATCAGTGGGCGATTGTGGAATTGGGAGTGATGATTTGGTTTTTCGGGTAGTCTTGCCCTGGTCACTCTAAGGACTTAACCTTGCAAGCCTTTGAACTGGGTCATACTTGCAACCACATGGCTGGAATGGGACGGCCCTAGTTGACTAAGTCGCTAAGGACTCACTTGTGGAGACTCAGGGTGTCAGTTACACCGTTTGTGTGATTGTACGGGGGAGCGTATCGTGGCTGTGGCCAGGTACCCATCTAACGGTGTGTTGGTCCCATACTTCGCCTTGGCTAAGGGAAGGGATGGTGTAGAGCACGAACCGGAGAGGATGTAACACCCCAAAATTTTGCTTTTCTTAAATTCATGTGTGATTTGGCACTTTGGTGAATTTTTGGAATTTTCTGGAATTTATTTGGATTTATTTGGAATTTATTTGAATTTATTCCATTTTGAAATAATTAAAGAATTTAATTTTGCAAATAAATTTTTGTTGGAAATATTTTATTTGAGTCCAAAATGATCCAAAATATTTTCCAGAATTTTTCTGGAATTTTTCTGAGTCATTTGCTATTTTTAATGAATTAAATGAATTACTGGGAATTATTTTAATTATTAAATCGCTGGAAAATCCAACTCGGGTCAAGTACTGTTCATCCGACCGAGTCGGACTCGAGTCCGACCGAGCCGATTGACTCGGCCGAACCCACTCCTAACCCTAATCAATCCCAACCGTTGGATCAAGATCCAACGGCCGAGATCCGTCAGACCTGCACGGCGTGTCGGGCCGGACCGTCGCGCCCGCGATCGTGGCCGTTGGTTGTGCCACGTGGGCGGCCACGATTTCATCGTCTCCGCCGAGTCCGAAGCTGGACTCCGCCGTGCGTGTCCGCCGTGGGAGAGCTAGGTCTCCGTTTTACGCAGACCGAGGCTATTTAATGCCCGGGCATACCGAGATCGCCATCCCACGCGGTTCGAAACCTAGCTCGCGCCGCTAGGATCCCCACCGTCTCGCCGTTATTGCTCGCCGGAGTTGGAAATGCATTCGCCGCGATTAAACGCCAATATTGCTGCCGTCCGTCGTCCTCCGCCGTCATCAAGCCTGGACCGGATTCCCCAAGGCGAGGCGCGTTCGAGTACCCCTCGCCGGCCGGAGCGCGCGAAACGCCAAGCGGCAAGGTCGTAAATCCCGTCTCCGGTCAAGCGGCGCCGCCGCGTGCCATCGCCGTCCGAAGCCGTGCCGTTGGATCGGATCGGACGGCAGCGGTGAGTTCACGTGTTTCCCAAACCCTAGAAACCCGATTAGATGCGGGCCGTTGGATCAAGATCCAACGGTTCACAATCGCCACGTCTTTGTAGCTTGATGCGATTATAGGATTAGATGCGGACCGTCCGATCTAGATCGAGCGGCCACGAGCATCGAGTAGTTTCAACGTGTTAACCCTGGATCTAATCCGCGCGTTGATTTTCAAATCAGCGGTCGTGATTGCGCCACGTGTCGGGAAGTTGGACCGACGCGTCGTGGCCCACGTCCGCTGGCGTGCGTGTGCCGACACGCGAGGCCCGCGTGTGTCGAAGGGCCCGCATGTCGCTGGCTAACCCAGCCAAGCGCCGACGTCACCCATGGCGTCACGTGGGTCCCACATCGCCGTGGTGAGCCCGCCGACGTCGGCCGATGACGTTACCCGAGCGGGGCCCACATGTCGATCCACGTGGCCGTGGACCGAGTCCACCGTGGACCCGAGCCGAGCGTGGACCAAGCCCATGGGCCGTTGGCGACGCCAGCAGGCCAATCAGAGGCCACGTGTCCATGCCGACGCAATAATTAATTTTCGAAAAGAAAATGATTTATTAATTCAAATAATGATTTCAAATTTAGATTCAAACTTCAAACGCTTATAACTTTTGCGTTTCAACTCCGATTTGAGCGATTCAAATTTCTAAATTTGTATAAAATTGAGATCTACCTAAATATAAATTTTATTTAATTTTTGGACTAAAGTTTTTCTCTGTAAAATTATTTAATTGATTATTTAAACTTTAAATAATCATAACTTTTATGCGTTTTAACTCCAAATTTGACGATTCCAGTTTCTAAAAATCCAGAAAATTATGTTCTCTCTGTTTATGGATTTTATTTGGAGTTTTGGGATCTTTTTGCATAGTGTTTATTTGTGTATTTGCTATTTGCACGCTTTACGAGTAGAGCGTTGAAGTCTTGGGAGGGATTCGAAGGAGAAGTATTGACTCAGGATCCAACTCAAGACCAAGAGCAAGTGCTTTTTGAAGGCAAGTTGTGCTTTGACCATGTTGATCCTATTTCGAAATCTATTTTGATTTAAACTATTGCATGCTAGTTTAATTAGAAAGATACTTTGGTTTAAACCTGGGGGTTAGATAAATACCAATTTGATATATGACACCTTGATTACTTAAGTATGTGCCATGACCCTTTGTCACCCTAGTTGTGGTTTACTAGTTGGACATTATTAAATTGCCAACATGGGTTTAGATCGTTGTAGTATACTGCTTAGACCTGCTACGTGTTCATGACATGATTTTGGATAATCAAATGCTAATATTGACTTAATGATATATTGAACCTGTTTTGGAAAAGTATCATGTGATGTTGATGGCACGTGGTGCATGGTAATCAACTGGGGTTTGATAAGCGATTTCGGCCAGGGCATGTGGCAAGAGTAATCAGGTGGGCCAGTTGTGGCATTGGGAGTGTTGATTTGGTTTTTCGGGTAGTCTTGCCTGGTCACTCTAAGGACTTAACCTTGCAAGCCTTTGAACTGGGTCATACTTGCAACCACATGGGTGGAATGGGGCGGCCCTAGTTGACTAAGTCGCTAAGGACTCACTTGTGGAGCCTCAGGGTGTCGATTACACCGTTTGTGTGATTATGCGGGGAGCGTATCGTGGGCGTGGCCAGGTACCCATCTAACGGTGTGTTGGTCCCATACTTCGCCTTGGCTAAGGGAAGGGATGGTGTAGAGCACGTCTGGAGAGGACCACTGTGTTGTTTGAGGCTTAGAAGGCTTTGTTATGATCGCTCATTCGCATACTCTTGTATGGCGATTCACGGTGACGTGGTGAGTGGATTGTATCTTGTGGGTAAAGTGCATAACCTCTGCAGAGTGTAGAATCTATTTGAATAGCCGAGTCCACAGTCTTGGACAATGCTCGGGAATTACAGTCAAGGGTTAGATTTTACGAAAATAACTTGGATTTGAAAAGTTGGGTTGGTTTAACAAAGAAGATGATGGAAATATGGTTTAGGATGGGGAAAATGTTTGTTAAACTTCTTGAAAAGTTATTTATGCTTTACTTATTTCTCTTTGCTTTCGAATCTACTTTTATTACTTGTCAAAAGTCATTTCTTGCAAATATACCTTGAGCTATTCCTTTGTACCAAGCCATGCATATAGTATATTAGCTTGCATTACATGCATGACTTCTTGAGTACCAAGTACTCACCCTTGCCTCAACACAATACAGTTGAAGAGGAGATTACGCATGACATTGGAGGAGGAACTCCAAGAGGACCCGACTACTTAGGGATGCGAGCCCGATCAGTTACTGTGGTATCTTTGGATGGCGCCACGAAGTTTATTTGATTTTCATTGCTATTATTTCTCTTTTAATAAGTTCTGCCTTGCAAGGCATATATTTGTAACTTGGCCATAAGGTCAAGTAACCACTTTGGTTATTTCAATAAAGTACTTCAATAATATCGATTGGTATGATTGTGATATTTACCGATGTTAAGACTGTGTGCACTAGCGCGTTCCTGGACTAGTGCTGAATACACGAAGGGTCGGATTTGCAAATTCGGGTCCCGACAGAGGTGGTATCGAGCCATACTTGATTGTAGGCTCAACCTAAGTTAGAATGGTCGTAGTGAGGATAAAACCTATTTTCTAAATCTAAAAATTTGTGAAGACAAGAAATGACATCTCGACTTATCCCCTTCTCTCTTTTCTCGTCTCTTGCTGAAATTTTCCCTTACCTTGTCACAATTTGAAAATTCCGAGTTCTTACGTAAAGCACTCTTGTGACAGATGGAGGAAGAGTTCAACTACGTTGATCTAGGAGTTGGTCACGCCGCGGAACTTTGGCACATGCTACAAACTCTCGGAGATTTTGAGAAGCCCCAATACCAAGTGGAAGTAATCAGGCAAGCAGGATTGATCAAGGCTTGTGACGTGAGGATTGAGGTACCTGCTAGGAAAAAGGGCCCAGGCAATCGCCCGATACACTGCACTGCCAGGAGATCTACAATGCAGATGGGTATCCAAGAAGTATCACGACGAGCAATGCGGCACATTACCCGTACCTACGCCAGAGAGTTGGAGAGTACGGTATTCCGTTACCATCCGCGCAGCGATAACCTTCTTGACCCGAAGACAATTCAGGATGAGAATGCCACGGTTACACAGTTGGCACGATTTGTCGTCGCCCAGGAGGATGTACTAGATAATACAAGCAAGGAGCTACAGAAGGCCCGCAAGGAGATCACGACAGAGAAGAACAGATGGCGGGAAGCTCAAGAGTATGTGGCACACCTTCTACGAAGGATTGACGAGTTGGAGATGACTTTGTACGGACTGACCCAGAGCTGTGACTGAGAGCTACACGAGCCAGATCCAGAGGAGTCGATCTCGATGAGGAACGCTTCTTCGACTACCACAGATGACATAGTCATTTGGACATGGCGATCGTTTGGCGCCTATGCCGCAGACCCGTACCAGGCCGTGGAGGTTTTCTCGATGAGTGAGCATAGGTTCTATAGTGAGACTCCTTCACGAGTCGAGTCATAGAATAAAGAGTCACCCTTTAGGCGTTAGACTCGAGTTAGTTCGATTTGGATTTGCTTTGTTTCTTGAGTGTGCATTATGTGTTGCAAGGCCCTTAGGCATTGTAAGCAGCCATACCAAGTTATTAATAATAAAGTTGGACCTTAAAGTTACCCCTTTTCGCCGCATAAGTTCCATATTACTTGTCTATTCTTGTTTCCCTCTCATCTCTAAACCTAGAGCAAATCGGCAGATGGTAAACACCCGTGGAAACTTTGGAAGCAATGGGAGGCGGTTCGCCAATGAGAAAACCCCAATGATGGAGCACCCGCACCGCCCTTGGATGTGTAGAATTTTGGAGCATTTCTTGCTGCTCAGACTCGATTGATGCATGCTATGATGCAACAAATGCAGCACGTCCTTTGCTCCAGCCACTTTGCTAATCAAGTTAATCGGGGACCACGCTTGAATACAAGGTGTCGAGTTCATGAGGACTCACCCACCCACTTTCTCTGGAAATGCCAATCCGTTGGAGGCCGACGATTGGTTAAGATCAATTGAGAGGAAGCTACACATAGCTCAATGCATAGGGAATGAGAAGGTACTCTACGCTTCTCATCGGTTGGAAGGAACATTGGCACGAATGGTGGGAGAACTTACGTGCCACGCAGAGAACCCTCAAGATATCACTTGGGAAGAGTTCACGGTGCATTCCGGCGATATCACGTGCTGAAGGAATCATGGACCTTAAGAAGGAGGAGTTCAGAGCAGGAAGCAAGGTAATCGGCCGATGGCCGACTACGAACAAGTTCACACAGCTAGCACGCTCGCACCTTTGAGGATGTAGCGACAGATAAATCCAGGCAGTCTCGTTTTATGAAGGGACTTAACTCGGGATTGCAAGTAGGATTGATCACCCACACCTTTCCAGATTTCCAAGAGTTGGTGAATAAGGCGCTTATTCTTGAGGACAAGCGCAAGGAACTGGATGAGAACAGAAGCGCAGGATGCAACGGCAAGGATCACGTCAGGAACGCATAGCGGCGCTGAGAGTTGCACCAAATCAATTCTTGATTCCAACCACGAGAATGCAACAAGGACACCATCCCCAAAGACCGAGACCTGCCAATCGAACTACGGACCCACCCGCTAGAAACGCTACCCCAGGCAGCCAAAGAGCAGTGAGACGCTACAATCGCAACGAGCCAGGACACTTTGCCAACGATTGTCCAAAGAAGACAGCGAGGCGACCCTGATTCGCTTCAATCTAGGAACCACCCAGCTAGGGCGCCCGACACGAGAGCCACACCCAGGCCGTGGTGAGAGGCCGAGTCAACCATGTCACCGCGGATGCCTTTGCAAAATGCTACGGACGTCGTCTTGGGTAAGTTACTTGTTAACTCCGCACCTGCAATGCTTTGTTTGACTCGAGCTTCAGATTCGTTTGTTTCGCAAGGCTTTGCTGCTAGAAATGACTTGAGAATTGCAAGACTTAAGTGCATGCTTTTAGTTCAAACCCACAGTTAGAACTCCGAGCGGAAGTAGGATGTTCCGGGTGAGAATACTAATAGATGGAATAGAGTTCCTAGCAAACCTTATAATTTTGGAGACCCGGACCTTAGATGTTATATTGGGAATGGATTGGTTATCCAAGCACAAGGCTGTATTGGATTGTGGACGAAGGACTATCTCGATTGAGAGCCCGTGTGGGAAGAAAGTGGAATTTCAAGCCCTTTACTGATTAGAGATGGACAGTTGATGGTTAACAGTACCAAGGCAATCGGCATAGAGGATGTCCCAAAGTAGTGAATGAGTACCCGAGATGTTTTTCCCGAGGATCTACGGTATGCCGCCAGACGAGGACATAGAGTTTGTGATAGAGCTTGTACTGCACAAAGACCGATAGCAAAGAGACCCTATCGGATGTCTACCGAGGAGTTGGTAGAGATGAAGAAACAGCTAGAAGAGTTAATGGAGAAAGGATTTATCAGACCAAGTTCGTCACCGTGGGGAGCACCAGTTTTGTTTGTCAAGAAGAAGGACGGGAGTTTCAGGATGTGCATTGACTACCGTGCACTCAATGAAGTCACCGTGAAAAATAAGTATCCGCTACCCAGGATTGATGATTTGTTTGATCAGTTAAGAGGAGCCGGAGTTTTCTCCAAGATTGATCTGAGATCGGGATACCATCAGTTGAAGATCCGATCAGAGGATATTCCGAAGACTGCATTCTCGTCAAGATATGGACATTACGAGTTCTGATTATGTCCTTTGGATCGATTTAATGCGCCAAATTTATTTCATGAATATGATGAATAAGGTGTTCATGGAATATTTGGACAAGTTTGTCGTCGTGTTCATAGACGACATCCTAATCTACTCCAAGACGGAGGATGAACATGCCGAACACTTAAGGCGAGTTTTGGAAAAGCTGAGGGAACAGCAACTTTTCGCCAAGTTCAGCAAGTGTGACTTTTGGAAGGACAAAGTGGAGTTCCTTGGACACGTGATGACCGCAGAGGGAGTCGCCGTGGATCCAAGCAAAGTAGAAGCTGTGTTACATTGGGAACAACCAAAGACGGTGACCCAGATTCGGAGTTTCCTTGGAATGGCAGGATACTACCGCCGTTTCATCGAAGGCTTCTCGACAATTGCGAAACCTCTTACGCAATTGCTGAAGAAGGAAAAGAAGTTTGCATGGACGCCAGAATGTGAGAAAGGATTTGAGGAGCTGAAGAAGCGATTGACATCAGCACCGGTGTTAGTTCTACCAAATGTTGCTCAAAGCTTCGATATTTATTGTGACGCATCGCGCCAAGGACTTGGATGTGTGCTGATGCAGAATGGAAAGGTCGTCGCTTATGCATCAAGGCAGTTGAGGCCGCATGAGGAAAATTATCCGACACATGACCTAGAGTTAGCCGCTGTAGTGCATGCCTTGAAGATATGGCGTCACTATCTGATTGGAAACAGATGTGAAGTGTATACGGATCATAAGAGCCTTAAGTACATATTCACCCAGTCGGATCTGAATATGAGGCAGAGGAGATGGTTAGAGTTGATCAAGGACTATAATGTTGGAATCCATTACCATCCCGGGAAGGCCAACGTAGTAGCCGATGCTCTGAGTCGGAAAAGCCATACCATGAGTACGTTGCTAGCCACAAGTCCGGATGAGTTATGTGAGGATTTTCAAAAGATGAAGATTGAGGTTGTACCTAGCGGATTCTTGGCCGCATTGGAAGTAAAGCCTACCCTAGAGGATCAGATCCGAGAAGGACAGAAGGATGATGACAGGATCCGCAGGATTAAGTCCATCAAGGAGGAAGGCAGGGCAGAGGACTTCAAATTGGATGAACAAGGCACGTTGTGGATGAAGGATCGCATTTGTGTGCCTAACAAAAAGGAGTTAAAGCAACTGATTTTGGAAGAAGCCCATGACTCTAAGTACTCGATTCATCCTGGAAGCGCCAAGATGTATCAGGATCTGAAGGAGAGATTACGGTGGCCGAGTATGAAACGTGAAGTTGCCGAGCATGTTGCATTGTGCGGCGTATGCGGAGAGTCAAGGCAATGCATCAGAAACCAGCAGGATTGCTACAACCACTGAAAATACCTGAGTGGAAGTGGGAGGAAATCGGAATGGATTTCATTACCGGTTTGCCGAAGACTCAAGGAGGTTATGACTCCATATGGGTTATAGTGGATCGCTGACTAAAGTAGCCCATTTTATCCCCGTGAAGACCACTTACTCGGAGATAAGTTAGCGAGTTGTACATGATCGGGATTGTTTGTTTGCACGGAGTGCCAAGGAGGATTGTATCGGACAGAGGTACCCAATTTACCTCAAGGTTCCGGAATAAGTTGCATGAAGCCATGGGGACCCGTTTGAACTTCAAGATACCTTATCATCCATGCACGGATGGAGCCAGACCAAAGAGTCAACCAGATTCGGAGGATATGTTAAGAGCTTGTGCATTGGCTTATGCTACCTCTTGGGATAAGAGTTTGCCGTATGCCGAGTTTAGTTACAACAATAGTTATCAGGCTAGTTCTGAGATGTCACCTTTTGAGGCCTTTGTATGGTCGACCTGTCGGACACCATTGAATTGGAATGAGACCGTGGCGCCGTGTCTTTGGGCCTGATATTCTTCAAGAGGTGAAGAGCGGTCGCCATGATTAGGGAAAGGTTGAAGATAGCCCAATCTCGACAGAAGAGTTATGCTGACAATCGTCGCCGAGAATTGAGTTTTGAACCAGAAGACTTTGTATACCTCAGAGTTACGCCTCTCAGGGGAGTTAAGAGGTTCCATGCCAAAGGGAAACTCGCACCCCGTTATGTTGGACCATTTAAGATTTTGAGTCGCAGAGGTGAAGTTGCCTACCAGCTGGAGTTGCCACAGTCGTTGGCAGGAGTGCATGACGTATTCCATGTGTCCCAGTTGAAGAAATGTCTCCGAGTCCCTGAGGAACAGACACCGCTAGAGTCAATTGAGTTGCAAGAGGACTTGACTTATAAGGAACATCCTGTGAGGATTCTAGACACAATGGATCGAGAAACTAGAAACAAGTCAACCCGTTTCTGTAGAGTTCAGTGGAGCAACCATGAAGAAAGCGAAGCGACTTGGGAGCGCGAAGAGGATTTGAAGAAAGAATTTCCAAACCTATTCCTTTAGTGAGCCACGAATCTCGGGACGAGATTCTATTAAGGGGGGGAGGTTTGTAACACCCCAAAATTTTGCTTTTCTTAAATTCATGTGTGATTTGGCACTTTGGTGAATTTTTGGAATTTTCTGGAATTTATTTGGATTTATTTGGAATTTATTTGAATTTATTCCATTTTGAAATAATTAAAGAATTTAATTTTGCAAATAAATTTTTGTTGGAAATATTTTATTTGAGTCCAAAATGATCCAAAATATTTTCCAGAATTTTTACGAATTTTTGAGTCATTTGCTATTTTTAATGAATTAAATGAATTATCGGGAATTATTTTAATTATTAAATCGCTGGAAAATCCAACTCGGGTCAAGTAATCTGTTCATCCGGCCGAAGTCGGACTCGAGTCCGACCGAGCGATTGACTCGGCCGAACCCACTCTAACTCCTAATCAATCCCAACCGTTGGATCAAGATCCAACGGTGAGATCCGTCCGACCTGCACCGAGCCGTGTCCCGGACGACCGGCCGCGCCGCGATCGTGGCCGTTGGTTGTGCCACGTGGGCGGCCACGATTTCATCGTCTCCGCCCGAGTCCGAAGCTGGACTCCGCCGCCGTGTCGCCGCCGTGGAGAGCTAGGTCTCCGTTTTTACGGACGCCGAGGCTATTTAATGCCCGGGCATACCGAGATCGCCATCCCACGCCCGGTTGAAACCTAGCTCGCGCCGCTAGGATCCCCACCGTCTCGCCGTTATTGCTCGCCGGAGTTGGAAGTCTGTTCGCCGCGATTAAACGCCAATATTGCCGCCGCCGTCGTCCTCCGCCGTCATCAAGCCCGGACCGGATTCCCCAAGGCGAGGCGCGTTGGGAGTACCCCTCGCCAGCGGGCGCGCGCGAAACGCAAGCGGCAAGGTCGTCGTCCGTCTCCGGTCAAGCCAGCGCCGCCGCGTGCCATCGCCGTCGAAGCCGTGCACCGTTGGATCCAGGTCGGACGGCAGCGGTGAGTTCACGTGTTTCCCAAACCCTAGAAACCCGATTAGATGCGGACCGTTGGATCAAGATCCAACGGTTCACAATCGCCACGTCTTTGTAGCAAAGACGATTATAGGATTAGATCCGGACCGTCCGATCTAGATCGAGCGCCCACGAGCATCGAGTAGTTTCAACGTGTTAACCCTGGATCTAATCCGCGCCGTTGATTTTCAAATCAGCGGTCGTGATTGGCGCCACGTGTCGGGAAGTTGGACCGACGGTCGGCCGCCGGCCCACGCGTGCAGGCAGGACGCCGACACGCGGCCCGCAGCGTGTCGAGGGCCCGCATGTCGGTGGCTAACCCAGCCAAGCGGCCGACGTCACCCATGACGTCACGATGGGTCCCACTGCCGCTGGCCGTGGTGAGCCCGTGACGTCGGGCCGATGACGTCACCCGAGTGGGCCCACATGTCGATCCACGCGTGAGCCGTGGACCGAGTCCACCGTGGACCCGAGCCGAGCGTGGACCAAGCCCATGGACCACCGACGTCAAGGCCAATCAGAGCTGCCACGTGTCCATCTTTGGCGCAATAATTAATTTTCAAAAAGAAAATGATTTATTAATTCAACTAATGATTTCAAATTTAGATTCAAACTTCAAACGCTTATAACTTTTGCGTTTCAACTCCGATTTGAGCGATTCAAATTTCTAAATTTGTATAAAATTGAGATCTACCTAAATATAAATTTTATTTAATTTTTGGACTAAAGTTTTTCTCTGTAAAATTATTTAATTGATTATTTAAACTTTAAATAATCATAACTTTTATGCTTTTAACTCCAAATTTGTGATTCCAGTTTCTAAAAATCCAGAAAATTATGTTCTCTCTGTTTATGGATTTTATTTGGAGTTTTGGGATCTTTTTTTGCATAGTGTTTATTTGTGTATTTGCTATTTGCACGCTTTACGAGTAGACGTTGAAGTGCCTGGAGGGATTCGAAGGAGAAGTATTGACTCAGGATCCAACTCAAGACCAAGAGCAAGTGCTTTTGAAGGCAAGTTGTGCTTTGACCATGTTGATCCTATTTCAAATCTATTTTGATTTAAACTATTGCATGCTAGTTTAATTAGAAAGATACTTTGGTTTAAACCTGGGGTTAGATAAATACCAATTTGATATATGACACCTTGATTACTTAAGTATGTGCCATGACCCTTTGTCACCCTAGTTGTGGTTTACTAGTTGGACATTATTAAATTGCCAACATGGGTTTAGATCGTTGTAGTATCTGCTTAGACACGCTCGTGTTCATGACATGATTTTGGATAATCAAATGCTAATATTGACTTAATGATATATTGAACCTGTTTTGGAAAAGTATCATGTGATGTTGATGGCACGTGGTGCATGGTAATCAAGCGGGTTTGATACTTGATTTCGGCCAGGGCATGTGGCAAGAGTAATCAGGTGGGCAGTTGTGGCATTGGGAGTGTTGATTTGGTTTTTCGGGTAGTCTTGCCCTGGTCACTCTAAGGACTTAACCTTGCAAGCCTTTGAACTGGTCATACTTGCAACCACATGGTCGGAATGGGACGGCCCTAGTTGACTAAGTCGCTAAGGACTCACTTGTGGAGCCTCAGGGTGTCGATTACACCGTTTGTGTGATTATGCGGGAGCGTATCGTGGCTGTGGCCAGGTACCCATCTAACGGTGTGTTGGTCCCATACTTCGCCTTGGCTAAGGGAAGGGATGGTGTAGAGCACGTCTTAGGAGAGGACCACCTGTGTTGTTTGAGGCTTCCGAAAGGCTTTGTTATGATCGCTCATTCGCATACTCTTGTATGGCGATTCACGGCTGACGTGGTGAGTGGATTGTATCTTGTGGGTAAAGTGCATAACCTCTGCAGAGTGTAGAATCTATTTGAATAGCCGAGTCCACGGTACTGGACAATGCTCGGGAATTACAGTCAAGGGTTAGATTTTCTGAAAATAACTTGGATTTGAAAAGTTGGGTTGGTTTAACAAAGAAGATGATGGAAATATGGTTTAGGATGGGGAAAATGTTTGTTAAACTTCTTGAAAAGTTATTTATGCTTTACTTATTTCTACTGCTTTCGAATCTACTTTTATTACTTGTCAAAAGCTGTTTACCGCAAATATACCTTGAGCTATTCCTTTGTACCAAGCCATGCATATAGTATATTAGCTTGCATTCTGTGCATGACTTGCTGAGTACCAAGTACTCACCCTTGCCTCAACACAATACCAGTTGAAGAGGAGATTACGCCAGCATTGGAGGAGGAACTCCAAGAGGACCCGACTACTTAGGGATGCGAGCCCGGTCGATTACTGTGGTATACTGGATGGCGCCACGAAGTTTATTTGATTTTCCGCTGCTATTATTTCTCTTTTAATAAGTTCTGCCTTGCAAGGCATATATTTGTAACTTGGCCATAAGGTCAAGTAACCACTTTGGTTATTTCAATAAAGTACTTCAATAATATCGATTGGTATGATTGTGATATTTACCGATGTTAAGACTGTGTGCACTAGCGCGTTCCTGGACTAGTGCTGAATACACAGAGGGTCCGGATTTGCAAATTCGGGGTCCCGACAGAGGACCACCTGTGTTGTTTGAGGCTTCCGAAAGGCTTTGTTACGGGAACTCGCCTTTGTGGTGTTTGACTGTATCTTGTGGGTAAAGTGCATAACCTCTGCAGAGTGTAGAATCTATTTGAATAGCCGAGTCCACGGTACTGGACAATGCTCGGGAATTACAGTCAAGGGTTAGATTTTCTGAAAATAACTTGGATTTGAAAGGTTGGGTTGGTTTAACAAAGAAGATGATGGAAATATGGTTTAGGATGGGGAAAATGTTTGTTAAACTTCTTGAAAAGTTATTTATGCTTTACTTATTTCTACTGCTTTCGAATCAACTTTTATTACTTGTCAAAAGCTGTTTACCGCAAATATACCTTGAGCTATTCCTTTGTACCAAGCCATGCATATAGTATATTAGCTTGCATTCTGTGCATGACTTGCTGAGTACCAAGTACTCACCCTTGCCTCAACACAATACCAGTTGAAGAGGAGATTACGCCAGTTTCGGGAGAAGATTTCCAAGAAGACCCGTCTACTTAGGAATGCGAGCCCAGTCAGTTGCCTGTGGTATACTGGATGGCGCCACAAAGTTTATTTGATTTTCCGCTGCTATTATTTCTCTTTTAATAAGTTCTGCCTTGCAAGGCATATATTTGTAACTTGGCCATAAGGTCGAGTAACCCTTTGATTATTTAAATAAAGTACTTTGATAGTATCGTTTGGTATGATTGTGATATATACCGATGTTAAGACTGTGTGCACTAGCGCGTTCCTGGACTAGTGCTGAATACACAGAGGGTCCGGATTTGCAAATTCGGGGTCCCGACATTATGTGAACTGTATATGTGTACTTATATATTATATATATAGGCATGATTCATTATTAGTTAATTCACTACTACACGAGGGCTCATACTAGACACCTCATCACAGACTGTTTTATATACACACTATCTGTGATGAGTCCAAGGCACATCACAGACGGTTTTATCTACGAATAGTCTGTGATGATTTCCTTATCAAAGATGGTTTGAAACACGAACAGTCTGTGATAAGGGTCCTCCCGATCACATACGGTTTTATGTACGAACCGTCTGTGATAAGGACCGACATCACAGACGGTTTGTACCTAAAACCGTCTGTGATGTGGGGGACCCTTATCACAGACTGTTCGTGTTTCAAACCGTCTGTGATAAGGAAATCATCACAGACTGTTCGTAGATCAAACCGTCTGTGATGTGCCTGGGACTCATCACAGACGGTGTGTATATAAGACCTTCTGTGATGAACGAGATGCTACATAATTACATATATACTATTAAGCTTGTTTGTGAACTTACTGTTGTAAATTATCATTGCAAATGTTCGTAGAGCGGTACGTACGTAGGTCGCTAGCAAGCGCTGCTCCATACATAGCACCATGCATACACAACCTAAATTAAGTCCTCTATATGTGGAGTATATATATATATCTAGATCGATCTCTTGGCAAAATGCATGATAGAGGCAAAAAGATGAACGAATAGACAAACTGATCGAAGCTATATATGGCATTATAATTTAACAAAAGCATAATTAATTAAGTACATTACATAATAATAAACATAAAATACATTATATTATATAGTACTTAATTAATTACAATTCATATATATATAGTGGTGGCAGTGATCGCGCGAGCGCGATCACTGCCACCACTCATCTTCGTCCTCCTCATCGTCGTCCACTGGCCACCTGTAGTCGCCGTCGTCGTCAGAGGAGGTCCTGCTCCCGCGGCCCCAGCGGATGAGGTAGCTCTCCTCCTCCTCCTCATCCTTGTCCTCGTCCTCATCCTCCTCGTGCTCATGCTCGTTCTCATCCTTGTCCTCCTCCTCTACCTCCTCCTCCTCGGGGGAAAAGAGGTGGCATATTGGGCATTGCCCGGGGAAAAGGGGGGAGGATTGCACTGGCATTTGAATGGCGGCAGAGGGGGTGATGGAGGGTGGGAGGATGAGGCAGAGCTCCTGGTGGAAGGAGACATAGCTGCCATGGATGGAGAGATCGATATATCTGTGTGTGGAGAGATCGAGTACTACTGCTGCCCGATCAAAGTTGAATATATAGGCCGTTGCAGGCCGAGAAGATGAAGACGAAGTTAATTGTGATGAAGATGAAGAGTTTCTGATCGTTGGAAAGGCACGCACGGGAAATCATGAGACGCCTTTTAATTTGTGCAGGCTTCATCACAGGCGGTTTTGTATTTAAAACCATCTGCAAATTATATCATGACAGACGGTTTGTTATTGCCTCATCACAGACGGGTTTTTAGTTAAAACCGTTTGTAAATTATGTCATCGCAGACGGCTGGTGGTTAAAAACCGTCTGTAAATGTTTCCCTATCATAAACGGTTGTTTAGTAATAACCATCTGTGATGATGCTTAATAAGAGGCCCCCGGCCCGATCGACCTCCTCTATATTTTTAGGGTTGCCGAGCAATTTTTGATGTGGCTGCGATATTGAGAGGCGATCTGGTGGGCACTTACGTTCTAAGTTATCTAAGGTTCGTAATTGGTTAAAATTTGCAATCTATTTAAGATTTAGCTCGGTAAATCTGGAAATGAAGATGGTTTTTTTAGATTTATGTTGGTGTACATCCATTAATTAATATTTGTTCTCATTGGCGTACAGAAGGCGAAGATGGTTTTGATTTAAGTGTACTTCATTAAATAATATTTGTTCTCTCTGTACTGTAGGTTATATATATGTGGCTAGCTATGTAAGGAGAATCCATTTGTTCTTTGTTATTATTTAAGTGTACTTCATTCATTATCTAACACATATTGTTATATACATAGCGTAGATGGACCAAAGTTGGATGTACGCTGAGAACCGTGCGAGCGCCAAGTACATTAATGGCGCCTCCGCTTTTAGAAGAGCTGCAGAGGAAGATATGTTGAACAAGGGGGTGGAATTTATGTCTTGTCCATGTATTGACTACGAGAATATGAGGATGTTTCGAAACCCTGCGCAAATCAAAGCACACTTAATTCTACGGGGTTTCAAAATGGGGTATTCATCTTGGACCAGTCATGGTGAAGAGCAGATTATGCAAGCGTCAATTAGTCAATGCATCATCGACGAAGTCAATAATACACCAGATGATATCGACTGTATTTTCGATAATGATATTTCTCCCGATGAAAATCTGGATCAAATGCTACGGGATGCAGAAGGCAACCGTGATGGGCAAATATATAAGGTTGTCATCTGTGCTGGAACTGCTGAAATTAAAGGCAAGCAACGGTTGGTCCGATAAGAGTTTCACGGCACTGTTGGGCCTGTTAGCGGACATGCTTCCGGAGGGAAACGAGTTGTCGACAACCACCTACAAAGCCAAGAAGGTTCTTTGTCCCTTGGGATTGGAAGTAGAAAGAATAGCTGCCTGTCCGAACGATTGTATCCTCTACCGCAAAGAGTATGCAAACTTGCATGTATGTCCGCTATGCAACGCATCCCGGTACAAGCGTAAAGATAGATCAAATGATGACGACGAGTGTATCGAGGTGAAGAAAGGACCTCCTGCTAAGGTGGTGTGGTATCTGCCTATAATCCCCCATCTGAAACGTTTGTTTTCGAACTCAAAATAGGCAAAACTTCTTCGGTGGCACTCGGATGAGCGCAAGAATGATGGAATGATAAGGCACCCCACCCAGTGGAGAAACATCGATAGGAGGTTTGAAGAATTTGCATCGGATCCGAGAAATATAAGGTTCGGATTGAGTACAAACGGAATGAATCCTTTCGACAACATGAGCAGTCGTCATAGCACTTGGCCAGTGAATCTCTGTCTATACAATCTTCCTCCTTGGTTGTCTATGAAGCGGAAGTATATTTTTTTGTCTATACTCATCCAAGGCCCAAAGCAACCTGGAAACGATATTGATGTGTACCTAGCACCATTGGTGGAAGATCTGAACACGTTGTGGGCTCCGGGGGTAAAGCTATGGGATGCTCACAAACGAGAGTATTTCACTTTGCATTGCCTGTTGTTCTGCACCATAAATGATTATCCTGCCCTTGCTAACCTATCGGGGCAGAGTATAAAAGGAGCCAAAGCCTGCACTCGCTGCTTGCATGCTACCGAGAGTGTGTGGCTCAATCACTCACGCAAAACCATGTACATACGTCACCTTAGGTTCCTTCGGAGGAATCACCCATACCGCAAGATGAAGAAACAATTCGACGGAACGAATGAAGATGGATTAGCTCCAAAGCATTTAATCGGGACAGACATTCATGATATGGTTAAGAACTTGGATGTTGCTCTGGGAAAGTGACGTCAATCGAGGACCCATGAGAAGCGCATGTGGAAGAAGAGATCAATATTTTGGGACCTACCTTATTGGGAGCACCTACAAGTTCGGCATTGCATCGATGTGATGCATGTAGAGAATAATGTATGTGATAGCTTGGTTGGTCTCTTACTGAACATTAAGGGCAAAACAAAGGACGGTATCTACTCACGGCTTGACTTGGTTGATATGGGCATCAGACCTGAGTTAGCACCGAAAGAGACCGATAAAGGCCGAACTTATTGAGAACCTGCTTGCTACACTTTGTCCAAGGCCGAGAGAACTGAACTGTGCCAGTGCCTACATGGTGTTAAAGTTTCGTCCGGTTACTCGTCCAATATGAAGAGGCTTGTTTCAATGCAAGACTTGAGTTTAAATGGCATGAAGTCTCATGATTGCCATGTGCTTATGACACAGATGCTCCCTGTGGCAATCAGAAGCATCTTACCGACCAAGGTCCGGGAGACAATCACAAGGTTGTGTTATTTCTTTAACACAATTGCTCAGAAGGTCATCGATCCCGAAGGACTAGATGCTCTGCAGGCCGAGGTGGTAATGACCATATGTAATCTTTAGATGTATTTCCCTCCATCATTTTTTGATATCATGGTCCATCTCATTGTTTACCTAGTGAGAGAGATAAAGTTGTGCGGGCCCGTGTTCCTACGTAGCATGTACCCGTTGCGAGAGGTACATGGTAATTCTCAAGTCTTACGTACGGAATCGATCTCGACGGAGGGTGGCATTGTCGAAGGTTATGCAACTGAAGAGGTCGTCGAGTTTTGCGTAGATTACATGGCACAGGTCGAGCCGATAGGTGTGCCTCGATCCCGCCATGAGGGAAGGCTCCAGGCTGTCGGGACCATCGGAAGAAAATCAATCATGCCTGATCCAGCTGCGTGCGCTAAAGCCCATTTCACAGTTTTGCAAAACATGGCTATTGTGGCCCTATATATCGACGAGCACAAGAACTGGCTACGGCAAGATAATCCATCGCGGTTGTAGTCCTGGATCATCAGACAACATAACCTTCAGTTCAACAGATGGATGAAGGAGCAACAACCCATCATTGCAAGCTCGGCCGAAGATCCGCTGACATGTGTCGGTGTTTCGGGCACCGGCTAGTGAATTTGTATAGGTCGACGGGGGTGCACGCTCCCTCTCCTCGAACGGTTTGACTCAAGTGAGCACAAGATGTATACTGGTTCGGGCAGAACGTCCCTACTCCAGTTCGTGTGAGTTGGGTGGTATTGATCTTCTTCTCTTGTTCGTTGTTTTACACGCTTGCCCTCCCCCCTTATATAGGCGAGGTGGGAGGTTACACTGTTGGTCTGAAAAAAAGAGGAAAAGACTGTGCTCTCGGTCGTCCAAAAGTGGCGGGCTGATGGGCCGGCTCCTCGCCTGCCTGCGGTCGCCAGTAGTTCTTCGCGCCGCCGCGATAAATGCGAGGGTCGGGAACTTGTGCCGCCGCGTCATCGTTATTATGGCTGGCATTTAATGCGCTCGATACGCAATAAATGCCGTCGCTTCTCCGGGATATCGGAGACCAGGTCGTGGTTTCGGACCTTACCCGGCGGTCGTAACTTCGGGCCTCGATCGGCCTGGGTCGGCCCATGCGTCTTTTTGGGCCGCTGAGGGTACCCATGGTGCGGGTACTCGTCAGTAGCCCCCGAGCCCCCGGGTAGGTCGGAGAGATGCCCGGGGGTTTTGCTTCCGTGCTGCGGTACGCCTGACTTGATCAGAGTCTTCGACCGGGTGCGCGCGAGCGCACCCGGTGGGTGTAGCCCCCGAGCCCCCGAGCTGGTTGGAGAGCAGGTCGGGGGGTTACGCCTTGTCCGGCTGCTGCTTCGCCGTCAGACGGATACACGATCGCGCTTGGTCGGGAGAGTCTTCGATTGGTGGCAAGTGGCGCACCGGTGGTGCACTTTGAGCCCCCGAGCTGGTCGGAGAGCAGGTCGGGGGGTTAGGCCTTGTCCGGCTGCTGCTTCGCCGTACCGGGACACCCGACTGCGCTTGGTCGGGGAGAGTCTTCGACCGGGTGCGCGCATGGCACTCCGGTGTAGTCTTGAGCCCCGAGCTGGTCGGAGAGCAGGTCGGGGGGTTAGGCTTTGTCCGCCGCTTCGCCACAGACTGGGACACCCGATCGTGCTTGGTCGGGAGAGTCTTCGACCGGGTGCGCGAGCGCACCCGGTGGGTGTAGCCCCCGAGCTGGTCGGAGAGCAGGTCGGGGGGTTAGGCCTTGTCCGGCTGCTGCTTCGCCGTACCGGGACACCCGACTGCGCTTGGTCGGGGAGAGTCTTCGACCGGGTGCGCGCGAGCGCACCCGGTGGGTGTAGCCCCCGAGCCCCTGAGCTGGTCGAAGAGGTCCAATCGTTGTATATTTCTATACCCGGGCGCCCATGCAGGTCGCGGCATCTGGCGCTTAGGGCGATGATCGCCTTGGCGGGTACGTGGCGTCCAGGCCGTACCGCCGGGCGCGCAGTGGGCTGGTCGCCCCGGCGAGCACGCGGCGCTCGTGCTTCGCACGCTTTCGCTTGACCCGGGGCAGGGCTAGTTGCGGCTCGTTTCACGCCGGAGCTGGGCGAGTTTGCTGTCGGGTGGAGGGATTTACCATCTGTCCCGTGTTTTACGCCCCGTTCGCAGGTGTGGGACCTGGAGGGGGTGAGAGACGCGCGCTTGCCTTCGCTGGCTCGAGCGCCGCTCTCGTGGAGCTTTCAAGCGAGTGATCCGGGTGGAACCTGGTGGCCCCCCTCGCGAGGGGGGTCCCCTAGCGGACGATCCCGGCGCGGGTGTCCGACCCCACTTGGGGGTGATCCATGAAGAACCTTTCCTTACTCGATCCCGTATCGAACCTTGGACCGCTCACGATCCATGGTGCGGTGGTCGCCGCTGGCCGACGGACTCAAGGAGAGCGCGAGGTATGGTCCCGGACGTGAGTTTTAAGGCGATTGGGTCGTCCGCCGACCCAACTGGGGGCCCGCTGGGGGCTCGCCTTGTCCTCACCTCTTGCTCGTTTTTCGCCATGGTGGAGCCGGATTCGTTTTTGCGGCTGGTTTCTCGCACCCCTCGATCGGGCCGGGCCTTAGGCGTGGTCCGCGAACTCTGACGGCCACTGGGCTTCGGTGTCGTCGATTGTGTCCCTGGTCCGGTTTGGGAGCGGAGACTGAGAGGGCGCTGGGAGCGCTTTTCGAGGTGGCGCCTGTTCTTCCTGCGGTTTTCTGACAGTATTTAACGTTTTACAGGGGTTTGGTAACTGGCGCACTTACCGCGACGTGGATAGGTGGCGGAGGAGGATCAGGCCGAGCTGATGTTTTTGCGAGCGGTCGGCCGAGAGATCCGTGATCGGGTGTTGGGGCCAGTGGACTCTCAACCAGGCTCGAGCTCGCAGGGGAGTGCCCTGGCCCACGTGCCCGACCACGTGGAGGCTTTGGTGGCGACCGGTGCTGTTCTCGGGGCTGCCTCGGCACTGGTTTGTACGCTCTCCTACTATGACGGCATCGACCTTGATACTGTCAGTAGTGGGGTTGCTGCGAACCGGTCCGAGGAGGAAGTCGACGCCTTGGATCTTCAGGTCGAACCGCACGCCAGGGCGATTGCCGACCAGGTTTCCCCGATCGACGTCCTTCATAGATGAACGATAAAGGGAATTTAAACAGCTTTTTCTTTGCTCTTTCTAAATTTGTAAGGAACTGGTATGTGTTTTGCCCCGTGCTTGTTTTTTGCACCCTTTGTTTGTGATGGCCACTGTTACCGTCCATAGCCTTGGGGACCACAGGGGTCGGGCGTAGGTTGGTGTGTGTGCTCTACAAAGTGAGGGAGCGGGAGAAACACGAGAGCGTTTAGGAACGCGCCGATCGGTCAGCACGACCGTGGGAGGGGTGCTCCCGACCAATCGTGGGTCGCTCCGCTTGGGCACTTCTTTCTTCCGTTAAGTACTATTTCACAACCGTAGCCGCGGGGGCGTAGGCCGTAGTACATCTGGTCGAAAGTTTGGCGATTTCGGGAGGACCCGGCAATTGGTCGTGTTACCAACCCACGGGACTCTTATAGCCCCCGAGTGGTGCGCGGCGGTTTGGCTGTCATCGCCGCGCGCCACTTTGAAGTAGCAACAACGAATGCAGGGAAAGAGGATATTCACTTATCTTTCTTTGCAACCGGCGAGGCTCTCGAGGCGTTTTTTGTTCAACGCAGAGAATCGGCGGCGCTTTGGTTTCCGCACCGTTAGTTTTGACGCTTCGGCTTCCACACCGTCGTCTTGGAAAGGCGCGGTCGTAGTTAATGCTGGTGGGTACCCCTCGGTAGCGTCGCTTAAATCTGGCTGCGGATCGCCTATAAATAGGCGGCGATGGGCGCCAGGACTTCATCCAAATGACGCGTTGAGGCTGCGCATCGACTTGCTTTCAAGGCTGCCTCGCCCTCTCAACCTTGTTCCAAGGTCGAGAGCCCACCCATCGATGAGATCGGCTGGGACGCCTTTCAACAAGAGGCGGAGGACGAGGAGTTGGAGCGACGAGCCGGTCGCTTTGAAGCGGCGGCCCCGTTGGGCGACGGGATTGATTGGGAGCTGCTGGAGCTGGAGGCGGAGGAGGAGGAGCGGGAACGGGAGCGGCAGTCGCGTCGCCGAGCCGAGGAACCCGCCGCGAGCGCCGAGCGATTGGGGAACAGACGCCGTTCCTCGTGCCCCTTCTCCTTCAGGGAGCTCAGAGTCTTCCGCGACGCCCAGGCCCGTGCTAATGAATGCGTTGCCGGCCGCCCCAATCACGCTGCCAGTACACCTCTCCGTCGGTGGACCCTCTCGTAGCAAGGTTCGAGTTCCCCGGGAACCATAGAGGTCACACAGGGGGCGGGGGCTTCCGGCTCTTACGCCGCACCCGGGCAGATCGAGGCTCTCCTGTCGCGGATTTGGCGACCCGACTGGGCCGCTGCGCTTTGGCAAAAATTGTGCGGGAAGCCGGGCCGTGTTTGGAGAGGGACGATAAGTCCGAGATCACCGAGGCGAGGAGGACCCTAGAATAAGATAAACTTTTGTTTTTTAGACTTCACGCTTCTCAAAGAATGTAAATGCTGTTGAATCGGAAGAAATAAAGGTGTTTGGATTCCCCGGAGGTTTCGTGTGCGCTTTTTCGCTATCTTTTCGGGTGTGTTTTTCCGGTGAAGCGCGACGGGATCACTGTTCTTGGGTCCGAGGGGACCAAATGAGCGATGATCGACGTGTTCAAGCCGCTTTTTCCAAAAGTAGGCGAAGAAGTTTAACACGAGCGTCAGATCCCGATGCTACGCGTAGGCTCGACCGAGGGTCGGGCTGCTCACGGTAGTAGACGAGGTAAAAGAGAAATGGACTAAGGGTAGAATCGTCTTAGCTTTTCAATATTCCAGGCGTTGGACAAGATGTTGCCATCGGGATCCTTGAGCCGGTAAGTGCTGGGTCGAAGGACTTCCACTACAGTAAAGGGACCTTCCCAAGGAGAGGAGAGCTTGTGCTTGTCTTTGTTGGACTGAACCTGGCGCAGAACCAGGTCGCCTACGTTGAACGCTCGACCTCTAACCTTGCGGTCGTGGTAGCGCCGTAGCGCCTGCTGGTACTTGGCTGAGCGGATGATGGCGACGTCCCGTGCTTCGTCGAGCCGGTCGACAGCGTCTTGTTGAGACTCGAGCCCCCGGGTTTCGTCGAAGGCTTGAACCCTTGGGGCGCCGTAGTTTAAGTCGATTGGCAAGATGGCCTCTGCCCCGTATGCCAAGAAAAACGGCGTGAATCCGGTCGACCGGGTTGGGGTGGTCCGCAGGCTCCAAAGTACGGGAGGCACTTCAGCCGCCCAACGCCCCGCGTATCTCTTCAGTCGGTCGAAGATCCGTGGTTTGAGTCCCTGTAGGATCATGCCGTTTGCTTCGTGGATGGGCGACGGCTGCCCAATCCACGCGAATGCTGAAGCTGTCGCAGAGCTCGAGAAACTCCTTCCCCGTGAACTGCGTTCCGTTGTCGGTGATGATGGAGTTCGGGACTCCAAATCGGTAAACGATGTTGCGGATGAAGTTCGCCGCCTGCGCCGAAGTGATGGTCGTGATCGGCTTAGCTTCTATCCACTTGGTAAACTTGTCCATCGCAACCAGTAGGTGGGTGAAGCCCCCGGGCGCTTTTTTGAAAGGCCCGACCAGGTCGAGTCCCCAAACGGCGAAGGGCTAGGTAATAGGGATCGTCTGGAGGGCTTGCGCTGGGAGATGAGTTTGCCGGGCGAAGAATTGGCACCCTTCGCATGTCCGGACGATTTGTTCAGAGTCAGCTACAGCAGTTGGCCAGTAGAAGCCTTGTCGGAAGGCTTTCCCGACCAAGCTCCGTGACCCAGCGTGGTGTTCGCAAATTCCCCCGTGGATGTCGTGGAGCAGCTCTCTTTCGTGGTCGACTGGGATGCACTTCTGGAGGATCCCAGAGGGGCTCCTTTTGTAGAGGTCGTCGCCGACCAGTACAAAGGATTTCGCCCGTCGAGCGAGGCGGCGAGTCTCGGTTGGGTCGTCGGGGAGGGAGCCGTCGGTCAGCCGATCGATGAAGGGTTTTCTCCAATCGGTGCTGGTCATCAGGACGTTGCAGCTTGGCTTGGTCATCTCAACCTCCGGTCGTTGGTCGTCTGGCGGAGGTGCTTTCGGCGAGTCACTCATCCGGTCGTCTGGACGGTCGGGTCGGATGGATGCTTGGTGTAGGTCGAGGACGAAAACCCCAGGCGGGACCGGCCCTCTGCCAGAGGCAAGATTGGCCAGACGGTCGGCCTCACCGTTGTTCCGTCTGTAGCTATGGTGGAGCTCAAATCCCTTGAATTTCTGCTCCAGTTTGCGTACCTCTTGACAATAGGCTGCCATCCGACTGTCGCGAGGTTCCGCGGCCTTCATGACTTGGTCGACAACCAGTTTTGAGTCGCCATGCACGTATAGCCGCTACGCTCCGAGGTCGGCGGCGATGCGGAGGCCGGTAACGAGGGCCTCGTACTCGGCGACGTTGTTGGTTGCGTCGAAAAGCAGTCGGATGGCATACTGGAGCCTGTTTCCGAGTGGGGAAACAATGACGACCCCAGCTCCAGCTCTGTTTTTGGTGAAGGATCCGTCAAAGTACATTGTCCAGTACTCCGGGTCTTCGAGCGGAGGTGGCGCCTGAGCTTCGGTCCACTCGGCGACGAAGTCGGCTAGAACTTGAGATTTTACGGCGGTCCGAGGGATGTATACTATGTCGTGCCCATTGAGCTCGAGTGCCCATTTGGCAATCCTCTCGGAGGCGTCGCGGTTGTGGATGACCTCGCCAAGTGGTAGAGAAGTCACCACGGAGACGGTCTTAGGTTGAAGTAGTGTACCGGCTTTCTTTTCGTGATCAGAACCGCGTAGATCATCTTCTGCATCTGTGGGTACCGCGCCTTGGACTCGGAGAGTACTTCGCTGACGAAATAGACCGGTCGTTGGACCTTGAGAACCCGTCCTTCCTCTGCTCGCTCCACAACGAGCACCGCGCTGACGACCTGGGTCGTGGCGGAAATGTAGAGCAGCAGAGGTTCTTCTGGCGCCGGGGCAACCAGCACTGGAGGAGAGGTTAGAAGAACTTTTAGCGCATCGAAGGCGTCCTGAGCTTCCTTCGTCCAGTTGAATCGGTCGGATTTCCTCAGGAGTTTGTAAAGAGGCAAACTGCGCTCGCCGAGGCGGGACGTGAAGCGACTCAAGGCCGTGAGGCATCCTGTCAGCCTCTGGGCCCCTTTAAGGTTGTTGATCGGCCCCATCCTCAAGATTGCGGAGATCTTGTCTTGGCTGGCTTCGATGCCGCGTTCGGAGACGATAAAGCCGAGTAACTTCCCTTTGGGTACCCCGAAAACGCATTTTTCGGGGTTGAGCTTGATGCGGAACCGCCGAAGGTTCGCAAAAGTCTCTTCCAAGTCGGTGATGATGTCGCTGGCCTTCCTGGTCTTGACAACGATGTCGTCAACGTACGCCTCGACGTTACGGCCAATTTGATCGGAAAAGCACGTTTGCATACATCGTTGGTATGTAGCTCCCGCGTTTTTCAGGCCAAATGGCATTGTTACGTAACAGAACGAGCCGTACGGGGTGATGAACGAGGTCGCAGGCTGGTCGTCTTCCTTCATCGCGATCTGGTGATAGCCTGAGTAGGCGTCCAGGAATGACAGACACTCACACCCCGCGGTGGAGTCCACCACCTGATCGATGCGGGGCAGGGGGAATGGATCCTTCGGACATGCCTTATTGAGGCTTGTGTAGTCAACACACATTCTCCATTGCCCAGTCTTCTTTTTCACAAGTACAGGGTTGGCTAACCACTCGGGGTGGCGAACTTCTTTGATGAACCCTGCGGCCAAGAGCTTGGCGATCTTTTCTCCTATGGCCGTGTGCTTTTCTTCGTCGAAGCGGCGCAGACGCTGGGCGACTGGTCTAGACCCAGGCCGGACGTTCAGAGAGTGCTCGGCGACTTCCCTCGGGATTCCTGGCATGTCGGAGGGCCTCCATGCGAAGATATCTCTGTTGGCGCGGAGGAAATCGACGAGCGTGCTTTCCTATTTGGCAGGAAGCGTGGTCCCGATCCGAACGGTCTTGATCGGATCTTCGGGGTCGATCTGGATAGCCTTCGTGTCCTCGGCAGATTTGAAGGAGCCTGACCCGGATTTGCAGGAGTCAGGAGCAGACTGCTGGGTCGTGGCCCGGAGGCCAGCGAGTTCGGCGGACGCGACGACCGCCGAAGCCAACTCGCAGCTGTCCTTCTCGCAGTTGTAAGCGAGTTGAAAAGACGCGGTCGCGGTGATCACCCCTCGCGGCCCGGGCATCTTCAACTTCAGGTAGGTGTAGTTGGGGATCGCCATGAACTTCGCGTAGCATGGTCTTCCCAAAATGGCGTGGTAGGAGCCGGCGAAATCCACGACCTCAAAGGTGAGGGTTTCGGTGCGAAAGTTGGCCGGGCTCCCGAACGTGACGGGCAGGTCGACCTGCCCGAGCGGGTGGGCCTCCTGGAGATCTATTTATGGATTAGTGATAAACGTTCTGGGGCCTCTCTGAGGAGGGTCACTATGGGTAAAGTGGTACAAACCTGCGCAGTGTTAAAAATCATGAATTCATGCCTGTCTCCTGGATTGGAGGCTACGGAAGATCAGTCTGTCTCATATACAAGTGCTAGTAGTCAAGTTTAAAATAAAATTGGCCAACTTTTAAAGAAAACCTAATTTAAATAAAAACCTAAGTTTGAAGGAAGGAAAGATCTGTGGAAAAAGAGAGGAAAATTCATGTCATTATGTTGCTATTAGTGCTTGCTGAGTACGTTGTACTCACTCTTGTATAATCCTCCCCTTGCTTAGAAGGCGAGCTTGATGGATCCACCGTTGAGGCGTGGACTGAAGGCGATGAGCAGGATCAGGAGCTTCAGGAAGATGCTTATTACTACTACAATCAAGAGAACTAGATGATCGGGTAGAAAGGATTACTTTTGGGACGGTCGTCATGGGATGAGACCGTTGTAATATAAATTTTGCTGTACTTGGAACCAATGTCTAATTATGTAATGGACATGTAAGCCATGCGTGGCTGGAATGTAATATATTTCAGTTCAGTCTCTAATTATTGTTCTGCTGCAATATTCTGATCACGGTATGGTACCTGACAAAGTACTGGGCTACCTGTACTTTGCTAGCTACTATATCGAGATTCGAGTGATTAACATAGGGTAATGGCCGAGAGGTGGTTAATTACTCTAGGTTACGCCGTGAAAAGGCGCCTTACTTGGTCGGAGGCTTGGGCGGGGGATCCCCATGGCGTCGAGGGTCTCGACATAAAGAATGTTGAGACTGCTACCACCGTCCATGAGCATCTTGGTCAGGCGCTTTGTCCCCACGATGGGATCGACGACAAGCGGGTACCTCCCTGGTTGCGGGATGTGGTCGGGATGGTCGATCTGGTCGAAGGTGATCGGGGACTCTGACCATCGAAGGTATTTGGGTACGGCAGGGTTTGCCGCGAGCACCTCCCGGTAGGCAAGCTTGAGCTGCCTTCGGTCGGCGTAGCTTGCCGATCCGCCAAAGATCATGAGGCATCCGTCGGTTTCGGGGAAGCCGGCGTCTGCCCCTTTGTCTCCGTCGGTCGGCGCTGGATCCTGCTTCCTCCCTTTGCCCCGCGGCGTTGTGGGGGCTCCGGAAAGGAAGCGCTTTAGGACTTCGCAGTCCCGGTACTTGTGCCTGACGGGGTATCCGTGGTTCGGACACGGACTCTCCATCAGTTTCTCGAAATGGTCGGGGGGTTGCCGGTTCTGCGGCTTCCCCGGCTGGTCGGCGGCCGCGACTATGCGGTCCTCGCGGACCTGTTTGCCGTGGCGCTTCCGTTTGTCGGGGCGGTCGGAGGAGGGGCTGGGCTCGGCGCCAGTTCCTCGCTTCGACTTCCCTTTGTCGAAGATGACATCTACGGCCTCCTCGCCCGAGGCGTGGTTGGTGGCGATGTCCAAGAGCTCTTTGGTGGTTCTGGGCTTCGCGCACCCCAGCTTGTGGACCAGGGTCTTGGAGGTAGTGCCGTAGATGAACGCCCCCACGACATCGGCGTCACGAATGTCAGGGAGCTCGTTGCACTGTTGGGAGAAACGCCGGATGTAGTCCCGGAGGTTCTCCCCTGGCTGCTGCTTGCAGCTCTTCAGGTCCCAGGAGTTCCCTGGTCGCTTGTAGGTGCCTTGGAAGTTGCCAACGAAGTGGTGTTTGAGGTCGGCCCAGTCCCTGATGATGTTGGCGGGCAGGTACTCGAGCCATGCTCGAGCTGAGTCCGCCAAGTAGATGGGGAGGTACTGGATGACGAAAAGATCGTCTGTGGCTCCCCCTGCTCGGCATGCTAACCGGTAATCCTCCAGCCACACGCTGGGGTTTGTAGCCCCCGCGTATTTGGCTATGTTGACCGGCGCTCGGAACCTAGCAGGGAATCTCGCGCTGCGGATCCCTTGACAGAATGCCCGCGGCCCGGGGCCATCGGGGCTCGGGCTGCGGTCGCGTCGTGGGGCGCTGTCGGCGACGTACGTCCGGGCCGGGTCGTTCCCTGCCCTTCTTCGCGCCTGGAGGGTGGTGCGAACGTCGCGTTCGTCGCCCAAGCGTTGGCGCACCGGGGTGCGTGATGCCTGGGGTTGTTCGGGGGGCGATATCGCCCTTGTTTTGCTTCGGTGGCTCCGGGAAGCGTCGCGGCGCTGCATCGCCTCGAGGAGGCGCCCGAACGCCGCGATCCGGAGCCATGCGCATGTTGCGCTGGCCGCCGCTCGCTCCACCGGCGCCGAGATTCTGGTGGGTTGCCTTGGCCGCGGGATCATCTGGCTCAGGGATGCCGCGGAGCAACATTGCCGCCGCGGCGATGTTTTGGCCGGCGTGTGGGAAGAACGACGAATCGTCGGTCCCTTTGACCAGCAGGTGGTGAACCTGGCGTGCGCGAGCGCGCGCGCCGCTAGGTGCAGGTACAACTGCGGGTGGATGCTGATCCAGATCGGCTTGAAGCTTGTCGAGCTCGGCTTTTTGAACCTCCAGCTCCTCGCGCCGTCGCTGAAGGTCGGCGCGGCGAGTCTGGTGGTTCTCCTCGGTGCGTTGGAGGAGAGTCTTCGGCGTGACCGGGGTAGCGGAGGGGTCGTTCGCGCCTGCCGCGGTGTCGGGCTCGCGGTAGCGCGGTCTGTTCTTATCTCTCCCTCCGCTAGAGCCGTGGCCGGAGGAGTTGTCCGAATGGTCGTTGTCGGGCGCGTGGCCGACCATCGCTACGAAGCGTGAGGGTGCGGCGGTCGCAACCGCTGCCGCTTGACGCCCCTGCGCGTCGTTCGGGGTGAAGGAGCTTTTGGCGCGCTTCGGCGTCGAGGTCCGTGTGGGGGCCTCGAGCCGAAGGTCACTGAGGATGCTGGAGACGGCGCCAAGGCCCACGGGGGGCGTTTGGCGCCGGAGCACGGCGGGGACGATCACCATCTGTCCCGCCGTGGTGGTGATGAAGTCGAGGGAGCCGAAGCGGATCGATGCTATCGGCATGGTGGTGTCGAAGAAAAGGACCGTCGAGGAGGCTGAGTGGGAAAGCAACAGCGACGACATGCGCAGCCCCTACCTGGCGCGCCAACTGTCGGTGTTTCGGGCACCGGCTAGTGAATTTGTATAGGTCGACGGGGGTGCACGCTCCCTCTCCTCGAACGGTTTGACTCAAGTGAGCACAAGATGTATACTGGTTCGGGCAGAACGTCCCTACTCCAGTTCGTGTGAGTTGGGTGGTATTGATCTTCTTCTCTTGTTCGTTGTTTTACACGCTTGCCCTCCCCCCCTTATATAGGCGAGGTGGGAGGTTACACTGTTGGTCTGAAAAAAAGAGGAAAAGACTGTGCTCTCGGTCGTCCAAAAGTGGCGGGCTGATGGGACTGGCTGCCGGCTCCCCCTGCCCTGCTGCTGGTCGCCGTAGTTGCTGCGTCGCTTGCAGTAAATGCGAGGGTCGGGAACTTGTGCCGCCGCGTCATCGTCATTATGGCTGGCATTTAATGCGCTCGATACGCAATAAATGCCGTCGCTTCTCCGGGATATCGGAGACCAGGTCGTGGTTTCGGACCTTACCCGGCGGTCGTAACTTCGGGCCTCGATCGGCCTGGGTCGGCCCATGCGTCTTTTTGGGCCGCTGAGGGTACCCATGGTGCGGGTACTCGTCAACATGGTTGGCAAAAGGGCCAGCATTTATGGTTGTAACATTGAAAGGATATGACATAAATGGGTACACATTTTACATGAGGGATCAGGACATTAAGAGCACAAACCAGAACAACAGTGTTCACATAGATGCGCTGAATACTGCTGGGTCGACGAGGAGGTCGTACTATGGGTTCATTGAGGAAATTTGGGAGCTTGACTACATACTATTCAAGATCCCCCTATTTTGGTGCCGTTGGGTTCACCTGCAGCATGTGAAGGTTGACAAGTACGGTGTCACTACTGTGGACCTTGAACGTGTCGGATACCAAGACGAACCGTTTGTCCTTGCTAACCAAGTTTTTGAAGTCTTCTATGTAACCGACCCATTGAACAAGAAGCGCCACGTGGTTCTTCAGGGAAAAAGGAGGATTATCGGAGTCGAGAATGTGGTAGATGAGGAAGAATAAAATCAGTTCGATGAGTTGCCTCTGATTGGTACTAGAATCATGGTCCAGGAATCGCAACCTGAGGAAGCTACCTACACACGCGTTGATCATCGTGAAGGGCTAATTTTTGTACAAAATAATAAGCAAGTGGCCGATTAATGATGAGATCCTTATTTATATTACAAGTGTATGTGTACATGTAATCATATGTTTGGGTTATAAGTAATGGGATGTACATATGTCTATATTATAATTAATGATTAGATGTATGTATGTATGTATTGATGAGATGCATGTATTACAATTAATCATAATTATAAATATGCTTGTTTTTTGTTGGTGTCTTAGGTCATCACAGACGGTTCATTGATTGAACCGTCTATGATATAGTGGTCATTACAGACAGATCATTGATTGAACCGTCTGTGATGTACTCATCACAGACGGTTGGGTCTATAAACTATCTGTGATCATGCCCCAACCCTAATATCAATATCCCGACCCTTGGCGGCAAACCATTTTTCCTTGGTGGCAAAACCCTTACTTCCCCTTGGCGACGCTTCTAGACCCCGATGCCCCGATGCTGCGCCGCCCCTGCCGTGCCATCCTGACACCCTGCCGCGCCGCCCCAACGCCTCTCGACCACCACCTCCTCCTCCTCCGGGCCGCCGCCCGATTCCTCCCGACCACCTCCTCCTCCATCTGCTCCTCCTCCTTCGGGTCGCCGCCCCGACGCCTCCAGACCACCACCTCCTCCTCCTCTAAATCGCCGCCGTGCCGCCCCGACGCCCTGCCGATTGGCCACCACCTCCTCCAAGAGCCATATCTAGCTGTCTCCCCACGGTAATCTGATAACTTGTGGTTTAGGGTTTGAATAAGTTGTTGTGGCTGTGGGTTACATTCTCTGTGAGGATTCGGAATTGTGAGATAGGTTGTGACAGTATAGGAGAAAGCTGAATTTAATTTGCTATTGCATTCTTGTCAAATTCAATTACTTTGCATAGTGGCTGGACTCTGTGCGGATTCGGCATTGTGAGTATAGTGGGCTTGTATATATGCTTGACCTCGTAATTTGCATAATAAGTTGAGAACTGAATTTAAGATTTTGGTAAGTTGAGAACTGAATTTAAGATTTTGGTTACTGTGGGGACAACTCAATGATCACTAAGTCCTAGTGGCGAGGAAGGCTAACATTTTGGTTAGGCAAGTCGACATTTGAGAGAAATAATAATCAAGACCTCTTGAGTTTTATATTTAAGTTGTCCATTTGATGATGGAGGCAAAAGAAAGGAATGAACCGGTGGGGTTCTTCAACCCACACATGGTGTCGAAGCAAACCATGGACCAAGATGTGCAATTTGTCCATGAGTATGTGGAAAAAGTAATGCTGGCTCATTGGAACAAAAGTTACTTAATTTTACCATACAACCCGGGGTAAGTGATTCATCCACATGCTATACTTGTTAATTTGTACTATATAACACGGCTTGAAGTTAGGTTCAATGACCATGGCAACATACCTGTGTAGGTTTCACTGGGTTATACATATAATTATAGCAAGAAAGAACAAGGTAATTTACCTTGATTCCAGAAAGGGCGGCACCCACGACTTGGTGCCTATTAAAAATTTAATCGACACGTCATTCAATAACTACAAAGCTCGCGGAGGGGCATGCAAGAACACCTTATGCATTCACCAGGTAATAATACATGTTTTGGAAAATATTAGAGATCGAGTTGAGAAAAAATTATAGGCGCTGAGTTTAACACCCTATGCGTTCACCGGGTAATAATACATGTTTTGGAAAATATTAGAGATCGTTTCGAAAAATATTAGATTTTGAGTTGCCAAAAAAATTACAGATGCCGAGTTTAACACCCTATGCGTTCACCGGGTAATAATACATGTTTTGGAAAATATTAGAGATCGAACTGCAAAAAAAAATGATAGATGCCGAGTTTAACACCATATGCGTTCACCGGGTTTACACGGTCCGAAAAATATTAGAGATCGAGCTGCAAAAAAAATCTAGAAATAGAGATGCACACATATTTCTGTTGGCGAATATATCTTTTTCGGGAAAAATGGAGAAAGGATGGGGACCTGTTTGCTATTTTTTTGGACCTATACGCTACTCCAAAAAATTAGAAAAGAGCTCGTTCGAGATTCGTATTTAACTGGAGGATTTTTTGCAAAATAACAAAGGAGGATCTAAACGCAAATCGAAAGAATACACGGTCTATTTTGGGAAAAACGCTTTTCACTCTCACATGTTTGGGGTAAAAAATATATTTAAAAATTATGAGGGTTTTTTTGTAATTTTACAAAAACTTATCCGTAATTCGGAGGAAGTCAAAGGGCTTATTCACAAAACGTCAGGGGAGTTATGTGGGTGGGCTGTGAGCTCTCCAAATCTCCCCCATATAATAGAGTTAGTATTTTGAGAACCTCAACAGAATACAAAAGAATTTTTCGCTCTTACAACACCTCGTACACACCAACCTTGGGGCGCTATAAGGGTTGAAGTATAGTGTCTACCTTTCGGCAACTACTTTAATTTTGAATGATGCATAAAACTTAATATTGCATAGACTTTAAGTTTAAGGTCTGACTAATACGATATTAAAGAATACACCTCCTCGAGCACAAAGACATACAGAGAAGTGTATGTCAGATCTCGAGGCAGTGAGATACAAGAGAGAGCCGATCATGCTCCGTAACTCCTTCTGATCAACTGGCTCACCATCCTCGTCAGGTTAGTGGACTACAATGGTGACCAAAGGAGTCTTAACTGGCTTCCCGTCAGACATGTCAAAGTGCTTTAGGAGGTCTTTAGTGCACTTGCCTTGATGCAAGAATGTAACTTCCAGAGTCTGCTTGATCTGGAAGCCAAAGAATAGCTCAACTCGCCCATCATGCTTATCTCGAACTCAGTACTCATCACATCTAAGAAATGAGTAACGAGCGAATGTGAGGAACCACCGAAAATGATGTCGTCGACATAGATCTGGACTAGGAGAAAGTCCGAATCGGAATGTCTGATGAACAGAGTCTTGTCCACTTGACCCATATGAAAACCATGACTTAAGAGGTTGGACTTAAGCCTCTCATACCAAGCTCGTGGAGCTTGCTTAAGTCCATACAAAGCTTTGAAAAGCTTGAATACATGGTTAGGGTACTTGAGGTTCTCAAATCCTGGAGGCTGTCTGACATACACATCTTCCTCAGTAAAGCCATTGAGGAATGCACTCTTGACATCCATCTGATAAAGCTTCAAGACCTTGGATGCCGCGAATGCGAGCAGGATCCTAATGGCCTCTAGTCTAGCTATAGGGGCAAAAGTATCCTCGAAGTCGAGACCCTCGACCTGAGTGAAACCCTGAGCGACTAGCCTAGCTTTGTTTCGAACTATAACCCCATCCTCACTCTGCTTGTTTTTTAACACCCATTTGATCCCAATGATGTTGTGACCTGAAGGGGGCTCGACAAGCTTCCAAACTTTGTTCCTCTCGAAGTTTTCAAGTTCCTCATGAATAGCATTAATCCAAGATTCATCAGATAATACATGAGAAACATCCTTCAGCTCAAAAGAGGCAACAAAGGCAGAGTGAAGGCAGAAAGTGGACAGACCTGACTTAGAGCGAGTAACTCACTCAAACAGATCTCCAATGATCTGGTCAGGTGGATGAGCCTGCTGGATGTGGCGGGAGGTCCAGATGCAGAAGTGGCCTCTACTCCTCGCGTGGGAGAAGTAGGGACAGAGCCACTGGCTGCTAAAGAGTCTAAGGGTAAAGGCTGATCTCCCTGAGGTGCAGAGATGGAAACTGGAGGCACCTCGGGAGCAGGAATGAAGACTGGATCAGGCAAGACGCCTTCATCTCTGTCATCATCATCCTCTATGAAAATAGACTGGGAAAGAGGAGAAGAGCCTGAAATGTCTGGTCTAGCACTATGACTAGCCTCATCAAAGGTCACCTCAAAGGTCTCTATCATCCTACCTAAGTCTACAACACAAATCCTATAGCTATGAGAAGAAGTCGAGTAACCCAGAAAGATCCCATCAGCAGAGCGTGACTCAAACTTATCTAGGTTCCCAGACTTCAAGAAGAAGCACTTGCAACCGAAAACACAAAAATGAGAAACACTGGGCTTCCACCCATATCTCAACTCATAAGAAGTGCGGTGCAAGTGTGCCCTAAGAAAAACTCTGTTTGCAACATGGCATGCTGTAGCTATAGCCTTAGCCCAAAACTTTCTAGGAGTATTGTACTCATCTAGCATCATCCTGGCCATCTCAACCAGGGTTCTGTTCTTCCTCTCCACTATGCCATTTTGCTGAGGAATGTATGGAGAAGAGAACTGATGCTCTATGCCTAACTCCTCACAGAAGCTTCTAAAGTAGGAGTTCTTGAACTCCGTGCCATTGTCACTTCGAATCACTCGTAAGGCACCGAGGAGTTCAATGGACAACCTATGGACCAAACCCCTAAAGTGAGAAAATGACTCATCCTTCGAGGCCATGAAGAACACCCAGAAAACCTCGAATAATTATCAACTATAACAAGAATGTACCACTTCCCTCCCGCTGACTGCACTCTAGCTGGACCAATAGTGTCCATATGTAAAAGCTATCCTAGTGCATCAGTCATCACTCGAGTTACTGGGGGATGAGAAGCTGCAACCATCTTGCCATGTCGGCAAGGAGAACAAACAATATCTTTGACCATCTTGAGTTTGGGCAAACCACGAATGAGGTCATGGCCGCTAACTCGGTTCAAATGATCAAAGCCAATGTGACCAAGTCTCCTATGCTAAAAGGAGAGATCACGGGACTCTGAAGCAATAAGGCAATGGAGAGAGTCTCTAGAAGAAGAAGAGAAATCAGCACGAAAGACTCTCTCAAATCGAGAAATCCGGCAAACCAACTCCCCAAAAGAATCGAGGATCCTACAAGCACTAAACTTGAAGCTTATCTCGAAATGGTCATCGATAAGCTGAGAAACAGAAAGCAAATTGAAATGCAACTTACTAACTAAGGCAATGTCCTTAAGAGTAAAATGATCATTAATGCAAATGATACCTTTAGCGATGACTCTACCTGATGAAGCATCCACAAAGGTGATCACCTCATCACCGGGAGCTCGGACTAGGGAAGAAAACCAAAGGGAGTCTCCGGTCATATGACATGAACAGCTAGAGTCTACGATCCAAACCCCCCCTTCCCTGTCCTACGAACCTGAATCAATGAGAGCGAGATGCAGATGACTCAGTACCGGGGTAGATCAAAGCAGATCTAGGAACCCAAAACTGAGTCACCCGAGCCGAAGAACCAATCACAAAAACAGATGAATGCAATGTAGCGCCTCTCCGTGACTCTACTCTCACCAAGTCAGAAATCGCTCCTGTAGGACATTTGGGAACATGTATCGGGTTGGTCTGCCAACGTGCAAAGGCCGAACCATCCCAGTGCTGCTGCCCAAACCTCCTGCTAGAGGAAGCAGACTCACACCGCTGATATCCACCTCTATGGGAAGAATGAGGAATATCAAGAGGACGGCAGAAGGACTGACTCGGGACAGCTCTGGGGCAAAAACCAGAGGTAGAAGCCTAAAAACCAAGCCCCATATGTTGTCCAAAAATAGGAGACTCTCTAGCATGTCTATCCTGTCTAGAAGCACTATGTGCCTTAGAAGCACTCAGAGTCTGGGGATGACCTGAATACCCCTAAGGGAACGAACACGCTCACGCCGAGTGATCTTGGCGCATCTGAAGTAGAAATCAGCAATATGTCCATCCTTCTGACAGAAGGTGCAAGTATACTTCGCCTTGGAGGTCGAAGTAGCAGGAGAAGCACCCTTCTAGTCAGAAGTACCGTGGACAATCCCAGCTGATTTAAACACAGTGGTGCTCATCTGTGGAGCAACCACGATCTCTCCACTCTTTGAGGTACGCACAATAGTAGGCGGATGCGCCCGTGCATGCTCCAAGTGATCAAACCCTAGACCTTGATTAAATCTGTTAATCTTGAACTGGTCTATGATGAGATTGAGCTTCTTTTTGCCTCCAACAAATTTCTCGAGAGTTCTCATAAGATACCGATACTCCTGGAAAAGTGAGGCACAAGAGGAGCAAGGGGAAGGAGTAGAAGAAGATCCAAAAGAAGAGGATCGAACAGCACGTGCATATTTCTCCCTATACACGGCTGCCTCAATTTTGAGAGACTCACAGGAAACACAAGAAGCATCTCTAATTCTACCAACCTAGCCCTCTAACTTCTTCCTAAGCTCTGCGTGGACCTTATCCACGTCATCCTTAACCGCAATACACAGCAAGCAACCATTATATGACTTAACTAGTAAGTCCTTAGCAAGTCGAGCACACTTGACATTCAATGCTTCATTATCAAGTTTTAGTTGCTTACAACCCTCACATGAGCTGACTGGGTCCTTAGAAGCATGTAATTCAAGTTCACCATTTCTAGCAGAAAGCTTCCTAAGGTGACAACTCATGGCATCAATTTCAGCAAGTAGCTTAGGGCAATTTTCACATGATGCAGTTGTTTGAGCATGACAAAAACTAGCATCAACAGGAATAGGATCAATAGAACATGTGCTAGCATCCTTCGACCTAAGAGCTTCAAGATCAGAAACCACACTATCATGCAGGGTCCTTAGGTTCTCCAACTTCACAAGCAAAGCATCACAAAGAGTACATCTAATTCTTGGGAGGAACATGATTTAAGTGAAGCTAGCTCCCGAGACAAGGTACCTACTTCCTTCTCTAACTCTATACACCTAGCTCTAGATCTAGCATGAAGTTTTCCTAGCTTGCAGAAAACATAATTGAGATGGTCATAGGAGGGTACCTCATCCGTGTCGCTATACAGCTCGGAGTCGCTGACGCCGTTGGCGTCCGCCATGAAGCACTAGCCGGAGAAGTCATCGTCGCCCTTCGTCTTCTCTTGTGGTTCATCCTCGCCGTCGTTGCTTCTTGTCGGAGAAGTCGATGTCATCAAGAGCGGCGAGCACGCGGTGGAAGAGCTTCTTGTCCTTGGCAAAGTTGCGGTACTTCTTCTCGCGCACTGGCTCACGAACTGGAGGCTTCTTGTTGCGGTTCTTGTCGGTGTAATCGTTCTTGCTCGAATCGCCTTGCTTGTTCTTGCCCTTCTCCAGCTTGGGACAGTTTGCTCGAATGTGGTTGGGGCCACCACACTCGAAGCAAGTCACGGTGCCACTTCTCTTCCTCTCTCTCACTCTTCTATAGACGTTGGAAAATTTGCGAGCGACAAGAGCAAGCTCATTTTCTGGAAATCATTCCAGAACTTCATTGCTTACGTCGCAAATAGCGGAGAGAGAAAACCTGAAGAGAAATCAAGAGATGGTCTAGAGGAAGACTCGATAGGATCGGTGACCAAGGTCATCGACTGAGATTTCGTCCGACGAGAGACGACGTCGATCTCATGAGACTTGACTTGAGAATAAAGCCCGCGAAGAGTCAAATTCGACAAATCAGTGGAGTCCTTGATGGTGGTCACCTTCATATCCCAAACTCTTAAATCAAGTGCTGTCAGAAAGTGCTTAGCATTCTCCGAGTCAGGGTATGTGCAACCAACTGATCGGAGATTGCTAAGGATCTTGGAAAAGTGAGCAAAGCACTCGTCGAGACTCTCACCAGCGTGCTGTTCAAACTTGTTGTAGTCACGCTTCTACTGGTCCTGCCTCACCGTCTTGATCTGGGTGGTACCCTCATGGTAAGCATTGACGGTCACCCAGTCTGATGAGCGGATCGTAAGTTAGAGACCCGGTCATACTCATTGTGGCTAAGTCCCTGTATGAGGATGTTCCTTGCCTTAGCGTTTGCCTCAACATCAGCCATGTTTGCGGCGTTGACGTCCTCATCGGCAGGAACCACATACGGGAGTTTCACCTTCTGCCATATCAGGAAGCCCTGTGCAGTGATGTATGACTCCATCCGCATTTTTCAAAATGGATAATCTATTCTAGCAAAAATTGGAGGCTTCGTTGAGTACTTGTCTGTCGCCATGGCTCTCGAGACAGGTCAAGATCTAAAGAGAGCAAAACTGGCTCTGATACCAATTGAAGGACCGAGATGGCGACAGAGGGGGGGTGAATAATCCCAAATAAAATCATCCCCTACTCAACGTACTCCAAACAATCCCGCAAAGAAACCGGTGCTCCTCAAATTCACAAAACCCACAAAAACGGAACGCTTAGACAACTATGTGTATCCCTAGCTTGCATGGATGAGAACCATGAATCATGTGAGGGATTTTTAAATCACAATCCTGGTTCTCAAGTGTCCAAAACAAAGATGAATCAATTCAAATATTTCTTTTCTAAAAGAGATCAAGCCAAATCATAGAAGCCTCTTTTATAAAAACAAAAGCAGATTTTTCAGCAATTGTCCTCACTTGGAGCAGGTGGTTGGTGGACTTCTGTTTCTCCAAAATTTTTGGGAATTTTTCACCCTATGAACAGATAAATCGTGAAACACTCCACCAAAAGCCTTGTAGAAAAATCAGAAAAAAATCAAGGACTATAGATAGTCACGAACTTCGATCAGGAAATTTGGGGCTCGGTTTTCACCTCATAGCTCCCAAATGGTGCAACCAGTGGACTCCAGAATTTACGTGCGGGAAAGTAAATGCTGAATTTAAATTGCATAAAGTAAAGACATAATGTAAATGTGGAATTTAAATTCATAAGAATGTAAAAAAAATCTTTGTATTTTTTGGGTGGAAGGTTTACAAAGCCTCACTTCATGTTGGCAAAGCTCAAAGGAGCAACTCAAACCTTCAAGTGTGGGAGGGCACCCCTCCCCCTCTATTTATACTACTCTAGGGCAACCAACCACCTATGGATGAGTCCCAAACCCTAGTGCACTCCACCAAGGGCTAGCATTAACCCACTCATTCTACCCCCACACATGGGCTTTACATGGGCCACATAGGCCATACATGGGTTTTAAACAAAACCCGGTCAACCCGATGCAGCGGGCCTTCATCCGTCGGACTTGACTGCTCCGTTTCTGTCTCTTCGAGCCTCCAACCCAAACCAAAAACCTTGAGCCACCTCAAGTCCATTTTCATGACGTCCAGGTGATCCCGGTTTGAGCCCAACCATCTCGTAGGCATCCTCGACCACTCCGGACCTCGGTTCTCCCAACCTAGTCCCGGTACTCACCAACGACCATAGCTGCCTCAATAACCTGTACCACAAGGACCAAACCATTTTGCACATTCCAAAATACAATCTTACCTTTTTCTTCCAACATGTTAGTCCACATTTATCATAAATTCAAACATGCAATTCCAAGTCAAATCAAGCTCAAACCTAAGCACACCTTGCTCAAATAAAGTCAAATACTCATAACAATCATGGATGGACCTCCACATAGTCCTTCAGTTATTTGATACTAGGAAATGAATCTGAAGGACATATTTCAGCTTTTCTCTTTTTCGGAGAGGCAAGCACTATACCTGCTCCCGCGCTGTTGAGTGAGGGAACCGTCAAAGTGCATCATCCAATATTCGAGCTCTTTGATAGCTACAGGGTTTTCCAGTTCCATCCATTCGGCGGTGAAGTCGGTGAGTTCCTGGGATTTGATGGTTGTCTGTTGGTTGAATGTGATCTCAAAGGCTCCAAGCTCGGCTGCCCACTGCAATCCTTGTCGTGGGGGCTCCTGTCCTGGTACAGTGATACTCCATTACTGTTGCGCGGGCCTGGTTAATCACGCAACCAGTAATGTAACGATCACGTCATCACGACAGACTCAGATTGAAACCACTTGGTCAGCATGATACTCGAGTAATGAGGTCACATGCCAGCCAATTGGATCCAATTTGAGCTTCCCGCAACCATGTGATAACCACTAGTCCTTGGATCAGTAGGCTAGTGTCACATGTTGTGAAGGTAGAGTCTCATCCAAGCGAACGCAATATAAGGACAGAGGTAGTATATTACAGCAATAGATAATAATATTACAACTTGTTTCTGTTTACAAAATGCCGATTGGCTTAAAGTAAACTGAAGAGAAAAACATCAGAGAAACAAAAGTAAAGCGGCCGCGGTGTGCCTCCATTCCCTCAGGCAACCGGCGAGCAACTAGCTCCGCTAGCCGTCAAACGCACCACCCGCGTCTGGGTCACTGAACTCCTGGTCACCTTCTTCCTCACCTGCATCTTCTGCTTCTCACGCAAATTTTCAGAGCAAACGGTGAGTACACGTATGTACTCACAAGACTTTACTGTTTGCAAGTATAAATATAATGCAGGCTAAACAATGAAGATGGTTACTATTCTAGTTCAGATTTGCATGAAGCTGAAGTTATTTGTAATAGACTAATAGATTGGAATACTGCACTATTTATAAAACATTTAGTAAATGAGAGTAAATCAATACATAATGTACTTGTACATTTCATTCAACGTCCAAATTTCTCCAACATAAGCAACACCACCATCACATGGCATCAGGAATCATTTCCTTCAACATAACCAACATATCATCACAAGGCATCAAGAATCACCACCAGATTGATCAAATCACCAATCCAACCGATCTCTGAGTCCAACGACTCAACATTTGCATGATACAGCCCAACATTTACAAGATCTACCGATTTCAAATCCTTTTCAGAAATCAAAACCAAATTCTATACTTGACAATAAATACCCAAGATGCTTGTGACCGTGAGCATGGCTAATCGATTAGTTTGATTAATCTCTGCAGATAATGCACACTTTACCCACACGACACACTCTAGCAATCATGTCAGCCATGCCACGCGATACATACCGTATCCGTTTTGCTAGATTATGACGAAACTCTTCCAATTGTCGGCATCTAGTCTTGCATCAGCCCCGGCGATGTGCGCTCTTTGCTTTGGGTGGGGGCTCCACACACCCACACAGAGTACCCTGCCAAAGCGAGAGTACCCCCCAATTAAGGTGTTTGGGTACCTTAAACTCCAAACCTGATTCACCCACACGGATCCAACGATGGCTAACAGCCCATCGTGCCTTTTACCCTCAGCAAAGCATCCACCGTTGTTTCACGAAAGTCTCCAACACCTGCGTGTGGTGAGGGAGTATTCTAAGCAACACCAGCACGTCGGTATTGCCCAACTACTTCGACCTACCACGGCGCAAGATCAAATTCCAATTCCTGTACTGGGTTTAGGCTATCCCATACTAGAACATGTGGTTGTACGAAAGGACTTGGTTAAAAACGTCAAGTTCAGTCCTTAGGATTGCACAGACGAGACCTCCCATCATCCGACTGGCATAAATCACCGTACACATTTTCCTTTTTCATCTTTTACCAACATAGCCTTTGTTTTTCCGAAATCACCATTTCCGAAATCCTAATAACGTATCGAAAATCTTTGATCGACTGAGTCCACTAATCATTATTCAATCAGTCTAAAGCTGGGCTAAGCGTATGCAACTATTAGACTTATAATCCCTGACGACACTTATTATAGCGTCTAACCTTAAACTAGGGTTACTCAAGGATTTTAGGGTAACAACGATATTAAGATAAGCCATCCAACCATTAGGGTATCTATCTATTCCCACCATTTAAATATTTGTAATAATCATATGCATGCGTAATCATTTTGCAAAACATCAAATACTTTTGCAATTATAGGAGCAATATGTTCAAAGGGAGTGCTTGCCTGCTTGCTCTGGGTTTTGCGTGTCCTCTGGGTCGTAGTCCGGATCCTCGCCTACTGCTCCTGAGGCGTCGACGTCAAAACGAAAGCGCAACAAAAGAAATAACGAGGAAACGATTTAGATCCAACGAGAACAAGGCAAAAAGCTCAAAGAAGCGGACAACAACCAATAAGCAAACGCAAGAGGGAAAACTTAAACAAAAACCAAAACTTGAACTGGAGACTGGCAGTACCAGCATACAAATCCCGGTAGTGCCGCTCTATAGTCGGCAGTACCGGCTACAAGGTCGGTAGTACCGGCAGCTGCGAAACCTAAACGAGGACCTCTCTAGAAAATAACTACCGGCGTTGCGGGAGCGGTAGTGCCGGCCTAAGCCCGGCAGTACCGGCCGCAAGGGTCGGTAGTGTCGGCCTGAGCGGCAGTACCGGACTTACCACGTCGGTAGTGCCGGCCACAGGTCGACTGAATTTTCCCGAAAAAGGATTTTCACACAAACGACTTCGGAATTTCGCGGCGATTGCATGGATGGGTTCTCGGAGATGACAAGGACCCATTTATGCAAACCACACGTGGTTCCGACCTCGTTTGGCCTAATTCCTAATCTGAGAAACTCTAGAGTCCTAATTCATGCTAAATTACGACTTTCTCCCCGAATCGTATTCAAACTCGATTCTTTTCGCGAAACTCAGACTTTAACGACATCGAATACATTCTAGTGTCCTTTTCCTAGCTTTTGGAACTAGGGTTTCAAGGTTTAATTCCAAAAGCTATGAAAACGACATTTAACCAAATATATTCGATAAAAACGTATTTAGGGTTTCTGATCTCAGTTTTCGCACTAACGAGAACTCTAGTACTTAACCTAGGTCTAGATACTCAGCTAACTAAAAGTTGAGCTCTACAACTAGGTTTTCTATGGTTTTAGCTAAAAGAAAAGTTGACAGAAATGGAGAAAAGTACAAGATCAAGCTCAAGTTATCACAGATCTGACTGAAACTTGCTCCACTCACCACAGAGCTCGTCTAGGGTTTGGGAAGCGACGTCCTCCTCCTTGACCAGCTGCTCCACGAGCTCCAGAACACCGGAGGGAGAGGTTTAGCTGGAGGGAAAGCTCGAGAGAGAAGGAGAGAGCTCCATGGGAGAGAGAGCTAGAGAGGGAGAGCTAGAGGGTGAGGGTGAGAGTGAGAGGGAGTGAAGTGAGAGAGAGCGAGTTGGCTGGCGGAGGTAAACCCTCTAGAAAACGTTGAGGTGGCCAGGGCAACCGGTCAGCCACGGGCGCCCTGCCCCTGCTGCATCCTCGGCCAAAGACGGGCCAGGGCGGCAGATGGCCGCCAGGCGTAAAAACCCCAAAAACCCCCAAAAAGCTCCGAAACTCAAAAACCCTTCCCAGAAACCTTTAGGATAGACTCTAGGATAGCTAAAGAAGGTTTGGAAACTACGGTTGTTCGGAAATTCTAACCGCAACACGAAACGAGATTTTGGAGCAAAAACTAAAACGAAACAGATCAAGCAACCAAATCCAAAAACAATTAACTGCAAATTAAATTCCAAATAACTCTCAAAGGATAATTTACATTTAAAAAGGCAAGTACAAACTCAGGATGTTACAATCCTCCCGGTGGCCTCCCTACTGTGGAGTATGTCTCCGATCGGGAAGGCGGTGATCACCGAAATTACGTGCTCTTGAAAATAATGCTTGAGCTTGCAGGAAGTGACCAACACGGCATATAGCAATTTTTGTATCTACGGGTAACATACCTTGGATTCGCCTAATACGTCGTTGACGAAGTAGACTGGACGTTGTACTTTTTGCACGTGTCCTGGCTCCTCTCGCTCCACAACAATTGCTGCATTGACTAGATGAGTCATTGCTGCTATGTAAAGCATGAGGGGCTCCTCTGGCATTGGGGAAGCCAGTGTTGGAGGTGTCGTTAAGAAGGTCTTGAGGTCCTCAAAAGCCTGATGTGCCTTCAGGGTCCACTGGAAGTTGTCCTACTTCTTAAGGAGCTTGAAAAACAGTGTCCCCCATGTTCCAAGGAGGGAGATGAATTTGCTGAATGCCACCATGCATCCTGTGAGTTTCTGAATGTCTTTTTGACCTATTGGCGGCTTCATCCTAAGGATGGCATCGATCTTCACAGGATTTGCCTCAATTCCATGGTGGGACATGATGAATCCGAGTAGTTTTCCTGAAGGGACTCCGAAAATACACTTCTTGGGATCGGGTAAGTCAGAGATGAAGTCCCTCCTCAGCCAAGATTTGACCACGACATCGTCCACGTACGCCTCCATGTTGCATCCGAGTTGAGTATGAAAACACCGCTGTACCACACGCTGATAGGTCACGCCAACGTTTTTCAACCCGAATGGCATTGTGACGTAGCAAAAGGCCCCAAATGGTGTGATGAACGAAGTCTTGATACAGTCTTCTTCCTTGAGATTGATCTGGTGATACCCCGAGCTAGTAGGCATCTAGGAAACTTAGGAGCTCACAGCCAGCGGTTGAGTCCACCACTTGATCGATACGAGGCAGCTTGAATGGGTCTTTGGGGCATGCTTTGTTGAGATCGGTATAATGAACACACATAAGCCAACTTTTATTTTTTTTTGCGGACGAGAACTGGGTTCGCTAACCAGTCCGGATGATACACTTCTTTTATAAAGCCTGTAGCTAAAAGTTTGGTGATCTTCTCCCTGATCGCATCTCGCCGGTCTTGAGCAAACCACTTGAGTCACTGCTTGACGGGCTTCGCCTTCTCGTCGACGTTGAGGGAGTGCTCGATCACCTCCCTTGGAACACTGGGCATGTCAGACGGTCTCCACGCAAAGATGTCCTGGTTCGCCCGGAGGAAGGTGACGAGCGCGTCTTCCTATTTCTCATCGAGCCCTGTCCCAATCAAAGCCGTTTTGGATGAGCTGGACGGGTCGAGTGCTATCTTTTTGACCTCTTCACCAGGCTTGATTCTTGACTTGGCCTACTTTTTTGTGGTAATGTCTTCAACCTGCCGGATGGAAGCTATTAGTCGGAGTTTTTCCATGTCGGCCGATGCTCGTATTGCCTCGGCTAGCACGTAGCTCTCCCTGTTGCACAGGAAAGACTGCTTAACATCGCCACGCACCATGATAATGCCCTTTGGGCCCGACATCTTCAGCGCCGATTAGGTGTAGTGTGGCACCGCCATGAATTTGGCTAAGCCCAGTCTCCCTAAGATAGCGTGATACGCTGTCTCGAAATCGGCTACCTCAAAATTCATGTACTCAGTTCGGTAATTCTCCTTCGTGCCGAATGTAACGGGCAAGGTGATCTACCCGAGTGGTACAGAGGATGTCCCGGGGATTACCCCATGGAATGGTGACGAGCTTGACCTCAATTCGAAGTGAGGGATCTTCATGCCGTCGAAGGTCTTCGTGAATAGGATGTTGAGCCCACTTTCGCTGTCGATGAGCACCTTTTTGAGATTCACACTGCGGATGACAGGGTCCAGCACCAAGGGGTACCTTCTTGGGTACGGTATGTGATCGGGGTGGTCCGAGAGGTCAAACGTGATCAAGACTTCGGACCATCACAAGTATTGGGGGGTCGAAGGCATGATTGCGTTGATGTCCCGAGCGGTGAGCTTTTGCCTCCGCTTGGACTCATATGCGCCTGAGCCCCCGAATATGAAGTTGAGTTCATTCTTGATCTCTTTGTAGTTGTCCTCTACGGGAGAATCCCCTTTCTTGCCCGCCTCCCCCTTTTCTTTGGGGTCCGACTGCTTGTTATTCTCCCACGTGAATCTCTTCAGGGTGAAGCAGTCCTTCGCGGCATGCTTTCCTTTTGGATGGATGGGGCACTGCGCGTTCATTACCTCGTCGTAGTCCTTGGTTTGCGGCACCTTTGTCTGAGCGCGATCAGCTGCTGTGGCTAGCTCTTCACCCTTCCACTTCCTGTCCCTCTGCTTTGAGGACTCGACGTGGTCTTCCTTGTCCTTCTACTACGGACAATCTTCTCGGCGTTTGGCTAAGGCGTCCGAGGCTGTAGCATAGCGGTCAGCTAAGACGAACAATTCCCTTACCATAGTCAGGGGTTTCCGGGACATCTTCTTGATGAGGTCAGGATCACTGACTCCTTTCTAGAATGCCGCGATGACAACCGCGTCCGAGACGTCCCGAACCGTATTATTTTTCTGTGTAAAGCATCGAAAAAATTCTCACAGGGACTTGTTCTTGTTCTGATGAAGCTGATACAGATCCCACGGGGTTCTAGGCCTCTCGTAAGTTCCCTGAAAATTTGTAATAAACTGCTCACAGAGATCTCTCCAGGAGTCTATGGAATTCCTTGGTAGCCTTGTAAGCCATGCTTGAGCAGACGAAGCGAGCATGACTGGCAAGTAGATTGCCATTACGCTGCTATCGCCACCGGCCACCTTAACCACTAGGGTGTAGACCTGCAGCCAGGCTTCGAGATCTCTTTCCCCGTGAAACTTGACAATGCCCTTGGAGTTGAAACTGTCGGGCCATACCACTCGGCGGAGCCGAGCGGTGAACACTCGAACTCCGTCAATGGGCTCTTCTTCCCAACGGGGTGAGTGGCGTCGTGGCGGAGATTCCACTCGATGATCGTCATCATCGCAGTGATCTGGATGGTGGAGGTTCCTGCGTCCGCTGAGGCCTGCATTTTGATGCTCCTGATCGCTGTGGTTTCCATCGCGACGTTGGTTGTCTTGGCGGAGGTCAATATCGAAGCGTTCGTGGTCGGCGTCACTCGTCGGCTTCCCGCTCCTACCTCTTGGTGCTGAGATCGTGGCGGAGGTCGCGGTGAACGGTCGAGCGCAAGTCCTCACCAAAAGGGAGCCTGCGCCAATTGCTCCCCGCCCGACTGCTGCTAGTCCGACTGCTTGCCATGTGCGTCTCCAGATGTGTGCGAGGAGGTTTCATCACCGCCTGATCTCGCTGGTTGTGCTGGATTGCTGCCGCCGTCACCATGGCTTTAACTTGTGCCATAATCGGGGCAGCGAGGTTGTCGGGCTTTAGGATTGAGCCCAAGGTATCGAGGAGAGCCTTGGAGGCCAAAATGTTTTGCTGTGGCATGCCAAGCTTATTGACGATGAAGTGGAAACTCCCAGAGCAGAATACCTGACTGGGAGTGAAGGTGATGCTATCTCTGTTGATGGAAGCCATTGAGCTCGTTGAGATTGATCTTCGCACTACCCCTACCTGGTGTGCCAAATGTCAATGTTTGTTGTCGGCAATAATTTATATGGGGCCATGCGCTGGATCTAAACTCAATGGTAACACAAGACAAGGGATTAGATAGGTTCAGGCCCTCGATAGTGGAGGTAATACCCTAGTCCTGTGTTCTGGGATTATGTATGTATCTCACGTACTGTATGTCGAGTATCTCTGTTGTGTCCTCTCCCTGCCCGGTACCCCTCACCCGTTTATATAGGTAAGGGGCAGAGGGACCCTAGTCGGTTATAGGGTGGATTCATGATCGGTTACATGACGGAGATTCTATCTCCATAATACAATTGTATCTTTCCTAACAATAGTTAGTTACCATCTTCTATCTTTTCTTATAGCTCACGATCACTAGAGTCCAAGTAGTACTCGGTCCTCTATAATCGTCCCTGGATACCCCCTCTTGGTTGGTCCTGGCGAGCCATCATATGCATACACAGGGTTCATATACTCCACAGGAAGGGTAAGAATAGGAGCATCACTAGCTTCTCCTTCAAAGTGCAGAAACTGCGCTTACACTCAGCAGTCCACTGAAATTTCATACCCTTCTAAGTCAACTATGATGGTGGCTTGAAAATGATGGACAAATCTCGCACAAAACGCCGGTAGTAACCAACCAACCCAAGGAAATTGCGCACTTCTTTGACACTAGAGGGTCTCTCCCAGTCCACCACTATTGAGATTTTTACTAGGATCAACAGAAAAGCCTTCCTGATTGATGACATGGCCAAGGAAATCGAGAACTCACACTTGTTTAACTTGGCAAAGAACTGATTCTCCCTCAATGTACCAAGCACAAGCCTCAGATGTTGCTCATGATCTTCTTCTGACTTGGAATAAACCAGAATGTCATCGATGAACACTACCACAGAATCATCAAGATATCTGTGCAGCATACTGTTCATCGCCTCCATAAAAACAACAGGGGCATTGGTTAGTCCAAAAGAAAATTTTAAATTCATAATGCCCCTACCTAGTGGAGAAAGTGGTCTTTTCAATATCCTGCTCCTTCACAAGAATTTGATTATAACCAGACTGAAGATAAATTTTAGAGAACACCTTTGCTCCTTTCAGTTGGTCAAAAAAATCTTCAATACGAGGTAATGGGTATTTGTTTTTAATAGTCACCTGATTAAGAGTGTAACACCCCAGCATCTAGTATGCCTTGGATGTCACCAAACATAGAATAAATAGCAATTAAATACCAAAATTAAGACTAAATTATAGCAAAGGCTTAAGTGCTTTAGCCGAAAATTTCGGCAGTATCTCCTTTGTTTTTCCATGATTCGAAGCAATAGCAATATTATCTCAAGATATAACATAATGAAAGACATCTAAAACAGCAATAACAGGTGATATAGCAAAAATTTAAGTCCAGAATAATGAATTCATCCACTTCATGAGCTAAACGAATTAAATGGTATGGCCAAGCACACACTTGAGGCAATGGACTTATTATCACAACTACGAAAGGTAAAATGTAGTTGTCTAAAGGAATGACGCTATGTGAAGGTGTGTCCCTAAGCCCCTTTCCCGCATGCCGGTTTCATGGTACCTAAAAACATCATAAAACACAAGCGTGAGTTCATCACTCAGCAAGTATATTGCAATGGAACAAGGAAACAGTTTTCAATACAATCATCACTACATCACATACTCAACATCATAATTATTTCATATTCACATTGTATACATCTCATTAACATCATCATATATGCAATGCAATGTACATGTCTCCTTGAAGCACATACCGGTATTGCTGAGTGCACACCCGTCAGCGTGCACCCTCTTTCCCCTTCCATCCCATAGATGGAGGGTGCCTACTCTTACTGACTAGCTCCCATACACAACCGTGGATGGGAATACGAGGTAGGTCTTTCGTGTTCACTACGTGTGAACACAGAGGCCCGCATCAGAATGGGACGCCTCTTCCATTATGAATGCACATATGACATGAACATGTATGAACTTGCATAAACATTTAATACAACAATTTCATAGCCAATATGCATTCATGTTCATCATATCATAAGCAAATATCAAGCATGGCAAGTTAACACATCATGTAACCATATTGCACCTATGCAAGTCTAATAATCATCCAACACCCAAACCCATCCCAATACACTTGCCTTCAACCGTGAGCGACAGAGTGGCGAGAGGTTGAGGGCACTCTCGGGGTCACACCACCTGCACATAGGTTCAACACACTCAAAACTTGCCCACAAAACAGTACAAGAACGAACATCTACCCCGACTTCGCAAACTACTCCTAAAACCCAAAAATAGAGAATCTGTCCCGTCGGGACAGCGGGCTTCCAACTACCATAACTTTAGTTCTAAAACAACAAAACAAGTAAACGGGTACATTTTCTCAAATCTTAGGAAATTTCATAGCTTTTTCTAAGTATTTGCAAAGACTGAAGCGGCCTCTAAAATTGTCTAATCTACAAATGAACACGATCTGTCCCAATCCGGTCACAAATTAGACAACGTTCGGTAAAACAGCCATAACTTTTAAACGGCTGATCAGAATTTCATGTTCTTGGTGTCCACTGAAAGGTAATTAAATTATATAAAACTTCTGCAACATCCATTGACCATAAAACGCTTCTAAAATTGCCAAAACACGAGCCCTAGGTCAGGGTGCAAATCTACCCGAGGACAGAACGCGGGACAACATTGCAAATTTCATATTCTCTTCTAGGAACAGCACATAAACATGGATCTAAGGCATGAAATCCCCCTTCTAACCAGCATCATAACCCTACAAATGGATCTACAAACGTTTACCTCCCTCGAAGAACCGTTTGATCGACGAAAACGTCTCCTCCCGGTCTCGCGATCTCCTTCATCGCGCCAAATCCGCCGGATCCCCTCGTCGCGGAGCGTCCCAACGGTGAGGGCAATGGATTGGAGGGTTGTGGCAGCAAGGGGTAGTGATGGATCCCTCCTAGGGCCGGCTAGGAGAGGTAGGGAGATGGAGGAAGGGGGTGGCGCATGGGGAGGGGAGGCGCCCAAGGTGGGGTGGCGGCTTGAGGGGGTGGGAGGGGAAGGGAAGGGCGGCTAGGGTTGGGAGGCACAAGGGGGGGCGCAATGAGGCAGGGTGCTGCCCTCCTCTCCCTCCTCATGGGCCAAAAAAGCCCCCACCTATGGCCCAAGAAGGTCCCCCAAGGCCCAAACCAGCTCCCACAAGACCAAAGCTCCCCTGGAGAGGCCCAAACTCTGGAAACGGCCCGAAAACACGCTGCAAAAGACATAGCGAAATGCTAAAATCGAAAAATGACTCATACCGCTATTCCGTAGTGTCACATTCTCCCCCCTTAACAGGATTCGAACCCGAATCCGCGACACACCACTATGCATACAAACAACACAAAGAGAACTAAACTTCATGTTTCATACCTGATGAGAATAGCTCTGGATACTTCTCGCACATACGAGACTCGAAACAAGGAACACATTGTGGACTCCTTGCATCAACTCTGGAAGCTCCAAACGATAAGCCAACTTACCAACTCGAGCTATAATCGGGAACGGCCCAACATACCTCGGGCTAAGCTTCGCTTTGGTTCCAAAACGAACCACACCCTTGGTGGGAGATACTCGCAAGATTACACTATCACCCACCGCAAACTCTAGATCTCGCCTTCTCACATCAGCATAGCTTTTCTGTCTACTCTGCGCTACGAGGAGGTTCTGTCGCACCTCTGCCACCCGTTCAACAGTCTGCTGAACCCAATCCGGTCCAAAGACCGCTCTCTCTCCCACTGCATCCCAACAAAGCGGCGATCTACACTTCCGACCAAACAACACTTCATAAGGGGTAGCCCGGATGTTGGAATGATAGCTATTATTGTAAGCAAACTCTGCCAGTGGCAAGTGATCTTCCTAGCTACCTTTCCATGCCATCACACAGGCCCTGAGCATATCCTCCAATGTTTGAATAGTACGCTCAGATTGCCCATCAGTTTGAGGGTGAAAAGCGGTACTAAGGCGAAGCTGTGTGCCCAAAGCACTCTGCAAACTCTCCCAGAATTTTGAGACAAATTTTGCATTCCGATCAGAGATAATCGTCTTGGGCACGCCATGCAGTCTCACAATTTCCCGCACATAAATGGGAGCCAACTCGCTCGCTGAATTGGTAGTGCGGATAGGAATGAAGTGTGCGGACTTGCTAAGACGGTCCACCACAACCCAAACAGCATCCTTCCCTCGTGGAGTACGAGGTAGGCCAACCACGAAATCCATAGAAATGTCGTCCCAAGGCCACACAAGAATCTTCAATGGCTGCAATAGACCGGCAGGACGCTTGTGTTCAGCCTTAACCTTCTGACAAATCCCACAAGATGCCACATACTTGGCAATGTCCACTCTCATCCTTTTCCACTAGAAGTTCTTTTTCAAATCCCTGTACATCTTGGTCTCCCCAGGATGGACCATGTACGGGGTTCGATGAGCCTCTTTCAAGATATCATCTTTAACTTGGGATTTCTGAGGTACACACAGGCGACCCTGAAACCTCAGAACTCCCACATCATCAATGGCAAAGTCTCCAGTCTTACCATCCTCAAGGCATTTCCTCACCTGCTGGAGCAATCGATCATGTTGTTGTGCTTCCCCACAAGCTCGGGGATCGCTGACTCAAGAATCAATTGCATTTCAGCTTGCATGGTTCCCGCAAAATAATAAGAAACTCCCAACCGCTCAAAATCAGCAACAAGACAATCAATGACAGGGGGCATTGTCTTGCGACTGAGGGCGTCAGCCACCACATTTGCCTTGCCTGGATGATACTGGATTGTGAGGTCATAATCCTTTATCAACTCTAGCCACATCCTCTACCTCAGATTCAAATCTTTATGGGTAAAGATGTACTTGAGGCTCTTGTGATCAGTGAAGATATCACAAGACTCACCATACAAATAGTGCCTTCATATTTTCAATGCGAACACCATAGCGGCTAGCTCAAGATCATGAGTGGGATAGTTCTGCTCATGCTTTTTCAATTGCCTCGATGCGTAAGCAATCACCTTGCCATCTTGCATGAGCACACAACCAAGTCCCAAACACGAAGCATCACAATAGACAGTGAAACGCCTCGCAGGCTCGGGAAGGGTAAGAATAGGAGTAGTCACTAACTGTGAAATCATGTGCTGAAAAATTGGCTTAGAAATGAATTTGCAAAATGTGTTTGTGCTTGTGTCTGACAATTTGACAGCAAACAGTGAAGTCATCTTTTGTGCCGGACCAAACTCTCAAACCAGTAAGTTTTGCATGTACGTCGGACCAATTTCTTTGGTCAGTCGTGAACGGCTTTTTGAGGATTGATTTCGCATGTCTGACGGGTGATTTCTTTTAGTGCATCGTGAGCGATGTTTCGCCGGAATGATTTCTTCTTGAAACCAATTTTGTTGGTCCGTCGTGAATGGCTTCTTGAGTGACTTTTTCATGTGTACGCCGGACCATATTTCCTTGTCCGTCGTGAATGCGTTTTTGCTCAATTACGGTTTTGAGCAAAATTGGAATTGTGTTTGATTCATTTTTGGGATTATGAAATTTGTGAGAATTTCATTATGCTTCTTTTGAAGTGGACTTTATGCAATGCTCATGTGAGTAGTTGCATGGATTGACATTGAGTCAAGTCGTGGACTTGTGCTCGGATTTGTTTTGTGGTTTGTTCATGTGCAGGTATTGCTCGAAGACGAATGTGGTCGATGACGGGACCAGAACTAGGTTCATGGAGGAACTGAGGTTCGGGACTAAGTTCAGGAGGAACTGAGGTCTTGGTGGTCAAGGATGTCATGCGGGACGTTTGGGCTAAGAGAATGGTGCACATGAAGAATGGTTAGTCACGTGAGAATGGCAGGAGGTCATTCACGTGCAAAGTGTTAGTCACGTGAGTATGGCAGGTGGCCATACGCGTGCAAAGTGTTAGTCACGTGAGTATGGTAGGGTTACCATACGCGTGCAAGAGTTGTACTCGGCCAGGTTGGGCCAAGTAGAGTTGTGTTGGATACGGATTCCTTCTAGGGAATAGGAATCGTATTCAGAACTCTTTGTGGGTTGGTGCTTTAAATAGGTGGGGGGTCTCCTGTTGAAAGGCACCAAGCAGAGCTAAGCGCATCAAGCTTTGAGCTTGGTTTTAGGGTTTGTACTCTTTTGATGAGAGTACTTTAGACAAAAGAAATAAAGATCAATTCTTCTAGTTCCCGCATTGCTTCAACGTTCTCTTTTTGGTTCTTGTTTGCATGCTTGTTCTAGTTCTAGATTGGTTTTTGTTCTTTAAGTTTTATCTTGATTTGATCCATCAAAAACCTCTCTAGGGTATTGATCTAGTGTTTCTCAAAGTCTAGTTGATCAATCTTTTGTCGTTCTTGTTTAATCTTAAAGTTTTGATTAGATTGATTTTCGTCAAGTTCTGGAACAGCAAGCTTGCGAAGCTTATAGATTTTGATCCGTAAGTCCGATCGAGCTGATTCTTCTTGGGTTCGATTCGTACTTGAATCTAGTTTCTTGTGTCCAAATTTCAGATCGATCCGACGGTTGGATCTCCAGGAATTCGCGTTTTACCGAATCTCTATCATTCTGTTTTTGTCGAAAACGAGGCAATTATTTGGTTCTGTTTTGGGGTGAACTTTTAATAGATCAAGAATTTGGTTTTAGCTTCCACACAATCATTCACCCCCCCTCTGATTGCTATATTCGTATACTTCGATCCTACAAGTGGTATCAGAGCAAGGTTTTTCTAATCTATCTTAACCGGTGATTAGATTAATGGATCGTTATTCGACAAAACCATGTGTGTTCGATGGTGTTGATTTTCAGTTTTGGAAGGCCAAGATGGAGGCGTTCATCCAAGCACAAGGCTTCACAATTTGGGAGAAGGTCTACAAGCCATATGAAGTCCCTGCAAACGACAACGTCAACGACATCAATCGCACACATGTTGAAGCAAACAAAGAAGGCGCGCAACTTGATCATCCAAGGTTTGGGACGCAATGACTTTGACCGTGTGATCCATCTCAAATCCAAGATATGAGGTATGGAAATCTCTTTGTGATTACCATGAGGGTTCTAACACTATTAAAGAGGTTCGTCAAGATCTTTACAAAAAGAATACATGCGATTTGAGATGAAACCGGTGAGTCGCTAGATGACTTCTTTGCACGTTTCAATAAAATTCTTAGTAATCTTCGTCTTTGTTGGAGTTAGCTTTGATGATCTTGCTAATGCTAGACAATTGCTTGGTGCTTTAGACATGTCTATTTGGGAGATGAAAGTTACATCCATTAGAGAATCTCTTGTCATGAGTACACTTACCTTAGATGTTCTTTATTCCAAGTTGAAAACTCATGAATTAGATATTCTTGCTAGAAAGAATAATCATAAATCAATTGCTTTGACATCTCAATCTAGCATATCTCATAATGGTGCTGCTTCAAGCTTTGCTCTATCTTTCTTGTCTTCACTAACCGATGAACAGATTGAGCAATTCCCAGAAGAAGACTTGTCACTACTCTCTTCTCGCTTTAACAAAGCTTTACAAAATGTGAGAATGAGAAAGAGAGGTGGTGGTGGCCCTCCAAGATGCTATGAGTGTGGTGATCTCGACCATATTCGTCCAAACTGTCCTAAACTTGCAGGTAAGGCATCAAGGGAGGAGAAGGACAACGACAGAAGAAAAGAGAAAAAGAAGTTCTCTCCAAGTGATAGAAAGAAGAAGAACTTCATCAACCGCAAAGTTGTCCATCAAGTTCTTTCCGCTCTTGAACAAGTCAATTTGAGCGATGTGGATTCGGAGAGCAGCGAGGATGATGCAACTCCAAGCAAGCATGAGTTGACGGGGTTGTGTCTCATGGCCAAAAGCGTGACACTTCACCGAGGGCGATCATGACAGCGACTTCAATGAGGTAGATCCTTCTTACGATGAATTAGCTATTGCTGTTGCTAGACTTGGTAAATTGCTTGATAAACGTGACAAGAAAATTAAGAAACATGATTTTGTTGTGGAGTCATTGAATGCTGAAATTGCTAGACTTAAAACCTTGATTCCTGATGATGATGCTTGCAAATCATGTGACTTAATTTACAACGAGCTTACTTTGCTTAGGAAAGAACATGTTACCTTGTTAGAGCAAATCAATGCTGAAAATGAGAAAAATGAGAAACTTGTTAAACATGCTAGTTGTTCTACCATTGATTTACATGATACAACTCCATGTTCTATATGCTCCATACTAGAATTGAAGTTGCATGATGCAAATGCTAGGTTTTCTCAAATGACAGAAGATTTGCTTACACATGAGATTCTTTCATGCTCAACTTGTCGCAAGCAAAAAGGAAAAGTGGACGTTCCCTGTAATAATTGTTTAACTCTTTCTCGAAAAATTGATTACTTGGAAAAGTCATTAGAACGTTTCACTAAAGGAAAGAAAAACCTAAACATGATTTTGGATCAATCTAAGGTTATCTCAAACAAGAAAGGTTTAAGTTTTGATCTTCATGCTTCATATGAAACTAAACCTCGCTCTGTTGTTTATGCTCCTTGCAATGACAAACTTGAGATTTCAAATGAGCCTAAGAAAATTGTGTTCAAATCTGCTGGCCTTTTATCTTCTACTATGATGAATGCAAATGTTGCTTCTACTTCCAAAGTTAAACCTAATGTTAAGTACACTTGCACTCATTGTGGTAGAGATGGACATTTAGTAGACTTTTGCTTTAGACTAGCTAAACAACAAAAGAGAGAAAGGTTTAATGCTAGGTCTAATTTCAGACAGGCACGCTTTGTTTCTCATTATGTGCCTAGGGTGATGCAAACACCTTTTGTTGGTAAGAACACGGGAAAAGACAAATCTATCTTTGTGCATAAGAATGCTCGTGTTGTGCCCTCTTGTTGTGCGTCGTGTGTCTCGATCTTTGGATTCCTAAACATCTTATTTCTAACCCCAGTACCGAGACCTCGACAATTTCTGCTTCTATGTAGGCTTCTCACGCGAGGAAGGAGAACATGTGGCTAGTGAATTTCGGATGCTCACTTCATATGTTCAGTGATAAGTTTTGGTTCTTCTTCACTCGTGCATTTCATGCTAAAAGTGTTGCCTTTGGAGATGCTTCTTCCATACATTTTCGCAAAAGGCACTAGTTCAAATGATGCAGTACAAGTGCATATGTTCAGGGAGAGTGTCTTTGTTCATAAAAGATGATGATGATCTTTGTTGAGGATGAGATAATTGGAGGTTTACATGAGAGACTCTTCCCACGTGCTTGTGTGTGCTTGTTTTCAAGCTTCCCACGTGTTTCACATCGACAAGCGTTCAAGTGAACTTTCAGGTATCTCCATGGTACTCAAGATTTTGGCATTTGGCTTTCTGCTTCCTTATGCATTAGCTTAAGAGCTTATTCTGATGTCGACTTTGGAGGATATTGAATTGATTTGGTTCGTGCCACCTCTTGAGTAATCCCTTTTCTTGAGCATATTGATACTGGATTTCACTTTCTTAGAGATCATGTTGAAAAAGAAAATATTGTGCTTCATCATGTGGATACTGAATATCAATTGGCAGACATTTTCACAAAACCTTTGTCTTCTTCTCGTTTTGCTTTTATTCGGGGAGAACTTGGGATTGTTCATCCAATGGGTTTGTTTTGAGGGGGAGTTTCCTTGCCAAGTTCTTTCACTTAATGAGCTCACTTTATCATATTTCTTTATATATTATGTAATTTTGCTAATATATGATAATCTAAATTGTTCCACTTGAACTAAAAATGATATTGTGGAATTCCTTGGTTTGATTGCCTATAGCTAAATACTCTGTGATATCTTACTCTTCTAGGCTTAATATTGAATCTTCTTGACAAATTTGGGCTATGAAGCAAGTGTGTTTTCAGCATTACTCTTTCATAAGTCCTTTTAATCACTTTTGCATGTTTATAATCAAAGAAAAATGAAAAGAAAAGGGAATCAATAAAAAAGGGTTGTTAAAAGCAAAAGCCTCAAGTTATGAGCTTCAGGATGCTTTCCCTAAAAGATAAGATGTATGCTTCAAGCATGCCATTCCCTCAAAAGACAAGATGTATGCTTCAAGCATGCCACTCCAAGGAAATAAAAGAAGTATGCTTCAAGCATGCCACATGCAGTTTACTGTTTAAAGATTAAATTGGTCCACTAGATTGGAGTTGAAACTACTTGCTCGACCTGATTTGTTATTTGCTTCAACTTTGAGCCTTTGTTTTTCTACTAAAAGTTTTGCTTAGTACTTGGCTATAGTTGACTAAATTGAGGTTGAGATGCATGTCATTCCATAACTTGTTAAAATCACATCAAGATCATGTATTTTGCATATTATGTGCTATATAAGGTTATATGATCGAATGAGCTCATCTTTTCCTATCTTGGCACTCCCGTGTTTCTCCTTGTGAAATCATTATTTCAAGAAAAATTTTGAACAAATTCTCTCTTTTGTACTCTTGATGAATCCATTGTCAAAGGGGGAGAAATTTGGGAATCATTGAAAAGTTTAAGGAAAAAGGGGGAGAAGAAAAAGGGGGAGTTGTGTTTGGAAATTTGAGAATTTTGGGAGAAGTTTGGAGATTTTTGGAATTTTTGGGCACATTGCACATTCACACACATGTTCCTTCTCAGGGGGAGATTTTGTTTTGCTTTTTGGTCAAAGGGGAGTTGTGTTTTCTTACTTTGGTCTTTGATCCTTTGGATTTCAAAATCTTTTGTAAAGTGAATGCCAAATGTTCAATCCTAAGTAGTGTTGCCAATGTTTTCATCAAGGGGAGATTGTGAAATCATGTCTTTGAAAAATTGGCTTAGAATTGAATTTGCAAAATGTGTTTGTGCTTGTGTCGACAATTTGACAAAGAAACAGTGAAGTCATCTTTTGTGCCGGACCAAACTCTCAAACCAGTAAGTTTTGCATGTACGTCGGACCAATTTCTTTGGTCAGTCGTGAACGGCTTTTTGAGGATTGATTTCGCATGTACGACGGACTGATTTCTTTTAGTCTGTCGTGAACGTGTTTTCGCCGGAATGATTTCTTCTTGAAACTGATACTTTCACTTGTACACCGGACCAATTTTGTTGGTCCGTCGTGAATGGCTTCATGAGTGACTTTTTCATGTGTACGCCGGACCATATTTCCTTGTCCGTCGTGAATGCGTTTTTGCTCGATTACGGTTTTGAGCAAAATTGGAATTGTGTTTGATTCATTTTTGGGATTATGAAATTTGTGAGAATTTCATTATGCTTCTTTTGAAGTGGACTTTATGCAATGCTCATGTGAGTAGTTGCATGGATTGACATTGAGTCAAGTCGTGGACTTGTGCTCGGATTTGTTTTGTGGTTTGTTCATGTGCAGGTATTGCTCGAAGACGAATGTGGTCGATGACGGGACCGGAACTAGGTTCATGGAGGAACTGAGGTTCGGGACTAAGTTCAGGAGGAACTGAGGTCTTGGTGGTCAAGGATGTCATGCGGGACGTTTGGGCTAAGAGAATGGTGCACATGAAGAATGGTTAGTCACGTGAGAATGGCAGGAGGTCATTCACGTGCAAAGTGTTAGTCACGTGAGTATGGCAGGTGGCCATACGCGTGCAAAGTGTTAGTCACGTGAGTATGGTAGGGTTACCATACGGCGTGCAAGAGTTGTACTCGGCCAGGTTGGGCCAAGTAGAGTTGTGTTGGATCTGATTCCTTCTAGGAATAGGAATCGTATTCGTAACTCTTTGTGGGTTGGTGCTTTAAATAGGTGGGGGGTCTCCTGTTGAAAGGCACCAAGCAGAGCTAAGCGCATCAAGCTTTGAGCTTGGTTTTAGGGTTTGTACTCTTTTGATGAGAGTACTTTAGACAAAAGAAATAAAGATCAATTCTTCTAGTTCCCGCATTGCTTCAACGTTCTCTTTTTGGTTCTTGTTTGCATGCTTGTTCTAGTTCTAGATTGGTTTTTGTTCTTTAAGTTTTATCTTGATTTGATCCATCAAAAACCTCTCTAGGGTATTGATCTAGTGTTTCTCAAAGTCTAGTTGATCAATCTTTTGTCGTTCTTGTTTAATCTTAAAGTTTTGATTAGATTGATTTTCGTCAAGTTCTGGAACAGCAAGCTTGCGAAGCTTATAGATTTTGATCCGTAAGTCCGATCGAGCTGATTCTTTTTGGGTTCGATTCGTACTTGAATCTAGTTTCTTGTGTCCAAATTTCAAATCGATCCGACGGTTGGATCTCCAGGAATTCGCGTTTTACCGAATCTCTATCATTCTGTTTTTGTCGAAAACGAGGCAATTATTTGGTTCTGTTTTGGGGTGAACTTTTAATAGATCAAGAATTTGGTTTTAGTTTCCGCACAATCATTCACCCCCCCTCTGATTGCTATATTCGTATACTTCGATCCTACACTAACTTTTCTTTCAAAGTGCAGAAACAGTGCTCACACTCTGCAGTCCACTGAAAACTCACTCTCTTCTGGGTCAACTGCGAAAGCGGCTTAGCAATAATGGAGAAGTCCTGCACAAAACGCCGGTAATACCCAGCTAACCCAAGGAAACTACACACCTCTTTAACATTGGAAGGTCTCTTCCATTACAAAAATGCTGAGACTTTGCTAGGATATACAGATATGCCCTCTGGATTGATGATGTGGCCAAGAAAACCCACTTCTGAAATCCAAATCTCCCACTTCTTCAACTTAGCATAGAACTGGTTCTCCCTCAATGTTCCTAGCACAAGTCTCAAATGTTGCTCATGTTCCTCTTCTGATTTAGAGTAAACCAGAATATCATCGATGAACACTACCACAAACTCATCAGGATACTTGTGTAGCATACTGTTCATCACCTCCATAAAGACAGCAGGAGCATTTGTTAGTCCAAAAGACATAACTTTAAATTCATAGTGCCCATACCTAGTGGAGAAAGCAGTCTTCTCAATGTCCTGTTCCCTCACACGAATATGATTGTAACCAGACTAGAGATCAATTTTGGAGAACACCTTCCCTCTCTTTAGTTGGTCAAAGAGATCCTCAATTCGGGGCAATGGATACTTGTTCTTGATGGTTACTTGATTGAGAGCACGATAGTCAATGCACATACGACAACTACCATCCTTCTTCGAAACGAAGAGGACGGGTGCTCCCCATGGCGACACACTGCACCGAATAAAGCCCTTGGCCAACAGATCCTCCAATTGCGTTTTCAACTCATCTTGGAAAGGATGAGCCAAGCGATATGGAGAGATAGAAATAGGTCGAGTTCCAGGAACAAGATCAATTCGAAACTCTACACTCCTCACTTGAGGCAACCAGGCAACTCATCAGGAAACACATCAACAAACTCCTTCACCACATGAATCTCCTCAATAGCTACTAAACAAGATGGCTTTTCTGAAATAGCCGTGAGAACACCCAACTGCCTCAAACTGCAACCAGAAAACAGACTAGCCAAAGCAAAGATGGAACTGGAGGGTATGCCACCCTGAAAAGTCAACTCCACCCCTGACGGGGCCTGCAAGGTAACTGTCTTCCAAAAGCAACAGATCTTGGCACAGTACTGATGCAACCAGTCCATGCCCAAAATGACATCAAAAGGAGCCAACTAAATCACCATAAGATTGGCAAAGAAAACCTCATCATCAATGGTAATGGTGCAACCCGGCCAAACCAAAGAACTAGCAATCAGACCCCCCGGAGAACTGACTATCATAGATTCATAAATCCGCTGAACTCCCAACTTAGCCCTACTAGCAAACTCAGATGGCATAAAAGAATAAGATGCTCTGGAATCAAACAGAACAAAAGCATTAACTGAATCCACAAGCAAAGTACCTGAAACCACCTCTGGATGCCCAGCTGACTTGGTGGTCGGCAAGGCGTACACTCCTGGTGGCGCTGGGGCAGCGGGAGCCCCGACACTCGGCTGATGCCCCAACAAAGCTGGGGGTGGTGGGGGTAGCTGAGGAGGAGCCGACGACTGCGGGCACCAGTATGCCGCAGGTGGCGCCCAAATAGAGGGCTGCGGGGGAGCAGGGGCCGCCATCATCTGAACCGACCCTCTGGAAGACGCCGCTGGAGTAGGAGGAGTAGGGCACCGTCTCCCACTTTGTGACGCTACCGGGATTCATCCAGTAGACTCGTCCCATATGGTCAAGTTTGCCACAATGGTTGCAATCCCCGGTCCAACCACACTCTGTAACACGGTGTCCACCACCGCTCTTGAAACAGATCATGCCTTGCCCTGGCACAGGACGAACAGCCACCTGCGAGGAAGATGGCTGGGGCGGCTTCATCTTAGCCCCTGAGGAGGAACCCTGTCCCCCCTTGAACTTCTTTAAGGTGGGTCGCTGAGAAGACCCACCTCCTCCACCAAAGGTCCTTTTCTGGCCCCCGCCTAGGGCCGCTGGAACCCCTGAACCTCCAGGGTTTTGCTTATCCCTGGAGAGCTCCAACTCGAGCTCCATGCCCTTCTCCTACTCCACCACGGAGCAGAAGTCACGAGGGACAGTCGACCCCATGACAACTCTGAACACCTAGTTGAGGCCCCTACGGAACCTCCTCGCCTTCTCCCTATTATCCGCTGCCACAGCCGGCACGAAGCGCACCACATTGTTAAATTCTGCCTCATACTCTGCCATCGACTTCTTTCCCTGGGAAAGAGTCATCAGAGTATGCTCCATCCTCTCCAGAAAGGACTCCGGGTAGAGCTTGGCTCAGAAGCGAGCCACAAAGTCCTCCCAGGTGACCGGTCCAAGAGCAGGGGCTCTAGCGGCAAGAACCCCCTCCCACCAGATATCCGCTTGGCCCTTCAGCTGGAAGGCCACAAAGCGAGCTCTCTGGACCGAGGTTGTCGAGACCCGAATTTGCAAATCCGGACCGTCTGTGTATTCAGCACTAGTCCAGGAACGCGCTAGTGCACACAGTCTTAACATCGGTAAATATCACAATCATATCACTCGATACTAATAAAGTACTTTAATTAAATAGTCAAATTGGTTGCTCGACCTTATGGTCAAGTTACAAATATACGCCTCACAGGGCGAAACTTATTAAGAGAGAAATAATAGCAGCGGAAAATAAGATAACATCGTGGCGCCATCCAGTATACCACAGGCAACTGACTGGGCTCGCTCCCTAAGTAGACGGTTCCTCTTGGAGCTCCTCCTCCAAAGCTGGTGTAGTCTCTTCTTCAATTGGTGTTGTATTGCCGCAAGGGTGAGTACTTGGTACTCAACAAGTCATGCACAGAATGCAAGCTAATATACTATATGCATGGCTTGATACAAAGGAATAGATCAAGGTATATTTGCAGTAAACAGCATTTGACAAGTAGCATAAGTAGATTCGAAAGCAGTAGAAACAAGTGTAACATCAATAACTTTTTCAGGAGTTTAATCAACATCTTTCCCAATCCTAATCCACATTTCCATTGACAACATTATTTTAACCAAACCCAACCTTTCAAGTCCAAGTTAATTTCAAGAAAGTCTAACCCTTGACTGTAATTCCCGAGCGATGTCCAATACCGCGGACACGGCTATTCGAATAGATTATACACTCTGCAGAGGTTATGTACTTTACCCACAAGATACAGTCAAACACCACAAAGGCGACTTCCCGTAACAAAGTCTTTCGGAAACTTCTAACAATACAAGTGGTCCTGCCCGGTTGTTGCACACTAACCCTTCCCTTAGCTAAGGTGAAGTTTAGGCCAACCAACCGTTAGATGGGTACCTGGCCGCAGCCCCGGTATGCTCCCCCGTACAACTTACACAAAGGGTGTAGTTGACCTCCTGAGGTCCCACAGGTACGTTATTAGCAACTTAATCAACTAGGTCCGTCCCATTACAGACATGTGGTTGCACGTTAGACCCAGTTCAAAGGCTTGCAAGGTTAAGTCCTTAGGGTGACCAGGGCAAGACTACCCGAAGAACCAAACCAACGTTCCCGGTGCCACAACTGGCCCACCCGATCATTCTTGCCACATGCCCCGGTCGAAAACTATTTATCAAACCCCAGTATATTACCATGCACCACGTGCCATCAACATCACATGATACCTTTCCAAAACAGGTTCAATATATCATTAAGTCAATATTAACATTTGATTGTCCAAAATCATGTCATGAGTACATAGCAGGTCTAAGCCATATACTACAACGGTCTAAATTCCCATGTTGGCATTTTAATAGTATCCAACTAGTAAACCACAACTAGGGTGACAAGGGTCATGGCACATATCTAAGTAATCAAGGTGTCATACAGCAATTTGGCATTTATCTAATTTCCCGTATTTAAATAAAGTATTTTCTATTTGAACTAGCATGCAATACATTAAATCAAAATAGGTTTCAAAATGGGATCAATATGGTCAAAGCACAACTTGCCTTCAAAAAGTACTTGTTCTTGGTCTTGAGTTGGATCCTGAGTCAACACTTCTCCTTCGAATCCTTCTGGCACATCAACGTCTACTCGTAAAGCGTGCAAATAGCAACCAATGAATAAAACAGTAGACAAAAGCATCCAAACATCCAAATAAAGTCCATAAACAGAGAGAGCATAATTTTATGAATTTTTAGAAACTGGAATCGTCAAATTCGGAGTTAAAATGCAAAAGTTATAGCATTTTAAAGTTTAAATAATCAATTAAATAATATTACAGAGGAAAACTTTAGTCCAAAAAATTAAATAAAATTCATAATTAGGTAGATCTCAATTTTATACAAATTTAGAAATTTGAATCACTCAAATCGGAGTAGAAACGCAAAAGTTATAAGCGTTTGAAGTTTGAATCAAAATCTGAAATCATTATTTCGAATTAATAAATCATTTTCTTTTTCGAAAATTAATTATTGCGTCAGCGATGACACGTGGCAGTTTCTGATTGGGCAGCTGACGTCAGCCGGTCCATGGACGTGGTCCATGGTTTGGCTCGGTCCACCGTGGACTCGGTCCACGGCTCCACGTGCCACTAACAGGTGGGTCCCCTCGGGTGACGTCATTCTTGGCGTCGGCGAGGCTCGGCCACCAGTCGCGGCAGGTGAGACCCTCATCGGTGACGTCATCGCCGACGTCACTACACGGCCGGGTGGCCGACGCAGCGGGCCGCCATGACGTCGGTGTGACGTCATGGTGCGGTTTAATCGCGTCGGCCCGACACGGGCCGGCGTGTCGGCGTCACTGCGCGCAGTCGGCCGCAGCGGTCAGGCTTCCCGACACGTGGCGCAATCTCGGCCGTTGATTTGAAATTCAACGGCCCAGATTGGATCTGGTTTCACGCGTTTGGGGTGAACGCGTTCGATCTGGGCCGTTGGATCTAGATCCAAAGGTTGAGAATGGATCTGGGAATCGCACGTGGTTCTCACCGTGGGATGACGTGGCGCAATCTGGGCCCTTGGATGAAGATCCGACGGCTGAGGGAGCTCGGGGTCCGGCGATGGCGAGCGGCGACGCTGGGTCACCGGCGCGGGGGACGACGACCTAGCCGACGGCGTTTCGGGCGCGCTCCGGCGATGTGAGTGGTCTCCTCCGACGTGGCTTGACCTCCCGGTTCTGGATCTGACCTCAACGGCGGCGGAGGACGGTGGACGGCGGCAGAAACAATACTTAACCGCGGCGGAGCGCTACGGCAACTACGGCAAGCGATTGCGGCTAAACGACGGCGGCTCAGGCGACGTTGTCTAGGGCTACGGGTGCGCAATGAAGTGGCGGTCCCGACACGGGTGGCGGCGCAATAAATAAAGCCCTCGGCGTCCGTGAAACGCATGGAAACCGAGACCTGCTCCGTTGCGGCGGCAGAGTCCGGCGGCGACTCGGATTGGATGACGTGGCATGCGCACAGCCGTTGGATCGAGATCCAACGGTGCGTGAGTTTGGGTTCGGGTCGGACTCGGGCGAGCTGGCTGGCTCGGTCGGCTCGGGCTCGGGTGACGTGGCTCAATCGTGGCCGTTGGATCAAGATCCAACGGTCACGCGGGTTTGGGTTCGGCTGGACCAACTGGCGCGAGTCAGACTCGAGTCAGACTCGGACTCGGGTCCGGTCGGAGGAACAGTAAAACCAACTCGATTTAATTAATCCAATTAAATTCTTAGAAATTCCATTAAATCATTAAAAATAGCAAAAGACTCAGAAAAATTCCAGAAAATTTCTGGAAAATATTTTGGAACATTTTGGACTCAAATAAAATATTTCCAACAAATTTTTATTTGCAAAGTTTAATTCTTTAATTATTTCAAAATGGAATAAATTCAAATAAATTTCAAATAAATCGAAATAAACTCCAGAAAATTCCAAAAATTCACCAAAGTGCCAAATCACACATGAATTTAAGAAAAGCAAAATTTTGGGGTGTTACAAACCTCCCCCCTTAACATAATCTCCTCCCCGAGATTCAGGGCTAACTAAGGAATAGGTTCGGAAACTCTTTCTTCAAATCCTCTTCTCGTTCCCAGGTTGCTTCACTCTCCGCGTGGTTGCTCCATTGAACTCTGCAGAAACGGGTTGACTTGTTCCTCGTTTCTCGATCCATGGTGTCAAGAATCTTCACGGGATGCTCCTTGTAAGTCAAATCTTCTTGCAACTCAATTGACTCTAGCGGTGTCTGTTCCTCAGGTACTCGGAGACACTTCTTCAACTGGGACACGTGGAACACGTCATGCACTCCTGCTAATGACTGCGGTAACTCCAGCTGGTAAGCAACTTCGCCTCTGCGGCTCAAAATCTTAAATGGTCCAACATAACCGGGTGCAAGTTTCCCTTTGGCATAGAACCTCTTAACTCCCCTGAGAGGCGTAACTCTGAGGTATACAAAGTCTTCTGGTTCAAAACTCAAATCCCGGCGACGATTGTCAGCATAACTCTTCTGTCATGATTGGATTATCTTCAACCTTTCCCTAATCATGGCAATCTGCTCTTCAGCTTCTTGAAGAATCTTAGGCCTGAAGACACGACGCTCACCGGTCTCATTCCAGTTTAATGGCGTCCGACAGGGTCGACCATACAGTGCCTCAAAAGGTGACATCTGTAAACTAGCTTGGTAACTATTATTGTAACTGAACTCGGCATACGGCAAACTCTTATCCCAAGAGGTAGCATAAGCAATTGCACACGCTCTTAGCATATCCTCTAGAATCTGATTGACTCTTTCGGTCTATCCATCCGTCTGTGGATGATAGGCTGTACTGAAGTTCAAACGGGTTCCCATGGCTTCATGCAACTTATTCCAGAACCTTGAGGTAAATTGGGTACCTCTGTCCGATACAATCCTTTTTGGCACTCCGTGCAAACAGACGATCCTGATCATATACAACTCTGCTAACTTATCCCCCGAGTAAGTTGTCTTTACAGGAATAAAATGGGCGACCTTGGTCAAGCAATCCACTATAACCCATATGGAGTCATAACCTCCTTGAGTCTTAGGCAAACCGGTAATGAAATCCATTCCGATTTCCTCCCACTTCCACTCAGGTATTTTCAGCGGTTGCAACAATCCTGCTGGTCTCTGATGCATTGCCTTGATTCTTTGGCATACGTCGCACAATGCAACATGCTCGGCAACTTCACGCTTCATGCTCGGCCACTAGAATCTCTCCTTCAAATCCTGATACATCTTGGCACTTCCTGGGTGAATTGAATACTTGGAGTCATGGGCTTCCTCCAAAATCAGTTGCTTTAATTCCTTCTTGTTGGGCATGCAAATCCGATCCTTCATCCATAGCGTGCCCTGCTCATCTAGCTTGAAGTCCTTTGCCTTGCCTTCCCCCATTTTGGACATAATCCTGCGGCTCTTGTCATCATCCTTCTGTCCTTCCCGAATCTGATCCTCCAGGGTGGGTTTTACTTCCAATGCGGCCAAGAATCCGCTAGGTACCACCTCAATCTTCATTCTCTGAAATTCCTGGCATAGCTCATCCTGAGTCGTGGCTATCAACATATTCACGGTATGGCTTTTCCGACTCAAGGCATCGGCAACTACGTTTGCCTTCCCTGGATGGTAATGGATTCCAACATTATAGTCCTTGATCAACTCTAACCATCTCCTCTGCCTCATGTTCAGGTCTGATTGGGTGAATATGTACTTAAGGCTCTTATGATCCGTGTACACTTCACATCTGTTCCCGATCAGATAGTGACGCCATATCTTCAAGGCATGCACTACGGCAGCTAACTCTAGGTCATGTGTCGGGTAATTCTCCTCATGCGGCCTCAACTGCCTTGATGCATAGGCAACAACCTTTCTGTTCTGCATTAGCACACATCCAAGTCCTTGGCGCGATGCATCACAATAGATATCAAAACTTTGATTTACGTCCGGTAGGACTAACACCGGTGCTGATGTCAATCGCCTCTTCAATTCTTGAAAACCTTTCTCGCACTCTTGCGTCCATGTAAACTTCTTCTCCTTTTTCAGCAATTGCGTAAGAGGTTTCGCAATTGTCGAAAAGCCTTCAATGAAGCGGCGGTAGTAACCTGCCATTCCAAGGAAACTTTGGATCTGGGTCACAGTCTTCGGCTGCTCCCAATGTAACACAGCTTCTACCTTGCTTGGGTCTACAGCGACTCCTTCTGCGGTCATTACATGTCCGAGGAACTCCACCTTGTCCTTCCAAAAATCACACTTGCTGAACTTGGCGAAGAGTTGCTGTTCCCTCAGCTTTTCCAATACTCGCCTAAAGTGCTCTGCATGTTCATCCTCTGTCTTGGAGTAGATTAGGATATCATCTATGAACACAACAACAAACTTGTCCAAATACTCCATGAACACCTTATTCATCATATTCATGAAATACGCTGGCGCATTCGTCAGACCAAAGGACATAACTGTAAACTCGTAATGTCCATATCTTGACTAGAATGCGGTCTTCGAAATATCCTCTGATCGGATCTTCAACTGATGGTATCCCGATCTCAGATCAATCTTGGAGAAAACTCCGGCTCCTCTCAGCTGGTCAAACAAATCATCAATCCTGGGTAGCGGATACTTATTCTTCACGGTGACTTCATTAAGTGCACGGTAGTTAATGCACATCCTGAAACTCCCGTCCTTCTTCTTGACGAACAAAACTGGTGCTCCCCACGGCGACGAACTCGGTCTGATAAATCCTTTCTACATTAACTCTTCAAGTTGCTTTTTCATCTCTACCAATTCTTCGGTGGACATCCGATAAGGTCTCTTTGCTATCGGCGCTGTACCAGGTACAAGCTCTATCACAAACTCTATGTCCCTGTCTGGCGGCATACCAGGTAGATCTTCAGGAAAAACATCTAGGTACTCATTCACTACTGAGACATCTTCTATGCTGATTGCCTTGGCACTGTTAACCATCAACTGTGCATCTCTAACTGCAGTAGCTTGAAATTCCACTTTCTTTCCACACGGGCTCTCAACTGAGATAGTCCTTCGTCCACAATCCAGTACGGCCTTGTGCTTGGATAACCAATCCATTCCCAAAATAACATCTAAGGTCTGGGTTTCCAAAATAATAAGGTTCGCTAGGAACTCTATCCCAAGTGATGTCCTGAGGGTTCTCTTGTGTGGCATAGAAGTTCTCCCACCATTCAGCGGTTGTTCCTTCCAACTGATGAGAAGCGTAGAGTACCTTCTCATTTCCCTTGCATTGAGCGATGTGTAGCTTTCTCTCAATTGACCTTAACCAATCATCGGCCTCCAATGGATTGACGTTCCCAGAGAAAGTGGGTGGATAAGTCCTCATGAACTCTGACAGTCTTGTATTCTGGCGTTGTCCCTGATTGACTTGATTAGCAGTGGCCTGAGCAGTGACGTGCTGCATCTGTTGCATCATAGCATGCATCAACTGAGTCTGAGTAGCAAGAAAAGCTCCGAAATTCTGCATATCAACTGGCGGTGCTGGTGCTCCATCATTGGGGTTTTCTGCTGGGCGAGAACCACTTCCATTGCCTCCAAGGTTTCCACGAGTGTTCACCATCTGTGGTTTGCTCTAGGTTTTAGAGATGAGAGGGAAACAAGAATAGGCAAGTAATATGGAACTTATGCGGGGCGAAAGGTGTAACTTAAGGTCCAACTTTATTATTTTAATCAATAGTAACTTGGTATGGTTGCTTACAATGCCTAGGGGCCTTGCAACACATACTGCACACTCGACAAGCAATGAAAATCCAAATCGAACTAACACCGGAGTCTAACGCCTAAAGGGTGACTCTTTTTCTATGACGCGACTCGGCGAAGGAGTCTCACTATAGAACCTACGCCACTCATCGAAAACCTCCACGGCCTGGGTACGGACGCTGCGGCATAGGCGCCAAACGATTGCCATGTCCAAAGAATCGTCATCATCTGTGGTAGTCGAAGAAGCAGTGTCCTCCTCAAGCTCCGGCTCCTCCGGGTCTGGCTCGTGTAGCTCGAGTACTGGCTCCGGTTCTGGTGCGTATAATGCCGTCTCTAATTCTCCAATCCTTTGCAGAAGGTGTGACACATACTCTTGAGTCTCCCGCCATCTGTTCTTCTCTGTCGTGATCTCCTTGCGGGCCTTCTGTAGCTCCTTGCTTGTATGATCGAGTACATCCTCCTGGGCGACAACAAGTCGTGCCAACTGTGTAACCATGGCATTCTCATCCTGAATCGCCTTCGGGTCAAGAAGGTTATTGCTGCGCGGATGATATCGGAACACCGTGCTCTCCAATTCTCTGGTGTAGATGCGGGTAATGTGCCGCATTGCTCGTCGTGACGCCTCTTGGATACCCATTTGCATCGTAGACCTCCTGGCAGTGCAGTGTATCGGGCGATTGCCTGGGCCCTTCTTCCTAGCAGGTACCACAATCTTCACGTCACAAGCCTTGACCAATCCTGCTTGTCTGATCACGTCCACTTGGTATTGTGGCTTCTCAAAATCTCCAAGAGTCTGTAGCATACGCCACAGTTCCGCGGCGTGGCCAACCTCCAGATCGACGTAGTTGAACTCTCCCTCCATCTGTCACAAGAGTGCTCACGTAAGAACTCGAAAATTTTAAATCGTGACAAGGTAAGGAAAAATTCAGCAAGAGATAAGAAAAGAGAGAAGGGAATAAGTCGAGATGTCATTTCTTATCTTGACAAATTTTTATTCTTTTAGAAAATAGGATTTATCCTCACTACGACCATTCTAACTATGGGTTGAGCATACAGTCAGTATGGCTCTGATACCACCTCTGTCGGGACCCGAATTTGCAAATCCGGACCCTCTGTGTATTCAGCACTAGTCCAGGAACGGGCTAGTGCACACAGTCTTAACATCGGTAAATATCACAATCATACAACTCGATACTAATAAAGTACTTTAATTAAATAGTCAAACTGGTTGCTCGACCTTATGGTCAAGTTACAAATATACGCCTCGCAGGGCGAAACTTATTAAGAGATAAATAATAGCAGCGAAAAATAAGATAACATCGTGGCGCCCCAGTATACCACAGGCAACTGACTGGGCTCGCTCTCTAAGTAGACGGTTCCTCTTGGAGCTCCTCCTCCAAAGCTGGTGTAGTCTCTTCTTCAACTGGTGTTGTATTGCCGCAAGGGTGAGTACTTGGTACTCAGCAATTCATGCACAGAATGCAAGCTAATATACTATATGCATGGCTTGATACAAAGGAATAGCTCAAGGTATATTTGCAGTAAACAGCATTTGACAAGTAGCATAAGTAGATTCGAAAGCAGTAGAAACAAGTGTAACATCAATAACTTTTCCAAGAGTTTAATCAACATCTTTCCCAATCCTAATCCACATTTCCATTGACAACATTATTTTAACCAAACCCAACCTTTCAAGTCCAAGTTAATTTCAAGAAAGTCTAACCCTTGACTGTAATTCCCGAGCGATGTCCAATACCGCGGACACGGCTATTCGAATAGATTATACACTCTGCAGACGTTATGCACTTTACCCACAAGATACAGTCAAACACCACAAAGGCGAGTTCTCGTAACAAAGTCTTTCGGAAACTTCTAACAATACAAGTGGTCCTCCCCGGTTGTTGCACACTAACCCTTCCCTTAGCTAAGGCGAAGTTTAGGCCAACCAACCGTTAGATGGGTACCTGGCCGCAGCCTCCCAGACGCTCCCCCGTACAACTTACACAAAGGGTGTAGTTGACCTCCTGAGGTCCCACAGGTACGTTATTAGCAACTTAATCAACTAGGTCCGTCCCATTACAGACATGTGGTTGCACGTTAGACCCAGTTCAAAGGCTTGCAAAGTTAAGTCCTTAGGGTGACCAGGGCAAGACTACCCGAAGAACCAAACCAACGTTCCTGGTGCCACAACTGGCCCACCCGATCATTCTTGCCACATGCCCCGGTCGAAAACTATTTATCAAACCCCAGTTGATTACCATGCACCACGTGCCATCAACATCACATGATACCTTTCCAAAACAGGTTCAATATATCATTAAGTCAATATTAACATTTGATTGTCCAAAATCATGTCATGAGTACGTAGCAGGTCTAAGCCATATACTACAACGGTCTAAATTCCCATGTTGGCATTTTAATAGTATCCAACTAGTAAACCACAACTAGGGTGACAAGGGTCATGGCACATATCTAAGTAATCAAGGTGTCATACAGCAATTTGGCATTTATCTAATTTCCCGTATTTAAATAAAGTATTTTCTATTTGAACTAGCATGCAATACATTAAATCAAAATAGGTTTCAAAATGGGATCAATATGGTCAAAGCACAACTTGCCTTCAAAAAGTACTTGTTCTTGGTCTTGAGTTGGATCCTGAGTCAATACTTCTCCTTCGAATCCTTCTGGCACTTCAACGTCTACTCGTAAAGCGTGCAAATAGCAACCAATGAATAAAACAGTAGACAAAAGCATCCAAACATCCAAATAAAGTCCATAAACAGAGAGAGCATAATTTTATGAATTTTTAGAAACTGGAATCGTCAAATTCGGAGTTAAAATGCAAAAGTTATAGCATTTTAAAATTTAAGTAATCAATTAAATAATATTACAGAGGAAAACTTTAGTCCAAAAAATTAAATAAAATTCATAATTAGGTAGATCTCAATTTTGTACAAATTTAGAAATTTGAATCACTCAAATCGGAGTTGAAACGCAAAAGTTATAAGCGTTTGAAGTTTGAATCAAAATCTGAAATCATTATTTCGAATTAATAAATCATTTTCTTTTTTGAAAATTATTTATTGCGTCAGTTTCGAAAATCTGAAATCATTATTTCGAATTACATGGCAGTTTCTGATTGGCGGCTGACGTCAGCCGGTCCATGGACGTGGTCCATGGTTTGGCTAAGTCCACCGTGGACTCGGTCCACCGTGGACTCGGTCCACGGCTCCACGTGTCACTGACAGGTGGGTCCCCTCGGGTGACGTCATTGCTGACGTCAGCGGGGCTCAGCCCACGGTGGCGGCAGTGGGACCCTCTTGGTAGCGTCATCGGCCAGCGTCACTACTACAGCTGGGTGGCGGCGGCGTGCGGGCCCGCCATGGCGTCGGCGTGGCGTCATGGTGCGGTTTAGTCACGTCGGCCCGACACGCGGGCGGCGTGTCGGCGTCACACGACGGTGCGCCGACCGCGGTGGTCGCTTCCCGGACACGTGGCGCAATCTCGTAGTTGATTTGAAATTCAACGGCCCGGTTGATCTAGTTTCACGCGTTTGGGGTGAACGCGTTCGATCTGGCCGTTGGATCTAGATCCAACGGTTGAGAATGGATCTCGGGAATCGCCGCGTGGTTCTCAGGTGGGATGACGTGGTGCAATCTGGGCCCTTGGATGAAGATCCGACGGTGAGGAGCTCGGTCTGGCGATGGTGAGCGGCGCTGGAGTCACCGGCGAGGGGACGACGACCTAGCCGACGGCGTTTCGGGCGCGCTCCGGCGATGTGAGTGGTCTCCTCCGACGCGGCTTGACCTCCCGGTTCCGGATCTGACCTCAACGGCGGCGGAGGACGGCAGACGGCGGCGGAAACAACACTTAACCGCGGCGGAGCGCTACGGCAACTACGGCGAGCGATTACGGCTAAACGGTGGCGGCTCAGGCGACGTTGTCTAGGGCTACGGGTGCGCAATGAAGTGGCGGTCCCGACACGGGTGGCGGCGCAATAAATAGAGCCCTCGGCGTCCGTGAAACGCACGGAAACCGAGACCTACTCCGTTGCGGCGGCGGAGTCCGGCGGCGACTCGGATTGGATGACGTGGCACGCGCACAGCCGTTGGATCGAGATCCAACAGTGCGTGAGTTTGGGTTCGGGTCGGACTCGGGCGAGCTGGCTGGCTCGGTCGTCTCGGGCTCGGGTGACGTGGCTCAATCGTGGCCGTTGGATCAAGATCCAACGGTCACGCGGGTTTGGGATCGGCCAAGCGGGTTCGGCTGGACCAACTGGCGCGAGTCGGACTCGAGTCTGACTCGGACTCGGTCGATCGGAGGAAACGATAAAACCAAATCGATTTAATTAATCCAATTAAATTCTCAGAAATTCCATTAAATCATTAAAAATAGCAAAAGACTCAGAAAAATTCCAGAAAAATTCTGGAAAATATTTTGGAACATTTTGGACTCAAATAAAATATTTCCATCAAATTTTTATTTGCAAAGTTTAATTCTTTAATTATTTCAAAATGGAATAAATTCAAATAAATTTCAAATAAATCCAAATAAACTCCAGAAAATTCCAAAAATTCACCAAAGTGCCAAATCACACATGAATTTAAGAAAAGCAAAATTTTGGGGTGTTACAGAGGTCAACTCTAGAACCTCAAACTGCCGCTCCATGTACCGCAGCCAATTTGCGGACTGGACCAGCGTGCCCGTTTCGTCAAAAGTGTCCAGATGGAGGGACATCCACTCACGGAGACTCATTCGCGGCTTCGGCATAGCGGGGGCGACTACTGGGGCCGCTGCAGGGGGAGGTACAACAGCAGTGGCTACTTGCACCTACTGGCGCAGCTCCTGGACCTCCCTCTGTAGTGCCTGCAACAAGGCCGCGGCGGTGGCGGCCTCACCTCGGCCCACATTCCGTCGGGTTCTCCTGCAGTGCTAGCCCATGAGCTGTTCAAATAAGCGCTTCCTCAAAGAACAGACTCAAAGAACTCCTTGAGATGGGTGACTCCCACCTCGACCCTGGCCTCCACGGCCACGGCGACCACGGCCTCTACCCCTCGGCATGATTGCTACAGTCACATAACCACACAATCATATATTCATAAGCACAACATCAACATAAACAAGAGCAAAGATCAAACATCCACATATACATAGTCTCCATCAAGAAAGCCAAATGCAATGCAATGATAATCCAGAACCCCATCCTACTGTGCAACCAAGTGTGTCAAATTTTAAATTAATTATTCCACTTATGCAAGTTCTAATGTTGCTATCCTATGGCACAATTTGAAGTATAACCTAAGCCATGTTTTTAGGTTATCCCACATCACATTTTAGTTGAACCTAAAGTTTGACACTAAAATTCATGTTCCAAGGACCTAATGACCGCTCTGATACCAACTGTAACACCCTAGCATCTAGTATGCCCTGGATGTCACCAAACATAAAATAAATAGCAATTAAATACCACAATTAAGACTAAATTAAAGCAAAAGCGTAAATGCTTTAACCGAAAATTTAGGCAGCATCTCCTTTGTTTTTCCATAATTCGAAGCAACATCAATATTATCTCAAGATATAACATAATGAAAGACATCTAAAACAGCAATAACAGGTGATATAGCAACAATTTAAGTCCAGAATAATGAATTCATCCAATTCATGAGCTAAACGAATTAAATGGTATGGCCAAGCACACACTTGAGGCAATGGACTTATTATCACAACTACGGAAGGTAAAATGTAGTTGTCTAAAGGAATGACGCTATGTGAAGGTGTGTCGCTAAGCCCCTTTCCCGCATGCCGGTTTCATGGTACCTAAAAACATCATAAAACACAAGCGTGAGTTCATCACTCAGCAAGTATATTGCAATGGAACAAGGAAACAATTTTCAATACCATCATCACTACATCACATACTCAACATCATACTCATTTCATATTCACATTGCATACATCTCATTAACATCATCATATATGCAATGCATTGCACATGTCTCCTTAAAGCACATACCGGTATTGCCGAGTGCACACCCGTTAGCGTGCACCGTCTTTCCCCTTCCATCCCGTAGATGGAGGATGCCTACTCTTACTGACTCACTCCCATACACAACTGTGGATGGGACTATGAGGTAGGTCTATCGTGTTCACTACGTGTGAACACAGAGGCCCACATCAGAATGGGACGCCTCTTCCATTATGAATGCACATATGACATGAACATGTATGAACTTGCATAAACATTTTATACAACAATTTCATAGCCAATATGCAACCATGTTCATCATATCATAAGCAAATATCAAGCATGGCAAGTTAACACATCATGTAACCATATGGCACCTAGGCAAGTCTAATAATCATCCAACACCCAAACCCATCCCAATACACTTACCTTCAACCGTGAGCGACGGAGTGGCGAGAGGTTGAGGGCACTCCCGGGGTCACACCACCTGCACATAGGTTCAACACACTCAAAACTTTTCCACAAAACAGTACAAGAACGATCATCTACCCCGACTTCGCAAACTACTCCTAAAACCCAAAAACAGAGAATCTGTCCCGTCGGGACAGCGGGCTTCCAACTAGCATAACTTTAGTTCTAAAACTCCAAATCAAGTAAATGAGTACATTTTCTTGAATCTTAGGAAATTTCTATCTTTTTCTAAGTATTTGCGAAGACTAAAGCGGCCTCTAAAATTGTCTAATCTACAGATGAATACGATCTGTCCCAATCCCGTCACAGATTTGACAACGTTCGGTAAAACAGCCATAACTTTTAAACGGCTGATTGGAATTTCATGTTATTGGTGTCCACTGAAAGGTAATTAAATTATATACAACTTGTGTAACATCCAGCTGACCAGAAAATGCATCTACAATTGCCAAAATGTGAGCCCTAGGTTGGGGTGCAAATCTGCCCGAGGACAGAACGTGGGACAACATTGCAAATTTCCTATTCTCATCTAGGAACAGCACCTAAACATGGATCTAAGGAATGAAATCCCCCTTCTAACCAGCATCATAACCCTACAAATGTATCTACCAACGCTTACCTCCCTCGAAGAACCGTTCGATCGACGAAACCGTCTCCTCCCGGTCTCCCGATCTCCTTCATCGCGCCAAATCCGCCGGATCCCCTAGTCGCGGAGCGTCCCAATAGTGAGGGCAATGGATTGGATGGTTGTGGCAGCAAGATGTAGGGATGGATCCCTCCTATGGCCGGCTAGGGGAGGTGGGGAGGTGGAGGAAGGGGGTGGCGCATGGGGAGGGGAGGCGCCCAAGTTGGGGTGGCGGCTTGAGGGGGTGGGAGGGGAAGGGAAGGGCGGCTAGGGTTGGGAGGCACAAGGGGGGGCGTAATGAGGCAGGGTGCTGCCCTCCTCTCCCTCCTCATGGGCCAAAAAAGCCCCCACCTATGGCCCAAGAAGGTCCCCTAAGGCCCAAACCAACTCCCGCTAGACCCAAGCTCCCCCGGAGAGGCCCAAACTCTGGAAACGGCCTGAAAACAAGCTGCAAAAGACATATCGAAATGCTGAAATCGAAAAATGACTCATATCGCCATTCCGTATTGTCACAAAGAGCATGATAGTCAATGCACATAGGCCAACTACCATCCTTCTTAGATACAAAGAGGACGGGTGCTCCCCATGGTGACACATTGTGTCGGATAAACCCCTTGGCCAACAAGTCCGCCAACTGCTTTTTCAACTTGTCTTGGAAAGGACGAGCCAAGTGATATGAATATATCGAGATGGGTCGAGTGTCTAGAATAAGGTCAATTCTGAATTCCACACACCTCTTAGGAGGCAAGCCAGACAGCTCATTAGGGAAAACATCAACAAATTTCTTCACCACAAGAATCTCCTCAATTGATGCTAAAATACTTGGCTTCTTTGAAATCACCATGAGTATATCCTATCTCCGCATACGGTGGCCAGAAAATAAACTGGCCAACACAAAGATAGAGCTAAAAGGCATATCGTCCTGGAAAACTAACTCCACTCCTGACGGACCCTGCAAGCAAACTGTCTTCTAGTAGCAACAAATCTTGGCATGGTACTGATGCAACTAGTCCATGCCCAAAATGACATCAAATGGGGCCAATTGAATCACCATTAAAATAGCAAAGAAATTATCATCATTAATGGCAATAGTGCAACCCGGGCAAACCATCGAACTCACAATAAGACCCCTGGAGAAATAACTATCACAGACTTAGCAATACTTTGCATTCCCAACTTGGCTCTTCTAGCAAAATCAATTGATACAAAAGAATAGGATGCTCCTGAGTCAAAGAGAATAAAGGCATCAAATGAATCCACAAGCAAAGTACATGATACCACGTCTGGATGTCCGATTAACTCAGTAGTTGGCAGAGCATAAACTCCTGGTGGCACCGGGGCAATGGGAGCTTCGACACCCTGCTGGGGCATCAGCTCGACTGGAGACGGTGGAGCGAGCTGAGGAGGAGCCAACAGCTGCGGGTATCAGAAGGCCATAGGGACACCCAAGCATAGGGCTATGGAGGTGCAGTAGCTGCCAGCATCTGAACCGACCCCCTGGAAGAAGCAGCTACAGCTGGAATAGGAGGCACTGGCTCCCACTTGATGATGATGCTGGGATTCATCCGGCAAACTCGTCCCATATGGCCAGGTCGGGCACAATGATGGCACTCCGCTGACCATGAACACTCCATGGCGCAGTGTCCACCTTCACACTTGAAACAAATCATACCTTGTCCAAGGGCAGGACGGAAGGCCAGCCATGGTGATGTTAGAGAAGATGACTGAGGCTGCTCCACCTTAGCTCCCGAGGTGGAACTCTGTCCCCCTTTAAATTTCTTGGAGGTAGGTTGCTGAAAAGACCCACCTCCTCCACCAAAACTCCTCTTCTGGCCACCACCAGAAGCTACAGGAACTCCTGAACCACCAGGGCTTTACTTATACTTGGAGAGCTCCAACTCAACCTCCATGCCCCTAACCTGCTCCACCATAGAGTAGAAGTCACGAGGAACAGTTGCCCCCATGAAAACTCTGAACTCCTGATTGAGACCCCTACGGAACCTCTGAGCCTTCTCTCGATCATCTGTTGACACTGATGGTATGAAGCGGATGATATTGTTGAACTCCGCCTCATACTCCGCCACCGATCTCTTGCCTTCACAGAGGGTGGATAAAGAGTTCTCCATCCTCTCAAGGAAGGACTCTCAGTAGAACTTGGCTCGAAAGTGGTGGAGAAAATCCTCCCAAGTGATCAATCCAAGCGTGGGGGCCCTAATAGCAAGAACCCCCTCCCACCAGATATCTTGCTGGCCCTTTAGCTGAAAGGCTACAAAGCGAGATCTTTGGACCGAAGTCATCTCCAGGACCTCGAACTGCCATTCCATGTACCACAGCCAATCTACGGACTAGACCAGCGTGCCCGCTCCATCAAAAGTGTCCAAACGAAGGGACATCCACTCACGAAGGTTCATCCTAGCCTCCAGTACTACAAGGGGCAATAGCGGGGGCCATTGAAGGAGGAGGAGCAACAACAAGAGCTGCCTGAACCTATTGGCAGCTATTGTACCTCCCTTTGCAGCGCCTGCAACAGGGACACAGTAGCGGCCTGAACCTCAGCCCCAAACTGCGCCGTCAAGGTACCCTCTTGAACTGGCTCATGAGCATTGAGCGAGCTGCTTCCCTTAGCGAACGACTCAGCAACCCCCTGAGATGGGTGACTCCCACCTCGACCATGGCCTCCCCAGCCATGGCGACCACGACCTCTACCCCTCAACATAGCTATAGCATAGGCACAATCATGCAATCAGCTCAATCATCATCACATCATCATATAATACATACTCAATGATCAACAATAACATCTCAATCAGATAATAAACACAATGCAATGATGAACCATTACCCAACCTATTGTGCTCCAAGTGTGTCAAATTTTAAATTAATTAACCCACCTAAATCCAGTTTTATGGTTATTGTCCTATGGCAAAATTTTAAATTATGGACCTAAACCATGTTTCTAGATTAACCTAAATCAAAATTTTAGTTGACCCTATAGTATTTCAGTAAGTTCATGCACCACGAACCTAATGCCAGCTCTGATTCTAACTGTAACACCCTGGCACTCAGTGTGCATAGAATGTCACCACAAGGAGGAAGATTAACAATTAAATAGCAATAATATAAATAAATTCTAGCTATAACATTAACAATTTAAATGAAATTTTGGCAGTATGTACCATCTTTAACTATGTTCTATGCATCAACAATAGAATAAGCGCACAGGAATTAATGAAGGATAACAACAACAAAGATGTAAACCAAATATTTAAAATCTTCTCATGATAGGAAAATAAGTCCTAACCACACATGAACGTTTATGGGATGAACATTTAACCATAAGTGACCAATGAGACATAACAACGACATAGTTCAATAAAAGACGCTAATACTAAGAAGGTTCAATTATAAAAAATGGTCTAGTAATGTGATGCTAGGGAGGTGGTGATTCTATCTCCCTTTCCCATATACCAATCTCATTGTACCTAAAAAAACACTAAACAACAAGCGTGAGTCCAAAACTCAGCAAAGTGCATTGCAACATGAAGACAAGACATAAACATGTAATATGTATACATACATCATCACTTTTAATCATACGGGGAAATGAACACATTAAATCATCATTTGCATCTCTTTATTCATACAATACATCATGCATGCTCATAAATGCATATTTCACAGCACATACCGGTATTGCTGAGTGCACACCTGTCGGTGTGCACCCTCTCATTCCCTTCCATCCCTTAGAGTGGCCTACTAAAGTAGGACTTTCGTGCTCACTACATGTGAGCACAGAGGACCACATGGGTCACCTCTTCCATCATGAATGCATAAATGCAAATGACATGAACAAATTGCGAATTTCATTCTTTTCCAACATTTGCATGACCATAAGCAAATACAAAAACATTAAATTATACTCACATCAATAAATTATCATTCATGTTATCCTAATCAAATTCATGAGGAAAAACATGGTAAAAAACACATAATTTTTATAATGCAGTTAAGTCGCAGAACAATGAGCACCCATTGCACTACCAAGCAACACTCATCACAATGCCCTTGCCTTTAACCTCAAGAAGCGGTGTGGCAGGAGGTTGATGTTGCTCCTCGGTTTACACCACTTGAAATAAGTTGTAAACATCTCAAAAACACGCCACCACAGCAAGCACAAAACGTAAAATGACAATGAACATACGACCAACTCCGAAATCCTTAAATCAGATCTCTACCAAACGGGACAACAGATTTCAAACGATGACATTTTAGTGATCTATATAAAATTTCCCAATTTTTTCTAAATATTGAGAAAATCTAATTCGGCGTCTAAATTGCTCTAAACTGCAAATCACCACAGGTGCTATTAGCCGCGATAGAAACTAGATAGCCTTCAGTAAAAAGGGCATAACTTTCAAATGGCTGGATGAAACTTTATGATTTTGATCTCTAATGAAAGATAAAATGATTATATATATACAACTTTCGCAACAACTATTCCCCCAGGAAATGAATCTAAAATTTTTTAAATCGTGTTCTAACAGAGGGAATTAATCTATCCCAACGCGTAGAAATCAGCACGAGAATCAAATCGCCTAATCAACGTTTTCCCCCACTCTACAACAGCAAAGCTCTCCTAAACACTCATAATCATAGCCTACCAACCCCCCATGGAACGTTAGATCAAACAAAAACAAACAAAATAATACCTTCCCGAAGAAGAGAAATCGACGATGATTCGCCTCGCCGTCACCCTCTAACACGATCGACACCGGGCATCACTCCTAGGGCACACCAAAGCAACAGAAAAGGGGAAGAGTTTGGTAGGGCGAGGCGCCTAGGAAGGCTGGAGAGGGCGTGGGAGGGAGAGGGACATGGGGGAGGGGCTAGAGAGAGGGAGGCGTGGGAGAGCGGGGGGAGGGCTGGCGTGTGGCGACTGGGAGGGGGACAGGGGGTGCATGGGGGTGAGGGAAGGATGGGGTAGGGTTAGGTAGGTTCCCTCCCCCAAAAAGGCCCAAAAACCCCCCACCTAAAGCCTAAGAACACCACCGAAGGCCCAAAACATCACCCACGACCCAAAAATTTGTGCAAAGTAGGCTCACACCGACCCAAACCTTCAACTGGGTCTCCTTAACCTAGAAAATGAACTGCGATATTACACTTCCATCTCCTTCCTGTCTTCAGCTCATAGGGTGTAGGATCTGCGGTGGCGGTGGTCTGCCATGGTGCACCGTGTCGACAGCAACGAGTACAAATCTTCAACATCGTGCTCATCGATGACCCCAGCGTTGGTGCGCAAGTCCAATATCCTCTCCCACTTCGACCACAAGTTATGCCTTGAGTCCAAGTCCACCATTGGCATTGAGTTCGCCCCCGCACCATCTAGGTTCCTACTCTAGCTCGCACGATCCATATAAGCAGTACTAATGTGGAATATAAAAACAATGATATTGAGGATTTGAATCTGCATGGAATAGAGGATTAATCCTTATAGTGTTATGTTTCATAAGATGATCTGAATGCCATAAGCTGCAAATAGGACATGTTATAGTGTTGTCAAAATTCTAACTTTGTGTAATATAATGAAGCTTGAACTATTTTCCTGCTTTCTCATTTATTTTAACAGTAATGTACTAGGTTATGACTATTAAGATTTGTTTGAATATTTAGTGGTCTATGCTGCTGTTGGTTATTATGTCATTTTTTTGTTTATCTACTTGTTCATTATTTTGTTTATATGTCCTGATTTCTAAATATAAAAATGATTCTGATTAGTTGGATTTAGATGATGGTAGTTGTTACATTGTGGCAGTTGGAACAAAATAAGTATCTCTAACATTATCTCACTAATTTGAATACCTTATTCATTTGCCTCAATAAAATCTAAAAATATGTTATTCATTATCATCAATTACTTAGATCTAGTCAAAGAGATTATCTTTTGGAGTGCTTCTGTACTCCACACACTTAAATGTACACAAATCCTAAAGCATGCATTGTTAACCTGTTACTAATTGATTGCAAAAGATTAGTCCCTATACATATTTGCTAATGAATCTATTTTTTTGATTTCTTCTGTGTTCTACAAATAAGTGGTTCTTAAGAAAACATGTGTGCTTGCACTTAATTCGAGTACAGTGAGATCTAGGGTTTGGTTGACTTGAGTTCCATTGAGCCAAACTCATGTTTGTTTGTGAGTATATATCATATTACTCCTACTTAATTACTGCCCTTTATTGTTCTATGATGCTAATTGGGTCATAAATGAACTAAACAATTGAAGGTGTAAATCAGGTCTTGAATCATTAGTCCTACTTCCTATTATTGCTAGATATTATTGTTTACTGTCATTGATCTAGTTTGCCAATTACAGTATGTCTTTAATCTTCTCTTGATCATTGTTGAACTTTCTGTCTTGTTACTTTGATAGCTCAGGTTGTAGCACTGTGGTTCGGTTGCTTATCAATCTTCTGGCCGAATTGAATATATTTTGAAAACTTATGCTCTTGGATAGTAAAAATTGATTATAAGCACTCTGTTGTGCATAACTAGGAATGTGGGGGTTCAAGGCCTTATTTGCTTAATTACCTATTTAGCTCAATTGTGATTACTTGACCCAAGTGTAGAGGAGGTAAGAGACTAGTCTCTAGCAGTCCTACACTTAGTTGCGAGGAGGCTAAAGATTAATCTTTAAGCAACCTGACCCTGAGAGCAATATCAATAAATTATACTCTAAAGTAGACTATCTTTCTCACCTAAATTCTCCTCTCATCCTATTCCAATTCTCCAGCATGCTACTGTTGTATGTTGCCATTGAATGTCAACTAATAACAACTAGCAATTTCATATCAACCAACTGTTTTTCCTACACTCCTTAGCAGAACTCCTATCATTAGTATATGTCGTTCAAAATTTTTATATGCTTAGATATTTCTGCAATGATATTTACAAGGCATAACCAATTATAGATTTTATAATTGAATATCTAAACATCCTAAATGCATTGAGGCAACAGCTTGTCTGATCAGGATCATATTAAAATATGAACATTTGTAGCGCTTTCATCTCCCTTCTTATTATAATGTTGATCGATTCTAAGGTAAAATCCATTTCATTCCATAATTCATCCCGAAAGTTGTCAAACGTTGATTTATCGCTATCACCTTATCCTCATCGTCGATTGAGAATACCATAGGCAGCCTTGCTTCTTGAATTATAAAGTTTATTAACTCAACGTATGGAGTTGATTAAGTTATCGTATAGAGTTGATTAGTTCATCATATATAGTTGATTAATTCATGAAATAGACTCTATATGATGACTTAATCAACTCTATACAATGAGTTAATCAACTTCATAATTCAAGAAGCCAGGTTGCCTATGGTATTCTCGTTCAGGGATGAGGATGAAGTGGAAGTAATAAATCAGAGCATGACAGCGTTCAGGACGAACTATGAAATGAAATGGATTTTGCCTTAAAAATCATCAACATTATAAAAAGAAGGAGATGAAAGTGCTACGAATGTTCATATTTTAAAATGATCCTGATTAGACAAGCTGTTGCCTCGATGCATCTATGATGTTTAGATATTCAATTACAAAATCTATAACTGGTTGTGCCATGTAAATGTCATTGCAGAAATATCTAAGCAGATGAAAATTTCCAACAACATATACTAATGATAGAAGTGTGTAGGGAAAAAAGGGGATCACAAACAGTTCTAGAAACCATCTGTGAAATTGTAGTATCATAGACGATTTCTAACTATAACCGTCTGTGATGTTTATACCACAAATGGTGACCGAACCATCTGTAATATGTTGTTGTATTACTAACACATGGTCATAGACGGTTCAGAAAACCGTCTGTGATGACAATTCTGAACCATCTGTGATGTTATTATCTATAGTAGCATAGCAAAATCTGGGCCATTTAATCTAGATCTGATGGTAGATGGAGCAACTCCCAAAGGAGATAACGTTGCATAATCCTGTGCGCGACGCGTGTCTCAATCTGGGTCATCCAATCCAGATCGGACGACGGAAGCAGAGCACATTAGAGACGACGGCGAGGACGCATGGCAAACATGGGTAGCAGCTACACGTCGTGATCTGAAGTGGACTCTACAGGTCCAATAGCTAAGCACGGTGAGGTCGATGGCAGAGGATGCGACGGCGGTGTGGTCACTGGAGCCGAGAATAAAGACTAAGAACGCGGCGCCCTAGAGATGGGTCTTGAATGATTTTGTGTAGATCTAGGGCTACTCATCACGGCAAACTCACTAGATCGGTGGCAACAGTGGAGACTCACTATAGATGGCAGTCGACGAAGAAGAAGACGACGGTGGCCTTGCGCACTCCAGCGAGGAATTGCAGACGAACGACGGTGGCACGAACATTAGTAAGCGGGCAAATGAAGTGGCAGATGATGGGCCATTTAATGCGCACAACCATGACTTAAATAGGTGGCTCAGACAGCGAGAACGATGCAGGATTCGCGACGGGTTCGGAGGCAGCGGCGGAGTCCCGTTAGGATACGGTGAGGTGACACGATGCGATCGTGGGCGTCCACGTGGCAAGCATCGTGTGACAAATAGCGCAAGGCAAAGCATCATGATCTTAGTCATCTCATCAAAAACCGATGGCCAAGATCCTAAGGTTAGGGTTTGTGGGTGGGCGGTGGCGGCTTTGATGATAGGGCTAACTGGGTTGTGCTAAGCCCAACTGGGTTTTTGCCCAAATAAGATTTTTGGCTTTTTCTAACCTTTTCTTTGCTGCAATGGTGTTGTAGTTGATTCTTGGATTAGTCTCCTGATTTTGATTTAAGTTATGCTCATGTGTCGATGATGATTTAATCTGTAACACCCCGGCATTTATTATGCCTGAATGCTACCAAACATAAGCTAAACAACATCTAAATACCACAATTAAACATAAATTCCAGCAAAGGCGCACATGCTAAAAATCGAGATTTCGGCAGCATCTCCTTTGTTTTAACATGATACGAAGGAACAACAACGGTATAGCAATATAAGGCAATATGAGAGACAGCTAAAACAACAATAATTAAAGACTTAATGACAAAATAAGACTATTATCAAGCACTTAATGTCTCCAAGTATCAAACAAATAATAAAACTCTCATATAGCAAAGCTAAGCCTTAAAGCAATAATCATCACACGCAATTTATTATCAAAACTAATAGAATGACTTGTGGAATCAAATGGGTGAAGCTACGTGCGGACGTGTGACTATTTCCCTTCCCCGCATGCCGTTCTCATGGTACCTAAAACAACAAGAAAACACAAGCGTGAGTTCAAAACTCAACAAGCATATTGCAATGGTACAACAAGATCAATTAGATAGCAATAATATCTCACATCATGTAAACCATCTCATTCATGGTCACATATTATCATCATCATCAATATGTATGAAGTGCAATGCAATGCTCATGTCTCCTTGGAAACTCATACCGGTACGGTCGAGTACACACCCGTCGGTGTGCACCCTCTCCCCCCTTCCATCCCGAAGATGGAGGGTGCCTACTCCTCGCTTCCGTTCACCGCGGTGAATGGAATCACGATGTAGGACTTACTCATTGGCTCTCTGGATTAGTCATATCTTTCTCACCGAACTTCCCGGATTAGTTATGACTTTCTCACCGCCCGGGCCATGTAACATGTCATGTATGCAATTATGCCAACATCATATTTAACTCACATATTAACACATGGCATCATAACATAATAAACATGCTCATCATATCATTGGCAATCATTAAAGCATGGCAAGTGATCATATATCATGTAGTCAATTCCATCTATTCTCAACAAGCAACCTACAACTCGCTATCCATTACAACACACTTGCCTCAACCACGGGCCACGGATTGGCGGGAAGTAGAAGGCACTCCCTGGGTCGCACCACCTGCACATAGGTACCACACACTCACAATCATGTCCACAAAACAGTACGCAAACCCTCATCTACCCTGACATTGCCAACCACTCACGAAACCTAAAAACAGAGGTTCTGTCCCGTCGGGACAGCAGCCTTGCAAAAGGCATAACTTGAGTTCTAGAACTCCGAATGAATTAAACGAGTACATCCACGCGTAGCTTAGGAAATTTCCCAACTTTTTATAGTTATAGGGAAATACTGATTCGGAATCTAAAGTTGCTTAATCTACAAAATACCGTGATCTGTTCCAATCACGTCACAGATTTTATCACGCTCGGTAAAACAACCATAACTTTCAAACGGCTGGGCGGAATTTAACGTTCTTTATATCCACTGAAAGATAATGAAATTATCTACAACTTCCACAACATCCGTACGGACAGATTCGGAATCTAAATTGACAAAAACTCAAACCCTAGGTCGACTGCTCATGCAGTCCCAAAACAGAAACGTGGCAACATCTAGATCTAATCCAATTTACTCAAATCCAGCACCACCAATTGATCTAAAAACTTGATAAACACTCTTAGAACAGAACCTAGATCAACCCCAAGGATTTCCATGGCCATACCTTTGCCCGACGCACGAGAACCCACAAGAACTCCTCCCGAATCGCTCCTCGCTCCTCGCTCCTCGGATTGATCTTCGAGGTGCAGGGGGTGGGGAGGCCACCCTATGGAATCAAGGTGGTGGAGGAGAGGTGGTGGGGAGGTGGAGAGGTGGAGAGGGCAAGGGGGCGCACGGCCACAATGGGGGGAGGGCGGCTAGGGCAAGGGAGAGGTGGTGGGGCGCACACAATGGGGGGGTGGGCGCACAAGGGCAGGAAGGCCCCCCTTTTACCAGCCCCTAATCTGAATCCTAGTCCTAAATGGACTCTTACTCCATCCCACCAAAGCCCACAACCCCCTCTTTTAGGCCCAATTTCCCCCGGAAAGGCCCAAAACCCCAGAAACGGCCCGGAAACGCTATTAACCTCCAAATCCTATGGTTTTAACCTTATTTCCACATCTCATTATGTTTTTGACCTTATCATGCTCAAAAAAAAGGAAACGACACTCCGTGGTGTCGCATTCTTCCCTCGTTCAACAGGATTCGACCTCGAATCTAAAACGCACCAACACGCAACCTAGCAAAACTGAAGATAGCTAGGTTTCACATCACATACCTGAAACGAACAGCTCGGGATACTTCTTGCGCATGCGAGACTCCAGCTCCCAAGTCGCTTATCTCTCAGTCTGATGTGACCACAAGACTTTGACAAACTTGAGCGTCCTATTCTTCATCACTCGCTCCGAAGTCCCCAGAATTTCCACAGGACGGGACTCGAAGGTGAGGTCCTGCTCAAGCACTAGTGGTTCCAACGGAACCACCAACTCCGGATCATGCAAGTATTTCCTCAACATCGAGACATGGAACACATTATGCACACCTTGCATGGATTCCGGTAGCTCCAGACGATAGGCCAGCCTACCAACTTGGGCGATGATAGGAAATGGCCCAACAAACCTCGGATTGAGCTTTCCATTGGTGCCAAAATGCACCACACCCTTGGTGGGAGATACTCGCAAGAGTACGCTATCACCCACCTCAAACTCCAAGTCTCGCCGCCTCACATCAGCATAGCTTTTACATGCTCGCTTCAAGGCTGTGAGAAGGTTCTACCGAACCTCCGACACGCGATCAACAGTCTGCTGAACCCAATCCGGTCCAAGAACTGCTCTCTCGCCCACAGCATCCCAACAAAGTGGTGATCTGCACTTCCGGTCATACAGTACCTCATAAGGAGCAGCCCGGATGCTGGAATGATAGCTGTTATTGTAAGCAGACTCTGCAAGGGGCAAATGATCTTCCCAGCTACCTTTCCAAGCCATCACACAGGCCCTGAGCATGTCCTCCAAAGTCTGGATGGTACGCTCAGACTGCCCATCCGTCTGAGGGTGAAAAGCGGTACTAAGGCGAAGCAGCGTACCCAAAGCACTCTGCAAACTCTCCCAGAATTTGGAGATAAACTTTGCATCCCGATCAGAAATAATGGTCTTGGGTATATCATGCAGTCTCACAATTTCCCGCACATAGATGGGAGCCAAGTCACTCGCTGAATTGGTAGTGCAGATAGGAATGAAATGCGCGGACTTGCTGAGACGGTCCACCACGACCCAAACAGCATCCTTCCCTCGTGGAGTACGAGGTAGGCCAACCACGAAATCCATGGAGATGTCATCCCATGGCCACACAGGAATCTCCAATGGTCGCAATGCACTGGACGTTTATGCTCAGCCTTGATCTTCTGACAGATCCCACAAGACGCCACATACTTGGCAATATCCACTCTCATCCTTTTCCACCAGAAATTCTTTTTCAAGTCCCTGTACATCTTGGCCTCCCCAGGATGGACCGTGTATGGGGTGCGATGAGCTTCTTTCAGAATGTCCTCTTTCACTTGGGATTTCTGAGGCACGCACAGACGGCCCTGAAACCTCAAAGCTCCCGCATCATCAATGGTAAAGTCTCCAGACTTGCCATCCTCAAGGCGTTTCCTCACATGCTGGAGCAACCGATCATGCTACTGTGCCTCCCACACACGCTCGGGAATCCCTGACTCAAGAATCAATTGAGTTTCAGCTTGCACTATCCCCGCAAAACAGTAGGAGACTCCCAAATGCTCAAAATCAGCAACAAGACAATCAACGACAGGGGGCATTGTCTTGCGACTGAGAGCGTCGGCCACCACATTTGCCTTCCCCGGATGATACTGGATAGTGAGGTCATAATCCTTTATCAATTCTAGCCACCTCCTCTGCCTCAAGTTCAAATTTTTCTGAGTAAAGACGTACTTGAGGCTCTTGTGATCAGTGAAAATATCACAAGACTCGCTATACAGGTAATGCCTCCATATCTTCAATGCAAACACCACAGCGGCTAGCTCAAGATCATGAGTGGGATAGTTCTGCTCATACTTTTTCAGCTGCCTCTATGCATAAGCAATTACCTTGCCATCTTGCATGAGCACACAACCAAGTCCCAACCGAGAAGCATCAGAATAAACAGTGAAGCGCTTCGCCGGCTCGGGAAGGGTAAGAACAGGAGCAGTCACTAACTTCTCCTTCAAAGTGCAGAAACTGTGCTCACACTCTGCAGTCCACTAGAATTTCATCCCCTTCTGAGTCAGCTGCGAAAGTGGCTTGGCAATGATAGATAAATCCTGCACAAAACGCCGATAGTAGCCAGCCAACCCAAGGAAACTACGCACCTCTTTGACATTGGAAGGCCTCTTCCAATCCAAAACTGCTGAGAATTTGCTAGGATCTACAGATATGCCCTCTGGATTGATGATGTGGCCAAGAAAACCCAATTCTGAAATCCAGAACTCGCGCTTTTTCAGCTTAGCAAAGAACTGATTCTCCTCAAGGTGCTCAAAGCACAAGCCTCAAATGTCGCTCATGCTCCTCTTCCGATTTAGAGTAAACTGTAATGTCATCGATGAGCACTACCACAAACTCATCAAGGTACTTGTGTAGCATACTGTTCATCGCCTCCATAAAGACAAATAGGAGCATTAGTTAGTCCAAAAGACATAACTTTAAATTCATAATGCCCATACCTAGTGGAGAAAGCAGTCTTCTCAATGTCTGCTCCCTCACATGGATACGATTGTACCTCGATCGAAGATCAATCTTGGAGAACACCTTTGCTCCCTTCAGTTGGTCAAACAGATCCTCGATGCGAGGCAAAGGATACTTGTTCTTGACTGTCACTTGATTAAGAGCACGATAATCAATGCACATACGCCAACTTCCATCCTTCTTCGAAACGAAGAGGACGGGTGCTCCCCATGGCGAAATGCTACGTCGAATAAAGCCCTTGGCCAACAGGTCCTCCAACTGCTTTTTCAACTCGTCTTGAAAAGGACGAGCCAAGCGGTATGGAGAGATAGAAATAGGTCGAGTGCCGGGAACAAGATCAATACGAAACTCCACATTCCTCACGGGAGGTAAACCAGGCAACTCGTTAGGGAACACATCAACAAACTCCTTCACTACAGGAATCTCCTCATTGGAGACTGAAGAAGATGGCTTCTCAGACAAGGTCATGAGGAAACCCAACTGCCTCAAATGGCGACCAGAAAACAGATTAGCCAAGGCAAAGACGGAACTGGAAGGTATACCACCCTGAAAGGTCAACTCTACTCCTGACGGGGCCTGCAAGGCAACCGTCTTCCAAAAACAACAAATCCTGGCATGGTACTGATGCAGCCAGTCCATGCCCAAAATGACATCAAAAGGAGCCAACTGGATCACCATAAGATTGGCAAAGAAAACCTCATCATTAATGGCGATGGTGCAACCCGGGCAAACCAAAGAGCTAGCAATCAAACCCCTAGGAGAACTGACTAACACGGACTCAGAAATCCACTGAACTCCCAACTTAGCTATACTAGCAAACTCCGACGACACAAAGGAATAGGATGCTCCGGAATCAAACAAGACAAAGGCATCAACGGAATCCACGAGCAGAGTACCTGAAACCACCTCTGGCTGCCCGGCTGACTCGGCGGTCGGCAAAGCGTACACTCCTGGTGGCGCCGGGATAGAAGGAGCCCCGACTCCCGGCTGATGCCCCAACAAGGCTGGGGGCGGAGGAGGCAACTGAGGAGGAGCAGATGGCTGCGGGCACCAGTAAGCTGCTGGTGGTGCCCACGCAAAGGGCGGCTGAGGAACAGGAGCAGCCATCATGTGCACCGATCCTCTGGAAGACGCTGCTGGAGTGGGAGGAGAAGGCACCGTCTCCCACTTGATAATGCTACTGGGATTCATCCGGCAGACTCGTCCCATGTGACCGGGCTTGCCACAGTGGTTGCAACTCCCGGTCCAACAACACTCTGAAGCACGGTGCTCACCACCACACTTGAAGCACACCATGCCCTGCCCAGGCACAGGATGAATAGCCGCTCGCAAGGAAGACGACTGGGGCGGCTTCGTCTTAGCCCCTGAGGAGGAGCCCTGTCCTCCCTTGAACTTCTTGAAGGTGGGTCGCTGAGAAGACCCACCTCCTCCACTAAAGGTCCTCTTCTGGCCCCCGCTTAGGGCCGCAGCAACTCCTGAACCGCCTGGGTTTTGCTTATCCCGGGAGAGCTCCAACTCGAGCTCCATGCCCTTCGCCTGCTCCACCACGGAGCAGAAGTCACGAGGGACAGTCGCCCCCATGACAACTCTGAACTCCTGGTTGAGGCCCCTACGGAACCTCCTTGCCTTCTCCCGATCGTCGGCTGCCACAGCCGGCACGAAGCGCACCACGCTGTTGAACTCCGCCTCATACTCTGCCACCGACCACTTTCCCTGGGAAAGAGTCGTTAGAGTATGCTCCATCCGCTCAAGGAAAGACTCTGGGTAGAACTTGGCTCAGAAGTGAGCCACAAAGTCCTCCCAGGTGACTGGTCCAAGATCGGGGGCTCTAGCACCGTAACCCTCCCACGGATATCGCCTGGCCCTTCAGCTGAAAGGCCAAAAAGCGAGCCCTTTGGACCGAGGTCAACTCTAGGACCTCAAACTGCCTCTCCATGTACCACAGCCAATCTGCGGACTGGATCGGCGTGCCCGCTCCGTCAAAAGTGTCACGACGGAGGGACATCCACTACCGGAGACTCATCCTCGGCTCCGGCACAGCGGGGGCAACAACTGGGGCCACTGCAGGGGTGGCACAACAGCAGGGGCAGCCCGCAACTGCTGGCGTAGCTCCTGAATCTCCCTCTGCAGAGCCTGAACTAAATCCTCATTGGCGATGGATACCTCCGCCCCCTGACTGTGCCACTGGAAGCTCCTCCTGAGCTGGCCCATGAGCATTGAGTGAAACGCTACCCTCAGCAACAGACTCAGCAACTCCCTGGAGCCTCGCCCCTGGCCTCCATGGCCACGGCGTCCACGGCCTCTACCCTTCGGCATGGCTGCTTCAGAAAGACAACCATCCAAACACATAAACATAAACACAACATCATACAATCAAGAGCGAAGATCAAACATCATCATAGACATATTCTTTATCATATAATCAAGCGCGATGCAATGATGAACCAAAACCCCATCCTACTGTGCAACCAAGTGTGTCAAATTTTAGATTAGTTATACCACTTTTGCAAGTTTTAATGTTGCTATCCTATAACAAAGTTTTAGTTAGAACCTAAGCCATGTTTCTAAGTTATTCCACATCATATTTTAGTTGCAACTTAAGGTATTACACTAAAAATACATATTCCAAGGACCTACAGCTGGCTCTGATACCAACTGTAACACCCCGGCATTTATTATGCCTGAATGCTACCAAACATAAGCTAAACAACATCTAAATACCACAATTAAACATAAATTCCAGCAAAGGCGCACATGCTAAAAACCGAGATTTCGGCAGCATCTCCTTTGTTTTAACATGATACGAAGGAACAACAACGGTATAGTAATATAAGACAATATGAGAGACAGCTAAAACAGCAATAATTAAAGACTTAATGACAAAATAAGACTATTATCAAGCACTTAATGTCTCCAAGTGTCAAACGAACAATAAAACTCTCATATAGCAAAGTTAAGCCTTAAAGCAATAATCATCACACGCAATTTATTATCAAAACTAATAGAATGACTTGTGGAATCAAATGGGTGAAGCTACGTGCGGACGTGTGACTATTTCCCTTTCCTGCATGCCGTTCTCATGGTACCTAAAACAACAAGAAAACACAAGCGTGAGTTCAAAACTCAGCAAGCATATAGCAATGGTACAACAAGATCAATTACATAGCAATAATATCTCACATCATGTAAACCATCTAATTCATGGTCACATATTATCATCATCATCAATATGTATGAAGTGCAATGCGATGCTCATGTCTCCTTGGAAACTCATACCGGTACGGTTGAGTACACACCCGTCAGTGTGCACTCTCTGCCCCCTTCCATCCCGAAGATGGAGGGTGCCTACTCCTCGCTTCCATTCACCGCGGTGAATGGAATCACGATGTAGGACTTACTCATTGGCTCTCCGGATTAGTCATATCTTTCTCACCGACCTTCCCTTATTAGTTATGACTTTCTCATCGCCCGGGCCATGTAACATGTCATGTATGCAATTATGCCAACATCATATTTAACTCACATATTAACACATGGCATCATAACATAATAAACATGCTCATCATATCATTGGCTATCATTAAAGCATGGCAAGTGATCATATATCATGTAGTCAATTCCATCTATTCTCAACAAGCAACCTACAACTCGCTATCCATTACAACACACTTGCCTCAACCACGGGCCACGGATTGGCGGGAAGTAGAAGGCACTCCCGGGGTCGCACCACCTGCACATAGGTACCACACACTCACAATCATGTCCACAAGACAGTACGCAAACCCTCATCTACCCCGACATTGTCAACCACTCGCGAAACCTAAAAACTGAGGTTCTGTCCCGTCGGGACAGCAGCCTTGCAAAAGGCATAACTTGAGTTCTGGAACTCCGAATCAATTAAACGAGTACATCCACGCGTAGCTTAGGAAATTTCCCAACTTTTTCTAGTTATAGGGAAAGACTGATTCGGACTCTAAAGTGGCTTAATCTACAAAATACCGTGATCTGTTCCAATCACGTCACAGATTTTATCACGCTCGGTAAAACAGCCATAACTTTCAAACGGCTAGGCGGAATTTAACGTTCTTTATATCCACTGAAAGATAATGAAATTATCTACAACTTCCTCAAAATCCGTATGGACAGATTAGGACTCTAAATTGACGAAAACTCAATCCCTAAGTCAACTCCTCATGCTATCCCAAAACAGAAACGTGGCAACATCTAGATCTAATCCAATTTACTCAAATCCAGCACCACCAATTGATCTAAAAACTTGATAAACACCCTTAGAACAGTACCTAGATCAACCCCAAGGATTTCCATGGCCATACCTTTGCCCGATGCACGAGAACCCACAAGAACTCCTCCCGAATCGCTCCTCGCTCCTCGCTCCTCGGATTGATCTTCGAGGTGCAGGGGGTCGGGAGGCCACCCTAGGGCATCAAGGGGGTGGAGGAGAGGTGGTGGGGAGGTGGAGAGGTGGAGAGGGCAAGGGGGCGCACGGCCACAATGGGGGGAGAAGGGCGGCTAGGGCAAGGGAGAGGTGGTGGGGGCGCACACAATGGGGGGGTGGGCGCACAAGGGCAGGAAGGCCCCCCTTTTACCAGCCCCTAATATGAATCCTACTCCTAAATGGACTCTTACTCCATCCCACCAAAGCCCACAACCCCCTCTTTTAGGCCCAATTTCCCCCGAAAAGGCCCAAAACCCCGGAAACGGCCCAGAAACGCTATTAACCTCCAAATCCTATGGTTTTAATCTTATTTCCACATCTCATAATGTTTTTGACCTTATCATGCTCAAAAAAAAGGAAACGACACTCCGTGGTGTCGCATTATCTTTGCTAAATAGCAGGTTGGTGGTATTATAGAGATACCCACAGATTTGTCGTACGCCTAGGAGTACCATATGGTACCTGGGCACGCTCAAGGCTACCCCTTTCCATGGCTACAAACTGAGACCATTCTTGGTCTACGATCTATCTACTGATTTCTTTCTTACTTCATCTATACACTATATATACCTAGATTGGTAGAAGTAGAGTTGTGCACCTGAGATGTTCAAGGTTTGAGATTGAATGGATTTGTGCTATGGATGGATGTGAGGATGAGGTTGAGGGGCTAATGAAGAGGTGGCCGAGATCTGGATCTGCTTTCTCTTGGCTTCCCTTTCCTAGTTTCCTTCTCTTAGGGTGCGTTTGGTTGCCTGTACCAAGTGGTACATGTATGAAATGGTTCAAGAAAAAAGCCATCCATGCGTTTGGTTGCTTGAACGGAACCATCCCATCCTGGATCAAGTGATACGAATTTGAGGAATATTCCCTCTAGATGCTGAACCATCTCATTCACCCAAAATAATGGAACCAAACGGTCCAGAACCATCCCATCCCATTCAACCTCATCCCATGAACCAAACGCACCATTAGTCTCCTTCTCCTAGCTCCTTGATCTTTGCCTTCTCCTCCCTCCCTCCTCCTGATCTCCTTGGCTTTGGTAGAGATGTGAAGGTGGGGAAATGTTTCAGCTGGGCTGGTGCTTATCCCTTTTTACAGTGACTCTTTCACTTTTTACCATGGAGTTGTTACTTTCCATATTATGAATACTATTTGTGATTGGCTATGGTTACCCGACAATGATAGATTTGTTTAATGCTGAATGATGATACCCAATCTAGTGAGAGGTGCCGATTTGGCCTTGGATGGATATGGTATCTCAGTGAGCGAATCCTAATTGCATTCGGGTCTGACAGCAATTTCTAAGTTTTTAATTTCTACACTACTTGTCTTATGGTTGTATATGTGTGTGGATAATTAACAATTTTAGGGATCAAGGACAAGGATCAACACAAGCTTTAAATTTTATGAACTTTTGAATTTTCTTGTAATATTTATTTTTGATGTAATTTTATTTTCCGTGTACATTGTAATCATACCATTGTATGACATTTAATAACGAATAAAGTTGATGATTAGACTTTGTTGATTAATTGATTGATGCGTGTTATTACATAAGTGTTAATGATCTATTTTTGGTTAAACTCTTGGTTGTTTCATTATTGTTAAAAACATTATGATATAATTTTTAGTCCTTACATGTATTAGCATGCTTGCTGATTCTGAACTTGACTTATGTTCTTATTATAAAAAAATTAATACCTTCTAAAGTATCGCGGTATTATGATTTGTTTGGAGGTGACTTATATTATATATATTTAATATTTTAAAAATTTTAATACTGAAAACACAATGAATGATTGCTTCCATGATAGCTAGTAATAGCTGTTGTAGCTTTTTTTAGGACCTTATCATGAAGCCAGAAAAATCATGATTTAAAATCTGTGTACTTATTAATAGGATACTTAAATTTTGAGTCATTGGGTCTAGATTCAAAGGATACGTCCACCCTCTTTCCCTTCCCCTCACTTCCCCAAACAGTAGCCGCTGCACACCCTAGCCATTGGTGGCGTTGCCCTCCACCAACCACTATAGCTCTATGTGGCTATAGGCATCATTGCAAATCATTGTATCTCCCTTTGCCCTGTTCACCACCATCACCTTCTTCCTCATCCTCGATGAGGCCCCAACTCCGTCACACCGTCATCCTCTCCTATCTCCAATGGCTACCACTATAACTTCTCAAAAATACCCAAAAAAAAGTATATCCAAGGTTCCAAAAGTTTTCTGCATTTTTTTGCTTTTCAAGAATTTTTTGTATTAAAAATCTTGCCTTTTCTATTTTGTAGCTGCTATCCTTGTATTTTTTAAATTATTTAATAACTATCAAGAACATAAAAATGTTTTGTTTTGGTTCTAAATGATGTAAAGTACATCTCCAAAAAATTTCAGAATTTTTTAAGTTGATTTGCTATTTCTAAAATCTAAACTTGTTATGTGCAATTAAAGTCCTTTGGAAAAATATTTTAAAATTCGGTTTGTCGAAAGCAGTCGACCGAAACCTGTTTGCTCCAGGAAAAAGCGTATTTTGGCCAAGCACCTTCGCTCTTAGCCCCTATCTCTCCCACTGACGCGTCAGGCTCACTCGTTAAAGCTCATCTTCCACCTCGCGCTGTGCCCGCGCCCATGATGAGAGGTGTTGCTCTTTCTCTCTCTCACCTCGCAGCTAACCTGTGGATCCCAGGCCCTCACCATAGGACCCGTTCGCCATGTGACCATCATAGATCATCCACGATGATGTCCGCTGTTTGTCCCGCACAGTGCGTCAGCCCGTTCCAACCAAGCTGCTAACCAACCGAGCTAACGTGAGAGCCTAACGCCTCACCGACCTATCCCACCGCCGCGTGGCACCTTTCCCTTATCCTCTTCAGCACGTCGCCAGCCAAATGAAAGCTTGCGCTCTATGCCTTGGCTTTGACTCACCGCGAGAACTTGTGAGCTTCCCCCGAGCTTCTCACCATTACTTAATGTCGGGACCCAAATATGCAAATCCGGACCCTCTGTGTATTCAGCACTAGTCCAGGATCACGCTAGTGCACACAGTCTCAACATAGATGAATATCACAATCATACACAGCGGAATAGTAAAAGTAACACAAATATAGAATATAAACTATTGAACGACCTTAAGGTCAACCTTACACTTGCGAAGCCTTGACGGCTTCAACTCCAATTAAGCAGCAGCGGAACGAAGAACATCGATGAATCCCATCAATACGCCACAGGCAACTGACAGGGTTCGACTCCTAGATAATCGCCTTCTCACGGAACTTCTTCTTCGACGAGGTAGACTTTTGCTCACTGGTGATTATTTGTTTGCAAGGGGTGAGTACATAAAGCACTCAGCAAGTCATGCATAGAATGCAAGTCTAATAACTATATGCATGGCTTATTCCAAATGACAGGCTGAAGGGGTTAATTTGCAATAAACAACATTCACAAATATTCATAATAGATTGTAAAGCGGTAAAACAGATAACAATAGTAATAATTTCACAGTTGTTTCACAAGTAAACCATTCCACATCCTTAAACAATTATCACTTTTCCAAAGGCAACTGCCTCCAAACCCAAGTTCATTTTCATGGAAAGCTAACCCTTGACTGTAATCCCCGAGCATTGTCCAGTACCGCGGACACGGCTATTCGAATAGATTTTACACTCTGCAGAGGTTATACACTTTACCCACAAGATACAATCAACTCACCACGTCAGCCGTGAATCGCCATACAAGGGTATGCGAACGAGTGATCATAATAAAGTCTTTCGGAAGCCTCTAACTACACAAGTGAACCTCTCCGGTTTTTGCCCTACACCATCCCTTCCCTTAGCAAAGGCGAAGTATGGGACCGACATACCGTTGGATGGGTACCATGCCGCAGCCCTGGTACGCTCCCCCTTCAAGCTAGACAAACGGTGTAGTTGACACCCCGAGGTACCACAAGTAAGTTATTAGCAACTTAATCAACTAGGTCCGTCCCATTACAGACATGTGGTTGTACGCTTGACTCAGTTCAAAGGCTTGCAAGGTTAAGTCCTTAGGGTGACCAGGGCAAGACTACCCAAAGCACCAAAACGACTTCCCCGGTGCCAACCATGGCCCACCAGCTCATTCTTGCCACTTGCCCAGTCTAAATCATTTTATCACCCCAGTTGATTATTGCGCAACACAATGCCAACAACAACTCAACATCCTTGAAGAAGCACTAAGGCCTCCGCATATCAACATCATCGTGTTGGCAACACGTCACACCATTTCAAAATACATTGCATATTCCATTAATCAATATTGACATTTGAAATTCCAAAATGATGTCAAGGGTACGTTGCAGGACTAAGCAGCTACTGACGGTCTAACTAACCCATGTTGGCAACTTATTAGCTACAAACTATTAATCAACAAACCTAGGGTGACAAATGAATCATGGCGTACAACTATTATAGACATGGTGGCAATAACAAGTAGGTTAAATATCTAATCCCAAACTAATTGAAATCAGTTTATATCCAACTAGCATGCAATAATTTGAAACAACATAAGTTCGAAAATGGGATCAACATGGTCAAAGCACAACTTGCCTGGCCCTTGCAAACTTTACTGTCCTTTACTCTTTATCCTTGATTCTTGATCCTCAACCTTCGATCTTCACTTCCTTCATCTTCAGCCCGTAGAACGATTTTCGGACGACACGTCTAGCGATAAAGAAACACAAATACAACAAAACTCAAAAGACAATTCGAATAAACTCCAAATAAAGAACGAATAGCATTGGGCACAACGGTTTGGATGAAATTAGGAGCTTGAACGGATTAGATCGAAGAGTTGACAAAAGAGAACGGGCTTTCGGGAAAACACCAAAAAGGGAAAGATTAATAACTGGGAAAGAAAGAATACTATTCCGAAGAATATTTCTTCCGAAGTTATTATCTTGATTGAACAGATAGCGACATATGGGCACTCGATCTATAGATCGGGTCCATAAGGATATGTTAGTCCACAATGAACTAAACTGATTCTCGAAGTTGACTTTTGTTGACCGAACGGACACAGTCAAACAAAAGAGTGACGGATAGATCGGGCACAGGGGTATGACAGATGGCCAATGGTCTATCGACCAAGTCCATGAAGGAATTCTCGATTACTGGCAGATTAGGTTTTCAGGGATAAGACAAAGACAAGTGTCTTACCAAGATTGAAACAACGAAAAAGATTGCAAGGATAACAACGCGGCTCACGATGAACTTAGTCCATCGAACCGGTCTTAGGTTAGGGTTTTGATTCGGCTTTGAAGATGATATGACGATGAGACTAGGCTCACATCATGATGATGGCACAGGTGAAGGCATCGCACTAGGGTTTGTGCAAGAATGCACGCATGCGATGACAACGAGGCGAAGAGAGCCAAGCGTTAACGATGGAACGTTAACGGCGAAACGTTAACGACGGAGCGTTAACGGTGGAACGTTAACGACGGAGCGTTAACGGTGGAACGTTAAAGGCAAAACGTTAACGGAGGAACGTTAACGACAGAGCGTTAACGGAGGAACGTTAACGGGGAAACGTTAACGGAGGAGCGTTAATGACGAAACGTTAACGACGAAACGTTAACGGAGGAACGTTAACGGGGAAACGTTAACGGCGGAGCATTAACGACGAAGCGTTAACGGTGAAACGTTAACGGCAAAACGTTAACGGAGGAACGTTAACGACGAAACGTTAACGGCGGAGCGTTAACGGTGAAACGTTAATGGCAACAGGTAATGGAGGAACGTTAACGGCGGAGGTCAAACAATGATAGGATACTCATGAAGCAAAGTAGCGACCGTCTACAACGACATGGCCGCGGCAAAACGCTACCAAGGACGGCTAACCGGCAGCGAACCTACGCACGGGCTAGGTTGAAAAATAACGATTTAAGGCCGGCACCGGGCTTCTCGGCAAACGGAGACCAAAAGAACCTTAAGGTTGGATCAAAATAGTACAAGATGATCCCCCGGACGCGACAACACGGCCGGAGCGAACCAAAATAGCCGGCGTCAAAAGGCGACGCGCGGCGACAGCAAACGGTGGCCTAAATATATATAAAAAAATTCCGGAGGACGGGATGGCAAAGGGAGAATGTCTACTGCGTAGAACGCGGCGAGCCGAACTCAACGGTATAGGCGGATTTTGCGGCGCCCTTCTGGATTAATCACAAACTGGCGATTAACGGGTTTCGGATCAAAACTTTGGACGGCCATAACTTCTAGAATAATGATCGGCATTTAACGAAATGCCACCGAGAGCTAGATGGGAATAAGAGGCACACCGTGACGTAGGTGGCTCGAAGAAATACCTTCTGGAACAGCGGGGAACGCGCGAGGAAGTTTGCCGCTGTTTGAAACGCAGTCTGTTCGCAGTCTGATCGGAGAATTTATTTTGCTGCGCCAAATCCAGAGGGAAAAACCGTGAGGCAAGATGTGCATCACGTAGAGGACATCCCCAGGAGTCTACACAAAAAATTTCACGGTCAAACTCGAAAAATGGAGGGAGTTATGGCCTCGGCAAGATTCGCGATTGAAACGGCCGTAACTTTTGATCCCGTGGGCCAAATTGGCTGAATTTTGGACAGAAAGCAGATGGTACCTTGTGGCACACCACGGAGATGACGGATCTTGAAAGGAGTCGACGAGCTGCCCAGGACGCGGCTCCAAAGTTCGGCCGTCGTCGGGCGACGTTCGGGCGACATTGGATGGATCTCGGAGTTTTGGAGATGATCCGGAGGTTGAAGATCCATGGAAGAGGTCATGGGAGGTCTACATGAGGTTAGGGTGGCGTCTAGGTCAAGAAAAATCAAGTTTGGGCGCGTTTGGAGCAAAAACGGGTCTTATAGGCATTTTACCGAGCACTTGGTGTGCGGATCGGACTCGGAGCTGACGTGGGCCAACGAGGGGCCAACACGTGGCAGCGGGGGAGGTGTGGCTGGGCTGGCGGCCTGGCTCGGGCGCGCGTGGGCGGCGGGTGGGCGCGGCTGGCTGGCCGGGCGTGGGGGCGTGGGCCGGGTGGCGCGCGGGAGAGGGTGGGGGGCGAGGTGGGCCGGCTGGTGGGGGTGGGCTGCGGGGAGGCGGGGTGGGCTGGCGCAGGAGAGAGAAGGCCCAAAGCCATTTTCGGAATTTCTCAGCAATTTCCAATAAAAACAATTCCACAAATTCCAATTAAATCATTTGAGGCAATAAAAATACCCGAAAAATTCTAGAAAAATTCCAGAAAATATTTTGAGACATTTTGAACTCAAATAAAATATTTGCAACAAAACTTTTTATAAAATTTTCAGAATAATTAATTAATTTCAACAAAAGGGCTTAATACAAATCGATTCCGAATAAATCCAATAAATAGCAAATGAGCTCCGAAAAATCTCAAAAATTACAGAAGAACTTCTTGAAACACGAGGAATTCAAATAAAATTAAATTTATTTTATTTGAGGTTTAGAATAATCAAATTAAATTTTTTTAGCTTTTAGAAAATTCAAATCAAGCTTTATAAACGCGAGAAAATCGACGGAAATTTTTGGGAAGGTAAACTAAACCAAAAATTTTTTAAAACTCAAATTTTAGGATGTTACACTGAAGGTCTACTTAGCGTGTAGTCTCCTTCAGCTCGCCACATATAGCTTCTGTTTGCACCAAAATCTGGCATGTAATCGGTACCAATTTGGAATAGAAGATATCCCGTAACCAACAAGGATTCAGTTGCCAAAACAGAGAGATTAGATCAAAGCCGACGCGGGTTCGGTTGTCGTATCCATATGGGACTCGGATCGACTTGAGCATATAAAAGGGGGCAAGCCAGAAGACGCGAGAGGGAACCAACACATCAACCAACAAATATACTTTCGTTTACTTTTTCTAGTTTTCGTAGCAATCTTTCCTCTGTAAGCCGTCGAGATCAATAAAGAGTTGCGCATCGCCGATTTATTATTCTTATCGACTTAATCCCAGGTTTGATCTACTTTGCTTGTTGCGCATTGCCTTTCAAAGTCGATCTGCCTTTATCCTCGGATTAGCCTTGATCGGCTAGTCTAATTATCCCCTTATCGGCCCTTAGCCGATCGGAGTTAAGCCGATAGTTATCGCTATCGGCTGGTTTTTTACGATCTATATTACCTTGTCAATTTTAGGTCAAATTGACTGGCACGCTCTCAAACCCAGCGTTTGTCTTGTGTGTTTGAAGCAAGAAACCCCACCTCACGTTTTTTGCGCAAACATATTTTGGCACGCCTAGTGGGACAAGAAGGAAGTCGATCATGTCGTCAACCGGAAAATCTACAACTACCATCGACATCAATGCAGACGCAATAATCGCGCTTACACTAGCCGATTTAACTCCTGAGCAACAAAAGGAAATTGAAGATCGGAAGGCAGCAATGGAGGAGATGATGTTAAAGTGCTTCCAAAAAACACGGTGGGGAGTCGCCCAAAAAGTTGCGCTTCCAACCATCAATTCCATCAGCAATTCCCCTGTTGACCTGGTAAGCCGATATATACCCAGTCAAGCTGATTTATCCAGTATGATTGAGTAATCAGTACATCATGCGTTGATAAATCAATCATCGGCTCTAGTCTCGACACTAAAGCCGATGATCGAAAATAGCGTCAAAACGATTGATCAGGAGTTGGCCGTGTTTGGGAGTCTGTTAGACTCGTTGCAATCCTTACCAACGTACCCAGTGTACTCAATACCATCGAAAACAGACACAGTAAATGCGTCGGCTTCAACGCCCCTAATGATGCCGACCCAACCTACCGTGTTAAAACCCAGCGTCCATGTAGATGGAGTTGCACATTACCACGGGCACACTGATGGGGCTAAGCTAGACATGAACTTACCCAACATACCCTCAGCTAGCAGATCTGGTCAATCGGCTTCTAAGCCGGTTGACATAGGCATGGCCCCTCTAATGTCCAGACATCAAGCCCCACATAAAGTGGTCTTGTATGACGAACCTTATCCACCTGCACCTGAAGTATCGTCCATAAGAGATAATAATTATGATCAAGTGCCCAGATGTCCAGCGACACGGGTCGGCCGATAGCCCCAGTTTGCACTCAGGGGGCAGGGCATAAACTACAATAACTGGCCAGGCCATGTAGTGCCACAAGCCGATAATGTCAACTGGGCAGAATAGATCGCCGCTGTCTTGAGGGAACAGTTTGGTTTACAGCCCAAGGGAAGGGTCATCGGATATAGGAAACCATACCCAGATTACATCGACCGCATGGCTTACCCACATAACTATAGGGTCCCAGATTTCGCAAAGTTTTCGGGTGACAATACCATAACCACGTTAGAACACGTCGGATGATTCATTGCTCAATGTGGCGAAGCAGCCCAGTCCGACGGATTAAAAATTAGATTATTCCCATTATCCATGTCAGGAACAGCATTTACATGGTTCACCAATTTACCACCAAATTCGGTCCATTTTTGGAACGATTTGGAAAGCCGATTTCACGAATATTTCTTCTCTAGGACTACTGAATTAAGGATTTCCGATCTAAGTTCGGTGAGATAGAAATTCGGCGAGTCGATTTCCGATTACATTAGGAGGTTTAGAGACATACGAAACAAATGTTTTAGCGTCATGTTACACGATGATCAATTGGCCGATTTGGCGTTTCAAGGGTTGATTCCGCCTTTGAGGGAGAAATTCGCGGGGCAGGAATTCACTGACTTGGGCCATTTGCTCCATCGCTTATCGGCACAAGAAAGCTGATATTCGGATAAAGGGTTTAAGGACATGTTTGGGGCTAATAATGGTCAAAAGAGTAAGGTAAACATGGTCGAGTGTAGCTCAAACGAAACATCAGAAGACGATGAAGCAGACGTGAATATAGCCGAGTGGACCAAGGGTCCGAAGAAACCACTTTTGCTCGTGGCTTAAACCAACGAAGAGTAAAACGGAGGTTAAATTCCTTTGACGTGTCCAAGTGCGATAGAATGTTTGATTTGTTGTTGCAGGAAAAACTTATAAAATTACCAGAAGGGCACGTCATTCCATCGGCTGATGAGATTAGAAAGCGAAGATATTGCAAGTGGCACCATTCCTTTTCGCACAATACAAACGACTGTAAAATCTTTCGGCAACAGATACAATTGGCTATTTCTGATGGACGATTGAAGCTTGTGGATGAATCAACTATGCAAATAGACGTAAATCCTTTCCAAGTCAACATGGTCCAATGCTTAGAAAAAGGAAAAGAACCTATTGAAGGGGACACCAAGCCGACATAGAAAGTCGAAATCCGATCCAGCACTAATGGGGACGAAACAGTACAGATCACCATCGGCTCTGTCGGCGTATTAGCCAACAGACCCCTTCCGGAGAGGGGTATACTAAGTTCTAATCGGGGCTTTCGTGGAGATCGCTCGAGAAATGGAGAACCGGGGGTGAAGTATGCAAGGAGACGGGCGGTTTGTCAGGTTCGGGCCCTCCTCAGAGTAATAACCCTACTCCTATGTTCTTGTATTATGGCATGCCCGGGGAGAGCTGGAAGATGAACAGCTACCCAGAGCAACCCAGATCAACTCACCCGTAATGGAGAGTCTAGCCTGAGAAAAAATGATCGACCTTCTCCCCCCATGCACCCCAACTCCTTTTATCTTCAGGCCAGCGGGGGTGCATGGGAGACTTACACAGCAAGCCCTCTCATTACCCTACTCTTTAGCATTAAATGCCCCTGCAACACATTTAATGCCCTGGTGCAAACATCCTCTCCCTCCGCCCTTGAGCGCCGCGCCTGCCGGCTTCGCCTGCTTCACCGGGGTGGGGAAATGCACCCTGACGTCACTCGTCATTATGGCGCATGTTGGGAACACGCGCCACCATACCGTAGCCTTCTTTACCCCCATTTAATGCGCACGACATGCATTAAATGCCTTTGACCTCTCGAATGGCCGCGCAGGCCATTAAATGTCCTCGGGAACTGATCGCCAGCGGCATGGCCTGGTCGCCACTCTCCTGCTGCCGATCACTGAACTGATCGCCAGAGGCGTGGCCTGGTCGCCACCCTCCCGCTGGCGATCACTCGACTGACCGCCGGGGGTGTGGTCTGGTCGCCACCCTCCCGCTGGCGATCACTCAACTGACCGCCGGGGGCGTGGCCTGGTCACCACCTTCCTGCTGGCGATCACTCGGCCAACCACTGAAGACGTGGCCTGGATGCCACGTGTCCGGCGGCGGCTGCCTTTACTAAAGCGCAGTGGGCACCCTGGTGTGGAATACACTGACAGTATCCCTCGGACCCACCTCGGAGCGTTCTTTTTATCTTCTTCGATTGCCTGGGTGGGTCCAGAAAAAAGTGCCCACGAAGCGCTGCGGCTTTTTGAATGCGGCCGCCGTTTCCAGGCCCGAGGCAAATCGTGCGGCCGTCTTTGCCTCGTAACCGATGCGGGTCTGGGGGGCATGGCCGCGCCTTTTCCGATTCTTCTAGGTTTCCCACCAGCGAACCGCTACGCCCCCTTGATTATCCCGCCTTTTCAACTGCCATGCCTCCTCGGTTTCCCGTTGAGGCGCTCCCTCGCACGTATAAATGAAGGCACTTCGGGGGGGTGGTTCGTTCGCTTCTCAGCCTTCCATCTGTTGTGTGCTTCTTCTTCGCCCAAGCTTCTTGCGAACCATCTCTCTGCCTCTGCCCTCGGCTCACTGCTCCTTGACTCGCATGGCACCGCCAACACCCCTACTTCCTCCCTCAACCGTCGAGGAGGTCGACGCCGAGAGATGTGCCCAGTACGTCGCCGGCGGTACCGTCCGTACTCGCGCCGGGACTACTGCGCCCGGGAGCCGCTCGGGCGAACTAATCTTCTTTGGCTGGGCATTGCTGGCGGGCCTTATTCCGCCAGTTTCCGACTTCTACCTCACCGTCCTCAACTTCTATTCCATCCACAACCTTCACCTTCCTCCTAACTCCATCGTTCTCCTTGCTGTCTTTGCCCACTTCTGCGAGATGTTCGTGGGAGTAGCCCCTAATCTCCCCCTCTTCCGTTTCTTCTATTCCTTGCGTGCGGCCAAGGACCTTTCCACCGTGACCGGCTCCTGCCACTTCCGCCTTTGCGATGGCGCAGCTTCCCGCTACATTCCGCTAGACCTCCGTTCCAACTGGAGGGATTGGCGCAACGGGTGGCTCTACGTCGAAGACGACAGCGGCTTAGAGGTCTTGGAGATGCCGACTAGGCCAGTGGTCGTCATCCCCACCTGGGGAGCTCACGTCGACGAGACGCCCGAGCTCCAGGTGATGCTGGCCCGTGTGGACCAGCTGCGAGCGGCGGGCCTGACGGGGGCCATGGTTCTTCGGGACTACATCACCAGGAGAATCAGTCCCCTGCGCCGTCGTGCTCGCCTCGCCTGGCAGTACACGGGCCCCGACGACATGACCAGGACAACTCCCGGAGGTGGGTTGCTTTTCGTTTTGCTCTCATTGTTTTCTTCTTCTTTCTTTCAACTGCTATCAGACTGACGGCGCCTTCACTCCTTTTTCTTATTATTTCTTATTTTTCAGCCGCGGGGAATTTATCCCTTGCCAAGGTTGACGTGTGGCAAGCGCAGCTGGGCGTCTTTGGCCCCGTCTCGCCCTTTTCAGTGGGTGCACTCCCACTCTGCCAGGTGGAGCCCCGGGAGTGTGTGGCGATCACCCGTGCCATGCCCGTCATGGATGCCATGGGCCTGGTGACCACGCCTCGCCAGACTGCGCTAACCATCCGGGGCCCTCCTCAAGTGAGTGGGGGGGAGGGACATGCGCCCCGCCGCCGATGACGCCCCAGGCGGGTCCGCGCCGCTCTGGGGGTGCGGCGACCACAACCGGAGCGGGCAGCTCTACGGCGGCCGCTGCTTCTACCTCAGCCGGTGTCGACCCGCCAGCAGCTCCACCTGCTCCGGTTCCATCTCCGCCGCCGCCAGCGCAGGCCGATCCGCCCCTGCAGCTGCCACCGGCACAGGGCGATCTTCCCTCACCGTCGGCGTAGGCAGATCCACCCCTGCAGCCGCCATCGGCGCAGGGTGATCCTCCTCCGCCGCCGGCTTCGGCGCGGGGTGATCCACCACCACCGCCGGCACCGGCGCGTGATGATCCGCCCCCGCCGCCGGCACCGGCGCAGGGTGATCCACCACCGCCGCCGGCACTGATTCTTCACCCGCCGCCGTCGGCGAGGGTCGCTCCGCCGGGGCCGGTGCCGCGCGGGGGAATAACCCTTGTCCCGGGTGTGCCCCGATTCAGGGGGCCTTCTACTGGGTATACACAAAAGACACGCAGCAAGCTTACCATGTTTATGTAACTTCGGGAGACTTACCCCTTCCTTCTTTTTTCCTTAGGGCCTCTTCTTCGAGGGCCACTGTAGGGGTCGACCAGGGCGTGGCAGTTGCCGCGGCCGCACCGGCTGCGGTGGTCGAACACCAAGGCGACCCTGGCGATCACCCAATGCCCGCCGCTGGGGCGAACGTCTTACCGCCCGGTGGCGGGCTGGGCCTGCCGGCCACTCCAGAGGCCCCTGGCGCTCCAATCCCCTCGGCGAACGCGGACGCTCTGCTGGCCGCCCTGGGCGAGCTACACGCCAGCGTGAGCGGACGCCTCGTGGCGAGCAGGGAGAGGCTGAGGGAGGCTGTTGCGGAGATCGCCCGCCTCCGGGTAGAGGTGCAGGACTGGCGCAGCCGGTCGGAGATGCTGGAGCTGGACCTGCAGCAGGAGAGGGAGCAAGGCGCCCTCCGTGTTGAGGCGATCAGCCGGGAGCACGATGAGGAGAAGGGCGAGCGGCTCCGCGCAGAAGCTGAGGCCACCTCCATGCTGCGCCCGGCCTTCGACCGGATGGTGGCCAGCCTGGCGCCACTAGGGTTGGAGCAGCCGAACCCGGTTGAGCAGACGACCCGGCACTATGCCTTCTGCATGTGCCGGATCGCCGACTTCCTCACCTTCCTTCCTGGCGCCCTATCCGCCCGGTCCAGCCAAGAAGGGCGGGCAGTCGCGGCGGCCACGGCGTCATCGTGCTTGCCTGCTGCGCCAGCCGGGACCTTAACTTCGACCCCCTGGTCGCCATCTAGGGGGTGGAAGGAGAATGGGCCCGCGTAGAGGCGCAGGTGAGCAGCGCCGCCGAAAGGGTAGCTGATCAGCTGGAGATGGTCAATCCGTCGCTGGAAGCGATGGCCGAAGACGTGGCCCTTGAGCTGGACGTTGCCCCGGTGGAGGACCATGAGGCAGCGGAGGCCGCGGCGGATGAAGACTTAGGGACTTCTTTTTATCTTTTGCCGTTAGTTTGCTTTCCCTTGTAGCGGACTACTGCAAGTTTAGGACATACATTTATAAAAACGTGTACTTCCCTTTCGCATGCCTTGTGCTTGGACGACCGTTCGCGCTCCCAACATGCTAGTTCTGGGCAAGCGAAAAAGGGCAATGGCGCACGTTAGGGGTTAATTGGAATGCGGGATCCGGGTCCTTTGTGCCGGAAAGTCGCGGCCTCAGGGTATTAGGGCCCTGCGAGATTTAGTTATCCTCGTGGCCTCTTGGGCTGAACACTTGGTGGAGTGGGGCAGGGCAGTAGGTCTTCGGTGATGGTGTTTGAGCCGCCAGTTCTCACGGGGACACCCTAAGCGTCGTGACCGTATTGAGAACCGTACCAAACCAACCACCCGATTACCTATCCCTGCACGCCATGCCCACCCAGTGAGCCAACTTTAGCCGTCGAGCACTCGGAGGGCCTTAAGGTTCTGAGGGCGAGCACGCGGCCACGGCCCGACGAGGCGCAAACCAAAAAGCGAGAACAAAAGTGATAACTGCTTTAAATGAAGACTACACACTGGATAAACCAGAGACTTCCCGCGACCAGACTACGGGGAGGAGGGCTCAACGTAGCTGGCCCGGGAGGTAACTCTGTACTTACAGCCTTTTCAGGGATAGAACTTGCGCAAGAGTTCTATGTTCTGGGAGTTCACCAACTCCTCTTCGTCCTTAGTGGCCAGTCTGACCGCCCCAGGACGAGAGACTGAGACCACCTTAAAGGGGCCCTCCCACTGGGGAGATAGTTTATGCAACCCAGCATGCGTCTGGACTCTGCGTAAGACCAGGTCGCCCACTGCCAACGTCCTCTCGCTGACCCGGGTGGCATGGTATCGCTTGAGACTTTGCTGGTATCGGGCGGCGCGCACGGCTGCGCGGTCTCGCACTTCTTCCAGGAGGTTGACATCTTCTCGACGCTGTTCTTCCTGGGTTTCCTCGGTAAACGCTGCCACGCGCGGTGACCCTAAGGCCAACTCTGATGGTAGAACCGCCTCTGCACCGTAGACCAGGAAGAAGGGAGTCTCTCCGTGGCCGGTCTTACTGGGAGTGGTACGGCGACCACAAAGATCGCAGGGAGCTCTTCGGTCCAACGGGCTCCACGCTTGTGGAGTCGATCAAACGCCCTGGTTTTGAGGCCCTTCAGCACCATCGCATTGGCCCGCTCAACTTGGCCATTACTTCTTGGATGAGCCACCGAGGCAAAACAAACTTTGGTGCCCATCTCTTCGCAGAATCCCAAGAAAGCGACGCTGGCGAACTGTGGGCCGTTGTCGGTGATGATGCAGTTGGCGACCCCAAAGCGGGCGAAGATACCTTGTATGAACTTGATCGCAGCGGCGGCGGTGATCGTTCTTACCGCTTCGGCTTCCACCCACTTAGTAAACTTGTCAATGGCGACAAACAGGTGGGTATAGCCCCCTGTGGCCTGCGGGAACGGGCCCAGGATATCCAGCCCCCAGACCGCGAAGGGCCACGAGAACGGGATGGTTTGCAGAGCTTGGGCTGGTCGGTGGGTCTGCTTGGCGTGGAACTGACACGCCTCGCACTTCCTCACAAGCTCGCAAGCATCCTGGAGGGCGGTTGGCCAATAGAACCCTTGGCGGAAGGCTTTCCCGACCATCGTTTGACTTGAAACATGGCTCCCGCACACGCCTCCATGGATATCAGAGAGCAAAGTGCTCCCCTGTAACATCCCAAAAATTTGCTTTTCTTAAATTTATGTGTGATTTGGAACTTTGGTGAATTTTTTGAGTTTTCTGGAATTTATTTGGAATTTATTTGAATTTATTCCATTTTGAAATAATTAAATAATTTAACTTTGCAAATAAAATTTTGTTGGAAATATTTTATTTGAGTCCAAAATGCCTTAAAATATTTTCCAGAATTTTTCTGGAATTTTTCTAAGTATTTTACTATTTTTCTTGAATTAAATGAATTACTAGAAATTATTTTAAATATTAAATCGCTGGAAAATCGAGTCGGGTCAAGTACTGTTCATCCGACCGAGTCGAACCCGAGTCGGACTCGAGTCCGACCCGAGCCACGTGACTCGACCGAACCCACTCGGCCGAGCCCAAACCGCGTGACCGTTGGATTCAGATCCAACGGCCACGATTGAGCCACGTCACCCGAGCCCGAGCCCGACCGAGCCAGCCAGCTCGCCCGAGCCAGACCCGAGCCCAAACCCCCGCACCGTTGGATCTTGATCCAACGGCTGTGGTTGAGCCACATCACCCAATCCGAGTCGCCGCCGGACTCCGCCGCCGCAACAGAGTGGGCCTCGGTTTCCATGCGTTTCACGGACGCCGAGGGCCCTATTTATTGCGCCGCCACCCGTGTCGGGACCGCTACTTCATTGCGCACCCGTAGCCCTAACTCACCTCGCCTGAGCCGCCGTGGTTGCGCCGCTAGAGCTCGCTGGAGTAAGGAGAAAGAGCCGCCGCGGTTTTCGTCGAATCCCGCCGCCGTCCGCCGTCCTCCGTCGCCGTTGACCCCAGATCCAGGACCGGGAGGTCAAGACGCGTCCGGGAGTCCAACTCACCTCGCCGGAGCGCGCCCGAAACGCCGTCGGCTAGGTCGTCGTCCCCTGCGCCGGTGGCCCAGCGCCGCCGCTCGCCATCGTCGGACTTCGAGCTCTGCCAGCCGTCGGATCTTCATCAAGCGGTCCAGATTGCGCCACGTCACCGTCGGTGAGATCCCGTTCCAAAATCCCAGATCCAATCTCGACCGTTGGATCTAGATCCAACGGTCCAGATCAAACGCGTTAACCCAAACGCGTGAGTCCAGATCTAATCTGGGCCGTTGAATTTCAAATCAACGGCCGAGATTGCGCCACGTGACGGGGAGCTTGACCGTCGCGGTCAGCGCACCCGTGCGTATGACGCTGACACGCCGGGCCCGCTGCGTGTCGGCCGACGCGACCAAACCGCACCATGACATCACGCTGACGTCATGGCAGGCCCGCACGCCGCCACCTCAGCTGTAGTGACGCTGGCCGATGACGCTACCGCTGGTCCCACCCACAAGACTGGTCGAGCCTCACCGACATCAAGAATGACGCTACCCGGGGCCACCGTCACAAGACGTGGAGCCGTGGACCGAGTCCACGGTGGACTGCTGCCATGGGCCGAGCCCATGAGTTTACCGACGCCACCACCCAATCAGAGGCTGCCACGTGTCATCACGACGCAAGAAATAATTTCCGAAAAAGAAAATGATTTAATAATTCGGTTTAATAATTGATTTGAATTTCAAAACTTCAAACGCTTATAACTTTTACGTTTCAACTCCGATTTGAACGATTCAAATTTCTAAAAATTCATAAAATTCAGATCTACTCAAATATGAATTTTATTTAATTTTTGGACTAAAGTTTTTTTCTGTAAAATTATTTAATTGATTATTTAAACTTTAAATAATCATAACTTTTGTGTTTTAACTCCGATTTGAGCGATTCCAGTTCCTAAAACTTCATAAAATTATGTTCTCTCTGTTTATGAACTTTATTTGGATGTTTGGACACTTTTTGCCTACTGTTTATTTATTATTTGCTATTTGCACGCCAAGCATTTGAGTAGACGTTGAAGTGCCGAAAGGATTCGAAGGAGAAGTGTTGACCCAGGAGCCAGCTCAGGACCAAGAACAAGTACTTTTTGAAGGCAAGTTGTGCTTTGACTATATTGATCCCATTTTGAAACCTATTTTGATTTAATGTATTGCATGCTAGTTCAAATAGAAAATGCTTTACTTAATTATGGGAAATTAGATAAATGCCAAATTACTGTATGACACCTTGACTATTTAAATATGTGCCATGAACCCCTTGTCACCCTAGTTATGGATTACTAGTTGGACATTACTAAATTGCCAACATGGGTTTGTAGATCGTTGTAGTATATGGCTTAGACCTGCTACGTACTCATGACATGGTTTTGGACAATTAAATGTTAATATTGACTTAATGATATATTGAACCTGTTTTGGGAAGGTATCATGTGATGTTGATAGCACGTGGTGCATGGTAATCAACTGGGATTTGATAAATAGCTTTTGACCGGGGCATGTGGCAAGAATGATCAGGTGGGCCAGTTGTGGCACCAGGAACATTGGTTTTGTTCTTCGGGTAGTCTTGCCCTGGTCACCCTAAGGACTTAACCTTGCAAGCCTTTGAACTGAGTCAATCTTGCAACCACATGTCTGTAATGGGACGGACCTAGTTGATTAAGTTGCTAATAACGTACCTGTGGGACCTCAGGAGGTCAACTACACCCTTTGTGTAAGTTGTACGGGGGAGCGTACCGGGGCTGCGGCCAGGTACCCATCTAACGGTTGATTGGCCTAAACTTCGCCTTCGCTAAGGGAAGGGTTAGTGTGCAATAACCCGGGAGGCTCACTTGTATTGTTAGAAGTTTCCAAAAGACTTTGTTACGGGAACTCGCCTTTGTGGTGTTTGACTGTATCTTGTGGGTAAAGTGCATAACCTCTGCAGAGTGAAAAATCTATTCGAATAGCCGTGTCCGCGGTATTGGACATCGCTCGGGAATTACAGTCAAGGGTTAGACTTTCATAAAAATAACTTGGACTTGAAAAAAGGGTTTTGGTTTAATGGTTGACATTGCTGGAAATATGGACTAGGATTGGGAAGGACGTTTATTTAACTCCTGGAAAAGTTATTGATATTATATACACCTCTTTACTGCTTTCGAATCTATTTACGATACATGTTAAATGCTGTTTACTGCAAATGAACCATGAGCTATTCCTTGTACCAAGCCATGCATGTAGTATATTAGTTGCATTCTGTGCATGACTTGCTGAGTACCAAGTACTCACCCTTGCCACAATACAACACCAGTTGAAGAGGAGTCTACACCAGCTTTGGAAGAGGAGCTCCAAGAGGAACCGTCTACTTAGGGAGCGAGTCCAGTCAGTTGCCTGTGGTATACTGGATGGCGCCACGATGTTATCTTATTTTCCGCTGCTATTATTTCTCTCTTAATAAGTCTTTCGCTCTGCGTGGCGTATATTTGTAACTTGACCATAGGGTCAAGCAACCAGTTTGATTATTCAATTAAAGTACTTATTTAGTATCGAGTGGTATGATTGTGATATTTACCGAAGTTAAGACTGTGTGCACTAGCGGATTCCTGGACTAGTGCTGAATACACAGAGGGTCCGGATTTGCAAATTCGGGTCCCGACAGAGGTGGTATCAGAGCCATACTGACTGTAGGCTCACCCATAGATAGAATGGCCGTAGAGAGGTTAAAACCTATTTTCTAAAGGTTAAAAGTTCGTCAAGATAAGAAAATGACATCTCGACTTATTCCCTTCTCTCTTTTCTTGTCTCTTGCTGAATTTTTCCTTACCTTGTCACGATTTAAAAATTTCGAGTTCTTACGTGAGCACTCTTGTGACAGATGGAGGGAGAGTTCAACTACGTCGATCTGGAGGTTGGTCACGCCGCGGAACTTTGGCGTATGCTACAGACTCGGAGATTTTGTGAAGCCGCAATACCAAGTGGACGTGATCAGACAAGCAGGATTGATCAAGGCTTGTGACGTGAGGATTGTGGTACCTACTAGGAAGAAGGGCCCAGGCAATCGCCCGATACACTGCACTGCCAGGAGGTCTACAATGCAGATGGGTATCCAGGAGGTGTCGCGACGAGCAATGCGGTACATTACCCGTATCTACGCCAGAGAATTGGAGAGCACGGTGTTCCGATATCATCCGCGCAGCAATAACCTTCTTGACCCAAAGGCGATTCAGGATGAGAATGCCATGGTTACACAGTTGGCACGACTTGTTGTCGCCCAGGAGGATGTACTCGATGATACAAGCAAGGAGCTACAGAAGGCCCGCAAAGAAATCACGGCAGAGAAGAACAGATGGCGGGAAGCTCAAGAGTATGTGTCTCACCTTCTGCAAAGGATTGGAGAGTTAGAGACGGCATTGTACGCACCAGAGCCGGAGCCAGTACTCGAACTACACGAGCCAGACCCGGAGGAGCCGGAGCTTGAGGAGGACACTGCTTCTTCGACTACCACAGATGACACAGTTGCTGGACATGGCAATCGTTTCGCGCCTATGCCGCAGCGTCCGTACCCAGGCCGTGGAGGTTTTCTCGATGAGTGAGTGTAGGTTCTATAGTGAGACTCCTCCGCCGAGTCGCGTCATAGAATAAAGAGTCACCCTTTAGGCGTTAGACTCCAGTGTTAGTTCGATTTGGATTTTCATTGCTTGCTGAGTGTGCAGTATGTGTTGCAAGGCCCCTAGGCATTGTAAGCAACCATACCAAGTTACTATTGATTAAAATAATAAAGTTGGACTTTAAGTTACACCTTTCACCCCGCATAAGTTCCATATTACTTATCTATTCCTGTTTCCCTCTCATCTCTGAAACCTCGGAGCAATCGACAGATGGTGAACACCATGAAACCTTGGAGGCAATGGAAGTGGTTCTCGCCAGCAGAAAACCCCAATGATGGAGCACCAAAGACCGCCATGGACATGCAGAATTTTGGAGCATTTCTTGTCGCTCAGACTCGCTTGATGCATGCTATGATGCAACAGATGCAACACGCCACCGCTCAGGCCACCGCTAATCAAGTCAATCGGGGACAACGCCCGAATACAAGACTGCCGAGTTTATGAGGACTCATCCACCCACTTTCTCGGGAATGCTAACCCGTTGGAAGCCGATGGTAGTTAAGGTCAATTGAGAGGAAGCTACACATTGCTCAATGCATAGGAAATGAGAAGGTACTCTACGCTTCTCATCAGCTTGGAAGGAACGGCTTGAATGGTGGGAGAACTTCTGTGCCACGCAAGAGAACCCTCAGGACATCACTTGGGAAGAGTTCACAGCTGCATTCCGTCAGTATCACATGCCTGAAGGAATCATGGACCTCAAGAAGGAGGAGTTCAGAGCACTGAAGCAAGGTAATCAGCCAGTGGCCGAATACCTGAACAAGTTCACACAGCTTGCTCGCTACGCACCTGAGGATGTAGCGATAGATAAAGCCAGATAGTCTCGTTTCATGAAGGGACTTAACTCAGGACTACAGGTGGGACTGATCACCCACACCTTTCCAGATTTCCAAGAGTTGGTGAATAAGGCGCTTATTCTTGAGGACAAGTGCAAGGAACTGGATGAGAACAGGAAGCGCGAGATGCGGCATCGTGGATCGTGTCGAGCGCGACAACGTTTGAGGGTTGCGCCAAATCAGCTTTTTCAGATTCCAGCCACGAGAATGCTACAAGGACACCGTCACGGCACCAAGACCCGTCAATCGTAACTATCGGACCCGGCCCGGCCCGAAATGCCGCTTGAGCGATCAACAAGGGACAGTGAGACGATGCTACAATCGCAACGAGCTAGGACACTTTGCCAACAGCTTGTCCTAAGAAGACCGCGAGAGTGACCCCGATTTGCTTCAATCGGGATCCACACCAGCCAGACGCCAAAGACCAGGAGCCACACCCCAGGCGTGGTGAGAGGCCGAGTCAACCATGTCACCGCAGATGCACTGCAGAATGCTACGGACATCGTCGGGTAAGTTACTTGTTAACTCAAGCACTGCGGCAGCTTTGTTTGATTCTGGAGCTTCGCATTCGTTTGTTTCACAAGGCTTTGCTGCTAAAAATGATTTGGAGATTGCAAGACTTAAATGCATGCTTGTAGTTCAAACCCCTGGTTCCGAACTCCGAACGAAAGTAGGATGTTCTGGGGTGAGAATACTAATAGATGGGATAGAGTTCCTAGCAAACCTTATTATTTTGGAGACCCAGACCTTAGATGTCATTTTGGGAATGGATTGGTTATCCAAGCACAAGGCCGTACTGGATTGTGGACGGAGGACTATCTCAGTTGAGAGCCCGTGTGGAAAGAAAGTGGAATTTCAAGCTACTGCCGTTAGAGATGGACAGTTGACGGTTAACAGTACCAAGGCAATCAGCATAGAGGATGTCTCAGTGGTGAATGAGTACCCAGATGTTTTTCCAGAAGATCTACCTGGTATGCCGCCAGACAGGGACATAGAGTTTGTGATAGAGCTTGTACCTGGTACAACGCCGATAGCAAAGAGACCTTATCGGATGTCCACCGAAGAATTGGTAGAAATGAAGAAGCAACTCGAAGAGCTAATGGAGAAAGGATTTATCAGACCGAGTTCGTCGCCATGGGGAGCGCCAGTTTTGTTTGTCAAGAAGAAGGATGGGAGTTTCAGGATGTGCATTGACTACCGTGCACTCAATGAAGTCACCGTGAAGAATAAGTACCCGCTACCCAGGATCGATGATTTGTTTGACCAGCTGAGAGGAGCGGAGTTTTCCAAGATTGATCTAAGATCGGGATACCATCGATTGAAGATCCGATCGGAGGATATTCAAGACCGCATTCTCGTCAAGATATGGACATTACGAGTTTATTGTTATGTCCTTTGGTCTCGATTTAATGCGCCAAAGATATTTCATGAATATGATGAATAAGGTGTTCATGGAGTATTTGGACAAGTTTGTTGTTGTGTTCATAGATGATATCCTAATCTACTCCAAGACAGAGGATGAACATGCCGAACACTTGAGGCGAGTATTGGAAAAGCTGAGGGAACAGCAACTCTTCGCCAAGTTCAGTAAGTGTGATTTTTGGAAGGACAAGGTGGAGTTCCTCGGACATGTAATGACCGCAGAAGGAGTCGTCGTAGATCCAAGCAAGGTAGAAGCTGTGTTACATTGGGAGCGACCAAGGCGTGACCCAGATCCGGAGTTTCCTTGGAATGGCAGGTTACTACCGCCGTTTCATTGAAGGCTTTTCGACAATTGCGAAACCTCTTACGCAATTGCTGAAAAAGGAGAAGAAGTTTGCATGGACGCCAGAGTGTGAGAAAGGTTTTCAGGAGCTGAAGAAACGATTGACATCAGCACCGGTGTTAGTTTTACCGGATGTTAATTAGAGCTTTGATATTTATTGTGATGCATCGCGTCAAGGACTTGGATGTGTGCTGATGCAGAATGGAAAGGTCGTCGCTTATGCATCAAGACAGTTGAGGCCGCATGAGGAGAATTATCCAACGCATGACTTAGAGCTAGCTGCCGTAGTGCATGCTCTGAAGTTGTGGCGTCACTACTTAATTGGAAACAGATGTGAAGTATACACGGACCATAAGAGTCTTAAGTACATCTTCACCCAATCAAACCTGAACATGAGGCAGAGGAGATGGTTAGAGTTGATCAAGGACTACAATGTTGGAATCCATTACCATCCAGGAAAGGCAAACGTAGTTGCCGATGCTCTGAGTCGGAAAAGCCATACCGTGAGTATGTTGCTGGCCACAAGTCAGGATGAGCTATGTGAGGATTTCCAGAGAATGCAAATTGAAGTCGTACCAGAAGGATTCATGGCAGCATTGGAAGTGAAGCCCAACCTGGAGGATCAGATCCGAGAAGGACAGAAGGATGATGACAAGATCCGCAGGATTAAGTCCAACATGGAGGAGGGCAAGGCAGAGGACTTCAAGTTGGATGAGCAAGGCACGTTGTGGATGAAGGATCGTATTTGTGTACCAAACAAGAAGGAGCTGAAGCAGTTGATTTTAGAAGAAGCTCATGACTCAAAGTATTCCATTCATCCTGGGAGTGCCAAGATGTATCAGGATTTAAAAGAAAGATTCTGGTGGCCGAACATGAAGCGTGAAGTTGCCGAGCATGTTGCATTGTGTGACGTATGCCAGAGAGTCAAGGCAATGCATCAGAGACCAGCAGGGTTGTTGCAGCCGCTGAAAATACCTGAGTGGAAGTGGGAGGAAATCGGAATGGATTTCATTACCGGTTTGCCTAAGACTCAAGGAGGTTATGACTCCATATGGGTTATAGTGGATCGCTTGACCAAAGTAGCCCATTTTATCCCCGTGAAGACCACTTACTCGGGGGATAAGTTAGCAAAGTTGTATATGATCAGGATCGTCTGTTGGCACGGAGTGCCAAAGAGGATTGTATCGGATAGAGGTACCCAATTTACCTCAAGGTTCTGGAATAAGTTGCATGAAGCCATGGGAACCCGTTTGAACTTCAGTACAGCCTATCATCCACAGACGGATGGTCAGACTGAAAGAGTCAATCAGATTCTGGAGGATATGTTAAGAGCGTGTGCATTGGCTTGTGCTACCTCTTGGGATAAGAGTTTGCCGTATGCCGAGTTCAGTTACAATAATAGTTACCAGGCTAGTTTACAGATGTCACCTTTTGAGGCACTGTATGGTCGACCCTGCCGGACGCCATTAAACTGGAATGAGACCGGCGAGCGCCGTGTCTTCGGGCCTGATATTCTTCAAGAAGCTGAAGAGCAGATTGCCATGATTAGGGAAAGGTTGAAGATGGCCCAATCACGACAGAAAAGTTATGCTGACAATCGTCGCCGGGATTTGAGTTTTGAACCAGAAGACTTTGTATACCTCAGAGTTACGCCTCTCAGGGGAGTTAAGAGGTTCCATGCCAAAGGGAAACTTGCACCCCGTTATGTTGGACCATTTAAGATTTTGAGCCGCAGAGGCGAAGTTGCTTACCACCGGAGTTACATGATCATTAGCAGGAGTGCATGACGTGTTTCACGTGTCCCAGTTGAAGAAGTGCCTCCGAGTACCTGAGGAACAGACACCGCTAGAGTCAATTGAGTTGCAAGAAGATTTGACTTACAAGGAGCACCCCGTGAAGATTCTAGACACAATGGATCGAGAGACGAGGAACAAGTCAACCCGTTTCTGCAGAGTTCAATGGAGCAACCATGCAGAGAGCGAAGCAACTTGGGAGCGCGAAGAGGATTTGAAGAAAGAGTTTCCAAACCTATTCTGTAGTAGGCCCAGAATCTCGGGGACGAGATTCTGTTAAGGGGGGAGGTTTGTAACATCCCAAAAAAATTTTTTTCTTAAATTTATGTGTGATTTGGCACTTTGGTGAATTTTTGGAGTTTTCTGGAATTTATTTGGATTTATTTGGAATTTATTTGAATTTATTCCATTTTGAAATAATTAAAGAATTTAACTTTGCAAATAAAATTTTGTTGGAAATATTTTATTTGAGTCCAAAATGCCTTAAAATATTTTCCAGAATTTTTCTGGAATTTTTCTGAGTATTTTACTATTTTTCTTGAATTAAATGAATTACTGGAAATTATTTTAAATATTAAATCGCTGGAAAATCGATTCGGTCAAGCATCGTTCATCCGATCGAAGTCGAACCCGAGTCGGACTCGAGTCCGACCGAGCCACGTGACTCGACCGAACCCACTCGGCCGAAAGCCCTAACCGCTGCGTCTGCTTGATTCAGATCCAACGGCCACGATTGAGCCACGCCACCCGAGCCTGAGCCCGACCGAGCCACCAGCTCGCCGAGCGCACCCGAGCCCAAACCCCGCACCGCTGGATCTTGATCCAACTACCGTGGGTTGAGCCACGTCACCCAATCCGAAGTCGCCGCCGGACTCGCGCCGCAGCAGTGGGCCTCGGTTTCCATGCGTTTCACGGACGCCGAGGGCCCTATTTATTGCGCCGCCACCTGTGTCGGGACCGCTACTTCATTGCGCACCCGTAGCCCTAACTCACCTCGCCTGAGCCGCCGTGGTTGCGCCGCTAGAGCTCGCCGGAGTAAGGACAAAAAACCACCGCGGTTTTCGTCGAATCCCACCGCCGTCCGCCGTCCTCCGTCGCCGTTGACCCCAGATCCAGGACCGGGAGGTCAAGACGCGTCCGGGAGTCCAACTCACCTCGCCGGAGCGCGCCCGAAACGCCGTCGGCTAGGTCGTCGTCCCCTGCGCCGGTGACCCAGCGCCGCCGCTCGCCATCGTCGGACTTCGAGCTCGCGGTAAGTCGGATCTTCATCAAGCGGTCGGTGCGCCACGCCACCGTCGGTGAGATCCGTTCCAAAATCGAGATCCAATCTCGACCGTTGGATCTAGATCCAACGGTCCAGATCAAACGCGTTAACCCAAACGCGTGAGTCCAGATCTAATCTGGGCCGTTGAATTTCAAATCAACGGCCGAGATTGCGCCACGTGACGGGGAGCTTTACCGTCGCGGCCGCACCGTCGTATATGACGCTGACACGCCGGGCCCGCGTGTCCGCGACGCGACCAAACCGCACCATGACATCACGCTGACGTCATGGCAGGCCCGCACGTCAGCTGCCACCCCAGCCGTGTAGTGACGCCAAGAATGACGTCACCGATGGTCCCACCCGCCGACACCATGGCCGAGCCCCGCCGACATCAAGAATGACGTCACCGGGGGCCACCGTCGGCAAGACGTGGAGCCGTGGACCGAGTCCACGGTGGACTGCCAAGCCATGGGCCGAGCCCATGAGCCGACGTCGACCACCCAATCGAGGCTGCCACGTGTCATCGGCCGACGCAATAAATAATTTCCGAAAAAGAAAATGATTTAATAATTCGGTTTAATAATTGATTTGAATTTCAAAACTTCAAACGCTTATAACTTTTACGTTTCAACTCCGATTTGAACGATTCAAATTTCTAAAAATTCATAAAATTTAGATCTACTCAAATATGAATTTTATTTAATTTTTGGACTAAAGTTTTTCTCTGTAAAATTATTTAATTGATTATTTAAACTTTAAATAATCATAACTTTTGTGTTTTAACTCCGATTTGAGCGATTCCAGTTCCTAAAACTTCATAAAATTATGTTCTCTCTGTTTATGAACTTTATTTGGATGTTTGGACACTTTTTGCCTACTGTTTATTTATTATTTGCTATTTGCACGCGTTACGAGTACACGTTGAAGTGCCAGAAGGATTTGAAGGAGAAGTGTTGACCCAGGAGCCAGCTCAGGACCAAGAACAAGTACTTTTTGAAGGCAAGTTGTGCTTTGACTATATTGATCCCATTTTGAAACCTATTTTGATTTAATCTATTTCATGCTAGTTCAAATAGAAAATGCTTTACTTAATTATGGGAAATTAGATAAATGCCAAATTACTGTATGACACCTTGACTATTTAAATATGTGCCATGAACCCCTTGTCACCCTAGTTATGGATTACTAGTTGGACATTACTAAATTGCCAACATGGGTTTGTAGATCGTTGTAGTATATGGCTTAGACACGCTCATTACTCATGACATGGTTTTGGACAATTAAATGTTAATATTGACTTAATGATATATTGAACCTGTTTTGGGAAGGTATCATGTGATGTTGATGGCACGTGGTGCATGGTAATCAACTGGGATTTGATAAATAGCTTTTGACCGGGGCATGTGGCAAGAATGATCAGGTGGGCCAGTTGTGGCACCGGGAACGTTGGTTTGGTTTTTCGGGTAGTCTTGCCCTGGTCACCCTAAGGACTTAACCTTGCAAGCCTTTGAACTGAGTCAATCTTGCAACCACATGTCTGTAATGGGATGGACCTAGTTGATTAAGTTGCTAATAACGTACCTGTGGGACCTCAGGAGGTCAACTACACCCTTTGTGTAAGTTGTACGGTGGAGCGTACTGGGGCTGCGGCCAGGTACCCATCTAACGGTTGATTGGCCTAAACTTCGCCTTCGCTAAGGGAAGGGTTAGTGTGCAATAACCGGGGAGGCTCACTTGTATTGTTAGAAGTTTCCGAAAGACTTTGTTACGGGAACTCGCCTTTGTGGTGTTTGACTGTATCTTGTGGGTAAAGTGCATAACCTCTGCAGAGTGAAAAATCTATCCGAATAGCCGTGTCCGCGGTATTGGACATCGCTCGGGAATTACAGTCAAGGGTTAGACTTTCATAAAAATAACTTGGACTTGGAACAAGGGTTTTGGTTTAATGGTTTACATTGCTGGAAATATGGACTAGGATTGGGAAGGACGTTTATTTAACTCCTGGAAAAGTTATAGATATTATATACATGTCTTTACTGCCTTCGAATCTATTTACGATACATGTTAAATGATGTTTACTGCAAATGAACCATGAGCTATTCCTTGTACCAAGCCATGCATGTAGTATATTAGTTGCATTCTGTGCATGACTTGCTGAGTACCAAGTACTCACCCTTGCCACAATGCAACACCAGTTGAAGAGGAGTCTACACCAGCTTTGGAAGAGGAGCTCCAAGAGGAAGCGTCTACTTAGGGAGCGAGCCCAGTCAGTTGCCTGTGGTATACTGGATGGCGCCACGATGTTATCTTATTTTCCGCTGCTATTATTTCTCTCTTAATAAGTCTTTCGCCCTGCGTGGCGTATATTTGTAACTTGACCATAAGGTCAAGCAACCAGTTTGATTATTCAATTAAAGTACTTATTTAGTATCGAGTGGTATGATTGTGATATTTATCGATGTTAAGACTGTGTGCACTAGTGGATTCCTGGACTAGTGCTGAATACACAGAGGGTCCGGATTTGCAAATTCGGGTCCCGACATCCCCTCTTCCTGAGTGATGCACTTCAGAAGAATTTCGTTTTTACCCCGGTGGTAAAGGTCCCCGCCCACCATGGTATAGCACTTGGCCTTTCGCGCTATCTTCTCTGCTGACGCATCATCGTCGGGGCACACTTGATCCCGCAGGTAGGCCAGGATCGGGTCCATCCATGTGCCTTCCCGGTCAAGTGTAGCGACCACGGGGTGGTCGCCCGAGTACTCCACCTGGCCGGGCGTTTCCACCGGAACTGCTTTCCCCCCGGGAGCGAGGGCTGGAGCAGCATCACCATCGTCCCCACCGGAGACGGGGGCTGTGATGGACGGTCGCGGAAGCCAAAGACTCCGACCGGAACGGGAGATCTCGTCGAAACGAGCTGAGCGAGCTCGTCCGCCAAGTAGTTCTCGCGCCGGGGGATATGGGTATACCCTAGCCCATCGAAATGTCGCTCCATCTTTCTGACCTTCGCCAAGTACTCGGCCATGACAGGATCAGAGCAGGAGAACTCCTTCCTTGCCTGGTTGACGACAAGCAAAGAGTGGCCTTTGACTTGCAGACGCTGGACTCCGATGGCCGTTGAGGCACGGAGTCCCGCCAGCAAGCCTTCGTACTCAGCAACGTTGTTGGTGGCTTTGAAGTCCAGAACGACCACGTAGTTGAGGAGGTCCCCAGTTGGAGAAACCAGGAGGACCCCAGCCCCAGTGCCCTCGTACCTAAAGGAGCCATCGAAGTAGAGTGTCCAGGGGGAGGGCGCGGGGGTTTCTTCGACTTCCGGCTCGGCAGGAGTCCACTCGACAATGAATTCTGCCAGCCTTTGACTTTTGATCGCTGTGCGGGGGGCAAACTTAAGACCGAACTCCCCCAGCTCTACGGACCACTTGGCGATGCAGCCTTCAGCTTCACGGTTGTGGAGAATCTTAGGCAAGGGGTAGGTGGACACCACCGTGATCTCTCTTCCTTGGAAATAATGCCGCAACTTCCTAGACGCCACCAGTACGGCATACACCATCTTCTGAGCCTGCGGGTATCTAATTTCAGCGTCGTGCAGCACCTTGCTGACATAGTAAGCGGCATTGGACCCCTTCACGCTCGCCACCGCCGCTGGCGCTCATGACCGCCGGGCTGGCCGCTACGTACAGCAGTAGCGGCTCGCCCGGCTTGGGGGCGACTAGCACTGGAGGGGAGGGGAGGAGAGGTATTGCTTCAGTTCTTCGAATGCTTGCTGCGCCTCCGCGATCCACTCGAAGGAGTTAGTCTTCTTCAGCAGCTTGAAGAAGGGGAGACTCTTTTCTCCTAGCCTGGTGATAGACCGGCCGAGAGAGGCCAGGCGACCAGCCAGGCACTGGACTTGCTTGAGCCTTGTGGGCGGTTGCATGCGCTCGATGGCTGTAATTTTTTCTGGGTTGACCTCGATCCCGCGGTGGGAAACAAGGAACCCGAGCAGCTTTCCGGATGACACACCAAACACACATTTCTCTGGATTCAACTTCAGACAATACTGCCGGAGGTGGGAGAAAGTTTCTTCGAGATCTTCAATGAGCCCAACAGACTTTTTCGTCTTTACTACCAGATCATCAACATATACCTCGAGATTTCTCCCAATCTGCGATCGGAATACAGCATGCATGGAGCGCTGGTAGGTTGAGCCCGCATTCTTCAACCCAAAAGGCATGCAGACATAGCAGTATACGCCCAAGGGTGTCACAAAAGCGGTCTTCTCTTTGTCTTCCTGCGCCATGCTGATCTGGTGGTAGCCGGAGTAGGCGTCCAGGAAGCACAAGGTCTCACACCCTGCGGTGGAGTCGATGACAAGGTCTATCCGTGGTAGGGGATACAGATCCTTGGGGCAGGCTTTGTTGAGGTCGGTGAAGTCGACGCACGTCCGCCACGTTCCGTTCGACTTCTTGACAAGCACAGGGTTGGCCAGCCACTCGGGATAGGCGGCCTCCCGCACAATCTTCGCCTGCAGCAGCTTTTCTACCTCAATCCGTGTAGGATCGAAGTATACGAATATAGCAATCAGAGGGGGGGTGAATGATTATGCGGAAGCTAAAACCAAATTCTTGATCTATTAAAAGTTCACCCCAAAACAGAACCAAATAATTGCCTCGTTTTCGACAAAAACAGAATGACAGAGGTTAGGTAAAACGTGAATTCCTGGAGATCCAACCGTCGGATCGATCTGAAATTTGGACCCAAGAAACTAGATTCCAGTACGAATCTAACCCAAAAAGAATAAGCTCGATCGGACTTACGGATCAAAAGTTATGAGCTTCTCAAGCTTGCTGATCCAGAACTTGACGAGAATCAATCTAATCAAAACTTCAAGATTAAACAAGAACGACAAAAGATTGATCAACTAGACTTTGAGAAACACTAGATCAATACTCTAGAGAGGTTTTTGATGGATCAAATCAAGATAAAACTTAAAGAACAAAAACCAATCTAGAACTAGAACAAGCATGCAAACAAGAACCAAAAAGAGAACGTTGAAGCAATGCGGGAACTAGAAGAATTGATCTTTATTTCTTTTGTCTAAAGTACTCCCATCAAAAGAGTACAAACCCTAAACTTTGAGCCCAAGGCTCTATGCGCCTAGATCTCCTCAATTCGATGCTCTTCAACAGGAGACAACCCCTCCTATTTAAAGCACCAACCCACAAGGAGTTCTGAATACGATTCCTATTCCCTAGAAGGAATCTGTATCCAACACAACTCTACTTGGCCCAACCTGGCCGAGTACAACTCTTGCACGCGTATGGCAACCCTACCATACTCACGTGACTAACACTTTGCACGCGTATGGGCCACCTGCCATACTCACGTGACTAACACTTTGCACGCGAATGACCTCCTGCCATTCTCACGTGACTAACCATTCTTCATGTGCACCATTCTCTTAGCCCGAACGTCCCGCATGACATCCTTGACCACCAAGACCTCAGTTCCTCCCTGAACCTAGTCTCGAACCTCAGTTCCTCCATGAACCTAGTTTCGGTCCCGTCATCGACCACGTTCGCCTTCGAGCAATACCTGCACATGAACAAACCATAAAACAATTCCGAGCACAAGTCCACGACTTGACTCACATCAATCCATGCAAATACTCACACGAGCATTGCATAAAGTCCACTTCAAGCATCATGAAATTCTCACAAATTTCATAATCTAAAAAACAAATCAAACACAATTCCAATTTTGCTCAAATGCCTAATCGAGCAAAAGCATTCTGACGGACCAAAAATATGGTCCGGCGTACACATGAAAATGTCACTCAAAAAACCATTCACGACGGACCAACAAAATCGGTCCGGTGTACAAGTGAAAGTCTCGGTTTCAAGAAGAAATCATTCCGGCGAAAACACGTTCACGACAGACTAAAGAAATCAGTCCGTCGTACATGCGAAACTTACTGGTTTCTTGGAAAATTGAGTCCGGCTCATGATCTCAAAAGCACGTCCACGACAGACCCAAAAACTTGGTCCGTCGTACATGGGAAAATGAGGTTGCCAAAACATGTTTCTGACAGCACCAACAAATTTGGTCCGTCGTAGATGGGAAACTTCTTGTTTTCTTTAAGTTTGATGCAGCACCAAAGCGAAACTTACTGTTTCTTGTCAAATTGTCAAAACACATGAACAAACACATTTTGCAAAATCAATTCTAAGCCAATTTTTCAGCACATGATTTTACAATCTCCCCCTTGATGAAAACATTGGCAACACCACTTAGAATTGAACATTTGGCATTCACTTTACAAAAGATTTTGAAATCCAAATGATCAAAGACCAAAGTAAGAAAACACAGAATTCCCCCTTTGACCAAAAAGCAAAACAAAAACTCCACCTAAGAAGGAACATGTGTGTGAATGTGCAATGTGCCCAAAAATTCCAAAATTCTCCAAACTTCTCCCAAAATTCTCAAATTTCCAAAAACAACTCCCCCTTTTTCTTCTCACCCTTTTTCCTTAAACTTTTCAACGATTCCCAAATTTCTCCCCCTTTGACAATGGATTCATCAAGAGTACAAAAGAGAGAACAGGTTCAAAATTTTTCCTGTAGCAAAGATTTCACAAGAAAAAACATGGGAGTGCCAAGATAGGAAAAGATGAGCTCATTCGATCATATAACCTTATATATCACATAACATGCAAAATACATGATCTTGATGTAATTTTAGCAAGTTAGGGAATGACATGCATCTCAACCTCAATTCAGTCAACTATAGCCAAGTACTAAGCAAAACCTTTAGTAGAAAAACAAAGGCTTTAAAAATTGAAGCAACTAACAACTTAGGGCGAGCAAGTAGTTTCAACTCCAATCTAGTAGACCAATTTAATCTTTAAACAATAAGTTGCATGTGGCATGCTTGAAGCATACTTCTTTTATTTTCTAGGAGTGGCATGCTTGAAGCATACATCTTATCTTTGAGGGAATGGCATGCTTGAAGCATACATCTTATCTTTTTAGGGAAAGCAAACCTGAAGCACATAACTTGAAGCTTTTGCTTTTAACAGCCCCCTTTTTTTATATTGATTCCCTTTTCTTTTTCCATTTTCTTTGATTGTAAACATGCAAAAGTGATTAAAGGTCTTATGAAAGAGTAAAGTTGAAAACACACTTGCTTCATAGCCCAAATTTGTCAAGAAGATTCAATATCAAGCCTAGAAGAGTGAGATATCACAGAGTATTTAGCTATAGGCAATCAGTCCAGGGAATTCCGCAATGTCATTTTTAGTTCAAGTGAGACAATTTAGATTATCATATATTAGCTCAATTACATAGCATATAAAGAAATATGATAAAGTGAGCTCATCAAGTGAAATAACTTGGCAAAGAGACTCCCCCTCAAAACAAACCCATTGGATGAACAATCCCAAGTTCTCCCCGAATAAAAGCAAAACGAGAAGAAGACAAAGGTTTTGTGAAAATGTCTGCCAATTGATGTTCAGTATCCACATGATGAAGCACAATATTTTCTTCTTCAACATGATCTCTAAGAAAGTGAAATCCAATATCAAATGCTCAAGAAAGAGGATTACTCAAGAGGTGGCACGAACCAAATCAATTCAACATCCTCCAAAGTCAACATCAGAATAAGCTCTTAAACTAATGCATAAGGAAGCAGAAAGCCAAATGCCAAAATCTTGAGTACCATGGAGATACCTGAAAGTTCACTTGAACGCTTGTCGATGTGAAGCATGTGGGAAGCTTGAAAACAAGCACACACAAGCACGTGGGAAGATTCTCTCATGTAAACCTCCAATTATCTCATCCTCAACAGCATCATCATCATCTTTTATGAACAAAGACACTCTCCCCCTGAACATATGCACCTGTACTTGCATCATTTGGACTAGTGCCTTTTGCGAAAACAGAAGTGGAAGAAGTATCTCCAAAGGCAACACTTTTAGCATGAAATGCACGAGTGAAGAAGAACCAAAACTTATCACTGAACATATGAAGTGAGCATCCGAAATTCACTAGCCACATGTTCTCCTTCCTTGCGTGAGAAGCCTACATAGAAGCAGAAATTGTCGAGGTCTCGGTACTGGGGTTAGAAATAAGATGTTTAGGAATCCAGTACTGAGACACACGACGCACAATAGTAGGCACAACACGAGCATTCTTATGCACAAAGATAGATTTGTCTTTTCCCGTGTTCTTACCAACAAAAGGTGTTTGCATCACCCTAGGCACATAATGAGAAACAAAGCGTGCCTGTCTGAAATTAGACCTAGCATTAAACCTTTCTCTCTTTTATTGTTTAGCTAGTCTAAAGCAAAAGTCTACTAAATGTCCATCTCTACCACAATGAGTGCAAGTGTACTTAACATGATGTTTTGCTTTAACAGTAGAAGCACATTTTGCATTCATCACAGTAGAAGATAAAAGACCAGCAGATTTAAAGACAGTTTTCTTAGGCTCATTGACAATTTCAAATTTTCCACTTGCAAATGTTTTGACAACAGTGGGAGCATGTGATTTATGATGAGCATAAGAATCAAAACCTCAACCTTTGTTATGAGTGCTGACTTTTGATTGATCCAAGATCATGTTTAGGTTTTCCTTTCCTTTAGTGAAACGTTCTAATGACTTTTCCAAGTAATCAATTTTTCGAGAAAGAGTTAAACAATTATTACAGGGAACGTCCACTTTTCCTTTTTGCTTGCGACAAGTTGAGCATGAAAGAACCTCATGTGTAAGCAAATCTTCTGTCATTTGAGAAGCCCTAGCATTTGCATCATGCAACTTCAATTCTAGTATGGAGCATTTAGAACAAGAAGTTGAACCATGCAAATCATCAGTGGAACAGCTAGCATGTTTAACATGTTTCTCATTTTTCTCATTTAGATGCAACAGAAGAGCGTGTTCTTTCCTAAGCAAGGTGAGCTCATTGTAAATTAAGTCACATGATTTACAAGTATCATCATCAGGAATCAATGTCTTAAGTCTAGCAATTTCAGCATTCAATGACTCCACAAGAATATCATGTTTCTTAATTTTTCTATCACGTTTGTCAAGTAATTATCCAAGACGGGCAACAGCATTGGCTAATTCATCATAAGAAGGATCTACCTCATTGAAGTCGCTGTCATTGCCGTCCTCGGTGAAGCTATCCTTGCTGCTTGCCATGAGACACAATCCCATCAAATCATGCTTGCTTGGAGTTGCATCATCTTCGCTGCTCTCCGAGTCCACATCGCTCAAATTGACTTGTTCAAGAGCGGAACGAACTCGGTGAACCACCTTGCGGTGGATGAAGCTCTTCTTTTTCCTATCATTTGACGAGAACCTTTTCTTCTCATTCCTTCTGTCGTTGTCCTTCTCCTCCTTTGATGTTTTTCCTGCAAGCTTAGGACAATTTTTGCGAATATGGTTGAGGTCACCACACTCATAGCATCTTGGAGGACCACCTCTCTTTCTCATTCTCACATTCTGCAAAGCTTTGTTAAAGCGAGAAGAGAGTAGTGCCAGATCTTCTTCAGGAAACTCTTCAAGTTGCTCATCTGTTAAAGAAGACATGGAAGACAAGGAAAAGCTAGAAGAAGAATTTGCATTTGACATGTTAGGGTTAGAGATCAAAGCAATTGATTTAATATTCCCTTTCCTGGCAAGAACATCTAATTCATGAGTTTTCAGTTTAGAATAAAGAACATCTAATGTAAGTGTGCTCATGTGGTAGATTCCTGTATAGATGTTACTTTTATCTCCCACACCGACATGTCCAAAGCACTAAGCAATTGTCGAGCATTTGCGACATCGGTGTAGCTAACTCCAACAGACGTAGATTGCTAAGAATTTTATTGAAACGTGCAAAGAAGTCATCTACAGATTCACTAGGTTTCATCTCAAAACGCATGTATTCCTTTTTGTAAATATCTTGGCGAACCTCTTTGACAGTGTTAGAACCCTCATGGTAATCACAAAGAGATTTTCATACCTCATATGCGGATCGAAGATGAACCACGCAGTCGAAGTCACTTCTTCCCAATCCTTGGATGATCAAGTTGCGTGCCTTGCTGTTTGCTTCAACATGTGCGCGATTGGCGTCGTTGACGTTGTCGTTTGCAGGAACTTCGTATGGCTTGTAGACCTTCTCCCAAATTGCGAAGCCCTGCGCCTGGATGAACGCCTCCATCTTGGCCTTCCAAAACTGAAAATCAACACCATCGAACACACATGGTTTTGTCGAATAACGATCCATTGATCTAATCGCCGGTTAAGATAGATTAGAAAGACCTTGCTCTGATACCACTTGTAGGATCGAAGTATACGAATATAGCAATCAGAGGGGGGGTGAATGATTGTGCGGAAGCTAAAACCAAATTCTTGATCTATTAAAAGTTCACCCCAAAACAGAACCAAATAATTGCCTCGTTTTCGACAAAAACAGAATGACAGAGGTTAGGTAAAACGTGAATTCCTGGAGATCCAACCGTCGGATCGATCTGAAATTTGGACACAAGAAACTAGATTCCAGTACGAATCTAACCCAAAAAGAATCAGCTCGATCGGACTTACGGATCAAAAGTTATGAGCTTCTCAAGCTTGCTGATCCAGAACTTGACGAGAATCAATCTAATCAAAACTTCAAGATTAAACAAGAACGACAAAAGATTGATCAACTAGACTTTGAGAAACACTAGATCAATACTCTAGAGAGGTTTTTGATGGATCAAATCAAGATAAAACTTAAAGAACAAAAACCAATCTAGAACTAGAACAAGCATGCAAACAAGAACCAAAAAGAGAACGTTGAAGCAATGCGGGAACTAGAAGAATTGATCTTTATTTCTTTTGTCTAAAGTACTCCCATCAAAAGAGTACAAACCCTAAACTTTGAGCCCAAGGCTCTATGCGCCTAGATCTCCTCAATTCGATGCTCTTCAACAGGAGACAACCCCTCCTATTTAAAGCACCAACCCACAAGGAGTTCTGAATACGATTCCTATTCCTAGAAGGAATCAGATCCAACACAACTCTACTTGGCCCAACCTGGCCGAGTACAACTCTTGCACGCGTATGGCAACCCTACCATACTCACGTGACTAACACTTTGCACGCGTATGGGCCACCTGCCATACTCACGTGACTAACACTTTGCACGCGAATGACCTCCTGCCATTCTCACGTGACTAACCATTCTTCATGTGCACCATTCTCTTAGCCCGAACGTCCCGCATGACATCCTTGACCACCAAGACCTCAGTTCCTCCCTGAACCTAGTCTCGAACCTCAGTTCCTCCATGAACCTAGTTTCGGTCCCGTCATCGACCACGTTCGCCTTCGAGCAATACCTGCACATGAACAAACCATAAAACAATTCCGAGCACAAGTCCACGACTTGACTCACATCAATCCATGCAAATACTCACACGAGCATTGCATAAAGTCCACTTCAAGCATCATGAAATTCTCACAAATTTCATAATCTAAAAAACAAATCAAACACAATTCCAATTTTGCTCAAATGCCTAATCGAGCAAAAACGCATTCACGACGGACTAAAAAAATATGGTCCGGCGTACACATGAAAATGTCACTCAAAAAACCATTCACGACGGACCAACAAAATCGGTTCGGTGTACAAGTGAAAGTCTCGGTTTCAAGAAGAAATCATTCCAGCGAAAACACGTTCACGACAGACTAAAGAAATCAGTCCGTCGTACATGCGAAACTTACTGGTTTCTTGGAAAATTGAGTCCGGCTCATGATCTCAAAAGCACGTCCACGACAGACCCAAAAACTTGGTCCGTCGTACATGGGAAAATGAGGTTGCCAAAACATGTTTACGACAGACCAACAAATTTGGTCCGTCGTAGATGGGAAACTTACTGTTTTCTTTAAGTTTGGTCTAGCACCAAAGCGAAACTTACTGTTTCTTGTCAAATTGTCAAAACACATGAACAAACACATTTTGCAAAATCAATTCTAAGCCAATTTTTTAGCACATGATTTCACAATCCGAATGGCGTCTTGCCGCTCTGGTGCCTGCCTCCGGACCTTCTACCGGACTTGGTGCACTCCAGGGAGCGTTGCCAATCGGTGCTCGATCACCTTCCTGGGGACCCCGGTCATTTCTGATGGTTCCCAGGCGAACACATCCAGGTTAGACCGGAGGAAGGTGACGAGCGCGTCTTCCTATTTGGTGCTGAGGTTGGCACCGATCTTCACGACCTTCCCAGAGCCGACCTCGCCCACGGGGGCCGCCTTCACCTCACCCGAGGAACCGGGTGAAGCGCGGGCCTTGACCGGGGGAGCTCCGGGTAGTCTTCCTGTCGGGACCCCGAATTTGCAAATCCGGACCCTCTGTGTATTCAGCACTAGTCCAGGAACGCGCTAGTGCACACAGTCTTAACATCGGTAAATATCACAATCATACCAATCGATATTATCAAAGTACTTTATTTAAATAACCAAAGGGTTACTTGACCTTATGGCCAAGGTACAAATATATATGCCTTGCAAGGCGAAACTTATTCAGAGAAAAATAATAGCAGCGGAAAATCAAATAACCCGTGGCGCCATCCAAAGATACCACAGGCAACCAGTGGGCTCGCTTCCCTAAGTAGAGCGGGTCCTCTTGGAGTTCCTCCTCCAAAGCCGGGCGTAATCTCCTCTTCAACTGGTATTGTGTTGAGGCAAGGGTGAGTACTTGGTACTCGGCAAGTCATGCCAGAATGCAAGCTAATATACTATATGCATGGCTTGGTACAAAGGAATAGCTCAAGGTATATTTGCGATGCTTGACTTTTGACAAGTAGTAAGAGTAGATTCGAAAGGTGAGAAATAAGTAAAGCATAAATAACTTTTCAAGAAGTTTAATAAACATTTTCCCCATCCTAAACCACATATCCATCATCTTCATTGTTAAACCAACCCAACTTTCAAATCCAAGTTATTTTGAGAAAATCTAACCCTTGATTGTAATTCCCGAGCATTGTCGATCACAGTGGACTCGGCTATTCAAATAGATTCTACACTCTGCAGAGGTTATGCACTTTACCCACAAGATACAGTCAAACACCACAAAGGCGAAGTTCCTCAGAATAAAGCCTTTCGGAAGCCTCAAACAACACAGGTGGTCTGTCAGGTTCATGCTCTACACCATCCCTTCCCTTAGCCAAGGCGAAGTATGGGACCAACACACCGTTAGATGGGTATCGGCCCACGACCACGATACGCTCCCCGCACAATCACACAAACGGTGTAATCGACACCTGAGGCTCCACAAGTGAGTCCTTAGCGACTTAGTCAACTAGGGCCGTCCCATTCCACCATGTGGTTGCAAGTATGACCCAGTTCAAAGGCTTGCAAGGTTAAGTCCTTAGAGTGACCAGGGCAAGACTACGAAAAACCAAATCAACATCCCCAATGCCACAACTGGCCCACTGATTACTCTTGCCACAAGCCCTGGCCGAAATCGTTTATCAAACCCAGCTTGATTACCATGCACCACGTGCCATCAACATCACATGATACTTTTCCAAAACAGGTTCAATATATCATTAAGTCAATATTAACATTTGATTGTCCAAAATCATGTTATGAGCACGAAAGGTGTCTAAGCGATACTACAACGGTCTAAACCAGGTTGGCAATTTAATAATATCCAACTAGTAATCCACAACTAGGGTGACAAGGGTCATGGCACATACTTAAATAATCAAGGTGTCATACTGACAAATTGGTATTTATCTAACCCCCATGTTTAAACAAAGTATCTTTCTAATTGATCTAGCATGCAATAGTTTAAATCAAAATAGATTTCGAAATAGGATCAACATGGTCAAAGCACAACTTGCCTTCAAAAAGCACTTGCTCTTGGTCTTGAGTTAGATCCTGAGTCAATACTTCTCCTTCGAATCCTTCCCAAGACTACAACGTCTACTCGTAAAGCGTGCAAATAGCAAATACACAAATAAACAATAGGCAAAACATCCCAAAACTCCAAATAAAATCCATAAACAGAGAGAACATAATTTTCTGGATTTTTAGAAACTGGAATCGTTAAATTTGGAGTTAAAACGCAAAAGTTATGATTTATTAAAGTTTAAATAATCAATTAAATAATATTACAGAGAAAAACTTTAGTCTAAAAATTAAATAAAATTCATATTTAGGTAGATCTCAATTTTATACAAATTTAGAAATTTGAATCACTCAAATCGGAGTTGAAACGCAAAAGTTATAAGCGTTTGAAGTTTGAATCTAAATTTGAAATCATTATTCGAATTAATAAATCATTTTCTTTTTCGGAAATTAATTATTGCGTCAGCATGGACACGTGGCAGCCTCGATTGGTCGGTGGCGACGCCGGTCCATGGGCGTGGGCCACGCTCGGCTCGGGTCCACCGTGGACTCGGTCCACGACTCTACGTGAGACTGACATGTGGGACCCACTCGGGTAGCGTCATCGGCGACGTCGGCGCCGGCTGGGACAGCGGCCGACATCTTGAGCCCCTCGACGCGGGCCCGCCATGACGTCAGCGTGACGTCATGGTGCGGTGTGGTCGCGTCGCTGACACGCGGGCCCGGCGTGTCGATGAACCGCGCCGCCCACGTGGACGCGGCGGTCCAACTTCACGACCGCTTGGCGGAGATCCGGGCCGTCGATTTGAAAATCAACGGTCCCGATCCGGATCGATGGCCTTGCGTTTGGGGTGAGCGTGGTCAATCTAAACCGTTGGATCTAGATCCAACGGCTAGGATTGAATCTGGAAATCGCCGCGTGGTTCTTACCGTGGAACGGCGTGGTGCAATCCGGGGCGTCGGATCTTGATCGGACGGTCCACGGAGCTTCGCGAGGACGGCGCGATGGCGCGGCGACGGCTTGCGCGCCAGAACCGGGGAAGACGACGTCCCGCACGGCGTTCCGACGCAGTCCCGGCGAGATGAAGTATGAGCCCAAGTTCGTCTCGCCGCGGGGGTTCCGAATCAGCCCGCAGGCGGCGAACCGCAGGTAGTTTCTTGGCGAAGGTTGAAGAACTCGCGGCGCTCTTTGGCTCGGCGAAATTGCGGCGGCTCTAGGGTTTCCTGTAGGGCGTGGACTAGAACAACGAGCTCGGCATGGAAAGGCGAACCTCGGGGCGACTCCATGCATTAAATAGCCACGAGTCCGTGTCCGAGACGGCGGCGGCGGCGGAGTCATGGCGAATCCGGTGGAGACGAAGGCGTGGAGCCGTACACGTGGCACGACCAACAGCCCACGATCGCGGGCGTAATCGGGTTCGGTCGGACGGCTCGAACCGTGCAGGCGGATCTCGGCCGTTGGATCCCGATCCAACGGTCGGGATCGATTAGGGTTGGAGGCTGGTTTGGTCGAGTCAATCGGCTCGGGTCGGACTCGAACTCGAGTCGACTCGGGCTCGATCGGATGAAACGAGAAGGCTTCGGTTTGATTTTCCAGCGATTTAATATTTAAATTAATTCCCAGTAATTCATTTAATTCATTAAAAATAGCAAAAGACTCAGAAAAATTCCAGAAAAATTCTGGAAAATATCTTAGGGTATTTGGGACTCAAATAAAATATTTCCAACAAAATTTTATTTGCAAAATGAGATTCTTTAATTATTTCAAAATGGAATAAATTCAAATAAATTCCAAATAAATCCAAATAAATTCCAGAAAATTCCAAAAATTCACCAAAGTGCCAAATCACACATGAATTTAAGAAAAGCAAAATTTTGGGGTGTTACAAACCTCCCCCCCTTAATAGAATCTCGTCCCCGAGATTCAGGGCTTACTAAAGGAATAGGTTTGGAAACTCCTTCTTCAAATCCTCTTCGCGCTCCCAAGTCGCTTCACTTTCTTCATGGTTGCTCCACTGAACTCTACAGAAACGGGTTGACTTGTTTCTAGTTTCTCGATCCATTGTGTCCAAAATCCTCACAGGATACTCCTTATAAGTCAAATCCTCTTGCAACTCAATTGACTCTAGCGGTGTCTGTTCCTCAGGAACTCGGAGACACTTCTTTAACTGGGACACATGGAATACATCATGTACTCCAGCTAACGATTGTGGCAACTCCAACTGATAAGCAACTTCGCCTCTGCGGCTCAAAATCTTAAATGGTCCAACATAACGGGGTGCAAGTTTCCCTTTGGCATGGAACCTCTTAACTCCCCTGAGAGGCGTAACTCTGAGGTAAACAAAGTCTTCGGGTTCAAAACTCAAATCTCGGCGACGATTGTCAGCATAACTCTTCTCATCCGAGATTGGGCTATCTTCAACCTTTCCCTAATCATAGCGACCGCTCTTGACCTCTTGAAGAATATCAGGCCCAAAGACACGACGCTCACGGTCTCATTCCAATTCAATGGCGTCCGACAGTGGTCGACCATACAAAGGCCTCAAAGGTGACATCGTAAGCTAGCTTTGATAACTATTGTTGTAATCGAACTCGGCATACGGCAAACTCTTATCCCAAGAGGTAGCATAAGCTAATGCACAAGCTCTCAACATATCCTCCAGAATCTGGTTGACTCTTTCTGCCTGTCCCATCCGCCTGTGGATGATAAGTCAGCATCTTGAAGTTCAAACGGGTTCCCATGGCTTCATGCAACTTATTCCAGAACCTTGAGGTAAATTGGGTACCTCTGTCCGATACAATCCTCTTTGGCACTCCGTGCAAACAAACAATCCTGATCATGTACAATTCTGCTAATTTATCTCGAGTAAGTGGTCTTTACGGGATAAAATGGGCTACTTTAGTCAAGCGATCCACTATAACCCATATGGAGTCATAACCTCCTTGAGTCTTGACAAACCGGTAATGAAATCCATTCCGATTTCCTCCCACTTCCACTCAGGTATTTTCAGTGTTGTAGCAATCCTGCTGGTCTCGATGCATTGCCTTGACTCTCCGGCATACGTCGCACAATGCAACATGCTCGGCAACTTCACGTTTCATACCCGGCCACGAATCTCTCCTTCGAGATCTGATACATCTTGGCGCTTCGGGGTGAATCGAGTACTTGGAGTCATGGGCTTCTTCGAGAATCAGTTGCTTTAACTCCTTTTGTCGTGCACACAAATGCGATCCTTCATCCACAACGTGCCCTGCTCATCCAACTTGAAGTCCTCTGCCTTGCCTTCCTCCTTTTGGACTTAATCCTACGGATCTGTCATCATCCTTCGTCCTTCTCGGATCTGGTCCTCTAAAGTAGGCTTTACTTCCAATGCGCCAAGAATCCGCTAGGTACAACCTCAATCTTCATTTTCTGAAAATCCTCACATAACTCATCACGACTTATGGCTAGCAACGTACTCACGGTATGGCTTTTCCGACTCGAGCATCGGCTACTACGTTGGCCTTCCCGGATGGTAATGGATTCCGACATTGTAGTCCTTGATCAACTCTAGCCATCTCCTTTGCCTCATATTCAGATCCATCGGGTGAATATGTACTTAAGGCTCTTATGATCCGTATATACTTCACATCTATTTCCAATCGATAGTGACGCCATATCTTCAAGGCATGCACTACGGCGGCTAACTCTAGGTCATGTGTCGGATAATTTTCCTCATGCGGCCTCAATCGCCTTGATGCATAGCGGCGACCTTTCCATTCTGCATCGACAAGACACATCCAAGTCCTTGGCGCGATCGTCACAATAAATATCGAAGCTTTGAGCAACATCAGGTAGAACTAACACCTGCTGATGTCAATCGCTTCTTCGACTCTGAAATCCTTTCTCACATTCTCAAGGCGTCCATGCAAACTTCTTTTCCTTCTTCAGCAATTGCGTAAGAGGTTTCGCAATTGTCGAGAAGCCTTCAATGAAACGGGCGGTAGTATCCTGCCATTCCAAGGAAACTCGAACTAGGTCACGAGTCTTGGTGCTCCCAATGTAACACAGCTTCTACTTTACTTGGATCTACGGCGACTCCTTCATGGTCATTACATGTCCAAGAAACTCCACCTTGTCCTTCCAAAAATCACACTTGCTGAACTTGGCGAAAAGTTGCTTGTTCCTCGCCTTTTCCAAAACTCGCCTTAAGTGTTCGGCATGTTCATCCTCTGTCTTGGAGTAGACTAGGATATCGTCTATGAACACGACGACAAACTTGTCCAAATATTCCATGAACACCTTATTCATCATATTCATGAAATAAGTGGCGCATTAAATCGGCCCAAAGGACATAATCGTAAACTCGTAATGTCCATATCTTGACGAGAATGCGATCTTGAATATCTTACGATCGGATCTTCAATCGATGGTATCCCGATCTCGAGATCAATCTTGGAGAAAACTCCGGCTCCTCTTAACCGATCAAACAAATCATCAATCACGGGTAGCGGATACTTATTCTTCACGGTGACTTCATTGAGTGCACGGTAGTCAATGCACATCTGAAACTCCCGTCCTTCTTCTTGACAAACAAAGCGGTGCTCCCCACGGCGACGAACTCGGTCTGATAAATCCTTTCTCCATTAACTCTTCCATTTGTTTCTTCATCTCTACCAACTCCTCGGTAGACATCCGATAGGGTCTCTTTGCTATCGGTCTTTGTGCAGTACAAGCTCTATCACAAACTCTATGTCCCTGTCTGGCGGCATACCAGGTAGATCTTCGGGAAAAACATCGGGTACTCATTCACTCTTGGGACATCCTCTATGCTGATTGCCTTGGTATCGTTAACCATAAACTGTCCATCTCTAAGCTGCAGTGGCTTGAAATTCCACTTTCTTCCCACACGGCTCTCAATCGAGATAGTCCTTCGTCCACAATCCAATATGGCCTTGTGCTTGGATAACCAATCCATTCCCAATATGACGTCTAAGGTGCGGGTCTCCAAAATTATAAGGTTTGCTAGGAACTCTATTCCATCTATTAGTATTCTCACCCGAACATCCTACTTCCGTTCGGAGTTCGGAACCAGGGTTTGAACTAAAAGCATGCACTTAAGTCTTGCAATTCTCAAGTCATTTCTAGTAGCAAAGCCTTGCGAAACAAGCGAATCTGAAGCTCGAGTCAAACAAAGCTGTTGCAGTCTTGAGTTAACAAGTAACTTACCCAAGACTGACGTCAGTAGCATTCGTAGTGCATCTGCGGTGACATGGTTGACTCGGCCTCTCACCACGATGCAGGGTGTGGCTCCTGGTCTTTGGCGTCCTAGCTGGGTGGTTCCTAGATTGAAGCGGCGGGGGTCGCTCCTGCTGTCTTCTTGGGACAAGCTGTTGGCAAAGTGTCTGGCTCGTTGCGGTTGTAACGGCGTCTCAACTGTTCCTTGCTTGCCTGGGGTAGCGTTTCTAGCGGGGGCTGGGTGCGATAGTTACGATTGACAGGTCTTGGTGCCGGGGTGGTGTCCTTGTTGCATTCTCGTGGTTGGAATCGAAGAATTGATTTGGTGCAACTCTCAGCGCCTATTGCGTTCCTGGCGTGATCCTTCTTTGTTGCATCCTGCGCTTCTGTTCTCATCCGGTTCCTTGCGCTTGTCCTCAAGAATAAGTGCCTTATTCACCAACTCTTGGAAATCTGGAAAGGTGTGGGTGATCAACCCTACTTGCAATCTGAGTTAAGTCCCTTCATGAAACGAGGTATGCGGATTTATCTGTCGCTACATCCTCAGTGCGTAGCGTGCTAGGCTGTGTGAACTTGTTCAGTAGTCGGCCACCGGCTGATTACCTTGCTTGATGCTCTGAACTCCTCCTTCTTAAGGTCCATGATTCCTTCAGGCACGTGATCTTTGTCGGAATGCGGTGTGAACTCCTCCCAAGTGATATCTTGAGGGTTCTCTGCGTGGCACGAAGTTCTCCCACCATTCGGTAATTTGTTCCTTCGGTGATGAGAAGCGTAGAGTACCTTCTCATTCCCTATGCATTGAGCTATGTGTAGCTTCCTCTCGATTGATCTTAACCAATCATCGGCCTCCAATGGATTGGCATTCCCAGAGAAAGTGGGTGGGTGAGTTCTCATGAACTCTGATAGTCTTGTATTACGGCGTGGTCCCTGATTAACTTGATTAGCGATGGCTTTGGCGATGACGTGCTGCATTTGTTGCATCATAGCATGCATCAACTGAGTCTGAGCAGCAAGAAATGCTCCAAAATTCTGCATATCAACTGGCGGTGCTGGTGCTCCATCATTGGGGTTTTCTGATGGGCGAGAACCACTCCCATTGCTTCCAAAGTTTCCACGGGTGTTCACCATCTGTCGATTTACTCTAGGTTTAGAGATGAGAGGGGAACAAGAATAGACAAGTAATATGGAACTTATGCGGGGCGAACGGTGTAACTTTAAGGTCCAACTTTATTATTAATAACTTGGTATGGTTGCTTACAATGCCTAAGGGCCTTGCAACACATACTGCACACTCAGCAAACAAAGCAAATCCAAATTGAACTAACTCTGGAGTCTGACGCCTAAAGGGTGACTCTTTATCCTATGACGCGACTCAGCGAAGGAGTCTCACTATAGAACCTATGCTCACTCATCGAGAAAGCCTCCATCTGTCACAAGAGTGCTTTTCGTAAGAACTCGGAATTTTTAAATTGTGACAAGGTAAGGGAAAATTTCAGCAAGAGACAAGAACAGAGAGAAGGGGATAAGTCGAGAGGTCATTTCTTGTCTTCACAAATTTTTAGCTTTAGAAAATAGGTTTTATCCTCACTACGACCATTCTAGCTAGGGTTGAGCCTACAGTCAAGTATGGCTCTGATACCACCTCTGTCGGGACCCGAATTTGCAAATCCGGACCCTCTGTGTATTCAGCACTAGTCCAGGAACGCGCTAGTGCACACAGTCTTAACATCGGTAAATATCACAATCATACCAATCGATATTATCAAAGTACTTTATTTAAATAACCAAAGGGTTACTTGACCTTATGGCCAAGGTACAAATATATATGCCTTGCAAGGCGAAACTTATTCAGAGAAAAATAATAGCGTGAAAATCAAATAACCGTGGCGCCATCCAAAGATACCACAGGCAACTGACTGGGCTCGCTTCCCTAAGTAGACGGGTCCTCTTGGAGTTCCTCCTCCAAAGCTGGCGTAATCTCCTCTTCAACTGGTATTGTGTTGAGGCAAGGGTGAGTACTTGGTACTCAGCAAGTCATGCACAGAATGCAAGCTAATATACTATATGCATGGCTTGGTACAAAGGAATAGCTCAAGGTATATTTGCGAAATGCTTGACTTTTGACAAGTAGTAAGAGTAGATTCGAAAGCAGTAGAAATAAGTAAAGCATAAATAACTTTTCAAGAAGTTTAATAAACATTTTCCCCATCCTAAACCACATATCCATCATCTTCATTGTTAAACCAACCCAACTTTCAAATCCAAGTTATTTTCAGAAAATCTAACCCTTGACTGTAATTCCCGAGCATTGTCCAGTACCGTGGACTCGGCTATTCAAATAGATTCTACACTCTGCAGAGGTTATGCACTTTACCCACAAGATACAGTCAAACACCACAAAGGCGAGTTCCCGTAACAAAGCCTTTCGGAAGCCTCAAACAACACAGGTGGTCCTGTCCGGTTCGTGCTCTACACCATCCCTTCCCTTAGCCAAGGCGAAGTATGGGACCAACACACCGTTAGATGGGTATCTGGCCACAGCCACGATACGCCTCCCGCATAATCACACAAACGGTGTAATCGACACCCTGAGGCTCCACAAGTGAGTCCTTAGCGACTTAGTCAACTAGGGCCGTCCCATTCGACCATGTGGTTGCAAGTATGACCAGTTCAAAGGCTTGCAAGGTTAAGTCCTTAGAGTGACCAGGGCAAGACTACCCAAAACCAAATCAACATCCCCAATGCCACAATCGGCCCACTGATTACTCTTGCAACAAGCCCTGGCCGAAATCGTTTATCAAACCCCGCTTGATTACCATGCACCACGTGCCATCAACATCACATGATACTTTTCCAAAACAGGTTCAATATATCATTAAGTCAATATTAACATTTGATTGTCCAAAATCATGTTATGAGCACGAAAGGTGTCTAAGCAGTATACTACAACGGTCTAAACCCAGGTTGGCAATTTAATAATATCCAACTAGTAATCCACAACTAGGGTGACAAGGGTCATGGCACATACTTAAATAATCAAGGTGTCATACAGCAAATTGGTATTTATCTAACCCCCATGTTTAAACAAAGTATCTTTCTAATTGATCTAGCATGCAATAGTTTAAATCAAAATAGATTTCGAAATAGGATCAACATGGTCAAAGCACAACTTGCCTTCAAAAAGCACTTGCTCTTGGTCTTGAGTTAGATCCTGAGTCAATACTTCTCCTTCGAATCCTTCCGGCACTTCAACGTCTACTCGTAAAGCGTGCAAATAGCAAATACACAAATAAACAATAGGAAAAACATCCCAAAACTCCAAATAAAATCCATAAACAGAGAGAACATAATTTTCTGGATTTTTAGAAACTGGAATAAATCAAATTTGGAGTTAAAGCAAAAAGTTATGATTTATTAAAGTTTAAATAATCAATTAAATAATATTACAGAGAAAAACTTTAGTCCAAAAATTAAATAAAATTCATATTTAGGTAGATCTCAATTTTATACAAATTTAGAAATTTGAATCACTCAAATCGGAGTTGAAACGCAAAAGTTATAAGCGTTTGAAGTTTGAATCTAAATTTGAAATCATTATTCGAATTAATAAATCATTTTCTTTTTCGGAAATTAATTATTGCGTCAGCATGGACACGTGGCAGCCTCTGATTGGTCGGCTGACGTCAGCCGGTCCATGGACGTGGTCCACGCTCGGCTCGGGTCCACCGTGGACTCGGTCCACGACTCTACGTGAGACTGACATGTGGGACCCACTCGGGTGACGTCATCGCTGACGTCAGCGCTCGGCTGGGACAGCCGCTGACATGCGGGCCCTCTGACACGCGGGCCCGCCATGACGTCAGCGTGACGCCATGGTGCGGTGTGGCCGCGTCGCTGACACGCGGGCCCAGCGTGTCAGTGAACCGCGCCCTGTCCACGTGGACGCGACGGTCCAACTTCCTAACACGCGGCAGGATCCGGGCCGTCGATTTGAAAATCAACGGTCCCGATCGGATCTGATGACGCACGTTTGGGGTGAACGTGGTCAATCTAAACCGTTGGATCTAGATCCAACGGCTAGGATTGGATCTGGAAATCGCACGTGGTTCTTACCGTGGAACGACGTGGTGCAATCCGGGACGTCGGATCTTGATCGGACGGTCCACGGAGCTCGCGAGGACGGCGATGGCGTGCGGCGGCTTGTCGCGGCGAGCGGAAGACGACGTCCCCGCGACGGCGTTCGACGCGATCCGGCGAGATGAAGTATGAGCCAGGTTCGTCTCGCCGCGGGGTTCCGAATCCGCCACGAGCGGCGAGCACGGTAGGTTTCGCGGCGAAGGTTGAAGAACTTCGCGGCGCTCTTTGGCTCCGGCGAGAAATTGCGGCGGCTCTAGGGGTTTCCCTGTGGCGTGGACTAGAACGCGAGCTCGGCATGGAAAGGCGAACCTCGGGCAGCTCCATGCATTAAATAGCCTCGAGTCCGTGTCCGAGACGGCGGCGACAGCGACGAGTCCGCGGCGAATCCGGGCCGAGACGAAGACGTGGAGCCGTACACGTGGCATGACCAACAGCCATGATCGCGGGCGTAACGGGTTCGGGTCGGACGGCTCGAACCGTGCAGGCGGATCTCGGCCGTTGGATCCCGATCCAACGGTCGGGATCGATTAGGGTTGGGAGCTGGTTTGGTCGAGTCAACTGGCTCGGGTCGGACTCGAACTCGAGTCTGACTCGGGCTCGGTCGGATGAACAGTAACCGACTCGGTTTGATTTTCCAGCGATTTAATATTTAAATTAATTCCCAGTAATTCATTTAATTCATTAAAAATAGCAAAAGACTCAGAAAAATTCCAGAAAAATTCTGGAAAATATCTTAGGGTATTTGGGACTCAAATAAAATATTTCCAACAAAATTTTATTTGCAAAATGAGATTCTTTAATTATTTCAAAATGGAATAAATTCAAATAAATTCCAAATAAATCCAAATAAATTCCAGAAAATTCCAAAAATTCACCAAAGTGCCAAATCACAGATGAATTTAAGAAAAGCAAAATTTTGGGGTGTTACACTTCCTCACCTCGAGCCGTGCAGGTGGTGCCGGCCAAATCCTGCACCTACTTACTAAGGCGCAGGGCCTCCAGCCGGTCCACCTTCACGGTGATCGGACCCTAGGCCCGGGGATCTTCATTATCATATAGGCGTAATGCGTGGCCGCCATGAACTTGACCAGGGCTGGCCGGCCAAGCAACGCATTGTAGGGGAGGTCGAAGTCCGCGATCTCGAAGTCGATCTTTTTTGTCTGGAAGTTCTCCACGCTTCCGAACGTGACATGCAGCCGGAACTGCCCCAGGGGTGTCAAACCCACCCCAGGGGCAACTCTGTAGAACAGAGGGGCCGGACGCAGCTCCTCGTGGATCTGGAGTGCCTTGAACGCCCCCACGGACATGAGGTTGATGGAGCTCCCTCCATCGACGAGTACCCGCCCTAGTCTCACGTTCCGAACCGTGGGAGAAATCACGATCGGGAGATGGCCTGGGCCGGCGGTGCTCTCCGGGTGGTCGGCCTGGCTGAAAGTGATTGGCTCCTCCGACCATTTCAGCAGCCTGCTCGCCCCGGGAGTTGGCACGGTGGCGCATACCTCTCTTACCTCTCGCTTGTACTGCGAGTTCGAAGAGTAGGTGGCGGAGCCACCATGGATGAAGGCCACCGTATGCTCTGCTTGCTGGAACGCCAGCGAAGCAGGGTCCTCGTCCGCATCATCGTGGTCGTCTCCACGGCGCTTCTTCAGCCGCTGCTCGACCAGCTTGGACACGACTTGACAATCCGCCAAGTCATGTCCGTTGGTCCTGTGGATGGGACAGTAGGGCCTGCCTCCGTCGTCTTCCTTACGGGGGGACCGACGATCCCCACGATCACCCTGTTTGCCCCGCGGTCGCGCTTCTGGGGCTTATCCTCCGGTTCGGTGGCGAGGACCTCCACGGCACCGACCTCCTTGCGCTTCTTCTTCTTCTTGCGGTCGGAAGCTTTCGAGGTCCCCGCCTCGTCGTGACCGAACGGCCCCGCCGGGCGCTCCCGGGCCTCCGCCGCCCGGGCGCACTTGTGCGCCAGGGAGAACAGCTCAGAGGTAGTGGAAATGGTGCGGGTAGCCATCTTCTCCCGCATCTTTTGATCCCGGACCCCCCTCAGGAAGGCAATAATCATCGATTGCTCGGAGATCCGGGGGATCGTGTTCCGGCAGTGGCTGAACCGCCGAATGAACTCCCTCAGGGATTCCCCATTCGTCTGCTCCAGGGCGTGAAGGTCATCCTCCACGCCTAGTTGAGCATAAGATCCTTGAAAGTTGGCGACAAAGATATCGCACAACTCCTCCCACGAGTGCACAGAGCCTCGGGGGAGGTTCAACAGCCAGGAACGGGCGGAGCCCGTCAGTGACGTCGGGAGGTAGTTGGCCATGACCTTCTCAGATCCTCTCGCGGTGCGCACCACCGTGGTGTAAATCTGTAGGAACTCCTCCGGGTTGGTGGTGCCGTCATACTTCTCGATGGACGCGGGGCGGAATCTCTCCGGCCACGCAGCTTGACGTAGGCGGAGGGAGAACGCCTGGCATCCAACGTTATAGGGGGAGCAGCGCCGCTCATCCGCCCCTCGGCCCCGAGATGGGGTTGAGGAGTACGAGTCTGCGCTCTCCCTGGAGTCAGCGGGAGAGGTTTCCCCCCGGCCGCTAAACGGCAGGTGACCCATACGGTGTGGCACACTAGCGCGGCGCCCCCTAAGAACATCGCGCAAGTCGCCTCCGTGCTGGGACCTCCTTTCGTCTAGGCGAGCCCTTAGATCCCCATGGCCCCTCGCCGCCTTGGGGGAACCACGGGAAGAAGCGGGGGCGTGTGCCCGTCCCCATGTGCTTGAGGAGGCCGCAACAGGCGCACCCTTTCCTTTGTTCCGGTCCCTACGACCGGAACAAACTGTAGCCGTGCGGCTAGAGGCTTGTGCGTCAGCCACGCACACGCTCTGTCGCCTGACATCGGAAGCCCCCGGCCGATTTGCTGCCTCTACTTGCTGTTGGGCGGCATCCACCAGGGGGGCGATGTCCCGCAACCATGGAGCGGCTGGGGTTTCGCCCTCTAGCGCAACCGGGGGGTGATCGAAGCGGTAGGCGGCTGAAGGTTCCGTGCGAGTGTAAATCTCCCATCGAGAGCGCCGCCGGACGGGCTGGGCCCCTAACACCGAAGCACCGCGCGTCCCTGTGTGGGCAGACGGACCCGGGGGGCCCGATGCTCTGGGCGAGCGTCGGGACCGGCCGCGAGCGCTGCTCTCCTCGAGTAGACCGTCATGCTTGGAGCCGGAAGTTGCCATACTCGCAACCGTCGAAGCTTCTTGCAAACTTCGCAAGAAGATGAAATAAGGGAGAACAATCCAACCACTGAGCCCCCTACCTGGCGCGCCACTGTCGGTGTATTAGCCAACAGACCCCTTCCGGAGATGGGTATACTAAGTTCTAACTGGGGCTTTCGTGGAGATCGCTCGAGAAATGGAGAACCGGGGGCGAAGTATGCAAGGAGATGGGCGGTTTGTTAGGTTCGGGCCCTCCTCAGAGTAATAACCCTACTCCTGTGTTCTTGTATTATGGCGTGCCCGGGGGGAGCTGGAAGATGAACAGCTACCCAGAGCAACCCAGATCAACTCACCCATAATGGAGAGTCTAGCCTGAGAAAAAATGATCGACCCTCTCCCCCATGCACCCCAACTCCTTTTATCTTCGGGCCGGCGGGGGTGCATGGGAGACTTACACAGCAAGCCCTCTCATTACCCTACTCTTTAGCATTAAATGCCCCTGCAACACATTTAATGCCCTGGTGCAAACATCGTCTCCCTCCGCCCTTGAGCGCCGCGCCTACCGGCTTCGCCTGCTTCACCAGGGTGGGGAAATGCACCCTGACGTCACTCGTCATTATGGCGCATGTTGGGAACACGCGCCACCATACCATAGCCTTCTTTACCCCCATTTAATGCGCATGACATGCATTAAATGCCTTTGACCTCTCAAATGGCCGCGCAGGCCATTAAATGTCCTCAGGAACTGATCGCCAGCGGCATGGCCTGGTCGCCACTTTCCCGCTGGCGATCACTGAACTGATCGCCAGAGGCGTGGCCTGGTCGCCACCCTCCCGCTGGCGATCACTCGACTGACCGCCGGGGGTGTGGTCTGGTCGCCACCCTCCCGCTGGCGATCACTCAACTGACCGCCGGGGGCGTGGCCTGGTCGCCGCCTTCCTGCTGGCGATCACTCGGCCAACCACTGAAGACGTGGCCTGGATGCCACGTGTCCGGCGGCGGCTGCCTTTACTGAAGCGCAGTGGGTACCCTAGTGTGGAATACACCGACAGGCTCAATACAAATAGAAGCCGACCGTAGTGGTTGAAGCTCAAGGACCGTGAAGCCAAAGGGGGAGTTGGAAATTGGGAGATGGTACAAGGCAGAGAGAACTTCGCCGAGAAGACCCAATATCAAGCAAAAACCAACCTTCTCCCAGCTATTGGAAAAATATGAAAAGATAAGCTATCGACGGCAAAGTTACCATCGGCCGAGCTATTTCCATCGGCCAAAAATTCATCGGCCGAGGGAGCACTATCAGCCGGAATGTTATTATCGACCAAATGGCGAAGAAGTGGCTCACTGGCAATGTCCTTTTTGGCAATTCTGTTGGGAGAGGGGGATGACTCTACCCACAATACAGTCGTGCCCCATGCAACATCCACCCAGAGATCGGTCAACCCGGTCGGTCAAGGATAGGTTATCCAAACCAGTACATGACCGGCTAGGGTCGAAAGATAGAAGGCCAGTTCATGAGAGGCTGCCAATGCCACAAAAGGGTGAATCCTCCAAGGGCGCCCAAGCACTAGCCTCCGACACTAATACCGAACCAGATTCCGGCGGCGAAGTAAGTAATCTGGCTGGAAAAATCCGAAAGCCGATCGAACCTAAACCAAGGTGGTGTCCCTCGGGTCTTAGAAAGTCACAGCGCAGACGCCTCCAACGACTAAAGACACAGGAAGAAAGGGAGTCCAAAGCAGAGAGAGAACGGGATCAGATTTTCAATAAGCTTCGGCCGATACTGTAACACCCCAAAATTTTGCTTTTCTTGAATTTAAATAAGATTTGGCACTTTGGTGAATTTTTGGAATTTTCTGGAATTTATTTGGAATATATTTGAATTTATTCCCTTCTCAAATAATTAAAGAATTTAACTTTACAAATAAAATTTTGTTGGAAAGATTTTATTTGAGTCCAAAATGTTCCAAAATATTTTCTAGAATTTTTCTGGAATTTTTCTAAGTATTTTGCTATTTTTAATGAATTAAATGAGTTTCTGGGAATTAATTTGGATTATTTAATCGCTGGAAAAACCGAGTTAGTTTGTATTGTTCATCCGACCGAACCCGAGTCCAAGTCAGACTCGAGTCCGACCCGAGCCAGCCGTTCCGGTTGAACCCAGTTACCAAGCCCTAATGCGTGTGACCGTTGGATCGAGATCCAACGGCCACAACCGCGCCACGTCGCCCGAACCCAAGCCCGACCGAGCCAGCCAAGTCGCCCGAGCCGGACCCAAGCCCAAACCCCCGCACTGTTGGATCTTGATCCAACGGCTCGCGTTGAGCCACGTCACCCCAATCCGAATCCAATTCGGATTCCGCCGCCGCAGCCGTGTGGGCCTCGGTTTCCGCGAGTTTCACGGACGCCGAGAGGCCTATTTAATGCGCCGCCACCGCCAGTGTGTGCTCCGTTTCCGTGCGCACCGGTAGCCCTAGACAACGTCGCCTGAGTCGCTGTGGTTGCGCCGCAATTGCTCGCCATAGTTGGTTTGGCGTTCCGCCGCGGTTAATCGCCGTTTCCGCCGCCGTCCGCCGTCCTCCGCCGCCGTTGAGCCCAGATCCGGAACCGCAAGGTCAAGCCGCGTCGGAGTGTACCCTTCACTTCGCCGGAGGAGCCCCGTAGCGCCGTTCGAGTGGTCATCGTCCCCGTCTCCGGTGAGCCAGCGCCGCCGCAAGCCATCACCGGACCCCGAGCTCGCTCCACCGTCCGATCCAGATCCAAGGGCCCAGATTCGTCCACGTCACCCCCGGTGAGATCCACGTGCTAACCTCTAGATCTATTTCCAACCGTTGGATCTAGATCCAACGGCTTAGATTGTGCCACGTAGCTAGACCCGCACCGTGCTTGGATAGATGTCAGCCGTTAGATCAAGATCGAACGGTTAGGGTTAGCCGCGTTGTAAACTTTAGATTGGATCTTGACCGTTCGATCAAGATCGAACGGTCCAGATCAGCCGAGTAGTTTCTAAATGCGTGAGGTTGGATCTGATCTGGACCGTTGATTTTCAAATCAACGGCCCAGATCGTGCCGCGTGTCCAGAACTTGGACCGTCGCGGTCGGTATGATCGGCCATGATGCCGCCCGATGTCACCCGTGACATCAGCATGGGGCTCGCGTGTCAGCGTCCTAGCTAACCGCACCATGACGTCACCGCTGACGTCACGGTGGGGCCCAGCTGTCAGCCGTCCCTCAGCCGTGCGTGATGACGTCACTGCTGACGTCATCTGAGGGGCCCACCTATCAGTGAGACACGTGCGCCGTGGACCGGGTCCACGGTGGACCGAGCCGCGCCGTGCGCCGGGTCCATTGACCCGAGGCGACGTGGCGGCTCCCGATTGGTCCACGTATCATGCTGACGCAATAAATTAATTTCCGAAAAAGAAAATGATTTATTAATTCGGATTATTGATTTCAAAAATGGATTCAAACTTCAAACGCTTATAACTTTTGCGTTTCAACTCCGATTTGAGTGATTCAAATTTCTAAATTTTTATAAAAATGTGACCTACTCAAATGTTTTTATTTAATTAATGTTTTCTTTAAACTTTAAACAGTTATAACTTTTGCATTTAAACTCCGAATTTGACGATTCCAGTTTTTAAAAATTCATAAAATTATGCTCTCTCTGTTTGTGAACTTTATTTGGATGTTTGGACACTTTTTGTCTACTGTTTATTTATTTATTGCTATTTGCACGCTTTACGAGTAGATGTTGAAGTGCCCGAAGGCTTCGAAGGTGAAGTGTTGACCCAGGACCCAGCTCAGGACCAAGAACAAGTACTCTTTGAAGTCAAGTTGTGCTTTGACCATGTTGATCCCAATTTCAACTTAATTTGGTTTAAATTATTGCATGCTAGTTTAATTAGAAAATACTTTATTTAATGATGGGAAATTAGATACATGCCAACTTGTTGTATGCCACCTTGGTTAATTAAATATGTGCCATGAACCACTTGTCACCCTAGTTGAGGATTAAATAGTTGGACATTATTAAATTGCCAACATGGGAATTTAGATCGTTGTAGTTTATTGCTTAGACCTGCTACGTGCTCATGACATGATTTTGGACAATCAAATGTTAACATTGACTTAATGATATATTGAACCTGTTTTGGAAAGGTATCATGTGTTGTGATGTTGATGGCACGTGGTGCATGGTAATCAACTGGGGGTTTGATAAATACATTTTGACTGGGGCATGTGGCAAGAATGATCGGGTGGGCCAGTTGTGGCACCGGGAACGTTGTTTTGGTTCTTCAGGTAGTCTTGCCCTGGTCACCCTAAGGACTTAACCTTGCAAGCCTTTGAACTGAGTCAAACATGCAACCACATGTCTGTAATGGGACGGACCTAGTTGATTAAGTTGCTAATAACGTACCTGTGGGACCTCAGGATGTGAACTATATCTTTTGTGTAGTTGTATGGGGGAGCGTACCGGGGCTGCGGCCAGGTACCCATCTAACGGTGGATTGGCCTAAACTTCGCCTTCGCTAAGGGAAGGGTTAGTGTGCAATCACCGGGGAGGACCACTTGTGCTGTTAGAAGTTTCCGAAAGACTTTGTTACGGACACTCGCCTTTGTGGTGTTTGGCTGTATCTTGTCGGTAAAGTGCAAAACCTCTGCAGAGTGTAAAATCTATTCGAATAGCCGTGTCTGCGGTGTTGGACATCGCTCGGGAATTACAGTCAAGGGTTAGATTCTCTTGAAAATAACTTGGATTTGAAAGGTTGGGTTAGGTTTAATAATGATGTTGATGGAAATGTGGATTAGAATTGGGAAAGATGTTTATTTAATTGCTGGAAGAGTTATTGCTCTTAAACATGTTTCTACTGCTTTTGAATCTACTTATGTTACTTGTCAAGATGCTGTTTAATTGCAAATATACCCTGAGCTACTCCTTTGTACTAAGCCATGCATGTAGTATATTAGCTTGCATTCTGTGCATGACTTGCTGAGTACCAAGTACTCACCCTTGCCACAATACAACACCAGTTGAAGAAGAGTCTACACCAGCTTTGGAGGAGGAGCACCAAGAGGAACCGCCTAATTAGGGAGCGAGCCCAGTCAGTTGCCTGTGGTATACTGGATGGCGCCACGAAGTTATCTTATTTTTCCGCTGCAGTTATTTCTCTCTTATTGAGTTTTCGCCCTGCGTGGCATATATTTGTAACTTGACCATAAGGTCGAGCAACCCGTTGGTAAACTATTTAAGGTACCTTATTATTCGTTGAGTATGATTGTGATATTTACCAATGTTGAGATTGTGTGCACTAGCGCGGTCCTGGACTAGTGCTGAATACACAGAGGGTCCGGATTTGCAAATTCGGGTCCCGACAGATACTCGTCATCAGACAAGAATGGAAGAAAAAGGATCAAACCGATAGTGATTCAGATCAATCGGTCAGTTCCGTATCCCCGATGATTAGAGACGACACCCCACCAATGGACATCAATATGGTGTTTGCGTTGCCCACGGAGTTCAAGACCGCGGATGAATCGGCTGAAGGGGTATTTGCCCAGTTGTGTCTTGGTGCACAGGATGCCGTGTTCGAGAAACCACAGGACCCCCATCGGCATCTAAAACCGTTATATCTCAAGGGACATATTAATGGCTGACAATATCAAGGATGTTAGTCGATGGTGGCGCAATAGTGAATCTAATGCCTTTAAGCACCTTCAAGAAGTTTGGTAAAAGCCAATGAAGAACTAATCAAAACCAACATGGTATTGAATGATTTCACAGGAGATCCTACCGAAGCGAAAGGGGTAATGATGGCGGAGCTGATAGTCGGCAATAAGACCCTGCCAACTGCGTTCTTTATCATTGAAGCCAAAGGCAATTACAGCGTACTCCTTGGATGTGATTGGATCCACGCCAACTGCTGCATTCCATCGACTATGCATCAAAAACTAATACAATGGAATGATGACGAAGTGGAAGTTATAACGGTCGATACATCGGCTCATATAGCCATGGCCAGCTCTGATGCAAACTGGCCGCACGAAGAAGCTGAATGCTTATCAGGAAGATTTTTCGACGACTGTGATTTCATCTGCATTGAGAGGTTAGGATTAAGGCCGATCAGTGTCAAACCAAATTCGCTTGATCGGACAAACGAAGTCATCAGGAGATGGAGTCCAAAGCAGTAGAACTGCAGGAGAAGGTAAGAAGCTATCGGCAAGAAGAATACGAAGAAGCTATCGAAGACATCAAGGAAGAAAGACGAGGGCAAGGCTTCACCTCTGCCGATTTGCTTGAAGAAGTTGACATCGGAAAAGACAATAGAAAAAGACCAACATTTGTAAGTGCTAGGCTAGACCCAGACTATAAGGCAAAGTTGGTCGAGATACTTAGAAAATACAGAGATTGCTTTGCATGGGATTATTATGAGATGTTGGGTTTAAGCCGATAGCTGGTTGAGCATCGGCTACCTATAAAGGCCAGATATCGGCCATTTAAACAATATCCTAGGCGGTTTAACCCCACTTTATACGATGCTATAAAAGAGGAAGTAGAGCGATTATTAGAGGCCAAGTTTATCAGGCCCTGCTGGTACGCAGAGTGGGTCTCGAATATCGTTCCCATGAGAAAGAAGAACGGTAAGCTCTGGGTTTGCGTGGATTTTAGGGATTTAAGAAAAGACACACCAAAAGATGAATACCCGATGCCAATAGCCGATATGCTTATCGACGCTGCGTCCGGAAACAAAATCATAAGTTTTCTCGACGGTAATGCTGGTTATAACCAAATATTCCCGGCATCTAGCAAAGGCCAAAAGTTTATCCTCGCGGCAACAGACTATTTCTCAAAATGGGTGGAAACCATACCCCTCAAAAGGGTCACCAGCACGGAATTAATCGGCTTTGTTAACGAACACATCGTCCATCAGTTTGGCATTCCCCAGACAATCACAACCGACCAAGGGATGGTATTCATGTCCAAAGAGTTCCAAGAGTTTGCCAAAAACCTAGGAATCAAGTTACTCAATTCCTCGCCTTACTACGCCTAGGCCAATGGACAGGCCGAGTCATCAAACAAGTCACTAATAAAATTGATAAAAAGGAAGATCGAAGAAAAGCCGAGAAATTGGCACTTGGTGCTGTTAGAAGCCTTGTGGGCATATCGGCTATCATACCATGGATGGACCAAATTGCCACCATTTTAGCTGGTGTACAGACAGAAAGCCATTCTGTCTATTGAAATCAATATCGGCTCAAACAGGGTATCCAAACAAGACAGTTTAACGGCCAATGAGTACAAAGAGTCGATGCTTGATAACTTGGACGATCTGGCGGAGATAAGGCTAACCACGCTGGATTGGCTTAAAAGAAATAAGGAAAGAGTCGCTCAAGCATACCACAAGAGAGTCGTAGCTAAAACATTCAACGGGGCCGATTTAGTTTGGAAAACCGTATTGCCGATCGGATCCAAAGATAATCGATTTGGCAAATGGTCACCAACATGGGAAGGACCATATAAAGTAAATCGGCTAATCAACGGGAGCTCGTATATACTTGAAACCTTAGACAGATTCGTTCTGCCTAAAGCGATCAATGGAAAGTATTTAAAAGCGTACTACCCTAGCGTTTGGATCGGATCCTAATCTCATAATCAATCGCATGAAAGAGAACAGTTAAGGATCAGATGTGCATAGAATTTAAAGATCAGTTAGACAACCGATCGAGCAAAATCAATATCCTTCGGAAACAGCAAAAACCATGGTCACATCACAACAATTGGTTACATAGCCGATGATCATTCAGGTTTTCACCATAAGTTAGCCAAGAGTTTTTACAGCCCAGACCCGGGCAGGTGGGCTCCTAAACCCGACAGTGCCGCCGCTGCTTTGCCAATAGTCGCCTGAACGCCATCCACTAGATGATCGTCGACCGCCGCGTTGCCTGGGACAGGGAGTATTTTGGCCGATTGGAGCTTGACCTTCGCGAATACTTCACTGATCTGCCATTTCTTATCTACCAGGGATTGGGTCGATTCAACAGCTTTAAGTTGGCAGTCGGCGAGCTCACTCATTACCTTTGCCAATTGCTCCTCCAATCTTTTCTTGGTCGATTCCAGCTCCTGAATCGTGCCTTTGGTCAGCTTAAGCGCAGCAGTACCTTGGTCAAATTCCCTCTTCTTAAGCTTGGCGTAGGCAACCATGTCATCCAGAATCTTTCGATCAGCTTGCTGCTCCTGTCTCTGAGCGATTCTGGATTTAGCCGCTTTTACCGCTTCCTTACGGTCATCCAAATGGCAAACGTCCAACAAGGCACTCATAGCCGCAGGAGGAAGGTCGGCTTGTATAGCGGCCATGGCTTCTCGCAGCGGCTGGGTGTTTTCTAGGAGCCGGGCCTCGGGTTGCATCACTTCATTGAGTAAGCGATCAAGCCGCTCCTGCATTCTCGGTTCAGAAGTGACGGTGGTCGATGCAGAGATGGAAGCGTCAAGTATCCGTCGGACATCGGCCGGATAATCGTCTGTGGCCTTCACCTCGGGATCGTCTAGCTCATCAAGAGTAAAGCCCAGAAGGATGGCGGGGTTGGCTGAGTCATGAGATATTGTCACGACGTCTATCGGTGGCGATGCAACAGGCAGTGCTAGGGATTGCGACAGAGCCGACGAAGCACCTTGAATATCAGCTAAGATCCCGGCCACCTGTGTCGATGGCGATGGCTGATCAAGGAATCAATCTATTAGGGTAGGAAACAATTTTGGAATCGAATGGGGCGAGGAGTAACCATACCTCATTAGTCGACCGAGCAGGAGAGTGGTGGGCGCTGCGCTCCGTAGGCCGTGGAGATCGCCCTACGGCCGACCTTGTTTTCTTCCTCTCTAAAAGATTCCTTTAGTGATTATCGGTGAGAGCGGTAAGTACAATAGCCGATAATAGAAGATAGCTTACTCGGCGAACGTTGTTGCTGGGCGAGATCCGATAAGGATGGGCTTTGAATACCCAGATTCCCTGAAGCATACCCAGTCAGGCCCGTTGCTTGGCCTGACCTCCTCGATAGGCCGCTGCTTAAGGGGGCCGCGACGCCGGCTGTCAGAGCACCAGTAGTCTGAAAGGAGAAACAAAATTCAGTAGGCTCCGATGTGTAGAAAACATCACAGCAAAGGAATAAAAAAGTTAGTACCTCTACGACTACTGAGGAGTTGGTATAACCTGAACTCCCACTCGAACTATCTGCAGGTACTGCCGTCGGCTCATGAAAGTTGGGCAAAAACAAAGAAATTATAGCCGACGGAGTCCTATCCATCAGAAAGGCCTCGGATACCAGAGACCACCATTGGGAAAACTAGCTTGACCGATGAGAATTGAGGAGAAAATGTGGCATTTGGAGAATCTGGAGATCGTCGGCTAATTCAAGCACAAGTTCGGTCGCGGTCGAGTTGGTTACTTTCGTACGAGGTTGGATGCGTTCAAGCAGGAGAAAGCTGGGGATAGCTTGCCCGAAGCCAAGCTGACGGGCATAAACCAAAGAATGGTAAAACTCATAGGATGGCTGGAAGGTGCGATTTCTAGTGTTCAAGTCGACATGAAAAATACTGGGCAAAAGGAAGAGTTTGTACAAATCCAGACTCAACTGAGGCATTTGGGAACTATCAGCGTCCAAATGTAGAAAAGAAGGCCAAGGGTAATCGGCTGGTTCAAGATAGCAGAAGAAGTCTTGTTGACCAAAAGTAAGTCGGTCTAATGTCAAGAAAAAATTCAGATACTTGTAAAGACCGGCTGGAGTCATTTTTTGATCATCACCAGAGCACATTATGAACCTTTCCCCGTAGGATCGGCTGGCTCTGTATTGAGGGTTTGCGGTTTTCGGGTAATCCTCACGAGGAAAGGCTGAGTCACCTTGGGGGTTGGAAAGAATGGATCGGCTAAACATACAGTATAGCAAGATTTGGATAAACCACAAAGGCCCACCTATATTGCCGACAACAAAATTAGCGAAGCCAGAGTAAAGCCGACTTCGGATAACATGCATAGTCTGGTACACGGCTCCTAGGAAAATTTTGCCCAACGCCAGTTGGCGACCCTCTACCAGTTGCTCGGCCATTAGTTGGTAGGTTTGGGTAGGTCCAAGGGAGGCTCCGCAGAAAAGGTATCGGTCTAGCCAAAGGTTGAGGAAGGCAACGTGCTCTTCATCCGATACTAACCCATTGACTTTATTATTGTTCTGGATATAATTTCGCCAACCCTCCCCCTTTTTGCAGATAAGTCTATAATGGGGTTTGCCACTAAAAGCCGATAGCTGGTCACCATCTGGCCTGAGGCAACAGAGCTGAGCAACGTCAAGAAGAGTAGGGCCGATCGGACCAGTCCGGAAAAGGAAGGCATTGAAAGAGTCGGACCAAAAATAACAGGCTGCGGCTATTAGAGGTTCATTAGCCTCTCGGTCAGCTAGACATAAAGGAATGCACTCAGCTATTCCTAGTTGTCCCACTCCGCCCTTTTTTGAGACGACACCCTGATATACCATGATCTCCATCCCTTAAGGGCCGTAGGCCAAGCTCTAAAACTTTTCCCCCATTTTGTTATATTATACCCCCAGCCGATAAAGGGAGCCTAGGGATTTCCTGGTTGATCACAGAATCAGCTTCTATGTTTCCTATCGGTCCAAAGAAAAATTGAACTATGCTTTGAGGGATCGGAATGAATACCTGGGATGGATCCATTTCAGCCGATTGCGAGGAAGCCAAGGGAAGGTAGAAAAAGCCGATTGTCAAAGGTGTGAGAGCTTGAAGACGTGCGTGGGGGGACCCTCATATTTATACCACGGTGAAGAAGGTGAACAGACGGGAACAGTTCTAGCATTTAAAGTGCACCGAGATTATTGGAACAGTTCTCGAAAAAGATCTCCTCCGAAATCCAATGTGGTTGAGAGGCCTATAGAATTTTTGGAAGACAACCAAGTTATCTTCCAAAAATGCGGGGCATATGTTTGCACTAAAATCTGGCGTGTAATCGGTACCAATTTGGAATAGAAGATATCCTGTAACCAACAAGGATTCAGTTGCCAAAATAGAGAGATTGGATCAAAGCCGATGCGGGTTCGGTTGCCGTATCCATATGGGACTCGGATCGACTGGAGCATATAAAAGGGGGCAAGCCAGAAGACGCGAGAGGGAACCAACACATCAACCAACAAATATACTTTCGTTTACTTTTTCTAGTTTTCATAGCAATCTTTCCTCTGTAAGCCGTCGAGATCAATAAAGAGTTGCGCATCGCCGATTTATTGTTCTTATCGACTTAATCCCAGGTTTGATCTACTTTGCTTGTTGCGCATTGCTTAATGAATCGGTTGCACCTGACTGAGATAAAGCCAACATCATCTTCGCTGTCTTCAGTGCATGCACCCAATCCAAGTCACCGCAACACCCTATTTCCAGTGAGCTCCTTCCTTGCATGTTTGCTTCACATTGTGTTCTGTGCTCTACCAGTGAAAACCCCTCACTCTACAATTCAATAGTGCAAATAAATATCTCTTTATACAAAATTGGAAAACTTGATATGATAGTCATCCCTTTGACATAGCCTTGCATACTATTAATGCCAAAAAACGTGACGAAGGATTGATCAGCAGTCACTACATGCAAACACCGGGTTTAATTTTTGGTGCGGGCATGCCAACCAATTTGATCCTCCAATAGGAAAGAGGATAATACATGATTTAATCGACTATAAAACTGATCTAATATAGAGGAAAGATTACAATATTAAAAAATACTCCTAGTAAAAGTAGAACGAATTGTTCGATTGATTAGTTGTTGATTGATCCCTTCTGATGTTGCTCACTACCGTCGTTTATAGTATTAGGTCTGATCATGTTCCCATGCTAATCTTAGCTTTCTCGAAGATATTTTCCTTTTGAGATTAACATTGACAAACCATTCCGTATCGGCTTATGATCTTAACCCGATAGTTCCACAACAAATCAACCATACTAAACTGATTCTTACCAAATTGGCTACGCACCAAATTCTGGTGTCAACATTGATGCTAACTCAATCCAATTGTTAACTCCATTCATATTTCCAAGTCAGCCAGAATTTACCAATTCGGTCATACCCATCCAATCAATTGAAACTGCTGGATCTTGGTGTCAACATATGCCCCCAATTTTTTGAAAGATAAAATTCTTTCTAAAAATCTCTTTTACCAATAATTAGCTTATCGGCTTTAACACACATTTATGTTAGTAACCGCTGCTTTTTCAGTGTCGTAAAAATCCTGGTGTTCGCGCCAAAAATGTGAAGCAGGATTCTTAGCCTCGAACACACAAGATAAACACCAGGTTTGCAGAGCGTGCCAGTCAATTTGACCTGAAATTGACAAGGTAGAATTTGTAATTTGATCAAAGCCGACAAGCAAAGATTATCGGCTTAACGCTAGTCGGCTGAAAATCGATTAGGGGATAACTAGATCAACCAATTACGGTTAATCCGGATACAAGGTAAAATCGGCTTTGAGAAGGCGATGCGCAGCAAAACAAAGCAGATCGAACCTAGAGAAATCGGCTAAAACCAACAATCGGCGATGCGCAGCTATGTTGATTCCGTCGACTCGCTGGGAGATCTATGAAGCTAAAACGATGTAAAAAAAGGGTTGTAAAAAGTAGATGTTGTGTTGGGTTGATTGATTCTTTGCCGCTTGACCTCTCTCTCCTTTTATAATACATCTGGCCGATCCGAGTTGTATATGGGTACGGCGTGTTTACCCATATCATCCTCAATCGGATCTCCCTCCTTTAGAAACGGATTCTTGTTCCGATTCGGTCACCTGATCTCTTCCCATACAACCGCTTTTATCTGATTCAAACTTATTTTACTATATACCGAATTTTGGTGCAAACATATGCCCCCTGTTTTTTTTGGAATATATTCGTATCTTTCAAAAAAAACTTATCGGCCTTTTCTTCCCACATCGACATACAGAGGTATAATCCTCGGGAACCTCTCTATTAACTGCGCCGTAATAATCTCGGTGCGTTTTAAATGCTCAATCACTTCCACCTGTTCGCCTTTTTTCACCGTAGTATAAATATGGGGGTCCCCCCACGGTCATTTTCATCCCTTGAAGCTCTCGCGTCCTCGTCGATCGGCTTCCTCTGCATTCCTGGTCTTCCTGAGCGGTTCCTCGCTTTTCTTCGTTCTTCCTTCCTTCCCAGTCGGCTGAAATGGATGCCTCGCAGGTACTCATTCCCATACCAAATAGTGATCATCAGTATTTTTTAGGCCCTATAGGAACCGTAGAAACCAATACTGTTATTGGAGACGAGATTCCTAGGCTTCCTTTATCGGCTCCTGGCTATAACATAAAGGAATGGAGTAAGAGTTTTAGGGCTTGGCCGACAGCTCTCAAGGGCTGGAGGTCTTGGTATATTAGAGTGTCGGCCCAAAAAAAGGCGGAGTGGGAAGGAATGGGCATCGCTGAGTTTCTTCCCCTGTCTTTAGCTGCCCCAGAACCCAATGAATCCCTGGTGGCTGCTGCTTGCTATTTCTGGTCGGATTCCTTTAATGCCTTATTCTTCCCAATTGGTCCTATCGATCCAACTCTCCTAGATATGGCCGAGTTGTGTTGCCTTAGGCCTGATGGAGACCAAATATCAGCTTTCAGTGGGAAACCTCAGTACAAATTGGTTCGAAAAAAGGGGGAAGGTTGTTCCAGATATATCCAAAATAACAACAAGGTAACCGGTCCTGTATCGGACGAGGAACATATCGCTTTCCTCAACCTATGGCTAGACCGATTCCTTTTCTGTGGCGCTTCCCTAGGGCGAACCCAGGTTTATCAATTTATGGTAGAGCAATTGGTTATGGGTCGTAGGCTAGCTCTAGGGAAATCTTTGTTGGGGGCCGTCTACCATATGATGCATGTTATCCGAAGTCGGCTTTTTACCGGCAACGGCTCCTATGTCGTGGGCAACGTTGGTGGCCCACTTTGGTTTGTCCAAATTTGACTCTACTGCGTTTTTGGCCGCTTTATTATCCCAGACCCTTCGGAAGAATCGGCTTTCCCAACAGAAGATTTTCCCGAGGGCGCAACCCCTAGATTCCAGCCTAGCCGATCTTCGGGCAAGAAGTTCATCATGTGTTCGTCTGATGAACTAAAAATCTCCCCGGCCGTTTTTCATAAGTATCTATCTTTCTTCTTGAATCTTAACCAAGCCTCCTTCAACCATCAAGACTTCTTCACGTATAGCCAATTAGCTTATCTCCCATGGCCTTCTTTTCTTCGTTTAAATTTTGATAGCTCTCTAATACCCCAACCTACTCTTGATCTGCTTCCTTTGCTGATCTCTCCTTGCATCCTTCATGTCGGCTTGAGCACTCGCAATAGAACCTTTCAGCCGACATATGAGTTTTACCACCCCTCTGTGTATGCACGCCAGTTGGGTTTTGGACAAACGATTCCTTGTTTTCCCTTACTCAACATGATCAAGCCACGAAACAGTGTTACTAATGCCACTGCGGCGGAGCTTATTGTTGAACTAACCGATGAGCTCCACGTGGTGGACTTGCCTTTCCTCGTCCTGAACACACGTCGGTCGGGCCAATTTACCACGTGGTGGGCTTCCATAGCTGAGTGGCTCTTGCGGAGACGTACCATTCATGAAGTCTTGTCCTCCTTTCTCCCTGACTTTCAAGAGCCGACGGAGGCCACCGACGGGTCTAACTCGAGTTCAAGCTACGCTAACTCGTCTTTAGAGGTATTTTATTTTGATATGCCTGTCAAAACAAGATTTTCGTCGGCTTGACCATGTTTTTACTCTACAGACTAGCAAGAGATCGGCTCCAACACAAGCCGCATCGGCCGATGATAGTTCGAAACGGCAAAGGCCGTCGGCTCCTCTCGCGGGTTTGTCCTCCGGCACGCTGGGAGTCAACAGCCCATCATTATCAGACCTTGCCGAGCAATGTACTGAGAGTAGGTCCAGCCCTTAGCATTGTTTAAAATTCTCCTTTTGTCGGCTAACCTCACTATTTGCCGTTTTTTCAGAAAAGAAAAAGAAGGGCCGTAGAGTCGTCATCAAACGACCTTCTAATCCCGCCGGGCGCGATATAGCGCTATCTCTGGCTAAATCGGCCACTGCGGTTTAGCTCTATTCTTTAAACTCCTTTCTTTGCATCTGCTCTCATTTACATTCTGATGCTTGAACTGTCTTTTCAAGAAACTTCTTCTGTTCAGCTGGTTGATGCTTTAGCCGATACCCAAGGGACTCTGCCCATCAAGCTTCCAATATCGGCTCCTACTTCATCGGTACCATTGGCCGCTGCTCTAGATGATCCGGTGGTTCATGTTGAAACCCTGATGTTTAAAGCAGATCCTACTGATCTTCTGGGTTTCTCCTTGGATGATCTAGGAGACCCTGAAATCATAGCCACTACTGACTATCGGCCGATGTTCAACATATAATTGACGCAGCTGCAGAGGCATCGGCTGCTATGACATCCGTACCAGGAATGTAGGAGAGATTAAATTTTCTTCTCAACGAAGTCATGCAACCTGAAGCCCATCTTTTAGCTGATACGCAGCCTTTGAGGATAGCTATGGCCGCGATGGAAACCGACTTGCCTTCAGAAGTTCTGAGGGCCCTTCTGGATGTTTGTCACTTGGACGCTCAGAAGGACATAGTTGCAGCTGCCAAAGAGAGAATCGCCCAACGTGCTACGCAGCAAGCCGATCAAGATACCCTGGATCGATTGGTGGCTGATACAAAGGCCAAGAAGCAACAGTATGACCAAGGTATTTCTGACATTAAATCGGCTAAGATGAAGCAAAAAGACTTGGAAGCCACGAAGAAGTCTCTAGAAGAGCAGTTGGCCCAAGTTACCCAGCAACTGGCTGATCTTCAGACATCTATTTCTACGTCGGCTTCGTCTTTGTCAGTGCAAAAACACACCCTCGGTGACATGGTGGCAGCGGTGAAGAATCAATCGGCCAAGATCAAGATAGTACCCGGGAGCGCGATTGATGACAAGCGCATTGTTGACAATGTTCAGGACATCATCGCCAAAGCTGCGGGGGCTTTATCAGGTTTAGGAGCTCGTTTGCTCGGATCTGGGCTGTAATCTTTGAACAATGTTGTCATCTATGTCTTGTGATCAGCCTTTTGGGATGTTCAGATACAATGATTTCACCATCGGCTTAGTGAGCCGACTACTTTAAATGTTTATGTTCTTTTGATGGTGCGTTTGGCTGTCTATGCCCCAACCCAAACGCTGGGGTAGTACGCTTTCAAATACTTTCCGTTGATTGCTTTAGGCAGTACCAACCCATTTAATGTCTCGATTATATATGAGTTCCCATCAACCAGCCGATTTATTCGATAGGGCCCTTCCCACTTTGGAGACCATTTGCCGAATTGACTATCTTTCAAACCGATCGACAATATAGTCTTCCATACCAAATCGGCTTGGCTGAAAGATTTTGGTACAACCTTCTTATTGTATGACCTAGCAACCCTTTCCTTATTCTTCTTGAGCCGATCAAATGTAATCAGTCTTAGCTCGGCTAAGTCATCCAGATTGTCTAGCATTGCCTGTTTGTATTCATCGATTGGCAAATTATCCTGTCCAAGTAGCCTTACTGAGCCGATGTTGATTTCTACGGGCAAAACGGCTTCTTGTCCATATACCAACTGAAAAGGCGATAATTTAGTCGATCCGTGGTAAGAGCCGATAAGCCCATAAAGCTTCTGATAGCGTTGAATGCCATTTCCTTGGCTCTTCCTCGATTTTCCTTTTTATTAGCTTTATCAATGTCTTGTTTGACGACTCGGCATGTCCATTGGCCTGAGCGTAATAAGGAGAAGAGTTGAGTAATTTTATCCCAAGGCTTCCCTCAAAACTTTTGAATTCGTTGGACATGAACACAGTCCCTTGATCAGTAGTAATCTGTAGGATCGAAGTATACGAATATAGCAATCAGAGGGGGGTGAATGATTGTGCGGAAGCTAAAACCAAATTCTTGATCTACAAAAAGTTCACCCCAAAACAGAACCAAATAATTGCCTCGTTTTCGACAAAAAACAGAATGACAGAGGTTCGGTAAAACGCGAATTCCCAGAGATCCAACCGTTAGATTGATCTGAAATTTGGACACGAGAAACTAGATTCCAAAACGAATCGAACCCAAAAAGAATCAGCTCGATCGGACTTACGGATCAAAAGTTATAAGCTTCGCAAGCTTGCTATTTCAGAACTTGACGAGAATCAATCTAATCAAAACTTCAAGATTAAACAAGATCTTCAAAAGATTAATCAACTAGACTTTGAGAAACTCTAAATCAATACCCTAGAATGGTTTTTGATGGATCAAATCAAGATTAAACTCAACGATCAAAAACTAATCTAGAATTAGAACAAGCATGCAAACAAGAACCAAAACAGAAAATACTGTAGCGACGTGGTTACTGTAGCACGCAAAAATCTTGGAAGAATTGATCTTTATTTCTTGTCTAAAATACTCTCATCAAAAGAGTACAAACCCTAAAACCAAGCTCAAAGCTTGATGCGCTCAGCTCTACTTGGTGCCTTTCAACAGGAGACACCCCTCCTATTTAAAGGAGCAAAACACAAGGAGTTCTGAATACAATTCCTAATCTAGAAGGAGTCCGTATTCAACACAACTCCTCTTGGCCCAACCTGGCCGAATACAACTCTTGCACGCGTATGGCAACCCTACCATACTCACGTGACTAACACTTTGCACGCGTATGGCCACCTGCCATACTCACGTGACTAACACTTTGCACGCGAATGACCTCCTGCCATTCTCACGTGACTAACCATTCTTCATGTGCACCATTCTCTTAGCCCGAACGTCCCGCATGACATCCTTGACCACCAAGACCTCAGTTCCTCCTGAACCTAGTCCCGAACCTCAGTTCCTCCATGAACCTAGTTCCGGTCCCGTCATCGACCACATTCGTCTTCGAGCAATACCTGCACATGAACAAACCACAAAACAAATCCGAGCACAAGTCCACGACTTGACTCACATTAATCCATGCAACTACTCACATGAGCATTGCATAAAGTCCACTTCAAAATAAGTATCATGAAATCATCACAAATTTCATAATCTCAAATTCAAACCATTTCAAATCTTGCAAAACATCCAAACCGAGCAAAACACGTTTACAACGGACCAAAATCAAAAACCCTAGAAAAAGTCCATTCACGACGGACCAACAAAATCGGTCCGTTGTACAAGTGAAACTCTCGGTTCCAAAAAGAAAACATTCCGGCGAAAACACGTTCACGACGGACCAACAAGATCGGTCCGTTGTACATGCGAAATCAATCCTCAAAAAGCCGTTCACGACTGACCAAAGAAATTGGTCCGTCGTACATGCAAAACTCACTGGTTTCTTGGAAAATTGAATGAGCTCAAAAACATGTCCACAACAGACCCAAAAACTTGGTCCGTTGTACATGTGAAAATCTCTGATTCTTTGGAAAAAAGAGTTTGGCTCATGAGTTCAAAAACATGTCTACGACAGACCCAAAAACTTTGTCCGTTGTACATGTGAAACTTACTGGTTTCTTGGAAAATTGAGTTTGGCTCAGAATCTCAAAAGCATGTCCACGACAGACCCAAAAACTTGGTCCGTCGTACATGGGAAAGTGCCAAAACATGTTTACAACAGACCAACAAAGTTTGTCCGTCGTAGATGGGAAACTTACTGTTTTCTTTAAGTTTGGTCCGGCGCCAAAGTGAAACTTACTGTTTCTTGTCAGATTGTCAAAACACATGAACAAACACATTTTTGCAAATTCAATTCTAAGTTAATTTTTCAGTTCAAAGCCAATTTTTCAACACATGATTTCACATAATCGTCTGTGGAATTCCAAACCGATGAACGATGTGTTCATTTACAAAGTCGATTAGTTCCTTACTAGTAACTTTCTTGAGTGGGACAGCTTCAACCCATTTTGAAAAATAGTCTGTGGCTGCAAGGATAAATTTATGTCCTTTGCTGGATGACGGAAATATTTGGCCGATTATGTCTATGCCCCATCCCATAAACGGCCATGGCTTGATAATCGGGTGTAAAGCCGATGCTGGAGCTGTCTGTATGTTACCAAACTTTTGACACGTTTGGCATCCTTTATAATATCTGAAGCAGTCCTCTAACATTGTCGGCCAAAAATATCATGTTCGTCTCAGTATCCATCTCATTTTATGGGCCGATTGATGTGACCCACATATTCCTTCATGGACTTCTCCCATTGCTATTTTAACTTCTTCAGTTCCTAGGCATCTTAGCAATAAACCTTCCATGGTCCGAAAGTATAATACATCCTCCAGTAGAACATATTTGAGTGCTTTGCGCCTGACCTTCTGCTCAGTCGGCTTAGATGGATCTGATAAATAATCCCTTATTTCTGTTCTCCAGTCGACAGGATGGACACACAAGATCGGCCAAACGTTTAGCTCGATTGGTTCCTGTCGGCTTTCAATCCTATACCCTGATGCACATTGTGCCAACCGGTTTGCTTTGCCATTGGCTTCTCTGGGGATATGTTCTATAGAGAATGTAGTAAATGTCCCAATAATCTGGAGGCACTGATGTAAGTACTGGTTTAGCGCACCATCGTTGCATCGGTATTCCCTTTTAACTTGTTGTACAATTAACATCGAGTCCCCGAAAGCTTCAACGTCTTTTACTCCGACGCTGTCTAGCAATTGCAGCCCTCTTAGTAATGCTTCGTACTCCGCTTGATTATTTGAACATCGTCTATTTAACCGATACATGAAATCGTACTCTTGTTTTCTAGGTGAAATCAATACCACGCCGATGCCTTCGCCCTCCTGGCAAACGGATCCATCGAAATACAACTGCCAAGGAGTTACATCGGCCGTTCCTGTTAATGTTTCGCTTCCTGCGATAAAATCGGCCACAGCTTGCCCTTTCATAGATTTAGCCGATTCATAAGTCAAATCGAACTCAGTTAAGGCGTATGCCCATTTACCAAGCCGACCTCGCAAAATTGGCGCAGATAGTATGTACTTGATTATATCGGTTTTGCAGACTATAACGCATCTTGATGCCAATATATAATGCCTTAATTTAGTGCAAGCAAAATACAAAGATAAGCACAATTTTTCAACTAGGGGATACCTAGTTTCTGCATCTAAGAGATGTCGGCTTAGATAAAATATCGCTCGTTCCTTCCTATCGGCTTCCTGTGTTAAGACCGCCCCTATTGTATCGCCTTCAGCCGATATATATAGTTTAAAAGGTATACCATGCTTTGGTGCGGCCAACACTGGTGGACTCATCAGATAACCTTTTATGTCGTCGAAGGCCTTTTGTTGATCGGCTCCCCATTTGAACTCCTAGTCGTCTTTAATTTTCAACAGCGGTGTGAAGGCCCGGATACGCCCTGATAAGTTCGAAATGAAACGTCGCAAGTAGTTGATTTTCCCTATCAACATTTGCAATTCTTTTTTGTTTGTCGGCGGCCTAGTATCGGCTATAGCTTTTACTTTGGCCTGGTTTACTTCAATCCCTCTTTCATGTACGGTAAACCCAAGGAATTATCCAGCTGATACTCCAAAAGCGCACTTGAGCGGGTTCATTTTTAATCCATGTACCCTTGTGCTCTCAAACATCTTTTCCAAATCGGCTAAATGTTGCCAGTCTTCTTTGGATTTCATTACTACATCGTCGATGTATATTTCCACAGTATTGCCGATTAAATTATGGAAAATATGGTTCATAGCACGGTGATAAGTGGCGCCGGCATTTTTTAAACCGAAAGTCATAACCTTCCATTCATATAGCCCTAAGGCTCCTGGGCACCTGAAGGCTGTCTTGGGGATATCGGCCTCTGCCATGAATATCTGATTGTATCCAGCATTTCCATCCAAAAAACTTATGATTTTATTCCCAGACGCAGCATCGATAAGCATATCGGCTATAGGCATCGGGTACTCATCTTTTGGCATGTCTTTATTTAAATCTCTAAAATCAACACACACCCTAAGTTTGCCGTTTTTCTTTTTCACAAGGACGATATTCGAGACCCATTCAGCATATCGGCAAGGCCGGATAAACTTTGCTTCTAGTAATCGTCCCACTTCTTCTTTTATAGCGTCATACAACGTAGGATTAAACCGTCTAGGATATTGTTTGAATGGCCGATACCCAGGTTTTATAGGTAGCCGATGTTCAACTAGTTGTCGGCTTAAACCTGGCATCTCATAATACTCCCATGCAAAGCAATCTCTGTATTTCTTGAGTATTTCGACCAACTTTGCTTCATAATTGGGCTCTAATTTAGCACTCACTACAAGAAACAGTGCAAAATTCGTGGGTTTTTTTAAATTCGTGGGCCAAAAAATACCCACGAATTTATATAATTAAATTCGTCGGTTGATAAAAAAACCCACGAATTTAATTAAATTCGTAAGATAAAAATACCCACGAATTTAAATATTTAAATTAAATCGGCTTCGAACAAACGACGTATTTAATTAATTTCGTGGGCCAAAGAGACCCACGAATTTATATATTATATTCGTCGAAAGCATTTAAATAAAATAAATTCATGGGCCGTATGCCGATTTAATTTAATTTGCCCTAGAGGCCGCCGCACTGTCTTGCAATCCCTCGATCTATTCTCTCTTCGCTCGATCCATACACTCTTCCTCCCCGATCGAGGCCGCCGCGCGCCGCTCCTCCCTCGGCCGGCTGCCATCGCCGTCTCCCCCGGTCGCTGCCTCCCAAGCCTCTCGTGCGCCCGGCCTCCCTGCTCCTCCCCGGCCTCCCTGCGCCACGACCGAGCAGACGCCCGGCTGCGTCGCGCCTCTAACGCCCGGCCGAAAGCAGACGCCGTGCGCCCACCCGCCTCCTGCTCCTCCCCGCGCCTCCCAGCCTCTCGTGCGCCCAGCCTCCTTACTCCTCCTCGGCCTCCTGCGGCCGAGCAGACGCCAGCGCAGGCTCCGCCTCCTGCGCCGAGAAGACGCCACGCCGCGCTGGCCCCCTGCGCAAGGACTCCTATCAGTCAGTCAATTCCAAAAAGAAGAATCACAGAGAGCAGACGTCGATCACAGGTAAATCAACTGCACAAGGAGTTCATCTAAAGATATATTACGAGTTTGTGTTATGTTACTCCTAGACTTCTAGTGCAAGTTCCCTGATCTGATTGTCTTTAGTTGATATAACATTTTCTTTTAGTGTGTCTTGATGTTTATTCCTAATGATGACATTGACATACTCTGAATTTTGTCTCCAAAATTCAAACAAATTGCTCGTTGGTAGTCTCTCCATTGTGGAAAGATTCTAGGACAGTCTCACCATCCGCCTGCTTAGTTCTCAAGTGACTCCACGAAAATATAGGTGTTAGAAAGTAGCGAGAATTGAGTTACTTCAAAATATTACAGTAAGACATCGATAAGAATATTGAAGAGAATATGTTGTGACTCTGAAAATATAGGATGTTCTATAATAGTTCCATGCAATTACTTTTTATGTGTCTTATTTGTGCTTGAATCTTCTCTCGTCAGGCTACAATGATCAATAAGAATATTGAAGAGAATATGTTCAAGATGCTTGATGAGGAAACTGACTGAGTATGTTTTTTTTTTACATGTGTGATATGTCTGTATTATTAGTGATACACAAAGTGACATGGTGACATTGTCATATTTGGCGCTTATTGGTGACATTGGATAGAAATCTTCTTGCTAGAATCAATATTTACCAATATAAAGGTGAAATTTGGTGTAACTATAGGGATGGAGTGTGCCATTATAATGGTGCCAAAGATGGCACATTTTGGCACCCAACTGTAGTTTCATACCAACATTGTGTTATGTATTGTGCCAACTTTCATTCAATGGTTGTACATGGCGTGAATTGGTCGACACATATTTTGGGTTAAAGAGTTCTATGGAGTCATAATGTTCTCATGATGTTTTCCACATAAATACACTACTAGATGTCTTCCACATGCAATTAGGATGCAATACATTTCATAATGTTCTCATGATGTTTGTGATGCAATTATGCACTGCTATTCAAATATTATTGAGTAAGGTTATATGGAGTCATAATGTTCTCATGATGTTTTCCACATAAATACACTACTAGATGTCTTCCACCTGCAATTAGGATGCAATACATTTCATAATGTTCTCATGATGTTTGTGATGCAATTAGCTATGTGGTGTATTTGCTAGCTATGTGCATGTGCTATTAGCTATGTGAGAGATTGATATATATATATATATATATATATATATTATCACTGCAAAATGTTTTTTTGTCTGCTGAGTGGATGTCCTATTTACTAGAGAGGTCATGCCGAAATTTTGTACATTTCGGTGACTTAGTTTTAAGCCGGTTTTAAAGAGTTAAAAGGTTGGTTTCAGTCTTTTAGTAGAGGTAATAAGTCTTTTAGCTAAGTGGATGTCCTATTTACTAGAATGTAGGTTGTTGCATGGGGCTGTGACGTGCGAGTGATCCAACGTGATTCGTGGATTTTTTAAAATTCCAATCTTCATCATATCTATTGTTTCCGTTCTCAATTCATATGAAGAAAATGTCTTGGTATTGCGCTGTTTTTTTGGCAGAGAGAAGAACTCGACTTGCTTGAACAACATTAATTTAGTAAGACCATTAGTAATTATCTAAACTCATTGCCTATTAGGCCATCACCAACATGGATTAAAAGAGTACTAAAGATTATTTACTAGTATGTTTAGTTGGGATAACCTTATGCTCCAATTTGCCCTTCATGTTAACTTTGTGATGATTCAATGGTATTCTAAAGGGAAAATAAAATTAAAATGTACTGAGCTATTTTTCTAATATCAAATTAGGATGCTCACAGAGGAGTTTTGAATGCTCCAATGGAGCATTCTTTTCATCTCTGTGATGAATTACCAATCAGATAAGCCTAAAAGTCTTTTTTAGGTTAACCCAGCTTTTAAGTTGTGAATTTACAAGATGGATAATGTACCATCTCCTCGTATAAGCTTCAATTTGGAGGTGGGACTTAATCTTATGAGGATAGTCAGGAAAAAAATCCAGATATGTGACTTAAACCTTTTCTTAAGCTTATAAACTCAGTAAGCCCAAGTTAGGCTAAACAGATCTTATCTGAAAAACATGTGTTAGTGTTATTTAATTACATTGGCCATGTAATTGAGTTACTATGCTATGCTCATCATCTAGCTGATCTATATATCATATTTTTTTTGTATTTGCACAAGTTGCACTTATCTGAAAAACATGTGCTCGTTTGAAGTTATTTCATCTCATTTTATATATTTTTATTCTCTCGCTGCCATTGTATATAACGTTAGATTTAGGGTTTGCGTCGAACAGTAGAGAGCCTAGGCGTCACCCGTTCGGGAACGGCGCATATCATATTTACTTGTGAGGTGCGCGATTCGAATTGTCCAGTATTTTGGACAGCCGAGAGAATGTTGGTTGTTGCATGGGACTGTGGCGTGTCGGCGATCGAACGTGATTTTGGCCACATAACCTGTTGTTCTCCGACGCACCAAAGATCGGGCGTGCGTTTGGAGAACAGCGGTTATGTCGCTGAAATTTCGTTCGGTTTGAAGACGTCACAGGTCGCATGCAACGGCCTCCATTCTTGGGTGGGTTTAGAACACATCTTTCCTAACAGGGTTGTCTTTGTCACCTAAGCCACGGTTGTACGTTGACATCATTTCATTTGTTTAGCTTTGAGAATGGGTGACGATCGAAGGGCGATGTATGACGGATGGAGGAGTGATGGGGGCCACTCAAGGGAATGGGGGCAGATCACGGATGCTTTCTTGAAGCAAGCATTCGCTCGAGGAGCTGAATATGTGTATTGCCCGTGTACCCTCTGCGAGAATAACAGCTACTACAGCAAGGATATAGTGCAGTATCACATTTGCAAAAACGGGTTCATGCCTAACTATTTGGTGTGGCACCGTCATGGAGAGGCCGCAGGGCAGCCCATTGAGTCGGACCATGGGGACGATCATGACCGGATGGAAGAGATGTTGGATGATCTTGGCAGGGGGATTGAATTTAAATCGGGGGAGGGGTCACAGCCGGAGGAGGTTAAGGAATTCTATAGGCTACTTGACACCTCGGATGAGAAGCTGCATGACTTGACCAATGTGACCGTCTTGCAGGCGGTTACACGGCTTATGTCGATGAAGTCGAAGTTCAACTTTTCGAACAAATGCTTCAACGCTTTGCTTGAACTTATGAATGATGTCCTGCCGCCTAACCACAAGATGCCAAAGGATTTGTACCAATCGAAAAAGTTGATGGTCGGCACGGGATGAATTACGGAAGATTGATGTGTGCGAGAATAATTGCATGTCGTTCGGAAGGATCATGACAAGGATACTCATTGTATGCATTGCGGTAAGTGTAGATTCGTTGAGGTGGTAGATGAGGAAGGGTATCGGTGACTACAAAGGTCGCAACTAAGCGGCCGGTACATGCCGATCACGGATAGGCTTAAACGGCTGTACATGTCAAAAGAAACAAATAAACATATGCGGTGGCACAAAGAAGGTAAGCGTGAGGACCAAGACCGGATATGATGGTGCATCCGTCGATGGCGAGGCATGGCAGGCATTGGACCGATTTGATCCTGCATTTGCAAGCGACCCTAGGAGTGTCCGTCTTGGTTTGTCCACGGACGGTTTCACACCTTTCAAAGACAAGCGCTAGCCCCTACTCTTGTTGGCGGTATTCATCATGCCATACAATCTTCCACACGAGATTTGCTTGAAAGAGGGGTTCATATTCCTTGCTCTTGTCATTCCAGGTCCTAAGCATCCAGGAAGGATCTCAATGTGTTCATGCGGCCCTTAATTGACGAGCTGAAAAAGTTGTGGCGAGGAGAAAAGGCATATGACAGCGTTCTTTGGTAGAGAATTTACCTTACGAGCCGCATACCGTGGTCGGTCCATGATTTGTTGGCATATGCCATTTGGGCCTACTGGTGTGTTCATGGTCGCTGTGTTGTCCAATTTGTATGGTGACTACGATGCATTCAGGCTCACGCCGGTAAAAGATCACATTCTTCGATTGCCATCGACGGTGGCTTCCGGCGAGGCACCCTTTTAGGAATGACGTCAAAGCATTTGAAAAGGAAAGAAAGTTAAAAGGGCCACCGGGCGACTCACAGGAGAGGAGATAGCTGAATGGCATAGTCGGCTTGAACGATCTCTGAAGTGGGTTTCATCGGCTATGGAAAGGAGCACAATCGACTCATATTTCTTTTCTTTGGGAGCTGCCTTACGCGAAAGCTTTGATTCTGCCGCATAACATAGATTTGATGCACCAAGAGCGCAATGTGGCGTAAAGCATCATAAGCATGGTGTTTGATGTAACCGACAAAACAAAGGATAACGTGAGTGCTAGGAAAGACATGGGTGATCATTGTGCTAGGCCGTGGCTAGAGGTTAAAGTTGGTTTAAATGGAAATGAGAGCCGCCACGAGCTCCATCTCGTGTGAAGCCGTAAGACCGTAAATAGATTTTGAGGTGGTTGAAAACTCTAAAGTTTCACGATCGCTATGCATCTAACATAAAGCAGTGTGAATGTCAAGACCGGTAAGCTAAGCGGGCTAAAGAGTCATGATTACCATATCATCATGGAAAGACTTGTTCGGTAATGTTTCGTGGCTATTTTGATAATGAGTTGTGGAGGATGTTAGCCGAGCTCGATTACTTCTACAGCAGATATGCGCTAAGGAAATCTCAAGACGTTGATGCGAGAAGTTAGAGAAGGGAATTCCATTGCTTGTATGCAAGTTGGAAAAACTTTCCCACCTGGTTTTATGAATGTGATGCAACATCTGTGGTGCATCCGCCTTGGGAAGCGAAGGTTGGAGGTCCTGCGTAGTTCAGATGGATGTATAGTCAGGAAAGGGAGTTGAAAAAGCTTAGAGCTACAGTGCGCAACAAGGCAAGGGTAGAGGGGTGTATCGCAGAGGCTTATGCAAGTAAAGAGATCACAAACTTCTCAACAAAGTATTTCGCACTCAAGCACAACGTGAATGTCCCTACGAATCGGTACTGCGTGCGCGGAAAAAGAACCGCAGCGAACTTAAGCTTTTTCAATACAAGGGTCAACTTTGTTGGGTCGCATAATCGCACACCATGTTGAGTATGAGGAGTGGAACCTGGCCATGCTTTACATGTTCACTAACATGGTAGAAGTTGAAAAATATTTTCATGAAGTGACCTTCGAATTATGTTTTCAACATTTGAGTGTAGAGTCCTTTTTAACATAGGATTAAATGACGCAGAGTGTTTGACAAAGAAAATTGGAAGTCAACTCGACAACCCACATCTAAGCAATTGGATAACCTACGTCGTGATGGGTTGCAAGGCGGCCCAAGCTTCGTGCAATGGTTCCACAAAGATGTAATTTGACTATTTATTCATTTTTAAAATGAATCGTTGTAGTAACCTAATATTAGACTAACTTGATGATGCATATTGCTATATAGTGTATGCGTGATGCCTCCGTCCTCGAGGATCTCCGGCGGCTCGCATGGTGATGTGGCGGCAAGGAGCTATAGTCGCTATGATGTGAGCGGGTTCCGTTTTGAACAATGAAATTAGAAGCTAGCCATCCACTTGCGGCCACTTCAAACAGCGGAGTAGTCACAACGTCATCCGATTCCAGCGGTGATATATTAGACTACTACGGTGTTGTACAAAACATAATTGAGTATACCTTTGGGGGTGCCAAAGATCTGAAGGTTGTGTTTTTTGATTGCCATTGGTTCGATCCACACAACGGCACACGTGTCGATGACTTTGGGATGGTGGAGGTGAAGCATAGTTCGCGGCTTCAGGGTCACATTAATAACATTGTGCTTGCACATCAGGTTGAGCAGGTGTACTACTTTAGCTATCCTCACCCTAGCTTGAAGGCTTGGTGGGTTGTATTTAAAGTTAACCCTGAAGTATATCCTCCTAAGGATGTTTCGTATGTGGAAAGCAACGTAGAAGATGATGTGGGTGATGTATATCAAGAAGAAGCTATGGGGGATTCTTTCCTTGTCTCCGACGGGGCAGGACTCGATCAATTACCTACCGATGCCATAGACTTAATAACAGATGAACCAGGCCCTTCACAAAAACGCCCTCAAAAGTCAGTAAGGATTGCACGTCTTCAAGCACGTCTCAATGAAATACGAGTCGCAGAAGCAGATTCCGACGCCGACGACTTTTGATATGTATATTTTGTAAGATTATTGTTGTCTCATTCATTTTTTGCAAGTTATTGTTGTCTCATTCATTTTGCAAATTATTGTTGTCTCCTTCATTTTTTACAAGTTACTGTTGTCTCCTTCACTAACTCTTGTCAAATTTGAACAGATACCGATGTTCAGGCATCAGGTTGACAAGCTTAAAGGCAAGTTCAGCGGGTCGTCCTCCAGAAGGTCGAGGAGTAGGGGTTCTGATGCTCAGGACTCGACGGCTGGCAGTGCCATATTTGCTGGGGCTGCGCAGATTAGGCGTGGCAGAGCAGCTCCAGAGGTGCTTCGATGAGCAGGCACGAGAACAGGCGCAGGAGCAACCTCAGGAGGACGAGGGGCAAGTGGGGGTTGAGGACGAGGGGCAAGTGGGGGTTGAGGATGAGGGGCAGGTGGGATGTGAGGATGAGGACATGGGTGAGGCGGACGATGAGGAGGTCGACGTTGGGGGTGGTGGCGGTGGGACGACAGATACAGATGCAGACGCCGAGGCCGAGGCAGCGGCAGATGCAGACTTGGCGGCGACCTTAGACCCAGTTGAAGAGGGCGGGTCTTCTTCGGGTACTATCAGGTATATGTGTAGTATTGGATTATCATTTAATGTCCATATTTACATTGTAATGTCTATAAACTAATGATTTGCATTTTAGGTTTCATAAACCGTCTCGGTCATTCGAGATGCAACCCGGCCGATAGGAGGTTGATAGAGCTACATGGGAGCAGGTAACAGTTATATCTTTCATGTCTTTTCTTTTAGCATGAGCTAAGTGACAACTGCCTCGTAGCCGATAGGAGGTTGATAGAGCTACCTTTTGATGCATCTTTGTCTTGTATTTTGTTGTAGGCAGTGGAAAGAGCCGGGTTGGGTAGGATGGGCCACATTACAAAGGTTAACGCCGTGCTGGGAGCCCTTAGCCGCTACTACTACCCTGGCATGGTTGAGTCAGGTGGGGATAGATTCGCGGCCCACAACTGGAAGCACTGGGCGTTGAAGGAGAACGTGGAAGGAGGCGAAGACAGCCATACATGTCAGGGCGCAGTGTGGGCTGGCTTCTGGGTGAGTTTGCGTTATGTATTTACTCTATTTGAGTATTGCTTTAAATGTAAATACAATTTGACAATGTGTGATTATATGTAGGAGAGGTTTCGGCTTGAGAACGAAGACGATTACAGCCTTTTGAAGAAGGCCAAAAGCGTCTTCAACAAGGCGGCACAAAAGGTTGTCGGAGATTCGTTCAGCAATGCCCGGATTCAAGCTGTCATCAATTTTTACAAGAGGGTGAAGAAGGTGAACATGAGAAGAGGACCAGAGGCGAGGAGTATACACCTGACAGAACAAGAGTATCTCGAGAGCTCGGTCGATTGGATAATGAAGGACATGGAGGCTTGGAGGTGGATGTGCCGGTACTGGGCGTCGGAGGATTTTCAAGAAAAATCAAATAGAAATCGAGGGAACAGAAGAAGTAGATTGGGGAAGCACAAATACGGCGCAGACGGACACATTGGCCTAGAGCAACGAATGGTAAGTATCGGTATTATAATTGTTAGTGAATTTGTCACTATGTTTCTAACTTTGCACAGTAGGAGGAAATTTGAAAGTGGAGTACTCCTCTTTTGTGGAAGTTTACATCCGGGGCACAAAGGCGAGGATCCACAGAACCCAGATGTTTTGTGCGACGACGGGGCTAGTGAGAGGATGGTAAGTATAAATGAAACAATATGTTTTGTGCAATTTTAAATCCGGGAGCACCAAATGTTTTGTGCAATATGTTTTGCAGGCGTCATATGCGGAACAAATGACACAACGTCATGGGACGGAGTTTGATTGGAGGGCCGCGCCGGTCGATGTGGAAGCCTTGTACCACGCTGGAGGGGGCCTAAAGCATGGGAGGTTCGTTAATAAAACTGATTTTAATTGTTTTTGCTCTATGAATAAAAAAATGTTGCATGGTCACATTTCAGTATATATCGTTTGTAGGTGGGCCATGGGGGACGGAGTTGTCGAATGTGATCATCTTCCACGAGGCTCGGTTTCCTCACAGGGGAGTGCTCACTCGTCGAGGTCCGCACGGGAAGCACAAGCGCGGGAGGAGGCTCGTGAAGCGCGAGAGGAGGCTCGTCAAGCGCGAGAAGAGTCTCGTCAAGCACGAGAGGAAGCTCGCAGAAGCCGAGAAGACTCAGAATACATGAAAATGTATCTGCAGGTACAATCTCAACTTTGAACAAATCGATCATTTGTACATCTGTGATTAAAATCTAACAAACAATCTATATGCAAAGAATTGTCACAATCTCTTGGACCTAACGTGCAGTGTTTCGCCCTCCTATTATGCCCTGTAAAGATACTTGAGTTCATTACTCTCTAACTCACTTAGCTCATAAAATCGTGTTTCGACAAACTTGACTATTATGTCATAGGCCTCCCGACCACCTCCTTTCTGCATGTTTTCTCCTCACATGCAGCCACCACCACAAGGAGAAGCATCACAGGGTGCTCAACCTCCCTGGCGTCCTTCATAAACCCTCTTGGGATGCAGGCACCACCCCTAGGAGATGCACCTCAGGTTATATGAAATTCTCATGCATTCTTTATTTTTAAAAACTCTATTCGTATAATTGATATCACAAACTATGATCCATAGGGCTCCCGGCCTCCTCGTCCTTTCTACATGTTCACCCCACAGATGCGGCTACCTTACAGAGGAGAGGCACCACAGGTAAAGATGGATCGGTTCAATTCGATATTCAAAATTTGAACGAAAGATTCAAATGTGGCATAATGTACCTAACTATGCCTTACAGGGCTCCCGACCTCCAAACCCGTTCTACATGTACCCACCACCTATGCTGTGCCAAGGAATGCCTATGTACTTCAACCATTGGGCCATGCACCACCTCGAGACAACACCACGGTATGGATGTCAAAAACATTCTAAGTTTACGAACGAGGCTAAGTTTGTCAATTGTGAGCTAAACCAAGTCAAATTGAGTAAATTGAGCTACCTTCACAAAACTTAGTCAATTATATCACATTTAGGCAAATAAAACTCAATTCTGTCAAAGTTGAGCGGACTTAGTCAACTTGAGCAAATTCAACTATACGTGCAAAACTTAGTCGATTTTACGACACTTAGGCAACTCATGCTTAAACCTTGCACAAATCATCTCAATGTTTGCTAAGTTTGCAAATTGAGTTAACTTTGTTATTTGTGAGTCAAGACTAGTCAAATCCTGCAAATTGAGGTATTTATGCAATAATTATTCGATTCTTATCAAATTGATAATTAACATGTAAACCCTAGTCAAATTGAGGCATTCGTTCAAAACTGAGTCGATTCTACCACATTTAGCCAAATATAGCTTAAATCTTATCAAATTCATCTCAGTGGTTGCTAAGTTTATAAACAAGGTAATTCTATCAATTGTGATCCAAACTTAGTCAACTTGACGAAATTGCCTTATTCGTGCAAAACTGATTCGATCCTAGGACATTTAGCACAAATCATTTCGATATTTGCTAAGTTCGACGATATGTTACTTGTAACACAACCTAGTCTTGAACTTGCAGGTTTATGGGTCACGCCCTCCAGCACGTACTAACGACGACATCATAGAAGACGTCATAGTCTCGCCCTCCGGCGGTGGTGGTAGCGCTCACAACTCCAACAACCCCGAGACATGAATTGCATTGTGAGCTGGATTGGTGTATTACTGTTGGACTTTATGACTTCGTCGTCGGATTTGTATTGTGATGGATAGATTGTAATGTGGATTGTAATGCGTAGTTTACAAATTGTCGTTGTATGTGTGATTGGTTATCTAAGGATCTGCTAGAATGTCTCCTTTTGGTTTGAGAGATTGATATATATATTATCACTGCAAATGTTTTTTGTCTCACGAGTGGATGTCCTATTTACTAGAGAGGTCATGCCGAAATTTTGTACATTTCGGTGACTTAGTTATTCGTTGTGGAGTTTGATTCTTGAATCATGTTGGTAATACTCTTGAATTGTTCGTAATACTCTTGAATCTTGAGTTGTCGATATATATTGAGTTTTGATTGAATGTATAGATATTGATATTGAGTGTTTGATTGAATGTTGAATGAGATGCATACCGATCGATATATATTGATTGTTTGATTGAATGTTTGATTGAATGTATAGATATTGATATTGAGTGTTTGATTGAATGTTGAGATGCATACCGATCGATATATATTGAGTGTTTGATCGATATAGATATTGAGTGTTTGATTGAATGTTGAATAAGTTTGATTGAATGTTTGATCGATATATATTTGAGTACATATATTTGATCGATATATATTTGAATCTTGTGATGGACTTATTGTGATGTGTTGAATAAGATTGAATGTGAAGATGCTTGTGTTGAATGACATGCATATCGATCCATATATATGCGTGGTCGATATATTGAGTGTTTGATTGAATGTTGAATAAGTTTGATTGAATGTATTGAGTGTGATGCATATGGATATATATATATATATATATTAGCGTCGATTAAATTAGTGGGTTTCTGCTGGCCCACTAATTTAAGTTAAATCGTGGGTTTTCTGGCCCACTAATTTAAGTTAAATTCGTGAGTTTTCTATACAATTTAAGTTAAATTAAATGGGTTTTCTGGCCCACAATTTAAGTTAAATTCGTGGAGTTTTCTGACCTACGAATTTACTAATTAAATTCGTAATAGAGAAACCCACGAATTTATCGATTAAATTCGTGTCAGTAAAACCCACGAATTTAACTTAAATTGTATACCCACGAATTTAATTGATTAAATTCGTCGAGTTAAATTCGTGGCCTAAATTCGACGGTTTGCGCACGAATTTATATTAAATTTGTGGGTTTTGGCCTAAATTCGTGGGTTTCTGGCCCACGAATTTTCCCCTGATTCCTGTAGTGACTTACAAATGTTGGTCTTTTACTATCGCCTTCTCCAATGTTGACTTCTTCGAGCAAATTGGCAGAGGTAAATCCTAAACCTTTCCTTTCTTCTTCAAAATCCTCAACAGCCTCTTCGTATTCTTCTTGCCGATAGCTTTTCGCCTTTTCTTGTAGCTTTGCTATTGTCTTGGACTCCATCTTCTCACTACTTCGTCCGTCCGATCAAACGTATTAGGTTTGACGTTGATCGGCCTGAATCCTAACTTCTCGATGCAGATAAAATCGCAATCATCCAAGACTTTTCCCGATATGCATTCGGCTTCTTCGTGTGGCCAATTGGTACCAGGACTGGCCATGGCGATATGAGCCGATGTGTAGGCTGGTACGACTTCAACTGTATCATCGTTCCATTGCACCAACTTCTGATGCATAGTTGACGGTATGCAGCAATTGGCGTGGATCCAGTCCCGTCCAAGGAGCACGCTATAATTACCTTTGGCTTCTATCACGAAAAATGCAGTTGGCAAAGTTTTATTGCCGATTGTTAGTTCCGACATCATCACTCCTTTAGCCTCAGTAGGATCTCCCGTGAAGTCATTTAGCACCATATTGGTTTTGATCAATTCTTCATCAGCTTTACCCAATTTTCTGAAAGTACTTAACGGCATCAGATTAATTGTCGCCCCACCATCGACCAACATACGAGATATCGGTCGGCCATTAATATACCCTTTTAGGTATAACGGTTTCAGATGCCGATGCATATCTTGTGGTTTTTCAAACACAGCGTCTGGTGCACCGAGGCATAGTTGGGCGAACACTTCTTCAGCCGATTCCTCGGTCTTGAACTTGGCAGGCAAAGTAAATACCATGTTTATATCTATTGGTGGGGTATCATCTCGGATCATCGGAGACCCGGATTCGACCGATTGATCTGAGTCACTATCGGTCTGTTCCTTCTTTCTCCATTCTTTTTTCAGAACTGGTATAGGTCTTAACTTATTGAACATCCGATCCCTCTCTCTTTCGTTCTCGGCTTCCCTTTCTTCTTGTGTCTTTAGTCGCTGAAGCCACCTGCGCTGTGATTTGCTAAGACCTGAGGGGCACCACCTAGGCTTAGGTTCTACTGGCTCCTTGATTTTCCCAGCTAAATTGCTCATTTTGCTGTCAGATTCCATTCTACTTATGCTATGGGAAGCCGATAATTCTTTGGTTCGGGAGGACTTGCCTTGCTCTGATGCTGACAACCTTTCATGGATCGGCCTCCTGTCTCTCATTTCTAACCGATCGTGTACCGGTCTAGACAACCTGTCTTTTACCGATTGGTTTGGCCGATGCACAGACGAGTGTTGCATAGGACAGGACATGACTGTTGGTAAAATCATCCCTTTTTCCCACCAAAACCGCCAAAAGGGACATTGCCGGTGTCTTTCTTCTTCAGTAGTTGGTCGATGTAACACCCCAAAATTTTGCTTTTCCTAAATTCATGTGTGATTTGGCACTTTGGTGAATTTTTGGAATTTTCTGGAATTTATTTGGATTTATTTGGAATTTATTTGAATTTATTCCATTTTGAAATAATTAAAGAATTTAAATTTGCAAATAAATTTTTGTTGGAAATATTTTATTTGAGTCCAAAATGATCCAAAATATTTTCCAGAATTTTTCTGGAATTTTTCTGAGACTTTTGCTATTTTTAATGAATTAAATGAATTACTGGGAATTATTTTAAATATTAATTCGCTGGAAAAGGACCGACCGGGTCGGTTACTATTCCTCGGGTCCGAGTCGGACTCGAGTCCGACCCGAACCCGACCGAGCCTTTTGATTCGGTCGAACCGCGTCGCCGAACCCAACTCTAACCCTGGACCACGACCGTTGGATCTAGATCCAACGGCCGCGGCGCGGCGCCAGCGTCGCGAGCGCTGCGTGGACCGTCCGCTGCGGGACACGTGGACGGCATCCGGTCGTCGGCCTCATCCGAATCCGAGCCGGTGATCTCCGCCGTGACCGAGCGGGACACGGTTAGGGCTTCGGTTTCCGCGCAAACGCCGGGGCTATTTAATGCCCGGAGCGGCCGAGGTTCGCCCTTGCCTGCGCAGACAACTTGCCCTACCGCCACCTCTGCCGCGTCTCGCCGTGCCCGCGATTCCTCGCCGGTTGCTTTGCGCCGCTGGTTTTGGTCACCATCGCGCCGCCGAGCCACCTCCGCCGCACCCAAGTCCCGATTCGTGATCCGGACCGAGACGCATCGACCCGACCTCTCCCTTCGCGGATCTACTCCGTGGCGCCGCCCCGTGTCGCCGTCCTCAAGTCGGCCAGACCTCGTCAACCAGCGCCGCGCGACCGCTGGCCTGTCGCCCGTTCGATCACCATCCGACGATCACGGTGAGTCCACGCTTCCACGAGGCTTTAGAAGACAGATTGGATCTAGACCGCTGGATCAAGATCCAACGCCCACGATCGCCACGTGTTGGAAGCTGCGTTAACCTAGGGTAGATCTAGACCGTTGGATCTAGATCCAACGGCCGTGATCATGCCACGTAGCCACCGCCGCGCGTGCGTTGAGTCAGCGGCCGGGCCGCGTGCCGGCCGAACACTGGCGTGGCTGCGTGTCACCGACATGCGGGCCGCATGTCGCTGCCTCGCCCGAGAGAGCCTCACCGCACGTGACTCCATCGACGTGGGACCCGCGTGTCAGCCTCAGAGCCGTAGGCCGCGTCCACCATGGGCCGGGCGTCACCGTGGACCCAGTCCATGGACCGAGACACGTGGCAGCACCCGGAGCATGCCGTGGCATGATGACGTCATGCTGACGTCATCGTGGAGACCGTTCGGTGCTGACGTCAGCAGGTCACTGTGGACCAATCACAGGCCGACACGTGTCCTTGCTGACGCAATAATTAATTTCCGAAAAAGAAAATGATTTATTAATTCGAATAATGATTTCAAATTTAGATTCAAACTTCAAACGCTTCTAACTTTTATGCTTCAACTCCGATTTGAGTGATTCAAATTTCTAAATTTGTATAAAATTGAGATCTACCTAAATATGAATTTTATTTAATTTTTGGACTAAAGTTTTTCCCTGTAAAATTATTTAATTGATTATTTAAACTTTAAATAATCATAACTTTTGCATTTTAACTCCAAATTTGACGATTCCAGTTTCTAAAAATCCAGAAAATTATGTTCTCTCTGTTTATGGATTTTATTTGGAGTTTTGGGATCTTTTTGCATAGTGTTTATTTGTGTATTTGCTATTTGCACGCTTTACGAGTAGACGTTGAAGTGCCGGAGGGATTCGAAGGAGAAGTATTGACTCAGGATCCAACTCAAGACCAAGAGCAAGTACTTTTTGAAGGCAAGTTGTGCTTTGACCATGTTGATCCTATTTCGAAATCTATTTTGATTTAAACTATTGCATGCTAGTTCAATTAGAGAGATACTTTGTTTAAACATGGGGGTTAGATAAATACCAAATTGCTGTATGACACCTTGATTACTTAAGTATGTGCCATGATCCCTTGTCACCCTAGTTGTGGATTACTAGTTGGACGTTATTAAATTGCCAACATGGGTAGACCGTTGTAGTATACTGCTTAGACCTGCTACGTGCTCATGACATGATTTTGGACAATCAAATGTTAATATTGACTTAATGATATATTGAACCTGTTTTGGGAAATGTATCATGTGATGTTGATGGCACGTGGTGCTTGGTAATCAAGCGGGGTTTGATAAATGATTTCGGCCGGGGCATGTGGCAAGAGTAATCAGTGGGCCATTGTGGCATTGGGAGTGTTGATTTGGTTTTTCGGGTAGTCTTGCCCTGGTCACTCTAAGGACTTAACCTTGCAAGCCTTTGAACTGGGTCATACTTGCAACCACATGGCTGGAATGGGACGGCCCTAGTTGACTAAGTCGCTAAGGACTCACTTGTGGAGCCTCAGGGTGTCGATTACACCGTTTGTGTGATTGTGCGGGGAGCGTATCGTGGTCGTGGCCAGTACCCATCTAACGGTGTGTTGGTCCCATACTTCGCCTTGGCTAAGGGAAGGGATGGTGTAGAGCACGAACCTGAGAGGACCACCTGTGTTGTTTGAGGCTTAGAAAGGCTTTGTTACTGAACTCGCCTTTGTGGTGTTTGACTGTATCTTGTGGGTAAAGTGCATAACCTCTGCAGAGTGTAGAATCTATTTGAATAGCCGAGTCCACTGTGATCGGACAATGCTCGGGAATTACAGTCAAGGGTTAGACTTTCTGAAAATAACTTGGATTTGAAAAGTTGGGATGGTTTAACAAAGAAGATGATGGAAATGTGGTTTAGGATGGGAAAAATGTTGGTTAAACTTCTTGAAAAGTTATTTATGCTTTACTTATTTCTACTGTTTTCGAATCTACTTTTATTACTTGTCAAAAGTCAAGCATCGCAAATATACCTTGAGCTATCCCTTTGTACCAAGCCATGCATATAGTATATTAGCTTGCATTCTGTGCATGACTTGCTGAGTACCAAGTACTCACCCTTGCCTCAACACAATACCAGTTGAAGAGGAGACTACGCCAGTTTCGGAGGAGGAGTTCCAAGAGGACCCGTCTACTTAGGGATGCGAGCCCGATGGCTGCCTGTGGTATCTTTGGATGGCGCCACGAAGTTTATTTGATTTTCCGCTGCTGTTATCTCTCTTTTAATAAGTTTCGCCTTGCAAGGCATATATTTGTAACTTGGCCATAAGGTTGAGTAACCCTTTGATTATTTAAATAAAGTACTTTGATAATATCGATTGGTATGTTTGTGATATTTACCGATGTTAAGACTGTGTGCACTAGCGTGTTCCTGGACTAGTGCTGAATACACAGAGGGTCCGGATTTGCAAATTCGGGGTCCCGACAGAGGTGGTATCAGAGCCATACTTGACTGTAGGCTCAACCCTAAGATAGAATGGTCGTAGTGAGGATAAAACCTATTTTCTAAAAAACTAAAAATTTGTGAAGATAAGAAAAGACATCTTGACTTATCCCCTTCTCTCTTTTCTTGTCTCTTGCTGAAATTTTCCCTTACCTCGTCACAATTGAAAAATTCCGAGTTCTTATGAAAATCACGCTTGTGACAGATGGAGGAAGAGTTCAACTACGTTGATCTGGGAGTTGGTCACGCTGCAGAGCTTTGGCACATGCTACAAACTCTCGGAGATTTTGAGAAGCCCCAATACCAAGTGGAAGTGATCAGGCAAGCAGGATTGATCAAGGCTTGTGACGTAAGGATTGAGGTACCTGCCAGGAAGAGGGGCCCAGGCAATCGCCCGATACACTGCACTGCTAGAAGATCTACAATGCAGATGGGTATCCAAGAAGTTTCACGACGCGCAATGCGTCACATTACTCGTATCTACGCCAGGGAATTGGAGGGTACGGTGTTCCGTTATCATCCGCGCAGCGATAACCTTCTTGACCCGAAGGCGATTCAGGATGAGGATGCCACGGTTACACAGTTGGCACGATTTGTCGTCGCCCAGGAGGAGGTACTGGATAATACAAGCAAGGAGCTACAGAAGGCCCGCAAGGAGATCACGACAGAAAAGAACAGATGGCGGGAAGCTCAAGAGTATGTGGCACATCTTCTGCGAAGGATTGACGAGTTGGAAATGACTTTGTACGGACCAGACCCAGAGCCAGTACTCGAGCTACACGAGCCAGATCCAGAGGAGTCAGATCTCGATGAGGACACTGCTTCTTCGACTACCATAGAGGACACGATTCTTTGGACATGGCGATCGTTTCGCGCCTATGCCGCAGCATCCGCACCCAGGCCGTGGAGGTTTTCTCGATGAGTGAGCATAGGTTCTATAGTGAGACTCCTTCGCCGAGTCGCGTCATAGAATAAAGAGTCACCCTTTAGGCGTTAGATTCCAGAGTTAGTTCAATTTGGATTTGCTTTGTTTGCTGAGTGTGCAGTATGTGTTGCAAGGCCCTTAGGCATTGTAAGCAACCATACCAAGTTATTAAATAATAAAGTTGGACCTTAAGTTACACCTTTCGCCCCGCATAAGTTCCATATTACTTGTCTATTCTTGTTTCCCTCTCATCTCTAAACCTAGAGCAAATCGACAGATGGTGAACACCCGTGGGAACTTTGGAAGCAATGGGAGTGGATCTCGCCCAGCAGAAAACCCCAGTGATGGAGCACCAGCACCGCCACTGGATATGCAGAATTTCGGAGCGTTTCTTGCTGCCCAGACTCAGTTGATGCATGCTATGATGCAACAAATGCAGCACGTCACTGCTCAGGCCACTGCTAATCAAGTTAATCAGGGACCACGCTGTAATACAAGGTGTCGAGTTCATGAGGACTCACCCACCCACTTTCTCTGGGAATGCCAATCCATTGGAGGCCGATGATTGGTTAAGATCAATCGAGAGGAAGCTACACATAGCTCAATGCATAGGGAATGAGAAGGTACTTTACGCTTCTCATCAGTTGGAAGGGACGACCGCCGAATGGTGGGAGAACTTCGTGCCACGCAGAGAACCCTCAAGATATCACTTGGGAGGAGTTCACAAATGCATTCGACAAAGATCACGTGCCTGAAGGAATTATGGACCTTAAGAAGGAGGAGTTCAGAGCATCGAAGCAAGGTAATCACCCGGTGGCCGACTACGAACAAGTTCACGCAGCTAGCACGCTACGCACCTGAGGATGTCGCGACAGATAAATCCAGACAGTCTCGTTTTATGAAGGGACTTAACTCGGGATTGCACGGAGGGTTGATCACCCACACCTTTCCAGATTTCCAAGAGTTGGTGAATAAGGCGCGTATTCTTGAGGACACGCGCAAGGTACGGGATGAGAACAGAAGCGCAGGATGCAACAAAGAAGGATCACGTCGAGGGAACGCATAGCGGCGCTGAGAGTTGCACCAAATCAATTCTTGATTCCAACCACGAATGCAACAAGGACACCATCCGGCACCAAGACCTGCCAATCGTAACTACCGGACCCCAGCCCCGCTAGAAACGCTACCTGTGCAACAATAGGAACAGTTGAGACGCTGCTACAAGCGCAACGAGCCAGGACACTTTGCCAACAATTGTCCAAAGAAGACAGCAGGAGCGACCCGATTCGCTTCAATCTAGGAACCACCCCAGCCTAGGACGCCAAAGACTGTGAGCCACACCCTGCATCGTGGTGAGAGGCCGAGTCAACCATGTCACCGCAGATGCACCTGCAGAATGCTACTGACGTCAGATCGGGTAAGTTACTAGTTAACTCAAGACTGCACAGCTTTTGTTTGACTGCTGGAGCTTCAGATTCGTTTGTTTCGCAAGGCTTTGCTACTAGAAATGATTTAAGGATTGCAAGACTTAAGTGCATGCTTTTAGTTCAAACCCTGGTTCCGAACTCCGAACGGAAGTAGGATGTTCCGGGTGAGAATACTAATAGATGGAATAGAGTTCTAGCAAACCTTATAATTTTGGAGACCCGGACCTTAGACGTCATATTGGGAATGGATTGGTTATCCAAGCACAAGGCTGTATTGGATTGTGGACGAAGGACTATCTCGATTGAGAGCCCGTGTGGGAAGAAAGTGGAATTTCAAGCCACCGCAGCTTAGAGATGGACAGTTGATGGTTAACAGTACCAAGGCAATCAGCATAGAGGATGTCCCAAGAGTGAATGAGTACCAGACGTTTTTCCCGAGGATCTACCTGGTATGCCGCTGACAGGACATAGAGTTTGTGATAGAGCTTGTACCTGCACAAAGACCGATAGCAAAGAGACCCTATCGGATGTCTACCGAGGAGTTGGTCGAGATGAAGAAACAAATTGGAAGAGTTAATGGATAAAGGATTTATCGAGACCAAGTTAGTCGCCGTGGGGAGCACCAGCTTTGTTTGTCAAGAAGAAGGACGGGAGTTTCAGGATGTGCATCGACTACCGTGCACTCAACGAAGTCACCGTGAAGAATAAATATCCGCTACCCAGGATTGATGATTTGTTCGATCAGTTAAGAGGAGCCGGAGTTTTCTCCAAGATTGATCTCGAGATCGGGATACCATCGATTGAAGATCCGATCGGAAGATATTCAAGATCGCATTCTCGTCAAGATATGGACATTACGAGTTTACTGATTATGTCCTTTGATCGATTTAATGCGCCAAATTATTTCATGAATATGATGAATAAGGTGTTCATGGAATATTTGGACAAGTTTGTCGTCAGATTCATAGACGATATCCTAGTCTACTCCAAGACAGAGGATGAACATGCCGAACACTTGAGGCGAGTTTTGGAAAAGGCGAGGAACAAAGAACTTTTCGCCAAGTTCGGCAAGTGTGATTTTTGGAAGGACAAGGTGGAGTTTCTTGGACATGTAATGACCGCAGAAGGAGTCGCCAGAGATCCAAGCAAAGTAGAAGCGGTGTTACATTGGGAGCACCAAGACTGTGACCAGATTCGAGTTTCCTTGGAATGGCAGGATACTACCGCCGTTTCATTGAAGGCTTTTCGACAATTGCGAAACCTCTTACGCAATCGCTGAAGAAGGAAAAGAAGTTTGCATGGACGCTTGAGAATGTGAGAAAGGATTTCAGAGCTGAAGAAGCAATTGACATCAAGACCGGTGTTAGTTCTACCTGATGTTGCTCAAAGCTTCGATATTTATTGTGACGCATCGCGCCAAGGACTTGGATGTGTCCGATGCAGAATGGAAAGGTCGTCGCCTATGCATCAAGGCGATTGAGGCCGCAAGAGGAAAATTATCCGACACATGACCTAGAGTTAGCCGTAGTAGTGCATGCTTTGAAGATATGGCGTCACTATACGATTGGAAACAGATGTGAAGTATATACGGATCATAAGAGCCTTAAGTACATATTCACCCAATCGGATCTGAATATGAGGCAAAGGAGATGGTTAGAGTTGATCAAGGACTATAATGTTGGAGTCCATTACCATCCGGGAAGGCCAACGTAGTAGCCGATGCTCGAGTCGGAAAAGTCATACCGTGAGTACGTTGCTAGCCACAAGTCGAGGATGAGTTATGTGAGGATTTCGGAAAATGAAGATTGAGGTTGTACCTAGCGGATTCTTGGCCGCATTGGAAGTAAAGCCTACTTTAGAGGACCAGATCCGAGAAGGACGAAGGATGATGACAGGATCCGTAGGATTAAGTCGAGAAGGAGGAAGGCAAGGCAGAGGACTTCAAGTTGGATGAGCAAGGCACGTTGTGGATGAAGGATCGCATTTGTGTGCCTAACAAAAGGAGTTAAAGCAAGCGATTACGGAAGAAGCCCATGACTCTAAGTATTCAATTCATCCCGAAGCGCCAAGATGTATCGAGGATCTCAAGGAGAGATTACGGTGGCCGAGTATGAAACGTGAAGTTGCCGAGCATGTTGCATTGTGCGACGTATGCCGGAGAGTCAAGGCAATGCATCGAGACCAGCAGGATTGCTACTTACGCTGAAAATACTCGAGTGGAAGTGGGAGGAAATCGGAATGGATTTCATTACCGGTTTGTCGAAGACTCAAGGAGGTTATGACTCCATATGGGTTATAGTGGATCGCTTGACTAAAGTATCCCATTTTATCACCGTGAAGACCACTTACTAGGGAGATAAATTAGCGGAATTGTACATGATCAGGATTGTTTGTTTGCACGGAGTGCAAAAGAGGATTGTATCTGACAGATGTACCCAATTTACCTCAAGGTTACGGAATAAGTTGCATGAAGCCATGGGAACCCGTTTGAACTTCAAGATACCTTATCATCCTCAGACGGATGGACAGACCGAAAGAGTCAACCAGATTCGGAGGATATGCTAAGAGCTTGTGCATTAGCTTATGCTACCTCTTGGGATAAGAGTTTGCCGTGATGCCGAGTTTAGTTACAACAATAGTTATCAGGCTAGTTTACAGATGTCACCTTTTGAGGCCTTTGTATGGTCGACTCGGACGCCATTGAATTGGAATGAGACCGGCGAGCCGTGTCTTTGGGCCTGATATTCTTCAAGAGGTCAAGAGCAGATCGCTATGATTAGGGAAAGGTTGAAGATAGCCCAATCACGACAAAAGAGTTATGGCCGACAATCGTCGCGAGATTTGAGTTTTGAACCGTAAGACTTTGTATACCTCGAGTTACGCCTCTCAGGGGAGTTAAGAGGTTCCATGCCAAAGGGAAACTTGCACCCCGTTATGTTGGACCATTTAAGATTTTGAGCCGCAGAGGCGAAGTTGCTTATCAGCTGGAGTTGCCACAGTCGTTAGCAGGGGTACATGATGTATTCCATGTGTCCCAGTTGGAGAAATGTCTCCGAGTTCCTGAGGAACAGACACCGCTAGAGTCAATTGAGTTGCATGAGGATTTGACTTATAAGGAACATCCTGTGAGGATTCTAGACACAATGGATCGAGAAACTAGAAACAAGTCAACCCGTTTCTATAGAGTTCAGTGGAGCAACCATGAAGAAAGTGAAGCGACTTGGGAGCGCGAAGAGGATTTGAAGAAGGAATTTCCAAACCTATTCCTTTAGTGAGCCCTGAATCTCGGGGACGAGATTCTATTAAGGGGGGGAGGTTTGTAACACCCCAAAATTTTGCTTTTCCTAAATTCATGTGTGATTTGGCACTTTGGTGAATTTTTGGAATTTTCTGGAATTTATTTGGATTTATTTGGAATTTATTTGAATTTATTCCATTTTGAAATAATTAAAGAATTTAAATTTGCAAATAAATTTTTGTTGGAAATATTTTATTTGAGTCCAAAATGATCCAAAATATTTTCGAATTTTTGGAATTTTTACGAGACTTTTGCTATTTTTAATGAATTAAATGAATTATCGGGAATTATTTTAAATATTAATTAGCTGAAAAGGACCGACCGGTCGGTTACTATTCCTCGTGTCCTATTCGGACTCGAGTCAGACCCTTACCCGACCGAGCCTTTTGATTCGGTCGAACCGCGTCGACGATCCCAACTCTAACCCTGGACCCACGGCCGTTGGATCTAGATCCAACGGCCGCGGCGCGGCGTCAGCGAGAGCGCTGCGGACCGTCCGATGCGGGACACGTGGGCGGCATCCGGCCGTCGTCCTCATCCGAATCCGAGCCGGTGATCTCCGCCGTGTGACCGAGCGGGACACGGTTAGGGCTTCGGTTTCAGCGCAAACGCCGGGCTATTTAATGCCCGGAGCAGCCGAGGTTCGCCCTTGCCTGCGCACAACTTGCCCCTACCGCCACCTCTGCGCGTCCTCGCCGTGCCCGCGATTCCTCGCCGGTTGCTTTGCGCCGCCGCGGTTTTGGTCAGCTCTGCGCCCGTCGAGCCACCTCCGCCGCACCCAAGTCCCGATTCGTGATCCGGACCGAGACGTACCGACCCCGACCTCTCCCTTCGCCGGATCTACTCCGTGGCGCCGTCCCGTGTGTCGTCGTCCTCAAGTCCGACCAGACCTCGTCAACCAGCGCCGCGACTCGCATGGCTTGTCCGCTGCTCGATCACCATCCGACGATCACGGTGAGTCCACGTTTCCCTGAGGCTTTAGAAGACCAGATTGGATCTAGACCGTTGGATCAAGATCCACCGGCCCACGATCGTCACGTGTTGGAACCTGCGTTAACCTAGGGTAGATCTAGACCGTTGGATCTAGATCCAACGGCCGTGATCATGCCACGTAGCCACCGCCGCCGCGGCGTTGAGTCATCGACGTCGGCGTGCGCGGCCGAACACTGGCGTGATTGCGTGTCACCGACATGCGGGCCGCATGTCGATGCCTCGCCCGAGAGAGCCTCACCGTGCACGTGACTCCATCGACGGGTGGGACCCGCGTGTCGCCTCTATAGCCGTGAGGCGCGCCCACCATGGGCCGGGCGTCACCGTGGACCCAGTCCATGGACCGAGACACGTGGCAGCACCCGGAGCATGCCACGTGGCATGATGACGTCATGCTGACGTCATCGTGGAGACCGTTCGGTGCTGACGTCAGCAGGTCACTGTGGACCAATCACAGGCCGACACGTGTCCTTGCTGACGCAATAATTAATTTCCGAAAAAGAAAATGATTTATTAATTCGAATAATGATTTCAAATTTAGATTCAAACTTCAAACGCTTATAACTTTTGCGTTTCAACTCCGATTTGAGTGATTCAAATTTCTAAATTTGTATAAAATTGAGATCTACCTAAATATGAATTTTATTTAATTTTTGGACTAAAGTTTTTCCCTGTAAAATTATTTAATTGATTATTTAAACTTTAAATAATCATAACTTTTGCATTTTAACTCCAAATTTGACGATTCCAGTTTCTAAAAATCCAGAAAATTATGTTCTCTCTGTTTATGGATTTTATTTGGAGTTTTGGGATCTTTTTGCATAGTGTTTATTTGTGTATTTGCTATTTGCACGCTTTACGAGTAGACGTTGAAGTCTTGGGAGGGATTCGAAGGAGAAGTATTGACTCAGGATCCAACTCAAGACCAAGAGCAAGTACTTTTTGAAGGCAAGTTGTGCTTTGACCATGTTGATCCTATTTCGAAATCTATTTTGATTTAAACTATTGCATGCTAGTTCAATTAGAGAGATACTTTGTTTAAACATGGGGGTTAGATAAATACCAAATTGCTGTATGACACCTTGATTACTTAAGTATGTGCCATGATCCCTTGTCACCCTAGTTGTGGATTACTAGTTGGACGTTATTAAATTGCCAACATGGGTAGACCGTTGTAGTATACTGCTTAGACCTGCTACGTGCTCATGACATGATTTTGGACAATCAAATGTTAATATTGACTTAATGATATATTGAACCTGTTTTGGGAAAAGTATCATGTGATGTTGATGGCACGTGGTGCATGGTAATCAACTGGGGTTTGATAAACAGTTTTCGACCGGGGCATGTGGCAAGAGTAATCAGGTGGGCCAGTTGTGGCATTGGGAGTGTTGATTTGGTTTTTCGGGTAGTCTTGCCCTGGTCACTCTAAGGACTTAACCTTGCAAGCCTTTGAACTGGGTCATACTTGCAACCACATGGCTGGAATGGGACGGCCCTAGTTGACTAAGTCGCTAAGGACTCACTTGTGGAGCCTCAGGGTGTCAATTACACCGTTTGTGTGATTATGCGGGGAGCGTATCGTGGTCGTGGCAGGTACCCATCTAACGGTGTGTTGGTCCCATACTTCGCCTTGGCTAAGGGAAGGGATGGTGTAGAGCACGAACAGGAGAGGACCACTGTGTTGTTTGAGGCTTAGAAAGGCTTTGTTACGGAACTCGCCTTTGTGGTGTTTGATTGTATCTTGTGGGTAAAGTGCATAACCTCTGCAGAGTGTAGAATCTATTTGAATAGCCGAGTCCGCAGTCTTTGGACAATGCTCGGGAATTACAGTCAAGGGTTAGACTTTCTGAAAATAACTTGGATTTGAAAAGTTGGGATGGTTTAACAAAGAAGATGATGGAAATGTGGTTTAGGATGGGAAAAATGTTGGTTAAACTTCTTGAAAAGTTATTTATGCTTTACCTATTTCTACTGTTTTCGAATCTACTTTTATTACTTGTCAAAAGCTGTTTACTGCAAATATACCTTGAGCTATTCCTTTGTACCAAGCCATGCATATAGTATATTAGCTTGCATTACATTGCATGACTTCTTGAGTACCAAGTACTCACCCTTGCCTCAACACAATACCAGTTGAAGAGGAGACTACGCCAGTTTCGGAGGAGGAGTTCCAAGAGGACCCGTCTACTTAGGGATGCGAGCCCGGTCGGTTGCTGTGGTATCTTTGGATGGCGCCACGAAGTTTATTTGATTTTCCGCTGCTGTTATCTCTCTTTTAATAAGTTTCGCCTTGCAAGGCATATATTTGTAACTTGGCCATAAGGTTGAGTAACCCTTTGATTATTTAAATAAAGTACTTTGATAATATCGATTGGTATGTTTGTGATATTTACCGATGTTAAGACTGTGTGCACTAGCGTGTTCCTGGACTAGTGCTGAATACACAGAGGGTCCGGATTTGCAAATTCGGGGTCCCGACAGTCGATGTGTCGCATCAGATCGCCAATATTCACCTGTCTTTTGATCAGACCGATGAAGATCTTGGGATCGTCGGGTATTGTATCTTTGACTTATCCTTTCATACTTTCCCAGAAGTTGCGAGAAGGTCGGTTTTGGCTTGAAATTAACCTTTCTTGGAGCCCTTTCAGCCCGATACCATTTTCCGATCTCCAAGTCTCCTTTTGGTTTTACCGTCATCGAGTTCTGTCCGTTCTTATCGGCTTCTATTTGTATGGAGCCGATAGTGATCTGCACTGTTTCGTCTCCTTTTGATCGTGCTTCAATTCCTTTAGTCGGCTTAAAATCTTCTACAGGTCCTTTTCCTTTTTGTGAGCATTGCACCATGTTGACTTGGAAAGGATTCATATCCATCTGCATAGCTGATTCTTCTGCAAACTTTAATCTGCCATCAGCGATGGCCGATTGAATCTGCTGTCGAAAAATATTGCAGTCGTTAGTGTTATGTGAAAATGAATGGTGCCATTTACAGTACCTTCGCTTTTTAATTTCTTCGGTCGACGGGATGACGTGTCCTTCTGGTAACCTTATGAATTTTTCTTGCAGTAATAAATCAAATATCTTGTCACACTTTGACACGTCATATGAATACTTGACTTCTGCCTTATTTTTCGTCGGCTTAAGTAGAGAGCATACGAGTGGCTTTTTGGAACCCTTAGTCCACTCGGCTATGTTTATTTCTGCTTCTTCGTCTTCGGAAGTGTCGCTCGAGTTATACTCTACCATGTTTACTTTGGTTTTTTCATTACCGTTTAATCTAAATTTCTCTTTAAACCCTTTACTCTCTGCATATCGGCTTTCATGTGCCGATACACGATGGAGTAAGTGGCCTAGATCGGGGAATTCCTGGCCAGATAGTTTCTCTTTTAATGGCGGGATTAACCCTTGGAATGCTAGATCGGCCAACTGATCGTCGGGTAAAGTTACACTGAAGCACCTATTTCGTACGCCTCTAAACCTTCTGATGTAGTCGGAAACCGATTCGCCATACTTCTGTCGGACTGAACTAAGATAAGAAATTCTAAGCTCCATAGTCCCCGAAAAGAAGTACTCATGAAATCGGCTCTCTAAATCGTTCCACATATGAACTGAATTTGGGGGTAGATTAGTAAACCAAGTGAATGCAGCACCAGACAATGATAAAGGAAATAGCCTGATTTTTAATCCATCGGACTGCGCAGCTTCCCCACACTAAGCTATAAACCATCCGATGTGCTCAATGGTAGTAACAGAATCATCACCCGAAAATTTAGCGAAGTCTGGTACTCTAAAGTTATGTGGGTATGACATACGGTCTATGTAATCGGGATACGGCTTCCTGTAGCCGATTATCCTTCCTCTGGGCTGTAAACCGAACTGTTCCCTCAAAACGTTAGCAATTTGTTCTGCCCAATTGACATTGTCGGCTTGTGGTACAACCGGACATTGCCAATTTTCATTGTTTATGCCCTGCCCCCCGAGTGCGAACTCGGGTCTTTGTCCAAATCGTGCCACAGGGGGTCTTGGTACTTGATCATAATCGTGATTAAAAACTAAAGTATCAGGTATAGGTGCGAGAGGTTCACCATACGGCACTACCCTATATGGTGCTTGCTTCATAGTTGTGGCTCCCCGTGATTGTGGAACCTGATCTATTTCGATCGGCTGATAAGCCGATAAACCGATGCTATCGGAGGGTCCTTTCGATGGGCTAGGTGCGCCTATTTTAGCCCCATCCGTGTACCCATGGTAGTGCGTGAATCCTCCTTTCTGTGTACTAGGTTTCAAAACAGTAGGTTGAGTCGGCATCATGATAGGTGATTGGCCCGACATATTTACTGTATTGGTGTTAGGTGTTATGGAGTAGACTGGGTACGTAGGGATGGTTTGTGGTGGATCTAGTAGACTTCCAGACACAGCCAATTCTTGAGCAATTGTTTTCACACTATTTTCTATCATCGGCTTTAACGTAGATACTAGAGCCGATGACTGGTTAATTAGTGCGTGATGAACAAATTGCTCAATCATATTTGATAAATCGACTTGAGCAGGTGCATATCGGCTTACCGGTTCTGATGATGAATCGCCAATAGGATTGATAGTTGGGAGTGCGGTCTTTTGAGTAACGCCACGGCGTGTTTTCTGGAAACACCGTAGCATCATTTCTTCCAAAGCCGTCTTCCGGTCTTCAATCTCTTTCCGCTGCTCAGGGGTTAAATCGGCCATTTGAGGCGCGATTATAGCATCAGCGTTGATATCGGCGGTAACCGTAGGCTTATCGGTTGATGACATTTTGATTTTTCTTGGTCCCACCGGGCGTGCCAAAATATGTTCGCGCCAAAAATGTGAAGCAGGATTCTTAGCCTCGAACACACAAGATAAACACCGGGTTTGCAGAGCGTGCCAGTCAATTTGACCTGAAATTGACAAGGTAGAATTTGTAATTTGATCAAAGCCGACAAGCAAAGATTATCGGCTTAACGCTAGTCGGCTGAAAACCGATTAGGGGATAACTAGATCAACCAATTACGGTTAATCCGGATACAAGGTAAAATCGGCTTTGAGAAGGCGATGCGCAGCAAAACAAAGCAGATCGAACCTGGAGAAATCGGCTAAAACCAACAATCGGCGATGCGCAGCTATGTTGATTCCGTCGACTCGCTGGGAGATCTATGAAGCTAAAACGATGTAAAAAAAAGGGTTGTAAAAAGTAGATGTTGTGTTGGGTTGATTGATTCCTTGCCGCTTGACCTCTCTCTCCTTTTATAATACATCTGGCCGATCCGAGTTGTATATGGGTACGGCGTGTTTACCCGTATCGTCCTCAATCGGATCTCCCTCCTTTAGAAACGGATTCTTGTTTCGATTCGGTCACCTGATCTCTTCCCATACGAACGCTTTTATCCGATTCAAACTTATTTTACTATATACCGAATTTTGGTGCAAACACCTGGCATGTGTATCTGTGACACCACGTGATGTCAATACATTATAGAATGTGAAATTTATGTTTTAAACCTTACGATATGAATTTTGGTCACGTTCCAGGCCGTTTTCGGGAGTTTGGGCCTCTCTGGGGCGAATTGGGCCTTAGGGGGGAACCCCACTTGGGCCGAGGGAGGGTTGATTTGGCCCATGAGGGGGAGGAGGGCAGCACAAGGGCATCTTGCGCCTGCCCCCCTCCCCTCTTTTGGTTGTGCACCCCCCCATTGCCCTAGCCGCCCCCCACATCTCCCTCTCCTAGCCGCCCCTCCATCCTCCCTTGCGCCTCCACCCTCCTCCTCCCTTCCCAAGCCACCCACCCCTCTCCTAGCAGCCCCACGATGACCCCTCTTGTGGTGCTCCTCGCTGTCCCGCTAGGAGGATCGTCGGAATTCGGGAATCTTCGGCGAAGCGTTGCGGATCGGGAGGAAGGAGCGGCCGGCGGGAAGGAAGGCTTCATCGGTTTTGGATCTTCTTGGAGAGGTACGACATGGGTGATCAGTGGGTTGGGTCTAGGTTCTGTTCTAGAGGTCGATTTCATGTTTTGAGATCAAGTGGTGGTGCCGCCCTTGGATAGATTTGGGAGAAAACTAGGTTTGCCACGTTCTCTGCTTCGGGCAGATTGTGCAGTAGACCTAGGGCTTGAGTTTTCGCGACATTAGATTCGCAATTTTGTCGTCCGCCTGTTGAAGAAGTTGTAGGTAACTTCAATAACTTTCAGTGGACAGAAAGAACGTCCAATTCCGTCCAGCCGTTTGAAAGTTATGCTCGATTTACCGAACGTGTTCAAATCTGTGATGTAGCTGGGACAGAACGTAGTGTTTTGTAGATTAAACAACTTTAGATTCCGAATCAGCTTTTACATATACTTATAAAAAGTTACGAAATTTCCTAAGCTACGTGAGGATGTACTCATTTAATCAATTTGGAGTCTTAGAACTCAAGTTATGCTCGTTAGAAGTCTGCTGTCCCGTCGGGACAGAACCCCTATTTTTGGGTTTTGCGAGTAGTTTGCGAAGTCGGGGTAGAAGAGTTTTTGCGTACTGTTTTGGGGGCATGTTTTTGAGTGTGTGATACCTATGTGCAGGTGGTGTGACCCCGGGAGTGCCCTCTACTTCTCGCCAATCCGTCGCCCGTGGTTGAGGCAAGTGTATTGGAATGGGTAGCGGGTTGTAGGTTGCTAGATTTGATGAGTTGCAATTGACTATATGATGTGTTCACATGCCATGCTTTAATGTTTGTCATTGATATGATGAATACGGTTTATTATGTTGTGATGCCATGTGTTAATGTACAAGTTATTTATGATGTTGGCATGTTTGCATACATGGCATGATACATGGCCGGGTCGGTGAGAAAGTCATAACTAGTCCGGTAAGGTCGGTGAGAAAGTTATGACTAGTCCGGGGCGCCATTGAGTAAGACCTACATCATGATTCCATCCACCGCGGTGAATGGAAGCGAGGAGTAGGCACCCTCCATCTTCGGGGTGGAAGGCAAGAGAGGGTGCACACCGACGGGTGTGCACTCAGCCATACCGGTATGTGCTTCCAGGAGACATGTGCATCGCATCGCATTGCATACATGATGAAGATGATATGTGAATAATGATATGTGAGCATGAATAAGATGATAGACATGATGTGAGGTGTTGTAGCCATGTAATTGTTCTTTTGTACCATTGCAATATACTTGCTGAGTGTTGAACTCACGCTTGTGCTTTCTTGTTGTTTTAGGTACCTTGAGACCGGCATGCGGGGAAGGGAATTAGTCACACTCCTACACGTAGCTTCACACATTTGTTCCCACAGTTATTCATTTGGAGTCTTGATAATAAATTTAGTGTGATTAATATTGGGTTATGGTTTAGTTTTGTGTTATGAGAGCCTTATTGTTTGTTTGGCTCATGAAGACTCTTAATGCTTAAAATTTGACTTATATTGCTGTCATGCCACTATTTATTGCTGTATTAGATGTCTCATTCATTGCCATATATTGCTATGATATTGTTCTTGCTTCAATTCTTGGAAAAACAAAGAAGATGCTGCCGAAATTTTCGGTATTAGCATTCACTCCTTTGCTGTAATTTACTTGTAATTGTGGCATTTAGAGTTTGCTTAGTCTATGTTTGGTAGCATTCTGGCATACTAGATGCTTGGGTGTTACAGTTGGTATCAGAGCAGGCTGTAGGTCCTTGGAGTGTGTATTTTAGTGTCATACCTTAGGTTAACTAAAATTTTGATGTGGAGTAACCTAGAAACGTGGCTTAGGTTATACTTAAAATTTTGTCATAGGATAGCAACATTAAAACTTGTTTAAGTGGAATAACTAATTTAAAATTTGACACACATGGATGCACAGTAGGAAAGGGTATGGGAATCGTTGTTTTACGCTTAAATGTTGTATTTAAGCCTTGATGTTGAATGCTACATTTGATAATGTATGTTGCTATGTTTATGAAAAAATTGAATTGAATTGTTCGTGTTATTGTGTTAAAGTGGGGTTGTGGTGCCGAAGGGTCTCGGCCACCTCTCTTTATTCATAGTAAGGGTGTGGTTTGACGGTGTGGCCAGCTAACGCCATCACCGAAGAATTATTAACCCCTGTAGGAGAAGTGTGCTTACCCTTTCTGTCGTAGATCGGGTAGTTGACTGGAGTCAAATAGAAGAGGTTGGTGGTGGATTCCTTCAGATGTTCTTTATCGTTCTGTGGTTGGTCTTGGTTGGTTTTCTTTGTTTTAGTTGACTGAGACCAAAAGAAAAGTGGTTGGTATTGGATTTCCGCGGATTGTTCCGTATGCGGTGTGTGGTTTTGTCTTCCTTGATTTAAGACAAAGAAGAAGATTCTAGTGTTGCGCTTCTTTTGGTCGCCTTTCCAGCTTTGATGTTTAGTTTGTTGATTGCTTTATGGGGGAGAAGCATTCAATTTATTCATGTGTTTGTCTTTCTCTAAGGTCAAAAGAGTTATTGCGGCGTTATGCCAGACCTGGTTGTCAGGGCTGAAGTCCTGTGGCTTTGTAGGAGTAAGTGGTGTTTGATTTCGTCATTTTACTGGTTTAAGAAATCATCTTTGAAAACCCTTCTTGTTTTGTGAAAGTTTGGGGTTTGGTGTTAAGGTTTTATTTGAAAAGGATTACTTGATCGCTTGGTCCCCTTTTAAGAAAATTGTCTTTCAACCATTTTCCTCTATGTGAGTCTTTGAGATTGAAAAATGTTTTGGAGAATTTCCTTTTGCATGACCAAGTTTGGGTCTGTCTCATTGCAATTTTGAGAGTCAAGTTTCCTTGTGAATTTGGGTTGAGTTTTAAAAAAATAAAATGCTGCAAACAAAGTAAGTTGTCTTTTGACTGAAATTATTTGTCAATAGTGAGAATTGTTGTTTAGCATGTTATGTAGTATGTAACAATGTGGTTTATGGAAATGATGTACTCCTAAGTTAATTGGTGAGTTGAATTAGTTAAACGTAATTTTTATCTTTAGCTTACGATTAAATGAACTTCTAGTGTTGTAGATTATTCTATAGCAAGAATGATTAAAGGTGTTAATGTACATGCTTAGAATCTGTTGCTTTGCTTTAAAAGTGCTTATGACCCCTGATTATGTTTAAAGTTTTAAACCCTGATGCATAGTTATAACATTAAGATGATGTAGACTGTTGTTATTGTTAAAGAAACTTTGCTGGTTGTTTAAAGATGTTCTAATATAACGGGTTAATAGAGAAATTTAATCGTGTTGGCTAGTGGCTTTAACTTGAAAGTTAATTAGAGATTGCTATTCATGTTGTTGGCTACTTGGTAGTACGCAGTCATGTTCCTAAAATGCTAGTATCGAGGCCAATTGGAAAGGTATAGGTTTTGTTGTTTGATGATATTTTAAGAGCTTCGTGAAGGTCTAACTTATTAAATCTAATTTAATAGTTGGAGTATGTTGTGTAGTGACAATTTTGTTGCAACCTATGTATAGGGTAGCTAAAAGCAATGTTGTTGATTGATGATTATGCAAATTATTGATATTGATGGCTTAGTAGTGGTGGTAATTGCTTAGATTAATTGTTGAAAATCCTTGTTAAAATGGAGGTTACTGTATCATGTTGTGATGGAGTGGACCATGGATAATTAACATGATGTAGAATTTTAATCTTAATGAATGCATATCTTAGAATCCTATTTACGAATTTTATCTTGTAGAGATAATACTTATTTGTTGAAGTCATTTTATTGATTGAACAAGTTTTAATTGTCAAGATGTTGATGTATGCATGGTATAAAATTGATAGGTTGATCATGCTTAAGTGTCTGTTGAAGTACCATGTTTGAAATAGAGAATACGTTGTTATATGATGTGTTGGTCTGTAGGGATCATTATGAGGTAGTATTGGTTAGTTGCCTTTTGATAATCATCATAAACTTTATTTTTAAGTGTTGGAAAAGGCAACTAGAGGAAGATTGGTTATGTAGCTTTTGGTTGATTTATGATGGGGTCTCTCGATGAGTAAATAGTGAATATTGAATGTTTAAAAGGTAAAGTATAGGGTTTCATGCTGAGCTTGCGTCTAAAACCTTTCAGACTGGTTTGGTTGTTTGCCATTTTGGTTGAGGGGTTTTCGATTAAGGTGTTCTATATGCTGTGTTTCAGAGTTTCCCTAAAACTCGTAGAAATTGGTGCAAATATTTGGTTTTGGCTAATTTGTTTAGTTGGTGCTACGAGTATGGATTTACACCCCAAAAGTTTTTGAGTGGATTGCGCCCCTTCGCGTTCGCACTGAATTATCTTTGGAATTAATTTTAAAGGAAGCAGATGGACATAGTGGGTTGTGTTGGAAACTCTTGAGATTTAATTTGTAACTCTTTTTGGCTAGAGTTGGAGTTATTTGGAAAATGTGTGTGGTGTTTGTAAGTGCTTCAAAAGGTAGATTTTATGAATGTTTCATCAGTGATTTTGTTAGTGAAGTGTTCCCTTTTTGGAAATGAGTTTCCCTTTCTCGTTGAGGAAATTTGTGGCGGTTGTGTGTGCAGATGTTTGACTTTGGAGTCGATGTTCTTTTCCAAAATGCTGATTTTGGTTAAAATGCGAGGTTTTGCAAGTTTAGCTTTCGAGAAATGATGGGTTCTGACATGACGTGGTGTGTTCCTGCTAACGGTGTTGCAGTCATAGTCTATATGATTTAGCGCAACCGTCAATGTTATGTGTGTTTCAATCATGTGATACCGAGGAAGAAGTCTTTTGGTGAATGACTTTTCGGTATTGTTGTTACATGATGAGCGAATGGTGAAAACGAAGCATGGCATCGTTTATAAATGTTCAATGATGTAACATTCCAAAATTTGCTTCTATTATATTTGTGTGTTTTTGAGATTATTTGGAATTTTTTGGAATTTATTCGGACTCAAGTTTATTGAACTAATCGCATTAAATAAATATCACGCATTTTTGCATAAGCATAAAATCCAAAATTTCGTTTATAATGAAGATAATTGGTAGATGAGAGTGTTAGCTTCAAATATTTTCGAAAAACATGCTATATAACTTGAGTCGTTAATTTTACAAAAATCGGTACAGGTGTCTGATTCACGAAAAGAATTTTTACGAAAAATCTATACGTCGAAAAATCATGAAACCAACTTCGTTAGGTTTCAAATAGTTCCCAGTATTTTAGAAGAATTTTCTAGATTTTTAGAACCCCTCTGCTATTTTTTCCTAAACACATCTTGAAACGTATATGTGTATATACATATGTGAGCTGAGTGTAGGGACGATTGATTCATCCAGCCTTTTTCGATTTTTCCACCCCTACACGTTTCCTCTCCATGCATGTCGTATGTATGGATGCACTAAAGAATTTAACAATTACTCCAGCCGTTTCATCACCTACACTTTCCATTAATTTTCCTCCAGCCACTTCCATTTTTTTTTAAGCCGTTTCACCGTTTCTACAAACTCGTGAACTTCCCATTTTTTTTCCAACCGGTTGCATGCCAGGGGGAGTTACTCTAAGTATGTTCCTTCTTCATTGCTTACATGCCAACCGAAGACCATCCATGCGCTTGAGCCATACTTTCCAAGCCATTTTCTATTCCTTGAATGCATGACCACATGAAGCCGTTTCCATTCTCCAAGTGTACGCATGAGGCTTTTTCACTTCCAGCCAATTGCTCTAGCATGCATGTACGTTACTAGTAGTAGGTTTGCAGGAACATTTCTAGTCCTTCATTTCCCTCCATCCGTGCTAGCCATCCTCACTCCAAGCCATTCCCAAGTCATACATACACTTTCTGTTGTTTCATTTCTTCACATCTCATTTCTTTGCACCTGAAAAAAAGGCTCAAACACCACCTATTACATCCCCGCTACTCTGCCGTTTTCCTCGACCTGGTTATCGCCGCCGTCATATACTGTCGTCGCCGCGTTCGCCGTCGTCTATGTCGTCGTCGTCGCCGGTTGCGTCGTCGTCGTCGTCGTCATCGCCGCCTTCGCCGCTGTGGTCGACGCCGCACCGTCGCCGCGCTGTTGGAGCCACCGTCGCCGCCGGTTACCTCGCCGTCGACGCACTCTCCGATCTCGCATCCCCCTCGCCGGACGGTATACATTTTTCTTTTCCTTAGGTAATGCGCTACCTTTACCAATCGAGTTATCTCGTCTATGTAGTTGCGCGTGTATAAATACATATGTATAATAGATGTATGCGTTGCACGTATATTTGTTAGCATAGTCGTACGTGTATATATATATATATATATATATGTATACCTGCGGTTATATTCGACCGATTCGCTAGTACAATTTTCCTTATGCATGCATACACATATACTGTGATCTCGGTACCCTACTATAATTGGCATCGCTGATCGCGACTCCTCGCTAGTCTGCATGCACAAGCGCGTCGTCACTGTAGCCGCCTGCGTGCCATAGTCGCCGTCGACGCCGACTGATTCCGGCTGACTGCGTTCGCCACCGCCGTCGCTGCCTCCGGCCGGCTGCGCTCGCTGTCCTACTCTGATCGTCTGGCCGGTCTCTGTTTTTTTTCTCATGTAGAAAATGCCCAAACCGAACCCATATGCAACCAAGGAGTATACACATATACAAGGGGGAATAGTGCCATGCAGAATTCTTACGTAATTCATTTTTCTCCAAATTACGAATTTTGTCTTTTTCGCTAAAAATTCATTCTAAGTCGGAATCACTTGCAACAAATTTTGTTAATTAGTATAAATTAGTACCTTTCTACCGTATTTTTTGTGAAATTTTATAAATGAATTTATACTGTTAAATTATTCGCGGAAAGTCGAAACTTACGAATTTTGTATCTCTTAAACTATACGTCCAAAAATTCTAAAATAAATTTTATAAATCTTAGAAAATGCTAAAATAATTATTTAGAATCTTGTATGGGGATTTTAAGCTAGTTTGATTTGTAGCATTGTGTAACATCCTCAAATTTATAAAGTAATAAAAATCAAATATTAAAAATGTGAAATCATTTTCTTGATGCATTTCATGATTTCTGGTGCAAATGTTTGGTTGGTTGTCATTGAAGGGTTATTGGAAATTTGGAAAATAGAGTAAAAGAAAGAAAAGGATAAAATGGTAAAAAGGTAAGAAATGAAATTTACCACAGTAAATCTTTTTATAACCTTGCTAAGCTCTAGAATGCACCCCTAGCTGGTCAAAAGACCATGTGAATGTATTTAGAAGTAAAGAAAATAATTTAATTAGCAAATTCCATTGCTGTCTAGACCAATGTCAGATTTTTAGAGATAAACGTGGAGCAATCTAGACCTTGGAATTTTTACCATAAGACCTCAGTAATATCACCTTCACCCTCAAAAAGTTTCAAAAATTAATAAGCAATTTTGCTATGAGTTAGCATTTATTTTAGGCAGATTTGAAATTCTGCAGAAAACAGTAAAAGAATTTTAAAGAAATAAATAATGCGACTTTAATGTTAAAATTTTTATGGTAGAACCTTGATGTATAATCACACATCCAGTAAAAATTTCAAAATTAAATAGGTTGATTTAGTTCCTTAACCAAGCTGAAAACCGAGATGGATTTCATGTGCAACAGTTAATGTCAGATTTTTAATTAAATCATCGTAGATCATTTTAACCCCAAAATTTTACTGGAGGTAGATATCTTAGCCATTAGCTTGGTCAAAAAGTTTCGAAAAATCTGGAGGTGAAGTGGACCGTGAATTAATTGAGTTTCTGCGCTGTCCATGGAAGCAATTGGAGTTCACTCCTCCCCATCCTGACGTGCGGGCCCACGTGTCCGGTGACCCGTGCGCTGGCACCGCTGCCGACAGGGACCCAGAGGGTTCCTGCCCCACGCGTCAGCTTCTCCCTTTCCTTTCTTTCTCTCTTCCCTCTCTCTGCCTTGTGGACCCAGAAGGCCAGAGCCTTCTTCTTCCTCTCTTCTTCTCTATCTCTCTCTCGCTCTCTCTGCCGACAAAGCCAATCGAAACCGCCTCCATTCTTGTCTGTATTGCGCCGCAACTTCTCGCGCCTGCACTGTGATGGTGTCACTACACCTGCACTGCACCACTCAATGGCCTTGACCTAGCTGGAAGGAAAGCTCCAGAGAACGCCCTAGTTGGCCGCCGCCACTTTACTGCTCCCGGTCCAATTCGCTCCCTACCGCCTCTTCTATCTATTTAACCGGACGAATAGCACCCTTGAGATGAACTAAACCCAGAGCACTCACCTATTTCTCCTCTGGCGCCCGAAACCACCCAAGCCAAACCTTTCTTCTTCACTGCCGGCGAGACCCGAATTGGGGGGAATCCCAAATTCGTTCACCTCGGTAAGAGAACATTCAAATTGATCGCTCCTAAAGTATCCTTGGATACTCACGAAGCATTTGCGCGATTTGTTTCAGACTGGAGTAGTCCGAGGAACCCCCGCACCGTGCAACCTCCTCCGCCTCCGCCTCTGCACGGTGAGAACACCACCCGGCCACCCATCCTCCAGTCCAAGAACTCGAATAGAGTCCTTAGGTCCTCTAGATGCTTTCGCGCATGTCCTGCCAGCTCGAAAATCCCCATAGCGTCACCGCACCTTGCGCCACCGTGGAGCGCCGCCGTCCATCGCGGAGCGCCCAAAACCTCCGAACACCACCCTCATCCAAGCACTCCCCTAGAACTATCTTGCTCTCTGGATACCGTAGGAGTGGACCAAACCAGATCGACGTCGCCGGAGGACCGCCGGCGAGGCCGTCGAACGTCTCCCCTGCGCCGTGTCACTGTCCCGCGGGCCCGGGCGGTCAGCCACTCGTTTGCTGCTCTTAGCCAAGCCAGCAGCGCTGACAAAGCGGGCCCAGTCGTCAGCATCAGTAACCCAATTCAAACGCCAGCCGCGCAAAACGCCGAGAATACGTTTTCCTTCAGGGAAAACGTATTTTCCCAAATTCTTGAATTAATTGAACCGAATAGCTTCAAATTTGAATATCTTTTGAACTATAGCTCCAAATTGAGTGAAATAAATTTGTAAATTCGTAATAAATCATGTAGTTTCATAATATGTAAAAACATTTGAAACTTGTTTAGCAAATTAAATCTGAATCTAAATTTAAAGAGTGAAATTTGAATATGTAGCATAAAGAGATTTTGCAAATAAAGTCCAAATTGAGTGAAACCAACTTTGTTGGAATCCTTAGGTCAAGTACTGTCCAAATATGTAATTAGATTTGGATTTGGAATTAGTTTGTGAAAATTCCATATTAGGACTTTGTTTAATGCATATGTTTGATATAATTACAATAACTTACTCAAAAATGATCCAAAATGAATAAAATTTGTTTCTTTGAGCTCATTACGATTAGGACCAGTTAGTAAGATAAAAGTTAGAATTTACCATGTTCTTTCATTAAATGTGATTAGGGTTGCTTTATATGCTAATTTGTATTAGTATAATTAGTCTTACACCCTACAAATGAACTTTGTTAAAAATAATTCTACAATCTTAGCTTCCTGAATTCGTAAATTAAAATGAAATATTACATAAAGAAAGGTAATCATGTTGTATGTCATTAAGCTTTGCCTTAGACCCAAAATCTTATAACTTGCTTAATGCATGAATTGATTAAGTGATTGCCATCATTGATTGATTTGAATTGATTTCATTTGAATCTTTCAAATGCTATCCTTGTTGTTTATGTATTTGTTTCTTTTATCGATATTGAAGTATTCTATTTGCCATATTCTTAATCGACGTATAGACGCTGAGGCTACCGACTACGCTATCGATTTAATACAGATCCAAATTTTACACCGTCGAGGAGCAAGGCAAGCACCCCCTTGATCATTTTGATCCCAGATTTCATAATCAGCTAAAATGTGATTAAGAATCTTCCTGCATGCTTATATTCTAACTATTTATTTCACGCTCTTGGTAGTTATAACCCAAAGTTGGTATATTGTCTTAATCATATCAACATAAACCCCATGATAACCATAGGAATGGGTACTCAATTAAAAGATGGGCTATAACGAATATTAATTACATCTGCTTAGCAATGCTTAGAATGATACGTTGACATCTACACCCACATACACACTTCTTTATGAAATCTTTTATGGTTTATTTAAGCAGTAAAGGATACTGGTAGTTTGATAAAAATGAAAATAAAACTACTGTTTTGATGTGGGTGATTATTGGCAATAGCCGGTTGTACATGTTTTAACGTGTACGTAGCTAGGGTGGAGTATCGCCCATGTCACTTTGAGGACCGAACGTTGTGTTGCATGATCCAAGTAAACCGTACATCCACAAGTACTGGACTGGGACAGTCTTAACTTATTAAATTATTTGGGGATTAGCTTTGCACATTGGTAGGCAGTTGTAGCACGGGCATTCCGAATATTGGTTTGCTCGAGGGAGGTGTCATCACCGAGGTGTTGGCATCTGCCGTTGTAACGGTGTGCGCCTGGCTATGAATTGGGGCTGTTGTTGTACCATTTGAGCCGCGGGCTCCTGAATACTATTGCTTCACCGTTTGTTTGCTTCCATCATAGTCAGGAGTAACGTCACTGGGCTAGTGCAAAGTTAAGGTTCAAATAATCGAACAGTTTCATTATGAACTCCTCGCGGGCATACCAAAGGAAGTGTGTCTTATAGCTTGCAAAAAGGGAGAACATATCTTGTGGGTAAAGCAGTACAAACTCTGCAGAGTCTAAAACTATTCGAATAGCCGTGTCCACGGTCATGGACGACTTGGCGAACTGACACTAGTTAATTGTTTTCTAATTTCAAAAACTTGTTTAAATGTTTTGGAAATAATTCAAATCTGTATAAATGTCACTTATTGTTACATTTGTTCTTATAAGACCATGGAGGGTCTTTCTTTCGTTAATTTACTCACAAAGGGCCGTGAGTAAAATGTTATTATCTTTTTATTATTTGTTATCTCAATTGCTTATAAAAATGTTTTAATGTTTTATTTACGCTTTCCATTACTATTCAGTATTACTTCATTTAAAACTTTCGCTTTATGCAAAACAACCGTAGAAACCCACTTTCTATTTTAGCTTTGCATATATTCCAGAATTGCATACACTACAAAGTCTTGCAGTACCAATGTACTCAACTTGCTTCAACAATGTTTTTAGGTGAAGAGCAAGATTACGATAATGATGGGAATGAATATGAGGAACCTGCGAATTTTAGCAACGATCGATCTTTCTAAGTTCATCTCAGTGATTGCTGTGGAGTTATGGAATAGTTGGCATACTATGAGACATGGTTTTAATTTCCTGCTACTTTTGGTATTGTAATATCACTATAAAACTTGTGATGTAATAAAAATGTGTATACGTGTGGCTGTAATATCCAAATTGTGTTTGTGCGTGCGACCATCGATCATGGGAATGGCACAGGATGCACTTAAAGAGCCTCATATTTATGTTATTCTTGACATAAAAATGAGGGTCTCTGATTTGGTATCAGAGCCACGCTGCCTGTAGGAGAACCTTAGTTAGAATGGTCGTTAAGAGGGAAATTAAAATTTTGAATAGACACATTACACTTAGGAAAATAAAATTTGTTATATCTGTTATTAATTCTTTACTGTTTTGTCTTCTACTCTTTACTTTTGTGCGTTATCGTTGCATCTTGCATTTAATCTGGAATACTAATTCCTTATTAAATGTGCAGATGGAAGGGTATTCGCCGTGCTTTCACACTTCTGAGCGACTGGGAGCGGGATTGATGGGAGTCTTAGCACAGATGTTAGATTTTGCACAGTTTGAGACACCTCGATACACCGTTTACCAGAGGATGGTGAGTCCAGTTTCGATAGAGTACATAGCTAGGATTGAGATCCCAGCTAGGACACAGTTCGGAGAGGCAGATCGTACTTTTGATGGTCGTGGAGCTTCGGTGTCTTCTGCGTTGAGCGATGTTGCTTATATGGCCATCGTTCGACTGCGCCACGCTCTTCCAGAGATGGCGACTGTTTACCGAGAGATACCTGCCTTGTTGCCGAGGGGAGACACTAGTTACATAGATCCTAGTACCGTGCCTAATGAGCACTATAGGATCATAGTTGAGTTCCTTCATGCTGCCGACCGTTACCACCGTCAGGCAGTATTAGAGTACTACGTAGCACGTGGGAGAGTAGCCTTTTTAGAGAACGCCATAGCTCCTTTCGTGGCTATGGGTTTGTTCTCTAGGTCAGCACTTGGCGACGATGCTACTTTGTTGCCAGTCCAGGAGGTGCCTGGTACTCCTACACCTAGGTCTGCTAGGGCCACTAGACGTTCTCGACGGGCTAGGATGTCCACAGGAGTTAGTCGTCCACGTCTGTCGCGAGTTAGACTTGGACAGGTCGCTGCAGGTGTACTGCGTCCCCGTGTGACGCAGGTTTACAGGCGTCGTGGTACCTTTCCCGCCACGGTGACTGACTCTACCCCTGCGGATCCTGTTGAGTCTGCTGGCGAGGACGTTGTAGCGCCAGGTTTGGAGTAGGTTTACCTTGAGTTGTAGCAGCACATGTGGTCATGTAGTGTTGAGTTGTGAGGTTGTCATACTTTTGTTGTACATGTTGTTAATATGCAGTTGAATAAAGTGCTGTTACTGTTTATTTCTGCTTGTTTTGGTTCCTTCTCGTGACTTTCTAATGTTTTATTACAATTTCACGATGATGTGATCCCTGGTGTTTATCTTTTACAACATAACATAACATAATAACACACCTTCCTTGTTAATGAATTTCTTTAATAATAATAAAATTTTAGGGAAGGAAATGTTGCCTATTAACCAATGAGTTTGAGTTTAAATTTTCAGTCTACCAGCTTAAATCATTTAATTACAATACATTATTTTCTCATCTGAATTGAAATTTCAGGATGCCTGTAACCAGATCTCTTCGCGGGATCTTGGAGAGTGAGGCTTCGCAGGAACCCTTTCCTCCTCGCGACACATTGCCCACTCCAGCGCAACCTAATCCGATGCACCCTTCTGCAAGGGCTTCATCTTCTCATCAAGTGCCAGATCCACCCAATCCAGATTCAAATCCTAATCAGCAAGGTGGAATTCCGGAGGAGCAATTGCCAGGTCCGCCCACAATGGCGCAAGTTCTGGCAATGATTGAGCAAAACCGTCAAACCCACACACTTCTTCTGCAACAGTTAGTTCAGAATACTTCCCCCCAAGGAGTCCCTGTTGGAGGAAGTGGTGGTGGTGCTCCACCATCAAGGTTGTCTGAGTTTTTGAAGACTCGGCCCCCTACATTCTCTACTGCTGCTGACCCATTGGACGCAGATGACTGGCTGCGAACAATGGAGAGCAAGTTGAACATTGCACAGTGCAATGATCGAGAAAAAGTTCTTTATGCATCTTATCAGTTGGGAGGAGCTGCTGCTTTATGGTGGGAGAACTACCAAGCTATTCTTCCAGTGGATCAGATTTCATGGGAGGCCTTCAAGGATACTTTTCGCCGAACCCATATTCCTTCCAGTCTGATGGATATCAAAAGACGGGAATTTCTTGATCTCCGTCAAGGAAATCAGACAGTAATGGAGTATCTTAATCGCTTCAATTACCTTTCCCGCTATGCACCATCTGAAGTTACCCCTGAAGCGCGCAAGTTGGAACGCTTCCGGGATAACTTGAATGAAGAAATCAAGTGTGCATTAGCTGCCATTGATATAAATGATTTCCAAACTCTGGTGGACAAGTCTATTCGAGTGGAGCATAGCACTCGAGCTGCCATGGAGTCGCGTAAAAGGAAATGGATGGCACAGAAGACTGCCAGTGCAAGCCCATCCAGGCCTCGCCCTGCACCTCAGGGTAATGCGCGACCACCTGCTCCGCCACAGAAGCAAAGGCGTCAAGGTCCTGCCCCTCGACCTCGACAGCCTTTGCCACGTCCGGCGAATTCTACTGGAGCACGTCCTACCGGAGCATCGTCTCAGACTCCAAATGTTACATGCTTCAAGTGTAAGCAGCTTGGACATTATGCCAATAATTGCCCAAGTAAGGGAGTTCCTCAGCAACCCCCTGGTCGTCCTCAAGGAGCTGGAGGACAACAAGCCAAAAGACCTGCACCTGCTCAAGCCGCCAATCAAGGACGTTTGCATCATGTGACGGCTGAAGAAGCAACGGAAGCACCAGATGTGGTTCTGGGTATGTTCCCCGTCCAATCTATTCCCACTTTGGTGTTATTTGATTCCGGTGCATCTCATTCCTTTATATCCAAGAAGTTCGTAGAATCACATCAAATCCAAACTAAATCTTTACCTATGTCCATGATAATCTATTCTCCTGGAGCAAAAATGAGAACTACTAAAATGTGTCCTAAGGTTAGCATTGAAATAAATGAAGTTTTATTTTATGCTGATCTTATTCTTATAGAAACCCCAGGATTAGACATCATTCTTGGTATGGATTGGTTAGCTAAGAATAAAGGACAGATAGATTGTGCTAATAGATCCATATCTCTTATTAATCCTGATGGAATTGAAGTGAATTTTAGTTCCACCCAGAATCTTTCTGAATCAAGATCATACTTAAATGCATTAGTAATGGAAAAGATTCAATCCGTTCCTGTAGTTTCCAATTTCCCTGATGTATTTCCAGAAGAATTGCCAGGTTTGCCACCAAATGAGTTAGTAGAACTCAAAAAGCAAATTCAAGAACAATTAGATAAAAAGTTCATTCGACCTAGTACTTCTCCATGGGGTAGCCCTGTCCTCTTTGTTAGTAAAAAGGATGGTAGTCTACGTATGTGTGTAGATTATCGTGCTCTTAATGATGTTACAATAAAAAACAAATATCCTTTACCTCGTATCGATGATCTGTTCGATCAATTAACCGGCGCCCAAATCTTCTCCAAAATTGATCTTAGACATGGCTATTATCAATTAAAAATCCGACCGGAGGATATTCCTAAAACAGCCTTTACCACTCGTTACGGCTTATATGAATATGTCGTAATGTCCTTCGGACTTACAAATGCTCCAGCTAGCTTTATGAGCTTAATGAATAAAGTCTTTATGGAGTATCTCGATAAGTTCGTAGTGGTATTCATAGATGATATCCTCATCTATTCCAAAAATGAAGAAGATCATACCCAACATCTACACTTGGTTCTGGAGAAACTCCGAGAACATAAATTATATGCCAAGTTCGAGAAATGTGAATTTTGGTTGAAGGAAGTTGCATTCCTCGGGCATATCCTTTCCAAAGGTGGAGTTTCTGTTGATCCCAGCAAAGTTCAAGCAGTTCAAAACTGGGAGCAACCAAAATCTGTTCCTCAAATCCGAAGTTTCCTCGGTTTAGCGGGATATTATCGCCGCTTTATCGAAAACTTCTCCAAAATCGCTAAACCTTTAACTCAGCTCTTGAAGAAAGAAAAGAAATATGAATGGACTCCAGAATGCGAAGCAAGTTTTCTGGAATTAAAGAAACGGTTAACCACAGCCCCAGTGCTGGTGTTACCCGACATCCATAAGAGCTTCGATGTCTATTGCGATGCTTCACGCAATGGTCTTGGTTGCGTGTTGATGCAAGAGATGAAAGTCGTAGCTTATGCTTCTCGTCAACTTCGACCTCATGAACTTAATTATCCAACTCATGATCTGGAGTTAGCTGCAGTAGTGCATGCCCTCAAAATCTGGCGTCACTATCTTATTGGAAACAAATGTGACATCTACACAGATCATAAGAGTTTAAAATACTTCTTTACTCAGCCAGATCTTAATCTGCGGCAAAGGAGATGGCTAGAGTTAATAAAGGATTACGACTATGATACTATGGAATGTCGAGACTTTATAATTTGTGATAATAGGTTATAAAATATGGTAAAAGGTGTTCAGTTGGGGGCTTTCGCAACTAGAACACTGAGACTTCACGTTTTAACGCGTTTCGGGCCGTTTTCGGGCGTTTGGGCCGCTACGGGGAAGTGTTGGGCTTGAGGGAAACTTCGTGGGCCGGTTGGTGGAACTCACTTGGCCCATGTGGGGGTGAGGAGGGGCAGAAAATCCTGCTGCCCTAGCCCTCCCCACCACCCATGCGTAGCCCCCATCCCCTCTCCCCTCATTCCCCACTTCTCCTCATCTCCCCTCACCTCTCCTCTCCCTTCCCATCCGCTCCTTCCCTAGGTGCTGCCGCCCCACCCCTCTCCTACCTTGTGGGCGCATCCCAAGGTCTCCTCCTCGCTGCCAAGGCGCTGTTCAAGCTGTTGGGAGGGGCTGCGATGAGGAGGATTGGTGGAAACGGCGCGTGGAAGGAAGTCGGGGGAGGAACGCGAAGGTTTGATCGTCGATTGGTGATTCTCCAAGAAGGTAATGGGGGGATCCTGTGGGGTAGATCTCTTGCTGCTGTAGAGGGGGATTATCATGTTTTTAGATCTAGGGAGGTGCTGCAATGGGGTAGAATTGATGAAAACTTGGATTGTATTCACGTTCTGGTTCGGGCAGATTGGGAACCCGATCTAGGGCAGGAGTTTTCGCAAATTTAGAATTTGAATCTGACCGTACGGACTTCTAGGAAGTTATAGATAATTTCATTATATTTCCGTGGACATAAAGAAATTGAAATTCCGCCCAGCCGTTTGGAAGTTATGGCTGTTTTACCGAGCGCTGTCAAATCTGTGACGAGATTGAGACAGTTCGTGTTCAACGTTAGATTAACCAATTTTAGAGGCCGATCTGGCTTTTTCCAATACCTTGAGAAAGCTAGGAAATTTCCTAAGCTTCGCGATGGTGTACTCGTTTAATCGATTTGGAGTCTTAGAACAGAAGTTATGCCCATCGGAAGGCTGCTGTCCCGAAGGGACAGATTTGCTGTTTTCTGATTTTTGGAGTTAAGCGAAGTCGGGTAGTGGGACTCTTATGTGTGCTGCTTTGTGGACTCTATTTGAGTGTGTGGCACGTGTTTGCAGGTGGTGTGCCTTCGGGAGTGCCCTCAACCTCTCGTCACTCCGTTGGCCGTGGTTGAAGGCAAGTGTTTTGCGTGGTTTTTATGTTATACGTGCTGCTAGAATTGATTGATAGTATTTGGAATAGATAACATGTTGTCTTGCCATGCCATGGATTACATGTTATAATGGATAGGATGTCCTTAGGCCATGATTGAAATAATGTCGATGATATGGGGTCCTCATGCTATGATTAAAAATGCTTGTCGTTGATAAAGGATTCATGCCATGTCTTTGAAAGGTTACCGTTGATTGTTGATCACGGTCTTACATGTTGAGAGGCCATATGTTGATATGCAATATTCTATTTATGAATACGTTACTGTCCATTTTGCATGCATGGCATATTTTCATGGCTGGCCGGTGAGTTAAGTCATAACTATTCCGGTAGGGGCGGTGAGAACCGTTATGACTAGTCCGGGGCCGTTTCGTTTGAGTAAGTCCTACCTCGTGATTCCATCACCGAGGTGACTGGAAGCGAGTGATAGGCACCCTCCATCTTCGGGATGGACGGGGGAAAAGGGTGCATGCCGACGGGTGTGCACTCAACCATACCGGTATGAGTATTCCAGAAGACATGTGCATTGCATTGCATGAATGAATTACATAAACGAAGATGTTTATGAGATGGTGATGAGAGTACTCATGAGATGCTCATGAGATGAATAGCATGTTGTTTTAAAGGTTGTTTATGATGTTAAATATGATGTGTTGTGATACAACTGTGGAGACTGGAATGATGGTTTGTTGTCTTGATCCTGGTTGTTCCATTTCAATACACTTTGCTGAGTTATGAACTCACGCTTGTGTTTTATGTTGTTTGTTTATTTAGGTACAATGAAATCGGTGTGCGGGGAAAGGGATCTAGCTACACTCCTCCACGTAGTATCATAATCTAGCTAATTCACCTGTTTTGGAGACACGACAATAATCATTAGTGTATGGTCTGTATGTTTGGTTGTTTCCCTCATGTGTATCATGTGGGGCTGTGGAGGGATTTGTTTTAACTTCCTAAGGTTAAATTGATGCTTATTATTTTGCTATCGATGCTTATTGATGTTTTAGTTGATGATTAGCTATCCTTATCGCTGCGTATGGATATCTTGTTTGTCTTACATATTGATATGATGCTATGTTGTTAAGTTTCATGCAAAAACAAAGAAGATGCTGTCAAAATTTCCAATTATTCCAAATGATTACATGCTGTAGTTTACCTTAAATTATGGTATTAAATGTGTTATGGTCTTTGTGTGGTGACATTCTGGGCTTAGTAAAAGCTGGGGTGTTACAGTTGGTATCAGAGCGGGCTGTAGGTCCCTGGAATGTGTATTTAGTGTCATAACTATAGGTTCAACTAAAATATGAAGTGGGATAACCTAAAAACATGGCTTAGGTTTTACTTAAAATTTTGCCATAGGATAGCAACATTAAAACTTGTGTAAGTGGAAGAATTAATTTAAAACTTGATACACTCTGTTGCACAGTAGGAATGGGTATGGGTACCGTTGCTTTACGCTTAAATGTTGTATTTAAGCTTTGATGTTGAATGTTACATTTGGTAATATATGTTGCTATGTTTATGAAAGAATTGATTGTGTTGATACATTTGAGATTATGTGGGTTGTGGGGCCGAAAGGGTTTCGGACACCTTCTGTTGTTTGTAGTAATGTTGGGTTTGACGGTGTGGCCGGTTAGTGCCATCACCGATGGACTTTTAACCTCCTGTTGGGAGAGTGCTTATCCTATCTGTCGTAGATTGGGTAGTTGGTTGGAGTCGAGTAGTAGAGTTGTGGATTGACCCTCTGAATTTCCTTTGCCGTTTTGACGAACGGTTTTGGTTGGTTTTTGGTTGGTTGAAATAAAAGAAAAAGTGTTCGGTTTTGGATACTCACCGATAGTTATTTTGGTGGTTTTGGTTTTGTCTTCTTTGGTTGAAGACAAAAGAAGAATTTAGGGTTGCGCCTCTTTTGGTCGTCTTGCCAGCTTTGACGCCCGATTTGTTGTTTGCCTTATAGAGAAATTTATAGATTGATTCTTGGGTTACCATTCTCCAATTTGAAAAGAAGTTATTGAAGTTTCGATGAAAAATCTAAGTCGCATGGATTTAGGTGTCAAGGTTTTGTCGGAAAGGATGTGGTTGATCGGTTGCTTTACGGAGAAAGTTTTCAATTTATTCTTGTGTTTGTCGTTCTCCGAGGTTCAAAAGAGTTATTGCGGTGTTGTGCTAGACCTTGTTGTCGGGGTCTAAGTGGTGTTTGATCTCAATGATGACTTGCTTGGGAATTCATCTTTGAAAAACCGTTTGTTTCGTGAAAGTTTGAAGTTTGGGGTTATGGCCTTATCTGAAGGAAAAAAAAAGATTTGGTTAATCGCTTGGTTTTCCCTCTTGCAACCATCTTCCTTCGCGGAAGTTGTTGATCTCGAGAGTTGTGGAGTAGTTTCATGTCCTGCATTTGGGAATTTAAGAGTTGACTTCTCTTGTGATTTATGGTTGAGCTTTAGGAAGGAAAGGTGTTTTAGGTGTTGTTCTTTCTGGAGCAATTATGGTTTCCTTAAGAGTTGGGTGCGTGATTCACGGATGTTTAAGAAGTTAAGTGTATGACGAGAAGTTAGAGTTTTGGATGATATGAGCTGGTGGTTCGGGTAAAGTGAATTTGTTGCTTGTTTAAAGATAAACTAAAATATTGTGTTGATAAGAGATAATTAAACGAGACGTCAGGGGATCCAAAGTGAAAGTGGATTAGTGGTGTGTGCAAAGTGATGCGGGTTAAGGAATCTAATGGATGTTTGAGATTCGTTAGCATAGAATGTCTCGGTTGATGAACTTGTTATAGCAAGAAGATGGTGTGAAATTCTGCTTATTGTAGCTGGTGGGTCAGTTAATATTGTGGGTCGACAATATGACTTAAAATTGCGAGTAATCAATTAATGAGGATATATGGAATGATTGTAGGAAAGGTTGAATTATTCTTGACAGATGTCTGTTTGGGATCCGTATTTATGAGGGATGTCTAGTGGAGATCGTGTCGCGTGGTTAGTATTAATTATTGGTGGAATGAACTGGTGATATGGAATATGTGACTTAGGGATTATACCCGGGGTAATTGTTGATTACGCCGGAATAATTGTAAAGAGATGTGTGCTACGCTTGGGAAAATAAGTTGCATGAATAATGGCTCGTCATGGTTAGTAGACCAAAAGAAGTTGTTGATATGCGTCTTATGTTGGATTAACTGATAAGTTAATTGTGCTGGAGTTGTGAGAACGTGGTTCTCCTTGTTGGTTGTCATACGGTAGATATGGTCTACGGTTCGTTGGTAATATAATCAATTGTGGTTATATGAACAGTGAAAAGTGATTTTATCAAGAGCAGACGTTGTAGCTTGTGTGCAACAGTGTTGGACTTCTCGGGATTTGGGTGATTATGACATCCGTTTTGGCTAAGAGTATTGGAATGCGAGTAATGGTGGGATTTGAGTCGAACTTTCTTTTGAAGGTTTACGGATTCAAATGAATATATAAATTTTCTGGGAGTGCCTGCCTCTTTGTTAGGCGTTTTGATTAGTGTGTAATAAAATCTCCCCTGATTAAGTGGCATTTTGTCAAGTTACAAACTTGACTCCGATGATTGGAAATATGGATGAAAGAGTAGTATTTGAAGTAACCGGCTTATGAGTTCCAAATGTGGTGGGGTATTGAACCATGCCAATCATTGGATTTGGGTTAATCTGTTTAGTCTATGCTATGAGTATGGGTTAACACCCAAAGCGTTGGAGTGGGACGCTCTCTTTAGCGTTCAACTGATTTATCTTTGGTAACCCTGGAGTTAAGTGCTTAAATTGTAATTTTATCGTGACTAGAGTTGGATTTATTTGGGAAACGTGGGTGGTTTTTTAAGTAGCTGCTTTCAAAAAAAAGGTGAGTCTTATGATTGTTTCATAAGTGATTTTGTTGGTAAAATGTTCCCTGCTGGGAATGTGTTTCCTTTCTCTTTAAGAGAATTGGTAGCAGTTATTAGGCGTAGATGTTTGATTTGAGAGTTGATGCTATCTTCTGTTATTGGCTTTGGTTAAAATGCGATGTTTTGCACGCATTGCGTGCAGTGGTTGTTGCGTTGTGATGCGATATGGTATTTTTCGGTTAACGCCATCGTAGGTTATGCGAATTTGAGCAACCATCGATGTTGTTGGGTGTCAATCATGTGACAAAGAGAATGAAGTCTCTGTGTGAATGGTTAATGGGTATCGTGGTTACATGATGAATAAATGGTGAAAAAGATTCATGACATCGTTTTTATATGCATAAAAGAGTTGTTGAGCCAGGACGGTGAGAAAGTCATATAGAGACATATGACTAATCCGAAGTGCTCTTGTAGAATTCGCATTCGTGTTATGAATCGAGATTTTCATTGCTCTCTAGCATGAAAATGAATGAATGGATAAATGCTGGTATTTTGGTTTTGTTATGCAAGGGATTTGAGTTTTCCTTTCTCTTCGAGAGTCTTTTGTGGCAGTTCTCTTCCAAGATGTTGATTTTGGTTAAAGTGAAAAGTTTGGCTGTGGTGAAAGCGAGTCGAGTTGTCTTTAAATGGTTAGAACTTCTGTCAAGAGAATTGTGTGGAGTCTCTATTTGTTTGAGTGCTCCCCGATGCGAATTGTATCGCGTTGATTGGAGATTTGAGTTTTCCTTTGCGGCTTGACTTAGGAAAAGCAAAAGGGTGGTCTTTCAATGTTATCGGGTTCTTTCCAAAGTGATTTGTGGCGCTTGAGGTTCGAGTTGTTGTATGTGGTCTACTTGGATTCAAAAGAATCGTACTTCTTTTGCACTATTGGTAGGAGCGAGAATAAGAAGGGCCTCGGGTTATTGTTGAGTATAATCTAAGAGCTATACTCGTGGGCTTCGTTGTTGGTGTGAATTGTTTGTGAGGGCGACATCCTCTTGGGAATAGTGCCAATTGAGATTCGATAGGGAGTTACGGTCCTAGCTTGGGTTAGGTGCTGGACATTAGTGAGGGTGGATGATGATGGAGGTTGTTGATGTCGTGGTTTGAATTTGGTTGAAAGTATCGTTGGGTGGAAGCAAATGTTATAGAAATTGTGATGTAAAATGCTTTGTCGTGGACATTGTCTTAGCTAGACGTCCCTGGGTGTGCGTTATGCCTGGGAGAGGATAGAATGAAAAGTGTAATGTGGTTGGCAGTCGAAAGGAAAGTATGGTCGATGTAGGCTATGAGCGAAGATGACATTAGTAAATTTTGATTCCTTGTAAAAAGGGGGCAAATAATTGGAAGAGATGGGGTTTTGCGTAAATGGTCTTTTTGGGGGGTTCAAGTTTGGAACCTCGGTTGACCGTTTTAATACTACTGGTGAAAAAGGGATGTGTTTCATGATGATTGTGTCATTATGAGTTTATGAATCATGATAGAGATTGAAGTAAATGAGGAATCATGTCAAGTTGTGCTTAGCTAAGCTAAGTCAAGTCACTCTTGTTAATAGATGGATTTGGAGAATTGAGTTGTCGTTGCTACTGTTTGAGTCTTTGCGTGGGTGTGTTGAATTCGCAAAGAAGATGAGTCCCTAGTGGGCATGGTTTTAGAGTTGACGTGTAAGATTCGAGGTCGAATCCAGTTAAGGGGGGTAGAATGTGATACTATGGAATGTCGAGACTTTATAATTTGTGATAATAGGTTATAAAATATGGTAAAAGGTGTTCAGTTGGGGGCTTTCGCAACTAGAACACTGAGACTTCACGTTTTAACGCGTTTCGGGCCGTTTTCGGGCGTTTGGGCCGCTCCGGGGAAGTGTTGGGCTTGAGGGAAACTTCGTGGGCCGGTTGGTGGGACTCACTTGGCCCATGTGGGGGTGAGGAGGGGCAGAAAATCCTGCTGCCCTAGCCCTCCCCACCACCCATGCGCAGCCCCCATCCCCTCTCCCCTCATTCCCCACTTCTCCTCATCTCCCCTCACCTCTCCTCTCCCTTCCCATCCGCTCCTTCCCTAGGTGCTGCCGCCCCACCCCTCTCCTACCTTGTGGGCGCATCCCAAGGTCTCCTCCTCGCTGCCAAGGCGCTGTCCAAGCTGTTGGGAGGGGCTGCGATGAGGAGGATTGGTGGAAACGGCACGTGGAAGGAACGCGAAGGTTTGATCGTCGATTGGTGATTCTCCAAGAAGGTAATGGGGGGATCCTGTGGGGTAGATCTCTTGCTGCTGTAGAGGGGGATTATCATGTTTTTAGATCTAGGGAGGTGCTGCAATGGGGTAGAATTGATGAAAACTTGGATTGTATTCACGTTCTGGTTCGGGCAGATTGGGAACCCGATCTAGGGCAGGAGTTTTCGCAAATTTAGAGTTTGAATCTGACCGTACGGACTTCTAGGAAGTTATAGATAATTTCATTATCTTTCCGTGGACATAAAGAAATTGAAATTCCGCCCAGCCGTTTGGAAGTTATGGCTGTTTTACCGAGCGCTGTCAAATCTGTGACGAGATTGAGACAGTTCGTGTTCAACGTTAGATTAACCAATTTTAGAGGCCGATCTGGCTTTTTCCAATACCTAGAGAAAGCTAGGAAATTTCCTAAGCTTCGCGATGGTGTACTCATTTAATCGATTTGGAGTCTTAGAACAGAAGTTATGCCCATCGGAAGGCTGCTGTCCCGAAGGGACAGATTTGCTGTTTTCTGATTTTTGGAGTTAAGCGAAGTCGGGTAGTGGGACTCTTATGTGTGCTGCTTTGTGGACTCTATTTGAGTGTGTGGCACGTGTTTGCAGGTGGTGTGCCTCCGGGAGTGCCCTCAACCTCTCGTCACTCCGTTGGCCGTGGTTGAAGGCAAGTGTTTTGCGTGGTTTTTATGTTATACGTGCTGCTAGAATTGATTGATAGTATTTGGAATAGATAACATGTTGTCTTGCCATGCCATGGATTACATGTTATAATGGATAGGATGTCCTTAGGCCATGATTGAAATAATGTCGATGATATGGGGTCCTCATGCTATGATTAAAAATGCTTGTCGTTGATAAAGGATTCATGCCATGTCTTTGAAAGGTTACCGTTGATTGTTGATCACGGTCTTACATGTTGAGAGGCCATATGTTGATATGCAATATTCTATTTATGAATACGTTACTGTCCATTTTGCATGCATGGCATATTTTCATGGCTGGCGGTGAGTTAAGTCATAACTATTCGGTAGGGGCGGTGAGAACCGTTATGACTAGTCCGGGGCCGTTCGTTTGAGTAAGTCCTACCTCGTGATTCCATCACCGAGGTGACTGGAAGCAGTGATAGGCACCCTCCATCTTCGGGATGGACGGGGGAAAAGGGTGCATGCCGACGGGTGTGCACTCAACCATACCGGTATGAGTATTCCAGAAGACATGTGCATTGCATTGCATGAATGAATTACATAAACGAAGATGTTTATGAGATGGTGATGAGAGTACTCATGAGATGCTCATGAGATGAATAGCATGTTGTTTTAAAGGTTGTTTATGATGTTAAATATGATGTGTTGTGATACAACTGTGGAGACTGGAATGATGGTTTGTTGTCTTGATCCTGGTTGTTCCATTTCAATACACTTTGCTGAGTTATGAACTCACGCTTGTGTTTTATGTTGTTTGTTTATTTAGGTACAATGAAATCGGTGTGCGGGGAAAGGGATCTAGCTACACTCCTCCACGTAGTATCATAATCTAGCTAATTCACCTGTTTTGGAGACACGACAATAATCATTAGTGTATGGTCTGTATGTTTGGTTGTTTCCCTCATGTGTATCATGTGGGGCTGTGGAGGGAGTTGTTTTAACTTCCTAAGGTTAAATTGATGCTTATTATTTTGCTATCGATGCTTATTGATGTTTTAGTTGATGATTAGCTATCCTTATCGCTGCGTATGGATATCTTGTTTGTCTTACATATTGATATGATGCTATGTTGTTAAGTTTCATGCAAAAACAAAGAAGATGCTGTCAAAATTTCCAATTATTCCAAATGATTACATGCTGTAGTTTACCTTAAATTATGGTATTAAATGTGTTATGGTCTTTGTGTGGTGACATTCTGGGCTTAGTAAAAGCTGGGGTGTTACAACGACCTTAGTATTCATTACCATCCTGGTAAAGCTAATGTCGTAGCAGATGCTCTAAGCCGTAAACTTCATTGTATGACGGTGACAGCATACACTGACCAATCTGAATTAGTAAAGGAATTTCAGAAGCTTAATTTGGGAATTGTTGAAAAAGGATTTGTTGCTAGCCTCCAAATGCAACCAAATCTAAAAACCCAAATTAAAATGGCCCAATCCAAAGATGAGGCCATATCCAAAATCCGTGAAGATATGCCACTCGAGGTTGAATCAGGATATTCGGAAAACTCGGATGGTATACTCCAATTCAAGAATCGAATCTATGTTCCTAATGATCCAACAATCAAAAATTTGATCTTAAGTGAAGCTCATGAATCACCTTTATCTATCCATCCTGGTAGTACAAAGATGTATCAAGACCTGAAACAGGAATATTGGTGGCCCGGCATGAAGAAGGAAATCGCCGAGTATATCGCGAAATGTGATATATGTCAACGAGTAAAAGCCGAGCATCAACGCCCAGCTGGTCTTCTTCGACCTCTTGAAATTCCTGAATGGAAGTGGGATCATATCTGTATGGATTTCATTATTGGATTGCCAAGAACCAGAAAAGGACATGATTCCATATGGGTTATAAATGTCACTTATTGTTACATTTGTTCTTATAAGACCATGGAGGGTCTTTCTTTCGTTAATTTACTCACAAAGGGCCGTGAGTAAAATGTTATTATCTTTTTATTATTTGTTATCTCAATTGCTTATAAAAATGTTTTAATGTTTTATTTATGCTTTCCATTACTATCCGGTATTACTTCATTCAAAACTTTCGCTTTATGCAAAACAACCGTAGAAACCCACTTTCTATTTTAGCCTGCATATATTCCAGGAATTGCATACACTACAAAGTCTTGCGAGTACCAATGTACTCAACTTGCTTCAACAATGTTTTTAGGTGAAGAGCAAGATTACGATAATGATGGGAATGAATATGAGGAACCTGCGAATTTTAGCAACGACTGATCTTTCTAAGTTCATCTCAGCAGTTGCCTGTGGAGTTATGGAATAGTTGGCATACTATGAGACATGGTTTTAATTTCCTGCTACTTTTGGTATTGTAATATCACTATAAAACTTGTGATGTAATAAAAATGTGTATCTGTGTGGCTGTAATATCCAAATTGTGTTTGTGCGTGCCAGCCACTGATCATGGGAATGGCACAGGATGCACTTAAAGAGCCTCATATTTATGTTATTTACTGACATAAAAATGAGGGTCTCACACATTGTTTTCGAATGTGTGTTTGTACGTTGTTCCGAGTGTTTATTTGGTTCTTTATTTGCTACGCGTCGACGTCGAGTTGTGTGACACTGTCGGAAGCGAAGCTCAGGACCAAGATCAAGATCCAGACCAAGACTCGCTGTTTTACAAAGGCAAGTTGTGCTTTGACCATATTGCTCCTAGTTTTTGAAATGTATTTTGATTTAAATTATGCATGCTATGTTGTTAAAATGATTTAATTTAATTTGGGATAAAGTAGCTAATTCCCCTAATTGTTAATTCCACCCTGGATGTTAATATTTGTATGCCATGTATTCCATTGTCACCTTAAGTTGGTTTATTTAGTTGGATGCTAGTAATATGCCAACACGGGAGGCTAGACCGTGAATAGTTGCTTAGCCATGCTTACGTGAAATGTGTTTCAAGTGGCAAAATAATATTGACTAATGATATACGGAATGAATTTTGGAATCAGTGTAATCTTGCCATGTGATGATGTGAAGTGTAGGTACCTTTGTGGTTCTACATGGTAACTGATATTATTGTTGGCATGTATTGCACAATAATGGAACAGGGGTGGGAAAAGATTTAGTCTGGGTCAAGTGGTATGAGGCTTTACGCCAGGTGGGCCTTTATGGCCCAGATTTTGAAATAACAGCCTTTGCGGCAATGGGATGAGTGATGTGAGAAGATTTGGGTCAGGGTTTGTGAGAAAGATGCCTTGCCCTGGACAGTTAAGGACTTCACCTTGCAAGCCTTTGAACTGGGCCTTACATACAACCACATGACTGGAGTGGGACAGTTCTAGTTTAGTAGGATTCTGAAATCTTACATTTGATACCTCAGGGTGACAGTTACGTCGGGGTAACTGTGTGGGGGAGCGTATCGGAGCTACGGCTTGGTACCCTATCCAACGGTATGTCGGTCCTATACTTCATCTCTGCTGAGAGAAGGGATAGTGTATGGCAACCAGAGAGGGTCATAGGTGAAGATCGAGGTTTCCAAAAAGCTTTGTTATGATCACTCATTCACATACTCTTGTATGGCGATTCACGACTGACGTGGTGAGTTGATTATATCTTGTGGGAAAAGTGTACAACCTCTGCAGAGTGTGTCAAAACTATTCGAATAGCCGAGTCCACGGTACTGGACAACGCTCGGGGATTACAGTCAAGGGGTAGATTTTCTAAAATAAAAATGTGGGAATGGGTGGCTAAGGCCAGAGATAATTGCTGAAGTAATTTAGGGCTTTGTGCCAAACTGCTTGAAAAGAGATTGATAACTTATTATATAATATGGTTTTACCGCTTTTGAATCTATTAAGATTATTTAATCAAAGCAAAATGTTGTTTGATGCAAATTAACCACTTAAGCTATTCCTTTGGAAGAAGCCATGCATATAGTAATAGGATTGCATCTCTGTGCATGACTTGCTGAGTATGTTGTATACTCACCCTTGCTTCCAACACAATCATCGGTTGAGGAGAAGACTACAACTTCGAAGAGGGCGAGGTTCCACGAGGAGGCGATTATCTAGGAGTTGAACCTTGTCAGTTGCCTGTGGCATACTGATGGGTGTCACCGACGTTCTTTGTTCTGCTGCTGATTATTTACTTTTGTTATTGTAAGCCCTGCGTGGCAGACTATTTGTAAGTTGACCTTAAGGTCTTGTAACCAGTTTATTTAATGTTTGAAGTACTTTATTATTAATTCAGCTGTGTATGATTGTGGTACTTCATCCCTGTTTAACTGTGTGTACTAGCGTGATCCTGTACTAGTACAGAATACACAGAGGGTCCGGATTTGCAGATTCGGGTCCCGATAAATGATAAATGAGTCGGTGAGCCAGGTCGGTGAGAAAGTCATTATGGATATATGACTAATCCGGAGTGCTCTTGAAAAGTGTGCATTCTTGTCATGTATCGAGATTTCCATTTCTTCCTAGTATGAAAAGAAAGAATGAATAAATTATGGTATTTTGGCTGTGGTGTTAGAGATTTGAGTTTTCTTTGCGATTTGGCTTAGAAAAATAAAATGTGTGCTCTTTGGATGTTGCCGGATCCTTTCCAAAGTGGTTTTTTTTAGCGCTTTGGGGTTTGAGTTGTTGTATGTGGACCAATTGGGTTCATGTTTTACGGTTGAGCTTACTCAATAATGGTACCTTTGTCCTGGTCCTTTAAGTGGAAGGATGTAAGGGCGAGACTTTCTTACTAAGAGAAACCTGGTGTGGCTAGTAGTTGATCGTAAATGGTTTAAAAGTGAAGAGTAAAGGAAGGTTGTGTATGACCCAATTCAAACCCTCTTGGAGAATTGTGTCATTGATGTGTTCCTCGGTGGGGTTGATTAAATTATTAGTGGGCACTTGGTGGTTGCTAGTAATTGTTTTTCCTGTTCAGAGTGTATTGGATCTTTCTGTCGCTAAGGTTGAGCGAGGTTGTGTCAACCGTAGCGATTTTGTTCGGATGTTACTGTTTCTTGTGGGTTTAAGGACCCTGGTTGTAAAGTAGGCCTTTCCTTTCAATGGTAGTGTTGGGTATTGGTTTTTTGTAGAAGATCAATCTTTTGCAAGATTTTAACCTCATTTGTTCAAATAGTTGGTGGTCTTGGAGTGTACGTCTCACCTGGTTCGTCGTTGTCTTGAATACGGCGAACCACAGTAGAGAGGTTGAGGTGTGAGAACACTTTTGTGCGTGGGAGCAAAAGAGGGTTCTAGAGGATGGTACCGTGTTCTTCTGGAGAGTAGCATCGGTTAAAGGGATTGGGCACTTAAGTGCCGACGAATGCATAGAAGGAGGAGTGTGAGACCATTTCTCTTCGTTGTCTGTTTGGGAATTTATCCTGTTGCTTGGGACAATCTGAGTCCTTGTTTTAGTGCTTTGTGTTTCAATGTTGAGTAAGTTGCCGGCAAGCTTGAATGTGAGTTATCGTTAGAGCTGTTAAGTCTTCGAGCCTTATCTCCCTGCTTCTGAGTTCTGGCTAGTGCAATCCGTAGGGGTTTCTGAGCAGGTTCTGAGAAGTGAACCTTAGCTCCCTTTTGTTTTGCTGGATTGCGTAGCGATGTGTCTAGGATTCGAGGTCGAATCCTGTTGAAGGGGGGAGAATGTGACACCACGGGATGTCAATACATTATAGAATGTGAAATTTAAGTTTTAAACTTTACGGTATGAATTTTGGTCGCGTTCCGAGCCGTTTTCGGGAGTTTGGGCCTCTCCGGGGCGAATTGGGCCATAGGTGGGAACCCCACTTGGGGCGAGGGAGGGTTGATTTGGCCCATGAGGGGGAGGAGCGCAGCACAAGGGCTGCTTGCGCCTGCCCCCCTCCCCTCTTTTGGTTGTACGCCTCCCCCATTGCCCTAGCCGCCCCCCACATCTCCCTCTCCTAGCCGCCCCTCCATCCTCCCTTGCGCCTCCACCCTCCTCCTCCCTTCCCAAGCCACCCACCCCTCTCCTAGCAGCCCCACGACGACCCCTCTCATGGTGCTCCTCGCTGTCCCGCTCGGAGGATCGTCGAAATTCGGGAATCTCCAACGAACCGTTGCGGATCGGGAGGAAGGAGCGGCCGGCGGGAAGGAAGGCTTCATCGGTTTCGGATCTTCTTGGAGAGTTATGGCATGGGTGATCTATGGGTTGGGTCTAGGGGTTGTTCTAGAGGTCGATTTCATGTTTTTAGATCAAGTGGTGGTGCTGCCCTTGGATAGATTTGGGAGAAAACTAGGTTTGCCACGTTCTCTGCTTCGGGCAGATTGTGCAGTGGACCTAGGTCTTGAGTTTTCGCGACCTTAGAGTCGGAATTTGGTCATCCGCCTGTTGAAGAAGTTGTAGGTAACTTCAATACCTTTCAGTGGACATAAAGAGCGTCTAATTCCATCCAGCCGTTTGAAAGTTATGCTCAATTTACCAAACGTGTTCAAATCTGTGACGTAGCTGGGACAGAACATAGTGTTTTGTAGATTAAACAACTTTAGATTCCAAATCAACTTTTCCATATACTGATAAAAAGTTAGGAAATTTTGTAAGCTACGCGAGGATGTACTCGTTTAATCAATTTGGAGTCATAGAACTCAAGTTATGCTCGTTAGAAGTCTGCTGTCCCGTCGGGACAGAACCCCTGTTTTTGGGTTTTGCGAGTAGTTTGCGAAGTCGGGGTAGAAGAGTGTTTGCGTACTGTTTTGAGGGCATGTTTTTGAGTGTGTGATACCTATGTGCAGGTGGTGTGACCCCGGGAGTGCCCTCTACTTCTCGCCAATCCGTCGCCCGTGGTTGAGGCAAGTGTATTGGAATGGGTAGCGGGTTGTAGGTTGCTAGATTTGATGAGTTGGAATTGAATATATGATGTGTTCACATGCCATGCTTTAAGGTTTTTATTGATATGATGAATACGGTTTATTATGTTGTGATGCCATGTGTTAATGTACAAGTTATTTATGATGTTGGCATGTTTGCATACATGGCATGATACATGGCCGGGTCGGTGAGAAAGTCATAACTAGTCCGGTAAGGTCGGTGAGAAAGTTATGACTAGTCCGGGGAGCCATTGAGTAAGACCTACATCGTGATTCCATCCACCACGGTGAATGGAAGCGAGGAGTAGGCATCCTCCATCTTCGGGATGGAAGGGAAGAGAGGGTGCACACCGACGGGTGTGCACTCAGCCATACCGGTATGTGCTTCCAGGAGACACTTCCAGAGACATGTGCATCGCACCGCATTGCATACATGATGAAGATGATATGTGAATAATGATATGTGAGCATGAATAAGATGATAGACATGATGTGAGGTGTGGTAGCCATGTAATTGTTCTTTTGTACCATTGCAATATACTTGCTGAGTGTTGAACTCACGCTTGTGCTTTCTTGTTGTTTTAGGTACCTTGAGACCGGCATGCGGGGAAGGGAATTAGTCACACTCCTACTATGACACCACGGAGTGTCATAACCTCATTTAATGTGAATGTAAGGTCAAAAACTTTATGAAATATGGTATTGGAGGTTAAAACCATATGATAGGAGGTTTAATAGCGTTTCCGGGCCGTTTCCGGGGTTTTGGGCCTTTCCGGGGGAGTTTGGGCCTAAAGGAAGGGATCGTGGGCTTTGGTGGGATGGAGTTTGAGTCCATTTAGGACTAGGAGAGTTGTGTGGGCTGGTTTAAGGGGCTCCCCCTGCCCCTTGCTGCGCCCCCTCCTCATTTTGTGCGCCCCCACCTCCCCCTCCATGCCCTAGCCGCCACCCTCTCTCTCTCCCTCCCCCACTTGGCCGTGCGCCTCCCCTTCCCTTGCCCCTTTGCTATCCACCTCCCCACCTCCTCTCCTCCACCCCTTGCTGCCCTAGGGTAGCCTCCCCACCCCTGCACCTCGAGGATCCATCCATTAGAGCGAGGAGCGAGGTGCGAGGAGCGAACCGGGAGGAGATCCATTCAGATTTTGTGCGTTGGGCAAAGGTATGGCCATGGGAATCCTTGGGGTTGGTCTAGGTACTGTTCTAAGGGTGTTTATCAAGTTTTTAGATCAATTGGTGGTGCTGAATTTGATTAGATTAGATGGATTCTTGAGTTGGTCACGTTCTCTGTTTCGGACAGCATGAGCAGTCGACCTAGGGTTCGGTTTTTCGCTAATTTAGAGTCCGAATTTGGTCGTACGGATGTTGAAGAAGTTGTATATAATTTCATTATCTTTCCGTGGATATAAAGAACGTTAAATTACGATCAGCCGTTTGAAAGTTATGGCTATTTTACCGAGCGTGTTAGAATCTGTGACGTGATTGGAACAGATCACGGTATTTTGTAGATTAAACAACTTTAGAATCCGAATCAGTCTTTCCCTATACCTAGAAAAAGTTGGAAAATTTCCTAAGCTACGCGATGATGTACTCGTTTAATTGATTTGGAGTCTTAGAACCCGACTTATCCCTTTTGGAAGGCTGCTGTCCCGACGGGACAGAACCGCTGTTGTCGGGTTTTGCGAGTAGTTGGCTATGTCGTGGTAGATGAGGGTTTGCATAATGTTTTGTGGGCTTGATTGTGAGTGTGTGGTCCCTATGTGCAGGTGGTGTGACCCTGGGAGGGCCTACTACTTCTCGCCAATCCGTCGCCCGTGGTTCAGGCAAGTGTATTGTAATGGATAGCGATTTGTAGGTTGCTAGTTGAGACTAGATGAGATTGATTATATGTGATGATCACATGCCATGCTTTAATGATTGCCATTGATATGATGAGTATGTTTATCATGTTATGATGCCATGTGTTAATGTACAAGTTGAGTATGATGTGGCATATCTGCATACATGGCATGATTACATGGCCCGGGCGGTGAGAAAGTCATAACTAGTCCGGGAAGGTCGGTGAGAAAGTTATGACTAATCCAGAGAGCCAATGAGTAAGTCCTACATCGTGATTCCATTCACCGCGGTGAACGGAAGCGAGGAGTAGGCACCCTCCATCTTCGGGATGGAAGGGGGGAGAGGGTGCACACCGACGGGTGTGTACTCAACCATACCGGTATGAGTTTCCAAGGAGATATGTGCATCGCATTGCATTACATTGCATTGCATTATATGAGGATGATTTATGATGATGTCAATGATATGCTTACACTATGAATATGAGATGTGTATGATGTTGTATGTAAAAAGGTGGTGATGAAGGTATTGAAATGTATTTTCTTGTTCAATTGCAATATACTTGCTGAGTGATGAACTCACACTTGTGTTTATGTTGTTTTTCTTAGGTACCATGAAACCGGCATGCGGGAAAAAGGGTTTAGCTACACATCTACACGTAGCTCCACACAAATTAGACAGTGTTATCTTTTGGAGTCATGATAATGAAAGTATTGCCATGAAACTTGGAGAATTGCTTAACTGTGTGCTCGGTCTTACTATTTGGTTCGTTTAGCTCATGAAGTGGTTGAATGCTTTATCCTGGACTTATATTGTTGCTATGTCACATGTTATTGCTGTTTTAGATGCTTTCCATTATGATATAACTTGTGATACTTTGTTGTTGCTCCGAATCATGGAAAAACAAAGGAGATGCTGCCGAAATCTCGGTTTTTAGCATGTGCGCCTTTGCTGGAATTTATGTTTAATTATGGTATTTAGAGGTTGCTTAGTCTATGTTTGGTAGCATTCGGTTATATTAAATGCCGGGGTGTTACACCTACACGTAGCTTCACACTTTTGTTCCCGCAGTTATTCATTTGGAGTCTTGATAATAAATTTAGTGTGATGCATATTGGGTTATGGTTTAGTTTTGTGTTATGAGAGCCTTATTGTTCGTTTGGCTCATGAAGTCTCTGAATGCTTAAAATTTGACTTATATTGTTGTCATGCCACTATTTATTGTTGTATTAGATGTCTCATTCATTTCCATATATTGCTATGATATTGTTCTTGCTTCAATTCTTGGAAAAACAAAGGAGATGCTGCCAAAATTTTCGGTATTAGCATTCGCTCCTTTGCTGTAATTTACTTGTAATTGTGGCATTTAGAGGTTGCTGAGTCTATGTTTGGTAGCATTAGGGCATACTAGATGCTGGGGTGTTACAATATCTTTTTTTGTGATCCATTCACATCCTGCAAAAAATCTTCCCGCCTTTTCGCCTTTCGTTACCTAGCTATAAATACGGGACCCATTTGCCCGTCATTTTCACATCCTCAAGCTCTCATCTAATTCACTATCGGCTTCAAATGCTCATGTTCATCCTATCAGCTTCTCCCACCATCGGCTTGCCCTCAATGGACCCTAACCAGTACTTGTTCCTGAATCCGATGGGGATAACAAGTAATGCTTTGGCCCAATCGGTAATCTAGAGCCAACAATCATTTTAAACGAAGAGATACCTAGGCTTCCTCTGTTACCTCCTGAATACAAGATAGAAGGATGGAGCAAAAGTACCTACTCTTGGCCGATAGCACTCAAAGGATGGAGAAACTGGGACATTAGAGTCGCTGTGAAAAAAATGTCATTGTGGGAGCAAATCGGAATAGTTGAATGTCTTCCCCTTTCACTAGTCAACCCTCAAGCCAATGAGTCGATGATTACTATAGTCTGTTACTTCTGGTTGGATACCTTCAATGCATTTATGCTAAGACCAGGCCTTGTCGTCCCAATCCTATTGGATGTGGCCATGTTACTGTAACACCCCGGCATTTACTATGCCTGAATGTTACCAAACATAAGCTAAACAACATCTAAATACCACATTTAACATCAAATTCCAGCAAAGGTGCATAGACTAAAAACCGAGATTTCGGCAGCACCTCCTTTGTTTTATCATGAATTTAAGAAACAGCAACAATATAGCATTATATGGCAATAAGAGAAACATCTAAACAGCAATAAATAAAGTCTTAACGACAATAAAAGACTAACATCAAGCTCTTAAAGTTCCAAGTGTCAAACAAACAATAGAACTCTCATTAACCAAGCTAAGACTTAATTTAAAGGCCATCACACGCAATTTATTATCCAACTAAATGAATTGACTTGGGGAAACATTAAGGTGAAGCAACGTGTGAGAGTGTGACTATTCCCCTTTCCCGCATGCCGTTCTCATGGTACCTAAAACAACAAGAAAACACAAGGGTGAGTTCGAAAACTTCGGCAAGCATACTGCAATGGACAACAAGCATAACAACAAGTCAATAACATCTTTCAGCATGCATAACATCTCATTCATGAATACTTATCAATATCATCATCAATTTGTATGCGATGTAATGCATTGCTCCTGACCCTCTGGAACCTCATACCGGTATGGGAAGTACACACCCGTCGGTGTGCACCCTTTCCTCCCTTCCATCCCGAAGATGGAGGGTGCCTACTCGCTTCCAAACACCACGTGGATGGAATCACGACATAGGACTTACTCAATGGCGTTCCGGATTAGTCATAACTTTCTCACCGACCTTGCCGGACTAGTTACGACTTTCTCACCGCCCTCGCCCTATCTCATGACATGCATGCAACCATGCCAATTATCATATTTAATTCACATATTAACACATGGCATCATAATATGTTAAACATGCTCATCATATCATATCAATCATTAAAACATGGCAAGTGGACATATATCATGTAGGCAATTCCATCTAATCACAACATGCAACCTACAACTCGCTATCCATCACAACACACTTGCCTCAACCACGTGCAACCACTACAGGAATCCGCCAAATTTTCGTCGGCCAAAAGCCGATGAAAAAAGGGCTTTCCCGACGAAAATAACCGTTTTCGTCGGCTTGCCGACGAAAATAAGCATTTAAAATAACCCGAAAAAAAGGCACATTTTCGCTGGTGAATCGATTTAAAATAGAGTTTTTTCGCTTGGTCCCGCCTAACCGATTTAAAAAAGGTGTCCGACGACCATTATTTTCATCGGCCAACCAAAAGCCGATTTAAAATAGTTAGTTTCATCGGCCACCCAAAAGCCGATTTAAAATACTTATTTTCATCGGCCACCCAAAAGCCGATTTAAAATAGTTATTTTCATCGGCGGACTACACCGATTTAAAATATCGGTATTTGCCGTCACCATACCTAGCCGGCGAAAATATCTGGAATTTGCAAGATTTTCGCCGCCACCCTGGCCGAAAAATACTTGGGATGTGCAGCAAAAAAAAGCATTATGGGCAAATGCGGGCAAATTCAGCACGAAATATAATAACCATTCACGACCACAGTCAACAAACGGCATCAACCACCACGAAACATTCACCATTTGCGAAGTCACATTCACATCACAAATGTAAACGACATCAACCATTCACCATTACAAAGCAAACGACATCAACCACCGCTCGACACATTCACATCACAAATGCAAAGTCACATCACAAAACCATCCGACTGAAACCATCGTTCTAACTATTAATGTTGTTCCCACTATTAGGGTTATTCGAGTTATGTGCACTACCTCCGCACGCGAGGAAACCATCGACATTTGGGGAGCCTTCGAGCATGTGAGGTTGAACCCTGTAGAAAGGACATATATAATTTGATGTTAGTCTTGAATTGCAAATAACTAGAACAAAATGGAAAAGTATATGTATGTACTGTCTTTGGTGGAGGTGGCGAGGAAGTACGCAGCAGGAGAGGCTGGAATCATGTAACCTGAAATGAGGCCCCATTTGTAGAAGCATTCCTACATAAGCAACGTGTTAGATCTCATACATTTAGGTGTCTAACTAAAAATTGTCGAGCTAAACACTTAATCACTAAAATTGAACATTTTTAACTTACTTGTAGATAGGTCTGAAAGTACTCTTGCTGTCTTCTCATGTTTCTCAACTCGTCCTCGTGTTGCGCTTAGGCGCTCCGCCGTAGCCTCAGTTCTTCCTTTGATTGTAACAGCTCTTGCTGAAGCCTTGTCTTCGAGAGGAGCGAAGGCCGCTCTGTGATGATCGTGGACGTTCTTGCTTGGCTCAATGCAACGTCAGAGTCCACAACCCCATTGAACATTGAGAACCTTAAAGACATTAGAAACAAATGTATTCATTAATTGCAAGTACACACTCACAATCAAATCATAATTCCCGACAACTTTTAGAAGGGCGGATGATCTCTCACCTTCCATGGCTCTTGCCTCCACCGCTGTGGTACAACGCCTGGACATCAAGGTCTTCCCTCCTCCAGTCGTACTCACAGGCCATGACGTCGAACCATTTCATCCCCATATTTCTCTGCATGATCATTTGTTAACACAACAATTTGAAAGATCATATTACTTCAAAATACTTCAAAATAGAGTAAACAACTTACAAGCCTCTCGATCATTGCTGTGCATAGCCGATTAGGTGTGTAGGATCCTCGCTCATGTGTCCCGAAGATATGTCTCTATGTAGCTGGGGCAATGCCACTTTCAGCCTCCTATAATCGAAAGTTAGTACCATGCATCTGAAATCATGATGAACTCAATATATAGACATACCATGCGCTTCGCTAAGCGTAGGTGTCCATCTGCGCCATACCTGTGCAGAACCGGATCACCTGACTCTCTTCTTGTTCGACTTGGCAACAAAAGCGGCGATGCCCAATACGCATAAAGAGCCTCGCCAAGCATCAGGACACTTCAAGAACCAGGGACGGTTACCTGCAGTACTACCCTCGCAGAGGTAGATCTTGGATGCCCCGAGCTTCTTGTTCATCTTCTCCTGCTTCACCCTCTTGTAGAACATGCAAACCGCCTGGACTCTAGCATTGGAGATCATGTCCTTCACCACCCTTGCCGCTGCCTTGTTGAACACCTTGTGCGCCTTCGCGATTGACAGGGGACATCCTCGCCCGCAAACGGTATCTCTCCTGCAACAACAATGCTTAAGTTGTGCCACAATAATTTAATTTATATGTATGAACTGTACAAACAAAATTAAGGAACTTACCCAGAAATCGTGCCACACCTCGTCAGCAACGGTGCCGTGCCGGACATCAAGGGCCAACCTGTAGTGCTCCCATTTAAGGGCCGGATGCTGCACGCCGTTGATTTCCACCAAGCCCGGGTAGTGGTGGCGGCAGATGGCTCCCAGGACAGAGTTAACCTGCCTATGCTGGCGGCGTCCCTCCCACGCCACGTCATTCCATTGCCTACATTTCATGAAATCAAACCGATTAGTTATACAACAAATTTCAAATATAGATTTACAAAATAACTTACCAGTCCCCGCAAGGGACGATCAACCTCCGTAACCTATGTTCAACCGCTGGGGGTATGTTGTTACATCCCCGGAACCTGAAAATAACCAAACATGAGAATGCAAAGTCTATGCACAGTATAACATGCTAACAAGTACCTGAAGGACTGTGTACGAGGTGCATCATCATCATCCTCCTCTGCTCCGTCTCCCTCGGCACCCTCATCCTCCTCTCGCCCGTCTCCCTCGGCACCCTCATCCTCCTCTCGCTCCGTCTCCCTCGTCCCCCTCATCCTCTTCACTGCCGTGCTCCTCATCCTGTGCCTCGTAACCAGCTCTGCAGAGCAACCTCCTCGTAACTACCGCTGCAGGAGAAACCTCCTCGTAACTGTGCATCGCAGGAGCAACCTCCTCTGTGCCTCCTCCGGACACCTCTCAAACGATCTCTGCTGCTCCTAGTCGAGGCACTCCCATGGAAGAGGGAGTCCTTACTCCTACCGATCGACTCCTAGAAGAAGAGCCGGTGCTCTTGGAGACCACCTTATGGGCATGCTTGAAAAAGAATTCATCTGTAAAAATTTAAAATAGAGTTAGATTAGCATTTAAAAAGCAAGGTAGCAACAATATGAAAATATAAAAATTTGGAAGATATATACCAATAATATGTATGTATCAAAACTTCGTCAATGTCTTGAGGTTCATCGGTGAATCGTTGTACGTAAAACATGTTTTCTCTGAGGCCGTCGAATTCTTATAGAACCTCGTTTCGTTTCTTTCTTGGGTCAGGCTGAACTATTAGGTCTGGTGGCATCCGTGGCTACTCCTGCAAGCCCAAACCCATCCAGAATACCTAAAAGATCTTGGCATACCTTCTTCACGATATGCATCAATTTGCTTTGGTTGTCCATGGTTTCATCGACATAATCAGCATCGCTAGGGCTATATAACCGTTCACGGATTCACTTTATAAGCAACCCACCAAGCACTCAAGCTAGGCACGCATCACGGCAAGTAATACACCTGCTCCACCTGGTGAGAAAGCACAAATTTGTCAAAACCTTCAAGCCGTGATTGGTGCCTGATCTCCACCATGCCAAATTCGTTCTCACGTGTGCCATTGTTGGGATCAAACCAATCACATTCAAAGAAAACTACTCTCAGATCTTTGGAACCCCCGAACTTGAACTCAACTATGTTTTGAATAATGCCATAGTAGTTAATTTCACGCCCACGTGCATCGCATGCCTTAGTTACGACTCCACTGTTCACGGTGGCTGCAAGGGGGCGTTTTGCTTCGAATTTTGCAGAGCGAAACCGAAACCCGTTGACGTCATAACGACCGAAGTTCCTTGCCGTAACGGTTCCATGTGATAGCTGTCGCAGGTCCTCATGGACGTCGGCATCGAGCATACACTGTACATGTTAAGGCATGGAAAATTAACACTGGTCTTTGGTTAAAAAAAAGAGCAAAAGAAAAGTACATGTTTTCGACACCAAGCAACGAAACTAGGGCCGCCATTTAACCCATCGCGACGTAGTTTGTCCAGTTGTTTGCTCGTAGGTTGACGAGTAGATCTCCAATGTTGTTGGTCGAACAATCTGCTTGTCAGCTAAGCTAATGAGAATAGTGTAAAGAATAACTTTTGAAAGACAATATACAAATCAATACTTACACGAAATATTTGTCCATTTCTTCAATGTTGGAGTACATATATAGCAAAGCCGAGTTCCATTCTATTGGTGACACCTCACGAGTAAATCGCCACCGATGCCTTTACCCTTCCACCGAAAAATTTGAAGATCACTCATAGGTGCTTCTTCAAAGAATGTGATACCGCGTTGTAATGGCATTCACATTGCGCTCATCGGCAATGCACGTCGAGAAGTTCGATATCTCTTTAAGAGCATATGCCTCTGCGATGCACCCTTCAACCCTAGCCTTGTTGCGTACGGATGCCCTTATCTTTTTCAAACCTCTTTCGGTCGCATACATCCACATGCATCGCAGTGTCCACCAACCTCCGCTTCGTAAGGCAAATGTACCAAGAGATGTTGCATGACGTTCATAAATCCAGGTGGAAATACCTGTTCCATCTTGCAAACAAGCAATGGTATTTCTTTCTTCAACTTTTGCATCATCTTCTTCGTGATTTCTTTAGCACATAACTGCCTGTAGAAAAAGCTAAGTTCTGCTAACGTTCTCCACAATTCATCCTTGAAGTAGCCACGAAACATTACAGGGAGAAGTCTTTCCATGATGATGTGGTAATCATGGCTCTTAAGACCATTTAGCTTCCCGGTGCTGACATTCACCTCACGCCTTAGGTTAGCTGCATAGCCATCTGGAAATTTGATACTTTTCATCCACCGGAGCACTTCTTTCTTCTCTTGAGGTTTAAGACAATATGGAGCTCGTGGCCTGGCTATTCGTCCTCCTGAATCTTGTACAAGCTCAAGTGTTGGCCGATCGCAAATCTCAGCCAAGTCTCTTCGTGCCTTAACATTGTCTTTTGTTTTGTCTTTGACATCAAAGCACATACTTATAATGCTTTCTGCGACATTACGCTCTTGGTGCATGACATCTACATTGTGCATAAGAATCAATGCTTTCGCGTAAGGGAGACTCCATATTGCACAAATATGAGTCCAATTATGGTCATCTTTGAAACCTTCGAAACCGCCATCTGTTGGTACGAGCCGACTGTGCTGTGCGACTATCTCAAAGACCGGTCAAACGGTTTGGCGGGCCCTTTGTAATAGTGGTGTCCTTCCGGAATGCAGTACTAAGTTTCCTAAAAGGGTGATTATGCGGCAAAAACCGTCGATGGCAATCAAAGAAACAGAACTTTCCACCATGTGGTACCCGGAATGCATCTGAGTCAGCCATACATATGGGACAACAAAGCCGACCATGAACACTCCATCCAGCCCATATGCCATATCTTTGGTAAATCATGGACCGACCACAAGTATGCAACACGCAAGGTAAAGTTTACTTTACCATAGGCATCATATGCTTGTACCCCTATCCACAACTCTTTCAACTCTTCAATTAACGGTTGCATGAACATATTTAGGTGCTTCCCAGATGATCGGGACCGGTATGACAAGGGCTAGAAACACGTACTCATCTTTCATGCATAAAGCAGGTGGTAGGTTGTATGGCATAATAAAAACCGGCCAACAAGAGTACGGGATGGCACTTGTGCTGAAAGGTGTGAACCCATCTGTCGCCAACCCTATGCGAACATTCCTAGGGTCCCTTGCAAAGTCAGGGTCGAAGCGGTCCAATGCCTTCCATGCCTCGGCATCTGACGGATGCACCATCACTCCATCACTACCACGAACACCTTCTTTATGCCACCTCATATGCCTAGCTGTTTTTTTAGATAAGTATAACCGTTTAAGCCTAGGTGTGATTGGCATGTAGCGAAGTTGTTTCACCGCGACATTTGTCATCACCGTTATGCCCTCATCATTTAACACCTCGACATATCTAGATTTTTTACAGAAGAGACATCGAGGTTCGTTGGCATATTCCTTCCAGAACAACATGCAATTATCTTCGCAAACATCAATCTTCTCATACTTCATCCCAAGGCCGGACAATAGCTTCTTCGACTGGTACATGTCCTTCGGCATCTTATGGTTCGGCGGAAGAATATCAATGATCAATTGGACCAGATCGTTGTAGCAGTTATTTGAAAAGTTATATTTCGACTTTATTGACATGAGTCGCGTCACGGCCGCTAGGACGGTCACGTTGGTGGAATCATGCAATTTCTCTTCCGAGGCCGAAAGGAGGCTATAGAACCTTTGAACCTCCGGCCCTGGCTCTTCTTCCGAATTAACCTCAAAATCCCTACCAATATCATTCACCATCTCATCCATCCTATCTTCATCCTCATGGTCCGTCTCAATGGGTTGTGCCTCACCATGCTCGTACCATATCATGTAGTCAGGCATAAAACCAAACTTGCACAGTGACGTTCCACATCCGGCTTAACGTGACGAGCAAAGTTTCGACACTTGTTACATGGGCACTTTACAACACCACCTGCGGCCCTGCGAATGCATTGTCCATGAACGCCTTTGTGTTTTGACCCCCCATTCTCTTGAATGTGACCCAGTCTTACTCCAACCATCGTACATCCATCTCCGATCATCACCCAGTATGGACGCTACAAACGAGCAACAAGATCCATCACCCAGGGTGGTATGGTTGCTAACCGGCTCATCGGGAAAGATAGGTCTTAAACTCCACCCAACAATGAACGCCAAAGCGGAATTATGACGAATCAGAGTCCGAACAAAATTTCAAGAAGATAACCCCGCTGTTCTCCGATTGCACACCTGGTTGTGGTGCATCGGAGAACAACTGGGTTATCCACAGAAATTTTGTTCGAACTCTAAACGACTCGTCATAAATCCAATGCTCTGGCATCCATTCTTGAGTTGTCCAAAATGGGACAATTCCGGAATGACACACCTCACATGTACATGTGAGATGTGTCGTCCCCGAACGGGTGACGCATAGGCTTGGCTGACACTAATCATGCATTGATAGTCCATTATAAACCAGCTGAGTTTTATTTACTACAGAAAGAGTAATAATTGGATTGTAAACGTACGCATATCAACACATACTCTATACACACATCACATATATGTTACACCCAATTGGCCAATTCTTATGCGCATGTGCATCGATCTGAAACCTCGATATTTCCATCAATTGAGCTAGACTCAGTTCACTTTGACAGTAGCATATATATATTGAAAATTTATATAGAACTGGAAGCTTGAAAATCTATAGAGTCAAACCTAAAAATAGAAGCTTGATGGTACGATATATATCAAAGACCTTTAGAGTCAGGTTGGCCTTATAGGCAGCCGTTGGAGGTAATAGCATCTTTAATGCTTTCTGGGGTTTGAGCAATGTCTTGTTTGAGTTGAAATTTTAAAATGACAGGTGTTGCCCTTTGGGGTTTGAGTGACGTGATGTCTAATTTGAGTTGAAATTTAAAATGCCAATGTTTTGATGACCCAAAAGCTGAAGGAGATGGATGATGTGATTAGAAGGGTGCATACTGCAGTTACAATGCCGGGGCGAGCACGGGAGGCCGGGGGCGGCGGCTGGGGCGGCCTGAAGCGTCAGCGCGGGCGAGCCTGAAGGAGGCGGCGGCAGCCAAGCGGCTGGCGTCAGCGCCCGGCGAAGCGGCGCGGCAAGCGGTGCTGGCGAACCTGAGGCGGCCGGCGGCGCCGGCGTCTTGTAGCGGCGCAAAGCGGCAGCGAAGCGATCGTAAGCGGCGAAGCGGCAGCCGGCGGCGTCGTAAGCGGCGAAGCGGCAACGCCGGCGAGCATGGAGGCCGGGCGCGGCGGCGCGGGCGCGGCGCGCAAGGCGGCAGCGAAGCGGGCAGCGTGCGGCGGCGGCGGGCGAAGCGCGGGGCGCGGACGCGAACAACGGGGTGGGCAATTTGTGGCGGCGCGGTTGGAGTCTTGTGAGTGGAGGCGCGTGGTGGAAGAAATATTTAGGGCGCCGCTATTTTCATCGGCTTGAATAGCAGCCGATGAAAAATTCGCATTTTCATCGGCTTATGTGCGCATCGATTTAAAATATTCGCATTTTCATCGGCTTGCCTAGCTGACCGATTTAAAATAGGATGTTTATTTCATCGGCTAAGGCATGGCCGATTTAAAATAATGGTGCCAAAGACAGCTATTAGGTCATCAAATTTTCGCTTGTGCACCCTGGCCGATTTAAAATATTCCATATTTTCATCGGCTAGAACTTCAAGCCGATTTAAAATAATGGTCTCATAACAGCTGTTCGGTCAACCAATTTCGCCGGTTCCTCTGGCCGATTTAAAATATAACGTAGTTTCATCGGTTTGATTTTTTGGCCGACGAAAACAATTAATTTTCATCGGCTAGACCTTTAAGCCGACGAAAATATATATATTATCGTCGGTAGTGCTCCAGCCGACGAAAACAAATGTTTGTAAATGTCGGCTTCTCCCTAGCCGAAGAAAATAGAATTAGCCGACGAAAAATTAGTAGTTTCCTGTAGTGAACGGATTGGCGGGAAGAAGAGGGAACTCCCGGGGTCACACCACCTGCACATAGGCATCACACACTCACAATCATAACCTCAAAACAGTACACACGCCCCCATCTAACCCGACATTGCCAACTACTCGCAAAACCTAAAAACAGAGGTTCTGTCCCGGCGGGACAGCAGCCTTGCAAAAGGCATAACTTGAGTTCTGGGACTCCAAATCGAATAAACGAGTACACCGTCGCGAAGCTTAGGAAATTTCCCAACTTTTTCTAGTTATAGGGAAAGACTGATTCGGACTCTAAAATTGTTTAATCTACAGATTACCACAATCTGTTCCAGTTACGTCACAGATTTTTAAGCGCTCGGTAAAACAGCCATAACTTTCAAACGGCTGATCGGAAATTAACGTGCTTTACGTCCACGGAAAGATAATTAAATTATCTACAACTTCCTAGAAGTCCGTACAGTCTGATTCGGATTCTAAATCGACGGAAACTCGAACCCTAGTTCGCCTGCTCAATCTGCCCGAAAACAGAAACGTGGACAAGTTTAGATCTAACCCAAATTACTTCAAACCAGCGCCTCCAATTGATCTAAAAACTTGATAAACACCCTAATAACAGTACCTAGATCATCCCCAAGGATCCCCAAGATCATACCTTTGCCCGAAGCGCAAAACTCCAATCAATCTCCGCGAATCTCCTCGCGAATCGCTCCTCGCTCCACGTTCCTCGCTCCTCGCTCCTTGCTCCTCGCTCCTCGCTCCACGGGATGACTCCGCGAGGTGCAGGGGTGGGGAGACCACCCTAGGGCAGCAAGGGTGGAGGGGAGGTGGTGTGGAGGTGGAGAGGTGGAGGGGGGGGCGCACGGTTTGGGGGAGGGGGCGCACGGCTTGGGGAGGGGGCGCAAGAGGGGGAGGTGGGGCGCAATAAGGGGAGGTGGGGCGCAAGGGGGCTGGGGGAAGCCCCTTTTAACAGCCCTCAACCCAATCCTAGTCCGTTACGGAGTCCTAATCCATCCCACCAAAGCCCACCAAGGCCCAAAACTCCCCCGGGAAGGCCCAAAACCCCGAAAACGGCCCGGAAACGGCCCGGAAACGTTATTAACCCCCGATCCTTATAATTTTAACCTTATTTCCACATCTCATACTGTATTTAACCTTATCATGCTCAAAAATTAAGGATACGACACTCCGAGGTGTCACATTCTTCCCCCCTTCAACAGGATTCGACCTCGAATCTAAACGCACCAACACGATACCCAGCAAAACCAAAAGGTCGAATTTTCACATCACATACCTGAGGCGAACAGCTCGGGATACTTCTCGCAAGATGCGAGATTCCAGCTCCCAAGTCGCTTCTCTCTGGCCTCGATGTGACCACAAGACCTTGACAAACTTAAGCGCCCTGTTCTTCATCACTCGCTCGACGTCCCTGAATTTCCACAGACGGGACTCGAAGGTGAGGTCTGCTGAAGCACTAATGGTTCCAATGGAACCACCAACTCCGGATCGTGCAAGTATTTCCTCAACATCGAGACATGGAACACATCATGCACACCTTGCATGGATTCCGGTAGCTCTAGGCGATAGGCCAACCTGCCAACTCGGCGAGGATAGGAAAAGGCCCAACATACCTTGGGTCGAAGCTTTCCTTTGGTGCCAAACGCACCACACCCTTGGTGGGAGATACTCGCAAGAGTACGCTTATCGCCCACCTCAAACTCCAAATCTCGCCGCCACATCAAGATAGCTCTTATGCGCTCTGGTCTGCGAGAAGGTTTTGCCGAACCTCCGACACGCGATCAACGAGTCTGCTGAACCCAATCCGCCCAAGAATAGCTCTCTTCGCCCACAGATCCCAACAAAGTGGCGATCTGCACTTCCGCCATACAAAGACCTCATAAGGAGCAGCCGGATCTTTGGAATGATAGCTGTTATTGTAAGCAAACTCCGCAAGAGGCAAATGGTCTTCCCAGCTACCCTTCCAAGCCATCACACAGGCCCCGAGCATGTCCTCCAAAGTTTGGATGGTACGCTCAGATCGCCCATCTGTCTGAGGGTGAAAAGCGGTACTAAGGCAAAGCTGCGTACCCAAAGCACTCTGCAAACTCTCCCAGAACTTGGAGACGAACTTCGCATCCCGATCAGAGATAATGGTCTTGGGTACACCATGCAATCTCACAATCTCCCGCACATAGATGGGAGCCAACTCGCTCGCTGAATTGGTCGTGTGGATGGGAATGAAATGCGCAGACTTGCTGAGACGGTCCACCACAACCCAAACAGCATCCTTCCCTCGAGGAGTACGAGGTAAGCCGACCACAAAATCCATAGAGATGTCATCCCATGGCCACACAGGAATCTCCAAAGGCTACAACAAAGCCGGGACGCTTATGCTCAGCTTTGATCTTCCGGCAAATCCCACAAGACGCCACGCACTTGGCAATATCCACTCTCATCCTTTTCCACCGTAAATTCTTCTTCAAGTCCTGTACATCTTGGTCTCCCAGGATGGACCGTGCACGGGTGCGATGAGCTTCTTTCAGGATGTCTTCTTTCACTTGAGATTTACGGGCACGCACAGACGGCCCTGAAACCTCAAAGCTCCCAGATCATCAACAAGAAAGTCTCCAGACTTGCCTTCCCAAGGCGTTTCCTCACTTGTCGGAGCAAACGATCATCTTCTTTGTGCCTCTCGCTGACACGCTCGAGAATCGGACTCAAGAATCATTTGAGTTTCAGCCTGCACGGTCCCCGCAGCAAGAGGGAGACTCCCAAACGCTCAAAATCAGCAACAAGACAATCAACAACAGGGGCATTGTCTTGCATCGAGAGCGTCGGCCACCACAATTGCCTTCCCTGATGATCTTGGATAGTGAGGTCATAATCCTTTATCAATTCTAGCCACCTCCTCTGCCTCAAGTTCAAATCTTTACGAGTAAAGATGTACTTGAGGCTCTTGTGATCAGTAAAAATATCACAAGATTCGCCGTCTGAGTAATGCCTCCATATCTTCAATGCAAACACCACGGCGGCTAGCTCAAGATCATGCGTGGGATAATGCTCATGCTTTTTCAACCGCCTCGAAGCATAAGCAATCACCTTGCCCTCTTGCATGAGCACACACCCAAGTCCCATCCGAGAAGCATCGGAATAAACAGGTGAAGCGTTTCTCGGTTCGGGAAGGGTAAGAACAGGAGCGATCACTAACTTCTCCTTCAAAGTGCGTAAGCCGTGCTCACACTCTGCGATCCACTGGAACTTCATCCCCTTCGAGTCGGGCCAGAAAGTGGCTTGGCAATGATAGAGAAATCCTGCACAAAACGCCGATAGTATCCAGCCAACCCAAGGAAACTACGCACCTCTTTGACATTGGAAGGCCTCTTCCAATCCAAAACTGCCGAGACTTTGCTAGGATCTACCGATATGCCCTCTGGATTGATGATGTGGCCAAGAAAACCCACTTCGAAATCCGAACTCGCACTTTTTCAGCTTAGCAAAGAATTGATTCTCCTCAGGGTACTCAAAGACAAGCCTCAAGTGTCACTCATGCTCCTCTTCCGATTTAGAGTAAATCGAGAATGTCATCGATGAACACTACCACAAACTCATCAAGGTACTTGTGTAGCATACTGTTCATCGCCTCCATAAAGACAAGGAGCATTAGTTAGTCCAAAAGACATAACTTTAAATTCATAATGCCCATACCTAGTGGAGAAAGCAGTCTTCTCAATGTCTGCTCCCTCACACGGATCTGATTATACCCGATCGAAGATCAATTTTGGAGAACACCTTTGCTCCCTTGATTGGTCAAACAGATCCTCGATGCGAGGCAAAGGATACTTGTTTTTGTATCACTTGGTTAAGAGCACGATAATCAATGCACATACGCCAACTTCCATCCTTCTTCGAGACGAAGAGGACGGGTGCTCCCCATGGCGATACGCTACGCCGAATGAAGCCTTTGGCCAACAGATCCTCCAATCGCTTCTTCAACTCGTCTTGAAAAGGTCGAGCTAAGCGGTATGGAGAGATAGAAATAGGTCGAGTGCAGGAGCAAGATCAATACGAAACTCCACATTCCTCACGGGAGGTAGACCAGGCAACTCGTCAGGGAACACATCAACGAACTCCTTCACTACAGAAATCTCCTCAATGGAAATCGAAGAAGATGGTTTCTCGACAAAGTCATGAGGAAACCCAATAGCCTCAAACGCCGACCGTAAAACAAACTAGTCAAAGCAAAGACGGAATCGAGGGTATACCACCCTGAAAGGTCAACTCTTCACGGACGGGCCTGCAAGGAAGCTGTCTTCCGAAACAACGAGATCTTAGCAGTGCATCGATGCAGCCAGTCCATGCCCAAAATGACATCAAAAGGAGCCAACTGGATCACCATGAGATTGGCAAAGAAAACCTCATCATCAATGGCAATGGTGCAACCAGGGCAAACCAAAGAACTAGCAACCAAACCCCCAGGGGAACTGACTAGCACAAACTCAGAAATCCGCTGGACCCCCAATTTAGCTCTACTAGCAAACTCAGACGACACAAAGGAATAGGATGCTCCGGAATCAAATAGAACAAAGGCATCAACGGAATCCACGAGCAGAGTACCTGAAACCACCTCTGGATGCCCGACTGACTCGGCGGTCGGCAAAGCATACACTCCTGGTGGCGCTGGGACAGAAGGAGCCCCGACTCCAGGCTGATGCCCCATCAAGACTGGGGGCGGAGGAGGCAACTGAGGAGGAGCAGACGGCTGCGGGCACGATAAGCTTGGTGGCGCCACGCAAAGGGCGGCCGAGAAACAGAGCAGCCATCATGTGCACCGATCCTCACGGAAGACGCTGCTGGAGTGGGAGGAGAAGACACCGTCTCCCACTTGATGATGCTACCGGGATTCATCCGGCAGACTCGTCCGTATGGCCAGGCTTGCCCGCAGTGGTTGCAACTCCGGTCCAACCACACTCAAGCACGGTGCTCACCACCGCACTCGTAACGATCCGCGAAAATCCAATACAAAACACTTTTCTTTTGGTTCAGCTCAACTAAAGCCAAGAAAAGCAAATAAACCGACCGCCGTAACGGCAGAGAACATCGAAGGGAACCACCATCAACTCTTCTATTTGACTCGGTCCAACTACCCGATCAAGGACGAAAGGATAAGCATTCTTCTCCTACAGGGGTTAATAGTTCTTCGGTGATGGCGCTAACCGGCCACACCGTCAAACCTCACCGTTACTATGAACCAAAAAGAGGTGACCGAAACCCTTCGGCACCACAACCCCACTTTTATCACCACAACAGGAACAATCCAATCATTTATACAGACAGACTCCGCAACTCTCTGGGAGCCTCGCCCCTGGCCTCCACGGCCACGGCGTCCTCGGCCTCTACCCCTTGGCATGGCTGCTTAGACAGACAACCATCCAAACACGAAAACACACAATCAAGATCATAAATCAAACATCATCATAAGCATATTCCTTATCACATAATCAAGCGCGATGCAATGATGAACCAAAACCCATCCTACTGTGCAACCAAGTGTGTCAGATTTTAGATTAGTTATACCACTTTTACAAGTTTTAATGTTGCTATCCTATAACAAGGTTTTAGTTAGAACCTAAGCCATGTTTCTAAGTTATTCCACATCACATTTTAGTTGTACCCTATAGCATGACACTAAAAATTCACATTCCAAGGACCTCTGACCGCTCGATACCAACTGTAACACCCCGGCATTTACTATGCCTGAATGTTACCAAACATAAGCTAAACAACATCTAAATACCACATTTAACATCAAATTCCAGCAAAGGTGCATAGACTAAAAACCGAGATTTCGGCAGCACCTCCTTTGTTTTATCATGAATTTAAGAAACAAAGCAACAATATAGCATTATATGGCAATAAGAGAAACATCTAAACAGCAATAAATAAAGTCTTAACGACAATAAAAGACTAACATCAAGCTCTTAAAGTTCCAAGTGTCAAACAAACAATAGAACTCTCATTAACCAAGCTAAGACTTAATTTAAAGGCCATCACACGCAATTTATTATCCAACTAAATGAATTGACTTGGGGAAACATTAAGGTGAAGCAACGTGTGAGAGTGTGACTATTCCCCTTTCCCGCATGCCGTTCTCATGGTACCTAAAACAACAAGAAAACACAAGGGTGAGTTCGAAAACTCAGCAAGCATACTGCAATGGACAACAAGCATAACAACAAGTCAATAACATCTTTCAGCATGCATAACATCTCATTCATGAATACTTATCAATATCATCATCAATTTGTATGCGATGTAATGCATTGCTCCTGACCCTCTGGAACCTCATACCGGTATGGGAAGTACACACCCGTCGGTGTGCACCCTTTCCTCCCTTCCATCCCGAAGATGGAGGGTGCCTACTCGCTTCCAAACACCACGTGGATGGAATCACGACATAGGACTTACTCAATGGCGTTCCGGATTAGTCATAACTTTCTCACCGACCTTGCCGGACTAGTTACGACTTTCTCACCACCCTCGCCCTATCTCATGACATGCATGCAACCATGCCAATTATCATATTTAATTCACATATTAACACATGGCATCATAATATGTTAAACATGCTCATCATATCATATCAATCATTAAAACATGGCAAGTGGACATATATCATGTAGGCAATTCCATCTAATCACAACATGCAACCTACAACTCGCTATCCATCACAACACACTTGCCTCAACCACGTGCAACGGATTGGCGGGAAGAAGAGGGAACTCCCGGGGTCACACCACCTGCACATAGGCATCACACACTCACAATCATAACCTCAAAACAGTACACACGCCCCCATCTAACCCGACATTGCCAACTACTCGCAAAACCTAAAAACAGAGGTTCTGTCCCGGCGGGACAGCAGCCTTGCAAAAGGCATAACTTGAGTTCTGGGACTCCAAATCGAATAAACGAGTACACCGTCGCGAAGCTTAGGAAATTTCCCAACTTTTTCTAGTTATAGGGAAAGACTGATTCGGACTCTAAAATTGTTTAATCTACAGATTACCACAATCTGTTCCAGTTACGTCACAGATTTTTAAGCGCTCGGTAAAACAGCCATAACTTTCAAACGGCTGATCGGAAATTAACGTGCTTTACGTCCACGGAAAGATAATTAAATTATCTACAACTTCCTAGAAGTCCGTACAGTCTGATTCGGATTCCAAATCGACGGAAACTCGAACCCTAGTTCGCCTGCTCAATCTGCCCGAAAACAGAAACGTGGACAAGTTTAGATCTAACCCAAATTACTTCAAACCAGCGCCTCCAATTGATCTAAAAACTTGATAAACACCCTAATAACAGTACCTAGATCATCCCCAAGGATCCCCAAGATCATACCTTTGCCCGAAGCGCAAAACTCCAATCAATCTCCGCGAATCTCCTCGCGAATCGCTCCTCGCTCCACGTTCCTCGCTCCTCGCTCCTTGCTCCTCGCTCCTCGCTCCACGGGATGACTCCGCGAGGTGCAGGGGTGGGGAGACCACCCTAGGGCAGCAAGGGTGGAGGGGAGGTGGTGTGGAGGTGGAGAGGTGGAGGGGGGGGCGCACGGTTTGGGGGAGGGGGCGCACGGCTTGGGGAGGGGGCGCAAGAGGGGGAGGTGGGGCGCAATAAGGGGAGGTGGGGGCGCAAGGGGGCTGGGGGAAGCCCCTTTTAACAGCCCTCAACCCAATCCTAGTCCGTTACGGAGTCCTAATCCATCCCACCAAAGCCCACCAAGGCCCAAAACTCCCCCGGGAAGGCCCAAAACCCCGAAAACGGCCCGGAAACGGCCCGGAAACGTTATTAACCCCCGATCCTTATAATTTTAACCTTATTTCCACATCTCATACTGTATTTAACCTTATCATGCTCGAAAATTAAGGATACGACACTCCGAGGTGTCACAGTTATGCTTGCTTAGGTCTAATGGAGCACAGCTATCAGCCTTTAGTACTAACCCAGAGTACAAGCTGATTTCCACTAAGGGAGAAAGATGGAGTGTAACACCCCAAAATTTTACTTTTCCTAAACTCATGTGTGATTTGGCACTTTGGTGAATTTTTGGAATTTTCTGGAATTTATTTGGATTTATTTGGAATTTATTTGAATTTATTCCATTTTGAAATAATTGAAGAATTTAATTTTGCAAATAAATTTTTGTTGGAAATATTTTATTTGAGTCCAAAATGATCCAAAGTATTTTCCAGAATTTTTCTGGAATTTTTCTGAGTCATTTGCTATTTTTAATGAATTAAATGAATTACTAGGAATTATTTTAAATATTAAATCGCTGGAAAATCAAACTCGGGTCAAGTACTGTTCATCCGACCGAGCCCGAGTCAGACTCGTGTTCGAGTCCGACCCGAGCCACGTGACTCGACCGAACCCACTCCTAACCCTAATCAATCCCAACCGTTGGATCAAGATCCAACGGCTGAGATCCGCCGACCCCGACCCGAGCCGTATCCGGTCCGGATCCGATCGCGCCGCGGCGATCGGGCCGTTGATCGCGCCACGTGGGCGGCTGCGACAGCGTCGTCTCCGCCGAAGTCCGAGCCGGACTCAGCCGGTGAGAGCGCCGCAGTGACAGACTAGGGTTCCGCCCTGAGCACGCCTCCCGGGGCTATTTAATGCCCGGATCGCACCCCGAGGATCGCCATCCCACGCCGGTCCCGAAACCCTAGCTCACGCCGCTAGGATCCCCACCGTCTCGCTGCTATTGTTCGCCGGAGTTGGTAAAGCACTCCGCCGCGGTTTCGCGTCGTTTCCGCCACCGTCCGCCATCCTCCGCCGACGTTGACCCCAGATCGGATCCCTTGCGTCAAGGCGCACTGCGTTTACCATCCACTTCGCCGGAGGCCTGCGCAGCCGTCGGGCGTGTCATTATCGCTATCGCCCGGCCGCAAGCCGCCGCGACGCCATTGCTGCCGCTCGAGCTATCTCACCGTCCGATCAAGATCGCACGATCCAGATCTTGCCACGCCATCGCACGGTGAGGTTTCGTTATTTATCTCTAGATCCAATCTCAACCATTGGATCTAAATCCAACGTCCCGATTAACCGCGTTCACCCCAAACGCGTAACACCAGATTCAACTGGGCCGTTGATTTTCAAATCAACGGCCTAGATCTAGCCCCGTGGCCAGAAGGCCAACCGCCGCGGTCAGCGCGGGCAGCGCCGCGCATGAGAACGTGTCTCTGACACGCTGGGCCCGCATGTCAGCGGCCCGGTAAAGCGCACCATGGCGCCACGATGGCGTCATGGCGGGCCCGCATGTCGCTGGCTGTCCCGGTGGCGCTGGCGTCGACAATGACGTCTGATGGACCCCACTGCCGAAGTGGCCGAGCCCATGACGTCGGCGATGGACGTCACGAGGGACCCACATGTCGATGACTGAACCGTGGACCAGGTCCACGGTGGACCCGAGCCGAGCGTGGACCGAGTCCATGGGCGGTGACGTCGCAGACCAATCGAGGCTGCCACGTGTCCTGCTGACGCAATAATTAATTTCCGAAAAAAGAAAATGATTTAATAAATCGGTTTAATAATTGATTTGAATTTCAAAACTTCAAACGCTTATAACTTTTGCGTTTCAACTCCGATTTGAGCGATTCAAATTTATAAATTTGTATAAAATTGAGATCTACCTAAATATGAATTTTATTTAATTTTTGGACTAAAGTTTTTCTCTGTAAAATTATTTAATTGATTATTTAAACTTTAAATAATCATAACTTTTATGCTTTTAACTCCAAATTTGGCGATTCCAGTTTCTAAAAATCCAGAAAATTATGTTCTCTCTGTTTATGGATTTTATTTGGAGTTTTGGGATGTTTTTGCCTAGTGTTTATTTGTGTATTTGCTATTTGCACGCTTTTACGAGTAGACGTTGAAGTGCCGGAAGGATTCGAAGGAGAAGTGTTGACTCAGGATCCAACTCAAGACCAAGAGCAAGTACTTTTTGAAGGCAAGTTGTGCTTTGACCATGTTGATCCTATTTTGAAATCTATTTTGATTTAAACTATTGCATGCTAGTTCAATTAGAAAGATACTTTGTTTAAACATGGGGGTTAGATAAATACCAATTTGCTATATGACACCTTGATTACTTAAGTATGTGCCATGACCCTTTGTCACCCTAGTTGTGGTTTACTAGTTGGACATTATTAAATTGCCAACATGGGTTTAGATCGTTGTAGTATAACGCTTAGACTCGCTACGTGCTCATGACATGATTTTGGACAATCAAATGTTAATATTGACTTAATGATATATTGAACCTGTTTTGGAAAAGTATCATGTGATGTTGATGGCACGTGGTGCATGGTAATCAAGCGGGTTTGATAAAATGATTTCGACCAGGGCATGTGGCAAGAGTAATCAGGTGGCCAGTTGTGGCATTGGGAGTGATGATTTGGTTTTTCGGGTAGTCTTGCCCTGGTCACTCTAAGGACTTAACCTTGCAAGCCTTTGAACTGGGTCATACTTGCAACCACATGGCTGGAATGGGACGGCCCTAGTTGACTAAGTCGCTAAGGACTCACTTGTGGAGCCTCAGGGTGTCAGTTACACCGTTTGTGTGATTGTACGGGGGAGCGTATCGTGGCTGTGGCCAGGTACCCATCTAACGGTGTGTTGGTCCCATACTTCGCCTTGGCTAAGGGAAGGGATGGTGTAGAGCACGAACCGAAGAGGACCACCTGTGTTGTTTGAGGCTTCCGAAAGGCTTTGTTGCGGGAACTCGCCTTTGTGGTGTTTGACTGTATCTTGTGGGTAAAGTGCATAACCTCTGCAGAGTGTAGAATCTATTTGAATAGCCGAGTCCACTGTGATCGGACAATGCCTGGGAATTACAAATCAAGGGTTAGATTTTACGAAAATAACTTGGATTTGAAAGGTTGGGTTGGTTTAACAAAGAAGATGATGGAAATATGGTTTAGGATGGGGAAAATGTTTGTTAAACTTCTTGAAAAGTTATTTATGCTTTACTTATTTCTACTGCTTTCGAATCTACTTTTATTACTTGTCAAAAGCTGTTTACCGCAAATATACCTTGAGCTATTCCTTTGTACCAAGCCATGCATATAGTATATTAGCTTGCATTCTCAGGCATGACTTGCTGAGTACCAAGTACTCACCCTTGCCTCAACACAATACCAGTTGAAGAGGAGATTACGCCAGTTTCGGAGGAAGATTTCCAAGAAGACCCGTCTACTTAGGGATGCGAGCCCAGTCAGTTGCCTGTGGTATACTGGATGGCGCCACGAAGTTTATTTGATTTTCCGCTGCTATTATTTCTCTTTTAATAAGTTCTGCGTTGCAAGGCATATATTTGTAACTTGGCCATAAGGTCGAGTAACCCTTTGATTATTTAAATAAAGTACTTTGATAGTATCGTTTGGTATGATTGTGATATATACCGATGTTAAGACTGTGTGCACTAGCGCGTTCCTGGACTAGTGCTGAATACACAGAGGGTCCGGATTTGCAAATTCGGGGTCCCGACAGAGGTGGTATCAGAGCCATACTTGACTGTAGGCTCAACCCTAGCTAGAATGGTCGTAGTGAGGATAAAACCTATTTTCTAAAGCTAAAAAGTTGTCAAGATAAGAAATGACCTCTCGACTTATCCCCTTCTCTCTTTTCTTGTCTCTTGCTGAAATTTTCCCTTACCTTGTCACAATTTAAAAATTCCGAGTTCTTACGTAAAGCACTCTTGTGACAGATGGAGGTTTTCTCGATGAGTGAGCATGGGTTCTATAGTGAGACTCCTTCGCCGAGTCGAGACATAGAATAAAGAGTCACCCTTTAGGCGTTAGACTCCAGAGTTAGTTCGATTTGGATTTGCTTGTTTCTCGAGTGTGCAAAGATGTGTTGCAAGGCCCTTAGGCATTGTGAGCAGCCATACCAAGTTACTAATAATAAAGTTGGACCTTAAGGCTACACCTTTCGCCCCGCATAAGTTCCATATTACTTGTCTATTCTTGTTTCCCTCTCATCTCTAAACCTAGAGCAAATCGACAGATGGTAAACACCCGTGGAAACTTTGGAAGCAATAGGAGTGGTTCTCGCCCAGTAGAAAACCCCAATGATGGAGCACCAAAGACCGCCATTGATATGCAGAATTTTGGAGCATTTCTTGCTGCTCAGACTCGATTGATGCATGCTATGATGCAACAAATGCAGCACGTCCTTTGCTCAGGCCACTTGCTAATCAAGTTAATCAGGGCCACGCCAGAATACAAAGGCGTCGAGTTCATGAGAACTCACCCACCCACTTTCTCGGGAATGCCAATCCATTGGAGGCCGACGATTGGTTAAGATCAATTGAGAGGAAGCTACACATAGCTCAATGCATAGGGAATGAGAAGGTACTTTACGCTTCTCATCGGTTGGAAGGAAATGCCGAATGGTGGGAGAACTTCGTGCCACGCAGAGAACCCTCAAGAAATCACTTGGGAAGAGTTCACAATGCATTCGACAAGATCACGTGCCTGAAGGAATCATGGACCTTAAGAAGGAGGAGTTCAGAGCATCAAGCAAGGTAATCAGCCGGTGGCCGACTATCGAACAAGTTCACACAGCTAACACGCTACGCACTTTGAGGATGTAGCGACAGATAAATCCGCATGGGCCTCGTTTCATGAAGGGACTTAACTCAGGATTGCAAGTAGGATTGATCACCCACACCTTTCCAGATTTCCAAGAGTTGGTGAATAAGGCACTTATTCTCGAGGACAAGCGCAAGGAACCGGATGAGAACAGAAGCGCAGGATGCAACAAAGAAGGATCACGTCGTGAACGCATAGGCGCTTGAGAGTTGCACCAAATCAATTCTTGATTCCAACCACGTAATGCAACAAGGACACCCTCCGGCACCAAGACCTGCCAATCGTAACTACTGGACCCGCCCCGCTAGAAACGCTACTCCGTGCAACAAGAAGGAACAGTGAGACGCCGCTACAATCGCAACGAGCCAGGACACTTTGCCAACAGCTTGTCCAAAGAAGACAGCAGGAGCGACCCGATTCGCTTCAACCTAGGAACCACCCAGCTAGGACGCCAAAGACAGGAGCCACACCTGCATCGTGGTGAGAGGCCGAGTCAACCATGTCACCGCAGATGCACCTGCGAGAATGCTACGACGCGTCGTCTTGGGTAAGTTACTTGTTAACTTTCGTACACCTGCATGATTTTGTTTGACTCGAGCTTCGCATTCGTTTGTTTCGCAAGGCTTTGCTACTAGAAATGACTTGAGAATTGCAAGACTTAAGTGCATGCTTTTAGTTCAAACCCTGGTTCCGAACTCCGAACGGAAGTAGGATGTTCCGGGTGAGAATACTAATAGATGGAATAGAGTTCCTAGCAAACCTTATAATTTTGGAGACCCAGACCTTAGATGTTATATTGGGAATGGATTGGTTATCCAAGCACAAGGCTGTATTGGATTGTGGACGAAGGACTATCTCGGTTGAGAGCCCGTGTGGGAAGAAAGTGGAATTTCAAGCCACCGCAGCTAGAGATGGACGATTGATGGTTAACAGTACCAAGACAATCAGCATAGAGGATGTCCGGTAGTGAATGAGTACACAGACGCGTTTTCCCGAGGATCTACCTGGTATGCAGCCAGACACGGACAAAGAGTTTGTGATAGAGCTTGTACCTGTAACAGCAAAGAAAGCAAAGAGACCCAATCGGATGTCTAACGAGCAGTTGGTCGAAAAGAAGAAACAGACTAGAAGAGTTAATGGAGAAAGGATTTATCGAGACCAAGTTCGTCGCCGTGGGAGCACCGCTTTGTTTGTCAAGAAGAAGGACGGAGTTTCGGGATGTGCATTGACTACCGTGCACTCAATGAAGTCACCGTGAAGAATAAGTATCCGCTACCCAGGATTGATGATTTGTTTGATCAGTTAAGAGGAGCCGGAGTTTTCTCCAAGATTGATCTCGAGATCGGGATACCATCGATTGAAGATCCGATCGAGGATATTCAAGATCGCATTCTCGTCAAGATATGGACATTACGAGTTCACGCTATGTCCTTTGGGCCGATTTAATGCGCCACTTATTTCATGAATATGATGAATAAGGTGTTCATGGAATATTTAGACAAGTTTGTCGTCGTGTTCATAGACGATATCCTAATCTACTCCAAGACAGAGGATGAACATGCCGAACACTTAAGGCGAGTTTTGGAAAAGTCGAGGAACGACAACTTTTTGCCAAGTTCAGCAAGTGTGATTTTTGGAAGGACAAAGTGGAGTTTCTTGGACATGTAATGACTGCAGAGGGAGTCGCCGTAGATCCAAGCAAAGTAGAAGGCGTGTTACATTGGGAGCGACCAAGATCGTGACCTGCATTCGGAGTTTCCTTGGAATGGCAGGATACTACCGCTGCTTTCATTGAAGGCTTCTCGACAATTGCGAAACCTCTTACGCAATTGCTGAAGAAGGAAAAGAAGTTTGCATGGACGCTAGAATGTGAGAAAGGATTTCAGAGCTGAAGAAGCAATTGACATCAAGACCGGTGTTAGTTCTACCGATGTTGCTCAAAGCTTCGATATTTATTGTGACGATCGCGCCAAGGACTTGGATGTGTCCGATGAGAATGGAAAGGTCGCCGCTATGCATCAAGGCGCTTGAGGCCGCATGAGGAAAATTATCCGACACATGACCTAGAGTTAGTGCCGTAGTGCATGCCTTGAAGATATGGCGTCACTATCTCGATTGGAAACAGATGTGAAGTATACACGGATCATAAGAGCCTTAAGTACATATTCACCCAGTCGGATCCGAATATGAGGCAAAGGAGATGGCTAGAGTTGATCAAGGACTATAATGTTGGAATCCATTACCATCCCGGGAAGGCCAACGTAGTAGCCGATGCTCTGAGTCGGAAAAGCCATACCGTGAGTGCGTTGCTAGCCACAAGTCAGGATGAGTTATGTAAGGATTTTCAGAAAATGAAGATTGAGGTAGTACCTAGCGGATTCTTGGCCGCATTGGAAGTAAAGCCTACTTTAGAGGACCAGATCCGAGAAGGACAGAAGGATGATGACAGGATCCGTAGGATTAAGTCCAAAAAGGAGGAAGGCAAGGCAGAGGACTTCAAGTGGGATGAGCAAGGCACGTTGTGGATGAAGGATCGCATTTGTGTGCCTAACAAAAAGGAGTTAAAGCAACTGATTCTGGAAGAAGCCCATGACTCCAAGTACTCGATTCATCCCGAAGCGCCAAGATGTATCAGGATCTCAAGGAGAGATTCGTGGCCGAGTATGAAACGTGAAGTTGCCGAGCATGTTGCATTGTGCGACGTATGCCGTAGAGTCAAGGCAATGCATCGAGACCAGCAGGATTGCTACACCTACCGAAGATACGAGTGGAAGTGGGAGGAAATCGGAATGGATTTCATTACCGGTTTGTCAAGACTCAAGGAGGTTGTGACTCCATATGGGTTATAGTGGATCGCTTGACTAAAGTAGCCATTTTATCCCCGTGAAGACCACTTACTCGGAGATAAATTAGCGAGTTGTACATGATCAGGATTGTTTGTTTGCACGGAGTGCCAAAGAGGATTGTATCGGACGAGGAACCCAATTTACCTCAAGGTTACGGAATAAGTTGCATGAAGCCATGGGAACCCGTTTGAACTTCAAGATGCCTTATCATCCACAGGCGGATGGACAGGCCGAAAGAGTCAACCAGATTCGGAGGATATGTTGAGAGCTTGTGCATTGGCTTATGCTACCTCTTGGGATAAGAGTTTACCGTATGCCGAGTTCGGTTACAACAATAGTTATCAGGCTAGTTTACAGATGTCACCTTTCGAGGCACTGTATGGTCGACCCTGTCGGACGCCATTGAATTGGAATGAGACCGGCGAGCGCCGTGTCTTTGGGCCTGATATTCTTCAAGAGGCTGAAGAGCAGATCGCTATGATTAGGGAAAGGTTGAAGATAGCCCAATCACGACAAAAGAGTTATGCTGACAATCGTCGCCGAGATTTGAGTTTTGAACCAGAAGACTTTGTATACCTCAGAGTTACGCCTCTCAGGGGAGTTAAGAGGTTCCATGCCAAAGGGAAACTTGCACCCCGTTATGTTGGACCATTTAAGATTTTGAGCCGCAGAGGCGAAGTTGCTTATCAGCTGGAGTTGCCACAGTCGTTAGCAGGAGTACATGACGTATTCCATGTGTCCCAGTTGAAGAAGTGTCTCCGAGTTCCTGAGGAACAGACATCGCTAGAGTCAATCGAGTTGCAAGAGGACTTAACTTATAAGGAACATCCTGTGAGGATTCTAGACACAATGGATCGAGAAACTAGAAACAAGTCAACCCGTTTCTGCAGAGTTCAGTGGAGCAACCATGAAGAAAGCGAAGCGACTTGGGAGCGCGAAGAGGATTTGAAGAAAGAGTTTCCAAACCTATTCCTTTAGTAAGCCCTGAATCTCGGGGACGAGATTCTATTAAGGGGGGGAGGTTTGTAACACCCCAAAATTTTACTTTTCCTAAACTCATGTGTGATTTGGCACTTTGGTGAATTTTTGGAATTTTCTGGAATTTATTTGGATTTATTTGGAATTTATTTGAATTTATTCCATTTTGAAATAATTGAAGAATTTAATTTTGCAAATAAATTTTTGTTGGAAATATTTTATTTGAGTCCAAAATGATCCAAAGTATTTTCGAATTTTTCCGAATTTTTCTCGAGTCATTTGCTATTTTTAATGAATTAAATGAATTACTAGGAATTATTTTAAATATTAAATCGCTGGAAAATCAAACTCGGGTCAAGTATCGTTTCATCCGATCGAGCCCGAGTCAGACTTCGTGTTCGAGTCCGACCGAGCCACGTGACTCGACCGAACCCACTCCTAACCCTAATCAATCCCAACCGTTGGATCAAGATCCAACTACCGAGATCCGCCGACTCGACTCCGAGCCGTATCCGGCCGGATCCGATCGCGCCCGGCGATCGGGCCGTTGATCGCGCCACGTGGGCGGCTGCGATTGCGTCGTCTCCGCTGAGTCCGAGCCGGACTCGCCGGTGAGAGCCGCTGCGGACCGACTAGGGTTCCGCCGAGCACGCCTCCGGGGCTATTTAATGCCGGATCGCACCGAGGATCGCCATCCCACGCCGTCCCGAAACCCTAGCTCACGCCGCTAGGATCCCCACCGTCTCGCCGCTATTGTTCGCCGGAGTTGGTAAAGCACTCGTCGCGTTTCGCTGCTTCCGCCACCGCCCGCCATCCTCCGCCGACGTTGACCCAGATCCAGATCCCTTGCGTCAAGGCGCACTGCCTACCATCCACTTTCGCCGGAGGGGCTCGCAGCGCTGCCGGCGTGTCATCGCCATCGCCCGGCCGCAAGCCGCCGACGCCATTGCCGCCGCTCGAAGCTATCTCACCGTCCGATCAAGATCGCACGATCCAGATCTTGCCACGCCATCGCACGGTGAGGTTTCGATTTATCTCTAGATCCAATCTCAACCATTGGATCTAAATCCAACGGTCCAGATTAACCGCGTTCACCCCAAACGCGTAACACCAGATTCAACCGGGCCGTTGATTTTCAAATCAACGGCCTAGATCTAGCCACGTGGCCGAAGGCCAACCGCCATGCGATCGGCCGGGCCAGCGCATGAGAACGCGTGTCTCGACACGCCGGCCCGCATGTCGGCGCCCAGCCTAAATCGCACCATGACGCCACGATGACGCCATGGCGCCCGCATGTCGCTGGTCGTCCTGGCGCCGACGCCAAGAATGACGCCACTGATGGACCCCACTGCCGACCGTGGCCGAGCCTCGCTGACGCCGCCAGCGTGACGCTACCCGAGGGGACCCACATGTCAGTGACCTGAACCGTGGACCAGGTCCACGGTGGACCCGAGCCGAGCGTGGACCGAGTCCATGGGCCTACCGACGCCAGACCAATCGAGGCTGCCACGTGTCCTGCTGACGCAATAATTAATTTCCGAAAAAAGAAAATGATTTAATAAATCGGTTTAATAATTGATTTGAATTTCAAAACTTCAAACGCTTATAACTTTTGCGTTTCAACTCCGATTTGAGCGATTCAAATTTATAAATTTGTATAAAATTGAGATCTACCTAAATATGAATTTTATTTAATTTTTGGACTAAAGTTTTTCTCTGTAAAATTATTTAATTGATTATTTAAACTTTAAATAATCATAACTTTTGTGTTTTAACTCCAAATTTGACGATTCCAGTTTCTAAAAATCCAGAAAATTATGTTCTCTCTGTTTATGGATTTTATTTGGAGTTTTGGGATGTTTTTGCCTAGTGTTTATTTGTGTATTTGCTATTTGCACGCTTTACGAGTAGACGTTGAAGTGCCGGAAGGATTCGAAGGAGAAGTGTTGACTCAGGATCCAACTCAAGACCAAGAGCAAGTACTTTTGAAGGCAAGTTGTGCTTTGACCATGTTGATCCTATTTGAAATCTATTTTGATTTAAACTATTGCATGCTAGTTCAATTAGAAAGATACTTTGTTTAAACATGGGGTTAGATAAATACCAATTTGCTATATGACACCTTGATTACTTAAGTATGTGCCATGACCCTTTGTCACCCTAGTTGTGGTTGACGAGTTGGACTTTATTAAATTGCCAACATGGGTTTAGATCGTTGTAGTATAACGCTTAGACCTGCTACGTGCTCATGACATGATTTTGGACAATCAAATGTTAATATTGACTTAATGATATATTGAACCTGTTTTGGAAAAGTATCATGTGATGTTGATGGCACGTGGTGCATGGTAATCAATCGGGTTTGATAATGATTTCGGCCAGGGCATGTGGCAAGAGTAATCAGGTGGGCCATTGTGGCATTGGGAGTGATGATTTGGTTTTGGGTAGTCTTGCCCTGGCCACTCTAAGGACTTAACCTTGCAAGCCTTTGAACTGGGTCATACTTGCAACCACATGGCTGGAATGGGACGGCCCTAGTTGACTAAGTCGCTAAGGACTCACTTGTGGAGCCTCAGGGTGTCGATTACACCGTTTGTGTGATTATGCGGGGAGCGTATCGTGGCTGTGGCCAGGTACCCATCTAATGGTGTGTTGGTCCCATACTTCGCCTTGGCTAAGGGAAGGGATGGTGTAGAGCACGAACCGGAGAGGACCACCTGTGTTGTTTGAGGCTTCCGAAAGGCTTTGTTACGGGAACTCGCCTTTGTGGTGTTTGACTGTATCTTGTGGGTAAAGTGCATAACCTCTGCAGAGTGTAGAATCTATTTGAATAGCCGAGTCCACGGTACTGGACAATGCTCGGGAATTACAGTCAAGGGTTAGATTTTCTGAAAATAACTTGGATTTGAAAGGTTGGGTTGGTTTAAACAAAGAAGATGATGGAAATATGGTTTAGGATGGGGAAAATGTTTGTTAAACTTCTTGAAAAGTTATTTATGCTTTACTTATTTCTACTGCTTTCGAATCTACTTTTATTACTTGTCAAAAGCTGTTTACCGCAAATATACCTTGAGCTATTCCTTTGTACCAAGCCATGCATATAGTATATTAGCTTGCATTCTGTGCATGACTTGCTGAGTACCAAGTACTCACCCTTGCCTCAACACAATACCAGTTGAAGAGGAGATTACGCCGCTGGAGGAAGATTTCCAAGAAGACCCGTCTACTTAGGGATGCGAGCCCAGTCAGTTGCCTGTGGTATACTGGATGGCGCCACGAAGTTTATTTGATTTTCCGCTGCTATTATTTCTCTTTTAATAAGTTCTGCCTTGCAAGGCATATATTTGTAACTTGGCCATAAGGTCGAGTAACCCTTTGATTATTTAAATAAAGTACTTTGATAGTATCGTTTGGTATGATTGTGATATATACCGATGTTAAGACTGTGTGCACTAGCGCGTTCCTGGACTAGTGCTGAATACACAGAGGGTCCGGATTTGCAAATTCGGGGTCCCGACATGGAGTCAGTACCTGAATGAAAACAAGGGAACAAGGCTAGTGTCGGGCAAGGAACATGTTGCATTCCTTAACATGTGGCTTGACTGATTTTTGTTCTGTGGAGCTTCCCTGGGGTCGACACAAGTCTATCAAGCCTTGGCAGAGCAGCTAGTAAAAGGTCGCCAGCTGGCTTTAGGCAAAATGTTCCTCGGGGCATTTTATCTGATGATGCATATTATCAAAAACCGATTGTTCATAGGACAATGACAATACACAGTTGGTAACGTGGGTGGTCCTCTATGGTTTCTTCAAAGCTGGCTATACTGCATTTTTAGTCGATAATTCAATATTGACTCCACAACAATCACTGGTTTTTCCAGCGAAGAAGTACTAGAAGATCAAGACCCTTTGTTCAGGAGTAGCCGATCTTTTGGAGAAAAGTACAACTTGTGTGACATTGAAGAATACACAAAGCTGAATCCCATCAGAGTAAAGAGATTCATTGCTTTCTTCTTTCAACTGAGCAAGAGAGATTTTTCACTAAGTGATTTCTATTGTTATAGAGAAGCTGACAATTTTCCTCATCCATCATTCATTCACTTGGCGTCGGAGATGCCAGATGAGACAATTGAGCTATTCACGCTATTCATTTCTCCAAGAATACTATCAGTTGTCCTTCATAGCAAGAATCGGACATTCCACCCTTCCTATGAGTTCTACCATCCATCAGTGTATGCTTGTCAGCTCGGCTTTGGACAAGTGATTTGGATCCTTTCGTTGCTCAGTTGGCTTAGTCCCATGGAACAGATATGCAAGGCTTCCACTGCTGCCATGGTTTTGAGCGTAGCCGACAATCTCCAACTCCAGAGTTAGCCTCGCTTTTTTCTTCATAGCCATTGCTCATTAGACTTCATCGCCTAGTGGTCTAAAATATCAGTAGAAATGTATCCCAAAGAGCTAACACTATCTGCACTTACAGTCGACTTTTGTCCCGAGCTACCCGACTCCTCAGAGACAACTGATTTCGATACTAGCACTTCGAGTTCCAGTAGCAATGCCATTTCTCATGGTTACACTAACACGAGTCTAGTTGACATTACGAGCGAGGTATTTAGCTAACGTAGACTTCTTATGCTAACCTTCATTACTCCATTGAATCAGAATTGATAGGCTTCTTCTTTTCTTTTTTAGACCAAGGCATTAGGCAAGAGACTAGTTGATGATCCTTCCGAAGCTAGTGTAACACCCCGGCACCAAGTATGCCGTGAATGTCATCCAAATGATACTAGTAGCAACCAAAAACACATATTTAACAATAAATTACAGTAACTACTTTAATAGCTTAAATGAAATTTCGGTAGCATGTACTTTGTTTTTCCATGGTTTGAACCATCAATAAAAAATCTCATAACACAATAGCATAATAGAGGACATCTATAACATGAATAACAGGAATTTCAGCATCATTTCAAGCCAAGAATATAAATTTAAACGTCTCATGAACACATACGGAGTGAGCAATTAAACATAGCAAACGGCATAACATAAACTACGTTTAGTTCAATAAGATAAACCATCACAGCTAGGAAAGGGGGTATGTAATTGTCTAATTGAGTGAAACTAGGTGGAAACTAGCTCCTTTCCCACATGCCGAATTCAAGGTACCTAACAAAAATATTTAAACAACAAGTGTGAGTTCATCACTCAGCAAAGTGTATTGCAATGGAATGAAACAATGACAGTGAACATACATACGTTTTGTCAATCATAAATCATGGGGAACAACTCATAAAAACAAACTTCATTAACCTCTTCATTCATGCAATGCAATCCATATGTCTCTTTGCTTAGCACATATCGGTATTGTCGAGTGCAGACCCGTCGGTGTGCACCCTCTTTCCCTTCCATCCCATGGAGGGGCCTACTCTTATTGACTCGCTCCCCCTCACCTCGGTGGATGGGACTAAGAGGTAGGACTTTTTGTCAGTGGCGCTTCGGATTAGTCATAATTTTCTCACGACCTTACCGGACTAGTTATGACTTTCTCACCGACCTGGCCTGTTCTCATGCTATGAATGCAAAAGATGCAACATTTACCTTTCATCATTCCATTGTTATGCATCAACAACCCCAATATAGCATTTTCAATATAAGTTCAACACTAAAACATAGTAACATATCATCTCATATGATTGTATCACAACAATAAGCAAACATGTGGCCACCGAACCACATTCATCGCAATAATAAGCAAGCATATGACCACCGAACCACATTCATCACGATACACTTGCCTTCAACCTAGCGAGACGGAGTGGCGAGATGTTGATGGCACTCCTGGGGTCACCCCACTTGCACATAGGTATAATACACTAAAAAACATGCCCTCAAAACAACACAAGACCAATCAATTACATCTACTACACAACCTACTCCTAAAACCCAAAAAATAACAATCTGTCCAAACAAGACAACAGACTTCAAATGGTCATAACTTGAGTTTAACAACTCCAAATCAAGTAAATGAATACATTTTCTCAAATTACAGGAAATTTTCCATCTTTTTCAAGTATTAGAAAAGTCTCATTCGGCTTCTAAGTTCCTCTAATCTACAGATGAACACAGACTGTACCAATCGCGACACAGATTGGACAACGCTCGGTAAAAAGGGCATAACTTTCAAAGGGCTATACGAAAATTTTGATTTTAGTGGCCAATTAAAGGTTTTTCAATTATCTACAACTTTCACACAAGCCGGTCCCCCAGAAAATGCCTCTAACATTTTCAAAATTGTGCCCTAAAATAGCACTCCAATATGCCCGAGAACAGAACGTGAATCAGATCTGGTTTTCCCCTAATCTAACTAGTTGAAGCACCTAATTAGAGGCTAATAGCACCAAAATTTCCCACTAGAACAGTACCTAATCCACCCCCAAAAACTCCCAAAAACCATACCTCCTCTCGACGAATCTAAGAACCGACGAAACTGCTCCTTCTCCCGGCCACGAACTCCCTCCAAAGGTCGGATCCTCTCGGTTGCAAGGCTTCCCAACGGAGAGATCCATGGAGGGCAATGTGTGGCAGCAAAGGGAGGGGAAGACCCCTAGCTAGGGCCGGCTAGGGTGGAGGAGGAGGAGGAAAGGGGGGCGCATGGGAGGGGGAAAGAGTGGGGGCGCATGGGATGGTAAAGGGGGGTGGTGGCTAGGGTAGGTGGGGGCGCATGGGAGGGGAAAGGGCTAGGGTTTGCTGCCTCCCCTCCCCACATGGGCCAAAATCCTCCCACTAAAAGCCCAGAAAGCAGTCCCCCAAGGCCCAAACTCCCCGACAACGGCCCACAATCCCGAAAAACCCCAAAAACGCGACATAACTCTTACCGGAATGTCACATTCTCTCCCCCTTAACAGGATCCGACCACGAATCCAAGACACGCTACTACGCAACAGCCAAACCGAAGGGAGTTAAGTTTCACTTTTCAAACCTGAAAAGAATAACTCTGGGTATTGCTCGCGCATGCGAGGCTTCAATCTCCCAGGATGATTCTCTCTCTCTCTGACTAAAGCCATTGGAACTACACTGATCGAGACTCGATTGCAAGACGCTTAGGTTCGAAGACCAATGGCTCTAACGATAGCTCGCAATTGAAAATCTTCAGAACTTTTCTCTTCTAGTAATCACCTTGTACCCAAGGCAACGACCCAGAAAGATCTGGGAGATAAGCCAACAAAAACCCAAAGCACACCCCTATCGCAAAACAGTATGACTGAACGGACTTGAGATGTCGCCTAGAGCGGGGGGTGAATAGGTGTGACACCACGGAGTGTCGTAACTTTATTTAATGTGCTTGATATGGTCAAAAACAGTAGGAGATGTGGAAATAAGGTTAAAACCATAAGGTTTGGAGGTTTATAACGTTTCCGGGCCATTTCCGGGCCGTTTCCGGGGTTTTGGGCCTTAAAGGGGGGTTGTGGGCTTTGGTGGGATGGATTAGGACTCCTTGTAGGACTAGGATTCAGAGTGGGGGCTGGTAAAAGGGCTCCCTCCCTGCCACCTTGCGCCCCATAGCCCCATTGGTGCGCCCCCACCAATCCCCCTAGCCCTAGCCTCCTCCCCCCCACCCCTCTAGCCGTGCGCCCCCTTGCCCTCTCCACCTCCCCACCACCTCTCCTCCACCCCCTTGCTGCCCTAGGGTGGCCTCCCCACCCCTGCATCCTCGTGGATCCATCCAAGGAGCGAGGAGCGAGGAGCGAGGAGATCCATTGGAGTTTTCGGGCGTCGGGCAAAGGTATGATCATGGGGTTCCCTGGGATTGATCTAGGTACAGTTATTAAGGTGATTATCAAGTTTTTAGATCAATTGGTGGTGCTGGATTGGAGTAATTTGGGTTAGATCTAGACGTTGCCTCGTTTCTGTTTTGGGACAGCATGAGCAGTCGACCTAGGGTTCCTGTTTTCGCCAGTTTAGAGTTTGAATCTGACTGTACGGACTTTTAAGAAGTTGTAGATAATTTCATTATCTTTCCGTGCATATAAATAATGTTAAATTCCACCCAGCCGTTTGAAAGTTATGACTGTTTTACCGAGCGTATTAAAATATGTGACGCGATTGGAACAGATCTCGGTAATCTGTAGATTAAACAACTTTAGAGGCCGAATAAGTCTTTCCTTTTACCTAGAGAAAGTTGGGAAATTTCCTAAGCTACGCGAGTATGTACTCGTTTAATTGATTCGGAGTCCCAGAGCCCTAGTTATGCCTTTTGCAAGGCTGCTGTCCAGCCGGGACAGAACCTCTGTTTTTAGGTTTTGCGAGTCGTTGGCAATGTCGGGGTAGATGAGGGTTTGCGTACTATTCTGTGGTTATGATTGTGAGTGTGTGATACCTATGTGCAGGTGGTGCGACCCCGGGAGTGCCCTCTACTTCCCGCCAATCCGTTGCACGTGGTTGAGGCAAGTGTGTTGTGATGGATAGCGAGTTGTAGGTTGCATGTTGAGATTAGATGGAATTGTCTACATGATATATGTCCACTTGCCATGTTTTAATGATTGCTATGATATGATGAGCATGTTTAAGATATTATGATGCCATGTGTTAATACATGAGTTTTATATGATGTTGGCATGCTTGCATACATGACATGTTACATGGCCCGGGCGGTGAGAAAGTCATTAACTAATCCAGGAAGGTCGGTGAGAAAGTTATGACTAATCTGGAGAGCCAATAGAGTAAGTCCTACATCGTGATTCCATCTACCGTGGGTTGTGGAAGCGAGGAGTAGGCACCCTCCATCTTCAGGATTGAAGGGGGGAGAGGGTGCACACCGACGGGTGTGTACTCAACCATACCGGTATGAGTTTCCAAGGAGACATGAGCATTGCATTACATCGCATACATATTGATGATGACAATGTTAAGTGTTTATGAATAAGATGATTTACATGATGGGAGATGTTATTGTCATGTTGTTGTTCTTGTTGTCCATTGCAATATGCTTGCTAAGTTTCGAACTCACGCTTGTGTTTTCTTGTTGTTTTAGGTATCATGAGATCGGCATGCGGGGAAGGGAAATAGTCACACGCCCACACGTAGCTTCACCATAATGATTCCACAAGTCATTCTATTAGTTTGATAATAAATTGTGTGTGATGATCATTGCTTTAATGTTTAGCTTTACTATTTGAGAGTTTATTTGTTCATTTGACATTTGGGAGACATTAAGTGCTTGATGTTAGACTTATATTGCCGTTAAGTCTTTAATAATTGCTGTTTTAGATGTCTCTCATATTGCCTTACATTGCTATAATATTGTTGATTCTTCGTGGCATGTTAAAACAAAGGAGATGTTGCCGAAATCTCGGTTTTTAGCATATGTATCCTTGCTGGAATTTATGATAAATGGTGGTATTTAGATGTTAGTTAGCTTATGTTTGGTAGCATTCGGGCATATTAAATGCCGGGGTGTTACATTTCCATTATGATATAACTTGTGATACTGTTGTTGCTCCTTCAATTCATGTTAAAACAAAGGAGATGCTGCCGAAATCTCAGTTTTTAGCATGTGCGCCTTTGCTGGAGTTTATGTTTAATTGTGGTATTTACATGTTGTTTAGCTTATGCTTGGTAGCATTCAGGCATATTAAATGCCGGGGTGTTACAATAGGCGTTTTAAAAAATCGCAGCGGAATTGAATCGACCCGAGCAGGTCAACCCGGAAACTCCGGATTAATTGTCCGGATACTCCGAATAGTCCGAACTATCCGGGGTATTTGTCCGGATACTCCGAAAATACTAGCTCGTGCACAATAAGAAAATAAATCTACTCAGATTTGCAACAAGCTACTTGAATGAAAACACTCTAAATGCAGTCAAGTACCTTATGCAAGCACAAATCTGGAGCAAGACACTAGAGAAAAGTAGATCGGGGCTCCACAAGATCAAAGCAACACAAATTAAGCTAGAGTAGAAAGTAAGAGAGAAGACCACAATTTTTACCGAAGTTCAGATTCTTGAAGGGAATCCTATGTCTTCGTTGAGGTGGCTGTGTCACACTTGAGCTGGGGTCTTTTTCAACCCACTTTCCTCACGGTGTTGCACAAATGCACTCGCCAGCTTCACTTCTTGTCTCTTCCCTTTTGGAGGCGAGACTCGCCTTCACAAACTACCGGGGCACACCACAAGTCTTGGTTGCTCCCGGTGACTCCTAGCCGTCTAGGAGACCTTGAACCTCCAAGAGTAATAATACTCCGAGAGATCACTTGGAGGATGAACTAGTGCTCAAAAGATGGAGTGAATGCGCCTAGCACTTGAATCTACTTCCTCTCCTCACCAAGATTTGAATCAACACCCAAATTAATGGAGGAAGAAGTTTGAGCTCTATTGAATGCTTTGAATGTGAGAGAGAAGGCTTGAATGCTGCAATGAATGAGCTCCAACCAATATATGGCCATTGGGAGAGGGAGGAGGCAATAAATAGTCTTTTGGAAAACTAGCCATTACCCTCTTTTTCAAAAAAATCCGGACTCTCCGGACAAATAACCTGGATACTCCGGATTGGCTAAAAGACGATTTTGGCCGAGTGGGGCAACCCGGACATTCCGGATCATTTATCCGGATACTCTGGACTTAGTCCGGATACTCCGGATCTAATGTCCGGACACTCCGGGTTGTGCAGCTCGGTTAAGAAAATAGTTTTCAGGAAAATGCAAGTGTTTAGATGCTAGTTTAAATGCAAGATAGATCTTTGAGCACATGAATATCCTAAAAGTGATTTCCCGTCGTATCCCCTTGATAGTACGGCTATCCTTAAGACTCAAATAAAATAAAAATTACAATTCTTGTCTTGATGCCGTCTTTGCAAATTTAAATATTTGTAGGGGCGTCCAATCGCATTCCGAAACCGGTATGTTCTCGATATTTGCATTAATTCTAGTTAAACCATTAGATCTCTTTAATTGTGTCATCATTAATCACCAAAACAAGTTAAGGGGCATAGATGCACTTTCAATCTCTCCCTTTTTGGTGAATTGATGACAACACAATGAAAGGCAATTTAGATATAATAAGAGATTGACTTAACAATATGAATACCAAAAATATAGTGAAGCTCCCCCTAAATGTGTGCATTAGAAAATTATGAGATAAATTAAATGCACATATTTCGCGAGGAAAATGCAAGAGCTCCCCATATATCTTTGTATTCGAAGAAATCACATAAAGCGGGATGAACAAGACAAAGATCAAGCATGATGATTTAAGCATAATGTCATAACACAGATAAGAAGAATTATAACAACCAGAAATAACAAGTCCACAACTAGATCCAAAAGCAAGACAAACAGACAACGAACACAACGACAACTCGACAACTAAAGATAACACTCCCCCTTTGGCATCAAGACACCAAAAGGAGGAGGACACAGGAGATCACTCGTCATCGCCTTCGTCATCACCAGAGCCCTCATACTCAGATCCACCGCTGTCGTCGCCACTGCCAGTCGCTGAAGGTGGAGAGGAGGCAATGCCAAACAATCTGTCGACATACGACTCCTCACCGCTCTCTTCTGAAGATCCTGAAGAGTCACTAGGAGTGATCGCCTCACCAAGATGGCAACGAATGTCACGAATCCCCTTGCCGTTCTTCTTGACCTCCCGGCGAAGCTCCTTTTCCTGAGTGGAGATATCGCGAAAAAAGCAGAAGATGTGCTTCAACATCTTCTGTAGCGTGCTGCTGGAGGTATCTGAAGGCACAGGGGGTACAACAGAGGAGGTAGCTGGAGCGGAGGACGAGCTGGCACCCTGATGGAGGGGCTTACGACCTCTGGGAGGCCTAGCAGTGGGTCCTACGGCGGCTGGAGCTGGAGGAGCAGAAGGAGGTCGAACCTTGTAGGACAAGTGCTCCACATCTCGGATAAAGTTGAGCCCACTGACATTTGCGATCAGCGCCATCACAAACGGTGCATAGCTGCAGCTGCTCATGTTGCTCTATGCATTCTGCCTCATTGTCTCCCACAAGAAGTCGACGATATCAAACGGGTGGGTGCGCTCAACGAGGTGAAACAGCAAGTTCCTACCATAGGAACTGATGGCAGAAGCATCTCCCTCCTTGGTCCAAAGAGTGACCCGAAGCATCCTGTAAAGTACAGCTGGCACCTCCTTTAGACCCTTGATGGTCCCAACAGTGAAGCGCTGAGAGGTGTCATAGAGTGCCTCAATCTGCTCTGGAGTCATCACCTTCTTTGCATGTAGCTTAGGACTCCTATCATCCACTCTGAGGTTGAGCACTCTAGCAAATTTCTTCTTGTTAGCCACATACCATATACTGTCAGTCATCCACCAGATGGCTTCCTCATTCTTGTCAAAGTAGAGCGTAGCATAGAATTGCATGACTACGTCATTGTTCCAGTCATACTTTAACGCCGTGAGGTTCTTGATCTGCTGATGCTCACAAATCTGAATAATCTGATCAAATACAACATTCTCAGCACCTGCCATATAGTCCCAGTCGATTGTCTTCATTCTGACCACAGGATGCTCAAGAGGAAAGAGCACCGTCTCATAGTAATCTGACTGGAACCTATTCATAAAACGTCGATCCACATACTCGTCCTGGTGAAAATTCAATGGATCTTTCTTTCTGTTCTCCACTATTGCTTTCCCTTTTCCCGGTCTAGTCCGATAGTCTATAATGCGCATCAGGTTAACTGACCCGGGGTAATTCCAAACTGGCTTAGCTTTGGCCAAGGGTCCAATGAAGCGTCCTGATTGCCGAAAATCACTTCTTTTTTGATCGCGTAATCTAGCATGGGTATCTGCAGGGTGCTCATCAGGGTCAGGCAGAGGCTGCTGAGAGGCACCAAGCAGTCGAGGACCTTTTCCAGTTGGCTTCTTGCCTACAGCAACCCTTTGCTTTTTCGACGGAGGTGAGTGAGGAGGTGAGTCTTGAGGAGGGTCGTCGCCACCAGACGTGCCCTGAGAAGGATCCATCTCAAGAAATTTGAGCACGAAGAACACGGGTGAGTGGATGAGGTTTCTCCGATCTTGAGGGACAAAAGATGAAGAGGAAGCACACCCTTTTGATCTTCAATCCCAAGAGGAATTAGAGGTTCCAATCACCCGAGAGTGGATTAGGATGAAGGGGAACCGCCCTTGCCAAGAGTGAGAATGGGAGAGAGAGAGAGAGGCGTAGTGAGAATGGGAGAGAAAAGGGGTAACCGTGCGGGGGTTTGGAATTAAACCCGAACAACCCAACCCGGAGACTCCGGACATTTAGTCCGGACACTCCGGATAAAAACCTCGGAGACTCTGGGTTCCCTTGTTCGGGAAGAAAGAGAGATTGCACGGAGGATCTAGATTTTGGCGGAATGAGAGGAAGAAGGATACCCTAGGGGGTCCACATACTATGTGACTAGCGAACAAACAAGCAATCAAGCTATAGTCACATATCAATGACACGATCCGAGGATCAAGAAACAACCAAACAAAATAAATTCAAAGAAAAAGATAAACAAGATTTTGAAATTCATTTTTTACTCATCAAACAAGATGTGAGCACTTCTCAAGCCACGTTACGAGAATCCAAAATATTTAGACCACTTCTCAACTCGCAGAACATTTTCTCGTCAAGAGGCTTGGTAAAAACATCGGCTAATTGATTATTTGTGCTCACATGTTGGATATCAATTTCGCCTTTGGTTGAGTGGTCTCATAGGAAATGATGGCGAATATCAATGTGTTTTGTACGGGAGTGTTGGACGGGATTGTTAGCAATATTTATGGCACTCTCATTATAACACAATAGTGGAACTCTTTTGTAGGATAGGCCATAATCATTTAAAGTTTGTCTCATCCAAAGCAATTGGGCACAACAACTCCCGGCAATAATATATTCGGCTTTGGCGGTGGATAGGGCTACGGAATTTTTTTTCAAAGAAGACCACGGGACTAGAGACCTACCCAAAAATTGGCAAGTCCCCGAGGTACTCTTCCTATCCACTTTGCAACCGGCATAATCCGCATCGGAATAGCCAACTAATTCAAAGGATGAACCTTTCGGATACCAAAGTCCGAAGTGAGGAGTGCGCACTAAGTATCTTAAGATTCTCTTAACGGCCACCATGTGGCACTCTTTAGGAGCGGCTTGAAAACGTGCACACATACAAACGCTAAGCATAATATCAGTCCTAGATGCACAAAGATAAAGGAGAGATCCGATCATCTAACGATATACCTTATGGATGACCGGTTTACCTTCTTTGTCGAGGTCAAGGTGCCCGTTCGCTTGCATAGGTGTGTTTATAGGCTTGGCGTCCTCCATGCCAAACTTCTTGAGCATGTCCTTGATGTACTTGGTTTGGCAAATGAATGTTCCTTCCTTGAGTTGTTTGACTTGAAAACCGAGGAAGAACTTCAACTCTCCCATCATGGACATCTCGAACCTTTTAGTCATTATCTTGCTAAACTCTTTACACAAATGTTCATTAGTAGATCCAAATATAATGTCATCGACATATATTTGGCACACAAATAAATCATTATCAATGTGCTTAGTAAAGAGAGTAGGGTCGGCCTTTCCGACTACAAAACCTTGTCCGAGGAGAAAGTCTCATAGACACTCGAACCATGCTCTTGGTGCTTGTTTAAGTACATATAGAGCTTTGTGTAGGAAGTAGACATGGTCCGGATATTTTGGGTCTTCGAAGCCAGGTGGTTGCTCGACGTAGACCATCTCAGAGAGTGGCCCATTTAGGAAGGCGCTTTTCACGTCCAATTGATACAACTTAAAATCATGGTGAGTAGCAAAGGCAAGTAATATTCTAATAGATTCAAGCCTAGCTACTGGAGCATATGTTTCATCGAAATCCAAACCTTCAATTTGCATGTACCCTTGAGCAACCAATCGAGCTTTGTTCCTTGTCACAATTCCATTTTCGTCTTGTCTGTTACGAAAGACCCACTTTGTACCAATGACATTTTGCTTGGGTTTTTTGACAAGTTCCCAAACTTGATTTCTCTTGAAGTTATTTAGCTCCTCTTGCATAGCCATCATCCAATCCGGATCTTCGAGTGCTACATCTACCTTAAGAGGTTCAAGAGAAGACACAAACGAGTAAAATTCACAAAAATTTGCAACTCGAGATCTAGTAGATACTCCCTTATGGATGTCTCCAAGTATGTTGTCGACCGGATGATCTCGTTGAATACTTTGATGAACTCTTCGATGAGGTACGGTTGAGTTTGAAGCTTGAATGGGTTCCTCATCATTTTGAGAAATGTTTGAACCATCTTGAGCTTGCTTGGATGAAGACGGAACATCACCTGAAGTACTTCTATCCGGAGTGTTCAGTATTGGACCCGGAGACTCCGGACTAGTCCGGATACTCCGGGTTTCAGTTCGGACATTCCAGGTTGGAGTGCTCGGGTTTGGTTCCTAATTTTGAGGTCTCACCTCCCCAATTGCCAATTTCTTTATAGCTTTGCACGGTGGTTCTTCCCTATCAATTACGGCACGATCAACTTGTTCTACTTGAGAACCGTTAGTCTCATCAAAAGTTACGTCACGCGAGATTTCTACCACACCGTTGGTTTTGTTGAAGACCCGGTACGCATACGCATTAGATCCGTAACCAAGTAAGAAACGTTCATCTACTTTAGGAGCAAATTTAGAAGACTTATCTCTTTTGTTGAGGATGTAACATTTGCTTCCAAAGACTCAAAAATAGGATACATTTGGTTTCTTCCCAATGAGCAATTCATATGCTGTCTTCTTCAAGATCTTGTGCAAATAGAGACGGTTGGTGCTGTGGCATGCGGTGTTGATGGCTTCCGCCCAAAAGCTGTCAGAAACCTTGTACTCGTCAAGCATAGTCCACGCCATCTCGTTGAGAGTCCGATTTTTCCTTTCAGCTACACCATTCTGTTGAGGGGAGTAGGGAGCCAAAAACTCATGCTTGATTCCTTCTTCATCAAGATACTCCTCAACACCAATGTTTTTGAACTCGATACCATTGTCACTTCGGATTTTCTTGATCTTCACCTCAAATTCATTTTGAGCTCTTCTCATGAACTTCTTTAGGGTCACTTGGACTTCACCTTTATCATGCAAGAAAAACACCCAAGTGAAGAGAGAAAAGTCATCAATAATAACTAAACCATACTTACTTCCCCCGATACATATGTAGGCAACCGGACCAAAAAGATCCATGTGAAGCATTTCCAAGGGTCTTGTGGTCGTCATCACATTTTTTGGCGGGGTGAGGGGCGCCAACTTGTTTTCCCGCTTGATAGGTACTACAAACTCTATCTTTCTCAAAGACAACATTAGTTAGTCCAAGAATGTGATTGCCTTTAACAAGTTTGTGAAGATTCCTCATTCCAACATGGGCTAGTCGGCGATGCCATAGCCAACCCATGCTAGATTTAGCCATTAAACACGTTTCAAGGTTAAGCCTATCCGTATTAAAGTCTACGAGATAGAGTTTACCCTTCAAACGCCCTTTAAAGGCTATTGAATCATCAACCCTCTTAATGACATCCACACCCTTTCCATTAAACAAACAATTGTAGCCCGCTTCACACAATTGTGCAACGGACAACAAATTGTAGCTTAATGATTCAACAAGCAAAACATTATTTAAATGGAAGTCATTTGAGATAGAAATTTTACCCAATCCAATTACTTCTCCTTTTCCATTGTCTCCAAACACAATGCTTTCGCAATTTGATCCATTTACGTCCAAATGTGCGAACATAGCTTTCTCTCCGGTCATCTGATGCGTGTATCCGCTATCCAAAATCCAACTTGTTCCACCGGAGATATATGCCTACAAAAAGACATTTAGATTTTTCTCTTTGGTACCCAAACTTGGTTAGGTCCACGCACGTTAGCAACAAGCGATTTTGGAACCCAAAGAGATTGCACACGATGAGCATTCTTGGGTTTGCGCCCGATGTGACAAGCAATTACACGACCAAGGTTAGTTCTTTTAAGTACATAAGAAGTAAAGAAAGTGGAGTGAGCTTTGTACGTGGTTGCTCCTTTGCCTCTTACGAAGTTTATGGGCTCATTCAACAGAGCAACAACGATGTTGCTCCTTTTGCCCTTGGGTGGAATGTATCCGAGCCCTTCCTTCTTGTAGTTACTTTGGCGTTTGCCAAGAAACTCCTCTAGTCCTTTACTTGCATTGTAGGACTTTTGGAGACCATCTTCTAGCATTCCCTTGAGATTTTCATTTTCATGGGCCAACACATGCAAAATCTCAAGGTTAGTGACAAAAGCATCAACGTTAACATTATAGCATCTTGCACACCCATTGCTAGTTGAAGGTATTGAAGTATTGGACTTAACACTTGAGGTGGAGGAGTTATTCGAGAGATCAACAAGCTTTACTTCAAGAGCCTTGCAAGAAACCCAAGCTTGAGCAAGTTGCTCTACGAGTGAAGCATTGGTGATCTCAAGACTAACTACTTCCAACTTGGTCATTTTTGCGGTTTTGACCAAGTCCTTGTTTTTCTTTCTCTCAAGAGCGAGGCTCTTCTCTAGCTCAAGATTTCTTTATTTTTCAAGGATGAGTAAATCTTCTTGAGCTTCAAGAGTAGCCTCCTTTTGTTCAACAACTTCCTCCAATTTTTCAATATCTTTAAGAAGCAAGTCTAATTTTTGGATGTCAAAGTCATTCATAGACTTGAATACTACTTCATCATCATCGCTAGTGTCGGGACCCCGAATTTGCAAATCCGGACCCTCTGTGTATTCAGCACTAGTCCAGGAACGCGCTAGTGCACACAGTCTTTAACATCGGTAAATATCACAATCATACCAATCGATATTATCAAAGTACTTTATTTAAATAACCAAAGGGTTACTTGACCTTATGGCCAAGGTACAAATATATATGCCTTGCAAGGCGAAACTTATTCAGAGAAAAATAATAGCAGCGGAAAATCAAATAACTTCGTGGCGCCATCCAGTATACCACAGGCAACTGACTGGGCTCGCTTCCCTAAGTAGACGGGTCCTCTTGGAGTTCCTCCTCCAAAGCTGGCGTAATCTCCTCTTCAACTGGTATTGTGTTGAGGCAAGGGTGAGTACTTGGTACTCAGCAAGTCATGCACAGAATGCAAGCTAATATACTATATGCATGGCTTGGTACAAAGGAATAGCTCAAGGTATATTTGCGATGCTTGACTTTTGACAAGTAGTAAGAGTAGATTCAAAGCGGTAGAAATAAGTAAAGCATAAATAACTTTTCAAGAAGTTTAACAAACATTTCTCCCATCCTAAACCACATATCCATCATCTTCATTGTTAAACCAACCCAACTTTCAAATCCAAGTTATTTTGAAAGTCTAACCCTTATTGTAATTCAGAGCATTGTCGATCACAGTGGACTCGGCTATTTAAATAGATTCTACACTCTGCAGAGGTTATGCACTTTACCCACAAGATACAGTCAAACACCACAAAGGCGAGTTCAGTAACAAAGCCTTTCGGAAGCCTCAAACAACACAGGTGGTCCTCTCAGGTTCGTGCTCTACACCATCCCTTACCTTAGACAATGCGAAGTATGGGACCAACACACCGTTAGATGGGTATCTGGCCACAGCCACGATACGCTCCCCGCACAATCACACAAGCGGTGTAATCGACACCTGAGGCTCCACAAGTGAGTCCTTAGCGACTTAGTCAACTAGGGCCGTCCCATTCGACCATGTGGTTGCAAGTATGACCAGTTCAAAGGCTTGCAAGGTTAAGTCCTTAGAGTGACCAGGGCAAGACTACGAAAAACCAAATCAACATCCCCAATGCCACAAGCGGCCCACTGATTACTCTTGCCACAAGCCCTGGCCGAAACCGTTTATCAAACCCCAGTTGATTACCATGCACCACGTGCCATCAACATCACATGATACTTTTCCAAAACAGGTTCAATATATCATTAAGTCCATATTAGCATTTGATTGTCCAAAATCATGTCATGAGCACGTAGCAGGTCTAAGCAGTGTACTACGTCGGTCTAAACCCATGTTGGCAATTTAATAATGTCCAACTAGTAAACCACAACTAGGGTGACAAAGGGTCATGGCACATACTTAAATAATCAAGGTGTCATACAGCAAATTGGTATTTATCTAACCCCCATGTTTAAACCAAGTATTTTTCTAATTGAACTAGCATGCAATAGTTTAAATCAAAATAGATTTCGAAATAGGATCAACATGGTCAAAGCACAACTTGCCTTCAAAAAGCACTTGCTCTTGGTCTTAAGTTGGGTCCTGAATCAACACTTCTCCTTCGAATCCTTCCGGCACTTCAACGTCTACTCGTAAAGCGTGCAAATAGCAAATACGCAAATAAACAATAGGCAAAAACATCCCAAAACTCCAAATAAAATCCATAAACAGAGAAAACATAATTTTCTGGATTTTTAGAAACTGGAATCGTCAAATTTGGAGTTAAGACGCAAAAGTTATGATTATTTAAAGTTTAAATAATCAATTAAATAATATTACAGAGAAAAACTTTAGTCTAAAAATTAAATAAAATTCATATTTAGGTAGATCTCAATTTTATACATTTTTAGAAATTTGAATCACTAAAATAGGAGTTGTATCGCTTAAGTTATAAGAGTTTGAAGTTTGAATCTATATTTGAAATCATTATTCGAATTAATAAATCATTTTCTTTTGGAAATTAATTATTGCGTCGGCATGGACACGTGGCAGCCTCGATTGGTCGGTGGCGTCGGCCGGTCCATGGGCGTGGTCCACGCTTCGGCTCGGGTCCACCGTGGACTCGGTCCACGACTTCACGTGAGATCGACATGTGGGACCCACTCGGGTAGCGTCATCGGCGGCGTCGGCGGGACTCGGCCACGGTCTTGACATGTGGGATCCACTATGACGTCATGGGTGGCGTCGGCGCTCGGCTGGGGCGGCCGTGACATCGCGAGCCCTCGACACGCGGGCGCGTGTCGGCGTCCTGCCTGCCAGCGTCGCGTGGGCCAGCGTGGCCGCGTCGATCGACTTCCCGACACGTGGCGCAATCACGGCCCGTTGGTTTGAAAATCAGCGGCGCGGATTAGATCGGTGTTAACACGTTAAACTACTCGATGATCGTGGGCCGTTCGATCTAGATCGGACGGTCGAGATCTAATCCTATAATAGCACGCTACGACGCGTGGCGATTGTGAACCGTTGGATCTTGATCCAGCGGTCCAGATCTAATCGGGTTTCTAGGGTTTGGGAAAACACGTGAACTCACCGTTGCCGTCCGATCCGATCCGAAGCGGTGCACGGCTTCGGGGGACGGCGATGGCACGCGCGGCTGGGTTTGGCCGGAGAGGAAGGAGACGACCTCCGCGGCGTTTCTTCGCGATTCCGGTGAGATGAAGTGTGCGCCAGTGCGTCCTGCTCTGGGAGTCCAAATCCGTCTTCGGTTTCGGCCAGGCGGCTGGGTTGCGGCGAAGCACGAAGAACACACTGGCGGTATTCTTGACTCGGCGAGCAATAGCGGCGAGGCAGTGGGGATCCTAGCGGCGCGAGCTAGGTTTCGGGACCGGCGTGGGATGGCGATCCTCGGGGTGCGATCCGGGCATTAAATAGCCCCGGGAGGCGTGCTCAGGGCGGAACCCTAGTCGGTCACGGCGGCGCTCTCACCGGCGGAGTCCGGCTCGGACTCGGCGGGGAAGACGGCATGAGAACCGTCCACGTGGCGCGATCAACGGCCCCGATCGGACCGGCGCGAACGGGTTCGGGTCGGACACGGCTCAACCGGTACGGGCGGATCTCAACCGTTGGATCTTGATCCAACGGTTGGGATTGATTAGGTTTAGGAGTGGGTTTGGTCGAGTCAACTGGCTCGGGTCGGACTCGAACTCGAGTCTGACTCGGGCTCGGTCGGATGAACAGTACTTGACCCGAGTTGAATTTCCAGCGATTTAATATTTTAAATAATTCCCAGTAATTCATTTAATTCATTAAAAATAGCAAAAGACTCAGAAAAATTCCAGAAAAATTCTGGAAAATATCTTAGGGTATTTGGGACTCAAATAAAATATTTCCAACAAAATTTTATTTGCAAAATGAGATTCTTTAATTATTTCAAAATGGAATAAATTCAAATAAATTCCAAATAAATCCAAATAAATTCCAGAAAATTCCAAAAATTCACCAAAGTCCAAATCACACATGAATTTAAGAAAAGCAAAATTTTGGGGTGTTACAAACCTCCCCCCCTTAATAGAATCTCGTCCCCGAGATTCAGGGCTTACTAAAGGAATAGGTTTGGAAACTCCTTCTTCAAATCCTCTTCGCGCTCCCAAGTCGCTTCACTTTCTTCATGGTTGCTCCACTTGAACTCTCTGAAGCGGGTTGACTTGTTTCTAGTTTCTCGATTCCATTGTGTCCAGAATCCTCACAGGATACTCCTTATAAGTCAAATCCTCTTGCAACTCAATTGACTCTAGCGGTGTCTGTTCCTCAGGAACTCGGAGACACTTCTTTAACTGGGACACATGGAATACATCATGTACTCCACTAACGCATTGTGGCAACTCCAAGCGATAAGCAACTTCGCCTCTGCGGCTCAAAATCTTAAATGGTCCAACATAACGGGGTGCAAGTTTCCCTTTGGCATGGAACCTCTTAACTCCCCTGAGAGGCGTAACTCTGAGGTAAACAAAGTCTTCGGGTTCAAAACTCAAATCTCGGCGACGATTGTCAGCATAACTCTTACATCGAGATTGGGCTATCTTCAACCTTTCCCTAATCATAGCGACCGCTTCTTGACCTCTTGTAGAATATCAGGCCCCAAGACACGACGCTCGCCGGTCTCAGTCCATTTCTATGGCGTCCGACAGTGGTCGACCATCTGATGCCTCAAAGGTGACATCTGTAAACTAGCCTGATAACTATTGTTGTAATTGAACTCGGCATACGGCAAACTCTTATCCCAAGAGGTAGCATAAGCCAATGCACAAGCTCTCAACATATCCTCCAGAATCTGGTTGACTCTTTTCGGTCTGTCCATCCGTCTGGATGATAAGGTACATCTTGAAGTACAGACGGGTTCCCATGGCTTCATGCAACTTATTCCAGAACCTTGAGGTAAATTGGGTACCTCTGTCCGATACAATCCTCTTTGGCACTCCGTGCAAACAAACAATCCTGATCATGTACAATTTTGCTAATTTATCTCCCGAGTAAGTGGCCTTTACGGGGATAAAATGGGCTACTTTAGTCAAGCGATCCACTATAACCCATATGGAGTCATAACCTCCTTGAGTCTTGACAAACCGGTAATGAAATCCATTCCGATTTCCTCCCACTTCCACTCGGTATTTTCAGCGGTGTAGCAATCCTGCTGGTCTCTCGATGCATTGCCTTGACTCTCGGCATACGTCGCACAATGCAACATGCTCGGCAACTTCACGTTTCATACTCGGCCACGAGAATCTCTCCTTGAGATCTGATACATCTTGGCGCTTCAGGATGAATCGAGTACTTAGAGTCATGGGCTTCTTCGAATCGATTGCTTTAACTCCTTTTTGTTAGGCACACAAATGCGATCCTTCATCCACAACGTGCCTTGCTCATCCAACTTGAAGTCCTCTGCCTTGCCTTCCTCCTTTTTGGACTTAATCCTACGGATCCTGTCATCATCCTTCTGTCCTTCTCGGATCTGGTCCTCTAAAGTAGGCTTTACTTCCAATGCGGCCAAGAATCCGCTAGGTACAACCTCAATCTTCATTTTCTGAAAATCCTCACATAACTCATCCTGACTTATGGCTAGCAACGTACTCACGGTATGGCTTTTCCGACTCAGAGCATCGGCTACTACGTTGGCCTTCCCGGGATGGTAATGGATTCCGACATTGTAGTCCTTGATCAACTCTAGCCATCTCCTTTGCCTCATATTCAGATCCGACTGGGTGAATATGTACTTAAGGCTCTTATGATCCGTATATACTTCACATCTATTTCCAATCAGATAGTGACGCCATATCTTCAAGGCATGCACTACGGCAGCTAACTCTAGGTCATGTGTCGGATAATTTTCCTCATGCGGCCTCAACTGCCTTGATGCATAAGCGGCGACCTTTCCTTACGTGACAAAGACACATGCAAGTCCTTGGCGCGATCGTCACAATAAATATCGAAGCTTTGAGCAACATCAGGTAGAACTAACACGGTCTTGATGTCAATCGCTTCTTCACTCCTGAAATCCTTTCTCACATTCAAGCGTCCATGCAAACTTCTTTTCCTTCTTGACAATTGCGTAAGAGGTTTCGCAATTGTCGAGAAGCCTTCAATGAAACGGCGGTAGTATCCTGCCATTCCAAGGAAACTCGACCGGGTCACGATCTTGTTTGCTCCCAATGTAACACAGCTTCTACTTTACTTGGATCTACGGCGACTCCTTCTGCGGTCATTACATGTCCAAGAAACTCCACCTTGTCCTTCCAAAAATCACACTTGCTGAAACTTGGCGAAAGTTGCTGTTCCCTCAGCTTTTCCAAAACTCGCCTTAAGTGTTCGGCATGTTCATCCTCTGTCTTGGAGTAGACTAGGATATCGTCTATGAACACGACGACAAACTTGTCCAAATATTCCATGAACACCTTATTCATCATATTCATGAAATAAGTGGCGCATTAAATCGGCCCAAAGGACATAATCGTAAACTCGTAATGTCCATATCTTGACGAGAATGCAGTCTTGAATATCTTACGATCGGATCTTCAAGCGATGGTATCCGATCTCAGATCAATCTTGGAGAAAACTCGGCTCCTCTTAACTGATCAAACAAATCATCAATCCTGGGTAGCGGATACTTATTCTTCACGGTGACTTCATTGAGTGCACGGTAGTCAATGCACATCCACGAAACTCCCATCCTTCTTCTTGACAAACAAAGCGGTGCTCCCACGGCGACTAACTTGGTCCGATAAATCCTTTCTCCATTAACTCTTCCAAATTGTTTCTTCATCTCTACCAACTCCTCGGTAGACATCCGATAGGGTCTCTTTGCTATCGGTCTTGTGCAGTACAAGCTCTATCACAAACTCTATGTCCTGTCGCGGCATACCTGGGTAGATCTTCGGGAAAAACATCGGGTACTCATTCACTCTTTGGGACATCCTCTATGCTGATTGCCTTGGTGCTGTTAACCATAAACTGTCCATCTCTAAGCTGCAGTGGCTTGAAATTCCACTTTCTTCCCACACGGGCTCTCCTTTGAGATAGTCCTTCGTCCACAATCCAATACGGCCTTGTGCTTGGATAACCAATCCATTCCCAATATGACGTCTAAGGTGCAGGTCTCCAAAATTATAAGGTTTGCTAGGAACTCTATTCCATCTATTAGTATTCTCACCGGAACATCCTACTTTCGTTCGGAGTTCGGAACTAGGGGTTTGAACTAAAAGCATGCACTTAAGTCTTGCAATCCTCAGTTAAGTCCCTTCATAAAACGAGACTGTCTGGATTTATCTGTCGCTACATCCTCAGGTGCGTAGCGTGCTAGCTGTGTGAACTTGTTCAGGTAGTCGGCCACTGGTGATTACCTTGCTTGATGCTCTGAACTCCTCCTTCTTAAGGTCCATGATTCCTTCAGGCACGTGATCTTGTCGGAATGCGGTGTGAACTCTTCCCAAGTGATATCTTGAGGTTCTCTGCGTGTACGAAGTTCTCCCACCATTCGGTAACGTTCCTTCGGTGATGAGAAGCGTAGAGTACCTTCTCATTCCCTATGCATTGAGCTATGTGTAGCTTCCTCTCGATTGATCTTAACCAATCATCGGCCTCCAATGGATTGGCATTCCCAGAGAAAGTGGGTGGGTGAGTTCTCATGAACTCTGATAGTCTTGTATTCTGGCGTGGTCCCTGATTAACTTGATTAGCAAAGTGGCCTGAAAGCAAAGGACGTGCTGCATTTGTTGCATCATAGCATGCATCAATCGAGTCTGAGCAGCAAGAAATGCTCCAAAATTCTGCATATCAATGGCGGTCTTTGGTGCTCCATCATTGGGGTTTTCTGATGGGCGAGAACCACTCCCATTGCTTCCAAAGTTTCCACGGGTGTTCACCATCTGTCGATTTGCTCTAGGTTTAGAGATGAGAGGGGAACAAGAATAGACAAGTAATATGGAACTTATGCGGGGCGAAAGGTGTGGCCTTAAGGTCCAACTTTATTATTAGTAACTTGGTATGGCTGCTTACAATGCCTAAGGGCCTTGCAACACATACTGCACACTCAGCAAACAAAGCAAATCCAAATCGAACTAACTCTGGAGTCTAACGCCTAAAGGGTGACTCTTTATCCTATGACGCGACTCAGCGAAGGAGTCTCACTATAGAACCTATGCTCACTCATCGAGAAAGCCTCCATCTGTCACAAGAGTGCTTTTCGTAAGAACTCGGAATTTTTAAATTGTGACAAGGTAAGGGAAAATTTCAGCAAGAGACAAGAACAGAGAGAAGGGGATAAGTCGAGAGGTCATTTCTTGTCTTCACAAATTTTTAGCTTTAGAAAATAGGTTTTATCCTCACTACGACCATTCTAGCTTAGGGTTGAGCCTACAGTCAAGTATGGCTCTGATACCACCTCTGTCGGGACCCCGAATTTGCAAATCCGGACCCTCTGTGTATTCAGCACTAGTCCAGAACGCAGCTTAGTGCACACAGTCTTTAACATCGGTAAATATCACAATCATACCAATCGATATTATCAAAGTACTTTATTTAAATAACCAAAGGGTTACTTGACCTTATGGCCAAGGTACAAATATATATGCCTTGCAAGGCGAAACTTATTCAGAGAAAAATAATAGCAGCGGAAAATCAAATAACTTCGTGGCGCCATCCAGTATACCACAGGCAACTGACTGGGCTCGCTTCCCTAAGTAGACGGGTCCTCTTGGAGTTCCTCCTCCAAAGCTGGCGTAATCTCCTCTTCAACTGGTATTGTGTTGAGGCAAGGGTGAGTACTTGGTACTCAGCAAGTCATGCACAGAATGCAAGCTAATATACTATATGCATGGCTTGGTACAAAGGAGTAGCTCAAGGTATATTTGCGAAGAAACTTTTGACAAGTAGTAAGAGTAGATTCAAAGCAGAGAAATAAGTAAAGCATAAATAACTTTTCAAGAAGTTTAACAAACATTTCTCCCATCCTAAACCACATATCCATCATCTTCATTGTTAAACCAACCCAACTTTCAAATCCAAGTTATTTTGAAAGTCTAACCCTTGATTGTAATTCGAGCATTGTCGATCAGTGGACTCGGCTATTTAAATAGATTCTACACTCTGCAGAGGTTATGCACTTTACCCACAAGATACAGTCAAACACCACAAAGGCGAAGTTCCCCGTGAATAAAGCCTTTGGAAGCCTCAAACAACACAGGTGGTCCTCTCCGGTTCAGGTTTCTACACCATCCCTTCCCTTAGCCAAGGCGAAGTATGGGACCAACACACCGTTAGATGGGTATCTCGCCACAGCCACGATCGCTCCCCGCACAATCACACAAACGGTGTAATCGACACCTGAGGCTCCACAAGTGAGTCCTTAGCGACTTAGTCAACTAGGGCCATCCCATTCCGACCATGTGGTTGCAAGTATGACCAGTTCAAAGGCTTGCAAGGTTAAGTCCTTAGAGTGACCAGGGCAAGACTACAGAAAAACCAAATCAACATCCCCAATGCCACAACCGGCCCACCTGATTACTCTTGCCACAAGCCGGCCGAAAACCGTTTATCAAACCCAGTTGATTACCATGCACCACGTGCCATCAACATCACATGATACTTTTCCAAAACAGGTTCAATATATCATTAAGTCCATATTAGCATTTGATTGTCCAAAATCATGTCATGAGCACGTAGTGTGTCTAAGCTGTACTACGTCGGTCTAAACCCATGTTGGCAATTTAATAATGTCCAACTAGTAAACCACAACTAGGGTGACAAAGGGTCATGGCACATACTTAAATAATCAAGGTGTCATACAAAGAAATTGGTATTTATCTAACCCCCATGTTTAAACCAAGTATTTTTCTAATTGAACTAGCATGCAATAGTTTAAATCAAAATAGATTTCGAAATAGGATCAACATGGTCAAAGCACAACTTGCCTTCAAAAAGCACTTGCTCTTGGTCTTGAGTTGGGTCCTGAATCAACACTTCTCCTTCGAATCCTTCCGGCACTTCAACGTCTACTCGTAAAGCGTGCAAATAGCAAATACGCAAATAAACAATAGGCAAAAACATCCCAAAACTCCAAATAAAATCCATAAACAGAGAAAACATAATTTTCTGGATTTTTAGAAACTGGAATCGTCAAATTTGGAGTTAAGACGCAAAAGTTATGATTATTTAAAGTTTAAATAATCAATTAAATAATATTATAGAGAAAAACTTTAGTCTAAAAATTAAATAAAATTCATATTTAGGTAGATCTCAATTTTATACAAATTTAGAAATTTGAATCACTCAAATCGGAGTTGAAACGCAAAAGTTATAAGCGTTTGAAGTTTGAATCTAAATTTGAAATCATTATTCGAATTAATAAATCATTTTCTTTTCGAAATTAATTATTGCGTCAAAGCATGGACACGTGGCAGCCTCGATTGGTCGGTGGCGTCGGCCGATCCATGGGCGTGGTCCACGCCGGCTCGGGTCCACCGTGGACTCGGTCCACGACTCTACGTGAGGCCGACATGTGGGACCCACTCGGGTAGCGTCATCGGCCGACGTCGGCGAGGACTCAACCTAGTGGCGACATGTGGGACCCAGCGTGACGTCATGGGTGACGCCGCTCGGCTGGGACGGCGGTGACATCGCGGGCCTCTCGACACGCGGGCCCGGCGTGTCGGTCCACACGCTGCCAGCGTGCGTGGGCGCCGACCGCCGCGTCGGTCAGCTTCCCGACACGCGTGGCGCAATCACGGCCGTTGGTTTGAAAATCAGCGGCGGATTAGATCGGTGTTAACACGTTAAACTACTCGATGATCGTGGGCGTTCGATCTAGATCGGACGGTCGGATCTAATCCTATAATAGCACTCGCTACGACGTGGCGATTGTGAACCGCTGGATCTTGATCCAACGGTCCAGATCTAATCGGGTTTCTAGGGTTTGGGAAAACACGTGAACTCACCGCTGCCGTCCGATCTGGATCCGAAGCACGGCTTCGGGACGGCGATGGCACGCGGCGGCGCTGGTTTGGCCGGAGAGGAAGGAGACGACCTCCGCAACGGCGTTTCTTCGCGATTCTGGTGAGATGAAGTGTGCGCCCAGGTGCATCCTGCTCCTGGGAGTCCAAATCCGTCTTCGGTTTCGACGGAGCGGCGCTGGGTTGCGGCGGAGCACGAAGAACACACGGCGGCTGTTCTTGACTCCGACGAGCAATAGCGGCGAGACAGTGGGGATCCTAGCGGCGCGAGCTAGGGTTTCGGGACCGGCGTGGGATGGCGATCCTCGGGGTGCGATCCGGGCATTAAATAGCCCCGGGAGGCGTGCTCAGGGCGGAACCCTAGTCGGTCACGGCGGCGCTCTCACGGCGTGAGTCCGGCTCGGACTTCGGCGGGAAGACGGCATGAGAACCGTCCCACGTGGCGCGATCAACGGCCCCGATCGGACCGGGCGCGAACGGTTCGGGTCGGACACGGCTCAACCGGTGACGGCGGATCTCAACCGTTGGATCTTGATCCAGCGGTTGGGATTGATTAGGTTTAGGAGTGGGTTTGGTCGAGTCAAGCGGCTCGGTCGGACTCGAACTCGAGTCTGACTCGGGCTCGGTCGGATGAACAGTACTTGACCCGAGTTGAATTTCCAGCGATTTAATATTTTAAATAATTCCCAGTAATTCATTTAATTCATTAAAAATAGCAAAAGACTCAGAAAAATTCCAGAAAAACTCTGGAAAATATCTTAGGGTATTTGGGACTCAAATAAAATATTTCCAACAAAATTTTATTTGCAAAATGAGATTCTTTAATTATTTCAAAATGGAATAAATTCAAATAAATTCCAAATAAATCCAAATAAATTCCAGAAAATTCCAAAAATTCACCAAAGTGCCAAATCACACATGAATTTAAGAAAAGCAAAATTTTGGGGTGTTACAGCTAGCATCATCACAATCATCTAAGCCATAATCAACGATATAAGGGATGGAATTTTTGGATGATACCTTGTGCCCCTTTGCCATAAGGCACATTGGAGCATCTTCATCTTCATCGCTTAGGTTGTCGAAGAGGCTCTTCGACTTTATCGGTGGAGTAGCGATGGCGACGGAAGCAAGTCCTCCTTCATTGTCGGAGTTGGACTCGGAGTCGGAGTCGGAGTTGGAGTTGGAGTCCCACTCCTCTCCAATGTAAGCATGACCCTTGCTCTTGTACTTCTTGCTCTTGTCCTTGTCCTTCTTCCGGAACTTGTCCTTCTTATGAGGTTTGTCTTCCTTCTTTTCCTTTTGTGGACACTCAGCAATGAAGTGGCCAGGTTCTCCACACTCATAGCACTTCCGGGTTGAATGTCTTCCTCTTGACTTGTTTCCATAACCTTTGGAATGATTCCCCGGCTTGTAACCCATCTTGTTTAAGAATTTGTTGAATCTTCTTACGAGCAATGCCATATCTTCGTTTGTCAAGGGACCACTTGACTCTTCATCACTTGAGCTCTCTTCGGCTTCTTGTGCTATCTTGACGGCTTTCAAAGCTACTCCTCTCTTCTTGCCGGATTTGACTTCTTCAACTACTTCGGCCTCCTTGATCATCATCTCATCCATCATCAACCGGCCAATTACATCATGAGGCGTGAGAGTATCGAAGTTTGGCCGATCTCGGATTAGTTGAACTAGGTTGTAGTTGGTTGGAGTGATGACACGGAGTATGATTTTCACAACGGCCTTGTCGTTTAACTCGGTGCATCCAAGTCCTTTTGCTTGATTCACCAAAACCATTAGCCGGTCAAACATCTTGGTGTAGCTCTCACCATATTCCAAGGTGAATCGGCTTAGCTCACCAATGATTAGCTCAATCTTTGACTCACGGACACTTGATATTCCTTCATGAGTAACCATGAGTCTTTCCCATATTGCCTTGGCATTGTGTAGACCATCAACTTGGTTGAACTCCGTATCACTCAAGGCATTAAACAAAGGATTGACGGCCAAGTCATATAAATGTTGTGCTTTGTCCTCTTTGGGTGTGAGATTGTTTGGGTCGGCAGGCTTGAAACCTGTTTCTATAATCTGCCAAATACAAGGGTGAAGTGATCTCAAGTGCATCTTCATCTTATGTTTCCATGTGGCATAGCGAGTGCCATCAAAGTGAGGCGCTCGGCCGGAGGACATGGAAACGTAAGATGAGGAGCTTGAGACTCCAAAGGAGGAATAATCACAAGGAATTTCAACCCCTTTACCAGAACCCGTGGCCTTCTCTTGGTCATGGGTTTTGGTAATCTTCTCTATTTTCGACATCTCAAATTCTCCAAGTGGTTAAGCCAAAACTACGGAGATTTGGCTCTGATACCAATTGAACGGACAGGAGATGTCGCCTAGAGGGGGGTGAATAGGCGTTTTAAAAAATCACAACGGAATTAAATCGACCTGAGCAGGTCAACCCAGAGACTCCGGATTAATTGTCCGGATACTCCGGATGGTCCGGACTATCCGGGGTATTTGTCCGGATACTCCGGAAATACTAGCTCGTGGACAATAAGAAAATAAATCTACTCAGATTTGCAACAAGCTACTTGAATGAAAACACTCTAAATGCAGTCAAGTACCTTATGCAAGCACAAATCTGGAGCAAGACACTAGAGAAAAGTATATCGGGGCTCCACAAGATCAAAGCAACACAAATTAAGCTAGAGTAGAAAGTAAGAGAGAAGACCACAATTTTTATCGAAGTTCAGATTCTTGAAGGGAATCCTATGTCTTCGTTGAGGTGGCTTGGTCACTCTTGAGCTGAGGTCTTTTTCAACCCACTTTCCTCCCGTTGTTGCATAAATGCACTCACCGGCTTCACTTCTGGTCTCTTCCCTTTCGGAGGCGAGACTCGCCTTCACAAACGACCGGGGCACACCACAAGTCTTGGTTGCTCCCGGTGACTCCTAGCCGTCTAGGAGACCTTCAACCTCCAAGAGTAATAATACCCTAAGAGATCACTTGGAGGATGAACTAGTGCTCAAAAGATGGAGTGAATGCGCCTAGCACTTGAATCTACTTCCTCTCCACACCAAGATTTGAATCAACACCCAAATTAATGGAGGAGGAAGTTTGAGCTCTATTGAATGCTTTGAATGTGAGAGAGAAGGCTTGAATGCTACAATGAATGAGCTCCAACCAGTATATGGCCGTTGGGAGAGGGAGGAGGCAATAAATAGTGTTTTGGAAAACTAGCCGTTACCCTCTTTTTCGAAAAAGTCCGGACTCTCCGGACAAATAACCCGGATACTCCGGAGAGGCTAAAAGACGATTTTTGGCCGAGTGGGGCAACCCGGATATTCCGGATCATTTATCCGGATACTCCGGACTTAGTCCGGATACTCCAGATCAAATGTCCGGACACTCCGGGTTGTGCAGCTCGGTTAAGAAAACAGTTTTCGGGAAAATGCAAGTGTTTAGATGCTAGTTTAAATGCAAGATAGATATTTGAGCACATGAACATCCTAAAAGTGATTTCCCGTCGTATCCCCTTGTTAGTACGGCTATACTTAAGACTCAAATAAAATAAAAATTACAATTCTTGTCTTGATGCCATCTTTGCAAATTTAAATATTTGTAGGGGCGTCCAATTGCATTCCGAAACCGGTATGTTCTCGATATCTGCATTAATTCTAGTTAAACCATTAGATCTTTTTAATTGTGTCATCATTAATCACCAAAACAAGTTAAAGTTGCCTAGATGCACTTTCAATGACGTACATCAGACTAAACTTTTGTTGGGCACTAACATGAACAATCCCCTTTTAAACCAAAGACACCATTTTTTCAGATGAGTCTGGTATCAATCTGAAATCTCAACTCCCACTTCTCTCTTCAACCCAATCGCGAAACTCTACATTCCAGTCTCAACCTCCCTACCATAGTTCGTCGTATTCAGGACGACGCGAACCAAGTGAGACACAACACTCTAAGAAGGTCTCTAACTCATTTCTCTCCGAAACACCAATACCATCTGCTTGAACAATCGGGGTTATAACCTTGTACCCCTAGGAACCAAAACACAAACTCCTATCCCTTGCAAAAGATTGATCCTTTACAAAAGGACCATTACCTACCATTACCATCGAAAGGAAAAGCCTACTTTATAACTAGGGTCCTTAAACCCGCAAAAACATTAACAACCGAACATTTCACTTCGGTTGACACAAACTCGCTCATAACCCAACGACAAAAAGATCCGATACACTTCAAAAAAGTAATGCAATTACCAGCAACTTCCAAGTGGTCCACCACTAAATTAATCAACCCTACCAAGGAACTTATCAACGAAACAATTCTCCAAGAAGGTTTGAATTGAGTCATACACAACCTTCCTTTACTCTTCAGTTTTAAACTAATTACGGTCAACCACTAGCAACACCTAATAACTTATGTCATTAACAACCCACACTAGATTTCTCTTTCTAAGAAGGTTTCGCCCTCACATTCTTCCACTCAAAGGACCAGGACAAAAAGTACAATCCTTGTGTGACATCATAGGATGTGACAATAGAGAATGTGATTTATCGGTAAGAGTTTTTGCGACTTAATTGAATATGATAATATAGAATACGGCATTACGGTACGACTTTATATCGTGTTTTGGGCCGTCTCTGGGTGTTTGGGCCTGTCCGGGGGAGTTCGGGCCTTGGGGGGACCTAATTGGGCCTTAGGTGGAAATTCCCGGCCCACGAGGGGGAGAAAAGGAGGCAGCAAGTCTGCCAAGCTGCCGCCCCTTGCCCCTCTCCTCCTAGCCGCACCCTCCCCTCCAACCATTGCACCACCCCTTCCCCTCCCTCCCCTAATCTAGCTAGCCCTAGAGCCTCTCCCTCCACGCGATCTCGCTGTCCAGGAACTCTCCGTCCAAGAGGATCCGGTGTTCCCGGCGATCCCGACGTTCCCAACGATTGGAAGAGAGATCGGGTCGCGAGGAGACGTTCGTCGACCGGGTGATCCGTCAAGAAGAGGTAAGGATTTGGGGTCTTGTTCGGGGTGGTCTAGGTGCTGTTAGATGGGTAAATTTAAGGCTAAATTTGGTGTTTAGGTGCTGTGATTAGATGGCTTTAGAGGGAATTGCAATGCTGTCCCACGTTCTGTCCTCAGGCAGATTGGACGCCTGGCCTAAGGCTTAAGTTTTTGAAATTTTAGAGGCGTTTTCTGGTCGGCCGGCTGTTCAGAAAGTTGTAGGTAATTGAATTACCTTTAATTGGACACCAAGAATGTGAAATTCCGATCATCCGTTTAAAATATTTGGCTATTTTTCCGAACATTGTCAAAACTGTGACGTGATTGGGACAGATCGTGGTGATCTGTAGATTAGAAAATTTTAGAGGCCGATTCAGTCTTCGCAAATACTTAGAAAAAGCTAGGCAATTTCCTAAGATTCGAGAAAATATACTCGTTTACTTGATTTGGAGTTTTAGAACTCAAGTTATGCTAGTTGGAAGCCCGCTGTCCCGTCGGTACAGATTCTCTGTTTTCGGGTTTTAGGAGTAGTTTGCAAATTCGGGGTAGATGATCATTCTTGTACTATTTTGTGGGCATGTCTTGAGTGTGTTGTACCTATGTGCAGGTGGTGTGACCCCGGGGGTGCCCTCAACCTCTCGCCACTCCGTCGCTCACGGTTGAAGGCAAGTGTATCGGGATGGGTTTGGGTGTTGTATGATCATTAGACTTGCATAGGCATAATATGGCTACATGATGTGTTAATTTGCCATGCTTGGTAATTGCTTATGATATGATGAATATGGTGACTTATTGGTTATGAAATTGTTGTATTAAATATTTATGCAAGTTTATACATGTTCGTGTCATATGTGCATTCATAATGGAAGAGGCGTCCCATTCTGATGCGGGCCTCGGTGTTAACACGTAGTGAACACGAAAGACCTACCTCGTAGTCCAATCCACGGTTGTGTATGGGAGCGAGTCAGTAAGAGTAGGCACCCTCCATCTACGGGATGGAAGTGGAAAGACAGTGCATGCCGACGGGTGTGCACTCGGCAATACCGGTATGTGCTTCGAGGAGACATGTGCATTGCATTGCATACATGATGATGATTTTGAGATGTTTACAATGTGAATATGAAATGTTCATGAAGTTGGATAGGAGATGTAGTGATGATGGTATTGAAACAGCTTACTTGTTCCATTGCAATATACTTGCTGAGTGATGAACTCACGCTTGTGTTTATGATGTTTTTAGGTACTATGAGACCGGCATGCAGGAAAGGGGCTTAGCAACACACCTTCACATGGCGTCATACATTTAAACAACTACATGTCATCTTCCGTAGTTGTGATAATAAGTTTAATTGCGCTGTCGCTTGGAGTTTGCCTCAAATGTGTGTGCTTGGTCGTATCATTTAATTTTGTTTAGCTCATGAAGTGGTTGAATTCATTATTCTGGACTTAAACTGTTGCTATATCGCCTGTTATTGTTGTTTTAGATGTCTTGCATTATGCTATATCTTGTGATATTATTGCTGTTGCTTCTAATCATGGAAAAACAAAGGGGATGCTGCCGAAATTTTTGGTTAAAGCATTTGCGCCCTTGCAGTAATTTAATCTTAATTGTGGTATTTAGTTGCTATTTATTCTATGTTTGGTGACGTCTAGGGCATACTAGATGCCGTGGTGTTACAGTTGGTATCAGAGCGGGCTTCAGGTCCGTGGTTTATGAACTCAGTGAAATACCTTAGGGGTAACTAAAATTTTAATGTAGGATAACCTAGAAACATGGCTTAGGTTATACTTAAAATTTTGCCATAGGATAGCAACATTAAAATTGATGTAAGTGGAATAATTAATTTAAAATTTGACACACTTTGATGCATAGTAGGAAAAGGGTATGGGTATCGTTGCTTTACGCTTAATTGTTATATTTATGCCTTGATGTTGAATGCTACATCTGATAATGTATGTTGCTATGATTATAAGAGAATTGATGGAATTGTTCTTGTTATCGTGTCAAAGGGGGGTTGTGGTGTCAAAGGGTTTCGGTCACCTTTTTGTTCATAGTAAGGTTGTCGTTTGACAGTGTGGCAGGTTAAAGCCATCACCGAAGAACTATAAACCCCTGTGGGAGAAGAGTGCTTACCCTTTTCTGTCGTCGATCGGGTAGTGACTGGAGTCAAATAGAAGAGTTTTGTGGTGGATTCTTTCGGATTTTTCTTTACTGTTCTGATGAACGGTTTTGGTTGGTTTTCTTGGTATTTGGTTGGTTAGGAACTAAGGAAAGGTGTTTGGTTTTGAGTACTCACTGATTGTCCTTTTGGCGGTTTGTGGTTTTTGTCTCCTTTCGGTGAAAACAAAGAAGAAGAGTTTTGTGTTGCACGCCTTTTGGTCACTATTTTTGCTTTGACACGAGGTTTTGTTGGTTATTGGGGACTGTCTTGGGGAGGAAACTTATGTGGTTGTTGTTATTGTTGTTCTCCCTATCTAAGAAAAGTGTTGGAGCTTCTCCTGGTGCAGACCTTACGTTGGGTGGAGCTAAGCTTTGAATCTTTATCGGAAAAGCTTTGGTTGAACATTTGGTTTTCCCTGGTGCATCCATCTTCCTTCTTGGAAGTTGTAGGTCTTCAGAGTTCTTGAAGAGTTTTGGCTATCAGAGTTGGAAATTTGAGAGTTGAGCTCTCCTGCATTTCTATTGGAGTTTTGTTTTCTTCCTTGCATGGAAAGGAGAAATTGGTCATTGGTGTTCGTTTATGTTCTTGAGCTGTGGATATCTTTAAAGTTGGGATGCATCCTGTTTGACAAGAGTGGGTGACCCATGAAGGTGTTTAGAAAGTTTTGTGTCTGTGCTATGTAGTATGTACCAATGTGGTTTATGGAATGACGTATTGCTAAGTTAATTTGTGAGTTAAAGCACTTCAATGTGATTGTTACCTTTAGCTTGAGAATAAATAGACTACTAGTTTTGTAGAGTACTCTATAGCGATAATGATTAAATGTGTTAATGAACATGCTTAGAGTTTGTTGTTTTATTCTGAAGTGAGGTAGTACACCCCATTTATTAATTGTGTAGCTGAACATTATTAATGTTTAAAATTTTAAACCTTGATGCATAGTTAGAACATTGAGATGATGTAAACTACTGATATTGTTAAAGAAACTTTGCTGATTGTTTAAAGATGTTCTAATTTAATAGTGTTGGATAGTGACTTTAACTTGGAAGTTGATTAGAGTTGCTATTTATGTTGTTGCAAACTATTAGTATATTTGGAAGTATGCAGTTGTGTCTCCTCAATGCTAGTATTGATGTCAATTGAAAAGACGTAGGACTTGTTGTTAATGGTGTTGTTAAGGGCATTGGGATGGTCTAACTTATAAAATTTATTTTAATAGTTGGAGTATGTGGTGTAGTGGCAATTTCGTTATAACCTATGTATAGGTTAGCTAAAAGAAATGTTGTTGTTTTATGATTATGCCCATTTGTTGATATTGATGACTTAGTAGTGGTGGTAATTGTTTAGATTACTTGCTGAAAACCATGGTTAAAAAGGAGGAAATTGTAACATGTTGTGATGGAGTGAACCATGGATAATTATCATGATGTAGGATTTCATCCTTGATGAATGTATATCCTAGTATCATACTCACGAATTTTGTCTTGTAGAGATAATATTTATGTGTTGAAGTCATTTATTGATTGAGTAAGTTTTGGTTGTCGAGAAATTGACGTATGGATGGTATAAAATTGGTAGGTTGATCATGCTCAAGTACTTGTTGAAGTATTGTGTTTTAAATGTAGAAAATGATGTATTATGATATGTTGGTTCGTGGGGATCTAGTTGAGGTAGTCTTGGTTGGATGTCTTTTTGATAAGCATCATAAGCCTTATTTATAAGTGTTGGGAAAGGTAACTAGGGAAAGAATTTGTTATGTAGTTTTTGGTTATTTCATGATGGGGCTTCTCAAGGAGTAAATAATAAATATTGAAGTTTTTAATGGAAAGCGTAGTGGAATACTAGAGATGGTTGTATTTATGCTAAGCTTGTGTTTAGAATCTTTTAGACGGGTTGAGTTGTTTGCTATCCTGACTGAATGCTTTCGGTCAAGGTGTTCTTTATGTTGTGTTTCAGAGTTTTCCCTAAAACTCGTAGTGATTGGTGCCAATATTTGGTTTTGGCTAGTTTGTTTAGGTTGTACTATGGGTATGGATTTACACCCAAAAGTTTTTGAGTGGATCGCGCTCCTTCGCGTTCACATTGAATTATCCTTGGAATGAATTTTAAAGGGAGCAGATGGATATAGTGGGTTGTGTTGGAAACTCTTGAGATTTAATTTGTAACTCTATTTGGCTAGAGTTGGAGTTAGTTGGAAATTGTGTCTAGTGTTTGCGTTTGCTTCAAAAGGGGAAATTCAAGGATGTTTCATCAGTGATTTTGTTGGTAAAGTGTTCTTTTTAGGAGTGAGCTTCCCTTTCTCTTTGAGATAGATTGTGGTGGTTGTAGGTGCAGATGCTTGACTGGAGATTCTGATGTTCTCTTCCAAATTGTTTATTTTGGTTGAAATGCGTTGTTTTGCAAGTTTAGCTTCAATTGATGTTGGGTTGTGTTGCGACGTGGTGTTTTACTGTTAACTGTGATGTCGTCATAGTTTATATGATTTGTCGCCACCATCGATGTTGTGTGTATTCAATCATGTGATACCGAGGAAGAAGTATCTTAGTGCATGACTATTCGGTAATGTTGTTACCTGATGAATGAATGGTGAAAAGGAAACATGACATCGTTTATGTATAATTAATCATAAAAGAGTCGATGAGCCAAGTCGGTGAGAAAGTCATACATGGATATATGACTAATCCGGGGTACTCTTGAAAAGTTTGCATTCATGTCATGAATTGAGATGTCCATTTCTTTCTAGTATGAAAAGAAATAATGAATAAATTATGTTATTTTTGACTGTGGTGTAAGAGATTTGAGTTTTCTTTGGATTTTGGCTTAGGAAAATAAAATGAGTGCTCATTGCATGTTGCTGAATTCTTTCCAAAGTGGTTTTTAGCGCTTTGGGGATTCGAGTTGTTGTATGTGGATCAATTGGGTTCATGGTTTATGGTCGAGTATGCTAAAGATGTATACTCTTGGGCTTGATTAGTAAGTGTTAATTTGTGAGAGCGAGACCCTCTTAAGAAAGGAACCAATTGTGGTTTGGTAAGGGTTTTACGGTCCTAGCTTGGGGCTAGGTGTCGGACATTAGTGGTATAAGGATGGATGATGATGGAGGTTGTTGAGGTCTGGGTTCAAATTCTCTTAAGAGTATCGATTCACTACGTCAGGATGGGCCTATAGTAACACGCATATGTGCTACTACAGCTCAAAAAAAGTGTTACTGAGTCCTATTGCAACATATTTGATTAGTGTTACTATAGCCTATGTTGCTATAGAAGGGTCTACTGTAACATATAACAAGTGTTCTTATATATAAGAAAAGGTATTACAACCATGCTACAGCAACATGTATCAAATGTGTTGCCATAGGCTCTAGTAACACCTTTTCTAACAAGAGCAACACGGTAGTGCGTGTTGCCATAAACCCTAGTAACACCTTTTTTTCACTAAAGCAACATAGTAGCCTGGGTTTCTATAGACCCTAGTAACATATTTTTAGATACAATAATTGAACTTAGTAACACCCTTTTAACTACAACAACACAATATTGAGCTCCTAAAAAAAATTTAAATATCTTTATTATTTTCTTATTTTTTTGTGATGTACAAATTAAAATTGATTCATAGAATATCCTTTTATAAGCATATATAACACACTGTACAATACAAAACACAAATGACCATAAATGCAACAATCATAACATATTGCATTGCATCAAACAAATAAATATCAAGTACTTCATACCATTCGATACATAACGATTTGATTTCTATAGAAGACAAGTCTTTAGTCTAATAATCTGAAATACATTGTTCTAAATAAAAAGAATATAAAACATATCTAGTATTGCCTAATCTTCATGAAATTCTTTGCTTCTAGATCCCTTCATATGGTAAGCAACCAAATGTTTGAATTTCAACCATTGATTTTTTCAACCTGCACAAAAGAAAGTGTAAACCTTTATGATTGCAATTACAAAATATAATATATGCACTTTATTACAATTGAAGCAAGAAACAATTAACATACATAAAAGGAAGGCCAAGTAATCGGTCTTGCTTCCACATGAGCATCGCGAATTGTCTTGTAGGGCTTGATTGGCCTTACTAACTCCTCCTTTTCCACAACAGGATAATTGATAACCACTTTCATAAATTGGTTACCTATCTCAACATTATCAACTGCTGCATGTGGTTCATTACTCAAAAACGTAGCATATGCCACACATTCTTTATTTGGATATGTCGCAATCTTGAGAATTACCATGGTACCAGCCTATATTAGCATTAATATAGCAAAATGAGATAATGAAAAACATGAATTAGTTGTATCAATTAGAAGTCAATATTTTTTATGATGTTTTTGTACCTTTCATCAGAGATGGTTGCATCTGCTTTGAAGACTTGTTTTGTGGAGTCTTCTTTTGAGTGTCTTGTTGTGTACTGTTTATAGTCTCTTGTAAATTTTACCTCTTCTTATTCATCTATAGAGAGATAAGATACAATTTGTAACACAGTAGCAATTTTGTGTCTAAAATTCACATTGCATTTTCTCTACAAACAAATATATGGGATATATAATCTTACCTGCGCTAACATCATTTTTCTACCTTCAATAGAATTTGTTCTTTGCATATCAACCTAAAAATGAGAAAACGATTGGTAAGGCAATACACAACAAATTAGATTAAATGTTTGTCAAAATTAAAGACATTCATTTTGGTGTAATCATCGGAATATATTATAACTATAAAAGTGAATTGAAACTCAATTGAAATACAGATTCTTCACTTCACCATCATCACCTTTAAAAATTGTGAGAGAATTACTCATTAACTCTATGATCACCATATTCTCATTCAATTCTTCTAGCTAGTCATAGTTTTATCCAAACATTGGGTAAAGCAGTCCCCCCATGCTTCTTCACTTCACCATCATCACCTTTAAAAATTGTGAGAGAATTACTCATTAACTCTATGATCACCATATTCTCATTCAATTCTTCTAGCTAGTCATAGTTTTACCTAATTATAGTTGTACCTGTCATATTCAGAAGGTCATCATCTTGCTGCTCAATGTGGATCCCATCATCTTCCAATGCTTGTGATTCAAGCACCGGCTTAGTTGGTGGCACAGAATGCTCACTGCTACTGCCGCTCTCCATCAGCATATTGAGCACCACATTGGACTACATTCAATCGTTTCTTTCTACCCATTGTCCTGCAAATTGAAACAAATTTTTGCAAAGAATATTAATACAAATTCAGGGTAAACATAAGCCACACACACATCTATTAGTGCGAATTTGAGTGCATTAAGTAACCACTATCTTTGATAATAGCATGAAAATGTGTTCAAACATAAAACATCAACCAAGATCTTTAAATGTATTGTCAATTTAACAGCAATCTCTAAAATTGTATATTTGCTGGTTTTTTCTCACCTAATTAAAATAGATCTGATTCTAAATCTAGTAGCCAAAAGAACAAGAAAAAAAAAGGAAAAGCAGAGGTGAACCAAATGCAAGAATATTACTCGGTTCAATAGGATAAGTGCGACTTATACTATTATGAAGTGGATCCTGACATGGAACTGTATGAAAAGGAAACAGCAGGAACAATCTTTATATTTATGAACCTTCCATCGCTTAGTTCAAACAACAAATACAGTGTTACAGAGTTTGCAAAAATGCAATAAATGTAATCAAGTATCAGGAGAAATTGGGTAGGTATGGTCCATTAAGCTCTTATGGTAACCAAAATTGAGAGTCAGCCTGTAGGGGTTAGAGAATAACCCCTACATTGTTTCATCAATCATCACCTAAATGGCTACACTGTTCTAAGACACTATAGCAACATGCTATGAGACCATCTCTGATTTCCTTTTTTTTTGCAAGAACCCATTTTAAGATCAACATCTCTCCTATTTCTATGATATTTTCGCGCCAATCTAACAAGAAACTAGGTAATCGAGTACAAGATCATCAATCTGTTAAGATCTAAGCCCCTAACTCACCTTAGTATTCTAAAGTCCACATTCTATTCTTTCTTCAGTAGAGGAAAATTCAGCTAGTGCAAGGAGCTGACCGTTTGGTGCCAACGATTGCTGCAACCAGGCCCAAGAAGTCATAAATTGGTGAGTTTGGGTGCAGCAAAGACAAAGAACAGACAAACACATAACAACTTTGGTTACTCAATGAAAATCTTCCATAGCATCACGGCATGTTAGACAACATAGCCAGATAACTTCTTGTAGTTCCCATTAAACCCCCCTGTACTGGTCATATCAAACTAACTGCGCACAAATTTGCTACTGCATCATTTCAGCAGTTGCATATTGTTGAATCAAGGATCAAACACACGTAGTACATATGCAGTAGGCACGGATTATTAATCAACATTTGTCTCCTTGTTCGCTCTTTCCATGACATGATTCTATCATTCAAGCAGATCATTTTCTCAATTATCAATGATGAAAAAAAGAATATGATATCACTCCAGAAATTAAACATACAAAGGAGCCAGACAAAAGGAAGCAACAATGATAAAACTGAATTAACTGCAGCTCTCAAGCAGACATAGGTCGCAACTCTGATTATTCCATGTATTCTTTTCTAATTTCTGAAAATTAGTAGGCAGTACCGTGGGGGAATAAACCTTGTGCTAATGTTGCTATTGTAAATAATTCTTTTGGGATCTAATGCTTAATGAATGGCAACCAAGATATCTAGATTCAATATATAAAGTGCTTCTCCATTTAGATAGAACCCAAAAAAAATCCCCATTTCCATGTGTACTCTCCAAAAACCCTAGTTCCCCGAAACCTCAAAATAATCGATAAAATCTGAGTAAGAAGGGAAGTAAACCTTACAAAACTATCCCACGGGCGGCAGGAGGCATTGAGTCTGGTGATCGACGGTGTGCGGCAGCGAGAGACCTCGAGTCTGTAGGGGAATGCGGCAGGAGGCGTCGAGTCCAGCGATCGATGGTGTGCGGTAGGGGGTGTTGAGTTTGGCGATCGACGGAGTACAGCAGGAAGCGTCGAGTCTGCAGAGGAATGCGGGAGGAGGTGTCGAGTTGTGTGCGGCGGCGAGACACCTAGTTACGGTCTGCAAGGGAACTTACAGGAGACGAATGCGTAGGAGCTGGCCGGCTAGTTGTGTGGAGATTCTTGCCATGGCGTGAGCAATAATATTGGAATAGATGGGTTTGGTTGTGGGGCATGATATCCAGGATTAAACGGGAGACGGGGAGAGGCAGTTGGCGTGAAAAAAATTTCAGGAGCATAGGATGTATTTTGGAGGCTGATTTGGCGTGAAAAAATTTCATGAGCAGGATGTATTTGGGAGGGTGATTTGTGCTGGAGTGAATTTATGTTCGCGGGCTAGGTTGCACGTATGATTGGTCTTGGTAGTTTATTCATGCTTATTTTTATTTTTCTATATTATTTTTTGTTTTGTTTCTAATTTAACGTATGGCGTAATCTATACTAGAAAGGTCAGCGCAGCGCATGCCGCGCAAGCGATCGGTTATAATTTCGGGTTGTTTTGTTTCTAATTTAACGTATGGCGTAATCTATACTAGAAAGGTTAGCGTGGCGCACGCCGCGCACACGATCAGTTATAATTAAGTCATGTGTTACAATCTACCTCTAAATGTGTTACTGTAGCATTATTATTCACACATTACTACCATTTGTTACAATGTTCCTCTGTAACATATATTATGTGTTGCTGCTGTAGTTTCCTGTAACACTTTTCACATCTCATCAAGTATGTGTTACAACATGCCTTTGCAACACAAATTATATGTTACTACAATATCTCTTTGTAACACATTGCTCAATATGTTACAGAAATGTGTTACAGAAGATATGTTTTGTAGTAGTGATTGGTGGTAGGGATGCTGATAGTAATTCTTGTTGTTAAGTGTTCTATCGTGAACAAGTGTCTCAGCTAGTTGCCTTTGGGTACGAGATATGCTTGGGAGAGGATGGAATGAAATAGTAGCGTGATTGTGTATCGGAAGGGCAAATGTGCCATAGTGAGTTATTTCTTTCGATGTCATTTCTCGGTAATGGTCAATTCGATTAAAAAGGGCAATCAATTGCAAGAGTTGAGAACCAGTGTTTTCTTGGTTTTTGGGGGGTCATGTCTAGAAACCCAGTTTTTAACAAGTTACCATTAGTGTTTGGTGGTAGAGAGGTAGGTAAAAGAGATGTGACTTGTTTTGATGGTGTCATGTTGAGTTTAACGAAATGTGGTAGTCAGGTTGTTTGCGATAGAAGTATGAAGTGTTTGATGTGAGGATTTGAGCATATTTAGTTTTTGATTGAGCCCTTTAGTGGGTGAAATCGAGGTTTTAGGTTGGGGAATTGGAAGGAAAGATTGAACCGTTAGAGGCTGCGCTTAGTGGAGCAAAGTTAACTCTTTCTCGCTAAGTGTTGGTAGTAGGAATTTGTTTGTCGTTTGGTTCGGTTTGAGTTTTTGCGTGGATGTTTTGTGTTGCAAAGATATTTTTTGTCCTGTAGGGACTTTGTTTTTCTTGGAGCTCTTCGGATTCGAGGTCGAATCCTGTTAAGGGGGAGAGAATGTGACAACATAGGATGTGACATTAGAGAATGTGATTTATCGGTAAGAGTTTTTGCGACATAATGGAATGAGATAATATAGAATACAGCATTACGGTACGACTTTATATCGTGTTTTGGGTCGTTTCCGGGTGTTTGGGCCTGTCCGGGGGAGTTCGGGCCATAGGGGATTTAATCTGGGTCATGGGGGGACCTAATTGGGCCTTAGGTGGAAGTTCCCGGCCCACGAGGGGGAGAAAAGGGGGTAGCAAGCCTGCCATGCGCCCCCCCTTTTTGCCCTAGTGTGGTGCGCCCCCCCCCCCCATAGCCGCCGCCCCTTGCCCATCTCCTCCTAGCCGCACCCTCCCCTCCCCCCATTGCGCCACCCCTTCCCCTCCCTCCCCTCCCCCCATTGCGCCACCCTTTCCCCTCCCTCCCCTCCTCTAGCCGGCCCTAGAGCCTCTCCCTCCACGTGATCTCGCTGGCGTTCCCGGCGATTGGAAGAGAGATCGGGTCGCGAGGAGGAGATGTTCGTCGACCGGGTGATCCGTCAAGAAGAGGTAAGGATTAGGGGTCTTGTTCGGGGTGGTCTAGGTGCTGTTAGATGGGTAAATTCATGGCTAAATTTGGGGCTTAGGTGCTGTGGTTAGATGGCTTTAGAGGGAATTGCAATGCTGTCCCACGTTCTGTCCTCGGGCACATTGGACGTCTGACCTAGGGCTTGAGGTTTGGCAATCTTAGAGGCGTTTTCTGGTCATCTAGCTATTGAGAAAGTTGTAGGTAATTTAATTACATTTAATTGGACACCAAGAATGTGAAATTCCGATCAGCCGTTTAAAAGTTATGGCTGTTTTACCGAACGTTGTCAAAACCGTGACGTGATTGGGATAGATCGTGGTGATCTGTAGATTAGACAATTATAGAGGCCGATTCAGTCTTTGCGAATACTTAGAAAAAGCTAGGAAATTTCCTAAAATTCGAGAAAATATAATCATTTACTTGATTTGGAGTTTTAGAACTCATGTTATGTTAGTTGGAAGCCCGCTGTCCCGTCGGGACAGATTCTCTATTTTCAGGTTTTAGGAGTAGTTTGCGAAGTCGGGGTAGATGATCATTCTTGTACTGTTTTGTGGGCACGTTTTGAGTGTGTTGTACCTATGTGCAGGTGGTTTGACCCCGGGGGTGCCCTCAACCTCTCGCCACTCCGTCGCTCACGGTTGAAGCCAAGTGTATTGGGATGGGTTTGGGTGTTGTATGATCATTAGACTTGCATAGGTGTAATATGGCTACATGATGTGTTAATTTGCCATGCTTGGTAATTGCTTATGATAGGATGAATATGGTGACTTCTTGGTTATGAAATTGTTGTATTAAATATTTATGCAAGTTTATACATGTTCATGTCATATGTGCATTCATAATGGAAGAGGCGTCCCATTCTGATGCGGGCCTCTGTGTTCACACGTAGTGAACACGAAAGATCTACCTCGTAGTGTAATCCACGGTTGTGTATAGGAACGAGTTAGTAAGAGTAAGCACCCTCCATCTACGGGATGGAAGGGGAAAGTGGGTGCACGCCGACAGGTGTGCACTCGGCAATACCGGTATGTGCTTCGAGGAGACATGTGCATTGCATTGCATACATGATGATGATTATGGGATGTTTACAATGTGAATATGAAATGTTCATGAAGTTGGATAGGAGATGTAGTGATGATGGTATTGAAACTGCTTGCTTGTTCCATTGCAATATACTTGCTGAGTAATGAACTCACGCTTGTGTTTATGATGTTTTTAGGTACCATGAGACCGGCATGCGGGAAAGGGGCTTAGCGACACACCTTCACATGGCGTCGTACATTTAAACAACTACATGTCACCTTCTGTAGTTGTGATAATAAGTTTAATTGCGCTGTCGCTTGGAGTTTGCCTCAACTGTGTGTGCTTGGTCACATCATTTAATTTTGTTTAGCTCATGAAGTGGTTGAATTCATTATTTTGGACTTAAACTGTTGCTATATCGCCTGTTATTGTTGTTTTAGATGTCTTGCATTATGCTATATCTTGTGATATTATTGCTGTTGCTTCTAATCATGGAAAAACAAAGGGGATGCTACCGAAATTTTCGGTTAAAGCATTTGCACCCTTTCTATAATTTAATCTTAATTATGGTATTTAGTTGCTGTTTATTCTATGTTTGGGGACGTCCAGGGCATACTAGATGCCGGGGTGTTATACCTTGAATATACTCAACCATAATATAAACATTCATTTTCTTATCCCAGGCTTGAACGCAAAAGAAATCTCAATTTTCTTTAGCACAACAAACGACAATCACCACCTTTAAACCAGGGCGCTAAAATTGACATACATGAGAACTCAACTTGAAAGAGGAACTCCATGAAACAAAGCACCAAAAACTTACCTCAGGGAGAAACTCCATTTTAATGGAAAAACAACGCACAAGGCTTCTACAGATGCAATTCACTTTTACCAAAATGAATCATCTCACTTTTATCCAAAGCCAAGCATTTCGGAAAGAAGAAACCGATCAAGGAATCAAACATTTCCACACAACAACCATCTATTTTTTCTTAAAAGAAAGCGAAACTCACTTCCCAATAGAAAAACTACTTCAACCACGAATATCATTTATGACACAACCAGAAGAATCATCTTTAAGAAACACTCTCAAACATCTCACACAACAAACACAAGTCTAGCCCAAAATAGAAATACAAATATTTCCAGGTCAAGAGCTTCCAAAACTTTACATTGGGGTTGCTTGTTTGTTTTAACTCATAGTACAACAGACGACTCATGTGTATGCTAAAGAGCGCAATACAACCATACACCCTTTAATGGTAGATCCCCCAAACTGTAACACCCCGGCATTTAATATGCCCGAATGCTACCAAACATAGACTAAGCAACCTCTAAATACAACAATTACAAGTAAATTACAGCAAAGGAGCAAATGCTAATACCGAAAATTTCGGCAACATCTCCTTTGTTTTTCCATGAATTGAAGCAATAATAATATTAACATGTCAAGATAGCATAATGAACGATAGCAATAACATGACCAATCGGAAATTCAACCTCCATACAACTAAAGATATAAATATATCCATCACATGTCAAATATGGCCTAATCGTTTACTCATGACAACCAACGAAGCATCAAAACCACAATTTAGTTCAGTGAATTAACCATCACAACTAAAGGAGAGAACATGTCATTGTTTATATGTGTGATGCTAAGTGATGACGTGTGACTAGCTCCCTTTCCCGCATGCCGGTTTCATGGTACCTAAGAAAAACACATAAACACAAGCGTGAGTTCATCACTCAGCAAATATATTGCAATGGAACAAGAAAATACATTCCAATACCTTCATCACCACTTTTCACATACGACATCATACACATCTCATATTCATAGTGTAAGCATATCATTGACATCATCATATATCATCATCATTTAACATCCTCATATAATGCAATGCAATGCGATGCACATATCTCCTAGAAACTCATACCGGTATGGTTGAGTACACACCCGTCGGTGTGCACCCTCTCCCCCCTTCCATCCCGAAGATGGAGGGTGCCTACTCCTCGCTTCCATACACCGCGGTGGATGGAATCACGATGTAGGACTTACTCATTGGCTCTCCGGAATAGTCATAACTTTCTCACCGACCTTCCCCGGACTAGTTATGACTTTCTCACCGCCCGGGCCATGTATCATGCCATGTATGCAAATATGCCAACATCATAGATAACTTTGTACATTAACACATGGCATCATAACATAATAAGCATATTCATCATATCAATGGCAAACATTAAAGCATGGCATGTGAACATATCATATATTCAATTTCAACTTAACAAAACTAGCAAACTACAACCCGCTACCCATTCCAATACACTTGCCTCAACCACGGGCGACGGATTGGCGAGACGTAGAGGGCACCCCCGGGGTCACAACACCTGCACATAGGCACCACACACTCAAAATCATGCCCACAAAACAATACGCAAACACTCTTCTACCCTGACTTCGCAAACTACCCGCACAACCCAAAAACAGAGGTTCTGTCCCGTCGGGATAGCAGACTTGCAACGAGCATAACTCGGGTTCTACGACTCCGAATCAATTAAACGAGTACATCCTCGTGTATCTTAGGAAATTTCCTAACTTTTTCTAAGTATATGGAAAAGCTGATTCGGACTCTAAAGTTGTTTAATCTACAAAATACCGTGATCTGTTCCAATCACGTCACAGTTTTTAACACGTTCGGTAAAACAAGCATAACTTTCAAACAGCTGGGTGGAATTGGACGTTCTTTATACTCACTGAAAGGTATTGAAATTACCTACAACTTCTTCAACAGGCAGCCGACCAAATTCCACTCTAAAATGTCGAAAACCCAAACCCTAGGTCGACTGCTCAATCTGCCCGAAACAGAGAACTTGGCAACTCTAGTTTTCTCCAAAATCTACCCATGGACAGCACCTCTACTTGATCTAAAAAACATGAAATCGACCTATAGAACAGCACCTAGACCCAACCCATAGATCACCCATGCCATACCTTCGCCCGACAAACAAAAACCCAACGGATCTCCTCCCAGTTCGCGCGATCTCCTTCCTTGCTTCCAAATCCACCGGATCTCCTCGTCGCGGAGCACTCCAATGGACGGATCTGCAGGGTGGTGAGGTGGAGAACTCCCCTAGGGGCAGCAAGGGAGGTGGAGCGGGGAGGAGAGGGGTGGTGGCGCCATGGGGGAAGATGGAGAGGAAGGGGAAGGGTGGAGGCGCATGGGGGGGCTAGGGGGTGGCGGCTAGGGTTGGGAGAGGGAGTGGGGGGCGCACCAAGGGGTGGGGGCCAGATTTGGCTGCCCAAAAGTCCCCCCCTTGGGCCCAAACCCTTCCACCGGAGGCCCAACTCAACCCCCAAGGTCCAAAGTCCCCCGGAGAGGCCCAAACACCCGAAAACGGCCCAAAAACACGCTATAAACGGCATAACGTAAAGTTTTAACCTCCATTTTCATATTTTATAAAGTTTTTGACCTCAACATTCACATTTTATAAGATACGACACTCCGTGGTGTCACACAAACATCACTTAAGTTAACTTTCTTGGCAAACACAAATGAATGACATTACTCAACAAAACAAATCATTCCAAAACCATCACATTTTACTTCAGAGTAAATCATTCTTCCTCCACATTTTCAAGCTTCAAAGTTAAACCCAAGTTTGGAAACATTCACCCTAATGTAGGGATGCTCTAATACCCAAAGTACGGAATGCCATAGCCAAACGTAACTCATCCAAACTACCATACGAACAAACCAATCCATATACATTGAAACATAAGTTCAGCATAAATACCACCATCTCTAGTATTCCTCTACGCTTACCATTAAGGATTTCAATATTCACTATTTACACCTTGAGAAGCCCCAACAGGATTTAACAAAACAAAACCACATAACAAATTCTTTCTTTAATTTCCTTCCCCAATACTCATAAATAAAGTTTATGATGCTTATCATAATACATCCAAGCAAGACTACCTCATCATGATCCCCACGAACCACCAAATCATATAACCTCATCTTCTAAGATTAAAACATATTACTTCAACAATTCTTTCAGCACGATCAACCTATAAATTTCATACCACCCATATGTCTACATCTCGACAATCGAAACTTATTCAATTAATAAATGACTTCAACAAGTAAGTATTATCTCCACATGACAAAATTTGTAAATAGGACTCTCAGATATACATTCATTAAGGATAAAATCTTACATCATGATAATTATCTATTGTTCATCCCATCATAACATGTGCTCGACATAATGCCACAATTTTACACTTTTCTCTATTTTAACAATAGTTTCCAACAATTAACAACACTACCAATTCATCAATATCAATAATTTGCATAATCATGAAAAAAACACACACATTGTTTTTAGTTACCCTATCCATATATTATAACAAATTGCCACTACACAACATACTCGCACTATTTAAGATAACTTAATAAGTTAGACCATCCCAATGCTCTTAACAACATCATCAAACAACAAATCCTATACCTTTCCAATTGATATCGATACTAGCATTTCAGGAACACAATTACATACTTCCAATTATTTCAATAGTTCGTAATAGCAAACATAATAATTCTAGTCAACTATCATGTGCTAGGGTCGATCACCATCACAATTAAATTGTTCTACCGACCTTATATTAAAATGTCTCGTATCAAGGTTTAAAGCTTTAAACATTATCAATCTCGCTATAGAGTAATCTACGACACTAGAAGTTTATTTAATCTTAAGCTAAAGATAACAATTACATTTAATTGATTCAACTCACAAATTAACTTAGAAGTACATCATTCTATAAGCCACATTATTACATACTAAATAACATGCTAAACAACAATTCTCACTACCAACAAATAATGTTAGTCAAAAGATTACTCACGTTGTTTGCATCATTTTTCTTTCCAGAAACCCAACCAAATCTCACAAAGAAACTTGACTCTCAAAGTTGCAATAAGACAAGACTCAAACTTGGTCATGCAAAAATTCCCCAAAACACATTTCAAGCTTAAAGACTTCCACAAAGGTAAAAGGTTGAAAGAACATTTTTTTCTCATAGAAGTAGCAACCAAGCGATCAAGTAATCCTTGCTTGATAAAGACACAAAACAAAAATCCATACAACTTAAATTGTGCATAAAACTTCACCAACTTCTTTCAGACTCGGAAGAAGACAAGAACAAGAATAAACAATAGTTTTCTTTGCAAAGCAGCCAATGAAGACGCAACACTAAACTCTCTTCTTTGACTCAAATCATCGATTTTACAACCAAAATAACATTCTCCACCAACTCTCCGCGCTATACCGTATTAAACAATAACTTTCCCCTACGAGAGATTCTTAAACCTCTAGTGGTGGCTCTACGAAAACACAGCCACAACCAAGGCTCTTACCACAGCCAAAAGAACATAACTAAACCACTTTGGCAGAACTATTTCACACGGATGCCTTTATTCACTTATCTCTTTCATAATCTTATCCATAAGCATCATCATAACATCAAGCATCATCAAAACATAACATTCTTCATAAAAGCTCAAATAACATTAAAGCGTAATGCAATGAGGAACCATTACCCATCCTACTGTTCTCCAAGTGTGTCAAATTTCAAATTAATTATTCCACTTACACAAGTTTTAATGTTGCTATCCTATGGCAAAATTTTAAGTATAACCTAAGCCATGTTTCAAGGTTTTTCCAAAATCAAGATTTTAGTTGACCCTATGGTATTTCACTAAGTTCATACACCACGGACCTGAACCTGGCTCTGATACCAACTGTAACACCCCGACACCAAGTATGCCACGAATGTCACCCAAATGATACTAGTAGCAACCAAAAAATACATATTTAACAATAAATTACATCAATTACTTTAATAGCTTAAATGAAATTTCGGCAGCATGTACTTTGTTTTTCCATGGTTTGAACCATTAATAAAAATCTCATAACACAATAGTATAATAGAGGACAACTATAACATGAATAACAGGAATTTCAGCATCATTTCAAGCCAATAATATAAATTTAAACGTCTCATTAACCCATACGGAGTGAGCAATTAAACATAGCAAACGGCATAACAAAAACTACGTTTAGTTCAATAAGATAAACCATCATAGCTAGGAAAGGGGGTATGTAATTGTCTAATTGAGTGAAACTAGGTGGAGACGTGAAGCTAGCTCCCTACCTACATGCCGAATTCAAGGTACCAAAAAAAACATTTAAACAACAAGCGTGAGTTCATCACTCAACAAAGTGTATTGCAATGGAATGAAACAATAACAGTGAACACACATACGTTTTGTCAATCATAAATCATGGGGAACAACTCACAAAAACAAACTTAATTAACCTCTTCATTCATGCAATGCAATGCACATGTCTCTTTGCTTAGCACATACCGGTATTGCCGAGTGCACACCCGTGGAGGGGCCTACTCTTACTGACTCGCTCCCCCTCACCTCGGTGGATAGGACTACAAGGTAGGACTTTTTGTCAATGGTGCTCCGGATTAGTCATAACTTTCTCACTGACCTTACCGGACTAGTTATGACTTTCTCACTGACCTGGCCTGCTCTCATGCTATGAATGCAAAAGATGCAACATTTACCTTTCATCATTCCATTGTTATGCATCAACAACCCTAATAGAGCATTTTCAATATAAGTTCAACACTAAAACATAGTAAAATATCATCTCATATGATTGTATCACAACAATAAGCAAACATGTGGCCACCGAACCACATTCATCACAATAATAAGCAAGCATATGACCACCGAACCACATTCATCACGATACACTTGCCTTCAACCTCGCAAGACGGAGTGGCGAGATGTTGATGGCACTCCTGGGGTCACCCCACCTACACATAGGTATAATACACTAAAAAACATGCCCTCAAAACAACGCAAGACCAATCAACTTCATCTACTTCGCAACCTACTCCTAAAACCCAAAAAATAGCAATCTGTCCAAACGAGACAGCAGACTTCAAACGGTCATAACTTGTGTTTAACAACTCCAAATCAAGTAAATGAATACATTTTTCTAAAACTACAGGAAATTTTCCATCTTTTTCTAAGTATTCGAAAAGTCTCATTCGGCCACTAAGTTTCTCTAATCTATAGATGAACAAAGACTGTACCAATCGCGACATAGATTGGACAGCGCTCGGTAAAAAGGGCATAACTTTCCAAGGGCTGAACAAAATTTAGTGATTTTTGTGCCCAATTAAAGGTTTTTCAATTATCTACAACTTTTGCAACAGCAAGTCCCCCAGAAAACACTTCTAACATTTTAAAAATTGCGCCCTAAAATAGCACTCCAATCTACCCGAACAGAACGTGAATCAGATCTGGTTTTCCCCTAATCTAACTAGTTGCAGAACCTAATTAGAGGCTAATAGCACCAAAATTCCCCACTAGAACAGTACCTAATCCACCCCAAAAACTCCCAAAAACCATACCTTTTCTCGACGAATCGAAGAACCGATGAAACCGCTCCTTCTCCCGGCCACGAACTCCCTCCAAACACTGGATCCTCTTGGTTGCAAGGCTTCCCAACAAAGAGATCCACGGAGGGCAATGCGTGGCAGCAAAGGGAGGGGAAGACCCCTAGCTAGGGCCGGCTAGGGTGGAGGAGGAGCCCAAAAACGCGACATAACTCTTACCGAAATGTCATAGCTAGCCAGTCAAGCAAGAAACTGTGCTCATCAGCCAAGGTAGCGCTATCCGGATACACCTCCTGTTCTTTGGGCATCCAAACCCCATCTCTCTCCAATTTGGAGAAAAAACAGTCAAGTAAGTTTATACTATATCGACTAAATTTGCAACTTGTTTTCTTTCACATTGTGATTACTCAAAGCCGATTCTATTTTCAGAACCAAAAGGAGGTTGTCCATACAATAAGGTTGTCAAAAGGGGCACCAAGCTGAGTTAATCAGCCCAAGAAGAATCAGCCAATAGCTCACCGCACACTTCTGTTGCGGGCAAGGTAACATATTATCCTTTTTACCTTCAAAATCCTCTTCGCAAGATTAGTTGGCTAATAATTTTGTAAATTTACAGCACACATCTTCTCCACCTCTATTCATTCTGCCATCTGTCATCGCCTTGTTAGAGGAGTCAAGCAATCTTCCTCCTCCACCATCCCAGGCGACGCCACCTGCACCGATCACGAAAGCACCGGCACCTCCCACAGCCATCATCAAGCCAACTTCTAATACTGGCGATCTGCTTGGTTTTGACTTTTTTGATATTGAGGAGGAAGACAACCACATCCCTACTGAAATTGACAAAATCATTGAAGAGACAGAAAGAGCATCTGCTCTGGTTCTGGCTACCCCCCACATCAAAGACTCTCTGTAGAGGCTGTTCATCCTGCTCCATGGTTCCTCATCAGCTCTCGTAGATAATTCTCAGCCGATCAAGGACCTAATAGACTAGGTTAAAGCTGATATGCCCCAGGAGACTTGTGCGGACCTCCTGGAATTCTACTTCCTGGATGACAAGGAGTAGGCTGTTAACGAGGCCAAGGCTAGGATTGAGCTACGATCGGCCCCGCACAAAGACAAGAAACGCCTAGACCAAGTTGTAGCCGATGCCAAAACTAAGAAGGCCCAATACGATGAAGTCATCCAAGAGGTGAAGGGCACCAAGAAAAGCTTGGCTGAACTTGAATCGGCTAAGAAGTCTCTGGAGGAGGGGCTGGCCAAGGTCACAACTCGGAAAACTGATTTCGAGGAACTCTTGAAGAAATTCTCCTCATCGGCCAAGATACAGAATACCTCTCTCACTGATGTAATGAACGCAGACAAGACCCAATTGGCCAAAATTATTCAAGTTCTAGGTACCTCCAAAGAGGATGAAAAGATGGTCTATGAGGTGCAACAAATCATTTCCAAGGCCGTAGCTGCTCTCCTGGGGCTGGGTGTCGATCTCAAACTCTAAATGCTCAAATCATTTTATTGGCTCTTGAAAAGAACTATGTCTTGCCCTGCTAAAAACAATGTCCTACGTATTTTGAACAAGTACTTTGTAATTTAAATTGGTTGTTTAACCGATTTTATTCACTTTTAAATGCTTGCTACCTTGCTTTATTGATTTGATTCTAAAGACGATGTATCCCATCAGCCATATAATCAAAATTAACAACAAGAATATAGCAGCGGAAATGAAGACTCGATGAACCCATCACTTTGCCACAGGCAACTAACGAGGCTCGTACCCTAATTCTCCGGCTCCTCGCAGAATTCCTCCTCCCAAGAGAGTGTAGACTCCTCCACTGGTGATTTATTGATTGCAAGGGGTGAGTGCATACAACACTCAGAAAGTCATGCACAGAATGCAGTTCTATTGCTACATGCATGGCTTCTTTCAAGGGAATGTCTTAATAGGTTATTTTTGCGTTAAGCAGCATTTCTAAACATACAACTTAATTAGATTGAGAGCAGTGAAACCTTTACATAATAATAATTTCTCAAAATTTCCCAAAGATCCTAGCACATAGCCTTGTACCAATTCTCTAACCCTTGACTGTAATCCCCAAGCATTGTCCAGTATCGTGGACACGGCTATTCGAATAGTTTTTAACACACACTCTGCAGAGGTTGTAGACTTTGCCCACATGATACAATCTTTCACCACACAGGCGATTGATCGTAACAAAGTCTTTCAAGAACTTCTATCACAACTTATAAACCTCTCTGGTATTGCCCTCACTACCACTCCCCTCACACAGAGCCAAGTATAGGACCGACAAACACCGTTGGATGGGTACCAAGCCGCAGCACAGGTACGCTCGCCCTTACAATTACACCCCTGTGTAACCGTTGCCCTGAGGTATCAAAGGTGAGATATCAGAATCTTACTAGACTAGGTCTGTCACATACCAGACATGTGGTTGTACGATTAACTCATTTCAAAGGCTTGCATGGTAAAGTCCTTAACTGACCAAGGCAAGACTTCCTTCTCTCAACATTTGGCACACAGCCCTCACATCACTCATCAACCCATTTTCCACATAGGCCCACCTGGCACACAGTATCTTGCCACTTGCCCTGGTCTAAATCATTTCTCACCCAGTTTGATTACTGTGCAACACATGCTAACAATAATTTCAACTTCCATGTAGAACCACACAAGTCTCTACATTTCAACGTCATCACGTGGCAACCTTACAACATTTCCAAAATACATTCCATATTTTATTAGTCAATATTCTTTTGCAATTCAAAATGTTATTCCACGTAGGTGCAAAGCTAAGCAACTATTCACGATCTAGCCTCCCGTGTTGGCATAATATTAGCATCCAACTTATACTAACAAACTTAGGGTGACAATGATTCATGGCATACAAATAATAATAGCAAGGTGGCAATAACAAATAGGTTGATTAACTAAGCTACCCAAATTAGTTAAATTCAATTTTAACTAATTTCGCATGCGTAATTTAAAAACAACATACATTTGAAAACTTAGGAACAATATGATCAAAGCATAAATTGCCTTCAAATAGCTACTGGTCCTGGTCTGAGACTTGATCTTGAACCAAAAAATTCTCGCTCGAAGCTTTTCGGCAATTCAACGTCTACGCGTAGCAGATAAATACACAATAAACACCCAAAATAGAGAGAAAATTAACTCCAAAAATTAAATAAAATTCACCATTAAATATATCTCAATTTTACAAATTTTTAGAAATTAGAATCACCTCAATCGGAGTTCAAACGCAAAAGTTATAGCTATTCAAAGTTTGAAAATACATTTAAAAGAAAATTCTGATTTAGTTGAATTATTTTTCTACTGGAAATTCTGAAATATGATGTCAACAACTAATTGAATTTTGGTCAATTTATTTTTCTAAAGGAAAATCGAATTATCGCGTCACGTTTGCGTCAGCCAGTGCATGGACTCTGTCCACGCTTGGCTCGGGTCTACCGTGGACTCAGTCCACGCGACCATGTGTCACTAACATGTGGGCCCGCTCAAGATGACATCATGCTGATGTCACGCACGGCGCGGTGTGCTATTCTGCCATGCGGGTCCCATTGTGGCGTCATCACTGACATCTTCGCTGACGTCACCACGCGCAGTACAGCGGCTGACAAGTAGGCCCAATCTAACCGTTTATTCAAAAACTGACGGTCAGGATTAGATCTAATCCATGCGATTCCATCACCGACGTGGATAGTCCTGGTGATGTCCATGTGGTTCCGATCTAGACCGTTTACTCCAAATCGAATGGCTACCAGCAGATCTAATCAATATTACACGAATCAATCCGAACCGTACCATTTTGATCCAACAGCTGAGATCCAATCTAATACGCGATAGTGCAGATCTACGTGGCTTAATCCACATCGTTCAATCTAGATCTAATAGTCTACATTGATTTGATCTAAACATTAACTTGCAACTACGTACCATGATCTAGTACGTTGAATCTAAATCTAACGGACAATATTGGATCTAGGCAGTATGCGAGGGCGCTTATGTGGCGTTACCTAGACCGTGCGATGAAGATCTGTTGGGTGAGGGAGTCGCGAGTTTGCTTGTGACGTTCAACAGCGCAACCGACTGGAGTTGGGGAAGTTGACACGAGCAGCAGCATTCCAAGGCTTCTCTGGCGAAGTGAAATATCGCGGACGAAGTGCCTCGCCCCTTGGTGAACTCGGATTTGGACTCGATGGCAACAGAATAGCTTGGACGGTAGTGGAATGGCGCAAAAAACGTAGCGGCGTAAGGCTCTACTACGGCAAGCGATTACAGGTGAGCTAGGGTGTCTCGGCGTGCGTGCACTTGGGAAAAAGAAGTTGAAGGAAACGCTCTTCCCAGCGCACTAACTCACCCACTTGAAGGAGCCTCGACGTGCGTGATGGCGAGCGTCAATCGCGGCGGTGATGGCTCAGCGGTGGATTTCTGGTAACGTTCGGGCGAGCGACGTGGCGCAATCTCCAGCATCCATGTCTCACCGTGAAAGATCGGAATGGCGATCAGAGGGAGGTGAATGATCCCAAAATAAATTTTCCCACCTCTTGGACAAGTATCAACTCTGCTTGCAAAGAACAGAGATATCAAGACACAAAAATCAGCAAGACAGAGTATAGAAACAGTTCGATCTCCAAAAGGAAAATAGATGGAATTTTGATCTAGTGATTATGCAACTTGATAGATATCCTCTTAAGGATATCAGGAACTTGTTCCGGCAATCAATAACAAATATTGATGCCAAAGTTCCGACCTTTAACCATTAGAGGAGGAAATCCACCGAGAACAAGCAACAAGGCAAATCTGTGATCTAGGCTTGTGTCAGCGTTTTTTTACGACAGGATCCTCCCGCGAGGGAGGTTTTAGTTCGGTTTGGGGGTGTGCTTAGCGGAGATGTAATCCGGTCACTCTCTCCTCGCCTTCCCGGAGAAGATATACAGTAGACACACTTGGTTTTCCCAGGTTCGGGGCCCCAAGGTGGGTAATAGCCCTACGTCCTGTCTCCAGTCTTAGCCTTAGAAAAAACTCCCGTTTATGCCGTCGTCCTCCCTCTTCCTCTCACGTACACCCATCCACCCTTATATACCCCTGGTCGGCCTGGGCAAGTGGGGGGACAAAACTACGTCGCTACACGGCTCATTAATTACATTCCATTAATGCCATCCCATCTTGGGGCCTCCTTCTTTGTGCCGCTACATCACGAGCCGTCAGGGCTGTGTGCTTCCCATGACGGGCCAGTTGCGGCATGTCAGGAAAAGGGGCCTAGCGCCATGCCCCGCATTAAATGCCCTGACACCATGCCCCATGGGAGGCTTCCGGGCAAAGCCTTCTTCACCCTTCTGTTTTATGATGCGGGCCTGCTCGCCACGCGAGGAGGGCTTGGGAGCACTGCTCGCCACGTAACCACGTGGGCCTCCTCGCCCCACGAGGAGGACTTAGGAGCACTGCTCGCCACGTTGCCACGTGGGCCTCCTCGCCAAGCAGCCACGTGGGGCCCTTCATGCATTTTTTAAGAGCGGGGAGAGTACCCCGGTGTAGAATACGCCGACAGTAGCCCCTGGGCCCTTCGTGGGACGCACCAGTCTTTTACTTGTTATAGTAAAAGGCCTGGCTATCGCATGAGGGGTCCACCATCAATGTGTCAGGGTACCAAACCGCCTTCGACTCTTTCGCTTCGGCTACATTTTCTGCGGTTTCCGAAGTGGCTCTCATGATTAATCCTCTTTACGAACCACCAGGTGGGGAGCATATATATATGCTCCCCCACCCCCGGGAGTCTTCCACGCTTCTTCTTGAATCTTGATGCTTTCACTCGCAGTCTCCCCTTCCTTCTTCCTTGCAAATGGCGATCCTTCCCCAATCCCAAGTTAGCGACGATAGGGTACGGTCCCTATCGCAGATGGCGCCAGAGGGAACCCTCCGGCCTCGCCGCGGGACGCGGTTCCAGGCCCGAGCCCGGGGAGATCATGCTCTTCGGGTGGGCGCTTGCGGCGGGCCTAGTCCCGCCGTTCTCCGAGTTCTTCCTCATGGTCCTCCATTTCTATGGAGTGCACCATCTCCACCTTTCCCCCAACTCCATCGTCATCCTCGCCGTCTTCGCACACCTATGCGAGATGTTTGTGGGGGTGAAATCCAGCCTTCCCCTTTTTCGGTACTTCTACTCCCTCTGCATCACCAGCGATGGGGAGGTCACCGGGAGTTGCCACTTCCGGCTCCGCGACGGGATGGTCCCCCACTACATTGCCTTCCAGCAGAAATCGAACTGGAGGGCATGGAGGGAGGACTAGCTGTACGTAGCCGACGACAATGGTGCGGACATCCTCACGATTCCATCCACCGCGACAGAGGGGAATGTGGAGTGGAATGCGGCTATCGAAGAGACAGCTGAGCTCCGGGCCATGGCGAACCACATTCAACACCTGCGGGACGCCGGCCTGACTGGGGTGCTGGTAGTTCGGGACTACGTGTCCCGAAGGATTAACCCCCTGCACCTCCGTGTTCGCCCGACGTGGCACTACAGGGGCGACGATGACCTGACTAGGACGTACCCGGGAAGTAAGTCTTTGTCTTCTTTTGCACGTATAGCTTCTCCTTGCACTCTCCGTCTTCTGACTCCCCTCTCCTTTTTTTCAGGCAACGGGAATCTGACCGACTCCCTCCTCATGAGATGGGTGAAGGAGCTGCTCCCAGTCCCTGTTGGTGATCTGGTTTTCTCCGACGGGGTTCGACCTCTAGCCGATATGGATCCCGTGGAGCAGAACCAGATTACCAGGGGGTTTCCACCAATGGACCCCACCGGCCTTGCGGTGGTACCACCCAGGGGTCCTTTGGTGATCAGGGACCCTACGGCCTCTGACGATCACGTTGCCGGTAAACGTCCAATCACCGACGATCCCCCGTCCACAAATCCGAAGAGGCCTCGCACCTTGGGCAACGCTTCCAGCAGCGCCATGCCCGCTACTCCTCCTATGACACTAGGAGGAGTAGGCTTCTCCTCCGGGGCACCGACGACCACTGCCCCGGAGACGGCGCTGGCCCCGCCGGCGCCAATGGTTTCGATGCCGCCTCCTGCGGCATCCTCTTCTTCTACCCCGGTACTCCCAGAGTCGAGCGGCGCGGTGCCCGCGTGCCCTCGTTCGGTCACCCTCCCGGCGTCGGGGTTCGCCTTCCAGTTGCCCACGAGGGCAGCTGTTCTGGCGGATCCAGACCCAGCGGTGCCTCCTGCACCTGCCGAGACTGGGACATCTTCATCGGGTGGCCCAAGCGATGCTCCTCCTGCTCCCGCGGCTATCGCTCCTCCAGCCCAGGGTCCGAACCATACCCGAGTGCTCGCGGATCTTCAGAGAGTGCACACGGGTATCGGCACCCTTCTCGCCACAACCGCGGCCCATCTAGCGTGGTACCCCCAGCAGTTGGCCGCTTTGCGCGAGGAGAAGGAGAGGACCGAGGCGGCATTGGCTCGAGAGAACGCCGCCTCGGTCGTCCGGGCCCGGGCAGCCGAGGCAATGCGAGACAGGGCTGCCGTGGAGCACTAGCGGGTGCTCCACAACATCACCGCCACGCTCCGCGACGCCTTCGGGAGCATGAGGGTGAGCCTGGCGCCACTCGGCGTGGTGCTTGCGCCTCCGCAGGAGTCCACCGATGTGCAGTATGCCGCGGGGGTGAACCGGGCTACGGAGGACCTCTAGAATCTGCCCACCGCCCTCGTCGAGCGTTCGGTCGTCAAGGGGCGAGCAGTGGCCATCGGAGAGGCTTCCTACGTGCTGGCGTGCTGCGCCAGCCGCAACGCCTCCTTCAATGCCTTAGCGACGGTGGGGGGCATTGAAGGAGACAAGGCGGAGGCACGCACACGCATGTAGGAGGCTGCGGAGTTCGTCGCTGGGCTAATGCAGGTTCAGCCCCTAGTGGGCCTCAACCCGGCAGCTGGAGACGCCGGGGACGACGGGGGCGCGAACGCCGGGGACGCAGCAGCTGGCGGTGCCGACGACCAGTAGCCTTTCGAAGGCTGTTGTTTTAATCTTCTTTTGTTTCGTAGTCTGTAATCATGAAACTTATTAGTACTTTTGGGTACCATTAAAGTATTTCATGTTACCTTCTCGCTTGCGAACTTTGTTTGCGTATATTGCTTGATTTCGATGAAGGACGATCAGCTCCCAAACTGCTCGACGAAGTTGAACGTGCTCGCCGAAAAATGCCCGGGGTACCTGGTCGCCTTAGCGAGATAGCTTGCTGCAAACAATACCACTCATTAGGTAGCGCCTATTAAGGGATGTCCTCCGAAGAAGCTGGAGCTTCGAGGCACAGTGGGGCCGTAACCTCTTTCCTTCGCATGCACTTTCGTCTAGGGGGACTTAGACTTTTTTGTGTTTCAGATTTAGACTTCGCAGGGTTGCGTGTAAGGGAACGGGATGAACCAAGGGCGGAGGACTTATAGGTGTCGGCGGAGCTGGCCATCTTATGAGACCAGGCCATGCGCAACCCTTGGTCGCCCGACCTTGTACATCTTAGGCACCCGAAGTAATCGTTCACCACAAAAAAGGAAACTTCACGCTAATTCCCCGCGCGTGGTACGCCGTAGTTCTAAAGCTGATTGGGCTTACATTCCAAGTGACCTGGAATTACGCTTTATGGGGCTGCGTGTAAGGAAACAGGGGAGCCCGGGGCGGGGGACTTAGCGGTGTCGGCGGAGCTGACCGTCTTACTAGACCGGGCCGCGCGCAACCCCTGGTCACCCGACCTTGTATGACTTAGGCGCCGGAAGCCACCATCCGTCAAGCAGGGAACAGCCAACATAGCCCAGGACCAGAGGCGACCACAACAATATACAATTTTTCTCGGTATGCGCAGGAAAGGAATGGAAAGATCGAAGCAAAAATGCCCTTGAAACCAAACACTCCCCTGCGTGACGACAGCCATTGAAACGGCTGGTCTTCGGTCACAATGCTTTTACATCTTCAGGGGTAGAATTTACGTAGCAGCTCGATGTTCTGGGAGTTCGCCAGCTCTTGGCCTTCCTCCGTCACCAATCGAACGGCGCCTGGTCTCGACACTGAGATTACCTTGTAGGGCCCCTCCCAAGTGGGAGATAGTTTGTTGCGACCGGCGTGCGTTTGATTTCTTCGCAGCACAAGGTCTCCCACCACCAACGTCCTCTGGCTGACTCGAGAGGCGTGGTAGCGTCGGAGACTTTGCTGATACTGGGCGGCCTGAACTGCAGCCCGGTCCCTTGCCTCTTCCAATAAGTTGACGTCTTCTCGCCGAAGATCCTCTTGGCCTTCCTCTATGAAGGCCGCCACTCACGGGGATCCGAATGTTAGTTCGGAGGGAAGAACGGCTTCGGCACCGTAGACCAAAAAGAACGTCGTCTCGCCGGTCGCCCAGCTTGGTGTGGTCCGGAGGGACCACAACACAGCAGGGAGTTCTTCTGTACACGATGCCACTCGCTTCTGGAGTCTGTCGAATGCTCTTGTCTCGAGGCCCTTCAATACCAACGCATTAGCGCGCTCCACTTGGCCATTGCTCCTGGGATGCGCTACTGACGCGAAGCACACCATGGTGCCCATTTCTTCGCAGAAGCTCAAAAAACCTTTGACCGTAAGCGTGAGCCGTTGTCGGTGATAATTCGATTGGCGACCCCGAAGCGGTTGAAGATCCCGCGGATGAACTTGACGGCGGCAGGGGCCGTAATGGCGTGCACTGGTTCGGCTTCAATCCACTTGGTGAACTTGTCAATGGCGACGAACAGGTGGGTGAAGCCTCCTGGGGCCAGTGGGAACGAACCCAGAATGTCCAAGCCCCAGACCGTGAACGGCCATGAAAGGGGTATCGTCTGAAGAGCCTTGGCGGGGCGATTGTCGGGACCCCGAATTTGCAAATCCGGACCCTCTGTGTATTCAGCACTAGTCCAGGAACGCGCTAGTGCACACAGTCTTAACATTGGTAAATATCACAATCATACCATTCGATATTATCAAAGTACTTTATTTAAATAACCAAACTAGTTACTCGACCTTATGGTCAAGTTACAAATGTATGCCTCGCAAGGCGAAACTTATTAAAAGAGAAATAATAGCAGCGGAAAATCAAATAGCTTCGTGGCGCCATCCAGTATACCACAGGCAACTGACTGGGCTCGCTTCCCTAAGTAGACGGATCCTCTTGGAGTTCCTCCTCCAAAGCTGGCGTAGTCTCCTCTTCAACTGATATTGTGTTGAGGCAAGGGTGAGTACTTGGTACTCAGCAAGTCATGCACAGAATGCAAGCTAAGATACTATATGCATGGCTTAGTACAAAGGAATAGCACAAGGTATATTTGCGAAATAAAGACATTTGACAAGTAATATAAGTAGATTCGAAAGCAAAGAGAAATAAGTAAAGCATAAATAACTTTTCAAGAAGTTTAATAAACATTTTCCCCATCCTAAACCACATTTCCATCATCTTCATTATTAAACCATCCCAACTTTCCAAATCCAAGTTATTTTCGAGAAAATCTAACCCTTGACTGTAATTCCCGAGCGATGTCCAATACCGCGGACACGGCTATTCGAATAGATTCTAAACTCTGCAGAGGTTATGCACTTTACCCACAAGATACAGTCAAACACCACAAAGGCGAGTTCCCGTAACAAAGTCTTTGGAAACCTCTAACAATACAAGTGGTCCTCCCGGTTATTAAGACTAACCCTTCCTTCGCTAAGGCGAAGTCTAGGCCAATCAATCAGTTAGATGGGTACTGGCCTCGGCCCAGACGCTCCCTGCACAACTTACACAAAGGGTGTAGTTGACCTCCCGAGGTCCCACAGTGCGTTATTAGCAACTTAGTCAACTAGGTCCGTCCCATTACGGACATGTGGTTGCACGTTAGACCCAGTTCAAAGGCTTGCAAGGTTAAGTCCTTAGGGTGACCAGGGCAAGACTACCCAAGAACCAAATCAACATTCCCATCGCCACAATCGCCCACCTGATTACTCTTGCCACATGCCCTGGCCGAAATCGTTTATCAAACCCCGCTTGATTACCATGCACCACGTGCCATCAACATCACATGATACTTTTCCAAAACAGGTTCAATATATCATTAAGTCAATATTAACATTTGATTATCCAAAATCATGTTATGAGCACGAAATGTCTCCAAGCGATACTACAACGGTCTATAACCCATGTTGGCAATTTAATAATGTCCAACTAGTAATCCACAACTAGGGTGACAAGGGTCATGGCACATACTTAAATAATCAAGGTGTTATACAGCAAATTGGTACTTATCTAACCCCCATGTTTAAACCAAGTATTTTTCTAATCGAACTAGCATGCAATAATTTAAATCAAAATAGGTTTCGAAATAGGATCAACATGGTCAAAGCACAACTTGCCTTCAAAAAGTACTTGTTCTTGGTCTTGAGTTGGATCCTGAGTTAATACTTCTCCTTCGAATCCTTCCGGCACTTCAACGTCTACTCGTAAAGCGTGCAAATAGCAAATACACGAATAAACAATAGGCAAAAAGTGTCCAAACATCCAAATAAAATCCATAAACAGAAATAACATAATTTTATAAATTTTTAGAAACTAGAATCGTCAAATTTGGAGTTAAGACGCAAAAGTTATGATTATTTAAAGTTTAAATAATCAATTAAATAATTTTGCAGAGAAAAACTTTAGTCCAAAAATTAAATAAAATTTATATTTAGGTAGATCTCATTTTTATACAAATTTAGAAATTTGAATCACTCAAATCGGAGTTGAAACGCAAAAGTTATAAGCGTTTGAAGTTTGAATCTAAATTTGAATCAATATTTCGAATTAATAAATTATTTTCTTTTTTCGGAAATTAATTATTGCGTCAGTATGGACACGTGTCATCCTGTGATTGGTCCACAGTGACTGGCGACGCCAGCACCGAACAGGTCCGTGATGACGCCAAAGATGACGTCATCATGCCACGTGGCATGTCCCGGGTGCTGCCACGTGTCTCGGTCCATGGACTGAGTCCACGGTGACACCCGGCCCACGGCTCGGGTGAGACTGACAGGTGGGACCACCTGTCAGTGCGGGGTCTCACGCAAACGCGGCTGACGCGTGGGCCCTCTGACTTGCGGGGCCCGCGTGTCAGGGACACGCGCCCACACGCGTGGGTGTGGCTAGGCACACGTGTCGTAATCCGATCCGTCGGATTTCGATCTAACGGTCCTAAGGAATTTGGCTACGGTGCAGTGGAGCGGCTACGTGGCTCAAGCAGGGACACACGATTAAAATCCGACGGCTAAGGACAGATCTACCCGATAACACTCGATCCAATCTAACCCGTACGATCTAAAACCAACGGCGGAGATTGAATCTAAAACCGCAACGTGGAATTACACGGGAGGTGACGTGGGCTAACCTGGACCGTTGATCGGGATCGAACGGCTGAGGACCTTCGCGGGGCTTGACGGCGCGGCGGCGGTGCTAGCTCGGCCGGAGAGGAGGAAGACGATGCGTAGCGCGGGCGCTCCGTGGGTTTCCGGCGAGGAGAGAACGTCCCGCGGTGCGTCTCGCCGGGGTCTCGGATCCGATCTCCAATGCCCCGGGAAGTGGCGGACAGCGTGAGCGAGGCAAAGACCCAAACAACCCTAGGTCCAACTCCGGCGAGCAATTGCGCGGCGTGGTTGCGGCTCGAGCGAAACGGATCGAGGCAATCGGTGCGCAAGGGCAAGATGATTACGGCGGTGGGGTCGTCTCCTTAAATAAGGCCTCGACGTCCGCGATATGCGCGAAACCCTAGCGAACTCGGAGGCGGCGCGGCGGAGCTCTCCGGCTCGGACTCGGACGGGGAAGACCGAGAACCGCCCACGATGTTCAGATCAGCGGCCCCGATTGGATCGGGCGCGAACGGGTTGGGTCGGACACGGCTCGGCCGATGCAGGCGATTCTCGGCCGTTGGATCTTGATCCAACGGTCGGAGAATTAGGGTTTGGTTTGGGTTCGGTGACTTGGTTTGATCGAAACGGTTGGCTCGGTCGGGTTCGGGTCGGACTCGAGTCTGACTCGGACCCGAGGAACAGTACTAAACCCGAAGCGATTTTAATATTCAAAATAATTCCCAGTAATTCATTTAATTCATTAAAAATAGCAAATGACTCAGAAAAATTCTAGAAAAATTCTGGAAAATATTTTGGATCATTTTGGACTCAAATAAAATATTTCCAACAAAATTTTATGTGCAAAATTAAATTCTTTAATTATTTCAAAATGGAATAAATTCAAATAAATTCCAAATAAATCCAAATAAATTCCAGAAAATTCCAAAATTCCACCAAAGTGCCAAATCACACATGAATTTAAGAAAAGCAAAATTTTGGGGTGTTACAAACCTCCCCCCTTAATAGAATCTCGTCCCCGAGATTCAGGGCTCACTACAGAATAGGTTTGGAAACTCTTTCTTCAAATCCTCTTCGCGCTCCCAAGTCGCTTCGCTTTCTTCATGGTTGCTCCACTGAACTCTACAGAAACGGGTTGACTTATTTCTGGTCTCTCGATCCATTGTGTCTAGAATCCTCACGGGATGCTCCTTATAAGTCAAATCTTCTTGCAACTCAATTGACTCTAGCGCACTACAAGATAACATGGATTTCCCGGCGTTTATTTTACACGGCGTTTAATCTAAACGCCCCTAATAAGGCTAAAGCCGGCGTTTTCTATCATTCGAGGCATTTAATTCCCCGGCATTTATAAATGCCGGGTTAGAGTCTACCACGGCGCTTATAAATGCCAGGGAATTCCACTCTATACCGGCGTTTATAAATGCCGGGTTAGAATCTTCCACGGCGTTTATAAACGCTGGGGAATTCCACTCTATACCGGCGTTTATAAACGCCGGTTCTGATCTTCCACGGCGCTTATAAACGCCGGAAATTCCACTCTATACCGGCGTTATAAACGCCGGGTTACAGTCTTCCACGGTGCTTATAAACGCCGGGGAATTCCACTCTATACCGGCGTTTATAAACGCCGGGTTAGAGTCTTGCACGGTGCTTATAAACGCCGGTATAGAGTGGAATTCCCCGGCGTTTATAAGCGCCGTGGTAGACTCTACCACGGCGTTTATAAACGTGAATACCACACCGGGGAATTTGAAAGAATTGAAATTAAATAATATTATATTTGAAATAATTTAAACTAATATTCCATTTGCAATAATTTCTGTCCAAATATTTCATTTTCGATGATATTTTGTCTAAAATTTCAAATTTTGTCCTAAAATTCAATTTTTGTTGATATTTTGTTTGAAAATTCAAATTTTTGAACATCTGATTTTGTGACACTTATCAATTTCATATGCTACTTTTCGTTATCTTTCCAATTAGCCTAAGAACGCCCCAATTGGAGGTACGAGTCAAAAGTTATGTCTATTTTAAGAAATATGCTCGGATTTCGTATTTGCAAGCTAGAGTTGGTGCCCAAAAGAATATAATTGGAGATCTTATCGTATGATGATTTTGCTAATTACCTCAATAATTTGCTAATTTGAAATAATTGAAAATCGGTGTTCGGGTGTTTAACGGGGTTAAGGGGAGGAGGGACGCATTATATATCGATGTGATCATACCACCACTAAAGTACTAGATCTTATAAAAACTACGAAGTTAAGCGTGCTTGGATAAGAGTAGTAATAAGATGGGTGACCTCTGGGAAGTCATTGTGCACCTCGATTTTAAATGCCACGAATAGAGGGATCCCGGCCGCTTGTAAACGCCATAAATAGAGAGAACCGGCACTTATAAAGTGCCATGATAGAGGAAACCCCGGCACTTATAAATGCCGGGTTATAGAGGCTTCCCCGGCACTTATAAAGTGCCATGATAGAGGAAACCCCGGCACTTATAAACGCCGGGTTATAGAGGCTTCCACGGCACTTATAAACGTCGGGTTAGAGGCTTCCACGGCACTTATAAACGCCGCGTTAGAGTCTTTCACGGCACTTATAAACGTCGTGAATAATTAAGCGCCGCCAATTACTTTTCCTGACGCCATTTTTCTTGACGCCATGTAAACGCCATCTAAAATCTTTTTAAGGCATTTATAAGGTTTTAAAGGCATTTATAGGCGCCATTAGAAGCCCGACGTGTTGTAGTGGCGGTGTCTGTTCCTCAGGAACTCGGAGACACTTCTTCAACTGGGACACATGGAATACATCATGCACTCCTGCCAACGACTGTGGCAACTCCAGCTGGTAAGCAACTTCGCCTCTGCGACTCAAAATCTTAAATGGTCCAACATAACGGGGTGCGAGTTTCCCTTTTGCATGGAACCTCTTAACTCCCCTGAGAGGCGTAACTCTGAGGTAAACAAAGTCTTCTGGTTCAAAACTCAAGTCTCGGCGACGATTGTCAGCATAACTCTTTTGTCGTGATTGGGCTATCTTCAACCTTTCCCTAATCATGGCGACCGTTTCTTGACCTCTTGAAGAATATCAGGCCCAAAGACACGGCGCTCGCCGGTCTCATTCCAATTCAATGGCGTCCGACAGTGGTCGACCATACAAAGGCCTCAAAAGGTGACATCGTAAACTAGCCTCGATAACTATTGTTGTAGCCGAACTCGGCATACGGTAAACTCTTATCCCAAGAAGTAGCATAAGCTAATGCACATGCTCTTAACATATCCTCGAGAATCTGGTTGACTCTTTCTGGCCTGTCCATCCGTCTGTGGATGATAAGGCATGTCTTGAAGTTCAAACGGGTTCCCATGGCTTCATGCAACTTATTCCAGAACCTTGAGGTAAATTGGGTACCTCTCGTCCGATACAATCCTCTTTGGCACTCCGTGCGCATGCACAATCCCGATCATGTACAATTACGCTAATTTATCTCCCGAGTAAGTGGTCTTCACGGGGATAAAATGGGCTACTTTAGTCAAGCGATCCACTATAACCCATATGGAGTCACAACCTCCTTGAGTCTTCGACAAACCGGTAATGAAATCCATTCCGATTTCCTCCCACTTCCACTCAGGTATCTTCAGCGGTTGTAGCAATCCCGCTGGTCTCGATGCATTGCCTCGACTCTCGGCATACGTCGCACAATGCAACATGCTCGGCAACTTCACGCTTTCATACTCGGCCACGAGAATCTCTCCTTGAGATCCTCGATACATCTTGGCGCTTCGGGATGAATTGAGTACTTGGAGTCATGGGCTTCTTCCGTAATCGATTGCTTTAACTCCTTTTTGTTAGGCACACAAATGCGATCCTTCATCCACAACGTGCCTTGCTCATCCAACTTGAAGTCCTCTCGCCTTGCCTTCCTCCTTGATGGACTTAATCCTGCGGATCTTGTCATCATCCTTCGTCCTTCTCGGATCGATCCTCTAGGGTAGGCTTTACTTCTAATGCGGCCAAGAATCCGCTAGGTACTACCTCAATCTTCATTTTCTAAAATCCTGGCGTAGCTCATCCTGACTTGTGGCTAGCAACATGCTCACAGTATGGCTTTTCCGACTCAGAGCATCGGCTACTACGTTGGCCTTCCCGGGATGGTAATGGATCCCAACATTATAGTCCTTGATCAACTCCAACCATCTCCTCTGCCTCATATTCAGATCCGACTGGGTGAATATGTACTTAAGGCTCTTATGATCCGTATACACTTCACATCTGTTTCCAATCAGATAGTGACGCCATATCTTCAAGGCATGCACTACGGCGGCTAACTCTAGGTCATGTGTCGGATAATTTTCCTCATGCGGCCTCAACTGCCTTGACGCATAAGCGACGACCTTTCCATTCTCAGACAAAGACACATCCAAGTCCTTGGCGCGATGCGTCACAATAAATATCGAAGCTTTGAGCAACATCCGGTAGAACTAACACGGTGCCGATGTCAATCGCTTCTTGATTCTGAAATCCTTTCTCACATTCTCAAGGCGTCCATGCAAACTTCTTTTCCTTCTTCGCCATGCGTAAGAGGTTTCGCAATTGTCGAGAAGCCTTCGATGAAACGGCGGTAGTATCCTGCCATTCCAAGGAAACTCCGACTGGGTCACGCCTTCTACGCTCCCAATGTAACACGCCTTCTACTTTGCTTGGATCTACGGCGACTCCTTCCGCGGTCATTACATGTCCAAGAAACTCCACCTTGTCCTTCCAAAAATCACACTTGCTGAACTTGGCGAAAAGTTGCTGTTCCTCGCCTTTTCCAAAACTCGCCTTAAGTGTTCGGCATGTTCATCCTCTGTCTTGGAGTAGATTAGGATATCGTCTATGAACACGACGACAAACTTGTCCAAATATTCCATGAACACCTTATTCATCATATTCATGAAATAAATTTGGCGCATTAAATGACCCAAAGGACATAACCGTAAACTCGTAATGTCCATATCTTGACGAGAATGCAGTCTTGAATATCTTACGATCGGATCTTCAATCGATGGTATCCCGATCTCGAGATCAATCTTGGAGAAAACTCCGGCTCCTCTCAACCGATCAAACAAATCATCAATCCTGGGTAGCGGATACTTATTCTTCACGGTGACTTCATTGAGTGCACGGTAGTCAATGCACATCCCGAAACTCCCGCCCTTCTTCTTGACAAACAAAACCGGTGCTCCCCACGGCGACTAACTTGGTCTCGATAAATCCTTTCTCCATTAACTCTTCTAGCTGTTTCTTCATCTCTACCAACTCCTCGGTGGACATCCGATAGGGTCTCTTTGCTATCGGTCTTGTGCATTACAAGCTCTATCACAAACTCTATGTCCCTGTAGCGGCATACCGGTAGATCTTCGGGAAAAACATCGGGGTACTCATTCACTCTTTGGGACATCCTCTATGCTGATTGCCTTGGTACTGTTAACCATCAAGCTGTCCATCTCTAATCGCAGTGGCTTGAAATTCTACTTTCTTCCCACACGGGCTCTCAACTGAGATAGTCCTCCGTCCACAATCCAATACGGCCTTGTGCTTGGATAACCAATCCATTCCCAATATGACGTCTAAGGTCTGGGTCTCCAAAATTATAAGGTTTGCTAGGAACTCTATTCCACCTATCAGTATTCTCACCCCGGAACATCCTACTTTCGTTCGGAGTTCGGAACCAGGGGTTTGAACTAAAAGCATGCACTTAAGTCTTGCAATTCTCAAATCATTTCTAGTAGCAAAGCCTTGCGAAACAAACGAATGCGAAGCTCCAGAGTCAAACAAAACTATTGCAGGTACTGAGTTAACAAGTAACTTACCCAGTACGACGTCCGTAGCATTCTGCAGTGCATCTGCGGTGACATGGTTGACTCGGCCTCTCACCACGATGCCTGGGTGTGGCTCTCGTGCCGGGCGCCCTAGCTGGGGTGGTTCCTAGATTGAAGCGAATCGGGTCACTCTCGCTTGTCTTCTTTGGACAAGCTGTTGGCAAAGTGTCCTGGCTCGTTGCGATTGTAGCGGCGTCTCACTGTTCCTTCTTTGCCGATCGCTCGAGTAAGCGTTTCTAGCGGGGGCTGGGGTCTGGTAGTTCTGATTGACAGGTCTTGGTGCTGGGGATGGTGTCCTTGTTGCATTCGTGGTTGGAATCAAGAATTGATTTGGTGCAACTCTCAAGCCGCATGCGTTCCCTGGCGTGATCCTTCTTTGTTGCATCCTGCGCTTCTGTTCTCATCCGGTTCCTTGCGCTTGTCCTCAAGAATAAGTGCCTTATTCACCAACTCTTGGAAATCTGGAAAGGTGTGGGTGATCAATCCTACTTGCAATCTGAGTTAAGTCCCTTCATAAAACGACTGCCTGGATTTATCCGCCGCTACATCCTCAGTGCGTAGCGTGCTAGCTGTGTGAACTTGTTCGTAGTCGGCCACCGGCTGATTACCTTGTTTGAGTGCTCTGAACTCCTCCTTCTTAAGGTCCATGATTCCTTCAGCACGTGATCTTGTCGGAATGCAATTGTGAACTCTTCCCAAGTGATATCTTGAGGGTTCTCTTGCGTGGCACGAAGTTCTCCCACCATTCGGCCATTGTCCCTTCCAAACTGATGAGAAGCGTAGAGTACCTTCTCATTTCCTATGCATTGAGCTATGTGTAGCTTCCTCTCGATTGATCTTAACCAATCATCGGCCTCCAATGGATTGGCATTCCCAGAGAAAGTGGGTGGGTGAGTTCTCATGAACTCGGCGGTCTTGTATTCTCGGCGTGGTCCCCGATTAACTTGATTACCGGTGGCCTGAGCGGTGACGTGTTGCATTTGTTGCATCATAGCATGCATTAATCGAGTCCGGGCAGCAAGAAAAGCTCCGAAATTCTGCATATCCAAAGGACGGTGCTGGTGCTCCATCATTGGGGTTTTCACTGGGCGAGAACCACTCCCATTGCTTCCAAAGTTTCCACGGGTGTTCACCATCTCGCCGATTTGCTCTAGGTTTAGAGATGAGAGGGAAACAAGAATAGACAAGTAATATGGAACTTATGCGGGCGAAAGGGGTAACTTTAAGGTCCAACTTTATTATTTAATCAATAGTAACTTGGTATGGTTGCTTACAATGCCTAAGGGCCTTGCAACACATACTGCACACTCAAAGAAACAAAGCAAATCCAAATCGAACTAACTCGGAGTCTAACGCCTAAAGGGTGACTCTTTATTCTATGACGCTGACTCGGCGAAGGAGTCTCACTATAGAACCTATGCTCACTCATCGAGAAAACCTCCACGGCTGGTACGGTGCCGTGGGCATAGGCGCCAAACGATCGCCATGTCCAAATGATCGTGTCCTCTGTGGTAGTCGAAGAAGCAAAGGTCCTCATCGAGATCGACTCCTCCGGATCTCGTGTAGCTCAAATCTTGGCTCGGGTCTGGTCCGCATACAAGGTCATCTCCAACTCGTCAATCCTTCGTAGAAGGTGTGCCACATACTCTTGAGCTTCCCGCCATCTGTTCTTCTCTGTCGTGATTTCCTTGCGGGCCTTCTGTAGCTCCTTGCTTGTATTATCTAGTACATCCTCCTGGGCGACGACAAATCGTGCCAACTGTGTAACCGTGGCATCCTCATCCTGAATCGCCTTCGGGTCAAGAAGGTTGTCGCTGCGCGGATGATAACGGAACACCGTGCTCTCCACTTCTGGCGTAGATACGGGTAATGTGCCAGCACGCTCGTCGTGATACCTCTTGGATACCCATCTGCATTGTAGACCTCCTGGCGGTCACGGTGTATCGGGCGATTGCCTGGGCCCTTCTTCCTAGCAGGTACCTCAATCTTCACATCACAAGCCTTGATCAATCCCGCTTGTCTGATCACTTCTACTTGGTATTGGGGCTTCTCAAAATCTCCGAGAGTTTGTAGCATATGCCAAAGTTCCGCGGCGTGACCAACTCCCAGATCAACGTAGTTGAACTCTTCCTCCATCTGTCACAAGAGTGCTTTACGTAAGAACTCGAAATTTTTAAATTGTGACAAGGTAAGGGAAAATTTCAGCAAGAGACAAGAAAAGAGAGAAGGGGATAAGTCGAGATGTCATTTCTTGTCTTCACAAATTTTTAGCTTTAGAAAATAGGTTTTATCCTCACTACGACCATTCTAGCTTAGGGTTGAGCCTACAGTCAAGTATGGCTCTGATACCACCTCTGTCGGGACCCCGAATTTGCAAATCCGGACCCTCTGTGTATTCAGCACTAGTCCAGGAACGCGCTAGTGCACACAGTCTTAACATTGGTAAATATCACAATCATACCATTCGATATTATCAAAGTACTTTATTTAAATAACCAAACTAGTTACTCGACCTTATGGTCAAGTTACAAATGTATGCCTCGCAAGGCGAAACTTATTAAAAGAGAAATAATAGCAGCGGAAAATCAAATAGCTTCGTGGCGCCATCCAGTATACCACAGGCAACTGACTGGGCTCACTTCCCTAAGTAGACGGATCCTCTTGGAGTTCCTCCTCCAAAGCTGGCGTAGTCTCCTCTTCAACTGATATTGTGTTGAGGCAAGGGTGAGTACTTGGTACTCAGCAAGTCATGCACAGAATGCAAGCTAAGATACTATATGCATGGCTTAGTACAAAGGAATAGCACAAGGTATATTTGCAATAAACAGCATTTGACAAGTAATATAAGTAGATTCGAAAGCAGTAGAAATAAGTAAAGCATAAATAACTTTTCAAGAAGTTTAATAAACATTTTCCCCATCCTAAACCACATTTCCATCATCTTCATTATTAAACCATCCCAACTTTCCAAATCCAAGTTATTTTCGAGAAAATCTAACCCTTGATTTGTAATTCGGCGATGTCCAATACCGCGGACACGGCTATTCGAATAGATTCTAAACTCTGCAGAGGTTATGCACTTTACCCACAAGATACAGTCAAACACCACAAAGGCGAGTTCCCGTAACAAAGTCTTTCGGAAACCTCTAACAATACAAGTGGTCCTCCCCGGTTATTGGCAAGCACTAACCCTTCCCTTCGCTAAGGCGAAGTCTAGGCCAATCAACCGTTAGATGGGTACTGGCCTCGGCCAGACGCTCCCCGCACAACTTACACAAAGGGTGTAGTTGACCTCCCGAGGTCCCACAGTGCGTTATTAGCAACTTAGTCAACTAGGTCCGTCCCATTCTGAGACATGTGGTTGCACGTTAGACCCAGTTCAAAGGCTTGCAAGGTTAAGTCCTTAGGGTGACCAGGGCAAGACTACCCGAAGAACCAAATCAACATTCCCATCGCCACAACTGGCCCACCTGATTACTCTTGCCACATGCCCCGGTCGAAAACTGTTTATCAAACCCCAGTTGATTACCATGCACCACGTGCCATCAACATCACATGATACTTTTCCAAAACAGGTTCAATATATCATTAAGTCAATATTGACATTTGATTATCCAAAATCATGTTATGAGCACGTAGCAGGTCTAAGCAGTATACTACAACGGTCTATAACCCATGTTGGCAATTTAATAATGTCCAACTAGTAATCCACAACTAGGGTGACAAGGGTCATGGCACATACTTAAATAATCAAGGTGTTATACAGCAAATTGGTACTTATCTAACCCCCATGTTTAAACCAAGTATTTTTCTAATCGAACTAGCATGCAATAGTTTAAATCAAAATAGGTTTCGAAATAGGATCAACATGGTCAAAGCACAACTTGCCTTCAAAAAGTACTTGTTCTTGGTCTTGAGTTGGATCCTGAGTTAATACTTCTCCTTCGAATCCTTCCTAAGACTTCAACGTCTACTCGTAAAGCGTGCAAATAGCAAATACACGAATAAACAATAGGCAAAAAGTGTCCAAACATCCAAATAAAATCCATAAACAGAAAGAACATAATTTTATAAATTTTTAGAAACTGGAATCGTCAAATTTGGAGTTAAGAGCAAAAGTTATGATTATTTAAAGTTTAAATAATCAATTAAATAATTTTGCAGAGAAAAACTTTAGTCCAAAAATTAAATAAAATTTATATTTAGGTAGATCTCATTTTTATACAAATTTAGAAATTTGAATCACTCAAATCGGAGTTGAAACGCAAAAGTTATAAGCGTTTGATGTTTGAATCTAAATTTGAATCAATATTTCGAATTAATAAATCATTTTCTTTTTTCGGAAATTAATTATTGCGTCAGCATGGACACGTGTCATCCTGTGATTGGTCCACAGTGACCTGCTGACGCCAAGCCGAGCGGGTCCGTGATGACGCCAAAGATGACGTCATCATGCCACGTGGCATGTCCCGGTGTCGCCACGTGTCTCGGTCCATGGATCGAGTCCACGGTGACACCCGCCCACGGCTCGGGTGAGGCGACAGGTGGGACCACCGCCGGTCGCGGTCTCACGCAAACGCGGTGACGCGTGCGGCCCTCGACTTGCGGGGCCCGCGTGTCGAGGACACGCCCTGCAGCGTGGAGTGCGGCTAGGCACACGTGTCGTAATCCGATCCGTCGGATTTCGATCTAACGGTCTGAGGAATTTGGCTACTGCGGTGGAGCAGCTACGTGGCTCAAGCGAGACACACGATTAAGATCCGACGGCTAAGGACAGATCTACCCGATAACACTCGATCCAATCTAACCTGACGATCTAAAACCAACGGCGGAGATTGAATCTAAAACCGCAACGTGGAATTACACGGAGGTGACGTGGGCTAACCTGGACCGTTGATCGGGATCGAGCGGTGAGGACCTTCGCGGGGCTTGACGGCGTGCGGCGGTGCTAGCTCGGCGAGAGGAGGAAGACGATGCGTAGCGCGGGCGCTCCCGTGGGTTTCCGGCGAGGAGAGAACGTCCGCGGTGCGTCTCGCCGGGGTCTCGGATCCGATCTCCAATGCCCCGGGGAAGTGGCGGACAGCGGCGGAGCGAGGCAAAGACCCAAGCAACCCTAGGTCCAACTCCGGCGAGCAATTGCGCGAGCGTGGTTGCGGCTCGAGCGAAACGGATCGAGGCAATCGGTGCTCAAGGGCAAGATGATTACGGCGGTGGGGTCGTCTCCTTAAATAAGGCCTCGACGTCCGCGATATGCGCGGAACCCTAGCGAACTCGGAGGCGGCGCGGCGGAGCTCTCCGGCTCGGACTCGGACGGGGAAGACGGCACGAGAACCGTCCACGTGTCCAGATCAGCGGCCCCGATCGGATCGGCGCGAACGGGTTCGGGTCGGACACGGCTCGACCGGTACGGGCGATTCTCGGCCGTTGGATCTTGATCAAACGGTCGGAGAATTAGGGTTTGGTTTGGGTTCGGTGACTTGGTTTGATCGAAACGGTTGGCTCGGTCGGGTTCGGGTTGGACTCGAGTCTGACTCGGACCCGAGGAACAGTACTAAACCCGAAGCGATTTTAATATTCAAAATAATTCCCAGTAATTCATTTAATTCATTAAAAATAGCAAATGACTCAGAAAAATTCCAGAAAAATTCTGGAAAATATTTTGGATCATTTTGGACTCAAATAAAATATTTCCAACAAAATTTTATGTGCAAAATTAAATTCTTTAATTATTTTAAAATGGAATAAATTCAAATAAATTCCAAATAAATCCAAATAAATTCCAGAAAATTCCAAAAATCCACCAAAGTGCCAAATCACACATGAATTTAAGAAAAGCAAAATTTTGGGGTGTTACAGCGATGTGTGCGCTTGGCATGAAATTGACATGCAGTACATCATCTTACCATATCGTAGGCATCCTAGAGGGCTGTGGGCCAGTAGAATCCTTGATGGAACGCTTTGCCGATGAGCGTCCGCCCGGATAGATGGCTCCCGCACACGCCCACGTGGATCTCGGAGAGTAGAGAACTCCCCGCTTCCCGTGTGATGCACTTCAACAGAAGACCATTTCGACTCCGGCGGTACAAGTCCTCGCCTACCAGAGTGTAGCACTTAGCCCTTCGTGCGATCTTCTCGGCTGCAGCATCATCGTCGAGGAGCACTTGGTCTTGCAGGAAGGTCAGGATAGGGGCCATTCATGCTTCTTCCCTGCCAATTGTGGCGACTAGATGATCACACAGGTACTCAGCTTGGGCGAGCGTTTCCCCTGGCGCCGCCGTAGCGGGGCCGGTGCTCTCTGTCCCGGAAAGGCTGGCCCCGGGCCACTCGCCACCGTCGGGAACAGAACGCCACTCGCCGATGTCGGGGGCAGCCTGCCGCACTTCGACATCGGGGGCTAAGACACCAGCACCATTGTCCCCATCAAACCCGGGGGCGACAATGGAAGATCGAGGTGGACACCCTTTGTAGCCCTCGATCGGAAGAACACCTTCGCCGCGGCCCCCGGCGACAGGGCGGAGTCAGACAGTCGCGTGGGTCCTCCTCCAAGAGCCCCGACCGGAAAAGCACTGTTGTTCCTACCTTGTTCAGGGGCTACGACAGGCGGCCGACAAGGTCCTCTCACGAGGTCCTGGGTCGGAGCTGTACCACCGCGCGTGCCTTATTCAGGTGCAATGGTGGCAGCTTGCAAAGATCCTCCTTCGAAGGCCCCTACCGGACACGCCCCATTGCTCCTACCTTGTTCAGGGGCTGCAGTGGACGGTCGAGGGGACTTCCCCAGGAGTTCTTCAGCCGGGCTCTCAGCGTCGTTTCCACCCTCGCCGGCGATCACAACGGACGGCTGAGATAATCTTTCTTCAAAGACCCCGGTTGGAATAACCGATCTAGACAAAGCGAGCTGAGATAGTTCGTCCGCCAGATGGTTGTCTCGCCGAGGGATATGGGTAAAACCCAGTCCATCGAAGCGGAGCTCCAATCTCCGAACTTCCGATAGGTAGGCGGCCATGACCAGGTCGAAGCATTGGAATTCCTTGCACACCTGGTTGATCACCAGCAGAGAGTCTCCCTTGACTTGAAGGCGTCGAATTGCCAAAGCTGCAGCGGCGCGCAGACCTGCTAGCAGCCCTTCGTATTCTGCAATGTTGTTAGTGGCCTTAAAGTCAAGGACGATTAAGTACCGGAGGACATCCCCGGTTGGGGCGATCAAGACCACCCCATCCCCCGCGCTGTAACACCCCAAATATTTGCTTTTCAAGAATTTAAATAAGATTTGGCACTTTGGTGAATTTTTGGAATTTTCTGGGATTTATTTGGAATTTATTTGAATTTATTCCCTTTTGAAATAATTAAAGAATTTGATTTTACAAATAAATTTTTGTTGGAAATATTTTATTTGAGTCCAAAATTGTCGGGACCCGAATTTGCAAATCCGGGTCCTCTGTGTATTCAGCACTAGTCCAGGATCACGCTAGTGCACATAGTCTCAACATTGGTAAATATCACAATCATACCACTCGATAATATTAAAGTACTTTAATTAGATAATCAAACTGGTTGCTTGACCTTAAGGTCAAGTTAGAAATATACGCCTCGCAGGGCGAAACTTATTAAAAGAGAAATAATAGCAGCGAAAAAAGTAAGATAACATCGTGGCGCCATCCAGTATACCACAGGCAACTGACTGGGCTCGCTCCCTAATTAGACGGTTCCTCTTGGAGCTCCACCTCCAAAGCTGGTGTAGACTCTTCTTCCACTGATGTTGTATTGTGGCAAGGGTGAGTACTTGGTACTCAGCAAGTCATGCACAGAATGCAAGCTAATATACTACATGCCTAGCTTAATACAAAGGAGTAGCTCAAGGTATAATTGCAGTAAACAGCATGTGACAAGTATCATAAGTAGATTCGAAAGCAGTGAAAACAAGTATAACATCAATAACTTTTTCAGGAGTTAAATAAACATCTTTCCCATTCCTAGTCCACATTTCCATCAACATCATCATTTAAACTGCACTTTTTCCAAGTCCAAGTTGTTTTCATAAAAGTCTAACCCTTGACTGTAATCCCCGAGCAATGTCCAATACCGCGGACTCGGCTATTCGAATAGATTTTTCACTCTGCAGAGGTTATGCACTTTACCCACAAGATACAGCCAAACACCACAAAGGCGAGTGATCGTAACAAAGCCTTTCGGAAACGGCTAACTACGCAAGTGAACCTTTCCGGTTTTTGCCCTACACCATCCCTTCCCTTATCAAAGGCGAAGTATGGGACCGACAAACCGTTGGACGGGTACCATGCCTCAACCCTGGTACGCTCCCCTCTCAAGCTACACAAAAGGTGTAGTTGACACCCGAGGTATCACATGCAAGTTATTAGTAACTTACTCAACTAGGACCGTCCCATTCCGGTCATGTGGTTGCACGATTGACTCAGTTCAAAGGCTTGCAAGGTTAAGTCCTTATGTTGACCAGGGCAAGACTACCCGAAGAACCAAACCATCGCTCCCGATGCCACAACTGGCCCACCTGATCATTTCTTCCCACATGCCCTGGTCGAAAACTATTTATCAAACCCCCAGTTGATTACCATGAACCACGTGCCATCAACATCACCACAAATGATACCTTTCCAAAACAGGTTCAATATATCATTAAGTCAATATTAACATTTGATTATCCAAAACCATGTCATGAGCACGTAGCAGGTCTAAGCAATATACTACAACGATCTAAATTCCCATGGTGGCAATTTAATAATGTCCAACTATTTAATCTTCAACTAGGGTGACAAGGGATTCATGGCATACAGTTGTTTATGTCAAGGTGCCATACAGCAACTAGGCATTTAACTAATTTCCCCAAAATTAATTAAAGCATTTTATAATTGAACTAGCATGCAATAATTTAAATCAAATTAATTTCAAAATGGGATCAACATGATCAAAGCACAACTTGCCATCAAAAAGCACTTGATCTTGGTCCTGAGCTGGCTCCTGGGTCAACACTTCACCTTCGAAGCCTTCGGGTACTTCAACGTCTACTCATAACGTGTACAAATAGCAATAAATGAAAAAACAGTAGACAAAAAGTGTCCAAACATCCAATGAAGTCCATAAACAGAGAGAGCATAATTTTATGAATTTTTAGGACTTTGAATCAGCGAAATCGGAGTTAAAACGCAAAAGTTACAAGCGTTTAAAGTTTAAATAATCAATTAAATAATATTATAGAGAAAAACTTTGGTCAAAAGATTAAATAAAATTTACCATTGGGTAGATCTCAATTTTATACAAATTTCGAAATTTGAATCACTCAAATCGGAGTTAAATTGCAAAAGTTATAAGCGTTTGAAGTTTGAAATCATATTTGAATTCATTAAATCGAATTAAATAAATTATTTCTTTTTCGAAAAATGATTTATTGCGTCAGCAGTGACACGTATCAGCTTCTTATTGGTCGGCTGGCGTCAGCCAGTCCATGGACTCGACCCACGGTTCGGCTCGGGTCCACCGTGGACTCGGTCCACGGCTCCGCGTGTCGCTGACACACGAGCCCCATCGGGTGACGCCAGTGCTAACGTCAGCACACCATTCGGCCGAACGGGCTGACAGGCGGGCCCCACCATGATGTCAGCGGTGACATCATGGTGCGGTCCCGCTGACTCGCTGACACGCGGGCCCGACGTGTCAGTAACACGCATGCACGCGCGCGCGCGTCGCATGGTGCGGCTAGAGCACACGTGGCACGATCTCGGCCGTTGGTTTGAAAATCAACAGCGCGGATTGGATCGGGTTTTCATGCGTTGTAAACTACTTGGTCGATCTGGACCGCACGATCTAGATCGGACGGTTGAGATCCACCCTAGCACAGTGCGGTTTACGGCTACGTGGACCAATCAGAGCCGTTGGATCTAAATCCAACGGTTGAGATTGGATCTAATTACCGCAACGTGGGTTTCGTTGCGTGACGTGGCCTAACGTGGGCCATTGGATCTCGATCCAATGGTCCAGATCTAATCTAATTCACTCGGGTTTCGGGGAAACGTGATCTCACCTTGGCCGTTCGATCCCGATCGGACGGCTGTCCGCGCTCACGAGGTTGATGGCGACGCGGCGGCGCTGCCTTGGCCGAAGAGGAGGACAATGACCTCCCGAACGATGCTCGGACGTGATTCCGGCGAGGTGAGTTGGCCTCACTGGTGCGTCACGGCCTGGGCTTCTCGGATCTGGACTCAACGGTGGCGGGGAACGGCGGATGACGGCGGGGCGAAGCAAAAACTGCGGCGGAGGAGAGAGCTACTACGGCGAATGATTGCGGCTAGGCGAGTTGAGGCAAAAGGTGCGCAAGGTCAAAGCGGCCCTCGGGGCGTGACCCGGGCTTTAAATAGCCTCGGCGTGCGCGCTGGAGGCGGAACCCTAGTTCCCCGCGGTGGCGGAGTCCGGCTGGGTTTCGGATGGGGAAGACGCAATCTGAGCTGTCCACGTGGCGCATCCAATGGCCACGACCGCGCGTGACGAGACCAGGTTCAGGTCGGACTCAGCTCGAACCGGTACGGGCAGATTTCGGCCGTTGGATCTTGATCCAACGGTCCACGAGTTAGGACTCGGTCCGACTCGGTTGGGCTCAGACGCTACTCGGTCGGGTTCGGGTCGGACTCGGACTCGAGTCCGACTCGGGCTCGGTCGGATGAACAGTAAAACCAACTCGATTTTCCAGCGATTTAATTATTCAATTTAATTCCCAGAAATTCATTTAATTCATTAAAAATAGCAAAATACTCAGAAAAATTCTAGAAAATATTTTAGGGTGTTTGGGACTCAAATAAAATATTTCCAACAATATTTTATGTGCAAAAATTAAATTCTTTAATTATTTCAAAAGGAAATAAATTCAAATAAATTCCAAATAAATCCAAATAAATTCCAGAAAATTCTAAAAATTCACAAAAGTGTCAAATTTCACTGAAACTCATGAAAAGCAAAAATTGGGGTATTACAAACCTCCCCCCTTAACAGAATCTCATCCCCGAGATTCAGGGCTTACTAAGGAATAGGTTCGGAAACTCTTTCTTCAATTCCTCCTCGCGCTCCCAAGTTGCTTCATTCTCCGCATGGTTGCTCCATTGAACTCTGCAAAAACGGGTTGACTTGTTTCTCGTCTCTCAATCCATTGTGTCCAGAATCTTGACGGGGTGCTCCCTGTAAGTCAGATCCTCTTGCAGCTCAATGGACTCTAGCGGTGTCTGCTCATCTGGTACTCGAAGACACTTCTTCAGCTGGGACACGTGGAACACGTCATGCACTCTGGCCAACAACTGCGGTAAGTCCAGCTGGTAAGCAACTTCGCCTCTGCGGCTCAAAATCTTAAATGGTCCGACATATCGCGGTGCGAGCTTCCCTTTGGCATGGAATCTCTTAACTCCCCTGAGGGGTGTAACCCTAAGGTACACGAAATCCTCTGGTTCAAAGCTCAGGTCTCGGCGACGGTTATCGGCGTAGCTCTTCTGTCTTGACTGTGCTATCTTAAGTCTTTCTCGGATCACGGCAATCTGCTCCTCGGCTTCTTGAAGAATATCTGGCCCAAAGACACGGCGCTCACCTATCTCATTCCAGTTCAACGGTGTTCGGCAAGGTCGACCATACAGTGCCTCAAAAGGTGACATTTGTAAACAGGCCTGGTAGCTATTATTGTAGCTGAACTCAGCATATGGCAGACTTTTATCCCAAGAGGTAGCATAAGCCAAAGCACACGCTCTTAACATATCTTCTAATATCTGATTTACTCTTTCGGTTTGTCCGTCCGTCTGCGGATGATAGGCGGTGCTGAAGTTCAAACGAGTCCCCATGGCTTCATGCAGCTTATTCCAGAATCTCGAGGTAAACTGGGTACCTCTGTCCGATACAATCTTCTTCGGCACTCCATGCAAACAGACGATCCTGGTCATGTATAATTCTGCTAACTTATCTCCCGAGTAAGTGGTCTTTACCGGGATAAAATGGGCGACCTTAGTCAAGCGGTCTACTATAACCCTTATAGAGTCATATCCACCCAGAGTTTTCGGCAAACCAGTAATGAAGTCCATTCCGATTTCTTCCCACTTCCACTCAGGTATCTTCAATGGCTGTAGCAATCCTGCTGGTCTCTGATGCATTGCCTTGACTCTCTGGCATATGTCGCACAGCGCAACATGCTCGGCAACTTCACGCTTCATGCTCGGCCACCAGAATCTTTCCTTCAAATCCTGATACATCTTAGCACTTCTTGGATGGATTGAATACTTGGAGTCATAGGCTTCCTCTAGTATCAACTGCTTCAGCTCCTTCTTGTTTGGCACACAAATTCGCTCCTCCATCCACAACATGCCTTACTCATCCAGCTTGAAGTCTTTTGCCTTGCCTTCATCCATTTTGGACTTAATCCTGCGGATCTTGTCATCGTCCTTCTGTCCTTCTCGGATCTGATCCTCTAGGGTAGGCTTCACTTCTAATGCGGCCAAGAATCCTTCTAGGACCACTTCAATCTGCATCTTCTGGAAATCCTTGCATAGCTCTTCTCTATTCGCGGCTATCAACATGTTCACAGTATGGCTCTTCCTACTCAAGGCATCGGCCACCACATTGGCCTTCCCGGGATGGTAGTGGATTCCCACATTATAGTCCTTGATCAGTTCCAACCATCTCCTCTGCCTCATGTTCAGGTCTGACTGGGTGAATATGTACTTAAGGCTTTTATGATCCGTATACACTTCACATCTGTTCCCGATCAAATAGTGACGCCATAACTTCAAAGCATGCACTACGGCAGCTAGCTCTAGGTCATGCGTCGGATAATTCTCATGCGGCCTCAGCTACCTCGACGCATATGCGACGACTTTTCCGTTCTGCATCAGCACACATCCAAGACCTTGGCGCGACGCATCACAATAGATATCAAAGCTCTGATTAACATCCGGTAGAACCAACACCGGTGCTGATGTCAATCGCTTCTTCAGCTCTTGAAAGCCTTTCTCGCACTCCGGTGTCCATGTAAACTTCTTCTCCTTTTTCAACAATTGCGTGAGAGGTCTTGCAATCGTCGAAAAGCCTTCAATGAAGCGGCGGTAGTAACCCGCCATTCCAAGGAAACTGCGAATCTGGGTCACGGTCTTCGGTGGCTCCCAGTGTAACACAGCTTCTACCTTGCTTGGATCAACAGCGACTCCTTCTGCAGTCATCACATGTCCGAGGAACTCCACCTTGTCCTTCCAAAAATCACACTTACTGAACTTGGCAAGCAAATACGCTCTCGCAACTTCTCAAGAACTAGCCTCAAATGTTCAGCATGCTCTTCTATTGACTTGGAATAAACAAGAATGTCATCTATGAACACGACGACAAACTTATCCAAGTACTCCATGAAAACCTTATTCATTATATTCATGAAATAAGCTGGCGCATTCGTGTCGGGACCCCGAATTTGCAAATCCGGACCCTCTGTGTATTCAGCACTAGTCCAGGAACGCGCTAGTGCACACAGTCTTAACATCGGTAAATATCACAATCATACCAATCGATATTATCAAAGTACTTTATTTAAATAACCAAACTGGTTACTTGACCTTATGGCCAAGTTACAAATATATGCCTCGCAAGGCGAAACTTATTAAAAGAGAAATAACAAAGAATGAAAATCAAATAAACTTCGTGGCGCCATCCAGTATACCACAGGCAACTGACTGGGCTCGCATCCCTAAGTAGACGGGTCCTCTTGGAGTTCCTCCTCCAAAGCTGGCGTAATCTCCTCTTCAACTGATATTGTGTTGGGGCAAGGGTGAGTACTTGGTACTCAGCAAGTCATGCACAGAATGCAAACTAATATACTATATGCATGGCTTGGTACAAAGGAATAGCTCAAGGTATATTTGCAGTAAACAGCTTTTGACAAGTAATATAAGTAGATTCGAAAGCAGTAAAGCATAAATAACTTTTCAGGAAATTTAATAAACATTTTTCCCCATCCTAAACCACATTTCCATCATCTCCATTATTAAACCAACCCAACTTTTCAAATCCAAGTTATTTTCAGAAAATCTAACCCTTGACTGTAATTCCCGAGCATTGTCCAAGATCAGTGGACTCGGCTATTCAAATAGATTCTACACTCTGCAGAGGTTATGCACTTTACCCACAAGATACAATCCACTCACCACGTCGGTAGTGAATCGCCATACAAGAGTATGCTAATGAGCGATCATAACAAATCCTATCTGAAGCCTCAAAAAACACAGGTGTTCCTCTCAGGTACGTGCTCTACACCATCCCTTCCATTAGCAAAGGAGAAGTATTGGACAAACACACCGTTAGATGGGTACTGGCCACGACCACGATACGCCTCCCCGTACAATCACACAAACGGTGTAATCGACACTCGAGGCTCTACAAGTGAGTCCTTAGCGACTTAGTCAACTAGGGCCGTCCCATTCCGACCATGTGGTTGCAAGTATGACCCAGTTCAAAGGCTTGCAAGGTTAAGTCCTTAGAGTGACCAGGGCAAGACTACCCGAAAAACCAAATCAACATCCCCAATGCCACAACTGGCCCACCTGATTACTCTTGCCACATGCCCCGGTCGAAAACTGTTTATCAAACCCCGGTTGATTACCATGCACCACGTGCCATCAACATCACATGATACTTTTCCAAAACAGGTTCAATATATCATTAAGTCCATATTAGCATTTGATTGTCCAAAATCATGTCATGAGCACGAAAGGTGTCTAAGCGATACTACAACGATCTAAACCCATGTTGGCAATTTAATAATGTCCAACTAGTAATCCACAACTAGGGTGACAAGGGATCATGGCACATACTTAAGTAATCAAGGTGTCATATAGCAAATTGGTATTTATCTAACCCCCATGTTTAAACAAAGTATCTTTCTAATTAAACTAGCATGCAATAGTTTAAATCAAAATAGATTTCGAAATAGGATCAACATGGTCAAAGCACAACTTGCCTTCAAAAAGTACTTGTTCTTGGTCTTGAGTTGGATCCTGAGTCAACACTTCTCCTTCGAATCCTTCCGGCACTTCAACGTCTACTCGTAAAGCGTGCAAATAGCAAATACACAAATAAACACTATGCAAAAAGATCCCAAAACTCCAAATAAAATCCATAAACAGAGAGAACATAATTTTCTGGATTTTTAGAAACTGGAATCGTCAAATTTGGAGTTAAATCGCAAAAGTTATGATTATTTAAAGTTTAAATAATCAATTAAATAATTTTACAGAGAAAAACTTTAGTCCAAAAATTAAATAAAATTCATATTTAGGTAGATCTTAATTTTATACAAATTTAGAAATTTGAATCACTCAAATCGGAGTTGAAACGCAAAAGTTATAAGCGTTTGAAGTTTGAATCTAAATTTGAAATCATTATTTGAATTAATAAATCATTTTCTTTTTCGGAAATTAATTATTGCGTCAGCATGGACACGTGGCAGCTCCTGATTGGCTGCTGACGTCAGCCGGTCCATGGGCTTGGTCCATGCTCGGCTCGGGTCCACCGTGGACTCGGTCCACGGCTCACGTGACTGACATGTGGGCCCACTCGGGTGACGTCATCGCTGACGTCAGCGCTTGGCTGGGTTAGCCACTGACATGCGGGCACACGCACGCGCGCGGGGACGGCGCTGACCGCGTCGGTCCAACTTCCCGACACGTGGCGCAATCTCGTCCGTTGGTTTGAAAATCAACGGCGCGGATTGGATCCAGGGTTTAACACGTTGAAACTACTCGATGCTCGTGGGCCGTTCGATCTAGATCGGACGGTCCAGATCTAATCCTATAATCGCACTGCTACGGCACGTGGCGATTGTGAGCCGTTGGATCTTGATCCAACGGTCCAGATCTAATCGGGTTTGGAACACGTGAACTCACCTCAACCGTCCGATCGGGATCCGACGGTGCACAGAGCTCGCGAGGGCTGATGGCTTCGTGGTGGCGCACGGCTGCCGGAGTTGAAGACGACGACGAGCCCAACGGCGTTCCGGGGTTGCTCCGGCGAGATGAAGGGTCCTTCGGTGCGTCTCGTCGCGGTGAGTCCGGACCGAGGTCAACGGCAGGGGACGGCGGACGGCGAGCGAAGCAAAGACCGTGGCGGGCGGCCAGCGCAACTACGGCGAGCTCGCCGCGGCTAAACGGCGGCGACTTAGCCTCGGTGAAGTAGAGAAAGGAGGGCGGGATCACGGCGGTCTCGGGTATGCCGGGCATTAAATAGCCTCGGCGTCCGTGCGTAAAACGGAAACCTAATTTGCTACGGCGGCGGGCGCGCGGCGGAGTCCAGCTCGGACTTCGGTGAAGACGACGAAATCGTGGCCGCCCACGTGGCACAACCAACGGCCACGATCGCGGCGGCGCGGCGGTCTGGTCCGACACGGCTCGGGTGGTCCGGGCGGATCTCACCGTTGGATCTTGATCCAACGGTTGGGATCGATTAGGTTAGGAGTGGGTTCGGCCGAGTCAATCGCTCGGTCGGACTCGAGTCCGACTTCGGTCGGATGAACAGATTTGACCCGAGTTGGATTTTCCAGCGATTTAATATTTAAAATAATTCCCGAATTCATTTAATTCATTAAAATAGCAAATGACTCAGAAAAATTCCAGAAAAATTCTGGAAAATATTTTGGATCATTTTGGACTCAAATAAAATATTTCCAACAAAATTTTATTTGAAAAATTAAATTCTTTAATTATTTCAAAATGGAATAAATTCAAATAAATTCCAAATAAATCCAAATAAATTCCAGAAAATTCCAAAAATTCACCAAAGTGCCAAATCACACATGAATTTAAGAAAAGCAAAATTTTGGGATGTTACAAACCTCCCCCCCTTAATAGAATCTCGTCCCCGAGATTCAGGGCTCACTAAAGGAATAGGTTTGGAAACTCTTTCTTCAAATCCTCCTCGCGCTCCCAAGTCGCCGCTTTCTTCATGGTTGCTCCAATCGAACTCTCTGAAACGGGTTGACTTGTTTCTAGTTTCTCGATCCATTGTGTCTAGAATCCTCACAGGTGCTCCTTATAAGTCAAGTCCTCTTGCAACTCAATTAACTCTAGCGGTGTCATTTCTCAGGAACTCTGAGACACTTCTTCAACTGGGACACATGGAATACATCATGTACCTCGCTAACGATCGTGGCAACTCCGGTGATAAGCAACTTCGCCTCTGCGGCTCAAAATCTTAAATGGTCCAACATAACGGGTGCGAGTTTCCCTTTGGCATGGAACCTCTTAACTCCCGAGAGGCGTAACTCGAGGTATACAAAGTCTTAGGTTCAAAACTCAAATCTCGGCGACGATTGTCAAGATAACTCTTCTCGTCGAGATTGGGCTATCTTCAACCTTTCCCTAATTATGGCGACCGCTTCTTCACCTCTTGAAGAATATCAGGCCCAAAGACACGGCGCCACGGTCTCATTCCAATTCAATGGCGTCCGACAGGTCGACCATACAAAGGCCTCAAAAGGTGACATCTCAGAACTAGCCTCGATAACTATTGTTGTAATCGAACTCGGCATACGGCAAACTCTTATCCCAAGAGGTAGCATAAGCCAATGCACAAGCTCTCAACATATCCTCCAGATCTGGTTGACTCTTTCTGCCTGTCTCCATCCGTCTGTGGATGATAAGTCAGATCTTGAAGTTCAAACGGGTTCCCATGGCTTCATGCAACTTATTCCGTAACCTTGAGGTAAATTGGGTACCTCTGTCTGATACAATCCTCTTTGGCACTCCGTGCAAACAAACAATCTGATCATGTACAACTCGCTAACTTATCTCCGAGTAAGTGGTCTTCACGGGATAAAATGGGCTACTTTAGTCAAGCGATCCACTATAACCCATATGGAGTCATAACCTCCTTGAGTCTTGAAGAACCGGTAATGAAATCCATTCCGATTTCCTCCCACTTCCACTCAGGTATCTTCGGTGTAGCAATCCTCGCTGGTCTCTCGATGCATTGCCTTGACTCTACGGCATATGTCGCACAATGCAACATGCTCGGCAACTTCACGTTTCATACTCGGCCACAGAATCTCTCCTTCAGATCCTGATACATCTTGGCGCTTCCAGGATGAATCGAGTACTTAGAGTCATGGGCTTCTTCCAAAATCAGTTGCTTTAACTCCTTTTTGTTAGGCACACAAATGCGATCCTTCATCCACAACGTGCCTTGCTCGTCTAGATTGAAATCCTTTGCCTTGCCTTCCTCCATTTTGGACTTAATCCTACGGACCTTGTCATCATCCTTCTGTCCTTCTCGGATCTGGTCCTCTAAAGTAGGCTTTACTTCCAATGCGGCCAAGAATCCGCTAGGTACAACCTCAATCTTCATTTTCTGGAAATCCTCACATAACTCATCCTGACTTGTGGCTAGCAACGTACTCACGGTATGGCTTTTCCGGCTCAGAGCGTCGGCTACTACGTTGGCCTTCCCGGGATGGTAATGGATTCCAACATTATAGTCCTTGATCAACTCTAGCCATCTCCTTTGCCTCATATTCAGATCCGACTGGGTGAATATGTACTTAAGGCTCTTATGATCCGTATATACTTCACATCTGTTTCCAATCAGATAGTGACGCCATATCTTCAAAGCATGCACTACGGCGGCTAACTCCAGGTCATGTGTCGGATAATTTTCCTCATGCGGCCTCAACTGCCTTGATGCATAAGCGACGACCTTTCCATTCTGCATCAAAGACACATCCAAGTCCTTGGCGCGATGCGCGTCACAATAAATATCGAAGCTTTGAGCAACATCCCAGAGAACTAACACCGGTCTTGATGTCAATCGCTTCTTCAGCTCCTGAAATCCTTTCTCACATTCAAGCGCCCATGCAAACTTCTTTTCCTTCTTCGGCAATTGCGTAAGAGGTTTCGCAATTGTCGAAAAGCCTTCGATGAAACGGGCGGTAATATCCTACCATTCCAAGGAAACTCCGAACTGGGTCACCGTCTTTGGTTGTTCCCAATGTAACACAGCTTCTACTTTGCTTGGATCTACGGCGACTCCTTCTGCAGTCATTACATGTCCAAGAAACTCCACCTTGTCCTTCCAAAAATCACACTTGTGAACTTGGCGAAAAGTTGTCGTTCCTCGCCTTTTCCAAAACTCGCCTTAAGTGTTCGGCATGTTCATCCTCTCGCCTTGGAGTAGACTAGGATATCGTCTATGAACACGACGACAAACTTGTCCAAATATTCCATGAACACCTTATTCATCATATTCATGAAATAAGTGGCGCATTCGTTACCCAAAGGACATAATCAGAACTCGTAATGTCCATATCTTGACGAGAATGCAGTCTTGAATATCTTACGATCGGATCTTCAATCGATGGTATCCCGATCTCGAGATCAATCTTGGAGAAAACTCCGCTCCTCTTAAGCGATCGAACAAATCATCAATCCTGGTAGCGGATACTTATTCTTCACGGTGACTTCATTGAGTGCACGGTAGTCAATGCACATCCCGAAACTCCCGCCCTTCTTTTGACAAACAAAACCGGTGCTCCCACGGCGACGAACTCGGTCCGATAAATCCTTTATCCATTAACTCTTCCAAATTGCTTTCTTCATCTCTACCAACTCCTCGGTAGACATCCGATAGGGTCTCTTTGCTATCGGTCTTTGTACTGTACAAGCTCTATCACAAACTCTATGTCCCCTGTGGCGGCATACTGTAGATCTTCGGGAAAACATCGGGTACTCATTCACTACTGGGACATCCTCTATGCTGATTGCCTTGGTACTGTTAACCATCAACTGTCCATCTCTAATCTGCAGTGGCTTGAAATTCCACTTTCTTCCCACACGGGCTCTCAATCGAGATAGTCCTTCGTCCACAATCCAATACAGACCTTGTGCTTGGATAACCAATCCATTCCCAATATAACATCTAAGGTCCTGGGTCTCCAAAATTATAAGGTTTGCTAGGAACTCTATTCCATCTATTAGTATTCTCACCCCGAACATCCTACTTCCGCTCGGAGTTCGGAACCAGGGTTTGAACTAAAAGCATGCACTTAAGTCTTGCAATCCTTAAATCATTTCTAGTAGCAAAGCCTTGCGAAACAAACGAATGCGAAGCTCCAGAGTCAAACAAAATCAAGGTGTGCAGTCGAAAGTTAACAAGTAACTTACCCAAGACGACGTCCGTAGCATTCTCGCAAAGTGCATCTGCGGTGACATGGTTGACTCGGCCTCTCACCACGGCAGGGTGTGGCTCCTGGCCTGGCGCCCTAGCTGGGTGGTGCCTAGGTTGAAGCGAATCGGGTCGCCTCGCTGTCTTCTTTGGACAACTGTTGGCAAAGTGTCCTGGCTCATTGCAGCTTGTAGCAGCGTCTTTGTTCCTTCTTTGGCTGCCTGGGTAGCGTTTCTAGCGGGCTGGGTGCAGTAGTTTTGATTGGCAGGTCTTGGTGCCGGGATGGTGTCCTTGTTGCATTCTCGTGGTTGGAATCAAGAATTGATTTGGTGCAACTCTCAAGCGCCGCTATGCGTTCCTGGCGTGATCCTTGCTTGTTGCATCCTGCGCTTCTGTTCTCATCCAGTTCCTTGCGCTTGTCCTCAAGAATAAGCGCCTTATTCACCAACTCTTGGAAATCTGGAAAGGTGTGGGTGATCAACCCTACTTGCAATCCCGAGTTAAGTCCTTCATGAAACGAGACTGTCTCGGATTTATCTGTCGCTACATCCTCAAAAGCGTAGCGTGCTAGCTGTGGTGAACTTGTTCGTAGTCGGCCACCGGCCGATTACCTTGCTTGAGCTCGAACTCCTCCTTCTTAAGGTCCATAATTCCTTCAGGCACGTGATATCGCTTAATGCATTGTGAACTCTTCCCAAGTGATATCTTGAGGGTTCTCTGCGTGGGCACGAAGTTCTCCCACCATTCGGCGGCTGTTCCTTCCAACTGATGAGAAGCGTAGAGTACCTTCTCATTCCCTATGCATTGAGCTATGTGCAGCTTCCTCTCGATTGATCTTAACCAATCATCGGCCTCCAATGGATTGGCATTTCCAGAGAAAGTGGGTGGGTGAGTCCTCATGAACTCGATGCCTTTGTATTCGGGCGTGGTCCCCGATTAACTTGATTAGCAGTGGCCTCGAGCAAAGGACGTGCTGCATTTGTTGCATCATAGCATGCATCAACTGGTCTGGGCAGCAAGAAACGTTCGAAATTCTGCATATCCTAAGTGGCGGTGCCGGGTGCTCCATCACTGGGTTTTCTGGGCGAGATCCACTCCCATTACTTCCAAAGTTTCCACGGTGTTCACCATCTCGCCGATTTGCTCTAGGTTTAGAGATGAGAGGGAAACAAGAATAGACAAGTAATATGGAACTTATGCGGCGAAAGGGGTAACTTTAAGGTCCAACTTTATTATTAATAACTTGGTATGGCTGCTTACAATGCCTAAGGGCCTTGCAACACATAATGCACACTCAAAGAAACAAAGCAAATCCAAATCGAACTAACTCGAATCTAACGCCTAAAGGGTGACTCTTTATTCTATGACTCGACTCGGCGAAGGAGTCTCACTATAGAACCTATGCTCACTCATCGAGAAAACCTCCACGGCCTGGGTACGGTGTGCCGCGGCATAGGCGCGAAACGATCGCCATGTCCAAATGACTATGTCATCTGTGGTAGTCGAAGAAGCTTGTCCTCATCGAGATCCGACTCCTCTCCGATCTGGCTCGTAGCTCGAGTACGGGCTCGGGTCCGGTCCGTACAAAGTCATCTCCAACTCGTCAATCCTTCGTAGAAGGTGTGCCACATACTCTTGAGCTTCCCGCCATCTCGTTCTTCTCTGCCGTGATCTCCTTGCGGGCCTTCGTAGCTCCTTGCTTGTATTATCTAGTACATCTTCCTGGGTGACGATTTAATCGTGCCAATCGTGTAACCGTGGCATTCTCATCCTGAATCGCCTTCGGGTCAAGAAGGTTATCGCTGCGCGGATGGTAACGGAACACCGTACTCTCCAACTCTCTGGCGTAGATGCGGGTAATGTGCCGCATTGCTCGTCGTGATACTTCTTGGATACCCATCTGCATTGTAGATCTCTGGCAAGGTCAGTTGTATCGAGCGATTGCCTGGCCCTTTTTCCTAGCAGTACCTCAATCCTCACGTCACAAGCCTTGATCAATCCTGCTTGCCTGATTACTTCCACTTGGTATTGGGGCTTCTCAAAATCTCCGAGAGTTTGTAGCATGTGCCAAAGTTCCGCGGCGTGACCAACTCCTAGATCAACGTAGTTGAACTCTTCCTCCATCTGTCACAAGAGTGCTTTACGTAAGAACTCGGAATTTTCAAATTGTGACAAGGTAAGGGAAAATTTCAGCAAGAGACGAGAAAAGAGAGAAGGGGATAAGTCGAGATGTCATTTCTTGTCTTCACAAATTTTTAGATTTAGAAAATAGGTTTTATCCTCACTACGACCATTCTAACTTAGGGTTGAGCCTACAGTCAAGTATGGCTCTGATACCACCTCTGTCGGGACCCCGAATTTGCAAATCCGGACCCTCTGTGTATTCAGCACTAGTCCAGGAACGCGCTAGTGCACACAGTCTTAACATCGGTAAATATCACAATCATACCAATCGATATTATCAAAGTACTTTATTTAAATAACCAAACTGGTTACTTGACCTTATGGCCAAGTTACAAATATATGCCTCGCAAGGCGAAACTTATTAAAAGAGAAATAACAAAGAAATGAAAATCAAATAAACTCGTGGCGCCATCCAAGATACCACGTGCAACCGACCGGGCTCGCATCCCTAAGTAGACGGGTCCTCTTGGAGTTCCTCCTCCAAAGTGGCGTAATCTCCTCTTCAACTGATATTGTGTTGGGGCAAGGGTGAGTACTTGGTACTCGGCAAGTCATGCATGTAATGCAAACTAATATACTATATGCATGGCTTGGTACAAAGGAATAGCTCAAGGTATATTTGCGAAGAAACAGCTTTTGACAAGTAATATAAGTAGATTCGAAAGCAGTAAAGCATAAATAACTTTTCAGGAAATTTAATAAACATTTTTCCCCATCCTAAACCACATTTCCATCATCTCCATTATTAAACCAACCCAACTTTTCAAATCCAAGTTATTTTCGTAAAAATCTAACCCTTGATTGTAATTCAGAGCATTGTCCATGCAGTGGACTCGGCTATTCAAATAGATTCTACACTCTGCAGAGGTTATGCACTTTACCCACAAGATACAATCCACTCACCACGTCGGTAGTGAATCGCCATACAAGAGTATGCGAATGAGCGATCATAACAAAGCCTTTCTAAGCCTCAAACAACACAGGTGGTCCTCTCAGGTTCGTGCTCTACACCATCCCTTCCCTTAGCCAAGGCGAAGTATGGGACCAACACACCGTTAGATGGGTACTGGCCACGCCCACGATACGCTCCCCGCACAATCACACAAACGGTGTAATCGACACTCGAGGCTCCACAAGTGAGTCCTTAGCGACTTAGTCAACTAGGGCCGTCCCATTCCAGCCATGTGGTTGCAAGTATGACCCAGTTCAAAGGCTTGCAAGGTTAAGTCCTTAGAGTGACCAGGGCAAGACTACGAAAAACCAAATCAACATCCCCAATGCCACAATCGCCCACTGATTACTCTTGCCACATGCCCCAGTCGAAATCTGTTTATCAAACCCCAGTTGATTACCATGCACCACGTGCCATCAACTTCACATGATACTTTTCCAAAACAGGTTCAATATATCATTAAGTCCATATTAGCATTTGGTTGTCCAAAATCATGTCATGAGCACGAAAGTGTGTCTAAGCAAAGATACTACAACGATCTAAACCCATGTTGGCAATTTAATAATGTCCAACTAGTAATCCACAACTAGGGTGACAAGGGATCATGGCACATACTTAAGTAATCAAGGTGTCATATAGCAAATTGGTATTTATCTAACCCCCATGTTTAAACAAAGTATCTTTCTAATTAAACTAGCATGCAATAGTTTAAATCAAAATAGATTTCGAAATAGGATCAACATGGTCAAAGCACAACTTGCCTTCAAAAAGTACTTGTTCTTGGTCTTGAGTTGGATCCTGAGTCAACACTTCTCCTTCGAATCCTTTCGGCACTTCAACGTCTACTCGTAAAGCGTGCAAATAGCAAATACACAAATAAACACTATGCAAAAAGATCCCAAAACTCCAAATAAAATCCATAAACAGAGAGAACATAATTTTCTGGATTTTTAGAAACTGGAATCGTCAAATTTGGAGTTAAAACGCAAAAGTTATGATTATTTAAAGTTTAAATAATCAATTAAATAATTTTACAGAGAAAAACTTTAGTCCAAAAATTAAATAAAATTCATATTTAGGTAGATCTTAATTTTATACAAATTTAGAAATTTGAATCACTCAAATCGGAGTTGAAACGCAAAAGTTATAAGCGTTTGAAGTTTGAATCTAAATTTGAAATCATTATTTGAATTAATAAATCATTTTCTTTTTCGGAAATTAATTATTGCGTCAGCATGGACACGTGGCAGCTCCTGATTGGCTGCTGACGTCAGCCGGTCCATGGGCTTGGTCCATGCTCGGCTCGGGTCCACCGTGGACTCGGTCCACGGCTCACGTGACTGACATGTGGGCCCACTCGGGTGACGTCATCGCTGACGTCAGCGCTTGGCTGGGTTAGCCACTGACATGCGGGCCCTCTGACACGCGGGCCCCGCGTGTCAGCGTCACACGCACGCGCGCGGGGACGGCGCTGACCGCGTCGGTCCAACTTCCCGACACGTGGCGCAATCTCGTCCGTTGGTTTGAAAATCAACGGCGCGGATTGGATCCAGGGTTTAACACGTTGAAACTACTCGATGCTCGTGGGCCGTTCGATCTAGATCGGACGGTCCAGATCTAATCCTATAATCGCACTGCTACGGCACGTGGCGATTGTGAACCGTTGGATCTTGATCCAACGGTCCAGATCTAATCGGGTTTGGAACACGTGAACTCACCTCAACCGTCCGTCGGGATCCGACGGCGTACGAGCTCGCGAGGGTCGATGGCCGTGGTGGCGCACGGCCGGAGTTGAAGACGACGACGAGCCCAACGGCGTTCCGGTTGCTCGGCGAGATGAAGGGTCCTTCGGTGCGTCTCGTCGCGGTGAGTCCGGACCGAGGTCAACGGCGGCAGGGGACGGCGACGGCTGGAACGGGCAAAGACTGCGGGCGGAGCAGCCACGAATACGGCGAAGCTCAAGACGGCTAAACGGGCGGCGACTTAGCCTCGGTGAAGTAGAGAAAGGAGGGCGCGGGATCACGGCGGTCTCGGGTATGCCGGGCATTAAATAGCCTCGGCGTCCCGTGCGTAAAACGGAAACCTAATTTGCTACGGCGGCGGCGCGCGGCGAGTCCAGCTCGGACTCGGTGAAGACGACGAAATCGTGGCCGCCCACGTGGCACAACCAACGGCCACGATCGCGGCGCGGCCGGGTCCTGGTCGGACACGGCTCGGGTCGAGTCGGGCAGATCTCAGCCGTTGGATCTTGATCCAACGGTTGGGATCGATTAGGGTTAGGAGGGGGTTCGGTCGAGTCAATCGCTCGGTCGGACTCGAGTCCGACTTCGGTCGGATGAACAAGATTTGACCCGAGTTGGATTTTCCAGCGATTTAATATTTAAAATAATTCCCAGTAATTCATTTAATTCATTAAAAATAGCAAATGACTCAGAAAAATTCCAGAAAAATTCTGGAAAATATTTTGGATCATTTTGGACTCAAATAAAATATTTCCAACAAAATTTTATTTGAAAAATTAAATTCTTTAATTATTTCAAAATGGAATAAATTCAAATAAATTCCAAATAAATCCAAATAAATTCCAGAAAATTCCAAAAATTCACCAAAGTGCCAAATCACACATGAATTTAAGAAAAGCAAAATTTTGGGATGTTACAATTCGTCAGACCGAAAGACATAACAGTAAACTCATAATGTCCGTATCTAGACGAGAATGCGGTCTTTGGAACATCTTCCGATCGGATCTTCAGCTGGTGGTATCCCGACCTCAGATCAATCTTGGAGAAAACTCCGGCTCCTCTCAGCTGATCAAACAGATCATCGATCCTGGGTAGTGGGTATTTGTTCTTCATAGTTACTTCATTGAGTGCTCGGTAGTCAATGCACATCCTGAAACTCCCGTCCTTCTTCTTGACGAACAGAACTGGTGCTCCCCACGGTGACGAACTCGGCCTAATGAATCCTTTCTCCATCAACTCTTTAAGCTGCTTTTTCATCTCTACCAGTTCTTCGGTGGACATTCGGTAAGGTCTCTTTGCTATCGGTGTTGTTCTGGGCACTAACTCGATCACAAACTCTATGTTTCTGTCTGGCGGCAAACCAGGTAAATCTTCAGGGAAAACATCTGGATACTCATTCACCACTGAGACATCCTCTATGCTGATCGCCTTCACACTGTTGACCATCAGCTGTCCATCACGAACGGCGGTTGCTTGAAATTCCATTTTTCTTCCACACAGGCTCTCAATTGATATAATCCTTCGCCCACAATCCAATACGGCCTTGTGCTTGGATAGCCAATCCATTCCCAAGATAACATCTAGGGTCTGGGTTCCCAATATAATAAGGTTCGCTAGGAACTCTACCCCATCTATTAGTATTCTCACCCCGGAACATCCTACATGAGATCGGAGTTCTGACCCAGGGGTTTGAACTATAAGCATGCACTTAAGATCCACAATCTCCAAATCATTCTTAAAAATAAAATCTCGGGAAACAAACGAATGCGAAGCTCCAGAGCCAAACAAAATTGTTGCAGGTACTGAGTTGACAAGTATCTTACCCAGTATGACGTCTGTGGCATTCTTGAGTGCATCTGCAGTCACGTGATTGACTCGGCCTCTCACCACGGTCTGGGGTGCGGCTCCTGGCTGTGCTGCTCCGCGGTTTGCTCCTGGTGCAGGCGTCCTAGCTGGTGTGGATCCCAAGTTGAAGCGAACTGGGGTCACTCCTGCTATCTTCTTAGGGCAACTGTTGGAGAAGTGCCCTGGCTCATTGCATGTATAGCAACGCCTCACTGTGCCCTGCTGGTTGCTTGTAGCGGCGTTCCTGGCCGGGCCGGGTCCGGAAATTCGATTCGTGCCTCGTGCCGGGCGATGATGTTCTTGCTGCATTCTGCGGTTGAAATCTGAAAAACTAATTTGGCGCAACCCGCAGACGCTGCTGCGCTCCTTGATGTGATCCCTGCTGTTGCATTCTGCGCTTCCTGTTCTCATCCAACTCCTTGCGCTTGTCCTCAAGAATAAGCGCCTTGTTCACAAGCTCCTCGAAATCTGGAAAGGTGTGGGTGATCAGTCCCACCTGCAGTCCAGAGTTCATCCCCTTCAAGAATCGGGATTGCCTAGCCTTGTTCGTTGCTACGTCTTCAGGCGCGTAGCGTGCAAGCTGTGTGAACTTGTTCAGGTATTCGGCCACCGGCTGATTACCTTGCTTCAGTGCCCTGAACTCTTCCGTCTTAAGGTCCATTATTCCTTCAGGCACGTGATACTGATGAAACGCAGCCATAAACTCCTCCCATGTGATGTCCTGTGGGTTCTCTTGCGTGGCGCAGAAGTTTTCCCACCATTCTGCGGCGGTTCCTTCGAACTGATGAGAAGCGTAGAGTACCTTCTCGTTTCCCATACATTGGGCAATGTGTAGCTTCCTTTCTATTGACCTTAGCCAATCATCCGCCTCCAGTGGGTTGGCATTCCCAGAGAAAGTGGGTAGATGAGTCCTCATGAACTCCGACAACTTTGCTCCCTATCGTTGTCCCTGATTTGCTTGGTTGGCGGTGGCCTGAGCAGTGACCTGCTGCATCTGTTGCATCATGGCATGCATCAGCTGGGTTTGTGCAGCAAGAAAAGCTCCAAAGTTCTGCATATCAACTGGCGGTGTTGGTTGGGGTGCAGGTGCTCCATTATTATGGTTCCCAGCTGGGCGAGAACCACTCCCATTGCCTCCAAGGTTTCCGCGAGTGTTCACCATCTGTTAATTGCTCCAAGGTTTTAAGACGAGAGGGAAACAAGCATAGACAAGTATAGAGTAACTTATGCGGGGAGGTGTAACTCAAAATCCAACTTTATTAACTATACCATAATAATATCTTGGTATGGTTGCTTACAATGCCTAAGGGCCTGCAACACATACTGCACACTCAGCAAGCAATGAAAATCCAACGCCTCTAAGGGTGAATCTTTATTCTATAACGTGGCTCGACGAAGCAGTCCCAAATACAAGACCTAGGCTCACTCGTAAAGAAAACCTCCTCGGCCTGGGTGCGGGTGCGGTGGCATCGGCGCGAAACGATCACCATGCCCTGCAACTGTGGCAGTCGAAGAAGCGGTGTCCTCATCAAGATCTGACTCCTCCGGGTCCAGCTCATGTAGCTCGAATACTGGCTTTGGTCCTGGTCCGTACAAAGCCATCTCCAACTCATCAATCCTTCGCAGAAGGTGGGACACATACTCTTGAGCCTCCCGCCATCGGTTCTTCTCTATCGTGACCTCCTCGCGAGCCTTCTGTAGCTCCCGGTTCGTATCATCGAGCACATCCTCTTGAGCAATGACAAGTCGTGCCAGCTGTGTGACCGTGCCATTCTCATCCTGAATTAGCTTCGGGTCAAGAAGGTTGTTGTTGTGGGGATGGTAGCGGTACTCCGCGCCCTCCAGCTCGCTGGCGTAGATGCGGGTGATGTGTCGCATCGCTCGTCGTGATACCTCCTGAATTCCCATCTGCATTGTCGACCTCCTGGCGGTGCAGTATATCGGACGGCTGCCCTTGCCCTTCTTCCTGGCATGCACCGTGATCTTCACATCACAAGCCTTAATCAGTCCCGCTTGTTTGATGACGTTCACTTGGTATTGCGGCTTCTCAAAACCTTCGAGAAACTACAGCATATGCCAAAGTTCCGCGGCGTGGCCAACCTCAAGATCGACGTAGTTGATCTCTCCCTCCATCTACCACAAAATGCTCAGGTAAGAACAGATTTCAAATTGTGATGAGGGTAAGGGAAAAATTCAGCAAGGGATAAGAAAAGAGAGAAGGGGATAAGTCGAGAATTCATTCATTATCTTGACAGACTTTTAGCTTTAGAAAATAGGTTTTATCCTCACTACGACCATTCTAACTATGGGTTGAGCCTACAGTTAGTATGGATCTGATACCACCTCTGTCGGGACCCGAATTTGCAAATCCGGACCCTCTGTGTATTCAGCACTACTCCAGGATCACGCTAGTGCACACAGTCTCAACATTGGTAAATATCACAATCATACCACTCGATAATATTAAAGTACTTTAATTAGATAATCAAACTGGTTGTTTGACCTTAAGGTCAAGTTACAAATATACGCCTCGCAGGGCGAAACTTATTAAAAGAGAAATAATAGCAGCGGAAAAAGTAAGATAACATCGTGGCGCCATCCATTATACCACAGGCAACTGACTGGGCTCGCTCCCTAATTAGACGGTTCCTCTTGGAGCTCCTCCTCCAAAGCTGGTGTAGACTCTTCTTCCACTGATGTTGTATTGTGGCAAGGGTGAGTACTTGGTACTCAGTAAGTCATGCACAGAATGCAAGCTAATATACTACATGCATGGCTTAATACAAAGGAGTAGCTCAAGGTATAATTGCAGTAAACAGCATTTGACAAGTATCATAAGTAGATTCGAAAGCAGTGAAAACAAGTATAACATCAATAACTTTTCCAGGAGTTAAATAAACATCTTTCCCATTCCTAGTCCACATTTCCATCAACAACATCATTTAAACCAGACCCTTTTTCCAAGTCCAAGTTGTTTTCATAAAAGTCTAACCCTTGACTGTAATCCCCGAGCAATGTCCAATACCGCGGACTCGGCTATTCGAATAGATTTTTCACTCTGCAGAGGTTATGCACTTTACCCAAAAGATACAGCCAAACACCACAAAGGCGAGTGATCGTAACAAAGCCTTTCGGAAACGGCTAACTACGCAAGTGAACATTTCCTTTTTTGCCCTACACCATCCCTTCCCTTATCAAAGGCGAAGTATGGGACCGACATACCGTTGGACGGGTACCATGCCTCAACCTTGGTACGCTCCCCTCTCAAGCTACACAAAAGGTGTAGTTGACACCCGAGGTATCACATGCAAGTTATTAGTAACTTACTCAACTAGGACCGTCCCATTCCGTTCATGTGGTTGCACGATTGACTCAGTTCAAAGGCTTGCAAGGTTAAGTCCTTATGTTGACCAGGGCAAGACTACCTGAAGAACCAAACCATCGCTCCCGATGCCACAACTGGCCCACCTGATCATTTCTTGCCACATGCCTCGGTCGAAAACTATTTATCAAACCCCCAGTTGATTACCATGCACCACGTGCCATCAACATCACCACACATGATACCTTTCCAAAATAGGTTCAATATATCATTAAGTCAATATTAACATTTGATTGTCCAAAACCATGTCATGAGCACGTAGCAGGTCTAAGCAATATACTACAACGATCTAAATTCCCATGGTGGCCATTTAATAATGTCCAACTATTTAATCCTCAACTAGGGTGACAAGGGATTCATGGCATACAGTTATTTATGTCAAGGTGGCATACAACAACTAGGCATTTTAACTAATTTCCCCAAAATTAATTAAAGCATTTTATAATTGAACTAGCATGCAATAATTTAAATCAAATTAATTTCAAAATGGGATCAACATGGTCGAAGCACAACTTGCCATCAAAAAGCACTTGATCTTGGTCCTGAGCTGGCTCCTGGGTCAACACTTCACCTTCGAAGCCTTCGGGCACTTCAACGTCTACTCGTAACGTGTGCAAATAGCAATAAATGAATAAAACAGTAGACAAAAAGTGTCCAAACATCCAATAAAGTCCATAAACAGAGAGAGCATAATTTTATGATTTTTTAGGAATTTGAATCGGCGAAATCGGAGTTAAAACGCAAAAGTTACAAGCGTTTAAAGTTTAAATAATCAATTAAATAATATTATAGAGAACAACTTTGGTCCAAAAATTTAATAAAATTTACCATTGGGTAGATCTGAATTTTATACAAATTTAGAAATTTGAATCACTCAAATCGGAGTGAAATTGCAAAAGTTATAAGCGTTTGAAGTTTGAAATCATATTTGAATTCATTAAATCGAATTAAATAAATTATTTATTTTTCGAAAAATGATTTATTGCATCAGCAGTGACACGTGTCAGCTTCTAATTGGTCGGCTGGCATCAGCCAGTCCATGGACTCGGCCCACGGTTCGGCTCGGGTCCACCGTGGACTCGGTCCACGGCTCCACGTGTCGCTGACACGCGGGCCCCATCGGGTGACGCCAGTGCTGACGTCCGCACACCGTTCGGCCGAACGGGCTGACAGGCGGGCCCCACCGTGATGTCAGCAGTGACGTCATGGTGCGGTCCCGCTGACTCGCTGACACGCGGGCCCGACGTGTCAGTGACACGCAGGCACGCGCGCGCGTCGCATGGTGCGGCTGGAGCACACGTGGCACGATCTCGGCCGTTGGTTTGAAAATCAATGGCACGGATTGAATCGGGTTTTCACGCGTTGTAAACTACTTGGTCGATCTGGACCGCACGATCTAGATCGGACGGTTGAGATCCAGCCTAGCACAGTGCGGTTTACGGCTACGTGGACCAATCGGAGCCGTTGGATCTAAATCCAACGGTTGAGATTGGATCTAAATCCAACGGTTGAGATTGGATCTAATTACCGCAACGTGGGTTTTGTTGCGTGATGTGGCCTAACGTGGGCCATTGGATCTCGATCCAATGGTCCAGATCTAATCTAATTCACTCGGGTTTCGGGGAAACGTGATCTCACCATGGCCGTTCGAACCCGATCGGACGGCTGTCCGTGCTCGCGAGGTTGATGGCGATGCGGCGGCGCTGGCTTGGCCGGAGAGGAGGACGATGACCTCCCGAACGGTGCTCGGACGTGATTCCGGTGAGGTGAGTTGGCCTCACGGGTGCGTCACGGCCTGGGCTTCTCGGATCTGGACTCAACGGTGGCGGGGAACGGCAGATGACGGCGGGGCGAAGCAAAAACCGCGGCGGAGGTGAGAGCTACTACGGCGAGCGATTGCGGCTAGGCGGTGGCGGCTAGGGCTAGGCGAGTTGAGGCAAAAGGTGCGCAAGTTCAAAGCGGCCCTCGGGGCGTGACCCGGGCTTTAAATAGCCTCGGCGTGCGCGCTGGAGGCGGAAGCCTAGTTCCCCGCGGCTGGGTTTCGGACGGGGAAGACGCAATCTGAGCTGTCCACGTGGCGCATCCAATGGCCACGATCGCGCGGACGGGACCGGGTTCAGGTCGGACTCGGCTCGAACCGGTATGGGCAGATTTCGACCGTTGGATCTTGATCCAACGGCCCACGAGTTAGGACTCGGTCCGACTCGGTTGGGCTCAGACGCGACTCGGTCGGGTTCGGGTCGGACTCGGACTCGAGTTCGACTCGGGCTCGGTCGGATGAACAGTAAAACCAACTCGATTTTCCAGCGATTTAATTATTCAATTTAATTCCCAGAAATTCATTTAATTCATTAAAAATAGCAAAATACTCAGAATAATTCCAGAAAAATTCCAGAAAATATTTTAGGGTGTTTGGGACTCAAAATAAAATATTTCCAACAATATTTTATATGCAAAAATTAAATTCTTTAATTATTTCAAAAGGAAATAAATTCAAATAAATTCCAAATAAATCCAAATAAATTCCAGAAAATTCCAAAAATTCACAAAAGTGTCAAATTTCACTGAAACTCATGAAAAGCAAAAATTGGGGTGTTAAAAAAATGTTCCAAAATATTTTCTAGAATTTTTTTGGGATTTTTCAGAGTGTTTTGCTATTTTTAATGAATTAAATGAATTTCTGGGAATTAATTTGAATATTTAATAGCTGGTAAAAATCAAGTTGGTTTGTACTGTTCCTCTGACCCAGATCCGACCCGAGCCCGAGTCTGACTCGAGTCCGAGTCCGACTCGAACCCAACCTAACCCTAACCCTCTCGACCGTCCGATCAAAGATCGAACGGCCGAGATTGAGCCACGTCGCCCGAACCCAAGTCCGACCGAGCCAGCCAAGTCGCCCGAGCCAGACCCGAGCCCAAACCCCCGCACCGTTGGATCTTGATCCAACTGCTCACGTTGAGCCACATCACCCAATCCGAATCCAATTCGGATTCCGCCGCCGCAGCTGTGTGGGCCTCGGTTTTCGCGGTTTTTACGGACGCCGAGAGGCCTATTTAATGCGCCGCCGCCGCCAGCGTGTTGCCGACTTCTGTGCGCACCCATAGCCGTAGACCACGTCGCCTGAGTCGCCGTGGTTGCGCCGCAATCGCTCACCGTAGTTGCATTAGGGCTCCGCCGCGGTTAAGCGTCGTTTCCGCCGCCGTCCGCCGTCCTCCGCCGCCGTTGAGCCCAGATCCGGAACCGCAAGGACAAGCCGCGTCGGAGGGGACCCTTCACTTCGCCGGAGGAGCCCCGTAGCGCCGTTCGAGAGGTCATCGTCCCCGTCCCCGGTGACCGAGCGCCACCGCACGCCATCGTCGGACCCCGACTCGCTCCACCGTCCGATCCAGATCCAAGGGCCCAGATTCATCCACGTCACCCCCGGTGAGATCCCACGTGCTAATCTTCAGATCTATTTCCAACCGTTGGATTTAGATCCAACGGTTTAGATCGCGCCACGTAGCCTTAACCGCACCGTACTAGATCCAATCTCATCCGTTAGATCTAGATCGAACGGCTAGGGTTAGCCACGTTGTAAACTCTAGATTGGATCTTTACCGTCCGATCAAGATCGAACGGTCCATATCAGCCGAGTAGTTTTTAAACGCGTGAGGTTGGATCTGATCTGGACCGTTGATTTTCAAATCAACAGCCCATATCGTGCCACGTGTCCAGAACTTGGACCATCGCGGTCAGCGCGGTCGACCGCGGTCGCCGCTGACGTCACGCTTGACATCAACGTGGGGCCCGCGTGTCAGCAAGACAGCCAACCTCACCATGATGTCATCGCTGACGTCACGGTGGGGCCCGCGTGTCAGCCGTCCTCGGCCGAGTCGTGCTGACGTCACCGCTGACATCAGTGTAGGTCCCGCGTGTCAGTGACACATGCGCCGTGGGCCGAGTCCACGGTGGACCGAGCCGCGCCGTGCGCCGGGTCCATGGACGCGAGGCGACGTGGCGGCTCCCGATTGGTCCACGTGTCATGCTGACGCAATAAATTAATTTCCGAAAAAGAAAATGATTTATTAATTCGAATTATTGATTTCAAAAATGGATTCAAACTTCAAACGCTTATAACTTTTGCGTTTCAACTCCGATTTGAGTGATTCAAATTTCTAAATTTTCATAAAAATGAGACCTACTCAAATATGAATTTTAGTTAATTTTTGATTATGAATATTTCTCTGTTTATATTTAATTAATGTTTTCTTTAAACTTTAAACGGTTATAACTTTTGCATTTAAACTCCGAATTTGACGATTCCAGTTTCTAAAAATTAATAAAATTATGCTCTCTCTGTTTATGAACTTTGTTTGGATGTTTGAACACTTTTTGTCTACTGTTTATTTATTTATTGCTATTTGCATGCTTTACGAGTAGACGTTGAAGTGCCCGAAGGCTTCGAAGGTGAAGTGTTGACCCAGGAGCCAGCTCAACACCAAGAACAAGTACTCTTTGAAGGCAAGTTATGCTTTGACCATGTTGATCCCATTTTGAAACCTATTTTGATTTAATTATTTGCATGCTAGTTTAACTAGAAAATGCTTTACTTAATTTTGGGAAATTAGATACATGCCAACTTGCTGTATGACACCTTGGTTAATTAAATATGTGCCATGACCCATTGCCACCCTAGTTGTGAGTTATTAGTAGGACATTATTAAATTGCCAACTTGGGTAGTTAGACCGATGTAGTATGCTTAGCCTTGCCACGTGAAATGATTTGGACAATCAAAAGTTCATATTGACTTAATGAGATATTGAACCTGTTTTGAAAGAAGTATCATGTGTTGTGATTGTCAATGGCACGTGGTGCATGGTAATCAACTGGGGGTTTGATAAATAGATTTCGACCGGGGCATGTGGCAAGAATGATCAGGTGGGCCAGTTGTGGCACCGGGAACGATGTTTTGGTTCTTCGGGTAGTCTTGCCCTGGTCACCCTAAGGACTTAACCTTGCATGCCTTTGAACTGAGTCAAACATACAACCACATGTCTGTAATGGGACGGACCTAGTTGATTAAGTTGCTAATAACGTACCTGTGGGACCTCAGGATGTCAACTACACCCTTTGTGTAGTTGTACGGGGGAGCGTACCGGGGCTGTGGCCAGGTACCCATCTAACGGTGGATTGGCCTAAACTTCGCCTTCGCTAAGGGAAGGGTTAGTGTGCAATCACCGGGGAGGACCACTTGTGCTGTTAGAATTTTCCGAAAGACTTTGTTATGGACACTCGCCTTTGTGGTGTTTGGCTGTATCTTGTGGGTAAAGTGCATAACCTCTGCAGAGTGTAAAATCTATTCGAATAGCCGTGTCTGCGGTATTGGACATCGCTCGGGAATTACAGTCAAGGGTTAGATTCTCTTGAAAATAACTTGGGCTTAAAAGGTTTGGTTTGGTTAATAATGATGTTGATGGAAATGTGGATTAGGATTGGAAAAGATGTTTATTTAATTCCTGGAAAAGTTATTGATCTTAAACTTGTTTCTACTGCTTTCGAATCTACTTATGTTACTTGTCAAATGTTGTTTTACCGCAATTATCACTATACGACGGTTCACTTACAGCGACCTACGGTTGGTTGCTAAAAGCGGCTTCAGCGACCTACGGTTAGTCGCTAAAAACCCTTAGCGACCCATAAGGATGGTCGCTGTAAGTGCCGTCGCTAAAGGCTTTAGCGACCGACATCTTTTTAGCGACCGAGCGTAGGTCGCTGAAGTTGTATATTTAGCGACCAACTGTGGGTTGTTGTACTATAGATTTAGCGACCAACCGTGAGTCGTTATACTATACATTTAGCAACCAACAGAAAGTCGCCCTCTTTACAGTTGTTATTAATAATAATATACAGTTAATTATATATACAAAAGCACCACAAATCACAGATTTTTATACACATAATCACATAGACATACAAAGTATAATACCACAATCATAGATCCATCACATAAACACAAAAGCACCACAATTAGATATTCACAAAAGCACCACAGTTATATTACTCACAACTAGATCATTCACAGATAGCTAGCTAGATCATTCACAAAAGCTCCAGAGCTGATCAGTCACAAAAGCACCACAGCTACATCACTCCAGCTTCAAGCAGTTCAAAAGCCCACAACTACATCAGTAATGCTTCACGACACTCCAGCTACAGTTCAAAAGCCCACAGCTACATCACTCTAGCTCCAAAGGTCGATCACCACAAAAGCACCACATCTACATCACTAATGCTTCAAGCAGTTCACAACCACTCCAACTTCTTGTATGACTTATCTACCAACTTTAGCTGATGCAATCAAGGTTAATCATCAGTGAATGATTGCTCATATAAATCTAAACATAAACAAGATAAGATATAGACTATTACTTTCTTGTAGGGCAATGCAAGCGACATCATGTAAGCATCAGCCATAGAGTCCACATTGGCACAAGGACGAGGCAAAATCAGATCTCGCTTTCAAAGACACAAGTTACAATAACTTCACAATATTGGCTTCCAAGGGTCGACCTCCAACTGTGGTGCTTGGTTTAGTTGAAACAATTGTCCCTTTAGCCACAGTGCAAATCAGATCTCAACATAGCATATAATATGACATCTTTTCCAACTCGATGCAAATGATTAAGAATAATTTAGTTCAATGTTTTTGAAGGTTTATGAAAATAAAGGTAGAAAATGTATGAAATGAATGAGAGCATTACAAGATCATCATGTTTAGAGTGTGAAGCTTGACAAAGTGCCTTGTAGATCTTGGTGAGTTTGCACCTTGCATCTGGTCAAATATTTGATCCTCCTCATCATCCAATTCCTCATCTCCGGAAGCACAATATTCTTCATTGTCTTCCTCATCCTCATCAACAAACTTGTTCCTTATCACCTTAAGAATAACAATTTCATAGCATAGCACAAGGAATCTAGAAAATTAGGATAAAGCGACATGAATGAAAATATTGAATACCTTATGTTGAAATGAAGTAGAGCCGCGATGTGACATTGGCTCATCCTCATCAACAAACTTGTTCCTCATCACCTTAAGAATCACAATTTCATAGCATAGCACAAGGAATCTAGAAAATTAGGATAAAGCGGCATGAATGAAAATATTGAATACCTTATGTTGAAATGAAGTAGAGCCGCGATGTGACATTGGCTCTTCACTTGCCCGATCTGGTTGAGCCCTTTGATCAATTTGAGTTTGTAGCTCAAGTACACGCTGTTCTAAAGCAACCTTCTCACTTTGAACCTTTGTATGAGCAAGAACCTCCATTTGTAGTCTTGTTGCAGTATAAGACTTCAACTCTGGAGTGCCAATATCTTGAGGAGTAGGGCCTAAACCCAAAACACGAACATATCCTTTTGGCTCTTTCGCTCCACAAACAACAGAGAATGCATCACCCTCTTGAATTGACCGGTCCTTTAACTCTGGATATACTCCAATAACATCATTAAGTTTGTCCTATAGAGAATTAAAGATGATTAACATCATAAAAGGTTATTCGGGTAGAAATGCATATTGTACTAAAAATTAATAACAAAGTCTTACAATTATTCGTTTTGCACATTCTGTAGGAACTCCATTTTTCTCGTATGGGTTTGGATAAAGTTTTCATCTCTTCGTGGAGGACGTCCTAGTTTCACACCTGCACACATACTTTGTTATTTGGGCCCCACTTTTTAGCAAATTGTTCAACCCAGTAGATTCTTTATATGAGCAATAAGGACTAATAAATACAATATATAAAGAGTTCAACCCAAAAATGAATCACTCAGTTTCAAAAGGAGGAGAGCAAAACTAAGTGTACTAGTGGTCGCTTGGATACTAAAAATTATTAAGTAGTCAAATTACATATACAAAAATCAAGAGTGAGAAGATATACACAAGTAGATAGGGCCATGTTCTGTTGTGTTTGCATTTACGGTTTTTAGTATACATATCTTTTTATCTTGTAATGGCTGCAAATAAATGGTTTCACGCATGTCATATGTATGCAAGAGGTAGTTTACATGAAGCTGCAAATAAAAGATCTCGCTCGGTGTTTGGAAGTGGAACCATTAGGATGTATCATGAATATGAAGGACTAGATTAAGCGCTGCTACTATCAAACAAAAATAGAAAAAGCTCACCAATATGGAGGAGCAGCAGGATGTAATCATGAATATAATAGGGATAGTAAAATAGAAAGAACATATTACCAAATCATGTTCTAAACATGCATAGCTCACACTCCCAAATTGTATGGTGCATCTTTAGCTTTTGTCGATTTATTTTAGCTTTTTCTGAGCGATCCTAAAAATAGAATAAAAATAAATGTGTTACAGATTGAAGTAGCGATTGCATTTGAACTAAAGTGTAGAGCTTACCTGAAATTCAGAAGACATCCAATTGTTGTATATAGAGTGCCAATCATCATCATTAACCCTCTTATCAGGACATTCTGGAATTTCTTTTATAGACAATTCAAGATTGAAGTATTGTTTCTTTATGGATGCTTTAAATTGCTTCCACTTCTTCCCAAATTGCGCATCACCCAATTTAAGGCAGCAAAGATCTACATCATAATACGTCTTTATATCCTCCCACAACTCATACTTCTTGTTTATATCAACAAGCCTCCAGTCCATGGTAGCAATAGATAATTTCTTTCTAACTTGACACCCAATAGCACTTGAAAGTTGTCTAGCACTTTTACCAACAGGCTGACCTCGATCATTGAGTAAAATTTTGATTTTTGGCATTTCAGTGACCTTGAGAATACTTCCTCCATCTTAGTTATGCCCCTTGCAGTCCTATTTATTGTAGATTTGATGGATCATTCTCGATACCTTCAATCGAACCAAATGAAAAGCACACATTGGTAGCTGTTAAAAGAAGACATTGGTAATGTATATACATGATATATAAGTATGAGGATGCTTTGAATCATCACCATTGTCGGTGAGAAAATCTCCCACTGTCTGCAAATCAGCAATCACTTGTTCGTCTTGAGGTTGAGCATTTTGTCTTTGTGGCCTTGGTCGCAAGTTTGGAGGTTTAGTAGTTGGAACACTTTGTCTTTCTGGCCTTGGTCGCAAGTCTTTCACTGCTTTAGTAAACTGAACACTAAATAAGCACAAAGAAATAAGGACTAAAACAGTTAGACTGCAGGCACTTAAGAGCTACCCACCTTTGAAATTTTTTTGGATGGACCTTCTTTCTCCATACTCCTGACGATTTCAGGGGTGTTAAGAGCTGCCAACCTCCTTTTATTTCTTTCAATATTTTCTCGCTTCAGCTGCTCGTATTCACTACATGATCCATCTTTATTGCTTTCTCTTGCGCTTGACATTTTTTTCCTGAAATAAGTGGCAACAATGACATTAGCTATTTATACTCAAACAACAAGGAAGTGCATACATATATTAAAAATATCATCAAACATGGAACCATCAAGTCAAGGAGTAAAAATATCAAAACTTACTTTCTTGTTTTTTCCCTTGTTTTACTCCACTAACAATGACACCATCTATATCTGTTCTAGCACATGGGACACATCCAACAATAAGTCTTTCAAACACATTAGAGTGCAGATCAAGGATTGCGGAACTACATCATTTTCATCATCAATGATACCATAATCAACATCACTTCCATACAAATCTCGTGGTTACAATTTGAACAACGACAACCCATTCTCAGTATCAATCGGGTCAACAACATAGTAAACTTGTGTTGCCTGTGATGCTAATATGAAAGGTTCATCCAAGATCTTTTCACCAAGATTGAATAAATGTTTGAAATTCACTGTGGTAATTCCAAATTGATCCGCTCGAACCCATTTGTTGTTTACACGGTTATCAACCCAATCACACTTGAAAAGCACAACATTTCCTTTGTGGTGGTAGTTCAGTTCAAGAATTTCTTTTATGATACCATAAAAGATGTTTTTCCCTATAGTATGGTTATCATCATTTCCTCTTCGAAATGAGTTGTCTCGGCTGACTACCGCTACCCCACTACTTTGGACAGACCTATTCTCATCATATGACTGTGTACGAAAGTTGAAACCATTTATTGAGTAGTGTTATCTTGATGTGCAATCATCATTGGTCCCTTAGCTAAAATTTTGATCTCTTCGAGGCCTCCTCACATGTTTCCTCAACTTTGTGGTACCAATACTATTGTTAAAGTGAAATCCTTTATGAGATTGTAAATTCACTTCTCCTTTTATACTTACATGTAACCCGAACCACTCATGGAAGGTTTTATGTTGCATGTGGTTGATCTCACGCTGATTTGAACACCAATTGAAGAGAGGTATTGAGCATGTTTGCTGAAATGGCCAACATGAAATTTTTGATGGTCGCTATTGAGCAAAACGAAGAGTAAATAATCACACGATACTCGTTGAGTTAGATAGCTTACTTTAAATATGTTTCTATATTGGAATAGTTGAAAAGGACATATCTATGTGCTTGAAGCCATGTCTTGTGATCTAAATTGACAACACACTTTCCACCAATGCTCGACCACTTGTGTGTAAGAATGGAGTTGTAACACAAACTTGTGTTGGTAGGCGATTTCTAACTCTATGGTTGAAGTGGGTCTCATCTTGTAAATACCGAGAACAAAGCGTGATAGCCTCATCAAACAAATAACCCTCCATAATTGATCCTTACTGGTGACATTTTGCACGTACATAGCCCTTGCATTTTTTTAGATACCTATACATGTAAACAACAACACTCATCCCATTATTGAAAAATAATAGGATGATTTGTTTGCTATGTAATATACCAAAGAAAATTACCTCTCCACCGGCCACATGCTTGAAAATGGATTGGACTCCGCCACTCTTGCTTGGGCAGGAAGATGTACCATCAAATGTACATTAATGGTAAAAATGATGGAGGGAAAATAATCTCTAAAAGGCTCAAGATTTCAGCTAACTCAGATTCTAGACTTTGAATGTCACTTCTTCGAATAACACGAGAGTACAATTTTCTAAAGAACGTGCTTAAACGAATCAAAGACAAAGACTAACTTCTTGAGGAGAACTCTCGGACAGCAAGTGGCGATAAATCTAGTAAAAGAATGTGGTTGCCATGAGTATTAAGATTAACTATCTTTTTTCATTGACAAGAACATTATGTCGTATATCGGTGCATATCCATCAGAAACTTGACCCCTTTTAATACTTGACAAAACAATTTCTTCTCGTGAGCTCATTGAGTAGGGTGCAGGAGGCAAATAAAATTGATTAGCTTCTAGTTCAATAGGATGAAGGTCGCTTATAATAACTAAATCTTGAAGATCCAATCGAGCATTCAGATTATCCTTAGATTTTAAATCAATGTCCAACAAAGTATTAATTATATTTTCACACACATTCTTCTCTATGTGCATGACATCAAAATTATATCGAATTTGCAAGTCCTTCCAATATGGAAGAGTGAACCAAATAGGTCTCCTTTTCAGAAAGACTAATGGTTTCCCATCCTTGCGTTTCTGATTCCTTATTGGCTTACCTGATGGGTTCTTGCCATAAACTGTTTTCAGATTTTTTGTACAATCCAAAATTTCATGTCCTGAAAGAGGAGTAGGTGCTGGCCTCAACTCACTTTCACCAAATGAATCAACATCAGACCTAAATGGGTGGTCTGGATGTAAGAACCTACGATGTCCCATGTAGCAAGACTTGCTACCATTTCCAAGTCTGAGAGAACAAATCAATGAGTGGCAATCAGGACACGCTGCTTCACCAGAGGTGACAAATCCGGATACACTGCCTAAACCAGGGAAATCAGTGATGGTCCAAATAATTGCAGCACGCAACTGAAAGTATTCACCCTTTGAGGCATCATAGGTCTTCACACCATTAACAAACATATCAAGCAGATCATAGACAAGGGGCTGAAAATAAACGTCCATATCACTACCCGCAGAAGATCGACCAGGAATTAAGACAGACAAGATAAAGTTTGAATCCTTCATGCACATCGATGGTGGAAAGTTGAGTGGAATCAATATGCCAGGCCAAATACTGTAACTAACATTCATTGTCCTATATGGATTGAAACCATCTGTAGCAAATGCTAGGCGGATATTACGACTATCCATAGCAAATTCTGGATACTTTTGATCAATATCTTTCCATAAGGGTGAATCGGCAGGATGCCTAAGCAAACCATCTTTTACTCTGTGTTCATCATGCCACCTTGTGAGACTTGCAAATTTACAAGAAACAAACAATCTTTGGAGTCTTTTTTTTAATAGGGAAATAACGAAGCACCTTCCTAGGAACTTTGTACTCACGTTTCCCATCTAGACTCTTCTTTTCTGATTTCCAACGTGAGACACTACATACCGAGCATGAATCAAGTTTATGATGCTCCTTCCAAAATAGAATGCAATCATTTTCACATGCATGAATTGTAGTGTACCCAACTCCTACAGATTTGACCACTTTCTTTGCTTCATGAAAGTTTCTAGGAAGTGCCGAACCCTTAGGTAGTGCATCAACAAGTAAATCTACCAACAAATCAAAACTTCTATCTGTCCATCCTCCAAGAAGTTTGATGTGAAGCAAACGAACTAGGAAACGTAGCTTTGAGTAGTTTTGGCAACCCGGATATAATTCTTGACTATTGTCTTATGCTAGCTTACGAATGGCTACTGTGTCCTCATTAGGTTTCTCAAAAGACCCGTCATCCTCCATATCCCCTCCATCATCTAAACCACAAGCTAAATCCTTTAACAACTCAGATATTGCATCATCTTAGTAGGATGCTCACTAAACTCATCATCATTGTTACCATGATTCACAAAAGAGGACTAAGCTTCTCCATGTAAAGTCCACGTTGTGTACCCTTTTAGAAAACCATCACATATCAAGTGTTCTCGCACTTCTTGGCCTCTCTCCAAAATGAGTTAACACACTTCCTACAAGGGCATAGTATCTTGTTTCCTATTCTGAATGTCTAAATGCAAAAGCTAGGAAACCATTCACCCCTTGTTTATAAACCTTTGTCTCCTACATACAGTTCCTATGTTACATATCAATATAACTATAGAATAACATAAGAGTTCTCGTGAAAAGTTGCTTTGCACCTAGCCTCACTTGTGATCCATGATTTATCCATACTCTTTATGTAGGATTTGAAACGACTTTCAACTCGAATCTAAGATCATATAAGCACAAAGAACACAGTTGCATACTATAGTCATGTCCATACATAAACAAACCATGAAATAAACAAAGAAGCAATATTAAAGGGAAATAAATCACCGGGACGGGGACGGGGGCGGGGACGCGGCGACCGGGACGGGGGCGAGGGCAGCGGCAAGGGCGAGGACGCGGCGGCAGACGAGGATGGGGACGCGGCAGGGCGAGGCGGGGGCGGAACGGAGGCCGGTGGACGCGGCGCATCGGCGGGAGACACGGCGACAGGCGGCGAGGGCGAGGGCAGCGGCGGCGGCGAGGGACGGGTGGCGGCTAGGGTTGGGGAGGGACTGGGGGCACGGGACGGGAGCGGCTAGGGTTGGGGAGGGACTAGGGGCACGGGACGAGAGCGGCGCCCTTGTGACGCTGACGGCTGGGTGGGTCCACCGGTCCAGGGCTCCAAGTAGTGACCCCTTCTCTATAGCGACCCACCGTTGGTCCCTAACGACATCTATAGCGACCAACCATAAATTGTTAAATTTCTAGACTTTTAGCGACCGACTAACCGTCGCTAAAAACTCATTTAGCGACCAACCGTCGGTCCATAAGTTTTAGCGACCAACCATCGGTCCCTAATAAGGGTCGCTAAAGATCAACCGTCGTATAGTGTATGCCCTGAGCTACTCCTTTGTACCAAGCCATGCATGTAGTATATTAGTTTGCATTCTGTGCATGACTTGCTGAGTACCAAGTACTCACCCTTGCCACAATACAACACCAGTTGAAGGAGAGTCTACACCAGCTTTGGAGGAGGAGCTCCAAGAGGAACCGTCTAACTAGGGAGCGAGCCCCGTCAGTTGCCTGTGGTATACTGGATGGCGCCACGAAGTTATCTTATTTTCCGCTGTAGTTATTTCTCTCTTATTGAATTTTCGCCCTGCGTGGCATATATTTGTAACTTGACCATAAGGTCGAGCAACCCGTTTGGTTAACTATTTAAGGTATCTTATTTTTTCGTTGAGTATGATTGTGATATTTACCAATGTTAAGACTGTGTGCACTAGCGCGTTCCTGGACTAGTGCTGAATACACAGAGGGTCCGGATTAGCAAATTCGAGTCCCGACAGAGGTGGTATCAGAGCCATACCGACTGTAGGCTCACCCATAATTAGATTGGTCGTAGTGAGGATAAAACCTATTTTCTAAAGATAAAATTTGTCAAGATAATGAATGAATTCTCGACTTACCCCTTTCTTTCTTGTTCATACCCCTTGCTGAGTTCTTTTTGTCTTCCACATTGTTTTTTTAAGGTTGCGTTCTTACGCGAGCATCTTTTGACAGATGAAGATGAAGAACAACTACGCCGAGCGTGAAGGTGGCTACGCTGCCGAGTTGTGGCGTATGCTTCAGTTTCTTGGAGGTTTTGAGAGATCGCTCTACCGAGGGACTACACTCGTGCAGGCAGGTGTGGTCATAGGATGGGACGTCAGGATCACAGTGTATGCCCGAGAGAAGACGAAGTTCAACCGTCCTTTTCACTTCACCGCCAGGAGGTCTACCTTTGAGATGGGAATCCAGGAGGTGTCGCGTCGAGCAATGCAGCAGATCGCTCGCACCTACTCCAGAGAGCTGGAAGGCACAGTATTCTGTCACCACCCACGCCGAGATAGCAGAGCTCAGCGGAAGCCGATAGAAGATGAGGATGCTACCGTCACTCACTTAGCCAGATTCGTCACCGCTCAGGAGGAGCTGATCGAAGACACAGTTCAGGAGTTGAAGAAGGCTCGCGAGTAGGTTGAGGAGGAGAACAAACACTTAGAGAATGCCCATGAGTATGTCGCCTATGCTGCGGAAAGGATCGCAGAGCTGGAGACCGCACTGTATGGACAGGGCCCCGATCCAGTGTTGGAATTGGATGCTCCAGAGCCAGAGGAGGACCCAGAAGAGGTGCTACCTACACCCGCACCACAGCCACAACACCAGCCAGATCCAAAGCCAAAGGAGGACGCTGCGTCATCAACCACAGCTGCAGTTGTGGGGCATGGCGATTGTTTCGCGCCGATGCCGCTGCACCCACCGCGAGGAGGCAGTGGAGGTTTTCTTGACGAGTGAGCGTAGGTTTTGCTATTAGGACTCCTTCGTCGAGCCGCGTCATAGAATAAGAGTCACCCTTAGAGGCGTTAGACTCCTGTGTTAGTCATTTGGATTTTCCTTGCTTGTTGAGTGTGCAGTATGTGTTGCAGGCCCTTATGCGTTGTAAGCAACCATACCGAGTTATTATCGGTTTATTTATTAAAAAGGAATTTGAGTTACACATTTCCCCGCATAGTTTCCCTATTACTTGTCTATGCTCGTTTCCCCCTCATCCCTAAAACTTGGAGCAATCGACAGATGGTGAACACCCGCGGAAACCTTGGAGGCAACGGCAGTGGTTCTCGTCCAGCTGGAAACCCCAATGATGGAGCACCTGCACCCCAACCAGCACCACTAGTTGACATGTAGAACTTTGGAGCTTTACTTGCTGCACAGACTCAGTTGATGCATGCGATGATGCAGTAGATGCAACAGATCACCGCTCACGCCACTGCTAATCAGAATAATCAAGTCAATCAGGGACAACGCCAGAATTCAAGACTGTCAGAGTTCATGAGGACTCATCCATCCACTTTCTCCGGGAATGCCAATCCGCTGGAAGCAGATGATTGGCTAAGGTCAATAGAAAGGAAGCTACACATTGCCCAATGCATGGGAAATGAGAAGGTACTCTACGCTTCTCATCAGTTGGAAGGGACAGCTGCAGAATGGTGGGAGAACTTCTGCGCCACACGGGAGAACCCTCAGGACATCACTTGGGAGGAGTTTACCGCCGCGTTTCGCCAGTATCATGTGCCTGAAGGAATTATGGACCTCAAGAACGAAGAGTTCAGAGCACTGAAGCAAGGTAACCAGCCGGTGGCCGAATACCTAAACAAGTTCACACAGCTTGCATGCTACGCACCTGAAGATGTAGCGACAGATAAGGCCAGACAATCTCGCTTTATGAAGGGACTTAACTCAGGACTGCAGGTGGGACTGATCACCCATACCTTTCCAGATTTCCAAGAATTGGTGAACAAGGCGCTTATTCTTGAGGACAAGCGCAAGGAACTGGACGACAACAGGAAGCGCAGGATGCAACAGCAGGGATCACGTCAGGGAGCGCAGCAACGTTTGAGGGTTGCACCAAATCAGTTTTTCAGGTTCCAACCACAGAATGCTGCAAGGACACGATCGCCCGGCACCAAGACCCGTCAATCGAACTATCGGACCCAGCTCGGCCCGTAAACGCCGCTTCAGGCAGTCAACAGGGAACAGTGAGATGCTGCTACACATGCAATGAGCCAGGGCACTTCTCCAATAGTTGCCCTAAGAAGACAGCAGGAGTGACCCCAGTCCGCTTCAATCGGGATCCACACCAGGCAGGACGCCTGCACCCGGAGCCAACCGAGGGACAGCACAGCCAGGAGCCGCACCCCAGACCGTGGTGAGAGGCTGAGTCAACCATGTCACCGCAGATGCACTCCAGAATGCCATGGATGTCGTACTGGGTAAGTTACTTATCAACTCAGTACCTGCAACAGTTTTGTTTGACTCTAGAGCTTCGCATTCGTTTGTTTCTCAAGGCTTTGCTGCTAAAAATGATTTGGAGATTGCAAGACTTAAATGCATGCTTTTAGTTCAAACCCCTGGTTCCGAACTCCGAACTAAAGTAGGATGTTCTAGGGTGAGAATATTAATAGATGGGATAGAGTTCCTAGCGAACCTTATTATACTGGAAACCCAGACCTTAGATGTCATTTTGGGAATGGATTGGTTATCCAAGCACAAGGCTGTGTTGGATTGTAGACGAAGGATCATCTCAGTTGAAAGCCCCGTGTGGAAGGAAAGTGGAATTTCAAGCTACCGCCGTTAGAGATGGACAGTTGATGGTTAACAGCGCCAAGGCAATCAGCATAGAAGATGTCTCAGTGGTGAATGAGTTCCCAGATGTTTTTCCTGAAGATCTACCTGGTATGCCGCCAGACAGGGACATAGAGTTTTTGATAGAGCTTGTACCTGGTACAGCGCCAATAGCAAAGAGACCCTACCGGATGTCCACCGAAGAATTGGTAGAGATGAAGAAGCAACTTGAAGAGTTGATGGAGAAAGGATTTATCAGACCGAGTTCGTCGCCGCGGGGAGCGCCAGTCCTGTTCGTCAAGAAGAAGGACGGGAGTTTCAGGATGTGCATTGACTACCGTGCACTCAATGAAGTCACCGTGAAGAATAAGTACCCGCTTCCTAGGATTGATGATCTGTTTGATCAGCTGAGAGGAGCCGGAGTCTTCTCCAAGATTGATCTGAGATCGGGATACCACCAGTTGAAATTTCGATCAGAGGATATCCCGAAGACCACGTTTTTGTCCAGATACAGACATTACGAGTTTACCGTTATGTCCTTTGGTTTGACGAATGCGCCAGCCTATTTCATGAATATGATGAATAAGGTGTTCATGGAATATTTGGACAAGTTTGTTGTTGTGTTCATAGATGTGAATCATGTGATGAAAAATTGGTTTGATCTTGTGCTGAAATTGGTTAAGATTAGGATTAATCTGTATTGGACCAAACATCCGAACATTAAAAAAGAAACCTTGCTTTTGCGCAGAACCAAATAACTAAAAATCGCATTTTTCCCATGTATGACAGACCAAAGTTTTTGGTCTGCCATACACAGGTTTTTGGCGAACTCGATTTTCTCATGTATGACAGACCAAACTTTTGGTCTCATCATACATGTGCTTTTGGTGACCGTTTTTCTATGTATGACAGACCAAAGATTTTGGTCTGTCATACACATGCTTTGGGCGATTTCATTTTACCCATGTATGACAGACCAAACTCTTTGGTCTGTCATACACATGTTTTCAGTGAACTCATTTTGCCCATGTATGACAGACCAAACTCTTTGGTCTGTCATACGCATGTTGATAGCGAACTCAATTTTCCCATGTATGACAGACCAAAGACTTTGGTCTGTCATACACATGCTTTTGGCGGTTTTGAGCAAAATTGAAATGGTTTGAATTTGAAATTATGAAATTTGTGATGATTTCATGATGCGTGTTTTGAAGTGGACTTTATGCAAAGCTCATGTGAGTAGTTGCATGGATTGACCTTGAGTCAAGTCGTGGACTAGTGCTCAGATTTGTTTTGTGGTTTGTTCATGTGCAGGTATTGCTCGAAGACGAATGTGGTCGATGACGGGACTGGAACTAGGTTGTAACACCCCAAAATTTTTGCTTTTATTGAATTCATGTGTGATTTGGCACTTTGGTGAATTTTTGGAATTTTCTGGAATTTATTTGGATTTATTTGGAATTTATTTGAATTTATTCCATTTTGAAATAATTAAAGAATTTAATTTTGCAAATAAAATTTTGTTGGAAATATTTTATTTGAGTCCAAAATGATCCAAAATATTTTCCAGAATTTTTCTGGAATTTTTCTGAGTCATTTGCTATTTTTAAATGAATTAAATGAATTACTGGGAATTATTTTAATTATTAAATCACTGGAAAATGCGAGTGGGTTTGTATTGTTCATCCGACCGAGCCCGAGTCAGACTCGAGTTCGAGTCCGACCCGAACCCGACCCGAGCCAGTTGACTCAACCGAACCCGTTCAACCCCAATCGATCCCAACCGTTGGATCCAAATCCAACGGTCAGGATCATTTCGCTGCGGATAACGGCGCTCGAGCTATCCTCGCTGGCCGATCGCGCCACGTGGACGGGCCGCGATTTCGTCGTCTCCGCCGGATCCGAAGCCGAGTTCTCCGCCGTCATCAGTGTCAACCTCGGTTTCCGCGCTCTACACGGAAGCCGAGGCCCCCTTTAAATACGCCGCCACCGCCATCGGGAAGCGCACAACCGTACGCACCCGAGCCCCCTTCTCACCTCGCCTGAGCCGCCGCCGTCGTCCCGCAATTGCTCGCCTGAGCCGCCGCCGTCGTTCCGCCGCGGTTTTTCGTTGATCTCCGCCGCCTCCGCCGTTCTCCGACGCCACCAAGCCCAGAACTGAGATCGCCGTGTCGCGCCGCGCCTGGGAGTGCCAGCCTTCATGCCGGAGTTGCACGGAAACGCCGCACGGGAGGTCGTCGTCTTCGTCTCCGGTCAAGCCAACGCCGCCGCGCCGCCATCAGCCCTCGCGAACTCGGACAGCCGTCCGATCAAGATCTGACCGTCACGGTGAGATCACGTTTAGATCCTCGGATCTAATCCCAGCCGTTGGATCTAGATCCAACGGTCCAGATTGGCCACGTTCACTCCAGAACGTGCGTCACCCGATCCAATCTGGGCCGTTGATTTTCGAATCAACGGCCGAGATTGTGCCACGCGTCGGGAGGCTTGACCGCCGCGGTCAGCGCACCCGCGCGTGAGACGCTGACACGGCGGGCCCGCGTCGGCCAGACGGGAATGAACCGCACCATGACGCGTCATCGGCCCGACGTCACGGTGAAACCCGCTTGTCGGCCAGCCCCGGCCGGTGTGCTAACATCAGCAATGACGTCATCTGTAGGCCCCACCTGTCAGCGACCGTGAGCCATGGACCGGTGACGTCGGCCCAATCGAAGGCTGCCATGTGTCTAGGGCCGACGCAATAATTAATTTCGAAAAAGAAAATGATTTATTAATTCGAATAATGATTTCAGATTTTGTTCCAAATTTCAAACACTTATAACTTTTGCGTTTCAACTCCGATTTGAGTGATTCAAATTTCTAAATTTGTATAAAATTCAGATCTACTCAAATATGAATTTTATTTAATTTTTGGACTAAAGTTTTTCTCTGCAAAATTATTTAATTGATTGTTTAAACTTTAAATAATCATAACTTTGCGTCTTAACTCCAAATTTGATGATTCCAGTTTCTAAAAATCCATAAAATTATGTTCTTTCTGTTTATGGATTTTATTTGGATGTTTGGACACTTTTTGCCTATTGTTTATTTGGGTATTTGCTATTTGCACGCTTTACGAGTAGACGTTGAAGTGCCGGAAGGATTCGAAGGAGAAGTATTGACTCAGGATCCAACTCAAGACCAAGAGCAAGTACTTTTTGAAGGCAAGTTGTGCTTTGACCATGTTGATCCTATTTCGAAATCTATTTTGATTTAAACTATTGCATGCTAGTTCAATTAGAAAAATACTTTGTTTAAACATGGGGGTTAGATAAATACCAATTTGCTGTATGACACCTTGATTATTTAAGTAGGTGCCATGATCCCTTGTCACCCTAGTTGTGGTTTACTAGTTGGACATTATTAAATTGCCAACCTGGGTTTAGACCGTTGTAGTATACTGCTTAGACCTGCTACGTGCTCATAACATGATTTTGGATAGTCAAATGTTAATATTGACTTAATGATATATTGAACCTGTTTTGGAAAAGTATCATGTGATGTTGATGGCACGTGGTGCATGGTAATCAACTGGGGTTTGATAAGCTGATTTCGGCCAGGGCATGTGGCAAGAGTGATCAGGTGGGCGGTTGTGGCATTGGGGATGTTGATTTGGTTCTTGGGTAGTCTTGCCCTGGTCACCCTAAGGACTTAACCTTGCAAGCCTTTGAACTGGGTCTAACGTGCAACCACATGTGCAGTAATGGGACGGACCTAGTTGACTAAGTTGCTAATAACGCACTGTGGGACCTCGGGAGGTCAACTACACCCTTTGTGTAAGTTGTGCGGGAGCGTCTGGGTGAGGCCAGGTACCCATCTAACGGTTGATTGGCCTAGACTACGCCTTAGCGAAGGGAAGGGTTAGTGCGCAATAACCGGGGAGGACCACTTGTATTGTTAGAGGTTTCCGAAAGACTTTGTTACGGGAACTCGCCTTTGTGGTGTTTGACTGTATCTTGTGGGTAAAGTGCATAACCTCTGCAGAGTTTAGAATCTATTCGAATAGCCGTGTCCGCGGTATTGGACATCGCTCGGAATTACTGATCAAGGGTTAGATTTTACGAAAATAACCTTGGTTTGAAAAGTTGGGTTGGTTTAATAATGCAGATGATGGAAATGTGGTTTAGGATGGGGAAAAATGTTTATTAAACTTCTTGAAAAGTTATTTACGCTTTACTTATTTCTACTGCTTTCGAATCTACTTATATTACTTGTCAAAAGCTGTTTACTGCAAATATACCTTGAGCTATTCCTTTGTACCAAGCCATGCATATAGTATATTAGCTTGCATTCTGTGCATGACTTGCTGAGTACCAAGTACTCACCCTTGCCTCAACACAACACCAGTTGAAGAGGAGACTACGCCAGCTTCGGAGGAGGAATTCCAAGAGGATCCGTCTACTTAGGGATGCGAGCCCAGTCAGTTGCCTGTGGTATACTGGATGGCGCCACGAAGCTATTTGATTTTCCGCTGCTATTATTTTTCTCTGAATAAGTTTCGCCTTACGAGGCATATATTTGTAACTTGGCCATAAGGTCGAGTAACCACTTTGGTTATTTAAATAAAGTACTTTGATACTATCAAATGGTATGATTGTGATATTTACCAATGTTAAGACTGTGTGCACTAGCGCGTTCCTGGACTAGTGCTGAATACACAAAGGGTCCGGATTTGCAAATTCGGGGTCCCGACAGAGGTGGTATCAGAGCCATACTTGACTGTAGGCTCAACCCTAGCTAGAATGGTCGTAGTGAGGATAAAACCTATTTTCTAAAAGCTAAAAAAAAATTTGTCAAGATAAGAAATGACATCTCGACTTATCCCCTTCTCTCTTTTCTTGTCTCTTGCTGAAATTTTCCCTTACCTTGTCACAATTTAAAAATTCCGAGTTCTTACGTAAAGCACTCTTGTGACAGATGGAGGAAGAGTTCAACTACGTTGATCTGGGAGTTGGTCACGCTGCGGAACTTTGGCATATGCTACAGACTCTCGGAGATTTTGAGAAGCCCCAATACCAAGTGGAAGTGATCAGACAAGCGGGATTGATCAAGGCTTGTGACGTGAGGATTGAGGTACCTGCTAGGAAAAAGGGCCCAGGCAATCGCCCGATACAACAGACCGCCAGGAGATCTACAATGCAGATGGGTATCCAAGAAGTATCACGATGAGCAATGCGGCACATTACCCGTATCTACGCCAGAGAATTGGAGAGTACGGTGTTCCGTTACCATCCGCGCAGCGATAACCTTCTTGACCCGAAGGCGATTCAGGATGAGGATGCCACGGTTACACAGTTGGCACGATTTGTCGTCGCCCAGGAGGATGTACTAGATAATACAAGCAAGGAGCTACAGAAGGCCTGCAAGGAGATCACGACAGAGAAGAACAGATGGCGGGAAGCTCAAGAGTATGTGGCACACCTTCTACGAAGGATTGACGAGTTGGAGATGACCTTGTACGGACCAGACCCAGAGCCAAGATTTCGAGCTACACGAGCCAGATCCAGTGAGGAGTCGATCTCGATGAGGACACCGCTTCTTCGACTACCATAGAGGACACAGCTTGCCGGACATGGCGATCAAGCTTACGCCTTATGCCACAAAGACCCGCACTGTGCCGTGGAGGTTTTCTCGATGAATGAGCGTAGGATCTATAGTGAGACTCCTTCGCTGAGTCGCGTCATAGAATAAAGAGTCACCCTTTAGGCGTTAGGACTCGGTGTTAGTTCGATTTGGATTTTCATTGCTTGCTGAGTGTGCAGTATGTGTTGCAAGGCCCTTAGGCATTGTAAGCAGCCATACCAAGTTATTAATAATAAAGTTGGACCTTAAAGTTACCCCTTTCGCCCCGCATAAGTTCCATGTTACTTGTCTATTCTTGTTTCCCTCTCATCTCTAAACCTAGAGCAAACCGACAGATGGTGAACACCCGTGGAAACTTTGGAAGCAATGGGAGTGGTTCTCGCCCGGCAGAAAACCCCAATGATGGAGCACCAGCACCGCCACTGGATATGCAGAATTTCGGAGCTTTTCTTGCTGCCCAGACTCAGTTGATGCATGCTATGATGCAACAAATGCAGCACGTCACCGCTCAAGCCACTGCTAATCAAGTTAATCAGGGACCACGCCAGAATACAAGACTATCAGAGTTCATGAGAACTCACCCACCCACTTTCTCTGGGAATGCCAATCCATTGGAGGCCGATGATTGGTTAAGATCAATCGAGAGGAAGCTACACATAGCTCAATGCATAGGAAATGAGAAGGTACTCTACGCTTCTCATCACCGGAAGGAACAAACGCCGAATGGTGGGAGAACTTCTGTGCCACGCAAGAGAACCCTCAAGATATCACTTGGGAAGAGTTCACAGCTGCATTCCGACAGTATCACGTGCCTGAAGGAATCATGGACCTTAAGAAGGAGGAGTTCAGAGCACTGAAGCAAGGTAATCAGCCAGTGGCCGACTACCTGAACAAGTTCACACAGCTGGCACGCTACGCACCTGAGGAAGTAGCGACAGATAAAGCCAGACAGTCTCGTTTTATGAAGGGACTTAACTCAGGATTGCAAGTAGGATTGATCACCCACACCTTTCCAGATTTCCAAGAGTTGGTAAATAAGGCGCTTATTCTTGAGGACAAGCGCAAGGAACTGGATGAGAACAGGAAGCGCAGGATGCAACAGCAAGGATCACGCCAGGGAACGCAACAGCGCCTGAGAGTTGCACCAAATCAATTCTTCAGATTCCAACCACAGAATGCAACAAGGACACCATCCCCAGCACCAAGACCTGTCAATCAGAACTACCAAACCCCAGCCCCCGCTAGAAACGCTACTCCAGGCAGTCAGCAAGGAACAGTGAGACGCTGCTACAACTGCAATGAGCCAGGACACTTTGCCAACAGTTGTCTTCAACCTAGGAACCACCCCAGCTAGGACGCCAGCACCAGGAGCCACACCCCAGACCGTGGTGAGAGGCCGAGTCAACCATGTCACCGCAGATGCACTGCAGAATGCTACGGACGTCGTACTGGGTAAGTTACTTGTTAACTCAGTACCTGCAACAGTTTTGTTTGACTCTGGAGCTTCGCATTCGTTTGTTTCGCAAGGCTTTGCTACTAGAAATGATTTGAGGATTGCAAGACTTAAGTGCATGCTTTTAGTTCAAACCCCTGGTTCCGAACTCCGAACGAAAGTAGGATGTTCCGGGGTGAGAATACTGATAGGTGGAATAGAGTTCCTAGCAAACCTTATAATTTTGGAGGCCCAGACCTTAGACGTCATATTGGGAATGGATTGGTTATCCAAGCACAAGGCCGTATTGGATTGTGGACGAAGGACTATCTCAGTTGAGAGCCCGAGTGGGAAGAAAGTAGAATTTCCAGCCACAGCCGTTAGGGATGGACAGTTGATGGTCAACAGTACCACGACAATCAGCATAGAGGATGTTTCAGTAGTGAATGAGTACCCAGATGTTTTTCCGGAGGATCTACCTGGTATGCCGCCAGACAGGGACATAGAGTTTGTGATAGAGCTTGTACCTGGTACAGCACCGATAGCAAAGAGACTGTCGGGACCCCGAATTTGCAAATCCGGACCCTCTTTGTATTCAGCACTAGTCCAGGAACGCGCTAGTGCACACAGTCTTAACATCGGTATATATCACAATCATACCAAACGATACTATCAAAGTACTTTATTTAAATAATCAAAGGGTTACTCGACCTTATGGCCAAGTTACAAATATATGCCTCGCAAGGCGAAACTTATTAAAAGAGAAATAACAGAAATGAAAATCAAATAAACTTAGTGGCGCCATCCAAAGATACCACAGGCAACCGACCGGGCTCGCATCCCTAAGTAGACGGGTCCTCTTGGAACTCCTCCTCCGAAACTGGCGTAGTCTCCTCTTCAACTGGTATTGTGTTGAGGCAAGGGTGAGTACTTGGTACTCAGCAAGTCATGCACAGAATGCAAGCTAATATACTATATGCATGGCTTGGTACAAAGGAATAGCTCAAGGTATATTTGCGATGCTTGACTTTTGACAAGTAATAAAGGTAGATTCGAAAGCAGTAGGAATAAGTAAAGCATAAATAACTTTTCAAGAAGTTTAACAAACATTTTTCCCATCCTAAACCATATTTCCATCATCTTCTTTGTTAAACCAACCCAACTTTTCAAATCCAAGTTATTTTCAGAAAGTCTAACCCTTGACTGTAATTCCGAGCATTGTCCAAGATCTGTGGACTCGGCTATTTAAATAGATTCTCAACTCTGCAGAGGTTATGCACTTTACCCACAAGATACAGTCAAACACCACAAAGGCGAAGTTCCTCAGAATAAAGCCTTTCGGAAGCCTCAAACAACACAGGTGGTCCTCTCAGGTTCGTGCTCTACACCATCCCTTCCCTTAGCCAAGGCGAAGTATGGGACCAACACACCGTTAGATGGGTATCGGCCACGACCACGATACGCTCCCCGCACAATCACACAAACGGTGTAATCGACACCTGAGGCTCCACAAGTGAGTCCTTAGCGACTTAGTCAACTAGGGCCGTCCCATTCCAGCCATGTGGTTGCAAGTATGACCCAGTTCAAAGGCTTGCAAGGTTAAGTCCTTAGAGTGACCAGGGCAAGACTACCCGAAAAACCAAATCAACACTCCCAATGCCACACTGGCCCACCTGATTACTCTTGCCACATGCCCCGGTCGAAATCTGTTTATCAAACCCCAGTTGATTACCATGCACCACGTGCCATCAACATCACATGATACTTTTCCAAAACAGGTTCAATATATCATTAAGTCCATATTAGCATTTGATTGTCCAAAATCATGTCATGAGCACGTAGCAGGTCTAAGCAGCATACTACAACGGTCTAAACCCATGTTGGCAATTTAATAATGTCCAACTAGTAAACCACAACTAGGGTGACAAAAGGTCATGGCACATACTTAAGTAATCAAGGTGTCATATAGCAAATTGGTATTTATCTAACCCCACGCTTAAACAAAGTATCTTTCTAATTAAACTAGCATGCAATAGTTTAAATCAAAATAGATTTCAAATAGGATCAACATGGTCAAAGCACAACTTGCCTTCAAAAGCACTTGCTCTTGGTCTTGAGTTGGATCTGAGTCAACACTTCTCCTTGAATCCTTCCAGGCACTTCAACGTCTACTCGTAAAGCGTGCAAATAGCAAATACACAAATAAACACTATGCAAAAGATCCCAAAACTCCAAATAAAATCCATAAACAGAGAGAACATAATTTTCTGGATTTTTAGAAACTGGAATAAATCAAATTTGGAGTTAAAACGCATAAAAGTTATGATTATTTAAAGTTTAAATAATCAATTAAATAATTTTTGCAGAGAAAAACTTTAGTCCAAAAATTAAATAAAATTCATATTTAGGTAGATCTTAATTTTATACAAATTTAGAAATTTGAATCACTCAAATCGGAGTTGAAACGCATAAAAGTTATAAGCGTTTGAAGTTTGAATCTAAATTTGAATCAATATTTCGAATTAATAAATCATTTTCTTTTCGAAAATTAATTATTGCGTCGGCATGGACACGTGTCGACCTCTGATTGGCTGGCTCGACGTCGGCCGGTCCATGGACTCGGTCCACGCTTGGCTCGGGTCCACGGTGGACTCGGTCCACGGCTCCACGGTCGGCGGTGGGTCCACTCGGGTAGCGTCATTCTTTGTCGTCGACACTGCTGGGGACAGTGGCGACAGCGGTTTCACCGTGACGTCGGCGATGACGTCATGGTGCGGTTTATTTGTCCTGGCTGACGCAGCGGGCCCGTGTCGGCGTCTCACGCTGAGTCTTGGCCATGGCGGTCAAGCTTCCGACGCGTGGCGCAATCTCGGCCATCGATTTGAAATCCGGCGGTATGGATTGGGTCTCGGTTTCACGTGTTGGATTAACGCCGCGGATCCGAGCCGTTGGATCTTGATCCAACGGTTGAAATTAACCCTAACGTAACGTTACCCACGTTACAAGCAACGTGGCGATTATGGGCCGTTGGATCTTGATCCAACGGCCCCGATCTAATCTGGGATCTTAGGGTTGGGATAGAACGTGGGCTCACCTCAACCGTCCGATTTGGATCTCGACGGTTCACCGAGCTCGGGACGGCGATGGCTTCGCGGCGGCGTGGGCTCACCGGCGCTGAGGATGACGACCACGGCAGCGGCGCTTCGGGGCGTCTCCGGCCAAGTGAGTGCACTCAACAGTGCGCTGGCCGGGGTTCGGATCCGGTCTTGGTTGCGGCGAAACGGCTTGCCGTGGCGGAATCGTCGAGGAACGCGTGGAAGAGAGAGGCACCACTGGCGAGCTTTTGCGGCTAGACGGCGGCGGCTAGGAGCTCACGAAACTTGAGGGAAAAGGTGCGCACTGATGCAGAGCTTCAACGGGCGGCCTTGGGGCTTTAAATAGTGCCTCGACGTCGCGCGCAACACACGAAACCCTAACGCACACGGCGGCCCACGGCGAGCAGTCCGCCTCCGGTCGGATCGGGAACGATGACGCCACCGTTGGATCTCGATCCAACGGCTCGGCGGCGAACGGCTCGGTCGAGCCGACGCTGGCCGGGTCCGGTCGGACTCGAACTCGAGTCCGACTCGGGCTCGGTCGGATGAACAAGAATCGAGGCTTCGGTTTGATTTTCCAGCTTTTAATATTTAAAATAATTCCCGATAATTCATTTAATTCATTAAAAATAGCAAATGACTCAGAAAAATTCCAGAAAAATTCTGGAAAATACTTTGGATCATTTTGGACTCAAATAAAATATTTCCAACAAAATTTTATTTGCAAAATTAAATTCTTTAATTATTTCAAAATGGAATAAATTCAAATAAATTCCAAATAAATCCAAATAAATTCCAGAAAATTCCAAAAATTCACCAAAGTGCCAAATCACACATGAATTTAAGAAAAGCAAAATTTTGGGGTGTTACAAACCTCCCCCCCTTAATAGAATCTCGTCACCGAGATTCAGGGCTCACTAAAGGAATAGGTTTGGAAATTCTTTCTTCAAATCCTCTTCGCGCTCCCAAGTCGCTTCACTTTCTTCATGGTTGCTCCACTGAACTCTACAGAAACGGGTTGACTTGTTTCTAGTTTCTCGATCCATTGTGTCTAGAATCCTCATGGGATGCTCCTTATAAGTCAAGTCCTCTTGCAACTCAATTGACTCTAGCGATGTCTGTTCCTCAGGAACTCGGAGACATTTCTTCAACTGGGACACATGGAATACGTCGTGTACTCCTGCTAACGACTGTGGCAACTCCAGCTGGTAAGCAACTTCGCCTCTGCGGCTCAAAATCTTAAATGGTCCAACATAACGGGGTGCAAGTTTCCCTTTGGCATGGAACCTCTTAACTCCCTCGAGAGGCGTAACTCGAGGTATACAAAGTCTTACGGTTTCAAAACTCAAATCTCGGCGACGATTGTCGGCATAACACTTTAGTCGTGAATGGGCTATCTTAAACCTTTCCCTAATCATAGCGTTCGCTCTTGACCTCTTGAAGAATATCAGGCCCAAAGACACGGCTCGCCGGTCTCATTCCAATTCAATGGCGTCCGGCAGTAGGTCGACCATACAAAGGCCTCAAAAGGTGACATCTGTAAACTAGCCTGATAACTATTGTTGTAACTGAACTCGGCATACGGCAAACTCCTATCCCAAGAGGTAGCATAAGCCAATGCACAAGCTCTCAACATATCCTCCAGAATCTGGTTGACTCTTTCGGTCTGTCCATCCGTCTGTGGATGATAAGCCGTACTGAAGTTCAAACGGGTTCCCATGGCTTCATGCAACTTATTCCAGAACCTTGAGGTAAATTGGGTACCTCTGTCCGATACAATCCTCTTTGGCACTCCGTGCAAACAGACAATCCTGATCATGTACAACTCTGCTAACTTATCTCCCGAGTAGGTGGTCTTCACGGGGATAAAATGGGCTACTTTGGTCAAGCGATCCACTATAACCCATATGGAGTCATAACCTCCTTGAGTCTTCGGCAAACCGGTAATGAAATCCATTCCGATTTCCTCCCACTTCCACTCAGGTATCTTCAGCGGCTGTGGCAATCCTGCTGGTCTCTGATGCATTGCCTTGACTCTCTGGCATACATCGCACAAGGCAACATGCTCGGCAACTTCACGTTTCATGCTCGGCCACCAGAATCTCTCCTTCAGATCCTGATACATCTTGGCGCTTCCAGGATGAATCGAGTACTTGGAGTCATGGGCTTCTTCCAAAATCAGTTGCTTTAACTCCTTTTTGTTAGGCACACAAATGCGATCCTTCATCCACAACGTGCCTTGCTCATCCAACTTGAAGTCCTCTGCCTTGCCTTCCTCCTTTTTGGACTTAATCCTACGGATCCTGTCATCATCCTTCTGTCCTTCTCGGATCTGGTCCTCCAAAGTAGGCTTTACTTCTAATGCGGCCAAGAATCCGCTAGGTACTACCTCAATCTTCATCTTCTGAAAATCCTTACATAACTCATCCTGACTTGTGGCTAGCAACGTACTCACGGTATGGCTTTTCCGACTCAGAGCATCGGCTACTACGTTGGCCTTCCCGGGATGGTAATGGATTCCAACATTATAGTCCTTGATCAACTCTAGCCATCTCCTTTGCCTCATATTCAGATCCGACTGGGTGAATATGTACTTAAGGCTCTTATGATCCGTATATACTTCACATCTGTTTCCAATCAGATAGTGACGCCATATCTTCAAAGCATGCACTACGGCAGCTAACTCTAGGTCATGTGTCGGATAATTTTCCTCATGCGGCCTCAATCGCCTTGATGCATAAGCGGCGACCTTTCCATTCTGCATCGACACATCCAAGTCCTTGGCGCGATCGTCACAATAAATATCGAGGCTTTGAGCAACATCAGGTAGAACTAACACCGGTGCGATGTCAATCGCTTCTTCACTCCTGAAATCCTTTCTCACATTAAAGGCGTCCATGCAAACTTCTTTTCCTTCTTCAGCAATTGGCGTAAGAGGTTTCGCAATTGTCGAAAAGCCTTCGATGAAACGGCGGTAGTATCCTCGCCATTCCAAGGAAACTCCGAACTGGTCACCGTCTTTGGTTGTTCCCAATGTAACACAGCTTCTACTTTGCTTGGATCTACGGCGACTCCTTCATGCGGTCATTACATGTCCAAGAAACTCCACCTTGTCCTTCCAAAAATCACACTTGCTGAACTTGGCGAAAAGTTGCTTTGTTCCTCAGCTTTTCCAAAACTCGCCTTAAGTGTTCGGCATGTTCCTCCTCTGTCTTGGAGTAGATTAGGATATCGTCTATGAACACGACGACAAACTTGTCCAAATATTCCATGAACACCTTATTCATCATATTCATGAAATAAGCTGGCGCGTTCGTCAGCCCAAAGGACATACCTGTACACTCGTCATGTCCATATCTTGACGAGAATGCAGTCTTCGGGATATCTTCTGATCGGATCTTCAATCGATGGTATCCCGATCTCAGATCAATCTTGGAGAAAACTCCGGCTCCTCTTAACTGATCAAACAAATCATCAATCCTGGTAGTGGATACTTATTCTTCACGGTGACTTCATTGAGTGCACGGTAGTCAATGCACATCCGAAACTCCCGTCCTTCTTCTTGACAAACAAAGCGGTGCTCCCCACGGCGATTTAACTTGGTCCGATAAATCCTTTATCCATTAATTCTTCCAAATTGTTTCTTCATTTCTACCAACTCCTCGGTAGACATCCGATAGGGTCTCTTTGCTATCGGTCTGTGCAGTACAAGCTCTATCACAAACTCTATGTCCCTGTCTGGCGGCATACCAGGTAGATCCTCGGGGAAAACGTCTGGGTACTCATTCACTACCGGGACATCCTCTATGCTGATTGCCTTGGTACTGTTAACCATCAACTGTCCATCTCTAACTGCAGTGGCTTGAAATTCCACTTTCTTCCCACACGGGCTCTCCACTGTGATAGTCCTTCGTCCACAATCCAATACAGCCTTGTGCTTGGATAACCAATCCATTCCCAATATGACGTCTAAGGTCTGGGTCTCCAAAATTATAAGGTTTGCTAGGAACTCTATTCCACCTATTAGTATTCTCACCCCGGAACATCCTCCTTCTTAAGGTCCATAATTCCTTCAGGCACGTGATACTGTCGGAATGCAGCTGTGAACTCTTCCCAAGTGATATCTTGAGGGTTCTCCTGCGTGGCACAGAAGTTCTCCCACCATTCGGCGGCTGTTCCTTCCAACTGATGAGAAGCGTAAAGTACCTTCTCATTCCCTATGCATTGAGCTATGTGTAGCTTCCTCTCAATTGATCTTAACCAATCGTCGGCCTCCAACGGATTGGCATTCCCAGAGAAAGTGGGTGGGTGAGTCCTCATGAACTCGGATAGCCTTGTATTCTGGCGTGGTCCCTGATTAACTTGATTGGCTGTGGCCTGAGCAGTGACGTGCTGCATTTGTTGCATCATAGCATGCATCAACTGAGTCTGAGCAGCAAGAAAAGCTCCGAAATTCTGCATATCAACTGGCGGTGCTGGTGCTCCATCATTGGGGTTTTCTACTGGGCGAGAACCACTTCCATTGCTTCCAAAGTTTCCGCGGGTGTTCACCATCTGTCGATTTGCTCTAGGTTTAGAGATGAGAGGGAAACAAGAATAGACAAGTAATATGGAACTTATGCGGGGCGAAAGGTGTAACCTTAAGGTCCAACTTTATTATTAATAACTTGGTATGGCTGCTTACAATGCCTAAGGGCCTTGCAACACATACTGCACACTCAGCAAACAAAGCAAATCCAAATCGAACTAACTCTAGAGTCTAACGCCTAAAGGGTGACTCTTTATTCTATGACTCGACTCGGCGAAGGAGTCTCACTATAGAACCTATGCTCACTCATCGAGAAAACCTCCACGGCACAGTACGGATCTTTGTGGCATAGGCGCGAAACAATCGCCATGTCCAAAGAATCGTGTCCTCTATGGTAGTCGAAGAAGCGGTGTCCTCATCGAGATCGACTCCTCCGGATCGGCTCATGTAGCTCGAGTAATCGCTCTGGTCCGGTCCGCATACAAAGTCATCTCCAACTCGTCAATCCTTCGTAGAAGGTGTGCCACATACTCTTGAGCTTCCGCCATCTCGTTCTTCTCTGCCGTGATCTCCTTGCGGGCCTTCGTAGCTCCTTGCCTGTATTATCTAGTACATCCTCCTGGGCGACGAATCGTGCCAAGCTGTGTAACCGTGGCATCCTCATCTGAATCGCCGCCGGGTCAAGAAGGTTATCGCTGCGCCGGATGATAACGGAACACCGCATTTCCAACTCTCTGGCGTAGATACGGGTAATGTGCCGCATTGCTCGTCGTGATACTTCTTGGATACCCATCTGCATTGTAGATCTCTGGCAAAGGCAGATGTATCGGGCGATTGCCTGGGCCCTTTTTCCTAGCAGGTACCTCAATCCTCACGTCACAAGCCTTGATCAATCCCGCTTGTCTGATCACTTCCACTTGGTATTGGGGCTTCTCAAAATCTCCGAGAGTCAGAGCATATGCCAAAGTTCATGGCGTGACTAACTCCTGATCAACGTAGTTGAACTCTTCCTCCATCTGTCACAAGAGTGCTTTTACGTAAGAACTTGAAATTTTTAAATTGTGACAAGGTAAGGGAAAATTTCAGCAAGAGACAAGAAAAGAGAGAAGGGGATAAGTCGAGATGTCATTTCTTGTCTTCACAAATTTTTAGCTTTAGAAAATAGGTTTTATCCTCACTACGACCATTCTAGCTTAGGGTTGAGCCTACAGTCAAGTATGGCTCTGATACCACCTCTGTCGGGACCCCGAATTTGCAAATCCGGACCCTCTGTGTATTCAGCACTAGTCCAGGAACGCGCTAGTGCACACAGTCTTAACATCGGTATATATCACAATCATACCAAACGATACTATCAAAGTACTTTATTTAAATAATCAAAGGGTTACTCGACCTTATGGCCAAGTTACAAATATATGCCTGCAAGGCGAAACTTATTAAAAGAGAAATAACAAAGCGGAAAATCAAATAAACAGTGGGCGCCATCCAAGATACCACAGCAACTGGCGGGCTCGCATCCCTAAGTAGACGGGTCCTCTTGGAACTCCTCCTCCGAAGCTGGCGTAGTCTCCTCTTCAACTGGTATTGTGTTGAGGCAAGGGTGAGTACTTGGTACTCAAAGAAGTCATGCATGTAATGCAAGCTAATATACTATATGCATGGCTTGGTACAAAGGAATAGCTCAAGGTATATTTGCAAAGAAATGTGCCTTTTGACAAGTAATAAAGGTAGATTCAAAGCAAAGAGGGAATAAGTAAAGCATAAATAACTTTTCAAGAAGTTTAACAAACATTTTTCCCATCCTAAACCATATTTCCATCATCTTCTTTGTTAAACCAACCCAACTTTTCAAATCCAAGTTATTTTCGGAAAGTCTAACCCTTGACTGTAATTCCCGAGCATTGTCCAAGATGCAGTGGACTCGGCTATTTAAATAGATTCTCAACTCTGCAGAGGTTATGCACTTTACCCACAAGATACAGTCAAACACCACAAAGGCGAGTTCCCGAAACAAAGCCTTTCGGAAGCCTCAAACAACACAGGTGGTCCTCTCAGGTTCGTGCTCTACACCATCCCTTCCTTAGCCAAGGCGAAGTATGGGACCAACACACCGTTAGATGTGTATCCGGCCACAGCCACGATACGCTCCCCGCACAATCACACAAACGGTGTAATCGACACCCGAGGCTCCACAAGTGAGTCCTTAGCGACTTAGTCAACTAGGGCCGTCCCATTCCACCATGTGGTTGCAAGTATGACCCAGTTCAAAGGCTTGCAAGGTTAAGTCCTTAGAGTGACCAGGGCAAGACTACGAAAAACCAAATCAACACTCCCAATGCCACAATCGGCCCATGATTACTCTTGCCACATGCCCTGGCCGAAATCGTTTATCAAACCCCGCTTGATTACCATGCACCACGTGCCATCAACATCACATGATACTTTTCCAAAACAGGTTCAATATATCATTAAGTCCATATTAGCATTTGATTGTCCAAAATCATGTCATGAGCACGAGCGTGTCTAAGCAAAGATACTACAACGGTCTAAACCCATGTTGGCAATTTAATAATGTCCAACTAGTAAACCACAACTAGGGTGACAAAAGGTCATGGCACATACTTAAGTAATCAAGGTGTCATATAGCAAATTGGTATTTATCTAACCCCACGCTTAAACAAAGTATCTTTCTAATTAAACTAGCATGCAATAGTTTAAATCAAAATAGATTTCAAATAGGATCAACATGGTCAAAGCACAACTTGCCTTCAAAAAGCACTTGCTCTTGGTCTTGAGTTGGATCCTGAGTCAACACTTCTCCTTCGAATCCTTCCGGCACTTCAACGTCTACTCGTAAAGCGTGCAAATAGCAAATACACAAATAAACACTATGCAAAAGATCCCAAAACTCCAAATAAAATCCATAAACAGAGAGAACATAATTTTCTGGATTTTTAGAAACTGGAATCGTCAAATTTGGAGTTAAAACGCAAAAGTTATGATTATTTAAAGTTTAAATAATCAATTAAATAATTTTTGCAGAGAAAAACTTTAGTCCAAAAATTAAATAAAATTCATATTTAGGTAGATCTTAATTTTATACAAATTTAGAAATTTGAATCACTCAAATCGGAGTTGAAACGCAAAAGTTATAAGCGTTTGAAGTTTGAATCTAAATTTGAATCAATATTTCGAATTAATAAATCATTTTCTTTTTCGAAAATTAATTATTGCGTCAGCATGGACACGTGTCAGCCTCTGATTGGCTGGCTGACGTCAGCCGGTCCATGGACTCGGTCCACGCTTGGCTCGGGTCCACGGTGGACTCGGTCCACGGCTCACGGTCGCTGACAGGTGGGTCCACTCGGGTGACGTCATTGCTGTCGTCAGCACACTGCTGGGGACAGCTGCTGACAAGCGGGCCCCCACCGTGACGTCAGCGATGACGTCATGGTGCGGTTTCGCTGTCGACGCCGACGGGCCCGCTGTGTCGCCGTCTCACGCTACTGCGCGCCGCGGTCAAGCTTCCCGACGCGTGGCGCAATCTCGGCCATCGATTTGAAATCCGACGGTATGGATTGGGTCTCGGTTTCACGTGTTGGATTAACGCGGCGGATCTGAGCCGTTGGATCTTGATCCAACGGTTGAAATTAACCCTAACCCGTAACGTTACCCACGTTACAAGCAACGTGGCCGATTATGGGCCGTTGGATCTTGATCCAACGGTCCCGATCTAATCTGGGATCTTAGGGTTGGGATAGAACGTGGGCTCACCTCAACCGTCCGATTTGGATCTGACGGTTCACCGAGCTCGGGACGGCGATGGCTTCGCGGCGGCGCGGGCTCACCGGCGCTGAGGATGACGACCACGGCAGCGGCGCTTCGGGGCGTCTCCGGCCAAGTGAGTGCACTCAACAGGTGCGCCTGGCTTCGGGGGTTCCGGATCCGGTCTTGGTTGCGGCGGAAACGGCTTGCCGTGGCGGACTCGTCGAGGAACGCGGTGGAAGAGAGAGGCAACTACGGCGAGCTTTGCGGCTAGACGGCGCGCTAGGGCTCAAACTTGAGGGAAAAGGTGCGCACGCGATGCAGAGCTTCAACGTGGCGGCCTTGGGGCTTTAAATAGTGCCTCGACGCGCGCGCAACACACGAAACCCTAACGCACACGGCGGCCCACGGCGAGCAGTCCGCCTCCGGTCGGATCGGAACGATGACGCCGCGGCCGTTGGATCTCGATCCAACGGCTCGCGTCTTGAGCAGGCTCGGTCGAGCGGACGCGGCCGGTCGGGTCGGACTCGAACTCGAGTCTGACTCGGGCTCGGTCGGATGAACAGTAACCGACTCGGTTTGATTTTCCAGCGTTTTAATATTTAAAATAATTCCCAGTAATTCATTTAATTCATTAAAAATAGCAAATGACTCAGAAAAATTCTGGAAAATACTTTGGATCATTTTGGACTCAAATAAAATATTTCCAACAAAATTTTATTTGCAAAATTAAATTCTTTAATTATTTCAAAATGGAATAAATTCAAATAAATTCCAAATAAATCCAAATAAATTCCAGAAAATTCCAAAAAATTCACCAAAGTGCCAAATCACACATGAATTTAAGAAAAGCAAAATTTTGGGGTGTTACAGAGACCCTATCGGATGTCCACCGAGGAGTTGGTAGAGATGAAGAAATAGCTGGAGGAGTTAATGGAGAAAGGATTTATCAGACCGAGTTCGTCGCCGTGGGGAGCACCAGTTTTGTTCGTCAAGAAGAAGGACGGGAGTTTCAGGATGTGCATTGACTACCGTGCACTCAATGAAGTCACCGTGAAGAATAAGTATCCGCTACCCAGGATTGATGATTTGTTTGATCAGTCGAGAGGAGCCGGAGTTTTCTCCAAGATTGATCTGAGATCGCGATACCATCAGTTGAAGATCCGATCAGAAGATATTCCGAAGACTGCATTCTCGTCAAGATATGGACATTACGAGTTTACAGTTATGTCCTTTGGGCCGATTTAATGCGCCAAATTATTTCATGAATATGATGAATAAGGTGTTCATGGAATATTTGGACAAGTTTGTCGTCGTGTTCATAGACGATATCCTAATCTACTCCAAGACAGAGGATGAACATGCCGAACACTTAAGGCGAGTTTTGGAAAAGGCGAGGAACAAAGAACTTTTCGCCAAGTTCAGCAAGTGTGATTTTTGGAAGGACAAGGTGGAGTTTCTTGGACATGTAATGACCGCATGAAGGAGTCGCCAGAGATCCAAGCAAAGTAGAAGCCGTGTTACATTGGGAGCGTAGAAGGCTGTGACCTGCATTCGGAGTTTCCTTGGAATGGCAGGATACTACCGCCGTTTCATCGAAGGCTTCTCGACAATTGCGAAACCTCTTACGCAATCTGAAGAAGGAAAAGAAGTTTGCATGGACGCCAGAATGTGAGAAAGGATTTCAGAGCTGAAGAAGCGATTGACGCCAAGACCGGTGTTAGTTCTACCGGATGTTGCTCAAAGCTTCGATATTTATTGTGACGCATCGCGCCAAGGACTTGGATGTGTGCTGATGCAGAATGGAAAGGTCGTCGCTTATGCATCAAGGCAGTTGAGGCCGCATGAGGAAAATTATCCGACACATGACCTAGAGTTAGCTGCCGTAGTGCATGCCTTGAAGATATGGCGTCACTATCTGATCGGAAACAGATGTGAAGTATATACGGATCATAAGAGCCTTAAGTACATATTCACCCAGGCGGATCTGAATATGAGGCAGAGGAGATGGTTAGAGTTGATCAAGGACTATAATGTTGGGATCCATTACCACCCCGGGAAGGCCAACGTAGTAGCCGATGCCCTGAGTCGGAAAAGCCATACCGTGAGTACGTTGCTAGCCACAAGTCAGGATGAGTTATGTGGGGATTTTCAGAAAATGAAGATTGAGGTAGTACCTAGGGGATTCTTGGCCGCATTAGAAGTAAAGCCTACCCTAGAGGATCAGATCCGAGAAGGACAGAAGGATGATGACAAGATCCGCAGGATTAAGTCCATCAAGGAGGAAGGCAAGGCAGAGGACTTCAAGTTGGATGAGCAAGGCACGTTGTGGATGAAGGATCGCATTTGTGTGCCTAACAAAAAGGAGTTAAAGCAACTGATTACGAAGAAGCCCATGACTCTAAGTACTCAATTCATCCTCGAAGCGCCAAGATGTATCAGGATCTCAAGGAGAGATTCTCGTGGCCGAGTATGAAACGTGAAGTTGCCGAGCATGTTGCATTGTGCGACGTATGCCAGAGAGTCAAGGCAATGCATCGAGAGACCAGCAGGATTGCTACAACCGCTGAAAATACCGAGTGGAAGTGGGAGGAAATCGAATGGATTTCATTACCGGTTTGCCAAAGACTCAAGGAGGTTATGACTCCATATGGGTTGTAGTAGATCGTTTAACTAAGGTAGCTCATTTTATCCCCGTGAAGACCACTTACTCGGGAGATAAATTAGCGTAATTATACATGATCAGATTGTCTGCTTGCACGGAGTGCCCAAGAGGATCAGACGGACAGAGGTACCCAATTTACCTCAAGGTTCGGAATAAGTTGCATGAAGCCATGGGAACCCGCTTGAACTTCAAAGATACCTTATCATCCATGCACGGACGGACAGACCGAAAGAGTCAACCAGATTCTGGAGGATATGTTGAGAGCTTGTGCATTAGCTTATGCTACTTCTTGGGATAAGAGCTTACCGTATGCCGAGTTCAGTTACAACAATAGTTATCAGGCTAGTTCTGAGATGTCACCTTTTGAGGCATCAGTATGGTCGACTAATCGGACGCCATTGAATTGGAATGAGACCGGCGAGCGCCGTGTCTTTGGGCCTGATATTCTTCAAGAGGCTGAAGAGCAGATCGCCATGATTAGGGAAAGGTTGAAGATAGCCCAATCTCGACAGAAGAGTTATGCTGACAATCGTCGCCGAGATTTGCGTTTTGAACCAGAAGACTTTGTATACCTCAGAGTTACGCCTCTCAGGGGAGTTAAGAGGTTCCATGCCAAAGGGAAACTCGCACCCCGTTATGTTGGACCATTTAAGATTTTGAGTCGCAGAGGCGAAGTTGCTTATCAGCTGGAGTTGCCACAGTCGTTGGCAGGAGTGCATGATGTATTCCATGTGTCCCAGTTAAAGAAGTGCCTCCGAGTTCCTGAGGAACAGACATCGCTAGAGTTAATTGAGTTGCAAGAGGACTTGACTTATAAGGAGCATCCCGTGAGGATTCTGGACACAATGGATCGAGAAACTAGAAACAAGTCAACCCGTTTCTGTAGAGTTCAGTGGAGCAACCATGAAGAAAGCGAAGCGACTTGGGAGCGCGAAGAGGATTTGAAGAAAGAATTTCCAAACCTATTCCTTTAGTAAGCCCTGAATCTCGGGGACGAGATTCTATTAAGGGGGGGAGGTTTGTAACACCCCAAAATTTTTGCTTTTATTGAATTCATGTGTGATTTGGCACTTTGGTGAATTTTTGGAATTTTCTGGAATTTATTTGGATTTATTTGGAATTTATTTGAATTTATTCCATTTTGAAATAATTAAAGAATTTAATTTTGCAAATAAAATTTTGTTGGAAATATTTTATTTGAGTCCAAAATGATCCAAAATATTTTCCAGAATTTTTCTGGAATTTTTCTGAGTCATTTGCTATTTTTAAATGAATTAAATGAATTACTGGGAATTATTTTAATTATTAAATCACTGGAAAATGCGAGTGGGTTTGTACTGTTCATCCGACCGAGCCCGAGTCAGACTCGAGTTCGAGTCCGACCCGAACCCGACCGAGCCGCTTGACTCAACCGAACCTGCTCAACCCCAATCGATCCCAACCGTTGGATCCAGATCCAACGGTCAGGATCATTTCGCTGCGGATAACGGCAGCGCCGAGCCATCCTCGCTGGCCGATCGCGCCACGTGGATGGCCGCGATTTCGTCGTCTCCGCCGGATCCGAGCCGGAGTTCTCCGCCGCCACCGTGTCAACCTCGGTTTTCGCGCTCTACACTAAGCCGAGGCCCTTTAAATACGCCGCCACCGCCATCGGGAAGCGCACAACCAGACGCACCGAGCCCCTTCTCACCTCGCTCGAGCCGCCGCTGCCGTCTCCGCAATTGCTCGCCGGAGTAGAGGAAGTCTTCCGCCGCGGTTTTTCGTTGATCTCCGCCGCCTCCGCCGTTCTCCGACGCCACCAAGCCCAGAATCCGAGATCGCCAGTGTCGCGCCAAGGCGCTGGGAGTGCCCGGCCTTCACGCCGGAGTTGCACGGAAACGCCGCACGGGAGGTCGTCGTCTTCGTCTCCGGTCAAGCCAATGCCGCCGCGCCGCCATCAGCCCTCGCGAACTCGGACAGCCGTCCGATCAAGATCTGACCGTCACGGTGAGATCACGTTTAGATCCTCGGATCTAATCCCAGCCGTTGGATCTAGATCCAACGGTCGGATTGGCCACGTTCACCTGCATCGCGCGCCACCCGATCAATCTGGGCCATTGATTTTCGAATCAACGGCCGAGATTGTGCCACGCGTCGAGGCTTGACCGCCGCGCCAGCGCACTCGCGTGAGACGCCGACACGGTGGGCCGCTGGCCACGGAGACGGAACCGCACCATGACGTCATCGCCGACGCCACGGTTGGGGCCCGCTTGTCGCCACCGCCCCAAAGAAGGTGCTAACGCCAAGAATGACGCCATCCGTAGGCCCCACTCGCCGATCGTGAGCCATGGATCGGCCGACGCCACCGCCAATCGAGGCTGCCACGTGTCTAGGCCGACGCAATAATTAATTTCTGAAAAGAAAATGATTTATTAATTCGAATAATGATTTGATTTTGTTCCAAATTTCAAACACTTATAACTTTTATGCGTTTCAACTCCGATTTGAGTGATTCAAATTTCTAAATTTGTATAAAATTCAGATCTACTCAAATATGAATTTTATTTAATTTTGGACTAAAGTTTTTCTCTGCAAAATTATTTAATTGATTGTTTAAACTTTAAATAATCATAACTTTTAACGCCTTAACTCCAAATTTGACGATTCCAGTTTCTAAAAATCCATAAAATTATGTTCTTTCTGTTTATGGATTTTATTTGGATGTTTGGACACTTTTTGCCTATTGTTTATTTGGGTATTTGCTATTTGCACGCTTTTACGAGTAGACGTTGAAGTGCTGGAAGGATTCAAGGAGAAGTATTGACTCAGGATCCAACTCAAGACCAAGAGCAAGTACTTTTTGAAGGCAAGTTGTGCTTTGACCATGTTGATCCTATTTCAAATCTATTTTGATTTAAACTATTGCATGCTAGTTCAATTAGAAAAATACTTTGTTTAATCATGGGGTTAGATAAATACCAATTTCTTTGTATGACACCTTGATTATTTAAGTAGGTGCCATGATCCCTTGTCACCCTAGTTGTGGTTTACTAGTTGGACATTATTAAATTGCCAACCTGGGTTTAGACCGTTGTAGTATCTCGCTTAGACTCGCTACGTGCTCATAACATGATTTTGGATAGTCAAATGTTAATATTGACTTAATGATATATTGAACCTGTTTTGGAAAAGTATCATGTGATGTTGATGGCACGTGGTGCATGGTAATCAACCTGGGTTTGATAAACATTTCGACCAGGGGCATGTGGCAAGAGTGATCAGTGGGCCAGTTGTGGCATTGGGGATGTTGATTTGGTTCTTCGGGTAGTCTTGCCCTGGTCACCCTAAGGACTTAACCTTGCAAGCCTTTGAACTGGGTCTAACGTGCAACCACATGTCTCAGAATGGGACGGACCTAGTTGACTAAGTTGCTAATAACGCACTGTGGGACCTCGTGAGGTCAACTACACCCTTTGTGTAAGTTGTGCGGGGAGCGCATCTGGGGTGAGGCCAGTACCCATCTAACGGTTGATTGGCCTAGACTTCGCCTTAGCGAAGGGAAGGGTTAGTGCGCAATAACCGGGAGGACCACTTGTATTGTTAGAGGTTTCAGAAAGACTTTGTTACGGAACTCGCCTTTGTGGTGTTTGACTGTATCTTGTGGGTAAAGTGCATAACCTCTGCAGAGTTTAGAATCTATTCGAATAGCCGTGTCCGCGGTATTGGACATCGCTCGGGAATTACAGTCAAGGGTTAGATTTTCTGAAAATAACCTTGGTTTGAAAAGTTGGGTTGGTTTAATAATGCAGATGATGGAAATGTGGTTTAGGATGGGGAAAATGTTTATTAAACTTCTTGAAAAGTTATTTACGCTTTACTTATTTCTACTGCTTTCGAATCTACTTATATTACTTGTCAAAAGCTGTTTACTGCAAATATACCTTGAGCTATTCCTTTGTACCAAGACATGCATATAGTATATTAGCTTGCATTCTGTGCATGACTTGCTGAGTACCAAGTACTCACCCTTGCCTCAACACAACACCAGTTGAAGAGGAGACTACGCCAGCTTCGGAGGAGGAATTCCAAGAGGATCCGTCTACTTAGGGATGCGAGCCCAGTCAGTTGCCTGTGGTATACTGGATGGCGCCACGAAGCTATTTGATTTTTCGCTGCTATTATTTTTCTCTGAATAAGTTTCGCCTTACGAGGCATATATTTGTAACTTGGCCATAAGGTCGAGTAACCACTTTGGTTATTTAAATAAAGTACTTTGATACTATCAAATGGTATGATTGTGATATTTACCAATGTTAAGACTGTGTGCACTAGCGCGTTCCTGGACTAGTGCTGAATACACAGAGGGTCCGGATTTGCAAATTCGGGGTCCCGACATGTGGTTCTGTTAAAACTTTCAAGTTTTCGTTAGATCAATTCTCGTCAAGTTCTGGATTAGCAAGCTTGAGAAGCTCATAACTTTTGATCCATAAGTCCGATCGAGCTGATTCTTTTTGGGTTTGATTCGTATTGAAATCTAGTTTCTTGTGTCCAAATTTCAGATCGTTTCGACAGTTGGATCTCCGGGAATTCTCATTTTACCAAGCGTCTGTCAATCTGTTTTTGTTGATTACGAGGCAATCTTTTGAATCCTAGTTGGGGTGTTCTTCCAGTAGATCGAAAATTTTGTTTTAGCTTTCGCATAATCATTCACCCCCCCTCTGATTGCTATATTCGTATACTTCGATCCTACAATAGATGATATCTTAATCTACTCCAAGACAGAGGATGAACATGCAGAGCACTTGAGACGAGTTTTGGAAAAGCTGAGGGAACATCAACTTTTCGCCAAGTTCAGCAAGTGTGACTTTTGGAAGGACAAGGTGGAGTTCCTCGGACATGTAATGACCGCAGAAGGAGTTGCCGTAGATCCAAGCAAGGTAGAAGCTGTGATACATTGGGAGCAGCCGAAGACCGTGACCCAGATCCGGAGTTTTCTTGGTATGGCAGGTTACTACCGCCGCTTCATTGAAGGCTTTTTGACAATTGCGAAACCTCTTACGCAATTGTTGAAAAAGGAGAACAAGTTTGCATGGATGCCAGAGTGCGAAAATGGTTTTCAAGAGTTGAAGAAGCGATTGACATCAGCACTAGTGTTAGTTCTACCAGACGTCAATCAAAGCTTTGATATTTACTGTGATGCATCGCGACAAGGACTTGGATGTGTGCTGATGCAGAACGGGAAGGTCGTCGCATATGCATCAAGGCAGCTGAGGCCACATGAGGAGAATTATCCGACGCATGGCCTAGAGCTAGCTGTCGTAGTGCATGCTTTGAAGTTATGGTGTCACTATTTGATTGGAAACAGATGTGAAGTATACACGGACCATAAGAGTCTTAAGTACATCTTCACCCAATCGGACTTGAATATGAAGCAAAGGAGATGGTTAGAGTTGATCAAGGATTATAATGTTGGAATCCATTACCATCCAAGAAAGGCTAACGTGGTGGCCGATGCCTTGAGTCGGAAAAGCCATACCGTGAACATGTTGATAACCACGAGTCCGGATGATCTATGTGAGGATTTCCAAAGAATGCAGATTGAAGTAGTACCAGAAGGATTCTTGGCCGCATTAGAAGTGAAACCTACCCTAGAGAATCAGATCCGAGAAGGACAAAAAGATGATGACAAGATCCGTAGGATTAAATCCAACATGGATGAAGACAAGGCAAAGGACTTCAGACTGGACGAGCAAGGCATGTTATGGATGCAGGATAGAATCTGTGTACCAAACAGGAAGGAGCTGAAGCAGTTGATCCTAGAAGAAGCCCATGACTCCAAGTATTTAATTCATCCGGGAAGTGCCAAGATGTATCAGGATCTGAATGAAAGATTCTGGTGGCCGAGCATGAAGCGTGAAGTTGCCGAGCATGTTGCGCTGTGCGACCTATGTCAGAGAGTCAAGGAAATGCACCAGAGACCCGCAGGATTGCTGCAGCCGTTACAGATACCTGAGTGGAAATGGGAGGAAATCGAAATGGACTTCATTACCGGTTTACCCAAGACTCAAGGAGGATATGACTCCATATGGGTCATAGTGGACCGCTTGACTAAGGTCATCCATTTTATTACAGTAAAGACCACTTACTCAGGAGATAAGTTAGCAGAATTGTACATGACCAGGATTGTTTGTTTGCACGGAGTGCCGAAGAAGATTGTATCGGACAGAGGTACCCAGTTTACCTCGAGATTCTGGAATAAACTGCATGAAGCCATGGGAACCCGTTTGAACTTTAGTACAGCATATCATCCACAGACAAATGGGCAGACCGAAAGAGTTAATCAGATACTGGAGGATATGTTAAGAGCGTGTGCATTGGCTTATGCTACCTCTTGGGATAAAAGTCTGACGTACGCTGAGTTCAGCTACAACAGTAGTCATCAAGCAAGTTTGCAAATGTCGCCATTTGAGGCATTGTATGGCCGACCCTGTCGAACACCGTTGAACTGGAACGAGACAGGTGAACGCTGTGTCTTTGGACCGGACATTCTTCAAGAGGTCGAAGAACAGATTGCCATGATCCGAGAAAGACTGAAGATAGCACAGTCAAGACAGAAGAGCTACGCCGATAACCGTCGCCAAGACCTAAGTTTTGAACCAGAAGATTTCGTGTATCTCAGAGTTACACCTCTCAGAGGAGTCAAGAGATTCCATGCCAAAGGAAAACTCGCGCCGCGATATGTTGGACCATTTAAAGTTCTCAGCCGTAGAGGTGAAGTTGCGTACCAGCTGGAGTTACCGCAATCACTAGCAGGAGTACATGACGTGTTCCACGTGTCCCAGCTGAAGAAGTGTCTCCGAGTACCTGATGAGTAGACACCGCTAGAGTCAATCGAGCTACAAGAGGATCTGACTTACAAGGAACACCCCGTCAAGATTTTAGACACAATGGATCGAGAAACAAGAAACAAGTCAACCCGTTTCTGCAGAGTTCAATGGAGCAACCATGTAGAGAGTGAAGCGACTTGGGAGCGCGAGGAGGATTTGAAGAAAGAGTTTTCGAACCTATTATTTAGTAAGCGCTGAATCTCGGGGACGAGATTCTGTTAGGGGGGAGGTTTGTAACACCCCAAATTTCTTCTTTTCATAAATTTAAATAAGATTTGGCACTTTGGTGAATTTTTGGAATTTTCTGGAATTTATTTGGATTTATTTGGAATTTATTTGAATTTATTCCCTTTTGAAATAATTAAAGAATTTGATTTTACAAATAAATTTTTGTTACAAATATTTTATTTGAGTCCAAAATGTTCCAAAATATTTTCTAGAATTTTTCTGGGATTTTTCTGAGTGTTTTACTATTTTTAATGAATTAAATGAATTTCTGGGAATTAATTTGAATATTTAATAGCTGGTAAAAATCGAGTTGGTTTGTACTGTTCCTCCGACCCGGACCCGACCCGAGCCCGAGTCTGACTCGAGTCCGAGTCCGACTCGAACCCAACCTAACCCTAACCCTCTCGACCATCCGATCAAGATCGAACGGCCGAGATTGAGCCACGTCGCCCGAACCCAAGCCCGACCGAGCCAGCCAAGTCACCGGAGCCGGACCCGAGCCCAAACCCCCGCACCGTTGGATCTTGATCCAACGGCTCACGTTGAGCCACGTCACCCAATCCGAATCCAATTCGGATTCCGCCGCCGCAGCTGTGTGGGCCTCGGTTTCCGCTGTTTTCACGGACGCCGAGAGGCCTATTTAATGCGCCGCCACCGCCAGCGTGTTGCCGACTTCCGTGCACACCCATAGCCCTAGAACACGTCGCCTGAGTCGCCGTGGTTGCGCCGCAATCGTTCGCCGTAGTTGCATTAGGGCTCCGCCGCGGTTAAGCGTCGTTTCCGCCGCCGTCCGCCATCCTGCGCCGCCGTTGAGCCCAGATCCGGAACCGCAAGGACAAGCCGCGTCGGAGGGGACCCTTCACTTCACCGGAGGAGCCCCGTAGCGCCGTTCGAGAGGTCATCGTCCCCGTCCCCGGTGACCGAGCGCCGCCGCACGCCATTGCCGGACCCCGAGCTCGCTCCACCGTCCGATCCAGATCCAAGGGCCCAGATTCGTCCATGTCACCCCCGGTGAGATCCCACGTGCTAATCTCCAGATCTATTTCCAACCGTTGGATTTAGATCCAATGGTTTAGATCGCGCCACGTAGCCTTAACCGCACCGTACTAGATCCAATCTCATCCGTTAGATCTAGATCGAACGGCTAGGGTTAGCCACGTTGTAAACTCTAGATTGGATCTTGACCGTCCGATCAAGATCGAACGGTCAAAATCAGCTGAGTAGTTTTTAAACGCGTGAGGTTGGATCTGATTTGGACCGTTGATTTTCAAATCAACGGCCCAGAACGTGCCGCGTGTCCAGAACTTGGACCGTCGCGGTCAGCGTGGTCGATCGCGGTCGCCTCTAACGTCACACGTGACGTCAGCGTGGGGCCCGCGTGTCAGCGAGACAGCCAACCGCACCATGACATCACCGCTGACGTCACGGTGGGGCCCGCGTGTCAGCCGTCCTCGGCCGAGTCGTGCTGACGTCACCGCTGACGTCAGTGTGGGTCCCGCATGTCAGTGACACATGCGCTGTGGGCCGAGTCCACGGTGGACCGAGCCGCGCTGTGCGCCGGGTCCATGGACGCGAGGTGATGTGGTGGCTCCCGATTGGTCCACGTGTCATGCTGACGCAATAAATTAATTTTCGAAAAAGAAAATGATTTATTAATTCGAATTATTGATTTCAAAAATGGATCAAACTTCAAACGCTTATAACTTTTGCGTTTCAACTCCGATTTGAGTGATTCAAATTTCTAAATTTTCATAAAAATGAGACCTACTCAAATATGAATTTTAGTTAATTTTTGATTACGAATATTTCTCTGTTTATATTTAATTAATGTTTTCTTTAAACTTTAAACGGTTATAACTTTTGCATTTAAACTCCAAATTTGACGATTCCAGTTTCTAAAAATTCATAAAATTATGCTCTCTCTATTTATAAACTTTTTTGGATGTTTGGACACTTTTGTCTACTGTTTATTTATTTATTGCTATTTGCACGCTTTACGAGTAGACGTTGAAGCGCCCGAAGGCTTCGAAGGTGAAGTGTTGACCCAGGAGCCAGCTCAACACCAAGAACAAGTACTCTTTGAAGGCAAGTTATGCTTTGACCATGTTGATCCCATTTTGAAACCTATTTTGATTTAATTATTTGCATGCTAGTTTAACTAGAAAATGCTTTACTTAATTTTGGGAAATTAGATACATGCCAACTTGCTGTATGACACCTTGGTTAATTAAATATGTGCCATGACCCCTTGTCACCCTAGTTGTGAGCTATTAGTTGGACATTATTAAATTGCCAACATGGGTAGTTAGACCGATGTAGTATGCTTAGCCTTGCCACGTGAAATGATTTGGACAATCAAAAGCTAATATTGACTTAATGAGATATTGAACCTGTTTTGAAAGAAGTATCATGTGTTGTGATTGTCAATGGCACGTGGTGCATGGTAATCAACTGGGGGTTTGATAAATAGATTCCGACAGGGGCATGTGGCAAGAATGATCGGGTGGGCCAGTTGTGGCATCGGGAACGATGTTTTGGTTCTTCGGGTAGTCTTGCCCTGGTCACCCTAAGGACTTAACCTTGCAGCCTTTGAACTGAGTCAAACGTGCAACCACATGTCTGTAATGGGACGGACCTAGTTGATTAAGTTGCTAATAACATACCTGTGGGACCTCAGGATGTCAAGTACACCCTTTGTGTAGTTGTACGGGGGAGCGTACCGGGGCTGCGGCCAGGTACCCATCTAACGGTGGATTGCCCTAAACTTTGCCTTCGCTAAGGGAAGGGTTAGTGTGCAATCACCGGGGAGGACCACTTGTGCTGTTAGAAGTTTCCGAAAGACTTTGTTATGGACACTCACCTTTGTAGTGTTTGGCTGTATCTTGTGGGTAAAGTGCATAACCTCTGCAGAGTGTAAAATCTATTCGAATAGCCGTGTCCGCGGTATTGTACATTGCTTGGGAATTATAGTCAAGGGTTAGATTCTCTTGAAAATAACTTGGGCTTAAAAGGTTTGGTTTGGTTAATAATGATGTTGATGGAAATGTGGATTAGGATTGGAAAAGATGCTTATTTAATTCCTGGAAAAGTTATTGATCTTAAACTTGTTTCTACTGCTTTCGAATCTACTTATGTTACTTGTCAAATGCTGTTTTACTGCAATTATACCCTGAGCTACTCCTTTGTACCAAGCCATGCATGTAGTATATTAGTTTGCATTCTATGCATGACTTGCTAAGTACCAAGTACTCACCCTTGCCACAATACAACACCAGTTGAAGGAGAGTCTACACCAGCTTTGGAGGAGGAGCTCCAAGAGGAACCGTCTAACTAGGGAGCGAGCCCAGTCAGTTGCCTGTGGTATACTGGATGGCGCCACGAAGTTATCTTATTTTCCGCTGCAGTTATTTCTCTCTTATTGAATTTTCACCCTGCGTTGCATATATTTGTAACTTGACCATTAGGTCGAGCAACCCGTTTGGTTAACTATTTAAGGTATCTTATTTTTTCGTTGAGTATGATTGTGATATTTACCAATGTTAAGACTGTGTGCACTAGCGCGTTCCTGGACTAGTGCTGAATACACAGAGGGTCCGGATTTGCAAATTCGGGTCCCGACACGCGCCTTCCAACCTGAAAGAGCCGTCGAAGAATAGCATCCAGGGGGAGGCACGGGGTCTTCTTCATTCTCCGAGGCGGCGGGAGTCCATTCCGCAATGAACTCTATAGTTTTTGACTCTTGATGGCGGTGCGGGGGACAAACTTGAGGCAGAACTCCCCAAGCTCCACCGACCACTTGGCGATACGGCCCTCCGCTTCCCGGTTGTGGAGAATCTCCCTCAACGGGTAGGCCGTAACGACCACCACTTCTCGCCCCTGAAAGTAATGGCGTAGCTTCCTGGATGCCACCAGGACAGCGTACAGCATCTTCTGGGCCTGCGGATATCGAGTTTCCGCATCGTGCAGCACCTTGCTGACAAAGTAAACCGGCTTCTGAACATTACTCCTCTTCGCCACCAAAGACAGCGCCACCGCCAGGGTGGCAGCTATGTACAAAAGCAATCGCTCGCCAGTCAGGGGCGACTAATCAAGCGGAGAGAAGAGGTACTGCTTTAAGTCTTCAAAGGCCAGTTGAGCTTCCTCTGTCCACTCGAAACTGTTAGTCTTCTTGAGTAACTTGAACAGATGCAAACTTCTTTCTCCCAGCCGGGCGATGAAACGCCCGAGGGAGGCCAATCGACCCGCCAAGCACTGAGCTTGCTTGAGTCGAGTGGGCGGCTTCATATGCTCAATTGCTGCTATCTTTTCGGGGTTAACCTCGATCCCACGACTGGATACAAGGAACCCTAACAATTTACCGGACGGCACCCCGAACACGCACCTCTCGGGGTTAAGCTTCAGTCCGCCCTTTCGGAGGTTGGCGAAGGTTTCCTCCAGGTTTTCGATGATCCCTTCGCCTTTCTTAGTCTTCACTACCAGGTCATCCACATACACCTCCAGGTTGCGCCCAACTTGGGAACGGAACATGGCGTGCATTGCGCGTTGGTAGGTTGAACCCGCGTTCTTCAACCCGAATGGCATTTTGATATAACAATACACGCCCATATGGGTGATGAATGCGGTCTTCTCTTTGTCTTCAGGGTTCATGCTAATCTGGTGGTAACCGGAGTACGCGTCCAGAAAGCACAGCAATTCGCAGCCTGCGGTCGAGTCGACGATGAGGTCAACTCGAGGCAGTGGGTAAGGGTCCTTCGGGCAGGCCTTATTGAGGTCGGTGAAGTCGACACACATCCGCCACTTCCCATTGGACTTCCTTACGAGCACAGGGTTGGCGAGCCACTCAGGGTGAGAGACCTCGCGAACAATTCCTGCGCTAAGAAGTTTCTCCACCTCCTGCCTGATGGCATCTTGCCGCTCGGGGGCCTGTCTCCGGATTTTCTGTCGGATAGGCCGCGCGCTGGGTAGCATCGCCAACTGGTGCTCGATCACCTCCCTGGGGACCCCGGTCATCTCGGACGAGTGCCATGCAAACACGTCTGAATTAGACCGGAGGAAGGTGACGAGCGCGTCTTCCTATTTGGCGCTGAGACTGGCGCCTATGGAGACACTCTTTCCGGGCTCGCCCTCCCTCAGGGGCACCGCTCGTAGGTCACCAGCCGAGGCGAGTGAGGTGCAGTTCTCTGCCTGAGGGGCACCGGGGGATGCTACCTCATTACGGCCAGAGAATGTGGCGCCCACCACATCCATCGCATCCTTGTGGCAGCGTAGGGCTTCTGTCTTATCCACTTGGATGGTGATGGGACCAGCGGGTCCCGAAATCTTTACCACCGCATAGCCGTAGTGGGTTACCGCCATTAACTTGGCCAAAGCAGGTCGACCAAGCAAGGCGTTGAATGGGAGGTCGAAGGATACGACCTCGAGATCTACCATCTCCGTGCGGTAGTTGCTTTCCTTCCCAAAGGTGACGGGAAGGCGCACTCATCCCAGGGGCATCAAGCCAGCCCCCGGGGCAATGCATAAAATGGACAAAGCGGGCTCCATCTCTTGAAGGGGGATCTGGAGCTTGACAAAGGCCCGCTCGGACAGGAGGTTAATTACACTTCCTCCGTCCAGCAGTACCCAACCCAACTTTACATTCTGGACCATGGGCGAGACCACGAGCGGAAGGCTACCTAGGCCGGCAGTACTCTCAGGATGATCGGCTTGACTGAAGGTGATCGGCTCCTCCGACCACTTTAGCATTCGGCACGTTCCTGAGCTTGTTCCCGCGGCGTACACCTCCCTCCATTGCTGCTTGAATGCCGTGTTGGAGGGATAGGTGGCGGACCCACCATTGATGTACGCCACTGTTCGATCCGCCCACTGGAATCCCAACGGGGCGGAGTCTTCATCTTTGTCTCATCGGGGGCAATGATCCTTCAGTCGCTGCTCCACAATCTCGCTCACGACTGGACAACGTGCGAAGTCGTGCGAGTGGGTTTGGTGGATGGGGCAGAACGATTTGCCCCCGTTGCTTTCACAGCCATCATGACGGCGTGCTTGGCGGTCATCCCGCCGGTCGGGCGATCATGCCCCTATTCAGGACGGTCATCTCGCCGGGCAGGGCGATCGCGTCCCTATCCAGGACGGTCATCCCGCCGAGTAGCGCAATGGTGTCTTTTGGGCTGGTTGTCCCGGCGAGGGCGCTCAGCGGCCAAGACCCGCTTGGTCTCGTCCGCATCGCTCTTCTTCTTCTTCTTAGTTGCGGGGCCGGGGTCCTGCGAAGGGCCGGCTTCATCCTTTCCTCTGGGCGCCACGGGGGTTTGTGCGGGTCCTCTAGCCTCTGCTGCCCTCGCACATCGGTGTGCGAGAGAGAAGAGCTCCGAGGTAGTGGTGATGTCATGGGTAGCCAACTTCTCCCGCATCTTGGTGTCCCGCACGTCCCTTCGAAAGGCGATGAAGACCGATTGTTCCGAAATTCGGGGAATCGTGTTGCGACAGTTGCTAAAGCGCCGAACAAAGTCTCGCAACGATTCCCCTTTCTTTTGCTTGAGGGCGTGAAGGTCGTCCTCCACGCCCGGCTGTATGTAGGACCCCTGGAAATTGGCGACGAAAACGTCGCACAGCCCTTCCCACGAGGAGATTGATCCTCGCGGAAGGTTCAACAACCAGGATCGGGCAGATCCGGTTAAGGCCGTGAGGAAGTAATTCGCCATCACCCGGCTGGACCCGCCCGCGGCACTCACCACCATGGTATAAATTTGCAGGAACTCCTCCGGATTGGTGGTGCCGTCATACTTCTCGAGGGACGCTGGGCGAAACCTGCTGGGCCACGCCACGCAGCGTAGCTGTCGGGTGAACGCCTGGCATCCCGCGCTGTAAGGGGAGTCATCCTCAGTTCCGGCGTCTCGACGTGCATAATGCTCGGAGGTCTGCGGAAGACGAGTCCCCGGGGAGCGGGAGGAATGAACTTCCTCCGAACTCCGGACAGGGGAATCTCGGGAGAGGGTCCAGCTCCCAGAAACTGTACGCAGAGTGCGTTCAGAATCTTGAGAACAATGACCGCGCGAGCGGCCGGGAGAATCGCCGCTGCGCCGTCGCCGGAGCCCCCTGTGACGATCCCCCATGACCCCGCGGCCCCAAATGGGGCCGGGTTGCCTGCTTGGGCCCTCCTGGCCGATATGTCTCCCGCCCGGGTGGCTTGAAGTATGGGAAGAATGAGCGCACCCCTTCGAGGGGGAGTTCCGTCGGTGGGAGACCGATCAGAAGTCCCTACTCGAAACTGGGCCGCCTCCACGAGGAGGACCACATCCCGGAGCCAAGGTGCGGCGGGGTTATCCCCTGTGAGCTCCAGAGGTGGATGACTCAGCAGGAGACGCGCCGCGCGCAGGTTCTGGGCCGGGGGGCTTCTTCCCACGACAGTCGACGGTGAGCCGGGGGCCCGACGGCCCCTCGAGAGGCCTCGGCGCCCCCGGTTGGAAGTGGCACGGAGTCGCCCTTCGCCCTGGGAGAGTGAGTGGGTGCAACCAGAGGACTAACAGCTCTGGATGCGGGTGGTGGTGTCGTGTGCGAACCCACCATCCTCCTGATGGACAGATCTTCGATGGATTTCGTCGGGAATGGCTGGAGTCAAACCGAAGTATGCCAACCACGCACCCCTACCTGGCGCGCCCCTGTCGGCGTTTTTTTATGATAGGATCCTCCCGCGAGGGAGGTTTTAGTTTGGTTTGGGGGTGTGCTTAGCGGAGACGTAATCCGGTCACTCTCTCCTCGCCTTCCCGGAGAAGATAAATAGTAGACACACTTGGTTTTCCCAGGTTCGGGCCCCCAAGGTGGGTAATAGCCCTACGTCCTGTCTCCAGTCTTAGCCTTAGAAAAAACTCCCGTTTATGCCGTCGTCCTCCCTCTTCCTCTCACATACACCCATCCGCCCTTATATACCCCTGGTCGGCCTGGGAAAGTGGGGGGGATACAAAAATACGCCACTACACGGCTCATTAATTACATTCCATTAATGCCATCCCATCTTGGGGCCTCCTTCTTTGTGCCGCTACATCACGAGCCGTCAGGGCTGTGCGCTTCCCATGACGGGCCAGTTACGGCATGTCAGGAAAAGGGGCCTAGCGCCATGCCCCGCATTAAATGCCCTGACACCATGCCCCATGGGAGGCTTCCGGGCGAAGCCTTCTTCACCCTTGCATTTTATGACGCGGGCCTCCTTGCCCCGCGAGGAGGGCTTTTGGACACCGCTCGCCACGTAGCCAAGTGGGCCTCCTCGCCTCGCGAGGAGGGCTTGGGAGCACTGCTCGCCACGTAACCACGTGGGCCTCCTCGCCCCGCGAGGAGGGCTTAGGAGCACTGCTCGCCACGTTGCCACGTGGGCCTTCTCGCCCGCGAGGAGGGCTTAGGGACGCTGCTCGCCACGCAGCCACGTGGGGCCCTTCATGCCTTTTTTAAGGGCGGGGAGAGTACCCCTGTGTAGAATACGCCGACAGCTTGCTCATGGAATTTTTAAGATCAAGATAAACTTGGATACCCTCCCACAAGTCACAGCAAGCTAGAGGTCACAAAGAAACTCATCAAAACACGGTCAAACAAGGATTCATCAACGAAGGCATAAAAGATTGGTTTCTAGCAAAACTCGGAACAAGGATTACCTAGAGGATTGGGATATGATCTAAGTGAAGACTCATCCAATCAATCTCTCATCCTTGGCAATAAAAACCAGAAGCAAGTAGAAGGAGGGGAGGCAAATCCAACTTGCGGAATTTAAATTGCGAGAATGTAAAGACTGAATTTAAATTACGTAATGTAAAGACTGAATTTAAATTGCGTAATGTAAATACATAATGTAAATGGGGAATTTAAATTCAGAGTGGAGAAAATGTTTTGTATTTCTTTTCTTTGGAAGTTTTTACAAAGCCTCAATTCATGTGGGCAAAGCTCAAATGAGCACCAAAAACTTCTCTCAAAATTGCACCTAGAGAGGCTACCCCTAGGGGTGGGCATTCGGTTTTTTCGGTTTTTACGGTTCGGTTTTTTTGGTTTTAATATATTTCGGTTTTTGAATTTTGAAAACCGAACCGAACCGATTTAGACTCTAAAACCGAACCGAATAAACCGAAATTTATTCGGTTCGGTTAATCGGGAATTCGGTTATCCGAATTTTCATCTAGTAGATTAACACAGACAGTAAATTAATGAAACCAAAGCATCCACAAAAAGGGCCATAGTAAAGTGTTCTTATCATAGGCATTAGGCAATGTTACACCCTGCATCAGTAAACGCAAACATAGCAACTATATGTTTATACGCATAGAAGGATTGAAACCTATACTCGATGGAGCTTTCGTGAGTTGTAGTCAAAGACTTGATGAACATGAGAGATTTCATTCTCCACAAGAAATCTAGCAAGTCACTGAACATAGTGGAATCTAGGGAACATGGAGTAATCCATGAAACCTTGAAGGATAGCTATCTGTTGTCAGCTACTTGATCGATTTGAGAAAATCTAGTACCGTTACGAGGCTGCGGCGTCTCCAAATCGATGGGCTTGGCAGCTCCATGGTCTTGTCCGTGAACTTCGCGTGCCCGGTGCGCTTGGTGTGCAAGTCCACCTACTGTCGGGCAGTCGGTGCTTGGAGGCAATGCCACCTCCTGATCTCCTGGAGACTTGGACTCCGCCCACCGCCTCTGCCCTCGATGGCTCCGCAGCTCCGTCTGCCCTCCATAGCTTTGCCACAAGGGGCAGGCGGGCAGCGCCACCGCCCACCAGCAGTGGATCTGGATCTGGATCGTGGCGGCGCTGACAGAGGGCGAAGGCCCGAAGGCGAACGATGCGGGGAATCGCCGAATCGAGCCGAACTGCCGGAGACTCGATGGGGGATTGGGGGGAATCGGGGGAATTGCTGAATTGGGCAAGAGGCAAGTGACGATGTGGGGATTTTTTTGCTGTGGCCTGTGGGCTGTGGAAGGGGAATCGCCGAATCGAGACTCGGGAAGTAGAGTCGGGACACGGGAGTTCGGTTGTAATCGGTTTTCGGTTTATTCGGTTTCTGCCGATTTAAAACCGAACCGAATACCGAAAACCGAATTATACCATAATAAAAACCGAACCGAAAACCAAAAAAACCGAAATAATCGGTTAATTCGGTTCGGTTCGGTAATTCGGTTTCGGTTTAAAAATGCCCACCCCTAGCTACCCCTACCCCTCTATTTATAGTGTTTTAGGATAAATTCCTACCCTTGGATGTCTTGCTTCAATCCTAAGCTAACTTCCAAGGGTCAAGATTTAATCCCACACTTCTACACACATGGGTTGCACTGATCCTGTCTTACACATGATTTCCCAAAGTACCTTTAAGTGATCAGTCCAACGACCTTCTCACATGTAACTTGACCACTACTTTAGCTCTAAAAACCAACAACTCTCTGGTCTTATAGACCTAAAAAGCCTCAATCTTAGCAGACACTTTGTTTCCTTGTCTCCTTGGACTGCATTGGTTCCATTTCCGGCAATCTTCCGGCGATCTCCAACCATCTTGAACCTCCGGCAACCATTGCCTAGTTCTGACCTCCCTTCGCCTCATCATGACCACCAAACAGAGCCCTGCATCCATCACAGACAAGGAAAACACATCACATAGCATTGCTCAAGAACAATATGCAATTTTTCGTCAAAACTCATCGGAACACGAATCATCTGCGACAAACCTATTTTTCAGTCCGGCGTCACTCACGACGGACCAAATAATTGGTCCGGCGTACATGGGAACTAAACCCTGGATTTTTTGTTCACGACGGACCGAAACTTTGGTCCAGCGTAACTCACGACGGACAGAAAAATTGGTCCGGCGTACACGTCGAACTCTCGGTTAATTGAAAAACTTGGTCTGGTGCAAAAACCTCAATTTCACGTTCACGGCGGACCAAATAAAATCGGTCCGGCGTACATGGAGTCCAAACCCTAGAAATCGCCGTTCACGACGGACCGAATAATTGGTCCGGCGTCACTTACGACAGATCAAATAATTGGTCCGGCGCAAATGAAACAACTCATTTCTAACTTTGGTCCGACGCAAATGTGAAACTCTCTGTTTTTCATTCCTTTGGTCCGGTGCAAATGAGAAACTCTTTGTTTAATGATTCGTTTGGTCCAGCGCAAAACAAAATGCTTTCAATTCAAAATCTATTTCAAATCCAAATTAAATCAAACTCAAACCTGAGCAACCCAAGCTCAAAACACATCAAATACTCATCACAAACAAGGATGGACCTCCACATGGTCCTTCACACCCAACCAACAACTCGAGCGCACCCGCGACGTGGCTTCATCCAGGCCGCATGATCGTGATCGAATGGCTCAACTTCGCGACGGTTAGGATTTCCAACGTTGGGCCGGGTCAGCACATGCATGGTACTGGGCCAAGCCCAGTATTGTTCACCGGGTTTTCTCTGATTTTGCGATTAAAATAAATCAGAAAACTAAACTAATTCATTTAGGGCAATTAAAATACCATAAAAATTTTAGAAAAATTCTAGAAAATATTTTGAGACATTTTGAACTCAAATAAAATATTTTCAATAAATTTTTATCTAAACTTTTTCAAAATAAATCCAAATAAATTCCAAAAGTTCCAAAAATTCAAAAAGCTTAATAAAGTAAAGTAAAGTAAAGGCAAAATTTGAGATGTTACATGACTGCAACGAGTCACCCTTTAAATTTTAGTTGATTAAGATCCAATCCAAACACTCGGGTAATATTTTTTTAAATACTTGCAGTTAATCGCTTTAGCAAATGGTACTCCATCGAGAGTTTCTGAAATATAGGAATTACCTTGGACTAGCCGATTAACTTTATATGGCCCCTCCCATGTTAGAGACCACTTTTCATATCGGCTATCCTTTGAGCCAATGGGTAGAATTGTTTTCCAAACCAAATCATTTTCAACAAATGACTTGGGAAACTCTAGGCTTATTTCTTTGAATCCGCCCCAACATTTGCAACCTCAATTCAGCTAAGTCGTCCAAATTATCAACTACTAAATCCCTATAATCCTGGGTCGATAAACCACCCTGTTTGGTAACCCTTAGTGAACTTACACTGATTTCTATCGGCAACACTGCTTCCTGCCCATACACAAGCTGATAAGGTGACAACTTGGTAGCTCAATGGCAAGTAATCCGATATGACCATAATGCATTGGCTAATGTGATATTCCAACTCCTCGGCTTATCATCAATTTTTCTCTTAATCAACTTGAGTAACATCTTGTAGGATCGAAGTATACAAATATAGCAATCAAAGGGAGGTGAATGATTATGCGGAAGCTAAAACAAAATTTTCGATCTACTGGAAGAACACCCCAACTCGGATTCAAAAGATTGCCTCGTAATCAACAAAAATATATTGACAGATGTTTGGTAAAATGATAATTCCCGGAGATCCAACCATCGAAACGATCTAAAATTTGGACACAAGAAACTAGATTCCAATACGAATCAAACCCAAAAAGAATTAGCTTGATTGGACTTATGGATCAAAAGTTATGAGCTTTGCAAGCTTGCTGATCCAGAACTTGACGAGAATTGATCTAACATAAACTTGAAAGTTTTAACAGAACCGACAAAAGTTTAATCAACTAGACTTTGAGGAACTCTAAATCAATACCCTAGAAAGGTTTTTGATGGATCAAATCAAGATGACACTCAAGGATCAAAAACCAATCTAGATTTAGAACAAGCATGCAAACAAGAACCAAGACAGAAAAACACTGTAGCAACGTGGTTACTGTAGCACGCAAAAATCTTGGAAGAATTGATCTTTTTTTCTTTTGTCTAAAGTACTCTCATCAAAAGAGTACAAACCCTAAAACTTGCTCAAAGCTTGATGCCCTTCAACAGGAGACAACCCCTCCTATTTAAAGGACCAACCCACAAGGAGTTCTGAATACGATTCCTATTCCCTAGAAGGAATCTGTATCCAACACAACTCTACTTGGCCCAACCTGGCCGAGTACAACTCTTGCACGCGTATGGCAACCCTACCATACTCACGTGACTAACACTTTGCACGCGTATGGCCACCTGCCATACTCACGTGACTAACACTTTGCACGCGAATGACCTCCTGCCATTCTCACGTGACTAACCATTCTTCATGTGCACCATTCTCTTAGCCCGAACGTCCCGCATGACATCCTTGACCACCAAGACCTCAGTTCCTCCCTGAACCTAGTCCCGAACCTCAGCTCCTCCATGAACCTAGTTCCGGTCCCGTCATCGACCACGTTCGTCTTCGAGCAATACCTGCACATGAACAAACCACAAAACAAATCCAAGCACAAGTCCGCGACTTGACTCAACATTAGTTCATGCAAATACTCACACGAGCATTGCATAAAGTCCACATTAGCTCAAAACCCTTAACCGTGCACAAAAACATCCAGCACAGACCAAAAACCAGTCCAGCGCACAAATTCCAGAAACTGACGTTCATGACGGACCAAAGTTTTGGTCCGTCACACACATGCCTTCGAACCAGGCAAAGAAATCAGTTCATGCCGAAAAGCACGTTTATGACGGACCAAAAGTTTGGTTCGTCATACATGCACTACGCTTGGTTGCATGAGACTTAGTGTTCAGCGCCAAAAGCATGTGTATGACAGACCAAAAAATTTGGTCCGTCATACATGGGAAAAACGAGGTCGCCCAAAGCATGTGTATGACAGACCAAAAAAATTGGTCCGTCATACATGGGAAAAACGAGGTCGCCAAAAGCATGTGTATGACAGACCGAAAAATTTGGTCCGTCATACATGGGAAAAACGAGTTCGCCAAAAGCATGTGTATGACAGACCAAAAAATTTGGTCCGTCATACATGGGAAAAACGCGATTTCTTGTACAAGCGTAAAAGCATCAAAAACACGTTTATGACAGACCAAAAAGTTTGGTCCGTCATACATGCGAAACTCACAGTTTTTTTTCGATGTTGGGTCTGGCGCAAATGCAAAGTCTCTGTTTTTGGATGTTTGAATGTTCGGTCCTTCATGTAAGCAATTTTGCAAGATTAAACCTAACCAAATTTTCAGCACAAGATCAAGCCAATTTTTCATCACATGATTCACAATCTCCCCCTTGATGAAAACATTGGCAACACCACTTTAGATTTGAACATTGGCATTCTCTTTTTAAAAGATTTTGAGATCCAAAGGATTAACACCAAAACACAGAACCTCCCCCTTTGACAAAAAGGCAAAACAAAATCTCCCCCTGAGAATGAAAATGTGTGTGAATGTGCAATGTGTCCAAGAATTCCAAAATTCTCCAAAAATGCTCAAATTACCAAAAAAAAACTTTTTCCCCCTTTTTCTTTGAACTTCTCAAATATTCCCCAAATTTCTCCCCCTTTGACAATGGATTCATCAAGAGTACAAAAGATAGAATTTGTTCAAAAAATTTCCTGCAGCAATGATTTCACAATGAGAAACAAGGGAGTGCCAAGATAGGAAAAGATGAGCTCATTCGATCATATAACCTTATATATCACATAATATGCAAAATACATGATCTTGATGTGATTTTAACAAGTTAGGGAATGACATGCATCTCAACCTCAATTTAGTCAACTATAGCCAAGTACTAAGCAAAACCTTTAGTAGAAAAACAAAGGCTCAAAGTTGAAGCAACTAACAAATCAGAGCGAGCAAGTAGTTTCAACTTCAATCTAGTGGACCAAATTAATCTTTAAACAGTAAACTGCATGTGGCATGCTTGAAGCATACTTCTTTTATTTCCTTGGAGTGGCATGCTTGAAGCATACATCTTGTCTTTTGAGGGAATGGCATGCTTGAAGCATACATCTTATCTTTTAGGGAAAGCATCCTGAAGCATATAACTTGAGGGTTTTTTTTGCTTTTAACAATCCCTTTTTTAAAACTGATTCCCTTTTCCTTTACTTTTTCTTTGATTGTAAACATGCAAAAGTGATTAAAAAGTCTTATGAAAGAGTAAAGCTAAAACACACTTGCTTCATATCCCAAATTTGTCAAGAAGATTCAATATCAAGCCTAGAAGAGTAAGATATCACAGAGTATTTAGCTATAGGCAATCAGTCCAGGGAATTCCGCAATGTCATTTTTAGTTCAAGTGAGACAATTAGATTATCATATATTAGCTCAATTACATAACATATAAAGAAATATGATAAAGTGAGCTCATCAAGTGAAAGAACTTGGCAAGGAAACTCCCCCTCAAAACAAACCCATTGGATGAACAATCCCAAGTTCTCCCCGAATAAAAGCAAAATGAGAAGAAGACAAAGGTTTTGTAAAAATGTCTGCCAATTGATGTTCAGTATCCACATGATGAAGCACAATGTTGCCTTTTTCAACATGATCTCTAAGAAAGTGAAATCTGATGTTAATGTGTTTTGTTCTAGAGTGTTGCACGGGGTTCTTAGCAATGCAAATTGCACTAGTGTTATCACACAAAAGAGGAACACTATCCAAATTAACCCCATAATCTTTAAGTGTAGCTACTATCCAAAGAATTTGAGAACAACAACTAGCAGCTGACCACATATTCAGATTCGATTGATTGTGCAAATGAAGATTGTTTTCTAGATGACCATGCAATAAGAGAATTGCCCAAGAAATGACATGTACCAGATGTACTTTTTCTATCAATTCTACATCCTCCATAATCAGCATCAGAAAAGGCTCTTAAACTAATGCATGAGGAAGCAGAAAGCCAAATGCCAAAATCTTGAGTTCCATGAAGATACGAAAATTAAGCAGCGACTTGTCGATGTGAAGTACGTGGGGAAGCTTGAAAACGAGCACACAAGCACACAGCAAATTGTATATCCGGCCTTGATGCAGTGAGGTACAAAAGTGAACCTATCATGCTTCTATATTCCTTTTGATCAACCGGCTCACTGTCGGGACCCCGAATTTGCAAATCCGGACCCTTTGTGTATTCAGCACTAGTCCAGGAACGTGCTAGTGCACACAGTCTTAACATCGGTAAATATCACAATCATACCATTCGATATTATCAAAGTACTTTATTTAAATAACCAAACTGGTTACTCGACCTTATGGTCAAGTTACAAATGTATGCCTCGCAAGGCGAAACTTATTAAAAGAGAAATAATAGCAGCGAAAAATCAAATAACTTCGTGGCGCCATCCAGTATACCACAGGCAACTGACTGGGCTCGCTTCCCTAAGTAGACGGATCCTCTTGGAGTTCCTCCTCCAAAGCTGGCGTAGTCTCCTCTTCAACTGATGTTGTGTTGAGGCAAGGGTGAGTACTTGGTACTCAGCAAGTCATGCACAGAATGCAAGCTAATATACTATATGCATGGCTTAGTACAAAGGAATAGCTCAAGGTATATTTGCGATGCTTGACATTTGACAAGTAATATAAGTAGATTCAAAGCGGTAGAAATAAGTAAAGCATAAATAACTTTTCAAGAAGTTTAATAAACATTTTCCCCATCCTAAACCACATTTCCATCATCTTCATTCCTAAACCAACCCAACCGTTCAAACCAAAGTTATTTTTGAGAAAATCTAACCCTTATTTGTAATTCGAGCGATGTCCAATACCGCGGACACGGCTATTCGAATAGATTCTAAACTCTGCAGAGGTTATGCACTTTACCCACAAGATACAGTCAAACACCACAAAGGCGAGTTCCCGTAACAAAGTCTTTCGGAAACCTCTAACAATACAAGTGGTCCTCCCCGGTTATTGCACACTAACCCTTCCCTTAGCTAAGGCGAAGTCTAGGCCAATCAACCGTTAGATGGGTACCTGGCCTCAACCCCGGTACGCTCCCCCGTACAACTTACACAAAGGGTGTAGTTGACCTCCTGAGGTCCCACATGTACGTTATTAGTAACTTAGTCAACTAGGTCCGTCCCATTACAGACATGTGGTTGCACGTTAGACCCAGTTCAAAGGCTTGCAAGGTTAAGTCCTTAGGGTGACCAGGGCAAGACTACCCGAAGAACCAAAACAACACTCCCAATGCCACAACTGGCCCACCTGATTACACTTTCCACATGCCCCGGTCGAAAACTGTTTATCAAACCCCAGTTGATTACCATGCACCACGTGCCATCAACATCACATGATACTTTTCCAAAATAGGTTCAATATATCATTAAGTCAATATTAACATTTGATTATCCAAAATCATGTTATGAGCACGTAGCAGGTCTAAGCAGTATACTACAACGGTCTAAACCCAGGTTGGCAATTTAATAATGTCCAACTAGTAATCCACAACTAGGGTGACAAGGGTCATGGCACATACTTAAATAATCAAGGTGTCATCTGACAAATTGGTACTTATCTAACCCCATGTTTAAACCAAGTATTTTTCTAATTGAACTAGCATGCAATAGTTTAAATCAAAATAGATTTCGAAATAGGATCAACATGGTCAAAGCACAACTTGCCTTCAAAAAGTACTTGTTCTTGGTCTTGAGTTGGATCCTGAGTTAATACTTCTCCTTCGAATCCTTCCGGCACTTCAACGTCTACTCGTAAATCGTGCAAATAGCAAATACACAAATAAACAATAGGCAAAAAGTGTCCAAACATCCAAATAAAATCCATAAACAGAAAGAACATAATTTTATGGATTTTTTAAGACGCAAAAGTTATGATTATTTAAAGTTTAAATAATCAATTAAATAATTTTGCAGGGAAAAACTTTAGTCCAAAAATTAAATAAAATTCATATTTAGGTAGATCTCAATTTTATACAAATTTAGAAATTTGAATCACTCAAATTGGAGTTGAAACGCAAAAGTTATAAGTGTTTGAAGTTTGAATCTAAATTTGAATCAATATTTCGAATTAATAAATCATTTCTTTTTCCGGAAATTAATTACTGCGTCAGCGAGGACACGCGTCGGCCCCTGATTGGCTGGTGGCGTCGGTAGGCTCATGGGCTCGGCCACGGCGCGATTCGGTCCATGGTGGACCGGTCCACGGCTCGGGTGAGGCGACAGGTGGACCCGCTGTCGGTGAGGTCTCACGCAAACGCGGTGACGGCGTGGGCCCTCGACTTGCGGGGCCGCGTGTCAGGGACAGCGCCCACACGCAGCGTGGAGTGCGGCTAGGCACCGTGGCGCCAATCTCGGCCGTTGATTTGAAAATCAGCGGCCCGGATTGGATCTAGGCTTCACGCGCGTTTAGGTTAACACGGCGGATCTGAGCCGTTGGATCTTGATCCAGCGGTCGGATTCGATCCGGTTTCCAGGGTTTGGAATAGAACGTGGGCTCACCTCAACCGTCCGATCTGGATCGGCGGTTCACCGAGCTCGCGAGGTCGATGGCGGCAGCGAAGCAAGACCACCGGAGATGAGAACGACGGCGAGCCCGACGGCGTTTGGGGTTGCTCGGCGAGATGAGTCCTCGCCGGTGCGTCTGCGTCACGGGGATTCCGGATCTGAGCTCCTTCTCGGCGGAAGGCGACGGACGGCGGAATCGGCGGTAAACGGCTGCGCCAGCGAGGTTCCAACTCCGGCGAGCTCAGACGGGCAAGCGGCGACGGCTCAGCGAGATGGCTTGGGAGCAGTGCGCCGCGGATGAGGGCAACCTCGGGGGCGTCTCACGCTTTAAATCTGACCTCGGCGTGCGTGCAAATCGGAACCCTAGCCGTGTCTGCTCGGTCACTGGCGGAGCTCTCCGGCTCGAGTCGGAGCGGAGACGACGGCGACGCGGCCGTCCACGTGGCACGATCAGCGGCCACGATCGCGTGGGCGATCGGATCCGGGCGGATCTGGCTCGAGCCGTCTGGGCGGATCTCAGCCGTTGGATCTTGATCCAACGGTCGGGATCGCTTAGGGTTGGGAGCTGGTTTGGTCGAGTCAACTGGCTCCGGTCGGACTCGAGTCCGACTCGGGTTCCGACTCGGTCGGATGAACAGTACTCGACCCGAGTTGATTTTCCAGCGATTTAAAATTAAAAATAATTCCCAATAATTCATTTAATTCATTAAAAATAGCAAAAGACCCAGAAAAATTCTGGAAAATATTTTGGAACATTTTGGACTCAAATAAAATATTTCCAACAAAATTTTATTTGCAAAATTAAATTCTTTAATTATTTCAAAATGGAATAAATTCAAATAAATTCCAAATAAATCCAAATAAATTCCAGAAAATTCCAAAAATTCACCAAAGTGCCAAATCACACATGAATTTAAGAAAAGCAAAATTTTGGGATGTTACAAACCTCCCCCCCTTAATAGAATCTCGTCCCCGAGATTCAGGGCTTACTAAAGGAATAGGTTTGGAAACTCTTTCTTCAAATCCTCTTCGCTCCCAAGTAAACCGCTCTCTGCATGGTTGCTCATTGAACTCTCTGAAACGGGTTGACTTGTTTCTAGTTTCTCGATCCATTGTGTCTAGAATCCTCACGGGATGCTCCTTATAAGTCAAATCCTCTTGCAACTCAATTGACTCTAGCGGTGTCTGCATTCCTCGGGAACTCGGAGACACTTCTTCAAGCTGGGACACATGGAATACATCATGCACTCCTGCCAACGATCGTGGCAACTCCGGTGGTAAGCAACCGCCTCTGCGACTCAAAATCTTAAATGGCCCAACATAGCAGGGTGCAAGTTTCCCTTTGGCATGGAACCTCTTAACTCCCCGAGAGGCGTAACTACTGAGGTAAACAATGTCTTACGGTTCAAAACTCAAGTCTCGGCGACGATTGTCGGCCATAACTCTTACATCGAGATTGGGCTATCTTCAACCTTTCCCTAATCATAGCGACCGCTCTTGACCTCGTGAAGAATATCAGGCCCAAAGACACGGCGCTCGCGGTCTCATTCCAATTCAATGGCGTCCGAGCGAGTCGACCATCTGATGCCTCAAAGGTGACATCGTAAACTAGCCTCGATAACTATTGTTGTAATCGAACTCGGCATACGGTAAACTCTTATCCCAAGAAGTAGCATAAGCTAATGCACAAGCTCTCAACATATCCTCCAGAATCTGGTTGACTCTTTCGGTCTGTCCATCCGTCAGTGGATGATAAGGCATCTTGAAGTTCAAACGGGTTCCCATGGCTTCATGCAACTTATTCCAGAACCTTGAGGTAAATTGGGTACCTCTGTCCGATACAATCCTCTTTGGCACTCCGTGCAAACAGACAATCCTGATCATGTACAATTCTGCTAATTTATCTCCCGAGTAAGTGGTCTTCACGGGGATAAAATGGGCTACTTTAGTCAAGCGATCCACTATAACCCATATGGAGTTATAACCTCCTTGAGTCTTCGGCAAACCGGTAATGAAATCCATTCCGATTTCCTCCCACTCCCACTCAGGTATTTTCAGCGGTTGTAGCAATCCTACTGGTCTCTGATGCATTGCCTTGACTCTCTGGCATACGTCGCACAATGCAACATGCTCGGCAACTTCACGTTTCATACTCGGCCACCAGAATCTCTCCTTCAGATCCTGATACATCTTGGCGCTTCGGGATGAATTGAGTACTTGGAGTCATGGGCTTCTTCCAAAATCGATTGCTTTAACTCCTTTTTGTTAGGCACACAAATGCGATCCTTCATCCACAGCGTGCCTTGCTCATCCAACTTGAAGTCCTCTGCCTTGCTGCCTCCTTGATGGACTTAATCCTGCGGATCTTGTCATCATCATACATCCTTCTCGGATCGATCCTCTAGGGTAGGCTTTACTTCTAATGCGGCCAAGAATCCGCTAGGTACTACCTCAATCTTCATTTTACGAAGATCCTCACATAACTCATCCCGACTTGTGGCTAGCAACGTACTCACGGTATGGCTTTTCCGACTCGAGCATCGGCTACTCGTTGGCCTTCAGGGATGGTAATGGATTCCAACATTATAGTATTTGATCAACTCTAACCATCTCCTCTGCCTCATATTCAGATCCGATTGGGTGAATATGTACTTAAAACTCTTATGATCCGTATACACTTCACATCTGTTTCCAATCGAGATAGTAGCGCCATATCTTCAAAGCATGCACTACGGCTAACTCTAAGTCATGTGTCGGATAATTTTCCTCATGCGGCCTCAAGCGCCTTGATGCATAGCGGCGACCTTTCGATCCTGCATCGGCACACATCCAAGTCCTTAGCGCGATCGTCACAATAAATATCGAAGCTTTGAGCAACATCCGGTAGAACTAACACGGTCTTGATGTCAATCGCTTCTTGACTCTGAAATCCTTTCTCACATTCGGCGTCCATGCAAACTTCTTTTCCTTCTTGGCGATTGCGTAAGAGGTTTCGCAATTGTCGAGAAGCCTTCGATGAAACGGCGGTAGTATCCTGCCATTCCAAGGAAACTCCGAATCTGGGTCACGATCTTGGTGCTCCCAATGTAACACAGCTTCTACTTTGCTTGGATCTACTGGCGACTCCTTCTGCGGTCATTACATGTCCAGGAAACTCCACCTTGTCCTTCCAAAAATCACACTTGCTTGAACTTGGCGAAAAGTTCTTTGTTCCTCGGCTTTTCCAAAACTCGCCTTAAGTGTTCGGCATGTTCACTCTCTGTCTTGGAGTAGATTAGGATATCGTCTATGAACACGACGACAAACTTGTCCAAATATTCCATGAACACCTTATTCATCATATTCATGAAATAATTTGGCGCATTAAATCGGCCCAAAGGACATAGCAGTAAACTCATAATGTCCATATCTTGGCGAGAATGCGGTCTTGAATATCTTACGATCGGATCTTCAAGCGATGGTATCCCGATCTCGAGATCAATCTTGGAGAAAACTCCGGCTCCTCTCAAGCTGATCAAACAAATCATCAATCCTGGGTAGCGGATACTTATTCTTCACGGTGACTTCATTGAGTGCACGGTAGTCAATGCACATCCTGAAACTCCGTCCTTCTTCTTGACAAACAAAGCGGTGCTCCCCACGGCGACGAACTCGGTCGATAAATCCTTTCTCCATTAACTCTTCTAGCTATTTCTTCATTTCTACCAACTCCTCGGTGGACATCCGATAGGGTCTCTTTGCTATCGGTCTTGTGCAGGTACAAGCTCTATCACAAACTCTATGTCCTGTGCGCGGCATACCAGGGTAGATCTTCGGGAAAAACATCTGGGTACTCATTCACTCTTTGGGACATCCTCTATGCTTGATTGCCTTGGTACTGTTAACCATCAAGCTGTCCATCTCTAAGCTGCAGTGGCTTGAAATTCCACTTTCTTCCCACACGGGCTCTCAATCGAGATAGTCCTTCGTCCACAATCCAATACGGCCTTGTGCTTGGATAACCAATCCATTCCCAATATGACGTCTAAGGTGCAGGTCTCCAAAATTATAAGGTTTGCTAGGAACTCTATTCCATCTATTAGTATTTTCACCGGAACATCCTACTTTCGTTCGGAGTTCGGAACCAGGGTTTGAACTAAAAGCATGCATCTAAGTCTTGCAATCCTCAAATCATTTCTAGTAGCAAAGCCTTGCGAAACAAGCGAATCTGAAGCTCGAGTCAAACAAAGCTGTTGCAGTACTGAGTTAACAAGTAACTTACCCGACGACGTCAGTAGCATTCTGCAGTGCATCTGCGGTGACATGGTTGACTCGGCCTCTCACCACGATGCAGGGTGTGGCTCTGGTCTTTGGCATCCTAGCTGGGGTGGTTCCTAGATTGAAGCGAACTGGGGTCACTCCTGCTGTCTTCTTTGGACAAGCTGTTGGCAAAGTGTCTTGGCTCGTTGCGATTGTAGCAGCGTCTCACTTGTTCCTTGTTGATTGCCTGGAGTAAGCGTTTCTAGCGGGGCTGAAGTGCAGTAGTTACGATTGACAGGTCTTGGTCTTTGAGGATGGTGTCCTTGTTGCATACGTGGTTGGAATCGAAGAATTGATTTGGTGCAACTCTCGGTATTGCGTTCCTGGCGTGATCCTTCTTTGTTGCATCCTGCGCTTCTGTTCTCATCCAGTTCCTTGCGCTTGTCCTCAAGAATAAGCGCCTTATTCACCAACTCTTGGAAATGCAGGAAGGTGTGGGTGATCAATCCTACTTGCAATCTGAGTTAAGTCCCTTCATAAAACGAGACTATCTGGATTTATCTGTCACTACATCCTCAGTGCGTGGCGTGCTAGGCTGTGTGAACTTGTTCGAGTAGTCGGCCTTGGTGATTACCTTGTTTGATGCTCTGAACTCCTCCTTCTTAAGGTCCATGATTCCTTCGAGGCACGTGATCTTTGTCGAATGTTTGTGAACTCTTCCCAAGTGATATCTTGAGGGTTCTCTTGCGTGGCACGAAGTTCTCCCACCATTCAATTGTCCCTTCCAGCTGATGAGAAGCGTAGAGTACCTTCTCATTTCCTATGCATTGAGCTATGTGTAGCTTCCTCTCAATTGATCTTAACCAATCATCGGCCTCCAATGGATTGGCATTCCCGGAGAAAGTGGGTGGGTGAGTTCTCATGAACTCTGACAGTCTTGTATTCTGGCGTTGTCCATGATTAACTTGATTGGCAGTGGCCTGAGCAGTGACGTGTTGCATTTGTTGCATCATAGCATGCATCAACTGAGTCTGGGCAGCAAGAAAAGCTCCGAAATTCTGCATATCCAGTGGCGGTGCTGGTGCTCCATCATTGGGGTTTTCTACTGGGCGAGAACCACTCCCATTGCTTCCAAAGTTCCCACGGGTATTCACCATCTGTCGGTTTGCTCTAGGTTTAGAGATGAGAGGGAAACAAGAATAGACAAGTAACATGGAACTTATGCGGGGCGAAAGGGGTAACTTTAAGGTCCAACTTTATTATTAATAACTTGGTATGGCTGCTTACAATGCCTAAGGGCCTTGCAACACATCTTGCACACTCGACAAACAAAGCAAATCCAAATCGAACTAGCTCGAGTCTAATGCCTAAAGGGTGACTCTTTATTCTATGTGTGACTCGGCGAAGGAGTCTCACTATAGAACCTATGCTCACTCATCGAGAAAACCTCCACGGCACGGAGTGCAGGTCTTTGTGGCATAGGCGTAACTTGATCGCCATGTCCGGCAAGCGTGTCCTCTATGGTAGTCGAAGAAGCGGTGTCCTCATCAAGATCGACTCCTCTGGATCGGCTCGTGTAGCTCAGTCTTGGCTCTGGAGTGCAGTCCGTACAAGATCATCTCCAACTCGTCAATCCTTCGTAGAAGGTGTGCCACATACTCTTGAGCTTCCCGCCATCTGTTCTTCTCTGTCGTGATCTCCTTGCGGGCCTTCTGTAGCTCCTTGCTTGTATTATCTAGTACATCCTCCTGGGTGATGACAAATCGTGCCAACTGTGTAACCGTGGCATCCTCATCCTGAATCGCCTTCGGGTCAAGAAGGTTATCGCTGCGCGGATGATAACGGAACACCGTACTCTCCAACTCTCTGGCGTAGATACGGGTAATGTGCCGCATTGCTCATCGTGATACTTCTTGGATACCCATCTGCATTGTAGATCTCCTGGCGGTCGCTGTATCGAGGCGATTGCACTGGCCCTTTTTCCTAGCGGTACCTCAATCTTCACGTCACAAGCCTTGATCAATCCCGCTTGTCCGATCACTTCCACTTGGTATTGCGGCTTTTCAAAATCTCAGAGTCTGTAGCATATGCCAAAGTTCATGGCGTGACCAACTCCCGAGATCAACGTAGTTGAACTCTTCCTCCATCTGTCACAAGAGTGCTTTACGTAAGAACTTCGAATTTTTGAATTTGTGACAAGGTGCGGAAGAATTCAGCAAGAGACAAGAAAAGAGAGAATGGGATAAGTCGAGATGTCATTTCTTATCTTGACAACTTTTTAGCTTTTAGAAAATAGGTTTTATCCTCACTACGACCATTCTATCTTAGGGTTGAGCCTACGGTCAAGTATGGCTCTGATACCACCTCTGTCGGGACCCCGAATTTGCAAATCCGGACCCTCTGTGTATTCAGCACTAGTCCAGGAACGCGCTAGTGCACACAGTCTTAACATCGGTAAATATCACAATCATACCATTCGATATTATCAAAGTACTTTATTTAAATAACCAAACTGGTTACTCGACCTTATGGTCAAGTTACAAATGTATGCCTGTAAGCGAAACTTATTAAAAGAGAAATAATAGCGGCGGAAAATCAAATAACCCGTGGCGCCATCCAGTATACCACAGGCAACTGATCGGGCTCACTTCCCTAAGTAGACGGATCCTCTTGGAGTTCCTCCTCCAAAGTGGCGTAGTCTCCTCTTCAAGCGATGTTGTGTTGAGGCAAGGGTGAGTACTTGGTACTCGGCAAGTCATGCCTGAGAATGCAAGCTAATATACTATATGCATGGCTTAGTACAAAGGAATAGCTCAAGGTATATTTGCAAAGAAATGACATTTGACAAGTAATATAAGTAGATTAAAGCGGTAGAAATAAGTAAAGCATAAATAACTTTTCAAGAAGTTTAATAAACATTTTCCCCATCCTAAACCACATTTCCATCATCTTCATTACTAAACCAACCCAACCTTTCAAACCAAAGTTATTTTTGAGAAAATCTAACCCTTATTTGTAATTCGGCGATGTCCAATACCGCGGACACGGCTATTCGAATAGATTCTAAACTCTGCAGAGGTTATGCACTTTACCCACAAGATCTGATCAAACACCACAAAGGCGAGTTCAGTAACAAAGTCTTTGGAAACCTCTAACAATACAAGTGGTCCTCCCGGTTATTGCACACTAACCCTTCCCTTAGCTAAGGCGAAGTCTAGGCCAATCAACCATTAGATGGGTACTGGCCTCGGCCAGACGCTCCAGTACAACTTACACAAAGGGTGTAGTTGACCTCCTGAGGTCCCATAGGTGCGTTATTAGTAACTTAGTCAACTAGGTCCGTCCCATTACTGAGACATGTGGTTGCACGTTAGACCCAGTTCAAAGGCTTGCAAGGTTAAGTCCTTAGGGTGACCAGGGCAAGACTACCCGAAGAACCAAAACAACCCTCCCAATGCCACAACTGGCCCACCTGATTACTCTTGCCACATGCCCCTGGCCGAAAGCGTTTATCAAACCCGGATTGATTACCATGCACCACGTGCCATCAACATCACATGATACTTTTCCAAAACAGGTTCAATATATCATTAAGTCAATATTAACATTTGATTATCCAAAATCATGTTATGAGCACGTGCTTGAGTCTAAGCAGATACTACAACGGTCTAAACCAGGTTGGCAATTTAATAATGTCCAACTAGTAATCCACAACTAGGGTGACAAGGGTCATGGCACATACTTAAATAATCAAGGTGTCATCTGACAAATTGGTACTTATCTAACCCCATGTTTAAACCAAGTATTTTTCTAATTGAACTAGCATGCAATAGTTTAAATCAAAATAGATTTCGAAATAGGATCAACATGGTCAAAGCACAACTTGCCTTCAAAAAGTACTTGTTCTTGGTCTTGAGTTGGATCCTGAGTTAATACTTCTCCTTCGAATCCTTCCGGCACTTCAACGTCTACTCGTAAATCGTGCAAATAGCAAATATACAAATAAACAATAGGCAAAAAGTGTCCAAACATCCAAATAAAATCCATAAACAGAAAGAACATAATTTTATGAATTTTTAGAAACTGGAATCGTCAAATTTGGAGTTAAGACGCAAAAGTTATGATTATTTAAAGTTTAAATAATCAATTAAATAATTTTGCAGGGAAAAACATTAGTCCAAAAATTAAATAAAATTCATATTTAGGTAGATCTCAATTTTATACAAATTTAGAAATTTGAATCACTCAAATTGGAGTTGAAACGCAAAAGTTATAAGCGTTTGAAGTTTGAATCTAAATTTGAATCAATATTTCGAATTAATAAATCATTTCTTTTTCCGGAAATTAATTACTGCGTCAGCGAGGACACGCGTCGGCCCCTGATTGGCTGGCTGACGTCAGCCGGCTCATGGGCTCAGCCCACGGCGCGGTTCGGTCCATGGTGGACCCGGTCCACGGCTCGGGTGAGGCCCGACAGGTGGACCCACTGTCGGTGCGAGTCTCACGCAAAGCGGTGGCGCGTGGGCCCTCGACTTGCGGGGCCGGCGTGTCGAGGACAGCGCCCACACGCGTGGAGTGCGGCTAGGCACACGTGGCGCCAATCTCGGCCGTTGATTTGAAAATCAACGGCCCGGATTGGATCTAGGCTTCACGCGTTTAGGTTAACGCGGCGGATCTGGCCGTTGGATCTTGATCCAGCGGTCCGCATTCAATCAGTTTCCAGGGTTTGGAATAGAACGTGGGCTCACCTCAACCGTCCGATCTGGATCGGCGGTTCACCGAGCTTCGCGAGGTCGATGGCGGCAGGCGGAGCAAGACCACCGGAGATGAGAACGGCAGCGAGCGAAGCGGGCGTTTGGGGTTGCTCGGCGAGATGAGTCCTCCTTGGTGCGTCTCGTCACGGGATTCGGATCTGGCTCCTTCGGCGGAAGACGGCGACGGCGGAATCGGCGGTAAACGGCTGCGCAGCGAGGTTCCAACTCCGGCGAGCTCGTGACGGGCAAACGGCGGCGGCTCGAGCGAGATGGCTTGGGGAGCAGTGCGCCGCGGATGAGGGCAACCTCGGGGGCGTCTCACGCTTTAAATCTGACCTCGGCGTGCGTGCAAATCGGAACCCTAGCCGTGTCTCCGCTCGGTCACGGCGGAGCTCTCCGGCCGAGTCGGGCGGAGAACGGCGGCGCCACGGCCGTCCGCATTAACGCGATCAGCGGCCACGATCGCGTGGGCGCGATCGGATCCGGCCGGATCTGGCTCGAGCCGTGCAGGCGGATCTCGGCCGTTGGATCTTGATCCAACGGTCGGGATCGCTTAGGGTTGGGAGCTGGTTTGGTCGAGTCAAGCGGCTCGGTCGGACTCGAGTCCGACTTCGGGTTCCGACTTCGGTCGGATGAAACGATCTCGACCGAGTTGATTTTCCAGCGATTTAAAATTAAAAATAATTCCCAATAATTCATTTAATTCATTAAAAATAGCAAAAGACCCAGAAAAATTCTGGAAAATATTTTGGAACATTTTGGACTCAAATAAAATATTTCCAACAAAATTTTATTTGCAAAATTAAATTCTTTAATTATTTCAAAATGGAATAAATTCAAATAAATTCCAAATAAATCCAAATAAATTCCAGAAAATTCCAAAAATTCACCAAAGTGCCAAATCACACATGAATTTAAGAAAAGCAAAATTTTGGGATGTTACACTCACCATCTTCATCCGGATCAAGTGTGCAATTTCTTTCCATAGGTGTCATAATTGGTTTGCTGTTTTCCATCCCAAAACGATGTAGCAAATCTCTTGTGTATTTGCTTTGATGCACAAAAGTACCATCCTTCGTTTGCTTGATTTGAAATCCCAAAAAGTATGTCAACTCAGCCATCATACTCATCTCAAACTCCTTCCTCATTGTTTCTGAAAACTCAGACACTAAAACATGAGAGGAACCACCAAAGATAATATCATCAACATAAATCTGAACGAATAGTTGATCATTGCCTTGTTTGAGTAAAAAGAGAGTTTTGTCAACCTTTCCCATTGAAAACCCCCTTTCAAGTAAAAATGTTTTTAGCCTATCATACCATGCTCTAGGGGCTTGTTTCAAACCATACAAAGCTTTTAATAGTTTGAACACATGATTTGGAAACTTTGGATTTTCAAAACCAGGTGGTTGCTTGACAAAAACCTCCTCATTTATGTAGCCATTAAGAAAAGCACTTTTCACATCCATTTGATACAATTTGAAGCCTTTGGATGCAGCAAAAGCTAAAAGGATTCTAATGGCTTCAATTCTAGCAACAGGAGCAAAGGTTTCATCAAAATCTAAGCCTTCAATTTGAGTGTAACCTTGAGCAACCAATCTAGCCTTGTTTCTAACAACAACACCATCCTCACTTTGTTTATTTTTGAAAACCCATCTAGTTCCAATAACATTAAAATCAGGAGGTGGTGAGACAAGTTTCCAAACTTTATTTCGTTCAAAATTCTCTAATTCTTCATGCATGGCATTGATCCAAGATTCGTTAGATAATGCATGAGATATATCTTTGGGTTCAAAAGAAGCAACTAAAGCAGAATGAGCATGAGTGTCAGAATGAATAAACCTGGATCGAGTGACTCTCTCATTTAGGTCTCCAATCATTTGTTCAGATGGATGCATTTTCTGAATGTGCAAGGGAGCATCGGCTTTTGAGACTTCTCCTTCTCCTTCTTCATTTTCAGCATGTACAGATGATGTTGTAGCTTGAGGATGGTTAGCTGTAGGTGATGTAGTAGTAGGTGCCAAAGGTGCTCTGACTTGTTGTGCATTAGAAAGAGTTAAGACCTCATCTTCAACATCATCATTATCTTCAAAGATTTTCTCCCCCTGAACATATGCTTTGTACTGCATCGCTTGGACTAGTGCCTGGACTAGCCTCATCAAAAGTAACTTCACAAGTTTCCACAATTTTGTTAGTCTCCAAAACAAGCACCACGATAGCCACGAGTATGAGCAGGATATCCAAGAAAAATGCCATCAGTTGATCTAGCTTCAAATTTATCAAGATTTCCAGATTTCAAGACAAAACATTTGCATCCAAAAACTCGAAAGTGAGAAACAGAAGGTCTATGTCCAAACCGAAGCTCATATGGAGTCTTACCTAATTTTGATCTCAGAAACACACGGTTTGAAACATAACAAGCAGTTGAAATCGCTTCAGCCCAAAAATTTCGAGGAGAGTGATGCTCATCTAGCATAGTTCTAGCCATTTCAACTAACGTTCTATTTTTCCTTTCAACTACACCATTTTGTTGAGGCACTCTAGGAGATGAAAATTGATGATCAATTCCTTTTTCAGCACAAAAGAGATCAAAGGAAGCATTTTTTAATTCAGTTCCATTATCACTTCTAATAGCTTTGAGAGCTCCTGGATGGTCAACAGAAAGCCTAAGAACAAGACTTCTAAAATGACTAAAAGCCTCATCCTTAGATGCCATAAAATACACCCAAGAGTATCTAGAAAAATCATCAACAATCACAAGCACATACCGTTTGCCTCCAAAGGATTGAACTCGAGATGGTCCAACTGTATCAAGATGTAGAAGCTGTCCTGGAGCGTTTGTCATCACCATGGTAAGAGCTGGATGTGAACCTGCAATCATCTTACCATGTCTACAAGAAGAACATACTAGATTGCTATCACCCTTAAGCTTAGGCAAGCCACGTATAAGATCTAAACCACTTACACGAGTAAGATGATCAAAACCAACATGACCAAGTCTACGGTGCCAAAAGAATAAATCTTTAGAAACATTGGCAATTAGACACCTATGCTTAGAAGAAGGTGATGCATCAAAATCAGCTTTAAAGACTCTTCCAAAACGAGAAATTTTGAACACAAGATCACCTGAAGCATCTAGCACTTTGCATTCATTTTTCTTAAAGCTTATCTCAAGATCTTCATCAAGCATTTGTGAGACAGAAATCAAGTTATATTTCAGATTTTCAACAAGAGCCACATCTTTGAACATAAACTTGTCACTTACCTTTATTGTACCTTTTGCCACAACAGAAGAGGAAGAAGCATCTCCAAAAGTAACACTTAAAGAACAAGATGCACGAGTGAGGGAGGAGAACCAATTCTTATCACCGGACATGTGGCGTGAGCATCCGGAATCCACTAGCCATATGTTCTCCTTCCTCGCGCGAGAAGCCTACATAGCAAAACATGTCGAGGTCTCACATCAAGGGTTAGGAATGAGATTTTTGGGAATCGATCTTTGAGACACACGACGCTGCTTGATAGGTACAACACGATAATTTTTATGCAAAAAATCAGATTTGCCTTTTCCCATGTTTCTAGGAACAGAAGGTGTTTTCATCACTCTAGCCGCATAAAAATGTGCTTTGCTGAAATTTGACCTAGCATTAGTTCTTTCCTTCTTTTGCTGTTTGGCTAGTCTAAAGCAAAAATCTACTAAGTGTCCATCTCTACCACAATGAGTGCAAGTGTACTTGACATGATGTTTAGCTTTAACAGTAAAAGAACATTTTACATTCATCATAGTAGAAGATAAAAAACCAGCAGATTGAAAAGCAATTTTCTTAGGCTCATTAGATAACTCAATTTTGCAAGGAGCCTGAACAACAGTGCGAGGTTTAGTTTTATATGTGGCATAAGGATCAAAACCTAAACCTCTCTTGTTTGTGCTAACCTTAGATTGATCCAAAATCATGTTCAACTTTTTATTGCCATTAGTGAAACGTTCCAAAGAATTTTGCAAGTAATCAACTTTCTTAGCAAGAGTTAAACAATTATTGCAAGGAATATTGACCTTCCCTTTCTGTTTACGACAAGTAGAGCATGAAAGAACCTCATGAGTAAGCAGATTATCAGTCAATTTAGAACAAGAAGTTGAACCATGTAAATCATCAGTGGAACAGCTAGCATGTTTAACATGTTTCTCATTTTTCTCATTTTTCTCATTTAGATGCAACAGAAGAGCGTGTTCTTTCCTAAGCAAGGTGAGCTCATTGTAAATTAAGTCACATGATTTACAAGTATCATCATCAGGAATCAATGTCTTAAGTCTAGCAATTTCAGCATTCAATGACTCCACAAGAATATCATGTTTCTTAATTTTTCTATCACGTTTGTCAAGTAATTTTCCAAGGCAGACATGACATTGGCTAATTCATCATAAGAAGGATCTACCTCATTGAAGTCGCTGTCATTGCCATCCTCGGTGAAGCTATCCTTGCTGCTTGCCATGAGACACAATCCCATCAAATCATGCTTGCTTGGAGTTGCATCATCTTCGCTACTCTCCGAGTCCACATCGCTCAAATTGACTTGTTCAAGAGCGGAAAGAACTCGGTGAACCACCTTGCGGTTGATGAAGCTCTTCTTCTTCCTATCATTTGACGAGAACCTTTTCTTCTCATTCATACATCGTTGTCCTTCTCCTCCTTTGATGTTTTTCCTGCAAGCTTAGGACAATTTGTGCGAATATGGTTGAGGTCACCACACTCATAGCATCTTGGAGGACCACCTCTCTTTCTCATTCTCACATTCTGCAAAGCTTTGTTAAAGCGAGAAGAGAGTAGTGCCAGATCTTCTTCAGGAAACTCTTCAAGTTGCTCATCTGTTAAAGAAGACATGGAAGACAAGGCAAAGCTAGAAGAAGAATTTGCATTTGACATGTTAGGGTTAGAGATCAAAGCAATTGATTTAATATTACCTTTCCTTGCAAGAACATCCAACTCATGAGTTTTCAATTTAGAATACAGAACATCTAATGTAAGTGTACTCATGATAGTAGATTCTCTAATGGATGTAACTTTCATCTCCCAAATAGACATGTCTAAAGCACCAAGCAATTGTCTAGCATTGGCAGCATCATCAAAGCTAACTCCAACAGCACGAAGATTACTAAGAATTTTATTGAAACGTGCAAAGAAGTCATCTAGCGACTCACCGGGTTTCATCTCAAATCGCATGTATTCTTTTTTGTAAAGATTTTGACGAACCTCTTTAATAGTGTTAGAACCCTCATGGTAATCACAAAGAGATTTCCATACCTCATATGCGGACTTGAGATGGATCACACGGTCAAAGTCACTGCGTCCCAAACCTTGGATGATCAAGTTGTGCGCCTTGCTGTTTGCTTCAACATGTGTGCGATTGGTGTAGTTGACGTTGTCGTTTGTAGGGACTTCATATGGCTTGTAGACCTTCTCCCAAATTGTGAAGCCTTGTGCTTGGATGAACGCCTCCATCTTGGCCTTCCAAAACTGAAAATCAACACCATCGAACACACATGGTTTTGTCGAATAACGATCCATTGATCTAATCACCGGTTAAGATAGATTAGAGAAACCTTGCTCTGATACCACTTGTAGGATCTAAGTATACAAATATAGCAATCAGAGGGGGGGTGAATGATTATGCGGAAGCTAAAACAAAATTTTCGATCTACTGGAAGAACACCCCAACTCGGATTCAAAAGATTGCCTCGTAATCAACAAAAATAGATTGACAAACGCTTGGTAAAATGAGAATTCTCGGAGATCCAACCGTCGAAACGATCTAAAATTTGGACACAAGAAACTAGGTTCCAATACGAATCAAACCCAAAAAGAATCAGCTCGATCGGACTTATGGATCAAAAGTTATAAGCTTCGCAAGCTTGCTGATCCAGAACTTGACGAGAATTGATCTAACATAAACTTGAAAGTTTTAACAGAACCGACAAAAGTTTAATCAACTAGACTTTGAGGAACTCTAAATCAATACCCTAGAAAGGTTTTTGATGGATCAAATCAAGATTACACTCAAGGATCAAAAACCAATCTAGATTTAGAGCAAGCATGCAAACAAGAACCAAGACAGAAAAACACTGTAGCAACGTGGTTACTGTAGCACGCAAAAATCTTGGAAGAATTGATATTTTTTCTTTTGTCTAAAGTACTCTCATCAAAAGAGTACAAACCCTAAAACTTGCTCAAAGCTTAATGCCCTTCAACAGGAGACAACCCCTCCTATTTAAAGGACCAACCCACAAGGAGTTCTGAATACAATTTCTATTCCCTAGAAGGAATCTGTATCCAACACAACTCTACTTGGCCCAACCTGGCTGAGTACAACTCTTGCACGCGTATGGCAACCCTACCATACTCACGTGACTAACACTTTGCACGCGTATGGCCACCTGCCATACTCACGTGACTAACACTTTGCACGCGAATGACCTTCTGCCATTCTCACGTGACTAACCATTCTTCATGTGCACCATTCTCTTAGCCCGAACGTCCCGCATGACATCCTTGACCACCAAGACCTCAGTTTCTCCCTGAACCTAGTCCCGAACCTCAGCTCCTCCATGAACCTAGTTCCGGTCCCGTCATCGACCACGTTCGTCTTCGAGCAATACCTGCACATGAACAAACCACAAAACAAATCCAAGCACAAGTCCGCGACTTGACTCAAAATTAGTTCATGCAAATACTCACACGAGCATTGCATAAAGTCCACATTAGCTCAAAACCCTTAACCGTGCACAAAAACATCCAAAGACAGACCAAAACCGATCCAAATAAGACAAATTCCAGAAACTGACGTTCATGACGGACCAAAGTTTTGGTCCGTCACACACATGCCTTCGAACCCGGCAAAGAAATCAGTTCATGCCGAAAAGCACGTTTATGACGGACCAAAAGTTTGGTTCGTCATACATGCACTACGCTTGGTTGCATGAGACTTAGTGTTCAGCGCCAAAAGCATGTGTATGATAGACCAAAAAATTTGGTCCGTCATACATGGGAAAAATGAGGTCGCCAAAAGCATGTGTATGACAGACCAAAAAATTTGGTCCGTCATACATGGGAAAAACGAGTTCGCCAAAAGCATGTGTATGACAGACCAAAAAATTTGGTCCGTCATACATGGGAAAAACGCGATTTCTTGTACAAGCGTAAAAGCATCAAAAACACGTTTATGACAGACCAAAAAGTTTGGTCCGTCATACATGCGAAACTCATAGTTTTTTTTCGATGTTGGGTCTGGCGCAAATGCAAAGTCTCTGTTTTTGGATGTTTGAATGTTCGATCCTTCATGCAAGCAATTTTGCAAGATTAAACCTAACCAAATTTTCAGCACAAGATCAAGCCAATTTTTCATCACATGATTCACACATCTTGTTTGATGATTCGACTTGACCATTTGCTTGTGCATAATACGATGATGAATTCAACAGCTTGATCCCAAAGTTCCTAGAAAAACTCTAGAATTCATTAGGCAAAAACTTAGTACATTGATTGGTCGTAATCGTCTGAGGGATCCCAAATCGAAAGATAATATGCTCCTGGACAAATGCAATCGCCTCAACACTAGTCACCTTTTTTAAGGGAATTGCCTCAACCCATTTAGTAAAATACTCAGTTACAGCCAATATATACTTATGCCCCTTAGACGATGTAGGATATATTTGTCCAATTATATCTATACCCCAAACCCCAAATGGCCAAGGCTTTATAATTGAGTGCAAGATTGCAGTAGGTGCTAATTGTACATTTCCAAATTTCTGGCAATCTTGACATCCCTTGTAATATTTGAAACAATCTTCTAACATCGTCGGCCAATAGTAACTAGTACACCTCAGTAACCACTTCATCTTTTGAGCTGACTGATGTGTTCCACAAATTCCCTCATGCACTTGTCCCATTGCCGATTTTGCCCCTTCTACCCCAATGCACCTCAACAAAAAACCCTATAAAGTCTAATAATAAAGTGTATTATCGAGCATGGCATATTTTAAGGCTTGCCTTTTAGTTTTCTTATCGGCTGGCTTTGACGGATCGAACAAATAGTCTGATATCTTCAATCGCCAATCGGCCACGTCCGTACACATTATTGTTTTTTCAATCGGCTCATAATCAATAAATCGGCTATACATTTTATATCCTGAAGCATGTCGTGCTAATGAATTAGCTTTGGCATTTTTCTCACGAGGGATACGGCCGATCGAAAAAGAACTAAACGAGCTGATTATCTCTTGACACCACTTTAAATACTTAACCAAAATGTCATCATAGTAATTGTATTCTCCTCTTACTTGCTGTACCACAAGCTGAGAGTCGCCATAAGCTTCAACAGAGTCAACACCAATATTGTCGAGCATATATAGACCCCTAAGTAATGCTTCATACTCAGCTTGATTATTTGAATATCGGTAATTAAGCCTGAATGCAAACTCAAAACTATACACCTTTGGGGATATTAGCACGATGCCGATACCATCACCTTCTCTACAAACTGACCCATCAAAATACAATTGCCAAGGGTAAGTAGTAACCACCTCACAATTGACTCTATGTTCTGTTATAAAATCGACTTGTCCTTTAACTGCTTTAGCCGATTCAAACGTTAAGTCGAACTCAGTATGCCTATAAGCCTACTATGACATCACGGGATGTGACGTTATGGAAAGTGACATTATGGAATGTGACTTTATGGAGTTCGGCATTTCGGTATGACTTTATTGTCGTGTTTTGGGGCTTTTCCGGGTGTTTGGGCCTCTTCTGGGGAGTTTGAGCCTAGCAGGAGCAAGTTTTGGCCTTGGGGGGATGAAGTGGGCCATGGGCGGGGGGGGGGTTTTGGACCATGAGGGGGGAAATCCTGACACCTCCCCCTTAGGGCTTCCCCATGCGCCCCCTCCCTTTGCCCTTGCACCTAACATCTCTCCCACCCTAGCCACCACCTCCCTCTCCCCCTCCCCCTTCCCCCATGGCACCTTTTCCCTCCCCACACGCCTTCCCTCCCTCCCCTCCTCTAGCCGGCCCTAGAGCCTCTCCCTCTGTGCGATCTCGCTGTCAGGGAACTCTCCGTCCAAGAGGATCCAGCGTTCCCGGCGATCTCGGCGATTGGAGGAGAGATCAGGTCGCGAGGAGGAGACGTTCGTCGACCAGGTGATCCGTCAAGAAGAGGTAAGAATTTTAGGTCTTGTTCGGGGTGGTCTAGGCTCTGTTAGATGGATAAATGCATGGCTAAATTTGGTGTTTACGTGTTGTGGTTAGATAGCTTTAGAGGGAATTGCAATGCTGTCCCACGTTTTGTCCTCGGGCAGATTGGACGTCCGACCTAGGGCTTGAGTTTTGGCAATTGTAGAGGCGTTTTCCGGTCTTCCAGCTATTGCGAAAGTTATAGATAATTGAATTACCTTTAATTGGACACTAAGAATGCTAAATTACGATCAGCCATTTAAAATTTATGGCCGTTTTACCGAGCATTGTCAAATCTGTGACGTGTTTGGGACAAATCGTGTTCATATGTAGATTAGACAATTTTAGAGGCCAATTCAGTCTTCGCCAATATTTAGAAAAAGTTAGGAAATCTCCTACGATTCAAGAAAATATACTCGTTTGCTTGATTTGGAGTTTTAGAACTCAAGTTATGATAGTTGGAAGATCGCTGTCCCATCGGGACAGATTCTCTATTTTCGGGTTTTGGGAGTAGTTTGCGGAGTCGGGTTAATGATCGTTCTTGTACTGTTTTGTGGGCACAATTTGAGTGTGTTTTATGTATGTGCAGGTGGTGTGACACCGGGAGTGCCCTCAACCTCTCGCCACTCCGTCGCTCTTGGTTGAAGGCAAGTGTATTGGGATGGGTTTGGGTGTTGTATGACTATTAGACTTGCATAGGTGCAATATGGCTACATGATGTGTTAACTTGCCATGCTTGATATTTGCTTATGATATGATGAACATGGTTACATATGGATTATGAAATTGTTGTATTAAACATTTATGCAAGTTTATACAAGTTCATGTCATATGTGCATTCATAATGGAAGAGGCGACCCATTCTGATGCGGGCCTCTGTGTTCACACTAGTCAACATGAAAGACCTACCTCGTAGTCCCATCCACGGTAGGCACCCTCCATCTATGGGATGGAAGGGGAAAGAGGGTGCACACCGACGGGTGTGCACTTGGCAATACCGGTATGTGCTTCAAGGAGACATGTGCATTGCATTGCATGTATGATGATGTTAATGAGATGAATACAATGTGGTTATGAAATGCTTATGATGTTGAATATGAGATGTAGTGATGTTGGTATTGAAAATTGTCTTCTTGTTCCATTGCAATACACTTTGCTAAGTGATGAACTCACGCTTGTGCTTTATGATGTTTTTCGGTACCATGAAACCAGCATGCGGGAGGGGACTTAGCGGCACACCTTCACATATCTTCAATCACTTAGATAGAAATCCTTTTACCATTCGTAGTCGTGATAACAAATTTATTGCGTTGAAACTTGGAATATGTTTTAAATGTGTGATCATATTGTTTAATTTGTTTAGTTCATGAAGTGGTTGGATTTATTATTCTGGGCTTAAACTGTTGCTATATCCCTTGTGATTGCTGCTTTAGATGTCGTTCTGTATGATATAACTTGTGTTATTCATGCTGTTGCTTCAAACCATGGAAAAACAAGGGAGATGCTGCCGAATTTTTTTGGTTGAAGCATTTATGCTCTTGCTGTAATTTAATATTAATTGTGGTATTTAGTTGCTATTTATTCCATGTTTGGTGACATCCAGGGCATACTAGATGCCGGGGTGTTACACCTACTTTCCAAGTTGACCTTTCAATATTGGAGCTGACAATATATCCTTAATTACATCAGCTTTACATATAACCGTACAAGCTAACTTGGTGCAAGCAAAATATAAGGCCAACCAAAGCTTTTCAATAGAAGGGTATCTTGTTTCAACATCAATTAGCCGTCGGCTTAAATAAAAGATTACTTATTCCTCGCCATTGATCTCTTGCACCAGTGTAACAACCAAATTTTTACTTTTCATGTATTTAAATGGTATTTTGCACTTTTGAGAAATTTTGGAATTTTCTGGGATTTATTTGGAATTATTTGGATTTAATTTGAATTTATTCCATTTAGAGATAGTTAAATAATTAAAAGTTTTACATAAAGTTTTGTTGGAAATATTTTATTTGAGTCCAAAATATCTCAAAATATTTTTTAGAATTTTTCTGGAATTTTTTTCCGAGTACTTTGCTATTTTTCCTGAATTAAATGAATTTCTAAAATTATTTTAAATATTAAAACGCTGGAAACCCTAGCGGGTTAGTATTGTTCAACCGACCAGGTCAGACTCGAGTCCGACTCGAGCCTTACCGAACCGGACCTAAACCCTAACCGCGTGACCGTTGGATCTTGATCCAACAGCCAGGATTGAGCCACGTCACCTCTCCGTGTTGTTGTCGGATTCCGCCGCCACGTGCTGGTGGGCCTCGTTTTCCGCGAATTTCACGGACGTCGAGGGGGCTATTTAATGCGCCTCCACCCATGTCGTGATCCCCTCTTCCGTGCGCACACTTTGACCTAGGCCATTGAGTTCAAGCCATCGTAGCCCCGCCGCAATAGCTCGCCGAAGTTGCGCTAGGCTTCCGCAACGGTTTTCCGCCATTTTTTGTCGTTGCCACTGTCCTCCGCCGCGTTGGTGCCCAGATCCAAGACTGTCGCGACGAGACGCATCTGGGGGTATCATCCACTTCGCCGGAATCGCGCCCAAACGCCGTCCCAGTGGTCATCTTCCCCAGCTCCGGTGACCTAGCTCCACCGCTCCGCCATCATCACCCACGAACTCCCTCAACCGTCCGATCAAGATCCTACCGCCACAGTGAGTCCACGTCGTCCATATCCCCGTAGAGATTAGATGCAATCTGGACCATTGGATCCAGATCCAATGTATCAAAGTAGGCCACGTAAGCTCGATAAGTTCGGATCGGTCCGATCCTAGTTTGATAGTGACCGTGAGATCTAGATTGAACGGTGTAGATTGAATAGAACGCTGCGGCTAGCAAAATAGCACGCCATAGCACATTTGTTTTGACCGTCAGATCAAAATCGTACGGTTAGATTGAATCACATAGTTTTGTTATTTCATGAGATTAGATCTATTACCAACCGTCGGATCTAGAATGGACGACCTAGATTGGGCCACGTCACAAATAGCACGTCGCGCGTGGAAGGATAGCACGCCTTAGAACGTTGCCGTTGGACCGTCGGATTTAGATCAGACAGCTATGATTTAGCGTTCAGTTCGGACCACTCCGATCTAGCGTTCAGTTCGAACCGGTCCGATCTCGATTGGATATGGACCGTTGGATTTGGAATCAACGTTTTAGATGGAATAGCACGCCCGTGCGTGCGTGACGTCAGCGATGACGTCATGATGACAACATCAGTGAGTCCACTTATTAGCGACACATTATTTTTCAAAAAATATTTTTTTTATTTCTATCGTTTCATTGCTGACGTCATATTTCCAAATTATCAATTCAAAAATAAATGAGTTAATTCGGTTTATTCTTTTAATTGATTTTTCAAACTTCAAATGTTTACAACTTTTGCCTTTTAACTCCGATTTGAGTGATTCCAATTTGAAAAATTTTGTAAAATAAAGATCTATTTGATTCTAAATTTTATTTGATTTTTGGACTTGAGTTGCTCTCTATTTTATTTATTTATTGCTATTTTCATCCGTAACGAGTAGACGTTGATGTACCCGAAGGTTTTGAAGGTGAAGTTTTGACCCAGGAGCAAGCTCAAGACCAAGATCCAGTACTCTTTGAAGGCAAGTTATGCTTTGATCATATTGTTCCCACTTTTGAAAATTATTTTTATTCAGTTTATTGCATGCTAATTTAAGTAGAAAATGCTTTAATTATTTCTGGGAATTAGTTAAATGCCGATCTTGTTGTATGCCACTTTGACATATATAATTGTATGCCATGAACCCATTTGTCACCCTAGTTGTAGATAATTAGTTGGACATTAATAATTGCCAACATGGGTTAATTAGATCGTCGTGGTATGCTTAGCCCTGCCATGTGATAATGAATGATTTTGGACAATCAACTATTAATGCTAACTTAATGTGATATGGAACATGTTTTGGAAAGTGTCATGTGTTATTGATGAATGATGTTGATGTCACGTGGTGTGTGGTAAATAATTGGGGTGGTAAAATGCTTTAGACTGGGGCAAGTGGCAAGATTGAACTGGTGGGCCATGATTGGTACGAGGAGAGATGTTTTGGTTCTTCGGGTAGTCTTGCCTTGGTCACCTTAAGGACTTAACCTTGCAAGCCTTTGAACTGAGTCAAGCATGCAACCACAAGTCTGGAATGGGACGTACCTAGTGGAGTAGGTTGCTAATAACTTGCATGTGAAACCTCGGGGTGTCAACTATACCTTTTGTGTAGTTGTAGGGGGAGCGTACCAGGTGCTGCGGCATGGTACCCATCTAACGGTATGTCGGTCCCATACTTTGCCTCTGCTGGGAAGGGATGGTGTATGGCAACAGGAGAGGTTCAATTATAAAGTTAGAGGTTTCCGAAAAACTTTATTACGGGCACTCGCCTTTGTGGTGTTTGACTGTATCTTGTGGGTAAAGTGCATAACCTCTGCAGAGTGTAAAATCTATGCGAATAGCCGAGTCCGCGGTATTGGACACTGCTCGGGGATTACAGTCAAGGGTTAGATTTTCATGAAAATAACTTGGTTTTGGTAAATTTTTGGGTTGGGACTGAGAATTGGACTTAGGTTGTGGAATGCTTTACTTGTGAAATGATTGTGAAAGTTATTACCCTTACTATTCTTTTACTGCTTTGCAATCTATTACTGTATTTATGAATGTTGTTTCACTGCAAATGAACCATGAGCCTGTCCATTGTACTAAGCCATGCATGTAGAATATTAGCTTTGCATTCTATGCATGACTTGCTGAGTACCAAGTACTCACCCCTTGCAACAATACAACACCAGTTGAAGAAGAAGCGATGCCAGCTTTGGAGGAAGAACTTCAGGAGGAGCCGTCTACCTAGGGAGCGAGCCCAGTCAGTTGCCTGTGGCATATTGGTTGGCACCACACGTTTCATTATTTTTTTTCCGCTGTAGTTATTTGTTTTAATAAGTTTCCACCCTGCGAGGCGTACTCTTGTAACTTAACCATAAGGTCGAGCAACCAGTTTGGTTAATTAAATAAAGTACTTTATTAATTCGCTGAGTAAGATTGTGATATCTACCGATGTTGAGATTGTGTGCGCTAGTGTGATCCTAGACTAGTGCTGAATACAAAGAGGGTCCGGATTTGCATATTCAGGTCTCGACAGAGGTTGTATCAAAGCCATACTGACTGTAGGAATACCCTTAGCTAGAATGGCAGATAAAAACTATTTTCTAAAGTTAAGAGGGTTGCCAAGATAAAGAATGAATTCTCGACTTACCCCTTCTCTCTTGCTCATACCCCTTGCTAAATTCTTATGTCTCTACTTTGTTTTAAAAAAAATTGTTGCGTTCTCACCTAAGTGTCTTTGTCAGATGAAGAGGATCAACAACTACACTGAGCGTGAGGGAGGCTACACCGTTGAGTTATGGCGTATGCTGCAGGTACTTGGAGGTTTTGAGAGACCGCTCTACCGAGGGACCACCATAGTGCAGGCAAGATTGGTCCAAGCGTGGCGCGTCAAAGTCACTGTGTATGCCCAAGAGAAGACGAAGGCAAGCCGTCCACTTGTAACATCCCAAAATTTTGCTTTTCTTAAATTCATGTGTGATTTGGCACTTTGGTGAATTTTTGGAATTTTCTGGAATTTATTTGGATTTATTTGGAATTTATTTGAATTTATTCCATTTTGAAATAATTAAAGAATTTAATTTTTCAAATAAAATTTTGTTGGAAATATTTTATTTGAGTCCAAAATGATCCAAAATATTTTCCAGAATTTTTCTGGAATTTTTCTGAGTCATTTGCTATTTTTAATGAATTAAATGAATTACTGGGAATTATTTTAAATATTAAATCGCTGGAAAATCCAACTCGGGTCACGTACTGCTCCTCCGACCGAGACGGACTCGAGTCCGACCCGAGCCCGTGGACTCGACCGACCCCACGCCTAACCCTAATCGATCCCCCCCGTTGGATCAAGATCCAACGGCAGAGATCCGCCGAGCCAGGCCGAGCCGTGTCGGGCCGGACCGGTCGCGCCGCGCGATCGTGGCCGGTGGTCGTGCCACGTGGCCGGCCCCGATTTCGTCGTCTTCACCGAGTCCGAGCTGGACTCCGCCGCCGCGCCCGCCGCCGTAGCAAATTAGGTTTCCGTTTTACGCCGCAGGCGAGGCTATTTAATGCCGAGGCATACCGAGACCGCCGTGATCCGCGCCCTCCTTTCTCTACTTCACCGAGGCTAAGTCGCGCCCGTTTAGCCGTCGCGAGCTCGCCGTAGTTGCGCTGCTCCGCCACGGTCTTTGCCGTTCGCCGCCGTCCGCCGTCCCTGCCCGCCGTTGACCTCGGATCCGGACTCACCGCGACGAGGCGCGCGAAGGACCCTTCATCTCGCCGAGCAACCGGAACGCCCGTTGGGCTCGTCGTCGTCTTCAACTCCGGCGGCCGTGCGCCACCAAGCCATCACCCTCGCGAGCCTCGTACCGTCGGATCCCGTCGGACGGTTGAGAGTGAGTTCACGTGTTCCAAACCCGATTAGATGCGGACCGTTGGATCAAGATCCAGCGGCTCACAATCGCCACGCGCCGTAGCGGTGCGATTATAGGATTAGATCTGGACCGTCCGATCTAGATCGAGCGGCCCACGAGCATCGAGTAGTTTCAACGTGTTAAACCCTGGATCCAATCCGCGCCGTTGATTTTCAAACCAACGGACGAGATTGCGCCACGCGTGTCGGGAAGTTGGACCGACGCGGTCGGCGCCGTCCCAGCAGCGTCGTGTGGCCCGACACGCGGGGCCAGCGTGTCGAAGGCCGCATGTCGATGGCTAACCAGCCAGCGGCGGCGTCGGCGATGACGTCACCCGAGTGGGCCCACATGTCAGTCACGTGAGCCGTGGACCGAGTCCACGGTGGACCCGAGCCGAGCATGGACCAAGCCCATGGACCGGCTGACGTCAGCAGCCAATCAGGAGCTGCCACGTGTCCATGCTGACGCAATAATTAATTTCCGAAAAAGAAAATGATTTATTAATTCAAATAATGATTTCAAATTTAGATTCAAACTTCAAACGCTTATAACTTTTGCGTTTCAACTCCGATTTGAGTGATTCAAATTTCTAAATTTGTATAAAATTGAGATCTACCTAAATATGAATTTTATTTAATTTTTGGACTAAAGTTTTTCTCTGCAAAATTATTTAATTGATTATTTAAACTTTAAATAATCATAACTTTTATGCTTTTAACTCCAAAATTGACGATTCAGTTTCTAAAAATCCATAAAATTATGTTCTCTCTGTTTTTGGATTTTATTTGGAGTTTTGGGATGTTTTTGCCTATTGTTTATTTGTGTATTTGCTACTTGCACGCTTTTACGAGTAGGCGTTGAAGTCTGGGAAGGATTCGAAGGAGAAGTGTTGACTCAGGATCCAACTCAAGACCAAGAACAAGTACTTTTTGAAGGCAAGTTGTGCTTTGACCATGTTGATCCTATTTGAAATCTATTTTGATTTAAACTATTGCATGCTAGTTTAATTAGAAAGATACTTTGTTTAAACATGGGGTTAGATAAATACCAATTTGCTATATGACACCTTGATTACTTAAGTATGTGCCATGATCCCTTGTCACCCTAGTTGTGGATTACTAGTTGGACATTATTAAATTGCCAACATGGGTTTAGATCGTTGTAGTATCGCTTAGACACCTACGTGCTCATGACATGATTTTGGACAACCAAATGCTAATATGGACTTAATGATATATTGAACCTGTTTTGGAAAAGTATCATGTGAAGTTGATGGCACGTGGTGCATGGTAATCAAGCGGGGTTTGATAAGCAGATTCGTAGGGCATGTGGCAAGAGTAATCAGTGGGCCGGTTGTGGCATTGGGGATGTTGATTTGGTTTTCGGGTAGTCTTGCCCTGGTCACTCTAAGGACTTAACCTTGAAAGCCTTTGAACTGTGTCAAAAATGCAACCACAACGCTGGAATGTGACTGCCCTAGATGACTAAATCGCTAAGGACTCACTTGTGGAGCCTCGAGTGTCGATTACACCGTTTGTGTGATTGTACGGGGGCGCGTATCGTGGCTGTGGCCAGATACCAATTTAAGGGTGTGTTGGTCCCTTACTTGGCCTTGGCTAAGTGAAGGGATGGTGTAGAAACCTGAGCAGGAGAGGACCACCTGTGTTGTTTGAGGCTTAGAAGGCTTTGTTATGATCGCTCATTCGCATACTCTTGTATGGCGATTCACGGCTGACGTGGTGAGTGGATTGTATCTTGTGGGTAAAGTGCATAACCTCTGCAGAGTGTAGAATCTATTTGAATAGCCGAGTCCACGGTACTGGACAATGCTCGGGAATTACAGTCAAGGGTTAGATTTTCTGAAAATAACTTGGATTTGAAAAGTTGGGTTGGTTTAATAATGGAGATGATGGAAATGTGGTTTAGGATGGGGAAAAATGTTTATTAAATTTCCTGAAAAGTTATTTATGCTTTACTGCTTTCGAATCTACTTATATTACTTGTCAAAAGCTGTTTACTGCAAATATACCTTGAGCTATTCCTTTGTACCAAGCCATGCATATAGTATATTAGTTTGCATTCTGTGCATGACTTGCTGAGTACCAAGTACTCACCCTTGCCCCAACACAATATCAGTTGAAGAGGAGATTACGCGACTTTGGAGGAGGAACTCCAAGAGGACCCGTCTACTTAGGGATGCGAGCCCGGTCGGTTGCCTGTGGTATCTTTGGATGGCGCCACAGTTTATTTGATTTTCATTCTTTGTTATTTCTCTTTTAATAAGTTTCGCCTTGCGAGGCATATATTTGTAACTTGGCCATAAGGTCAAGTAACTTGATTTAGTTATTTAAATAAAGTACTTTGATAATATCGTTTGGTATGATTGTGATATTTACCGATGTTAAGGCTGTGTGCACTAGCGCGTTCTGGACTAGTGCTGAATACACAGAGGGTCGGATTTGCAAATTCGGGGTCCCGACAGAGGTGGTATCGAGCCATACTTATTTGTAGGCTCAACCCTAAGTTAGAATGGTCGTAGTGAGGATAAAACCTATTTTCTAAATCTAAAAATTTGTGAAGACAAGAAATGACATCTCGACTTATCCCTTCTCTCTTTTCGTCTCTTGCTGAAATTTTCCCTTACCCTGTCACAATTTGAAAATTCCGAGTTCTTACGTAAAGCACTCTTGTGACAGATGGAGGAAGAGTTCAACTACGTTGATCTAGGAGTTGGTCACGCCGCGGAACTTTGGCACATGCTACAAACTCTCGGAGATTTTGAGAAGCCCCAATACCAAGTGGAAGTAATCAGGCAAGCAGGATTGATCAAGGCTTGTGACGTGAGGATTGAGGTACCTGCTAGGAAAAGGGCCAGGCAATCGCTCGATACAACTGACCTTTGCCAGGAGATCTACAATGCAGATGGGTATCCAAGAAGTATCACGACGAGCAATGCGGCACATTACCCGTATCTACGCCAGAGAGTTGGAGAGTACGGTGTTCCGTTACCATCCGCGCAGCGATAACCTTCTTGACCCGAAGGCGATTCAGGATGAGAATGCCACGGTTACACAGTTGGCACGATTCGTCGTCGCCCAGGAAGATGTACTAGATAATACAAGCAAGGAGCTACAGAAGGCCCGCAAGGAGATCACGACAGAGAAGAACAGATGGCGGGAAGCTCAAGAGTATGTGGCACACCTTCTACGAAGGATTGACGAGTTGGAGATGACTTTGTACGGACCAGACCCAGAGCCCGTACTCGAGCTACACGAGCCAGATCCAGAGGAGTCAGATCTCGATGAGGACACTGCTTCTTCGACTACCACAGATGACATAGTCGCTGGACATGGCGATCGTTTCGCGCCTATGCCGCAAAGACACCGAACCAGGCCGTGGAGGTTTTCTCGATGAGTGAGCATAGGTTCTATAGTGAGACTCCTTCGCGAGTCGAGTCATAGAATAAAGAGTCACCCTTTAGGCGTTAGATTCGAGTTAGTTCGATTTGGATTTGCTTTGTTTCTTGAGTGTGCATTATGTGTTGCAAGGCCCTTAGGCATTGTAAGCGACCATACCAAGTTATTAATAATAAAGTTGGACCTTAAAGTTACCCCTTTCGCGCATAAGTTCCATATTACTTGTCTATTCTTGTTTCCCTCTCATCTCTAAACCTAGAGCAAATCGGCCAGATGGTGAACACCCGTGGAAACTTTGGAAGTAATGGGAGTGGATCTCGCCCGAAAACCCAGTGATGGAGCACCGGCACCGCCACCGGATATGCAGAATTTCGAACGTTTCTTGCTGCCCAGACCAGTTGATGCATGCTATGATGCAACAAATGCAGCACGTCCTTTGCTCAGGCCACTTTGCTAATCAAGTTAATCGGGGACCACGCGAGAATACAAGGCTGTCAGAGTTCATGAGGACTCACCCACCCACTTTCTCTGGAAATGCCAATCCATTGGAGGCCGATGATTGGTTAAGATCAATCGAGAGGAAGCTGCACATAGCTCAATGCATAGGGAATGAGAAGGTACTCTACGCTTCTCATCAGTTGGAAGGAACAGCCGAATGGTGGGAGAACTGCGTGCCACGCAGAGAACCCTCAAGATATCACTTGGGAAGAGTTCACAATTTGCATTCGACAGATATCACGTGCTGAAGGAATTATGGACCTTAAGAAGGAGGAGTTGAGCACTGAAGCAAGGTAATCAGCCAGTGGCCGACTACTGAACAAGTTCACACAGCTAGCACGCTACGCTTTGAGGATGTAGCGACGGATAAATCGAGGCAGTCTCGTTTTATGAAGGGACTTAACTCAGGATTGCAAGTAGGGTTGATCACCCACACCTTTCCAGATTTCCAAGAGTTGGTGAATAAGGCGCTTATTCTTGAGGACAAGCGCAAGGAACTGGATGAGAACCAGAAGCGCAGGATGCAACACAAGGATCACGTGAACGCATAGCGGCGCTTGAGAGTTGCACCAAATCAATTCTTGATTCCAACCACGAATGCAACAAGGACACCATCCCGACCAAGACCGCCAATCAAAACTACTGACCCCAGCCCGCTAGAAACGCTACCCTGTGCAGCAAAGAAGGAACAGTGAGACGCTGCTACAAGCGCAATGAGCCAGGACACTTTGCCATGATTGTCCAAAGAAGACAGCGAGAGCGACCCGATTCGCTTCAACCTAGGAACCACCCAGCTAGGGCGCCCGGCACCGAGAGCCACACCCCAGGACCGTGGTGAGGCCGAGTCAACCATGTCACCGCAGATGCACCGCAAAATGCTACTGACGTCGTCTTGGGTAAGTTACTTGTTAACTCAAGACTACACCTGTGATTTTGTTTGACTCGGAGCTTCGCATTCGTTTGTTTCGCAAGGCTTTGCTACTAGAAATGATTTAAGGATTGCAAGACTTAAGTGCATGCTTTTAGTTCAAACCCACGGTTCCGAACTCCGAGCGGAAGTAGGATGTTCCGGGTGAGAATACTAATAGATGGAATAGAGTTCCTAGCAAACCTTATAATTTTGGAGACCCGGACCTTAGATGTTATTTTGGGAATGGATTGGTTATCCAAGCACAAGGCCGTATTGGATTGTGGACGAAGAACTATCTCGATTGAGAGCCCGTGTGGGAAGAAAGTGGAATTTCAAGCCACTGCTGATTAGAGATGGGCGATTGATGGTTAACAGTACCAAGGCAATCAGCATAGAGGATGTCCCAAAGAGTGAATGAGTACCAGATGTTTTCCCGAGGATCTACAGGTATGCCGAGACAGGGACATAGAGTTTGTGATAGAGCTTGTAAGGTACAAGACCGATAGCAAAGAGACCCTCTCGGATGTCTACCGAGGGGTTGGTAGAGATGAAGAAAGCAATTGGAAGAGTTAATGGATAAAGGATTTATCGAGACCGAGTTAAATCGCCGTGGGGAGCACCAGTTTTGTTTGTCAAAAAGAAGGACGGGAGTTTCAGGATGTGCATTGACTACCGTGCACTCAATGAAGTCACCGTGAAGAATAAGTATCCGCTACCCAGGATTGATGATTTGTTCGATCAGTTAAGAGGAGCCGGAGTTTTCTCCAAGATTGATCTGAGATCGGGATACCATCAGTTGAAGATCCGATCAGAAGATATTCGAAGATCGCATTCTCGTCAAGATATGGACATTACGAGTTCTGATTATGTCCTTTGGATCGATTTAATGCGCCAGCTTATTTCATGAATATGATGAATAAGGTGTTCATGGAATATTTGGACAAGTTTGTCGTCGTGTTCATAGACGATATCCTAGTCTACTCCAAGACAGAGGATGAACATGCCGAACACTTAAGGCGAGTTTTGGAAAAGCTGAGGGAACAACAACTTTTCGCCAAGTTCAGCAAGTGTGATTTTTGGAAGGACAAGGTGGAGTTTCTTGGACATGTAATGACTGCAGAAGGAGTCGCCGTAGATCCAAGCAAAGTAGAAGCTGTGTTACATTGGGAACAACCAAAGACGGTGACCCAGATTCGGAGTTTCCTTGGAATGGCAGGATATTACCGCCGTTTCATCGAAGGCTTTTCGACAATTGCGAAACCTCTTACGCAATTGCTGAAGAAGGAAAAGAAGTTTGCATGGACGCCAGAATGTGAGAAAGGATTTCAGGAGCTGAAGAAGCGATTGACATCAGCACCGGTGTTAGTTCTACCGGATGTTGCTCAAAGCTTCGATATTTATTGTGACGCATCGCGCCAAGGACTTGGATGTGTGCTGATGCAGAATGGAAAGGTCGTCGCTTATGCATCAAGGCAGTTGAGGCCGCATGAGGAAAATTATCCGACACATGACCTGGAGTTAGCCGCCGTAGTGCATGCTTTGAAGATATGGCGTCACTATCTGATTGGAAACAGATGTGAAGTATATACGGATCATAAGAGCCTTAAGTACATATTCACCCAGTCGGATCTGAATATGAGGCAAAGGAGATGGCTAGAGTTGATCAAGGACTATAATGTTGGAATCCATTACCATCCCGGGAAGGCCAACGTAGTAGCCGACGCTCTGAGCCGGAAAAGCCATACCGTGAGTACGTTGCTAGCCACAAGTCAGGATGAGTTATGTGAGGATTTCCGGAAAATGAAGATTGAGGTTGTACCTAGCGGATTCTTGGCCGCATTGGAAGTAAAGCCTACTTTAGAGGACCAGATCCGAGAAGGACAGAAGGATGATGACAAGGTCCGTAGGATTAAGTCCAAAATGGAGGAAGGCAAGGCAAAGGATTTCAATCTAGACGAGCAAGGCACGTTGTGGATGAAGGATCGCATTTGTGTGCCTAACAAAAAGGAGTTAAAGCAACTGATTTTGGAAGAAGCCCATGACTCTAAGTACTCGATTCATCCTGGAAGCGCCAAGATGTATCAGGATCTGAAGGAGAGATTCTGGTGGCCGAGTATGAAACGTGAAGTTGCCGAGCATGTTGCATTGTGCGACATATGCCAGAGAGTCAAGGCAATGCATCAGAGACCAGCAGGATTGCTACAAATTGAAGATACCTGAGTGGAAGTGGGAGGAAATCGGAATGGATTTCATTACCGGTTTGTCAAGACTCAAGGAGGTTATGACTCCATATGGGTTATAGTGGATCGCTTGACTAAAGTAGCCCATTTTATCCCGTGAAGACCACTTACTCGGAGATAAGTTAGCGAGTTGTACATGATCAGGATTGTTTGTTTGCACGGAGTGCCAAAGAGGATTGTATCGGACGAGGTACCCAATTTACCTCAAGGTTACGGAATAAGTTGCATGAAGCCATGGGAACCCGTTTGAACTTCAAGATCTGACTTATCATCCATGACGGATGGACAGACCGAAAGAGTCAACCAGATTCTGGAGGATATGTTGAGAGCTTGTGCATTGGCTTATGCTACCTCTTGGGATAAGAGTTTGCCGTATGCCGAGTTCGATTACAACAATAGTTATCGAGGCTAGTTCTGAGATGTCACCTTTTGAGGCCTTTGTATGGTCGACCACTGTCGGACGCCATTGAATTGGAATGAGGCCGTGCGAGCCGTGTCTTTGGGCCTGATATTCTTCAAGAGGTGAAGAAGCGATTGCCGTGATTAGGGAAAGGTTGAAGATAGCCCAATCTCGAGGAAGAGTTATCTTGACAATCGTCGCCGAGACTTGAGTTTTGAACGAGAAGACTTTGTTTATCTCGGAGTTACGCCTCTCGGGAGTTAAGAGGTTCCATGCCAAAGGGAAACTTCGCACCTGCTATGTTGGACCATTTAAGATTTTGAGCCGCAGAGGCGAAGTTGCTTATCAGCTGGAGTTGCCACAGTCGTTAGCAGGGGTACATGATGTATTCCATGTGTCCCAGTTAAAGAAGTGTCTCCGAGTTCCTGAGGAACAGACACCGCTAGAGTTAATTGAGTTGCAAGAGGACTTGACTTATAAGGAGCACCCTGTGAGGATTCTAGACACAATGGATCGAGAAACTAGAAACAAGTCAACCCGTTTCTGTAGAGTTCAGTGGAGCAACCATGAAGAAAGCGAAGCGACTTGGGAGCGCGAGGAGGATTTGAAGAAAGAGTTTCCAAACCTATTCCTTTAGTGAGCCACGAATCTAGGGGCGAGATTCTATTAAGGGGGGGAGGTTTGTAACATCCCAAAATTTTGCTTTTCTTAAATTCATGTGTGATTTGGCACTTTGGTGAATTTTTGGAATTTTCTGGAATTTATTTGGATTTATTTGGAATTTATTTGAATTTATTCCATTTTGAAATAATTAAAGAATTTAATTTTTCAAATAAAATTTTGTTGGAAATATTTTATTTGAGTCCAAAATGATCCAAAATATTTTCCAGAATTTTTCTGAATTTTTAAGTCATTTGCTATTTTTAATGAATTAAATGAATTATCGGGAATTATTTTAAATATTAAATCGCTGGAAAATCCAACTCGGGTCAAATCTTGTTCATCCGACCGAAGTCGGACTCGAGTCCGACCGAGCGATTGACTCGGCCGAACCCACTCCTAACCTAATCGATCCCAACCGTTGGATCAAGATCCAACGGTGAGATCCGCCGGAAACCAGAGCAGCGGTGTCGGGGCCGGACCGATCGCGCCGCGCGATCGTGGCCGTTAGTCGTGCTGCGTGGGCGACCCACGATTTCGTCGTCTTCACCGAGTCAGCTGGACTCCGCCGCCGCGCGCCGCCGTAGCAAATTAGGTTTCCGTTTTACGCACGGACGCCGAGGCTATTTAATGCCCGGGCATACCGAGACCGCCGTGATCCGCGCCCTCCTTTCTCTACTTCACCGAGGCTAAGTCGCGCCCGTTTAGCCGTCTTGAGCTCGCCGTAGTTGCGGCGCTGCTCGCCACGCAGTCTTTGCCGTTCACGCCGTCGCCGTCCCTGCGCCCGTTGACCTCAGATCCGGACTCACCGCGACGAGACGCACCCGAAGGGACCCTTCATCTCGCCGGAGCAACCCCGGAACGCCGTTGGGCTCGTCGTCGTCTTCAACTCCGGCAGCCGTGCGCCACCACGAAGCCATCAGCCCTCGCGAGCTCTGTGCACCGTCGGATCCAGATCGGACGGTTGAGGTGAGTTCACGTGTTCCAAACCCGATTAGATCTGGACCGTTGGATCAAGATCCAACGGCTCACAATCGCCACGTGCCGTAGCAGTGCGATTATAGGATTAGATCTGGACCGTCCGATCTAGATCGAACGGCCCACGAGCATCGAGTAGTTTCAACGTGTTAAACCCTGGATCCAATCCGCGCCGTTGATTTTCAAACCAACGGACGAGATTGCGCCACGTGTCGGGAAGTTGGACCGACGCGGTCAGCGCCGTCAGCGTGCGTGTAGACGGCCCGACACGGGGCCCGCGTGTCAGAGGGCCCGCATGTCAGTGGCTAACCCAGCCAAGCGGCGTCGGCGATAGCGTCACCCGAGTGGGCCCACATGTCAGTCACGTGAGCCGTGGACCGAGTCCACGGTGGACCCGAGCCGAGCATGGACCAAGCCCATGGACCGGCTGACGTCAGCAGCCAATCAGGAGCTGCCACGTGTCCATGCTGACGCAATAATTAATTTCCGAAAAAGAAAATGATTTATTAATTCAAATAATGATTTCAAATTTAGATTCAAACTTCAAACGCTTATAACTTTTGCGTTTCAACTCCGATTTGAGTGATTCAAATTTCTAAATTTGTATAAAATTGAGATCTACCTAAATATGAATTTTATTTAATTTTTGGACTAAAGTTTTTCTCTGCAAAATTATTTAATTGATTATTTAAACTTTAAATAATCATAACTTTTGCGTTTTAACTCCAAAATTGACGATTCCAGTTTCTAAAAATCCATAAAATTATGTTCTCTCTGTTTTTGGATTTTATTTGGAGTTTTGGGATGTTTTTGCCTATTGTTTATTTGTGTATTTGCTACTTGCACGCTTTACGAGTAGACGTTGAAGTGCCGGAAGGATTCGAAGGAGAAGTGTTGACTCAGGATCCAACTCAAGACCAAGAACAAGTACTTTTTGAAGGCAAGTTGTGCTTTGACCATGTTGATCCTATTTCGAAATCTATTTTGATTTAAACTATTGCATGCTAGTTTAATTAGAAAGATACTTTGTTTAAACATGGGGGTTAGATAAATACCAATTTGCTATATGACACCTTGATTACTTAAGTATGTGCCATGATCCCTTGTCACCCTAGTTGTGGATTACTAGTTGGACATTATTAAATTGCCAACATGGGTTTAGATCGTTGTAGTATACTGCTTAGACACACTCGTGCTCATGACATGATTTTGGACAACCAAATGCTAATATGGACTTAATGATATATTGAACCTGTTTTGGAAAAGTATCATGTGAAGTTGATGGCACGTGGTGCATGGTAATCAAGCGGGTTTGATAAGCAGATTTCGATCGGGGCATGTGGCAAGAGTAATCAGGTGGGCGGTTGTGGCATTGGGGATGTTGATTTGGTTTTTCGGGTAGTCTTGCCCTGGTCACTCTAAGGACTTAACCTTGCAAGCCTTTGAACTGGGTCATACTTGCAACCACATGGCTGGAATGGGACGGCCCTAGTTGACTAAGTCGCTAAGGACTCACTTGTGGAGCCTCAGGGTGTCGATTACACCGTTTGTGTGATTATGCGGGGAGCGTATCGTGGTCGTGGCCAGTACCCATCTAACGGTGTGTTGGTACAATACTTCGCCTTGGCTAAGGGAAGGGATCGTGTAGAGCACGAACCTGAGAGGACCAACTGTGTTGTTTGAGGCTTCCGAAAGGCTTTGTTATGATCGCTCATTCGCATACTCTTGTATGGCGATTCACGGCTGACGTGGTGAGTGGATTGTATCTTGTGGGTAAAGTGCATAACCTCTGCAGAGTGTAGAATCTATTTGAATAGCCGAGTCCACGGTACTGGACAATGCTCGGGAATTACAGTCAAGGGTTAGATTTTTCTGAAAATAACTTGGATTTGAAAAGTTGGGTTGGTTTAATAATGGAGATGATGGAAATGTGGTTTAGGATGGGGAAAAATGTTTATTAAATTTCCTGAAAAGTTATTTATGCTTTCTCGCTTTGAATCTACTTATATTACTTGTCAAAAGTCATTTCTTGCAAATATACCTTGAGCTATTCCTTTGTACCAAGCCATGCATATAGTATATTAGTTTGCATTACATTGCATGACTTCTCGAGTACCAAGTACTCACCCTTGCCCCAACACAATATCGGTTGAAGAGGAGATTACGCCACTTTGGAGGAGGAACTCCAAGAGGACCCGTCTACTTAGGGATGCGAGCCCGATCGGTTGCACGTGGTATCTTGGATGGCGCCACAGTTTATTTGATTTTCATTCTTGTTATTTCTCTTTTAATAAGTTTCGCCTTGCGAGGCATATATTTGTAACTTGGCCATAAGGTCAAGTAACCAGTTTGGTTATTTAAATAAAGTACTTTGATAATATCGTTTGGTATGATTGTGATATTTACCGATGTTAAGACTGTGTGCACTAGCGCGTTCCTGGACTAGTGCTGAATACACAGAGGGTCCGGATTTGCAAATTCGGGGTCCCGACACCACTCTACTTCACAGCGAGGTGGTCTTCGTTTAAGGCTGGGATTCAGGAGACATCACGTTTAGCGGTGCGGCAGATCGCTCGCATCTACCCCAGAGAATTGGAGGGCACCGTGTTCCATCACCACCCGCGCAGAGACAACCACCTTGACTGGGAGGCGATAGATGATGAGAACACCATGATCGCTCATGTAGCGAGGTTTGTCGTCGCTCAGGAGGATGTGATTGATGATACCGTACAGGAGTTGCAGAAGGCTCGCACTGAGGTCGAGGATGTCAAGAAGCAACTGCAAGAAGCTCGAGAGTACCTAGCTCACTCTATTCAGAGGGTTCGTGAGGTGGAGATGGCACTGTACGGACCTGAACCAGAGCCGGTGTTAGAGCTGCACGACCTAGACCCTGAGGAGGACCCAGAGGAGGCGCCACCTGCACCGCAGCCACAGCCAGAGCCGGAGCCAGAGGAAGACGTCGCGTCGTCGACCACAGTTGTGGTAGGGCATGGTGATCGCTTTGCACCGATGCCATCACACCCGCCAGTATACCCGCCGAGGAGTTCCCGAGGAGGATGGATCGAGGAGTGAGCATTCATGATTAGTAGTTGAGACTCCTTTGTCGAGTCACGTCTAGGAATAAAGAGACACCCCTAGAGGCATTAGACTTCAGTGTGCTAGTTAATTTGGACTTTCATTGCTTGCTGAATGTGCAGTATGTGTTGCAAGGCCCTTAGGCATTGTAAGCAACCATACCAAGTTATTATTAGATAATTAATAAAGGAGTTTGAGTTACACATTTCGCCCCGCATAAGTTCTCTATTACTTGCCTATTCTTGTTTCCCTCTCGTCCCTAAACCTTGGAGCAACCGACAGATGGTGAACACTCGCAGAAACCTTGCAGGCAACGGAAGTGGTTCTCGCCCCGCAGAAAACCCCAATGATAGAGCACCTGCACCCCAGCCAGCATCGCCAGTTGACATGCAGAACTTTGGAACCTTCCTTGCTGCACAGACCCAACTAATGCATGCCATGATGCAGTAGATGCAGCAAGTCACTGCTCAGGCCGCTGCCAACCAAGTTAATCAGGGACAACGACAGAACTCAAGGCTATCAGAATTCATGAGGACCCATCCACCCACGTTCTCCGGGAATGCCAACCCATTGGAGGCAGATGACTGCCTAAGGTCAATTGAGAGGAAGCTGCATATCACCCAGTGTGTGGGGAATGAGAGAGTGCTTTACGCATCTCACCAACTAGAGGGGACCGCGGCTGAATGGTGGGAGAATTACTGTGCTACATAGGAAAACCCACAAGAAATCACCTGGGAGGAGTTTACAGCTGCATTTCGTCAGTATCACGTGCCAGAAGGAATCATGGACCTCAAGAAGGAAGAGTTCAGAGCTTCAAACCAGGGCAGCCAGTTAGTGGCTGATTATCTTAATAAGTTCACCCAGCTTGCTCACTACGCACCTGAAGATGTGGCGACAGATAAGGCTAGACAGTCTCACTTCATGAAGGGATTGAACTCAGGACTACAGGTGGGGCTGATTACCCACACATTTCCTGATTTCCAAGAATTGGTGAACAAGGCACTTATTCTAGAGGACAAGCGCAAGGAGCTAGAAGACAACAGGAAGAGCAGGATGGCACAGCAGGGAACACGCCAGGGAGCGCATCGTTTGAGAGTTGCACCAAACCAGTTCTTCAGGTTCCAGCCGCAGAATGCTACAAGAACACCGTCGCAAGCACCAAGACCTGCCAACCAGAACTACCAGACACCAGCTCCAGCCAAGAACGCCGCCACTAGCAGTCAGCAGGGCACAGTGAGACGCTGTTATACATGCAATGAACTAGGGCACTTTTCCAACAATTGCCCCAAGAAGACAACAGGAGTGACCCCCGTTCGCTTCAATCTGGGATCCACATTAGCATGAACACCCGCACCAGGAATGAGCAGCGGAGTTGCATAGCCTGGGGCCACAACTCAGACTGTGGTGAGAGGATGCATCAACCATGTTACCGAAGAGGAACTGCAGAATGCTACGGACGTCATACTGGGTAAGTTACTTGTCAACTCAGCACCTGCAACAGTTTTGTTTGACTCTGGAGCTTCGCATTCTTTCATTTCCCAAAGTTTTGCTGCTAAAAATGATTTGGAGACTGTGTTTCTAAAATGCACGCTTTTAGTTCAAACCCCTGGGTCAGAACTCCGAACTAAAGTACGATGTTCCGGGGTAAGAATATTAATAGATGGGGAAGAATTCCTAGCGAACCTTATTATATTGGAAACCCAGACTTTAGATGTTATCTTGGGGATGGATTGGTTGACCAAACACAAGGCCGTGTTAGACTGTGGACGAAGAGTCATATCGGTTGAGAGCCCTTGTGGGAAAAAGGTAGAGTTTAAAGCGACTGCCGTTCATGATGGACAACTGATGGTCAACAGCACAAAGGCAGTCAGAATTGAAGATGTTCTAGTTGTGGATGAGTATCCGGATGTTTTTTCTGAAGATCTACCTGGTATGCCGCCGGACAGAGATATAGAGTTTGTAATAGAGTTGGTACCTGGAATAGCACCGATAGCAAAGAGACTTTATTGGATGTCTACTAAAGAGTTGGTAGAGATGAAGAAACAAATTGAGGAGTTGATGGAAAAAGGATTCATCAGACTCAGTTCATCACCATGGGGAGCACCAGTTCTGTTTGTCAAGAAGAAAGACGGGAGTTTCAAGATGTGCATAGATTACCGTGCACTCAATGATGTGACAATAAAGAACAAGTATCTACTACCCAGGATCGATGATCTGTTCGACCAGCTGAGAGGAGCCAGAGTTTTCTCCAAAATTGACCTGAGATCAGGATATCATTAGCTGAAGATCTGATCAGAGGATATTCTGAAGACCACATTTTTTTCAAGATATGGACATTATGAGTTTACAGTTATGTCCTTTGGTCTGACGAATGCACCATCATATTTCATGAACCTGATGAATAAAGTTTTCATGGAATACTTGGACAAGTTCGTGGTGGTGTTTATAGATGACATTTTGGTCTACTCCAAGACAAGAGAAGAGCACACAAAACACTTGAGGTTAGTTCTGGAAAAGCTGAGAGAACAGCAACTCTTCACCAAGTTCAGCAAGTGTGATTTTTGGAAGGACAAGGTGGAGTTCCTTGGACATGCAATGACTGCAGAAGGAGTCGCTCTGGATACAAGCAAAGTAGAAGTTGTGTTACATTGGGGGCAGCCGAAGACAGTGACCCAGGTAAATGTTTGGGTTGGGACTGAGAATTGGACTTAGGATGTGGAATGCTTTACTTGTGAAATGATTGTGAAAGTTATTACCCTTACTATTATTTTACTGCTTTGCAATCTATTACTGTATTTATGAATGTTGTTTCACTGCAAATGAACCATGTGCCTATCCTTTGTACTAAGACATGCATGTAGAATATTAGCTTTGCATTCTGTGCATGACTTGCTGAGTACCAAGAACTCACCCCTTGCAACAATTGTGACACTACGGAATGGTGTGAGATTATTTAATGTGAATGTTAAGGTCAAAAACTTTATGAAATATGGTATTGGAGGTTAAAACCATATGATAGGAGGCTTAATAGCGTTTCGGGGCTGTTTTCGGGCCGTTTCCAGGGTTTTAGGCCTTTCCGGGGGAGTTTGGGCCTAAAGGAAAGGGTCGTGGGCTTTGGTGGGATGGAGTTTGAGTCCTAATAGGAGTAGGAGACCTGGTTGGGGGCCTCCCCCAGCCCCTTTAGGCGTTGACCCCCTGCCCTTGCGCCCCCAAAAGTCCTAGCCGCCCCCCCCACACCTCCCCACCTCCTCCTTGTGGCGCCTCCACCTCCCCCATTGCTCCCCATTGCTCCACCACCGCTCCACCACCTCTCCTCCTCCATTGCTGCCCCTAGGGGAGTTCCCCACCTCCACACCTCAAAGATCCATCCGTTGGAGCGCTCCGCGACGAGGAGATCAGGCGGGATTGGAGCGAGGAAGGAGATCGCGCGAACCGGGAGGAGATCTATTGGGTTTTCGTGCGTTGGGCAAAGGTATGGCCATGGGAATCCTTGGGGTTGGTCTAGGTACTGTTCTAAGGGTGTTTATCAAGTTTTTAGATCAATTGGTGGTACTGGAATTGAGTAGATTGGATTAGATCTAGAAGTTCCCACGTTCTCTGTTTCGGGCAGCATGAGTAGTCGACCTAGGGTTTGGTTTTTTGCCAAATTAGAATCGGAATCTGGTCATACAGATGTTGAAGAAGTTGTAGATAATTTCATTATCTTTCCGTGTATATAAAGAAATTTAAATTCCGTCCAGCCGTTTGAAAGTTATGGCTGTTTTACCGAGCGTGTTAAAATCTGTGACGTGATTGGAACAGATCACGGTATTTTGTAGATTAAACAACATTAGATTCCGAATCAGTCTTTCCCTATACCTAGAAAAAGTTGGGAAATTTCATAAGCTACGCGAGGATGTACTCGTTTAATTGATTCGGAGTCTTAGAACCCGAGTTATGCCTTTTGGAAGGCTGCTGTCCCGACGGGACAGAACCTCTATTTTTAGGTTTTGCGAGTAGTTGGCAATGTCGGGGTAGATGAGGGTTTGCGTACTGTTTTGTGGATATTATTGTGAGTGTGTGATACCTATGTCCAGGTGGTGCGACCCCGGGAGTGCCTTCTACTTCCCGCCAATCCGTTGCCCGCGGTTGAGGCAAGTGTGTTGTAATGGATACCGATTTGTAGGTTGCTTGTTGAGAATAGATGGAATTGACTACATGATATATGATCACTTGCCATGCTTTAATGATTGCCAATGATATGATGAGCATGTTTATTATGTTATGATGCCATGTGTTAATGTACGAGTTAAATATGATGTTGGCATAATTGCATACATGGCATGTTACATGGCCCGGGCGGTGAGAAAGTCATAACTAGTCCGGGGAAGGTCGGTGAGAAAGTTATGACTAATCCGGAGAGCCATTGAGTAAGTCCTACATCGTGATTCCATCCACGTGGTGTTTAGAAGCGAGGAGTAGGCACCCTCCATCTTTGGGATGGAAGGGGGGAGAGGGTGCACACCGACGGGTGTGTACTCAACCATACCGGTATGAGTTTCCAAGGAGACATGAGCATTGCATTGCATACGTAATGATGATGATAATGTTATGTGTTCATGAATGAGATGATATACATTATGTGAGACATTATTGCCATGTTATTGTTCTTGTTGTCCATTGCAATATGCTTGCTGAGTGATGAACTCACGCTTGTGTTTATGTTGTTTTCTTTTAGGTACCATGAATCCGGCATGCGGGGAAGGGAAATAGTCACACTTCCACACGTAGCTTCACTCTTTTGATTTCACAAGTCATTCAATTAGTGTTGATAATAAATTGCGTGTGATGATCATTGTTTTAAGGCTTAGCTTTGCTAAATGAGAATCTTTTCATTTGTTTGACTCTTGGAGACATTATATGTTTGGAACTAGACTTACATTGTTGCTAAGTCGTTAATTATTGCTGTTTTTAGTTGTCTCTCATATTCCATAGTGCTATACTGTTGTTGCTCCTTCAAACCATGTTAAAACAAAGGAGATGCTGCCGAAATCTTGGTTTTTAGCATGTGCACCTTTGCTGGAATTTATGTTTAAATGTGGTATTTAGATGTTGTTTAGCTTATGTTTGGTAGCATTCAGGCATATTCAATGCCGGGGTGTTACAGTTGGTATCAGAGCGGGCTGTAGGTCCTTGGAATGTGTATTTTTTTTAGTGTCATGCTATAGGGTACAACTCAAATGTGATGTGGAATAACTTAGAAACATTGCTTAGGTCTTAACTAAAATTTTGTCATAGGATAGCAACATTAAAACTTGCAAAAGTGGTATAACTAATCTAAAATTTGACACACACTGGATGCACAGTAGGAAAGGGTATGGGTATCGTTCCTTTACGCTTAAATGTTGTATTTAAGCTATAATGTTGAATGCTTCATTTGATAAAGCATGTTGCTATGTCTATGAGATAAATGATTGAATTGTTCTTGTTATTTGTGATATAGTGGGTTGTGGTGCCGAAGGATTTCGGTCACCTCTTTTGTTCATAGTAAGGGTGAGGTTTGTGGTGTGGCGGTTAGCGCCATCACCGAAGAACTATTAACCCCTGTAGGAGAAGAGTGTTTACCCTTTACATGCGTAGATCGGGTTGTTGACTGGAGTCAAATAGAAGAGTTTGGTGGTGGATTCCTTCGTATGTTCTTTATCGTTCTATGGTCGTTCTTGGTTGGTTTTCTTGGTTTTAGTTGATGGAAACCAAAAGAAAAGTGTTTGGTATTGGATTTTAGCGGATTGTTCCGTATGCGGTGTGTGGTTTTGTCTTCCTTGGTTGAAGACGAAGAAGAGGAGTCTAGTGTTGCGCTTCTTTTGGGCGCCTTTCCAGTTTTAATGCTTAGTTTGTTGATTTCTTTATGGGGAAGAAGCATTCAAATTTATTCCTGTGTTTGTCTTTCTCCGAGGTTAAAGGAGTTATTGCGGAGTTGTGTCAGACCTGGCTGTTAGGGCTGAAGTTCTGTGGCTTTGTAGGAGTAAGTGGTGTTTGATTTCGTCATTTTACTGGTTTGAGAAATCATCTTTGAAAAATCCTTCTTGTTTCGTGAAAGTTTAGGGTTTGATATTAAGGTTTTATTTGCAATGGATTACTTGGTCGCTTGGTTTCCGTTAAGAAAATTGTCTTTCAACCATTTTACTTTATGGGAGTCTTTGAGAATGAAAAGTGTTTTGAAGAATTCCTTTTGCATGACAAAGTTTGGGTTTGTCTCATTGCAATTTTGAGAGTCAAGTTTCCTTATGAATTTGGGATGGGCTTTAAAACTAAAATGCTGCACACAAAGTCAATAGTCTTTTGATAGAAATCGTTTGTCCTTATTAAGAATTGTTGTTTAGCATATTATGTAGCATGTACCAATGTGGTTTATGGGATGACGTATTGTTAAGTTAATTTGTGAGTTGAATCAATTCAATGATGGTGTTACCTCTAGCTTGAAAATAACTAGACTACTAGTGTTGTAGTTTACTCTTAGCGAGAATGATTGAATGTGCTAAAGTACATGCTTAGATCTGTTGCCTTGCTTTAAAAGTGCTTATGATCCTTGTTAATGTTAAAAGTTTAAACCTTGATGCATAGTTGAAACATTAAGATGATGTAGACTGCTGTTATTGTTAAAGAAACTTTGCTGGTTGTTTAAATATGCTCTAATCTAATGGATTAATAGAGAAATTTAATCGTGTTGACTAGTGGCTTTAATTTGGAAGTTGATTAGAGTTGTATTTATGTTGTTGCAAAATACTAGTATATTTGGAAGTATGCAATTGTGTCTCTACAATGCTAGTATTGATATCAATTGAGAAGACATAAGACTTTTTGTTAATGATGTTGTTAAGGGCAGTGTTAATGTTAGTATTCAATCTATTTTAAATAGTTGGAGTATGTTGTGTGGTGGTAGTTTTTGTTATCACCTTTGAATAGAGTAGCTAAAAGAAATGTTGTTGGTTGATGAACATGCCCATTTGTTGTTATTGATGACTAAGTAGTGGTGGTAACTGTTTAGATTACTCGTTGGAAAATCATGGTTAAATAGAGGAAAATGTTAACATGTTGCGATGGAGTGAGCTTTGGATAATTAATATGATAAATGGTGTTATCCTTAATGAAAGTATAACTTAGAGTCTCACTTACGAATTCTTCCCTGTGGAGATAATATTTACATGTTGAAGTCGTTGTTTAACAGAATAAGGTTCGGTTGTCGAGACGTGAATATATAGGAAGTATGAAATTTATATGTTGATCTTGCTGAAAGATTTGTTGAAGTACTATGCTCCAATAGAGAATAAGAAGTATTATGATTCAGTGATCTGTGGGGATCATGTCAACACAGTATTGGTTGGGTGCCTTTTTGATAAGCATCATAAACCCTAATTAAAAGTGTTAGGAATGGTAACTAGAGGAAGAATTCGTTGTGAAGCTTTTGGTTTAATTGTGTTGGGGCTTCTCAGGGAGTAAATAGTGATTATTGAAGTATTTAATGGAAAGCGTAGTGGAGTACTAGAGATGGTTCTTTTTATGATGAGCTTGTGTTCAAAAGCTTTTGGGTAGTCGGTTGTTTGCCCTTTTGGTTGAAGGGTTTTCGGTCAAGATGTTCCATATCTTTGTGTTTGAGTTTCCTAAAACTCGTAGAAATTGGTGCAAATATTTGGTTTTGGCTAATTTGTTTAGTTGGTGCTATGAGTATGGATTTACACCCCAAAAGTTTTTGAGTCGATCGCGCCTTTTCACGTTCGCACTGAATTATCTTTGGAATTAATTTTAAAAGGAAGCAGATGGTCATAAAGGGTTGTGTTGGAAACTTTTGAGTTAAGCCCTTGATGTGTAACTCTGTTTGGCTAGAGTTGGAGTCATTTGGAAAATGTGTTTGGTGTGCGGATGTTTCACAAGTCTGGTTTTTATGAATGTTTCATAAGTGAATTTGGTTAGTGAAGAGTTTTCTTTTGGGATTGAGTTTCCCTCTCTTTTGATAAAATTTATGGCGGTTGTGTGTGTAGATGTTTGACTTTGGAGTTGATGTTCTGTTTCAAAGGGTTGAGTTTGATTTTGCGAGGTGTTGCAAAGTTAGTTTTAAATGGATGATGGGTCTTCACACGATGTGGTGTTTTGTTGTTAACGATGTTGCCGTCATAGTCTATATGATTTAGCGCAACCATCAGTGTTATGTGTATTTCAATCATGTGATACCGAGGAAGAAGTCTTTTTGTGAATGACTTTCCGGTATTGTTGTTATATGATGAATGAATGGTGAAAAGTAAACAAGACATCGTGTATAGATATTAAATGATAAAAGAGTCGTTGAGCCAGGTCGGTGAGAAAGTCATACATGGAGATATGACTAATCCAGAGTGCTCTTGAAGAATGTGCATTCATGTCTTGAAACGAGATTTCCCTTGCTTTCTAGTATGAAAAGAAACAATGAAGAATTTCTGGTGTTGGTTGTGGTGAAGGGATTTGTGTTTCCTTTGCGTTTTGGCTTAGGAAATTAAAATAAATACTCTCTGGTTGCTGTCGAATCCTTTCCAAAGTGGTTTTAACGCTTTGGGGTTTGAGTTGTTGGATGAGGGCCACTTGGGTTCATGTTATGGTTGAGCTCACTCAATGATTGTGCTCTTTATCGTGGTCCTTTGAGTGGAAGGTTGTGTATGACTCAATGCAAACCTTCGTGGAGAATTGTGTCGTTGAGGTGTTCCTCAGTAGGGTTGATTACATTTTGAGTGGACCACTTGGTGGTTGCTAGTGATCGTTTTTCCTTTTGAAGTGTATTGGTGCTTTTGTCGTTGGGCAAGAAGCGAGTTGTGTCAAACCGCAGGGGAAAGTTCGGTCATTTCTGTTACGCGAGTCTTACGGATCCTGGTTAAAGTAGGTTGTTCGTTCTGTGGTAATCTTAGAGCGTTGTGTCTCTCCTGCTTCGCGTCGTCTTGAGTACAAGGAACCACGGAAGGGAGGTTGGTACCGTGTTTTTACGGAGAGTAGCCTGAGTTAAAGGGATCGGGCACTTGGTGCCAAGGAATGCTTAGAACGAGGAGTATGAGACCGTTTTCCTGCGTGGTCTGTTTGGGATTTTATCCTATCGCTTGGGTCATGCCGAGGCCTTGTTTGAGTGCTTTGTGTTTCAATGTTGTGTAAAGTTCTCGCAAGTTTTTGATTGTGAGTTATCTTTAGAGCTGTCGATCGCTCCTTACCTCTGAGTCTTTGGCGGGTGCAAATCGTAAGGGGCTTCTAAGCGGGTTCTGAGGCGTGAACCATAACTCCCTCTGATTTGGTTGTTTGCGAAGTGGCGTGTCTCGGATTCGGGGTCGAATCCTGTTGAAGGGGGGGAAAATGTGACACTACGGAATGGTGTGAGATTATTTAATGTGAATGTTAAGGTCAAAAACTTTATGAAATATGGTATTGGAGGTTAAAACCATATGATAGGAGGCTTAATAGCGTTTCCGGGCCGTTTTCGGGCCGTTTCCGGGGTTTTGGGCCTTTCCGGGGGAGTTTGGGACTAAAGGAAAGGGTCGTGGGCTTTGGTGGGTGGAGTTTGAGTCCTAATAGGATTAGGAGACCTGGTTGGGGGCCTCCCCCAGCCCCTTTAGGCGTTCACCCCCTACCCTTGCGCCCCCACAAGTCCTAGCCGCCCCCCCCACACCTCCCCACCTCCTCCTTGTGGCGCCTCCACCTCCCCCATTGCTCCACCAACGTTCCACCACCTCTCCTCCTCCCTTGCTGCCCCTAGGGGAGTTCCCCACCTCCACACCTCAAAGATCCATCCGTTGGAGCGCTCCGCGACGAGGAGATCCGGCGGGATTGGAGCGAGGAAGGAGATCGCGCGAACCGGGAGGAGATCTATTGGGTTTTCGTGCGTTGGGCAAAGGTATGGCCATGGGAATCCTTGGGGTTGGTCTAGGTACTGTTCTAAGGTTGTTTATCAAGTTTTTAGATCAATTGGTGGTACTGGAATTGAGTAGATTGGATTAGATCTAGAAGTTACCACGTTCTCTGTTTCGGGCAGCATGAGTAGTCGACCTAGGGTTTGGTTTTTTGCCAAATTAGAATCGGAATCTGGTCGTACGGATGTTGAAGAAGTTGTAGATAATTTCATTATCTTTCCGTGGATATAAAGAAATTTAAATTCCGCCCAGCCGTTTGAAAGTTATGGCTGTTTTACCGAGTGTGTTAAAATCTGTGACGTGATTGGAACAGATCACGGTATTTTGTAGATTAAACAACTTTAGATTCCGAATCAGTCATTCCCTATACCTAGAAAAAGTTGGGAAATTTCATAAGCTATGTGAGGATGTACTCTTTTAATTGATTCGGAGTCTTAGAACCTGAGTTATGCCTTTTGGAAGGCTGCTGTCCCGACGGGACAGAACCTCTATTTTTAGGTTTTGCGAGTAGTTGGCAATGTCGGGGTAGATGAGGGTTTGCGTACTGTTTTGTGGACATTATTGTGAGTGTGTGATACCTATGTGCAGGTGGTGCGACCCCGGGAGTGCCTTCTACTTCCCGCCAATCCGTTGCCCGTGGTTGAGGCAAGTGTGTTGTAATGGATACCGATTTGTAGGTTGCTTGTTGAGAATAGATGGAATTGACTACATGATATATGATCACTTGCCATGCCTTAATGATTGCCAATGATATGATGAGCATGTTTATTATGTTATGATGCCATGTGTTAATGTACGAGTTAAATATGATGTTGGCATAATTTCATACATGGCATGTTACATAGCCCGGGCGGTGAGAAAGTCATAACTAGTCCGGGGAAGGTCGTTGAGAAAGTTATGACTAATTCGAAGAGCCATTGAGTAAGTCCTACATCGTGATTTCATCCACGTGGTCTTTGGAAGCGAGGAGTAGGCACCCTCCATCTTCGGGATGGAAGGGGGGAGAGGGTGCACACCGACGGGTGTGTACTCAACCATACCGGTATGAGTTTCCAAGGAGACATGAGCATTGCATTGCATTGCATACGTAATGATGATGATAATTTTGATTTTCTTTTAACCTCGGTAGTGGAGTAAAAGCATCTATCCGACCAGATAAGTTTGATATAAATCACCTCAAATAATTTATCTTACCTCTCAACTTTTGGAGATCCTTTTTGCACATTGGTGATTGTGGGTCAGCTATATCTCCAACACGCTCCTGATTAACTTCAATACCTCTCTCGTGCATCATAAACCCAAGAAATTGCCTAGCAGACACCCCAAAAGCGCATTTGTAAGTATTCATCTCCAAGTTGTGCACTCTAGTTTTCTTAAACACTACTTCTAAATCGGCCAGATGTTAATAATCACTCACGGACTTTACAACAACATCATCGGTATGGATTTCCACAAAATGGCTCATTAATTCATGAAAAATCAAATTCATAGCTCTTTGATATGTAGCACCAGCATACTTCAAGACGAACGTCATTACGACCCATCAAAATAACCCTAGTGCTCTAGGGCACCTGAAAGCAGTCTTATGAATATCGGCTTTAGCCATGAATATTTGATTATACCCAATATCCACGTCAAGAAAACTAATAATCTTATTCCCAGATGCAGCATCGATAAGCATATCAATTATAGGCATCGGGTATTCATCTTTTGGCATTGCTTTGTTTAAATCTCTGAAATCAATGCATACCCAAAGTTTGCCATTTTCTCCTCACAGGAACGATATTAGAAACCCACTCAGCATATCAGTAAGGCCTGATAAACTTAGCTTCTAACAATCGCTCTATTTCTTCTTTTATTTTATCATACAAAGCTAGATTAAATCATTTAGGGGACTATTTAAATAGTTGATTGTGACACTACGGAATGGTGTGACAATATTTAATGTGAATGATAAGGTCAAAAAACTTTATGAAATATGGTATTAGAGGTTAAAACCATATGATAGGAGGCTTAATAGCGTTTCCGGGCCGTTTCCGGGGTTTTGGGCCTTTCCGGGGGAGTTTGGGCCTAAAGGAAAGGGTCGTGGGCTTTGGTGGGATGGAGTTTGAGTCCTAATAGGAGTAGGAGACCTGGTTGGGGGTCTCCCCCAGCCCCTTTAGGCGTCCACCCCCTGTCCTTGCGCCCCCACAAGTCCTAGCCACCCCCCCACACCTCCCCACCTCCTCCTTGTGGCGCCTCCACCTCCCCCATTGCTCCCCATTGCTCCACCACCTCTCCACCACCTCACCTCCCTTGCTGCCCCTAGGGTAGTTCTCCACCTCCACACCTCAAAGATCCAACCGTTGGAGCGCTCCGCGACGAGGAGATCGGCGGGATTGGAGCGAGGAAGGAGATCACGCGAACCGGGAGGAGATCTATTGGGTTTTCGTGCGTTGGGCAAAGGTATGGCAATGGGAATCCTTGGGGATGGTCTAGGTACTGTTCTAAGGGTGTTTATCAAGTTTTTAGATCAATTGGTGGTGCTGTATTTGAGTAGATTGGATTAGATCTAGAAGTTGCCACATTCTCTGTTTCGGGCAGCATGAGCAGTCGATCTAGGGTTCAGTTTTTCGCCAATTTAGCTTCGGAATCTGGTCGTACGGATGTTGAAGAAGTTGTAGATAAGTTCATTATCTTTCCGTGGATATAAAGAACTTTAAATTCCGCCCAGCCGTTTGAAAGTTATGGCTGTTTTACCGAGCGTGTTAAAATCAGTGACGTGATTGGAACAGATCACGGTATTTTGTAGATTAAACAACTTTAGAGTCCGAATCAGTCTTTCCCTATACCTAGAAAAAGTTGGGAAATTTCCTATGCTACACGAGGATGTACTCGTTTAATTGATTCGGAGTCCCAGAACTCAAGTTATGCCTTTTGCAAGGCTGCTGTCCCGACGGGACAGAACCTCTGTTTTTAGGTTTTGCGAGTAGTTGGCAATGTCGGGGTAGATGAGGGTTTGCGTACTGTTTTGTGGACATGACTGTGAGTGTGTGATACCTATGTGCAGGTGGTGCGACCCCGGGAGTGCCTTCTACTTCCCGCCAATCCGTTGCCCGTGGTTGAGGCAAGTGTGTTGTAATGGATAGCGATTTGTAGGTTGCTTGTTGAGAATAGATGAGATTGACTACATGATATATGATCACTTGCCATGTTTTAATGATTGCCAAGGATATGATGAGCATGTTTATTATGTTATGATGCCATGTGTTAATGTACGAGTTAAATATGATGTTGGCATAATTGCATACATGGCATGTTACATGGCCCGGGCGGTGAGAAAGTCATAACTAGTCCGGGAAGGTCGGTGAGAAAGTTATGACTAATCCGAAGAACCAATGAGTAAGTCCTACATCGTGATTCCTTTCACCGTGGTGAACGGAAGCGAGGAGTAGGCACCCTCCATCTTCGGGATGGAAGGGGGGAGAGGGTGGACACCGACGGGTGTGTACTCAACCATACCGGTATGAGTTTCCATGGAGACATGAGCAGTGCATTGCATTGCATTGCATACATAATGATGATGATAATGTTAAGTGTTCATGAATGAGATGATATACATGATGTGAGATTTTATTGCCATGTTATTGTTCTTGCTATCCCTTGCAATATGCTTGCTGAGTTTCGAACTCACGCTTGTGTTTTCTTGTTGTTTTAGGTACCATGAGATCGGCATGCGGGGAAGGGAATTAGTCACACTCCCACACGTAGCTTCACTCTTTGATTTTACAAGTCATTCAATTAGTGTCGATAATAAATTGCGTGTGAGGATCATTGCTTTAAGGCTTCGCTTTGCTAAATGAGAATCTTTTTGTTCGTTTGACTCTTGAAGACATTATATGTTTGGAACTAGACTTACATTGTTGCTAAGTCGTTAATTATTGCTGTTTTTAGTTGTCTCTCATATTCCATATATTGCTATACTGTTGTTACTCCTTCGAATCATGTTAAAACAAAGGAGATGCTGCCGAAATCTCGGTTTTTAGCATGTGCGCCTTTGCTGGAATTTATGTTTAAATGCAGTATTTAGATGTTGTTTAGCTTATGTTTGGTAGCATTCAGGCATATTAAATGCCGGGGTGTTACATTGATAGACTCATTTTATTGGAAGTCGATGTTCAACTAGTCATTGGCTTAAGCCAGGCATCTCATGATATTACCAAGAAAAATAATCTTTATAATTCTTCAACAAATCGATGAAATTTTCCTTTCATTCAACAGTCAACTTTGAACTAATAAAAGTTGGCCTCTTTCGATCACCATCGCCTATATCTACTTCTTCTAATGGACCTGAAAACGTAAAATCGTGACCAAATCTCTTGACATCTTCAAAATCTTCGATGGCCTCATATCTATCTGTTGATTGCTGATAGCATTGCATTTTATCTTGTAAAATCTTTACTGTCGATTTGGGCTCCATCAGCGTAAAATCTCATTTGTTCGATCAATTATACTTTGCTTCACGCTGATCAAATTTATACCAGCTTGGCTGATGGACATGAAATCACAGTCTTGAAGTATTTTTCCCAATATACACTCGGCCCCTCCATGCTGCTAGTTGGCCTCTAGGCTAGCCATGGCTATATAAGTCGAAGTGTCAGCTTCAACTACCTCGACTTTATTGCCATCCTATTGTATCAGCTTTTGATGCATATTTGATAGAATACAATAGTTAGCATGTATCCATCCTTTGCCAAGCAATACGCTTTAGCTTCTTTTAGCATCATCTACAAAGAAAGCCATCGGCAAGGTCTTGCTACCAACCATGAGCTCAGTCACTGTAACACCCCAGCTTGTACTAAGCCCAGAATGTCACCAAACATAGACCATAACACGTTTAATACCATAGTTTAAGGTAAAATTTCAGCAAGTAATCATTTAGCATAATTAAAAATTTTGACAGCATCTCCTTTGTTTATGCATGAAACATAACATCATATCAATATGTATATCAATCAAGATATCAATAAGCATTGACAACAATAGATGAGCATCAACTAAGACTAGGATGATAAAACAAATCGCTCCAAAGACCCACATGACACACATGAGGGAAACCAACACACATAATTTCCATACACCAAAATCAACATAATTTATTGCCATGTTTCCATTGAAATGGGTGAATTATCTAGATTATGAGTGCTACGTGAGGAAGTGTAGCTAAATTCCCTTCCCGGCACGATTTCATTGTACCTAAATAAACAAACAACATAAAACACAAGCGTGAGTTCATCACTCAAAGAAAGTGTATTGTAATGGAACAACAAGGATCAAGACAACAAACCATCATCCCAGTCTCCACAGTTATATCACAACACATCATATTTAACATTATATACATCCTTTAAAACAACATGATAATCATCTCATGAGTACTCTCATCATCATTTCATAAACATCTTCATTTATGTGTATCATTCATGCAATGCAATGCACATGTCTCCTGGAATACTCATACCGGTATGGTTGAGTGCACACCCGTCGGCATGCACCCTTTTTCCCCTTCCATCCCGAAGATGGAGGGTGCCTATCACTCGCTTCCATTCACCTCGGTGATGGAATCACGATGTAGGACTTACTCAAAAGAATAGCCCCGGACTAGTCATAACTGTTCTCACCGACCCTACCGGAATAGTTATGACTTATCTCACCGGCCGGCCATGAAAATATGCCATGTATGCAAAATGGACAGCAACGTATACAGAAATAGACATATTGCATATCAACACATGGCATTTCCACATGTAGGACCATATTCAACAATTGACGGTTACCGTTCAAAACATGGCATGTGAATCATTTGTCAACAACAAACATTGTTAATCATGGCATGAGGACACCATATCATCGATAACATTTAAATCATGGCCTAAGGACCTCAAATCAATTATAACATGTAAATCATGGCAAAACAACATGTTATCTATTGCAAATGCTATCAATCAATTCCAGCAACACATATAGCATACAATCCACGCAACACACTTGCCTTCAACCACGGGCAATGGAGTGACAAGAGGTTGAGGGCACTCCTGGAAGCACACCACCTGCAAACACGTGCCACACACTCAAAACGAGTCCACAAAACAGTACACAAATAAATCCCACTACCCGACTTCGCATACAACTCCTAAAATCAGAAAACAGCTAATCTGTCCCTTCGGGACAGCAGCCTTCCAAAGGGCATAACTTCTGTTCTAGGACTCCAAATTGAATAAACAAGTACATCCTCGCGTAGCTTAGGAAAATTCCCAATTTTTTCTAGTTATAGAGAAAGACTAATTCGGACTCTAATGTTGTTTAATCTAACGTTGAACACGAACTGTCCCAATCTCGTCACAGATTTGACAGCGCTCGGTAAAACGGCCATATCTCCCAAACGGCTGGGCGGATTTTAACGTTCTTTATATGCACGGAAAGATAAGGAAATTATCTACAACTTCCTTAAAGTCCGTACGGTCAGATTCCAACTCTAAATTGGTGAAAACACCTGCCCTAGTTCGGGTTCCCAATCTGCCCGAACAGAACGTGAATACATCTCTAGTTTTCATTAGATCTAACCCATGGCAGCACCTTCCTTGATCTAAAAAAACATGGTAATCCCCCTCTACAGCAGCAAGAGATCTACCCCACAAGATTCCCCCATTACCTTCTTGGAGAATCACAAACCGACGGCCGAAACCTCGCGTTCTTTCCCGATTTCCTCCCGCGCCGATCCCACCCAAATCCACTCGTCGCGGGGCTCCTCCACGGCAAGGGCAGCAGCGGCGGAGAGTTGTGGCAGCGAGGAGGAGATCTTGGGGTGCGCCCACAAGTGGGAGAGGAAAGGAGGAGGGAGGAGGCGATTTGGGGGAAGGAGAGGGGAGGTGAGGGGAGATGTGGAGGAGAGGGGAGATGAGGGGGTGGGGGCGGCGCATGGAGTGGTGGGGGGGCTAGGGCAGCAGGGTGTGCTGCCCCCCCACTACTCCCACATGGGCCCAAGTGCCCCACCTCCGGCCCACGAATTTCCCCCCAAGGCCCAAATCGACCCCGGAGAGGCCCGGAAGCCTGAAGCTTGACCGAAATGCGCTAAAACATGAAATCTCAGGGTTTTAGTTGCAAAAACCCCAACCTATCACATGTTACCACATTTTATAACCTATTATCACAAATTATAAAGTCTCGACATTCCGTAGTATCACAGTCACCATGACCCCTCTAACCTCCGTGGGATCCCTGGTGAAGTCAATCAGCACCATATTTGTCTTAATGAGATCCTCATCAGACTTACCCAACTTTTTGCATGTCGAATAAGGCATCAGATTAATAATTACCCCACTATCCACCAACATCCTTGATATCAACTTACCTGTTAATATGGCCTTTTAAGTATAACAGCTTAAGATGCCAATGTTCATTTTCTGTCTTCTAAAAAATAGCGTCTTGCGAACCAAGACACAATTGAGCAAATGATCCCTCAGTCGATGGCCTGAACATTTTGAACTTGGCATGCAAGGTGAACACCATGTTGATGTTCATCGGTGGTGGCGAGTCGTCACAAACAATAGGAGAATTCAAATCGTCGACTAATCTAATTCTTTCCGAATGATTTCTTTCTTCATCCACTCCTTTTTTACGTTCTTGATAAGACAAAATTCATTAAAACTTTCGTCCCTCTTCCTCTCCTGGTTGGCTTCTCTCAATTCTTGAGTTCTCAAATGCTGAAGCCGCCGTCTTTAGGATTTGCTCAACCCTGGTGGACACCACCGTGGCATGGGTTCAATCGGCTTTTGTATCTTGTCGATTAAACCTGATTTGCTTGCCTCCAACGCCCTTTGTCGAGTTGTTGATGTTCCCGGACCGGTTTAGAAATCCTTTCATGAACTGGTCTTTTTCGACTTTCCTTGGGTCGGCTTGGAACAGATTCAGCTATATGGTCTTAGCCGACCATCTGCGTTCCTAGCCCTACCCAGGATGTTGCATCAGGTCGACATAGAGTGGTGGTAATTCCAATCCCCTTTCCTAGCAAAATTGCCAAAAGGGCACCGTTCATGCACCCTCTTAGCAGCATTTGGCCAAGGGATATCGTCGGCCGACGAGGAGGACTTTGTTGCAGCCTTTGACCCCTCCTCTTGTACTTAGCCAACAATTGAGAAAATATTGGCTTGTATTTTTGTATCAGCCTTCGTGGTGGTACCGACTTCTCAGCTTTGTACCACTTTCCGACTTTGAGTTCACCTCTTAGCTTAATCATTCTAGATTGTTTGCCATCGCAGTCGGTCTCAAGTTGAATAGACCCAACTGTGATCTTGATCGTTTCCTCACCATTTGTTGTCCTTACATCAACCTGTCACACTGTGTTAGCTAATGTAGATAGCGAACGGAACTCGTCTTATGCCAACTCCTTCCCCTTAAATGAACAGCTGACCATATTAACTAGAAAAGGGTTGGCATTTAGCTGCATTGCCAGTTCCTCAGCAAACTTTAGCTGACCATCTTCAATAGTTGTATGTATCTGTTGACGAAAGATATTACAATCGTTAGTATTATACAAAAATGAATGGTGCCAGTTGCAATACCTTCGTTTCTTAATCTCATTAGCCGATGATATGATGTAACCTTCATGTAATCATATAACATTTTCTTGTAGTAACAAATCAAAAATATGATCACACTTAGTCACATCAAAAGATTTCTTATTCCCCTTAACCCATTCAGCTATGTTAACTTCAACTTTTTCCTTGTCAGATGAACTGCCAGATTCATACTTGATGAGATTCACTTTAGGTTTTTCTTTGTCTTTGTTGAATCTATCTTTAAACCCTTCATTTTTGAAAAATTGGCTTTCTTGAGCCGATAACCTATGCAATAAGAGGCTTAAATCAGTGAATTATTGGCCACCAAACTTCTCCTTCAAAGGAGAGATTAAACCTTGAAAAGCTAAATCGACTAATTGATTGTTAGTCAATGTGACAGTAAAACATCGATTTCTAACTTTCCTAAACCTTTTAATATAATATGTTACCAATTCCTTGAACTTCTGTCGAACAGAGTTTAGATCTAATATCCTCAATTCGAAGCTTCCATGGAAAAGTACTCATGGAATCTGCTTTCCAAATCGGTCCAAGTATTGACCGAATTTGAGGGCAGTGTTGTGAACCGGGTGAAAGCTGCCCTAGATAAGGATAACCGAAACAACTTCACATTCAACCCATCGGATGGCGCGGCCTCTCCACATTATGCCACAAAACGTCCGATGTGCTCTAATATTGTCATGGAGTCATCTCCCGAAAACTTAGCAAAATCGAAAACCCTATAGCCATTAGGATATGGGATCCGAACAATGTAATCTGGATATGGGATTCGAACAATGTAACCAGGATGTGGCTTTCTATAGCTGATGGTGCATCCCTTTGGCTGAATGCCAAATTGGTCCCTCAGAATGACACTAATAGCTTTGGCCCAATCGATTTCTTTAGCTGATGCCTGAGACGCTTGACGACTTGGGGCAATTTGCTATGCTGCCTGCCAAGTACAAACTTGGGGTGGCATTGTACCAAGGGTCATATCGGTACCCATGATCGCTCGGAGCCGACATTATGTTGAGCAAATGTTGGTTCAGGTAGTGGAATAAATGGCTCTGAGTACGATACAACCCTATAATGGGCTGAATCCCCTAGAAGAATCAGCTCAACGTACTGAGGATGTATGCAGGTCTCAATCGGCTTAGCAGCCGATCCAGTATAGACATAAAATGGAGCTGATGGCGGTAAACTAGGATGGTTGCCTAATTTGTAGCAATTTGTGTATGGTTGGTAATGAGTAATCCCTCTTGTACCAGGATCCTATGACAAGACCACGGTTGGTTGCGCTGGTCCCATAGTAGGGATAGCAGTTGATGGCTTTGGGTCAACCGCTAGATTGATATTTTGAGCGCTCTGGGCTACATAGTAGATTGGATATGTCGGTAAAGCTTGTACAAGGTCAAGCAGAGTACTAGCCGACACAAGTTCTTGTGCAACTTCTTTGACACTGTTAGCTATCATCGGCCTAAGGGTGGTTACTAAAGCCGATGTCTGGTTAACGAGAGTACAATGTATAGATTGATTAATCATATCTGATAACTCTACCTGAACGGGCATATATCAGCTTGCCTATGCTCTTTCGGTAGCATGTGTAGCTTTCTTACTACCGAAGTTGACTGTCGGCAATACGAACTTCTGTGTAATGCCACGTTGGGTCTTCTAATAACAGTTGAGCATCATCTGCTCAAATGCAGCCTTCTAATCTTCAATTTCCTTCCGCTGTTCTAGCATCAAATCGTCCAATGTTGGGACGATTATTTCCTTGGGGTTGTTGTCGGATGGAGAAATTGATTTTCCAGTAGAAGACATTGTGATCCGATCAGGTCCCACCGAGCATACCAAAAGTGTGTTGACACCAAAAAACGTGACGAAGGATTGATTGGCAGTTAGCACACGCAAACACCGAGTTTAATTTTGGGTGCGGGCATGCTAGCCCATTTGATCTTGCGATCGGCAAGGGGATAATATGAGATTCAATCGGCTATAAAACCGATCTAATATTTCAACAGTGATTTAGTCTGATCGGCTTGTTTGAGCTGATTTAGACAAAATTAACCGATAGATCTAATCATCCTGATCGAGTTGACTAGATGGGGTAAATGCTATTTTTCCCGAAGAAGACGATGTGCAGCAAAATCGGAGAAAAAGCGAACCTGAGTTGACGTAAGTTGATAGAATCAATAATTGGCGATGAGCAACTTTATTGATTAAGCGAATTACAGAGGAAAGATTACAATACTAAAAACTACTCCTAGTAAAAGTAGAACGAGTTGTTTGGTTGATTGGTTGTTGATTGATCCCTTCCGATGTCGCCCACTGCCTCCTTTTATAATATCAGGTTCGATCGTGTTCTCCTTGGCCTCTTCACAAAATTATCCGTATTGGTCTCAACTTTCCTGACGATATTTTTCTTTTGAGATTAACATTGACCTATCATTTTGTATCGGCTTATGACTTTCTTAACCTGATACTTTCCACAACAAATCAACCATACTAAACCGATTCTTACCAAATCGACCACGCGCCAAATTCTGATGTCAACATTGATGCAAACTCAATCAATTGTTAACTCCATTCATTTTTCCAAATTAGACAAAATTTACCAATTTGGTCATACCCATCCAATCAGCTGAAACTGCCAGATCTTGGTGTCAATACATATTATATATATTCGTTACTTGTTGAACATATTCAAAGGATGGAGATGGAGACCCATCATGTGGATACTTTTATGCCACGGGCTTTTGAGACGAAGATGACGCTTTCTAGGTTGCCTTCAGTCAGTTGCTTGTGGATGGGATGAGCCATACTAGACATCGGTGTCTCTTATTTTGTTTCCGTTGTGTTCTTTGATATGCAAACTATTTACGTAGTCGGCCTTGTGTCACAACTGGTAATGTATAATTTAATTTTGAATGTTTAATATTATATGCTACTTTATTATTTTATTCGTATATAGATATGATATGTTAAAATTGAATTTGTATACTAGCTATTAATTATGAAACTAATATAATATATAGCTCGAAATGCAAATTCTGGTTCGTGTCAACCACGTCTCCGCCGCCCCCTAACCCACCACACATCGCCGCTGCCAATATTTTTTGTCCAACCTCACAGATAATTTATTCATGTAATTTGAGGACGAAAGGGTCTCAAAATTCGCAACTGAATCACTCAGTCCTGCAAAGCCGCTTCGGAGAGATGCAGTTTTGCATGCGCTTCTGGACTGTTGGGCGGAGGCGCGTCGGATGGCGCACAAGTGTACTCCAACATCCGTGCTCGCCATGACGCCCTGGCAAAAGTGTCCAAGAAAGGTATTTCGAGAAAAAAAAGATAATTGCTGTCATAAAGTTGATGGTAATTGATGATTTGTGACGCTCTTGTCTCACTGATATTTAGACTTTGGAATCACATATAGCAAGATATATAAATTATCAATTACACCAACTTAGTTATGGCAAATAATCAAATGTCTCCGTGAAAAATGTCAAGCAGAGAACCGAGCTAGCTCCGTTGGCTAGAGCGGGTGCTTCGCTCCTTGTCCGTATGCTGCGCGTCCTCACCGGTATAAAAAAAAAGATATATACATATGTGTATTTAAGTAGAACAATGCGTACACACATTTCAAAGATTATGGAGCTTCTAAAAAATTACTTAAGGTGAGTATAGTATGCGAATGCGTGTGAGATGCACTCCGGAGACTATAGAGCTACAAAAAATTACTTATCATGTGTATGAGACGTGTACGTATATGTATATGTATGAGAAATGAATCTGATATACATGAGTTGCAGGTATGCTTTCTTGTAGCTGAAAAAAGTGTAGTGGCTGCTAGTAGCTGGGAAGCATGCCAAAACTATATCCACTCGAGTGCAAGCTTACAAAACAAGTCGACGACGTACGACACGTGTCTGCATTGTATTTGTGTGCATCATCAATCCTAGCATATATATATATATATATATATATACAACATATCGTGTGCAAATAAGTTTTTGGTGCAATCATCGTGCAACTGAATTACTAAATATCATGAAAATTTTGAAAAAATTTGTAAATGTACTCTTGAACATACTCTACCTCTATATAAAATTGCAAGTTCAAATTCATTGTATACTGAGAGTTACAAATTTTATCAATTTTCAGCCTTTCAAATTTGTCAAATTTTTCTCTTTTTTATAATTCTTAATGTATAATGAATTTGAACTTGCAATTTTATACAGAGGTAGAGTATGTTCAAGAGTACATCAACAAATTTTTTCAGAATTTTTCATGATATTTGGTAATTCAGTTGCACGATGATTACACCGGACATATATATATATAGGAAGCCTTTTCTGTACTCTTGGGAGTACGTACTCCCACATCCAGTATACCACTTAAACGAATGTGTTATACTCTTTTATCACTTTCAGTATACTCTAATAATAATTCTAAGATACTAAAATGCGACATTGTTGAAAAAAATTCATCGGAACCATTTATTTCTTGCTATATACCGTTTTTCATGTATAAAAAGAGTATATAAACAAATTATACTATAAAGTGTGGGTTTGGATGAAATTTTTCGTGAAACTCACTTTGGAGTATATTATAATTAGTATTAGAGTATACTCAAAAGGATAAAGAAGTATAATAACATCATTTATGCAGTATATTAAGGTGGGAGTACGTACTCCCAAGAGTATACAATCATTTTCCTATATATATATATATATATATATATATATATATATATATATATATATATATATATATATAGCGAGAAATCTTTCAGGATTAATTTTAGCAATGTGTATGACTTTGGCTATGAATCATAATTGTGCTTGTGTGTGCATTTATAGAAGTACACTGAAACACATCCGTTTGTGTGAAGGTTTTGGAAGCAGAATTCACGAGACATATTAGGCTGTTGTTCTGTTTTCGATCCGAAATATTTCGTCAACGTCGTGACACGATTGGATACAAAGTCTCCTGTCACTACAACATGGTAAGCTTGCGGGGGCATTTATATTTGCCACGCTATGTTCCTAAATGCCCCGGATTATCTTTTCACGGCGCTTATCAGCCGTCAAGGAAAATGCCATCGGGGAAAACTAATCCCCGACGTTTAGTTTTCGCGGCATTTATTTTGCGCCAACTTTGATGAAATATGGCGCATATTAGGCGCCCCTGTTTCATCAGTATCGGCATATGTTAAATGCCCTAGTTAAGTATTTACTGGCAAATGATAAACGCCGTGTTTGGTCATAGTCCCAGGCGTTTGCCAAATGCCGGGTTTGGTCATATTCCCAGGCGTTTGCCAAATGCCGGGTTTGGTCATATTCCCAGGCGTTTGCCAAATGCCGGGTTGATCAATATGAGCCGACATTTATTAAATGCCAGGTTTGAACTAGTCCTAGGCGTTTACCAAATGCCGGGTTTGGACCTCCCAGGCGAGGCCAAATGCCGGGTTTGGTCATGGTGAGGCCAAAGGCCAGATCAGCACACAAACCTCCCAGGCGAGGCCAAATTCCATTGACAAAACCCATACAACACACATATCCAGCACACATACAGGCGAGGCCAATCAGCACACATACAACACAATATAACAGCACATGCACATATTCCATTGACAAAACCTTATAACCATACAGCACACACATCCATTGCTATCCTCCAAAAATTGACAGCACACAGAGATCTCAAATCATCTCAAAAAGCACAATTGACAGCACACAAACCTCTCAAATATAATTCAGTACACATAGATCAAAAGCTAGTCACTTTGCACTGCCAAATCTGTCCATCAGAAATTAATTGCCAACTTTACATGCCACATAACTTTCATATAGGTCAATAGGATGTTTCTTTCACATTGAAGAAGTTTAGGTAGCAAAAGGCACATAATTCACACACCTTCCTAGCTTCTACTTATCATTAGTCCCAAAATATAAGTTAATAGCTTTAGATTACATATTGTCTATCACAAAAATTTTGGCAGCACTACACCATTGCTATTACCCTCATGTAGCAAAGTACTAACTGCATCCATCGCTTAACATTTGCGGAAATCTACAAAACAAGAGCATGGAAGGCTTAGTGGTGTACTTTCAAATTTATAATTACTCTTAACTTTGTACATGGCCTTGTAACAATTACCTATTGCTCGCTTGGTCATATTTAGTGGTAAGCCATCTTTTTGAACAACCTATAGGTAATCAGAGAATTGTAAGCAAGAATTATGCACAGGAATTTTTTTTAAAGACATGCATAGGAAATTTAATTGTTGAACCATAAAGTCCAGCACATACATTTTGAAATGGCCAAGCAATGCACCGCCCAATAGCAGCACCCAACTTGGTAGCCTGACCTTGTACTCGAGGCAATAATATATTTTTATCAAGCACAACATCAACTATGACCTCATAATAATCTCCTAAGGGCAGCCCATCTAATCCTTTAGCTTTTTTGTTAGTGCATCTAAGTCTACCATATGCCACAATATTAGAGCCTGTGAGCGACCGTAATGCAACTTCATTGCCATCCTAGAAAATTAATGCCAATATAGTTAAAGTCAGTCTCCATCCTTATCTTTAAATTGTACAAGTAAAAATATTTTATAGCAATTTCATACCCCATCTTGTTTCAGTCCAAGCTTCCTAATCCTTGTAAGATTCATGCTTTCCACAAGAACTCCATTGTCAGATGATGATGATTGCAACTGAAGACCATTTGATGTACTCTTACCCTATAGAATTTAATAGTTTACCAACATTAATACAATAAGAAATAAATGTTAAACCATATTATAGAAAGTAAACAGTAAATGAGTGCTTTGCATGAGAATATCATGTCCTATGACTGCAATGGATTTAATGATTGTCAGACAAACAAAGGGGAAAAAAGAACAGTGGGGCATTGTCCACAGTTTTACCCATTTGTGGAATTCCCACAACTCTTTCATTTTTTACACACTGATGGCTTGAATTGAGCTATCCATTGTATAGTTTCTTCACATCTGCTGCTTATTTTATTTTCAGACTTTGGGTCGTGGTGAAAAGTTGAGTGAACTTCAGGACAAGACTTCTAGGTAATTAGGTACTTGTTCAAACAATATTTTCTGTGTGCTGCTTGGACATGATATACAATATTCAAAGTGCATCTCATTTATCATTTATGTAATTCAGGCTCAGACTAGCATCCCACAAAAAAATATAGGCAAGGGAAATAGGACAACTACTATAGGGGCATTGAATAAAGGATAGAACAATAATCATCGAGCCACAATTCTTGCATATATATATGTGACCGTGATATCAATATCTAACCTGAAACTTCAAATTGATTGTGATATCAGTATCCCTGTGCCTAGGGATTACGGCGGCTCAAGAGAAAAAGAGCACATCAAACCTGCACATATAAATTCCATCAAGAAATCATCTAAAAATACAAGCTTAACCAAAATGTAGATTAATCTGAAGCAGATATACTTATCATAGATCATTAAAGCCACCACAGGAGTTGAAATTTCAGACTATTTACATGAAATTGATTACAGCAGCACCTCCAACCGTTGTCTGCCTTCTTACTCCTGCAAAATGTCAAGAAAACATGAATCAAACGAAATAAAAAAGATGATAAATACTTGATGAAGAGCTAGGATAGGAACAAGCTGCGGAGGAGGAGCAGGGCATCGGCTGGATTGAGCAGGGAGAGCGCGTGTTAGGGATTTGAGGGAAGACAACATAAACGCAATATATAAGCTCAGAAGTCGATAATTTTACATGTTAACATTAGTTGGTAATGAAACATCCAGAAAGCAAATGAAAAGGTTAAAATCTATAACACCTTCCCAACCATCTATCAGAGAGAGAGAACCACTTCCTATCACAGCTGGGATTAAGTTTTTTTCGATCAGAAAGGGCAACAGAATGCCCCGGTTTCATATAGAAACACATATATATTACAATGTTCAACATATCTCATAGAGAAGCAACAAAAAAACTTAAATCTTCAGTACAGTTATCAAGACATTAGAATTTAATACTCAACCCACAGAGCCAAAACAAACATTCAACTCAACAGGTCTCCAAGGAACTAGAAAAACAAAACTTTTGGAACTTCCTCAACTTCAACCCACAGAATGCTGGGATTAAGTTTAGATCCATGCCTCCTCATTTTGATAGCAGCAGGATCAATAAATGGTTTATACAGTTCAATCAAACCTTAGAATGCATCTACAAATTACCTGCCCATGATCCAAAACCAGATACGCATCATGACAAACTAACTCTATACCAATCCAGCAGCATCCAGTGGCCTCCCCTGATTAACTAAGTCTAAAGGTACAACTTACCAAGAGCAGGATGAAGAGGAGTAGGGCGCGGTGGCGGCCGGATGGAGAGGAGTGCTCGCGCGCGTTAGGGCGGCCGCCGGCCGGATGGAGTAGGGCGACGGTGGGCGACCGGATGAGTTGGGCGACGGTGGCCGGCCGGATGGAGTAGGGCGCGGCGGCGGCGGCGGCTGGATGGAGAGGAGTGCTCGCGCGCACGCGTTAGGGCGGCGACCGGACGGATGGAGTAGGGCGACGGTCGGCGACGGTGGTCGGCCGGATGGAGTAGGGTGCAGCGGCGGCCGGATGGAGAGGAGTGCTTGCGTGCGCGCGTTAGGGCTGCGGCCAGCCGGATGGAGTGGGGCGGCAGTGGTCGGCCGGATGGAGTAGGGAGATGGGGGCTGGCTGGTTGGATCAGTAAGGCGCGGCGGCGGCCGGATGGAGAGGAGCGCTCGCACGCGCGTTAGGGCGGCAGCCAGATGGTGGAGTCCATGCTCGCGCGCATTAGGGATTTGGGGGAACCGGGAGAGAAGCAAAGGAACTGAGAGAAGCAAAAGGGGAAGATATGTTGGGCGCACACGCGTATCTAGGAGAGGAAGTGAAAAACTCGCGCCTTTACTATTTTGTTTCCCGCTCGTTATATAACCCGGCGTTTGTAATTTTTGACGCTTATAAACGTCGTGCTTAAGTAATCTCAACGTATACCATGCGCCCTTCTTTCTATAATAGCCGGCGTGTAGTAAGTGCCATCCAAAGTCTAAGCCGGCATTTATATTTGCCTTTTTTATTAACAATATGCTGACATTTATTTTATGCCGCGTAACAATCTATTACGGCACTTTATATGTGCCATGCAAGTGAGCGCCCTTGAATTAAGATAAATGCCATGGAATTAATAATAGCTGGCATTTATGCTAAATGCCGAGCAAAATTAAATGCCATGTAATCCCTATCCGTGTTGTAGTGTGTGTAACAGCTTCTATCTAGACGGTTGAGGAAGAAGCTAATTTTTAAAAATTTATTTAAAAGAATATTAGATTTACAATAAAAAGAAAGTCACAGGGACTAGCAACGCTCGAAGCTGAGGACTGTTACTAGAAGTAACCAAACCCAATACTAAACGGTCATGAGCTCACGATGAGGTCATGCACATGTACGTGCGCACTACTGCATCCATCAATGCATCTGTCTGTGTCTCGGTCTCTGCTTCTCGCTGTCGTTATATTGTGTTGCAACGTGAGGCAGTTATCTGCTGGCTGCTGCCCCGGCAAGTGTCCTGCTTTGCTAAAAGAAAAAGTCAAGAAAACACCAGAATCGTCAATTATATTGAACAGTACATGCTTTGGTCTTAATTCACAAGGATGCATCTTTTTCTACTATGGATTAATTACACCGGTAACGAAATCGACAATAAATTTATATATTTGGGATTTTCGAATATGCAGAGAAACATGAAATCAGTGGCATACGATGTAGATAGGTTCGAGTCTCTGAGCGGAGTAATACTCTACTCTTGTATGGATGTAGTATGGACTCGACGAAATAGAGTATATAGCAGGATGCCTATAGCTTTTAATTATAATGAAGATTGTCTCTGAAATATGGCTAATATCAAACTTATGAACTATTGAAGCACACTTCGTCGGTTTTAGGATCCTCCTTTTTTCTCTCCCCTGGAATCTATGTGCATGTTCTTATATAGTTGAGGTAGCCTCTTCACGGGTTGTAGTCGGTTTGAGATATCAGATCGTATTCGATGAGGAGTCCACTGTTCCGAGATGTTCGTAGCGTATCCAAACTTCCTTTGACGTCCGACGTACTCGAGTTGGTTTCCTCGTAACGGGAACATGACCGAGTCCTTTCCAAACGTGGAGATATCCCCTTTGTGTATATCTTATCCCGCAGAATCGGTCCCGTAATATCCGGAGTTTCCAGATGCTTGCGAGAACATATATGGTATGATCTTTGTGTTTCCTGTACATGCTCATATCCCATATTTAGATATTCAACAACTCCCTATATCGTATCTCACAACGTAGTAAGTATTTCTTGTAATAGAGATTATGTACATATAGTATACAAGTATATAAGACCATCTAGTATGTATATTTTTCAAAAATGGTATGTACACTGTTTTAGACATACCTCTCTTTATGTGCATATATAAATGTATTTGCAAAATACGCTAAAAACTACGGACTCTTACATTTTTTTGGTGTGGTTCACATTGGAGTATCTCGTAATTAGTATATGAGTATACCTAAAATGATAAAGGAGTATTTTAAGTTCATTTAGATGCATGATATATCAGAGGTGGGAGTAACTAATGGGAGTAGAATGCATTTATTTTTCATATATATATACACACATATATACACACACATATATACCCATATATATAGTTACTCCCTATACCGTATCTCACAACATAGGAAAAATGTCACACAATAGAGGGTATGCACATGTAGTATACAGGTATATAATACTAGCTAGGTGATATTTACATTTTTCAGAGGTTGTATGCCTATTTTTAGACATACTCTTTTTTATGTGCGTATATAAAGACATTTGCAAAAGAATCTAAAAACTATGTACTTTCTTGTAATTTTTTTCTTGAGGTTTTTATATTGGAATATTTTATAATTAGTATATAAGTGTACCTAAAGTGATAAAGGAGTATTTTATAATTCGTTTAGTATTTTTTGTGTGTGTGTGTCTGTTTGTGTGTGTTTACTTGTTGAAATGTGACTTGTCGATGAAGTTGCAGCACAAGTTTAAACCCTAATTTTCCTGGACGTCTTAGTCCCTACAATCAAATCGATTTTTTTTTTTTTCTTATGGCAATCTAACGTTGGTTAATTTTAACCTCTACTTGTTTGTTCGTATGTGTTGGTTATTTCCTCCTCCACAGTGAAATTAATAAGAGTATATGTATAGGAAACTTCCTAGAAGCACCTCTCAACTTCCTATTATGTCGATCCAGGGAGAAAATGCCCTTGTGGTGGTTGCGATTAACTGATAGAACATCTCAAATCAAACCAAACACGTGGCCATGGGAAAGTAAGCTGATTGTAAGTGTTGACTTAAGCCATTCATTCTCTAGATCCAATGGTTTTTAGGTCTTCCTACTGTGTGGTCGCTCTATAGATTACCCTTTCCTGTGTTGTTAAGTGTCGATTGCATTGATTTGGTTGGTATATCATTGTTCGCGCTAAAAACGTGACGAAGGGTTCTTAGCATCGAACACACAAGGCAAACACTGGGTTTGAAAGCGTGCCAGCCAATTTGACCTGAAATTGACAAGGTAATGATCGTAAGTACAGCCAGCCGATAATCAAAGTTATCGGCTTAACGCTAATCGGCTTCGAACCGATAAGGGGGTAACCAGACTAGCCGGCTAGGGCTAATCCGAGGTAAATGTAGACCAACTTTGAAAGGCGATGCGCAACAAGCAAAGCAGATCGAACCTGAAAAACAAGTCAACGAGAGCAACAAATCGGTGATGCGCTACTTTTATTGATCTCGATGACTTACAGAGGAAAGATTGCTACGAAAACTAGAGGAACAGAAAATTGTAAATAGGGTTGTGTGACATCACGGGATGTGACATTATGGAAAGAGACATTTTAGAATGGGACTTTATAGATTACGGTATTACGGTATGACTTTATATCGTGTTTTGGGCCGTTTTCGGGTGTTTGGGCCCTTCTGGGGGAGTTTTGGGGCCTTGGGGGACCTAGTTGGGCCAAAGGTGGGTGCTCTTGGCCCATGTGGGAGGGTTGGGGGCAGCACACCCTGCTACCATGCGCCCCACCCCTATTGCGCCCCCACTCCCCTCCCCAAACCCTAGCCGCCCCATTGGCCCTCGCTTGTGCCTCCACCCCTTCCCCCTCCTCCTCCACCTCCCCACCTCCTCTAGCCGGCCCTAGGAGAGTTCCACCCCCACCCCTCACTGCCACACCCTTCCCCTCCATTGTCCTCGCCGTTGGGGTGCTCCGCGACAAGAGGATCCGGCGGGATTGGCGCGTGCAAGGATATCGGGGGAACCGGGAGGAGAAGATTCGACGTTCATCGTTCGTCGGGCGAAGGTATGACTATGGGTAAACCTTAGGGATGGACTAGGTGCTGTGCTAGAGGGTGTTTTTGTGACACTACGGAATGCCGAGACCTTATAAAATGTGAATGTTGAGGTCAAAAACATTATGGAATGTGGATTTGGAGGTTGAAACCATACGGTTCGAGGTTTAATCGCGTTTCCGGGCCGATTTCGGGAGTTTGGGCCTCTCCGGGGGAGTTTGGGCCTAAGGGGATGAGTCATGGGCCTCGGTGGGAGGGAGTTTGGGCCCATGAGGGAGGGAGGGACCAGGGTGGGCTGCCTTGTGCGCCCCCCTAGCCCTCTTGGGCGCCACCCCCCTAGCCTTAGGGTTTCCCCTCCCTTCCACCTCCTAGCCGCCACCCCCATGCGCCTCTCCTCTCCCCATTGCGCCACCACCCCTCCACCACCTCTCCACCTCCCTTGCTGCCCCTAGGGGAGTTCTCCACCTCACCAACCCGAAGATCCATCCATTTGAGCGCTCCGCGATGAGGAGATCTGGTGGATTTGGAGCGAGGAAAGAGATCGCGCGAACCGGGAGGAGATCCGTTGGGTTTTCGTTCGTCGGGCGAAGGTATGGCCACGGGGATCCTTGGGGTTGGTCTAGGATCTGTTCTAAGGGTTAATATCATGTTTTTAGATCAATTGGTGGTGCTGTAATTGGGTAGATTAGATGAAATCTAGAGTTTGCCACGTTCTCTGTTTCGGGCAGCATGAGCAGTCAACCTAGGGTTTGGGTTTTCACCAATTTCGAGTCGGAATTTGGTCGTCTGCATGTCGAAGAAGTTGTAGGTAACTTCAATACCTTTCAGTGGGTATAAAGAACTTCCAATTCCGCCTAGCCGTTTGAAAGTTATGCCCGTTTTACCGAACGTATTAAAAACTGTGACGTGATTGGAACAGATCACGGTATTCTGTAGATTAAACCACTTTAGATTCCGAATCAGTCTTTCCATATACTTATAAAAAGTTAGGAAATTTCCTAAGCTACGCGAGGATGCACTCGTTTAATCGATTTAGAGTCTTAGATCCCGAGTTATGCTCATTGCAAGTCTGCTGTCCCGGCGGGACAGAACCTCTGTTTTTTGGTTTTGCGAGTAGTTTGCGATGTCGGGGTAGAAGTGTGTTTGCGTACTGTTTTGTGGACATGATTGTGAGTGTGTGGTACCTATGTGTAGGTGGTGTGACCCCAGAAGTGCCTTCTACTTCTCGCCAATCCGTCGCCCATGGTTGAGGTAAGTGTATTGGAATGGGTAGCGGGTTGTAGTTTGCTAGATTGGTTGAGATTGAAATTTAATATATGATATGTTCACATGCCATGTTTTAATGATTGCCATTGATATGATGAATATGCTTATTATGTTATTGTAACACCCCAAAATTTTGCTTTTCTTAAATTCATGTGTGATTTGGCACTTTGGTGAATTTTTGGAATTTTCTGGAATTTATTTGGATTTATTTGGAATTTATTTGAATTTATTCCATTTTGAAATAATTAAAGAATTTAATTTTGCAAATAAAATTTTGTTGGAAATATTTTATTTGAGTCTAAAATGATCCAAAATATTTTCCAGAATTTTTCTGGAATTTTTCTGAGTCATTTGCTATTTTTAATGAATTAAATGAATTACTGGGAATTATTTTAAATATTAAATCGCTGGAAATCCAACTCGGTCGAGTATCGTTCATCCGACCGAAGTCGAACCCGAAGTCGGACTCGAGTCCGACCGAGCCGATTGACTCGATCAAACCCGGCTCAAAACCTAATCAATCCCAACCGTTGGATCAAGATCCAACGGTGAGATCCGCCCGTCGGGATTCGAGCCAGATCCGGCCGGATCCGATCGCGCCCCGGCGATCGTGGCCGCTGATCGTGCCATGTGGACGCCGCAGGCGTCATCGTCTCGCCGAGACCGAGCCGGACGCCGCCGCCGCCGCCGCCGTGTAGAATTAGGTTTCCGTCTCGGGCACGAACGCCGAGGCTATTTAAAGCCTTGGTCACGCCCCGAGGTTGCCCTCATCCTTGCGCACCCGTTCCCCCGAGCCATCTCGCTTGAGCCGCGCGTGTGCCGGCGAGCTCGCCAGTAGTTGGAGGAGGTGACCGCCGCGGTTGCGCTGCTTTTCCGCCGACGTCCGTCGTCTTCCGCCGAAGGAGCCCGAACCGGAACCCGGCCAGCGCACGAAGAGACCCTTCACTTCGCCGGAGCAACCCCGAAACGCCGTCGGGCTCGTCGTCGTCTCCGTCTCCGGTGGCTGCAGCGCCGCCGCGTCGCCATCACCCTCGCGAGCTCTGTGGACCGTCCGATCTTGATCGTGCGGTTGAGGTGAGTTCACGTGTTCCAAACCCGATTAGATCTGGACCGTTGCATCAAGATCCAACGGTTCACAATCGCCACGTGCCGTAGTAGTGATGATTATAGGATTAGATCTGGACCGTCCGATCTAGATCGAACGGCCCACGATCATCGAGTAGTTTCAACGTGTTAACCCTGGATCTAATCGCGGCCGTTGAATTTCAAATCAACGGTCGAGATTGCGCCACGTGTCGGGAAGTTGGACCGACGCTGGCCGGGCCCACGCCACAGCGTCGTGTAGGACGCCGACACGCGGCCCGCGCGTGTCGAGGGCCCGCATGTCGCTGGCTAATCCAGCCAAGCGCCGACGCCACCCATGACGCCACGTGGTCCCACATGTCAAAGACCGTGCGGTCGAGTCCTCGCCGACGCCAAGAATGACGCTACCCGAGGGCCCACATGTCAGCGACACGTGGAGTCGTGGACCGAGTCCACGGTGGACCCGAGCCGAGCGTGGACTACGTCCATGGACCGGCTGACGTCAGCAGACCAATCCAGTGCTGCCACGTGTCCATGATGACGCAATAATTAATTTCCGAAAAAAGAAAATGATTTATTAATTCGAAATAATGATTTCAGATTTTGTTTCAAACTTCAAACGCTTATAACTTTTGCGTTTCAACTCCGATTTGAGTGATTCAAATTTCTAAATTTGTATAAAATTGAGATCTACCTAAATATGAATTTTATTTAATTTTTGGACTAAAGTTTTTCTCTGTAAAATTATTTAATTGATTATTTAAACTTTAAATAATCATAACTTTTGCGTCTTAACTCCAAATTTGACGATTCCAGTTTCTAAAAATCCAGAAAATTATGTTCTCTCTGTTTATGGATTTTATTTGGAGTTTTGGGATGTTTTTGTTTTATTGTTTATTTGTGTTTTGCTATTTGCACGCTTTACGAGTAGACGTTGAAGTGCCGGAAGGATTCGAAGGAGAAGTATTGACTCAGGATCCAACTCAAGACCAAGAGCAAGTACTTTTTGAAGGCAAGTTGTGCTTTGACCATGTTGATCCTATTTCGAAATCTATTTTGATTTAAACTATTGCATGCTAGTTCAATTAGAAAAATACTTTGTTTAAACATGGGGATTAGATAAATACCAATTTGCTGTATGACACCTTGATTATTTAAGTATGTGCCATGATCCCTTGTCACCCTAGTTGTGGATTACTAGTTGGACATTATTAGATTGCCAACATGGGTTTAGACCGTTGTAGTATCTTGCTTAGACACCTTTCGTGCTCATAACATGATTTTGGATAATCAAATGTTAATATTGACTTAATGATATATTGAACCTGTTTTGGAAAAGTATCATGTGATGTTGATGGCACGTGGTGCATGGTAATCAAGCGGGGTTTGATAAACTTGATTTCGGCCAGGGCATGTGGCAAGAGTAATCAGGTGGGCCAGTTGTGGCATTGGGGATGTTGATTTGGTTCTTCGGGTAGTCTTGCCCTGGTCACCCTAAGGACTTAACCTTGCAAGCCTTTGAACTGGGTCTAACGTGCAACCACATGTCTGTAATGGGACGGACCTAGTTGATTAAGTTGCTAATAACGCACTGTGGGACCTCGGGAGGTCAACTACACCCTTTGTGTAAGTTGTGCGGGGGGCGTCTGGGTGAGGCCAGGTACCCATCTAACAGTTGATTGGCCTAGACTTCGCCTTAGCGAAGGGAAGGGTTAGTCTTAATAACAGGAGGACCACTTGTATTGTTAGAGGTTTCGAAAGACTTTGTTACTGGGAACTCGCCTTTGTGGTGTTTGACTGTATCTTGTGGGTAAAGTGCATAACCTCTGCAGAGTTTAGAATCTATTCGAATAGCCGTGTCCGCGGTATTGGACATCGCTCGGGAATTACAGTCAAGGGTTAGATTTTCTGAAAATAACTTGGATTTGAAAGGTTGGTTTGGTTTAGTAATGAAGATGATAGAAATGTGGTGTAGGATGGGGAAAATGTTTATTAAATTTCCTGAAAAGTTATTTATGCTCTACTTATTTCTACTGCTTTCGAATCTACTTATATTACTTTTCAAATGTCACATCGCAAATATACCTTGAGCTATTCCTTTGTACCAAGCCATGCATATAGTATATTAGCCTGCATTCTGTGCATGACTTGCTGAGTACCAAGTACTCACCCTTGCCTCAACACACTATCAGTTGAAGAGGAGATTACGCCAGCTTTGGAGGAGGAACTCCAAGAGGATCCGTCTACTTAGGGATGCGAGCCCAATCAGTTGCTGTGGTATCTTGGATGGCGCCACAAAGCTATTTGATTTTCATTGCTATTATTTTTCTCTGAATAAGTTTAGCCTTACGAGGCATACATTTGTAACTTGGCCATAAGGTCGAGTAACCGATTTGGTTATTTAAATAAAGTACTTTATTGGTATCGAGTGGTATGATTGTGATATTTACCAATGTTAAGACTGTGTGCACTAGCGCGTTCCTGGACTAGTGCTGAATACACAGAGGGTCCGGATTTGCAAATTCGGGGTCCCGACAGAGGTGGTATCAGAGCCATACTTGACCGTAGGCTCAACCCTAAGCTAGAATGGTCGTAGTGAGGATAAAACCTATTTTCTAAAAGCTAAAAGTTTGTCAAGATAAGAAATGACATCTCAACTTATCCCCTTCTCTCTTTTCTTGTCTCTTGCTGAAATTTTCCCTTACCTTGTCACAATTTAAAAATTCCGAGTTCTTACGTAAAGCACTCTTGTGACAGATGGAGGAAGAGTTCAACTACGTTGATCTGGGAGTTGGTCACGCCGCGGAACTTTGGCATATGCTACAAATTCTCGGAGATTTTGAGAGGCCGCAATACCAAGTGGAAGTGATCAGACAAGCGGGATTGATCAAGGCTTGTGACGTGAGGATTGAGGTACCTGCTAGGAAAAAGGGCCCAGGCAATCGCCCGATACACTGCACTGCCAGGAGATCTACAATGCAGATGGGTATCCAAGAAGTATCACGACGAGCAATGCGGCACATTACCCGTATCTACGCCAGAGAGTTGGAGAGCACGGTGTTCCGTTATCACCCACGCAGCGATAACCTTCTTGACCCGAAGGAGATTCAGGATGAGGATGCCACGGTTACACAGTTGGCACGATTTATTGTCGCCCAGGAGGATGTACTAGATAATACAAGCAAGGAGCTACAGAAGGCCCGCAAGGAGATCACGACAGAGAAGAACAGATGGCGGGAAGCTCAAGAGTATGTGGCACACCTTCTACGAAGGATTGACGAGTTGGAGATGACTTTGTACGGACTGCACTCCAGAGCCAAGATTGAGCTACACGAGCCAGATCCAGAGGAGTCGATCTCGATGAGGACATCGCTTCTTCGACTACCACAGATGACACAATTCTTTGGACATGGCAATCGTTTCGCGCCTATGCCGCAAAGATCCGCACCCAGGCCGTGGAGGTTTTCTCGATGAGTGAGCATAGGTTCTATAGTGAGACTCCTTCGCCGAGTCGAGTCATAGAATAAAGAGTCACCCTTTAGGCGTTAGACTCCAGAGTTAGTTCGATTTGGATTTGCTTTGTTTGCTGAGTGTGCAGTATGTGTTGCAAGGCCCTTAGGCATTGTAAGCAACCATACCAAGTTATTAATATCAATAATAAAGTTGGACCTTAAGGTTACACCTTTCGCCCCGCATAAGTTCCATATTACTTGTCTATTCTTGTTTCCCTCTCATCTCTAAACCTAGAGCAAATCGACAGATGGTGAACACCCGCGGAAACTTTGGAAGCAATGGAAGTGGTTCTCGCCCAGCAGAAAACCCCAATGATGGAGCACCAGCACCGCCACTGGATATGCAGAATTTCGGAGCTTTTCTTGCTGCCTGGACTCGATTGATGCATGCTATGATGCAACAAATGCAACACGCCATCGCTCGTGCCACCGCCAATCAAGTTAATCGGGGACCACGCCGTAATACAAGACTGCCGAGTTCATGAGGACTCACCCACCCACTTTCTCCGGGAATGCCAATCCATTGGAGGCCGATGATTGGTTAAGATCAATCGAGAGGAAGCTACACATAGCTCAATGCATAGGAAATGAGAAGGTACTCTACGCTTCTCATCAGTTGGAAGGAACATTGGCCGAATGGTGGGAGAATTTACGTGCCACGCAAGAGAACCCTCAAGATATCACTTGGGAAGAGTTCACAATGCATTCCGACAAGTATCACGTGCCTGAAGGAATCATGGACCTTAAGAAGGAGGAGTTCAGAGCGTTGAAGCAAGGTAATCGGCCGGTGGCCGACTACGAACAAGTTCACACGCTAGCACGCTACGCACTTTTTGAGGATGTAGCGACAGATAAAGCCGCAGTCTCGTTTTATGAAGGGACTTAACTCGGGATTGCAAGACTTAGATGCATGCTTTTAGTTCAAACCCCTGGTTCGAACTCCGAGCGAAAGTAGGATGTTCGGGGTGAGAATACTAATAGGGGAATAGAATTCCTAGCAAACCTTATAATTTTGGAGACCCGGACCTTAGACGTCATATTGGGAATGGATTGGTTATCCAAGCACAAGGCCGTATTGGATTGTGGGCGAAGGACTATCTCGATTGAGAGCCCGTGTGGGAAGAAAGTGGAATTTCAAGCCACTGCGATTAGAGATGGACAGTTGATGGTTAACAGTACCAAGGCAATCAGCATAGAGGATGTCCCTGTAGTGAATGAGTACCCGATGTTTTTCCGAAGATCTACCTGGTATGCCGCCAGACAGGGGACATAGAGTTTGTGATAGAGCTTGTACAGTACAAAGACCGATAGCAAAGAGACCCTATCGGATGTCCACCGAGGAGTTGGTAGAAGTGAAGAAACAGCTAGAAGAGTTAATGGAGAAAGGATTTATCAGACCGAGTTCGTCGCCATGGGGAGCACCAGTTTTGTTTGTCAAGAAAAAGGACGGAAGTTTCAGGATGTGCATTGACTACCGTGCACTCAATGAAGTCACCGTGAAGAATAAGTATCCGCTACCCAGGATTGATGATTTGTTTGATCAGCTGAGAGGAGCCGGAGTTTTCTCCAAGATTGATGCGAGATCGGGATACCATCGCTTGAAGATCCGATCAGAAGATATTCAAGATCGCATTCTCGTCAAGATATGGACATTACGAGTTCTGATTATGTCCTTTGGGTAACGAATGCGCCCGACTTATTTCATGAATATGATGAATAAGGTGTTCATGGAATATTTGGACAAGTTTGTCGTCGTGTTCATAGACGATATCCTAATCTACTCCAAGACAGAGGATGAACATGCCGAACACTTAAGGCGAGTTTTGGAAAAGCTGAGGAAACAGCAACTTTTCGCCAAGTTCAGCAAGTGTGATTTTTGGAAGGACAAGGTGGAGTTTCTTGGACATGCAATGACCGCAGAAGAGTCGCCAGTAGATCCAAGCAAAGTAGAAGGCGTGTTACATTGGGAGCGTAGAAGACTGTGACCCAGATTCGAGTTTCCTTGGAATGGCAGGATACTACCGCCGTTTCATTGAAGGCTTCGACAATTGCGAAACCTCTTACGCAATTGCTTTGAAGAAGGAAAGGAAGTTTGCATGGGCCGGAATGTGAGAAAGGATTTCAGAGGCGAAGAAGCGATTGACATCGGCAGGTGTTAGTTCTACCAGATGTTGCTCAAAGCTTCGATATTTATTGTGACGCATCGCGCCAAGGACTTGGATGTGTCGATGCGAGAATGGAAAGGTCGTCGCTTATGCATCAAGGCAGTTGAGGCCGCATGAGGAAAATTATCCGACACATGACCTAGAGTTAGCTGCCGTAGTGCATGCTTTGAAGTTATGGCGTCACTATCTGATTGGAAACAGATGTGAAGTATATACGGATCATAAGAGCCTTAAGTACATATTCACCCAGTCGGACCTGAATATGAGGCAAAGGAGATGGTTAGAGTTGATCAAAGACTATAATGTTGGAATCCATTACCATCCCGGGAAGGCCAACGTAGTAGCCGATGCCCTGAGTCGGAAAAGCCATACCGTGAGTACGTTGCTAGCCACAAGTCAGGATGAGTTATGTGAGGATTTTCAGAAAATGAAGATTGAGGTAGTACCTAGCGGATTCTTGGCCGCATTAGAAGTAAAGCCTACCCTAGAGGATCAGATCCGAGAAGGGCGAAGGATGATGACAAGATCCGCAGGATTAAGTCCATCAAGGAGGAAGGCAAGGCGAGAGGACTTCAAGTTGGATGAGCAAGGCACGTTGTGGATGAAGGATCGCATTTGTGTGCCTAACAAAAAGGAGTTAAAGCAAGCGATTACGGAAGAAGCTCATGACTCTAAGTACTCAATTCATCCTGGAAGCGCCAAGATGTATCAGGATCTGAAGGAGAGATTCGGTGGCCGAGTATGAAACGTGAAGTTGCCGAGCATGTTGCATTGTGCGACGTATGCCAGAGAGTCAAGGCAATGCATCAGAGACCGGCAGGATTGCTACAACCGCTGAAAATACCTGAGTGGAAGTGGGAGGAAATCGGAATGGATTTCATTACCGGTTTGCCGAAGACTCAAGGAGGTTATGACTCCATATGGGTTATAGTGGATCGCTTGACTAAAGTAGCCCATTTTATCCCCGTGAAGACCACTTACTCGGGAGATAAATTAGCAGAATTATACATGATCAGGATTGTCTGTTTGCACGGAGTGCCAAAGAGGATTGTATTGGACAGAGGTACCCAATTTACCTCAAGGTTCTGGAATAAGTTGCATGAAGCCATGGGAACCCGTTTGAACTTCAGTACAGCTTATCATCCACAGACGGATGGACAGACCGAAAGAGTCAACCAGATTCTGGAGGATATGTTGAGAGCTTGTGCATTGGCTTATGCTACCTCTTGGGATAAGAGTTTGTCGTATGCCGAGTTCAGTTACAACAATAGTTATCAGGCTAGTTTACAGATGTCACCTTTTGAGGCACTGTATGGTCGACCCTGTCGGACGCCATTGAATTGGAATGAGACCGGCGAGCGCCGTGTCTTCGGACCTGATATTCTTCAAGAGGCTGAAGAACAGATCGCTATGATTAGGGAAAGGTTGAAGATAGCCCAATCACGACAAAAGAGTTATGCTGACAATCGTCGCAGGGATTTGAGTTTTGAACCAGAAGACTTTGTATACCTCAGAGTTACGCCTCTCAGGGGAGTTAAGAGGTTCCATGCCAAAGGGAAACTCGCACCCCGTTATGTTGGACCATTCAAGATTTTGAGTCGCAGAGGCGAAGTTGCCTACCAGCTGGAGTTGCCGCAGTCGTTGGCAGGAGTGCATGACGTATTCCATGTGTCCCAGTTGAAGAAGTGTCTCCGAGTTCCTAAGGAACAGACACCGTTAGAATCAATTGAGTTGCAAGAGGATTTGACTTATAAGGAGTATCCCGTGAGGATTCTGGACACAATGGATCGAGAAACTAGAAACAAGTCAACCCGTTTCTGTAGAGTTCAGTGGAGCAACCATGGAGAAAGCGAAGCGACTTGGGAGCGCGAAGAGGATTTGAAGAAAGAGTTTCCAAACCTATTCTGTAGTGAGCCCTGAATCTCGGGGACGAGATTCTATTAAGGGGGGGAGGTTTGTAACACCCCAAAATTTTGCTTTTCTTAAATTCATGTGTGATTTGGCACTTTGGTGAATTTTTGGAATTTTCTGGAATTTATTTGGATTTATTTGGAATTTATTTGAATTTATTCCATTTTGAAATAATTAAAGAATTTAATTTTGCAAATAAAATTTTGTTGGAAATATTTTATTTGAGTCCAAAATGATCCAAAATATTTTCTAGAATTTTTCTGGAATTTTTCTGAGTCATTTGCTATTTTTAATGAATTAAATGAATTATCGGGAATTATTTTAAATATTAAATCGCTGGAAATTCAACTCGGTCGAGTATCGTTCATCCGATCGAAGTCGAACCCGAGTCGGACTCGAGTCCGACCGAGCCGATTGACTCGATCAAACCAGCTCAAAACCTAATCAATCCCAACCGTTGGATCAAGATCCAACGGCCGAGATCCGCCTGCACGGTTCGAGCCGTATCCGGCCGGATCCGATCGCGGCGATCGTCGTGGCCGCTGATCGTGCCACGTGGGCGGACAGCGTCGTCGTCTCTGCCGAGACCGAAAGCCGGACTCCGCCGCCGCGCGCCGCCGCGTGTAGAATTAGGTTTCCGCCTCGCACTAACGCCGAGGCTATTTAAAGCCCTGGTCACGCCCGAGGTTGCCCTCATCCTGCGCGCACGTTCCTCGAGCCATCTCGCTTGAGCGCTGCCGTGTGCCGTGCGAGCTCGCCGTAGTTGGAGGAGGTGACCGCCGCGGTTTGCGCTGATTTTCCGCCGACGTCAGTCGTCTTCCGCCGAAGAAGGAGCGAACCGGAACCCGAAGCCAGCGCGCACGAAGAGACCCTTCACTTCACGGAGCAACCCCAAAACGCCGTCGGGCTTGTCGCCGCTCTCCGTCTCCGGTACGCAGCCGCCGCTGCCGCCATCGCCCTCGCGAGCTCTGTGGACCGTCCGATCTTGATCGTGCGGTTGAGGTGAGTTCACGTGTTCCAAACCCGATTAGATCTGGACCGTTGGATCAAGATCCAACGGTTCACAATCGCCACGTGCCGTAGTAGTGATTATTATAGGATTAGATCTGGACCGTCCGATCTAGATCGAACGGCCCACGATCATCGAGTAGTTTCAACGTGTTAACCCTGGATCTAATCGCGGCCGTTGAATTTCAAATCAACGGTCGAGATTGCGCCACGTGTCGGGAAGTTGGACCGACGCGGTCAGCGCCGTCCACGCGCGCGTGCGTGTGACGCTGACACGCGGGGCCCGCGTGTCAGAGGGCCCGCATGTCAGTGGCTAATCCAGCCAAGCGCTGACGTCACCCATGACGTCACAGTGGGTCCCACCTGTCAGCACCGTGGGCTGAGTCCCCGCTGACGTCAGCAATGACGTCACCCGAGTGGGCCCACATGTCAGCGACACGTGGAGTCGTGGACCGAGTCCACGGTGGACCCGAGCCGAGCGTGGACTACGTCCATGGACCGGCTGACGTCAGCAGACCAATCCAGTGCTGCCACGTGTCCATGCTGACGCAATAATTAATTTCCGAAAAAGAAAATGATTTATTAATTCGAAATAATGATTTCAGATTTTGTTTCAAACTTCAAACGCTTATAACTTTTGCGTTTCAACTCCGATTTGAGTGATTCAAATTTCTAAATTTGTATAAAATTGAGATCTACCTAAATATGAATTTTATTTAATTTTTGGACTAAAGTTTTTCTCTGTAAAATTATTTAATTGATTATTTAAACTTTAAATAATCATAACTTTTGCGTCTTAACTCCAAATTTGACGATTCCAGTTTCTAAAAATCCAGAAAATTATGTTCTCTCTGTTTATGGATTTTATTTGGAGTTTTGGGATGTTTTTGTCTATTGTTTATTTGTGTTTTGCTATTTGCACGCTTTACGAGTAGATGTTGAAGTGCCGGAAGGATTCGAAGGAGAAGTATTGACTCAGGATCCAACTCAAGACCAAGAGCAAGTACTTTTTGAAGGCAAGTTGTGCTTTGACCATGTTGATCCTATTTCGAAATCTATTTTGATTTAAACTATTGCATGCTAGTTCAATTAGAAAAATACTTTGTTTAAACATGGGGATTAGATAAATACCAATTTGCTGTATGACACCTTGATTATTTAAGTATGTGCCATGATCCCTTGTCACCCTAGTTGTGGATTACTAGTTGGACATTATTAGATTGCCAACATGGGTTTAGACCGTTGTAGTATACTGCTTAGACCTGCTACGTGCTCATAACATGATTTTGGATAATCAAATGTTAATATTGACTTAATGATATATTGAACCTGTTTTGGAAAAGTATCATGTGATGTTGATGGCACGTGGTGCATGGTAATCAACTAGGGTTTGATAAACAGTTTTCGACCGGGGCATGTGGCAAGAGTAATCAGGTGGGCCAGTTGTGGCATTGGGGATGTTGATTTGGTTCTTCGGGTAGTCTTGCCCTGGTCACCCTAAGGACTTAACCTTGCAAGCCTTTGAACTGGGTCTAACGTGCAACCACATGTCTGTAATGGGACGGACCTAGTTGATTAAGTTGCTAATAACGTACCTGTGGGACCTCAGGAGGTCAACTACACCCTTTGTGTAAGTTGTCCGGGAGCGTCGGGCCGAGGCCAGTACCCATCTAACGGTTGATTGGCCTAGACTTCGCCTTAGCGAAGGGAAGGGTTAGTGCGCAATAACCGGGGAGGACCACTTGTATTGTTAGAGGTTTCCGAAAGACTTTGTTACGGGAACTCGCCTTTGTGGTGTTTGACTGTATCTTGTGGGTAAAGTGCATAACCTCTGCAGAGTTTAGAATCTATTCGAATAGCCGTGTCCGCGGTATTGGACATCGCTCGGGAATTACAGTCAAGGGTTAGATTTTCTGAAAATAACTTGGATTTGAAAGGTTGGTTTGGTTTAGTAATGAAGATGATAGAAATGTGGTGTAGGATGGGGAAAATGTTTATTAAATTTCCTGAAAAGTTATTTATGCTCTACTTATTTCTACTGCTTTCGAATCTACTTATATTACTTTTCAAATGCTGTTTACTGCAAATATACCTTGAGCTATTCCTTTGTACCAAGCCATGCATATAGTATATTAGCCTGCGCATTCTGCATGACTTGCTGAGTACCAAGTACTCACCCTTGCCTCAACACACTATCAGTTGAAGAGGAGATTACGCCAGCTTTGGAGGAGGAACTCCAAGAGGATCCGTCTACTTAGGGATGCGAGCCCAGTCAGTTGCCTGTGGTATACTGGATGGCGCCACGAAGCTATTTGATTTTCCGCTGCTATTATTTTTCTCTGAATAAGTTTCGCCTTACGAGGCATACATTTGTAACTTGGCCATAAGGTCGAGTAACCAGTTTGGTTATTTAAATAAAGTACTTTATTGGTATCGAGTGGTATGATTGTGATATTTACCAATGTTAAGACTGTGTGCACTAGCGCGTTCCTGGACTAGTGCTGAATACACAGAGGGTCCGGATTTGCAAATTCGGGGTCCCGACAGTTATGATGCCATGTGTTAATGTACAAGTTATTTATGATGTTGGCATGTTTGCTTACATGGCATGATACATGGCCCGGGTGGTGAGAAAGTCATAACTAGTCCGAGGAAGGTCGGTGAGAAAGTTATGACTATTTCGGAGAGCCAATGAGTAAGTCCTACATCGTGATTCCATCCACCGCGGTGTATGGAAGCGACGAGTAGGCACCCTCCATCTTCGGGATGGAAGGGGGGAGAGGGTGCACACCGATGGGTGTGTACTCAACCATACCGGTACGAGTTTCCAAGGAGACATGTGCATCGCATCGCATTGCATACATGATGATGATGATAATCATATGTGATCATGAATGAGATGATAGACATGATGTGAGTTGTTGTAGCCATGTAATTGTTCTTTTGTATCATTGCAATATACTTGCTGAGTGTTGAACTCACGCTTGTGCTTTCTTGTTGTTTTAGGTACCATGAAACCGGCTTACGCGGAAGAGCATTAGCTACACATCTACACGTAGCTCCACACTTATAGACAATTTATTCATCTTGGTCATGATAATAAGAGTAGTGCCATGCAACTTGGTGCAATGGTTAATTTGTGTGCTTAGTTTCCTCATTTACTTCGTTTGGCACATGAGATGGTTGGAATCTTTAATCTAGGCTTATAATGCTGCTAGAACCCTTGTTATTGATGATTTAGATATCATTCTTTATACTATATCCTGTGGTCATATTGTTGTTGCTTCAATTCATGGAAAAACAAAGGAGATGCTGCCGAAATTTTTGGTACTAGCATTTACTCCTTTGCTGTAATTTACCTTAGTTTATGGTATTTAGATGTTGTTTAGCCTATGTTTGGTAGCATTCAGGCATATTAAATGCCGGGGTGTTACAGTTTTTATGCTTTTAGATCGAGAGGTGGTGCTGCGATTGGGTAGAATGGACGAAAACTAGAGATTGCATATTGATCTGCTTCAGGCAGATTGGGCACACGACCTAGGGTTTGAGTTTTCGTGAGTTTAGATTCGGATTTTGGGCGGCCGCCTGTTGAGAAAGTTGTAGATAACTTCAATACCTTTAATTTTACACCAAGAACGTCCAATTACACCCAGCCGTTTGAAAGTTATGATTGTTTTACCGAGCGTGTTCAAATCTGTGAAGTGATTGGGACAGATCGGGTTGATCTGTAGATTAGGCAATTTTATAGGCCGAATCAGCTTTTCCCAATACTTAGAGAAAGCTAGGAAATTTCCTAAGCTTCGCGATGATATACTCTTTTACTTAATTTGGAGAACTAGATCTCAAGTTATGCTAGTTTGAAGCCTGCTGTCCCAGGGGACAGATTCTCTATTCTTCGGCTTTGGGAGTAGTTTGTGAAGTCGGGGTAGATGAGCTATGGTGTACTATTTTGTGGGCACATTTTGAGTGTGTGGTATCTATGTGCAGGTGGTGTGACCCCGGGAGTGCCCTCATCCTCTCGCCAATCCGTCGCCCGCGGTTAAGGCAAGTGTATTGGAATGGGTAGTGTGTTGTATGTTGCTTGTCTTGATTAGATGCAAATTGTTTTCATGATATGCTATCTTGCCATGACTAGTGTTTGCCCATGATATGATGAAAATGGTATGTTATGATGCTATGCAATGATTAATTGTTTATTTTTTTGGCATATGTTGCATACATGGCATGAAAACTGGCCCGGTCGGTGAGAACGTCATAACTAGTCCGGTAAGGTCGGTGAGAAAGTCATAACAAATCCAGAGCGCCATTGAGTAAGACCTACCTCGTGATTCCATCCATGTGGTGTGTGGAAGCGAGGAGTAGGCACCCTCCATCTACGGGATGGAAGGGGAAAGAAGGTGCACGCCGACGGGTGTGCACTCGGCAATACCGGTATGTGCTTCAAGGAGACATGTGCATTGCATTGCATACATGATGATGATAATAAAATGTGTACAATGTGATTGGGACATGGTTATGATGTTGTATATGAAATTATGACTTGATCATGATGTTAAAAATGGTATGTATCGATGTTGGCATTGATTTGTTCTTTATGATCCATTGCAATATGCTTGCTGAGTGATGAACTCACGCTTGTGTTTCATGTTGTTTTTAGGTACCATGAAACCGGCATGCGGGAGAGGGCATTAGCTACACTTCCACACGTAGCTCCACACTTATAGACAATTTAATCGTTTGGAGTCATGATAATAAGAATGATGCCATGAAACTTGGTGCATGGTTAAATTGTGTGCTTGATTTCCACATTTGCTTCGTTTAGCTCATGAGATGGTTGAATTCATTAGTCTAGACTTATTATGTTGCTAGATCCCTCGTTATTGATGATTTAGATGTCATTCTTCATGCTATATCCTGTGATCATATTGTTGTTTCTTCAATTCATGGAAAAACAAAGGAGATGCTACCGAAATTTTCGGTTTTAGCATTTACTCCTTTGCTGTAATTTATCTTTATTTATGGTATTTAGATGCTGCTTCTATCATGTTTGGTGACATTCAGGGCATACTAGATGCCGGGGTGTTACAGTTGGTATCAGAGCGGGCTTTAGGTCCTTGGAACATGTATTTCTAGGGTCATATCTTAGGAATCAACTAAAATGTGATGTGGGATAACTTAGAAACATGGTTTAGGTTATAACTAAAATTTTGCCTTAGGATAGCAACATTAAAACTTGTGTAAGTAGAATAACTAATTTAAAAATTTGACACACATGAATGCACAGTAGGAAAGGGTATGGGTATCATTGCTTTCCGCTTAAATATTGTATCTAAGCTTTGATGTTGAATGCTACTTTTGATGATGTATAATGCTATATTTATGATAGATTTGATTGAGTTTCTATATTTGTGAAAAATTGGGGTTGTGGTGCCGAATGGTTTCGGTCACCTCTTTTTGTTCATAGTAAGGGTGTGGTTTGACGGTGTGGCCGGTTAACGCCATCATCGAAGAATTATTAACCCCTGTAGGAGAAGAGTGCTTACTCTTTCTGTCGTAGATCGAGTAATTGACTGGACTCAAATAGAAGAGATTGGTGGTGGAATCCTTTTGGATTTCTTTTACCGTTCTAACGATCGGTTTGGGTTGGTTTCTGTGGTTTTTAGTGATTGGAAATCAAGGAAAGGTGCTTGGTGTTGAGTTTTCGCTGATGGTATTTCGGCAGTTTTTTTTGTTTTGCCTTCTTTGGTTGAAGACAAAGAGGAAGATTTTATTGCTATTGCCTATTTTGGATTGCCATTTCAGTTTTGGCGTCCGGTTTTGTTGATTGCTTTACGGAGAAAGCTCTCGATTTATTCTTGTGTTTGTCTTTCTCCGGGATTAGCAGAGTTTGTGGTGTTGTGCAAGACCTGGTGGTCAGGGCTGAAGTATGTGTCTTTCTAAGAGTAAGGGGGATGTTTGATCTCATCATTTGACTTGGTTGGGAGATCATCCTTGAAAACCCGTTTGTTTCGTGGAAGTTTGGAGTTTGGTGTTAAGGCTTTATCTGAAAATGATTTGGTTGATCGTTTGGTTTTCCCTCTTGCATCCATCTTCTTTCGTGGAAGTTGTTGATCTCGAGTTTTGTGGAGTAGCTCCATGTCAGCATTTGGGAATTTAAAGAGTTGACTTTTCTTGTGTTTTATGGTTGAGTTTTTTAGAAAGAAAGGTGTTTTTGGGTGTTCTTTTCTTGAGAAACTGTGGTTTTCTTAAGAGTGGAGTGCGTGACCCACGTAGATGTTCAAGAAGTTAAGTGTATGTCGAGGAGTTAGAGTTTTCAGATAATGTGGGTTATTGATTCTGTTAAAGTGATTGTGTTGGTTGTTTAAAGACAACTTAAACTATTGTGTTGATAGAGATGATGAATCGAGATGATAGGTGATCCAAAGTGAAAGTTGATTAGTATTTTATGTAGAGTGTTGTGACTTATGGGAGTTATCGGAAGTTAGAGATTAGTAAGTGTTGATTGCGGTTGAGAAGGTCTAGAATTTTCTGGGTGACAAATTAGTATAGTGAGGTTATGGTGTAAAGACTTCAGGATTGTTGGGTTTGTTGTTTAGGGGTCGAGTAAACGGTGAATCGGCAAAATCACTTAATTGATGGATAATCAAAGAATAGGGATATGAAATGATTTGTAGGAAAGGTTGAAATTGTCCTTGACAAATGTTTGTCTGGGATCCGTAGTTATGAAAGATGTCTAATGGAGATTGTATTGAGTGGTTAGGATTATCCATTGGTTGAATGAACTAGGGATATTGAGTAAGTACCTTATGGTTTGTGCGAGAGGCATTTGTTGTTTATGCCAAAATAAGTGATGAAGAGAAGTATTTTTAGCTTGGGATAATGTAACACCCCGGCATTTAATATGCCCGAATGCTACCAAACATAAGCTAAACAACATCTAAGTACCACAATTAAACATAAATTCCAGCAAAGGTTCATATGCTAAAAAACCGATATTTCGGCAGCATCTCCTTTGTTTTTCCATGAATTAACACAATCTCAATATCATGGCAAGATATATATCATAGCACACGACATCTAAAACAACAACATAAATGGACATAACATCAAGTTACGCCAATAATACCACGCTTAACCACTTCATAAACTATAACGAAGCAAATAAGGATTCACAAGCATGCTAGATTAAACCATACATTAAGTTTAGGGCACAACTCTTAATATCATGTCTCCAAGTGGTTAATTATGGACTATGATGGTGGAGCTACGTGTAGAAGTGTAGCTAGAACCCTTTTTCCCGCATGTCGATCTCAAAGTACCTAAAAACAACATAAAACACAAGCGTGAGTTCGAAAACTCAGCAAGCATATTGTAATGGACAACAAGATCATTTACAAGACAATAATACCTCACATCACATATAACATCTCATACTTGAGCACATAACAACATCATCATCATTAAAAAAAAATGTATTACAATGCAATGCAATGCAATGTTATGCTCATATCTCCATGGAAACTCATACCGGTATGGTTGAGTACACACCCGTCGGTGTGCACCCTCTCCCCCCTTCCATCCCGAAGATGGAGGGTGCCTACTCCTCGCTTCCACAACCCACGGTAGATGGAATCACGATGTAGGACTTACTCTAATGGCTCTCCGGATTAGTCATAACTTTCTCACCGACCTTCCCGGATTAGTTAATGACTTTCTCACCGCCCGGGCCATGTAACATGTCATGCATGCAACTATGCCAATTATCATATTTCACATGTACATAAACATATGGCAACTCATCATGACAAATATAAACACATGGCATCGAACCATGATAATCATACTCAATATTTCATTGGAAAACAGCAAGCATGGCAAGTGAGCATAGCAAGTGTTCAATCTTTCACCCAATATCAACAGACAACCTACAATCCGCTATACATTACAACACACTTGCCTCAACCGCGGGCGACGGATTTGTGGGACGTAGAGGGCACTCCCGGTGTCACACCACCTGCACATAGGCATCACACACTCACAATAATGCCCGCAAAACAGTACACAAATCCCCATCTAACCCGACATTGCCCACTACTTGCAAACCTAAAAACAGAGGTTCTGTCCCGGCGGGACAGCAGCCTTCAAAAGGCCATAACTTGAGTTCTGGGACACCAAATCGATTAAACGAGTACACCAACGCGAAGCTTAGGAAATTTCCTACCTTTTTCTAGTTATACGGAAAGACTGATTCGGACTCTAAAATTGTTTAATCTACAGATTACTACGATCTGTTCCAATCGCGTCACAGATTTTAACACGCTCGGTAAAACGGCCATAACTTTCAAACGGCTGATCGGATTTTAACGTGCTTTATGTCCACGGAAATATAATTAAATTATCTACAACTTCTTTTATGTACATACGGACAGATTCGGAGTCTAAATCGACGAAAACTCGAACCCTAGCCCGACTGCTCAATCTGCCCGAAAACAGAAACGTGGCAACGTCTAGATCTAACCCAAAGAACTCCAATCCAGCACCACCAATTGATCTAAAAACTTGATAATCACCCTAAGAACAGTACCTAGATCAATTCCAAGGATCCCCATGATCATACCTTTGCCCAACGAACGAATCTCCAATAGATCTCCTCGCGGATCGCTCCTCGCTCCACACTCCTCGCTCCAACGGATGGATCCACAAGGTGCAGAGGTGTGGAGACCACCCTAGGGCAGCAAGGGGGTGGAGGAGAGGTGGTGGAGAGGTGGGGAGCAATGGGGCAAAGGGGGAGGTGGAGGCGCATAAGAGGGAGAGGGAGAGGGGGTGGCGGCTAGGGCTTAGGAGGGAGGTGGGGCGCCCAAGGGCAGGGGGAGCACGCCCAAAAGGCTGGTGGGGAGCCCTTTTACCAGCCCCCACACCCAATCCTAGTCCGTTACGGAGACCTACTCCATCCCACCAAAGCCCACCAAGGCCCAAACTCCCTCGGGAAGGCCCAAAACCCCGGAAACGCCCCGGAAATGCTATTAACCTCCATATCCTATAGTTTTAACCTTAATTCCACATCTCATAATGTTATTAACCTTATCATGCACGTTAAATAAGGTTACGACACTCCGTGGCGACATAACACTTCAATCGGCCCAAAAACGCGAGAAAACCCTAAGCCGAAAGGTTTTATTCTCTAGTTTCACCTTCTATAACGTCACACCAAACCATAGTGTCACATTCTTCCCCCCTTCAGCGAGGATTAGGCCTCGAATCAGAAGGACGCCAAAAACAACAACAAAGTCCCCAAGGGACAAAAGGCTTCTCTGCGGCACAAAACATTCGCACAACGACTAGAACCGAAACAAGCGACAAGCGAGTTCCCAAAACCAACACTTAAAGAAAAAGTGTTGATCTAGCTCAACTAAGGGCAACCGCTCATAGTTCAACTTTCAATTCAAATCCCAAACAGAATCTGCGTTTCAACCTCGAAGGGCTTCAACAACCCAAAGCGCTCGAATCCTCACGACAAACACCTCACCCTTCTATCACAACCTACACGACTACACCTTTGCAATAAACTCAACATGACAAAGTCAAAGGAAGTCACAATTCCTTTAACGACCTCTCTTCATTCGAAAGTTTCCATCGAGGAATAAATCATTAAGGCACACTAGCCCTTCCAATACACGATCATACTAACATTTTATTCCATCCTTTCCAGTGCAAGACTCAAACCCAAAAACAACTAGTGAAGACAAGCTGCTCACGGCAGGCAATTATCACCGATCTACCGTCAACTTCACTTCCACCCATCGCTACTCTTAGTAAAGGTTAAACCCATACATCATCAACCTCCATCACAAACCACCCTTATACCACTAAGGTTCGACACCTAGCCCAAGCTAGGATCGAAAACCTTACCAAACCACAATTGGTTCCTTTCTTAAGAGGGTCTCGCCCTCACACAAAAACACTTAGCTATCAAGCCCAAGTGTACACACAACAACTCAAACCCAAAGCGTTAACAACCATTTTGGAAAGAATTCGGCAACATCCAAGCCAAAACACAAAGGAAGCATAAATCCCCTACATCACAACCAACATACTAAATTGTTCATTGCTTCTTTTCATACTAGAAAGCAAGGGAAATCTCGTTTCATGACATAAATGCACACTCTTTAGGAGCACTCGGATTAGTCATATCTCCATATATGACTTTCTCACCGACACAGCTCAACGACTCTTTTATCATTTAACATGTAAAAACGATGTCATGTTTACTTTTCACCATTCCCTCATCATGTAACCACACTACCGAATAGTCATTCACATGATGACTTTTGCCTCGGTATCATATGAATAAATCTCGAATAACATCGAGAGTTGCGCTAATTCGTATAAACTATGACGGCAACATCGTTAATCAACAAAACACCACATCATGTGAAAACCCATCTTCGATTTAAGACTAGCTTTGCAACACCTCGCAAAATCAAACTCAACCCTTTGGAACAGAACATCGACTCCAAAATCAAACATCTGCAGACACAAGCGCCATAAATTTTTATCAAAAGAGAGGGAAACTCAATCCAAAAAGAAAATTCTTCACTAACCAAATTCACTTATGAAACATTCATAAAAATCCAGACTTGTAAAACACCCTACACAGACACATTTTCCAAATGACTCCAACTCTAGTCAAATAGAGTTACACATCAAGGGCTTAACTCAAAAGTTTCCAACACAACCCTTTATGACCATCTGCTTCCTTTTAAAATTAATTCCAAAGATAAATCGGTAACGCGAAAGGCGCGATCCACTCAAAAACTTTTGGATGTAAACTCAAACTCACAACACGAACTAAACAAATTCGCCAAAACCAAAGGTCGACACCAACCACTACGAGTTTTGGGGAAACTCTGAAACTCAACATAAGGAACACCTCAACCGAAAGCATTCAACCGAGATGGCAAACAACCAAACCAGTTTCAAAGGTTTTTAGACAACAGCTCAACATGAAAGGAACCATCTCTAGTACTCCACTACGCTTTCCATTAAAGACTTCAATAATCACTATTTACTATCTGAGGAGCCCCAACACAATTCAACCGAAAGTTTCACAACAAATTCTTCCTCTAGTTACCATTCCCAACATTTTTAATAAGGGTTTATGATGCTTATCAAAAGGCACCCAACCAAGACTATAATGACATGATCCCCACGGCTCACCGAATCATAATACATCTTATTCTAAATTTGAAACATAGTACTTCCACAAATCTTTCAGCAAGATCAACCTATAAATTTCATACCACCTATATATTCACGTCTCGACAACCGAACCTTATTCAGTTAAACAACGACTTCAACATGTAAATATTATCTCTACAAGACAAAGTTCATAACTAGGATTCCAAGGCATACATTCATTAAGGATGAATTTGTACATCATGTTAATTATCCAAAGCTCACTCCATCGCAACATGTTAAAATTTTCCTCTATTTTAACCATGGTTTTCCAACGAATAATCTAAACAATTACCACAACTACTTAGTCATCAATAACAACAAATGGGCATAATCATCAACCAACAACATTACTTTTAGCTACCCTATACATAGGTGATAACAAAATTACCACCACACAACATACTCCCACTATTTAAAATAGACTGAATACTAGCATTAACACTACCATTAACAACATCATTAACAATAAGTCTTATGTCTTCTCCATTGATATCAATACTAGCATTGTAGCGACACAACTGCATACTTCCAAAGATGCTAGTAGTTTGCAACAACATAAATAGCAACTCTAATCAACATCCAAATTAAAGTCACTAGTCAACACGATTAAATTTCTCTATTAATCCATTAGATTAGAACATCTTTAACAACCAGCAAAGTTTCTTTTACAATAACAATGCAGTCTACATCATCTTAATGTTTTAACTATGCATCAAAGTTTAAACTTTTAACATTAACAAGGATCATAAGCACTTTTAAAGCAAGGCAACAGATTCTAAGCATGTACATTAACACATTTAATCATTCTCGCTAAGAGTAAACTGCAACACTAGTAGTCTATTTATTCTCAAGCTAGAGATATTAATCACATTGAATTGATTCAACTCAAAATTTAACTTAGCAACACATCAATCCATAAACCACATTGTTACCTACTACATAACATGCTAAACATCAATTCTTACTAGGGACAAACGATTTGAGTCAAAAGACTACTTTGTTTACAGACATTTTAGTTTTAAAACTCATCCTAAGTTCATAAGGAAAATTTGACTCTCAAAATTGCGATGAGACAAACCCAAACTTGGTCATGCAAAGGAATTCTCGAAACACTTTTCAATCTCCAAGACTCCCCTTTGGAGGGAACCAACCGATCAAATAAACCTTTGCAAATAAAACCTTAGCACCAAACCCCAATCTTTCACGAAACAAGAAGGGTTTTTCAAAGATGATTTCTTAAACCAGTAAAATAACGAAATCAAACACCACGTACTAACACAAAGCCACGTAACTTCAGCCACGACGGTGTCCGGCACAACTCATAATAACTCCTTTAACCTCGAGAGAAAGAAAGACAAACACGAGGATAAAGTGAATGCTTGTTCCCCATAATGCAATCAACAGGCATCAAAACTGGAAAGGCGCCCAAAAGAAGCGCAACACTAGTCTCCTCTTCTTCGTCTTCAACCAAGGAAGAGAAAACCACACACCGCATACGAACGATCCGCGAAAACCCAACACTTTTCATTTGATTCAAATCTACTAAAGCCAAGAAAAGCAAAGAACACCGACCGTCGAGCGGCAAAGAACATCTGAAGGAAACCACCATTAACTCTTCTATTTGACTCAGTCAACGACCCGATCAACGACGAAAGGATAAGCACTCTTCTCCTACGAGGGTCAATAGTTCTTCGGTGGTGGCGCTAACAAACCACCTTTGTCAAACCTCACCCTTACTATGAAATAAGAGAGGTGGCGAAACCCTTCGGCACCAAAACCCCACTTTTACCACCACAACAGGAATAATTCAATCATTTATCTCATAGACATAGCAACGTACTATATCAAATATAGCATTTAGCAACAAGGCTTAAGTACAACATTTAAGTGTAAACAACGATACCCATACCCTTCCTTCTGTGCATCCATGTGTGTCAAATTTTAGATTAGTTATACCACTTTTGCAAGTTTTAATGTTGCTATCCTATGACAAAATTTTAGTAAAAACCTAAGCCATGTTTCTAAGTTATTCCACATCACATTTTAGTTGTACCCTATAGCATGACACTAAAAATACACATTCCAAGGACCTACAGCCCGCTCTGATACCAACTGTAACACCCCGGCATTTAATATGCCCGAATGCTACCAAACATAAGCTAAACAACATCTAAGTACCACAATTAAACATAAATTCCAGCAAAGGTTCATATGCTAAAAACCGACATTTCGGCAGCATCTCCTTTGTTTTTCCATGAATTAACACAATCTCAATATCATGGCAAGATATATATCATAGCACACGACATCTAAAACAACAACATAAATGGACATAACATCGAGTTACGCCAATAATACCACGCTTAACCACTTCATAAACTATAACGAAGCAAATAAGGATTCACAAGCATGCTAGATTAAACCATACATTAAGTTTAGGGCACAACTCTTAATATCATGTCTCCAAGTGGTTAATTATGGACTATGATGGTGGAGCTACGTGTAGAAGTGTAGCTAGATCCCTTTTTCCCGCATGCCGATCTCAAAGTACCTAAAAACAACATAAAACACAAGCGTGAGTTCGAAAACTCAGCAAGCATATTGTAATGGACAACAAGATCATTTACAAGACAATAATACCTCACATCACATATAACATCTCATACTTGAGCACATAACAACATCATCATCATTAAAAAAATGTATTGCAATGCAATGCAATGCAATGTTATGCTCATATCTCCATGGAAACTCATACCGGTATGGTTGAGTACACACCCGTCGGTGTGCACCCTCTCTCCCCTTCCATCCCGAAGATGGAGGGTGCCTACTCCTCGCTTCCACAACCCACGGTAGATGGAATCACGATGTAGGACTTACTCTAATGGCTCTCCGGATTAGTCATAATTTTCTCACCGACCTTCCCGGATTAGTTAATGACTTTCTCACCGCCCGGGCCATGTAACATGTCATGCATGCAACTATGCCAATTATCATATTTCACATGTACATAAACATATGGCAACTCATCATGACAAATATAAACACATGGCATCGAACCATGATAATCATACTCAATATTTCATTGGAAAACAGCAAGCATGGCAAGTGAGCATAGCAAGTGTTCAATCTTTCACCCAATATCAACAAACAACCTACAATCCGCTATACATTACAACACACTTGCCTCAACCATGAGCGACGGATTTGTGGGACGTAGAGGCACTCCGGTGTCACACCACCTGCACATAGGCATCACACACTCACAATAATGCCCGCAAAACAGTACACAAATCCCCATCTAACCCGACATTGCCCACTACTTGCAAACCTAAAAACAGAGGTTCTGTCCCGGCGGGATAGCAGTCTTGCAAAGGCCATAACTTGAGTTCTGAGACTCCAAATCGATTAAAAGAGTACACCATCGCGAAGCTTAGGAAATTTCCTACCTTTTTCTAGTTATACGGAAAGGCTGATTCGGACTCTAAAATTGTTTAATCTACAGATTACTACGATCTGTTCCAATCGCGTCACAGATTGTAACACACTCGGTAAAACGGCCATAACTTTCAAACGGCTGATCGGATTTTAACATGCTTTATGTCCACGGAAAGATAATTAAATTATCTACAACTTCTTTTATGTCCGTACGGACAGATTCGGATTCTAAATCGATGAAAACTCGAACCCTACCCCTACTGCTCAATCTGCCCGAAAACAAAAACGTGGCAACGTCTAGATCTAACCCAAAGAACTCCAATCCAGCACCACCAATTGATCTAAAAACTTGATAATCACCCTAAGAACAGTACCTAGATCAATTCCAAGGATCCCCATGATCATACCTTTGCCCAATGAACGAACTCCAATAGATCTCCTCGCGGATCGCTCCTCGCTCCACGCTCCTCGCTCCTCGCTCCTCGCTCCTCGCTCCAACGGATGGATCCACAAGGTGCAGAGGTGTGGAGACCACCCTAGGGCAGTAAGGGGGTGGAGGAGAGGTGGTGGAGAGGTGGGGAGCAATGGGGCAAAGGGGGAGGTGGAGGCGCACAAGAGGGAGAGGGAGAGGGGGTGGCGGCTAGGGCTTAGGAGGGGAGGTGGGGCGCCCACGGGCTGGGGGAGCACGCCCAAAAGGCTGGTGGGGAGCCCTTTTACCAGCCCCCACACCCAATCCTAGTCCGTTACGGAGACCTACTCCATCCCACCAAAGCCCAAAGAAGGCCCAAACTCCCAGGAAGGCCCAAAACCCCAGAAACGCCCCGGAAAAGCTATTAACCTCCATATCCTATAGTTTTAACCTTAATTCCACATCTCATAATGTTATTAACCTTATCATGCACGTTAAATAAGGTTACGACACTCCGTGGCGACATAACACTTCAACCGGCCCAAAAACGCGAGAAAACCCTAAGCCGAAAGGTTTTATTCTCTAGTTTCACCTTCTATAACGTCACACCAAACCATAGTGTCACAGATAAACAGTTGTATGAATGATGAGTCATAGTGGTTGGTAGACCAATAGAAGAAGTTGACGTGAGTCTTATGTTGAGGTAACTAGTAAGTTCGTTGTGCCGAAGTTGTGAGAACGTGGTTCTCCTTGTTGATGGTTATAAGATAGACATGGATAGAGTTTGATGATCATATGACCGGTGGTGGGATTCGAGTCGAACCTTCTTTTAAAGGTTTACGGATTTAAATGAATGTATAAACTTTCTGGGAGTGCCTGCTGTCGGGACCCCGAATTTGCAAATCCGGACCCTCTGTGTATTCAGCACTAGTCCAGGAACGCGCTAGTGCACACAGTCTTAACATCGGTAAATATCACAATCATACCAATCGATATTATCAAAGTACTTTATTTAAATAACCAAACTGGTTACTTGACCTCATGGTCAAGTTACAAATGTATGCCTCGTAGGGCGAAACTTATTCAGAGAGAAACAATAGCAGCGGAAAATCAAATAAACTTCGTGGCGCCATCCAAGATACCACAGTGCAACTGGTGGGCTCGCATCCCTAAGTAGACGGGTCCTCTTGGAACTCCTCCTCCGAAGCGGCATAGTCTCCTCTTCAACTGGTATTGTGTTGAGGCAAGGGTGAGTACTTGGTACTCGACAAGTCATGCGAGAATGCAAGCTAATATACTATATGCATGGCTTGGTACAAAGGAATAGCTCAGGGTATATTTGCAAAGAAATGACTTTTGACAAGTAATATAAGTAGATTCGAAAGCAGTAGAAATAAGTAAAGCATAAATAACTTTTCAGGAAATTTAATAAACATTTTTCCCATCCTAAACCACATTTCCATCATCTTCATTGTTAAACCAACCCAACTTTTCAAATCCAAGTTATTTTCAGAAAATCTAACCCTTATTTGTAATTCAGAGCATTGTCGATCAAGTGGACTCGGCTATTCAAATAGATTCTACACTCTGCAGAGGTTATGCACTTTACCCACAAGATACAGTCAAACACCACAAAGGCGAGTTCCCGTAACAAAGCCTTTCGGAAGCCTCAAACAACACAGGTGGTCCTCTCCGGTTCGTGCTCTACACCATCCCTTCCCTTAGCTAAGGCGAAGTATGGGACCAACACACCGTTAGATGGGTACACAGCCACGACCACGATACGCTCCCCGTACAATCACACAAGCGGTGTAATCGACACCCTGAGGCTCCACAAGTGAGTCCTTAGCGACTTAGTCAACTAGGGCCGTCCCATTCCAGCCATGTGGTTGCAAGTATGACCCAGTTCAAAGGCTTGCAAGGTTAAGTCCTTAGAGTGACCAGGGCAAGACTACGAAAAACCAAATCAACATCCCGATTGCCATACATCGCCCACTGATTACTCTTGCCACATGCCGGCCGAAAATCGTTTATCAAACCCGATTGATTACCATGCACCACGTGCCATCAACATCACATGATACTTTTCCAAAACAGGTTCAATATATCATTAAGTCAATATTAACATTTGATTGTCCAAAATCATGTCATGAGCACGCGGAGTCTAAGCAAAGTGTACTACAACGGTCCTAAAACCCATGTTGGCAATTTAATAATGTCCAACTAGTAATCCACAACTAGGGTGACAAAGGGTCATGGCACATACTTAAGTAATCAAGGTGTCATACTGACAAATTGGTATTTATCTAACCCCATGTTTAAACAAAGTATTTTTCTAATTGAACTAGCATGCAATAATTTAAATCAAAATAGATTTGAAATAGGATCAACATGGTCAAAGCACAACTTGCCTTCAAAAGTACTTGCTCTTGGTCTTGAGTTGGATCTGAGTCAATACTTCTCCCTCGAATCCTTCCTAAGACTTCAACGTCTACTCGTAAAGCGTGCAAGTAGCAAATACACAAATAAACAATAGGCAAAAACATCCCAAAACTCCAAATAAAATCCAAAAACAGAGAACATAATTTTATGGATTTTTAGAAACTGGAATCGTCAATTTTGGAGTTAAAGCATAAAAGTTATGATTATTTAAAGTTTAAATAATCAATTAAATAATTTTGCAGAGAAAAACTTTAGTCCAAAAATTAAATAAAATTTATATTTAGGTAGATCTAAATTTTATACAAATTTAGAAATTTGAATCGCTCCAATCGGAGTTGAAGCATAAAAGTTATAAGCGTTTGAAGTTTGAATCTAAAATTGAATCAATATTTCGAATTAATAAATAATTTTCTTTTTCGGAAATTAATTAATGCGTCAGCATGTAAACGTGGCAGCCTCTGATTGTCCTGCTGGCGTCGGCCGATCCATGGGCTCGGTCCACGCTCGGCTCGGGTCTACCGTGGACTCGGTCCACGACTCTACGTGTCGCTGACATGTGGGCCCACTCGGGTGACGTCATCGCTGACGTCAGCGGGGCTCAGCCCATGGTGCTGACAGGTGGGGTCCACTGTGACGTCATGGGTGACGTCAGCGCTTGGCTGGGTCAGCCACTGACATGCGGGCCCTCTGACACGCGGGCCCCGCGTGTCAGCGTCACACTGCCAGCGTCGCGTGGGCCAGCGGCGCGTCGGTCCAACTTCCCGACACGTGGCGCAATCTCGGCCGTTGGTTTGAAAATCAACGGCGCGGATTGGATCCAGGGTTAACGCGTTGAAACTACTCGATGATCATGGGCCGTTCGATCTAGATCGGACGGTCCAGATCTAATCCTATAATCGCACTGCTACGGCACGTTGCGATTGTGAACCGTTTGATCTTGATCCAACGGTCCAGATCTAATCTTGTTTGGAACACGTGATCTCACCTCAACCGCTCGATCTGGATCGGCGGTCCTCCGAGCTCGCGGGCGGCGATGGTTTCACGCGCTGGCTTGGCCGGAGACGGGGACGACGACCAAGGGCGCGGCGCCACGGGGCTTCTCCGGCGAGATGAAACCTCCCTTCGGGTGCGTCGCGTCGCGGGGACGCCGGCTCTGGGCTCCTTCGCGGCGGAAGACGACGGACGCCGGCGGAACGGCGCAAACCGCAGCGGAGGAAGAGACAACTCCGGCGGCGATTGCGGCTCAACGGCGGCTTTCGGCGAGATGGCTCGAAGCAGTGCGCAAGGATGAGGGCAACCTCGGGGGCGTCTCACGCTTTAAATAGCCTCGGCGTTCGTGCCCTAGACGGAAACCTAGTTAAATTACGGCGGCGCGGGGCGGGCGGAGTCCGGCTCGGACTCGGCGAAGACGACGAAATCGTGGCCGTCCACGTGGCACAACCAACGGCCACGATCGCGCGGCGCGATCGGATCCGGGCCGGATACGGCTCGAACCGGTACGGGCTGATCTCAGCCGTTGGATCTTGATCCAACGGTTGGGATTGATTAGGGTTAGGAGTGGGTTCGGTCGAGTCACGTGGCTCGGGTCGGACTCGAACTCGAGTCTGACTCGGGCTCGGTCGGATGAACAGTAACCGACGCGGTCGGTCCTTTTCCCGCGAATTAATATTTAAAATAATTCCCAGTAATTCATTTAATTCATTAAAAATAGCAAAAGACTCAGAAAAATTCCAGAAAAATTCTGGAAAATATTTTGGATCATTTTGGACTCAAATAAAATATTTCCAACAAAATTTTATTTGCAAAATTAAATTCTTTAATTATTTCAAAATGGAATAAATTCAAATAAATTCCAAATAAATCCAAATAAATTCCAGAAAATTCCAAAAATTCACCAAAGTGCCAAATCACACATGAATTTAAGAAAAGCAAAATTTTGGGGTGTTACAAACCTCCCCCCCTTAATAGAATCTCGTCCACAGAGATTCAGGGGCTTACTAAAGGAATAGGTTTGGAAATTCTTTCTTCAAATCCTCTTCGCTCCCAAGTCGCTTCGCTTTCTTCATGATTGCTCCTTGAACTCTCTGAAACGGGTTGACTTATTTACGGTTTCTCGATCCATTGTGTCGAGAATCCTCACGGGATGCTCCTTATAAGTCAAATCCTCTTGCAACTCAATTAACTCTAGCGGTGTGCATTTCCTCGGGAACTCGGAGACACTTCTTCAATCTAGGACACATGGAATACATCATGCACTCCTGTTAACGATTGTGGCAACTCTAGCCGATAAGCAACCGCCTCTGCGGCTCAAAATCTTAAATGGTCCAACATAGCAGGGTGCAAGTTTCCCTTTGGCATGGAACCTCTTAACTCCCCGAGAGGCGTAACTCGAGGTATACAAAGTCTTACGGTTCAAAACTCAAATCCGCGACGATTGTCAACATAACTCTTTGTCGAGATTGGGCTATCTTCAACCTTTCCCTAATCATAGCGATCCGCTCTTGACCTCTTGAAGAATATCAGGCCCAAAGACACGGCGCTCGCGGTCTCATTCCAATTCAACGGCGTCAAGCGAGTCGACCATACAAAGGCCTCAAAAGGTGACATCTCAGAACTAGCCTGATAACTATTGTTGTAACTAAACTCGGCATACGGCAAACTCTTATCCCAAGAGGTAGCATAAGCCAATGCACAAGCTCTCAACATATCTTCGAATCTGGTTGACTCTTTCGGTCTGTCCATCCGTGCGTGGATGATAAGGCATCTTGAAGTTCAAACGGGTTCCCATGGCTTCATGCAACTTATTCCAACCTTGAGGTAAATTGGGTACCTCGTCCGATACAATCCTCTTTGGAACTCCGTGCAAACAGACAATCTCGATCATGTACAATTACGCTAATTTATCTCAGAGTAAGTGGTCTTCACGGGGATAAAATGGGCTACTTTAGTCAAGCGATCCACTATAACCCATATGGAGTCATAACCTCCTTGAGTCTTCGGCAAACCGGTAATGAAATCCATTCCGATTTCCTCCCACTTCCACTCAGGTATTTTCAGGTGTAGCAATCCTGCTGGTCTCGATGCATTGCCTTGACTCTCTAGCATACGTCGCACAATGCAACATGCTCGGCAACTTCTCGTTTCATACTCGGCCACGAGAATCTCTCCTTGAGATCTGATACATCTTGGCGCTTCCAGGATGAATCGAGTACTTAGAGTCATGGGCTTCTTCCAAAATCAGTTGCTTTAACTCCTTTTTGTCAGGCACACAAATCCGATCCTTCATCCACAACGTGCCTTGTTCATCCAATTTGAAGTCCTCTGCCTTGCCTTCCTCCTTTTTGGACTTAATCCTGCGGATCTTGTCATCATCCTTCTGTCCTTCTCGGATCTGGTCCTCTAAAGTAGGCTTTACTTCCAGTGCGGCCAAGAATCCGCCAGGTACAACCTCAATCTTCATCTTTTGAAAATCCTCACATAACTCATCCTGACTTGTGGCTAGCAACATACTCACGGTATGGCTTTTCCGACTCAGAGCATCGGCTACCACGTTGGCCTTCCCGGGATGGTAATGGATTCCAACATTATAGTCCTTGATCAACTCTAGCCATCTCCTTTGCCTCATATTCAGATCCGACTGGGTGAATATGTACTTAAGGCTCTTATGATCCGTATATACTTCACATCTGTTTCCAATCGAGATAGTGACGCCATATCTTCAAAGCATGCACTACGGACTAACTCTAGGTCATGTGTCGGATAATTTTCCTCATGCGGCCTCAATCGCCTCGATGCATAAGCGGCGACCTTTCCATTCTGCATCAAAGACACATCCAAGTCCTTGGCGCGATGCGTCACAATAAATATCGAAGCTTTGAGCAACATCAGGTAGAACTAACACCGGTGATGTCAATCGCTTCTTGACTCTGAAATCCTTTCTCACATTCAGTCGTCCATGCAAACTTCTTTTCCTTCTTCAGCAATTGCGTAAGAGGTTTCGCGATTGTCGAAAAGCCTTCGATGAAACGGAGGTAGTATCCTGCCATTCCAAGGAAACTCGAACTGGGTCACGATCTTGGCTGCTCCCAATGTAACACGGCTTCTACTTTGCTTGGATCTACTGGCGACTCCTTCTGCAGTCTTTACATGTCCAAGAAACTCCTCCTTTTCCTTACAAAAATAACACTTGCTGATCTTGTCTAAAAGTTGATGTTCCTCGGCTTTTCCAAAACTCGCCTTAAGTGTTCGGCATGTTCATCCTCTGTCTTGGAGTAGATTAGGATATCGTCTATAAACACGACGACAAACTTGTCCAAATATTCCATGAACACCTTATTCATCATATTCATGAAATAAGGCGCATTAAATCGAGACCAAAGGACATAGCGTAAACTCGTAATGTCCATATCTTGACGAGAATGCGGTCTTGAATATCTTCCGATCGGATCTTCAATCGATGGTATCGATCTCGAGATCAATTTTGGAGAAAACTCCGGCTCCTCTTAACTGATCAAACAAATCATCAATCCTGGGTAGCGGATACTTATTTTTCACGGTGACTTCATTGAGTGCACGGTAGTCAATGCACATCCTGAAACTCCCGTCCTTCTTCTTGACAAACAAAACCGGTGCTCCCCACGGCGACGAACTTGGTCTGATAAATCCTTTCTCCATTAACTCTTCTAGCTGTTTCTTCATCTCCACCAACTCCTCGGTAGACATCCGATAGGGTCTCTTTGCTATCGGTGCTGTACCAGGTACAAGCTCTATCACAAACTCTATGTCCCTGTCCGGCGGCATACCAGGTAGATCCTCGGGAAAAACATCGGGGTAATCACTCACTACCGGGACATCCTCTATGCTGATTGCCTTGGTACTGTTAACCATCAACTGTCCATCTCTAACTGCGGTGGCTTGAAATTCCACTTTCTTCCCACACGGGCTCTCCACTGAGATAGTCCTTCGTCCACAATCCAATACGGCCTTGTGCTTGGATAACCAATCCATTCCCAAGATAACATCTAAGGTCTGGGTCTCCAAAATCATAAGGTTTGCTAGGAACTCTATTCCATCTATTAGTATTCTCACCCCGGAACATCCTACTTCCGTTCGGAGTTCGGAACCAGGGGTTTGAACTAAAAGCATGCACTTAAGGCTTGCAATTCTCAAGTCATTTCTAGTAGCAAAGCCTTGCGAAACAAACGAATGCGAAGCTCGAGTCAAACAAAGCATTGCAGTGCTTGAGTTAACAAGTAACTTACCCAAAGACGACGTCAGTAGCATTCTGCGGTGCATCTGCGGTGACATGGTTGACTCGGCCTCTCACCACGGTCTGGGGTGTGGCTCTGGTCGGGCGTCCTAGCTGGGGTGGTTCCTAGATTGAAGCGGCGGGGTCGCTCCTCGCTGTCTTCTTTGGACAAGCTGTTGGCAAAGTGTCCTGGCTCGTTGCGATTGTAACAGCGTCTCTTGTTCCTTCTTGTTTGCACAGGGTAGCGTTTCTAGCGGGGCTGGGTGCAGTAGTTACGATTGACAGGTCTTGGTGCTGGAGGATGGTGTCCTTGTTGCATTGCGTGGTTGGAATCGAAGAATTGATTTGGTGCAACTCTCAAGCGCTGCTATGCGTTCCCTGGCGTGATCCTTGCTTTGTTGCATCCTGCGCTTCTGTTCTCATCCAGTTCCTTGCGCTTGTCCTCAAGAATAAGCGCCTTATTCACCAACTCTTGGAAATCTGGAAAGGTGTGGGTGATCAACCCTACTTGCAATCCTGAGTTAAGTCCCTTCATAAAACGAGGTATGCCTGGATTTGTCCGTCGCTACATCCTCGGTGCGTAGCGTGCTAGCTGTGGTGAACTTGTTCGGGTAGTCGGCCACCGGGCTGATTACCTTGCTTCAGTGCTCTGAACTCCTCCTTCTTAAGGTCCATGATTCCTTCAGGCACGTGATCTGTCGAATGCGGCCGTGAACTCTTCCCAAGTGATATCTTGAGGGTTCTCTGCGTGGCACGAAATTCTCCCACCATTCGTAATTGTTCCTTCCAAGCGATGAGTAGCGTAAAGTACCTTCTCATTCCCTATGCATTGAGCTATGTGTAGCTTCCTCTCAATTGATCTTAACCAATCATCGGCCTCCAATGGATTGGCATTCCCGAAGAAAGTGGGTGGGTGAGTCCTCATGAACTCGGCTGACCTTGTATTCTGGCGTGGTCCCTGATTAACTTGATTAGCGATGGCCTGAGCGATGACGTGCTGTATTTGTTGCATCATAGCATGCATCAACCGAGTCCGAGCAGCAAGAAAGGCTCGAAATTCTGCATATCGATTGGCGGTCTGGTGCTCCATCATTGGGGTTTTCTGCTGGGCGAGATCCACTCCCATTGCTTCCAAAGTTTCCACGGGTGTTCACCATCTGTTGATTTGCTCTAGGTTTAGAGATGAGAGGGAAGCAAGAATAGACAAGTAATATGGAACTTATGCGGGGCGAAAGGGGTAACTTTAAGGTCCATCTTTATTATTAATAACTTGGTATGGCTGCTTACAATGCCTAAGGGCCTTGCAACACATAATGCACACTCAAAGAAACAAAGCAAATCCAAATCGAACTAACTCTGGAATCTAACGCCTAAAGGGTGACTCTTTATTCTATGACTCGACTCGGCGAAGGAGTCTCACTATAGAACCTATGCTCACTCATCGAGAAAACCTCCACGGCACAGTGCGGGTCTTTGTGGCATAGGCGTAACGATTGCCATGTCCAAAGAATCGTGTCCTCTGTGGTAGTCGAAGAAGCGATGTCCTCATCGAGATCGACTCCTTCCGGATCCGGCTCGTAGCTCGAAATCAGTTGGTCCGGTCCGCATACAAAGTCATCTCCAACTCGTCAATCCTTCGTAGAAGGTGTGCCACATACTCTTGAGCTTCCCGCCACCTGTTCTTCTCTGTCGTGATCTCCTTGCGGGCCTTCAGAGCTCCTTGCTTGTATTATCTAGTACATCCTCCTGGCGACGACAAATCGTGCCAAGCTGTAACCGTGGCATCCTCATCCTGAATCTCCTTCGGTCAAGAAGGTTATCGTTCTTGCTGGATGGTAACGGAACACCGTACTCTCAATTCTCTGGCGTAGATACGGGTAATGTGCCGCATTGCTCGTCGTGATACTTCTTGGATACCCATACGCATTGTAGATCTCTGGCAAAGGTGCGGTGTATCGAGCGATTGCACTGGCCCTTTTTCCTAGCAGTACCTCAATCCTCACGTCACAAGCCTTGATCAATCCCGCTTGCCTGATCACTTCCACTTGGTATTGGGGCTTCTCAAAATCTCCGAGAGTTTGTAGCATGTGCCAAAGCTCTGCGGCGTGACCAACTCCCAGATCAACGTAGTTGAACTCTTCCTCCATCTGTCACAAGAGTGCTTTACGTAAGAACTCGGAATTTTTAAGTTGTGACAAGGTAAGGGAAAATTTCAGCAAGAGACAAGAAAAGAGAGAAGGGGATAAGTCGAGATGTCATTTCTTGTCTTGACAACTTTTAGCTTTAGAAAATAGGTTTTATCCTCACTACGACCATTCTAGCTAGGGTTGAGCCTACAGTCAAGTATGGCTCGATACCACCTCTGTCGGGACCCGAATTTGCAAATCCGGACCCTCTGTGTATTCAGCACTAGTCCAGAACGCAGCTAGTGCACACAGTCTTAACATCGGTAAATATCACAATCATACCAATCGATATTATCAAAGTACTTTATTTAAATAACCAAATCGGTTACTTGACCTCATGGTCAAGTTACAAATGTATGCCTCGTAGGGCTTAAACTTATTCAGAGAGAAACAATAGCAGCGGAAAATCAAATAAACTTAGTGGCGCCATCCAAAGATACCACAGTGCAATCGGTGGGCTCGCATCCCTAAGTAGACGGGTCCTCTTGGAACTCCTCCTCCGGCGGCATAGTCTCCTCTTCAAGCGGTATTGTGTTGAGGCAAGGGTGAGTACTTGGTACTCGACAAGTCATGCACAGAATGCAAGCTAATATACTATATGCATGGCTTGGTACAAAGGAATAGCTCAGGGTATATTTGCGAAACAGCTTTTTTGACAAGTAATATAAGTAGATTCGAAAGCGAGAAATAAGTAAAGCATAAATAACTTTTCAGAAATTTAATAAACATTTTTCCCATCCTAAACCACATTTCCATCATCTTCATTGTTAAACCAACCCAACTTTTCAAATCCAAGTTATTTTGAGAAAATCTAACCCTTGACTGTAATTCCCGAGCATTGTCGATCAGTGGACTCGGCTATTCAAATAGATTCTACACTCTGCAGAGGTTATGCACTTTACCCACAAGATACAGTCAAACACCACAAAGGCGAGTTCTAAGTAACAAAGCCTTTGAAGCCTCAAACAACACAGGTGGTCCTCTCCGGTTCGTGCTCTACACCATCCCTTCCCTTAGCTAAGGCGAAGTATGGGACCAACACACCGTTAGATGGGTACCTGGCCACAGCCACGATACGCTCCCCCGTACAATCACACAAACGGTGTAACTGACACCCTGAGGCTCCACAAGTGAGTCCTTAGCGACTTAGTCAACTAGGGCCGTCCCATTCCAGCCATGTGGTTGCAAGTATGACCCAGTTCAAAGGCTTGCAAGGTTAAGTCCTTAGAGTGACCAGGGCAAGACTACCCGAAAAACCAAATCAACATCCCGATTGCCATCTTGGCCCACCTGATTACTCTTGCCACATGCCCTGGCCGAAATCGTTTATCAAACCCGGTTGATTACCATGCACCACGTGCCATCAACATCACATGATACTTTTCCAAAACAGGTTCAATATATCATTAAGTCAATATTAACATTTGATTGTCCAAAATCATGTCATGAGCACGTGGCGTGTCTAAGCAAAGGTACTACAACGGTCTAAAACCCATGTTGGCAATTTAATAATGTCCAACTAGTAATCCACAACTAGGGTGACAAAGGGTCATGGCACATACTTAAGTAATCAAGGTGTCATACAAAGAAATTGGTATTTATCTAACCCCCATGTTTAAACAAAGTATTTTTCTAATTGAACTAGCATGCAATAATTTAAATCAAAATAGATTTCGAAATAGGATCAACATGGTCAAAGCACAACTTGCCTTCAAAAAGTACTTGCTCTTGGTCTTGAGTTGGATCCTGAGTCAATACTTCTCCCTCGAATCCTTCCTAAGACTTCAACGTCTACTCGTAAAAGCGTGCAAGTAGCAAATACACAAATAAACAATAGGCAAAAACATCCCAAAACTCCAAATAAAATCCAAAAACAGAGAGAACATAATTTTATGGATTTTTAGAAACTGGAATCGTCAATTTTGGAGTTAAAACGCAAAAGTTATGATTATTTAAAGTTTAAATAATCAATTAAATAATTTTGCAGAGAAAAACTTTAGTCCAAAAATTAAATAAAATTTATATTTAGGTAGATCTCAATTTTATACAAATTTAGAAATTTGAATCGCTCCAATCGGAGTTGAAACGCAAAAGTTATAAGCGTTTGAAGTTTGAATCTAAATTTGAATCAATATTTCGAATTAATAAATCATTTTCTTTTTCGGAAATTAATTATTGCGTCAGCATGGACACGTGGCAGCCTCTGATTGGCCTGCTGACGTCAGCCGGTCCATGGGCTCGGTCCACGCTCGGCTCGGGTCTACCGTGGACTCGGTCCACGACTCTACGTGTCGCTGACATGTGGGCCCACTCGGGTAGCGTCATCGCCGACGTCGGTAGGCTCGGCCCATGGTGCCGGCAGTGGGGTCCATCAGACGTCATGGGTGACGTCGGCGCTGGCTGGGTCGACCAGCGACATGCGGGCCCTCGACACGCGGGCCCGGCGTGTCGGCGTCACACTGCCAGCGTCGCGTGGGCCAGCGGCCGACCGCGTCGGTCCAACTTCCCGACACGTGGCGCAATCTCGGCCGTTGGTTTGAAAATCAACGGCGGATTGGATCCAGGGTTAACGCGTTGAAACTACTCGATGATCATGGGCCGCTCGATCTAGATCGGACGGTCCAGATCTAATCCTATAATCGTACTGCTACGACACGTGGCGATTGTGAACCGTTGTATCTTGATCCAACGGTCCAGATCTAATCGGGTTTGGAACACGTGATCTCAACTCAACCGTTCGATCTGGATCTGACGGTCCTCCGAGCTCGCGTACGGCGATGGTTTCACGGCGGCGGCTTGACCGGAGACGGACGACGACCAAGGGCGCGGCGCTACGGGGCTTCTCCGGCGAGATGAAACCTCCGTCGGTGCGTCTCGTCGCGGGGACTCGGATTCGGGCTCCTTCGGCGGAAGACGACGGACGACGGCGGAAAACGGCGCAAACCGCAGCGGAGGGAAGAGACAACTCCGCGGCGATTGCGGCTCAACGGCGGCGGCTCAAAGCGAGATGGCTCGGGAACGGTGCGCAAGGATGAGGGCAACCTCGGGGGACGTCTCACGCTTTAAATAGCCTCGGCGTTCGTGCCCTAGACGGAAACCTAGTTCGTTACGGCGGCGGCGCGGCGGCGGAGTCCGGCTCGGACTCGGCGAAGACGACGAAATCGTGGCCGTCCACGTGGCACGATCGACGGCCACGATCGCACGGGCGCGATCGGATCCGGGCCGGATACGGCTCGAACCGGTACGGGCTGATCTCAGCCGTTGGATCTTGATCCAACGGTTGGGATTGATTAGGGTTAGGAGTGGGTTCGGTCGAGTCACGTGGCTCGGGTCGGACTCGAACTCGAGTCTGACTCGGGCTCGGTCGGATGAACAGTAACCGACCCGGTCGGTCCTTTTCCAGCGAATTAATATTTAAAATAATTCCCAGTAATTCATTTAATTCATTAAAAATAGCAAAAGACTCAGAAAAATTCCAGAAAAATTCTGGAAAATATTTTGGATCATTTTGGACTCAAATAAAATATTTCCAACAAAATTTTATTTGCAAAATTAAATTCTTTAATTATTTCAAAATGGAATAAATTCAAATAAATTCCAAATAAATCCAAATAAATTCCAGAAAATTCCAAAAATTCACCAAAGTGCCAAATCACACATGAATTTAAGAAAAGCAAAATTTTGGGGTGTTACACCTGCCCTTTTGTTAAGGCGTCTTGATTAGTGTGCAATATATCTCCCCTGAGTAAGTGGCATCTTGTCAAGTTACGAATTTGACTTTGTTGATTGGAAATATGGATGAAAGAGTAGTTTTGGAAGTAACCGGCTGATGGATTCCGGGATATTGTATGTTATTGAATCATGCCAATCTTTGGTTTGGCAAATTTGTTTAGCTTAGGCTATGAGTATGGATTTTCACCCAAAAGTTTTGAGTGGATCGCGCTCTTTCGCGTTCACACTGAATTACCTTTGGAATAAATGTTTAAAAGGAAGCAGATGGTCTTAGGGGGTTGTGTTGGAAATTCTTGAGCTAAGCATTTAATTTGTAACCCTATTTGGCTAGAGTTGGAGTTATTTGAAAAATATGTGTGGTGTTTGCAAGTACTTCAAAAGGTGGATTTTATGAATGTTTCATAAGTGATTTTGTTAGTGAAGTGTTCCCTTTTTTTGGAAATGAGTTTCCCTTTCTCGTTGACAAAATTTGTGGTGGTTGTGTGTTTAGATGTTTGACTTTGGAGTCGATGTTCTTTTCCAAAATGTTGATTTTGGTTAGAATGAGAGGTTTTGCAAATTTAGCTTCCAATTGTTGGTGGGTTATGATATGATGTGGTGTTTTCCTATTAACGGTGTTGCCGTTATAGTCTATATGAATTGTCGTCACCATCGATGTTATGTGTGTTTCAAACATGTGATACCGAGGAAGAAGTCTTTTGGTGAATGACTATTCGGTATTGTTGTTACATGATGAATGAATGGTGAAAAGGAAACATGACATAGTCTATGTATAATTAATCATAAATGAGTCGATGAGCCAGGTTGGTGAGAAAGTCATATATGAATATATGACTAATCCGGAGTGCTCTTGAAAAGTTTGCATTCATGTCATGAATCGAGATTTCCATTGCTTTCTAGCATGAAAAGAAAGAATGAATAATTTCTGGTAGTTTGGCTGTGGTGTAAGAGATTGAGTTTCCTTTACATTTTGGCTTAGGAAAATAAAATGAGTGTTCTTTGGATGTTGTCGAATTCTTTCCAAAGTGGTTGTTAGCGCATTGGATTCAAATTAATGAATGTGGATAAATTGGGTTCAAGGGAATTGTACTTCTTTGCATTGCTAGTTGGTGTTGAGAATAAGAAGGTTCATGGTTTATGGTTGAGTATGCTAAGGATGTATACTCTTGGGCTTGGTTGGTTGCGTGAAACGATTGTGAGGGCGACACCCTCTTGGGAAAAGCACCAATTGTGGTTCAGTAAGGTTCTACGGTCCTAGTTTGGGCTAGGTGCTGGACATTAGTGGTATAAGGTGGATTTTAATAGGGGTTGTTGATGTCGTGGTTCAAATTTTGTTGAGAGTATCGTTTGGTGGTGGTAAATGCTATAGAAATTGTGATATAAAATGTTCTGTCGTGAACATTGTCTTGGCTAGCTGTCTCTGAGTGTGAGGTATGCCTGGGAGAAGATAGAATGAAAATATAATGTAGTTTGTGATTGGAAAGGAAAATTTTGCCACAAATGAGCAAATTCTTTCGAGGGCATTAGTTGATTAAGGTTTTTCTGTGAAAAAGATCAAATAATGGGAAAAGATGGGATTATGTGTAATTAATTCTTTGGGGGGTTCTCGTTTAGAACCCCAGTTATTAATAAGACACCGTTGGTGATTTGTTGGTAGAGAGGTTGTCAAAGGAGATGTGATTTGCTTTCTTTGTGTCATCTTAAGTTTAATGAGATGTGGTAGATAGGTGGAGAAATGAAAATTAAGGTTCTGTAAATGAAGTTGAAAAGGGAAGTTGTTCGGAGTTCATTAGGTTGGTTGTGATAGCAGTATGAATTGTTTGATGTGCGATTTTGGGCGTATTCAGTATTTTTGATTGAGCCCTTTAGTGGGTGAAATCGAGGATTTCGGTTGGGGAATTGGAAATAAAAGTGGAATCGTGAGAGGTTGCACTTAGTTGAGCTAAGTTAACTTTTTCTCGCTAAGTGTAGGTTTTTCGGAAATTGTTTATCGTTTGTTTCCGTTTGTGTTTTGTGTGGTTGCCTTGTGTTGCACAGAAGTTTTCTCCTGTAGGGGCTTTGTATTTGGTTCTTGGCATTCGTTCAGATTCGGGGTCGAATCCTGTTAAGGGGGGAGAGAATGTGACATCACGGGATGTGACATTATGGAAAGAGACATTTTAGAATGGGACTTTATAGATTACGGTATTATGGTATGACTTTATATCGTGTTTTGGGCCATTTCCGGGTGTTTAGGCCCTTCCGGGGGAGATTTGGGCCTTGGGGTACCAAGTTGGGCCGATGGTTGGTGCTCTTGGCCCATGTGGGAGGGTTGGGGGCAGCACACCCTGCTGCCATGCGCCCCACCCCACCCCTATTAAGCCCCCACTCCCCTCCCCAAACCCTAGCCATCTCCTTGGCCCTCCCTTGCGCCTCCACCCCTTCCCCCTCCTCCTCCACCACCCCACCTCCTCTAGCCGGCCCTAGGTGAGTTCCACCCACACTCCTCGCTGCCACACCCTTCCCCTCCATTGTCCTCGCCGTTGGGGTGCTCCGCGACGAGAGGATCCGGCAAGATTGGCGCGTGGAAGGAGATCGGGGGAACCGGGAGGAGAAGATTCGACGTTCATCGTTCGTCGGGCGAAGGTATGACTATAGGTAAACCTTGGGGATGGACTAGGTGATGTGCTAGAGGGTTTTTTGATGCTTTTAGATCGAGAGGTGGTGCTGCGATTGGGTAGAATGGATAAAAACTTGAGATTGCATATTGATCTGCTTCGGGCAGATTGGGCACACGACCTAGGGTTTGAGTTTTCGCGAGTTTAGATTCGGATTTTGGGCGGCCGCCTGTTGATAAAGTTGTAGATAACTTCAATACATTTAATTGTACACCAAGAACGTCCAATTACACCGAGCCGTTTGGAAGTTATGATCGTTTTACCGAGCGTGTTCAAATCTGTGACGTGATTGGGACAGATCGGGTTGATCTGTAGATTAGGCAATTTTATAGGCCGAATCAGCTTTTCCCAATACTAAGAGAAAGCTAGGAAATTTACTAAGCTTCGCGATGATGTACTCTTTTACTTAATTTGGAGACCTAGATCTCAAGTTATACTAGTTTGAAGCCTGCTGTCCCGGGGGACAGATTCTCTATTTTTCGGCTTTGGGAGTAGTTTGCGATGTCGGGGTAGATTAGCGATGGTGTACTGTTTTGTGGGCACGTTTTGAGTGTGTGGTATCTATGTGCAGGTGGTGTGACCCCGGGAGTGCCCTCATCCTCTCGCCAATCCGTCGCCCGCGGTTAAGGCAAGTGTATTGGAATGGGTAGTGTGTTGTATGTTGCTTGTCTTGATTAGATGCAAATTGTTTTCATGATATGCTATCTTGCCATGACTAGTGTTTTCCCATGATATGATGAAAATGGTATGTTATGATGCTATGCAATGATTAATTGTTTATGTTTATGGCATATGTTGCATACATGGCATGAAAACTGGTCCGGTCGGTGAGAACGTCGTAACTAGTTCAGTAAGGTCGGTGAGAAAGTTATGACTAATCCGGAGTGCCATTGAGTAAGACCTACCTCATGATTCCATCCATGTGGTGAGTGGAAGTGAGGAGTAGGCACCCTCCATCTACGGGATAGAAGGGGAAAGAGGGTGCACGCCGACGGGTGTGCACTCAGCAATACCGGTATGTGCTTCAAGGAGATATGTGCATTGCATTGCATTGCATACATGATGATGATAATAAAATGTGTACAATGAGATTGGGACATGGTTATGATGTTGTATATGAAATTATGACTTGATCATGATGTTAAATATGGTATGTATCGATGTTGGCATTGATTTGTTCTTTATGATCCATTGCAATATGCTTGCTGAGTGATGAACTCACGCTTGTGTTTCATGTTGTTTTTAGGTACGATGAAACCGGCATGCGGGAGAGGGCATTAGCTACACTTCCACACGTAGCTCCACACTTATAGACAATTAATCGTTTGGAGTCATGATAATAAGAATGATGCCATGAAACTTGGTGCATGGTTAAATTGTGTGCTTGATTTCCTCATTTGCTTCGTTTAGCACATGAGATGGTTGAAATCATTAGTCTAGACTTATACTGTTGCTAGATCCCTCATTATTGATGATTTAGATGTCATTCTTCATGCTATATCCTGTGATCATATTGTTGTTGCTTCAATTCATGGAAAAACAAAGGAGATGCTGCCAAAATTTTCGGTTTTAGCATTTACTCCTTTGCTGTAATTTATCTTTATTTATGGTATTTAGATGCTGCTTCTATCATGTTTGGTGACATTCAGGGCATACTAGATGCCGAGGTGTTACAGGTTGTGTTGATTGGTTGGTTGATGATGTCTCTTTGTTTCCTGGTTTGTCCCCTTTTATATTGCTTGGGCCGATCCGAGTCCTCCTTGGACACGACATCTGATCCCATATCGGCCTCGATCCGATTTCTTTCCGATGCAGCACTTGAATCCTTGTCGGTTACGGTGTATACTTTTAACCCTTAATCACATCAAACTCTGTTTCACAAGTGGACCGATCATATACGCCAAATTGTTGTGCAAACATATGCCCCCCATTTTTGGGAGATAACTTGTTGTCTTCTAAAAATCATGCTCTGCTACCATCGGCTTCTCAATCGGTTTATAGGGAATATCTCCTCGATACCCGCCCCATTAATGGCGCCGTAAAAATCTCAGTGCGTTTTTAATGCTGAAACTGTTCCCGCCTGTTCACCTTTTTCACCGCGGTATAAATATGCGGGTCCCCCACAGTCATTTTCACGTCTTCAAGCTCCCTGCTCTTCATCAATCGGCTTTCTTCATTTTCTCTTGACTCCCTCGAAATCGGCTGAAATGGACCCTTCCTAGATATTCATCCCGATTCCTCAAAGCAACGATCAGTTTTTCTTAGGGCCGGTAGGTACCGTAGGAGCCGATGCAGTAATTAACAAGGAAATCCCTAGGCTCCCTTTGTCGGCTGCTGGATATAACATAAAAGAATGGGGAAAAAGCTTTAGTGCCTGGCCTACGAATCTCAAGGGATGGAGATCTTGGTTTATTAGGGTATCGGCTCAAAAGAGGGTAGAGTGGGAACGAATGGGAATAGCCGAATCCCTTCCACTGAGCATAGCCGATCCGGAGGCCAATGAGCCCTTGGTAGCCGCAGCTTGTTATTTTAGGTCCGATTGTTTCAACACCTTCCTCTTTCCAACTGGTCCGATCGGCCCTACCTTGCTCGATGTGGCTCAACTTTGCTGCCTTAGGCCAGATGGTGACCCATTGTCGGTTTTTAGTGGAAAACCAAGATATAAGCTGATCCAAACCAAAGGGGAGGGTTGGCACAAGTACAACCAACACAACAACAAAGTAAATGGCCCAGTATCGATTGAAGAGCACATTGCCTTTCTCAACTTATCGCTAGACCGATACTTATTCTGTGGAGCTTCTCTTGGCCCTACACAATCCTACCAGCTGATAGCAGAACGATTAGTGGAAGGCCATCGGCTTGCACTTGGAAAAACTTTCCTGGGAGCTGTTTACCAAATGATGCACATTATCCGCAGCCGACTTTTTTCCGGTTTTGCCAGCTTCATAGTTGGTAATGTAGGAGGACCCCTATGGTTTATTCAGATTTGGCTTTATTGTATGTTTAACTGGTCTATCCTTTCTGAGCCATCGGGGAGTTCAGCCTTTCCCCGGGAAGACTATCTTGAAAACACGATCCCCACATACAGAGCTAGCCGATCCTATGGGGAAAAGTTCATCATTTGTTCCTCTGGTGAGTTAAAGATGTCCCCAGCTGGCTTGCACAAATACCTTAGTTTCTTTCTAACCTTAGACAGATCCTCTTTCGGTCAGCAAGACTTTTTTAGCTTTTGTCGGGACCAGAATTTGCAAATCCGGACCCTCTATGTATTAAGCACTAGTCCAGGATCACGCTAGTGCACATAGTTTCAACATCGGTACATATCACAATCATACTCAATGAAATAATAAAATACCTTAATTAATTAACCAAACTGGTTGCTCGACCTTACGGTCAAGTTACAAGATACGCCTCGCAGGGCGAAGACATATTAAAAGAGAAATAACTGCAATGGAATAAAATAGATTTCATGGCACCATCCAGTGTACCATAGGCAACTGACTGGGCTCGCTCCCAAGTTAGACGGCTCCTCCTGGTATTCTTCCTCCAAAGCTGGTACCGACTCTTCTTCAACTGATGTTGTATTGTGGCAAGGATGAGTACTTGGTACTCAGCCAGTCATGCACAGAATACAAGCTAATATTCTACATGCAGGGCTTAATACAAAGGATAGGCTAACAGGTTCATTTGCAGTAAAGTAGCATAGTAAATACAACAATAGATTGCAAAGCGGTAAAACAATAATGAATAAAGTACTTTCACAATGATCTCACAAATAAAGCATTTCCCAATCCTAGGTCCAATTCGTCGTTCCAAACCAACCATTCTTCCAAAGTCAAGTCCTTTTTATGAAGGTCTAACCCTTGACTGTAATTCCCGAGCAATGTCCAATACCGCGGACTCGGCTATTCGAATAGATTTTACACTCTACAGAGGTTATGCACTTTACCCACACGATACAGCCAAACACCATAAAGGTGAGTGTCCGTAACAAAGTCTTTCGGAAACCTCTAACTGTACAAGTGGGCCTCCCCAGTTATTGCCCACTAACCCTTCCCTTGGCAAAGGCGAAGTCTAGGTCAATCAACCGTTAGATGGGTACCTAGCCGCAGCCTCGGTACGCTCCCCCGTACAACTACACAAAAGGTATAGTCGACACCCCGAGGTCCCACAAGTAAGTTATTAGCAACTTAATCAACTAGGTCCGTCCCATTACAGACATGTGGTTGCACGTTTGACTCAGTTCAAAGGATTGCAATGTTAAGTCCTTAGGGTGACCAAGGCAAGACTACACGAAGAACCAAATCAACTTCCCCGGTGCCACAACTGGCCCACCCGATCATTCTTGCCACATGCCCCGGTCGAAACTATTTATCAAACCCCCAGTTGATTACCATGCACCACGTGCCATTAACATCATCATCAATAACACATGCCACTTTCCATAAATATGTTCCATATCTCATTAAGTCAAGGTTAACATGTAATTGTCCAAAATCATGTCATGCATACGTGGCAGGTCTAAGCATTACACTACAACAGTCTAAATACCCATGTTGGCAATTTATTAATATCCAACTAATAATCCACAACTAGGGTGACAAGGGTTCATGGCACATAATTAAATAACGAAGGTGTCATATTGCAAGCTGGCTCTTATCTAATTTCCCGGAATTAATTAAAGCATTTTCTAATCAACATAGCATGCAATAGTTTAAATTAAATTAATTTCTAAAAGTAGGATCAACATGGTCAAAGCATAACTTGCCTTCAAAAAGTACTTGCTCTTGGTCCTGAGCTGGCTCCTGGGTCAAAACATCACCTTTGAAGCCTTCGGGTACTTCCACGTCTACTCGTAACATGTGCAAATAGCAATAAATAAATAAAACAGTACCTACACATTGCTCAAAATTTCAAATGAAGTCAATAAATAGAAAGGGCATAATTTTACAAAGTTTTAGAAATTTGAATCGCTCAAATCGGAGTTAAAATGCAAAAGTTATAATTGTTTAAAGTTTAAAGAATATATTAAATAAATATAAATAGAGAAAAATTCATGACCAAAAATTAATTAAAATTCATATTTAAGTAGATCTCAATTTTATAAAAATTTAGAAAGTGGAATCGTTCAAATCGTAATTGAAACGCAAAAGTTATAAGCGTTTGAAGTTTGAAAATTCAAATAAATCAATAAACCGAATTAATTCATTTATTTTTCTATTGAAAATCCGGATTTATGACGTCAGCTGACGTTAGCATGGAATTTGAATTTCCACTGAATTATTTTTCTATTGAAAAATCGAAATATGACGTCAGCATTGCGTCATCCGGTCTATGGACCCGGTCCACGGTTCGGTTTCGGTCCACCGTGGACCCGGTCCACGGGTGTACGTGTCACTGACACGTGGGACCCACTGGATGACGTCAGCTGCTGATTTCATCACGCTCGGCCGACGGTACTGACACGCGGGCCCCACCGTGTCGTCATGGTGTCGTTGGGCCAGCCGCTGACACGCGGGTCCCACGTTGACGTCACGCGTGACGTCAGCGATGATCGGGTGCGGCTCGGTTGACGTCGTCGGTCCGCCTCCTGGGCATGTGGCTTGATCTGGGCCGTCGATTTAAAAATTAACGGTCCAGATTGGATCTGACTCTCACACGTTGAGGACAACGCGGTTGATCTGGACCGTTTGATTTAGATCGGATGGTCGAGATCCAATCAGGTTTCACCGCGTCAAGGGGGCGACGTGGCATGAACCGGGTGGCGACGCGTGGCTCAATCCTTGCCGCTCAATCTCGAATGAACGGCTGTGATTGCATCTAACGCTACAACGTGGGTTAACCCTAACCGTACGATCTAGATCTAACGGCTGAGGTCTACCCTAGCACGGTGCAGTTACGGGCTACGTGGCTTAATCTAAGCCGTTGGATCTAGATCCAACGGTTGAGAATAGATCTAAACACCGAAACGTGGATTTACACGGAGTGACGTGGATGAACCTTGGCCGTGCGATGAAGATCCAACGGCTGACGGAGCTCGTGGGGTCGGCGATGGCACGGCGGAGCAGAGGCCGCTGGAGACAAAGACGACGACACGGGGAACGGCGTTGCGGGCGTGCTCCGGCGAAGTGGATGGTACCCTCCGACGCGGCTCGACGCGACGGTTCTGGATCTGGGCACCCACGCGGCGGAGAACGGTGGACGACGGCGGAAAACGATGGAAACCGCAGCGGACCTATCCTCCAACTTCGGTGAGCATTTACGGGCTGGCGGCGGCGGCTTGGCCGGTGTGGGTTGGGGCAAAAGGTGCGCACGGAAGAGGGCTTCATGTTGGCGGCGACGGGGCATTAAATAGGGGCCTCGGCTTCCATGAATCTCGTGCGAAACTAGGCCCACTCGGCTTCGATGGCGGAGTCCAATGAGGACTCGGAGAGGTGACGTGGCTGCATCTCAACCGTCCACGTGTCCGTGATTGACGGCTCAGATCGCACGGGCGTGGCCGAGTCGGATCCGGTTCCCACGTGGGCGACGTGGCGCAATCTCGGCCGTTGGATCTCGATCCAACGGTCGTGCAGTTAGGGTTAGGTTGGGCTCGGGTCGGACTCGAGTCTGACTCGGGTTCAGTCGAAGGAATAGTAAAACCGGTTGGATTTTTCCAGCGATTTAATATTCAAAATAATTTCTAGAAAATCAAATAATTCAAGAAAAATAGCAAAATAATCAGAAAAATTCTGGAAAATACTTTGAGACATTTTGGACTCAAATAAATTATTTCCAACAAAATTTTATTTAAAACTTTTAATTCTTTAATTATTTCAAAAGGGAATAAATTCAAAATAAATCCAAATAAATTCCAGAAAATTCCTAAAATTCACAAAAGTGCAAAATGACATTCAAATTCATGAAAAGCAAAAATTGGGGTGTTACAAACCTCGCCCCCTTAACAGAATCTTTACCCCGAGATTCAGGGCTGACAAAGGAATAGGTTCGGAAATGTAACATCCCAAAATTTTGCTTTTCTTGAATTCATGTGTGAATTGGCACTTTGGTGAATTTTTGGAATTTTTTGGAATTTATTTGAATTTATTCCATTTTGAAATAATTAAAGAATTAAACTTTGCAAATAAAAATTTATTGGAAATATTTTATTTGAGTCCAAAATGTTCCAAAATATTTTCCAGAATTTTTCTGGAATTTTTCTGAGTCTTTTGCTATTTTTAATGATTTAATTGAATTTCTGAGAATTTAATTGGATTAATTAAATCGAGTTGGTTTCACTGTTCCTCCGACCGAGCCCGAGTCAGACTCGAGTTCGAGTCCGACCCGAACCCGACCGCGCCCGTGGTCAAGCCGAACCCGTTCGCCCCGAACCCTAACCGCGTGACCGTTGGATCTTGATCCAACGGCCACGATTGAGCCACGTCACCCGAGCCCGAGTCCGATCGAGCCAGCCAGCTAGCCCGAGCCAGACCCGAGCCCAAACCCTCGCACCGTTGGATCTTGATCCAACGATTGACGTTGATCCACGTCACCCAATCCGAATCCAACTCGGATTCCGCCGCCACAACGGAGTGGGCCTCGGTTTTTGCGTGTTTCACGGACGCCGAGGGCCCTATTTAATGCGCCGCCACCGCTGCCTTGACACCGACTTCCGTGCGCACCCGTAGCCCTAGCTCACGCCGCCAGAGCCGCCGTGGTTGCGCCGCAATCGCTCGTCGGAGTTGGAGGAGCGTTCCGCCACGTTCAACTGCAGTTTCCGCCGCCGTCCGCCGTCCTCCGCCGCCGTTGAGCCCAGATCCAGAACTGCGAGGTCAAGCCGCGCCAAAGGAGACCACTCACTTCGCCGGAGGAGCCCCGCAACGCCGTCGCCGTGGTCGCCGTCTTCGTCTCCGGTGAACCAGCCCCGCCGCAAGCCATCGTCGGACCTCGAGCTCCACCAGCCGTCCGATCCAGATCCAAGGGTCCAGATCGCGCCACGTCACACCCCGGTGAGATCCCACGTGCTTGCCTCAGATCTATTTCCAACCGTTGGATCTAGATCCAAAGGTTTAGATCGTGCCATGTAGCCTAAACTGCACCAAGCTAGAATAGATCTCAGCCGTTAGATCTAGATCGAACGGTTAGCGTTAACCCACGTTGTTTTCGTTAGATTGGATCTTGACCGTCCGATCAAGATCGAACGGTCCAGATCAGCGGAGTAGTTTCTTAACGCGTTAAGCCAGATCCAATCTGGGCCGTTGATTTTCAAATCAACAGCCGAGATCTAGCCACGTGGCCGGGAGGCCGACCGTCATCGGCGCCGCCACAAGATGGGCGCGTGTCTCGACACGCGGGCCCGCGTGCTTGGGGCCCACGCGGCTGCCTCACCGAGTGCACCATGACGTCATCACGACGTTACGGTGGGGCCAAATTGCCACCGCCTCGGTAGGCGTGATGACGCCACCGCCGACGTCATCCGAGAGCCCCGCCGCCGAAGACACGTGAGCCGTGGACCAGTGTCCACCAGAGATCGAGCCGCGTCGGCGCCGTCCATGGACCCGAGGCGACGTGGCGGCACCGGATTGGTCCACGTGTCATGCTGACGCAATAAAAGAATTTCCGAAAAAGAAAATGATTTATTAATTCGAATTATTGATTTCAATTTTTGATTCAAACTTCAAACGCTTATAACTTTTGCATTTTAACTCCGATTTGAGTGATTCAAATTTCTAAATTTGTATAAAATTGAGATCTACCTAATTATGAATTTTATTTAATTTTTGGACTAAAGTTTTCCTCTGTAATATTATTTAATTGATTATTTAAACTTCAAAATGCTATAACTTCTGCATTTAAACTCCGAATTTGACGATTCCAGTTTCTAAAAATTCATAAAATTATGTTCTCTCTGTTTATGAACTTTATTTGGATGTTTGGACACTTTTTGTCTACTGTTTTATTCATTTGTTGCTGTTTGTACGCGTTACGAGTAGACGTTGAAATGCTGGAAGGATTCGAAGGAGAAGTATTGACCCAGGAGCCAGCTCAGGACCAAGAGCAAGTACTTTTTGAAGGCAATTTATGCTTTGACCATATTGATCCTATTTTGAAACCTATTTTAATTTAACTTATTGCATGCTAGTTCAATTAGAAAATACTTTATTTAAATATGGGAAATTAGATAAATGCCAAATTGTTGTATGACACCTTGATTACTTAAATATGTGCCATGACCCCTTGTCACCCTAGTTGTGGAGTATTAGTTGGACATTATTAAATTGCCAACATGGGATTTTAGACCGTTGTAGTATATGGCTTAGACCTGCTACGTGCTCATGACATGATTTTGGACAATCAAATGTTAATATTGACTTAATGATATATTGAACCTGATTTGGAAAGGCATCATGTGATGTTGATGGCACGTGGTGCATGGTAATCAACTGGGGCTTGATAAATAGTTTTCGACCGGGGCATGTGGCAAGAATGATCGGGTGGGCCAGTTGTGGCACCGGGAATGTTGGTTTGGTTCTTCGGGTAGTCTTGCCCTGGTAACCCTAAGGACTTCACCTTGCTAGCCTTTGAACTGGGTCAAACGTGCAACCACATGTCTGTAATGGGACGGACCTAGTTGATTAAGTTGCTAATAACGTACCTGTGGGACCTCAGGAGGTCAACTACACCCTTTGTGTAAGTTGTACGGGGGAGCGTACCGGGGCTGCGGCCAGGTACCCATCTAATGGTTGGTTGGCCTAAACTTCGCCTTAGCTAAGGGAAGGGTTAGTGTGCAACACCGGAGAGGACCACTTGTATTGTTAGAAGTTTCCGAAAGACTTTGTTACGGGAACTCGCCTGTGTGGTGTTTGACTGTATCTTGTGGGTAAAGTGCATAACCTCTGCAGAGTGTAAAATCTATTCGAATAGCCGTGTCCGCGGTATTGGACATCGCTCGGGAATTACAGTCAAGGGTTAGACTTTCTTAAAAATAACTTGGACTAAAAGGTGGGGTTTGGTTAAACAATGATGTCGATGGAAATGTGGATTAGGAATGGGAAAGATGTTGATTAAACTCCTGGAAAAGTTATTGATGTTATACTTGTTTCTACTGCTTTCGAATCTACCTATGCTACTTGTCAAATGTCAAGCATCGCAAATATACCTTGAGCTATTCCTTTGTATCAAGCCATGCATATAGTATATTAGCTTGCATTCTGTGCATGACTTACTGAGTACCAAGTACTCACCCTTGCCACAATACAACACCAGTTGAAGAGGAGTCTACACCAGCTTTGGAGGTGGAGCTCCAAGAGGAACCGTCTACTTAGGGAGCGAGCCCAGTCAGTTGCCTGTAGTATACTGGATGGCGCCATGATGTTATTTTAATTTCCGCTGCTATTATTTCTCTCTTAATAAGTTTCGCCCTGCGTGGCGTATATTTGTAACTTGACCATAAGGTCGAGCAACCAGTTTGACTATTTAATTAAATTACTTTATTAGTATCGAGTGGTATGATTGTGATATTTACCGATGTTAAGACTGTGTGCACTAGCGCGTTCCTGGACTAGTGCTGAATACACAGAGCGTCCGGATTTGCAGATTCGGGTCCCGACAGGAAACTCTTTCTTCAAATCCTCCTCGCGCTCCCAAGTTGCATCACTTTCTGCATGGTTGCTCCACTGGACTCTGCAGAAACAGGTTGATTTATTTCTTGTCTCTCGATCCATGGTGTCTAGAATCTTCACGGGGTGCTCCTTGTAAGTAAGATCCTCTTGCAGCTCTATTGACTCTAATGGTGTCTGTTCATCTGGTACTCGAAGACACTTCTTCAGTTGTGATACACGGAACACATCATGCACTCCTGCCAACGACTGCGGTAACTCCAACTGGTAAGCAACTTCACCCCTACGGCTCAAAATCTTAAATGGTCCAACATAACATGGTGCGAGTTTTCTTTGGCGTGGAACATCTTAACTCCCTTGAGAGGTGTAACTCTAAGGTACACGAAATCCTCCGATTAAAAGCTCATGGTCTCGGCGGTGGTTGTCCGCGTAACTTTTCTGTCTTGACTGAGCTATCTTCAGTCTTTCCTGGATCATGGCAATCTGCTCTTCGGCTTCTTGAAGAATGTCCAGCCCAAAGACACGGCGTTCACCTGTCTCATTCCAGTTCAACGGTGTTCGACAAGGTTGACCATACAGTGCCTCAAAAGGTAGCATCTGTAGACTGGCCTAATAATTGTTATTGTAGCTGAACTCAGCATACGGCAGACTCTTATCCCAAGAGGTAGCATAAGCCAATGCACAAGCTCTTAGAATATCCTCCAGAATATGGTTAACTCTTTCGGTTTGTCCATCCGTCTGCGGGTGATATGCGGTACTGAAGTTCAAACGGGTCCCCATGGCTTCATGCAACTTATTCCAAAACCTCGAGGTAAATTGGGTACCTCTGTCTGATACAATCTTCTTCGGCACTCCGTGCAGGCAAACAATTCTGGTCATATACAACTCCGCTAATTTATCTCCCGAATAAGTGGTCTTCACAGGGATAAAATGGGCGACCTTAGTCAAGCGATCCACTATAACCCATATGGAGTCATACCCTCCTTGAGTCTTAGGTAAACCGGTAATGAAATTCATCCTGATTTCCTCCCACTTCCACTCAGGTATCTTTAGCGGCTGCAGTAATCTTGCTGGCCTCTGATGCATTGCCTTGACTGTCTGACATATGTCGCACAACGCAACATGTTCGGCCACTTCACGTTTCATACTCGGCCACCAGAATCTTTCCTTCTAGTCTTGATACATCTTAGCGTTTCCTGGATGAATGGAATACTTGGAGTCATGGGCTTCTTCCAGAATCATTTGCTTCAGTTCCTTCTTGTTCGGCACACAGATGAGATTCTTCACCCACAACGTGCCTTGCTCATCCAGTCTAAAGTCTTTTGCCTTGCCTTCCTCCATCTTGGACTTGATCCTCTGGACTTTACAATCATCTCTCTGTCCTTCTCGAATATGATCTTCCAGGGTAGGCTTTACTTCCAATGCAACTAGAGATCCTTCCGGTACCACCTCCAGCTTCATCTTCTGCAATTCCTCACACAACTCATCTTGACTGCCTGCGGCCATCATATTCACGGTATGGCTCTTCCGACTCAAGGCATCGGCCACCACATTGGCCTTCCCAGGATGGTAATGGATTCTGACATTGTAGTCCTTGATCAACTCTAGCCATCTCCTCTGCCTCATGTTCAGATCCGATTGGGTGAAGATGTATTTAAGACTCTTATGGTCCGTATACACTTCGCACCTATTTCCGATCAGATAGTGACACCACAACTTCAAAGCATGCACTACGGCAGCTAACTCCAGATCATGCGTTGGGTAATTCTCTTCGTGCGGCCTCAGCTGCCTTGATGCATACGCAACGACCTTTCTGTTCTGCATCAGCACTCATCCAAGCCCTTGGCGCGATGCGTCACAGTATATATCGAAGCTTTGATTGACATCTGGTAGGACTAACACCGGCGCTGATGTCAACCGCTTCTTTAGCTCCTGAAAACCTTTCTCACATTCCGGCGTCCAGTTAAACTTTTTCTCCTTTTTCAACAATTGCGTAAGGGGTCTAGCAATCGTCGAAGAGCCCTCAATGAAGCGACGGTAGTAACCTGCCATCCCAAGAAAACTCCGAATCTGGGTCACGTTCTTCGGTTGCTCCCAATGCAACAAAGCTTCTACCTTGCTTGGATCAACGACGACTCCTTCTGCGGTCATTACATGTCCAAGGAATTCCACCTTGTCTTTTCAGAAATCACACTTGTTGAACTTGGTGAAGAGTTGTTGTTCCCTCAGCTTCTCCAAGACTAGCCTCAGATGTTCTGCGTGCTCTTCTCTTGACTTGGAGTAAATGAGAATGTCATCTATGAACACGACGACAAACTTATCCAGGTACTCCATGAAGACTTTATTCATCATATTCCTGAAATAAGCTGGCGCATTCGTCAGACCGAAGGGCATAACTGTAAACTCATAATGTCCGTATCTTGATGAGAATGCGATCTTCGGTATATCCTCTGATCGGATTTTCAACTTGTGGTATCCTGATCTCAGATCAATCTTGGAGAAAATTCCGGCTCCTCTCAACTGGTCAAACATGTCATCGATCCTGGGTAGTGGGTACTTGTTCTTCACGGTGACTTCATTGAGTGCACGGTAGTCAATGTACATCCTGAAATTCTCGTCCTTCTTCTTGACGAACAGAACTGGTGCTCTCCATGGCGACGAACTCGGCCTGTGAACCCTTTTTCCATCAGCTCCTCGAGCTGTTTCTTCATCTCTACCAATTCTTCTGTGGACATCCGGTAAGGTCTCTTAGCTATTGGTGCCATTCCAGGTACTAACTCTATCACAAACTCTATGTCTCTGTCTGGCGGCATACCCGGCAAATCTCCAAGAAAAACATCAGAATACTCATTCACCACTGAAACATCTTCTATGCTGATTCCTTTCGCACTGTTGACCATCAGCTGTCCATCTCGAACGACGGTTGCTTGAAATTCCACTTTTCTTCCACCTGGGCTCTCAACTAAGATGATCCTTCGTCCACAATCTAGCACGGCCTTGTGCTTGGATAACCAATCCATTCCCAAGTTAACATCTAAGTTCTGGGTTTCCAATATAATAAGGTTCGCTAGGAACTCTACCCCATCTATTAATATTCTCACCCCAGAACATCCCACTTTAGTTCGGAGTTCGGAACCAGGGGTTTGAACTAGAAGCATGCATTTAAGTCTTGCAATCTCCAAATCATTTTTAGCAACAAAGCCTTGAGAAACAAACGAATGCGAAGCTCCAGAGTCAAACAAAACTATTGCAGGTACTAAATTAACAAGTAACTTACCCAGTATGACGTCCGTGGCATTCTGAAGTGCATCTGCGGTCACGTGATTTACTCGGCCTCTCACCACGGTCTGAGGCGCGGCTCCTAGCTGTGTTATCCCGCGGGTTGCTCCTGGTGCAGGTGTCCTGGCTGGTGAGGAGCCAAAGTTGAAGCGGATTAGGGTCACTCCTGCTGTCTTCTTGGGGCAGTTGTTGGAGAAGTGCCCTGGCTCGTTGCATGTATAGCAGCGTTGTGAAATCATGTGATGAAAAAATGGCTTAATGATGATTTTGAACTTGTATAAATGTGTTTTGTGCATGTGCATGTGTTTACCTTTTGCGCCGGACTAAATTTCCAAGAAACAGTAAATTTCCCGTGTATGACAAACCAAATTTTTTTGGGTCTGTCATAAATGTGTTTTTGGCGACTTCGTTTTTCCCATGTACGACAGACCAAATTTTTTGGTCTATCATAAACGTGTTTTTGGCGACCTCGTTTTTTCCATGTACGACAGACCAAATTTTTTGGTCCGTCGCAAACGGTATTTTTTATGCTTGTTTTCGCCATGTACGCCGGACCAAATTTTTGGTCCGTCGTGAACTGTATTTTTGAGCGACTTTTTCATGTGTATGCCGAACCATATTTTTGGTCCGTCGTGAATGCGTTTTGCTCGGTTAAGGTTTTTCAAGAATTGGAATTGCGTTTGATTGATCTGAGATTATGAAATTCAAGAGAAATTCATGATGCTTGTTTTGAAGTGGACTTTATGCAATGCTCGTGTGAGTAGTTGCATGGATTGACTTTGAGTCAAGTCGTGGACTTGTGCTCGGATTTGTTTTGTGGTTTGTTCATGTGCAGGTATTGCTCGAGGGCGAACGTGGTCGATGACGGGACCGGAACTAGGTTCATGGAGGAACTAAGGTTCGGGACTAGGTTCAGGAGGAACTGAGGTCTTGGTGGTCAAGGATGTCATGCGGGAAGTTCGGGCTAAGAGAATGGTGCACATGAAGAATGGTTAGTCACGTGAGTATGGTAGGTGGCCATGCGCGTGCAAAGGGTTAGTCACGTGAGTATGGTAGGGTTGCCATACGCGTGCAAGAGTTGTACTTGGCCAGGTTGGGCCAAGTGGAGTTGGGTTGAATACATACTCCTTCTAGGATTAGGAGTGGGACTCCTTCTAGGATTAGGAGTAGGAATTGTATTCAGAACTCTATGTGTTTGCTCTGTATAAATAGGGGGAGGCGCCTCCTGTTTATGCATCAAGTTTTTGAGAGAGCTTTAGGGTTTTACTCTTTTGTTTGGAGTACTTTAGACAAAATAAAGGAGAAATAAAGATCAAGTTCTTCAAATCTTTCGGCGAGCTACAATTCTAGTAAGATCTATTCTCATCATCTTCTATCACAGCAAGCTTGCGAGGTTCATAACTTTTGATCCGTAAGTCCGATCGAGCTGATTCTTTTTGGTTTGATTTGTATTGGAATCTAGTTTCTTGTGTCCAAATTTCAGATCGATCCGACGGTTGGATCTCTAGGAATTTGTGTTTTACCGAACCTCTATCATTCTATTTTTGTCGAATACGAGGCAATTATTTGGTTCTATTTTGGGGTGAACTTTTAGTAGATCAACAATTTGGTTTTAGCTTCCACACAATCATTCACCCCCCTCTGATTGATATGAATGTATACTTCGATCCTACAAGTGGTATCAGAGCGAGGTTTTTCTAATATATCTTAACCGGTGATTAGACTAATGGATCGTTATTCGACAAAATCGTGTGTGTTCAATGGTGTTGATTTTCAGTTTTGGAAGGCTAAGATGGAGGCTTTCATCTAGGCACAAGGCTTCACAATTTGGGAGAAGGTATATAAGCCATATGAAGTCCCTGAGAACAACAACGTCAACGACGCCAATCGCGCACATGTTGAAGCAAACAGCAAGGCGCGCAACTTGATCATCCAAGGTTTGGGACGCAGTGACTTTGATCGAGTGGTTCATCTTCGATCCGCATATGAGGTATGGAAATCTCTTTGTGATTACCATGAGGGTTATAACACTGTCAAAGAGGTTCGCCAAGATATTTACAAAAAGGAATACATGCGTTTTGAGATAAAACCTAGTGAATCTGTAGATGACTTCTTTGCACGTTTCAATAAAATTCTTAGCAACCTACGTGCTGTTGGAGTTAGCTGCACTGATGCTACAAATGCTCGATAATTTCTTAGTGCTTTGGACATGTCGGTGTGGAAGATGAAAGTAACATCTATACAGGAATCTACTGTCATGAGTACGCTTACATTAGATGTTCTTTATTCTAAACTGAAAACTCATGAATTAGATGTTCTTGCCAGGAAGGGTAATGTTAAATCAATTGCTTTGATCTCTTACCCTAACATGTCAAATGCAAATTCTTCTTCTAGCTTTGCCTTGTCTTCCCAGTCTTCTTTAACAGATGAGCAACTTGAAGAGTTTCCTGAAGAAGATCTGGCACTACTCTCTTCTCGCTTTAACAAAGCTTTTCAGAATGTGAGAATGAGAAAGAGAGGTGGTCCTGCAAGATGCTATGAGTGTGGTGACCTCAACCATATTCGCACAAATAGTCCTAAGCTTGCAGAAAAAACATCAAAGGAGGAGAAGAACAACGACAGAAGGAAGGAGAAGAAAAGGTTCTCTTCAAATGACAGGAAGAAGAAGAGCTTCATCAACCGCAAGGTGGTTCACCGAGTTCTTTCCTCTCTTGAACAAGTCAATTTGAGCGATGTGGACTTGGAGAGCAGAGAAGATGATGCAACTCCAAGCAAGCATGATTTGATGGGATTGTGTCTTATGGCAAGCAGCAAGGATAGCTTCACCGAGGACGGCAACGACAGCAACTTCAATGAGGTAGATCCTTCTTATGATGAATTAGCCAATGCTGTTGCCCGTCTTGGAAAATTGCTTGACAAACGTGATTGAAAAATTAAGAAACATGATATTCTTGTAGACTCTTTGAATGCTGCAATTGCTAGACTTAAGACCTTGATTCCTGATGATGATACTTGTAAATCATGTGACTTAATTTACAATAAGCTCACCTTGCTTAGGAAAGAACACGCTCTTCTGTTGCATCTAAATGAGAAAAATGAGAAACATGTTAAACATGCTAGCTGTTCCACTGATGATTTGCATGGTTCAACTTCTTGTTCTAAATGCTCAACTCTTGATTTAAAATTGAAAGATGCAAATGCTAGGGTTTCTCAATTAACTGATAATATGCTTACACATGAGGTTCTTTCATGCTCTACTTGTCGTAAACAGAAAGGGAAGGTCAATATTCCTTGCAATAATTGTTTAACTCTTGCTATGAAAGTCGATTACTTGCAAAACTCTTTGGAACGTTTCACTAATGGCAAGAAAAAGTTGAACATGATTTTGGATGAATCTAAGGTTATCACAAACAAGAGAGGTTTAGGTTTTGATCCTTATGCCACATATGAAACTAAACCTCGCACTGTTGTTCAGGCTCCTTGCAAAATTGAGTTTTCTAATGAGCCTAAGAAAATTGCTTTTCAATCTGCTGGTTTTTTATCTTCTACTATGATGAATGCAAAATGTGATTTTACTATTAAAGCTAAACATCATGTCAAGTACACTTGCACTTATTATGGTAGAGATGGCACTTAGTAGATTTTTGCTTTAGACTAGCCAAACAGCAAAAGAAGGAAAGAACTAAGGCTAGGTCAAATTTCAGCAAAGCACATTTTACTTCTCATGCGCCTAGAGTGATGAAAACACCTTCTGTTCCTAGAAACACGGGAAAAGGCAAATCTGATTTTGTGCATAAAAATTCTCGTGTTGTGCCTACTGTTGTGCGTCGTGTGTCTCAGTACTTGATTCCCAAAAATCTCATTTCTAACCCAAGTACTGAGACCTTGACATGTTTTGTTGCTTTGTAGGCTTCTCACGCGAGGAAGGAGAACATATGGCTAGTAGATTCTGGATGCTCACGCCACATGTCCGGTGATAAGAATTGGTTCTCCTCCCTCACTCGTGCATCTCGTGCTGAAAATGTTACTTTTGGAGGTGCTTCTTCCTCTTCTGTTATGGCAAAAGGTACAGTAAAGATAAGTGACAAGTTTATGTTCAAGGATGTGGCTTTGGTTGAAAACTTGAAATATAACTTGCTCTCTGTTTCACAAATGCTTTATGAAGATCTTGAAATAAGCTTTAAGAAAAATGAATGCAAAGTGTTAGATGCTTCAGATGACCTTGTTTTCAAGATCTCACGCTTTGGAAGAGTATATAAAGCTTTAAGAAAAATGAATGCAAAGTGTACTGAATTTGCAAATCCGGACACTCTGTGTATTCAACACTAGTCCAGGAACGCGCTAGTGCACACAGTCTCAACATTGGTAAATATCACAATCATACTCAACGAAATAATAAGGTACCTTAAATAGTAAACCAATGGGTTGCTCGACCTTATGGTCAAGTTACAAATATATGCCACGCAGGGCGAAAATTCAAGAAGAGAGAGATAACTGCAGCGGAAAATAAGATAACTTCATGGCGCCATCCAGTATACCACAGGCAACTGACTGGGCTCGCTCCCTAATTAGACGGTTCCTCTTGGAGCTCCTCCTCCAAAGCTGGTGTAGACTCTTCTTCAACTGGTGTTGTATTGTGGCAAGGGTGAGTACTTGGTACTCAGCAAGTCATGCACAGAATGCAAACTAATATACTACATGCATGGCTTAGTACAAAGGAGTAGCTCAGGGTATATTTGCAATAAACAGCATCTTGACAAGTAACATAAGTAGATTCAAAAGCAGTAGAAACAAGTATAAGATCAATAACTTTTCTAGGAATTACATAAGCATCTTTTCCAATCCTAATCCACGTTTCCATCAACATCATTATTAAACCAAACCAAACCTTCCAATTCCAAGTTATTTTCAAGAAAGTCTAACCCTTGACTGTAATTCCCGAGCGATGTCCAATACCGCGGACACGGCTATTCGAATAGATTTTACACTCTGCAGAGGTTATGCACTTTACCCACAAGATACAGCCAAACACCACCAAGGCGAGTGTCCGTAACAAAGTCTTTTGGAAACTTCTAACAGCACAAGTGGTCCTCCCCGGTGATTGCACACTAACCCTTCCCTTAGCGAAGGCGAAGTTTAGGCCAATCCACCGTTAGATGGGTACTGCCGCAGCCCATTATGCTCCCCCGTACAACTACACAAAAGGTATAGTTGACATCCTGAGGTCCCACAGGTATGTTATTAGCAACTTAATCAACTAGGTCCGTCCCATTACAGACATGTGGTTGCACGTTTAACTCAGTTCAAAGGCTTGCAAGGTTAAGTCCTTAGGGTGACCAGGGCAAGACTACCCGAAGAACCAAAACAACGTTCCCGGTGCCACAACTGGCCCACCCGATCATTCTTGCCACATGCCCCGGTCAAAACTATTTATCAAACCCTAGTTGATTACCATGCACCACGTGCCATCAACAATCACAACACATGACACCTTTCCAAAACAAGTTCAATATATCATTAAGTCAATATTAACATTTGTTTGTCCAAAATCATGTCATGAGCACGTAGCAGGTCTAAGCAATATTCTACAACGATCTAAATTCCCATGTTGGAAATTTAATAATGTCCAACTATTTAATCCTCAACTAGGGTGACAAGGGTTCATGGCACATATTTAATTAACCAAGGTGGCATACAGCAATTTGGCATTTATCTAATTTCCCATCATTAAATAAAGTATTTTCTAATTAAACTAGCATGCAATAATTTAAACCAAATTAAGTTGAAATTGGGATCAACATGGTCAAATCACAACTTGCCTTCAAAGAGTACTTGTTCTTGGTCCTGAGCTAGCTCCTGGGTCAACACTTCACCTTTGAAGCCTTCGGGCACTTCAACGTCTACTCGTAAAGCGTGCAAATAGCAATAAATAAATAAATAGTAGACAAAAAGTGTCCAAACATCCAATAAAGTTCACAAATAGAGAAAACATAATTTTATGAATTTTTAGAAACTGGAATCGTCAAATTCGGAGTTTAAATTCAAAAGTTATAACCGTTTAAAGTTTAAAGAAAACAGTAATTAAATAAAAACAGAGAAATATTCATAATCAAAAATTAACTCATTTTTATGAAAATTTAGAAATTTGAATCACTCAAATCGGAGTTGAAACGCAAAAGTTATAAGCGTTTGAAGTTTGAATCCATTTTTGAAATCAATAATTCGAATTAATAAATCATTTTCTTTTTCGGAAATTAATTTATTGCGTCAGCATGACACGTGGACCAATCGGGAGCTACCACGTCGCCTCGGGTCCATGGACCCAGCGCACGGCGCGGATCGGTCCACCGTGGACCCGGTCCACGGCTCATGTGTCCATGGACCCGATCCACGTCCATGGACCCCTCGGATGACGTCAGCAGTGACGTCATCACGCACGGCTGAGGGACGGCTGACAGCTGGGCCCCACCGTGACGTCAGGGTGCGGTTGGCTGGGCCGCTAACACGCGGGCCCCACGCTGACGTCACACGTAATGTCAGCGGTGACCGGGCGGCGACCGCGCTGACCGCGGCGGTCAGACTTCCGCCCACGTGGCTAGATCTCGGCCGTTGATTTGAAAATCAACGGCCCAGATCGGATCTGGTTTAACGCATTAAGGAAGCTGCTCGGCTGGTAAGGACCGTTCGATCTTGATCGGACGGTCAAGATCAACTCTAGAGTTACAACGTGGCTAACCCTAGCCATTTGATCTAGATCTAACGGCTGAGATTGGATCTAGTACGGTGCGGTTCTAGCTACGTGGCACAATCTAAACCGTTGGATCTCGATCCAACGGTTGGAAATAGATCTAAAATTTACAACGTGGGATTTTACCGTGGCGACGTGGATGAATCTGGGCCCTCGGATCTTGATCGGACGGCTGATGGAGTTTGCGAGGCGGCGATGGCGCGCGGCGGAGCAGAGGTCACCAGAGACGAGGACGATGACACGCCCGACGACGTTTGGGCGCGATTCTGGCGAAGTGAAAGGTCCCCTCCGACGCGGTTGGTTCTTGCGGTTCCAGATCCGGGCTCAACGGCGGCGGAGGACGGCGGACGGCGGTGGAATCGGCGAATAACCGCGGTGGGGCGCTAGACCAACTACGGTGAGCTCTAGCGGGTAAACGGCGGCGGCTCAGGTGACGTGGGATAGGGCTACGGGTGCGCACGGAAGTCGGCAACCCAGTGGCGGCGGCGGTGCTTTAAATAGGGGCCTCGGCTTCCGTGAAAAGCGCGGAGACAGAGGCCCACACGCGGGCCGCGGCGGAGTCCGACGAGGACTCAGAGAGGGGTGACGTGGCTCAATGCGAGCCGTTGGATCAAGATCCAACGGTGCGGGGTTTGGGCTCGGGTCCGGCTCGGGCGACTTGGTTGGCTCGGTTGGGCTTGGGTTCGGGCGACGTGGCGCGATTGTGGCCGTTGGATCTCGATCCAACGGTCACACGCGTTAGGGTTTGGCGACTGGGTTCAACCGGAAGGGCTGGCTTGGGTCGGACTCGAGTCTGACTTGGACTCGGGTCCGGTCGGCTGAACAGTGAAACCGATTAGGTTTTTCCAGTGTTTAAATAATCCAATTAATTCCCAGAAATTCATTTAATTCATTAAAAATAGCAAAACACTCAGAAAAATTCCAGAAAATATTTAGAACATTTTGGACTCAAATAAAATATTTCCAACAAAATTTTATTTGCAAAGTCAAATTCTTTAATTATTTGAAAAGGGAATAAATTCAAATAAATTCCAAATAAATTCCAGAAAATTCCAAAAATTCACCAAAGTGCCAAATCTTATTTAAATTCATGAAAAGCAAAAATTTGGGGTGTTACAGCGAATGTGGTCGATGACGGGACCAGAACTAGGTTCATGGAGGAACTGAGATTCGGGACTAGGTTCAGGAGGAACTGAGGTCTTGGTGGTCAAGGATGTCATGCGTGACGTTCGGGCTAAGAGAATGGTGCACATGAAGAATGGTTAGTCACGTGAGTATGGAAGGTGGCCATGCGCATGCAAAGGGTTAGTCACGTGAGTATGGTAGGGTTGCCATACGCGTGCAAGAGTTGTACTTGGCTAGGTTGGGCCAAGTGGAGTTGGGTTAAATACATACTCCTTCTAGGATTAGGAGTGGGACTCCTTCTAGGATTAGGAGTAGGAATTGTATTCAGAACTCTATGTGTTTGCTCTGTATAAATAGGGGGAGGCGCCTCCTGTTTATGCATCAAGTTTTTGAGAGAGCTTTAGGGTTGTACTCTTTTGTTTGGAGTACTTTAGACAAAATAAAGGAGAAATAAAGATCAAGTTCTTCAAATCTTTCGGCGAGCTACAATTCTAGTAAGATCTACTCTCGTCATCTTCTGTTATAGCAAACTTACGAGGTTAATAACTTTTGATCCGTAAGTCCGATCGAGCTGATTCTTCTTGGGTTCGATTCGTATTGAAATCTAGTTTCTTGTGTCCAAATTTTAGATCAATCCGACAGTTGGATCTCTGGGAATTTGCATTTTACCGAACCTCTATCATTCTGTTTTTGTCAAATACGAGGCAATTATTTGGTTCTGTTTTGGGGTGAACTTTTAGTAGATCAACAATTTGGTTTTAGCTTCCGCACAATCATTCACCCCCCCTCTGATTGCTATATTCGTATACTTTGATCCTACAAGCGTCTCACTTTTCCCTGTTGACTGCTTGAAGTGGCGTTTCTGGCTGAAGCTGGAGTCCGATAATTCTGATTGGCGGGTCTCGGTGCTGGCGATGGTGTCGTTGCTGCATTCTGCTGCTGGAATCTGAAAAACTGGTTCGGTGCGACCCTCAAACACTGCTGCGCTCCCTGGCGTGATCCCTGTTGTTGCATTCTGCGCTTCCGGTTCTCATCCAGTTCCTTGCACTTGTCCTCAAGAATGAGCGCCTTGTTTACAAGCTCCTGAAAGTCTGGGAAGGTGTGGGTGATCAGTCCGACCTGCAATCCTGAGTTTAGTCCCTTCAGGAAACGAGATTGTCTAGCCTTATCTGTCGCTACGTCTTCAGGCGTGTAGCGTGCTAGCTGTGTGAACTTGTTCAGGTATTCAGGCACTAGCTGATTGTCTTGCTTCAGTGCCCTAAACTCCTCCTTCTTAAGATCCATGATTCCTTCTGGCACATGGTACTGGCAAAATGCGGTGGTAAATTCCTCCCATGTGACATCATGTGGGTTCTCCCACGTGGCGCAGAAGTTCTCCCACCATTCTTCTGCGGTCCCTTCCAATTGATGAGAGGCGTAGAGCACCCTCTCATTTCCCACACATTGGGTAATGTGTAGCTTCCTCTCAATTAACCTTAACCAGTCATCTGCCTCCAGTGGATTACCGTTTCCAGAAAAAGTGGGTGGATGAGTCCTCATAAGCTCTGACAAATTTGATCCCTGACGCTGCCCCTGATTTGCTTGGTTAGCGGCGGCCTGTGCGGTGACTTGCTGCATCTGTTGCATCATAACATGCATCAGCTGGGTCTGTACAGCAAGGAAGGCTCCAAAGTTTTGCATGTTGACTGGCGGTGCTGGATGAGGTGCAGGTGCTCCATCATTAGGGTTTACTGCGAGGCGAGAACCACTTCTGTTGCCTCCAAGGTTTCCACGGGTGTTCACCATCTGTCGATTGCTCCAAGTTTTAGAGACGAGAGGGAACAAGAATAGACAAGTAGTAGAGAAACTTATGCGGGGTGGAAAGTGTAACTCAAAATCCAACTTTATTATTTATTCAGTAATAACTTGCTATGGTTGCTTACAATGCCGAAGGGCCTTGCAACACATACTTCACACTCAGTAAGCAATGAAAATCCAAATTAAACTAACACTTGAGTCTAACGCCTCTAAGGATGACTCTTTATTCTTAGACGTGACTCGACGAAGGAATCTCAACTTCTAATCCGAACGCTCACTCCTCGACCCAACCTCCACTGCCTCTTTTAGGTGGATGCGGCGGCATAGGCGCGAAGCGATCACCATGCCCCACAACGGCAGTTGTCGAAGAAGCGGCATCATCCTCAGGCTCAGGCTCCGGCTGTGGCTCTGGCTGCGGCTCCTCGGGATCTGGCTTGTGCAGCTCCAATACTGGCTCCGGCCCCTGTCCATACAATGCCATCTCCAGCTCATCAATCCTTCGCAGAAGGTGGGACATATACTCGCGAACCTCCTGCAGACTTTCCTTCTCTTTCTTGACCTCCTCACGGGCCTTCTGAACTAGTCCAGGATCACGCTAGTGCACACAGTTTCAATATCGGTACATATCACAATCATACTCAACGAAATAGTAAAGTTCCTTAATTAATTAACCAAACTGGTTGCTCGACCTTACAGTCAAGTTACAAGATACGCCTCGCAGGGCGAAGACTTGTTAAAAGAGAAATAACTGCAACGGAATAAAATAGATTTCGTGGCGCCATCCAGTGTACCACAAGCAACTGACTGGGCTCGCTCCCTCGTTAGACGGCTCCTCCTGGTATTCTTCCTCCAAAGCTGGTGCCGACTCTTCTTCAACTGATGTTGTATTGTGGCAAGGATGAGTACTTCGTACTCAGCAAGTCATGCATAGAATGCATGCTAATATTCTACATGCAGGGCTTAATACAAAGGATAGGCTAATAGATTCATTTGCAGTAAAGTAGCATGAGTAAATACAATAATATATTGCAAAGCGGTAAAACAATAATGAATAAAGTACTTTCACAATGATCTCACAAATAAAGCATTTCCCAATCCTAGGTCCAATTCGTCGTTCCAAACCAACCATTCTTCCAAAGTCAAGTCATTTTTATGAAGGTCTAACCCTTGACTGTAATTCCCGAGCAATGTCCAATACCGCGGACTCGGCTATTCGAATAGATTTTACACTCTACAGAGGTTATGCACTTTACCCACATGATACAGCCAAACACCAAAAAGGTGAGTGTCCGTAACAAAGTCTTTTGGAAACCTCTAACTGTACAAGTGGGCCTCCTCGGTTATTGCCCACTAACCTTTCCCTTGGAAAAGGGTGTAACGTCATCGTTTTCGGCTTTCGGGAAAAATCTAATTTAAATTAATTAAATTCAAAAGTTGGAGTTTACTTGGTGTTTAAATTAACCTGGCATCCGTTCCCATCCTAAATCGGAATTCATTTCCCCTCCGTTTGAAAAATTGAATTTCTCGGTTCCCGTCGGTACCTGAAATTTCACCCGAGTTCGAAAAGGCTCCAAAACTCCCGAAATCACTTCAATTAGGTCCCAAAATATTCCAAAATGACTTTTGGAATGAGTCCCAAGATTTTTGGAACTCCACCCCTATTTTATCTCACGCGGCTTTTCTTTAATGCCCGCTATTCGCTCCAAAATATTCAAATCTCCAAATTTCATCCAAATTCCGCGAAACCAATTTTATTGGGTTCCAAATATTCCAAAATGGGTCTAGGAATTTTTAGACCATTTTTCCTAATTTTTCTCTAGGGCGATACTTTTGCGTAATTTTCGGCCAATCGCAGAGCGCCACGCGTGGCATCGTAGCTCTTCTATCGTAACGCTCACACTCATCAGACGCCATTATCTCCAACTAACCGTTTCCACTTTCCAGAGAAAGCTCGGTTTCATTCCATGCATGGCGCCTTTGATTCCAATCACCATAACTTTCCATTAACTCCACCAAATCGCGATCCGTTTGAACCGTTGGAAAGAAGAAGACGAGGAGATCCCATTCCTGCTGTCCATTCACCTTCAATCACGCCAGAAACGGTTCCACGAGCAATTAAACCGAAATCACTCTTTCCTCCATATCTTGGCCATTTCTCCATGAAACTTCGAGCTTCCACCTCTCAACTCTTCGTATTGGAGCCCTCTTTCAAGTGCACTCATCCTCCCTTTGCCTCTCCAACTCATTCAACCGGGAGATCAAGAAAACCGGCGCCGGGACACGTTTTTGCGTGTTCTTCGTCATAACTTTCTCTCCGGTAGGTCAATCTTCATTCCGGTTGTTTCCTCATGCTGTTATGGGTGTCTAGTTTCTAACCCATCAATCAATTTTAGGATTCATCAAGAGTTGGCGATGAATTTCGGGTGTTCGTCGCGTCGGCCGAAACAACGTTCATCGTCAAATTCATCTTCCTCGGTGAGCAATTGTTCAATCTCTTCCATTCCTAGGTCCTTTTAGATGTCCTCTAGGTGGTTCACCAATCATTTGTGGAGGTCATGTTTAAATTTGTTGCAAATTTCGGATTTTTGGAAGAATGTGGGGCACTGTTTTCTTGTGCCTGTGCGCGCGTGGCCACCGGCCTCCGGCCACGTCGCTGCCGTTCCGGCCAGCTCGTCGCCGCCTCCGCGCCCCGCCGGTCTCGCGTCGCCCCTCGGCCGGCGCATCATCGCTCCGTCGGCGCCACCGCGCCGCCGCGCCAGCCGGCTGAGCCGCGTCGCCGCGCCGGCGCTCCGCTAAGCCAAGGCCGCCACCGGTTTCCATACTGTGCCGCTGCTCGCCGTCCTGCCGCCCGGTTGCTCCACGCTGGCTAGCCGCCACCGTCGCTGCAGACGCTGGCCGCGCCGCCGTGTCCATTCCGCCCATTGGCCGCCACTACCGCCGAGCCGCCGTGGTCCCAAGCTCCTCTGTTTCTTTGCAATGGGGAAGAACCCCCTCTCTATGACCAACCGGCCCCACTTGCCATCCACTCCAACCCATCCAAAAATCAGAAAATGAAGAAAAGGAATATTCCAGGAATATTCCTCGATTTTGTATTTTCCTGATTTTCAAACTTCGGAGGCTCATAACTTTTCCGTCCGAACTCCGATTGACTCCGTTCAAATTCCTAAATTCATGTAAAATCAATACCTACCTGCCAGTACTACTTTTGTAATTTTTGGATTTTATTTATTTTCTGGTTATTTATTTGTTGCTCCGTTTTGCGCGTAGCCGACGACCCGCCGAGTCCGCCGACCCCGCCGCCGGACTTCAAGTGTTCGACATTCTCTCTGTAACCGAGGAAAGTCTCCTTGATGCATGTTGATCCTATGCTTTATAAATGTTTTACAATGTTTTACAAATTGCATTGCTATTTATATAAAAGGATGATGTTGACGTTAGGCTATTAGTTATACCTGTTGTTCATACCTCCTTGTTATTGTTATCCCGGATCCTTTGTCTCCCTAGTACAGTAATCCACCATAATAACTACTTTTGATAAAATATTCTTTAATTAAGGGAAAAGACTAGTTGGCAGACACTTTGATGGAGCAAATGGTATGGAATGCAAATTGGAGTTAGATGGATATTAGTGATAATGTGGTGGTAGTCATTATGAAATCAATCTATGAATGGTGCTAGTTGAAATATTGAGGAGTTGGATTATGAAAGCCGTTTGCAATATAATTAATATGGATTTGGGGAGTATTGGAAGATGTATGATATTAAGAATAATAGTCGGTAAAATTAAATAAGTAATTTTGAGAGTCATATTTGTGGATCAAATAGAATAAGTGGTGGATCAAAGTTTGGTGGAATTTAACAAGCATACTACGAGATTTAGAGATGGCAATGTGAAGGGTTACTATAGGTGATATGGAAAATGATACTCGATAAATTAGTCAATGATATTATCAAATATGCTCGATGGAGTAAGTGGATAACATTGAGGATCATACTCGGTGGTTTGGTGGATGATTTTTCTGAAATATGATGTCGCGATAACCGTTTATGTGGAATTTTGGATAATGCAGAATATGTGTAGATTATGTAGTTAACTTGGTATCGGTGTTAATGGAAACTACTATTGATGATGAATTAGTAAAATCCTAGTTTTATGGAATAATATTTGGTGGTTTAGTAAAGGATGATAGTACGTATTCTTGGAGGATTAAAGTAGATACTCTAGAGGTGATAATGTGAATGATTAAATATATGATATTATGAAGTATTATCGGTGGATTGTATTCTAGATGATTAGAGATAATATTGTGAAGTATTCTCGGTGGTTTAGTAGGTAATTTGATGAAATATTCTTAGCAGATGATAAGATTGATCACCGTATAAATGCTGGATAAGCCAGTGATACAAATTATGGTTCAAGGGAAATATTTCATATACGAACATGATTGTAGTTTAATATGATTTTGGGAGTTATGATGGTACCATGATATAGTTCTTACTTGTTGGATACTATATTGAATTGGATTATTCGTATGATTGTAAAATTTTGGCAATAGAAGGATTATTGGAGAATACACAATTGATTATAAGGATTGTAATCAAACCCGGGGATTTGTATTTTATAAAATAAATTATTGGTGGAATAGAATAGTTCGGTAGAAATGCTTAGACTCGCAAACGGTTAGTGTGCACCTATGGGTGGGAATTACATTTAACTCTTGAAAACTTGTGTTGGAAATTATAGGCAAAGAGTATTGCCGTTGGTTTACAAAATAAAAATGAAATGAAAAACGATTTGGACTTGAGCGGAATGGTTTGTTTGGCGGGTGCGGATAGAGCACTAGTTTTCATTGTGCAAGTACCGCCCCAGGTTAGTTAAGGACCGACGCTTATGACTGTCTCCATTCTAAGCATTGCCGTACAACCACATGTCTATAATGGTACGACCTGGCTAAATAATTTGTAGAAACCTAACTTAGACTCACCAAATGGTGGAATGTGAGTGCCAGATAGAGGCAAGACTGTTTTTCTCACACGACGCAAGAGGGGGCTTCTGTACTGGGTGGCTAGAACCCTAACAGCGGTGAAACCTCAGCGGGTGGGTCGGGTTAGGCGTATACATTGTAAAGGCCTTGTCATGACCTCTCTGTCGACACACTAAAGGAAGTGTGTTAATTGCATGGCATTAAGAGACGATCATGTCTTGTGGGTAAAGTTGTACACCTCTACAGAGTTAAAACTATTCGAATAGCCGTGCCTACGGTCAAGGGCAAAGCGAAGAATGCTTTCATATTAGTAGACTTTTGTTTTGGTTTTCAAAACTGATCTTTTGGGATCCGAGAGTGGTTAGAACTCTCGGGTGTGCTTCTGGCGGCTAGAGCCAGGTAGGTGGATTGAACCTGTTTTTGTGAACCATGGCAGACAGAGCCATGTGAATGGATTGAACCCTGATCTTGTTGAGATGTGGCGGATAGAGCCTGTATACTAGTGAATGGTGGCTAGAACCTTCACTGAAATGTTACATAATTCAATTATTAAAAAGAATTGCTTAAATATGCTTTGTGAAACTTATTAACAAGTATGGTTTAATGAAACTTGGCTTTATGCAAAAGAACCATATTTAGCCATCTTTGGATAGCCTACATTGTGCATAATTTCCCAGACTTGCTGAGTACTTTATGTACTCACGTGCTACATTCTAATCATATCTCAGAAGTGAAAGAAGCTGTCAAAGGAATTCCAATGACTAGGACGCACTCTCCACTCGATTGCCTGTGGGCATTTGGATGGGTCGCTTTGGTGTTTTTGTCTTCCGTTGCGGTTGTTCAAGTTGTTCTGCCTGTTCAAGCCATAATGGTAAACGTTGACCATAAGGTCTTTGCTTTTACTTGGCGTTATTCTGATTTAGTTATATGTATTCGTGATATGGTTGTTGATTCATCACTGTTTGACTGTGTGTACTAGCTACTGATCTGGGACTAGTACGAAATTACACATGGGATTCCGGATAGCCGATCCGGGGTCCTACAAAGGGGAAGTCTAGGTCAATCAACCGTTAGATGGTTACCTGGCCGCAGCCCCGGTACGCTCCCCCGTACAACTACACAAAAGGTATAGATGACACCCCGAGGTCCCACAAGTAAGTTATTAGCAACTTAATCAACTAGGTCTGTCCCATTACAGACATGTGGTTGCACGTTTGACTCAGTTCAAAGGCTTGCAAGGTTAAGTCCTTAGGGTGACCAAGGCAAGACTACCCGAAGAACCAAATCAACTTCCCCGGTGCCACAACTAGCCCACCCGATCATTCTTGCCACATGCCCCGGTCAAAACTATTTATCAAACCCCCAGTTGATTACCATGCACCACGTGACATTAACATCATCATCAATAACACATGCCACTTTCCAGAAATATGTTACATATCTCATTAAGTCAAGGTTAACATGTAATTGTCCAAAATCATGTCATGCATACATGGCAGGTCTAAGCATTATACTACAATGGTCTAAATACCCATGTTGGCAATTTATTAATATCCAACTAATAATCCACAACTAGGGTGACAAGGGTTCATGGCACATAATTAAATAACCAAGGTGTCATATTGCAAGCTGGCTCTTATCTAATTTCCCGGAATTAATTAAAGCATTTTCTAATCAACATAGCATGCAATAGTTTAAATTAAATTAATTTCTAAAAGTAGGATCAACATGGTCAAGGCATAACTTGCCTTCAAAAAGTACTTGCTCTTGGTCCTGAGCTGGCTCCTGGGTCAAAACTTCACCTTCGAAGCCTTCGGGTACTTCCACGTCTACTCGTAACGCGTGCAAATAGCAATAAATAAATAAAACAGTGCATACACATTACTCAAAATTTCAAATGAAGTCCATAAACAGAAAGGGCATAATTTTACAAAGTTTTAGAAATTTGAATCGCCCAAACCGGAGTTAAAATGCAAAAGTTATAATTGTTTAAAGTTTAAAGAATGTATTAAATAAATATAAACAGAGAAAAATTCATGTCCAAAAATTAATTAAAATTCATATTTAAGTAGATCTCAATTTTATAAAAATTTAGAAAGTAGAATCGTTCAAATCGGAATTGAAAACACAAAAGTTCTAAGCGTTTGAAGTTTGAAAATTCAAATAAATCAATAAACCGAATTAATTCATTTATTTTTCTATTGAAAATCCGGATTTATGACATCAGCTGACGTCAGCATGAAATTTGAATTTCCACCGAATTATTTTCTACTGAAAAATCGAAATATGACATCAGCATTGCGTCATCCGGTCCATGGACCCGGTCCACAGTTCAGTTTCGGTCCACCGTGGACCCGGTCCACGGGTGCACATGTCACTGACACGTGGGACCCACTGGATGACGTCAGCTGCTGACGTCATCACGCTCGGCCAATGGTACTGACACGCGGGGCCCACTGTGACGTCATCATGACGTCACGGATGACGTCATGGTGCCGTTGGGCCAGCCGCTGACACGCGGGCCCCACGCTGACGTCACGCGTAACGTTAGCGATGACCGGGCGTGGCTCAGTTGACCGCGTCGGTTCGCCTCCCGGGCACGTGGCATGATCTGGGCCGTCGATTTAAAAATCAGCGGTCCAGATTGGATCTGGCTCTCACACGTTGAGGACAACACGGTTGATTTGGACCGTTCGATTTAGATTGGACGGTCGAGATCCAATCGGGTTTCATCGCGTCAAGGGGGGCGACGTGGCATGAACCGGGTGGCGACGCGTGGCTCGATCCTCGCCGTTCGATCTCGAATGAACGGCTGTGATTGCATCTAACGCTACAACGTGGTTTAACCCTAACCGTATGATCTTGATCTAATGGCTGAGATCTACCGTAGCACGGTGCAGTTACGTGGTTTACCACCAGAACGAACAACCTACTTTATATCCAGGATCTGTAAGACTCGCGTAACAGAAACGACCGAACGTTCCTCTGCGGTTGACATAACTCGCTCATTGCCCAACGACAAAAAGATCCAATACACTTCAAAAGGAAAAGTGATTACTAGCAACCACCAAATGGTGCACTAATAATTTAATCAACCCTACCGAGGAACACCTCAACGACACAATCCTCCACGAAGGTTTGCATTGAGTCATACACAACCTTCCACTCAAAGGATCACGATAAAGAGCACAATCATAAACATGAACGCAAGTGGCCCTCATCCAACAACTCAAACCCCAAAGCACTAAAACCACTTTGGAAAGGATTCGACAACAACCAGATAGTATTCATTTTAATTTTCTAAGCCAAAACGCAAAAGAAACACCAATCCCTTCACCACAACCAACACCAGAAATTATTCATTCTTTTCTTTTCATACTAGAAAGCAAGGGAAATCTCGTTTCATGACATGAATACACATTCTTCAAGAGCACTCCGGATTAGTCATATCTCCATTTATGACTTTCTCACCGACCTGGCTCAACGACTCTTTTAACATCTAAAAAAACGATGTCATGTTTACTTTTCACCATTCCTTCATCATGTAACAACACTACTGAATAATTATTCACAAGACGACTTCTTCCTCGGCATCAAATAATGGAAACACAATTAACATCGAAGGTTGCGGAAATTCATTTGGACTATGACGGCAGCATAGTTGACAGTAAAACACCACGTCGCATCACATCCCACATCAATTGAAAACTGAACTTGCAAAACATTGCATTTCATCCAAATCCAACATTTTGGAAGAGAGCATCAAAATTTTCAAGTCGAGCATCTGCTCCCACAACTGTCACAAATTTTTCTCAAGGAGGGGGAAACTCATTTCAAAAATGGAACACCTCACTAACAAAATCACTTTATAAAACATTCATAAAATCCACCTTTTTGAAGCACTCGCAATCATCACACACATTATGCAAATAAATCCATCTCCAGTCAAAAAGAGTTACAATTTAAATCTCAAGAGTCTTCAACACAACCCACTAAGACCTTCTGCTTCCTTTAAAATTTACTCCAAAGATGACTCAGTGCGAACACGAATGAGCGCGATCCACTCAAAGACTTTTGGGTGTAAAACCATACACATAGCACAAATTAAACAAAATAGCCAAAACCAAAGATTGGCAACAATTTCTACGAGTTTTAGGGAAACTCTGAAACACAACATATGGAACACCTTGACCAAAAACCCTTCAACCAAAATGGCAAACAACCAAACCAGTCCAAAAGCTTTTAAACACAAGCTCAGCATAAATACAATCATCTCTAATGTTCCACTACGCTTTCCATTAAAGACTTCGAAATTCACTACTTACTCATTGAGAAAGTCCAACCGGTTTTAACAAAATTGACGTAACAAATTCTTTCTCTAGTTACCATTTCCAACACTTTTAATTAAAATTTATGGTGCTTATAAAAAAAAGACACCCAACTAAGACTACATCGACATGATCCCCACGGATCATCATATCATAATACATCTTATTCTACATTTGAAACAAAAACTACATACTCCAACTATTTAAAGGTGATAACAAAAACTACCACCACACAACATACTCCAACTATTTAAAATAGATTGAATACTAACATTAACACTGCCCTTAACAACATCATTAACAAAAAGTCTTATGTATTCTCAATTGATATCAATACTAGCATTGTAGAGAGACAACTGCATACTTCCAAATATACTAGTATTTTGCAACAACGTAAATAGCAACTCTAATCAACTTCCAAATTAAAGTCACTAGGCAACACGATTAAATTTCTCTATTAATCCATTAGATTAGAGCATCTTTAAACAACCAGCAAAGTTTCTTTAACAATAACAGCAGTCTACATCATCTTAATGTTTCAACTATGCAACAGGGTTTAAAACTTTAAACATCAAGGGTCATAAGCACTTTTAAAGAAAAGCAACAGATTCTAAGCATGTACTTTAGCACATTCAATCATTCTCGCTAAGAGTAAACTACAACACTAGTAGTCTATTTATTCTCAAGCTAGAGATAACAACCGCATTGAATTGTTTCAACTCAAAAATTAACTTAACAATGCATCATCCCATAAACCACATTGGTACATGCTAAATAATATGCTAAACAGCAATTCTTACTAGGGACAAACGATTTCGGTCAAAAGATTACTTACTTTGTTTGCAACATTTTAGTTTTAAAGCTCATCCCGAGTTCATAAGGAAACTTGACTCCCAAAATTGCAATGAGACAAACCCAAACTTGGTCATGCAAAAGGAATTCTCCAAAACACTTTTCATTCTCAAAGACTCCCATAAAGGAAAATGGTTGAAAGACAATTTTCTTAACGGAAACCAAGCGACCAAGTAATCCATTTCAAATAAAACCTTAATCTCAAACCCCAAACTTTCACGAAACAAGAAGGATTTTTCAAAGATGATTTCTCAAACCAGTAAAATGATGAAATCAAACACCACTTACTCCTACAAAGCCACAGAACTTCAGCCCTGACAGCCAGGTCTGGCACAACTCCGCAAAAACTCTTTTAACCTCGGAGAAAGACAAACACAGGAATAAATTGAATGCTTCTTCCCTATAAACACTACAAGAGAAATGCTTATCTATGACGAAAATGTCGTGACGTTGTGATATTTTGTCATAAATGTTCAATCTTCTATGACGAATGTTTGCAATTCGTCATGGATCATATCGTGCCCCTCGGCCCATCGAATTTTAGTGACGAAACATAAAATTTCGTCATAATATAACAAAACAAATCGTCATAGATAGTGGAAATCATGTTGGCGTTCCTGGTCGCAGCGTGACATCATATGTATGTATTTTCTATGTCAATATACTTTCGTCAGGGATAATTATATTTGCGAGTCGCTAGGCCTAGTGGGCCCCTTGTCCAACGTGGTGTTGTTGAGCCCATACATATGTGGGTTACACATAACACGTCAGATGTGGTCCATGTAGGACCCATATTTGGGGTCCACATGTTAAGGACTCGAGAAAAAAACCCCAAAACACACTTGCAGCTATGCGTGGCTCGAACTCGGGACCTCTCCAATACACCAAGATCGCCTTACTGGCCACGCCAATGGGTAACTATTGATTAGGTTTTTACTTTTTGATATACATAGATAGACTCGCCCTAGTCTCCTTGCCGCCATTCTGGCCGCCGTCAGACTCCACATGCCGCCGCGGGCTGCACTCCAATAAAATACTAGGACAATGGGTGACTTGAACAAATCAAGTGAAGTGGAGAAACTAGATAAAAATATTGATGTTCTAGAGGACACCATAATAGCATAAAACTTGCTGCATATTGACTTTAGAGGTGACGAGAAAGCACTGGGATACACTGTAACACCCCAAAATTTTGCTTTTCTTAAATTCATGTTTGATTTGGCACTTTGGTGAATTTTTGGAATTTTCTGGAATTTATTTGGATTTATTTGGAATTTATTTGAATTTATTCCATTTTGAAATAATTAAAGAATTTAATTTTGCAAATAAAATTTTGTTGGAAATATTTTATTTGAGTCCCAAATACCCTAAAATATTTTCCAGAATTTTTCTGGAATTTTTCTGAGTCATTTGCTATTTTTAATGAATTAAATGAATTACTGGGAATTATTTTAAATATTAAATCGCTGGAAATCCAACTCGGGTCGAGTACTGTTCATCCGACCGAGTCGGAACCCGAGTCGGACTCGAGTCCGACCCGAGCCAGTTGATTCGACCAAACCAGCTCCCAACCCTAATCAATCCCAACCGTTGGATCAAGATCCAACGGCTGAGATCCGCCTGCACGGTTCGAGCCAGATCCGCCCGGATCCGATCGCGCCCGTCGCGATCGTGGCCGCTGATCGTGCCACGTGGGCGGCTGTGCGTCGTCGTCTCGCCGAGACCGAAGCCGGACTCGCCGCCGCGCCCGCCGCCGTGTAGAACTAGGTTTCCGCCTCGAGCACGAACGCCGAGGCTATTTAAAGCGTGAGACGCCCCGAGGTTGCCCTCATCTTTGCGCACTCCGCTTTCCCGAGCCATCTCGCCGAGCCGCCGCCGCTTGTTCGTCGCGAGCTCGCCGAGTTGAGCGCCACTCCGCTGGTTTTGCTTGATTCCGCCGCCCCGTCGTCTTCCGCCGAAGGAGCCCAGATCCGGAATCCGTGACGAGACGCACCGGCGGGAGGACTCATCTCGCCGAGCGACCCGAACGCCGTCGGGCTCGTCGTCGTTTCGCCTCTCGTGCCCAAGCCTCGCGGCGCCATCGCCGGACCGCGAGCTCGGTGAACCGCCGATCGGTCGGACGGTTGAGGTGAGTTCACGTGTTCCAAACCCGATTAGATCTGGACCGTTGGATCAAGATCCAACGGTTCACAATAGCCACGTGCCGTGGTAGTGATTCTTATAGGATTAGATCTGGACCGTCCGATCTAGATCGAACGGCCCACGATCATCGAGTAGATTCAACGCGTTAACCCTGGATCTAATCGCGGCCGTTGAATTTCAAATCAACGGTCGAGATTGCGCCACGTGTCGGGAAGTTGGACCGACGCGGTCAGCGCCGTCCACGCGCGCGTGCGTGTGACGCTGACACGCGGGGCCCGCGTGTCAGAGGGCCCGCATGTCAGTGGCTGACCCAGCCAAGCGCTGACGTCAGCGATGACGTCACCCGAGTGGGCCCACATGTCAGTCTCACGTAGAATCGTGGACCGAGTCCACGGTGGACCCGAGCCAAGCGTGGACCACGTCCATGGACCGGCTGACGTCAGCAGACCAATCAGAGGCTGCCACGTGTCCATGCTGACGCAATAATTAATTTCCGAAAAAGAAAATGATTTATTAATTCGAAATATTGATTCAAATTTAGATCCAAACTTCAAACGCTTATAACTTTTGCGTTTCAACTCCGATTTGAGTGATTCAAATTTCTAAATTTGTATAAAATTTAGATCTACCTAAATATGAATTTTATTTAATTTTTGGACTAAAGTTTTTCTCTGTAAAATTATTTAATTGATTATTTGAACTTTGAATAATCATAACTTTTGCGTCTTAACTCCAAATTTGACGATTCCAGTTTCTAAAAATCCATAAAATTATGTTCTCTCTGGTTATGGATTTTATTTGGATGTTTGGACACTTTTTGCCTATTGTTTATTTGTGTATTTGCTATTTGCACGCTTTACGAGTAGACGTTGAAGTGCCGGAAGGATTCGAAGGAGAAGTATTGACTCAGGATCCAACTCAAGACCAAGAACAAGTACTTTTTGAAGGCAAGTTGTGCTTTGACCATGTTGATCCTATTTAAAAATCTATTTTGATTTAAACTATTGCATGCTAGTTCAATTAGAAAAATACTTGGTTTAAACATGGGGGTTAGATAAATACCAATTTGCTGTATGACACCTTGATTACTTAAGTATGTGCCATGACCCTTTGTCACCCTAGTTGTGGATTACTAGTTGGACATTATTAGATTGCCAACATGGGTTTTAGACCGTTGTAGTACATCGCTTAGACTCGCACGTGCTCATGACATGATTTTGGACAATCAAATGTTAATATTGACTTAATGATATATTGAACCTGTTTTGGAAAGGTATCATGTGATGTTGATGGCACGTGGTGCATGGTAATCAAGCGGGGTTTGATAAACGATTTTCGGCCAGGGCATGTGGCAAGAGTAATCAGGTGGGCCAGTTGTGGCATTGGGGATGTTGATTTGGTTCTTCGGGTAGTCTTGCCCTGGTCACCCTAAGGACTTAACCTTGCAAGCCTTTGAACTGGGTCATACTTGCAACCACATGGCTGGAATGGGACGGCCCTAGTTGACTAAGTCGCTAAGGACTCACTTGTGGAGCCTCAGGGTGTCAATTACACCGTTTGTGTGATTGTAAGGGGGAGCGTATCGTGGCCGTGGCCAGATACCCATCTAACGGTGTGTTGGTCCCATACTTCGCCTTGGCTAAGGGAAGGGATGGTGTAGAGCACGAACCGGAGAGGACCACCTGTGTTGTTTGAGGCTTCCGAAAGGCTTTGTTACGGGAACTCGCCTTTGTGGTGTTTGACTGTATCTTGTGGGTAAAGTGCATAACCTCTGCAGAGTTTAGAATCTATTCGAATAGCCGTGTCCGCGGTATTGGACATCGCTCGGGAATTACAGTCAAGGGTTAGACTTTCTGAAAATAACTTTGATTTGAAAGGTTGGTTTGGTTTAGTAATGAAAATGATAGAAATGTGGTTTAGGATGGGGAAAATGTTTATTAAATTTCCTGAAAAGTTATTTATGCTTTACTTATTTCTACTGCTTTCGAATCTACTTATATTACTTTTCAAATGCTGTTTACTGCAAATATACCTTGAGCTATTCCTTTGTACCAAGCCATGCATATAGTATATTAGCTTGCATTCTGTGCATGACTTGCTGAGTACCAAGTACTCACCCTTGCCTCAATACAACACCAGTTGAAGAGGAGACTACACCAGCTTTGGAGGAGGAACTCCAAGAGGATCCGTCTACTTAGGGAAGCGAGCCCAGTCAGTTGCCTGTGGTATACTGGATGGCGCCACGATGTTACCTTATTTGATTTTCCGCTGCTATTATTTCTCTTTTTAATAAGTATCGTCCTGCGAGGCGTACATTTGTGACTTGACCATAAGGTTGAGTAACCAGTTTGGTTATTTAAATAAAGTACTTTGATAGTATCGATTGGTATGATTGTGATATTTACCGATGTTAAGACTGTGTGCACTAGCGCGTTCCTGGACTAGTGCTGAATACACAGAGGGTCCGAATTTGCACATTCGGGGTCCCGACAGAGGTGGTATCAGAGCCAGGTTGACCGTAGGCTCAACCCTAAGCTAGAATGGTCGTAGTGAGGATAAAACCTATTTTCTAAAAGCTAAAAGTTTGTCAAGATAAGAAATGACATCTCGACTTATCCCCTTCTCTCTTTTCTTGTCTCTTGCTGAAATTTTCCCTTACATTGTCACAATTTAAAAATTCCGAGTTCTTACGTAAAGCACTCTTGTGACAGATGGAGGAAGAGTTCAACTACGTTGATCTGGGAGTTGGTCACGCCGCGGAACTTTGGCATATGCTACAGACTCTCGGAGATTTTGAGAAGCCCCAATACCAAGTGGAAGTGATCAGACAAGCGGGATTGATCAAGGCTTGTGACGTAAAGATTGAGGTACCTGCTAGGAAAAAGGGCCCAGGCAATCGCCCGATACAACTGACCGCCAGAGATCTACAATGCAGATGGGTATCCAAGAAGTATCACGACGAGCAATGCGGCACATTACCCGTATCTACGCCAGAGAATTGGAGGGTACGGTGTTCCGTTACCATCCGCGCAACAATAACCTTCTTGACCCGAAGGAGATTCAGGATGAGGATGCCACGGTTACACAGTTGGCACGATTTGTCGTCGCCCAGGAGGATGTACTAGATAATACAGGCAAGGAGCTACAGAAGGCCCGCAAGGAGATCACGACAGAGAAGAACAGATGGCGGGAAGCTCAAGAGTATGTGGCACACCTTCTACGAAGGATTGACGAGTTGGAGATGACTTTGTACGGACGGACCCAGAGCCAAGATTTCGAGCTACGAGCGAGATCCAGAGGAGTCGATCTCGATGAGGACATCGCTTCTTCGACTACCATAGAGGACACAATTGCCGGACATGGCGATCGTTTCGCGCCTATGCCGCAAAGATCCGCACCAGGCCGTGGAGGTTTTCTCGATGAGTGAGCATAGGTTCTATAGTGAGACTCCTTCGCCGAGTCGCGTCATAGAATAAAGAGTCACCCTTTAGGCGTTAGACTCGAGTTAGTTCGATTTGGATTTGCTTTGTTTCTTGAGTGTGCATTATGTGTTGCAAGGCCCTTAGGCATTGTAAGCAGCCATACCAAGTTACTAATAATAAAGTTGGACCTTAAGGCTACACCTTTCGCCCGCATAAGTTCCATACTACTTGTCTATTCTTGTTTCCTTCTCATCCCTAAACCTAGAGCAAATCGGCAGATGGTGAACACCATGAAACTTTGGAAGCAATGGAAGTGGTTCTCGCCCAGAAAACCCCAATGATGGAGCACCAAAGACCACCACCGGATGTGCAGAATTTCGAGCTTTTCGCTGCCCAGACTCAGTTGATGCATGCTATGATGCAACAAATGCAGCACGTCCTTTGCTCAGGCCACCGCTAATCAAGTTAATCGTGACCACGCCGAGAATACAAGACCGCCGAGTTCATGAGGACCCACCCACCCACTTTCTCTGGGAATGCCAATCCATTGGAGGCCGATGATTGGTTAAGATCAATCGAGAGGAAGCTACACACAGCTCAATGCATAGGAAATGAGAAGGTACTCTACGCTTCTCATCAGTTGGAAGGAACAGCACGAATGGTGGGAGAATTTCTTTGCCACGCAAGAGAACCCTCAAGATATCACTTGGGAAGAGTTCACGGTGCATTCCGACAAAGATCACGTGCTGAAGGAATCATGGACCTTAAGAAGGAGGAGTTCAGAGCATTAAAGCAAGGTAATCAGCCGGTGGCCGACTACTGAACAAGTTCACACAGCTAGCACGCTACGCACCGAGGATGTAGCGACAGATAAATCCAGGCATACCTCGTTTTATGAAGGGACTTAACTCGGGATTGCAAGTAGGGTTGATCACCCACACCTTTCCAGATTTCCAAGAGTTGGTGAATAAGGCACTTATTCTTGAGGACAAGCGCAAGGAACTGGATGAGAACAGAAGCGCAGGATGCAACAAAGAAGGATCACGCCAGGAACGCAATAGCGCTTGAGAGTTGCACCAAATCAATTCTTCAGATTCCAACCACAGAATGCAACAAGGACACCATCCCGGCACCAAGACTGTCAATCAAAACTACTGCACCCACCCCGCTAGAAACGCTTACTCTGTGCAACAAAGAAGGAACCGTGAGACGCTGCTACAATCGCAACGAGCCAGACACCTCGCCAACAGTTGTCCAAAGAAGACAGCGAGAGCGACCCGATTCGCTTCAATCTAGGAACCACCCCAGCTAGGACGCCAAAGCACCAGAGCCACACCCTGCAGGCCGTGGTGAGAGGCCGAGTCAACCATGTCACCGCAGATGCACCTGCGAGAATGCTACTGACGTCAGATCGGGTAAGTTACTTGTTAACTCAGTACTGCAATGTGATTTTGTTTGACTGCGAGCTTCAGATTCGTTTGTTTCACAAGGCTTTGCTACTAGAAATGATTTGGGAATTGCAAGACTTAGATGCATGCTTTTGGTTCAAACCCCTGGTTCCGAACTCCGAACGAAAGTAGGATGTTCCGGGGTGAGAATACTAATAGGTGGAATAGAATTCCTAGCAAACCTTATAATTTTGGAGACCCAGACCTTAGACGTCATATTGGGAATGGATTGGTTATCCAAGCACAAGGCCGTTTTGGATTGTGGACGAAGGACTATCTCAGTTGAGAGCCCGTGTGGGAAGAAAGTGGAATTTCAAGCCACTGCAGTTAGAGATGGACAGTTGATGGTTAACAGTACCAAGGCAATCAGCATAGAGGATGTCCCAGTAGTGAATGAGTACCCAGATGTTTTTCCGGAGGATCTACAGTATGCCGCTTGACAGGACATAGAGTTTGTGATAGAGCTTGTACTGCACAAAGACCGATAGCAAAGAGACCCTATTGGATGTCCACCGAGGAGTTGGTAGAAATGAAGAAACAGCTAGAAGAGTTAATGGAGAAAGGATTTATCGACCGAGTTCGTCACCGTGGGGAGCACCAGCTTTTGTTTGTCAAGAAGAAGGACGGGAGTTTCAGGATGTGCATTGACTATCGTGGCGCTCAATGAAGTCACCGTGAAGAATAAGTATCCGCTACCTGTGATAGATGATTTGTTTGATCACCGAGAGGAGCCGGAGTTTTCTCCAAGATTGATCTCGAGATCGGGATACCATCGATTGAAGATCCGATCGTAAGATATTCAAGATCGCATTCTCGTCAAGATATGGACATTACGAGTTCTGATTATGTCCTTTGGGCCGATTTAATGCGCCGGCTTATTTCATGAATATGATGAATAAGGTGTTCATGGAATATTTGGACAAGTTTGTCGTCGTGTTCATAGACGATATCCTAATCTACTCCAAGACAGGAGGATGAACATGCCGAACACTTAAGGCGAGTTTTGGAAAAGGCGAGGAACGACAACTTTTCGCCAAGTTCAGCAAGTGTGATTTTTGGAAGGACAAGGTGGAGTTTCTTGGACATGTAATGACCGCATGAAGAGTCGCCGTAGATCCAAGCAAAGTAGAAGTCGTGTTACATTGGGAATGACCAAAGACGGTGACCCAGATTCGGAGTTTCCTTGGACTGGCAGGATACTACCGCCGTTTCATCGAAGGCTTCTCGACAATTGCGAAACCTCTTACGCAATTGCTTAAGAAGGAAAAGAAGTTTGCATGGACGCTTGAGAATGTGAGAAAGGATTTCAGAATCGAAGAAGCGATTGACATCAAGACCGGTGTTAGTTCTACCGGATGTTGCTCAAAGCTTCGATATTTATTGTGACGATCGCGCCAAGGACTTGGATGTGTACTGATGCAGAATGGAAAGGTCGCCGCTTATGCATCAAGGCGATTGAGGCCGCATGAGGAAAATTATCCGACACATGACTTAGAGTTAGCCGTAGTGCATGCTTTGAAGATATGGCGTCACTATCTCGATTGGAAACAGATGTGAAGTATATACGGATCATAAGAGCCTTAAGTACATATTCACCCGATCGGATCTCGAATATGAGGCAGAGGAGATGGTTGGAGTTGATCAAGGACTATAATGTTGGAATCCATTACCATCCGGGAAGGCCAACGAGTAGCCGATGCTCGAGTCGGAAAAGCCATACCGTGAGTACGTTGCTAGCCACAAGCCAGGATGAGTTATGTAAGGATTTTGAGAAAATGAAGATTGAGGTTGTACCTAGCGGATTCTTGGCCGCATTGGAAGTAAAGCCTACTTTAGAGGACCAGATCCGAGAAGGACGAAGGATGATGACAAGATCCGCAGGATTAAGTCCATCAAGGAGGAAGGCAAGGCAGAGGACTTCAAGTTGGATGAGCAAGGCACGTTATGGATGAAGGATCGGATTTGTGTGCCTAACAAGAAGGAGTTAAAGCAATCGATTACGGAAGAAGCCCATGACTCAAGTATTCAATTCATCCCGAAGCGCCAAGATGTATCAGGATCTGAAGGAGAGATTCGGTGGCCGAGTATGAAACGTGAAGTTGCCGAGCATGTTGCATTGTGCGACGTATGCCGAGAGTCAAGGCAATGCATCGAGAGACCAGCAGGATTGCTACAACCACCGAAAATACCGAGTGGAAGTGGGAGGAAATCGGAATGGATTTCATTACCGGTTTGCCGAAGACTCAAGGAGGTTATGACTCCATATGGGTTATAGTGGATCGCTTGACTAAAGTAGCCCATTTTATCCCGTGAAGACCACTTACTCGGAGATAAATTAGCGAGAATTATACATGATCAGGATTGTCTGTTTGCACGGGTGCCAAAGAGGATTGTATCGGACAGAGGTACCCAATTTACCTCAAGGTTACGGAATAAGTTGCATGAAGCCATGGGAACCCGTTTGAACTTCAAGATGACTTATCATCCACAGACGGATGGACAGACCGAAAGAGTCAACCAGATTCTGGAGGAGATGTTAAGAGCTTGTGCATTAGCTTATGCTACCTATTGGGCTAAGTGGGTACCGTATGCCGAGTTCGATTACAACAATAGTTATCAGGCTAGTTTACTGAGATGTCACCTTTTGAGGCCTTTGTATGGTCGACCCTGTCGGACGCCATTGAATTGGAATGAGACCGGTGAGCGCCGTGTCTTTGGGCCTGATATTCTTCAAGAGGCTGAAGAGCAGATCGCCATGATTAGAGAAAGGTTGAAGATAGCCCAATCTCGACAGAAGAGTTATGCTGACAATCGTCGACGAGATTTCATTTTTTAACCAGTATACTTTGTATACCTCAGAGTTACGCCTCTCAGGGGAGTTAAGAGGTTCCATGCCAAAGGGAAACTCGCACCCCGTTATGTTGGACCATTTAAGATTTTGAGTCGCAGAGGCGAAGTTGCTTATCAGCTGGAGTTGCCACAGTCGTTAGCAGGAGTGCATGATGTATTCCATGTGTCCCAATTGAAGAAGTGTCTCCGAGTTCCTGAGGAACAGACATCGCTAGAGTCAATTGAGTTGCAAGAGGATTTGACTTATAAGGAGCATCCCGTGAGGATTCTAGACACAATGGATCGAGAAACTAGAAACAAGTCAACCCGTTTCTGTAGAGTTCAGTGGAGCAACCATGAAGAAAGCGAAGCGACTTGGGAGCGCGAAGAGGATTTGAAGAAAGAATTTCCAAACCTATTCCTTTAGTAAGCCCTGAATCTCGGGGACGAGATTCTATTAAGGGGGGGAGGTTTGTAACACCCCAAAATTTTGCTTTTCTTAAATTCATGTGTGATTTGGCACTTTGGTGAATTTTTGGAATTTTCTGGAATTTATTTGGATTTATTTGGAATTTATTTGAATTTATTCCATTTTGAAATAATTAAAGAATTTAATTTTGCAAATAAAATTTTGTTGGAAATATTTTATTTGAGTCCCAAATACCCTAAAATATTTTCCAGAATTTTTCTAGAATTTTTCTGAGTCATTTGCTATTTTTAATGAATTAAATGAATTACTGGGAATTATTTTAAATATTAAATCGCTGGAAATCCAACTCGGGTCGAGTACTGTTCATCCGACCGAGTCGGAACCCGAGTCGGACTCGAGTCCGACCCGAGCCAGTTGACTCGACCAAACCAGCTCCCAACCCTAATCAATCCCAACCGTTGGATCAAGATCCAACGGCTGAGATCCGCCCGTACCGGTTCGAGCCGTATCCGGCCCGGATCCGATCGCGCCCGTGCGATCGTGGCCGTTGATCGTGCCACGTGGACGGCTGTGCGTCGTCGTCTCCGCCGAGACCGAGCCGGACTCCGCCGCCGCGCCCGCCGCCGTGTAGAACTAGGTTTCCGTCTCGGGCACGAACGCCGAGGCTATTTAAAGCGTGAGACGTCCCCCGAGGTTGCCCTCATCTTTGCGCACCCGTTTCCCCGAGCCATCTCGCCTGAGCCGCCGCCGTTTGCCCGTGCGAGCTCGCCGTAGTTGAGCGCCACTCCGCCGCGGGTTTTGCTTGATTCCGCCGCCGTCCGTCGTCTTCCGCCGAGAAGGAGCCCAGATCCGGAATCCCCGTGACGAGACGCACCCGAAGGGAGGACTCATCTCGCCGGAGCGACCCCGAAACGCCGTCGGGCTCGTCGTCGTTCTCGTCTCCGGTGCCCAAGCCTCGCCGCGCCATCGCCGGACTTCGCGAGCTCGGTGAACCGTCAGATCCATATCGGACGGTTGAGGTGAGTTCACGTGTTCCAAACCCGATTAGATCTGGACCGTTGGATCAAGATCCAACGGTTCACAATAGCCACGTGCCGTGGTAGTGATTCTTATAGGATTAGATCTGGACCGTCCGATCTAGATCGAACGGCCCACGATCATCGAGTAGATTCAACGCGTTAACCCTGGATCTAATCGCGGCCGTTGAATTTCAAATCAACGGTCGAGATTGCGCCACGTGTCGGGAAGTTGGACCGACGCGGTCAGCGCCGTCCACGCGTGGCGTGGCAGACGCCGACACGCTGGGCCCGCGTGTCGAGGGCCCGCATGTCGCTGGTCGACCGATAAGCGCTGACGTCAGCGATGACGTCACCCGAGTGGGCCCACATGTCAGTCTCACGTAGAATCGTGGACCGAGTCCACGGTGGACCCGAGCCAAGCGTGGACCACGTCCATGGACCGGCTGACGTCAGCAGACCAATCAGAGGCTGCCACGTGTCCATGCTGACGCAATAATTAATTTCCGAAAAAGAAAATGATTTATTAATTCGAAATATTGATTCAAATTTAGATCCAAACTTCAAACGCTTATAACTTTTGCGTTTCAACTCCGATTTGAGTGATTCAAATTTCTAAATTTGTATAAAATTTAGATCTACCTAAATATGAATTTTATTTAATTTTTGGACTAAAGTTTTTCTCTGTAAAATTATTTAATTGATTATTTGAACTTTGAATAATCATAACTTTTGCGTCTTAACTCCAAATTTGACGATTCCAGTTTCTAAAAATCCATAAAATTATGTTCTCTGGTTATGGATTTTATTTGGATGTTTGGACACTTTTTGCCTATTGTTTATTTGTGTATTTGCTATTTGCACGCTTTACGAGTAGACGTTGAAGTGCCGGAAGGATTCGAAGGAGAAGTATTGACTCAGGATCCAACTCAAGACCAAGAACAAGTACTTTTTGAAGGCAAGTTGTGCTTTGACCATGTTGATCCTATTTAAAAATCTATTTTGATTTAAACTATTGCATGCTAGTTCAATTAGAAAAATACTTGGTTTAAACATGGGGGTTAGATAAATACCAATTTCTTTGTATGACACCTTGATTACTTAAGTATGTGCCATGACCCTTTGTCACCCTAGTTGTGGATTACTAGTTGGACATTATTAGATTGCCAACATGGGTTTTAGACCGTTGTAGTACACTGCTTAGACCTGCTACGTGCTCATGACATGATTTTGGACAATCAAATGTTAATATTGACTTAATGATATATTGAACCTGTTTTGGAAAGGTATCATGTGATGTTGATGGCACGTGGTGCATGGTAATCAATGGGTTTGATAAACGATTTTCGGCCAGGGGCATGTGGCAAGAGTAATCAGGTGGGCGATTGTGGCATTGGGGATGTTGATTTGGTTCTTCGGGTAGTCTTGCCCTGGTCACCCTAAGGACTTAACCTTGCAAGCCTTTGAACTGGGTCATACTTGCAACCACATGGCTGGAATGGGACGGCCCTAGTTGACTAAGTCGCTAAGGACTCACTTGTGGAGCCTCAGGGTGTCAATTACACCGTTTGTGTGATTGTAAGGGGGAGCGTATCGTGGCCGTGGCCAGATACCCATCTAACGGTGTGTTGGTCCCATACTTCGCCTTGGCTAAGGGAAGGGATGGTGTAGAGCACGAACCGGAGAGGACCACTGTGTTGTTTGAGGCTTAGAAAGGCTTTGTTACTGAGGAACTTCGCCTTTGTGGTGTTTGACTGTATCTTGTGGGTAAAGTGCATAACCTCTGCAGAGTTTAGAATCTATTCGAATAGCCGTGTCCGCGGTATTGGACATCGCTCGGGAATTACAAATAAGGGTTAGACTTTACGAAAATAACTTTGATTTGAAAGGTTGGTTTGGTTTAGTAATGAAAATGATAGAAATGTGGTTTAGGATGGGGAAAATGTTTATTAAATTTCTGAAAAGTTATTTATGCTTTACTTATTTCTACTGCTTTGAATCTACTTATATTACTTTTCAAATGTCAAGCATCGCAAATATACCTTGAGCTATTCCTTTGTACCAAGCCATGCATATAGTATATTAGCCTGCATTCTGTGCATGACTTGCTGAGTACCAAGTACTCACCCTTGCCTCAATACAACACCAGTTGAAGAGGAGACTACACCACCTTTGGAGGAGGAACTCCAAGAGGATCCGTCTACTTAGGGAAGCGAGCCCAGTCAGTTGCCTGTGGTATACTGGATGGCGCCACGATGTTACCTTATTTGATTTTCCGCTGCTATTATTTCTCTTTTTAATAAGTATCGTCCTGCGAGGCGTACATTTGTGACTTGACCATAAGGTTGAGTAACCAGTTTGGTTATTTAAATAAAGTACTTTGATAGTATCGATTGGTATGATTGTGATATTTACCGATGTTAAGACTGTGTGCACTAGCGCGTTCCTGGACTAGTGCTGAATACACAGAGGGTCCGAATTTGCACATTCGGGGTCCCGACATACACATTATTAATTTCTCACTTTATCAAGATTTAAAGAAAAAAAACATTAGATTTTATAAAATAAAACATCCTTAGTGACTAGTATACATTATGAAATGTTTTTCAAATCCAACTTGAACAACTTCATTGCTACCGGTCTTAGTCCATATTGCAAGCTTATCCTGTAGGAGGAGATAGAAAAGGCACTTTATGTATAAAAACTACACGGCTTGCTCAAAAAGACGAGATGAAGTATGAGCAATTTGGTTCAAGTAACAATTCCATAAGCGATGAGTTGCCGCCGTGATTGTTGTTACGATCGGTGATTTCTGGTCGGGCCTGCATGCTGAATCAGACGCTTGTCTCCAATTTAATCTTTCGTTGCATCACGAGATCCCTAAGCCACAACGGGCAGTACAACCTAATGCAATAAATTTGGCAATGTTCCACCATACATAGGAATCGGGATGTCTCTTAACCCTGTCCCTATTGAAACAAGCTAGGAACACACTAGCGATCAATTTGGCAAACTCAAACATCAACTATCGCTCCCGACGTTCCAAATAAGAACCCACTTCCCAGATGATGAGCGATGAAGTCGCAAAACAACACTTTTGATTGCGAGAACAAACAATGACAATTGCTTTTCCTGGCAATGGTTCCACCACCAGTTGTGCTTTATTTATAGCCTTGTGACCAATTACAAGCCAGGCTTACATTAATACATCGTGTTCCATCGTAACACCTTCGTCTGAACTAACTCGGACAGCTTCTCTTGAAAGTCTGAAACCTACTACTATTTCTACTCGATCGCACTTCATCAAGAAAACAAAGTGAAAATCGAAACTAACTAAAAGACTAAATCTAAGTAGTCGTGTTGGCCCTATAGTATCAAGACTTCGTTGAGATCGATCAGGTTAACCATCCAAACCATCTGCTATTCTTTTATGATCTCTAAGCAATCCATCAACAGTGCGAGATACCGGTGCATCCGGTTCATCCTTTACGTAAATCATTACCTTTAAAAACGAAAATAGTATGAAGATTGCAGCAAGCAGGTACACAAATATGTTACATACATACGGATAATACAGGAGAAGCAATAATTAGTAGCAATATGCACAAACAGGGAAACGAAATTACAATACAAGGATAGAGCATAAATTTCCATCATACATTAGCTGGATGAAATGATGGCAATAATGGCATGGTTATATCTATGAATATATATGGGTTTCAACTGCATTTTCTCGTTTCCTATACATTTCTACATGGGGCCATAGCCTTTACTTTAAAAAATGCATTGAGGCAATACCCTGTTGCCCAGTGGTCAAAACAATCAGCATGTGGCATGCTGCTAAACCAATTGAAGGGCATCAAGATTTGTACATCTTCAACATCTAATGCACACAGAGAGCTCAAGTTCACTAGAGCAGGTTCCAGAGTCGAATACCATTTCTTTTATATATTATCATAATTTATCCAAGATATGTAAATTATGGCCTATTTGGCAACAATGATAATGTTATAAATCAATGATAGACAAACTAGATAATACTGTTATAAATCATGTTGAGATTTTGAAGAATCGGGAATCAAGATTTACTCATGAGTCTTCTATTTTGAAAAAAAAAAGTTAGGTAATTTCTCTAATAGTCAACATATTGTGAATTTGTGTCTCAATAATGCTCATGTCAATGGGAGGGGTGTTACCGTGCTTGTATCTAATTTCTATCCTCTCTCTCTTTGTATTGAACTTGAATTGGAGAGGTATGTAGCCAACCCTTAATTTGGCTACAAACTAATTGATCCAAGACAAACCAAAAAGAAAAGAATAGGTAGGAGGAAAACAAAATTAAAGGGGGGAACAACTATATATTTTGCAGAAGTACAAAGGCATTCTACTGTTTTTGCACTCAAACTAAACTTGTCATGTTACTTTTGGAGTAGTCCCAAGCCTAAGCTCTAGATCTACTTCTTGTGGATCCATAAGGGGTGAACTATAGCTAGGGCTTGCGGTTCTTTTGTGTACCTTGCATCATGATCAGCAACTCAAAGCAACACCTCCGCTCTTTGACATGGTGCCACCAGCGGAGCCTCCGCCGCCGGCTGCACAAAGATCGGAAGCGCCACCAACGGCCGATCCACACGCCTCCTCTCCGTCGCCCTCCCGATCGCAGGATAGGAGAGGCCGGGTAACGGACTCCTCCAGGAGCTCCTCGAAGGGCGTGGGCACGGCGCGGTGGCGGATTCACAAAGTGACGCGATGGGGGCTGCGAGGATGCAGCTCGAGGCTTCTAGGGAGGAGGCTGCTCGGGGATGAGTAATAGATAGAAACCGGATCGGAGCAGTCCTCACGGAATCGCACGTAAATCGGATGACAGTCGGGATGAGTAATAGACAGAAACCGGATCGGAGCAGTCCACTGGATTGGAATCGCACAGAAATCGGATGACAGGGCTCTATGTACTCGCTATAAGAAGGGGAAGACTCAGAACTATCGGGAGATACAAGAAACAGAGACAGAGCAACGAAAACAGAGAGTACATTGTTGATTGTCGCAAATTAATCTAAAGGCGGTGGCTCCAAAAACAGCTAAGCTATCCAAGATGTCCGTCGCCCCGATAACTTGTGGTTAATTTTGGCTCATTGTTGTTAATTGTTGCACTATTTTTTAGTACCTTCTAATTATTTATACATGTCTAATTATTTATTTGCTATTATATGTTGAACAGATGGATAGAAGTTGGATATATGGCAAGCAATTTACACCTGCATATATCAAAGGCGTGAAAGATTTCATGGAATTTGTTGAAGAAAGATTTGATGCGAATGTTGAGATACTCTGCCCATGTCGTCGATGTCTTAATCAAACAGTAAGACCTCAGTCTGATGTGCAGGATCACATTCATATTTATGGGATGTCAAGTACATACACTAAGTGGGTTCATCATGGAGAACCACTTGATGTTGAAGTCATAGAACTTCAAGTGAACTCAGATGAAAATGTTAGCCATATGGAAAATTCTAGTCATGATACATTGGGTGTGGGTGAGGATGACAACAATGATGATGGTGGATTACCGGAGATGTTAGAAGAACTCTATACAGCTTGGGACCAAGGTGGAGAACATCCAAAGTTTGCTAGAGTGCTTGAAGATGCAAAGCGTGGACTTTGCCCGAATCTAAAATATCAAGATTCTCTTTTACGTGAAGTTGCTTCATGTCAAATCATACTATCGAATCAAAGAACGTAGCATTTGATGGAATATTGAAGTTGTTGGTGTTAGCATTTCCACATTGCAAACTTCCCAAATCATATTATGAAGTAAAACAATATCTCCGTGAGTTGGGTCTTGGATATGATTCTATCCATGTGTGCATGCATAATTGTGTGCTATTTCGAAGGAGTACGAGAATAGAGATGAATGTCGGTATGTGGTACATCAAGATGGAGAGATCTTGATGGTAAAAGCAAGTTCCTCAAAAGGTGTTGAGACATTTTCCATTGATACCAAGATTGAAGAGGTATTTTTCATCAAAAGACAACAGAGGACACACAATGGCACATGATGAGGAGAAAACCAGTTGATAATGAAATGAACCATCCAGCAGATGGCGAGGCGTGGAAAGACTTCGATAGGAAATATCCGATGTTTGCAAAAGATGCAAGAAACATGAGGCTTGGCATAGCTACAAACGGTTTTAATCCATTTGGCATTATGAGTACCTCATATAGCATGTGGCCAGTGCTTGTGATGCCTTATAACATGCCACCATGGGTATGTATGGATCAATCCAACTGTATGATGGCCTTACTCATACCAGGTCCAAAATGTCCTGGGAAGGATTTTGATGTATTCTTGGAACCTCTCATAGAAGAGTTGATTGAACTATGGAACGGTGTCCCTGCTTATGATGCATTCATCGCTACGATGTTCCAAGCGCATGTCGCAGTACTTTGGTGCATACATGATTACCCCGCTTTGAGCACTTTATCGGGCGAACTACAAAGGTTATTATGCATGCATACATTGCGACAAAGATCCATTGTCCCGGCCATAAGGAACAAAATATGTTACATTGGTCACCGTCGTTACCTCACAATGGGCGATCGTTTATAAAGAGCTTAGCATTTGATGGACATCACGAAAAGCGTGACAAGCCAAGAAAGTTTAGTAGAGAGGAACTATTACAACAAATAGAGAAGGTGAAAGATGTTAGACCAGGGAAGCATCCTCCAAATAAGAAAAGAAAGCGTCAACAGAAGGATGAGCCAAAAATATTTAGCCGGAGGGCTATATTGTTTGATTTGCCATATTGGATAGAATTGATTCAGCCACACAATCTTGATGTCATGCACATCGAGAGAAATATATGCATGAACCTTCTAGGCACAATACTAGATATAGAGGGGAAGACAAAAGATACTATCAATGCTAGACTTGATTTGCAAGATATGGGCATAAGAGGTGATTTGCACTTAGAAGACAAAGGCAGCACATATAGCATGCCAAATGCATGCTATACCTTGAAAAAGGAGCACAGAATTGCATTTTGCGAATTTATTAGAGATATCAAATTTCCAGATGGTTTTGCTTCCAACTTATCTAGATGTATAAGTGCTGATGGATGCAAGTTACAAGACTTGAAAACTCATGATTGTCACATACTCTTGCAAAGAGTTTTACTGCTGGCCTTCGTGGTTTTGTACGCAAAAGAAATATATGAAGCAATTGCAGTCTTTGGGTAACTTCTTTAAAGAGTTGTGTTGTAGAGTGCGGATGTTGATGTCTTGCATCGACTTAAATCACAAATCCCAATAATTCTATGCAAGCTTGAGAAAATATTTCCTCCGGCCTTCTTTGATGTCATGGTGCACTTGGCTGTTCATCTACCGGATGAGGCAATTCTTAGAGGTCCAGTACAATTTGGATGGATGTACCCAATTGAGCGTCGACTTTGCACTCTGAAAGGTTTTGTGAGGAACAGGGCAAGACTTGAAGGGTCTATTGCGGAGGCATATGTAGCCGATGAGGCCTTGACATTTTGCTCAAGGTACATGGACAATGTTGAAACTAGATTTAATCGGGACACAAGTGGGGATGGATCTCTAGGAGATCTTGGCGATTGTGACATTTCTGCTTTTAAGCATGGCGTTAATTTAGTAGGATCATGTCGAGTTACTTACCTTGATGATGAATTTGATAAGCTTGTTTGGTATGTGCTGCATAATAGTGAAGAGGTTGATCCATACAAGAAGTGAGTGCATTATTTCCAATGTAAATATGAATTTCATGCTACGTATAACTAACTTATTTGTAGGAAATATTTAACGATATGCTTGGTTTTTCCTTTTTGCAGGATGTTCACGAAGAGTTGGAGAAAAGAAGGGACAGTTGATATTGACAAGAGATTGATGAGTGGATTTGCTAAATGGTTTAAGAACCATATAAGCGATTTGTCGGAAGGGGTTAGTGATCACCTACGTGCACTCTCATGTGGTCCAGATCTGCGTGTCGAATATATTCAGCTTGCAATCGTTAATGGTGTTCGATATAACACCGTTGGTCGTGAGAAAAACTTGAAGACACAAAATAGTTCCATCATGGCCGATGGTACACATAATGGCCAACCAACTGAATTTTATGGTTCATTAAAAGAGATCGTTGAGTTGCTATATAACTCAAATCTACACGTTCGTCGATCGGTAGTCCTATTTCGATGTGACCGTATGATCAAGATGGCAAGATGAGAGCTATCAAAGATGATGGGTATTTCAAATCCATCAATATTGAGGGTTGTGGTACAAGACTGATCCTTTTATTTTAGCTACTCAATCAAAAAAGGTATTTTACTTACAGGACACGCTACTAGGGAAAAATGGCGAGTTGTACGAAGTTCGAGCATCGGCATCTATATAATGTGGCTGAAATTGACATGACAAAAATGTTGGTGCATATCAAGAAGAGGATGGTTACGATATGAGTATGATGTGCAATCTATTAATGCACCTTTAGAGAGTTTGCATCGCCATGATGAGGATGAAGTCTTAGCTGTTGATGTTAATTTAGTGCGAGAATGTGCACGACAACATTGCTCGAAATGAGGACAGTTGAGCGAATCAAGAAGAAGATGACACTATGGTTCAGCTTTGTCGGTGATAATGAGCATGAAGATATTCCATTGTGTGACACCGAGGAGGATTAGTTCTAATCGGGTTGATCAAACCATATTATTCAGTTTATATAGATTTTAATTATTACGTGATTAAACTTCTTTATCGAAAACTTTGATAGTAATATTTCCCGCAATTTTTTTAGTCAAACATATTATTGCAAAGGAGAGGGAACAATGTTTCGCGCATGAATTTTGTTGCACCGCTAAATAAAATCCATCGGGCGCGTTAATATTTCCCGCACAGTCCCATCGCCTCCTGAAGTTAACCCTAAATCTCCTCCTCCACCACTGGCGAGGATCCCGTCGCCCCAACTTCCCCCCAAATCGCCTCCCCAACTTCCCCCTAAATCGCCTCCTCCACCACTGGCGAGGATCCCGTCACCCCCACCTCGACGCACCGCCCATTATCCCCATCGCCTCCCGCACTTCCCCCCAAATCCCCTGCAGCACCAGCCGAGTATCCCCATCGTCGCCGTAGTACCCACCTCCCATTTGCGAGCAGGAGCGGTTGAAGGCGGAGGCGCGTGAAGGGGGAGCTGCTTCCACTTCTTCTACACCCTCCCCGGCCTCCAGCGGTTAAGTTTTTTCTTTTTTTCAGAAATTTGAACTTCGTAGTTCTATTCATAAGATTTTTGACCATTGTGCTATTGCCTTGAAGTCATTCTAACTATTTGGATCCTGATTTTTGACCATTGTGCTATTGCCCTTTAATTTACATGTCAGTTCATGCAGCAGATTTCAGTTTATATCTTGCTACCTTTCAAATGTATGATTGCTTTGAAATAATGTCTTCGCTATCTATCCTGCAATTGAATGTTATGCATCTTTATTGTTCCTCCCAGAATAGGAAAAACAAAGCATTACTACATATTTTCATACTTACTCCATTTTGTAGGTTGTAATTTTACCATAAATTTTACCCTGTCCCTGGCGTAATTGTTGAGCTCAATGAGAACACGCAAACAAGTTATAGGTTGTCTTCCTGTACTTGTCTTTTTTTGAGATTATCTTCGTGCTTGTGATATATACTACAATGCATATTATATATACTAGTATATCAAAATTCATCCATGTTAATGTAGTGTTAAAGTGGTTAACATGAGAATATATAACTATCTTCACTACTCACGTACGCATGTATAATGACTTCACAGTAAATAAAATCACACAAACTTTAAGTCTTAGGTGGATTTTCGGACATGAACATTCAGCATCAATGTGAATACACAGTTTCACACGCCAATTCACATTCATTGATTTCATAATTGAAATTCAACCGTGTGAATATAAGAAGTTGTGGCTTGCAAATATCACAGTTATAGTATTCTTACGATTTCAAATAATAATAACACCAATGATTTCATAATAGAACATCAAGCTGTGTGAATATGAGAAGTTGCGGCTTGCCAATATCGCGGAGGTTCATGCCAAATTTGATTTTCTCGGGCATCCGCTCAAAGAAAAATGCTCTGAATGCATCGACTACTTCCCATTCATCTATAAGGACAAACAATCTGAGCTTAGAACACGGTGAAGACTCGATTCAGAGTATAATCCTGAAGAGGACAGTGGGACCGAGAATGATGCAAATGACAAGATTCCTTCGTATGAGGAGCCGCAGACGGAAGTGCGAACTGTAGCTACTATATCAGCCTTAAAGGTGCTTTGTCTATTCTGTTGGGGCTTAGGATTTTGGTGTACTTGTGTTTTGAATTGGTTATGTGGTTCTTGTGTTGGTATTTATTTATTTCAAGTGATATATTGACTTTGTTGTTTATTCTTTTATACCAGAGTAAATCATATAAAAATCATTACAAGGCCTGCTTTAAGGCCCAATAAAAGGGACAAGATGGCTCCAGGTGGCACAAGACCTTCCAAGAGAGTGAAGGCAACTCAAACAATACTGACCACCTACTGGAGTTTCAACAAGGTCAACAAAGAAAGAATTTATCCTTGGGACAACTTATCAAGATAGAACCACCGCAAAGATCTCGATCAACTGGATCATCAAGTTCAGAGCCAAGGACAAGAACCTATTGTGGAACCTAGGAGCACTACAAATCAAGCGGTTGATGATCAAGTTCGAGCCAAGGACAAGATCATATTGTGGAACCTAGGAGTCCCATTAGGGACTGGTCTTATGAAGGAGAAAGTTTAGATGCGGACGAAGGTGGTGAACTGTTGCCCACAATGAGAACAACCCGATCAAATAATGCAGGCATGTATTTTTACCTTGCTCCTTTAATGATCCGTAAAGTTTTTGTTCTCTAACTCTTTGGATGACAACCTTGTAGATACACCAATACCGCTTGTAGAGGGAAGAGGCCCCAAACAATGGGCAAATCACTTGACAGGATGACTAGAGCTATGGGCGAAGGATGCCCATACAATTTCTGAAGGGGTCGAGGAGGCCACAAAATTCAGATCAAGCCGCTAAGCTAGCTTGAGGTCGGCATTCACATTAGGCAATCTGTGCCTATCCTCACACACTGGAAGGAATACAAGAACAACACTTCTCATTTACAGAATTTCATGGGCAAATTATATGTAAGTAATTAATTCTTTTCCACTAACATGTTTTCTTCTACGACAATACCGCTTATACATATTCATGATATCTTCTTTACGCCTAACCGCTTATATCTAATTGATTAATAGACAAGGCTAGCTATGGACACTACTGCAAAGCCAACGAATGATGCATGCTCTGATTTATTCAAGTGCGGGATACGCCAAGCTAGGCATAGGCTCAAGAAGCGATTTTTTGATGGTATTCCCGCTAATGAAATCAGTGGAACATCTCCAGTACCTCAATTGTCTGATGATGAGTGGAGAAAGCTAGTTAACAAATGGTCAGACCCAAAAAATAAGGTATTGTAACCACTTTTTTCTTTTAAGATTCTATTGCTGAATGTGACTAACTAGAAAGTATTTTCTAGGAAATCTGTGAAAAGAACAAGGACAATCGTGCCAAAGTCCAGTTCCATCAAAGCTCTGAGTTCTCGTAGCTATATTTCACACCGCCATGCTCTTGTATGTACCCATCATCCGCTTATTATTGGTTTTTTATCCAAAATTAATTATCTTGCCTTGTTTTGTTGTTATAAGTACTAAACATTGATTTTGTTTTCATTCATACTAAAATACGTATGAGAAGAACAAAGATCGAGAGTTAGATGCGGTTGAAATCTTTAAAGAATGCCACAACAAAGAAGAAAAAGGGATTCTCTCAACCAAAGTGCAACATGCAATTGTATGTCCTGTCAATCCTACCATTTTATTGTTACTTGTTGGAATGTTGTCATGTGATGAGCACTAATGATACTGCATTTATCTCAAATATTGCTACCTTGTTTAATTATGTAACCTAAACCTAAAAATCTGGTTGATCTATGATGTCTATGATGTTTTTACTTATTTACTAAAGTGAATGTAATTTATGCATATTTCCTATGCAATTGGTCATGGGAAAATAAAATTTTGTGCCATTCAACTCTAGAAATGGACTCACATTAAGGTTTCTTGCTAGAATCTGAAATAGGGTACCAGCAGTTTTATTTCTACAATTATCAACAATGCTATTGGTAGGTGTACAAAGTGCAGCAAAACAGTTCCAGGACCTTATCTGCTACCAATTTTTATAGCTAAGATGGTTAATGGCCAGACTGAAATATATATGAAAAAATAAATACTAACTTTAACATATTTGCATATTTAGACCAAAGAAACATCCATGAAATACATGAATGGTTTATGTGGTTAAACCAAACTACAAAAGTACGTAGACACAAATGGCTATGGTCCACAAATTAAACCAGAAAACAAATAAAATGCATTAGTGACATGCACAATGTTGCATAGAGAATACTTTGGATCATGAATAACATCCACGATCCCTATAGCTTTAGATGAGAAAGATTCCCATACAATGCCGTATGTCCACATCAGTTTCCATTTTATAAATGCTATTTGCCTATTTATAACAATTTCTATTTGAAATTTGAACATTCCAGTTGAATCAAATTGGAAAAGTTAACTAGGAAAACCTAAACAAGCAACCAGAGAAGAAAAAGAGAGAAAACTCCAAGATAGCCAAATAGTTTCTAGACTTCAACCCTTTCTCATTCCTATCCAGCAAACTTTTTGAGAAGCACTGAAATGAGGTTGAAAGTGTAAATAATGCTGTGACTAGTGATTTAGTAGCTATGTCAACTAGATTTATGTACGGGCAATATAATCATGTGCTTGTTAAATGACCTATTAGATGAACCAAACAAAATGCTCATGGTTGATACTTCTGCTCCTTTGCCTAGAATTTTCAAGTACATGAAAATTTTATAAAATTAACTCTTAATGTCCAGTATGTTTACATTTCAGAACATGCATATAAATATTTAATCTTATATTCATTATTCTTTTCTTCAATATGTACCTTCTTTCTTTCTTATGAAAAAATAATTGTTTACTAAAACCTATGCAGATAATTGCTCACTTTTTGCTTCTTTTGATAATTTAGGCTCAGATGGAAGAAATGATTGTAACACCCCAGCTTTTACTAAGCCCAGAATGTCACCAAACATAGACCATAACACATTTAATACCATAATTTAAGGTAAATTACAGCAAGTAATCCTTTGGAATAATTGGAAATTTTGACAGCATCTCCTTTGTTTTTGCATGAAACTTAACAACATAGCATCATATCAATATGTAAGACAAACGAGATATCCATACGCAGCGATAAAGATAGCTAATCATCAACTAAAACATCCATAAGCATCGATAGCAAAATAATAAGCATCAATTTAAATCTAGGAAGTTAAAACAACTCTCTCCATAGCCCCACATGATACACATGAGGGAAACAACCAAACATACAGACTATACACTAATGATTATTATAATACTTATTGCCGTGTCTCCAAAACAGGTGAATTAGCTAGATTATGATACTACGTGGAGGAGTGTAGCTAGATCCCTTTCCCGCACGCCGATTTCATTGTACCTAAATAAACAAACAACATAAAACACAAGCGTGAGTTCATAACTCAGCAAAGTGTATTGAAATGGATCAACAAGGATCAAGACAACAAACCAACATTCCAGTCTCCACAGTTGTATCACAACACATCATATTTAACATTATATACAACCTTTAAAACAACATACTATTCATCTCATGAGCATCTCATGAGTACTCTCATCACCATCTCATAAACACCTTCGTTTATGTAATTCATTCATGCAATGCAATGCACATGTCTTCTGGAATACTCATACCGGTATGGTTGAGTGCACACCCGTCGGCATGCACCCTTTTCCCCCTTCCATCCCGAAGATGAAGGGTGCCTATCACTCGCTTCCATTCACCTCGGTGATGGAATCACGATGTAGGACTTACTCAAAAGAATAGCCCCGGACTAGTCATAACGGTTCTCACCGACCTTCCCCGGACTAGTTATGACTTATCTCACCGGCCGGCCATGAACATATGCCATGTATGCACAATGAACAGCAACGTATACATAAATGGAAGTATTGCATATCATCACATTTCATCTCAACATGTAGGACCGTATTCAACAATCGACGGTAACCGTTCAAAACATGGCATGTAAATCATTTATCAACAACAAGCATATGTTTTATCATGGCATGAGGACATCATATCATCGACAACATTTAAATCATGGCCTAAGAACATCATATCAAGTATAACATGTAATTCAGGGCAAGACACATGTTATCTATTCCAAACACTAACAAGCAAGTCTAGCAACACGTATAGCATACAATCCACGCAACACACTTGCCTTCAACCATGGGCAACGGAGTGACGAGAGGTTGAGGGCACTCCTGGAGGCACACCACCTGCAAACACGTGCCACACACTCAAATCGAGTCCACAAAACATCACACATATATCCCACTACCCCGACTTTGCTTACAACTACTAAAATCAGAAAACAGCAAATCTGTCCCTTCGGGACAGCAGCCTTCCAACGGCATAACTTCTGTTCTAGGACTCCAAATTGAATAAATGAGTACATCCTCGCGTAGCTTAGGAAATTTCCCAACTTTTTCTAGTTATAGGGAAAGACTGATTCGGACCCTAATGTTGTTTAATCTAACGTTGAACACGAACTGTCTCAATCTCGTCACAGATTTGACAGCGCTCGGTAAAACAGCCATAACTTCTAAACGGCTGGGCGGAAATTCAATTTCTTTATATGCAAGGAAAGATAAAGAAATTATCTACAACTTCCTAAAAGTCCGCATTTACCAGAATCCAACTCTAAATTGGCGAAAACGCCTGCCCTAGTTCGGGTTCCCAATCTGCCCGAACAGAACTCGACTACAACTCTAGTTTTCATTAGATCTAACCCATGGCAGCACCTCCCGTGATCCAAAAACATGGTAAAACACCTCTACACAGCATCTAATCAATCCCCCAAAGGTTTCTCCCATTACCTTCTTGACGATCCACGAATCAACCGCTTCTCTTCGCGCGATCTCCACCCGATCTCCTCCCACGCGACGTTGCCACCGGTTCTCCTCGTCGCGGATCCTCCCACCGGCGAGGGCAGCACCATGGTGTGGCGTGGCAGCGAGGGGAATGCAGCAAGGGTGGGGAGGGGTGGTGCGGCTTGGGCGTGGGGGTGAGGAGGAGGAGATGGGGATGGAGGTGGGGGGGTGGCGGCTCAAAAGTGGGAGGGGTGGGGGCGCATGGGGCAAGGGGCAGCAGGTGTGCTGCCCTAGCACGCCCCCCACATGGGCCCAAAACATCCCACCAATGGCCCAAAATGTTTCCCCCACGGCCCGATCACCCGGATACGGCCCAAAACGACCCCGGAGAGGCCCGAAAGCCCAGAAACACCCCGAAACGCGCTAAAACGCCATGCCGAAGGGTTCTAATTGCAAATTTCACACTTTCTAAGGTTATGCCAACCCGTAGTATCACATTCTTCCCCCCTTCAACAGGATTCGACCTCGAATCCGAAGAACGCCAAAATCAACAACAAAGTCCCCCAAGGGACAGAAAGACTCCCTTGCAACATAAAACATTCACACAAAGTCTCAAACCGGAACAAATGACAAACGAAATCTCCAAATCCATCTATTAACAAGAGTGACTTGACTTAGCTTAACTAAGCACCACTTGACATGATTCCTCATTTACTTCGATCTCTATCATGATTCATAAACTCATAATGACACAATCATCATGAAACAACACCCCATCCCTTCCAATTATTTGACCCCTTTTCGTAAGGAATCAAAATTTACTAATGTCATCTTCGCTCATAGCCTACATCAACCATATCCATACTTTCCTTTCGACTGCCAACCACATTACACTTTTCATTTTATCCTCTCCTGTGCATAACGCACACCCAGGGACATCTAGCTAAGACAATGTCCACGACAAAGCATTTTACATCACAATTTCTATAACATTTGCTTCCACCCCACGATACTTTCAACCAAATTCAAACCACGACATCAACAACTTCCATCATCATCCACCCTCATACCACTAATGTCTAGCACCTAGCCCAAGCTAGGACCGTAACTCACTACCAAATCTCAATTGGCACTTTTCCCAAGAGGATGTCACCCTCATAAACAATTCACACAAACAACGAAGCCCACGAGTATAGCTCTTAGATTATACTCAACACTAACCCGAGGCCCTTCTTATTCTCGCTCCTATCAATAGTGCAAAAGAAGTACGATTCTGTTGAATCCAAGTAGACCACATACAACCACTCGAACCTCAAAGCGCCAAAAAAAATCACTTTGAAAAGAACCCGATAACATTGAAAGACCACCCATTTGCTTTTCCTAAGTCAAGCCACAAAGGAAAACTCAAATCTCCAATCAACGCGATACAATTCGCATCGGGGAGCACTCAAACAAATAGAGACTCCACACAATTCTCTTGACAGAAGTTCTCAACAACTAAAGACAACTCGACTCGCTTTCACCACAGCCAAACTTTCCATTTTAACCAAAATCAACATCTTGGAAGAGAACTTCCACAAAAACTCTCGAAGAGAAAGGGAAACTCAAATCCCTTGCATACCATAACCAAAATACCAGCATTTATCCATTCATTCCTTTTCATGCTAGAGAGTAATGGAAATCTCGATTCATAACACTAATGCGAATTCTTCAAGAGCACTCCGGATTAGTCATATATCTCTATATGACTTCCTCACCGTCCTGGCTCAACAACTCTTTTATGCTTATAAAAACGATGTCATGAATCTTTTTCACCATTTATTCGTCATGTAACCACGATACCCATTAACCATTCACAAAGAGACTTCATTCCCTTTTGTCACACGATTGACAACCAACAACATCGATGGTTGTTCAAATTCGCATAAACTACGACAGCGTTAACCGAGAAATACCATTTTGCATTACAACCCAACAACCACTGTACGCAATGCGTGCAAAACATCGCATTTTAATCCAAAGCCAAATAACAGAAGATAGCATCAACTCTCAAATCAAACATCTACGCCTAATAACCGCTACCAATTCTCTTAAAGAGAAAGGAAACACATTCCCAGCAGGGAACATTTTACCAACAAAAATCACTTATGAAACAATCATAAGACTCACCTTTTTGAAACGCTCGCAAAAACCATACACGTTTCCCAAATAAATCCAACTCTAGTCACGATAAAATTACAATTTAAGCGCTTAACTCTGTGGTTACCAAAGATAAATCAGTTGAACAGCTAAAGAGAGCGCCCCACTCCAACGCTTTGGGTGTTAACCAAAACTCATAGCATATACTAAAAAGATTAACAAAAATACAATGATTTGAATGGTTCAATACCACACCACATTTGGGAACCATAAGACGGTTACTACAAATAATACTCTTTCATCCATATTTCCAATCATCGGAGTCAAGTTTGTAACTTGACCAATTGCCACTTAAGCAGAGGAGATTTTATTGCACACTAATCAAGATGCCTAAACAAAGAGGCAGGCACTCACAGAAAATTTATACATTCATTTGAATCCGTAAACCTTCAAAAGAAAGTTCGACTCAAATCCCACCATTACTCGCATTCCAATACTCTTAGCCAAAACGGACGTCATAATCACCCAAATCCCGAGAAGTCCAACACTGTTGCACACAAGCTACAAAGATCTCGCTCTTGATAAAATCACTTTTCACTGCTCATATAACCACAATTGATTATATCGCCAACGAACCGTAGACCATATCTACCGTATGACAACCAACAAGGAGAACCACGTTCTCACAACTCCAAAGACAATTAACTTATCGCTTAATCCAACATAAGACGATATCAACAACTTCTTTTGGTCTACTAACCATGACGAACCATTATTCATGCAACTTATTATCCCAAGCGTAGCACACATCTCTTTACAATTATTCCGGCGTAATCAACAATTACCCTGGGTATAATCCCTAAGTCACATATTCCATATCACCAGTTCATTCCACCAATAATTAATACTAACCACGCGACACGATCTCCACTAGACATTCCTCATAAATACGGATCCTGCATGCGGACATCCATCAAGAATAATTCAACCTTTCCTACAATCATTCCATATATCCTCATTAATTGATTACACGTATTTTAAGTCATATTGTTGACCCACAATATTAACTGACCCACCAGCTACAATAGACAGAATTTCACACCATCTTCTTGCTATAACAAGTTCGTCAACTGAGACATTCTATGCTAACTTATCTCAAAACATCCATTAGATTCCATAACTTGCATCACTTTGCACACACCACAAATAAACTTTCACTTTGGATCACCTAACGCCTCGTTTAATTATCTCTTATCAACACAATATTTTAGTTTATCTTTAAACAAGCAACAAATTCACTTTAACCGAACCACTAGCTCATATCATCCGAAATCTCTAACTTCTCGTCATACACTTAACTTCTTAAACATCCGCGTGAATCACGCACCCAACTCTTGAGGAAACCAAAATTGCTCTAGAAAAGAACATCACCCAAAACACCTTTCCTTCCGGAAAGCTCAACCATAAATCACAGGAGAAATCAACTCTTAAATTCCCAAGCAAGTCATCATTGCGATCAAACACCACTTAGACCCCGACAACAAGGTCTGGCACAACACCGCAATAACTCTTTTAAACCTCGGAGAAAGACAAACACAAGAATAAATTGAAAACTCTCTCCGTAAAGCAACCGATCAACCACATCCTTTCCGACAAAACCTTGACACCTAAATCCATGCGACTTAGATTTTTCATCGGAACTTCAATAACTTCTTTTCAAGTTGGAGAATGGTAACCCAAGAATCAATCTATAAGTTTCTCTATAAGGCAAACAACAAGTCGGACGTCAAAGTTGGCAAGGCGACCCAAAAGAGGCGCAACCCTAAATTCTTCTTTTGTCTTCAACCAAAGAAGACAAAACCAAAACCACCAAAAGAACTATCGGTGAGCATCCAAAACCGAACACTTTTTCTTTTATTTCAACCAACCAAAAACCAACCAAAACCGCTCACAAAGCGGCAAAGGAAATTCGGAGGGTCAATCCACAACTCTACTACTCGACTCCAACCAACTACCCAATCTACGACGTAAAGGATAAGCACTCTCCCAACAGGAGGTTAAAAGTCCTTCGGTGATGGCACTAACCGGCCACACCGTCAAACCCAACAATACTACAAACAACAGAAGGTGACCGAAACCCCTTTCGGCACCACAACCCACAAAATCTCAAATGTATCAACACAATCGATTCTTTCATAAACATAGCAACATATATTACCAAATGTAACATTCCACATAAAAGCTTAAATACAACATTTAAGCGTAAAGCAACGGTACCCATACCCATTCCTCTCAGGCAACAGAGTGTGTCAAGTTTTAAATTAGTTATTCCACTTACACAAGTTTTAATGTTACTATCCTATGGCAAAGTTTTAAGTAAAACCTAAGCCATGTTTCTAGGTTATACCACTTCATATTTTAGTTGAACCTATAGTATGACACTAAATACACATTCCAGGGACCTACAGCCCGCTCTGATACCAACTGTAACACCCCAGCTTTTACTAAGCCCAGAATGTCACCAAACATAGACCATAACACATTTAATACCATAATTTAAGGTAAATTACAGCAAGTAATCCTTTGGAATAATTGGAAATTTTGACAGCATCTCCTTTGTTTTTGCATGAAACTTAACAACATAGCATCATATCAATATGTAAGACAAACGAGATATCCATACGCAGCGATAAGGATAGCTAATCATCAACTAAAACATCCATAAGCATCGATAGCAAAATAATAAGCATCAATTTAAATCTAGGAAGTTAAAACAACTCTCTCCATAGCCCCACATGATACACATGAGGGAAACAACCAAACATACAGACTATACACTAATGATTATTATAATACTTATTGCCGTGTCTCCAAAACAGGTGAATTAGCTAGATTATGATACTACGTGGAGGAGTGTAGCTAGATCCCTTTCCCGCACGCCGATTTCATTGTACCTAAATAAACAAACAACATAAAACACAAGCGTGAGTTCATAACTCAGCAAAGTGTATTGAAATGGATCAACAAGGATCAAGACAACAAACCAACATTCCAGTCTCCACAGTTGTATCACAACACATCATATTTAACATTATATACAACCTTTAAAACAACATACTATTCATCTCATGAGCATCTCATGAGTACTCTCATCACCATCTCATAAACACCTTCGTTTATGTAATTCATTCATGCAATGCAATGCACATGTCTTCTGGAATACTCATACCGGTATGGTTGAGTGCACACCCGTCGGCATGCACCCTTTTCCCCCTTCCATCCCGAAGATGAAGGGTGCCTATCACTCGCTTCCATTCACCTCGGTGATGGAATCACGATGTAGGACTTACTCAAAAGAATAGCCCCGGACTAGTCATAACGGTTCTCACCGACCTTCCCCGGACTAGTTATGACTTATCTCATCGGCCGGCCATGAACATATGCCATGTATGCACAATGAACAGCAACGTATACATAAATGGAAGTATTGCATATCATCACATTTCATCTCAACATGTAGGACCGTATTCAACAATCGACGGTAACCGTTCAAAACATGGCATGTAAATCATTTATCAACAACAAGCATATGTTTTATCATGGCATGAGGACATCATATCATCGACAACATTTAAATCATGGCCTAAGAACATCATATCAAGTATAACATGTAATTCAGGGCAAGACACATGTTATCTATTCCAAACACTAACAAGCAAGTCTAGCAACACGTATAGCATACAATCCACGCAACACACTTGCCTTCAACCATGGGCAACGGAGTGACGAGAGGTTGAGGGCACTCCTGGAGGCACACCACCTGCAAACACGTGCCACACACTCAAATCGAGTCCACAAAACATCACACATATATCCCACTACCCCGACTTTGCTTACAACTCCTAAAATCAGAAAACAGCAAATCTGTCCCTTCGGGACAGCAGCCTTCCAACGGCATAACTTCTGTTCTAGGACTCCAAATTGAATAAATGAGTACATCCTCGCGTAGCTTAGGAAATTTCCCAACTTTTTCTAGTTATAGGGAAAGACTGATTCGGACCCTAATGTTGTTTAATCTAACGTTGAACACGAACTGTCTCAATCTCGTCACAGATTTGACAACGCTCGGTAAAACAGCCATAACTTCTAAACGGCTGGGCGGAAATTCAATTTCTTTATATGCACGGAAAGATAAAGAAATTATCTACAACTTCCTAAAAGTCCGTACGACCAGAATCCAACTCTAAATTGGCGAAAACGCCTGCCCTAGTTCGGGTTCCCAATCTGCCCGAACAGAACTCGACTACAACTCTAGTTTTCATTAGATCTAACCCATGGCAGCACCTCCCGTGATCCAAAAACATGGTAAAACACCTCTACACAGCATCTAATCAATCCCCCAAAGGTTTCTCCCATTACCTTCTTAACGATCCACGAATCAACCGCTTCTCTTCGCGCGATCTCCACCCGATCTCCTCCCACGCGACGTTGCCACCGGTTCTCCTCGTCGCGGATCCTCCCACCGGCGAGGGCAGCACCATGGCGTGGCGTGGCAGCGAGGGGAACGCAGCAAGGGTGGGGAGGGGTGGTGCGGCTTGGGCGTGGGGGTGAGGAGGAGGAGATGGGGATGGAGGTGGGGGGGTGGCGGCTCAAAAGTGGGAGGGGTGGGGGCGCATGGGGCAAGGGGCAGCAGGTGTGCTGCCCTAGCATGCCCCCCACATGGGCCCAAAACATCCCACCGATGGCCCAAAATGTTTCCCCCACGGCCCGATCACCCGGATACGGCCCAAAACGACCCCGGAGAGGCCCGAAAGCCCAGAAACACCCCGAAACGCGCTAAAACGCCATGCCGAAGGGTTCTAATTGCAAATTTCACACTTTCTAAGGTTATGCCAACCCGTAGTATCACAATGATGCAGCCTGTTGCAGATGGACAAACACCAACATCCACTATAGAGGTTGTTTCTACGGTTCTCAGCCAGAGCGGTGCAAGGAGCAGTCAATTTTTGAAGAATGTTGGCTTAGAGACAACCTCTCAAAAAACTACTATGTCATCGACTGAAAAAGAACTTCAGGATCAACTTGATAAGGAGAGAGAACAAACAGCTTCACTTCGCAAGGAACTTGAAGAATTGAAGCAAAAGGGAGAAGAAGCAAATATGTCAACACAGAGAGAATTGGCGTAATCGGAAGGAGTCAGGAGGAAAGTAGGAAGAGACAGGAGGAAACCGATGCAATTCTTCGTCGTCTCTTGAGCTATGCAAGTCAATCCCATTGACTTGACATGATATCATATTTTGCTCTAGGCTGGTACTTGCTTGCAGTGCTTTATATTTTGTGCTGGTGAACTTCTTTTAGAAACTATTAAACTTTGTGATGAATGCTTGTGATGTGCTGACACAATGTTGCTCTACATTAGTCAAACACTTAATCTTATATATGCTGCTATGATTAATATAATATATATGTTCCCATTGGTACCCTTGCTAATGTGTTGAATGTCATTATGTGATGATGAATTGGGAATATGCTAAATGTAATCTGTAATGTTAAAATTGTGGATTGGGCCATAAGTGTTCACTTTATTCTGGGAATGGGCTATGCACTGTGAATGTAATTATGTCCATCGTTAGTAAAATGCCACATCACCTGCCATCCTAGCCGATAACGTTGCATAGACGTGTTCAATGACGAAATCGATGTCCACGTGGCTTCTACCTATGATGAAATTATTCGTCACTAAACATGCCACCCAACCTGACACACTACCGATGATGTGGCATAGACATGTTCAATGACGAAATTGTTGTACACGTGGCTTCTATCTATGACAAAATTATTCGTCACTGAAAAGTCCACATCACCTGACACCATGGCTGACGACATGGCGAGGCATTCATATATGACGAAATTATTCGTCACTAAATATGCCACGTCATTGGACACGCTGGCCGGTTACGTCACATGGGACGGCCGAGTATGTGATTTGTGACGAAATGGCACATATCAGTAACGAACTTCACTCGTCAGAGAAGATACCTATTCAGTGAGGGTTACCTGTTTCGTCATAGAATGTTGCCTATTCTATGACAAAATAACACAATTCGTCACCGTATAACAAATGTGACGCGTTATACATGACGATTGTTGTTTCGTCACAAATTCGTCACAAATATACAACAATGACCTTTCTGGAGGTTTTCATGACGTATTTATTACGTCATAGATGACCGTATTTCTAGTAGTGAAAACAATCAACAAACTAGGCATTAAAACTGGAAAGGCGCCCAAAAGAAGCGCAACACTAGACTCCTCTTCTTCGTCTTCAACCAAGGAAGACAAACCCACACACCACATATAGAACAATCCGCGAAAATCCAATACCAAACACTTTTCTTTTGGTTTCCATCAATTAAAACCAAGAAAACCAACCAAGAACGACCATAGAACGATAAAGAACAAACGAAGGAATCCACCACCAAACTCTTCTATTTGACTCCAGTCAACTACCCGATCTACGACAGAAAGGGTAAGCACTCTTCTCCTACAGGGGTTAATAGTTCTTTGGTGATGGCGCTAACCGGCCACACCGTCAAACCTCACCCTTACTATGAACAAAAAGAGGTGACCGAAATCCTTCGGCACCACAACCCACTATATCACAAATAACAAGAACAATTCAATCATTTATCTCATAGACATAGCAACATGCTTTATCAAATGAAGCATTCAACATTATAGCTTAAATACAACATTTAAGCGTAAAGGAACAATACCCATACCCATTCCTACTGTGCATCCAGTGTGTGTCAAATTTTAGATTAGTTATACCACTTTTGCAAGTTTTAATATTGCTATCCTATGACAAAATTTTAGTTAAGACCTAAGCCATGTTTCTAAGTTATTCCACATCACATTTTAGTTGTACCCTATAGCATGACACTAAAAAAAATACGCATTCCAATGACCTACAGCCCGCTCTGATACCAACTGTAACACCCCAACATTTAATATGCCTGAATGCTACCAAACATAAGCTAAACAACATCTAAATACCACAATTAAACATAAATTCCAGCAAAGGCGCATATGCTAAAAACCGAGATTTCGGCAGCATCTCCTTTGTTTTAACATGAATTGAAGGAGCAACAACAGTAACACAAGTTATATCATAATGGAAAGCATCTAAAACAGCAATAATTAACGACTTAGCAACAATGTAAGTCTAGTTCCAAACATATAATGTCTCCAAGAGTCAAACGAATGAAAAGATTCTCATTTAACAAAGTTAAGCCTTAAAGCAATGATCATCACACGCAATTTATTATCAACACTAATTGAATGACTTGTGAAATCAAAAGAGTGAAGCTACGTGTGGAAGTGTGACTATTTCCCTTCCCCGCATGCCGGATTCATGGTACCTAAAAGAAAATAACATAAACACAAGCGTGAGTTCATCACTCAGCAAGCATATTGCAATGGACAACAAGAACAATAACATGGCAATAATGTCTCACATCATGTATATCATCTCATTCATGAACACATAACATTATCATCATCATTACATATGCAATGCAATGCAATGCTCATGTCTCCTTGGAAACTCATACCGGTATGGTTGAGTACACACCCGTCGGTGTGCACCCTCTCCCCCCTTCCATCCCGAAGATGGAGGGTGCCTACTCCTCGCTTCCAAACACCACGTGGATGGAATCACGATGTAGGACTTACTCAATGGCTCTCCGGATTAGTCATAACTTTCTCACCGACCTTCCCCGGACTAGTTATGACTTTCTCACCGCCCGGGCCATGTAACATGCCATGTATGCAATTATGCCAACATCATATTTAACTCGTACATTAACACATGGCATCATAACATAATAAACATGCTCATCATATCATTGGCAATCATTAAAGCATGGCAAGTGATCATATATCATGTAGTCAATTCCATCTATTCTCAACAAGCAACCTACAAATCGGTATCCATTACAACACACTTGCCTCAACCACGGGCAACGGATTGGCGGGAAGTAGATGGCACTCCCAGGGTCGCACCACCTGCACATAGGTATCACACACTCCCAATCATGTCCACAAAACAGTATGCAAACCCTCATCTACCCCGACATTGCCAACTACTCGCAAAACCTAAAAACAGAGGTTCTGTCCCATCGGGACAGCAGCCTTCCAAAAGACATAACTCAGGTTCTAAAACTCCGAATCAATTAAACGAGTACATCCTCACGTAGCATAGGAAATCTCCCAACTTTTTCTAGGTATAGGGAAAGACTGATTCGGACTCTAAAGTTGTTTAATCTACAAAATACCGTGATCTGTTCCAATCACGTCACAGATTTTAACACGCTCGGTAAAACAGCTATAACTTTCAAACGGCTTGGCAGAATTTAACGTTCTTTATATCCACGGAAAGATAACAAAATTATCTACAATTTCTTCAACGTCCGTACGACCAGATTCCGAATCTAATTTGGCCAAAAACCGAACCCTAGGTCGACTGCTCATGCTGCCCGAAATAGAGAACGTGGCAACTTCTAGATCTAATCCAATCTACTCAATTCCAGTACCATCAATTGATCTAAAAACTTGATAAACACCCTTAGAATAGTACCTAGACCAACCCCAAGGATTACCATGGCCATACCTTTGCCCAACGCACGAAAACCCAATAGATCTCCTCCCGGTTCGCGCGATCTCCTTCCTCACTCCAATCCCGCCGGATCTCCTCGTCGCGGAGCGCTCCAACGGATGGATATTTGAGGTGTGGAGGTGGAGAACTCCCCTAGGGGCAGCAAGGGAGGAGGAGAGGTGGTGGAGCAATGGGGGAGGTGGAGGCACCACAAGGAGGAGGTGGGGAGGTGTGGGGGGCGGCTAAGACTTGTGAGGGCGCAAGGGCAGGGGGTGAATGCCTAAAGGAGCTGGGGGAGTGTCGGGACCCCGAATTTGCAAATCCGGACCCTCTGTGTATTCAGCACTAGTCCAGGAACGCGCTAGTGCACACAGTCTTAACATCGGTAAATATCACAATCATACCATTCGATATTATCAAAGTACTTTATTTAAATAACCAAACTGGTTACTCGACCTTATGGTCAAGTTACAAATGTATGCCTCGCAAGGCGAAACTTATTAAAAGAGAAATAATAGCAGCGGAAAATCAAATAACTTCGTGGCGCCATCCAGCTACTACACAGTAACTGATCGGGCTCGCTTCCCTAAGTAGACGGATCCTCTTGGAGTTCCTCCTCCAAAGTCGGGCGTAGTCTCCTCTTCAATCGATGTTGTGTTGAGGCAAGGGTGAGTACTTGGTACTCGACAAGTCATGCACAGAATGCAAGCTAATATACTATATGCATGGCTTGGTACAAAGGAATAGCTCAAGGTATATTTGCGAAACAGACATTTGACAAGTAATATAAGTAGATTCAAAGCGGTAGAAATAAGTAAAGCATAAATAACTTTTCAAGAAGTTTAATAAACATTTTCCCCATCCTAAACCACATTTCCATCATCTTCATTACTAAACCAACCCAACCTTTCAAACCAAAGTTATTTTTGAGAAAATCTAACCCTTGATTGTAATTCGGCGATGTCCAATACCATGGACACGGCTATTCGAATAGATTCTAAACTCTGCAGAGGTTATGCACTTTACCCACAAGATACAAATCAAACACCACAAAGGCGAGTTCAGTAACAAAGTCTTTGAAACCTCTAACAATACAAGTGGTCCTCCCCGGTTATTGCACACTAACCCTTCCCTTAGCTAAGGCGAAGTCTAGGCCAATCAACCGTTAGATGGGTACTGCCTCACCCGATGACGCCCCTGCATACAACTTACACAAAGGGTGTAGTTGACCTCCCGAGGTCCCACAGTGCACGTTATTAGTAACTTAGTCAACTAGGTCCGTCCCATTACAGACATGTGGTTGCACGTTAGACCCAGTTCAAAGGCTTGCAAGGTTAAGTCCTTAGGGTGACCAGGGCAAGACTACCCAAGAACCAAAACAACACTCCCAATGCCACAACCGGCCCACCTGATTACTCTTGCCACATGCCCTGGCCGAAAATCGTTTATCAAACCCCGCTTGATTACCATGCACCACGTGCCATCAACATCACATGATACTTTTCCAAAACAGGTTCAATATATCATTAAGTCAATATTAACATTTGATTATCCAAAATCATGTTATGAGCACGAAAGGTGTCTAAGCAAAGATACTACAACGATCTAAACCCAGGTTGGCAATTTAATAATGTCCAACTAGTAATCCACAACTAGGGTGACAAGGGTTATGGCACATACTTAAATAATCAAGGTGTCATACAGCAAATTGGTACATATCTAACCCCCATGTTTAAACCAAGTATTTTTCTAATTGAACTAGCATGCAATAGTTTAAATCAAAATAGATTTCGAAATAGGATCAACATGGTCAAAGCACAACTTGCCTTCAAAAAGTACTTGTTCTTGGTCTTGAGTTGGATTCTGAGTTAATACTTCTCCTTCGAATCCTTCCGGCACTTCAACGTCTACTCGTAAATCGTGCAAATAGCAAATACACAAATAAACAATAGGCAAAAAGTGTCCAAACATCCAAATAAAATCCATAAACAGAAAGAACATAATTTTATGGATTTTTAGAAACTGGAATCGTCAAATTTGGAGTTAAGACGCAAAAGTTATGATTATTTAAAGTTTAAATAATCAATTAAATAATTTTGCAGGGAAAAACTTTAGTCCAAAAATTAAATAAAATTCATATTTAGGTAGATCTCAATTTTATACAAATTTAGAAATTTGAATCACTCAAATTGGAGTTGAAACGCAAAAGTTATAAGCGTTTGAAGTTTGAATCTAAATTTGAATCAATATTTCGAATTAATAAATCATTTCTTTTTCCGGAAATTAATTACTGCGTCAGCGAGGACACGCGTCGGCCCCTGATTGGCTGGCTGACGTCGGTAGCTCATGGGCTCGGCCACGGCAGTTCGGTCCATGGTGGACCCGGTCCCACGGCTTTCGGGTGAGGCGATAGGTGGGACCCACCTGTCAGTGCGGGGTCTCACGCAAACGCGGCTGACGCGTGGGCCCTCTGACTTGCGGGGCCCGCGTGTCAGGGACACGCGCCCACACGCGTGGGTGCGGCTAGGCACACGTGGCGCAATCTCGGCCGTTGATTTGAAAATCAACGGCCCAGATTGGATCTAGGCTTCACGCGTTTAGGTTAACGCGGCGGATCTGAGCCGTTGGATCTTGATCCAACGGTCCAGATTCGATCTGGTTTCCAGGGTTTGGAATAGAACGTGGGCTCACCTCAACCGTCCGATCTGGATCTGACGGTTCACCGAGCTCGCGAGGTCGATGGCGACGCGGCGGAGCAAGACCACCGGAGGTGAGAACGACGACGAGCCCGACGGCGTTTCGGGGTTGTTCCGGCGAGATGAGTCCTCCCTTTGGGTGCGTCTCGTCACGGGGATTCCGGATCTGGGCTCCTTCTCGGCGGAAGACGACGGACGGCGGCGGAATCGGCGGTAAACCGCTGCGCAACAGGGTTCCAACTCCGGCGAGCTCGTGCAGACAAGCGGCTGACGGCTTTCAGCGAGATGGCTTGGGGAACGGGTGCGCACGGATGAGGGCAACCTCGGGACGCGTCTCACGCTTTAAATATGACCTCGGCGTGCGTGCAAATCGGAACCCTAGCCGTGTGTCTGCTCGGTCACGGCGGAGCTCTCCGGCGGAGTCGGGCGGAGACGGCGACGCCGCGGCCGTCCACGTGGCACGATCAGCGGCCCGCGATCGCGTGACGCGATCGAATCCGGCGGATACGGCTCGAGCCGTGCAGGCGGATCTCACCGTTGGATCTTGATCCAACGGCCGGATCGCTTAGGGTTGGGAGCCGGTTTGGTCGAGTCAATCGGCTCGGTCGAACTCGAGTCCGACTCGGTTCGACTTCGATCGGATGAGCGATGCTCGACCCGAGTTGATTTTCCAGCGATTTAATATTAAAAATAATTCCCAATAATTCATTTAATTCATTAAAAATAGCAAAAGACCCAGAAAAATTCCAGAAAAATTCTGAAAAATATTTTGGAACATTTTGGACTCAAATAAAATATTTCCATCAAAGTTTTATTTGCAAAATTAAATCCTTTAATTATTTCAAAATGGAATAAATTCAAATAAATTCCAAATAAATCCAAATAAATTCCAGAAAATTCCAAAAATTCACCAAAGTGCCAAATCACACATGAATTTAAGAAAAGCAAAATTTTAGGATGTTACAAACCTCCCCCCCTTAATAGAATCTCGTCCCCGAGATTCAGGGCTTACTAAAGGAATAGGTTTGGAAACTCTTTCTTCAAATCCTCTTCGCGCTCCCAAGTCGCTTCGCTCTCTGCATGGTTGCTCCACTGAACTCTACAGAAATGGGTTGACTTGTTTCTAGTTTCTCGATCCATTGTGTCTAGAATCCTCACGGGATGCTCCTTATAAGTCAAATCCTCTTGCAACTCAATTGACTCTAGCGGTGTCTGCATTCTCGGGAACTCGGAGACACTTCTTCAACTGGGACACATGGAATACATCATGCACTCCTGCCAACGACTATGGCAACTCCAGCTGGTAAGCAACTTCGCCTCTGCGACTCAAAATCTTAAATGGCCCAACATAACGGGGTGCGAGTTTCCCTTTGGCATGGAACCTCTTAACTCCCCTGAGAGGCGTAACTCTGAGGTAAACAAAGTCTTCTGGTTCAAAACTCAAGTCTCGGCGACGATTGTCAGCATAACTCTTCACGAGATTGGGCTATCTTCAACCTTTCCCTAATCATAGCGACCGCTTCTTCACCTCGTGAAGAATATCAGGCCCAAAGACACGGCGCCACCGGTCTCATTCCAATTCAATGGCGTCCGACAGTGGTCGACCATACAAAGGCCTCAAAGGTGACATCTCAGAACTAGCCTCGATAACTATTGTTGTAATCGAACTCGGCATACGGTAAACTCTTATCCCAAGAAGTAGCATAAGCTAATGCACAAGCTCTCAACATATCCTCGAACCTGGTTGACTCTTTCTGGTCTGTCCATCCGTCTGGGGATGATAAGTCAGATCTTGAAGTTCAAACGGGTTCCCATGGCTTCATGCAACTTATTCCAGAACCTTGAGGTAAATTGGGTACCTCTGTCCGATACAATCCTCTTTGGCACTCCATGCAAACAGACAATCCTGATCATGTACAATTCTGCTAATTTATCTCCCGAGTAAGTGGTCTTCACGGGGATAAAATGGGCTACTTTAGTCAAGCGATCCACTATAACCCATATGGAGTCATAACCTCCTTGAGTCTTCGGCAAACCGGTAATGAAATCCATTCCGATTTCCTCCCACTTCCACTCAGGTATTTTCAGCGGTTGTAGCAATCCCATCGGTCTCCGATGCATTGCCTTGACTCTCTGGCATACGTCGCACAATGCAACATGCTCGGCAACTTCACGTTTCATACTCGGCCACCAGAATCTCTCCTTCAGATCCTGATACATCTTGGCGCTTCCAGGATGAATTGAGTACTTGGAGTCATGGGCTTCTTCCAAAATCAGTTGCTTTAACTCCTTTTTGTTAGGCACACAAATGCGATCCTTCATCCACAACGTGCCTTGCTCATCCAACTTGAAGTCCTCTGCCTTGCCTTCCTCCTTGATGGACTTAATCCTGCGGATCTTGTCATCATCCTTCTGTCCTTCTCGGATCTGATCCTCTAGGGTAGGCTTTACTTCTAATGCGGCCAAGAATCCACTAGGTACTACCTCAATCTTCATTTTCTGAAGATCCTCACATAACTCATCCTGACTTGTGGCTAGCAACGTACTCACGGTATGGCTTTTCCGACTCAGAGCATCGGCTACTACGTTGGCCTTCCCGGGATGGTAATGGATTCCAACATTATAGTCTTTAATCAACTCTAACCATCTCCTCTGCCTCATATTCAGATCCGACTGGGTGAATATGTACTTAAGGCTCTTATGATCCGTATACACTTCACATCTGTTTCCAATCAGATAGTGACGCCATATCTTCAAAGCATGCACTACGGCAGCTAACTCTAAGTCATGTGTCGGATAATTTTCCTCATGCGGCCTCAACTGCCTTGATGCATAAGCGACGACCTTTCCATCTGCATCAAGACACATCCAAGTCCTTGGCGCGATGCGTCACAATAAATATCGAAGCTTTGAGCAACATCCGTAGAACTAACACCGGTGCCGATGTCAATCGCTTCTTGACTCCTGAAATCCTTTCTCACATTCCGCGCCCATGCAAACTTCTTTTCCTTCTTTAGCAGTTGCGTAAGAGGTTTCGCAATTGTCGAGAAGCCTTCGATGAAACGGGCGGTAGTATCCTGCCATTCCAAGGAAACTCCGAACTGGGTCACAGTCTTGGTTTGCTCCCAATGTAACACAGCTTCTACTTTGCTTGGATCTACGGTGACTCCTTCTGCGGTCATTACATGTCCAAGAAACTCCACCTTGTCCTTCCAAAAATCACACTTGCTGAACTTGGCGAAAAGTTGCTTTGTTCCTCGACTTTTCCAAAACTCGCCTTAAGTGTTCGGCATGTTCACTCTGTCTTGGAGTAGATTAGGATATCGTCTATGAACACGACGACAAACTTGTCCAAATATTCCATGAACACCTTATTCATCATATTCATGAAATAAGTCGGCGCATTCGTCGGCCCAAAGGACATAACCGTAAACTCGTAATGTCCATATCTTGACGAGAATGCAGTCTTGAATATCTTACGATCGGATCTTCAATCGATGGTATCCCGATCTCGAGATCAATCTTGGAGAAAACTCGGCTCCTCTCAACCGATCAAACAAATCATCAATCCTGGGTAGCGGATACTTATTCTTCACGGTGACTTCATTGAGTGCACGGTAGTCAATGCACATCCTGAAACTCCCGTCCTTCTTCTTGACAAACAAAATCGGTGCTCCCACGGCGACGAACTCGGTCGATAAATCCTTTCTCCATTAACTCTTCCATTTGTTTCTTCATTTCTACCAACTCCTCGGTGGACATCCGATAGGGTCTCTTTGCTATCGGTCTTGTGCATTACAAGCTCTATCACAAACTCTATGTCCCTGTCTGGCGGCATACCAGGTAGATCTTCGGAAAACATCTGGGTACTCATTCACTCTTTGGGACATCCTCTATGCTGATTGCTTTGGTACTGTTAACCATCAAGCTGTCCATCTCTAAGCTGCGGTGGCTTGAAATTCCACTTTCTTCCCACACGGGCTCTCAATCGAGATAGTCCTTCGTCCACAATCCAATACGGCCTTGTGCTTGGATAACCAATCCATTCCCAATATGACGTCTAAGGTGCAGGTCTCCAAAATTATAAGGTTTGCTAGGAACTCTATTCCATCTATTAGTATTTTCACCGGAACATCCTACTTTCGATTCGGAGTTCGGAACTGTGGGTTTGAACTAAAAGCATGCATCTAAGTCTTGCAATCCTCAAATCATTTCTAGTAGCAAAGCCTTGCGAAACAAACGAATGCTAAGCTCCAGAGTCAAACAAAATCTGCAGGTATCGAGTTAACAAGTAACTTACCCAAAGACGACGTCCGTAGCATTCTCTCGCAGCGATCCGCGGTGACATGGTTGACTCGGCCTCTCACCACGATGCAGGGTGTGGCTCTGGTCTGGCATCCTAGCTGGGGTGGTTCCTAGATTGAAGCGAACTGGGGTCACTCCTGCTGTCTTCTTTGGACAAGCTGTTGGCAAAGTGTCTTGGCTCGTTGCGGTTGTAGCAGCGTCTCACTTGTTCCTTGTTATTTGCTCGAGTAAGCGTTTCTAAGCGGGGCTGGGTGCGTAGTTACGATTGACGAGTCTTGGTCTTTGGGGATGGTGTCCTTGTTGCATTCTGTGGTTGGAATCTGAAGAATTGATTTGGTGCAACTCTCGGTATTGCGTTCCTGGCGTGATCCTTCTTTGTTGCATCCTGCGCTTCCTGTTCTCATCCAGTTCCTTGCGCTTGTCCTCAAGAATAAGCGCCTTATTCACCAACTCTTGGAAATCTGGGAAGGTGTGGGTGATCAATCCTACTTGCAATCCTGAGTTAAGTCCCTTCATAAAACGAGGTATGCGGATTTATCTGTCGCTACATCCTCGGTGCGTAGCGTGCTAGCTGTGTGAACTTGTTCGGTAGTCGACCACCGGCCGATTACCTTGTTTGATGCTCTGAACTCCTCCTTCTTAAGGTCCATGATTCCTTCGTGCACGTGATAATCTTGTCGGAATGCATTTGTGAACTCTTCCCAAGTGATATCTTGAGGGTTCTCTTGCGTGTACGAAGTTCTCCCACCATTCGTATTTGTGCCTTCCAGCTAATGAGAAGCGTAGAGTACCTTCTCATTTCCTATGCATTGAGCTATGTGTAGCTTCCTCTCAATTGATCTTAACCAATCATCGGCCTCCAATGGATTGGCATTCCCAGAGAAAGTGGGTGGGTGAGTTCTCATGAACTCTGACAGTCTTGTTTTCTGGCGTTGTCCATGATTAACTTGATTAGCAGTGGCCCGAGCGGTGACGTGTTGCAATTGTTGCATCATAGCATGCATCAACTGAGTCTGAGCAGCAAGAAAAGCTCCGAAATTCTGCACATCCAGTGGCGGTGCTGGTGCTCCATCATTGGGGTTTTCTGCTGGGCGAGAACCACTCCCATTGCTTCCAAAGTTTCCACGGGTATTCACCATCTGTCGGTTTGCTCTAGGTTTAGAGATGAGAGGGAAACAAGAATAGACAAGTAACATGGAACTTATGCGGGGCGAAAGGGGTAACTTTAAGGTCCAACTTTATTATTAATAACTTGGTATGGCTGCTTACAATGCCTAAGGGCCTTGCAACACATACTGCACACTCAGCAAACAAAGCAAATCCAAATCGAACTAACTCTGGAGTCTAATGCCTAAAGGGTGACTCTTTATTCTATGACGCGACTCGGCGAAGGAGTCTCACTATAGAACCTATGCTCACTCATCGAGAAAACCTCCACGGCCTGGGTACGGGTGCTGTGGCATAGGCGCGAAACGATCGCCATGTCCAGCGACTGTGTCCTCTATGGTAGTCGAAGAAGCAGTGTCCTCATCGAGATCTGACTCCTCTGGATCTGGCTCGTGTAGCTCGAGTACTGGCTCTGGGTCTGGTCCGTACAAGGTCATCTCCAACTCGTCAATCCTTCGTAGAAGGTGTGCCACATACTCTTGAGCTTCCCGCCATCTGTTCTTCTCTGTCGTGATCTCCTTGCGGGCCTTCTGTAGCTCCTTGCTTGTATTATCTAGTACATCCTCCTGGGCGACGACAAATCGTGCCAAGCGTAACCGCGTGGCATCCTCATCTGAATCGCCGGGTCAAGAAGGTTATCGCTGCGCGGATGATAACGGAACACCGTACTCTCCAACTCTCTGGCGTAGATACGGGTAATGTGCCGCATTGCTCGTCGTGATACTTCTTGGATACCCATCTGCATTGTAGATCTCCTGGCAGTGCAGTGTATCGGGCGATTGCCTGGGCCCTTTTTCCTAGCAGGTACCTCAATCTTCACGTCACAAGCCTTGATCAATCCCGCTTGTCTGATCACTTCCACTTGGTATTGCGGCTTCTCAAAATCTCCGAGAGTCTGTAGCATATGCCAAAGTTCCGCGGCGTGACCAACTCCCAGATCAACGTAGTTGAACTCTTCCTCCATCTGTCACAAGAGTGCTTTACGTAAGAACTCGGAATTTTTTGAATTTGTGACAAGGTACGGAGAATTCAGCAAGAGACAAGAAAAGAGAGAATGGGATAAGTCGAGATGTCATTTCTTATCTTGACAACTTTTTAGCTTTTAGAAAATAGGTTTTATCCTCACTACGACCATTCTATCTTAGGGTTGAGCCTACGGTCAACCTGGCTCTGATACCACCTCTGTCGGGACCCCGAATTTGCAAATCCGGACCCTCTGTGTATTCAGCACTAGTCCAGGAACGCGCTAGTGCACACAGTCTTAACATCGGTAAATATCACAATCATACCATTCGATATTATCAAAGTACTTTATTTAAATAACCAAACTGGTTACTCGACCTTATGGTCAAGTTACAAATGTATGCCTCGCAAGGCGAAACTTATTAAAAGAGAAATAATAGCAGTGGAAAATCAAATAACTTCGTGGCGCCATCCAGTATACCACAGGCAACTGACTGGGCTCGCTTCCCTAAGTAGACGGATCCTCTTGGAGTTCCTCCTCCAAAGCTGGCGTAGTCTCCTCTTCAACTGATGTTGTGTTGAGGCAAGGGTGAGTACTTGGTACTCAACAAGTCATGCACAGAATGCAAGCTAATATACTATATGCATGGCTTGGTACAAAGGAATAGCTCAAGGTATATTTGCAGTAAACAGCATTTGACAAGTAATATAAGTAGTTTCGAAAGCAGTAGAAATAAGTAAAGCATAAATAACTTTTCAAGAAGTTTAATAAACATTTTCCCCATCCTAAACCACATTTCCATCATCTTCATTACTAAACCAACCCAACCTTTCAAACCAAAGTTATTTTTGAGAAAATCTAACCCTTGACTGTAATTTTAGCGATGTCCAATACCGCGGACACGGCTATTCGAATAGATTCTAAACTCTGCAGAGGTTATGCACTTTACCCACAAGATACAGTCAAACACCACAAAGGCGAAGTTCGTAACAAAGTCTTTGGAAACCTCTAACAATACAAGTGGTCCTCCCGGTTATTGCACACTAACCCTTCCCTTAGCTAAGGCGAAGTCTAGGCCAATCAACCGTTAGATGGGTACTGGCCTCAGCCCCAGATGCGCTCCCCGTACAACTTACACAAAGGGTGTAGTTGACCTCCGAGGTCCCAGTGCACGTTATTAGTAACTTAGTCAACTAGGTCCGTCCCATTACGGACATGTGGTTGCACGTTAGACCCAGTTCAAAGGCTTGCAAGGTTAAGTCCTTAGGGTGACCAGGGCAAGACTACAGAAGAACCAAAACAACACTCCCAATGCCACAAGCGGCCCACTGATTACTCTTGCCACATGCACCTGGCCGAAATCGTTTATCAAACCCGGTTGATTACCATGCACCACGTGCCATCAACATCACATGATACTTTTCCAAAACAGGTTCAATATATCATTAAGTCAATATTAACATTTGATTATCCAAAATCATGTTATGAGCACGAAAGTGTGTCTAAGCAAAGATACTACAACGGTCGAAACCCAGGGTGGCTATTTAATTCTGTCCAACTAGTACTCCACAACTAGGGTGACAAGGGTCATGGGACAGACTTCAATAATCAAGGTGTCATTCAGCAAATGGGTACTTATCTAACCCCCATGTTTAAACCAAGTATTTTTCTAATTGAACTAGCATGCAATAGTTTAAATCAAAATAGATTTCAAATAGGATCAACATGGTCAAAGCACAACTTGCCTTCAAAAAGTACTTGTTCTTGGTCTTGAGTTGGATTACGAGTTAATACTTCTCCTTCGAATCCTTCCCAAGACTTCAACGTCTACTCGTAGAATCGTGCAAATAGCAAATACACAAATAAACAATAGGCAAAATGTGTCAAAAAATCAAAATAAAATCCATAAAAAGAAAGAAAATAAATATATGGATTTTTAGAAACTGGAATAAATCAAATTTGGAGTTAAGACGCAAAAGTTATGATTATTTAAAGTTTAAATAATCAATTAAATAATTTTGCAGGGAAAAACTTTAGTCCAAAAATTAAATAAAATTCATATTTAGGTAGATCTCAATTTTATACAAATTTAGAAATTTGAATCACTCAAATTGGAGTTGAAACGCAAAAGTTATAAGCGTTTGAAGTTTGAATCTAAATTTGAATCAATATTTCGAATTAATAAATCATTTCTTTTTCCGGAAATTAATTACTGCGTCAGCGAGGACACGCGTCGGCCCCTGATTGGCTGGCTGACGTCAGCCGGCTCATGGGCTCAGCCCACGGCGCGGTTCGGTCCATGGTGGACCCGGTCCACGGCTCGGGTGAGACTGACAGGTGGACCCACCTGTCAGTCGCGAGTCACACGCAAACGCGCGGTGACGCGTGGGCCCTCGACTTGCGGGGCCCGGCGTGTCGTGACACGCGCCACAGCGTGGAGTGCGGCTAGGCACACGTGGCGCCAATCTCGTAGATTGATTTGAAAATCAACGGCCCAGATTGGATCTAGGCTTCACGCGCGTTTAGGTTAACGCGGCGGATCTCGAGCCGTTGGATCTTGATCCAGCGGTCCCGCATTCGATCTGGTTTCCAGGGTTTGGAATAGAACGTGGGCTCACCTCAACCGTCCGATCTGGATCTGACGGTTCACCGAGCTCGCGAGGTCGATGGCGACGCGGCGGAGCAAGACCACCGGAGGTGAGAACGACGACGAGCCCGACGGCGTTTCGGGGTTGTTCCGGCGAGATGAGTCCTCCCTTTGGGTGCGTCTCGTCACGGGATTCGGATCCGGGCTCCTTCGGCGGAAGACGACGGACGGCGCGGAATCGGCAGAAATCGCTAGCAGTGGTTCCAACTCCGGCGAGCTCAGACGGCAAACAGCGACGGCCAGGCGAGATGGCTTGGGGAGCAGTGCGACGCGGATGAGGGCAACCTCGGGGGCGTCTCACGCTTTAAATACTGACCTCGGCGTGCGTGCAAATCGGAACCCTAGCCGTGTCTCGCTTTCGGTCACGGCGGAGCTCTCCGGCCGAGTCGGAGCGGAAGCGACGACGCCGCGGCCGTCCACGTGGCACGATCAGCGGCCCACGATCGCGTGGACGCGATCGGATCCGGCCGGATACGGCTCGAGCCGTGACGGCGGATCTCGGTAGTTGGATCTTGATCCAACGGTCGGGATCGCTTAGGGTTGGGAGCTGGTTTGGTCGAGTCAATCGGCTCGTCGGACTCGAGTCCGACTTCGGGTTCGACTTCGATCGGATGAACAAGATACTCGACCGAGTTGATTTTCCAGCGATTTAATATTAAAAATAATTCCCAATAATTCATTTAATTCATTAAAAATAGCAAAAGACCCAGAAAAATTCCAGAAAAATTCTGAAAAATATTTTGGAACATTTTGGACTCAAATAAAATATTTCCAACAAAGTTTTATTTGCAAAATTAAATCCTTTAATTATTTCAAAATGGAATAAATTCAAATAAATTCCAAATAAATCCAAATAAATTCCAGAAAATTCCAAAAATTCACCAAAGTGCCAAATCACACATGAATTTAAGAAAAGCAAAATTTTGGGATGTTACAGGGAGGCCCCCAACCAGGTCTCCTACTCCTATTAGGACTCAAACTCCATCCCACCAAAGCCCACGACCCTTTCCTTTAGGCCCAAACTCCCCCGGAAAGGCCCAAAACTTCCTAAAATGTACTAAACGGCCCGGAAACGCTATGAAGCCTCCTATCATATGGTTTTAACCTCCAATACCATATTTCATCAAGTTTTTTGACCTTAACATTCACATTAAATAATGTCACACCATTTCGTAGTGTCACATTCTCCCCCCCCTTCAACAGGATTTGACCCCGAATCCGAGACATGCCACTTCGCAAACAATCAAATCAAAGGGAGTTATGGTCCACACCTCAGAACCAGCTTAGAAGCCCCTACAACTTGCACCAGCCAGCATCAGAGGCAAGGAGCTAAGGATCAAAGACTGACAGCTCTAAAGATAACTCACAATCAAAAACTAGCGAGAACTTTACTCAACATTGAAACACAAAGCACTCAAACAAGGCCTCGGCACGACCCAAGCGATAGGATAAAATCCCAAACAGAACACGCAGGAAAACGGTCTCATACTCCTCGTTCTAAGCATTCCTTGGCACTGAAGTGCCCGATCCCTTTAACTCAGGCTACTCTCCAGAAAAACACGGTACCAACCTCCCTTCTGTGGTTCCTTGTACTCAAGACGACGCGAAGCAGGAGAGACACAACGCTCTAAGATTACCACAGAACGAACAACCTACTTTAACCAGGATCCGTAAGACTCGCGTAATAGAAACGACCGAACTTTCCCCTGCGGTTTGACACAACTCGCTTCTTGCCCAACGACAAAAGCACCAATACAATTCAAAAGGAAAAACGATCACTAGTAACCACCAAGTGGTCCACTCAAAATGTAATCAACCCTACTGAGGAACACCTCAACAACACAATTCTCCATGAAGGTTTGCATTGAGTCATACACAACCTTCCACTCAAAGGACCACGATAAAGAGCACAATCATTGAGTGAGCTTCAACCATAACATGAACCCAAGTGGCCCTCATCCAACAACTCAAACCCCAAAGCGTTAAAACCACTTTGGAAAGGATTCGACAACAACCAGAGAGTATTCATTTTAATTTCCTAAGCCAAAACGCAAAGGAAACATACATCCCTTCACCACAATCAACACCAGAAATTATTCATTCTTTTCTTTTCATACTAGAAAGCAAAGGAAATCTCGTTTCATGACATGAATGCACATACTTCAAGAGCACTCCGGAATAGTCATATCTCCATATATGACTTTCTCACCGACACAGCTCAACGACTCTTTTATCATTTAACATCTATACACGATGTCTTGTTTACTTTTCACCATTCATTCATCATATAACAACAATACAGAAAAGTCATTCACAAAAGACTTCTTCCTCGGTATCACATGATTGAAATACACATAACAATCGACAGGTTATGCTTAAATCATATAGACTATGACGGCAACAACGTTAACAACAAAACACCACATCGTGTGAAAACCCATCATCCATTTAAAACTAACCTCGCAACACCTCGCAAAAACAAACTCAACCTTTTGGAACAGAACATCGACTCCAAAGTCAAACATCTGCACACACAACCGCCAAAAATTTTATCAAAAGAGAGGGAAACTCAATCCCAAAAGAAAACTCCTCACTAACCAAATTCACTTATGAAACTTTCATAAAAACCAGACTTATGAAACATCCGCACACCAGACACATTTTCCAAATGACTCCAACTCTAGCCAAATAGAGTTACACATCAAGGGCTTAACTCAAAAGTTTCCAACACAACCCTTTATGACCATCAGCTTCCTTTTAAAATTAATTCCAAAGATAAATCGGTCTAACGAAAGGGCGCGATCGACTCAAAAACTTTTGGGGTGTAAATCCATACTCATAGCACCAACTAAACAAATTAGCCAAAACCAAATATTTGCACCAATTTCTACGAGTTTTAGGGAAACTCTGAAACACAGCATATGGAACATCTTGACCGAAAACCCTTCAACCAAAAGGGCAAACAACCGACCCAGTCCAAAAGCTTTTGAACACAAGCTCAGCAGAAAAAGAACCATCTCTAGTACTCCACTACGCTTTCCATTAAAGACTTCAATAATCACTATTTACTCCTTGAGAAGCCCCAACACAATTAAACCAAAAGCTTCACAACAAATTCTTCCTCTAGTTACCATTCCTAACAATTTTAATTAGGGTTTACGATGCTTATCAAAAATGCACCCAACCAATACTATATTGACATGATCCCCACAGATCATTGAATCATAATACTTCTTATTCTCTATTGGAGCATAGTACTTCAACAAATCTTTCAGCAAGATCAACATATAAATTTCATACTTCCTATATATTCACGTCTCGACAACCGAACCTTATTCAGTTAAACAACGACTTCAACATGTAAATATTATCTCCACAGGGAAGAATTCGTAAGTGAGACTCTAAGTTATACTTTCATTAAGGATAAGACCATTTATCATATTAATTATCCAAAGCTCACTCCATCGCAACATGTTAACATTTTCCTCTATTTAACCATGATTTTCCAACGAGTAATCTAAACAGTTACCACCACTACTTAGTCATCAATAACAACAAATGGGCATGTTCATCAACCAACAACATTTCTTTTAGCTACTCTATTCAAAGGTGATAACAAAAACTACCACCACACAACATACTCCAACTATTTAAAATAGATTGAATACTAACATTAACACTGCCCTTAACAACATCATTAACAAAAAGTCTTATGTCTTCTCAATTGATATCAATACTAGCATTGTAGAGACACAACTGCATACTTCCAAATATACTAGTATTTTGCAACAACGTAAATAGCAACTCTAATCAACTTCCAAATTAAAGTCACTAGGCAACACGATTAAATTTCTCTATTAATCCATTAGATTAGAGCATCTTTAAACAACCAGCAAAGTTTCTTTAACAATAACAGCAGTCTACATCATCTTAATGTTTCAACTATGCAACAGGGTTTAAAACTTTAAACTTATTGTAACACCCTACAAATCTAAACTGTCGTACAAGAAAATTTCGACAGCATCTCTCCTAAAATTAGGACAAAACGGAAGCGACAACAAGATTCATAATAACCATTATAAACAGGAATAACATAAAAGCATCAATACTAGAGATAACAAGTCTAAATCAACCAGAAAACAAACATAAACGTAAAACAGCTCCAAAGAGGACATCAACAGGTCTATGATTAATAAAATTTCAGCAAGCTAATGAATTATTAAATGCACTAGTCCATGTGATTCGTGATGACCCCGGAGGGTTGATTGTGCTACTAAGCCCACCCTTCAAGCTTACGACTCGCGAGAACTACCTGAAAACAACAAAATAACAAGGGGTGAGATTGGGTAATCTCAAAGAAGCGGAACAACTTCTAACGAATAACACAGCCACAGTAAAACTAGCATACCAAATTCCTCATGTCCAATACCACATTATAGAGTCCACACAACCTCAGTAAAATGCATATGATTGTGCACATGCTTATGCCATGATCCTCCTCACCGTGCCCTTTCTCAGGGAACACACGGTGTTGTACTCTCTGATCACGCACGCCAAGGCGTCGACAAACTTCCAATGCATGATTATGCAGTTAATGCTTCATACATAAATACATTCATAACTTCCCACTCTGAATTCACATGCTTGCATACCATCAAATAACATGGATAGAATGCGAACATCATTGAGATAGAATATCTCCACAATTCATCTTGCAAACAACATCTTTCTTCATTCTTACTCATGATTCAAAAGCCAAACAACCACATCACAATGCAGGATAGGATATTGTAATCTCATAAACAAGTAGTTAAACCATGTAGGTGTGCTGCAATTAAGGTTTATATTGAAGACGAAACAAATAACGAGTTATAGTTTAGCAAGACCGCTACTTCCACTTGCCTTTACCAACGTGGATGACGAACCTAGTTGCGTCCAGAAGGGGCACCACCTGTACAAGTATTATTTCAGTACATAGCGACATCACAAATGATCACACAACTTGAACACACGCTTCCTAATCCCCGTTCCCTTCTTAAGCGCCAAAAACCCCAATCTGTCCAGGTCAAACAGCAGCACCCTCTCTTCACAATTTCGTATCTTTTTTTATACAGATCATAAAAATACAAAAAAATTACAGTAGCTAGATATTGACGAGATCTACAACTTTCATGAAGATCACAAATTTCAATTCTACTGTTAAATAAGCCTAAACAAACGTCCAACACAGTGGACAAAATCTGTTTCCAGATTCTGTCCATCATCTTGCAACAGCGATAACTCTCAGACCGACGCCCCAAAAATTCTGAAAAAATTACATAAGATAGATATAGATGTTATCTACAACTTTCTAGTTATAGGTTTTTGCAGGAAAAATCGTCTATGCCACATAAAGCGCGAAACAATCCGCGCTGCACAATCTCCCCTTCCAAAAACAGCACCACGTGAACATCTACCCTTCTCCCCCATCAAGATCCATCTAAATCACTCACCACCAGATCTAATACACTCCTAATCCCTAGGTAGAACAGGGGTAAAAGATTGGGAATTTTACCTTGAGTTCTCCCTTGAGAACCCATGAAAAACGCGCGACGATTCCCGAAACGGAAATCTGCTCGTCCTCCACGCCTCCACGGATCCTCTTCTCGCTTGCTCCTTCGCGTTTCGCGGTGGATCTTGAGCCACCACGCAAGGGGAGGAAGAGGAGGGGTGGTGTGGCTGCTAGGGGAGGAAGGGGGGGCGCCCTAGGGCTTTTGGGGGGGTGACACCCCTTTTATATGGTGGGCCGGCCCACTAGGGGAAAAGAGAGAGAGGTGGGGAGGGGATTCGCAGCCCAGGCCCAGGTTTTCCTCGGCCCACTGTTTCTAGCCCGACAACTCCAAATTTAATATTTATACACCGGATAAACTTCAATTATTTCATCCCCCGACAAATCCTTCATTCCTCTCCCGAAACAAAACCAGGAAAAGGAACCCTAGAATCGCTCTGACGCTCTAAGGCATCACATTCTCCCCTCCTTAAAAGGATTCGTCCCCGAATCTACTCCTCTTTGCTACGGAACCTTAAAAAAAAGGAAGGCAAAATGGTAATCAACACTTTACCTTCAGCATCCTCAAAGAGTGTAGGATACTTCTTCCGCATCTGGTCCTCAAGTTCCCAAGTTGCATCCCTTTCGAGACTAATTGGTCCACAAATCTTTCATTGGACACTAACATGAACTATTCCCCTATTAAATAAAGGACACCTATTAGGTGAATCTGGTATCGATCTGGAATCTCAACTCCCACTTCTCTCTTCAACCCGATCGCGAAACTCTGCATTCTAAACTCAACTCCTCTACCATAGTTCGTCGCATTCTGGACGACGCGAACCATGTGAGACACAACGCTCTAGGTAAGTCTCTAAATCAACCCAAACACAAACTCCTATCTCCTACAAGTGATTGATCTTTTACAAAAAGAACCAATATCCACCCTTACCAACGACAGAGATAGCCTACTTTACAACCAGGGTCCGTAAATCCGCAGAAACAATAACAACCGAACACAATCACTACGGTTGACACAAACTCGCTCGAACCCAGCGACAAAAGTTCCAAAAAATTAATGTAATTACCTGCAGCTTCCAAGTTGTCCACTACTAAATTAAGCAACCCCACCGAGGAACACATCAATGAAAACAATTCTCAAAAAAAGGTTTGAATTGAGTCATACACAACCTTCCTTTACTCTTCACTTTTAAACTACTTACGATCAGCGACCCACACTAGTTTTCCCTTGTAAGAAGGTTTCGCCTTCACATTCTTCCACCCAAGGACCAGGGCAAGGAGTACAATCCTTGAATATACTCAACCATAACATAAACATTCATTTTCTTACCCCCAAGCTTGAACGTAAAAGAAATCTTAATTCTCACTAACACAACGTGACGACAATCACCACCTTTAAACCAAATGGCTGAAATTATCATTCACGGGAACTCAAGTTGGTAGAGGATATCAATATAACCAAAATCACCAAAAATTTTCTTCTGGAGAAGCTCTATTCAAAAGAGAAACACCGCAAAAGTCTTCTGCAAATGCATTTCACTTTTACCAAAACAAATCATCTCACTTTTATCCAAGGCCAAGCCATTCAGAAAAAAGAAACCGATCAAGGAATTAAATGCTTCCACACAACCACCATCTCTTTTTCCTTAAAAAGGAACCAAACTCACTTCCCAACAGAAAAATTGTTTCAACCACGAATATCATTCATGTCACAACCAGAAGAATCGTCTCTTAAACAAAAACTGTCAAGCACCTCACACCACAACACAACTCTAGCACAAAATAGAAATACAAATATTTCCAGATCATGAAGTTCCAAATCTTACATTGGATTAGCTACTTCTTTTGATCAACAATGCAACCGATAACTCGACCTTGAAAACTACGGACCTCGCCAAAGCATACATCCTTGAGCATAAATGTCGCATTCATAACTTAAGCTAGTTTTCTTATCAAAGATGAATGAATGACGATATTTAATAGAATAACATTCCAAAATCTCCACAAATTACTTCAAGGTTAATCATTCTTTTATCCTTGTTTTAAGCCTCAAATTAACCCACATTTGGCGAGTAATCATTCTAAGTTTAGGGAAACTCAAACACGGCACAAAGAATACTTTGACCGAAAGTATTCAACCCAAATATCAAACAAACAAACCAATCCATATGAATTTTTAAACATAAGTTCCAACATAACTCCCGCCATCTATAGCATTCCACTACCCTTACCATTTAGATTTCAATATTCCCTATTTACTCATTGAGAAGGCCCATCAGGATTTAACAACAACTATACAACAAATTCTTAATCTTATTACCTTTTCCACAATTATAAATAAAGTTCACAGTGCTTATCAGAAACACATCAAACCAACACTACCTCATCAAGATCCCACTGAGCAGCCTAACCTATATCATCATATTCTAAATTTGAAAGGCGATTGCTTCAACAAGTCTTTCAAAGATGATGAACCTATAAATTCCATACCACATAATGCGTCAACATCTCGACAATGGAAATTTATTCACCTAAAAGATGACTCAACAAGTAAATATTATCTCAACAAGGCACCAATCGTAAATAGAAGTTTAAAACATACATTTATTAAGGACAAAATCACGCGTCATGTTAACTATCCCTGGTTCACTCCATCACAACATGTTACAATTTCCACCATTTTAACAAAGGTTTTCAACAATTAATCTAATCAGTTACCACCACTACTAAGTCATCAATATCAATAATTGGCATAATTGTAAAACAACAACATTGCTTTTAGTTACCCTATCCATAGGCTATGACAAACTGTCACTACACAACATACTCCAACTATGTAAAATAGATTGAATAATTTAAGCCATCCAAAGCTCTTATAACAACAATGCTAAATTAAATTTAAATTTTTTTTAATTTTTTATTTTTTTTAGCTACCCTATACACGGGTTATAGCAAAATTGCCACTCCAAGACATACTCCAGCCTTTTTTTTTAAAGTGAACTGAATAGGTGAAATCATCACAAAGCTCTTACGGCAATGGCAAAAACTTATGTCTTCCCAATTGATATCGATACTAGCATTATTGGAACGCAACTGCATACTTCCGAATCTACTAATAGTTTGCAACGTCATAAATATCAACTCTAATCAATTTCCAAGTTAAAGTCACTAGCCAACACGATTAAATTAGAACATCTTTAAACAACCAGCATGGTTTCTTTAACAATATCGGTAGTCCACCATTACAATTAAATTGTTCTATCGACCTTATATTAAAATGTCTCTAAATAACCCACTATTTTCTATTACCTTCACAGTAGTTTACATCATCGTAATGTTCTAACTACGCATCAAGATTTAAAACTTTAAACATTGTCCATGGTCAAGGGCACATTAAAATAATGCAATAAATCCTAAGCATGCACATTAACACATTCAATCATTATCGCTATAGAGCAATCTACAATACTAGAAGTTTATTTAATCTCAAGCTAAAGATAACAATTACATTTTAATTGATTCAACTCACAAATTAACTTAGAAGTACATCATTCCATAAACCACATTGTTACATACTACGTAACACAGACATAAAATTTCTAAACACCGTCATGGGTCACCTACCCTTGACAAACAGGAGGCAATCCCAAACATTAAAAAAAACACAGTTCTAGATCAAGAACAAACACCGATAAAAATTTCTTCTTTTCAGGCAAGGAAGAAAAGCAAAATCCAAACATAAATGCAAGAGAGCTCGACCCTCAAATGTCCAATCATAGTAGCCAAAACTCTTCAAGAAATCCAAAACCTACACTTTCCACAAAGGAAGACGGATGCAAAAGGGAAGACCAAATGTCCAACTAAAATTTTCCGATAAAGATTCAAACTTAGCTCCATCCAGCTTGATCTGCAACAGGAGAAACTCCAACCCCCTTCTTTTTTAAAAAAAAATCGGGGAAACAACAACCACAGAAATTTCCTCCCAACGACAGTCCATCACAATAAATCAGGTGCCAAAGCAAAATTGTGACCAAAAGACGCGCAACGTAGAACTCTTCTTCTGTGTCTTCACTCAAAGGAGACAAAACCACAAACCGCCAAAAGGACAAATCAGCGAGTGCTCAAAACTAAGCATTTTCCTCGGTTTCGAACCAACCACATACCCAGAAAACCAACCAAAACCGACCGTCAGCACGGTAAAGAACATCCGAAGGAATCCATCACCAACCTCTTCTATTTGACTCCAGTCACTACCCGATCTACGACAGACACGGATAAGTACTCTTTCCCTACAGGGGTTTAATAGTTCTTCGGTGGTGACTCTACCCGGCCACACCGTCAAACCACAGCCTCACTACAAACAAAAGGTGACCGAAACCCTTCTGCACCACAACCACACTTTATCACAAATGAAGCAACTCAATCAAATCTATCATAAATATAGCATTATACATCATCAAAAGTAGCATTCAACAACAAAGCTTAAATTCAACCTTTAAGCATAAGGCAACGATACCCATACCCTTTCCTATTGTGCATCCATGTGTGTCAAATTTTAAATTAGTGATTCCACTTACACAAGTTTTAATGTTGCTATCCTATGACAAAATTTTAGTTAAAACCTAGGCCATGTTTCTAAGTTATTCCACATCACATTTTAGTTGTATCCTATAGTATGACACTAAAAATAAACATTCCAAGGACCTACAAATTCGCTCGATACCAAGCTGTAACACCCTACAAATCTAAACTGTCGTGACAAGAAAATTTCGACAGCATCTCTCCTAAAATTAGGACAAAGCAGGCGACAACAAGATTCATAATAACCATTATAAACAGGAATAACATAAAAGCATCAATACTAGAGATAACAAGTCTAAATCAACGAGAAAACAAACATAAAAGTAAAACAGCTCCAAAGAGGACATCAACAGGTCTATGATTAATAAAATTTCAGCAAGCTAATGAATTATTAAATGCACTAGTCCATGTGATTCGTGATGACCCGGAGGGTTGATTGTGCTACTAAGCCCACCCTTCAAGCTTACGACTCGCGAGAACTACCCGAAAACAACAAAATAACAAGGGGTGAGATTGGGTAATCTCAGCAAGCGGAACAACTTCTAACGAATAACACAGCCACAAGAAAACTAGCATACCAAATTCCTCATGTCCAATACCACATTATAGAGTCCACACAACCTCAGTAAAATGCATATGATTGTGCACATGCTTATGCCATGATCCTCCTCACCGTGCCCTTTCTCGGGAACACACGGTGTTGTCTGCACGTCTTGATCGCGCCTGTTGGCGTCGACAAACTTCCAATGCATGATTATGCAGTTAATGCTTCATGCATAAATACATTCATAACTTCCCACTCTGAATTCACATGCTTGCATACCATCAAATAACATGGATAGAATGCGAACATCATTGAGATAGAATATCTCCACAATTCATCTTGCAAACAACATCTTTCTTCATTCTTACTCATGATTCAAAAGCCAAACAACCACATCACAATGCAGGATAGGATATTGTAATCTCATAAACAAGTAGTTAAACCATGTAGGTGTGCTGCAATTAAGGTTTATATTGAAGACGAAACAAATAACGAGTTATAGTTTAGCAAGACCGCTACTTCCACTTGCCTTTACCAACGTGGATGACGAACCTAGTTGCGTCCAGAAGGGGCACCACCTGTACAAGTATTATTTCAGTACATAGTGACATCACAAATGATCACACAACTTGAACACACGCTTCCTAATCCCCGTTCCCTTCTTAAGCGCCAAAAACCCCAATCTGTCCAGGTCAAACAGCAGCACCCTCTCTTCACAATTTCGTATCTTTTTTTATACAGATCATAAAAATACAAAAAAATTACAGTAGCTAGATATTGACGAGATCTACAACTTTCATGAAGATCACAAATTTCAATTCTACTGTTAAATAAGCCTAAACAAACGTCCAACACAGTGGACAAAATCTGTTTCCAGATTCTGTCTGTCATCTTGCAACAGCGATAACTCTCAGACCGACGCCCCAAAAATTCTGAAAAAATTACAGCAGCTAGATCTCGATATTATATACAACTTTCTAGTTATAGGTTTTTGCAGGAAAAATCGTCTATGCCACGTAAAACGCGAAACAATCCGCGCTGCACAATCTCCCCTTCCAAAAACAGCACCACGTGAACATCTACCCTTCTCCCCCATCAAGATCCATCTAAATCACTCACCACCAGATCTAATACACTCCTAATCCCTAGGTAGAACAGGGGTAAAAGATTGGGAATTTTACCTTGAGTTCTCCCTTGAGAACCCATGAAAAACGCGCGACGATTCCCGAAACGGAAATCTGCTCGTCCTCCACGCCTCCACGGATCCTCTTCTCGCTTGCTCCTTCGCGTTTCGCGGTGGATCTTGAGCCACCGCGCAAGGGGAGGAAGAGGAGGGGTGGTGTGGCTGCTAGGTGAGGAAGGGGGGGCGCCCTAGGGCTTTTGGGGGGGGTGACACCCCTTTTATATGGTGGGCCGGCCCACTAGGGGAAAAGAGAGAGAGGTGGGGAGGGGATTCGCAGCCCAGGCCCAGGTTTTCCTCGGCCCACTGTTTCTAGCCCGACAACTCCAAATTTAATATTTATACACCGGATAAACTTCAATTATTTCATCCCCCGATAAATCCTTCATTCCTCTCCCGAAACAAAACTAGGAAAAGGAACCCTAGAATCGCTCTGACGCTCTAAGGCATCACACTTATCAAGGGTCATAAGCACTTTTAAAGAAAAGCAACAGATTCTAAGCATGTACTTTAGCACATTCAATCATTCTCGCTAAGAGTAAACTACAACACTAGTAGTCTATTTATTCTCAAGCTAGAGATAACAACCGCATTGAATTGTTTCAACTCAAAAATTAACTTAACAATGCATCATCCCATAAACCACATTGGTACATGCTACGTAATATGCTAAACAGCAATTCTTACTAGGGACAAACGATTTCGGTCAAAAGATTACTTACTTTGTTTGCAACATTTTAGTTTTAAAGCTCATCCCGAGTTCATAAGGAAACTTGACTCCCAAAATTGCAATGAGACAAACCCAAACTTGGTCATGCAAAAGGAATTCTCCTAAACACTTTTCATTCTCAAAGACTCCCATAAAGGAAAATGGTTGAAAGACAATTTTCTTAACGGAAACCAAGCGACCAAGTAATCCATTTCAAATAAAACCTTAATCTCAAACCCCAAACTTTCACGAAACAAGAAGGATTTTTCAAAGATGATTTCTCAAACCAGTAAAATGATGAAATCAAACACCACTTACTCCTACAAAGCCACAGAACTTCAGCCACGGCCAGTGTCCGGCACAACTCATAAAAACTCTTTTAACCTCGGAGAAAGACAAACACAGGAATAAATTGAATGCTTCTTCCCTATAAAACAATCAACAAACTAGGCATTAAAACTGGAAAGGCGCCCAAAAGAAGCGCAACACTAGACTCCTCTTCTTCGTCTTCAACCAAGGAAGACAAACCCACAAACCACATACGGAACAATCCGCGAAAATCCAATACCAAACACTTTTCTTTTGGTTTCCATCAACTAAAACCAAGAAAACCAACCAAGAACGACCATAGAACGATAAAGAACATACGAAGGAATCCACCACCAAACTCTTCTCCTACAGGGGTTAATAGTTCTTCGGTAGTGGCGCTAACCGGCCACACCGTCAAACCTCACCCTTACTATGAACAAAAAGAGGTGACCGAAATCCTTCGGCACCACAACCCACTATATCACAAATAACAAGAACAATTCAATCATTTATCTCATAGACATAGCAACATGCTTTACCAAATGAAGCATTCAACATTATAGCTTAAATACAACATTTAAGCGTAAAGGAACGATACCCATACCCATTCCTACTGTGCATCCAGTGTGTGTCAAATTTTAGATTAGTTATACCACTTTTGCAAGTTTTAATGTTGCTATCCTATGACAAAATTTTAGTTAAGACCTAAGCCATGTTTCTAAGTTATTCCACATCACATTTTAGTTGTACCCTATAGCGTGACACTAAAAAAAATACGCATTCCAAGGACCTACAGCCCGCTCTGATACCAACTGTAACACCCCGACATTTAATATGCCTGAATGCTACCAAACATAAGCTAAACAACATCTAAATACCACAATTAAACATAAATTCCAGCAAAGGTGCAAATGCTAAAAACCGAGATTTCGGCAGCATCTCCTTTGTTTTAACATGAATTGAAGGAGCAACAACAGTAACACAAGTTATATCATAATGGAAAGCATCTAAAACAGCAATAATTAACGACTTAGCAACAATGTAAGTCTAGTTCCAAACATATAATGTCTCCAAGAGTCAAACGAACGAAAAGATTCTCATTTAGCAAAGCTAAGCCTTAAAGCAATGATCATCACACGCAATTTATTATCAACACTAATTGAATGACTTGTGAAATCAAAAGAGTGAAGCTACGTGTGGAAGTGTGACTATTTCCCTTCCCCACATGCCGGATTCATGGTACCTAAAAGAAAACAACATAAACACAAGCGTGAGTTCATCACTCAGCAAGCATATTGCAATGGACAACAAGAACAATAACATGGCAATAATGTCTCACATCATGTATATCATCTCATTCATGAACACATAACATTATCATCATCATTACGTATGCAATGCAACGCAATGTTCATGTCTCGTTGGAAACTCATACCGGTATGGTTGAGTACACACCCGTCGGTGTGCACCCTCTCCCCCCTTCCATCCCGAAGATGGAGGGTGCCTACTCCTCGCTTCCAAACACCACGTGGATAGAATCACGATGTAGGACTTACTCAATGGCTCTTCGGATTAGTCATAACTTTCTCACCGACCTTCCCCGCACTAGTTATGACTTTCTCACCGCCCGGGCCATGTAACATGCCATGTATGCAATTATGCCAACATCATATTTAACTCGTACATTAACACATGGCATCATAACATAATAAACATGCTCATCATATCATTGGCAATCATTAAAGCATGGCAAGTGATCATATATCGTGTAGTCAATTCCATCTATTCTCAACAAGCAACCTACAAATCGGTATCCATTACAACACACTTGCCTCAACCACGGGCAACGGATTGGCGGGAAGTAGAAGGCACTCCCAGGGTCGCACCACCTGCACATAGGTATCACACACTTGCAATCATGTCCACAAAACAGTACGCAAACCCTCATCTACCCCGACATTGCCAACTACTCGCAAAACCTAAAAACAGTGGTTCTGTCCCGTCGGGACAGCAGCCTTCCAAAAGGCATAACTCTGGTTCTAAGACTCCGAATAAATTAAACGAGTACATCCTTGCGTAGCATAGGAAATCTCCCAACTTTTTTAGGTATAGGGAAAGACTGATTCAGACTCTAAAGTTGTTTAATCTACAAAATACCGTGATCTGTTCCAATCACGTCACAGATTTTAACACGCTCGGTAAAACAGCTATAACTTTCAAACGACTGGGCGGAATTTAACGTTCTTTATATCCACGGAAAGATAACAAAATTATCTACAACTTCTTCAACGTCCGTACGACCAGATTCCGACTCTAATTTGACGAAAAACCGAACCCTAGGTCGACTACTCATGCTGCCCGAAACAGAGAACGTGGCAACTTCTAGATCTAATCCAATCTACTCAATTCCAGTACCACCAGTTGATCTAAAAACTTGATAAACACCCTTAGAACAGTACTGTTTGCACCAAAATTCGGCATGTATTAAAATCAGTACGAATCGGATAAAAGAGATCGTATGAAAAGAATTGGTAGGCGAATCAAAAGGAGACTCGGATAAAGGAACCGGATCAGAGGCCGATACGGATTAATAATGTATCCATATACAACTCAGGTCGGCCGGGCGTATTATAAAAAGTGGTGAACGATGAGCAGGAAAGGGAATCAATTTAACACACAAAACACCTAATTTTGCAAGACCTTTTACATCGTTTTAGCTTCATAAATCTCTCTGCAAGTCGACGGAATCAACATAGCTGCGCATCGCCGATTGTTGATTTTTGGCCAATTTCACCCAGGTTCGATCTGCTTTGTTTTGTTGCGCATCGCCTTCTCAAAGCCGATTTTACCTTGTATGCGGATTAACCATAACTGGTTGATCTAGTTATCCCCTAATCGGTTTCTAGCCGACTAGCGAAAAGCCGATAAATATTGCTCTATCGGCTTTTGATCAAATTACAAATTCTACCTTGTCAATTTCAGGTCAAATTGATTGGCACGCTCTGCAAACCCGGTGTTTGTCTTGTGTGTTCGAAGCTAAGGATCCTGCTTCACATTTTTAGCGCTAACATATTTTGGCACGCCCGGTGGGACAAGAAAAATCAAAATGTCATCAACCGATAAGCCTGCAGTCACCGCTGATATCAATGCAGATGCTATAATCGCGCCTCAAATGGCCGATTTGACCCCTGAGCAGCGGAAAGAAATCGAAGACTGAAAAGCGGCCTTGGAAGAAATAATGCTGCGGTGTTTTCAGAAAACACGCCGTGGCATTACTCAAAAAACTGTCCTATCGGAGATTCATCCTCTGAACAGGTAAGCCGATACGCACCTGCTCAAGCCGATTTGTCAAATATGATTGAGCAATCTGTCCATCACGCACTAATTAACTAGTCATCGGCTCTAGTATCCACGTTAAAGCCGATGATAGAAAATAGTGTGAAAACAATTGCTCAGGAATTGGCTGTGTCTGGGAGCCTGCTAGATCCACCACAAACCATCCCGACATACCCAGTATACTCCATAACACCCAACACCAATACAGTAAACGTGTCGGCTCAAACACCTGTCACGATGCCGACTCAACCTACTGTTTTGAAGCCTAGCACACAGAAAGGTGGATTCACGCACTACCATGGGCACACGGATGGGGCTAAAATAAGCGCACCAAATCCGTCGAATGCACCCTCCAGTAGTATCGGTTTGTCGGCTTATCAGCCGATTGAAACAGATCAGGTTCCACATTCACGAGGAGCCGCGACTATGAAACAAGCGCCGTATAGGGTAGTGCCTTATATTGAACCTCTCGCACCCCTACCCGATACATTGGTTTTTAATCACGATTATGACCAAGTGCCAAGACCTCCTGTGGCACGATTTGGACAAAGACCCGAGTTTGCACTCGGGGGGCAGGGCGTGAACAATGAAAATTGGCAATGTCCGGTTACACCACAAGCCGACAATGTCAATTGGGCAGAACAAATTGCTAACGTTTTGAGAGAACAGTTCGGCCTACAGCCCAGAGGAAGGGTTATCGGCTACAGAAAGCCGTACCCCGATTATATAGATCGCATACAATACCCACACAACTTCAGGATACCAGACTTCGCCAAATTTTCGGGTGATGATTCTGTTACCACTATTGAACATATCGGACGGTTTATGGCTCAATGTGGGGAAGCTGCACAATCCGATGGATTAAAAATTAGGTTATTTCCTTTATCTGTGATACTATGGAATGTCAAGACTTTATAATTTGTGATAATAGGTTATAAAATGTGGTAAAATGGGATAGGTTGGGGATTTTGCAACTAAAACCCTGAGATTTCACGTTTTAACGCTGCTTTCGGTCAAGCTTTCCTAAGCTTCCTGCCTCTCCTCCGAGGTCGATTTGGGCCTTGGGGGGAATTCGTGGGCCGGAGGTGGGGCACTTGGGCCCATGTGGGAGTAGTGGGGGGGCAGCACACCCTGCTGCCCTAGCCCCCACCCCTCCATTGCGCAGCCCCCATCCCCTCATCTCCCATCTCCTCCTCCCTCTAGCCCCTCCTCCTCTTCCTCCACACCCCAAGCCGCACCACCCCTCCTCCTTGCGCCTCCTCCCCCACCACCACGTGCCCTTGCTGCGTCCCCCTCGCTGCCATGCCACGCCTTGGTTCTGCCCTCGCTGGTAGGAGGATCCGCGACGAGGAGAACCGGTGGCCACGTCGCGTGGGGAGAGATCGGGTGGAGTTCGCGCGAAGGAGAGCGATCAATTCGTGGTTCTTCAAGAAGGTAATGGGGGAAACCTTTGGGGATTGATTAGATGCTGTGTAGTGGTGGATTATCATGTTTTTGGATCATGGGAGGTGCTGCCATGGGGTAGATTTGTTGAAAACTAGAGTTGTATTCGCGTTTTGGTTCGGGCAGATTGGGAACCCAAATTAGGGCAGGCGTTTTCGCCAATTTAGAGTTTGAATCTGACCATACGGACTTTTAGGAAGTTGTAGATAATTTCCTTATCTTTCCGTGCATATAAAGAACGTTAAAATCCGCCCAGCCGTTTGGGAGATATGGCCATTTTACCGAGCGCTGTCAAATCTGTGACGAGATTGGGACAGTTCGTGTTCAACGTTAGATTAAACAACATTAGAGTCCGAATTAGTCTTTCCCTATAACTAGAAAAAGTTGGGAAATTTCCTAAGCTACGCGGGGATGTACTCGTTTATTCAATTTGGAGTCCTAGAACTGAAGTTATGCCCATTGGAAGGCTGCTGTCCCGAAGGGACAGATTTGCTGTTTTCTGATTTTAGGGGTTGTAAGCGAAGTCGGGTAGTGGGATTTATATGTGTGCTATTTTGTGGACTCGATTTGAGTGTGTGGCACATATTTGCAGGTGGTGTGCCTCCAGGATTACCCTCTACGTCCCGCCACTCCGTCCCCCGCGGTTGAGGCAAGTGTAATGGAATGAGTAGAGAGTTGTAGGGTGTTTGATGATGAGATGCAATGGAATTTATGTTGAGTACTTATGCCATGCTTTATATGTTATCATCGATATGATGTCCTCATGCCATGATTTAAATGCTTGCTGTTGTTATGATGTCCTCATGCCATGCTTGAGAAGGTTGCCGTTGGTATGTGTTTTGAGCTATCTTGATGTGATGCCATGAGACAATATGCAAGATGTATTTAAGTACGTTGCTGTCCATTGTGCATACATGGCATATTTTCATGGCCGGCCGGTGAGATAAGTCATAACTATTCCGGTAGGGTCGGTGAGAACAGTTATGACTAGTCCGGGGCTATTCTTTTGAGTAAGTCCTACATCGTGATTCCATCACCGAGGTGAATGGAAGCGAGTGATAGGCACCCTTCATCTTCGGGATGGAAGGGGAAAAGGGTGCATGCCGACGGTGTGCACTCAACCATACCGGTATGAGTATTCCAGAAGACATGTGCATTGCATTGCATGAATGAAATACATAAATGAAGATGTTTATGAGATGGTGATGAGAGTACTCATGAGATGCTCATGAGATGAATAGCATGTTGTTTTAAAGGTTGTATATAATGTTAAATATGATGTGTTGTGATATAGCTGTGGAGACTGGAATGATGGTTTGTTGTCTTGATCCTTGTTGATCCATTTCAATACACTTTGCTGAGTTATGAACTCACGCTTGTGTTTTATGTTGTTTGTTTATTTAGGTACAATGAAATCGGCGTGCGGGAAAGGGATCTAGCTACACTCCTCCACGTAGTATCATAATCTAGCTAATTCAATTGCTTTTGGAGACACGGCATTAAGTATTACAATAATCATTAGTGTATGGTCTGTATGTTTGGTTGTTTCCCTCATGTGTATCATGTGGGGCTATGGAGGGAGTTGTTTTAACTTCCTAGATTTAAATTGATGCTTATTATTTTGCTATCGATGCTTATTGATGTTTTAGTTGATGATTAGCTATCCTTATCGCTGCGTATGGATATCTCGTTTGTCTTACATATTGATATGATGCTATGTTGTTAAGTTTCATGCAAAAACAAAGGAGATGCTGTCAAAATTTCCAATTATTCCAAATGATTACTTGCTGTAATTTACCTTAAATTATGGTATTAAATGTGTTATGGTCTATGTTTGGTGACATTCTGGGCTTAGTAAAAGCTGGGGTGTTACATTATCATTATCTGGTACTGCATTCACTTGGTTTACCAATCTACCTCCAAATTCAATTCATGTGTGGAACGATTTGGAAAGCCGATTCCATGAATACTTCTTTTCGGGGACTATGGAACTTAGGATTTCTGATCTTAGTTCAGTCCGACAGAAGTACGGCGAATCGGTTTCTGACTATATCGGAAGATTTAGAGGCATACGAAATAGATGCTTCAGTGTAACATTACCCGATGATCAATTGGCCGATTTAGCATTCCAAGGATTAATCCCTCCATTGAAAGAAAAGCTATCTGGCCAGGAGTTCCTCGACTTGGGCCACTTACTCCATCGCGTATCGGCACATGAAAGCCGATATGCAGAGAGCAAAGGATTTAAAGATAGATTTAAGTTAAACAATAATGAATAGACCAAAGTAAACATGGTGGAGTATAATTCGAGCGACACTTCCGAAGACGAAAAAACAGAGATAAATATAGCCGAATGGACTAAGGGTTCCAAAAGGCCACTCGTATGCTCTTTACTCAAGCTGATGAAAAATAAGGCAGAAGTCAAGTATTCATATGATGTGTCAAAGTGTGACAAGATATTTGATTTATTATTACAAGAAAAACTCATAAGGTTACCAGAGGGACACATCATACCATCGGTCGAGGAAATTAAAAAGCGCAGGTACTGTAAGTGGCACCATTCATTTTCGCATAACACTAACGATTGTAATATTTTTCGACAACAGATTCAATCGGCCATCACAGATGGCAGATTAAAATTTGCGGAAGAATCGGCTATGCAGATTGATGTGAATCCTTTTCAAGTTAACATGGTTCAATGCTCACGGAAAGGGAAATGACCTGCAGAAAGCAATGAGCTGACTAAAAGAGTTGAGGCACGGACAAAAGGGGACAAAACAGTGCAAATCACTATCAGCTCTATACAAATAGAAGCCGATAGAAGTGGACATAACTCAAGAACAGTGAAACCAAAGGGAGATTTGGAAGTCGGAAAATGGTACAAGGCCGAAAGGGCTCCAAGAAAAGTTGATTTCAAACCAAAGCCGACTTTCTCGCAACTCTTGGGGAAGTATGAAAGGATAAGTCAAAGACGTAACACTCGACAAACCCAGAGTTTTCATCGACCAGATCAGAAGACAGATAACTATTGGCGACCAGATATACCACATCGGCCAACTACTGAAGAAGAGAGACACCGGCAATGTCCCTTTTGGCAGTTTTGCTGGGAAAGGGGGATGACCTTACCAACAGTTATGTCTTGTCCTATGCAACACTCGTCTACATATCGGCCAAACCAATCGGTAAAAGACAGGTTGTCTAGACCGATACACGATCGACTAGAAGTGAAAGGCAGGAGGCCGATCCATGAAAGGTTGTCAACATCAGAGCAGGGCGAGTCCTCCCGAAATCAAGAATTATCGGCTTCTCATAACACAAGTAGAATGGAATCTGACAGCGAAATAAGCAATTTAGCTGGAAAAATAAGGAAGCCGATAGAACCTAAACCTAGGTGGTGCCCCTCATGTCTCAGCAAGACACAACGCAGGCGGCTTCAGCGACTAAAGACACAAGAAGAAAGGGAAGCCGAGAAAGAAAGCGAGAGGGATCGGATGTTCAATAAGTTAAGGCCAATACCGGTTTTGAAAAAAAAAGTGGAGAAAGAAGGAACAGATCGATAGTGACTCAGATCAATCGGTCGAATCCGGGTCTCCGATGATCCGAGATGATACACCACCAATGGACATAAACATGGTATTCACTCTGCCTGCCGAGTTCAAAACCGAAGAATCGGCTGAAGAAGTGTTCGCCCAATTATGCCTCGGAGCACCAGACGTTGTGTTCGAAAAGCCACAAGACATGCATCGGCATCTAAAACCGTTATACCTAAAAGGGTATATTAATGGCCGACCGATATCTCGTATGTTGGTCGATGGTGGGGCGACAGTTAATCTGATGCCGTTAAGTACTTTCAGAAAATTGGGTAAAGCCGATGAAGATTTGATCAAAACTAATATGGTGCTAAATGACTTCACGGGAGACCCTACTGAAGCTAAAGGCGTAATGATGTCAGAATTGACAGTCGGTAATAAAACTTTGCCGACTGCATTTTTCGTGATAGAAGCCAAAGGCAATTACAGTGTGCTCCTTGGACGGGACTGGATCCACGCCAATTGCTGCATACCATCAACTATGCATCAGAAGTTGATACAATGGAACGATGATACAGTTGAAGTGGTACCAGCCGATACATCGGCTCATATCGCCATGGCCAGTCCTGATACCAATTGGCCACATGAAGAAGCTGAATGTATATCAGGAAAAGTTTTGGACGATTGCGATTTTATCTGCATCGAGAAGTCGGGATTCAAGCCGATCAGCGTCAAACCTAATACGTTTGATCGGACAGATGAAGTAGAGAGAAGATGGAGTCCAAGACACTAGCAAAACTTCAAGAAAAGGCAAGGAGCTATCGGCAAGAAAAATACGAAGAAGCTATTGAGGATTTTGAAGAAGAAAGAAAGGGTTTAGGATTTACCTCTGCCGATTTGCTCGAAGAGATCAACATTGGAGAAGGCGATAGTAAAAGACCAACATTTGTAAGTGCTAAATTAGAACCAAATTATAAAGCAAAGTTGGTTGAAATACTCAAGAAATATAGAGATTGCTGTAACACCCCGGCATTTAATATACCCGAATGCTACCAAACATAAGCTAAACAACAATTAAATATCACATTTAAACATAAATTCCAGCAAAGGTACATATGCTAAAAACCGATATTTCGGCAGCATCTCCTTTGTTTTTCCATGAATTAACACAATATCAATATCATGGCAAGATATATCATAGCACACGACATCTAAAACATCAACATAAATGGATGTATCATCAAACTACGCCAATAATACCACGCTCAACCACTTCATAAACTATAATGAAGCAAATAAGGGATCACAAGCATGCTAGATTAAACCATACATTAACTTTATGGCACAACTCTTAAAATCATGTCTCCAAGTGATTAATCATAGACTATGATGGTGGAGCTACGTGTAGAAGTGTAGCTAAACCCCTTTTTCCCGCATGCCGATCTCAATGTACCTAAAAACAACATAAAACACAAGCGTGAGTTCGAAACTCAGCAAGCATATTGTAATGGACAACAATAACAATATCATAGAAAATAAAATCTCACATCATGTATATCATCTCAATCATGAACACTTTAACAAAATCATCATCATTGTGTATGCAATGCAATGCAATGCTCATATCTCCTTGGAAACTCATACCGGTATGATTGAGTACACACCCGTCGGTGTGCACCCTCTCCCCCCTTCCATCCCGAAGATGGAGGGTGCCTACTCCTCGCTTCCACAACCCACGGTAGATGGAATCACGATGTAGGACTTACTCTATTGGCTCTCCGGATTAGTCATATCTTTCTCACCGACCTTCCCGGATTAGTTAATGACTTTCTCACCGCCCGGGCCATGTAACATGTCATGTATGCAAGCATGCCAACATCATATAAAACTCATATTTTAACACATGGCGTCATAACATCTTAAACATGCTCATCATATCATAGCAATCATTAACACATGGCAAGTGGACATATATCATGTAAACAATTCCATCTAATCTCAACATGCAACCTACAACTCGCTATCCATCACAACACACTTGCCTCAACCACGTGCAACGGATTGGCGGGAAGTAGAAGGCACTCCCGGGGTCACACCTCCTGCACAGGGGTATCACACAATCACAATCATAACCACAAAACAGTACGCAAACCCCCATCTAACCCGACATTGCCCGCTACTGGCAAAACCTAAAACAGAGGTTCTGTCCCGGCGGGACAGCAACCTTGTAAAGGCCATAACTTGAGTTCTGGGACTCCGAATGAATTAAACGAGTACACCCTCGCGTAGCTTAGGAAATTTCCCAACTTTCTCTAGGTATATGAAAAGACTGATTCGGACTGTAAAGTCGTCTAATCTACAGATTACCGAGATCTGTTCCAATCGCGTCACTGATTTTAATACGCTCGGTAAAACAGTCATAACTTTTAAACGGCTGATCGGATTTTAACGTGCTTTATGTCCACAGAAATATAATTAAATTATCTACAAGTTCTTTTAAGTCCGTACGGACAGATTCGGATTCTAAATCGACGAAAACTCGAACCCTAGCCCGACTGCTCAATCTACCCGAAAACAGAAACGTGGCAACGTCTAGATCTGACCCAAAGAACTCCAACCCAGCACCACCAATTGATCTAAAAACTTCATAAACACCCTAAGAACAGTACCTATATCAAACCCAAGGATCCCCATGATCATACCTTTGCCCAACGAACGAATCTCCAATAGATCTCCTCGCGGATCGCTCCTCGCTCCTCGCTCCTCGCCCCTCGCTCCTCGCTCCAACGGATGGATCCACAAGGTGCAGAGGTGTGGAGACCACCCTAGGGCAGCAAGGGGGTGGAGGAGAGGTGGTGGAGAGGTGGGGCAATGGAGGAGAGCAAGGGGGAGGCGCAAGGCTCAAAGGGAAGGGGCGGCTAGGGCTTGGCAAGTGGGGGGAGGTGAGGGGGCGCACCAAGGCCTCAAGGGGCGCAAAGGCAGCAGGGTGGACGCCCGAAAGGGGCAGGGAAACCCCTTTTACCAGCCCCCACACCCAATCCTAGTCCGTTACGGAGACCTAATCCATCCCACCAGAGCCCACCAAGGCCCAAAACTCCCCCGGGAAGGCCCAAAACCCCGAAAACGGCTCGGAAAAGCTATTAACCTCCATAACCTATAGTTTTAACCTTAATTCCACATTTCATACTGTTTTTAACCATATCAAGCATGTAAAATAAAGTTATGACACTCCGTGGTGTCACAACGCTCCAAAAGGCCCAAAAACGCGAGTAAACCTCAAGCCAAAAGGTTTTATTCTCTAATTTCACCTTCTATAACGTCACACCAAACCGTAGTGTCACATTCTTCCCCCCTTCAACAGGATTCGACCTCGAATCCGAAGGACGCCAAAAACAACAATAAAGTCCCCAAGGGACAAAAGGCTTCTCTGCAGCACAAAACATTCGCACAACGACTAGAACCGGAAACAAACGACAAACGAGTTCCCAAAACCAACACTTAAAGAAAAAGTGTTGATCTAGCTCAACTAAAGGCAACCGCTCACAGTTCGACTTTCAATTCAAATCCCAAACAGAATCTGCATTTCAACCTCGAAGGGCTTCAACAACCCAAAACGCTCGAATCCTCACGACAAACACCTCACACTTCTATCACAACCTACCTGACTACACACTGCAAGAAACTCAACATGACATAATCAAAGGAAGTCACAATTCCTTTAACGACCTCTCTTCATTCCCGAAAGTTTCCATCCAGGGGAATAACTCATTAAGGCACACTAGCCCTTCCGATACACGATCATACTAACATTTTATTCCATCCTTTCCCAGGCAAGACTCAAACCCAAAAACAACTAGTGAAGACAACTGCTCACGGCAGGGCAATTATCATCGATCTACCGTCAACTTCACTTCCACCCATCGCTACTCTTAGTAAAGGTTAAACCCATACATCATCAACCTCCATCACAAACCACCCTTATACCACTAAGGTTCGACACCTAGCCCAAGCTAGGATCGAAAACCTTACCAAACCATAATTGGTTCCTTTCTTAAGAGGGTCTCGCCCTCACACAAAAACACTTAGCTATCAAGCCCAAGTGTACACACAACAACTCAAACCCAAAGCGTTAACAACCATTTTGGAAAGAATTCGGCAACATCCAAGCCAAAACACAAAGGAAGCATAAATCCCCTACATCACAACCAACATACTGTAAATTGTTCATTGCTTCTTTTCATACTAGAAAGCAAGGGAAATCTCGTTTCATGACATAAATGCACACTCTTCAGAGCACTCCGGATTAGTCATATCTCCATATATGACTTTCTCACCGACTGGCTCAACGACTCTTTTATCATTTAACATGTAAAAACGATGTCATGTTGACTTTTCACCATTCCCTCATCATGTAACCACACTACCGAATAGTCATTCACATGATGACTTATGCCTCGGTCTCATATGCATACATCTCGAATAACATCGAGAGTTGCGCTAATTCATATAAACTATGACGGCAACATCGTTAATCAACAAAACACCACATCGTGTGAAAACCCATCTTCGATTTAACACTAGCTTTGCAACACCTCGCACAATCAAACTCAACCCTTTGGAACGTAACATCGACTCCAAAATCAAACATCCGCGAACACAAGCGCCATAAATTTTTATCAAAAGAGAGGGAAACTCAATCCAAAAAGAAAACTCTTCACTAACCAAATTCACTTATGAAACATTCATAAAAATCCAGACTTGTAAAACACCCGCACACTGACACATTTTCCAAATGACTCCAACTCTAGTCAAATAGAGTTACACATCAAGGGCTTAACTCAAAAGTTTCCAACACAACCCTTTATGACCATCCGCTTCCTTTTAAAATTAATTCCAAAGATAAATCGGTAACGCCGAAGGGCGATCCACTCAAAAACTTTTGGATGTAAACTCAAACTCACAACACGAACTAAACAAATTACCAAACCAAAGGTCGACACCAACCACTACGAGTTTTGGGGAAACTCTGAAACTCAACATAAGGAACACCTCAACCGAAAGCATTCAACCGAGGTGGCAAACAACCAAACCAGCTTTCAAAGGTTTTTAGACAACAAACAAAGCATGAAAGGAACCATCTCTAGTACTCCACTACGCTTTCCATTAAAGACTTCAATAATCACTATTTACTATCCGAGGAGCCCCAACACAATTCAACCGAAAGTTTCACAACAAATTCTTCCTCTAGTTACCATTCCCAACATTTTTTAATAAGGGTTTATGATGCTTATCAAAAAGGCACCCAACCAAGACTATAATGACATGATCCCCACGGCTCACCGAATCATAATACATCTTATTCTAAATTTGAAACATAGTACTTCCACAAATCTTTCAACAAGATCAACATATAAATTTCATACCACCTATATATTCACGCCTCGACAACCGAACCTTATTCAGTTAAACAACGACTTCAACATGTAAATATTATCTCTACAAGACAAAGTTCATAACTAGGATTCCAAGGCATACATTCATTAAGGATGAAATTGTACATCATGTTAATTATCCAAAGCTCACTCCATCGCAACATGTTAAAATTTTCCTCTATTTTAACCATGGTTTTCCAACGAATAATCTAAACAGTTACCACAACTACTTAGTCATCAATAACAACAAATGGGCATAATCATCAACCAACAACATTACTTTTAGCTACCCTATACATAGGTGATAACAAAATTACCACCACACAACATACCCCACTATTTAAAAATAGACTGAATACTAGCATTAACACTACCATTAACAACATCATTAACAATAAGTCTTATGTCTTCTCCATTGATATCAATACTAGCATTGTAGCGACACAACTGCATACTTCCAAAGATACTAGTAGTTTGCAACAACATAAATAGCAACTCTAATCAACATCCAAATTAAAGTCACTAGTCAACACGATTAAATTTCTCTATTAATCCATTAGATTAGAACATCTTTAACAACCAAAGAAAGTTTCTTTTACAATAACAAAGTCTACATCATCTTAATGTTTTAACTATACATCAAAGTTTAAACTTTTAACATTAACAAGGATCATAAGCACTTTTAAAGCAAGGCAACAGATTCTAAGCATGTACATTAACACATTTAATCATTCTCGCTAAGAGTAAACTGCAACACTAGTAGTCTATTTATTCTCAAGCTAGAGATATTAATCACATTGAATTGATTCAACTCAAAATTTAACTTAGCAACACATCAATCCATAAACCACATTGTTACCTACTACATAACATGCTAAACATCAATTCTTACTAGGGACAAACGATTTGAGTCTAAAAGACTACTTTGTTTACAAAGATTTTAGTTTTAAAACTCATCCCAAGTTCATAAGGAAAATTTGACTCTCAAAATTGCGATGAGACAAACCCAAACTTGGTCATGCAAAGGAATTCTCCAAAACACTTTTTAAATCTCAAAGACTCCTCGAGGGAACCAATCGATCAAATATACCTTTGCAAATAAACCCTAACTCCAAACTTTCACAAAATAGGAAGGGTTCTTCAAAGATGATTTTCTTAAACCAAAGAAAATAACGAATCAAACACCACTTACTTCTACAAAGACACGTAACTTCAGCCACGGCGGCCAGTGCGGCATAACTCCACAATAACTCATTAACCTCGGAGAAAGACAAACACAGGGATAAATTTGAATGCTTCTTCCCCATAAAGCCATCAACAAACTAATCATTAAACGGAAAGGCGCCCAAAAGAAGCGCAACACTAGACTCCTCTTCTTCGTCTTCAACCAAGGAAGACAAAACCACACACCGCATAATTAACGATCCGCAAAACCCAACATTTTTCATTTGATTCAAATCAACTAAAGCCAAGAAAAGCAACGAAAATCGACCGTCAGAACGGCAAAGAACGTACGAAGGAATCCACCACCAAACTCTTCTATTTGACTCCAGTCAACTACCCGATCTACAACAGAGAGGGTAAGCACTCTTCTCCTACAGGGGTTAATAGTTCTTCGGTGATGGCGCTAACCGGCCATACCGTCAAACCTCGCCCTTACTATGAACAAAAAGAGGTGACCGAAACACTTCGGTACCACAATTCCACTCTATCACAACAACAAGAGCAATTCAGTCATTTATCTCATAGACATAGCAACATGCTTTATCAAAGGAAGCATTCAACATCATAGCTTAAATACAACATTTAAGCATAAAAAACGATACCCATACCCTTTCCTACTGTGCATCCATTGTGTGTCAAATTTTAGATTAGTTATACCACTTTTGCAAGTTTTAATGTTGCTATCCTATAACAAAATTTTAGTTAAGACCTAAGCCATGTTTCTAAGTTATTCCACATCATATTTTAGTTTTTCCCTATAGCATGACACTAAAAATTCACACTCCAAGGACCTACAGCCCGCTCTGATACCAACTGTAACACCCCGGCATTTAATATGCCCGAATGCTACCAAACATAAGCTAAACAACAACTAAATATCACATTTAAACATAAATTCCAGCAAAGGTACATATGCTAAAAACCGATATTTCGGCAGCATCTCCTTTGTTTTTCCATGAATTAACACAATATCAATATCATGGCAAGATATATCATAGCACACGACATCTAAAACATCAACATAAATGGATGTATCATCAAACTACGCCAATAATACAACGCTCAACCACTTCATAAACTATAACGAAGCAAATAAGGGATCACAAGCATGCTAGATTAAACCATACATTAACTTTATGGCACAACTCTTAAAATCATGTCTCCAAGTGATTAATCATAGACTATGATGGTGGAGCTACGTGTAGAAGTGTAGCTAAACCCCTTTTTCCCGCATGCCTATCTCAAAGTACCTAAAAACAACATAAAACACAAGCGTGAGTTCGAAACTCAGCAAGCATATTGTAATGGACAACAATAACAATATCATAGAAAATAACATCTCACATCATGTATATCATCTCAATCATGAACACTTTAACAAAATCATCATCATTGTGTATGCAATGCAATGCAATGCTCATATCTCCTTGGAAACTCATACCGGTATGGTTGAGTACACACCCGTCGGTGTGCACCCTCTCCCCCCTTCCATCCCGAAGATGGAGGGTGCCTACTCCTCGCTTCCACAACCCACGGTAGATGGAATCACGATGTAGGACTTACTCTATTGGCTCTCCGGATTAGTAATAACTTTCTCACCGACCTTCCCGGATTAGTTAATGACTTTCTCACCGCCCGGGCCATGTAACATGTCATGTATGCAAGCATGCCAACATCATATAAAACTCATATTTTAACACATGGCGTCATAACATCTTAAACATGCTCATCATATCATAGCAATCATTAACACATGGCAAGTGGACATATATCATGTAAACAATTCCATCTAATCTCAACATGCAACCTACAACTCGCTATCCATCACAACACACTTGCCTCAACCACGTGCAACGGATTGGCGGGAAGTAGAAGGCACTCCCGAGGTCACACCTCCTGCACAGGGGTATCACACAATCACAATCATAACCACAAAACAGTACGCAAACCCCCATCTAACCCGATATTGCCCGCTACTCGCAAAACATAAAACAGAGGTTCTGTCCCGGCGGGACAGCAGCCTTGTAAAGGCCATAACTTGAGTTCTGGGACTCCGAATGAATTAAACGAGTACACCCTCGCGTAGCTTAGGAAATTTCCCAACTTTCTCTAGGTATATGAAAAGACTGATTCGGACTCTAAAGTCGTCTAATCTACAGATTACCGAGATCTGTTCCAATCGCGTCACAGATTTTAATACGCTCGGTAAAATAGTCATAACTTTCAAACGGCTGATCGGATTTTAACGTGCTTTATGTCCACGGAAATATAATTAAATTATATACAACTTCTTTTAAGTCCGTACGGACAGATTCGGATTCTAAATCGACGAAAACTCGAACCCTAGCCCGACTGCTCAATCTGCGCGAAAACAGAAACGTGGCAACGTCTAGATCTAACCCAAAGAACTCCAACCCAGCACCACCAATTGATCTAAAAACTTCATAAACACCCTGTAGGATCGAAGTATACGAATATAGCAATCAGAGGGGGGGTGAATGATTGTGCGGAAGCTAAAACCAAATTCTTGATCTATTAAAAGTTCACCCCAAAATAGAACCAAAAAATTGCCTCGTTTTCGACAAAAACAGAATGACAGTGGTTCAGTAAAACGCGAATTCCTGGAGATCCAACCGTCGGAACGATCTGAAATTTGGACACAAGAAACTAGATTCCAATACGAATCAAACCCAAAAAGAGTCAGCTCGATCGGACTTATGGATCAAAAGATATAAGCTTCGCAAGCTTGCTGATCCAGAACTTGACGAGAATCAATCTAATCAAAACTTCAAGATTAAACAAGAACGACAAAAGATTGATCAACTAGACTTTGAGAAACACTAGATCAATACCCTAGAGAGGTTTTTGATGGATCAAATCAAGATAAAACTCAACGATCAAAAACCAATCTAGAATTAGAACAAGCATGCAAACAAGAACCAAAACAGAAAATACTGTAGCGACGTGGTTACTGTAGCACGCAAAAATCTTGGAAGAATTGATCTTTATTTCTTGTCTAAAATACTCTCATCAAAAGAGTACAAACCCTAAAACCAAGCTCAAAGCTTGATGCGCTCAGCTCTACTTGGTTGGATGCACTTCAACAGGAGACACCCCTCCTATTTAAAGGAGCAAAACACAAAGAGTTCTGAATACAATTCCTAATCTAGAAGGAGTCCGTATTCAACACAACTCCTCTTGGCCCAACCTGGCCGAATACAACTCTTGCACGCGTATGGCAACCCTACCATACTCACGTGACTAACACTTTGCACGCGTATGGCCACCTGCCATACTCACGTGACTAACACTTTGCACGCGAATGACCTCCTGCCATTCTCACGTGACTAACCATTCTTCATGTGCACCATTCTCTTAGCCCGAATGTCCCGCATGACATCCTTGACCACCAAGACCTCAGTTCCTCCTGTACCTAGTCCCGAACCTCAGTTCTTCCATGAACCTAGTTCGGTCCGTCATCGACCACATTCGTCTTCGAGCAATACCTGCACATGAACAAACCACAAAACAAATCCGAGCACAAGTCCACGACTTGACTCAATGTCAATCCATGCAACTACTCACATGAGCATTGCATAAAGTCCACTTCAAAAGAAGTATCATGAAATTATCACAAATTTCATAATCTCAAAATCAAATTCAAATTTCAATCTCAAAATCGCTCAAAAACCCATTCACGACGGACCAAAAAATTTGGTCCGGCGTACATGTAAAACTTACTGTTTTTCAATAACTTGGTTTGGCACAACAACCTTCAAAAACACATTTACGACAGACCAAAAAAGTTGGTCTGTTGTACATGGAAGAATGAGGTTGTCAAAAGCAAGTTTACAAAGAACCAAAAAAGTTGGTCTGTTGTACAGGGGAAACTTACTATTTTCTATAAGTTTGGTCCGGCGCCAAAGCGAAACTTATTGTTTCTTGTCAAATTGTCAAAACACATGAACAAACACATTTTGCAAATTTAATTCTAAGCCAATTTTTCAGCACATGATTTCACAATCTCCCCCTTGATGAAAACATTGGCAACACCACTTAGAATTGAACATTTGGCATTCACTTTACAAAGATTTTGAATTTCAAAGGATCAAGGACCAAAAAGAGAAAACACAGAATTACCCCTTTGACCAAAATGCGAAACAAAATCTCCCCCTGAGAAGGAAAATGTGTGTGAATGTGCAATGTGCCCAAAAATTTCAAAATTCTCCAAACTTCTCCCAAAATCCTCAAATTACTAAAAAACAACTCCCTTTTTTTTCTCCCCCTTTTTCCTTAAATTTTTCAACGATTCCCAAATTTCTCTCCCCCTTTGACAATGGATTCATCAAGAGTACAAAAGAGAAAACATGTTCAAAATTATTCTGAAACAATGATTTCACAAAAGGAAACAAAGGAGTGCCAAGATAGGAGAAGATGAGCTCATTCGATCATATAACCTTATATATCACATAATATGCAAAATACATGATCTTGAAGTGATTTTAACAAGTTAGGGAATGACATGCATCTCAACCTCAATTTAGTCAACTATAGCCAAGTACTAAGCAAGATCTTAGTAGAAGAACAAAAGCTCAAAAATTGAAACAACTAACAACTCTGGGCGAGCAAGTGATTTCAACTCCAATCTAGTAGACCAAATTAATCTTTAAACAAGAATCGCATGTGGCATGCTTGAAGCATACTTCTTTTATTTCCTTGAATTGGCATGCTTGAAGCATACATCTTGTTTTTGAGGGAATGGCATGCTTGAAGCATACATCTTATCCATTTTAAGGGAAGCATGCTTGAAGCACATAACTTGAAGCTTTAGCTTTTAACTACCCTTTTTTATTCCCTTTTCTTTTCTTTTTCTTTGATTGTAAAACATGCAAGAGTGATTAAGAGGTCTTATGAAAGAATAAAGCTGAAAACACACTTGCTTCATAGCCCAAATTTGTTAAGAAGATTCAATAACAAACCTAGAAGAGTAAGATATCACAGAGTATTTAGCTATAGGCAATCAGTCCAGGGAATTCCACAATGTCATTTTTAGTTCAAGTGAGACAATTAGATTATCATATATTAGCTCAATTACATAACATATAAAGAAATATGATAAAGTGAGCTCATCAAGTGAAAGAACTTGGCAAAGAAACTCCCCCTCAAAACAATCCCATTGGATGAACAATTCCAAGTTCTCCCCGAATAAAAGCAAAACGAGAAGAAGACAAAGGTTTTGTGAAAATGTCTGCCAATTGATGTTCAGTATCCACATGATGAAGCACAATGTTGCCTTTTTCAACATGATCTCTAAGAAAGTGAAATCTGATGTCAATGTGTTTTGTTCTAGAGTGTTGCACGGGTTCTTAGCAATGCAAATTGCACTAGTGTTATCACACAAAAGAGGAACACTATCCAAATTAACCCCATAATCTTTAAGTGTAGCTACTATCCAAAGAATTTGAGAACAACAACTAGCAGCAGCCACATATTCAGATTCAGCAGTTGATTGTGCAACAGAAGATTGCTTTCTAGATGACCATGCAATAAGAGAATTTCCCAAGAAGTGACATGAACCAGAAGTGCTTTTCCTATCAATTCTACATCCTCCAAAATCAGCATCAGAAAAAGATCTCAAACTAATGCATGAGGAAGCAGAAAGCCAAATGCCAAAATCTTGAGTTCCATGAAGATACCTGAAAATCCTTTTGATAGCTTGTCGATGTGAAGCACGTGGGGAAGCTTGAAAACGAGCACACAAGCATATAGCAAATTGTATATCCGGCCTTGATGCAGTGAGGTACAAAAGTGAACCTATCATGCTTCTATATTCCTTTTGATCAACCGGCTCACCATCTTCATCAGGGTCAAGTGCGCAAGTGCTCTCCATGGGTGTCATGATCGGCTTGCTGTTTTCCATTCCAAAGCGATGTAGCAAGTCTTTCGTGTATTTGCTTTGATGTACAAAAGTACCATCCTTCGTTTGCTTGATTTGAAATCCCAAAAAGTATGTCAACTCACCCATCATACTCATCTCAAACTCCTTCCTCATTGTTTCTGAAAACTCAGACACTAAAACATGAGATGAACCACCAAAGATAATATCATCAACATAAATCTGAACGAATAGTTGATCATTGCCTTGCTTGAGTAAAAGAGAGTTTTGTCAACCTTTCCCATTAAAAAGCCTTTTTCAAGTAAAAAGGTTTTTAGCCTATCATACCATGCTCTAGGGGCTTGTTTCAAACCATACAAAGCTTTTGTTAGTTTGAACACATGATTTGGAAACTTTGGATTTTCAAAACCAGGTGGTTGCTTGACATAAACCTCTTCATTTATGTAGCCATTCAGAAAAGCACTTTTCACATCCATTTGATACAATTTGAAACCTTTGGATGCAGCAAAAGCTAAAAGGATTCTAATGGCTTCAATTCTAGCAACAGGAGCAAAGGTTTCATCAAAATCTAAGCCTTCAATTTGAGTGTAACCTTGAGCAACCAATCTAGCCTTGTTTCTAACAACAACACCATCCTCACTTTGTTTATTTTTGAAAACCCATCTAGTTCCAATAACATTAAAATCAGGAGGTGGTGAGACAAGTTTCCAAACTTTATTTCGTTCAAAATTCTCTAATTCTTCATGCATGGCATTGATCCAAGATTCGTCAGATAATGCATGAGATATATCTTTGGGTTCAAAAGAAGCAACTAAAGCAGAATGAGCATGAGTGTCGAGAATGAATAAACCTGGATCGAGTGACTCTCTCATTTAGGTCTCCAATCATTTGTTCAGATGGATGCATTTTACGAATGTGCAAGGGAGCATTGGCTTTTGAGACTTCTCCTTCTCCTTCTTCATTTTCAGCATGTACAGATGATGTTGTAGCTTGAGGATGGTTAGCTGTAGGTGATGTAGTAGTAGGTGCCAAAGGTGCTACTGACTTGTTGTGCATTAGAAATAGTCAAGACCTCATCTTCAACATCATCATTATCTTCAAAGATTTTCTCCCCTGAATGTATGCGTCAGTACTGCATTACTTGGACTAGTGCCTGGACTAGCCTCATCAAAAGTAACTTCACAAGTTTCCACAATTTTGTTAGTCTCCAAAACAAGCACACGATAGCCACGAGTATGAGCAGGATATCCAAGGAAAAAGCCATCCATTGATCTAGCCTCAAATTTATCAAGATTTCCAGATTTCAAGACAAAGCATTTGCATCCAAAAACCCTAAAGTGAGAAACAGTAGGCCTATGTCCAAACCGAAGCTCATATGGAGTCTTACCCAATTTTGATCTCAAAAACACACGGTTTGAAACATAACAAGCAGTTGAAATAGCTTCAGCCCAGAAGTTCCTAGGAGTGTGATGTTCATCTAACATGGTTCTAGCCATCTCAACCAATGTTCTGTTTTTCCTTTCAACTACACCATTCTGTTGAGGCACTCTAGGTGATGAAAATTGATGATCAATTCCTTTTTCAGTACAAAAGTGATTAAAAGAAGTATTTTTGAATTCAGTTCCATTATCACTTCTAATAGCTTTGAGAGCTCCTGGATGATCAATAGAAAGCCTAAGAACAAGACTTCTAAAATGACTAAAAGCCTCATCCTTAGATGCCATGAAGTATACCCAAGAGTATCTAGAAAAATCATCAACAATCACAAGCACATACCATTTGCCTCCAAAGGATTGAACTCGAGATGGTCCAATGTATCAAGATGTAGAAGCTGTCCTGAGCGTTTGTCATCACCATGGTAAGAGGTGGATGTGAACCTGCAATCATCTTACCATGTCTACAAGAAGAACATACTAGATTGCTATCACTCTTAAGCTTAGGCAAGCCACGTATAAGATCTAAACCACTTACACGAGTAAGATGATCAAAACCAACATGACCAAGTCTACGATGCCAAAAGAATAAATCTTTAGAAACATTGGCGATTAGACACCTATGCTTAGAAGAAGGTGATGCATCAAAATCAGCTTTAAAGACTCTTCCAAAACGAGAAATTTTGAACACAAGATCACTGAAGCATCTAGCACTTTGCATTCATTTTTCTTAAAGCTTATCTCAAGATCTTCATCAAGCATTTGTGAGACAGAAAGCAAGTTATATTTCAAATTTTCAACAAGAGCCACATCTTTGAACATAAACTTGTCACTTACCTTTATTGTACCTTTTGCCACAACAGAAGAGGAAGAAGCATCTCCAAAAGTAACACTTTCAAGCACGAGATGCACGAGTGAGGAGGAGAACCAATTCTTATCACCGGACAATTGGCTTGAGCATACGGAATCCACTAGCCATATGTTCTCCTTCCTCGCGAGAAGCCTACATAGCAAAACATGTCGAGGTCTCGATCTTGGGGTTAGGAATGAGATTTTTGGGAATCCAAAGATCGAGACACACGACGCACAACAAGAGGTACAACACGATAATTTTTATGCACAAAATCAGATTTGCCTTTTCCCATGTTTCTAGGAGCAGAAGGTGTTTTCATCACTCTAGGCGCATAAAAATGTGCTTTGCTGAAATTTGACCTAGCCTTAGTTCTTTCATTCTTTTGATGTTTGGCTAGTCTAAAGCAAAAATCTAATAAGTGTCAATCTCTACCACAATGAGTGAATGTGTACTTTACATGATGTTTAGATTTAACAGTAAAAGCACATTTTGCATTCATCATAGTAGAAGATAAAAAGCAGCAGATTGAAAAGCAATTTTCTTAGGCTCATTAGATAACTCAATTTTGCAAGGAGCCTCGAACAACGGTCGAGGTTTAGTTTCATATGTGGCATAAGGATCAAAACCTAAACCTCTCTTGTTTGTGCTAAACTTAGATTGATCCAAAATCATGTTCAACTTCTTCTTGCCATTAGTGAAACGTTCCAAAGAATTTTGCAAGTAATCAACTTTCTTAGCAAGAGTTAAACAATTATTGCAGGGAACATCTACTTTTCCTTTTTGCTTGCGACAAGTTGAGCATGAGAGAATTTCATGTGAAAGCAGATTATCAGTTAATTGAGAAGCCCTAGCATTTGCATCTTTCAATTTTAATTCAAGAGTTGAGCATTTAGAACAAGAAGTTGAACTATGCAAATCATCACAGGAACAGCTAGCATGTACAACATGTTTCTCATTTTTCTCATTTAGATGCAACAAAAGAGCATGTTCTTTCCTAAGCAAGGTGAGCTCATTGTAAATTAAGTCACATGATTTGCAAGTATCATCACTAGGAATCAAAGTCTTAAGTCTAGCAATTTCAGCATTCAATGATTCAATAATGAAATCATGTTTCTTAATTTTCTTATCACGTTTGTCAAGCAATTTTCCAAGACGAGCAACAGCAATAGCTAATTCATCATAAGAGGGATCTACCTCATTGAAGTCATTGCCGTGGTCGTCCTCGGTGAAGCTATCCTTGCTGCTTGCCATGAGACATAATCCTATCAAATCATGCTTGCTTGGAGTTGCATCATCTTCGCTGCTCTCCGAGTCCACATCGCTCAAATTGACTTGTTCAAGAGCGGAAAGAACTCGGTGAACCACCTTGCGGTTGATGAAGCTCTTCTTCTTCCTATCATTTGACGAGAACCTTTTCTTCTCATTCCTTACATCGTTGTCCTTCTCCTCCTTTGATGTTTTTCCTGCAAGCTTAGGACAATTTGTGCGAATATGGTTGAGGTCACCACACTCATAGCATCTTGGAGGACCACCTCTCTTTCTCATTCTCACATTCTGCAAAGCTTTGTTAAAGCGAGAAGAGAGTAGTGCCAGATCTTCTTCAGGAAACTCTTCAAGCTGCTCATCTGTTAAAGAAGACATGGAAGACAAGGCAAAGCTAGAAGAAGAATTTGCATTTGACATGTTAGGGTTAGAGATCAAAGCAATTGATTTAATGTTACCCTTCCTGGCAAGAACATCCAATTCATGAGTTTTCAACTTAGAGTAAAGAACATCTAATGTGAGTGTGCTCATGGTAGTAGATTCTTGTATAGATGTTACTTTCATCTCCCACACTGACATGTCCAAAGCACTAAGCAATTGTCGAGCATTTTCAGCATCAGTGTAGCTAACTCCAACAGCACGTAGATTGCTAAGAATTTTATTGAAACGTGCAAAGAAGTCATCTGATTCACTAGGTTTCATCTCAAAACGCATGTATTCTTTTTGTAAATATCTTGGCGAACCTCTTTGATGTTAGAACCGTCATGGTAATCACAAAGAGATTTCCATACCTCATATGCGGATCGAAGATGAACCACACGATCAAAGTCGCTGCGTCCCAAGCCTTGGATGATCAAGTTGCGCGCCTTGCTATTTGCTTCAACATGTGTGCGATTGGTGTCGTTGACGTTGTCGTTTGCAGGGACTTCATATGGCTTGTAGACTTTCTCCCAAATTGTGAAGCCCTGTGCTTGGATGAACGCCTCCATCTTGGCCTTCCAAAACTGAAAATCAACACCATCGAACACACATGGTTTTGTCGAATAACGATCCATTGATCTAATCACCGGTTAAGATAGATTAGAGAAACCTTGCTCTGATACCACTTGTAGGATCGAAGTATACGAATATAGCAATCAGAGGGGGGGTGAATGATTGTGCGGAAGCTAAAACCAAATTCTTGATCTATTAAAAGTTCACCCCAAAATAGAACCAAAAAATTGCCTCGTTTTCGACAAAAACAGAATGACAGTGGTTCAGTAAAACGCGAATTCCTGGAGATCCAACCGTCGGAACGATCTAAAATTTGGACACAAGAAACTAGATTCCAATACGAATCAAAACCAAAAAGAATCAGCTCGATCGGACTTATGGATCAAAAGATATAAGCTTCGCAAGCTTGCTGATCCAGAACTTGACGAGAATCAATCTAATCAAAACTTCAAGATTAAACAAGAACGACAAAAGATTGATCAACTAGACTTTGAGAAACACTAGATCAATACCCTAGAGAGGTTTTTGATGGATCAAATCAAGATAAAACTCAACGATCAAAAACCAATCTAGAATTAGAACAAGCATGCAAACAAGAACCAAAACAGAAAATATCAGTAGCGACGTGGTTATCAGAGCACGCAAAAATCTTGGAAGAATTGATCTTTATTTCTTGTCTAAAATACTCTCATCAAAAGAGTACAAACCCTAAAACCAAGCTCAAAGCTTGATGCGCTCAGCTCTACTTGGTTGGATGCACTTCAACAGGAGACACCCCTCCTATTTAAAGGAACAAAACACAAAGAGTTCTGAATACAATTCCTAATCTAGAAGGAGTCCGTATTCAACACAACTCCTCTTGGCCCAACCTGGCCGAATACAACTCTTGCACGCGTATGGCAACCCTACCATACTCACGTGACTAACACTTTGCACGCCGTATGGCCACCTGCCATACTCACGTGACTAACACTTTGCACGCGAATGACCTCCTGCCATTCTCACGTGACTAACCATTCTTCATGTGCACCATTCTCTTAGCCCGAACGTCCCGCATGACATCCTTGACCACCAAGACCTCAGTTCCTCCCTGAACCTAGTCCCGAACCTCAGTTCTTCCATGAACCTAGTTCCGGTCCCGTCATCGACCACATTCGTCTTCGAGCAATACCTGCACATGAACAAACCACAAAACAAATCCGAGCACAAGTCCACGACTTGACTCAATGTCAATCCATGCAACTACTCACATGAGCATTGCATAAAGTCCACTTCAAAAGAAGTATCATGAAATTATCACAAATTTCATAATCTCAAAATCAAATTCAAATTTCAATCTCAAAATCGCTCAAAAACCCATTCACGACGGACCAAAAAATTTGGTCCGGCGTACATGTAAAACTTACTGTTTTCAATAACTTGGTTTGGCACAACAACCTTCAAAAACACATTTACGACAGACCAAAAAAGTTGGTGCATTGTACATGGAAGAATGAGGTTGTCAAAAGCAAGTTTACAAAGAACCAAAAAGTTGGTCTCATGTACAGGGAAACTTACTATTTTCTATAAGTTTGGTCCGCCAAAGCGAAACTTATTGTTTCTTGTCAAATTGTCAAAACACATGAACAAACACATTTTGCAAATTTAATTCTAAGCCAATTTTTCAGCACATGATTTCACAATCTCCCCCTTGATGAAAACATTGGCAACACCACTTAGAATTGAACATTTGGCATTCACTTTACAAAGATTTTGAATTTCAAAGGATCAAGGACCAAAAAGAGAAAACACAGAATTACCCCTTTGACCAAAATGCGAAACAAAATCTCCCTCTGAGAAGGAAAATGTGTGTGAATGTGCAATGTGCCCAAAAATTTCAAAATTCTCCAAACTTCTCCCAAAATCCTCAAATTACTAAAAACAACTCCCTTTTTTTTTCCTTTTTCCTTAAATTTTTCAACGATTCCCAAATTTCTCTCCCCCTTTGACAATGGATTCATCAAGAGTACAAAAGAGAAAACATGTTCAAAATTATTCTGAAACAATGATTTCACAAAAGGAAACAAAGGAGTGCCAAGATAGGAGAAGATGAGCTCATTCGATCATATAACCTTATATATCACATAATATGCAAAATACATGATCTTGAAGTGATTTTAACAAGTTAGGGAATGACATGCATCTCAACCTCAATTTAGTCAACTATAGCCAAGTACTAAGCAAGATCTTAGTAGAAGAACAAAAGCTCAAAAATTGAAACAACTAACAACTCTGGGCGAGCAAGTGATTTCAACTCCAATCTAGTAGACCAAATTAATCTTTAAACAGTAAACTGCATGTGGCATGCTTGAAGCATACTTCTTTTATTTCCTTGAATTGGCATGCTTGAAGCATACATCTTGTTTTTGAGGGAATGGCATGCTTGAAGCATACATCTTATCCATTTTAAGGGAAGCATGCTTGAAGCACATAACTTGAAGCTTTAGCTTTTAACTACCCTTTTTTATTCCCTTTTCTTTTCTTTTTCTTTGATTGTAAAACATGCAAGAGTGATTAAGAGGTCTTATGAAAGAATAAAGCTGAAAACACACTTGCTTCATAGCCCAAATTTGTTAAGAAGATTCAATAACAAACCTAGAAGAGTAAGATATCACAGAGTATTTAGCTATAGGCAATCAGTCCAGGGAATTCCACAATGTCATTTTTAGTTCAAGTGAGACAATTAGATTATCATATATTAGCTCAATTACATAACATATAAAGAAATATGATAAAGTGAGCTCATCAAGTGAAAGAACTTGGCAAAGAAACTCCCCCTCAAAACAATCCCATTGGATGAACAATTCCAAGTTCTCCCCGAATAAAAGCAAAACGAGAAGAAGACAAAGGTTTTGTGAAAATGTCTGCCAATTGATGTTCAGTATCCACATGATGAAGCACAATGTTGCCTTTTTCAACATGATCTCTAAGAAAGTGAAATCTGATGTCAATGTGTTTTGTTCTAGAGTGTTGCACGGGGTTCTTAGCAATGCAAATTGCACTAGTGTTATCACACAAAAGAGGAACACTATCCAAATTAACCCCATAATCTTTAAGTGTAGCTACTATCCAAAGAATTTGAGAACAACAACTAGCAACAGCCACATATTCAGATTCAGCAGTTGATTGTGCAACAGAAGATTGCTTTCTAGATGACCATGCAATAAGAGAATTTCCCAAGAAGTGACATGAACCAGAAGTGCTTTTCCTATCAATTCTACATCCTCCAAAATCAGCATCAGAAAAAGATCTCAAACTAATGCATGAGGAAGCAGAAAGCCAAATGCCAAAATCTTGAGTTCCATGAAGATACCTGAAAATCCTTTTGATAGCTTGTCGATGTGAAGCACGTGGGGAAGCTTGAAAACGAGCACACAAGCATATAGCAAATTGTATATCCGGCCTTGATGCGTTGAGGTACAAAAGTGAACCTATCATGCTTCTATATTCCTTTTGATCAACCGGCTCACCATCTTCATCAGGGTCAAGTGCGCAAGTGCTCTCCATGGGTGTCATGATCGGCTTGCTGTTTTCCATTCCAAAGCGATGTAGCAAGTCTTTCGTGTATTTGCTTTGATGTACAAAAGTACCATCCTTCGTTTGCTTGATTTGAAATCCCAAAAAGTATGTCAACTCACCCATCATACTCATCTCAAACTCCTTCCTCATTGTTTCTGAAAACTCAGACACTAAAACATGAGATGAACCACCAAAGATAATATCATCAACATAAATCTGAACGAATAGTTGATCATTGCCTTGCTTGAGTAAAAAGAGAGTTTTGTCAACCTTTCCCATTAAAAAGCCTTTTTCAAGTAAAAAGGTTTTTAGCCTATCATACCATGCTCTAGGGGCTTGTTTCAAACCATACAAAGCTTTTGTTAGTTTGAACACATGATTTGGAAACTTTGGATTTTCAAAACCAGGTGGTTGCTTGACATAAACCTCTTCATTTATGTAGCCATTCAGAAAAGCACTTTTCACATCCATTTGATACAATTTGAAACCTTTGGATGCAGCAAAAGCTAAAAGGATTCTAATGGCTTCAATTCTAGCAACAGGAGCAAAGGTTTCATCAAAATCTAAGCCTTCAATTTGAGTGTAACCTTGAGCAACCAATCTAGCCTTGTTTCTAACAACAACACCATCCTCACTTTGTTTATTTTTGAAAACCCATCTAGTTCCAATAACATTAAAATCAGGAGGTGGTGAGACAAGTTTCCAAACTTTATTTCATTCAAAATTCTCTAATTCTTCATGCGTGGCATTGATCCAAGATTCGTCAGATAATGCATGAGATATATCTTTGGGTTCAAAAGAAGCAACTAAAGCAGAATGAGCATGAGTGTCAGAATGAATAAACCTGGATCGAGTGACTCTCTCATTTAGGTCTCCAATCATTTGTTCAGATGGATGCATTTTCTGAATGTGCAAGGGAGCATTGGCTTTTGAGACTTCTCCTTCTCCTTCTTCATTTTCAGCATGTACAGATGATGTTGTAGCTTGAGGATGGTTAGCTGTAGGTGATGTAGTAGTAGGTGCCAAAGGTGCTACAGCTTGTTGTGCATTAGAAATAGTCAAGACCTCATCTTCAACATCATCATTATCTTCAAAGATTTTCTCCCCCTGAATGTATGCGTCTGTACCTGCATTACTTGGACTAGTGCCTGGACTAGCCTCATCAAAAGTAACTTCACAAGTTTCCACAATTTTGTTAGTCTCCAAAACAAGCACACGATAGCCACGAGTATGAGCAGGATATCCAAGGAAAAAGCCATCCATTGATCTAGCCTCAAATTTATCAAGATTTCCAGATTTCAAGACAAAGCATTTGCATCCAAAAACCCTAAAGTGAGAAACAGTAGGCCTATGTCCAAACCGAAGCTCATATGGAGTCTTACCCAATTTTGATCTCAAAAACACACGGTTTGAAACATAACAAGCAGTTGAAATAGCTTCAGCCCAGAAGTTCCTAGGAGTGTGATGTTCATCTAACATGGTTCTAGCCATCTCAACCAATGTTCTGTTTTCCTTTCAACTACACCATTCTCGTTGAGGCACTCTAGGTGATGAAAATTGATGATCAATTCCTTTTCAAGACAAAAGTGATTAAAAGAAGTATTTTTGAATTCAGTTCCATTATCACTTCTAATAGCTTTGAGAGCTCCTGGATGATCAATAGAAAGCCTAAGAACAAGACTTCTAAAATGACTAAAAGCCTCATCCTTAGATGCCATGAAGTATACCCAAGAGTATCTAGAAAAATCATCAACAATCACAAGCACATACCATTTGCCTCCAAAGGATTGAACTCGAGATGGTCCAACTGTATCAAGATGTAGAAGCTGTCCTGGAGCGTTTGTCATCACCATGGTAAGAGGTGGATGTGAACCTGCAATCATCTTACCATGTCTACAAGAAGAACATACTAGATTGCTATCACTCTTAAGCTTAGGCAAGCCACGTATAAGATCTAAACCACTTACACGAGTAAGATGATCAAAACCAACATGACCAAGTCTACGATGCCAAAAGAATAAATCTTTAGAAACATTGGCGATTAGACACCTATGCTTAGAAGAAGGTGATGCATCAAAATCAGCTTTAAAGACTCTTCCAAAACGAGAAATTTTGAACACAAGATCACCTGAAGCATCTAGCACTTTGCATTCATTTTTCTTAAAGCTTATCTCAAGATCTTCATCAAGCATTTGTGAGACAGAAAGCAAGTTATATTTCAAATTTTCAACAAGAGCCACATCTTTGAACATAAACTTGTCACTTACCTTTATTGTACCTTTTGCCACAACAGAAGAGGAAGAAGCATCTCCAAAAGTAACACTTTCAAAGACGAGATGCACGAGTGAGGAGGAGAACCAATTCTTATTACCGGACATGTGGCGTGAGCATCCGGAATCCACTAGCCATATGTTCTCCTTCCTCGCGAGAAGCCTACATAGCAAAACATGTCGAGGTCTCGATCTTGGGGTTAGGAATGAGATTTTTGGGAATCGATCTTGAGACACACGACGCACAACAAGAGGTACAACACGATAATTTTTATGCACAAAATCAGATTTGCCTTTTCCCATGTTTCTAGGAACAGAAGGTGTTTTCATCACTCTAGGCGCATAAAAATGTGCTTTGCTGAAATTTGACCTAGCCTTAGTTCTTTCCTTCTTTTCTTTGTTTGGCTAGTCTAAAGCAAAAATCTACTAAGTGTCCATCTCTACCACAATGAGTGCAAGTGTACTTGACATGATGTTTAGCTTTAACAGTAAAAGCACATTTTGCATTCATCATAGTAGAAGATAAAAACCACAGATTGAAAAGCAATTTTCTTAGGCTCATTAGATAACTCAATTTTGCAAGGAGCACGAACAACGGTGCGAGGTTTAGTTTCATATGTGGCATAAGGATCAAAACCTAAACCTCTCTTGTTTGTGCTAACCTTAGATTGATCCAAAATCATGTTCAACTTCTTCTTACCATTAGTGAAACGTTCCAAAGAATTTTGCAAGTAATCAACTTTCTTAGCAAGAGTTAAACAATTATTGCAGGGAACATCTACTTTTCCTTTTGCTTGCGACAAGTTGAGCATGAGAGAATTTCATGTGAAAGCAGATTATCGCTTAATTGAGAAACCCTAGCATTTGCATCTTTCAATTTTAATTCAAGAGTTGAGCATTTAGAACAAGAAGTTGAACTATGCAAATCATCGATTGGAACAGCTAGCATGTACAACATGTTTCTCATTTTTCTCATTTAGATGCAACAAAAGAGCATGTTCTTTCCTAAGCAAGGTGAGCTCATTGTAAATTAAGTCACATGATTTGCAAGTATCATCACTAGGAATCAAAGTCTTAAGTCTAGCAATTTCAGCATTCAATGATTCAATAATGAAATCATGTTTCTTAATTTTCTTATCACGTTTGTCAAGCAATTTTCCAAGACGAGCAACGGCAATAGCTAATTCATCATAAGAGGGATCTACCTCATTGAAGTCATTTGTCGTGGTCGTCCTCGGTGAAGCTATCCTTGCTGCTTGCCATGAGACATAATCCTATCAAATCATGCTTGCTTGGAGTTGCATCATCTTCGCTGCTCTCCGAGTCCACATCGCTCAAATTGACTTGTTCAAGAGCGGAAAGAACTCGGTGAACCACCTTGCGGTTGATGAAGCTCTTCTTCTTCCTATCATTTGACGAGAACCTTTTCTTCTCATTCCTTCTGTCGTTGTCCTTCTCCTCCTTTGATGTTTTTCCTGCAAGCTTAGGACAATTTGTGCGAATATGGTTGAGGTCACCACACTCATAGCATCTTGGAGGACCACCTCTCTTTCTCATTCTCACATTCTGCAAAGCTTTGTTAAAGCGAGAAGAGAGTAGTGCCAGATCTTCTTCAGAAACTCTTCAAGCTGCTCATCTGTTAAAGAAGACATGGAAGACAAGGCAAAGCTAGAAGAAGAATTTGCATTTGACATGTTAGGGTTAGAGATCAAAGCAATTGATTTAATGTTACCCTTCCTGGCAAGAACATCCAATTCATGAGTTTTCAACTTAGAGTAAAGAACATCTAATGTGAGTGTGCTCATGGTAGTAGATTCTTGTATAGATGTTACTTTCATCTCCCACACTGACATGTCCAAAGCACTAAGCAATTGTCGAGCATTTTCAGCATCCGTGTAGTTAACTCCAACAGCACGTCGATTGCGAAGACTTTTATTGAAACGTGCAAAGAAGTCATCTACTGATTCACTAGGTTTCATCTCAAAACGCATGTATTCTTTTTGTAAATATCTTGGCGAACCTCTTTGACAGTGTTAGAACCCTCATGGTAATCACAAAGAGATTTCCATACCTCATATGCGGATCGAAGATGAACCACACGATCAAAGTCGCTGCGTCCCAAGCCTTGGATGATCAAGTTGCGCGCCTTGCTATTTGCTTCAACATGTGTGCGATTGGTGTCGTTGACGTTGTCGTTTGCAGGGACTTCATATGGCTTGTAGACTTTCTCCCAAATTGTGAAGCCCTGTGCTTGGATGAACGCCTCCATCTTGGCCTTCCAAAACTGAAAATCAACACCATCGAACACACATGGTTTTGTCGAATAACGATCCATTGATCTAATCACCGGTTAAGATAGATTAGAGAAACCTTGCTCTGATACCACTTGTAGGATCGAAGTATACGAATATAGCAATCAGAGGGGGGGTGAATGATTGTGCGGAAGCTAAAACCAAATTCTTGATCTATTAAAAGTTCACCCCAAAATAGAACCAAAAAATTGCCTCGTTTTCGACAAAAACAGAATGACAGTGGTTCAGTAAAACGCGAATTCCTGGAGATCCAACCGTCGGAACGATCTGAAATTTGGACACAAGAAACTAGATTCCAATACGAATCAAACCCAAAAAGAATCAGCTCGATCGGACTTATGGATCAAAAGATATAAGCTTCGCAAGCTTGCTGATCCAGAACTTGACGAGAATCAATCTAATCAAAACTTCAAGATTAAACAAGAACGACAAAAGATTGATCAACTAGACTTTGAGAAACACTAGATCAATACCCTAGAGAGGTTTTTGATGGATCAAATCAAGATAAAACTCAACGATCAAAAACCAATCTAGAATTAGAACAAGCATGCAAACAAGAACCAAAACAGAAAATACTGTAGCATGCAAAAATCTTGGAAGAATTGATCTTTATTTCTTGTCTAAAATACTCTCATCAAAAGAGTACAAACCCTAAAACCAAGCTCAAAGCTTGATGCGCTCAGCTCTACTTGGTTGGATGCACTTCAACAGGAGACACCCCTCCTATTTAAAGGAGCAAAACACAAAGAGTTCTGAATACAATTCCTAATCTAGAAGGAGTCCGTATTCAACACAACTCCTCTTGGCCCAACCTGGCCGAATACAACTCTTGCACGCGTATGGCAACCCTACCATACTCACGTGACTAACACTTTGCACGCGTATGGCCACCTGCCATACTCACGTGACTAACACTTTGCACGCGAATGACCTCCTGCCATTCTCACGTGACTAACCATTCTTCATGTGCACCATTCTCTTAGCCCGAACGTCCCGCATGACATCCTTGACCACCAAGACCTCAGTTCCTCCCTGAACCTAGTCCCGAACCTCAGTTCTTCCATGAACCTAGTTCCGGTCCCGTCATCGACCACATTCGTCTTCGAGCAATACCTGCACATGAACAAACCACAAAACAAATCCGAGCACAAGTCCACGACTTGACTCAATGTCAATCCATGCAACTACTCACATGAGCATTGCATAAAGTCCACTTCAAAAGAAGTATCATGAAATTATCACAAATTTCATAATCTCAAAATCAAATTCAAATTTCAATCTCAAAATCGCTCAAAAACCCATTCACGACGGACCAAAAAATTTGGTCCGGCGTACATGTAAAACTTACTGTTTTTCAATAACTTGGTCTGGCACAACAACCTTCAAAAGCACATTTACGACAGACCAAAAAAGTTGGTCTGTTGTACATGGAAGAATGAGGTTGTCAAAAGCAAGTTTACAAAGAACCAAAAAAGTTGGTCTGTTGTACAGGGGAAACTTACTGTTTTCTATAAGTTTGGTCCGGCGCCAAAGCGAAACTTACTGTTTCTTGTCAAATTGTCAAAACACATGAACAAACACATTTTGCAAATTTAATTCTAAGCCAATTTTTCAGCACATGATTTCACACACCCTAAGAACAGTACCTAGATCAAACCCAAGGATCCCCATGATCATACCTTTTCCCAACGAACGAATCTCCAATAGATCTCCTCGCGGATCGCTCCTCGCTCCTCGCTCCAACGGATGGATCCACAAGGTGCAGAGGTGTGGAGACCACCCTAGGGCAGCAAGGGGGTGGAGGAGAGGTGGTGGAGAGGTGGGGCAATGGAGGAGAGCAAGGGGGAGGCGCAAGGCTCAAAGGGAAGGGGCGGCTAGGGCTTGGCAAGTGGGGGGGAGGTGAGGGGGCGCACCAAGGCCTCAAGGGGCGCAAAGGCAGCAGGGTGGACGCCCCAAAGGGGCAGGGAAACCCCTTTTACCAGCCCCCACACCCAATCCTAGTCCGTTACGGAGACCTAATCCACCCACCAAAGCCCACCAAGGCCCAAAACTTCCCCGGGAAGGCCCAAAACCCTAAAACGGCCCTAAACGGCCTAAAAGCTATTAACCTCCATAACCTATAGTTTTAACCTTAATTCCACATTTCATACTGTTTTTAACCATATCAAGCACGTAAAATAAAGTTATGACACTCCGTGGTGTCACAACGCTTCAAAAGGCCCAAAAACGCGAGTAAACCTCAAGCCGAAAGGTTTTATTCTCTAATTTCACCTTCTATAACGTCACACCAAACCGTAGTGTCACATTTGCTTTGCGTGGGAGTATTATGAGATGCCAGGTTTAAGCCGACGACTAGTTGAACATCGGCTACCCATAAAACCTGGATATCGGCCATTCAAACAGTATCCTAGACGGTTTAATCCTACGTTGCATGACGCCATAAAAGAAGAAGTGGGACGATTGCTAGAAGCGAAGTTTATCCAGCCTTGCCGATATGCTGAATGGGTCTCGAATATCATTCCTGTAAAAAAGAAAAATGGTAAACTTAGGGTGTGTGTTGATTTTAGAGATTTATATAAAGCCACACCAAAGGATGAGTACCCGATGCCTATAGCCGATATGCTTATCGATGCTGCGTCCGGGAATAAAATCATAAGTTTTTTGGATGGAAATGCCGGATACAACCAGATATTCATGGCCGAAGCTGATATACCTAAAACGGCTTTCAGATGCCCAGGAGCTCTAGGGCTATATGAATGGAAAGTGATGACCTTCGGTTTAAAAAATGCCGGCGCCACTTATCAGCGTGCTATGAACCACATTTTCCATAATTTAATCGGCAATACTGTGGAAATATACATCGACGATGTGGTGGTAAAATCCAAAGAAGATTGGCAACATTTAGCCGATTTGGAAAAGATGTTCGAGAGCACAAGGTTACATGGGTTAAAAATGAACCCACTCAAGTGTGCTTTTGGAGTATCGGCTGGACAGTTCCTTGGGTTTACAGTACATGAAAAAGGAATTGAAGTAAACCAGGCCAAAGTAAAAGCTATAGCCGATACTAGACCGCCAACAAACAAAAAGGAGTTGCAAGTATTGATAGGGAAAATCAACTACTTGCGACGTTTCATTTCGAACTTGTCAGGACGTATTCGGGCCTTCACACCGCTGCTGAAGGTTAAAGACGACCAAGAATTCAAATGGGGAGCCGATCAACAAAAAGCCTTTGACGACATAAAAGGTTATCTGATGAGCCCACCAGTGTTGACTGCACCAAAGCATGGTATACCTTTTAAACTATATATATCAGCTGAAGGTGATATGATAGGGGCAATTTTAACACAGGAAGCCGACAGAAAGGAACGAGCGATATTTTATTTAAGCCGATGTCTCTTAGATGCAGAAACCAGGTACCCCCTAGTAGAAAAATTGTGCTTATCTTTGTATTTTGCTTGCACTAAATTGAGACATTATATGCTGGCATCCAAATGCGTTATAGTCTGCAAAACCGATGTAATTAAGTACATATTATCAGCACCAATCTTGCGAGGTCGGCTTGGTAAATGGGCGTACGCCTTAACTGAATTCGATTTAACATATGAATCGGCTAAATCTATAAAGGGGCAAGCTGTGGCCGATTTTATTGCAGGAAGAGAAACATTAATAGGAGCGGCTGATGTGACTCCTTGGCAGTTATATTTCGATGGATCCGTGTGCCAAGAAGGCGAGGGGATCGGTGTAGTATTAATTTCACCCAGAGGACAGGAGTACGAATTTATGTATCGGCTAACTAGCCGATACTCAAATAATCAAGCAGAGTATGAAGCGTTATTGAGAGGGCTACAATTGCTAGACAGCATCGGGGTAAAAGACGTCGAAGCTTTCGGAGACTCAATGTTAATTGTACAACAGGTCAAGGGGGAATACCGATGCAACGATGGTGCGCTGACTCAATATTTGCAGTGGTGCCTCCAAATCATTGAGACGTTTACTACATTTTACATAAAACATATCCCCAGAGAAACTAATGACAAAGCAAACCGATTGGCACAATGTGCATCGGGGTACAAGATTGAGAGCCGACAGGAACTAATCGAGCTAAACATTTGGCCGATTTTATGTGCCCACCCTGTCGACTGGAGAACAGGGATAAGGGATTATTTATCAAACCCATCTAAGCCGACTGAGCGGAAGGTCAGGCGCAAATAACTCAAATATGTTCTACTGGAGGATGTATTATACTTTCGAACTATGGAAGGCTTATTGCTAAGATGCCTGGGAACCGAAGAAGCCAAAATAGCAATGGGAGAAATCCATGAAGGAATTTGCGGATTACATCAATCGGCCCATAAAATGAAATGGATACTGAGACGAACGGGATATTTTTGGCCGATAATGTTAGAAGATTGCTTCAAATATTATAAAGGGTGCCAAACATGCTAAAAGTTTGGTAACATACAGTCGGCACCAGCATCGACTTTGCATCCGATCATCAAGCCATGGCCGTTTAGGGGATGGGGTATAGATATAATCGGCCAGATATTTCCGTCATCCAGCAAAGGGCACAAATTCATTCTCGCAGCCACGGATTATTTCTCAAAATGGGTTGAAGCTGTACCACTCAGGAAAGTTACTAGCAGAGAGCTGGTCGACTTTGTAAATGAACACATCGTCCATCGGTTTGGGATCCCGCAAACAATCACTACCGATCAAGGGACTGTGTTCATGTCAAAGGAGTTCAAAGACTTTGCAAAAAGTCTTGGGATAAAACTTCTTAACTCCTCCCCTTACTATGCTCAGGCCAATGGGCAGGCCGAGTCGTCGAATAAGACATTGATAAAACTAATAAAAAGGAAAATTGAGGAAGAACCAAGGAAATGGCATTCAATACTATCGGAAGCTTTATGGGCTTATCGGCTATCTCATCACGGATCAACTAAATTATCACCTTTTCAGTTGGTATATGGACAAGAAGCCGTTTTACCCGTGGAGATCAACATCGGCTCAGTAAGGTTATTTAAGCAAGATAATTTGCCAGCTGACGAATACAAACAGACAATGCTTGACAATCTAGATGACTTGGCCGAACTAAGGCTAACCACGTTAGATCGGCTCAAAAAGAACAAAGAGAAGGTTGCCAGGTCATATAATAAAAAGGTGGTTTTAAAATCTTTCAATCAAGCCGATCTAGTATGGAAAACCGTGTTGCCGATCGGTTCTAAGGATGGTCGATTCGGCAAATGGTCTCCGACGTGGGAAGGGCCTTATAAGATAAATCGGCCAATTGGCGGAAATTCGTATATACTGGAGTCCTTAGACGGATTCGTATTGCCTAAAGAAATCAATGGGAAATATCTAAAGGCATATTACCCAAGCATATGGATTGGGTCCTAACCGCAGGGAGAGCACATCAAGAACCGATTACAAAAGCACATGCATATAAAATCGGTTATACAGTCGATCATTCAAACAAACGTCATTATCCCCAAGATTAAAACATTGTTTACAAAAGATCGGCTACGCAGCCAGTACTACAAATCAGTTCGTTAAAAGCAGTCGATGCTCTGTTCTCAAGTCAATGAAGCCTGGAACCAGGCAAGTGAGCTCCCAAAGCCGATAGTGCCGCTGCTGCCCTGCCAATAGTAGCTTGAACGCTGTCTATTAGTTGTTGATCGGCCCCTACGTCACCGGGAACTGGAACTATCTTGGCCGATTGATTCTTGACTTGGGTGAAGATTTCGCCAATTTGTCGCCTCTGGATTGCCAGCGAAGACGTCGAGTCAGTGATATTGACCTGACATTCTGCAAGCTCTTTTGTAACCAAGGCCAACTGCTCTTCAAGTTTCTTCTTGGCCGTTTCTAGATCTTGAGCTTTGTTCTTAGCCAACTTAAGCGTAGCAACACCCTGGTCGAATGCGTTCTTTTGAAGTTTGGCATCTGCTATTAGCTTGTCCAAAATCTGTTGGTCGCCTTGCTGGGCTTTCCTCTGTTCCATCCTTAATTTGGCCGATTCCACGTCTAGCCGACGAGCGTCCAAATGGCAGACCTCAAGCAATGCATTCATAGCTGCAGGGGGGAGATCAGCTTGAACGGCCTCCATAGCGTTCCTCAGAGGTTGAGTATTGGCCAAAATAGCTGCCTCCGGCTGCATTACTTCATCCAAAAGGCGATTGAGACATTCTTGCATACCCGGCTCGGCAGTGACGGCAGCCGACGCCGGCGCGGAGGCCGCTATTATGCGTTGAATATCGGCTGGGTAGTCGTCGGTGGCTAAAACCTCCGGGTCATCAAGCTCGTCCAGGGTAAAACCCAGGAGATCGGCTGGGTCCGTTGACAGTACTGGGGGATCAGAAACGGTGATCTTCGGAGGCGGTACTGCCGGTGGCGATGGAGGGATAGCCGATGAAGCACCTTGGAGATCGGCTACAACCCCCGCTACTTGTACTGACGGAGATTGCTAGAGAACGAAAAAAGGAGTAAGTCAGCAATGCAAAACAAACTCAAAGCAATGTTGCTCTAAACAAAAAAACAAGACTCACATCGGTAGCCGAGTGCTCCGGGGAACCATCGGGTTGGCGCCTCACAGGTCTGGGCGAACGCTTGGTAGATTTCTTCCTCCTCTCTGCGGTAAGTTCAAGTTAATATTGATAAAACAGGGGACACAGTAGCCGATGCAGGAAAAATAACTTACTTGGAGCACGCTGGCGAGCTAAGTCCGACAGGGATGGACCTTGGATACCCAAGGTACCTGAAGTATATCTGCGATCGACAGATTGACTCGGCGTCTCGCCGGCCATCGCCGATGTAAACATGAGGATCGGCTACTTGCTCACTAGCAGCCACACCACCCTGAAAAGATCAGACATTTTTTAATAAAGGCCGATAGCCAGTATAAAAACACAGTATAAAACACCGGTACCTCTTCGGCTACTGAGGAGTTGCTATAATCAGAGCTCGCGCTGGACCCCGAAGCTACCGTCGGCTCATGAAAATCGGGCAAAAATAAGAGGATTATGGCCGACGGAGTCCTGTCCATAAGAACAGCTTCCGATATTCTAGCCCACCACTGCGAAAATACAGCTGACCGATGGGAATTGAGGATGAAGCGCGGTGATGAGAGAATTTGTAACCCATCGGCCACCTCAAGTACAATCTCCGCAGCAATGTTGTTCGTCACCTTAGAACGGGGTTCGACACAAGATAACAAAGGAAAGGAGGGAATGGTTTGCCCAAAACCCAATTGGCGGGCGTAAACCGAAGGCGTAAACCGAAGGATGGTAGAATTCATAGGACGGCTGAAATGTCCAATTGCGCGTATTCAAGCCGACATGAATAATGCAAGTGGAAAGGATAATTTTATACAAGTCTAAAGTGGACCGAGGCATTAAAGAACTATCGGCATCTAAACGAAGAAATGAGGGATATGGACAATCAGCCACATCAGTATAGCAGAAAAAGTCTTGTTGGCCGAAGGAGGTTCTGTCTAGGGTAAGGAAGAAGGTTAGGTATTTGTGTAAGCCGACTGGATCAATTTTTAGTTCACCAGCTGAAGACATGATAAATCTCTCACCATAAGATCGGCTCACTTTATACTGGGGAACTACGTGTTCCAAGTAATCTTCCCGAGGGAAAGATGAACTTCCCGAAGGTTCGGATAAAATTGATCGGCTAAACATGCAATAGAGCCATGTCTGGATAAACCACAAAGGACCTCCTACATTTCCAACGACGTGTTTGGCAAAACCAGAGAAGAGTCGGCTACGAATTACATACATCATTTGGTACACCACCCCAAGAAACGTTTTACCAAGGGCAAGCCGACACCCCTCCACCAAACGCTCCGCTATTAACTGAAAAGATTGGGTAGGGCCAAGGGAGGCACCGCAGAATAGGTATCGGTCTAACCAAAGATTAAGAAAAGCGACATGCTCTTCAGCCGATACTGGACCGTTAACCCTATTGTTATTCTGGATATATTTGTGCCAACCCTCGCCTTTCTTGCGGATTAATTTAAAGGAAGGTTTTCCGCTAAAAGCTGATAGCTGATCCCCATCTGGCCTAAGGCAGCACAATTGGGCTACAGCGAGCAAAGTAGGGCCGATTGGGCCAGACGGGAACAAAAAGGTATTGAAAGAATCCGACCAAAAATAACAGGCCGCAGCTACTAAGGGTTCGTTGGCTTCAGGGTCGGCTAGACTCAAAGACAAATATTCGGCTATACCCATTCTCTCCCATTCTACCCTCTTTTGAGCCGATACCCTAATAAACCAAGATCTCCATCCCTTCAGATTTGTGGGCCAAGCCCTGAAACTTTTTCCCCACTCAGAAATATTGTACCCGGCAGCCGACAATGGGAGTCTAGGGATCTCTTCATTGATGACTGTGTCGGCCGACATAGTACCTATCGGTCCTAGGAAGAATTGATTTGAACTTTGAGGAATCGGAATGAATACCTGCGAAGGGTCCATTTCAGCCGATTTCAAAAGGATGAGAAAAGATGACGAAAGCCGATGATGCATAAGTCGAGAGCTTGAAAGCGTGCAAATGACCGTGGGGGGACCCCCATATTTATACCACGGTGAAAAGAAGGCGAACGGGTGGGAGCAGTTGTGCGTTTAAAACGCACCGAGATTTTTACGGCGCAGTTAATGGGGTGGTTCCCGAAAAGGATTTTCCTATAAAGCCGATACGGACGAAAAAAAATCGATAGATTCTTTTTTTGGAAAATAACAAGTTATCTTCCAAAAACGGGGGGCATATGTTTGCACCAAAATTCGGCATGTATTAAAATCAGTACGAATCGGATAAAAGAGATCGTATGAAAAGAATTGGTAGTCGAATCAAAAGGAGACTCGGATAAAGGAACCGGATCAGAGGCCGATACGAATTAATAACGTATCCATATACAACTCGGGTCGGCCGGGCGTATTATAAAAAGTGGTGAACGATGAGCAGGAAAGGGAATCAATCCAACACAGAAAACACCTACTTTTGCAAGCCCTTTTACATCGTTTTAGTGTAACACCCCGGCATTTAATATGCCCGAATGCTACCAAACATAAGCTAAACAACATCTAAATACCACATTTAAACATAAATTCCAGCAAAGGTACATATGCTAAAAACCGATATTTCGGCAGCATCTCCTTTGTTTTTCCATGAATTAACACCATATCATTATCATGGCAAGATATATCATAGCACACGACATCTAAAACATCAACATAAATGGATATATCATCAAATTACGCCAATAATACCACGCTCAACCACTTCATAAACTAAAACGAAGCAAATAAGGAATCACTAGCATGCTAAATTAAACCATACATTAAGTTTAAGGCACAACTCTTAATATCATGTCTCCAAGTGATTAATTATGGACTATGATGGTGGAGCTACGTGTAGAAGTGTAGCTAGACCCCTTTTTCCCGCATGCCGATCTCAAAGTACCTAAAAACAACATAAAACACAAGCGTGAGTTCGAAAACTCAGCAAGCATATTGTAATGGACAACAAGATCATTTACAAGACAATAATACCTTACATCACATATAACATCTCATACTTGAGCACATAACAACATCATCATCATTAAATATGTATTGCAATGCAATGCAATGCAATGTTATGCTCATATCTCCTTGGAAACTCATACCGGTATGGTTGAGTACACACCGTCGGTGTGCACCCTTTTCCCCTTCCATCCCGAAGATGGAGGGTGCCTACTCCTCGCTTCCATTCACCACGTGGATGGAATCACGATGTAGGTCTTACTCAATGGCGTTCCGGACTAGTCATAACTTTCTCACCGACCTTGCCGGACTAGTTATGACTTTCTCACCGCCCTCGCCCTATCTCATGTCATGCATGCAACTATGCCAATTATCATATTTCACATGTACATAAACATATGGCATCTCATCATGACAAATATTACACATGGCATCGAATCATGATAAGTATAGACACATAGCATCATATCATGATAATCATACTCAATATATCATTGGAAAACAGCAAGCAAGGCAAGTGATCATAGCAAGTATTCAATCTTTCATCCAATATCAACAAGCAACCTACAATCCGCTATACATTACAACACACTTGCCTCAACCTCGGGCGACGGATTTGTGGGAAGTCGAGGGCACTCCCGGTGTCACACCACCTGCACATAGGCATCACACACTCACAATCATGCCCACAAAACAGTACACAAATCCCCATCTAACCCGACATTGCCCACTACTTGCAAACCTAAAAACAGAGGTTCTGTCCCGGCGGGACAGCAGCCTTGCAAAGGTCATAACTTGAGTTTTGGGACTCCAAATCGATTAAACGAGTACACCATCGCGAAGCTTAGGAAATTTCCTACATTTTTCTAGTTATACGGAAAGACTGATTCGGATTCTAAAATTGTTTAATCTACAGATTACTACGATCTGTTCCAATCGCGTCACAGATTTTAACACGCTCGGTAAAACGGCCATAACTTTCAAACGGCTGATCGGATTTTAACGTGCTTTATGTCCATGGAAAGATAATTAAATTATCTACAACTTCTTTCAAGTACGTACGGACAGATTCGGAATCTAAATCGACGAAAGCTCGAACCCTAGCCCGATTGCTCAATCTGCCCGAAAACAGAAACGTGGCAACGTCTAGATCTAACCCAAAGAACTCCAACCCAGCACCACCAATTGATCTAAAAACTTCATAAACACCCTAAGAACAGTACCTAGATCAAACCCAAGGATCCCCATGATCATACCTTTGCCCAACGAACGAATCTCCAATAGATCTCCTCGCGGATCGCTCCTCGCTCCTCGCTCCAACGGATGGATCCACAAGGTGCAGAGGTGTGGAGACCACCCTAGGGCAGCAAGGGAGTGGAGGAGAGGTGGTGGAGAGGTGGGGAGCAATGGGGCAAAGGAGGGGGAGGCGCACGGCCAAGGGAGGAGGGAGGCGGCTAGGGCAAGGGCAAGTGGGGGGGAAGGGCGCACACGGGGCAGGGGTGAACGCCCAAGGGCTGGTGGGGAGCCCTTTTACCAGCCCCCACACCCAATCCTAGTCCGTTACGGAGACCTACTCCATCCCACCAAAGCCCACTTAAGGCCCAAACTCCCCCGGGAAGGCCCAAAACCCCGAAAACGGCCCGGAAACGTTATTAACCTCCATACCTTATGGTTTTAACCTGCCATACCATATTTCATAAAGTTTTTGACCTTAACATGCACCATTTAAAAGGTTACGACACTCCGTGGTGACCCCTCACTTCAAACGGCCCAAAAACGCGAGTAAACCTCAAGCCGAAAGGTTTTATTCTCTAATTTCACATTCTATAATGTCACACCATACCGTAGTGTCACATTCTCCCCCCCTTCAACAGGATTCGACCTCGAATCCGAAGGACGCCAAAATCAATGACAAAATCCCAAGGGACAAACGGCTTCTCTGCAGCACAAAACATTCACACAACGACTAAAACCGGAACAAACAACAAACGAGTTCCCAAAACCAACACATAGAGAAAAAGTGTTGATCTAGCTCAATTAAGGGCAACCCCTCACAAATCGACCTTCACTTCAATTCCCCAACAGAATCTGCGTTTCAACCACAAAGGGCTCCATCAACCCAAAACGCTCGAATCCTCACGGCAAACACTTCATACTTCTATCACAACCAACCTGACTACCATACTCCATTAAACTCAACATGACATAATCAAAGGAAGTCACAATTCCTTTAACGACCTTTCTACATTCCCAAAAAATTTCCATCGAGGGGAAAACTCATTAAGGCACACTTGCCCTTCCGATACACCATCATACTAACATTTTATTCCATCCTTTCCCAGACAAGACTCAAATCCAAGAACAACTAGTGACGACAAATGCTCACGGCAGGACAAATATCACCGAACTACCGTCAACTTCACTTCCACCCATCGCTACACTTAATAATGGTTAGACCCATACATCATCAACCTCCATCACAAACCACCCTTATACCACTAGGGTTCAACACCTAGCCCCAAGCTAGGATCGAAAAACCTTACCAAACCACAATTGGTTCCTTTCTTAAGAGGGTCTCGCCCTCACACAAAAACACTTAGGTATCATCCCCAAGTGTACACACGACAACTCAAACCCAAAGCGTTAACAACCATTTTGGAAAGAATTCGGCAACATCCAAGCCAAATCACAAAGGAAGCATAAATCCTTCATTCTTTCTTTTCATACTAGAAAGAAATGGACATCTCGATTCTTGACATGCATGCACACTTTTCAAGAGCACTTCGGATTAGTCATATATCCTTATATGACTTTCTCACCGACCTGGCTCGTCGACTCCTTTATGATTAATTATGCATAAACAATGTCTCGTTTTCCTTTTTCACCCTTCATTCATCATGTAACAACGGCACCGAATAGTCATTCACCAAATGACTTCTTCCGGTATCAAATGATGGAAACACAATTAACATCGAAGGTTGCGGAAATTCATATAGACTATGACGGCAAAGATAGTTGACAAGAAAAACACCACGTCGTAAAAGACCCCACATCAGTTGAAAACTGAACTTGCACAACATTGCATTTCATCCAAATTCAACATTTTGGAAAAGAACATCAAAATTTCAAGTCGAGCATCTGCTCCCACAACCATCACGAACTTCCTCAAGGAGAGGGAAACTCATTCCCAAAAGGGAACACCTCACTAACAAAATCACTTTGTAAAACTTTCATAAAGTCCACCTTTTTGAAGCACTCGCAACATCACACACATTTTCAAAACAACTCCAACTCTAGCCAAAAAGAGTTACACATTAAGGGCTCAACTCAAAAGTTTCCAACACAACCCTTTAAGACCATCTGTTTCCTTTTAAAATTAATTCCAAAGATAATCCAGTGCGAACGCAAAAGGGCGCGATCGACTCAAAACTTTTGGATGTAAATCCAAACTCACAACACGAACTAAACAAATTCGCCAAAACCAAAGGTCGACACCAAACATTACGAGTTTTGGGGAAACTCTGAAACACAAAGATAAGGAACACCTTGACCGAAAACCCTTCAACCAAAATGGCAAACAACCAAACCAGTCCAAAAGCTTTTAAACACAAGCTCAGCGTAAAAAGAACCATCTCTAGAACTCCACTACGCTTTCCGTTAAAAGACTTTAATAATCACTTTTTACTCCCTGAGGAGCCCCAACTCAATTCAACCAAAAGCTTCACAACAAATTCTTCCTCTAGTTACCATTCCCAAAACTTTTAATAAGGGTTTATGATGCTTATCAAGAAGGCACCCAACCAAGACTATAATGATATGATCCCCACGGATCACCGAATCATAATACTTCTTATTCTAAATTTGAAACATAGTACTTCAACAAATCTTTCAGCAAGATCAACATATAAATTTCATACCTCCTATCTATTCACGTCTCGATAACCGAACCTTATTCAGTTAAACAACGACTTCAACATGTAAATATTATCTCTACAAGACAAAGTTCATAGCTAGGATTCCAAGGCATACATTCATTAAGGATAAAACTCTACATCAGGTTAATTATCCATGGTTCACTCCATCACCACAGGTTACAACACACTCCATTTAGTCAATGGTTTCCAACAAGAATTCTACACAACTACCACCACTAATAAGTCATCAATAAAACAAATGGGCATAATCATCAACCGATCAACATTACTTTTAGCTACCCTATACATAGGTGATAACAAAATTACAACATACTCCAACTATTTAAAATAGATTGAAAACTAGCATTGAAGGGTCACAACTGCATACTTCCAAATATACTAATAGTTTGCAACAACATAAATAACCACTCCAATCAACTTCCAAATTAAAGTCACTAGTCTCTACTAATCCGTTAGATTAGCACATCTTTAAACACCAAGCAAAGCTTCTTAACAATATCAGCAGTTTATATCATCTTAATGTTTTAACTATGCATCAAGGTTTAAACTTTTAACATTAACGAGGATCATAAGCACTTTTAAAGCAAGGGAACAGATTCTAAGCATGAACATTAACACTTTCAATCATTCTCGCTAAGAGTGAACTACAACACTAGTAGTCTATTTATTCTCAAACTTAGAGATTTTACTCACATTGAATTGATTCAACTCAAAATTTAACTTAGCAACACATCAATCCATAAACCACATTGTTACCTACTACATAACATGCTAAACATCAATTCTTACTAGGGACAAACGATTTCAGTCAAAAGACTACTTACTTTGTTTACAGCATTTTAGTTTTAAAACTCATCCCAAATTCATAAGGAAACTTGACTCTCAAAATTGCAATGAGACAAACCCAAACTTGGTTATGCAAAGTAATTCTCCAAAACACTTTTCAATCTCAAAGACTTCCATAGAGGAAACTGGTTGGAAGACAACTTTTCTCGAAAGGTAACCAAGTGCTCCATTAACATTTTCAAATAAAACCTTAACACCAAACCCCTAACTTTCACGACTCAAGAGGGCTTTCAAAGATGATTTCTCAAACCAGTAAAATGATGAAATCAAACACCACTTACTACTACGAAGCCACAGAACTTCAGCCCTGACAGCCAGGTCTGGCACAACTCCGAACAAAACTCCTTTAGCCTTGGAGACAGACAACCACAGGAATAAATCGAATGCTTGTTCTTCATAAAGCAATTAACAGGCATCAAAATCGGAAAGGCGCCCAAAAGAAGCGCAACACTAGACTCCTCTTCTACGTCTTCACCCAAGGAAGACAAAACCACACACCGCATACGGAACGATCCGCGAAAGCCCATCACCTTTTCATTTGGTTCAAAACAGCTAAAGCCAAGAAAAGCAACAAACACCGACCGTCAGAACGACAAAGAACATCCGAAGGAAACCACCATTAACTCTTCCTTTTCATCTCCAATCAACTACCCGATTTACGACAGAAAGGGTAAGTGCTTTTCTCCTACAGGGGTTAACAGTTCTTCGGTGATGGCGCTAACCGGCCACACCGTCAAACCTCACCCTAACTATAAACAACAAGAGGTGACCGAAACCCTTCGGTACCACAACCCCACTCTTATCACCACAACATATATCATTGACATAGCAACATGCATTGTCAAAAGAAGCATTCAACATCAAAGCTTAAATACAACATTTAAGCGTAAAGAAACGATACCCATACCCTTTCCTACGGTGCATCCAAAGTGTGTGTCAAATTTTAGATTATTTAGACCATTTTTTGCAAGTTTTAATGTTGCTATCCTATGACAAAGTTTTAGTTGAAACCTCAGCCATGTTTCTAAGTTATTCCACATCATATTTTAGTTGTACCCTATGGCATGACACTAAAAATACACATTCCAAGGACCTACAGCTTCGCTCGATACCAATCAGAATAACACCCGGCATTTAATATGCCCGAATGCTACCAAACATAAGCTAAACAACATCTAAATACCACATTTAAACATAAATTCCAGCAAAGGTACATATGCTAAAACCGATATTTCGCAGCATCTCCTTTGTTTTTCCATGAATTAACACCATATCATTATCATGGCAAGATATATCATAGCACACGACATCTAAAACATCAACATAAATGGATATATCATCAAATTACGCCAATAATACCACGCTCAACCACTTCATAAACTAAAACGAAGCAAATAAGGAATCACTAGCATGCTAAATTAAACCATACATTAAGTTTAAGGCACAACTCTTAATATCATGTCTCCAAGTGATTAATTATGGACTATGATGGTGGAGCTACGTGTAGAAGTGTAGCTAGACCCCTTTTTCCCGCATGCCGATCTCAAAGTACCTAAAAACAACATAAAACACAAGCGTGAGTTCGAAAACTCAGCAAGCATATTGTAATGGACAACAAGATCATTTACAAGACAATAATACCTTACATCACATATAACATCACATACTTGAGCACATAACAACATCATCATCATTAAATATGTATTGCAATGCAATGCAATGCAATGTTATGCTCATATCTCCTTGGAAACTCATACCGGTATGGTTGAGTACACACCCGTCGGTGTGCACCCTTTTCCACCCTTCCATCCCGAAGATGGAGGGTGCCTACTCCTCGCTTCCATTCACCACGTGGATGGAATCACGATGTAGGTCTTACTCAATGGCGTTCCGGACTAGTCATAACTTTCTCACCGACCTTGCCGGACTAGTTATGACTTTGTCACCGCCCTCGCCCTATCTCATGTCATGCATGCAACTATGCCAATTATCATATTTCACATGTACATAAACATATGGCATCTCATCATGACAAATATTACACATGCATCGAATCATGATAAGTATAGACACATAGCATCATATCATGATAATCATACTCAATATATCATTGGAAAACAGCAAGCAAGGCAAGTGATCATAGCAAGTATTCAATCTTTCATCCAATATCAACAAGCAACCTACAATCCGCTATACATTACAACACACTTGCCTCAACCGCGGGCGACGGATTTGTGGGAAGTCGAGGGCACTCCCGGTGTCACACCACCTGCACATAGGCATCACACACTCACAATCATGCCCACAAAACAGTACACAAATCCCCATCTAACCCGACATTGCCCACTACTTGCAAACCTAAAAACAGAGGTTCTGTCCCGGCGGGACAGCAGCCTTGCAAAGGCCATAACTTGAGTTCTGGGACTCCAAATCGATTAAACGAGTACACCATCGCAAAGCTTAGGAAATTTCCTACATTTTTCTAGTTATACGGAAAGACTGATTCGGACTCTAAAATTGTTTAATCTACAGATTACTACGATCTGTTCCAATCGAGTCACAGATTTTAACACGCTCGGTAAAACGGCCATAACTTTCAAACGGCTCGGATTTTAACGTTCTTTATGTCCACGGAAAGATAATTAAATTATCTACAACTTCTTTTAAGTCCGTACGGACAGATTCGGATTCTAAATCGACGAAAACTCGAACCCTAGCTCGATTGCTCAATCTGCCCGAAAACAGAAACGTGGCAACGTCTAGATCTAACCCAAAGAACTCCAACCCAGCACCACCAATTGATCTAAAAACTTCATAAACACCCTAAGAACAGTACCTAGATCAAACCCAAGGATCCCATGATCATACCTTTGCCCAACGAACGAATCTCCAATAGATCTCCTCGCGGATCACTCCTCGCTCCACGCTCCTCGCTCCTCGCTCCTCGCTCCAACGGATGGATCCACAAGGTGCAGAGGTGTGGAGACCACCCTAGGGCAGCAAGGGGGTGGACGAGAGGTGGTGGAGAGGTGGGGAGCAATGGGGCAAAGGAGGGGGAGGCGCACGGCCAAGGGAGGAGGGAGGCGGCTAGGGCAAGGGCAAGTGGGGGGGAAGGGCGCACAAGGGGCAGGGGTGAACGCCCAAGGGCTGGTGGGGAGCCCTTTTACCAGCCCCCACACCCAATCCTAGTCCATTACGGAGACCTACTCCATCCCACCAAAGCCCACTTAAGGCCCAAACTCCCCCGGGAAGGCCCAAAACTCAAACGGCCCTAAACGGCCCTAAACGTTATTAACCTCCATACCTTATGGTTTTAACCTGCCATACCATATTTCATAAAGTTTTTGACCTTAACATGCACCATTTAAAAGGTTACGACACTCCGTGGTGACACATCTGTGAAATCATGTGCTGAAAAACTGGCTTAGAATTAAATTTGCAAAATGTGTTTGTTCATCTGTTTTGACAATTTGACAAGAAACAGTAAGTTTCGCTTTGGCGCCGGACCAAACTTATAGAAAACAGTAAGTTTCCCCTGTACAACAGACCAACTTTTTTGGTTCTTTGTAAACTTGCTTTTGACAACCTCATTCTTCCATGTACAACAGACCAACTTTTTTGGTCTGTCGTAAATGTGCTTTTGAAGGTTGTTGTGCCAGACCAAGTTATTGAAAAACAGTAAGTTTTACATGTACGACGGACCAAGTTTTTGGGTCTGTCGTGGACGTGTTTTTCAGATCATAAGCCGAACTCAATTTTACAAGAAACCAGTAAGTTTTGCATGTACAACGGACCCAGGTTTTGGAGTGCATCGTGAACGGCTTTTTGAGGATTGATTTCGCATGTATAACAGTGATCGATTTTGTTGGTCCGTCAGAACGTGTTTTCGCCGGAATGATTTCTGTTTGGAACCGAGAGTTTCACTTGTACAACGGACCGATTTTGTTGGTCCGTCGTGAATGGACTTTTTCTAGGGTTTTTGATTTTGGTCCGTTGTAAACGTGTTTTGCTCGGTTTGGATGTTTTGCAAGATTTGAAATGGTTTGAATTTGAGATTATGAAATTTGTGATGATTTCATGATACTTGTTTTGAAGTGGACTTTATGCAATGCTCATGTGAGTAGTTGCATGGATTGACATTGAGTCAAGTCGTGGACTTGTGCTCGGATTTGTTTTGTGGTTTGTTCATGTGCAGGTATTGCTCGAAGACGAATGTGGTCGATGACGGGACCGGAACTAGGTTCATGGAGGAACTGAGGTTCGGGACTAGGTTCAGGAGGAACTGAGGTCTTGATGGTCAAGGATGTCATGCGGGATGTTCGGGCTAAGAGAATGGTGCACATGAAGAATGGTTAGTCACGTGAGAATGGCAGGAGGTCATTCGCGTGCAAAGTGTTAGTCACGTGAGTATGGCAGGTGGCCATACGCGTGCAAAGTGTTAGTCACATGAGTATGGTAGGGTTGCCATACGCGTGCAAGAGTTGTACTCGGCCAAGGAGAGTTGTGTTGGATACGGATTCCTTCTAGGGAATAGGAATCGTATTCAGAACTCCTTGTGGGTTGGTGCTTTAAATAGGTGGGGGGTCTCCTGTTGAAAGGCACCAAGTAGAGCTGAGCGCATCAAGCCTTGAGCTTGGTTTTAGGGTTTGTACTCTTTTGATAAGAGTATTTTAGACAAGAAATAAAGATCAATTCTTCCAAGATTTTTGCGTGCTACAGTAACCACGTCGCTACAGTATTTTCTGTTTTGGTTCTTGTTTGCATGCTTGTTCTAATTATAGATTGGTTTTTGATCGTTGAGTTTCATCTTGATTTGATCCATCAAAAACCGTTCTAGGGTATTGATTTAGAGTTTCTCAAAGTCTAGTTGATTAATCTTTTGAAGATCTTGTTTAATCTTGAAGTTTTGATTAGATTGATTCTCGTCAAGTTCTGGATCAGCAAGCTTGCGAAGCTCATAACTTTTGATCCGTAAGTCCGATTGAGCTGATTCTTTTTGGGTTTGATTCGTATTGGAATCTAGTTTCTTGTGTCCAAATTTCAGATCGTTCCTACGGTTGGATCTTCGGAAATTTGCATTTTACCAAACCTCTGTCATTCTGTTTTTGTCGAAAACGAGGCAATTATTTGGTTCTGTTTTGGGGTGAACTTTTAATAGATCAAGAATTTGGTTTTAGCTTCCACACAATCATTCACCCCCCCTCTGATTGCTATATTCGTATACTTCGATCCTACAAGTGGTATCAGAGCAAGGTTTCTCTAATCTATCTTAACCGGTGATTAGATCAATGGATCGTTATTCGACAAAACCATGTGTGTTCGATGGTGTTGATTTTCAGTTTTGGAAGGCCAAGATGGAGGCGTTCATCCAAGCACAGGGCTTCACAATTTGGGAGAAGGTCTACAAGCCATATGAAGTTCCCGCAAACGACAACGTCAACGACACCAATCGCACACATGTTGAAGCAAATAGCAAGGCGCGCAACTTGATCATCCAAGGCTTGGGACGCAGCGACTTTGATCGTGTGGTTCATCTTCGATCCGCATATGAGGTATGGAAATCTCTTTGTGATTACCATGAGGGTTCTAACATCACAAAGAGGTTCGCCAAGATATTTACAAAAAGAATACATGCATTTTGAGATGAAACCTAGTGAATCAGATGACTTCTTTGCACGTTTCAATAAAATTCTTAGCAATCTACGTGCTGTTGGAGTTAGCTACACTGATGCTGAAAATGCTCGACAATTGCTTAGTGCTTTGGACATGTCTGTGTGGGAGATGAAAGTAACATCCATACAAGAATCTACTACCATGAGCACACTCACATTAGATGTTCTTTACTCTAAGTTGAAAACTCATGAGTTGGATGTTCTTGCCAGGAAGGGTAACATTAAATCAATTGCTTTGATCTCTAACCCTAACATGTCAAATACAAATTCTTCTTCTAGTTTTGCCTTGTCTTCCATGTCTTCTTTAATAGATGAGCAACTTGAAGAATTTCCCGAAGAAGATCTGGCACTACTCTCTTCTCGCTTTAACAAAGCTTTGCAGAATGTGAGAATGAGAAAGAGAGGTGGTCCTCCAAGATGCTATGAGTGTGGTGACCTCAACCATATTCGCACAAATTGTCCTAAGCTTGCAGGAAAAACATCAAAGGAGGAGAAGGACAACGACAGAAGGAATGAGAAGAAAAGGTTCTCGTCAAATGATAGGAAGAAGAAGAGCTTCATCAACCGCAAGGTGGTTCACCGAGTTCTTTCCGCTCTTGAACAAGTCAATTTGAGCGATGTGGACTCGGAGAGCAGCGAAGATGATGCAACTCCAAGCAAGCATGATTTGATGGGACTATGTCTCATGGCAAGCAGCAAGGATAGCCTCACCGAGGACGATCACGACAACGACTTCAATGAGGTAGATCCCTCTTATGATGAATTAGCTATTGCTGTTGCTCGTCTTGGAAAATTGCTTGACAAACGTGATAAGAAAATTAAGAAACATGATTTCATTGTTGAAACATTGAATGCTGAAATTGCTAGACTTAAGACTTTGATTCCTAGTGATGATACTTGCAAATCATGTGACTTAATTTACAATGAGCTCACCTTGCTTAGGAAAGAACACGCTCTTCATTTGCATCTAAATGAGAAAAATGAGAAACATGTTGTACATGCTAGCTGTTCCACTGATGATTTGCATAGTTCAACTTCTTGTTCTAAATGCTCAACTCTTGAATTAAAATTGAAAGATGCAAATGCTAGGGTTTCTCAATTAACTGATAATTTGCTTTCACATGAAATTCTCTCATGCTCAACTTGTCGCGAGCAAAAAGGAAAAGTAGATGTTCCCTGCAATAATTGTTTAACTCTTGCTAAGAAAGTTGATTACATGCAAAATTCTTTGGAACATTTCACTAATGGCAAGAAGAAGTTGAACATGATTTTGGATCAATCTAAGGTTAGCACAAACAAGAGAGGTTTAGGTTTTGATCCTTATGCCACATATGAAACTAAACCTCGCACTGTTGTTCAGGCTCCTTGCAAAATTGAGTTATCTAATGAGCCTAAGAAAATTGCTTTTCAATCTGCTGGTTTTTTATCTTCTACTATGATGAATGCAAAATGTGCTTTTACTGTTAAAGCTAAACATCATGTCAAGTACACTTGCACTCATTGTGGTAGAGATGGACACTTAGTAGATTTTTGCTTTAGACTAGCCAAACAAAGAAAAGAAGGAAAGAACAAAGACTAGGTCAAATTTCAGCAAAGCACATTTTTATGCGCCTAGAGTGATGAAAACACCTTCATTCCTAGAAACATGGGAAAAGGCAAATCTGATTTTGTGCATAAAAATTATCGTGTTGTACCTATCTTGTTGTGCGTCGTGTGTCTCAAGATCGATTCCCAAAAATCTCATTCCTAACCCGATCGAGACCTCGACATGTTTTGCTATGTAGGCTTCTCGCGAGGAAGGAGAACATATGGCTAGTGGATTCCGGAGGCTCACGCCACCTGTCCGGTGATAAGCCTTGGGTCTCCTCCTCACTCGTGCATCTCGCTGAAAATGTTACTTTTGGAGATGCTTCTTCCTCTTTTGTTGTGGCAAAAGGTACAAGAAAGGTAAGTGACAAGTTTATGTTCAAGGATGTGGCTCTTGTTGAAAACTTGAAATATAACTTGCTTTCTGTCTCTCAAATGCTTGATGAAGATCTTGAGATAAGCTTTAAGAAAAATGAATGCAAAGTGCTAGATGCTTCAGGTGATCTTGTGTTCAAAATTTCTCGTTTTGGAAGAGTCTTTAAAGCTGATTTTGATGCATCACCTTCTTCTAAGCATAGGTGTCTAATTGCCAATGTTTCTAAAGATTTATTCTTTTGGCATCGTAGACTTGGTCATGTTGGTTTTGATCATCTTACTCGTGTAAGTGGTTTAGATCTTATACGTGGCTTGCCTAAGCTTAAGGGTGATAGCAATCTAGTATGTTCTTCTTGTAGACATGGTAAGATGATTGCAGGTTCACATCCACCTCTTACCATAGTGATGACAAACGCTCCAGGACAGCTTCTACATCTTGATACAGTTGGACCATCTCGAGTTCAATCCTTTGGAGGCAAACGGTATGTGCTTGTGATTGTTGATGATTTTTCTAGATACTCTTGGGTGTATTTTATGCCATCTAAGGATGAGGCTTTTAGTCATTTTAGAAGTCTTGTTCTTAGGCTTTCTGTTGACCATCCAGGAGCTCTCAAAGCTATTAGAAGTGATAATGGAACTGAATTCAAAAATGCTTCCTTTGATCTCTTTTGTGCTGAAAAGGAATTGATCATCAATTTTCATCTCCTAGAGTGCCTCAACAAAATGGTGTAGTCGAAAGAAAAAACAGAACGTTAGTTGAGATGGCTAGAACCATGTTAGATGAACATCTCTCTCCTAGAAATTTTTGGGCTGAAGCTATTTCAACTGCTTGTTACGTTTCAAACCGTGTGTTTTTGAGATCAAAATTGGGTAAGACTCCATATGAGCTTCGGTTTGGACATAGACCTTCTGTTTCTCACTTTCGAGTTTTTGGATGCAAATGTTTTGTCTTGAAATCTGGAAATCTTGATAAATTTGAAGCTAGATCAATCGATGGCATTTTTCTTGGATATCCTGCTCATACTCGTGGCTATCGTGGTGCTTGTTTTGGAGACTAACAAAATTGTGGAAACTTGTGAAGTTACTTTTGATGAGGCTAGTCCAGGCACTAGTCCAAGTGATGCAGTGCACAAAGCATACATTCAGGGGGAGAAAATCTTTGAAGATAATGATGATGTTGAAGATGAGGTCTTGACTCTTCCTAATGCACAACAAGATGTAGCACCTTTGGCACCTACTACTACATCACCTACAGCTAACCATCCTCAAGCTACAACATCATCTGTACATGCTGAAAATGAAGAAGGAGAAGGAGAAGTCTCAAAAGCCAATGCTCCCTTGCACATTCGTAAAATGCATCCATCTGAACAAATGATTGGAGACCTAAATGAGAGAGTCACTCGATCCAGGTTTATTCATTCTGACACTCATACTCATTCTGCTTTAGTTGCTTCTTTTGAACCCAAAGATATATCTCATGCATTATCTGACGAATCTTGGATCAATGCCATGCATGAAGAATTAGAGAATTTTGAACGAAATAAAGTTTGGAAACTTGTCTCACCACCTCCAGATTTTAATGTTATTGGAACTAGATGGGTTTTCAAAAATAAACAAAGTGAGGATGGTGTTGTTGTTAGAAACAAGGCTAGATTGGTTGCTCAAGGTTACACTCAAATTGAAGGCTTAGATTTTGATGAAACCTTTGCTCCTGTTGCTAGAATTGAAGCCATTAGAATCCTTTTAGCTTTTGCTGCATCCAAAGGTTTCAAATTGTATCAAATGGATGTGAAAAGTGCTTTTCTGAATGGCTACATAAATGAGGAGGTTTATGTCAAGCAACCACCTGGTTTTGAAAATCCAAAGTTTCCAAATCATGTGTTCAAACTAACAAAAGCTTTGTATGGTTTGAAACAAGCCCCTAGAGCATGGTATGATAGGCTAAAAACCTTTTACTTGAAAAGGGCTTTTAATGGGAAAGGTTGACAAAACTCTCTTTTTACTCAAGCAAGGCAATGATCAACTATTCGCTCAGATTTATGTTGATGATATTATCTTTGGTGGTTCATCTCATGTTTTAGTGTCCGAGTTTTGAAACAATGAGGAAGGAGTTTGAGATGAGTATGATGGGTGAGTTGACATACTTTTGGGATTTCAAATCAAGCAAACGAAGGATGGTACTTTTGTGCATCAAAGCAAATATACAAGAGACTTGCTACATCGTTTTGGGATGGAAAACAGCAAGCCGATCATGACACCTATGGAGAGCACTTGCGCACTTGACCCTGGTGAAGATGGTGAGCCGGTTGATCAAAAGGAATATAGAAGCATGATAGGTTCACTTTTGTACCTCACTACATCAAGGCCGGATATACAATTTGCTGTGTGCTTGTGTGCTCATTTTCAAGCTTCCCCACGTGCTTCACATCGACAAGTCAAAAAGGATTTTCAGGTATCTTCATGGAACTCAAGATTTTGGCATTTGGCTTTCTGCTTCCTCATGCATTAGTTTGAGATCTTTTACGATGCTGATTTTGGAGGATGTAGAATTGATAGGAAGAGCACTTCTGGTTCATGTCACTTCTTGGGAAATTCTCTCATTGCATGGTCATCTAGAAAGCAATCTTCTGTTGCACAATCAACTGCTGAATCTGAATATGTGGCTGCTGCTAGTTGTTGTTCTCAAATTCTTTGGATAGTAGCTACACTTAAAGATTATGGGGTTATTTTGGATAGTGTTCCTCTTCTGTGTGATAACACTAGTGCAATTTGCATTGCTAAGAACCCTGTGCAACATTCAAGAACAAAACACATTGACATCAGATTTCACTTTCTTAGAGATCATGTTGAAAAAGGCAACATTGTGCTTCATCATGTGGATACTGAACATCAATTGGCAGACATTTTCACAAAACCTTTGTCTTCTTCTCGTTTTGCTTTTATTCGGGGAGAACTTGGGATTGTTCATCCAATGGGTTTGTTTTGAGAGGGAGTTTCTTTGCCAAGTTCTTTCACTTAATGAGCTCACTTTATCATATTTCTTTATATGTTATGTAATTGAGCTAATATATGATAATCTAATTATCTCACTTGAACTAAAAATGACATTGCGGAATTCCCTGGACTGATTGCCTATAGCTAAATACTCTGTGATATCTTACTCTTCTAGGCTTGTTATTGAATCTTCTTGACAAATTTGGGCTATGAAGCAAGTGTGTTTTCAGCTTTACTCTTTCAAAAGACCTTTTAATCTCCTTGCATGTTTACAATCAAAAAATAAAGGAAAAGGGAATCAGTTAAAAAAAGGGTTGTTAAAAGCAAAAACCTCAAGTTATGTGCTTCAGGATGCTTTCCCTAAAAGATAAGATGTATGCTTCAAGCATGCCATTCCCTCAAAAGACAAGATGTATGCTTCAAGCATGCCACTCCAAAGAAATAAAAGAAGTATGCTTCAAGCATGCCACATGCCCATTGCTTTAAAGATTAAATTGGTCTACTAGATTGGAGTTGAAACTACTTGCTCGCCTCGATTTGTTAGTTGCTTCAACTTTGAGCCTTTGTTTTTCTACTAAAGGTTTTGCTTAGTACTTGGCTATAGTTGACTGAATTGAGGTTGAGATGCATGTCATTCCCTAACTTGCTAAAATCACATCAAGATCATGTATTTTGCATATTATGTGATATATAAGGTTATATGATCGAATGAGCTCATCTTTTTCTATCTTGGCACTCCCTTGTTTCTCTTTGTGAAATCATTGTTTCAAGAAAAATTTTGAACCTGTTCTCTCTTTTGTACTCTTGATGAATCCATTGTCAAAGGGGGAGAAATTTGGAAATCATTGAAAAGTTTAAAGAAAAAGGGAGAGTTGTTAAATTTGAGATTTTTTGGAGAAGTTTGGAGAATTTTTGAAATTTTTGGGCGCATTGCACATTCACACACATTTTCATTCACAGGGGGAGATTTTGTTTTGCATTTTGGTCAAAGGGGGATTTCTGTGTTTTCTCTTTTTGGTCCTTGATCCTTTGAAATTCAAAATCTTTGTAAAGTGAATGCCAAATGTTCAATTCTAAGTGGTGTTGCCAATGTTTTCATCAAGGGGGAGATTGTGAAATCATGTGCTGAAAAACTGGCTTAGAATTAAATTTGCAAAATGTGTTTGTTCATGTGTTTTGACAATTTGACAAGAAACAGTAAGTTTCGCTTTGGCGCCGGACCAAACTTATAGAAAACAGTAAGTTTCCCCTGTACAACAGACCAACTTTTTTGGTTCTTTGTAAACTTGCTTTTGACAACCTCATTCTTCCATGTACAACAGACCAACTTTTTTGGTCTGTCGTAAATGTGCTTTTGAAGGTTGTTGTGCCAGACCAAGTTATTGAAAACAAGAAGTTTTACATGTACGACGGACCAAGTTTTTGGGTGCATCGTGGGCGTGTTTTTCAGATCATAAGCCGAACTCAATTTTACAAGAAACCAAGAAGTTTTGCATGTACAACGGACCAAGTTTTGGGTCCGTCGTGAACGGCTTTTGAGGATTGATTTCGCATGTACAACAGATCGATTTTGTTGGTCCGAAACGTGTTTTCGCCGGAATGATTTCTTTTTGGAACCGAGAGTTTCACTTGTACAACGGAACGATTTTGTTGGTCCGTCGTGAATGGACTTTTTCTAGGGTTTTTGATTTTGGTCCGTTGTAAACGTGTTTTGCTCGGTTTGGATGTTTTGCAAGATTTGAAATGGTTTGAATTTGAGATTATGAAATTTGTGATGATTTCATGATACTTGTTTTGAAGTGGACTTTATGCAATGCTCATGTGAGTAGTTGCATGGATTGACATTGAGTCAAGTCGTGGACTTGTGCTCGGATTTGTTTTGTGGTTTGTTCATGTGCAGGTATTGCTCGAAGACGAATGTGGTCGATGACGGACCGGAACTAGGTTCATGGAGGAACTGAGGTTCGGGACTAGGTTCAGGAGGAACTGAGGTCTTGATGGTCAAGGATGTCATGCGGGATGTTCGGGCTAAGAGAATGGTGCACATGAAGAATGGTTAGTCACGTGAGAATGGCAGGAGGTCATTCGGCGTGCAAAGTGTTAGTCACGTGAGTATGGCAGGTGGCCATACGCGTGCAAAGTGTTAGTCACGTGAGTATGGTAGGGTTGCCATACGCGTGCAAGAGTTGTACTCGGCCAAGGAGAGTTGTGTTGGATACGGATTCCTTCTAGGGAATAGGAATCGTATTCAGAACTCCTTGTGGGTTGGTGCTTTAAATAGGTGGGGGTCTCTGTTGAAAGGCACCAAGTAGAGCTGAGCGCATCAAGCCTTGAGCTTGGTTTTAGGGTTTGTACTCTTTTGATAAGAGTATTTTAGACAAGAAATAAAGATCAATTCTTCCAAGATTTTTGCGTGCTACAAGAACCACGTCGCTCTGATTTTCTGTTTTGGTTCTTGTTTGCATGCTTGTTCTAATTATAGATTGGTTTTTGATCGTTGAGTTTCATCTTGATTTGATCCATCAAAAACCGTTCTAGGGTATTGATTTAGAGTTTCTCAAAGTCTAGTTGATTAATCTTTTGAAGATCTTGTTTAATCTTGAAGTTTTGATTAGATTGATTCTCGTCAAGTTCTGGATCAGCAAGCTTGCGAAGCTCATAACTTTTGATCCGTAAGTCCGATCGAGCTGATTCTTTTTGGGTTTGATTCGTATTGGAATCTAGTTTCTTGTGTCCAAATTTCAGATCGTTCCGACGGTTGGATCTTCGGGAATTTGCATTTTACCGAACCTCTATCATTCTGTTTTTGTCGAAAACGAGGCAATTATTTGGTTCTGTTTTGGGGTGAACTTTTAATAGATCAAGAATTTGGTTTTAGCTTCCGCACAATCATTCACCCCCCCTCTGATTGCTATATTCGTATACTTCGATCCTACAACATCACTTCAAACGGCCCAAAAATGCGAGTAAACCTCAAGCCGAAAGGTTTTATTCTCTAATTTCACATTCTATAATGTCACACCATACCGTAGTGTCACATTTAGCTTCATAAATCTCTCTAAAAGTCGACGGAATCAACATAGCTGCGCATCGCCGATTGTTGATTTTTGGCCGATTTCACCCAGGTTCGATCTGCTTTGTTTTGTTGCGCATCGCCTTCTCAAAGCCGATTTTACCTTGTATCCGGATTAACCATAACTGGTTGATCTAGTTATCCCCTAATCGGTTTCTAGCCGACTAGCGAAAAGCCGATAAACATTGCTCTATCAGCTTTTGATCAAATTACAAATTCTACCTTGTCAATTTCAGGTCAAATTGACTGGCACGCTCTGCAAACCCGGTGTTTGTGTGTGTTCGAAGCTAAGGATCCTGCTTCACATTTTTAGCGCAAACAAGTACCTAGACCAACCCCAAGGATTCCCATGGCCATACATTTGGAGAAGTATCATGTGTTGTGATTGATGATGGCACGTGGTGCATGGTAATCAACTGGGTTGATAAATAGATTTAGATCGGGGCAAGTGGAAAGAATGATATGGTGGGCCATGATTGGCACCGAGGATGTCGTTTTGGTTCTTCGGGTAGTCTTGCCCTGGTCACCCTAAGGACTTAACCTTGCAAGCCTTTGATCTGAGTCAAACATGCAACCACATGTCTGTAATGGGATGGACCTAGTTGAGTAAGTTACTAATAACTTGCATGTGATACCTCGGGGTGTCAACTACACCTTTTGTGTAGCTTGAAAGGGGAGCGTACCAGTGCTATGGCATGGTACCCGTCCAACGGTATGTCAGTCCCAGACTTCGCCTCTATTAAGGGAAGGGATGGTGTATGGCAACAACCGGAAAGGTTCACTTGTGTGGTTTGTGGTCTCTGAAATGCTTTGTTACGATCACTCGCCTTTGTGTTGTTTGACTGTATCTTGTGGGTAAAGTGCATAACTTCTGCAGAGTGTAAAATCTATTCGAATAGCCGTGTCCGCGGCACTGGACATTGCTCGGGGATTACAGTCAAGGGTTAGATTTTCTTGAAAACAACTTGGACTTGGCAAGTTTGTTTGGGTTGATTAATGATGTTGATGGAAATGTGGAAAGGAAAAGTGTTTACTTAACTCCTGGAAAAGTTTTTTGATACTATCTTTACTTTTACTGCTTTTGAATCTACTTATGCTACTTGTTAAATGCTGTTTTACTGCAAATGTATCCGTCAGCCTATTCTTTGTAATAAGCCAAGCATGTAGAATATTAGTTTGCATTATGTGCATGACTTGCTGAGTACCAAGTACTCACCCTTGCCACAATACAACATCAGTTGAAGGAGAAGCAACGCCAGCCTTGGAGGAAGAACTCCAGGAGGAGCCGTCTACTTAGGAGCGGCCCGATCGGTTACTGTGGTATCTTTGGATGGCGCCACGTTGATGATTTTTATTCCGTTGCAATTTATTTCCTTAATAAGTTTTTGCCCTGTGTGGCGTACTCTTGTAAGTTGACCAGATGGTCGAGCAACCAGTTTTGTTATTTTAATTAAAGTACTTTATTACTATCGTTGTGTATGATTGTGAGATTTACCAATGTTGAGACTGTGTGCACTTGTGTGATCCTGGACTAGTGTTGAATACACAGAGGGTCCGTATTTGCAAATTCGGGTCCCGACACACTTCCTGTGAGAAAATCGGCTATAACCTGTCCTTTGACAAACTTAGCCGATTCGTACGTTAGGTCGAACTCGGTCAAAGCATACGCCCATTTGCCGAGTTGACCTCATAAATTGGTGCGGATAGTATGTAGTTAATGAGGTCAGTCTTGCATACTATAGCACTTTGATGTCAGGATGTAATGCCTCAATTTTGTGCATGCAAAATATAAAGAAGATAAGCATAACTTTTCCACTAGGGGATACCTGATTTCAGCATCTAACAGTCGCCGGCTCAAATAAAATATGACATGTTCTTTGCCATCAGCTTCTTGCGTCAGGACCGAACCTATCGCTTCTTCTTCGACCGATATGTACAACCTGAAGGGTAAATTACTCTTTGGCGCAACCAACACAGGGGGTTTCATCAGATAGCCTTTGATATCAACAAACGCTCTCTGCTGATCAGCTCTCCACACAAACTGTCGGGACCCCGAATTTGCAAATCCGGACCCTCTGTGTATTCAACACTAGTCCAGGAACGCGCTAGTGCACACAGTCTTAACATCGGTAAATATCACAATCATACCACTCGATACTAATAAAGTACTTTTATTTAAATAACCAAACTGGTTACTCAACCTTATGGTCAAGTTACAATATACGCCTCACAGGGCGAATCTTATTAAGAGAGAAATAGTAGCAGCGGAAAATAAGATAACTTCGTGGCGCCATCCAGTATACCACAGGCAACCGATCGGGCTCGCTTCCTAAGTAGAGCGAATCCTCTTGGAGTTCCTCCTCCAAAGCCGGTGTAGTCTCCTCTTCAAGCGGTGTTGTATGGTGGCAAGGGTGAGTACTTGGTACTCAAAGAAGTCATGCATGTAATGCAAGCTAATATACTATATGCATGGCTTGGTACAAAGGAATAGCTCAAGGTATATTTGCGAAACGACATTTGACAAGTAGTATAAGTAGATTCGAAAGCAGTAGAAACAAGTAAAGCATAAATAACTTTTCAAGAAGTTTAGTAAACATTTTTCCCATCCTAAACCACATTTCCATCAACATCATTATTAATCCAACCCAACTTTTCAAACCAAGTTATTTTTGAGAAAATCTAACCCTTGACTGTAATTCCCGAGGGATGTCCAATACCGCGGACACGGCTATTCGAATAGATTCTACACTCTGCAGAGGTTATGCACTTTACCCACAAGATACAGTCAAACACCACAAAGGCGAGTTCCCGTAACAAAGTCTTTCGGAAACCTCTAACAATACAAGTGGTCCTCCCCGGTTATTGCGCACTAACCCTTCCCTTAGCTAAGGCGAAGTCTAGGCCAATCAACCGTTAGATGGGTACTGGCCTCGGCCAGACGCGCTCCCCCGTACAACTTACACAAAGGGTGTAGTTGACCTCCTGAGGTCCCACAGGTACGTCATTAGCAACTTAGTCAACTAGGTCCGTCCCATTACAGACATGTGGTTGCACGTTAGACCCAGTTCAAAGGCTTGCAAGGTTAAGTCCTTAGGGTGACCAGGGCAAGACTACCCGAAAAACCAAATCAACATCCCCAATGCCACAACTGGCCCACCTGATTACTCTTGCCACATGCCCCGGTCGAAAACTATTTATCAAACCCCAGTTGATTACCATGCACCACGTGCCATCAACATCACATGATACCTTTCCAAAACAGGTTCAATATATCATTAAGTCAATATTAACATTTGTTTGTCCAAAATCATGTCATGAGCACGTAGCAGGTCTAAGCAGTTTACTACAACGGTCTAAAACCCATGTTGGCAAGTTAATAATGTCCAATTAGTAAACCACAACTAGGGTGACAAGGGTCATGGCTCATATTTAAATATTCAAGGTGTCATACAGCAAATTGGTGTTTATCTAATCCCCCATATTTAAATAAAGTATTTTCTACTTGAACTAGCATGCAATAGGTTAAATCAAAATAGATTTCAAAATAGGATCAACATGGTCAAAGCACAACTTGCCTTCAAAAAGTACTTGTTCTTGGTCTTGAGTTGGATCCTGAGTCAATACTTCTCCTTCGAATCCTTCCGGCACTTCAACGTCTACTCGTAAAGCGTGCAAATAGCAAATACACAAATAAACAATATGCAAAAGTGTCCAAACATCCAAATAAAATCCATAAACAGAGAGAACATAATTTTATGAATTTTTAGAAACTGGAATCGTCAAATTCGGAGTTAAAACGCAAAAGTTATGATTATTTAAAGTTTAAATAATCAATTAAATAATTTTACAGAGAAAAACTTTAGTCGAAAAATTAAATAAAATTCATATTTAAGTAGATCTCAATTTTATACGAATTTAGAAATTTGAATCACTCAAATCGGAGTTGAAACGCAAAAGTTATAAGCGTTTGAAGTTTTGAAATTCAAATCAATTATTAAACCGAATTATTAAATCATTTTCTTTTGGAAAATCATTTATTGCGTCAGCGAGGACACGTGGACCAATCGGGTGACGACGCGAGGCCTCGGGTCCACGGACGGCGCCGACGGTCTCGGCTCGGTCCACCGTGGGCTCGGCCCACGGCTCACGCGATCGGCAGCGGTGGGCCCTCGACACGCGGGCCCGCGTGTCGGCGTCCTGCCTGCCAGCGTCGCGTGGGCGGGCGACCGCGACGGTCCAGGCTTCCGACACGTGGCGCAATCTCGGCCGTTGATTTGAAAATCAACGGCCCAGATTAGATCCGCTAACGCGCTTGGAAAACAACTCCACCGATCTTGACCGCTCGATCTTGATCGGACGGTCAAGATCCACCTATTGCTATGAACGTGGTTCAATCTAAGCCGTTGGATCTAGATCTAACGGTTGAGATTAGATACGGAGATTAACACGTGATTCTTTACCGTGGGTGACGTGGGACGAATCCGACCGTGCGATGAAGATCCGACGGTGGAGAAGCTTCGCGTCTGCGATGTCCACGCGAGCTCCGCCGGCGTTGAGAACGAAGACCACACCAACGGCGTTCGGGCACGCTCGGCGAAGTGGGTGGTCTCTTGGTGCGTCTCGAAGCGGGGACTCGGATCTGGGCTCCTTCTCGGCGGAAGACGACGGACGGCGGCGGAAACTACAAGAAACCGCGGGCGGACACCTCCTCCAACTACTGGCGAGCTCGTGCGGGCAAACGGCGACGGCCAGCGAGATGGCTCGGGACACGGGTGCACACGGAGGAGGGCAACCTCGGGCGTGACTCGGGCTTTAAATAGCCTCGGCGTTCGTGCGAGGCGAAACCTAATTCTCCACGGCGGGCGCGGCGGCGGAGTCGGCTTCGGACTTCGGGCGGAGACGACGACGGTCGGCCGATCCCACGTGGCGCGATCAACGGCCACGATCGCACGGGCGCGACCGGGTCCGGTCCGGTCTCGGCTCGAACCGATGCGATCCAATCCGGACCGTTGGATCTCGATCCGACGGTCGGGATCAACTTGGGTTAGGGTTGGGTTCGACCGACTTGGCTGGCTCGGGTCGCACTCGAGTCTGACTCGGGTGCGGCTCGGTCGGATGAACAGTGCAAACCCATTCGCATTTTCCAGCGATTTAATAATTAAAATAATTCCCAGAAATTCATTTAATTCATTAAAAATAGCAAAATACTCAGAAAAATTCCAGAAAATATTTTGGAACATTTTGGACTCAAATAAAATATTTCCAACCAAATTTTATTTGCAAAATTAAATTCTTTAATTATTTCAAAATGGAATAAATTCAAATAAATTCCAAATAAATCCAAATAAATTCCAGAAAATTCCAAAAATTCACCAAAGTGCCAAATCACACATGAATTTAAGAAAAGCAAAATTTTGGGGTGTTACACAAACTCTTGGTTGTCTTTTAGCTTTAGCAATGGGGTGAAGGCGCGAATTCGATCGGACAAATTTGAAATGAAGCGTCGAGGGTAATTGATCTTGCCGATCAATATCTGTAACTCTTTCTTATTTTTCGGTGGCTTAGTATCGGCTATAGCTTTTACTTTTGCTTGATTTACTTCAATCCCTTTTTCATGCACCATGAACCCGTGGAATTGTCCAGCCGATACTCCAAAAGCGCATTTGAGCGGATTCATCTTCAGCCCATGCGCCCTTGTGCTTTCAAACATTTTTTTCCAGATCGGCTAAGTGTTGCCAATTCTCTCTTGATTTCACGACAACATCGTCGATGTAAATTTCTACAGTATGGCCGATTAAGTTGTGGCAAATATGGTTCATAGCACGTTGGTACGTGGCCCCAGCGTTTTTCAAGCCGAACGTCATGACAGTCCATTCGTAGAGCCCCAAAGCTCCTGGGCATCGAAAGACCGTTTTGGGCATATCGGCTTCAGCCATAAATATTTGGTTATATCCGGCATTCCCATTGAGGAAACTTATGATTTTATTTCAGGATGCGGCATCGATAAGCATATCGGCTATTGGCATCGAGTACTCGTCTTTTAGCGTGGCTTTTTTCAAATCTCTAAAATCCACGCATACTCGTAACTTACCATTTTTTTACAGGAACGATATTTGAGACCCACTCAGCGTATCGGCAAGGCCTGATAAAGTTGGCCTCTAGCAATCGCTCTACCTCTTCTTTTATGGCATCGTATAGTATAGGATTAAATCGCCTTGGGTATTGTTTGAATGGTCGATACCCAACTTTTATGGGTAGCCGATGTTCGACAAGCTGTCGGCTTAAACCAGGCATTTTGTAGTATTCCCACGCAAAGCAATCCCTATATTTTTTGAGTATTTCGACCAACTTTGCTTTATATTCTGGATCTAATCTAGCACTTACATAAGTTGGTCTTTTCCTATCGCCTTTTCCAATGTTGACTTCTTTGAGAAAATCGGCGGAGGTGAATCCTTGCCCTCATCTCTCTTCTTCGAAGTCTTCAATAGCTTCTTCGAATTCTACTTCTCGCCGATAGCTCCTCATCTTTCCTTGTAATTTTGCTATTGTTTTGGACTTCATCTCCTCACAACTTCATCTATTCGATCAAACGTATTAGGTCTGACGCTGATCGGTTTTAAACCTGATTTCCCGATGCATATGAAATCGCAGTCGTCCAAAATCTTTCCTGATATGCATTCGGCTTCTTCGTGTTGCCAGTTAGCATCAGGGCTGGCCATGGCGATATGAGCCGATGTATCGGCCGATATGACTTCAACTTCATCATTATTCCACTGCACGAGCTTCTGATGCATAGTTGACGGAATGAAGCAATTAGCGTGGATCCAATCTCATCCGAGAAGCACACTGTAGTTGCCTTTAGCTTCGATCACGAAGAATGCAGTCGGTAGTGTTTTATTACCAACTGTCAATTCTGTCATTATTACGCCCTTCTCTTCGGTGGGATCTCCTGTGAAATCATTTAACACCATGTTGGTCTTGATCAGATCTTCGTCGGCTTTACCCAACTTCCTGAAGGTACTTAGAGGCATTAGGTTTACTGTTGCTCCTCAGTCGACTAACATCCTAGATATCGGTCAGCCATTGATATACCCTTTGAGATACAACGACTTCAAGTGCCGATGCGTGTCCTGAGGCTTTTCGAATACAACATCCTGCGCGCCAAGGCATAATTGGGCGAATACCTCCTCAACCGTCTCAGTCTTGAATTCTGCGGGTAATGTGAATACCATGTTGATGTCCATTTGTGGTGTGTCGTCTCTAATCATTGGAGATCCGAAATCAACCGATTGATCTGAATCACTATCGGTTTGATCTTTCTTTTTCCATTCCTGTCTTATGGCGGGTATTGGTCATAGTTTATTGAAGACCCGATCTCGCCCTTTCTCTGCTTTCGTCTCTCTCTCTCTCTTCCTGTGTTTTTAGTCATTGGAGACGTCTGCGCTGTGATTTGCTAAGACCCATGGGACACCACCTCGGCTTGGATTCAATCGGCCTTCAGATTTTTCCAGCCAGATTGTTTACTTCACTGCTAGATTCTAGCTCGGCGGTAGTGTCGGGAATTGGTGCTTTTGAGTTCTCGGAGGATTCGCCTCATTCTGGTATTGACAGTCTTTCATGGATCGGCCTTATGTTTTCTGGTCCTAGCCTGTCATGTACCGGCCTGGACAACCTATCTTTGGCCGATCGGGTTGATCGATCCCTGATTGGGTGTTGCATGGGACATGTTTGTACTGTGGGTAGGGTCATCCCTCTCTCCCAGCAAAACTGCAAAAAGGGACATTGCCAATGAGCCTCCTCATTGCTTGGCCGATAATAGCTATCTGGCCGATAGCACTTGCTTGGCCGATAGTCATTGGACTGGTGGAAATAGTTTGATTGACAGAAACTTTGCCGTCGTTAGCTTATCCTTTCATATTTTTCTAAGAGTTGGGAGAAAGTTGGTTTAGGCTTGATGTTAGGTCTTCTCGGTGGAGTCTTTTCTGCCTTGTACCATTTTCCAATTTCCAATTCTCCCTTTGGCCTCACGGTCCTTGAGCTTCGACCACTCCGGTCGGCTTTTATTTGTATTAAGCCGATGGTGATCTGCACTGTTTCATTTCCATTAGAGCTGGACCGGACTCCAACTTTCTGCATCGGCTTGATGTCCTCGTCCATATGTTCCTTTCCTTTCCCTGAGTATTGAACCATGTTGATTTGGAAAGGATTCACATCTATCTGCATAGCCGATTCTTCTGCAAACTTCAATCGTCCATAAGAAATAGCCGATTGAATCTGTTGCCGAAAAATATTACAGTCGTTAGTATTGTGTGAAAAAGAATGATGCCACTTGCAATATCTTCATTTTTTGATCTCATCGGCCGATGGAATGACGTGGCCTTCTGGCAATTTTATAAGTTTCTCCTGTAATAATAAATCAAACATCCTATCGCAATTTGACACATCAAAGGAATATTTAACCTCCGTTTTGTTCTTCGTTGGTTTAAGCCAAGAGCACACGAGTGGGTTTTTTGGACCCTTAGTCCACTCGGCTATATTTATGTCCGCTTCATCGTCTTCAAACGCTTCGTCTGAACTACACTCGACCATATTCACTTTCCCCCTTTCATTACTATTTGCCCTAAACTTATCCTTAAACCCTTTATCTGAATATCGGCTTTCTTGTGCCGATAAATGATGGAGCAAATGGCCCAAGTCGGTGAATTCCTGCCCCGCAAAATTTTCTTTTAGAGGCGGGATTAACCCTTGAAACGATAAATCGGCCAATTGGTCATCGGGTAACATAACGCTAAAGCATATGTTTCGCACGTCTCTGAACCTCCTAATGTAATCGGACACGAACTCGCCGAATGTCTGCCTGAGCGAACTCAGATCGGAAATCCTTAGTTCAGTGGTCCCAGAGAAGAAGTATTCGTGAAATTGACTTTCCAAATCGTTCCAAACGTGGACCGAGTTTGGTGGTAAATTGGTGAACCATGTGAACATTGTTCCCGACAAGGACAACGGAAACAATCTGATTTTTAATCCGTCGGAATGGGCTGCCTCGCCGCACTGAGCAATAAATCGTTCGACATGTTCTGAAGTGGTTACTGAGTCTTCTCCCAGAAACTTTGCAAAGTCTGGTATCCTATAGTTATGCGGGTAGGCCATGCGGTCGATGTAATCTGGGTATGGTTTCCTATACCCAATGACCTTCCCCCTGGGCTGCAAACCAAACTGCTCCCTTAATACAACAGCGATCTGCTCTGCCCAATTGACATTAACGGCTTTTGGTGCTACATGGCCTAGCCAGTTATCAAAGTTTATGCCCTGCCCCCCGAGTGCAAACTCGGGCTATCGGCCGAACCTACGTCGCCGGATGCCTGGGTAATTGGTCATAATCGTTATCTCTTATAGCTGATACTTCAGGTACGGGTGGATAAGGTTCATCATATGAGACCACCTTGTGTGGGGCCTGGTGTCTGGGCACAGTCCTTTGGAATGGAGGAACTTTGCCTGTATCAATTGGCCTAGAGGCCGATTGACCAAACCCACTGGCTGAGGGTATGTCGGGACCCCGAATTTGCAAATCCGGACCCTCTGTGTATTCAGCACTAGTCCAGGAACGCGCTAGTGCACACAGTCTTAACATCGGTAAATATCACAATCATACCAATCGATATTATCAAAGTACTTTATTTAAATAACCAAACTGGTTACTTGACCTCACGGTCAAGTTACAAATGTATGCCTCGTAGGGCGAAACTTATTCAGAGAGAAACAATAGCAGCGGAAAATCAAATAAACTTCGTGGCGCCATCCAGTATACCACAGGCAACTGACTGGGCTCGCATCCCTAAGTAGACGGGTCCTCTTGGAACTCCTCCTCCGAAACTGGCATAGTCTCCTCTTCAACTGGTATTGTGTTGAGGCAAGGGTGAGTACTTGGTACTCAGCAAGTCATGCACAGAATGCAAGCTAATATACTATATGCATGGCTTGGTACAAAGGAATAGCTTAAGGTATATTTGCGATGTGACTTTTGACAAGTAATATAAGTAGATTCAAAGCAAGAGAGATAAGTAAAGCATAAATAACTTTTCAGAAATTTAATAAACATTTTTCCCATCCTAAACCACATTTCCATCATCTTCATTGTTAAACCAACCCAACTTTTCAAATCCAAGTTATTTTCGTAAAATCTAACCCTTGATTGTAATTCCGAGCATTGTCGATCACAGTGGACTCGGCTATTCAAATAGATTCTACACTCTGCAGAGGTTATGCACTTTACCCACAAGATACAGTCAAACACCACAAAGGCGAGTTCAGTAACAAAGCCTTTGGAAGCCTCAAACAACACAGGTGGTCCTCTCCGGTTCGTGCTCTACACCATCCCTTCCCTTAGCTAAGGCGAAGTATGGGACCAACACACCGTTAGATGGGTACTGGCCACGCCCACGATACGCTCCCCGTACAATCACACAAACGGTGTAATCGACACCACTGAGGCTCCACAAGTGAGTCCTTAGCGACTTAGTCAACTAGGGCCGTCCCATTCCAACCATGTGGTTGCAAGTATGACCCAGTTCAAAGGCTTGCAAGGTTAAGTCCTTAGAGTGACCAGGGCAAGACTACCCTAAAACCAAATCAACATCCCGATTGCCATCTTGGCCCACCTTTGATTACTCTTGCCACATGCCCTGGCCGAAAGCGTTTATCAAACCCCGCTTGATTACCATGCACCACGTGCCATCAACATCACATGATACTTTTCCAAAACAGGTTCAATATATCATTAAGTCAATATTAACATTTGATTGTCCAAAATCATGTCACGAGCACGTAAGTGTGTCTAAGCAGTGTACTACAACGGTCTAAAACCCATGTTGGCAATTTAATAATGTCCAACTAGTAATCCACAACTAGGGTGACAAAGGGTCATGGCACATACTTAAGTAATCAAGGTGTCATACAGCAAATTGGTATTTATCTAACCCCCATGTTTAAACAAAGTATTTTTCTAATTGAACTAGCATGCAATAATTTAAATCAAAATAGATTTCGAAATAGGATCAACATGGTCAAAGCACAACTTGCCTTCAAAAAGTACTTGCTCTTGGTCTTGAGTTGGATCCTGAGTCAACACTTCTCCTTCGAATCCTTCCGGCACTTCAACGTCTACTCGTAAAGCGTGCAAATAGCAAATACACAAATAAACACTAGGCAAAAACATCCCAAAACTCCAAATAAAATCCAAAAACAGAGAGAACATAATTTTCTGGATTTTTAGAAACTGGAATCGTTCAAATCGGAGTTAAAATGCAAAAGTTATGATTTATTAAAGTTTAAATAATCAATTAAATAATATTACAGAGAAAAACTTTAGTCCAAAAATTAAATAAAATTCATATTTAGGTAGATCTCAATTTAATACAAATTTAGAAATTTGAATCACTCAAATCGGAGTTGAAACGCAAAAGTTATAAGCGTTTGAAGTTTGAATCTAAATTTGAATCAATATTTCGAATTAATAAATCATTTTCTTTTTCGGAAATTAATTATTGCGTCAGCAAGGACACGTGGCAGCCTCTGATTGGTTGGCTGACGTCAGCCGGTCCATGGACGTGGTCCACGCTCGGCTCGGGTCCACCGTAGACTCGGTCCACGACTCATCGTGTCACTGACATGTGGGACCACTCGGGTGACGTCATCGCTGACGTCAGCGCTTGGCTGGATTAGCCACTGACATGCGGGCCCTCTGACACGCGGGCCGGCGTGTCGGCGTCCTGCCTGCCAGCGTGCGTGGGCCAGCTGGCCGCGTCGGTCCAACTTCCCGACACGTGGCGCAATCTCGCCGTTGGTTTGAAAATCAGCCCGCGGATTGGATCCAGGGTTAACGCGTTGAAACTACTCGATGATCATGGGCCGTTCGATCTAGATCGGACGGTCCAGATCTAATCCTATAATCGCACTGCTACGGCACGTGGCGATTGTGAACCGTTGGATCTTGATCCAACGGTCCAGATCTAATCGGGTTTGGAACACGTGATCTCACCTCAACCGTTCGATCTGGATCTGACGGTCCTCCGAGCTTCATGACGGCGATGGTTTCACGGCGGCGCTGGCTTGACCGAGACGGGACGGCGACCAAGGGCGCGGCGCTACGGGCTTCTCGGCGAGATGAAACCTCCTTCGCCAGCGCCTCGTCGCGGGGACTCGGATTCGGGCTCCTTCGGCGGAAGACGACGGACGACGGCGAAACGGCGCAAACCGCAATGAGGGAAGAGACAACTCCGGCGGCGATTGCGGCTCAACGGCGGCGCTCAGGCGAGATGGCTCGGGAAACGGTGCGCAAGGATGAGGGCAACCTCGGGGGCGTCTCACGCTTTAAATAGCCTCGGCGTTCGTGCCCTAGACGGAAACCTAGTTCGTTCTGGCGGGCGCGGCGGAGTCCGGCTTCGGACTCGGCGAAGACGACGAAATCGTGGCGTCCCACGTGGCACGATCGACGCCACGATCGACGGGCGCGATCGGATCCGGCGGATCGGCTCGAGCCGTCTGGTGATCTCGGTAGTTGGATCTTGATCAGCGGTTGGGATTGATTAGGGTTAGGAGTGGGTTCGGCCGAGTCACGTGGCTCGGGTCGGACTCGAACTTCGAGTCCGACTCGGGCTCGATCGGATGAACGATGAACCGACCGGTCGGTCCTTTTCCAGCGAATTAATATTTAAAATAATTCCCAGTAATTCATTTAATTCATTAAAAATAGCAAAAGACTCAGAAAAATTCCAGAAAAATTCTGGAAAATATTTTGGATCATTTTGGACTCAAATAAAATATTTCCAACAAAATTTTATTTGCAAAATTAAATTCTTTAATTATTTCAAAATGGAATAAATTCAAATAAATTCCAAATAAATCCAAATAAATTCCAGAAAATTCCAAAAATTCACCAAAGTGCCAAATCACACATGAATTTAAGAAAAGCAAAATTTTGGGGTGTTACAAACCTCCCCCCCTTAATAGAATCTCGTCCCCGAGATTCAGGGCTTACTAAAGGAATAGGTTTGGAAATTCTTTCTTCAAATCCTCTTCGCGCTCCCAAGTCGCTTCGCTTTCTTCATGATTGCTCCACTGAACTCTACAGAAACGGGTTGACTTATTTCTGGTTTCTCGATCCATTGTGTCCAGAATCCTCACGGGATGCTCCTTATAAGTCAAATCCTCTTGCAACTCAATTAACTCTAGCGGTGTCTGTTCCTCAGGAACTCGGAGACACTTCTTCAACTGGGACACATGGAATACATCATGCACTCCTGTTAACGATTGTGGCAACTCTAGCTGATAAGCAACTTCGCCTCTGCGGCTCAAAATCTTAAATGGTCCAACATAACGGGGTGCAAGTTTCCCTTTGGCATGGAACCTCTTAACTCCCCTGAGAGGCGTAACTCTGAGGTATACAAAGTCTTCTGGTTCAAAACTCAAATCCCGGCGACGATTGTCAGCATAACTCTTTTGTCGAGATTGGGCTATCTTCAACCTTTCCCTAATCATAGCGATCCGCTCTTCAGCCTCTTGAAGAATATCAGGCCCAAAGACACGGCGCTCGCCGGTCTCATTCCAATTCAACGGCGTCCGACAGGGTCGACCATACAGTGCCTCAAAAGGTGACATCTGTAAACTAGCCTGATAACTATTGTTGTAACTAAACTCGGCATACGGCAAACTCTTATCCCAAGAGGTAGCATAAGCCAATGCACAAGCTCTCAACATATCTTCCAGAATCTGGTTGACTCTTTCGGTCTGTCCATCCGTCTGTGGATGATAAGCTGTACTGAAGTTCAAACGGGTTCCCATGGCTTCATGCAACTTATTCCAGAACCTTGAGGTAAATTGGGTACCTCTGTCCGATACAATCCTCTTTGGAACTCCGTGCAAACAGACAATCCTGATCATGTACAATTCTGCTAATTTATCTCCCGAGTAAGTGGTCTTCACGGGGATAAAATGGGCTACTTTAGTCAAGCGATCCACTATAACCCATATGGAGTCATAACCCCCTTGAGTCTTCGGCAAACCGGTAATGAAATCCATTCCGATTTCCTCCCACTTCCACTCAGGTATTTTCAGGTTTGTAGCAATCCTGCTGGTCTCTCGATTCATTGCCTTGACTCTCCGGCATCGTCGCACAATGCAACATGCTCGGCAACTTCGCTTTCATACTCGGCCACGAATCTCTCCTTGAGATCTGATACATCTTGGCGCTTCGGGATGAATTGAGTACTTGGAGTCATGGGCTTCTTCGAGAATCGATTGCTTTAACTCCTTTTGTTAGGCACACAGATGCGATCCTTCATCCACAACGTGCCTGCTCATCCAATTTGAAGTCCTCGCCTTGCCTTCCTCCTTTTTGGACTTAATCCTGCGGATCTGTCATCATCCTGTCCTTCTCGGATCTGGTCCTCTAAAGTAGGCTTTACTTCCAATGCGGCCAAGAATCCGCTAGGTACAACCTCAATCTTCATTTTCTGGAAATCCTCACATAACTCATCCTGACTTGTGGCTAGCAACGTACTCACGGTATGGCTTTTCCGACTCAGAGCATCGGCTACTACGTTGGCCTTCCCGGGATGGTAATGGGTTCCAACATTATAGTCCTTGATCAACTCTAACCATCTCCTCTGCTTCATATTCAGATCCGACTGGGTGAATATGTACTTAAGGCTCTTATGATCCGTATATACTTCACATCTGTTTCCAATCAGATAGTGACGCCATATCTTCAAAGCATGCACTACGGCAGCTAACTCTAGGTCATGTGTCGGATAATTTTCCTCATGCGGCCTCAACTGCCTCGATGCATAAGCGACGACCTTTCCATTCTGCATCAGCACACATCCAAGTCCTTGGCGCGATGCGTCACAATAAATATCGAAGCTTTGAGCAACATCTGGTAGAACTAACACCGGCCGATGTCAATCGCTTCTTGACTCTGAAATCCTTTCTCACATTCGGCGTCCATGCAAACTTCTTTTCCTTCTTGACAATTGCGTAAGAGGTTTCGCGATTGTCGAAAAGCCTTCGATGAAACGGCGGTAGTATCCTGCCATTCCAAGGAAACTCGAATGCAGGTCACGATCTTGGCTGCTCCCAATGTAACACGGCTTCTACTTTGCCTGGATCTACGGCGACTCCTTCTGCAGTCATTACATGTCCAAGAAACTCCACCTTGTCCTTCCAAAAATCACACTTGCTGAACTTGGCGAAAAGTTGCTGTTCCCTCAGCTTTTCCAAAACTCGCCTTAAGTGTTCGGCATGTTCATCCTCTGTCTTGGAGTAGATTAGGATATCGTCTATGAACACGACGACAAACTTGTCCAAATATTCCATGAACACCTTATTCATCATATTCATGAAATAAGCTGGCGCATTCGTCAGACCAAAGGACATAACTGTAAACTCGTAATGTCCATATCTTGACGAGAATGCAGTCTTCGGAATATCTTCTGATCGGATCTTCAACTGATGGTATCCCGATCTCAGATCAATTTTGGAGAAAACTCCGGCTCCTCTTAACTGATCAAACAAATCATCAATCCTGGGTAGCGGATACTTATTTTTCACGGTGACTTCATTGAGTGCACGGTAGTCAATGCACATCCTGAAACTCCCGTCCTTCTTCTTGACAAACAAAACCGGTGCTCCCCACGGCGACGAACTTGGTCTGATAAATCCTTTCTCCATTAACTCTTCTAGCTGTTTCTTCATTTCCACCAACTCCTCGGTAGACATCCGATAGGGTCTCTTTGCTATCGGTGCTGTACCAGGTACAAGCTCTATCACAAACTCTATGTCCCTGTCCGGCGGCATACCAGGTAGATCCTCGGGAAAAACATCGGGGTAATCACTCACTACCGGGACATCCTCTATGCTGATTGCCTTGGTACTGTTAACCATCAACTGTCCATCTCTAACTGCGGTGGCTTGAAATTCCACTTTCTTCCCACACGGGCTCTCCACTGAGATAGTCCTTCGTCCACAATCCAATACGGCCTTGTGCTTGGATAACCAATCCATTCCCAAGATAACATCTAAGGTCTGGGTCTCCAAAATCATAAGGTTTGCTAGGAACTCTATTCCATCTATTAGTATTCTCACCCCGGAACATCCTACTTCCGTTCGGAGTTCGGAACCAGGGGTTTGAACTAAAAGCATGCACTTAAGTCTTGCAATTCTCAAGTCATTTCTAGTAGCAAAGCCTTGCGAAACAAACGAATGCGAAGCTCCAGAGTCAAACAACACTGTGCAGTCTTGAGTTAACAAGTAACTTACCCAAGACGACGTCCGTAGCATTCTGCGGTGCATCTGCGGTGACATGGTTGACTCGGCCTCTCACCACGATGCAGGGTGTGGCTCCTGTGCCGGGCGTCCTAGCTGGGGTGGTTCCTAGATTGAAGCGAACTGGGTCGCTCTGCTGTCTTCTTTGGACAAGCTGTTGGCAAAGTGTCTGGCTCGTTGCGGTTATGTGGCGTCTTCTTTGTTCCTTCTTTTGCCTGGGGTAGCGTTTCTAGCGGGGCTAGGGTGCAGTAGTTCGATTGATGGTCTTGGTCTTTGAGGATGGTGTCCTTGTTGCATTACGTGGTTGGAATCGAAGAATTGATTTGGTGCAACTCTCAAGCGCCGCTATGCGTTCCTGGCGTGATCCTTCTTTGTTGCATCCTGCGCTTCTGTTCTCATCCAGTTCCTTGCGCTTGTCCTCAAGAATAAGCGCCTTATTCACCAACTCTTGGAAATCTGGAAAGGTGTGGGTGATCAACCCTACTTGCAATCTGAGTTAAGTCCCTTCATAAAACGAGGCTGCCTGGATTTGTCTGTCGCTACATCCTCAGTGCGTAGCGTGCTAGCTGTGTGAACTTGTTCAGGTAGTCGGCCACCGGGTGATTACCTTGCTTGATGCTCTGAACTCCTCCTTCTTAAGGTCCATGATTCCTTCAGGCACGTGATCTTTTGTCCGAATGCGGTGTGAACTCTTCCCAAGTGATATCTTGAGGGTTCTCTGCGTGGCACGTAAATTCTCCCACCATTAAACGTTCCTTCCAACCGATGAGAAGCGTAAAGTACCTTCTCATTCCCTATGCATTGAGCTATGTGTAGCTTCCTCTCAATTGATCTTAACCAATCATCGGCCTCCAATGGATTGGCATTCCCGAGAAAGTGGGTGGGTGAGTCCTCATGAACTCGGCGGCCTTGTATTGGCGTGGTCACTGATTAACTTGATTAGCGTGGCCTGAGCGATGGACGTGCTGCATTTGTTGCATCATAGCATGCATCAATCGAGTCTGAGCGACAAGAAAGGCTCGAAATTCTGCATATCGATGGCGGTCTGGTGCTCCATCATTGGGGTTTCTGGCTGGCGAGATCCACTCCCATTGCTTCCAAAGTTCCCACGGGTATTCACCATCTGTCGATTTGCTCTAGGTTTAGAGATGAGAGGGAAACAAGAATAGGCAAGTAATATGGAACTTATGCGGGGCGAAAGGTGTAACTTTAAGGTCCAACTTTATTATTAATAACTTGGTATGGCTGCTTACAATGCCTAAGGGCCTTGCAACACATACTGCACACTCAAAGAAACAAAGCAAATCCAAATCGAACTAACTCTGGAGTCTAACGCCTAAAGGGTGACTCTTTCTTCTATGACGCGACTCGGCGTAGGAGTCTCACTATAGAACCTATGCTCACTCATCGAGAAAACCTCCATCTGTCACAAGAGTGCTTTACGTAAGAACTCGGAATTTTTAAATTGTGACAAGGTAAGGGAAAATTTCAGCAAGAGACAAGAAAAGAGAGAAGGGGATAAGTCGAGATGTCATCTCTTGTCTTCACAAATTTTTAGCTTTAGAAAATAGGTTTTATCCTCACTACGACCATTCTAGCTTAGGGTTGAGCCTACAGTCAAGTATGGCTCTGATACCACCTCTGTCGGGACCCCGAATTTGCAAATCCGGACCCTCTGTGTATTCAGCACTAGTCCAGGAACGCGCTAGTGCACACAGTCTTAACATCGGTAAATATCACAATCATACCAATCGATATTATCAAAGTACTTTATTTAAATAACCAAACTGGTTACTTGACCTCACGGTCAAGTTACAAATGTATGCCTCGTAGGGCGAAACTTATTCAGAGAGAAACAATAGCAGCGGAAAATCAAATAAACTTCGTGGCGCCATCCAGTATACCACAGTAACCGATCGGGCTCGCATCCCTAAGTAGACGGGTCCTCTTGGAACTCCTCCTCCGAAACTGGCATAGTCTCCTCTTCAACTGGTATTGTGTTGAGGCAAGGGTGAGTACTTGGTACTCAGCAAGTCATGCACAGAATGCAAGCTAATATACTATATGCATGGCTTGGTACAAAGGAATAGCTCAGGGTATATTTGCGAAGAATGACTTTTGACAAGTAATATAAGTAGATTCGAAAGCAGTAGAGATAAGTAAAGCATAAATAACTTTTCAGGAAATTTAATAAACATTTTTCCCATCCTAAACCACATTTCCATCATCTTCATTGTTAAACCAACCCAACTTTTCAAATCCAAGTTATTTTCAGAAAATCTAACCCTTGACTGTAATTACCGAGCATTGTCAAGTACAGTGGACTCGGTTATTCAAATATATTCTACACTCTGCAGAGGTTATGCACTTTACCCACAAGATCTGATCAAACACCACAAAGGCGAGTTCAGTAACAAAGCCTTTGGAAGCCTCAAACAACACAGGTGGTCCTCTCAGGTTCGTGCTCTACACCATCCCTTCCCTTAGCTAAGGCGAAGTATGGGACCAACACACCGTTAGATGGGTACCTGCCACAGCCACGATACGCTCCCCGTACAATCACACAAGCGGTGTAATCGACACTCGAGGCTCCACAAGTGAGTCCTTAGCGACTTAGTCAACTAGGGCCGTCCCATTCGACCATGTGGTTGCAAGTATGACCAGTTCAAAGGCTTGCAAGGTTAAGTCCTTAGAGTGACCAGGGCAAGACTACGAAAAACCAAATCAACATCCCGATTGCCATCTTGGCCCACGATTACTCTTGCCACATGCCCTGGCCGAAATCAGCTGTTTATCAAACCCGGTTGATTACCATGCACCACGTGCCATCAACATCACATGATACTTTTCCAAAACAGGTTCAATATATCATTAAGTCAATATTAACATTTGATTGTCCAAAATCATGTCACGAGCACGTAGCGAGTCTAAGCGTTGTACTACAACGGTCTAAAACCCATGTTGGCAATTTAATAATGTCCAACTAGTAATCCACAACTAGGGTGACAAAGGGTCATGGCACATACTTAAGTAATCAAGGTGTCATACGACAAATTGGTATTTATCTAACCCCATGTTTAAACAAAGTATTTTTCTAATTGAACTAGCATGCAATAATTTAAATCAAAATAGATTTGAAATAGGATCAACATGGTCAAAGCACAACTTGCCTTCAAAAAGTACTTGCTCTTGGTCTTGAGTTGGATCTGAGTCAACACTTCTCCTTCGAAACATACAGGCACTTCAACCTCTACACGTAAAGCGTGCAAATACAAAATACTCAAATAAACACTAGGCAAAAACATCCCAAAACTCCAAATAAAATCCATAAACAGAGAGAACATAATTTTCTGGATTTTTAGAAACTGGAATCGTTCAAATCGGAGTTAAAATGCAAAAGTTATGATTTATTAAAGTTTAAATAATCAATTAAATAATATTACAGAGAAAAACTTTAGTCCAAAAATTAAATAAAATTCATATTTAGGTAGATCTCAATTTAATACAAATTTAGAAATTTGAATCACTCAAATCGGAGTTGAAACGCAAAAGTTATAAGCGTTTGAAGTTTGAATCTAAATTTGAATCAATATTTCGAATTAATAAATCATTTTCTTTTTCGGAAATTAATTATTGCGTCAGCAAGGACACGTGGCAGCCTCTGATTGGTTGGCTGACGTCAGCCGGTCCATGGACGTGGTCCACGCTCGGCTCGGGTCCACCGTAGACTCGGTCCACGACTCATCGTGTCACTGACATGTGGGACCACTCGGGTGACGTCATCGCTGACGTCAGCGCTTGGCTGGATTAGCCACTGACATGCGGGCCCTCTGACACGCGGGCCCCGCGTGTCAGCGTCACACGCACGCGTGCGTGGACGGCGCTGACCGCGTCGGTCCAACTTCCCGACACGTGGCGCAATCTCGGCCGTTGGTTTGAAAATCAACGGCGCGGATTGGATCCAGGGTTAACGCGTTGAAACTACTCGATGATCATGGGCCGTTCGATCTAGATCGGACGGTCCAGATCTAATCCTATAATCGCCTTTGCTACGGCACGTGGCGATTGTGAACCGCTGGATCTTGATCCAGCGGTCGGATCTAATCGGGTTTGGAACACGTGATCTCACCTCAACCGTTCGACCGGATCGACGGTCCTCCGAGCTTCGCGACGGCGATGGTTTCACTGGCGGGCGCTGGCTTGACCGGAGACGGGGACGACAACCAAGGGCGCGGCGCTACGGGGCTTCTCCGGCGAGATGAAACCTCCCTTCGGGTGCGTCTCGTCGCGGGGACTCCGGATCTGGGCTCCTTCTCGGCGGAAGACGACGGACGACGGCGAAACGGCGCAAACCGCGGCGGAGGAAGAGACAACTCCGGCGAGCGATTGCGGCTCAACGGCGGCGGCTCGAGGCGAGATGGCTCGGGAAAGCGGGTGCGCAAGGATGAGGGCAACCTCGGGGGCGTCTCACGCTTTAAATAGCCTCGGCGGGCCCTAGAGCGGAAACCTAGTTCGTTTCTGGCGGCCGGGGCGCGGCGGAGTCCGGCTCGGACTCGGCGAAGACGACGAAATCGTGGCCGTCCACGTGGCACGATCGGCGGCCACGATCGCGACGGGCGCGATCGGATCCGGCCGATACGGCTCGAGCCGTCTGGTGATCTCGGTAGTTGGATCTTGATCCAGCGGTTGGGATTGATTAGGGTTAGGAGTGGGTTCCACGAGTCACGTGGCTCGGGTCGGACTCGAACTCGAGTCCGACTCGGGCTCGATCGGATGAAACGATAACCGACCCGGTCGGTCCTTTTCCAGTAATTAATATTTAAAATAATTCCCGATAATTCATTTAATTCATTAAAAATAGCAAAAGACTCGAGAAAAATTCGGAAAAATTACGGAAAATATTTTGGATCATTTTGGACTCAAATAAAATATTTCCAACAAAATTTTATTTGCAAAATTAAATTCTTTAATTATTTCAAAATGGAATAAATTCAAATAAATTCCAAATAAATCCAAATAAATTCCAGAAAATTCCAAAAATTCACCAAAGTGCCAAATCACACATGAATTTAAGAAAAGCAAAATTTTGGGGTGTTACAGGGTACGTTGGGTAGGTTCGTGTTTAGCTTAGCCCCATCTTTGTGCCTGTGGTAATGTGCAACTCCATCTATATGGGTGCTAGGTTTTAACACAGTAGGTTGGGCCAGCATCATTAGGGGTATTGGAGCCGACGCATCTACTGTGTTTGTGTTCGGTGGTATCGAGTACACTGGGTATGTTGGTAGGGACTGTAACGGGTCTAGCAGACTCCCAGATACAGCCAACTCCTGAGCAATTGTTTTAACGCTATTTTCGATCATCGGCTTTAGTGTGGAGGCTAGAGCTGATGATTGATTGATTAGTGCATGGTGTACAGACTGCTCAATCATACTAGACAAATCAGCCTGGCTAGATATATATCAGCTTACCGAGTCAGCAGGGGGATTGCCGATAGAATTGATTGCTGGAAGTGCAACCTTTTGAGTGACTCTTCGCCGTGTTTTTTGGAAGCACTTCAACATCATATCTTCCATCGCTGCCTTTCGATCTTCAATCTCCTTTTGCTGCTCAGGCGTTAGATTGGCTAGTGTAAGCTCAATTATCGCATCTGCATTGATGTCGGTGGTAGATGTGGATTTTCCAGTCGACGAAATGATCGACTTCCTTCTGAGGTTCCACCGGGCGTGCCAAAATATGTTCGCGCTAAAAACGTGATGAAGGGTTCTTAGCTTCGAACACACAAGGCAAACATCGGGTTTGAAAGCGTGCCAGTCAATTTGACCTGAAATTGACAAGGTAATGATCGTGAGTACAGCCAGCCGATAATCAAAGTGATCGGCTTAACGCTAATCGGCTTCGAGCCGATAAGGGGGTAACCAGACTAGCCGACTAGGGCTAATCCGAGGTAAAGGTAGACCAACTTTTAAAGGCAATGCGCAACAAGCAAAGCAGATCGAACCTGAAAAACAAGTCAACGAGAGCAACAAATCGGCGATGCACAACTTTTATTGATCTCGATGACTTACACAGGAAAGATTGCTACGAAAACTAGAGGAACAGAAAATTGTAAATAGGGTGGTGTTGATTGGTTGGTTGATGGTGTCTCTTTGTTTCCTGGTTTGTCCCTTTTTATATTGCTTCGGCCGATCCGAGTCCTCCTTGAACACGACAACTGATCCCATATCGGCCTCGATCCGATTTCTTTCTGTTGCAGCACTTGAATCCTTGTCGGTTACGGTGTATCTTTTTAACCCTTAATCGCATCAAACTCTGTTTCACAAGTGGACTGATCATATACGCCAAATTTTGGTGCAAACAATCATGAAACCACAAGCATGATGGTACTCTCATTTTGTCAGGAAAGGGTTTATGATACTACTATAGAAAAAGTCATCACATACGGTTCTAAATGTTTATTGTCGGGGATTGGATAATCTCCATAAGAACTGTTATGCCTTGGCAGCCAGTTTTGGCCGACCATACATACCCTTGGATGATGTTTCCAAGGAAGACCCTCGAACAGTCTAGCCAGCGGGCCCGACCGACCAGACTAGGCCCAGTGCTCGCCCACGAGCACCCAAGCTCGGGAATGCACAAGGATCTGTCAGAGCTGGGGGAATCCTCAAGCATGATCGGAAGAACGTGTTTACCCCACAACGTTTAAATAGTGATAATTACGCCACGATCTAGGGCCGTTACGCCTACAATGGGAACGTGGTGGGAATCAAGGCGTCAGTTGCAGCCATGGTTAATGCAGTAAAATGTGCATTATTCGGTTGCAGTTACTTCAAGTATTTTGTAAGCTATAAGAATCCCCCTCGTAAATTGGTAGAAGGGACCATGGGACCTAGGGGGGAGGAGACCAAGACACAAACACACAAGATACACATGAGCCTTCCTGTAAGATTTCAATAGCAATAGTGAGGTCATTGGAGTAGGGTTATTATCTTCGCTACGGGAGGCCCGAACCAGTATAAACCTTTATCTATTTTCTGAGTATCCTATTCCTACGAGCATCCTCCAGACACAAACCCTTCACGAAATTGGAGTAGTGTTGATCCCTCATTCAACAAGTAAGCTCGATGGGGACCTGTTTCCCAAACGTCGATAGTTATCACAGACGATTTTGTGAACCGTCTGGAAACATATGTTAGTGATGACAACGATGTATTTTGAAACTCACATCATAGATGATTCTTCACTACAATTGTCTGTGGTATGTGATATATCATAGACGGTTCCTTATATGGAAACGTCTGTGATGTTACTTTTTACTTCTGAAATAATTAGATTATACAGATTATATCGCAAGTAGTTACACACATCACAAGCTGATTATATCACAGATTACATAACCACTTCAGAAATCAACTCAAATGTTATATTAACCAATAGATCTGAAGCTGATTATATCACAGATTACACAAACATTTCAGAAATCAACTCAAATATTATATTAACCAATGGAATGCGTAATTACAATTTACAAATTCAAACAAGTTTCACAAATTAACCAATAGAATGCTCAAGTTTCACAAATTAGGCAGCGTGGAATGTACCTTTTAGAAACATGATCTCACGCATCAAGAAGTCGGAGAAGTTTTTTTTTAATTGCTTCTAGATGGGCCTTTTTTTGACATAGTTGCATTGCTGATCTTCTTTGTACCGATAAGGGTTCGCATGTTATCGCTAATGTAGAGGACACATAGACTATTTCCTTGTCCCTGCTGGGCGCACTCCGAAAATAGACTTGGTTAGTTCCAAAGGCATTATTACAAAGTGATATAGGATTATTGTGTACTAAATGGTGTTTCAACTTCGATGTGTGCTTGTGTGGCCCTCCATGAAGCCTATACACTTTGAACACCCTATGTGATTCCAAAAAAGTTAGCCTCAGCCGTTCCATGAGCTACAGGAGAGTTATCTATAGAGGAAACATGATTAGCTGTTGAGTAGTCTTCCGATAGGCCTTAAGTCATGGCTGCCTTTACATAAGGAATCAACGTAGCTAACTGGTTTTTTCTTGGTTTAAATACAATTAGAACCCAGTGAAACCTATACAGGAATAAAGCCATGGTTATTTAACCTAACTTTGAGTTGCATGTAAAGTACAAATCAAAGTATAGCATGTAGTGCAACACTTATGACGGGTTGTAGGATAGAAGTATGTACTCTTTATCGCATTGAGCCAGTGATGCCTCCATCATGTCATTATCGACGTAAGTAGCATTTTCGTTCGTTGTTTGGCTCGAGGCTATGTGTGGGTCAAGGAAAGCTACCAGCTTTTTATTCCTTTTTGCTTCAAGCATCATGTATCTATATACACAAAAGCAAGGAGCTATATGACATTTATCGGTAATACAAAGATGTATAGACCATGATTGCACACAATTACAATGTCCAGCATCTCATGAGCGTGGCATCAATGGCGTCGAGGTTGAAGAGATTGAAAAGGTCCTTCAAGTTGACTGTGAAGAAGCCCCCAGGCGACTGGTTGAAAAGATGCTCATGCTTGAAGCTGACCGTGAAGAAGCCCCTAGGCGACTGGTTGAGAAATGTTCATGCTTGAGACTGATCAAGATACTTGTTATGCGTGTTGCCTTTGACTTTTTTGCTTCTTCCATGTACCAATCATGCAGTCTAAGGGACTTTGTTGAAAGTTCTTGTAGGCCCTCTTTTTACACAAATTTGGCACGTATGGAAAATATCAGCCCAATACGAAATATGGAAAGTTTGATGTGCATGCAACGGTTGGAATTAGGGAGCCAAAGGACAGATCATGATCAACGCAGATTCAGTTTCGAAAACGAAAAACATAGATCGGATCGTAGCCGACACGGATTCGGTTGCCGTGTCCATGGAGGACTCATATCGGCCAAGGCATATAAAAAGGACGAGCCAGGATACGTAGACATCAACCCAACACAATCACACATTTACCTTTACAGTTCTTTTTCGTTATTTTGCTAGTTTTGTAAGTTTTCCTCTGTAAGTCAACGAGATCAATAAAGAGTTGCGCATCACCAATTTGTTGATTCCGTTGATTTTGCCTCAGGTTTGATTTGCTTTGTTTTTTTGCGCATCGCCTCTCAAAGCCGATCTGCCTTTACCTTTGGATTTGCCGTAATCGGTTAATCTAGTTATCCCCTGATCGGCTTTTAGCCGACCGGAGTTACGCCGATAATTATTCGTTATCGGCTCTGTGAAATCATGTGCTGAAAAATTGGTTTAGAACTGAATTTGCAAAATGTGCTTGTGCATGTGGTGTCTCTTTGATCAATTGATTTGCTTGTGATAGCATGGTTAAGTGTTTTCAAACTCCAAAGATTTTGTCTTCTGCGCCGGACTGGTTTTGCAAGTTACAGAGGTTTTTACATGTACGCCGGACCATTTGATTTCGGTCCGCCGTGAACATGTTTTTGGCCAAGTTGAATTAAGAAACAGAGCGTGGCACGTTTGCATCGGACCGCTTTTCTTCAGTCCGCTGTGAACGTGGTTTTGAGCTTGTGCGCCGGACCGATTTGCTGAAGTGACCGAGAGATGGATGTTTGCGCCGGACTGATTTCTTTAGTCTGGCGTGAACGTGATTTTGTAGGGTTTTGCGCCGGACCAAACTTTCTTGAAACAGAAGTTTTTTTTATCTACGCCGGATCAAATTTTATTTAACCGAGCGTGGTGCGTTTACGCCGGACCAATTTATCGGTCCGTCATGAGTGACGCCGGACCAAAACTTTTGAAGGTTGATTCATGTGTGCGCCGGACTAATTTGTTTGGTCCGGCGTGAATACTGTTTTCTAGGGTTAAGTGTTTGTGCTTAATTAAAATTGATCTTGGTTTGGTTATGTGATTATGAAGTTCGTATGGACTTCAAAATGCATGTTTGATTTTATGCAATGCTCGTGTGAGTATTTGCATGGACTAATGTTGAGTCAAGTCGCAGACTTGTGCTCGAAATCATTTTATGGCTTGTTCATGTGCAGGTGTTGCTCGAGGGCGAACGTGGTCGATGACGGGACTGGAACTAGGTTCATGGAGGAACTGAGGCACGGGACTAGGTTCTGGAGGAATCGAGGTCTTGGTGGTCAAGGATGCCATGCGGGACGTTCGGGCTAGAGGACGGTGCATATGAAGAATGGTTAGTCACGTGAGTATGGCAGGTGGGCTATACGCGTGCAGAGTTGTTAGTCACGTGAGTATGGCAGTGTAACATCCTGAGTTTGAACTTGCCTTTTTAATGTTAATTATCCTTTGGGAGTTGTTTGGACTTTAATTTGGAGTTAATTGTTTTTGGAATTGTTCGCTCTATCTGTTTCGTTTTAGTTTTTGCTCTAAAATCTCGTTTCGTGTTGCGATTAGAATTTCCGAGCAACCGTAATTTCCAAACCTTCTTTAGCAACCCTAGAGTCTATCCTAAAAGTTTCCGGGAAGGATTCATGAGTTTCGGAGTTTTTGGGGGGTTTTTGGGGTTTTTCTGCTGGCAAGATCACGGCCGCTCGGCCTGCAGATCGGCCGAGGGGTGCGGGCAGGGGGGCAGGGCGCCCGAGCTGACCGTTGCCCTGACCACCTCCTTTTTCTCTAGAGGGTTCTCCTCACTCTCTCCCTCCCCCAGCTCACTCTCCCTCACTCCCTCTCACTCTCACCCTCACCCTCTAGCTCTCTCTCCCATAGCTCTCTCTCCCATGGAGCTCTCTCCCTCTCTCTCGAGTTTTCCCTCTAGCTAAAACTCTCTTTCTGGTGTTCTTGAGCTCGAGGTGAAGCAAGCCACGGAGGAGGACGTCGTTTCCCAAAACCCTAGCAGCAATCTGTGGTGAGTGAAGCAAGTTTCAGTCAGATCTGTGATGACTTGAGCTTGATCTTGTATTTTTCTCCATTTCTATCAACTTTTCTTTTAGCTAAAACCCTAGAAAACCAAGTTGTAGTGCTCAACTTTTAGTTAGCTGAGTTTCTAAACCTAGGTTAGGTGCAAGAGTTCTTGTTAGCGCGAAAACTGAGATCAGAAACCCTAAGTACGTTTTTATCGGATATATTTGGTTAAATGACGTTTTCGTAGCTTTTGGAATTTAACCTTGAAATCCTGGTTCCAAAAGCTAGGAAAAGGACACTAGAATGTATTCGACTTTGTTAAAGTCCGAGTTTCGCGAAAAGAATCGAGTTAGAATTCGATTCGGGGAGAAAGTCGGGATTTAGCATGGATTAGGACTTTAGAGTTTCTCGGATTAGGAATTAGGCCAAACGAGGTCGGAACCACGTGTGGTTTGCATAAATGGGTCCTTGTTATCTCCGAGAACCAATCAATGCAGTCGCCGCGAAATTCCGAAGTCATTTGTGCGAAAATCCTTTTTCTGGAAAATTCAGTCGACCTGTGGCGGGCACTACCGACGTGGTAAGTCCGGTAGTGCCGCTCAGGCCGGCACTACCGACCCTTGTGGCCGTCTTTGCCGAACTAAGGCCGGCACTACCGCTCCCGAAACGCCGGTAGTTATTTTCCAGAGAGGTCCCCGTTTAGGTTTCGTAGCCGCTGGTACTACCGACCCTCAAGGCGATGCTGCCGTATGAAGCGGCACTACGGGGTTTGTACACGATCTTGCGGTCTCGATTCAAAATTCGGTTTTCGTTTAAGTTTCTTTCCCTCGTGTTCGCTTGCTGGTTGTTGTCCGCTTCTTTGAGCTTTTTGCTTGGTTCTCGTTGGATCTTAATCGTTTCCTCGTTTTTCTTTTGTCGCGCTTTCATTTAGACGTCGACGCCTCAGGAAGCGATGGCGAGGATCAGGACTTCGACACGGAGGACACGCCAAAACCCAGAGCAAGCGAGCAAGCACCTTTGAACATATTGCTCCCATAATTACAAAAGTATTTGATGTTTTGCAAAATGATTACGCATGCATATGATTATTACAAGTATTTAAATGGTGGGAATAGGTAGATACCCTAATGGTTGGATGGCTTATCTTAATCTTGTTGCTACCCTAAAATCCTTGAGTAACCCTAGTTTAAGGTTATATGCTATAATAAGTGTAAATCGGGGGTTATAAGTCTAATAGTTGCATACGCTTAGCCCAGCTTTAGACTGATTGAATAATGATCGGTGGACTCAGTCAATCAAAGATTTTTCGATACGTTATTAGGATTTCGGAAATGGTGGTTTTGGAAAAACAAAGGCTATGTTGGTAAAAGATGAAAAAGGAAAAGGTGTACGATGATTTATGCCGGACGGATGATGGGAGGTCTCGTCTGTGCAATCCTAAGGACTGAACTTGACGTTTTTAACAAAGTCCTTTCGTACAACCACATGTGCTAGTATGGGATAGCCTAAACCCAGTACAGGAGTTGGAATTTGATCTTGCGCCGTGGTAGGTCGAAGTAGTTGGGCAATACAGACGTGCTGGTGTTGCTTAGAATACTCCCTCACCACGCGCAGGTGTTGGAGACTTTTGTGAAACAACGGTGGATGCTTTGCTGAGGGTAAAAGGCACGATGGGCTGTTAGCCATCGTTGGATCCGTGTGGGTGAATCAGGTTTGGAGTTTAAGGTACCCAAACACCTTAAATGGGGGGTACTCTCGCTTTGGCAGGGTACTCTATGTGGGTGTGTGGAGCCCCCACCCAAAGCAAAGAGCGCACATCGCCGGGGCTGACGCAAGACTAGATGCCGACAATTGGAAGAGTTTTGTCACAATCTAGCAAAACGGATATGGTATGTATCGCGTGGCATGGTTGACATGATTGCTAGAATGTGCCGTGTCGGTAAAGTGTGCATTCTCTGCAGAGATTAATCAAACTAATCGATTAGCCGTGCTCACGGTCACGTGCATCTTGGATATTTGCTGTCAAGTATAGTATTTTGTTTTTGGTTTCTGAAAAGGATTTGAAATCGGTAGATCTTTTAAATGTTGGGCTGTTTCATGCAAATGTTGAGTCGCTGAACTCAAAGATCGGTTGGTTTGGTGGTTTGATCATGCTGGTGGTGATTCTTGAAGCCATGTGATGATGGTGTTGGTTATGTTGAAGGAAATGATTCCTATTGCCATGTGATGGTGGTGTTGGATATGTTGGAGGAATTTGGATGTTGAATGAAATGTACAATTACATTATGTATTGTTGTACTCTCATTTACTAAATGTTTTATAAACGAGTCTGATATTCCAATCTATTAGTCTATTGCAAATAACTTGACTTCATGCAAATCGAACTAGAGTAGCAACCATCTTCATTGTTTAACCTGCATTATTATTATACTTGCAAACAATAAAGTCTTGCGAGTACATACGTGTACTCACCGTTTGCTCACGAAAATTTGCGTGAGGAGCGGAAGATGCACGGTGAGGAAGAAGGTGACCAGGAGTTGATGACCAGGCATGGGTGGTGCGTTTGACGGCTAAGCGGAGCTAGTTGCTCGCCGATTGCTGAGGAATGGAGGCACACCGCGGCCGCTTTACTCTTGTTTCTCTGATGTTTTTCTCTTCAGTTTACTTTAAGCCAATCGGCATTTTGTAAACAGGAACAAGTTGTAATATTATTATCTATCGTTGTAATATATTACCTCTGCCCTTGTACTGCGTTCGTTTGGATGAGACTCTCCCTTCTCAACATGTGACGCTAGCCTACTGATCCAGGGACTAGTGGTTATCACATGGTTGCGGGAAGCTCAAATTGGAACCAATTGGGTAGCATGTGACCTCATTCGAGTATCGTGCTAGCCAAGCGATTTCAATCTGAGTCTGTCGTGATGCCGTGATCGTTACGTTACGGGTTGCGTGATTAACCAGGCCCACGCAACAGTAATGGAGTATCACTGTACCAGGACAGGAGCCCCCACAGGCAAGGTTCCCATACGCGTGCAAGAGTTGTACTCGGCCAGGTTAGGCCAAGTAAAGTTGTGTTAAATACAACTCCTTCTAGGATTAGGAGTGGGACTCCTTCTAGGATTAGGAGTGTTTACTGTGTATAAATAGGGGGGAGGTGCCTCCTATTTAGTACACCATCTGAGAGAGGCTTAGAGACAAGTATTAGGGTTTGTACCCTTTTGTTTTGGAGTACTGTAACCATATCAAAAAGGAATAAAGATCAAGTTCTTCAAGCTTTTCTGCAACCTACAGGTTACGTTAGATTTATTCTCGTCATATTCTGTTACAGCAAGCTTGCGAGGTTAATAACTTTTGATCCGTAAGTCCGATCGATTTGATTCTTTTTTGGTTAGATTCGTATTGGAATCTAGTTTCTTGTGTTCACATTTCAAATCGATCCGACTGTTGGATCTTCGGGAATTCGTGATTTACCAAATGTCTATCATTCTGTTTTTTGTCAAATACGAGGCAATTATTTGGTTTTGGTTTGGGGTAAACTTTTAGTATATCAAAGATTTGGTTTTAGCTTCCGCACAATCATTCACCCCCCCCCTCTGATTACTATATTCGTATACATCGATCCTACAGGCTCCGATTGATTTTACGACTTTTTCCTTATCAATTTCAGGTCAAATTGACTAGCACACTCAAACCTGGCGTTAGTCTTGTGTGTTTGAGGCTAAAAACCGTACCTCACGTTTTTAGCACGAATATATTTTGGCACACCCATTGGGACCAATCAGATGGCCGCAGGAAAAACTATCCCTCCGACCGACGTCGACACTGAAGCCATCATCGTCCCAACGCTGGACGATCTGACCCCAGAGAGGCGGAAGGAGATTGAAGACCAAAAAGCTGCGCTGGAAGAGATGATGTTGGGGTGCTATCAAAAGACCCAACGGGGGGTTACGCAGAAGACCGCACTCCCAACGCTCAACCCCATCGGCGATGTTGGCGCCCCGTCGAACTCGGTAAGCCGATATACGCCGGCTCAAGCCGAGTTGTCTGTTATGATCGAGCAATCTATGCATCATGCATTAATCAACCAATCATCGGCTTTGGTTACAACATTGAAGCCGATGATTGAGAATAGCCTCAAGATGATTGCTCAGGAGCTAGCTTCAATCGGGGGTTTGCTCGACCCATTACAGCTGCTCCCAACATACCCCGTATACTCAGTGGCACAAAACACCAGTGTTGTGAAAGGGTCGGCTCCAATTCCTTAATTCCACCGTGCTGACACCAAGTGCCCGTACAGGTGGTATTACCCACTACCACGCATACACTGATGCCACAAAATTGGGCACCACAACGAACGCGGTCTCAGCAAACATTCTCGAGCAATCGGCCCCTCGACCGATTGGATCAGAACAGAATCCTTAATTCCAAGGGTCAATTCCATTACGGAATCTGATCCCACATAAGGTTGTCACTTATGAAGAACCCTTTGTGCCTATACCCGACGAATACCACCGCTCACCTCTGCAATAGTCGATTCGACCTAGCCGACAACCCGAGTTTGCACTCGGGGGGCAGAATGCCAATTTGCACAATTGGCAAAACCTTAATCCACCATCGGTTCGATTTAACCAACGGCCCGAGCTAGCACTCGGGGGGCAGGATGCCAGTTACCCTAATTGGCAGAACCCTGGCACCATATCGGCTGGTGGTACTAATTGGGCCGACCAAATCTCTGCCGTACTAAGGGAGCAATTCGGCCTACAGCCAAAGGGTAAGACCATCGGCTATAAAAAGTCATACCCTGATTACATAGATCGGATGGCCTACCCATACAACTATAGAATCCCTGATTTCGCCAAGTTTTCAGGAGATGACTATATTTCCACCCTTGAACACATCGGACGGTTCATTGCCCAATGTGGCGAAGCCGCTCAATCCGACAGGTTAAAAATCAGGCTATTTCCCTTGTCTTTGTCAGGGATCGCTTTCACGTGGTTCACGAACCTACCCCCAAATTTGGTCCATTTTTTGAATGATTTGGAAAGCCAATTCCACGAATATTTCTTTTCTGGTAGTCCTGAACTCAGAATTTCGGACCTTAGTTCAGTACGACAGAAATTCGATGAACCTTTGTCGGACTACATCTGGAGGTTTAGGGACGTACGAAATCGGTGCTTCAGTGTCACATTACCAGATAATCAACTCGCTGATTTAGCATTCCAAGGCTTAATTCCCTAACTTAAGGAAAAATTTGCGGGATAGGAATTCTCTAATCTAGGCCATTTCCTACACCGGGTATCAGCACAAGAAAGCCGATATTCTGATAGTAAGGGGTTTAAAGATAGATTTAAAACAAATGGGAACGAGAAGGCCAAAGTAAACATGGTCGATCGCAGCTCTAGTGAGACCTCTGACGACGATGAAGCCGATATAAATATAGCCGATGTGACACTACGTGTAGGACCGAGTAGGCAACTAGAGGGGGGGTGAATAGATGCCGAATAAAATTCAACTATTTCTTTCGGAAAATTAAAGACCCCTAAATAGCGGAAGAATATCTAATATTGTAGAGATCAAAACCCTAGATTAATTAGCGAGACAAGTCGAACAAAAATCAAAACTAGTTCTATCAAAAATCGAACAAACCTTCTAATCAAGAATCAAAGAAAAAAAATAAGAGAATATTGCATAAACTTATCTTTTTATTCCAAAGCCATGTTCAACAAGATGACACCAAAAAAAAATCTTCTAATCTTCAATGATTAGAAAACCCTAAACAAAATCTCTAATCTCACAAGATTAGAAAACCCTAAACAAACTAAAGAGAGCACAAAAGCTTTTCTTTGTTGTAGGCACCTTTTGCTTCTTGCCCTTTTGAATTGGATGAGTTCTAAGCCCCTAGAACCCTCTATTTAAAGGACAAGAGAACAGGACATCTTCAAATTTGATTCGGACAACGCTTGCGCCACTTCTCCGACTTGTACCCGGTTCTCCACTCGGACACAGCGTCACGGCTGGTTGTTTTCCTCTCGGACACAACGTCCAGCACACACACGCGACGCACGGCTGGTTGATTTACTCTCGGACACAGCGTCCAGCACACACACGCCGCACTCACACACACAACGCACTCACGCACACACACTATGCACATGCACACACACACACATGCATGCAGCATAGCACTCACGCATGCATGCAGACACACACACACACGATGCACTCACGCACACATGCACACACACACAATGCACATGCATGCACCCACACACACACATACTCGTATGCACACACACATGCATGTACACGCACACACACTTGCATGTACACACATACTTAATGCATGCATGTATATTTATACACACAAAAAAAAATTCGTATACACGCGTATGGCCCACCTGCCACTAAGCTGCAACGATCTCGACCTCACGTGCACTGTCCTCTAGTCCAAACATCTCGTATGACATCCTCGACCTTCACGACCTCAGTTCTTCCCTGAACCTAGTCTCGGTCCCGTCATCGACCATGTTTGACCTCAAGCAACACCTGCACGTGAACAAAAACACAAAAACAATTTCCGAGCCCAAGTTCGCGACTTGACTCACATTAATCCATACAACCACTAAATAATCAAACCACTTTCAAATCTTATCAAATAATCAAATCAATTTCAACTCCTTTCAAATACTCATCATCAAAAACAATTGGATCAAAAACAATGATCCTTCAATCTCCCCCTTGATGAGTAATTTGACAAAACACAATAAGATTTGACAAGAGTAGAGAGAAAAAAAATGAGAGTTTGAGACCCAAAAGATTCCAAGACCAAGTAAAGACCAAGTAAATCCAAATTCTCAAACAGTTTGAAATTCACCTCTCTTTTTATTTTTCTTCTTCTTGACTTTTGCTCTCCCCCTTTTTGACAAAATAGTCATCAAGATCTCAAAACTCCCCCTTAATGAATGCAGTATCTCAAGCTTTGAAGTATATTCAAGGTATATAATCAAAGTAAAGCATTTGGAGAGTTTTTACGAGAATTTTCACATTTTGTATCAATTTATCAAATGAGAAAGCAAATTGTGAGAATATGGAGGCTCTAACACATAGAATAGTTGTTGCATAAGCAAATTAGAGCAAACAAGTAAAATGTCATAAACTGATTTTGCCAAAGCTAAAAAGAAATCTATCATGAGCAAAGAGAGACTTTCAAATTCACTAATGTTTGTCTCAAGCCTTTTCAAAAATTTGAATTTCCTTTTTCTCTTTTAGCAAGTTTGACAATTTTGCTTTGTGATCAACAGGGATGACAAGTAACTGCACACTAGCCCATACTTGTGTATGAGTAGGTAGTTCTTTCTTGTATCTTTCTCAGTTTAAATTGGCAAGTGGCTTCACATTGTTCTGAACTTTTGTTTAGACAAGTAGCCTTTTCTTGCATCTTTTGAATTGAAATCCCTTGCAAGGAAGCTGCACATTGTACTAAACTTGTGTTTAGCCAAGTAGCTTTTGCTTGCATCTTTTTCAACTTGCTTTTAATATTAAAACACTGATTTTGCTTGAGACTCATAATGATCATTTGAAGTCCAACAAAAAGCTCACACATAGTTTCTAATCAGCTCTAGCCTTTCAACAGATGACAAGAAACTTTTAAGCCTATTTCACAAATGCAATACCATAATGAACAAGAGCCAAAATATTCTCGAAAAGCATCTCAAATTGAATTATTTTAGTCTTTTAGTCTTTTAGTGAGAAGTGAAGCAATGTAGCATTAATTTGACTATATACACAAGAATAGTCAACAAAGCTTTGTACTACATGATGCAATGAAAACAGGGGAGTTTTCTTTAAGTGTAACGTCAAAATAACTCCTTGTAGTAACCAAAGTCAAAAAATACAAATGAAAGAGTTAAAAACAAGACTCCCCCTCAAATCAACCCATGGGGATGAATGATCCCAAGTTCGCCGCGAAAGAAAGCAAAGCGAGAAGAATCAAGCGGCTTAGTGAAAATATCAGCAATTTGAGCATCCGAATCAACAAATTTCAGTTCAATAGCTCCTTTTTCAACATGATCTCTAAGAAAATGATATCGAACATCAATGTGTTTAGTCCTTGAATGTTGAACAGGATTTTTAGCGATGTGAATTGCACTAGTATTATCACAAAGAAGTGGAACACTATTAAAGTTAATGCCGTAATCTTTAAGAGTTGAAGTGATCCAAAGAATTTGTGAACAACAACTAGCGGGTACCAGCGTATTCACTTGATAGATTGAGCAAGCGAGGAATTTGTTTCTTAGAAGACCATGAAACAAGTGAAGTGCCAAGAAAATGACATGTGCCAAAAGTACTCTTTCTATCTAATCTACACCCGCAAAATCAGCATCGAATATCCTAGGAGTGTAAGTGAAGAAGAACAAGAATACCAAATGCCAAATTCAGAAGTGGAGCGAAGATACGAAAATTCTTTTAATTGCTTGTCGATGTGATTCTCGAGGAGAGGCTTGAAATCGAGCGCACAAACATCTTGCAAAATGTATGTCAGGCCTCGAAGCGATCAAATACTGTAGTGATCCAATCATGCTTCGTATTCTTTTGGTCCATCTCGATCCCATTCTCTTCAAGATCCAAAATTGTTGTTGTGCTCATTGGAGTAGATATCGACTTTCCTTCTCCCATGTCGAATTTCTTTAGTAGCTCCTTTGTATACTTGGATTGGTGCAGGAAGATCCTTCTTTCGCTTGCTTGATTTGAAATCCAAGGAAGTATGTCAACTCTCCCATCGTACTCATCTCGAATTCCCTGGACATTAGCTCGAGAAAAATGCAACACAAGAGAGTGGGAGGATCCTCCAAAGATAATATCATCCACATAAATTTGCACCACAAGAAATTGATCATTTGAATTTTGAGTAAATAGAGTTTTATCAAATTTTCCCATCTCAAAATTATGTTGAAGCAAAAGCCTTTTAATCTATCATACCAAGCACGGGGCTTGTTTTAATCCATAAAGAGCTTTTGATAAACGATACACATGATTAGGAAATTTTTCATTTTCAAAACCAGGGGTTGTTTCACAAAAACTTCTTCTTCTATAAAACCGTTTAGAAAAGCACTTTTCACATCCATTTGAAATAACTTAAAACCTTTTGAAGCTGCAAAAGCCAAGAGGATGCGAATAGCTTCTAAACGAGCAACAGGAGCAAATGTTTCATCAAAATCAATTCCTTCAAGTTGAGAAAATCCTTGAGCTACAAGTCTAGCTTTGTTTCTAACAATTATTCCATCTTCATTTAACTTGTTCTTAAAAACCCATTTTGTTCCAATAATGTTTTGATTTTTAGGAGGTTCCACTAAAGACCAAACTTTATTCCTTTCAAAGTTTTCTAATTCTTCATGCATCGCATCTACCCAAGAACTATCGGTTAAAGCATGAGTAATGTTCTTAGGTTCAAAATTAGCAACAAAAGCGAGAATGCATGCATAAAAGAGTTTGAGATGAATTAGAACGTGTCACCCTTTCATGAAGACTTCCAATAATTTGTTCAGGAGGATGGTTCTTCAAAACAGTAAGGGAGGTCCAGTTGTTTCGATCGTCGTGGGAGGTGTAGGAGAATCAAGTAGTAGTCACATCAATTTGTTCAGGAACATCTTCCCGCTCTGTAGGTATGAGCTCATCATCATCATTATCTTCATCATTTTCTTGAATCTTTTATCCAAAAAGATTGGCTCTAAATCTTCGTGAGCCTGAAATGTCGGGTCTAGCTCCAGGGCTAGCCTCATCAAAAGTAACATCGCATGTCTCCAACAATTTGTTAGTCGATAAATCAAGTACACGATATCCACGAGAGTGCAACGAATAGCCAAGAAAAATACCATCTGTACTACGAGCTTCGAATTTATCAAGATTTCCATGTTTAAGAATAAAGCATTTGCAACCAAACACTCGTAAGTGAGAAACAGATGGTTTACGATCAAATCTTAGTTCATAAGATGTTTTACCAAGTAAAGCTCTGAGATAGACCCTATTTGATATATAGCAAGCAGAAGAAATTGCCTCAGCCCAAAATTTTCTTGAAGTGTTGTATTCATCTAGCATAGTTCTAGCCATTTGAATCAAAGTTCTATTTTTCCTTTCTACAACACCATTCTGTGAGGGAGAATAAGGCGAAGAAAATTGATGTTCAATCCCATTAGTTTCACAAAAGGATTTAAACAAGGCATTTTTGAATTCTGTACCATTATCTGTTCTTATGGCTTTCAATGAGTTAGGCAATTCGTTTATCAATCTCTTAATGAAGACATGAAAGAGTCCAAAAATCTCATCTTTTGAAGACAGAAAATGCACCCAAGAGTATCTCGAATAATCATCAACTATTACTAGAAAGTACCACTTACCTCCGGCCGATTGTACTCGAGATGGTCCCATCTGTATCCATGTGAAGAAGTTGACCAGGGCGGTGGTCATTATAGTAGAGACAGGAACATGAGGGCTCCAACCATCTTACCATGTCGACAGGAAGCACAAACAATGTCTTTGCAAGATTTCAATTTTGGCAAGCCACGAATTAAGTCTAGACCACTCAATCTAGATAACAGATCAAAGCCCATGTGACCTAACCGACGATGCCAAAAATTGAGATTTCTAGATTCAAGCAACAAAACAATGTGAACTTGAAGCATTGCTAAAATTTGCTATGAAAATTTTTCCAAGTCTAGATATTTTAAGAATCAAGTTTCGGAAGCATCGAGTACTCTACATGCATTCGGTTTAAAACTTACTTCAAAGTTCTCATCCAACAATTGAGATACAGACGAGAAGGTTGAATTTCAGTTTAGACACCAAAGAGACATTTTTAAAGTAAAGTGCTCATTTACCTTCACTTTGTACCTTTTGCAATGACGCGCCCAAAGAGTAGCATCTCCAAAAGTGATCGTTTAGTTCCCGGATGCTTTTGTTAGGGAGGAGAACCAACTTGGGTTGCTGTCATGTGTTGGCGACATCTGAATCAACAACCGGATGTTCTCCTTCCCTTCTCGTACCACCTACATGTTATGAGCAGGAAGATGCCGAGGATTCAGCTGGGGTTAGAGAAATAAGATTTAGGTATCCAAAGACCTTTGAATCACTCGACGAGGAGGTGATCGTACAAAAGCTTGTGAATGCAACGTAGATGAATTTCAAGGAATTTTGTTTGCTTTCACTAGTGGAACATGTTGAGAAATGATACGTGTTTGTCTAAAGTTAGCCTTTGAATTTTCCTTTCTCTGTTGTTTGGCTAGTCTAAAACAAAAATTCACCAAATGACCATCTTTTCCACAATGAGTGCAATTGTACTTAACAAATGGTTTGTCTTTAGGAGCAGAAGCAACATTTGCATTCATCATTGTAGAAGATAAAATTCCAGCAGATTTGAAGACAGTTTTCTCAGGTTCTTTGACAATTTCAAACTTTCCACTTTCAAGAGTTTTAACAATAGTAGGAGCATATGATTTGTGATGAGCATAAGGATCAAAACCTAAACCTTTGTGATGAGTGCTGACTTTTGATTGATCCAAAATCATATTTAGATTTTTCTTTCCTTTAGTAAAACGTTCTAAAGACTTTTCCAAGTAATCAATTTTTCGAGAGAGTGTTAAACAATTATTACAGAAACATCTACTTTTTCTTTTTGCTTGCGACAAGTTGAGCATGAAAGAACTTCATGTGTAAGCAAATTATTAAACAATTGAGTAATCTTAGCATCTGCATCATGCAACTTCAATTCTAGTATGGGACATTTAGAACAAGAAGTTTGACCATGTAAACCATCAGTAGAGCAACCAACATTTTTCACAAGTTTTTCATTTTTGGCATAAACTTGTTCTAGTTTAATCATATGTTCCTCTTTTAAAGATTTAATTTCAAATTTGAGATCTAAGCAAGAATCACATGTCTTTTCAATTTGAATTTCTAAGATCAAAGTTTTCAGTTTTCGACATGGATAGATCTTTCTCTAAGTTTTTATTTTTGAGTGAGGATTTTCTTAAAGATTTTCTCAATATGACTAAAACTTCACAAAGCTCATCATACGAAGGTATTACCTCATCACCGTCATTTGGAAGTGTTGTCGTTGTCACTAGAATCACTAGTGTTCCCTTTCGCCATGAAGCACGATCCGGTGAAATCTTTCTCGTTCAGCTTAGTTTGCTTCGCTTCCTTCTCATCGTCAGTTGAATCATCAATGTCGCAAGTCTAAGCGACCAATTGCCTGAAGACTTTGTTGAGCATCTTCTTTGTCCGTTGCTTATTTTTGTCCTTGCTTTCTTTTGGCGGAAGGACTTGGAGGAGTTGCTTTGCTCCTTCTCCTCTTTATCTTTGTTCTTGAAGCAGTTAGCACGGATGTGCCCGGCCTTGCCGCAGATTGTAGCGATGGATGGAGGCTCCTCTTCTCTCCCTTGATCTCATGTAAGCTGCATTGACACGCTTGGAAAGAAGAGCAAGTGTATCTTCCGGTATTTGATCTAGCTGTTCATCACTAAGAGCACTCAAAGCGATAATGGAATATGATGATGAAGAACTAGTGGCATTATCATATGAAGAATTAGCATTAAGAGCCATAGAGTTATCATTGGAAGTTCTTGAAACAATGTCTATCTCAAAAGTCTTGAGACTAGAATATAGTTTATCCAAAGTCATTTCACTCATCTTGTGAGCTTCCCTAAAAGCGATCACTTTCATTTGCCGATTTTAAGATCAAGAGATGATAGGAAATGTCTAGCATTTTCAGAGTCGATGTACTTTACATCTACGACTCTAAGATTGTTTAAGATTACATTAAAGCGAGCAAAACAATCATCTAGAGATTCTCCGAGTTCATTTCAAATCTAGTGTATTCCTTTTAAATTGATCTTGCCTAGCTTCTTTTACAGTCGATTGCCCTCGTGATAATCTTGAAGAGATTTCCAAATTTCATGAGCAGTGAGTAAATGATGAGACTCTATCGAATTCTTTTCTAGCAAGTCCTTGAAGCAATATGTTTGAGCTCTATTATTGTTTTCAACATCTTTTTCAAACTCGATTTTATCAATATCATCATTAGAGGGAAGCTAAATGCGAAATTTTTACCTTGCGCCAAATCGCGTTACCTTGAGCTTGAAGATATGCGATCATCCGGATCCGCCCGATGGGGAAATCTGCCATCGAAGATTGGCGGCTTGTTTGAGTATTTCTCTGTTGCCATAACTTACCGTTTACTAATCACTGTTAAGATGGATTAGTACTGACCTTGCTCGATACCACTTGTAGGACCGAGTAGGCAACTAGAGGGGGGGTGAATAGATGCCGAATAAAATTCAACTATTTCTTTCGGAAAATTAAAGACCCCTAAATAGCGGAAGAATATCTAATATTGTAGAGATCAAAACCCTAGATTAATTAGCGAGACAAGTCGAACAAAAATCAAAACTAGTTCTATCAAAAATCGAACAAACCTTCTAATCAAGAATCAAAGAAAAAAAATAAGAGAATATTGCATAAACTTATCTTTTTATTCCAAAGCCATCTTCAACAAGATGACACCAAAAAAAAATCTTCTAATCTTCAATGATTAGAAAACCCTAAACAAAATCTCTAATCTCACAAGATTAGAAAACCCTAAACAAACTAAAGAGAGCACAAAAGCTTTTCTTTGTTGTAGGCACCTTTTGCTTCTTGCCCTTTTGCATTGGATGAGTTCTAAGCCCCTAGAACCCTCTATTTAAAGGACAAGAGAACAGGACATCTTCAAATTTGATTCGGACAACGCTTGCGCCACTTCTCCGACTTGTACCCGGTTCTCCACTCGGACACAGCGTCACGGCTGGTTGTTTTCCTCTCGGACACAGCGTCCAGCACACACACGCGACGCACGGCTGGTTGATTTACTCTCGGACACAGCGTCCAGCACACACACGCCGCACTCACACACACAACGCACTCACGCACACACACTATGCACATGCACACACACACATGCATGCAGCATAGCACTCACGCATGCATGCAGACACACACACACACGATGCACTCACGCACACATGCACACACACACAATGCACATGCATGCACCCACACACACACATACTCGTATGCACACACACATGCATGTACACGCACACACACTTGCATGTACACACATACTTAATGCATGCATGTATATTTATACACACAAAAAAAAATTCGTATACACGCGTATGGCCCACCTGCCACTAAGCTGCAACGATCTCGACCTCACGTGCACTGTCCTCTAGTCCAAACATCTCGTATGACATCCTCGACCTTCACGACCTCAGTTCTTCCCTGAACCTAGTCTCGGTCCCGTCATCGACCATGTTTGACCTCAAGCAACACACGTGACGTGAACAAAAACACAAAAACAATTTCCGAGCCCAAGTTCGCGACTTGACTCACATTAATCCATACAACCACTAAATAATCAAACCACTTTCAAATCTTATCAAATAATCAAATCAATTTCAACTCCTTTCAAATACTCATCATAAAAAACAATTGGATCAAAAACAATGATCCTTCACTACGGGATGTCGAGACACCGTAAAAGGGTGAAATTGGAGAATGTGACCTTATCAAATATGAAATTGGAGGTTAAAACTTTACGATATGAGGTTAATTCACGTTTTCTGGCCATTTTCGGGAGTTTGGGCCTCTCCAGGGCAATTTGGGCCTTAGGGGGAACCCCACATGGGCCAAAGGTGGAGTTTTTCAGCCCATGTGGGGGGAGGAGGGCTGCATGACCCTACCCATGCGCCCCCCTTGCCCTAGGTGCCTCCCTCCACTCCCCTCTCACCCCCCAAGCCGCCACCCCCTCCCTCCTCCTCCACACGCCCCCTCCATCCTCCCCCATTGCGCCACCACCCCTCCCCTTCCCTCTCCACCATCCTTCCTGCCCCTAGGGGAGTTCTCCACCTCGCCACCCGCTGATCCATCCATTGGAGTGCTCTGCGATGAGGAGATCCGGTGGATTTGGAGCGAGGAAGGAGATCGCGTGAACCGGAAGGAGTTTCGTCGGTTCATCGTTCGTCGGGCGAAGGTATGGCTAGGGAATCCTTGGGGTTCGTCTAGGGGCTATGCTAGAGGGTATTTTGATACTTTTAGATCAAGTGGTGGTGCTGTGATTGGGTAGATTAGATGAAAACTAGAGTTTGCCACGTTCTCTGCTTCGGGCAGATTGTGCAGTTGACCTAGGGTTTGCGTTTTTGCGACCTTAGATTCAGAATTTGGTCATCCGCCTGTTGAAAAAGTTGTAGGTAACTTCAATACCTTTCAGTGGACATAAATAACGTCCAATTTCGCCCAGCCGTTTGAAAGTTATGCTCGATTTACCGAACGTGTTCAAATCTATGACGTAGCTGGGACAGAACGTAATGTTTTGTAGATTAGACTACATTAGAATCAGAATCAGTTTTTTTATATACTTACAAAAAGTTATTAAATTTCCTAAGCTACGAGAGGATGTACTCGTTTAATTGATTCAGAGTCCTAGAACTAAAGTTATGCTAGATCGAAGTCTCCTGTCCCGGGGGGACAGATTCTCTGTTTTTCATTTTCGGGAGTAGTTTGCGAAGTCGGGGTAGATTGGCGAGGGCTTACTGTTTTGTGGGCATGTTGTGATTGTGTGGCATCTATGTGTAGGTGGTGTGACCCCGGGAGTGCCCTCCTCATCCCGCCAATCCGTCGCCCGAGGTTAAGGAAACTGTATTGGGATGGGTAGCGTGTGGTTTATTTGCTTATCTTGACTAGATGCAATTGTTTCCATGTTATGCTATCTTGCCATGCTTAGTGTTTGCCATGATATGATAAAAAGGGTATGTTAAAATGTTATGCAATGGTTTATGGTTAATGATTATGGCATATGTTGCATACATGGCATGAAACTTGGCCCGGTCGGTGAGAACGTCATAACTATTCTGGTAAGGTCGGTGAGAAAGTTATGACTAATCCGGAGCGCCATGGATGTAAGACCTACCTCGTGATTCCACCCACGCGGTGAGTGGAAGCGAGGAGTAGGCACCCTCCATCTACGGGATGGAAGGGGGGCGTGGGTGCACGCCGACGGGTGTGCACTCGGCAATACCGATATTTGCGTCGAGGAGACATGTGCATTGCATTGCATTCATGATGATGATGATGAAATGATCTCAATGAGGTTGAGACATGAATATAATGTTGCATATGAAGTATGACTTGATCATGATGTTAAGTTGTTATGTAGAGATGATAATAATTGAATTGTTCTGTATGACCCATTGCAATATACTTGCTGAGTGATGAACTCACGCTTGTGTTTTATGATATTTTTTAGGTACCATGACACCGGCATGTGGTAAGGGGCATTAGTTACACATCTTCACATAGCTCCACACCTTTAGGCAAATTTATCAAATTGAGTCATGATCTTAATAAGTGCCATGAAACTTGGTGTATGGATTCATTTGTGTGCTTGTGATCCTTATTTGCTTAGCTATAGTTTATGGAGTGGTTGGTTTTAGTATTATTGTCTTATGTTGATGCTATATTCGTTTATATTGCTGCTTTAGATGCCTTATGTTTTGCTATCAATTGCCTTGTTATTGCTATCGCTTCAATTCATGTTAAAACAAAGGAGATGCTGCCGAAATTTTGGTTTTTAGCATTTGCGCCTTTGCAGTAATTTATCTTTAATTGTGGTTTTTAGATGTTGTTTAGTCTATGTTTGGTAGCATTCGGGCATACTAGATGCCGGGGTGTTACAGCCGAGTGGGCAAAGGGTCCTAAAAAATCGCTCGTTTGCTCGTGGCTTAAGCTGACTAAAAATAAATCGGAAGTCAAATATGTCTTCGACATGTCCAAATGCCATCGGATATTTGATTTACTACTACAGGAAAAGCTGATACGATCGCCAGAAGGACATGTTATCCTGTCCGCTGACAAAATCAAAAAACGAAGATATTGTAAGTGGCACCACTCCTTTTCACATAACACTAACGATTGCAATATTTTCCGTCAGCACATACAGTCGGCCATCGAGGATGGACGACTAAGGTTTGCCGAAGAACCGGCCATGCAGGTGGACGTGAATCCTTTCCCAATTAACTTGGTGCAATGCTCATGAAAAGGAAAGGAGCCGATGAGTGAGCCGATTCGGCAAGTCGATGTCCGATCAAGCTGCAGTGGTGGCGAAACGCTGAAGATAACGATCGGCTCATTACAAATAGAAGCTGATCGAGATGGCCAAAACTCGAGGACCATCAAAATTAGGGGTGAACCAAGAATCGGACAATGGTATAAAGCTGAAAAGACCTCGCCAAAACTGAAAGTGCATCTAGGCCCCTCATTTTATTTTGGTGATTAATGATGACACAATTAAAGTGATCTAATGCTTCAACTCAGAGTAATGCAGTTATCGAGATTACATCAAGCTTGGAATGAGATTGGACGGTCCTAAGCGCGTCAAATTTCGATAAAACGGCATCAAGACGATGAAGTGTAATTTTCTTTTTATTTAAGTCTTAAGGATAGCCGTACTATTAAGAGGATACGATGAGAAATCGCCTATTAGGATGTGCATGTGCTCAAAATCAAGTATTTCATCTAAAATTAGCACTCATGCATTGCTTTTGCAAAAAGATTTAATTGCAACCGAGCTGGGTAACCCGGAGTCTCCGGATGACCAGTCCGGAGTATCCGGATTCAATCCGGAGTATCCGGACATTTTGTCCGGAGTCTCCGGGTTGGACCCCTCGGTTACTATTGGTTCCAGCTTGTCCGGAGTATACGGACATTTGGTCCGGAGTCTCCGGATAACCCGGAGTCTCCGGGTTGTTTGTCCGGACACTCCGGCCTGTACAATTCGTGGAGCAACGGCTAGTTTTCAAAAAGGGTATTTAAAGCCTCCACTCCACTCCAACGGCTAGGATCTCTATTGAGCTCATTCATAGCAGCATTCAAGCCATTCCTAACCATCTCTAAGCATTCAATAGAGCCCCCACTTCCTCCCACCAATTGATTTGGTTGTTGATTCATTTTGGTGAGGAGAGGAAGAAGCAAAGTGCTAAGTGCATTCATTTCATCTTGTTGAGCACTAGTTCATCCTCCAAGCGATTCTTCGTGGTGTTATTACTCTTGGAGGTTGAAGGTCTCCTAGATGGCTAGGAGTCACCGGGAGCTACCAACGCGTGTGGTGAGCCCCGGTCGTTTGTGAAGGCGAGTCTCGCCTCCGAAAGGGAAGAGACAAGAAGTGAAACCGGCGAGTGCATTTGTGCAACACCGGGAGGAAAGCGGGTTGAAAGAGACCCCGGCTCAAGTGTGACCGAGCCACCTCAACGGAGACGTAGGATTCCCTTCAAGAATCCGAACTTCGGTGAAAAATCGTTTCTCTCGCTCTCTCTTTATTTGCTTGTGTTGCTTGTGTGGATTTGTCTCCGTAAACCCTAGATCTTGCTCTTTGTCTAGCTTTAATTCAAATCCATACTAGCACTTTTTCTAGGTTGCTATTGTTATTCACTTTTAGTAGTATCTTGTGCAAGTTTGAGAAACTTGTGTTGCGCTCCCGAGCCACTCAACTCGGAGACTCCGGTATTCAATACCGGACACTCCGGACAAGCCGGAGTATCCGGACCAAAACCCGGAGACTCCGGGTTGACCTGCTCGGCCAGTTTAATTCCGCTGCGTATTTTTAAATCCGCCTATTCACCCCCCCTCTAGGCGACATCGTTGGTCCTTTCAAAAACGAAGTGTCACAAGATCCAGGCCAACGTTCTCTCAACTCCTGGAAAAATATGAGAAGATTAGCCGTCGACATGACCAACGTCCTCATCAGCCCGATAACCTGTATTGGGCGGACGATGAAGAAAGAGGCCACCAACGGTGTCCATTTTGGCAGTTTTGCTGGGAAAGAAGAATGCTGTTGCCATCTGTACAAACATGCCCAATGGGTCATCTCCCCCAAGATCGGCCAAGGCGACCAATCAGAGAGAGATTGACCAGGCCAGTTCGTGATCGGTTGGGACCGCGGGTGGAGGAACCAATATGAAGAAAAATACCGACAACAGAGCATGTTAAGCCCGCAGAAGAGCAACCAGAGTCGTCCGGGTCCGAAGATAAAATCGGCAATTTGTTTGGAAAAAACCGTAAGCCGATTGAACCAAAATCGAGGTGGTGTCCCTCTGGGCTCAGTCGATCCCAGCGTAGATGACTGCAGTGCTTGAGGACACTAGAAATGAGAGAAGCCAAATAGGAAGAAGAACGAGATCAGAAATTTAATGAGTTGCGGCCGATGCAAGTCATGAAGCAGGAATGGAGGAAAAAATTGGTGGACGAGGATTCGGACCAGTTAGTCAATTCCAGTTCGCCGATGATCCGAGATGATACCCCCCCAATGGACATCAATATGGTCTTCACTCTGCCGATGGAATTCAGAACTGAAAACAAATCGACCAAAGAAGCTTTAATGCAGTTATGTCTTAGTGCACAAGGCACCGTGTTTGAAAAACCCCAAGACATGCATCGGCATTTAAAGCCGCTGTACCTGGAAGGGCATATCAACGGCCGACCCATATCAAGAATGCTAGTCGATGGTGGAGCCACAGTGATTCTGATGCCATTAAGCACCTTGAAAAAACTGGGCAAAGCCAATGAAGATCTAATCAGAACCAACATGGTGTTAAACGACTTCACAGGCGACCCCACCGAGGCAAAAGGGGTAATGGTCACAGAGCTGACGGTCAGTAGCAGGACTTTGCCGACCGCATTTTTTGTGATCGAAGCCAAAGGGAATTACAGCGTGCTTCTCGAGCGAGACTGGATCCATGCTAATTGGTGCATCCCGTCGACAATGCACCAACTCTTGATACAGTGAAACGGAGACAAGGTTGAAGTAAAACCAACCGACACATCAGCTCATATAGCACTCGCCAGTCCCGAAACAAATTGGTTGCACCAAGAAGCTGAATGCATATCAGGAAAGGTTCTGGAAGATTGCGACTTCATCTGCGTTGGAAAAACAGGTCTAATGCCGATCACTATCGGACCGGGCACATTCGATCGGGCAAATGAAGCAGTAAGAAGATGGAGTTGGGAATAAAAGAAACCACTCAAGATAAGCCTCAAAGCTGTCGGCAAACAGCGGACTATGAAGAAGCTATTAAAGATTTCCAAGAAGAAAGACTGGAGCAAGGTTTCACTTCGGCCGATTTGCTTGAGGAGATAGACATAGGGGAAGGCGATAGGAAAAGACCAACCTTTATAAGCGCAAAACTAGGCGACAGCTAGTCGAAATACTAAAGAAGTATAAAGACTGCTTTGCTTGGGAATATTATGAAATACCTGGTCTAAGCCGACAGCTAGTCGAGCATCGGCTACCTATAAAACAAGGGTATTGGCCATTTAAGCAGTTTCCCCAACGCTTTAATCCGACCTTGTACAATGCCATCAAGAAATAGAACGATTATTAGAAGCCAAGTTTATCAAGCCTTGCCGATACGCTGAATGGGTTTTAAACATCGTTCCTATTGTAAAGAAAAACGGCAAGCTACGAGTATGCGTGGACTTAAACAAAGTGACACCAAAAGACGAATACTCGATGCCAATAGCCGATATGCTCATCGATGCTGCATCAGGCAATACGATCATTAGTTTCCTTGATGGAAATGCCGGATATAACCAAATATTCATGGCAGAAGCCGACGTGTCCAAAATAGCCTTTAGATGTCCTGGAGCTTTGGGACTGTACGAGTGGACCGTCATGACGTTCGGCTGGAAAAATGCCGGTGCCACGTACCAACGTGCCATGAACTTGATCTTTCACAATTTAATCGGCCACATCGTCAAGATTTACATTGACGATGTTGTCGTAAAATCAAAAGACGATTGGCAATATCTTGCCGATTTGGAAAAAGTATTCCAAAGCACAAGGGCCCACGGGTTAAAAATGAACCCTCTAAAATGTGCATTCGGGGTGTCGGCTGGACAATTCTTCGGATTCATGGTACATGAGAGGGGAATCAAAGTTAACTAGCAAAGAGTAAAAGCCATAGCTGATACCAAACCGCCAACAAGTTAAAACGAGCTGCAGAAATTGATCAGCAAGATCAATTATCTATGACGCTTTATTTCAAACTTGTCTAGGCGAATTAAAGCCTTCACCCCGTTGCTGAAATTAAAAGAAAATCAAAATTTCATTTGGGGAAAGGAACAGCAGAAAGCATTCGAAGACATAAAAGAATATTTGATGAAACCTTCGATTCTGGCCGCGACAAAGAAGGGGATACCATTTAGGCTATACATATCGGCCGAAGAGGAAACAATCGGAGTTGTATTAGCACAAGAAGTCGACGGCAAAGAACGAGTGATATTTTATCTAAGCCGACAACTCCTGGACACCGAAAAAAGATACCCGTCCATAGAAAAACTGTCTCTCTCCCTCTATTTTTCTTGTACAAAGCTAAGGCATTATATCTTAGCATCAACGTGCGCAATAGTGTGTAGGACCGATGTCGTTAAATACATCTTGTCCACACCAATTCTATGAGGACAACTTGCTAAATGGGCATACGCCATATGTAACACCCCAATTTTTTTGCTTTTCATGAATTTAAATGAAATTTGACACTTTGGTGAATTTTTGGAATTTTGTGGAATTTATTTGGATTTATTTGAATTTATTCCCTTCTTAAATAATTAAAGAATTTAATTTTGCAAATAAAATTTTGTTGGAAATATTTTATTTGAGCCCAAAATGTTCCAAAATATTTTCTAGAATTTTTCTGGAATTTTTCTGATTGTTTTCCTATTTTTAATGAATTAAATGAATTTCTGGGAATTAATTTGATTATTTAATCGCTGGAAAAACCCGAACCGGTTTCACTGTTCATCCGACCTGACCCGAGTCCGAGTCAAACTCTAGTCCGACCCGGACCCGACTGCGCCAGTCGTTCCGGTCGAACCAAGTCACCAAGCCCTAACGCGCGTGACCGTTGGATCGAGATCGAACGGCCACGATCGCGCCACGTCGCCCAAACCCGAGCACGACCGAGCCAGCCAGGTCGCCCGAGCCGGACCCGAGCCCAAACCCCCGTGCTGTTGGATCTTGATCCAACGGTCCACGTTGAGCCACGTCACCGAATCCGAAATGGATTCAGGTTCCGCCGCCGCAACTGTGTGGGCCTCGGTTTCCGCGATTTTCACGGACGCCGAGGGGCCTATTTAATGCGCCGCCGACGCCATCGTGTTCACCGTTTCCTTGCGCACCCGTAGCCCTAACCCGCCGAGCTCAAGCCGCCGTGGTTGCGCCGCAATCGCTCGCCGTAGTTGCGCTAGGGTTCCGCCGCGGTTAAGCGTTGTTTCCGCCGCCGTTGAGCCCAGATCCGGAACCGCAAGGTCGAGACGCGTCGGAGGGTACCATTCACTTCGTCGGAGGGGCCCCGCAACGCCGTTGCCGTGGTCATCGTCCTCGTCTCCGGTGAGCTAGCTCCGCCGCACGCCATCACCGTCGCTCGAGCTCCACCAACCGTCCGATCAAGATCCAAAGGCCCAGATTCATCCACGTCACCCCTGGTGAGATCCCACGTGTTAATTCCTAGATCTATTTCCAACCGTTGGATCTAGATCCAACGGTTCAGATTGTGCCACGTAACCAAAACCGCACCGTGCTTGGTTAGTTGTCAGCCGTTAAATCTAGATCGAACGGCTAGGGTTAGCCACGTTGTAAACTCTAGATTGGATCTTGACCGTCCGATCAAGATCGAACGGTCCAGATCAGCCGAGTAGTTTTTAACGCGTGAAGTTGGATCTGATCTGGACCGTTGATTTTCAAATCAACGGCCCAGATCGTGCCGCTGCGTGTCGATTTGGACCGTCGCGGCCAAAGACGGCCGATCATGCCGCCGCCGACGCCACGCTGCGGACGCCGGCGTGGCCGCTTGTCAGCGGGACAACCAACCGCACCATGACGTCACCGCTGACGTCACGGTGGGGCCCGCGTGTCAGCCGTCCTCGGCCAAGTCGTGCTGACGTCACTGCTGACGTCAGTGTGGGTCCCGCGTGTTAGTAACACGTGCACCGTGGGCTGAGTCCACGGTGGACCGAGCCGCGCCGTGCGCCGGGTCCATGGACCCGAGGCGACGTGGCTGCTCCCAATTGGTCCACGTGTCGTGATGACGCAATAAATCATTTTCCGAAAAAGAAATTATTTATTTAATTCGGTTTATTGATTTCAAATTTAGATTCAAACTTCAAATGCTTATAACTTTTGCAATTTAACTCCGATTTGAGTGATTCAAATTTCTAAATTTTTATAAAATTGAGATCTAGATAATGGTGAATTTTATTTAATTTTTGGACCAAAGTTTTCCTCTGTAATATTATTTAATTGATTATTTAAACTTTAAACGATTGTAACTTTTGCGTTTTAATTCCGATTTTGCCGATTCAAATTCCAAAAAATTCATAAAATTATGCCCTCTCTGTTTATGGACTTTATTTGGATGGTTGAACACTTTTTGTCTACTATTTATTCATTTATTGCTATTTGCACGCTTTACCAGTAGACGTTGAAGTGCCCGAAGGCTTCGAAGGTGAAGTGTTGACCCAGGAGCCAGCTCAAGACCAAGAACAAGTACTCTTTGAAGGCAAGTTGTGCTTTGACCATGTTGACCCCATTTTGAAATTAATTTGGTTTAAGTTATTGCATGCTAGTTTAATTAGAAAATACTTTATTTAATTCCAGGGAAGTAGATAAATGCCAAATTGCTGTATGACACCTTGGTTAATTAAATATGTGCCATGACCCCTTGTCACCCTAGTTGTGGATTATTAGTTGGACATTATTAAATTGCCAACATGGGTAGTTAGATAGACGTAGTATGCTTAGCCTTGCCACGTGAAACGTTTTGGACAATCAAATGCTAATATTGACTTAATGAGATTTTTCAACTGTTTTCGAGAGAAGTATCATGTGTTATGATTGTCGATGGCACGTGGTGCATAGTAATCAACTGGGGCTTTTGATAAATAGATTTCGACCGGGGCAGGTGGCAAGAATGATCGGGTGGGCCAGCTGTGGCACCAGGAGCGTTGATTTGGTTCTTCGGGTAGTCTTGCCCTGGTCACCCTAAGGACTTAACCTTGCAAGCCTTTGAACTGAGTCAAACGTGCAACCACATGTCTGTAATGGGACGGACCTAGTTGATTAAGTTGCTAATAACGTACCTGTGGGTCCTCGGGGTGTCAACTATACCTTTTGTGTAGTTGTACAGGGGAGCGTACCAGGGCTGCGGCCAGGTACCCATCTAACGGTTGATTGACCTAAACTTCGCCTTCGCTAAGGGAAGGGTTAGTGTGCAATAACCGGGGAGGCTCACTTGTGCTGTTAGAAGTTTCCGAAAGACTTTGTTACGGACACTCGCCTTTGTGGCGTTTGGCTGTATCTTATGGGTAAAGTGCATAACCTGTGCAGAGTGTAAAATCTATTCGAATAGCCGTGTCCGCGGCATTGGACATCGCTCGGGAATTACAGTCAAGGGTTAGACTTTCTTGAAAGATAACTTGGACTTGGAAAGTTGGGTTTGGTTTAATGATGATGTTGATGGAAATGTGGATTAGGTTTGGGAAAGATGTTTATTTAATTCTTGGAAAAGTTATTGCTCTTAAACTTGTTTCTACTTCTTTCGAATCTACTTATGTTACTTGTTAAATGTTGTTTACTGCAATTATTCCCTGAGCTACTCCTTTGAACTAAGCCATGCATGTAGTATATTAGTTGCATTCTGTGCATGACTTGCTGAGTACCAAGTACTCACCCTTGCCACAATACAACACCAGTTGACGAAGAGTCTACACTAGCTTTGGAGGAGGAGCTCCAAGAGGAACCGTCTAACTAGGGAACGAGCCCAGTCAGTTGCCTGTGGTATACTGGATGGCGCCACGAAGTTATCTTATTTTCCGCTGCTGTTATTTCTCTTTTATTAAGTTCTCGCCCTGCGTGGTGTATATTTGTAACTTGATCGTAAGGTCGAGCAACCAGCTTGGTTAACTATTTAAGGTATCCTACTATTTCCTTGAGTATGATTGTGATATTTACCAATGTTGAGACTGTGTGCACTAGCGCGATCCTGGACTAGTGCTGAATACACAAAGGGTCCAGATTTGCAAATTCGGGTCCCGACAGAGGTGGTATCAGAGCCATACTGACTGTAGGCTCACCCATAGTTAGATTGGTCGTAGTGAGGATAAAACCTATTTTCTAAAGATAAAATTTGTCTAGATAATGAATGAATTCTCGACTTACCCCTTTCTTTCTTGTTCATACCCCTTGATGAGTTCTTTTTGTCTTCCACATTGATTTCAAAATGTTGCGTTCTTACGCGCGCGTCTTTTGACAGATGATGATGAAGAACAACTACGCCGAGCGTGAGGGAGGCTACGCTGCTGAGTTGTGGCGTATGCTTCAGTTTCTTGGAGGTTTTGAGAGACCACTCTACCGAGGGACTACACTCGTGCAGGCAGGAATGGTCATAGGATGGGACGTCAGGATCACGGTGTATGCCCGAGAGAAGACGAAGTTCAGCCGCCCTTTCCACTTCACCGCCAGGAGGTCTACCTTTGAGATGGGAATCCAGGAGGTGTCGCGTCGAGCAATGCAGCAGATCGCTCGCACCTACTCCAGGGAGCTGGAAGGCACCCGTCACCACCCACGCCGAGATAGCAGAGCTTAGCGGAAGCCGATAGAAGATGAGGATGCTACCGTCACACACCTAGCCAGATTCGTCGCCGCCCAGGAGGAGCTTATCGACGACACAGTTCAGGAGTTGAAGAAGCCTTGCGCCCAAGAGAAGAAGCACTTAGAGAACGCTCGTGAGTACGTTGCCTATGCTGCGGAAAGGATCGCAGAGCTGGAGACCGCACTATATGGACAGGGCCCCGATTCAGTGTTGGAGTTGGACGCCCCAGAGCCAGAGGAGGACCCAGAAGAGGTGCCACCTGCACCCGCGCCACAGCCACAACACCAGCTAGATCCAGAGCCAGAGGAGGACGCCGCGTTGTCAACCACAGCTGCAGTTGCAAGGCATGGCGATTGTTTCGCGCCTATGCCGCCGCACCCGCCCCGAGGAGGCAGTGGAGGTTTTCGCGACGAGTGAGCGTAGGCGTTGAGGTTGAGACTCCTTCGTCGAGTCGCGTTATAGAATAAGAGTCACCCCTTTAGGCGTTAGACTCCAGTAATAGTCGATTTGGTTTTTCCATTGCTTGTTGAGTGTGCAGTATGTGTTGCAAGGCCCTTAGGCATTGTGAGCAACCATACCAAGTTATTATTATTATTAAATAATAAAGTTGGATTTTTGAGTTACACTTTCCCCCGCATAAGTTTCCCTACTACTTGTCTATTCTTGTTCCCTCTCATCTCTGAAACCTTGGAGCAATCAACAGATGGTGAACACCCGCGGAAACCTTGGAGGCAATGGAAGTGGTTCTCGCCACCGGGAACCCCAATGATGGAGCACTGCACCTCACCAAAGACCGCCAGATTGACATGCAGAATTTTGGAGCTTTTCCTGCAAAGACACTCCGCTTGATGCATGCGATGATGCAGCAGATGCAACAGATTACTGCCCACGCCACTGCTAATCAGAATAATCAAGTCAATCAGGGGCAACGCCAGAATTCAAGACTGTCAGAGTTCATGAGGACTCATCCACCCACTTTCTCTGGGAATGCCAATCCATTGGAGGCCGATGATTGGCTAAGGTCAATAGAAAGGAAGCTACACATTGCCCAATGCATGGGAAATGAGAAGGTACTCTACGCTTCTCATCAGTTGGAAGGGACCACCGCAGAATGGTGGGAGAACTTCTGCGCCACGCGAGAGAACCCTCAGGACATCACTTGGGAGGAGTTTACAGCTGCATTTTATCAGTATCACGTGCCAGAAGGAATTATGGACCTCAAGAAGGAAGAGTTAAGAGCGCTGAAGCAAGGTAACTAGCCGGTGGCCGAATACCTGAATAAGTTCACACAGCTTGCACGTTACGCACCTGAAGACGTAGCGACAGATAAAGCCAGACAGTCTCGCTTTACGAAGGGACTTAACTCAGGACTGCAGGTGGGACTGATCACCTACACCTTTCCAGATTTCCAGGAGCTTGTGAACAAGGCGCTTATTCTTCAGGACAAGCGCAAGGAACTGGATGAAAACCGGAAGCGAAGGATGCAACAGCAGGGATCGCGTCAGGGAGCACAGCAACGCTTGAGGGTTGCGCCGAATCAGTTTTTCAGATTCCAGCCGCAGAATGCAACGAGGACACCGTCACCAGCACCAAGACCCGTCAATCAGAATTATCAGACCCCAGCTCCAGCTAGAAACGCCGCTTCGGGCAATCAACAGGGGACAATGAGACGCTGCTACACATGCAACGAGCCAGGGCACTTCTCCAACAGTTGCCCTAAGAAGACAGTAGGAGTGACCCCAGTCCGCTTCAATCTGGGATCCACACCAACTAGGACGCCTGCACCCGAAGCAAACCGCGGGACAGCACAGCCGGGAGCCACGCCCCTGACCGTAGTGAGAGGCCGAGTCAACCATGTCACCGCAGAGGCACTCCAGAATGCCACGGACGTCGTGCTGGGTAAGTTACTTGTCAACTCGCACTGTGAATAGCTTTGTTTGACTCTGGAGCTTCGCATTCGTTTGTTTCTCAAGGCTTTGCTGCTAAAAATGATTTGGAGATTGCAAGACTTAAATGCATGCTTTTAGTTCAAACCCCTGGTTCCGAACTCCGAACTAAAGTAGGATGTTCTGGGGTGAGAATACTAATAGATGGGGTAGAATTCCCAGCAAACCTTATTATATTGGAAACCCAGACCTTAGATGTTATTTTGGGAATGGATTGGTTATCCAAGCACAAGGCTGTGCTGGATTGTGGCCGAAGGATTATCTCAGTTGGGAGCCCGTGTGGAAGGAAAGTGGAATTTCAAGCTACCGCCGTTAGAGATGGACAGTTGATGGTTAACAGCGCCAAGGCAATCAGCATAGAAGATGTCTCAGTGGTGAATGAGTACCCAGATGTTTTTCCTGAAGATCTACCTGGTATGCCGCCAGGCAGAGACATAGAGTTTGTAATAGAGCTTGTACTTGGTACCGCGCCAATAGCAAAGAGACCCTACCGGATGTCCACCGAATAATTGGTAGAGATGAAGAAGCAGCTTGAAGAGTTAATGGAGAAAGGATTCATCAGACCGAGTTCGTCGCCGTGGGGAGCACCAGTTCTATTTGTCAAGAAGAAGGACAGGAGTTTCAGGATGTGCATTGACTATCGTGCACTCAATGAAGTCACCGTGAAGAATAAATACCCGCTACCTAGGATCGATGATATGTTTGATCAGCTGAGAGGAGCCGGAGTTTTCTCCAAGATTGATTTGAGATCTGGATACCACCAGTTGAAGATCCGATCAGAGGATATTCCGAAGACCGCGTTCTCGTCAAGATACGGGCTTTATGAGTTTACAGTTATGTCATTCGGTCTGACGAATGCGCCAGCATATTTCATGAATATGATGAATAAGGTGTTCATGGAATATTTGGACAAGTTTGTTGTTGTGTTTATAGATGATATCTTAATCTACTCCAAGACAAAGGATGAACATGCAGAGCACTTGAGGCGAGTTTTGGAAAAGCTGAGGGAACAGCAACTCTTCGCTAAGTTCAGCAAGTGCGACTTTTGGAAGGACAAGGTGGAGTTCCTCGGACATGTAATGACCGCAGAAGGAGTCACCGTCGATCCGAGCAAGGTGGAAGCTGTGTTACACTGGGAGCAGCCGAAGACCGTGACCCAGATTCGTAGTTTCCTTGGTATGGCAGGTTACTACCGCCGCTTCATTGAAGGCTTTTCGATGATTGTGAGACCTCTCACGCAATTGTTGAAAAAGGAGAAGAAGTTTGCATGGACGCCGGAATGCGAGAAAGGTTTTCAAGAGCTGAAGAAGCGATTGACATCAGCCCCGGTGTTGGTTCTACCGGATGTTAATCAGAGCTTTGATATTTATTGTGATGCATCGCGCCAAGGACTTGGGTGCGTGCTGTTGCAGAACAGAAAGGTCGTCGCTTATGCATCAAGGCAGTTGAGGCCGCATGAGGAGAATTATCCAACGCATGACCTAGAGCTAGCTGTCGTAGTGCATGCTTTGAAGTTATGGCGTCACTATTTGATCGGGAACAGATGTTAAGTATACACAGACCATAAGAGTCTTAAGTACATCTTCACCCAATCAGACCTGAACATGAGGCATATGAGATGGTTAGAGTTGATCAAGGATTACAATGTTGGAATCCATTACCATCCCGGAAAGGCCAACGTGGTGGCCGATGCCCTGAGTTGAAAAAGCCATACTGTGAACACGTTAATAGCCACGAGTCAGGATGAGCTATGTGAGGATTTGCAGAGAATGCAGATTGAAGTAGTACCAGAAGGATTCTTGGCCGCATTTAAAGTAAAGCCTACCCTGGAGGATCAGATCCGAGAAGGACAGAAGGTCGATGACAAGATCCGCAGGATTAAGTCCAAGATGGATGAAGGCAAGGCAAAAGACTTCAGACTGGACGAGCAAGGCACGTTATGGATGCAGGATAGAATCTGTGTGCCAAACAGGAAGGAGCTGAAGCAGCTGATTCTAGAAGAAGCCCATGACTCCAAGTATTCAATTCATCCGGGAAGTGCCAAGATGTATCAGGATTTAAAGGAAAGATTCTGGTGGCCGAGCATGAAGCGTGAAGTTGCCGAGCATGTTGCGCTGTGCGACATATGTCAGAGAGTCAAGGCAATGCATCAGAGACCCGCAGGATTGCTGCAGCCGTTACGGATACCTGAGTGGAAATGGGAGGAAATCGGAATGGACTTCATTACCGGTTTGCCGAAAACCCAGGGTGGATACGACTCCATATGGGTTATAGTGGACCGCTTGACTAAGGTCGCCCATTTTATTCCAGTAAATACCACTTACTCGGGAGATAAGTTAGCAGAATTGTATATGACCAGGATCGTCTGTTTGCACGGAGTGCCGAAGAAGATTGTATCGGACAGAGGTACCCAATTTACCTCAAGATTCTGGAATAAACTGCATGAAGCCATGGGAACCCGTTTGAACTTTAGTACAGCATATCATCCGCAGATAGATGGGCAGACCGAAAGAGTTAATCAGATACTGGAGGATATGTTAAAGAGCGTGTGCATTGGCTTATGCTACCTCTTGGGATAAAAGTCTGTCGTTTGCTGAGTTCAGCTACAACAATAGTTATCAAGCAAGTTTGCAAATGTCACCATTTGAGGCATTGTATGGTCGACCCTGTCGAACACCGTTGAACTGGAATGATACAGGTGAACGCCGTATCTTTGGACCGGACATTCTTCAAGAAGCTGAAGAGCAAATTGCCATGATCCGGGAAAGACTGAAGATAGCACAGTCAAGACAGAAGAGCTACGCCGATAACCGTCGCCGAAACCTGAGTTTTGAACCAGAAGATTTCGTATATCTCAGAGTCACGCCACTCAAGGGAGTTAAGAGATTCCATGCCAAAGGAAAGCTTGCGCCGCGTTATGTTGGACCATTTAAGGTTCTCAGCCGTAGAGGTGAAGTTGCGTACCAACTGGAGTTACCGCAATCACTTGCAGGAGTACATGACGTGTTCCACGTGTCCCAGCTGAAGAAGTGTCTCCAAGTACCTGATGAGCAGACACCGCTAGAGTCAATTGAGCTACAAGAGGATCTGACTTACAAGGAACACCTCGTCAAGATTTTGGACACAATGGATCGAGAAACGAGGAATAAGTCAACCCGTTTCTGCAGAGTTCAATGGAGCAACCATGCGGAGAGTGAAGCAACTTGGGAGCGCGAGGAGGAGTTGAAGAAAGAGTTTCCGAACCTATTCTTTAGTAAGCCCTGAATCTCGGGGATGAGATTCTGTTAAGGGGGGAGGTTTGTAACACCCCAATTTTTTTGCTTTTCATGAATTTAAATGAAATTTGGCACTTTGGTGAATTTTTGGAATTTTCTAGAATTTGTTTGGATTTATTTGAATTTATTCCCTTTTAAATAATTAAAGAATTTAATTTTACAAATAAAATTTTGTTGGAAATATTTTATTTGAGCCCAAAATGTTCCAAAATATTTTCTAGAATTTTTCTGGAATTTTTCTAAGTGTTTTGCTATTTTTAATGAATTAAATGAATTTCTGGGAATTAATTTGATTATTTAATCGCTGGAAAAACCCGAACCGGTTTCACTGTTCATCCGACCGGACCCGAGTCCGAGTCAGACTCGAGTCCGACCCGGACCCGACTGCGCCAGCCATTCCGGTCGAACCAAGTCACCAAGCCCTAACGCGCGTGACCGTTGGATCGAGATCCAACGGCCACGATCGCGCCACGTCTCCCGAACCCGAGCCCGACCGAGCCAGCCAGGTCGCCCGAGCCAGACCCGAGCCCAAACCACCGTGCCGTTGGATCTTGATCCAACGGTCCACGTTGAGCCACATCACCGAATCCGAAATGGATTTGGATTCCACCGCCGCAACTGTGTGGGCCTCGGTTTCCGCGATTTTCACGGACACCGAGGGCCCTATTTAATGCGCCACCGCCGCCATCGTGTTCGCCGTTTCCTTGCGGACCCGTAGCCCTAACCCGCCGAGCTCAAGCCGCCGTGGTTGCACCGTAATCGCTTGCCGTAGTTGCGCTAGGGTTCCGCCGCGGTTAAGCGTTGTTTCCGCCGCCGTTGAGCCCAGATCCGGAACCGCAAGGTCGAGACGCATCGGAGGGTACCATTCACTTCATCGGAGGGGCCCCGTAACGCCGTTGTCATGGTCGTCGTTCTCGTCTCCGGTGAGCTAGCTCCGCCGCACGCCATCGCCGTCGCTCGAGCTCCACCAAGAGTCCGATCAAGATCCAAGGGCCCAGATTCGTCCACGTCACCCCCGGTGAGATCCCACGTGTTAATTCCTAGATCTATTTCCAACCGTTGGATCTAGATCCAACGGTTCAGATTGTGCCACGTAGCCAAAACCGCATCGTGCTTGGTTAGTTATCAGCCGTTAGATCTAGATCGAACGGCTAGGGTTAGCCACGTTGTAAACTCTAGATTGGATCTTGACCGTCCGATCAAGATCGAACGGTCCAGATCAGCCGAGTAGTTTTTAACGCGTGAGGTTGGATCTGATCTGGACCGTTGATTTTCAAATCAACGGCCCAGATCGTGCCGCGTGTCCAGTACTTGGACCGTCGCGGTCAGCGCGGTCGACCGCGGTCGCCGCTGACGTCACGCGTGACGTCAGCGTGGGGCCCGCGTGTCAGCGGGACAGCCAACCGCACCATGACGTCACCGCTGACGTCAGTGTGGGTCCCGCGTGTCAGTGACACGTGCACCGTGGGCCGAGTCCACGGTGGACCGAGCCGCGCCGTGCGCCGGGTCCATGGACCCGAGGCGACGTGGCGGCTCCCGATTGGTCCACATGTCGTGCTGACGCAATAAATCATTTTCCGAAAATGAAATTATTTATTTAATTCGGTTTATTGATTTCAAATTTAGATTCAAACTTCAAATGCTTATAACTTTTGCAATTTAACTCCGATTTGAGTGATTCAAATTTCTAAATTTTTATAAAATTGAGATCTACCTAATGGTGAATTTTATTTAATTTTTGGACCAACGTTTTCCTCTGTAATATTATTTAATTGATTATTTAAACTTTAAACGCTTGTAACTTTTGCGTTTTAACTCCAATTTTGCCGATTCAATTTCCTAAAAATTCATAAAATTATGCCCTCTCTGTTTATGGACTTTATTTGGATGGTTGAACACTTTTTGTCGACTATTTATTCATTTATTCCTATTTGCACGCTTTACGAGTAGACGTTGAAGTGCCCGAAGGCTTCGAAGGTGAAGTGTTGACCCAGGAGCCAGCTCAAGACCAAGAACAAGTACTCTTCGAAGGCAAGTTGTGCTTTGACCATGTTGACCCCATTTTGAAATTAATATTGTTTAAGTTATTGCATGCTAGTTTAATTAGAAAATACTTTATTTAATTCCGGGGAACTAGATAAATGCCAAATTGCTGTATGACACCTTGGTTAATTAAATATGTGCCATGACCCCTTGTCACCCTAGTTGTGCATTATTAGTTGGACATTATTAAATTGCCAACATGGGTAGTTAGACAGACGTAGTATGCTTAGCCTTGCCACGTGAAACGTTTTGGACAATCAAATGCTAATATTGACTTAATGAGATTTTTCACCTGTTTTCGAGAGAAGTATCATGTGTTATGATTGTCGATGGCACGTGGTGCATGGTAATCAACTGGGGCTTTTGATAAATAGATTTCGACCGGGGCAGGTGGCAAGAATGATCGGGTGGGCCAGCTGTGCCACCGGGAGCGTTGATTTGGTTCTTCGGGTAGTCTTGCCCTGGTCACCCTAAGGACTTAACCTTGCAAGCCTTTGAACTGAGTCAAACGTGCAACCACATGTCTGTAATGGGACGGACCTAGTTGATTAAGTTGCTTATAACGTACCTGTGGGACCTCGGGGTGTCAACTATACCTTTTGTGTAGTTGTACGGGGGAGCGTACTAGGGCTGCGGCCAGGTACCCATCTAACGGTTGATTGACCTAAACTTCACCTTCGCTAAGGGAAGGGTTAGTGTGCAATAACCGGGGAGGCTCACTTGTGCTGTTAGAAGTTTCCGAAAGACTTTGTTACGGACACTCGCCTTTGTGGCGTTTGGCTGTATCTTGTGGGTAAAGTGCATAACCTCTGCAGAGTGTAAAATCTATTCGAATAGCCGTGTCCGCGGCATTGGACATCGCTCGGGAATTACAGTCAAGGGTTATACTTTCTTGAAAGATAACTTGGACTTGGAAAGTTGGGTTTGGTTTAATGATGATGTTGATGGAAATGTGGATTAGGTTTGGGAAAGATGTTTATTTAATTCCTAGAAAAGTTATTGCTTTTAAACTTGTTTCTACTGCTTTCGAATCTACTTATGTTACTTGTCAAATGCTATTTACTGCAATTATTCCCTGAGCTACTCCTTTGAACTAAGCCATGCATGTAGTATATTAGTTGCATTCTGTGCATGACTTGCTGAGTACCAAGTACTCACCCTTGCCACAATACAACACCAGTTGACGAAGAGTCTACACCAGCTTTGGAGGAGGAGCTCCAAGAGGAACCGTCCTACTAGGGAACGAGCCCAGTCAGTTGCCTGTGGTATACTGGATGGCGCCACGAAGTTATTTTATTTTCCGCTGCTGTTATTTCTCTTTTATTAAGTTCTCGCCCTGCGTGGCGTATATTTGTAACTTGACCGTAAGGTCGAGCAACCAGCTTGGTTAACTATTTAAAGTACCTTACTATTTCGTTGAGTATGATTGTGATATTTACCAATGTTGAGACTGTGTGCACTAGCGCGATCCTGGACTAGTGCTGAATACACAAAGGGTCCGGATTTGCAAATTCGGGTCCCGACACCTTAACTGAGTTCGATCTAACCTACGAATCGGCTAAAGCTGTCAAGGGACAAGTCATAGCCGATTTCATCACAGGTGGCAAAACTACGATTGGATTAGTTGATGTTGCTCTTGGCAGTTGTTTTTCGACGGGTCGGTATGCCGAGAAGGCAATGGTATTGGCTTAGTATTAATTTCACCAAAAGGGCACAATTTCGATTTCGCATATCGGCTTAATAGCCGATGCTCTAACAACCAGGCCGAGTATGAAGCTTTGCTCAAGGGACTATAATTATTAGAAAGCATCGGAGTAAGCCATGTCGAGGCATTCGAGGATTCATTATTGGTTGTGCAGCAAGTCAAAGGGGAATTCCGATGCAACAATGAAACCCTGACACAATACCTAGAACAATGCATTCAGGCTATTGAGTCGTTCACGATGTTCTTTATCGGACATATCCCTAGAGAATTGAATGATAGAACTAACTTGTTAGCACATCATGCATCAAGATACAAAAGTTACGGCCAATATGATATGATCGAATAAATCGACAAGGTAGTGTTGTGTGTGGATATCATCGACTGGAGAACAGAGATCAAGAATTACCTGATGAATCCATCTAAGCTGACCCCATGAAAAGTTAGGCATCAAGCTCTAAAATATGTTATGTTGGAGGGGATACTATATTTTTGGACAATAGAAGGGTTACTCCTAAGATGCCTCGTAGCCGATGAGGCAAAGGTAGCGATGGGTGAAATACATGAAGGAATTTGCGGATCTCACCAATCGGCTCATAAGATGAAATGGATGTTGAGACGAATTGGGTATTACTGGCCGACAATGTTGGAAGATTGTTTTAGATATTACAAAGGGTACCAAATGTACCAGAAGTTTTGGAACATACAACTCGCACCAGCATCGGCCTTATATCCAATTATCAAACCTTGGTCGTTCCGCGGATGGGGAATAGATGTAATCGGTCAAATATTCCCAACGTCAAGCAAAGGACACAAGTTTATCCTCGCAGCAACAGACTATTTTTCGAAGTGGGTGGAAGCTATACCCCTCAATAAAGTTACTAGCACCGAAGTGATCAACTTTGTTAATGAACACATCATACATCGGTTTGGCATCCCACAGAACATCACGACCGATCAAAGGTTGTTCATGTCCAATGAGTTCCAAACCTTCGCGAAAAGTCTGGGCATCAAACTGCTCAATTCTTCACCCTATTATGCTCAGGCTAATGGATAAGCCAAATCGTCTAATAAAACTCTAATCAAGCTGATAAAAAGAAAGATCGATGAAAAACCAAGGAATTGGCACTCAACGTTGTTGGAAGCATTGTGGGCATATCGGCTATTGTACCACGGATCGACCAAGTTGTCACCTTTCTAGTTGGTATATGGGCAAGAAGCCGTACTGCCCGTGGAAATAAACATCGATTCCCTAAGGGTGGCCGGGCAGAATAATTTATCGGCTAATGAATACAGAGAACTCATGATCAACGGCCTAGACGATTTGGCAGAAACTAGGTTAACTACATTAGATCGGCTTAAAAAGAATAAAGAAAGGATTGCCAGAGCGTACAACAAAAAGGTTATGCCAAAATCATTCAATGAAGCTGATCTAGTGTGGAAAACCATATTACCAGTCGGGTCTAAGGATAACCGATTTGGTAAATGGTCACCAACTTGGGAAGGGCCATATAAGATAAATCGGCTTGTTCACGAAAATTCGTATATATTGGAAACACTCGAAGGTTCAGTACTAACAAAAGCAATCAACGGAAAATACCTAAAGGCGTACTACCCTAGCGTGTGGATCAGAGCATAAGCGCATCAGATCATTAAGAATAAATGCGCTTGAAGCCGATTAAAACATAAATGCAAAGATATTTACATCACAAAAATTGGCTACATAGCCGATGATAATAGCAAGTTTTACGACCACCGACAAGTGCAGGACATCCAACATTCAAACATCGTCATAAAACACAAGACCCTTTGGCGTGCAAGCAATATTGTTTATGTCGGGACCCCGAATTTGCAAATCCGGACCCTCTGTGTATTCAAAGACTAGTCCAGAACGCGCTTAGTGCATCTGATCTTAACATCGGTCACTCTCACCATCATACCAATCGCGAGTATCAAAGTACTTTATTTAAATAACCAACCGGTTACTTGACCTCATGGTCAAGTTACAAATGTATGCCTCGTAGGGGCTTAAACTTATTCAGAGAGAAACAATAGCAAATGAAAATCAAATAAACTACGTGGCGCCATCCAGTATACCACGGGCAACTGACTGGGCTCGCATCCCTAAGTAGACGGGTCCTCTTGGAACTCCTCCTCCGAAACTGGCATAGTCTCCTCTTCAACTGGTATTGTGTTGAGGCAAGGGTGAGTACTTGGTACTCGACAAGTCATGCCTGAGAATGCAAGCTAATATACTATATGCATGGCTTGGTACAAAGGAATAGCTCAGGGTATATTTGCGATGCTTGACTTTTGACAAGTAATATAAGTAGATTCAAAGCAGTAGAAATAAGTAAAGCATAAATAACTTTTCAGGAAATTTAATAAACATTTTTCCCATCCTAAACCACATTTCCATCATCTTCATTGTTAAACCAACCCAACTTTTCAAATCCAAGTTATTTCTAAAATCTAACCCTTGACTGTAATTCCCGAGCATTGTCGATGCAGTGGACTCGGCTATTCAAATAGATTCTACACTCTGCAGAGGTTATGCACTTTACCCACAAGATACTGATCAAACACCACAAAGGCGAAGTTCAGTAACAAAGCCTTTCGGAAGCCTCAAACAACACAGTGGTCCTCTCAGGTTCGTGCTCTACACCATCCCTTCCCTTAGCTAAGGCGAAGTATGGGACCAACACACCGTTAGATGGGTACTGGCCACAGCCACGATACGCCCCCCGTACAATCACACAAACGGTGTAATCGACACCCTGAGGCTCCACAAGTGAGTCCTTAGCGACTTAGTCAACTAGGGCCGTCCCATTCGACCCATGTGGTTGCAAGTATGACCCAGTTCAAAGGCTTGCAAGGTTAAGTCCTTAGAGTGACCAGGGCAAGACTACGAAAAACCAAATCAACATCCCGATTGCCATATCGCCCACCTGATTACTCTTGCCACATGCCCTGGCCGAAATCGTTTATCAAACCCCGCTTGATTACCATGCACCACGTGCCATCAACATCACATGATACTTTTCCAAAACAGGTTCAATATATCATTAAGTCAATATTAACATTTGATTGTCCAAAATCATGTCATGAGCACGTAAGTGTCTAAGCAAAGGTACTACAACGGTCTAAAACCCATGTTGGCAATTTAATAATGTCCAACTAGTAATCCACAACTAGGGTGACAAAGGGTCATGGCACATACTCAAGTAATCAAGGTGTCATACAGCAAATTGGTATTTATCTAACCCCCATGTTTAAACAAAGTATTTTTCTAATTGAACTAGCATGCAATAATTTAAATCAAAATAGATTTCGAAATAGGATCAACATGGTCAAAGCACAACTTGCCTTCAAAAAGTACTTGCTCTTGGTCTTGAGTTGGATCCTGAGTCAATACTTCTCCTTCGAATCCTTCCGGCACTTCAACGTCTACTCGTAAAGCGTGCAAATAGCAATACACAAATAAACAATAGGCAAAAACATCCCAAAACTCCAAATAAAATCCATAAACAGAGAGAACATAATTTTGTGGATTTTTAGAAACTGGAATCGTCAAATTCGGAGTTAAAACGCAAAAGTTATGATTTATTACAGTTTAAATAATCAATTAAATAATTTTGCAGAGAAAAAATTTAGTCCAAAAATTAAATAAAATTTATATTTAGGTAGATCTCAATTTTATACAAATTTAGAAATTTGAATCGCTCCAATCGGAGTTGAAACGCAAAAGTTATAAGCGTTTGAAGTTTGAATCTAAATTTGAATCAATATTTCGAATTAATAAATCATTTTCTTTTTCGGAATTAATTATTGCGTCGGCATGGACACGTGGCAGCCTCTCGATTGGCCTGCTGACGTCAGCCGTCCATGGGCTCGGTCCACGCTCGGCTCGGGTCTACTGTGGACTCGGTCCCACGACTTCACGTGTCGGACATGTGGGCCCACTCGGTGACGTCATCGGCGACGTCGGGGCTCACCATGGTGGCGGCGGTGGGGTCCACGTGACGTCATGGGTGGCGTCGGCGCTTGGCTGGGTCGGCCAGCGACATGCGGGCCCTCTGACACGCGGGCCGGCGTGTCGGCGTCCTGCCACGCCGCGTGCGTGGACGGCGCTGACCGCGTCGGTCCAACTTCCCGACACGTGGCGCAATCTCGGCCGTTGGTTTGAAAATCAACGGCGCGGATTGGATCCAGGGTTAACGCGTTGAAACTACTCGATGCTCATGGGCCGTTCGATCTAGATCGGACGGTCCAGATCTAATCCTATAATCGCACTGCTACAGCACGTGGCGATTGTGAACCGTTGGATCTTGATCCAACGGTCCAGATCTAATCGGGTTTGGAACACGTGATCTCACCTCAACCGCTCGATTCGATCTCGACGGTCCGCCGAGCTCGCGGACGGCGCTGGATGCCCGGCGGCGCTGGCTGGACCGGCGACGGGGACGACGACCACGGGCGCGGCGCTACGGGGCGTCTCCGGCGAGATGAAACCTCCTTCGGTGCGTCTCGTCGCGGGGACTCGGATCTGGGCTCCTTCGGCGGAAGACGACGGACGACGGCGAAAACGGGCGCAAACCGGCGGAGGGAAGAGACAACTCCGGCGAGCGATTGCGGCTCAACGGGCGGCGGCTCAGCGAGATGGCTCGGGGAAACGGTGCGCAAGGATGAGGGCAACCTCGGGACGTCTCACGCTTTAAATAGCCTCGGCGTTCGTGCCCTAGACGGAAACCTAGTTCGTTACTGGCGGGCGGGCGGCGGAGTCCGGCTCGGACTCGGCGAAGACGACGAAATCGTGGCCGCCCACGTGGCACGATCGACGGCCACGATCGACGGGCGCGATCGGATCCGGGCGGATCTGGCTCGAACCGCAGACTGGTGATCTCGGCCGTTGGATCTTGATCCAACGGTTGGGATTGATTAGGGTTAGAGTGGGTTCGGTCGAGTCACGTGGCTCGGGTCGGACTCGAACTCGAGTCCGACTCGGGCTCGATCGGATGAACACGAATCGACCTTGGTCGGTCCTTTTCCAGTAATTAATATTTAAAATAATTCGATGAATTCATTTAATTCATTAAAAATAGCAAAAGACTCGAGAAAAATTCGGAAAAATTCTGGAAAATATTTTGGATCATTTTGGACTCAAATAAAATATTTCCAACAAAATTTTATTTGCAAAATTAAATTCTTTAATTATTTCAAAATGGAATAAATTCAAATAAATTCCAAATAAATCCAAATGAATTCCAGAAAATTCCAAAAATTCACCAAAGTGCCAAATCACACATGAATTTAAGAAAAGCAAAATTTTGGGGTGTTACAAACCTCCCCCCCTTAATAGAATCTCGTCCCCGAGATTCGTGGCTTACTAAAGGAATAGGTTTGGAAATTCTTTCTTCAAATCCTCTTCGCTCCCAAGTCGCTTCGCTTTCTTCATGATTGCTCCATTGAACTCTACGTAAACGGGTTGACTTATTTACGGTTTCTCGATCCATTGTGTCCGTAATCCTCACGGGATGCTCCTTATAAGTCAAATCCTCTTGCAACTCAATTAACTCTAGCGGTCTGCTCCTCGGGAACTCGAGACACTTCTTCAATCGGGACACATGGAATACATCATGCACTCCTGTTAACGATTGTGGCAACTCTAGCCGATAAGCAACTTCGCCTCTGCGGCTCAAAATCTTAAATGGTCCAACATAGCAGGGTGCAAGTTTCCCTTTGGCATGGAACCTCTTAACTCCCCGAGAGGCGTAACTCGAGGTATACAAAGTCTTACGGTTCAAAACTCAAATCCCGCGATGATTGTCAAGATAACTCTTTGTCGAGATTGGGCTATCTTCAACCTTTCCCTAATCATAGCGATCCGCTCTTGACCTCTTGAAGAATATCAGGCCCAAAGACACGGCGCCACGGTCTCATTCCAATTCAACGGCGTCCGACAGGTCGACCATACAAAGTGCCTCAAAAGGTGACATCGTAGAACTAGCCTGATAACTATTGTTGTAACTAAACTCGGCATACGGCAAACTCTTATCCCAAGAGGTAGCATAAGCCAATGCACAAGCTCTCAACATATCTTCCGAATCTGGTTGACTCTTTCGGTCTGTCCATCCGTCTGTGGATGATAAGTCATCTTGAAGTTCAAACGGGTTCCCATGGCTTCATGCAACTTATTCCGTAACCTTGAGGTAAATTGGGTACCTCTGTCCGATACAATCCTCTTTGGAACTCCGTGCAAGCAGACAATCCTCGATCATGTACAATTCGCTAATTTATCTCCCGAGTAAGTGGTCTTCACGGGGATAAAATGGGCTACTTTAGTCAAGCGATCCACTATAACCCATATGGAGTCATAACCCCTTGAGTCTTCTAAGAAACCGGTAATGAAATCCATTCCGATTTCCTCCCACTTCCACTCGGGTATTTTCAGCGGTGTAGCAATCCTGCTGGTCTCTCGATGCATTGCCTTGACTCTCTGGCATACGTCGCACAATGCAACATGCTCGGCAACTTCTCGTTTCATACTCGGCCACCGTAATCTCTCCTTGAGACTCGATACATCTTGGCGCTTCCAGGATGAATTGAGTACTTGAGTCATGGGCTTCTTCCGTAATCAGTTGCTTTAACTCCTTTTTGTTAGGCACAGATGCGATCCTTCATCCACAACGTGCCCTGCTTCATCCAATTTGAAGTCCTCTGCCTTGCCTTCCTCCTTTTTGGACTTAATCCTGCGGATCCTGTCATCATCCTTCTGTCCTTCTCGGATCTGGTCCTCTAAAGTAGGCTTTACTTCCAATGCGGCCAAGAATCCGCTAGGTACAACCTCAATCTTCATTTTCTGGAAATCCTCACATAACTCATCCTGACTTGTGGCTAGCAACGTACTCACGGTATGGTTTTTCCGACTCAGAGCATCGGCTACTACGTTGGCCTTCCCGGGATGGTAATGGATTCCAACATTATAGTCCTTGATCAACTCTAACCATCTCCTCTGCCTCATATTCAGATCCGACTGGGTGAATATGTACTTAAGACTCTTATGATCCGTATATACTTCACATCTGTTTCCAATCAGATAGTGACGCCATATCTTCAAAGCATGCACTACGGCAGCTAACTCTAGGTCATGTGTCGGATAATTTTCCTCATGCGGCCTCAACTGCCTTGATGCATAAGCGACGACCTTTCCATTCTGCATCAGCACACATCCAAGTCCTTGGCGCGATGCGTCTCAATAAATATCGAATCTTTGAGCAACATCCGGTAGAACTAACACCGGTCTTGATGTCAATCGCTTCTTGACTCTGAAATCCTTTCTCACATTCTCGCGTCCATGCAAACTTCTTTTCCTTCTTCAGCAATTGCGTAAGAGGTTTCGCGATTGTCGAAAAGCCTTCGATGAAACGGGCGGTAGTATCCTGCCATTCCAAGGAAACTCGAACTGGGTCACGATCTTCTGCTCCCAATGTAACACGGCTTCTACTTTGCTTGGATCTACGGCGACTCCTTCTGCAGTCATTACATGTCCAAGAAACTCCACCTTGTCCTTCCAAAAATCACACTTGCTGAACTTGGCGAAAAGTTGCTTTGTTCCTCGGCTTTTCCAAAACTCGCCTTAAGTGTTCGGCATGTTCATCCTCTGTCTTGGAGTAGATTAGGATATCGTCTATGAACACGACGACAAACTTGTCCAAATATTCCATGAACACCTTATTCATCATATTCATGAAATAATGGCGCATTAAATCGAGACCAAAGGACATAATCAGAAACTCGTAATGTCCATATCTTGACGAGAATGCAGTCTTCGGAATATCTTCTGATCGGATCTTCAACTGATGGTATCCCGATCTCAGATCAATTTTGGAGAAAACTCCGGCTCCTCTTAACTGATCAAACAAATCATCAATCCTGGGTAGCGGATACTTATTCTTCACGGTGACTTCATTGAGTGCACGGTAGTCAATGCACATCCTGAAACTCCCGTCCTTCTTAAGGTCCATGATTCCTTCAGGCACGTGATACTGTCGGAATGCGGCTGTGAACTCTTCCCAAGTGATATCTTGAGGGTTCTCCTGCGTGGCACAGAAATTCTCCCACCATTCGGTATTGTTCCTTCCAAGCGATGAGTAGCGTAAAGTACCTTCTCATTCCCTATGCATTGAGCTATGTGTAGCTTCCTCTCAATTGATCTTAACCAATCATCGGCCTCCAATGGATTGGCATTCCCGAAGAAAGTGGGTGGGTGAGTCCTCATGAACTCGGCGACCTTGTATTCGGCGTGGTCCCCGATTAACTTGATTAGCGATGGCCTGGCGATGACGTGCTGCATTTGTTGCATCATAGCATGCATCAACCGAGTCCGAGCAGCAAGAAAGGCTCAAATTCTGCATATCGATGGCGGTGCTGGTGCTCCATCATTGGGGTTTTCTGCTGGGCGAGATCCACTCCCATTGCTTCCAAAGTTCCCACGGGTATTCACCATCTGTCGATTTGCTCTAGGTTTAGAGATGAGAGGGAAACAAGAATAGGCAAGTAATATGGAACTTATGCGGGGCGAAAGGTGTAACTTTAAGGTCCAACTTTATTATTAATAACTTGGTATGGCTGCTTACAATGCCTAAGGGCCTTGCAACACATACTGCACACTCAAAGAAACAAAGCAAATCCAAATCGAACTAACTCTGAGTCTAACGCCTAAAGGGTGACTCTTTCTTCTATGACGCGACTCGGCGTAGGAGTCTCACTATAGAACCTATGCTCACTCATCGAGAAAACCTCCATCTGTCACAAGAGTGCTTTACGTAAGAACTCGGAATTTTTAAATTGTGACAAGGTAAGGGAAAATTTCAGCAAGAGACAAGAAAAGAGAGAAGGGGATAAGTCGAGATGTCATCTCTTGTCTTCACAAATTTTTAGCTTTAGAAAATAGGTTTTATCCTCACTACGACCATTCTAGCTTAGGGTTGAGCCTACAAGTCAAGTATGGCTCGATACCACCTCTGTCGGGACCCGAATTTGCAAATCCGGACCCTCTGTGTATTCAGCACTAGTCCAGGAACGCGCTAGTGCACACAGTCTTAACATCGGTAAATATCACAATCATACCAATCGATATTATCAAAGTACTTTATTTAAATAACCAAACTGGTTACTTGACCTCATGGTCAAGTTACAAATGTATGCCTCGTAGGGCGAAACTTATTCAGAGAGAAACAATAGCAGCGGAAAATCAAATAAACTCGTGGCGCCATCCAAAGATACCACAGGCAACTGTCTGGGCTCGCATCCCTAAGTAGACGGGTCCTCTTGGAACTCCTCCTCCGAAACTGGCATAGTCTCCTCTTCAACTGGTATTGTGTTGAGGCAAGGGTGAGTACTTGGTACTCAGCAAGTCATGCCTGAATGCAAGCTAATATACTATATGCATGGCTTGGTACAAAGGAATAGCTCAGGGTATATTTGCGATGCTTGACTTTTGACAAGTAATATAAGTAGATTCGAAGCAAAGAGAAATAAGTAAAGCATAAATAACTTTTCAGGAAATTTAATAAACATTTTTCCCATCCTAAACCACATTTCCATCATCTTCATTGTTAAACCAACCCAACTTTTCAAATCCAAGTTATTTTCGGAAAATCTAACCCTTGATTGTAATTCAGAGCATTGTCGATCACAGTGGACTCGGCTATTCAAATAGATTCTACACTCTGCAGAGGTTATGCACTTTACCCACAAGATACAGATCAAACACCACAAAGGCGAAGTTCAGTAATAAAGCCTTTGGAAGCCTCAAACAACACAGTGGTCCTCTCAGGTTCGTGCTCTACACCATCCCTTCCCTTAGCTAAGGCGAAGTATGGGACCAACACACCGTTAGATGGGTACTGGCCACAGCCACGATACGCTCCCCGCACAATCACACAAACGGTGTAATCGACACCACTGAGGCTCCACAAGTGAGTCCTTAGCGACTTAGTCAACTAGGGCCGTCCCATTCCGACCATGTGGTTGCAAGTATGACCCAGTTCAAAGGCTTGCAAGGTTAAGTCCTTAGAGTGACCAGGGCAAGACTACCCGAAAACCAAATCAACATCCCGGTGCCATCTTGGCCCACTGATTACTCTTGCCACATGCCCTGGCCGAAATCGTTTATCAAACCCGATTGATTACCATGCACCACGTGCCATCAACATCACATGATACTTTTCCAAAACAGGTTCAATATATCATTAAGTCAATATTAACATTTGATTGTCCAAAATCATGTCATGAGCACGTAGCAGGTCTAAGCAGTGTACTACAACGGTCTAAAACCCATGTTGGCAATTTAATAATGTCCAACTAGTAATCCACAACTAGGGTGACAAAGGGTCATGGCACATACTCAAGTAATCAAGGTGTCATACAGCAAATTGGTATTTATCTAACCCCCATGTTTAAACAAAGTATTTTTCTAATTGAACTAGCATGCAATAATTTAAATCAAAATAGATTTCGAAATAGGATCAACATGGTCAAAGCACAACTTGCCTTCAAAAAGTACTTGCTCTTGGTCTTGAGTTGGATCCTGAGTCAATACTTCTCCTTCGAATCCTTCCGGCACTTCAACGTCTACTCGTAAAGCGTGCAAATAGCAATACACAAATAAACAATAGGCAAAAACATCCCAAAACTCCAAATAAAATCCATAAACAGAGAGAACATAATTTTGTGGATTTTTAGAAACTGGAATCGTCAAATTCGGAGTTAAAACGCAAAAGTTATGATTTATTACAGTTTAAATAATCAATTAAATAATTTTGCAGAGAAAAACTTTAGTCCAAAAATTAAATAAAATTTATATTTAGGTAGATCTCAATTTTATACAAATTTAGAAATTTGAATCGCTCCAATCGGAGTTGAAACGCAAAAGTTATAAGCGTTTGAAGTTTGAATCTAAATTTGAATCAATATTTCGAATTAATAAATCATTTTCTTTTTCGGAAATTAATTATTGCGTCAGCATGGACACGTGGCAGCCTCTGATTGGCCTGCTGACGTCAGCCGGTCCATGGGCTCGGTCCACGCTCGGCTCGGGTCTACCGTGGACTCGGTCCACGACTCTACGTGTCGCTGACATGTGGGCCCACTCGGGTGACGTCATCGGCGTCGGCGAGGCTCGGCTCGGCCATGGTGCCGGCAGGTGGGGTCCATTGTGGCGTCATGGGTGACGTCGGCGCTTGGCTGGGTCGACCAGCGACATGCGGGCCCTTCGACACGCGCCGCGTGTCGGCCACACGCACTGCCAGCGTGCGTGGGCGGCCGACCGCGTCGGTCCAACTTCCCGACACGTGGCGCAATCTCGGCCGTTGGTTTGAAAATCAACGGCGCGATTGGATCCAGGGTTAACAGCGTTGAAACTACTCGATGATCATGGGCGTTCGATCTAGATCGGACGGTCGAGATCTAATCCTATAATCGCCTTTGCTACGACGCGTGGCGATTGTGAACCGTTGGATCTTGATCCAGCGGTCCAGATCTAATCGGGTTTGGAACACGTGATCTCACCTCAACCGCTCGATCTGGATCTCGACGGTCCTCCGAGCTCGCGACGGCGATGGTTTCACGGCGGCTGGCTTGACCGGAGACGGGGCGGCGACCAAGGGCGCGGCGCTACGGGGCTTCTCGGCGAGATGAAACCTCCCGCCAGTGCGTCTCGTCGCGGGGACTCGGATCAGGCTCCTTCGGCGGAAGACGACGGACGACGGCGGAAACGGCGCAAACCGCGGCGGAGGGAAGAGACAACTCCGGCGGCGATTGCGGCTCAACGCGGCGGCTTTCGGCGTAGATGGCTCGGGGAAACGGGTGCGCAAGGATGAGGGCAACCTCGGGGGACGTCTCACGCTTTAAATAGCCTCGGCGTTCGTGCCCTAGACGGAAACCTAGTTCGTTACGGCGGCGGGCGCGGCGGCGGAGTCCGGCTCGGACTCGGCGAAGACGACGAAATCGTGGCCGTCCACGTGGCACGATCCATTAACGCCACCCGTTACCGTCGCCTTTACTGCGGCCGTTCACGCACGCCGAGGCCGTTCTTAACCCGTGGGTGAGTGCGCCGGGTATCCCTCTCTCTCGTGCACATTTTGCCCCTATTAACGCCTGTCGAGACGCCCCGTAGCCGTCGCTAGAGCTCGCCGAAGTTAGTTCTCGTCTTTGCTTCGGTTTTGTGCTCGCCCCGTCGCCATCCGTGCCGCTCCGCCGCGTTTGGAGCCAGATCCGGAACCCCGACGTCAAGCCGCACCCACCGGGACCATTCACCTCGTTGGAGCAGCACCGAAACGCCACGGGAGAGGTCATCGTCTTCGCGTCTGGTCATGCCGCGCCACCATCTCGCCATCATCGACCCCGAGTTCGCTACACCGTCCGATCGTCATCGCACGCACACGGTAATGCCACGTCGCTCTATGCACTGTAGAGACCAGAGTAGACTAGGGCTAATCTTAACCGTAGATCTTTAAGGGTGCGGTTAGGATTTGGCCACGTGCCCGTTATCGTGACTACCCATGTGTGCCTTAGCTATGATCTATTGCGGTAACTGGTAGCCATCGGATTGGCTTTGAACGTCTCAGATTTAGCCACGTAGGAGCTACTGTGATGCGCTAGGTCTTAACCGTAGCCGTTAGATTGTAATCGTGCGACCTGGAAGCATCCACCCGTCGTCGCCCGGGTCATGCCACGTCATGGCCAGGTGTGTGTACCGGGTCAACCGACCGTTGGATTTGAATCCAATGGGCAGGATGCGCTGCACCCGAGCCAACTGCGTTGCGACGCGTGGCACCGTACCCCCACCGTGCGATGCGCACATGAGTCACTGACTCAGCGGGCCCGCATGTTAGCGACATGTGTGGCTGTGCGCTGAGACCACCGTGGACTGAGCTGAGCCGTGCGTCCGGTTCACGGAACAGTGTGGTACACGTGGCAGTGATGACGTCATAAATCTTTTCCAAAAAACAAAATTATTATTAATTCGGTTTAATGATTTTTAATATATTTTCACACTTTGAAATGCTATAACTTTTGCATTTTAACTCCGATTTGAGTGATTCTAGTTTCTATAATTTTGTAAGATTGAGATCTATTTATTGGTGAATTTTATTTAATTTTTAGTGATGATTTTTTTATCTATTTTAATTAAATATTGGTTGTATGCATGATTAAAACGGATATAAATTTGCCGGAAAGTTGCGAGGGAGAGTTTCTAGACCAAGCTCAAGCCCTAGATCAAGATCAACAGCTTTTTGAAGGCAAGTTGTGCTTTGACCATATTGCTCCTAATTTTTGAAATATATTTTGATTTAAATTATGCATGCTATGTTGTTAAAATGAATTAATTTAATTTGGGTGAAGTAGTTAATCAACCTAATTGTTAATTCCACCCCTTGATGATTAATATTTTTATGCCATGTATTCCATTGACACCTTAAGTTGGTTTATTTAGTTGGATGTTAGTATTGTGCCAACAAGGGAAGCTAGACCGTGAATAGTTGCTTAGCTATGTTTACGTGAAATGTGTTTCAAATGGCAAAATAATATTGACTAACGATATATGGAATGAATTTTGGAAATGGTGTAATCTTGCCACGTGATGATGTGAACTGTAGGTACCTTTGTGGTTCTACATGGTAATTGATATTATTGTTGGCATGTGTTGCACAATAACCAAACTGGGGTGGGAAAAGATTTAGTCAGGGGCAAGTGGTAAGAGGCTTCATGCCAGGTGGGCCTTCGTGGCAACAACCTTCATGGCAATGGGATGAGTGATGTGAGGGGCTTTGTGCCAGAACTTGTGAGAAGGATGTCTTGCCCTGGATAGTTAAGGACTTCACCTTGCAAGCCTTTGAACTGGGCCTTTCGTACAACCGCATGACTGGAGTGGGACGGACTTAGTTTAGTAGGATTCTGAAATCTTACCTTTGATACCTCAGGGTGACAGTTATATCGGGGTAACTGTGTGGGGGAGCGTACCGGAGCTACGGCTTGGTACCCTATCCAACGGTGATTGTCGGTCCTACACTTCGATCCTTCGTGGGGGAAGTGGTAGTGAAGGCAATACCGGAGAGGATCATAGGTGTAGATGGAAGCTTCTGAAAAACTTCGTTACGGTTGTGAAATCATGTGCTGAAAATTTGGCTTAGAATTGAATTTGCAAATGTGTGTGCATGTGGTTCTTTTAGCGCCGGACTGAATTTTGCAAAAATAGTAAGTTTCCCATCTGTGCCAGACCGTTTCTCACATCTACGCCAGACCAAATTGTTGGTCAGTGGTGAACTGCATTTTTGACAGTTGTTTCTACATGCATGCCGGACCAAATCTTTTGTGCGTTGTGAACAGCGTTTTGAAGGTCCTTCTTCATGTGTACGCTGGACTGATTTTTGTTTAGTCCGTCGTGAACATGTTTTTGTGCCGGACCAAGTTTTACAAAAACAGTAAGCTTTTATGTTACGCCGGACTATGCACGCCGGACAAAATTTTCGATCCGTCGTGAACGCATTTTTGAGCGTTGTTCTTACATGTACGCCGGACCGATTTGTTGGTCCGTCGTGAACGTTTTGAAACATATTTTCTCTGAATTGAACCGAGACTTTCGCATGTACGCCGGACCAAAAGATTGATCTGTCGTGAATTGCGCGGGACCGGTGTTTGGTCCGGCGTGAATGGTCTTTTGCTCGATTAGGGTTTTGAGCAATTTTGAAATTGAATTTTGGTTTGAATTTGAGATTATGAATTGGTGAGAATTTCATGATGCTTGTTTTCAAGTGGACTTTATGCAATGCTTGTGTGAGTAGTTGCATGGATTGACTTTGAGTCAAGTTGTGGACTTGTGCTCGGATTCGTTTCTTGTTTGCTCATGTGCAGGTGTTGCTCGAGGGCGAACGTGGTCGATGACGGGACCGGAACTAGGTTCACGGAGGAACTGAGGTTCGGGACTAGGTTCAGGAGGAACTGAGGTCTTGGTGGTCAAGGATATCATGCGGGACGTTCGGGCTAAGAGAATGGTGCACATGTAGAATGGTTAGTCACGTGAGTATGGCAGGTGGGTCATACGCGCGCAGAGTTGTTAGTCACGTGAGTATGGCAGGGTTGCCATACGTGTGCAAGAGTTGTACTCGGCCAGGTTGGGCCAAGTGGAGTTGTGTTGAATACATACTCCTTCTAGGATTAGGAGTGAGACTAGGAATTGTATTCAGAACTCCTTGTGGTTGCTCCTTTAAATAGGAGAGGTTGTCTCCTATTTAGAGCATCAATCCAGACATTGAAAGCATAGAGCTTTGTTTTAGGGTTTGTACTCTTTTGATAGGAGTACTTTAGACAAAATAAATAAAGATCAATTCTTCCAGATCGTTGTGTGCTACAGTAACCACGTTGCTACAGTGTTTCCTGTTTTGGCTCTTGTTTGCATGCTTGTTCTAATTTTAGATTGGTTTTTGTTCTTTGAGTTTCATCTTTATTTGATCCATCAAAAACCTTTATAGGGTATTGGTTTAGTGTTCCTCAAGGTTTTGATTAGATTGATTCTCGTCATCTTCTGTCACAGCAAGCTTGCAAGGTTCATAAATTGACTTAGGCTTTGTGCCATACTTATGAAATGAGATTGTGAACTTAGTATAATATAATATGGTTTCACTGTTTTTAAATCTATTGTAGTTATTCAATCAAAGCAAAATGCTGTTTCATGAAAAGGAACCAATTAAGCCATTCCTTTGGAAGAAGCCATACATGTAGTAATAGGATTGCACCTCTGTGCATGACTTGCTGAGTATGTTGTATACTCACCCTTGCCAATCAACCAAACGTCAGAAGAAGAGTCTACACCCGCATGGGAGGAGTATGTTGAGGACCAGGAGAACTAGGAGGCAACCTTCGTCAGATGCCTGCGGTGTTGTGGATCTTATCAAGACTTTTATTTTCTGTTGCTTATGTTTGCTTGCCTTTATTTGAGTAAGCGCTGCGTGGCTGAATATTGTAAGGTGACCTTAAGGTCTTGCAACAGTTTATTTTAATTATTGAAGTACTTACTTATATTTTCGCTGTGTATGGATGTGATATTCAACCCTGTTTAACTATGTGCACTAGCGGGATCCTGGGCTAGTGCAAAATACACAAAGGGTCCGGATGTGCCGATTGAGGTCCCAACAGATCCATTCAGCGGTAGGATTGAGGGGACATCATCTTCGTCAGATATAATCCAATCGACACAAAGGAAATAAAAATTTCAAATTTCAAGTTGTTCATTAGATATAATGGTTAAATTAACAGGAAGTAACTATCTAGTTCAGAGAAGTGTACTTAAAAGCAGGGGAATAAGCACATGGACCTATAGAAGTGAATATGGAAGTGAAAACTATCTACACAAATTTGAAAAATTCTAACTCAAAATTTCCCACCTTGAACTCTTAAAATTTTCAACCCAGTTTTCAACTATAAAATGATGAATTTCAACTAAAAAATTTAGAAAGTTTCTATTGAAGTCCATATAGGTGCTTATATAGAAGTTTTTCACAATCATACATACGTGATAATTATAAGATTGATCCTGCTTGTCTACGACGAAGTTCTTAGAGCATTATTTCCAGTAATTTTCATCTACCTTGTTCTAGGATATAGATTGATGCATATATGTATAACCAAAAAGTAGTATAGTCATTGTGCTTGTTTAGACGATGGGATATCCAGAGTATATTAACACTGCTGAAAAAATATGCAACTTAAGTATAAAAGACAAAAACTTGATTTTGATGGCTGCTACATCCCACTTCCTAACCTCTACAATACGGAGCTATGTATAAAATATTAGCAATGCTAAAAATATGCAAGGTTAATTGATAGTAAGAGAATATATAATTTAATAAATGAAACAAAAAAATTTTAAAAAGGAAAATTACAATAGTAGAAATATAATGTACATAGGAGTGATAAGTATCATCAACCTCAATATATCTATCATAAAGTTTTGCAATCAAGTGATGGCAAATATTGATGATCACAAGCTTAAAAAATTTGAGAAGCATGATTAATGTATATTGCACTTGTCCTTAGCTGTAGTTAACCCATCTTATGTATTGTCTTTTGGAATGTTCTGTCTGAAGAGATTTGTTGTAGTTACTTATCAAGTGAAGTGCAAAGGGAGGACTAAAATAGCAATACTGTATCACAACTGAATTGACATTCAATTGAAGGTTTGTAGAAAACAAAAAACCAAAATAAATATATGTTATTTAATTTTTTATATATATGAAGCCTCCAATACATGATAAAAAGTCCAGCAAAGTATTTCCTAAGATTGAGCCTTGCATGTAAGAAATTGTTACACAAACATTAAGGCTAAGGGAAGATTAGAAAACTAAGAAGAAGATCATGTCTGAAGCATGCATAAAATATTAATATCAAGTATATGATGAAAATGCAACTACTAAGCCATTATTTATTTTCTCTACCTTGATCCAATGAATGAACTTTCAAATATTCAACAAACTTAAAAATGATTTGTCTCAACAATTAAGAAATACCAAATCATGTATATTTTCTTCTTTTCTAGCAATAGCTTAGCCTAACACTTCACCAATATGCAACTCTAAAAGCATGAATATTTCCTTCTTTTGTAATAATGGTCTGAATTTTATCAACTTGTAGCTCCAAATACTTTCCCAGAACTACAATTACGAGTTCACTTCTATGAGAACCACATAATTTTCCCTTGCAACTACAAAGGTTGCCATGATTTACCTTGGCAACGTAATGGAGGTGTAACACCCCGGCATTTACTATGCCTGAATGTTACCAAACATAAGCTAAACAACATCTAAATACCACATTTAACATCAAATTCCAGCAAAGGTGCATAGACTAAAAACCGAGATTTCGGCAGCACCTCCTTTGTTTTATCATGAATTTAAGAAACAGCAACAATATAGCATTATAAGGCAATAAGAGAAACATCTAAAACAGCAATAAATAAAGTCTTAACGACAATAAGAGACTAACATTAAGCTCTTAAGGTTCCAAGTGTCAAACAAACAATAGAACTCTCATTAACCAAGCTAAGACTTAATTTTAAAGATCATCACACGCAATTTATTATCAAACTATATGAATTGACTTGGGGAAACATTAAAGTGAAGCAACGTGTGAGCGTGTGACTATTCCCCTTTCCCGCATGCCGTTCTCATGGTACCTAAAACAACAAGAAAACACAAGGGTGAGTTCGAAAACTTCGGCAAGCATCTGCAATGGACAACAAGCATAACAACAAGTCAATAACATCTTTCATCATGTATAACATCTCATTCATGAATACTTATCAATATCATCATCAATTTGTATGCGATGTAATGCATTGCTCGACCCTCTGGAACCTCATACAGGTATGGGAAGTACACACCGTCGGTGTGCACCCTTTCCCCTTCCATCCGAAGATGGAGGGTGCCTACTCGCTTCCAAACACCACGTGGATGGAATCACGACATAGGACTTACTCAATGGCGTTCGGATTAGTCATAACTTTCTCACCGACCTTGCCGGACTAGTTAAGACTTTCTCACCGCCTCGCCCTATCTCATGACATGCATGCAACCATGCCAAATATCATATTCAATTCACATATTAACACATGGCATCATAATATGTTAAACATGCTCATCATATCATATCAATCATTAAAACATGGCAAGTGGACATATATCATGTAGGCAATTCCATCTAATTTCAACATGCAACCTACAACTTGCTATCCATCACAACACACTTGCCTCAACCACGTGCAACGGATTGGCGGGAAGAAGAGGGAACTCCCGGGTCACACCACCTGCACATAGGCATCACACACTCACCATCATAACCTCAAAACAGTACACACGCCCCATCTAACCCGACATTGCCAACTACTCGCAAAACCTAAAAACAGAGGTTCTGTCGGCGGAACAGCAGCCTTGCAAAAGGCATAACTTGAGTTCTGGGACTCCAAATCGAATAAACGAGTACACCGTCGCGAAGCTTAGGAAATTTCCCAACTTTTTCTAGTTATAGGGAAAGACTGATTCGGACTCTAAAATTGTTTAATCTACAGATTACCACAATCTGTTCCAGTTACGTCACAGATTTTTAGGCGCTCGGTAAAACAGCCATAACTTTCAAACGGCTGATCGGAAATTAACGTGCTTTACGTCCACGGAAAGATAATTAAATTATCTACAACTTCCTAGAAGTCCGTACGGTCTGATTCGGATTCTAAATCGACGGAAACTCGAACCCTAGTTCGACTGCTCAATCTGCCCGAAAACAGAAACGTGGACAAGTTTAGATCTAACCCAAATTACTTCAAACCAGCGCCTCCAATTGATCTAAAAACTTGATAAACACCCTAACAACAGTACCTAGATCAAATCCAAGGATCCTCATGTTCATACCTTTGCCCAAAGCGCAAAACTCCAATCAATCTCCGCGAATCTCCTCGCGAATCGCTCCTCGCTCCACGTTCCTCGCTCCTCGCTTCTCGCTCCTCGCTCCTCGCTCCACGGGATGTATCCACGAGGTGCAGGGGTGGGGAGGCCACCCTAGGGCAGCAAGGGGTGGAGGGGAGGTTGTGTGGAGGTGGAGAGGTGGAGGGGGGGGCGCACGGTTTGGGGGAGGGGGCGCACGGCTTGGGGAGGGGGCGCAAGAGGGGGAGGTGGGGCGCAATAAGGGGAGGTGGGGGCGCAAGGGGGCTGGGGGAAGCCCCTTTTAACAGCCCTCAACCCAATCCTAGTCCGTTACGGAGTCCTAATCCATCCCACCAAAGCCCACCAAGGCCCAAAACTCCCCCGGGAAGGCCCAAAACCCCGAAAACGGCCCGGAAACGGCCCGGAAACGTTATTAACCCCCGATCCTTATGATTTTAACCTTATTTCCACATCTCATACTGTATTTAACCTTATCATGCTCAAAAATTAAGGATACGACACTCCGAGGTGTCACATTCTTCCCCCCTTCAACAGGATTCGACCTCGAATCTAAACGCACCAACACGATACCCAGCAAAACCAAAAGGTCGAATTTTCACATCACATACCTGAGGCGAACAGCTCGGGATACTTCTCGCGCATGCGAGATTCCAGCTCCCAAGTCGCTTCTCTCTCGGTCTGATGTGACCACAAGACCTTGACAAACTTAAGCGTCCTGTTCTTCATCACTCGCTCTGACGTCCCCAGAATTTCCACAGGACGGGACTCGAAGGTGAGGTCCTGCTGAAGCACTAATGGTTCCAATGGAACCACCAACTCCGGATCGTGCAAGTATTTCCTCAACATCGAGACATGGAACACATCATGCACACCTTGCATGGATTCCGGTAGCTCTAGGCGATAGGCCAACCTGCCAACTCGGGCGAGGATAGGAAAAGGCCCAACATACCTTGGACTGAGCTTTCCTTTGGTGCCAAAACGCACCACACCCTTGGTGGGAGATACTCGCAAGAGTACGCTATCGCCCACCTCAAACTCCAAATCTCGCCGCCTCACATCAGCATAGCTCTTACATGCGCTCTGTCTTTGCGAGAAGGTTTTGCCGAACCTCCGACACGCGATCAACAGTCTGCTGAACCCAATCCGGCCCAAGAATAGCTCTCTCGCCCACAGCATCCCAACAAAGCGGCGATCTGCACTTCCGGCCATACAGCACCTCATAAGGAGCAGCAGGATCTTTGGAATGATAGCTGTTATTGTAAGCAAACTCCGCAAGAGGCAAATGGTCTTCCCAGCTACCCTTCCAAGCCATCACACAGGCCCCGAGCATGTCCTCCAAAGTTTGGATGGTGCGCTCAGATCGCCCATCTGTCTGAGGGTGAAAAGCGGTACTAAGGCAAAGGCTGCACTCCAAAGCACTCTGCAAACTCTCCCGAACTTGGAGACGAACTTCGCATCGATCGAGAGATAATGGTCTTGGGTACACCATGCAATCTCACAATCTCCCGCACATAGATGGGAGCCAACTCGCTCGCTGAATTGGTCGTGCGGATGGGAATGAAATGCGCAGACTTGCTGAGACGGTCCACCACAACCCAAACAGCATCCTTCCCTCGAGGAGTACGAGGTAAGCCGACCACAAAATCCATAGAGATGTCATCCCATGGCCACACAGGAACCTCCAAGGGCTGCAACAGACCGGCGGGACGCTTATGCTCAGCTTTGATCTTCTGACAGATCCCACAAGACGCCACATACTTGGCAATATCCACTCTCATCCTTTTCCACCAGAAATTCTTCTTCAAGTCCCTGTACATCTTGGTCTCCCGGGATGGACCGTGCACGGGTGCGATGAGCTTCTTTCAGGATGTCTTCTTTCACTTGAGATTTACGGGGCACGCCTGAGGCGGCCCTGAAACCTCAAAGCTCCCGCATCATCAACGGTAAAGTCTCGGACTTGCCTTCCCCAAGGCGTTTCCTCACTTCTTTGGAGCAAGCGATCATCTTCTTTGTGCCTCTCGCTGACACTTTCGAGAATCGGACTCAAGAATCATTTGAGTTTCAGCCTGCACGGTCCCCGCAGCAAGAGGAGACTCCCAAACGCTCAAAATCAGCAACAAGACAATCAACAACAGGGGGCATTGTCTTGCATCGAGAGCGTCGGCCACCACAATTGCCTTCCCGGATGATACTTTGGATAGTGAGGTCATAATCCTTTATCAATTCTAGCCACCTCCTCTGCCTCAAGTTCAAATCTTTACGAGTAAAGATGTACTTGAGGCTCTTGTGATCGATAAAAATATCACAAGATTCGCTGCATGTAATGCCTCCATATCTTCAATGCAAACACCACGGCTAGCTCAAGATCATGCGTGGGATAATTCGCTCATGCTTTTTCAAGCGCCTCGAAGCATAAGCAATCACCTTGCCCTCTTGCATGAGCACACACCCAAGTCCCATCCGAGAAGCATCGGAATAAACAGTGAAGCGCTTCCCAGGTTCGGGAAGGGTAAGAACAGGAGCGATCACTAACTTCTCCTTCAAAGTGCGTAAGCTGTGCTCACACTCTGCGATCCTTTGGAACTTCATCCCCTTCGAGTCGGTTGTGAAAGTGGCTTGGCAATGATAGAGAAATCTGCACAAAACGCCGATAGTATCCAGCCAACCCAAGGAAACTACGCACCTCTTTGACATTGGAAGGCCTCTTCCAATCCAAAGCTACGAGACTTTGCTAGGATCTACCGATATGCCCTCCGGATTGATGATGTGGCCAAGAAAATCCACTTCGAAATCCGAACTTCGCACTTTTTCAGCTTAGCAAAGAATTGATTCTCCTCAGGTACTCAAAGACAAGCCTCAAGTGTCACTCATGCTCCTCTTCCGATTTAGAGTAAATCGAGAATGTCATCGATGAACACTACCACAAACTCATCAAGGTACTTGTGTAGCATACTGTTCATCGCCTCCATAAAGACAAATAGGAGCATTAGTTAGTCCAAAAGACATAACTTTAAATTCATAATGCCCATACCTAGTGGAGAAAGCAGTCTTCTCAATGTCTGCTCCCTCACACGGATCTGATTATACCCGATCAAGATCAATTTTGGAGAACACCTTTGCTCCTTCAGTTGGTCAAACAGATCCTCGATGCGAGGCAAAGGATACTTGTTTTTGACTGTCACTTGGTTAAGAGCACGATAATCAATGCACATACGCCAACTTCCATCCTTCTTGAGACGAAGAGGACGGGTGCTCCCCATGGCGATACGCTACGCCGAATGAAGCCTTTGGCCAACAGATCCTCCAATCGCTTCTTCAACTCGTCTTGAAAAGGTCGAGCTAAGCGGTATGGAGAGATAGAAATAGGTCGAGTGCCGGAGCAAGATCAATACGAAACTCCACATTCCTCACGGGAGGTAGACCAGGCAACTCGTCGGGGAACACATCAACGAACTCCTTCACTACAGAAATCTCCTCAATGGAAATCGAAGAAGATGGTTTCTCGAGACAAAGTCATGAGGAAACCCAATAGCCTCAAACGCCGAGGAAAACAAACTAGTCAAAGCAAAGACGGAGGCTGGAGGGTATACCACCCTGAAAGGTCAACTCTTCCCGGACGGGCCTGCAAGGAAAGCTGTCTTCCGAAACAACAGATCTTAGCACGGCATCGATGCAGCCACCCATGCCCAAAATGACATCAAAAGGAGCCATTGGATCACCATGAGATTGGCAAAGAAAACCTCATCATCAATGGCAATGGTGCAACCAGGGCAAACCAAAGAACTAGCAACCAAAACCCCGAGGGAACCGACTAGCACAAACTCGAGAAATCATTTGGACCCCAATTTAGCTCTACTAGCAAACTCGAGGCGACACAAAGGAATAGGATGCTCCGGAATCAAATAGAACAAAGGCATCAACGGAATCCACGAGCAGAGTACGAAACCACCTCTGGATGCCCGATCGACTCGGCGGTCGGCAAAGCATACACTCTGGTGGCGCTGGGACAGAAGGAGCCCGACTCGGTGATGCCCCATCAAGGCTGGGGCGGAGGAGGCAGCGAGGAGGAAGCAGGCAGTGCGGGCACCGATAAGCTGGTGGCGCCACGCAAAGGGCGGCCGAGAAACAGAGCAGCCATCATGTGCACCGATCCTCCGGAAGACGCTGCTGGAGTGGGAGGAGAAGACACCGTCTCCCACTTGATGATGCTACCGGGATTCATCCGGCAGACTCGTCCGTATGGCCAGGCTTGCCCACGGTGGTTGCAACTCCGGTCCAACCACACTCAAGCACGGTGCTCACCACCGCACTCGAGCGATCCGCGAAAATCCAATACAAAACACTTTTCTTTTGGTTCAGCTCAACTAAAGCCAAGAAAAACAGCGAAACCGACCGTCAGAACGGCAGAGAACATCCGAAGGGAACCACCATCAACTCTTCTATTTGACTCCAGTCAACTACCCGATCAAGGACAGAAAGGATAAGCATTCTTCTCCTACAGGGGTTAATAGTTCTTCGGTGATGGCGCTAACCGGCCACACCGTCAAACCTCACCGTTACTATGAACCAAAAAGAGGTGACCGAAACCCTTCGGCACCACAACCCCACTTTTATCACCACAACAGGAACAATCCAATCATTTATACAGACAGACTCCGCAACTCTCTGGGAGCCTCGCCCCTGGCCTCCACGGCCACGGCGTCCTCGGCCTCTACCCCTTGGCATGGCTGCTTAGACAGACAACCATCCAAACACGAAAACACACAATCAAGATCATAAATCAAACATCATCATAAGCATATTCCTTATCACATAATCAAGCGATGCAATGATGAAACAAAACCCATCCCTCTTGTGCAACCAAGTGTGTCAGATTTTAGATTAGTTATACCACTTTTACAAGTTTTAATGTTGCTATCCTATAACAAGGTTTTAGTTAGAACCTAAGCCATGTTTCTAAGTTATTCCACATCACATTTTAGTTGTACCCTATAGCATGACACTAAAAATTCACATTCCAAGGACCTACTGACCAGCTCGATACCAATTGTAACACCCGGCATTTACTATGCCTGAATGTTACCAAACATAAGCTAAACAACATCTAAATACCACATTTAACATCAAATTCCAGCAAAGGTGCATAGACTAAAAACCGAGATTTCGGCAGCACCTCCTTTGTTTTATCATGAATTTAAGAAACAGCAACAATATAGCATTATAAGGCAATAAGAGAAACATCTAAAACAGCAATAAATAAAGTCTTAACGACAATAAGAGACTAACATTAAGCTCTTAAGGTTCCAAGTGTCAAACAAACAATAGAACTCTCATTAACCAAGCTAAGACTTAATTTTAAAGATCATCACACGCAATTTATTATCAAACTATATGAATTGACTTGGGGAAACATTAAAGTGAAGCAACGTGTGAGCGTGTGACTATTCCCTTTCCGCATGCCGTTCTCATGGTACCTAAAACAACAAGAAAACACAAGGGTGAGTTCGAAAACTCAGCAAGCATACTGCAATGGACAACAAGCATAACAACAAGTCAATAACATCTTTCATCATGTATAACATCTCATTCAT